>CM035837.1:21195470-23828801 GCA_020510985.1 Pholidichthys leucotaenia
TCTCTCTCACACACACACACACACACACACACACTGTCCCTCGAAACAGCTGTGTCAGGCGTGTAATGTGTTGAGATTAAAGAGAAAGATCCCAAAATCATGGGAGGAAAAAATAAGCCTTTGAATCATTAAATATAGTTTTGATGGCTATCCCAGAGTTTTTCTTCAGTGGGGGGAAATAATTATTTGATCCCGTGCTGAATGTGTAAGTTTACTCCCTTACAAAGAAATGAACAGTCCACAGCTCCCTCAGCAGCATCATAACAGTGTCTTCTGGAGTCAGAAGGCCACTTGCATTTTTCAGCGTTGGTCAGTCATTCAAACAGTTTCTTGCTATTTAAAAGTTGTTGTTGTTTTTTTCCCGATGATCCAAACAATATGTTTTCTCTGGCAACACCACATTTCACAAAGGTCTAAGCTTTACAATGTAGATTTCTTTTTTGATTTTGTACAAAAGCAAACTTGCAACGCATGTCTATCACAGCACACGGTTCAATTTAGTTGCCCGCACAGACAACGTGAATTTTTTTGGTCAGCCACCAAGCTCCAGAGTGGTTTCTGGTTAATATTTTGAAACAACCTTCGTTCTCATAAACAAAAAAAAAAAAAAAAAAAACAAACACCCAAACAATTTTTGATACAAAACAACAAACTCATAGTATTTTACTGATGGGCATATGCAGTCAAAACCTCAAGTGTACAGAAAAAATGCATCTGCGTGAA
Organism: Pholidichthys leucotaenia; assembly: GCA_020510985.1. NCBI lineage: Eukaryota > Metazoa > Chordata > Actinopteri > Cichliformes > Pholidichthyidae > Pholidichthys > Pholidichthys leucotaenia. The sequence goes on from CM035837.1 coordinate 21,196,194, forward strand.
CATTAAGTATTTTTTTTTTTAAGAAAACAACAAGATGTGGTAAATTTAGCTTTTAGATTGGGCATCGTGTTTATAGTTTGATGGTTTTTTTCTACAGAAATAAATATTGCACGACCAACTTTGTCCTCTACCATCGGCTTCAACAATTTCTCAGACTGGGGACCAAGGCCCATTCTGATGTTAGGGGTTTTTTCTTATGGCCTAAGACTCATCCTAATGTTTGTCATCCTGCAAGGGGGGGAAGTATTGTTTGTATCAATGTTACCACGTAAAAGAAAAATATCAAAAGAAAATAAAAGCCAGTTTTTCACCAAATGCTACTACTGTGGCTATTATCAATCGTGTACTTGAAATGACGCTGAAGACTAAAGGTACTGTGTGGAAGATTTGGAAACTTTGGCTTTGAGTGACATCTTGTTTTTCACTCAGCGGGCTGTAACCCCATTCATTCTACTCATATAGTGCATTCCATTTGTTGAGGCAATCTGATTTAGGACTCTATTTCTAGTACTTCCGACCATGAAGTTGGCATTTCCGGCTCCTGAAGTTGCAAACTTTTTCTCCTGCCAGCAACCCAAATGCCACGAGATTTGCTTTCAAAAACTTCTCGTTTGTTCAGAGAAATCTGAGGTCAGAACATCAGTGTTTATTAATTCCTGCTTTTTGGGAGAAAAGTTTAGTGGGCCATGTCTACCAGATCCTAAGAATCAACACAACCTCTACAATTAAAAAAACAATGATAAAGAACTCAAGCTAACATACAGTATCATGTCTCAGTTACTATGGACTTTTTAAAAGAATTACCTCGGGTCTTTGGCTGGTTCTTGAAGGCGTCAAACACTTTGCACCATACTGCATCACCGGCATTAGGCTACCAGATTCTGAAAAAATTCATTTGAAGTAACAGTGTACTTACTTCTTTGAATGAGAATAGTGTTTTATCTTTGTAATAACAAATGACACATTGCCAGTGTACAAACTCTGATTTTTTTAAAACTAGTATATTCACCAAAGTGCATCACTTTGATTAATGTGGTTAAAAAACATTCACTAATTTCAAAAAAGAAACATGTGAAACAAGTATTTGTTTGGGTGAATTAAAAAAAAAACATTTTATTTAGTTGTACAGAGAGCATTGTAAGGGATAAACTAATTTTGCATTACCTTCCCTTAAAACATTTAACAGTGAAAGGCAGTAGTAACTCCACCAGTGGTTGTATACTTGTTTCTTTGCATAACACCATTTTAGAACCCTCTTTTTTTAAATCACACACGTACATGTGTGAAGTACATTTACATGTCTGCCCAGAATCTTACTCGATGACTAACTTTTGATTTAGTTTATTCTTTTTCCACACAACTTTTTTTGTTGTAGTAACACTAAAATATTTCACTAACCCATTTTTGGTTAACAGATTTGTTGTAGACAAGTGGTTTTTCTTTTCCTCTCGGTGGACTTGACAGACAAATATTCACGATTCTCGGTTTGGTTTCATAATACATAAAAAATATATGAAAGGGCATCCGTACGGTAAAACATTGTACACGATATTTACCAACGGGTAAATTATTTTATTCAGTTTATTTCAAAAAACTTTATCATATACAAATGTATTTACCGCGGCAAATTCTAATTTAAAAAAAAACAACATTATCTTTAAAAAATAAGACCATGGCTTTTACCTTCTTTTCCAAGTTTCTAAGTAGGACTTTTAAAATCTTTTAATAAAGCATTCGACGCGTTAGTGCCATTTTACTATCTACATTAGAAAAATGCGATATAAGAACCCACCCATCTACTCGACAAATGCGGGGTCGTTCTATCTAAAGAACAGAGAGGGAGAGTCCTCCCCCTGTCACGGTCTACAGGCGGGCCCCTACCATCGACCAATGAAAATACAAGGGTGGAGCAAGTGAAAAGCATACAAATAAGTAGCCCAAAATCGGAAAAATGAAACAAACTTTGGGAAAAAGACAGGAAAAAATTTCCACCATGACTAAGAGGCCGAGCGATCTCCATCTGATCAGCGAGACACCCATCTCCACCTTGCTACAGAGCGCTCTGGGATTAGTGCCGAAAAAGAGAATGTTGTATGTTTGGCGCATCCAGACCCCCGCGACCGGGAGTCTTCAGAAGGAATGGCAGTTAGAAGCCGGAGGTAGATGGGGTTACGTGTTCAACTACGCAAGTAGCAAACTGTGTTTTTACCAGTTGGTTGAAGGAGAAACTTCTGACCCGCTCTCCAGAAAAGCCACACTTTCGGCCATGGACTAGAGCGTACCGCAAAACGTAATTTACCCCGATCTGAAAGCAAGCGACGTACATCCCTAACAGACGGGAGTGGAAGACGAATCTGCTACAAAAGACCAACAGACACAGATACCCGTGTGTGTGTGAAACGAGAGCAACCAACGGTATTCGTTACCAGAAGAGCATTGGCTAGTAGGGTTTGGGAGACAAAGACATCCCCGTCTGGCAGGTGGTACTTCCGAGCCACGCGTCAGGTATCGATGGGTGACGCCCCATCCGAGGACGTATTCATCTTGCAGTATTTCAATTCCGAATGCGGTGTGTTCCAGATAGCGTTATGCTTACTTACAATGGCGTGGGTCAAAATAGTTAACGAGAAAGGCGAAAAGCTCAAGGCCCTTTTCATTTCCAGTGGTACCGCGAGAGATATGGTCGTGGTGAAAAAAAAAAAAAAACCTAGCTTTTCCAGATAACGCCACTCCCGTGACCTCCCGCACCTAACCCCGCCCCTCCTAATGATTTTAAAAGAAGACCGCTGACCACCCATCTAACCCCAAACCAAAATGGAGGCAAACCCACGTGTGACTCTTTAAGGGTGTTTTGAACGAAGCCCTTGGGAAGAATTATCGTCTTTGAAAATATCGAGCGAGGATGACCACACGCCTTCACAAACACGCTCCCCGGATACCGAGGGTCCTTCTCAGCCATCTTCACTCACCCTCCCTTCGGAGAGGATCCGTTCTATGGATGCTGAAGAATACACCGCTGACCCTCCACACAGTTCTTCCTCTACAGGCCTCGACGTGGTTTTTGAGGAAGGTGACCCAATACACACAGTGGATCATCTACCTCCCGTGTTTCTGGATATAGTAAAATTTGGGTTGATAAAATTTCTGGATGCTACCATCGGCAAATATGGAGAGGAAATATGCAGCGGTTGTCGAATCAACCACTCGGATCAAATCCGCCACGATTGCTCGGTGGAGTCAGAGTATTTCTTTCTGACCCACTTTGAAGAGATCACAAAAAGACTGTGGAACAGGCACTTTATTCCGGCACTCCAGAGACTGACCGAATTAAATTGCATGTACAGACGTGGACAAAATTGTTGGTATCCCTTTGTTAATGAAAGAAAAACCCACAATGGTCACAGAAATAACTTCAATCTGACAAAAGTGGTAATAAATAAAAATTCTATGAAAATTAACCAATGAAAATCAGACAATGCTTTTGAATTGTGGTTCAACAGAATAATTTTAAAAAACAAACTCATGAAACAGGCCTGGACAAAAATGATGGTACCCCTAGAAAAGATTGAAAATAATGTGACCATAGGGACATGTTCAACCATGATGTGTCCTCTAATTAACATCACAGGTGTCTACAAACTTGTTATCAGTCAGTCGGCCTATTTAAAGGGTGACAAGTAGTCACTGTGCTGTTTGGTGACATGGTGTGTACAACACTAAACATGGACCAGAGGAAGCAAAGGAGAGAGTTGTCTCAGGAGATTAGAAAGAAAATTATAGACAAGCATGTTAAAGGTAAAGGCTATAAGACCATCTCCAAGCAGCTTGATGTTCCTGTGACTACAGTTGCACACATTATTCAGAAATTTAAGATCAACGGGACTGTAGCCAATCTCCCTGGATGTGGCCACAGGAGGAGACGGATAATAGGAATGGTAACAAAAGAGCCCAGAACAACCTCTAAACACATTCATGGTGAACTCCAAGGTCAAGGTACATCAGTGTCAGATCGCACCATCCGCCATTGTTTGAGCCAAAGTGGACTTCATGGGAGACGACCAAGGAGGACACCACTGTTGAAAACATATCATAAAAAAGCTAGACTGGAATTTGCCAAACTGCATGTTGACAAGCCTCAAAGCTTCTGGGAGAATGTCCTATGGACAGACGGGACAAAACTGGAACTTTTTGGCAAGGCACATCAGCTCTATGTTCACAGACACAAAAATGAAGCATACCAAGAAAAGAACACTGTCCCTACTGTGAAACATGGAGGAGGTTCTGTTATGTTCTGGGGCTGCTTTGCTGCATCTGGCACAGGGTGTCTTGAATCTGTGCAGGGTACAATGAAATCTCAAGACTATCAAGGTATTCTAGAGAGAAATGCGCTGCCCAGTGTTAGACAGCTTGGTCTCAGTCGCAGGTCATGGGTCTTACAACAGGATAATGAGATGAGATGAGATGAGATTCAACTTTATTGTCATTACACATGTATAATACAAGGTAACGAAACGTGACTTGGCATTTGGGCACGCTCTGCAGAGCGCATCCAAGGCCGGGGCAGCCGCTAGGCGCCAGTCATGACACCGAACACCCAATACAACTTTTGGTATTGTTGGTTGATCGTGTAAAAACCTGTAGACAGGAAGGATATGGACTAATAAGGAACAATGGCATAATTATCTAATATCATTACATAAGACATTTGAGAAAGTAAAAATGGCATTTTTTATGTCCTCAAAAATTAAGCTCTCACATTTTCCTGTTTATTGTCCCCCCAACAGTGAAATGGGATTTTCGCCCTTGTCTGAGCCAACATAAATCTGTTTGAATGTGGGAGCGTGAAAGGTCGAATAAAGCATTACCGGGGCCAAGGGTGTGTGGGGTGAGTGGTCAGTGGGATATGACCAGTCCCTGGGGTATAATAAGCACAAAAACAACCCAGAATGAGTGACTGGTTAGCTCTGTAAATGTCAGCCAACTGCCACTGGGGGAGGAGCCATTCCAGTCAGAGTATAATAAACTCTATTAAAATAAGCTAAAATACCATCCAAGAATTAGATATAAGGTCAGGTGTTGGTAAATGATGCAGCTGGGAACACAGATGTCTAGTGAGGGTGGATAGAATATATAGAAAATAACTATAAAAAGTGTGATCATTAAGCTTATTGTATAGTAACTCTGATGACGTGTGGATTTAGATAGGACCACTCCCACCATAGTCAGCCAACAACATGGGAAGTGCACTCTCTTCTGGAAGTAGGCCTCTGTGAAATACAGTGGGCACACATCTGTGCTACTGTGGAACAGTTTTCACAATGATCTCTAACCACTGTTTCTGCAGCATCTCTTCTCTCGGAAGTCCAAACGTTCCCCGGGCACACAACTGTTTCTCGACATAGCGAAAGCGACTAACAGTTTCCCCGGTGCTTCTCCCCCTGGGTTTATTGAGGGCATTCCAGGCAAGCCAAGGAGCAGGTCTACATAGTTATGTGTTAGCAAAATGGAAGAGAAAAGCAAATCTAAATGAGGCCTTACAGGTAGCTCTAAAATCCTGGATTCCGTGGGAGAGGAACACTCCTGCTCAGGTGGACTGTAGGCTGTTTGATTTTACAGACCATATAATGTCACAAAAATCCTACATAACTCACTAAAATAAAGAGAAACCCCCAAGAAGCGTAATAGAGGCTCTTTAAAACTTTACTGATTTTTTTTTTTTCACATGATAAACACCCACAAACTCTGATAGAGACACATCAGGTGTCTGATTTAAATATACATAAAGCAAAGTTACTATTAGAAGGTAGCTGTCCACAGCACAGACACATACAGTATCTAAACACAGCTCAGAGTGTTTGTGTGAATTTATTACTAGTATTATTACTAGTGTGAATTTATTTATAATGACCCAAAGCACACAGCTAAACACCCAAGAATGGCTAAGAGCCAAACATTGGACTATTCTAAAGTGGCCTTCTATGAGCCCTGATCTAAATCCTATTGAACATCTGTGGAAGGAGCTGAAACATGCCGTCTGGAGAAGGCACCCTTCAAACCTGAGACAACTGGAGCAGTTTGCTCATGAGGAGTGGGCCAAAATACCTGCTGAGAGGTGCAGAAGTCTCATTGACAGTTACAGAAATCGTTTGATTGCAGTGATGCACGGTGGCGCAGTGGTTAGCACCACGGCAGCACAGTTTCACCCTCGGCTGGGGGATCGCGGGGATCATGAGATTGTGGGTTTGATCCCTGCCCCCGGCCAACAGTGATCTGTGTGGAGTTTGCATGTTGTCCCCGTGTTTGCGTGGGTTTACTCCGGGATTTCTCCAGTTTCCTCCCACACGCCAAAACATGCAGGTTAGGGAGTATAAGGGGCGCTTGCGCACGCAGCGACCGGCAGCTGGTGGCTTGTCACCGGACTGCAGAACAAATCTACCTACGGGTACAAAATAAGTCCAAAAAAAAAAAAAAAAAATGGTTGTGCAACAAAATATTAAGTTAAGGGTACCATCATTTTTGTCCAGGCCTGTTTCATGAGTTTGTTTTTTAAAATAATTCTGTTGAACCACAATTCAAAAGCATTGTCTGATTTTCATTGGTTAATTTTCATAGAATTTTTATTTATTACCACTTTTGTCAGATTGAAGTTATTTCTGTGACCATTGTGGGTTTTTCTTTCATTAACAGAGGGGTACCAACAATTTTGTCCACTACTTGTATACAGGTGTACGTCGGAATTACAGAGGCTTTCCTTCACGAACTTAGACATACACCATGCATCGTCCCCAAGATTTCTGAGATTTCAGAAACGCTGTTTGCGGGCGATGAGAAAATGGCTCATCATTTGCAAAGAGCTGATGACTATTGGTGAGGTCATCTGGATGGTGAGAACTTTTGGAAGGAGGATTTTGTGGGCGATCCTGACAACGAGAAGAGTTGTGATATGGACGGTGATACAGAGTCTGACATTGATTCTGATGTAGAGTCAGAAAACACTGATGCTGAAATGTAATTTTTTTTTTTTTTTTTTTTTTAAATCTGCATGCTTTTACTTAAACTAGCTTTGTTCCACAACCAATTGACTGCCGGGATGAAATCATCGCAACGTGTATCGCTGTATAATTTGCTTTTAGGTAGTATTTTTTTTCCACTCGAATGCATGGAGAATGTAGATGTGTGCAAAAAAAAATGTGTTTTACAATATTGGAGTTTTTTTGTTTTTGTCTAACCTTTTACCGTTATTGTTAGAACAAAATAAATCTCTCAAATAGGTTCATTTTGTCTTCTTTTAATTATTTACTTTTGTTCTTATTAAAGACAAAAATAGAAAGGAGATGTTTTATCTTCTTTACATGTTTCAACTGTGCGCTGCAGCCTTCATCAGAAGTGTCAGCTGATTGCTGCCAGGTGTCATTTTATCAGCTGACTTTTGTAGGCGGGGCCAGCCCAGCAGACCTGTCAGATCCACCAAGCCGACCCCGCCCTCCACCGTCTGATGGTCTCTGGAGAATGTGGTCCCAAAAATTTGAAAATAGAATCAGACGAGATCCTCATTTCACATGACGTCATTTCATTATTCATTAAGACCCCTGTTGATGTCACACTACATATAGTGCAAGAACGCCTCAGTAATGACAGAACTCTAAAAAGACGCACCAATCTCACAGTTCACGACATATCTGAACTATTACAATTTGTTGCAAAATCCACCTATTGTCACACACGGCTCTTGGGAGCCACGCAATAAGAGCCAAGGGCGAGCCAGTGAGTCGTTATGTTTTATTTAGGGTGAGGGATGAGGAGAGCACAGATACTCATACAGAAGTACATTCACAGGTAGCAACAGCGCAGGGGTTGGAAGCTCGTACCGGACATTGGGGTAACAAGGCGTACATACTCACAGCGGGTTACAATCACAGGAATGCTGCAAGGGGAGTAGAGGCTGACACCAGACGAAGGGGCTTCAGCCTAGCAGTGCTTATGTCGCAGCCCCCGAGTCATCGAGGCTGCTCCTATTTATTCTCATTGGCAGCGCCCCAGCTGATGAGGACTAATTGGCCCCAGCCGTCCGTAATGCTGCCAGCTGGGAGGCCTGCTGAGACGCTGCTCAATGGGAAGCAGGGATGAGGGAAAACATGGGCTGAGCGCTGAAACGGCATCTCAACCCATGGTGACAGAGCCTCCCCCTCAAGGTCGGGCTCCTGAACGACCAGAAAACAATCCCAGCCCCCCACCCCCCACCTAGGGTGGGAGGAAGGGAGGCAGGACCGGAGGGGACGAAGCAAAGGGAAACACCAACAGGCCAATGTAGGGTAACAGGGCAAAAAAAACCCAAACACAGTACTCTACATCGCACCAAAAAAAAGAAAAAAAAAACCCAGGGCACAGATGGGGGGGAAATACAGAACACGGGAAACAGATACCCACCAAAAGAATGATAAAAAACGAATAAAGCAATTACAGAGTGTGGATAACAGAACACTACTCCATAATGCAAACAAAACCTAAGAACAGGACAAGAGTGACAATAAAAACAAAAAAAACACTGAGTACGGGTAATGAAGAGGGAGAGAGAAAAAAAACCCACAATACACAGCACCATATATATATATCCACCCACAGTCACCAAGAGAGTGAAGGTGACTGGGACAAACGGACAATTACAGAGCATGGTTTGAAGGAAAACAAAGCACATGACTCTATAATGAACAGACAAAATTATAAACAGGGCACAAAAAGGAAATGCTGAGTACGGGCAAAGGAAAACCCACAGCACTACGAATGTATAAATACACTCAGTCACCTAAAGAAGCGAAAGTGACTGGAACGAACGGGACAACTGCAAGAGTATGGTCTGATAAGAAACAAAACCACATAACTCTACAATGCAAGGACAAGGCTAAAAACAAGGTACAAAAAAGTAAAATGCTGAGTACGAGGAATGGAAAACACACAGCACTATAAATACACATCCACCACAGGACAAAATATTACACCCGAGTGACCTCAATAATGATAAAAGAAAAAGCGACACCCGAGGAGTATGGCAGGCAGAGTCCAACATGGCCGAGGTGGCTCCGGAGGTCTCCCCGCCCATTGTCTCCAGTCGGCGAACCAGGAAAGGGAAATGTTCGGATGGCGAACTCCGGACCCAGATCCCAGGAATCCAGTCCACCTGCAGCGCGAACCAGGCCACCCAAAGGCAAACACAGACCAGCGGGGGGGAACCAGATCACCGAACCGAAAGTCTTGCGGGTCGGGTCGTAGACCCCGCATCACTCATCCACCAGGGACCGTTGAGACGGGAGCAAGTGCAGATGCGGGGTCCCGGTGGAAGAGGCACAGGGGAGAGCCGATGACGAGGGGGGGGTGGGACGACGAGCGTCAGGCCGCAGGAAAGCGGCCACCTCCTCACCGGACCTGAACAACACTGGGGCAGCACCCACGTCGGACCCCGATCGGGCCTTAGACAAACCCACGTCGGGACCACGCTGAGCAGCACCCACGTCGGACCCCCGATTGGGTCTCGGAGCGAACCCACGTTGGACCGCCGCTGGAGCAGCACCCTCCGGGTGGCCCCGATTGGGTCTCGGGCGAACCCACGTTGGACACCGCACCATACCGACCTCCAATGTCGAACCTGGACCCTCGCAGCACCACGAGGAACCAGCAACTCCTCGCCGGGTGACCCTGGAAGAAGGCTCAGAAGAGAAAACAGAACCGGGATCAGGATCACCAGCAGCGCCAGAACCCAGCGAGACGAGCTCAGACGCAGCGGGCTGGCTGCACCCGGCTCGTCTCCCCTAGAGACAGGCTGAAGTGCTCGAAGATAAAAAGGGAGAAAAGAAAGGAGAGCACTCGCCTGATCTCGGGTTCTGACGCCGTCCATGGACTGCGAAGATCCAGGATCCGTCGTCAGGAGGTCGTTGTCAGGCTCCCATCCAGCCGCGTCGGGCCCCGCGCCAGCACGATGGTCAGCGCAGCTTGAGGTTCCTCCAGCTCCGGTAACCCCCGCCGACGATCCACTCGGCGTGAAAGCCAGAAGAACCTCCTCCGCCTGGACCAAACCGCTCCTCCGTGGAGACCCGGGGACGCTCAGTCGTCGGCGCAGACTCCACGCAGCAGTTCAGTCCCCCTCCTCCGTCCGCATCGTAGCTGCGGAACCACAGGCCCTCTCCTTATCCCACCACGTTGACCCGGGAGCGGGGATCGCTCGGCGGAGAGAGACACAGAGGATGCGGGATTAGGAACACAGGTTACAGCAGTTGGGGGGAGTTCAGGGAGCTGCGAACCCTGAAACTCCTCCTCCAGGAATGTGACAGGGCAAAATCATTAAGCAGGTGTGAAAAAACTATGACTTGCCTGCCTCCTGGAGGTTGATATCGCCTGCTGTGGTGGATACTGCTTCTTCCCTCTCCCCGCCCGGCGATAAACGGAGGACCCCCCCGGGAAATCGGTCTGAGGATCGCTCGCGTTGTCTCCAGCAGAGAGCTCACCAGGCCGGAATTCCAGGCACACACAGCAGTCAGGGAGCGCGTCGAGGAGGAGGGGAGGAAAACAGCCGGGGTGAGCCCAGCCGAATTAGTCCAAGAATGACAGCGGGGAAATGAGGCTCAGGAAATGAGGCTGTGAAAACTCCACACTGACCGAGGCGAAGAGTGACAGCTGCATGGGAGGAACGGTCCTGGCGGGCGGCCCAGAACTGGATCCGGACGTGGTTCGTGCAGAGGTGACTCGGCGATGTGATGACGGCCATTCCCAGGGGACGAAGCGAGGGGGGAACCCAGGAATCGCCTCTCCTGATCGGAGGATGGGCGAGGCGAGAAGGCGTCGAAGCACGGGAAAAGCTTCGTAGCCATGGAGTCCCTCTCCTCAATCTCACTGCCGCCGCCACATGGCCTGAAGATGGTAACAGGACATCACAGTGGAGCTCGCGACAGCCACTCGACCCCAGACATAACTGCTGTCAGCTGCGGCTCCTTGAAGGGAATCCCGAGTGACGTGGCGCAGGTCGGGGAAGGCCCTCTGTTTGGCGCGAACTCCCGGACTGGAATGGCGGCAGGAAAGGGATCCCCGAAGCGGGAGGCACGGTCACCCACTTCGGCTTCCCTGCCGGGATTCCATCCAACCCGCGGACTTCTCTCGCTGTGTACCTGTGGCGTCTATCCTGGCACTGTCCTCGAGATGGAACACAGAATGAGGGTACAGTCCAGGAGTTCCTCAGCATGGCCTGGATGCCAGCGTCTCGCGTTGGAGGCGTCGTACAGGGTGAAGAGGGTCCCGTCGACAGACCTCCGAGATGGACCCTCAAGCTCGTCGTCCTGGCGCCGGGAGTGACTCCTGGGAAACGGCATGCTAGTAGCGCTGACACCCGACAGAAAGGTACAGTTCACCACGCGTCTCACGGCCGCCGGTAACTCGCCTGCTGCAACATACTGTCACACACAGCTCTAGGGAGCGCGCCAATAAGAGCCAAGGGCGAGCCATTGAGTCGTGATGTTTTATTTAGGGTGAGGGATGAGGGATGAGGAGAGCACAGATACTCATACAGAAGTACTTTCTCCAGGTTGCACAGCGCAGGGGTAGGAAGCTCGTGCCGGACATAGGGGTAACAAGGCATACATACTCACAGCGGGTTACAATCACAGGAATGCTGCAAGGGGAGTAGAGGCCTGACACCAGACGAAGGGGCTTCAGCCTAGCAGTGCTTATGTCGCAGCCCGAGTCATCGAGGCTGCTCCTATTATTCTCATTTGGCAGCGCCCCAGCTGATGAGGACTAATTGGCCCCAGCCGTCCGTAATGCTGCCAGCTGGGAGCCTGCTGAGACGCTGCTCAATGGAAGCAGGATGAGGGAAAACATGGGCTGAGCGCTGAAACGGCATCTCAACCCATGGTGACACCTATTTTCAATACAGAGGATAAATCTACAGACAAAAGAGGATTTGCAATGGGAGACCCACTATCAGCCATCATGAGCAGATTTTTCATGGAGAATCTAGAAAACAAAGCATCAACACAGCACCTACACAATGTAAACCCACCATGGAAGAGATACGTGGACGAACATTCTTGGAAAAAATAAGGAAAGGAAACACGCAAGAACTCACTGACCATCTGAATAGCACGGACAGCACTGGGAACATAAAATTCACATTTGAAGAGGAAGAAAATGGCACCATAGCCTTTCTGGACATGAAAATCCACCACAATGACAACGGAAGTATAAAACTCACAGTCTACAGGAAACCAACCCACACAGGCCAATACGTAGTACGGACATCAGAGCATTCCACAGCACACAAACTATCAGTTGTCAGGACATTATATGAACAGGTCACCATCTTCACAGACCAAGAAGACAGACAGGAGGAGGAAAACCACATAAAACATGCACTTATACGCTGCCAATTCCAGTATGGGCCATTAAACAAAGGGAAACAGCGAGTCAAAAAACAAAGAAGACAAACAGGAAACAAGACACAGAGCAAAAGCTGAAAATCAAAAACAAGGACATCATAACTATACCATACATCCGAGGGACAACAGATCCAATTTCATAAGGATCATGAAATAAATAGTGAATAAACACATCAGTAAAACCACACAAAAAATTAAGTCAGTTATTACTACACCCCAAGGACAAAATAGAACAAGACACAAAAATTGCAATGTAAATATATGGAATATCATGCAGATCATGTAACAAAACCTACATTGGAGAAACCGGAAGATCATTCACCACAAGGAAAAAAGAACACCAGAAGGAATGCGAGAAGGAAACACAAGGACGACTCACAAGATCACAAAAAGAAAAGGCAAAACAAGAAACATTAAAATCAGCAATATCGGATCACTGCAGAAGAAATAATCACATCATGGACTGGGGCAACGCAAAAGTTATTGGATCGGGGAGTAACAGACACAAACGTTTGATCAAGGAGGCCGTAGGAAATCAGGAAGCGGGAAAAGATAGCATGAAACCAGGATGAGGGGGCCTTTATGCTTTCCCACACCTGGGACCACAGTCTCCAGAGATCATCGGACTGCGGAGGGCGGGGCCAGCTCGGTGGCTCTGACAGGTCTGCTGGTCTGGCCCCGCCTACAAAAGTCAGCTGATAAAATGGACACCTGGGCAGCAATCAGCTGACAATTCTGACGAAGGCTGCAATGCACAGTCGAAACATGTAAAGAAGGTAAAAACATCTCCTTTCTATTTTTGTCTTGAATATGAACAAAAGGTAAGCAAAATAAATCTGTTCCATTTACTGAAGTGTGGATTACTTCTTTTATTGGTCCAAATGATTCAAAATTGAAGAAATAGTTGAGAGTTTAGTCACGGTGAAGCAACAATATAAACAAGTAGGAGGGTTACCTGGAGAGGAGAGTCCGGCCGTTGGTCGAACCTCGGATTCAGGAGGAGCAATGTGGTTTTCGTCCTGGCCGTGGCACATCGGACCAGCTCTTTACCCTCTCGAGAATTCTTGAGGGTTCGTGGGAGTTTGCCCAACCAGTTTACATGTGTTTTGTGGACTTGGAGAAGGCATTTGACCGCGTCCCTCGTGGATTTTTGTGGGGGGTGCTTCGGGAGTATGTGGTATCGGGCTTGTTGTTACGAGCTATTCGGTCTCTGTACGACCGTTGTGAGAGTTTGGTTCGTATTGCCAACACTCGGTCGGAGTCATTCCCAGTGAGAGTTGGACTCCGCCAGGGCTGCCCTTTGTCACCGATCTGTTCATAATTTTTATGGACAGGATTTCTAGGCGCAGCCAGGGAATGGAGGGTGTCATGCTTGGTGACCACAGGATCTCATCTCTGTTGTTTGCAGATGATGTTGTCCTGTTGGCTTCATCCAGCAATGACCTACAGCTCTTGCTGGGACGGTTTGCCGCTGAGTGTGAAGCGGCTGGGATGAGAATCAGCACCTCCAAGTCCGAGTCCATGATCCTCAGCCGGAAAAAGGTGGATTGTCCTCTCCGGGTTGGGGACAGGCTCCTGCCCCAAGTGGAGGAGTTTAAGTATCTTGGGGTCTTGTTCACGAGTGAGGGGAAAATGGAGCGAGAGATTGACAGATGGATTGGAGCAGCATCTGCAGTGATGCGGACGTTGTACCAGTCTGTTGTGGTGAAGAGGGAGCTTAGTTCTAAGGCAAAGCTGTCGATTTACCAGTCAATCTACGTTCCTAACTCTCACCTGTGGTCACGAGCTTTGGGTAATGACCGAAAAGAACGAGGATCGCGGATACAAGCGGCTGAAATGAGCTTTCTCCGTAGGATTGCTGGACTCACCTCAGAGATAGGGTGAGGAGCTCAGTCATCCGGGAGAGGCTCAGAGTAGAACCGTGCCTCCTCCACATTGAAAGGAAGTCAGTTGAGGTGGGTTATGGGCCCATCTGATTAGGATGCCTCCTGGACGCCTCCCACTTGAGGTGTTTCAGGCACGTCCCACTGGGAGGAGACCCCGGGGCAGACCCAGGACTCGGTGGAGAGACTATGTCTACCCAGTGGTCTGGGATCGCCTTGGTATGCCCTCTGAGAGCTGGAGCAGGTGGCTGGGGAGTGGGAAGTCTGGGCTTCTCTGCTTGAACTGCTGCCTCCGTGACCCGGACCTCCGGAAAAGCGGTAGAAGATGGATGGATGGATGGATAGATGGATGGATGGATGGATGGGTTAAATAAATGCGTGAAATTTGTAAATTTCAATTTGTGGAAAACAGTTTTTAAAACAGTTCCAGTCAACAGAAAGCATAATGGTGTGCGACACAACACGTGCGTGGTTATAGTAAATACATCATACATGACAACAACAACAACAACAACAGCATGGCACAAAATACCTCAAATACTGTTTAGTAACTTTGTACAAAACACACTACAATGTTGACCACTTACATACTTTTATGAAGTATTTGATAAACGTCGAGTCTCCCAAATTGTTAGTTGCTTCCCTTTAAAACATAGAAACAGTGTTGGGGTTAGAAGACGTTTACTAGAAAAAAAAAAAAAAAACATTTCAATGTGAAAACAAATCCGTTTCTTCCTCTGAATCCGCCACCTCGTTGTCCGTGTCCATAGCTAATACTGTGAGCAGTATCTCCCCAGGATCGAAGGACTCGGTACTCCCCTGCTCATCATAGATTTGCCTCAACAGTATTTGCGTCGCACACCATTATGCCTTTCTGTTGACTTGAACTGTTTTAAAAAACTGTTTTCCACAAATTGAAATTTACAAATTTCACGTGTTTATTCAACCCTCCTACTTGTTATAGCGTTTGCTTCACCGTGACTAAACTCTCAACTATTTCTTCATTTTTGAATCATTTGGACCAAAGAAAGAAGTAATCCATGCTTCAGTAAATGGAATAGATTTATTTTGTTTACCTTTTGTTCTTATTAAATAATTTACCCGTTGGTAAATGTACTTTACACATGTACTTGTGTGATTTATAAAAGTGGTCTCTAAAATGGTGTTATGCAAAGAAACAAGTATACAGCTGGTGAAGTTACTACTGCCTTAAATGATAAATGTTTAAGGGAAGGTATTGCAAATTAGTTTATCCTTAAATGTTTCTGTACAACTAAATAAAATGAATAATGAAAAAAATAATTAGCATCATTATTCAATGAATAATTTTTTTTTTAATTCACCCAAACAAATACTTGTTTCAATGCTTCTTTTTTGAAACTAGTGAATGTTTTTAACCACATTAATCATAGTGATGCAACTTTGTGTGAATATACTAGTTTTAAAAAAATCAGAGTTTGTGTCAACACTGTGCAACGTGTCATTTGTTATTACAAAAGATAAAACACTATTCTTATTCAAAGAAGTAAGTACACTGTTATTTCAAATGAATTTTTTCAGAATCTGGTAGCCCTAATGCCGGTGATGCAGTATGGTGCAAAGTGTTTGACGCCTTCAAGAACCAGCCAAAGACCCGAGGTAATTCTTTTAAAAAGTCCATAGTAACTGAGACATGATGCTGCGTGTTAGCTTGAGTTCTTTATCGTTGTTTTTTAACTGTAGAGTTGTGTTGATTCTTAGGATCTGGTAGACATGGCCCACTAAACTTTTCTCCCAAAAAGCAGGAAGGAATAAACACTGATGTTCTGACCTCAGATTTCTCTGAACAAACGAGAAGTCTTTGAAAGCAAATGTCATGGCATTTGGGTTGCTGGCAGAGAAAAAAGTTTGCAACTTCAGGAGCCAAAAATGCCAACTTCATGGTCGGAAGTACTAGAAATCCTAAATCAGATTTGCCCCAACAAATGGAATGCACTATATGAGTAGAATGAATGGGGTTACAGCCCGCTGAGTGAAAAACAAGATGTCACTCAAAGCCAAAGTTTCCAAATCTTCCACACAGTACCTTTAGTCTTCAGCGTCATTTCAAGTACACGATGATAATAGCCACAGTAGTAGCATTTGGTGAAAAAATGGCCTTTATTTTATTTTGATATTTTTCTTTTACGTGTAGCACTGATACAAACAATACTTCCCCCCCTTGCAGGATGACAAACATTAGGATGAGACTTAGGCCATAAGAAAAAACCCTTAACATCAGAATGGGCCTTTGGTCCCCAGTCTGAGAAATTGTTGAAGCCGAAGTAGAGACAAAGTTGGTCATGCAATATTTATTTCTGTAGAAAAAAACCCCAACAAACTATAAACACAATGCCCAATCTAAAAGCTAAATTTGCCACATCTTGTTGTTTTCTTAAAAAAAAAAAAAAAACTACTTAGATTCATCCAGATGCATTTTTTTTCTGTACACTTGAGGTTTTGAATGAATTAATCTTTATTTCGGATAGATTAAAAGTAAAGATTAAAAGAAAAGAACAGAATAATATAACAAAGGGGGAAAAATCTAACAAGGTCAAATTAAACAATAACCTGTCAATAACAATTGACAATAACAACTGTATAATCGTCTGATTATACAGTTGAACATAAGTTATCCGAAATGGGTGATGGCTGCTTATATTGCCCACCCATATTCCATCCAAGAATTCAAAAGAAAAACAAAACAGGAGTGACTACAATTCAGAACAAAACTAAGACAAAACGTGACAAAAAAAAAAAACAGGAAAAAAAACTAAGCAAAAAAAAAAAACTAAGCAACAGCACAAAACAGACTGAATATGACAATTCTTATGTGATTTTACATGTCATCTTGTATATATGTTTGGAGTATTTCTTCCTTTAGTTTTTGTTTTAATTGTCCAAGCATACAAGTTAGGTTAACTGGCATCAAACTGGGGATTCTAAATTGTCCTTAGGTAAGACTGTGACAGTGAATGGTTGTCTGTCTCTCTGTGTTGGCCCTGCGATGGACTGGCGATCTGTCCAGGGTGGAGCCTGCCTCTCGCCCAAAGATGCTGGGATAGGCTCCAGCCCCCCCGCGACCCAAAAAAGATTAAGCGGAAGAAGATGAATGAATGAATGAATGAATGTCCAAGCATTGTACATGATTTTAATTCAGGTCCAAAAGCATTCCACAATCTGACTCCTTGCACTGAGACACAGTGTTGCTTGGTGGTAGTTCTCACTGAAGGTTTTTGAAATATACATGTTCCTCTGAAATGATATTGTTTCTCCCTTATTTGAAACAACTTTTGGATATTTGCGGGCAGTGATAGATTCTTCACTTTAAACATTATTACTGCAGTTTTAAAGTCAACCAGATCTTTCAACTTGAGAGTTTTAAATTTAAGAAAAAGTGGGTTTGTTGGATCCCTGTAAGAAGCTTTGTTTATTATTCTAATAGCTCTCTTCTGAAGCATAAATATTGGATATATGTTTGTTTTATATGCATTTCCCCATATTTCAGCACAATATGTTATGTATGGGAGTATTAATGAATGATTCAAGGTATATAGTGTGGGTTGATTCAGCAAATATTTCACTCTGTGTAGTATTGCGATTGATTTGGATATTTTACCATCCATCCATCCATCCATCCATCTTCTACTGCTTTTCCGGAGGTCTGGGTCACGGAGGCAGCAGTTCAAGCAGAGAAGCCCAGATTTCCCTCTCCCCAGCCACCTGCTCCAGCTCTTCAGAGAGGATACCAAGGCGTTCCCAGACCAGCTGGGAGACATAGTCTCTCCACCGAGTCCTGGGTCTGCCCTGGGGTCTCCTCCCAGTGGGACGTGTCTGAAACACCTCAAGTAGGAGGCGTCCAAGTGGTGGACGCCTGGATATTTTACCTTTAACATAATTAATATGTGTCTTCCAACACAGTTTATTATCAATTATTACTTCGAGAAATTTAATTTTGAATACCCTTTCAATCTCTACACCATTTACACTGAGTTTAGATACTGAGTTGTTGTGATGAATGTTAAAAATTATAAATTTTGTCTTACTTAAATTGAGCGTTAATTTGTTTGAATCAAACCACAGTTTAAGCATTCTTAATTCCTTTCCGAGTGTATCCAAAAGTTGTTCCAAATTGCTTCTACTGCATAATAAATCAGTGTCATTGGCAAACAATATTAAATCCATTTTTTCCGAAACTTTACATATGTCATATATATATACATATTGAATAACAATGGCCCCAAAACTGAACCCTGTGGGACTCTGCAAGTAACTTTCATTAACTGAGTTTTTGCTACCAACACATACATACTGATATCTGTTCTTTAAGTAACTACATAACCAGGACAGTGCTACCCCCCAATACCATAATTTTGTAGTTTCTTTAATAATAATTTATGATCCACTGTATCAAATGCTTTTTTTAAGATCCAGGAATACCCCAACTGAATACTCTTTATTTTCTACAGCAGTTGATATTTTTTCTATAAATTCCATTAGAGCAAATGCAGTTGTCCTCTTATGTCTGAACCCATATTGCTGCTCACACAGTAAATTATTCTTCATTATGAAGTTGTCAATTCTCTCACAGAATATTTTTTCAAGTATCTTGGAAAATAGTGAAATAGGTCTATAGTTTGAGAATTCCCCTCTGTCACCCGTCTTGTATATTGGAATTACTTTGGCTATTTCCATTGCACTGGGAAATATACCTGTTTGGAGAGACAGGTTACAGATATAAGTCAGTGGCGTCACTAAGCATTCAATGATAGTTTTGACTAAAAGCATGTCAATACCATCACAATCCACAAATGTTTTACTTTTAAACGATTTAACAGTTTCAATGACCTCTCTCTCGTCTGTTTTCTTTATGAAAATGGAGTCTTTTATAGCAATGTTTTTGCTTATTGTATCACCTGTAGGTGCCGTAATGGGTATTTCTCGAGCCAAATTAGAACCAATGTTAACAAAAAAATTATTAAATTCATCTGCAGGTAAGACTGCATTCACACTCTGAGTCGTTTTTTTTTTTTTTTTTGAAAGCTTGGTTGGGTAGCTTGTATTTCTGTTTTTATTTCCAAGAATATTGTTAAATATTGTCCATGTATTTTTTAATGTTTTCTCTGTTTTTCTCCAGTTCTTTACTATAATAGTCTCTTTTACTACATCTCATTATGTATATTAACTTATTTTTGTATGTTTTATACCACTGCTCTGCTTCTTTTGTCCTTTTCTTTAGAAAAGCTTTATATAATAAATTTTTCTTTTTACACACTTTTTGTAATCCTTTGGTTAACCATGGCTTGTCAACAAATTTCTGTTTCAGCTTTTTCTTTACTAATGGACATATAGAGTTTTTTACAATGTTCATGCATAGAGACAGTGCACTCCGCTGCACTGCCTCTGTGCCCTGCTGTCACTGCTGCTTCCCGGGGTTTCCAGCCTGCTTGCTCCTACTCTCCCGCTGCCCGGACTCCAGCTGCGGGGAAGATTCCAGTCACTGCTCTCCCTCTCTGCTGTCGCTGCTCACCGCGCCATCAACAACACCAGCACTACGGTCACACACCGTGCTAAGCTCTTCGGCTGGCTTGCCATCTTTAGTAAGCAGGGGCTCCCCCACTCGTGTCCCCAGTTCTGTCTCGAAGTCCAGCTGGTAGCTTGTAGCTTGATTTTGGCGCGCACCTAGCCTCATGACTAACTTCCCCATTGCCACTGACTGAGCCGCTAGCTTCTCAGACCTAGCTAGCTTAGCTTCTTTTGGCACCAACAGCTCTTCTACCCAAAGCTGTGTGGTCTTCATATGTTTGGTGAAATATTCAGCCAACTGCCTGACAGCATCCGCTGAAGACCCTGTCTCTCCCAATGTGCGGAGGATTCTCTGACCTTCTACGCCGAGATGGTGGGCCAGAAGTACTCGTCTTTGTACTCCGTCGAGTCTACTTAGGCCCAGCGCCGCAATGTAACCCTCAAACATGGCCACCCATTTTGGCCACAGGATCGCTTGCTCTCCCGGATACTCCAGAAATGGTAATAAGGATGGAGGTAGCCTGTACGCCCCCATAGCTTTCTTTCGTCGCCAGATGTTATGTTGGTAAATCAGAGACAGAGTCAGACTTGCATGCAGCGAACTCAGCGAACTGAACTTTATTATAGACACACACAACTACAGTATATACAGTCTGGCCATAGCCCACCTGACGTCACACCACACAGGGTGGGTACGGCAAGCCCTAAGGGCCAAGCACACACGCACACCACATTCTACACACAACAGAGCTTCCTAACACCTCCCGGCACTGTTGTCATTTATGTAACAAGTATGGCTGTGTTGTGAGACATGTATATGTTGGACACTGCATATGTGATTTAACCACGATGAAGGAGAGCCAGCCCCCTGCGGTGCGGAGCCACAGAGCCTGGACCCCCTGCGGAGGACAGGGGACAGAAGACTTCCTGACCACTGAGGCTTGAGAAGAGAGAAGGGGGAGTTATGTAAATAAAAGGCTAATGAATGTGAATAAAGAGACTTTGATATAGATGTGTGATTTCCCCCGCGAGGGAAATGGTTTGATGTGAGAATGTTTAAATGAGAGAACTTTGGTGTGTTCAGCCTCTTTGTTCGCTGCTCAAGAATAAGAGCAGACAGTGGAATGATTTCTTGAATAAACTGAAATGAAAGACAATTCGGTTTCGTTATTCAAGTCTCCCCACATTGGTGACTGACGACGTTGAGAATGAACGAAGAAATTCTCAAGGTCCCGGACTCACAGCGCTCAGAGCTGGCGAGCGCAGTGGCCGTTAAGCTGCCTGATTTCTGGCAGGATAACCCACGGTCGTGGTTTCTGCAAGCAGAGTCGCAGTTCGCGCTCGCAGGAGTAACGGTGGATGACACTAAGTTCCACCATGTCATCGCTAAACTGGACAACAGCACAGCTCGGTGCGTGCAAAGCTTGGTGGAGCAGCCACCCGCGACCGACAGGTACGGCAAGCTGAAATCCACCCTCATCAAGTTTTTCACCCCCTCGGCTGAAGTGAGGGCGAGGAGGATCCTGTCTTTGCTAGACCAAGGTGGACACAGGCCGAGCGCCCTGATGGAGGAGATGATACAGCTGAGAGGGTTGGACAACGATGATTTCATTTTTCAGTTCATCTTCCTCTCCAACCTCCCGGCGCATGCGAGAAGCACGCTGGCCGGCAAAAAGTGTCACACCCTGGAGGAGTTCCGGGAGCTGGCCCAGGAGGCAGACGGGATCCTGGACGCCTGCGGCGGGCAAGCAACCACAGCAGCGACCCGAGACAGCGGGGAGCCAGAGGCGGCAGAACCAGACCGGCCGACGACGGCGGCAACACGGCCGCGACGAGGGGGAGCCAATAGCCCGGCGACAGAGGCGCGGGCACGACACAGCGGAGGAGAGGATCTCTGCTTTTACCATCGGAGGTTCGCAGAGAAGGCACGCAGGTGTGTGCCGCCCTGCATCTTCAGGAGTTCGGGAAACGGCAAGACCGGGGGTCGCTAGCAGCTTCGACCCTCGGAGAACGCAACAAGCTGCTCTACATCACGGATGCGCGCTCCGGACGAGTGTTCCTCATTGACACCGGAGCACAAGTGAGCTTCATCACCCCAACATACGCGGACCGGGTAGCTGGACCCCACGGTGACGGAGCTACAGCGGCAAATGGCTCGAACATCAACACCTACGGGAGAAGGACCTTGCCTTTATGCTTACATGGCCGCACATATGAATGGACTTTTGTAGTAGCGGCGGTGAGTTTCAACATGTTGGGCGCGGATTTTTTGTGTTCACACAATCTGTTAGTTGATCTTGCTAATAGACGGCTGGTAAATGCACTCTCTTTTTACTCTCTCCCCTGTTCAGCTCGAGTGTCCCCGCCACCAGTACAGACCCACGTCGCTACAGCAGGTGGTAAGTTTCACACACTCCTCACCCAATTTCCAGCGCTCACTGTGCCCACTTTTTCAGCGACGGTCGCGAAGCACGGGGTGAAACACTTCATCCCCACTTCTGGTCCTCCCGTGTTTGCAAAAGCTCGGCGCTTGGATGCAGTTAAGCTCGCCATTGCGCGCGAGGAGTTCGCCAGCCTGGAGAGGCTGGGCATCGTTCGTAGGTCGAAGAGCCCGTGGGCTTCGCCGCTGCACATGGTACCGAAAGCCGATGGCTCCTGGAGACCGTGCGGGGATTAC
This sequence comes from Pholidichthys leucotaenia, assembly GCA_020510985.1. Lineage (NCBI taxonomy): Eukaryota > Metazoa > Chordata > Actinopteri > Cichliformes > Pholidichthyidae > Pholidichthys > Pholidichthys leucotaenia. The sequence goes on from CM035837.1 coordinate 21,218,717, forward strand.
CGCAGGCTAAACAACGCTACGGCACACGATCGTTATCCCATCCCGCACATTCAGGATTTTTCGGTGCACCTGGCGGGGGCGCGCATTTTTTCAAAGATTGATCTAGTTCGCGGCTATCACCAAGTCCCGGTCCAACCGGAGGACATTCCTAAAACAGCGATAATAACCCCGTTCGGACTTTTCGAATTTTTACGCATGCCGTTTGGTCTCAAAGGGGCGGCGCAAACATTTCAGCGGATGATGGATGCCGTGTTACGCGATCTCCCTTTCGTGTTTGTGTACCTCGACGACATTTTGGTCGCGAGTACTTCAGAGGACGAACACGAAACGCACCTCACAGCAGTTTTTAGGAGGCTGGGAGAGCACGGCTTAATAGTTAACCCAGCCAAGTGCCAGTTCGGCGTTGAGCGGATTGATTTTTTGGGTCACCGCGTCTCCCCGGAGGGAGCGGTTCCGTTACCAGAGAAAGTACGCGCGGTAGCGGATTTTCCCCGTCCACAAACGGTCAAATCACTACAGGAATTCTTGGGGATGGTGAATTTTTATAACCGGTTCCTGCCCCACGCAGCTCAAATCATGCAACCGTTATATGCCGCGCTCAAAAAACAAAAGCCGACCCAGGCGGTCGAATGGTCCCCGGAGCGGGAGCGCGCGTTCACAGAGGTTAAAAAAGCCTTGGCTGACGCTGCGCTCCTGGCCCACCCAGACCCTGCAGCACGTATCGCGCTGACGACAGACGCTTCAGATTTAGCCATAGGGGCCGTTATTGAGCAACAGGTAGCCGGAGTTTGGCAGCCTTTGGCTTTCTTTAGCAAATCTTTAAGCGCGGCTGAGCGAAAATACAGCGCGTTTGACAGAGAACTGTTGGCGCTGCATTTGGCTATTCGTCATTTCCAGTTCTGGCTGGAAGGACGGTGCTTCACCGCTTATGTGGACCACAAGCCGCTCACATACGCCATGGCCAAAATTTCAGATCCGTGGTCCGGCAGGCAGCAGAGGCAGCTGGCCGCAATCTCGGAATTTACCACTGACATTAGGCACGTCGCGGGCAAATTCAATGTAGTAGCGGATTGTCTCTCACGCGCGTTCACGACCCCGACACGCGCAGAGGCAGAACGGGCCACCGTGACCGCGCCGCAGGAGAGCGGCACGGTGGCGCGCGCAGCCCCGGTGCACGTGGGTATAGATTACGCAGCCATGGCAGCGGACCAGGGGGCAGACGCAGACATGCGCGCGCTCCAGTCTGGACCAACAGGGTTGAGGCTGGAGAGCAAGTGTTTACAAACCGGTATGCCCCCCCTGATCTGCGACATGTCGACGGGGCGCCCGCGTCCGGTGGTTCCGGCCACGTGGCGCCGCCGTGTTTTTGACTCGGTCCACTCACTGGCGCACCCGGTGGTGCGCGCGTCGGTGAAACTAGTGGCGGAAAAGTTTGTTTGGCCGTGCCTGCGCAAGCACGTGAAGGAATGGGCAAAAACCTGCATTTCCTGTCAACGGGCCAAAATTCACAGGCACACAAGAGCCCCGTTAGAACCGTTCCGCATTCCGGCCAGAAGGTTCGACCATGTGCACGTCGACCTTGTGGGCCCCCTACCGGCATCACAGGGGTTCACGTATCTTTTGACAATGGTGGACCGCACCACACGTTGGCCGGAAGTGGTCCCACTTGCGACGACCACGGCCGCGGAGGTGGCTCGCGTTTTTTTAACGGCTTGGGTGGCGCGCTTCGGGGTTCCGTCGGACATTACGTCCGATAGAGGACCGCAATTCATCTCTGAGCTGTGGTCAGCGATGGCCAACGGCTTAGGAGCCAAAATTCACCGCACTACGGCTTACCACCCTCAGGCTAATGGTTTATGCGAGCGTTTTCATAGGTCTTTGAAGGCAGCACTCAGAGCGTCGCTCACGGATGCAGATTGGGTAAATAAACTTCCATGGGTTTTATTAGGGTTGCGTTCTGCGCCTAAAGAGGACTTAGACGCCTCCCCAGCGGAGCTGGTATTCGCACAAACTCTGAGGCTGCCGGGCGAGTTTTTACCAGAGCACCCAGAGCCCCCACCTCTCTCTGCTCTGGGACCGTTAGTCGGCACGGGGGCAGACACGCTCCCGGGTCCGGTTCATCACGCTTTTCCACGAGTTTTCGTCCCCAAGGCTTTGAAAAATGCCGATTTCGTTTTTGTCAGGCGCGAAGCCCTTAAAGCAACGCTCAAACCACCTTACGAAGGGCCATTTCGAGTGCTGGAGGCAGGTGATAAGCAATTTGTGCTAGATTTTGGAGACAGAAAAGAGACAGTCAGTATTGACAGACTAAAACCTGCTTTTGTCATGAAGGACGTGTCTGTACCGGTCGCGGTGGCGCCTCGACGAGGCAGGCCCCCGCAGAGGGCAATTAACCACTCTCTTCCTCAGTCAACAGACCCGAAGCAGAACAGCACCGCAGGCAAGGCGGGGCCAACGCACAGCAGATTCGGCAGACGGCTGAAGCCCAAGCGGCGCACAGACTGAATGTTGGTGTTGATTATTCAGTAGTGAGTAAGGTGCTATTAAATTTTGGGAATTAGTCTGTTCTTCATCGTTTGGGGGGGGGGGTTATATGGCTGTGTTGTGAGACATGTATATGTTGGACACTGCATATGTGATTTAACCACGATGAAGGAGAGCCAGCCCCCTGCGGTGCGGAGCCACAGAGCCTGGACCCCCTGCGGAGGACAGGGGACAGAAGACTTCCTGACCACTGAGGCTTGAGAAGAGAGAAGGGGGAGTTATGTAAATAAAAGGCTAATGAATGTGAATAAAGAGACTTTGATATAGATGTGTGATTTCCCCCGCGAGGGAAATGGTTTGATGTGAGAATGTTTAAATGAGAGAACTTTGGTGTGTTCAGCCTCTTTGTTCGCTGCTCAAGAATAAGAGCAGACAGTGGAATGATTTCTTGAATAAACTGAAATGAAAGACAATTCGGTTTCGTTATTCAAGTCTCCCCACACAAGTTTGCAACCCCATGGCAGCATAACATTCTGGCTTTGTAAAACTTGCCTTGAATATTAAATAAAATTATTTTAATGAGTGGAATTTTTATTATTATTTTTTTTTATATTTTCACTTTTTTTCCAGGGCAACTTCATGGAGCTGTGGTTAGCACTGTGGCAGCACAGCAAGAAGGTTGTGTGTTCAGTCCCACCCATGGCCAGTAGTGACCCGTCTGTGTGGAGTTTGCATGTTTTCCCCATGTCTGTATGGGTTTTTGACAGGTTTCCTCCCACTGTCTGAAGTCCTGCGTGGTAGCTTAATTGGCATTAAGTGGCGATAAATTGTCCTTAGGTGTGAAAGTGAATGGTTCTCTGTCTCTCTGTGTTGGCTCTGCGATAGACTGGCAATCTGTCCAGGGAGTACCCCATCTCTCGCTCAGAGATGCATGGATAGGCTCCCCAAATTTATGAAAGTTGCACGTTTATAAAAATAGTTGCAATTTTTTTTTTCAAAAAAAAAAGTAAGTTGCAGATTTATAAGTCAGAAATTAGCAAAGGGGAAAGGACGCCTCCCACTTGAGGTGTTTCAGGCACGTCCCACTGGGAGGAGACCCCGGGGCAGACCCAGGACTCGGTGGAGAGACTATGTCTCCCAGCTGGTCTGGGAACGCTTTGGTATCCTCTCTGAAGGGCTGGAGCAGGTGGCTGGGGAGAGGGAAGTCTGGGCTTCTCTGCTTGAACTGCTGCCTCCGCGACCTGGACCTCCGGAAAAGCGGTAGAAGATGGATGGATGGAAAGCTCTCCTATTACTAATGTTGACCAGCCAGTTCATCTTTAAAGAGATACTGTATGCTGCCAAAAATCGTGATTTTTTTCTTGTTAACGTGTCTGTAACATGTTTTTTTGTGACTTACAAGACATATCCTATATTCCTCGGGGAATTTGGCCAATCACCTTCTCCACATCCTTGCAGGACTGAGCCGCAAGAAGAGTCACTTCATTTTTTTTCCACAGCCGCTGCGGCTCACCGCCAGGTTTACCGGGAAAGTCCCTCACCATGGCGGATCCACGCGCAATTTTTGCACAGCTCAGACACTTTTGATGTCCCGGGCCGGCACTCACTTATTCCCTTCCACCTCCCCCTCCTCCTCCACATTGTTCTTCCCGCACCTCGCTCCCTAAAGCTGGACGATCACCGGTTTGTTCCATTATGCACAACTTGCACCAGCCCTGTGTGCCCACGATCCACGGCCGTTCAACGTGCTGGAACTCGGAGAGGAGCACACTTTTCCACCCCTGCCCCATCTCTCCCACAGACTGACATGCCGTCTGACACTCCTCTACAGCAGGACAGTCCTACCAGAGCTGGAGCCCAAACGACCGGGGGGGGGGGGGGTCACAGCCCCTTCTGAGTGTTCTGGGGGGAGCCTCTGTGGTGACCCAGCACACTGCAGACAGACATTATCTCACACTCTTCAGGGCTGGAAGAAGGGGAGGACAATTGACGTACGGACAGAGAGCCCCGGGGGGCACTCAGACGGGACTGTTATGTATGCGTCCCCAGAGGACGGAGAGGACATCTGCGTGCCAGCTGATGTCATGCTAATGATGGGTATTAAATGACAATCACTATGCTAATGTGCCATGGATTCTCTCTGTCTGTATAATGTGTATAAAAGAGCTTGTTAAACATGCCTCAGCAACGCAGTAGCTCACCGAGCTACAAAGCGTGTTTCAGTATGTTGGAGGAATAAAGCCTTGCACCCTTCCAGCTTGTTGCATCTCGCCTGTTCTATTACCTCCACACTATAAACATTTGAAGTTTGAAGTGTTTCTTTGACAATGTTTACAACTTTCAAGTCTGAAAGTCAAAATGTTCCCGTTTACTACAAATGAAAGAGCCCCTTCAAAAAATCTGGGTGTGCAAATAATTTATTTAACATTTGAACTGTACAGCTTGTTTATCAACATTTTTTTTTTATTTGTGTAGCGTACAGCCATGGTAAAACAGCCCACAGGCTTTTTGTTTCCTAACTGTGTTTTTTTTCTTTTCCCATGTGTATTTCTTGTCACGTCTTGCAGCCATGAGTTGGTGTTTGTCTTTCAAAACACTGCAGTAGAACTCTGAACAGGACTCTGAAACGTTGAGAGTACTTTGCAGTTTGCCTTTTACTCGTACCCAGATTAAGATGGGTTTTACCATTAAACTGCTTTTAAGAACCAGTGCCGTTTTGATCATTATCCTGGGCCACCGTGCATAAAATTGGGCATGTCTGTCGACCAGTTAGTCTTTTAATCACAGTATTTATTCTGAAAATGTAGCACTGGCCACTATTAGCCTTGTGGTATGTGGTTGGGCCTAGTAATCACCGATTCTGATGTTTGGGGGGAGGGGGAATGAAAAGATTAGAATAAAATTGAATTGAATGAGACTGAGTCAAAAATTCAATAGGCGGATTCTGAGTCAATGAGCCATTTATTTCCTTCTCCGGCCAGAGGAGAAAACAGGTACATTCAACCGTCCCACAGAGCCACACATGCACCTTTTTCTAACCATTCCTTCCTGAGCCTGGTATTTTATAGCTCTTCAGAATAGATAAACAAAGGGTGAGACGTCCTTGTGGCATCTTGGAGACATCTCCCGGAGACAGTCTAAGTGTCCATAAATCTAATCTATACGAACTGGAAGTTTTAGCACATTCCTTGGACACAGAAACTTAGCAGGGGATGTCAATAAAACAAAGTGATTATCTAGGTCATCCTTTACATCTCTGCTGACCTGCATTCTTAGCACTCACACCCACATCCACCGAAGGCCACAGATAGAGAATAACTGCTCACAGAAACACACCAAAAATATATCAGACATATAATATGAAAGAATACTACAGAGGAATATATGAAATTATTCTACATGGAATGCACATAAAGATCAGATAAGTGATAGGAAAGGCATGGAATAATATAAGAATAATACAATGATATAATAATAATAATAATATGGATAATATGGAATTTTTCTATCAGATCCCATTTTACACAATGTAGATTTGCTTTTATAGGGGATTTATATCCAGCAGAGTGCATCTTTAACTATATCCTTTAACATTAAATATATTTGTTTGCTTTGCCTTTGCATGGCCTCACCTACTTTACTGAAATCCACATTTTTTATAACTGGACATTGGACATTACACATTCAGTACACAGATGCAAACCACTGCTTCCACTATGTGTAATATAAATGTACTTTGTCCTCATAAATTTTTTCAATTTTTTCTAATAAATTTTTGATTTCTTCTTGTGGAATCAGTCTCTTTTTGTATCATAAATTTGTAGAATTCCAATATTTGAGGGCTTTATGTAAATATTAGGGCTGTACATCAATTAAAAAATGTTGACTAATTAATTTCACATTTTCAATTAATTCTTCAAAGAATCAGTGAAAAAGAAGTATACTTAACACTTATTAATTGCATTTTCATTCATTGAACATACCTCCATCCATCCATCCATCTTCTACCGCTTTTCCGGAGGTCCGGGTCGCGGAGGCAGCAGTTCAAGCAGAGAAGCCCAGACTTCCCTCTCCCCAGCCACCTGCTCCAGCTCTTCAGAGGGGATACCAAGGCGTTCCCAGACTAGCTGGGAGACATAGTCTCTCCACCGAGTCCTGGGTCTGCCCCGGGGTCTCCTCCCAGTGGGACGTGCCTGAAACACCTCAAGTGGGAGGCGTCCAGGAGGCATCCTAATCAGATGCCCATACCACCTCAACTGACTCCTTTCAATGTGGAGGAGCAGCGGTTCTACTCTGAGCCTCTCCCGGATGACTGAGCTCCTCACCCTATCTCTGAGGGTGAGTCCAGCAATCCTACGGAGAAAGCTCATTTCAGCCGCTTGTATCCGCGATCTCGTTCTTTCGGTCATTACCCAAAGCTCGTGACCATAGGTGAGAGTAGGAACGTAGATTGACTGGTAAATCGACAGCTTTGCCTTAGAACTAAGCTCCCTCTTCACCACAACAGACCGGTACAACGTCCGCATCACTGCAGATGCTGCTCCAATCCGTCTGTCGATCTCTCGCTCCATTTTCCCCTCACTCGTGAACAAGACCCCAAGATACTTAAACTCCTCCACTTGGGGCAGGAGCCTGTCCCCAACCCGGAGAGGACAATCCACCTTTTTCCGGCTGAGGACCATGGACTCGGACTTGGAGGTGCTGATTCTCATCCCAGCCGCTTCACACTCAGCGGCAAACCGTCCCAGCAAGAGCTGTAGGTCATTGCTGGATGAAGCCAACAGGACAACATCATCTGCAAACAACAGAGATGAGATCCTGTGGTCACCAAGCATGACACCCTCCATTCCCTGGCTGCGCCTAGAAATCCTGTCCATAAAAATTATGAACAGGACCGGTGACAAAGGGCAGCCCTGGCGGAGTCCAACTCTCACTGGGAATGACTCCGACCGAGTGTTGGCAATGCGAACTAAACTCTCACAACGGTCGTACAGAGACCGAATAGCTCGTAACAACAAGCCCGATACCCCATACTCCCGAAGCACCCCCCACAAAAATCCACGAGGGACGCGGTCAAATGCCTTCTCCAAGTCCACAAAACACATGTAAACTGGTTGGGCAAACTCCCACGAACCCTCAAGAATTCTCGAGAGGGTAAAGAGCTGGTCCGATGTGCCACGGCCAGGACGAAAACCACATTGCTCCTCCTGAATCCGAGGTTCGACCAACGGCCGGACTCTCCTCTCCAATACCTTGGCATAGACCTTCCCAGGGAGGCTGAGGAGTGTGATCCCTCTAAAGTTGGAGCACACCCTCCGGTCCCCTTTTTTGAAGAGAGGAACCACCACCCCGGTTTGCCATGCCAAAGGCACTGCCCCCGACCTCCACGCAATGTTGCAGAGGCGTGTCAACCATGACAACCCAACAACATCCAGGGCCTTGAGGTACTCGGGGCGAATCTCGTCCACCCCCGGGGCCCGGCCACCAAGGAGATTTTTAACCACCTTGGCGACCTCAGCCCCTGTGATAGGCGAGTCATCCCCCTCGTCCCCAAACCCTGCTTCCTCTGTGGAAGGCGTATCAGTGGGATTGAGGAGATCCTCGAAGTATTCCTTCCACCGCCCGACGATATCCCCAGTTGAAGTCAACAGTGTCCCATCCGCACCATACACAGTGTGGACGGGGAGCTGCTTTCCCCTCCTGAGCCGCCGAACAGTTTGCCAGAATCTCTTTGAAGCCGACCGAAAGTCTTGTTCCATGGCCTCACCGAACTCCTCCCATACCCGGGTTTTTGCTTCAGCAACCACCCGAGCTGCACTCCGCTTGGCCTGCCGGTACACCTCAGCTGCTTCGGGAGTCCCACAAGCCAACCAAGCTTGATAGGACTCCTTCTTCAGCTTAATGGCCCCCCTCACCACTGGTGTCCACCACTTGGTTCGGGGGTTGCCACCACGAGATGCACCGACCACCTTGCGGCCGCAGCTCTGGGCTGCCGCTTCAACAACAGAGGTGGAGAACATGGCCCATTCAGACTCCATGTCTCCAGACTCCCTCGGAATGTGGTTGAAGTTCTTCCGGAGGTGGGAGTTGAAGACCTCCCGGACAGGGGCCTCAGCCAGACGCTCCCAGCACACCCTCACTATACGTTTGGGTCTACCAGGTCTGAATGGCTTCCTCCCCTGCCATCGGATCCAACTCACCACCAGGTGGTGATCAGTTGACAGCTCTGCACCTCTCTTTACTCGGGTGTCCAAGACATACGGTCGCAGGTCTGATGATACGATAACAAAATCGATCATCGACCTGCGGCCTAGGGTGTCCTGGTGCCAGGTGCACATATGGACACCCTTATGCTTGAACATGGTGTTCGTTATAGACAGACTGTGGTTAGCACAGAAGTCCAATAACTGAACACCACTCGGGTTCAGATCGGGCAGGCCGTTCCTCCCAATCACCCCCCTCCAGGTTTCACTGTCGTTGCCCACGTGCGCATTGAAGTCCCCCAGTAGGACAATGGAGTCTCCAGGAGGAGCACCCTCCAGCACCCCAGTCACAGACTCCAAAAAGGGTGGGTACTCTGAAACATCATTTGGTGCATAGGCACAAATGATGGTCAGGACCCGTTTCCCAACCCGAAGGCGCAGGGAAGCAACCCTTTCGTCCACCGGGGAAAACTCCAATATAGAGGCAGCAAGGTGGGGCGATACAAGAATACCTACCCCTGCTCGTCGCCTCTCGCCCGGGGCAACTCCAGAAAAGGCCAAGCTCCAGCCCCTCTCCAGGAGACTGGTTCCGGAACCGGAGCTGTGTGTTGAGGTGAGGCCAACTATATCTAGCCGGTATCGCTCAATCTCGTACACCAGCTCAGGCTCCTTCCCCACCAGAGAGGTGACATTCCACGTACCAAAAGCCAGTTTAGAAAGCTTGGGATCAGTCCGCCAAGGTCTCCGCCTTTGACTGCCACCTAATCCACATAGCACCGGACTTCCATGATCCCTCCTGCAGGTGGTGAACCTACTGGAGGGCGGACCCATGTAACTCCTTCGGGCTGAGCCCGGCCGGGTCCCATGGGTGGAAACCCGGCCACCAGACGCTAGCCTTCGAGCCCCTCCCCCAGGCCTGGCTCCAGGGTGGGGCCCCGGTAACCCCATACCGGGCGGGGTACACTGAATCCTTGATATACAATTTATCATGAGAGTCTGTTGGATCGTTCTTCGTCTGGCCCTTCACCCAGGACCAGTTTGTCTTGGGAGACCCTATCAGAGGCAAATTGCCCCGGACAACATAGCTCCTGGGATCACTGGGGCACGCAAACCCCCCCACCACGATAAGGTGACGATCCATGAGGTGGTGAACATACCTGTGATTCTCAAATTCAACCAATACTGCAGGAGCAACATAAAGCATTTGATCATCATGAATGTATATTCAATTAAAAAATGTTGGACAGCAATTTGTAATATTCTTTTTTAGTTCATTATAAAGAGGGAGTCGATTTCTCTGCAAAACTACCATTTTTTTAGTACCAAATGATCAGTTTAGTTTTGTTAAATCTTTGCAAATTTAACAGCTGAAGACCAAGCCTACGCTTCTTTAAAGCTGAGCCAGCTGCTGAGACAAACCAGTCACCACACTGCCGACACCACCTCAGGGAGTGACCTGACGGCATCAGTTGCTTTAATGCATTAATTGGGCCACATTCACTGAAAAAGACTGCTTTAATTATCCCAGCCCTATATATATAAACTACTGACAGATGAAACTAAAATACACCCAATTATCTGTTAAAATATGAATCTGAAAACAGTTTCAACCAAAGCTGGAATATATGTGAAATGATTGATGTTTTTTTTGAGCATATTCACTCTGAACATTTCATTTGCCTTCTGTGGTCACTGAGATATTCACTGGTAACATTCTTACGCGGGTTGAATATCCAACAAAACTGAAAGGAAGCATCCTTTCAGTGACTGTGTGGGTAAATGTGTGTATGCACTCACTGGAATCAAGGTCAAAAAATGACAGCTTTCCTTCATCACAGTTGAGTTTCACACTGATTCTCTGGATTTTCGGCATTAGAAGGGCATAGGAGGGAGCTGGTGGTGACCATAAAAAACATTTTGTCATGGATGTCCCTTGCGGGGCATCATTGAGACACTATAGGCCAACCAGTGAGTTTGCATGTTTTATTAACAAAAGACAATGACAAAATAAACAAACAAAAAGAAGGATTTGCAATGGGAGACCCACTATCAGCCATCATGAGCAGTTTTTTTATGGAGGATCTGGAAAATAAAGCCATCAACACAGCACCCACAATATGCAAACCCACCCTTTGGAAGAGATACGTAGATGACATTCTGGAAAAAATAAGGAAAGGACATACACAAGAACTCACTGACCATCTGAACAGTACAGACAGTACGGGGAACATAAAATTCACACACGAAGAGGAGGAAAATGGCACCATAGCCTTTCTGGACATGAAAATCCACCACAACGAGGATGGCAGCATAAAAATCACAGTCTACAGGAAACCAACCCACACAGATCAATACCTACTTTGGACATCGGAACACCCCACAGCACACAAGCTATCAGTCGTCAGGACATTATATGAACGAGCCACCATCATCACGGAACAAGAAGACAGACAGGAAGAGGAAAACCACATAAAACATGCACTTATACGCTGCCAATATCCAGTATGGGCCATAAACAAAGGGAAACAGCAAGTCAAAAACAAAGAAAATAAACAGGACACAAGACACAGAACAAAAGCTGAAATCAAAAACAAGGAAACCATAACTATACCATACATACGAGGGATCACGGAACCAATTCAAAGGATCATGAAAAAATACAAAATAAACACAGCAGTCAAACCACACAAAAAATTAAGACAGTTATTAGTACACCCCAAGGACAGAATAGAACAAGACAATAAATGCAATGTATTATATGAAATATCATGCAGATCATGTAACAAAACCTACATTGGAGAAACCGGAAGATTATTCACCACAAGAAAAAAAGAACACCAAAAGGAATGTGAGAAGGAAACGCAAGGACGACTCACAAGATCACAAAAAGAAAAAGCAGAACAAGAAACATTAAAATCAGCTATATCGGACCACTGCAAAAGAAATAATCACATCATGGACTGGGACAACACAAAAATTATTGGATCGGAGAGCAACAGACACAAACGTTGGATCAAGGAGGCAATAGAGATCAGAAAGCGGGGAAAAGACACCATGAACCGAGATGAGGGGGCCTTTATGCTTTCTCACACCTGGGACCACATTCTCCAGAGACCATCTGACGGCGGGAGGCGGGGCCGGCTCGGCGGATCTGACAGATCTGCTGAGCTGGCCCCGCCTATGAAAATCAGCTGATAAATGTCACCTGGCAGCAATCAGCTGACTCTTCTGATGAAGGCTGCAGTGCAGTTGAAACATGTAAAGAAGGTAAAGACATCTTTCTATTTTACTTTTGTCTTTCAAAGGAAAAAAAAAAAAAAAAAAAAAAAAAGGATAAATAATTGAAAGAAGACAAAATGAACCTGTTTGACGGACAAAATAAACAGCCCCATGGGGCAAACACACGAACAAAGGCTAAGACTCCAGGCTGACTACTCTGAGGAGGGATACAAAGTAAACAGCCACGTGGGGAAAAACACGAACATTGACTAAGGCACTAGACAATAGACCAAGAGGATGAATAACACTTACAGGTAGCGATGAATCATAAGGGAGACTGGAGTCAGGGTTAGGGGCTCCAGTCACGTACGTGGAGGAGCTCGTACTGTTGTGTAGGTCGCAGTGAGGAATGAATCTCAGCTGCTCCCTTAAATGATGAATAAAGGCCCATCAGGAAAGGAGAACATAATCAATGAAATGACAAACAGCTGTCACAATGCGACTCGGCTTGACAGCCAGAAGTCCCTTCGTGACGCTGTCAAAATAAGAGCCCCGAACGGCCATATGAAAAAACAGAGATAAGAACAGGGAAAATACTGGACAACCCGAGCGCGGACAGAATCAGCGCTCAGGCCATAACGTATCCAAATTTATCCAACTCTATTTCCAAAAATCCAGACTCTATATCTCCTTTCCTCTGGACAGACTCTGTTATAACACCCACTGTCCAATCTATGCTCTCCCCAACCTCAATATCCCAGCTGTGAGTGCCTGAGTTAAACCCCTCAGAGCCCAGGACACAAGAGACATTTTTATCAAATCTCTGGATTATCAGGAAGGTTTAGTCTCATGTTTTCTTTTGTCGCAGTGGTCAGATCTTCAGACAGAAGCAGTTCAGGACCAGCAGTGTTTGGGTCCAGAATCACAGTAGTGTAGAAGACCAGGTTCTTCATCTTGTTCCAGTTGTGAAAGCTCAGGTTGTCCACATGTTTGGCCTGGTCTATGAGAGCTCCTGAGGGCAGCAGCGGATCATCCACTGGGGGGAAATTCTGGATTCTTTCTACTGTGGCTTTGCAGTTCTGCAGAAATGAAATGTCTTCCTTTTCCATCTCCTTCTCTACAGCTCTGACTGTGTTTGCAAGAGCTGCTGTCTCTTTGCTCATAGCCTCAATTTTCTCATTCATCACTCAAATCTTCCTCTCCACCTCTTCTTTCAGTGCAGCCACCCTGGACTGCTCTTCCTCTTCTAGAAACTGATGAAGGTTATTAAACTGCTCCTTAATCAGTCTCTCTGTGTTTTTGACCTGAACATTAATGTGTTCTGCTGTTTTATCAAATGTAACTTTGGTTTCTTCTGAAACTATTAACATTTCCCTTAAGGGTTTGAGAGCTTCCTGAAGATATTTTCTGTACTGCCTTGCAGCTTCATCTATGGGTCTGAATCTGTGGTGGGTGTGTTTTTCTGAGTCTCTGCAGATGAGACACACAGGATGCTGGTGGTCCAGACAGAAGAGTTTGAGTTTCTCTGAGTGCAGACTGCAGAGAGCATCTGAAGATCTCTTTTCTTTCCCCCATAAATAAGACTCACACAGATTCTTCAGCACCCGGTTTAAACGTGGTTCAGACTTAGACGATCTCTTGCAAACCGGAGATTCTTGTGTTGGTTTTGCACTCCACCAGTTCTTCACACAGTTTTTACAGAAGCTGTGGCTATATGACAAGACCACTGGTTCTCTGAAGATGTCTTCACATACCAGACAGCTCAGATCCTCCCATGATTTGGAAGCCATCTAGACATTGAGTGAAGCTGAAACCACAAAAATCAGACAGTCACAGTTTGTAATGGCTCCCTTCCTATATCAAGTAAGTAAACAATACAGATACACCTCAAAACATTAGAATATCCCTTAATTTTTCATAATTTAATTTTAAAAGTAAATTTCATATATTTTATATCCGCCTTATTTCTAGCCCCCATAATGCCTTGCGTGAATTATGGCAGCAACTTCCGGTACTTGTTTAGAACATATGGTTGTCACTGAAACGGGACACTTTTCCTTGTTAAAAAACAATGACTTCGGCATCAGAAATGCGGGAACATGGTCTCTTGCTCCTCAAAACAGTAACATAATCATACCACTTCCCACAACTATCGAGGGATGGAAAGATGATCTTAAAATGTGGCCTTGTACACAGTAACTCCATTAGTTAGCGCCGCTGCTAAGATGCTAATGATGTAAACAATATTTTAGCTAGGTTAAAAACTCACGTTGGATCGGTCAGGAGTTATGCCTTCCACAAAAACATAAGTATTTTTTGAAAGTACAGTTTCTAAGCTTTAAAATGATACCAGACACTCAGGGGGTTTCCTCGGTTTTGCCGCTAACAAACACAGAAAGAGTCACCATTTATGACTTCTCTGCCTGTAGCTCGTAATGACACAGCGCACATTCTGACTCATTTTGCCAACACGGGTCACACGTCTCCACCGCAATAAAGTCGGCTGCATTTTGTTAAAATATGTTGGACATAATCAGATTTACCTTAGAGCAGACGTAAGTCACAACACCATGCTTGGATGTCGTCTGTCACCGTGTGTTGAGAAGCCTCCATTCATCCAGTCTGGCTCAACCACGAACACCAGCAAATGCCGGAACGACGCCAAACATTTAAAAAAATACAAAAACTAGAAGAGCTGAAATTATCTGCCACTTGAGTGGAAAACACATATGTGGACTATGCATTAAAATGAATTTGAAAAATTTTTAAAATCACTATTTTAAATGCCACTGCAACTGCCCTCTTACTGACTGATTTAACACTGGGTCAGCCGAAACCGGAAGTTCCATCCATAATCGTTCCTACAGCAGCACCCCCAGGAATAAGGTGGATTCCTTACCAGTAAAGGGAAATACTTCAAACCAATACATCATTCTAACAAAAACTTCAGTGTTTTGGTTTTTTTTTTTTTGTTTGTTTTGTTTTTTTCCCTAGAGGTTACTTTTGCAGCCTTAAGCATGCAGTTTTATTTTATATGATTTGGCTAAATACATCATTTTTAGGGGAAAAGTGCAATAATGACAAGTTTAAAGCAGAGACAACCGAATTACTAAAATATCAATGTACCTATTTATTTTTTTAAAAACAAAACCAATATTTTAAACACCTTATATAAACTGGCATAAATAAAGATATTGAAAGCGTCAATAAAACAATAAAAAGTAATAAAAATCCTGTGGACTAAACAGCCCAATGGTTGGACTATTTTTAATTAGGCACAGCCCAATTTTCAGCAACTATTTTTGGGTTAAACTGAGGCCTGCTATGCCATCTGTCCCACTCAGATCTGTTCCTGCCAGTCCAGGTGTTGAACCAGCAACCCTGTGGTTACTAGTCCACATCCCTAACCATTAGTTCACCAGTGCCCATTGTATTATACTAATACTTATAGTCTTTTATGCTTAAAGTGTCCATGGCATGCCCTGCTGATGTTTGTTGCTGACAATACCATAATATGGATAATCTTAGCTAGTTAGCTCATAGCTCCAGCAGCGAACACAACCTGAGGTAACTGACTTATAGGTTTAATGTGAGAGTTTAAAAGCCAAAATAAAGCATTAACAGTGTGATAGGACATGAATGGTTTCTAGGGTGTAATAAGTATGGGTAAAACCTGTTATGTATGGTAAAATACCTTAGAAAGGATGAGGCCAGGTGACTGGACAAACTCAGCTTTGTTGAGCTATATGCAACAGTAGACAACAGGCAGAGTGCACCGGTTGAAGAGACTGTGTAATGGATGCCCTTTGCTATTCATAGGGCGGTGTAGTGGCAGAATAGGAAGTGGCCGCCAATACACCGCACTTCACAGTAAAGGTGTTAACCCCCCCCCCCCCCCACCACCACCACCACCACCACCACTGCAGAAAGTCCAAAACCCCTCACTCAGTTAAGACCCTCCCCAATTTGGGACCCGAATCACGCACTAACAAACTAAAAACTGATATTTCTAAATGGCCTAACACACTCACACAACAGAACCTAAAATAGGGAGGACAGGTGGACTACCGTCCTGCCCATACGGCAAGGTGGATTATTTTGCCACTTGCTAAAGTCAAGCAAAGTCCATTAATAAATTAAAATCATTGCCATGTTCTTAATCTAATAAAACACACAAAGCAATAACATTTTACTGCATACATAAACATATAAACAACAGAACTACAGTGGTGTGAAAAAGTGTTTGCCCCCTTCCTGAGTTCTCATTTTTTGTATGTTTGTCACACTTAAATGTTTCAGATCATCAAACAAATTTAAATATGGATGCTGTGATCGCAAGACGTTTCGAGACTATTGTGCAATAATCCAAAATGGCGAGTCCAGTGGACCGAGCTTAAACAAACTTTTCCACAGGTAGTTTTTTTTTTCTCTTTTTGTAATTAATTTATTAACTGAGTGTTTGTGTTTATCTTTCTTTTTTCGTATGGAGCTGGAGGAACTAGAGAACTATATCGATGAGTTTTATTACTGTTGCTGTGTCATGGAGCAGGAGAGTGTGTGTCCCGTCCCTGCTTCTCAGTCTAAACGACCGAGACCCACAGACTTGCCAGAAACAACGCCCGAGAAATCACAGCAAGGCACTGAGGTTAGTGACATCTTTTTCTCTATTGAGAATAAACTTACCAGCATGGATGGTAGACTGGCGCTGGTCGAGCTGCTTCATAAGGAATTCCAGGGCTTGCGTGAGAGTTTAGAGTTCATTCAAACACAGCTTGTCTCTCTCATAGAGGAAAATAATAGCCTAAAAAAGTCAGTAAACACACTAACCATGCGGCTTGGCATTGTTAAGGGAGAAAACCAAAAAATGAAGGAAACAGTTCTCAGTTTGCAGTGACACAGCATGAGAGATAATCTTGTTTTTTTCTGGAATCGTTGAAAAAAATAATGAAAATTCAGAACAGCTGGTCCGGGAATTTATGTCAACACAACTGAAACTATCCCCCAAAGTCACAAATTCAATTGCATTCCACCGAGTTCACCGAATCGGGCAAAAAAAAAAAATCCCAGAATAAACGTCCCAGACCTATTGTCACCAAATTTGAGCATTTCAAGCAAAAAATTTTGGTACAGAGGCAGGGCAGGCACCTTAAAAACACCAATTATGGTTTAAATGATCAATTTCCAAAGGAAATCTTGGAAAGGAGAAGGAAGATTTTTCCCATTAGGAAACACAACATCCAAGAAGGTAAACGAGCTACTGACTTTTGTGGATAGACTGTATATAGATGGCAAGCTGTTTATGGATGAAACTATAATGCCCTGGTTATTCTAGAGCCTATTTTGGGGGTGTTTTTAGCTGCAGGTGGAAAAAGAGTGCGATTGTGTGCAGGTCTCTTACTCAATCTCAGATTAATTTGTTAACATTTGTCAAAATATTTTTTTCTTTATTGCTGAAGTTGTTTGTTTGTCTGTTGTAGTTATTTTTTTTTTGAAGTTGTTAGGTCGTTGTTGTATGTTATCTGCATTTTTTCACCACTTACTAACCTTTATGTCTGATTTCACTCATACTTCTGGTTTATAGGAAATAACTTTAAGTACATGCACCCCATTTTCTTGCTATTGCAGGCAAATGGAACAGAGACATCATGTGCGCATACCCAATCATATACAGTATGTGTAGGTGTATATTTTACACACAACATACAGTATATATACACACATGCATACATTATTGACATATAATCACATAGGCACTTTTAGTTAGCTTTTAGTACATAACCAGTTAGTGAAAACATGTCCACATTTAAGTTTGTCACGTGGAACATACGTGGAATTGGTACCAGAGAGAAGAGGCTAGAAGTTTTTAATCGATTGAAGGATCTACAGGCAGACTTTGTCTTATTGCAGGAGACACATGTCTCTAAGTCCTCTGTAGATGCGCTCATCTCCCTGGAATTCCCCCACATGTACTCAGCCGGTTTTAATTCTAAACAAAGGGGGGGTAGCTATACTGGTAAACAGAAGAATATGCTTTCCTGTGAATAATACAATGACAGATCCGGAAGGTAGATTTATAATACTAAAAATCTCAGTTCAAAATTTGGATCTATGTATTGCAAGGGCTGCACTTGGGCTGCACGGTGGCGCAGTGGTTTAGCACTGTGGCAGCACAGTTTTACCCTCGGCCGGGGGACCGCGGGGATCATGAGATTGTGGGTTCGATCCCAGCCCCCGACCAACAGTGAGCTGTGTGGAGTTTGCATGTTCTCCCCGTGTTGCGTGGGTTTACTCCGGGATTTCTCCGGTTTCCTCCCACACACCAAAAACATGTAGGTTTAGGGCGCTCGCGCACGCAGCGACCAGCAGCCGGTGGCTTGTCACCAAACTGCAAACCAAGTCTACCTACGGGTACAAATAAGTAACAAAAAAAAAAAAAAAAAAAAAAAAAGGGTTTATGGCCCAAATGTTGACGACCCATCCTATTTTCACACTTTTTTCACTTCTCTTTCTGAGCACTTGGACACTACACTAATAATAGGAGGAGACTTCAACATGGTATTAAACCTTGCAATTGACAGGCTCAGTGCATGAGGGAATTACTGAAAATGGCAGGCTACTGACACTCTCAAACAATACATGAATGATTTTGGTCTTTGCGATGAATGGTGTTCTCTTCACTCAACTCTTCGGGGATACACTTTTTTTCATCAGTTCATAGTTCACATTCACGTCTAGATTTCTTTTTAGCCAGTAACTCTATTGTGAGGGACATCACAGACACTGAAATATGTTCAAATCAAGCATCTCTTACACTAGTAAATGGGAAAGCTACAAGGGAAACTAGGAGCTGGAAATTTAATATATCACTACTGAAAGACAAAGACTTTATTAACTACTTTAATAAAGAGTGGGAATCATATCTGGAATATAATGATGTGCCAGGAATATCCCTAGGTGTTCTTTGGGAAGCAGCAAAAGCGGTCATGTGAGGGAAAATAATCTGTTACTGTTCGTATAAGAATAAAAAAGAAAAAGCACTGGTACTGAAGTTAGAACAGAAAATTAAATCACTGGAGACAATCTGTGTGGGCGGCACGGTGGAAGAGTGGTTAGCACTGCGGCAGCACAGCAACTCACCCTTGGCCGGGGGATCCTGGGTTCGATCCCAGCCTCCGACCAACAGTGATCTGTGTGGAGTTTACATGTTCTCCCCGTGTCTGCATGGGTTTACTCCGGGATTTCTCCAGTTTCCTCCCACATGCCGAAAACATGCAAGTTAGGTTAATTGGCATCAAAACTGGGGATTCTAAATTGTCCTTAGGTATGACTGTAAGAGTGAATGGTTGTCTGTCTCTCTGTGTTGGCCCTGCGATGGACTGGCGATCTGTCCAGGGTGTACCCTGCTTCTCGCCCAAAGATGCTGGGATAGGCTCCAGCCCCCCCCCCCCCCCGACCCAAAAAGGATTAAGTGGAAGAAGATGGGTGGATGGATGGATGGATGGATTAAATAATGAACAGATTGCAGCTCTGGATGCACCTCTTCAGGTGTCTGAACTCCAAGAGGCACTTGAGCATATCCCAAACAACAAAGCTCCGGGACCAGATGGTTTTCCTGTGGAATTTTATAAAGAATTTTGGCATGTGATGGCACCTACTTTCTTTAATGTAATCCCTCCAAATATGAATCTGGCTAGTATTATCCTGCTCCTTAAACCTGGAAACCTGGGGGTCTTCCCCCACCCCTTTTGCCCTCCTCCTGCTGGGGCATGGAGGCCTGGTGGGGAGCCTGGGACCCATCATGTTGTCAAAATCCCTGGATACTACTGAATGTATAGTTACAACCAAGGGAGTGAGAGAGGGACTGAATATGAGCATAAGTGAGAGTGAGGGGGTGATGAATGGAGGTGGTGATGGTGGGTCGGTTTTGAGCAGCACTTTGCATGTCGGGTGGCATCTCGGGGCACCTGCGGGGGTCTGCTG
Organism: Pholidichthys leucotaenia; assembly: GCA_020510985.1. Lineage (NCBI taxonomy): Eukaryota > Metazoa > Chordata > Actinopteri > Cichliformes > Pholidichthyidae > Pholidichthys > Pholidichthys leucotaenia. Next base: position 21,238,603 of record CM035837.1, read on the forward strand.
ATCAGTCGCTCAGGGGGGCGCCGGGGGTGGGGGTCTGCTTCTGTGGCCTGCGCCGGTGGTCTCCCAGGTCACTGTTGGGCACTGGTGCGCGTTCAGGTTCGCAGTATCTGCTTCGCAGTCACCTTATGAATCAAGGGTGAATGAGGGGTGAGCTTGAACGGGTACAAGAGTGAGACAGAATGGGTTTGTCCGGGTAAGTGAGAGTGAGTTAGTGTATATGGATGTGCATGGAAGCATGTGGGTGTGAAGGTGTGGGGAGGGGTGTGTATGCGAGTTGGGAGGTGCTGGATTAAGGGGGGTAGTGCCTCTCGGCAACATGGGCTTCCCTGGACGGGGGGACTTCTTTGGGTATGGGGGTCCCCGGGGTGTGCGGCGGTGGTGCTGGGGCGGGCCCGCTATGGGGGTGCCTGGGAAGGGCCTGTGCTTGGGGGCGTGGGCCGGTCTCTGGCCCGGGGGATGAAGTCGCTGGCCTCTTGGTGCCTGGTGCCCGGGGGTGGGCGTTGGCCCCGCTGGGGGGGTAGGAGGCAGGCAGGTCCTGGGGTGTGGGCTCACCGCGCCAGCCGCCGAGTGACCTGGCCTCCTTTGATCGTCCCTCCGGGGGTGGATGCCTGGCTTTCCTGGGGCCTGCTGACCTAGGACGTTTGCACCCTGTGGGGGTTGGTGGCGCTGCTTTTCCTGCTCCGGGTTCCTGGGGGGAGAGCTGCTGCAATCGGCTCCCCGCTTCGTATGATTCCTGACAAACCACTCACATGCACACACTTATTTTGCTTGCACTCTCATATATATGCACACAGACATACATGCACAAGTGTCTCTCCTTTAACAGGTGCTGAAACCAGACTCATGTTGAGACATCTTCGGTGGAAGAAGCAATTTGTCTTTTGGTTTGTTTTAGTTGTTGGTTTGTTTTTTGTCTGTTTCCCTCCCTTTTCTTTGGCCCTCCACACACTTCCTTTCCCTCTTCCCCATCCTGTTGGGTCTTCCATGGGTAAAATAATTAAAATACAGTATTAAAAGTTATTACAGGAGGAGTTTACAACAATATACAATACACAGTTAGGTACTGTATAAGCTCCTCTTGGCAAAGTAAATCTGTTTTGGCACCATAAGGGTGACAGATCCCTATTCTGCTTGCCTAGCTGCCTGACAGGACAAGGGGTTTTTAAATGAAGGTGTTTATTATTAAGGGGGAAAAAAATCCAAACCTACATGGCCCTGAGTGAAAACGTGACACCCCCCACCCACCCCCCCACCCGTTAAAACATAAATTAACTGTGGTTTATCACATCTTTGGAAAGCTGAGCTCAATTTCTTGAGCCACACCCTGGCCTGATTACTGCCACACCTGTTCTCAATAAAGAAATCATTTAAATAGGATCTGTCTGACAAAGTGGAGTAGACCAAAAGATCCTCAAAAGCGAGACATCATGTTGCAATCCAAAGAAATTAAGAAACAAATGAGACACAAAGTAACTGAGATATATCAGTCTGGAAAAGGTTATAAAGCCATAAACCTTTGGGACTCCAGCGAACCACAGTGAGAGCCATGGAACAGTGGTGAACTTTCCCAGGAGTGGCCGGCTGACCAAAATTACCCCAAGAGCAAAGTGGCGACTCATCCAAGAGGTCACAAAACACCCCACAACAACATCCAAAGAACTGCAGGCCTCACTCGCCTCAGTTAAGGTCAGTGTTCATAACTCCACCATAAGAAAGAGACTGGGCAAAAATGGCCTGCATGGCAGAGTTCCAAGACGAAAACCACTGCTGAGCAAAAAGAACATAAAGGCTTGTCTCAGTTTTGCCAGAAAACATCTTGATGATTCCCAAGACTTTTGGGAAAATACTCTGTGGACTGATGAGACAAAAGCTGAACTTTTTGGAAGGTGTGTGTCCTATTACATCCAGCGTAAAAGTAACACAGCAATTCAGAAAAGGAACATCATACCAACTGTAAACTAGAAAAGCACTCGGAGAGCGCAGACCTCCGCCAAGCGCCACAGTTCCCCCCCATACAGTGTTTGTGTGTACGTTTTGAGATTCCTTGACCATGAAAACATATGACTAGCAATTGGATTCACAATGATAGGATTAGTGGTTCAGTAGTAAAAGCATTACCTCCTTGGCGGAGGTAATAAACTGAAGTGTTGCTGTTGTGTCCATGTCCTGCATCTGCAAAGTGCCACACTGCGACCTGTCAAGGCATACCTCATGCCTCCCTTATTGGGGGGCTTTCACACCTGTACTGACCTCATGCCTCCCTTATTGGGGGGGGGGGGGCGGCTTTCACACCTGTACTGAGTACTTAAAAACTGAATTTATCAGCAGATGAAAGAAAACTGAAGCAAAAACAAACAAACAAACAAAAACTAAACAAACAGCAAGTGCAACATGAACTATTTCAAACATATTTATTCAAATGTACACTTATATGGACACAATCTTGAGCCATAACTTTTTGGTAATGTGAAAATAATAAGCCGAGTAGCACAAAAAAATTGAGTGCTCTTGCTGTCAGGAAACAATGTTGGCACCAAATCACTGAAGTGATCTGCCACCAATGGGGGTAGATTGTGCTCTGCCACAAAATGACATAACATCACTTCTGCTAGTGATGCATTGGATTTGGAAGGTGTCGGTTCTCTCACTGGCTGAAAATGTTCATCCATCGATCGAATTTGGCTACAAAGTTTTTGTGGTGCTGTGTAGCAAAGTGCGACTTCAGGTCAAAAATCCCCGATGCAGTCAGTTTTAGTATTAGAGTCACACATATCAGGCGCAGCATTACTGGCGCCGGGATTCCTCTGTGTTCCGGAGCCACAGGACAAAAGAAGGTGCGATAATGGTTGCCGTGTCATGGCGGCCTCTGGGCCGTCATTAATGTCATTAGCCCCAGCTGCGCACAGACCAACAGGTGTGAATCAACGGCTGTTAAAAGCCAGTGTCGCTGACAGCCCGGCACGGAGTCGTCTGTCTTCCTCAACGGAGAATGAACCTGCACTCCGCTCTCTGGTCTCGTCAAGAATATCTCTTGTCTCGTCTGGAACTTTGTCTGTCTCGTCAAGAACTTTGTCTGTCTCGTCAGGAACTTTGTCTGTCTCGTCTGGAACCTCGTTTGTCTCGTCTGGAACCTCGTTTGTCTCGTCAAGAGCTTCACTTGCTGCATCCAGGAACTCTTCCCAGCGTCAAGCAAGTAAGCGCACCATTTGCTACTCAACGCCAAACCTTTACCCCTGTGCACAGGTGGACCACCTTGGCGGCGGACCTGCGTCCCCAGCTGACGGGGTAACGCCATCACGTCTTCGTAGCGGCTCGCTACCACCACGCCTACCGGTACGTCTTGCTCCTCAATTGCCAGATCTATTATTGTATCAATTACAGGAGCATTGGCCAACGTTATCGGTGGAATCACTGTCATCAGCATCAGCTGTGTCGTCATTGCCACTGTGTGTGGAGTCACTAACCTCGTCTTTGTCTGCATCATCATCTGTGTCATCGTCATCCCGGTCTGTGGAGTCACAGCCGGCGTCATCGTCAGGATCATCATCATCCCGGTCTGTGGAGTCACAGCCGGTGTCATCGTCAGGGCTGTCATTGTCACAGCCACGGGGAGTAACCCCAGCACGGTCACGGACGCCTTCACCTCCACGCTGCCCGGCCGCTGGAACTCAGCAGAGCGAAGCCAGTGCTGCTCTCAAGTAAGCCTTGTTATCTGCAGCTCTTTGCTAGTGTGGAGCATTAGTAATTTGTCTCTGCTTATCTGTTCCAGGGTTGCCGGGTCTCCGTCCAGGTCGCTCAGCTCCAGTGACCAGAACGATATCCTCGCACTTACACTCGCATTACACTCACTCATAATTAAATAAAGATTATTGTCACTATCTGCTCGTGTCAGTGTCTGTCTCCTGGGTCCTGAAACATGTCATGCCGTGGGTTTTATTGGGTTTGCGCTCCGCGGAACAAAGAGGATTTGGAAACGTCCCCGGCAGAGAGCTGGTTTTTGCGCAGCCCCTATGGCTGGCCGGGGAATTTCTGCCAAATAATCCGGCGCCGGACAACTGCCCGTCTCAGCTTTTGCAGCATAGCCCAAACACAGGCACTCTGGCGGGTCCAGCCCACCACTGTTTTCCGCGTGCTTTTGTGCCTAAAACTTTGAAGAAGGCGGAGTTTGTGTTGGTCAGACATGACAACCAGCGCCTTCTATTGCCCCTGCACCCATGCTGAAAATGGCCGTATGTGACAATGTTAAAGAATCCTTTAAAAAATTCCTGTATCAAGACGGTGATCCGGATCATCCCCAAAATTTAATCAATTCTTCCTTGTACCATTTCCAACAACGCCTGAAAGTTTAATTTAAATCCATCCAAAACTTTTTGAGTTATCTTGCTAACCAACAGACAAACAGACAAACAAACAGACAGACAAACAGACAGACAGACAAACCCCGGCAAAAACATAACCTCCTCCTGGCCTTCGGCCTGGCGGAGGTAAATATGGTGGTGGTAGTGTGATGGTCTGGGGCTGTTTTGTTGCTTCAGATCCTGGAAGAATTGTTGTGGTAAATAGAATTATGAATTCTGCTGTCTACCAAAAAATCCTGAAGGAGAATGTCCGGCCATCTGTTCGTGACCCCAAGCTGAAGCACAATTAAGGCCCTTTTCCACTAGCACACTTTAGCACGACACGGGACGGCTCAGCACGCTTTGTACGCCTTTCCACTAGCCCCAACAGGGTTTAACAGCCGCGATTCTCAGCCCCGCTCAAGGGCAGGGTACAGCAGTGCTGAGCTGGGCCGTGTTGTGACGTTAACAGACTGGTCGCCGCTGATTGGTCAGGTCGTAACCGGCGCTGATTGGTCAGGTTGTAACCGCCGCTGAATGGTCAGTTCGTAACCGCCGCTGATTGGTCAGGTCGTAACGTCACGAAAAGCGACCTCTTCTGCCGAATCTTCACGGCCGCCATTACTCAGCGCGCAACCACTGTGGGCGGTTTATTTTCAGTGTATTGCTGTGCTATTTTCATTTAATCTCTATCAAAAATGGCTTCGCGTAATAAGGGTGTTCCATGGACCAATGAGGAGGTGCAGTGTCTGCTCACTGCATTGTCAGACGAACGCATCAAGCACGAGTTAGACGGAGCCACCCGGAACCGGGAGGTCTCGACATCGGAGTCCTTTAACGGTGATTTTTTTTTTTTATTGTGCGTTTTTTCGCAAATATATTCGGTAAGACGCTCAGTTTATTTATGCAATAAAAAAGCTGTTCATTTGTGGATGATGATCGCTCTGCTTTATCGCAGCACACTGCGGACTCATGCTTTTCTTTTAAGTATTCATGTGAACAATACGCTGAAATAAGCTTATGTAATCTTGTTAAAAACTATTGTCTTTTCTGTATATCTTGCACTTTCGTGCTGTATTTTATTGTGTGCATTTTCCTTGTAGAATCATCCCACGCGTCCGCCGCGCCAGCCCGCCCGGATTCTCCAATGTGAATCTGTCCCGCCGACATCGGTGTTGGGCAGATCACAAGCTCCGTCCCAAGCTCCATCACGAGATCCATCAGCATCTCCATCACCTGATCCAGTGGTCAGCGTGTATAAAATGTCGATTAACCTTCTTGTTGTGTTGCAAAGTTTTTTTTTATTTGAATATTTTGTATATAATAAAATGGAAGTGTTTTGGATCAAAGTGTGGTTTGTCTGTTATAACACTGAATTATAAAACAGTATAATTACATAGAAATTCCATTGCCTAGTCTGATCAAAATGATGCTGATCATCCTGTCAGGGGTCAACCATTGTAAAGGTAATGCAATTTTTAACTAGACCAAAAAACAAATGTTTTTGTAAGCTTTCTGTTCTTTTTATTGAAATATCATAAAAAATTAGCACCACATGATCCAGTTCTAAACTTTGGGTACATTTTTTATGTTAACTTATAAGAAGTTGCACAGTTGGACTTTTAAATGCAGCAGGAGAGACTGATCAAGCTTACAAGTCAAAGTAGGTAAAAAAGTAAGTATATGTAAATTGAATGTTCTATCGGCATTCCAAATTCAGAGAATTACAATACTTTAGAAGGAGTGTAGCATCATCAAAACGGAAAATACCAATACTGTTGTTCCAAACGTTGACCTGAAGGTGAAAAACATGAATTTTTTTTATTCAGTACATCCAAAATGCCCTAGGATGTAAAAAATAATACAATTTGGTGTTGGCCAGTGTGCCACTGTCTCATTATTTAATACGAATAAAAACAAGTTTCAGCTCATTATTTCTAGGTCATTTGGCAGTTAATTCAAACCAAAAGTGACTTGTGTTGCTGCAGCTTTTTTATCAGAGAGTTTCTCCAATTTTGGAGCATATAATCATCCGTCCCTTAACTGTTAAACATTAAATAACAGCAGACAGATTGGCAAAGGATACACAATTGTGTTGCTGTTGCCCAAAACCGCTGTGACCCACTGCTTGTGGTGCTACCTTTTTCATGTGTGTGCTTTTTATGAATATTCACACTTTTTTGTAAGTACAAGTGGGATAGTATTAAATTGAAATATAACATATTTCTAATAATGTGTGCTTTTTGCAAATATTTACACTTATTTTGAAAGTAAAAGTTGGATAGGATTAAATTGATATATAACACGTTTCTCAATAGTGACAGTACCAGTATATGGAGGAATTCTGGGTCATATTAGCATCTGCTCTTCATCATAATGGGTTTGGGCGGGGGGGGGGGGTCTAATCATGTGCCACTGAGGGCCAAGACCCAGCAGGCTTTACCTCCAACCAGTGTCTTCAACAGCAGATTCCACTGAACTTCTTCCACTGACTGATCAGTGACAACACCTGCTGAAGAGACTGGGTAGAAGAGAGAACCTGCAGGGTCTTGGCCCCCCATGACACATGATTGGAAGTCCCCGGATTAGGTTTAATGGGATTTAACATTTTAACACAAACTGCTTTATGGTTCATAATTCTGTTGACAGACTTACACCAAACCAAAAGTGATTTCTCAAACTGCTGGATTATTCTTAGCTTTTCCAATCTTTCAGTATTTAATTTATGGTGGTAACCTTCACATATAAAAAAAGAGACATCTGCAAAAACTTCAGAGGTTTATTGTCAGTGCAAATCCCAGTGCAATACAACATGAATGAATATCTAGTACATTGTTGATGCAGAGAATATATATTTCTACAGTACATGTTTCCATGTAACCTTGTGACTGCATTATTTTAATTGCTTTTAATCCTAGATCAAGTTTGTTTTTGCCTAAAATGCATGATAACTGTCAAATATATCTTATTATACCTAACTCAGTAAAGTTTACTTTTTGAATATATATTTTGTGGCTAATATAGTTATTAACCTGGCGATCAAGTTGTGTCAGCTGATCATTTTTTTCTATGACACCATCTCAGACTCTGCTGCAGAAGCAGGTAAGTCCATGATGTCTCAACAGTCTCTCCATGATTTTCAAGCAGATCAGAGCAATTTGTTGTACAGGAAATAAAACGTTTCTACAGACATTCTTAAGCTCTATAACCACTGCTCGTTTGTGAAGCGGTGCTGACATCAGTGACAGGCTGCTGACATCAGTGACAGGCTGATGACATCCGTGACAGGTACGCCCAGAGCGAATGAAGCAGTAATTTCCCCACCACAGAGCCATCTGAAACACACACAGCGTACATATTTTAGTACCTAACAGCGATAACTTGCATACATTAAAGTGTAGCACGACGTACTTATAGCAAACTAGCATTAGCAACCATTAGCTTACCGTCATATACGACCTAGTTTGTATCCTCACGCCTTTGGCTCTCCCAGAAGCTGCAGAACTATTCCAGAGTGTTATCTCGCTGTCTGTACCCTTGTCTGGCGGTCCTTTTTGGCGTTTACGGTGAAAAAAGCCACAGACTGAGGAGTGGCCTTGTACAGCTGTGTGTTATGTTTTGCTTGGGTCGCGTGCGTTACGTCACGGGAGTGTGGCCCCGCCTCGCTGGGAGTGTGGCACCGCCTCGCTGTGGCACCGCCTCGCTGTTATAACCATCCCAACCATCCCAGCCCAAGCACAACACCATGCTAATGGAGACAGAAGCATTCCGAGCCGTGTTGAAGTGAATCGAGCCGTTCCGAGGTGTGCTGGGCTAGTGGAAATGAGGCTATAGGTTCTGCAACAGGACAATGATCCAAAACACACCAGCAAGTCCACCTCTGAATGGCTTAAGAAAAACAAAATCAACACTTTGGAGTGGCCGAGTGAAAGTCCTGACCTGAATCCAACTGAGATGCTGTGGCATGACCTTATAAAGGTAGCTCATGCTCGAAAACCCTCCAATGTGCCTGAATTACAACAATTCTGCAAAGATGAATGGGCCAAAATTCCTCCACAGCACTGGAAAAGACTCATTGCCAGTTATGGCAAAGAATTGCAGTTGTTGCTGCTAGGGGTGGCCCAGCCAGCTATCAGCTTTAGGGAGCAATGACTTCTTTACACAGCGCCATGTATGTTTGGATTTTTTTTCCCTTAATAATAAACACATTCATTTAAAAACTGCATTTTGTGTTTACTTGTTTTATCTTTGTCTAATGTCTAAATTTGTTTGATGATCTGAAACATTTAAGTGTGACAAACATACAAAAAATGACAAATCAGGAAGTGGGTAAACACTTTTTCACACCACTGTATATAGCAAAATTTACAGCACTACTGTCCCTTGGTCAGGAAGAGTAGAACCAGCTTGGGGGTGGGGCAGCCCCTCAGCAGACGCGCCCCTGGAAGCACCAGGCCCCTGGGATAATGGCTGATCTCCCAGACGAAAGCGCCTCTTCTCACCATCACCGACTGCCGTTCTCGTCCAGCCCTGTCACCAGAAGCCTCCTCCCAGACACACCAAAGATGATTGGCATGCCTCTCCAAGCCGTCAGATAGCTGGAAGTACGCTGCACCCAGCTTAGCCACCATGCGCGGATACTCCTGTTGTTTTGCCGGCTGTCGTCTGTACCATATTCACCGTGGACATTCCGTTCCTCGAACCCGAACCAAGTCCATAACCCTATGAGGGGCCCGGCTTGGCCTGACGTGGTGCTGCTTGGCACACAGTTTCTCCATGCCAGTCAGTCTGGCCCTGTCCTCTTCTGAAGCCGTCATAGCGGTCACCATTGTAGCTGCAGATCCTTCATCCCTCTGTAGCCAAGCTCTGGAGGAATCTGGGGCTACCACATCAGCATCACTCGCCAATGCAGGCGCCTTGCCGTCATGCTCGTTACCCCCTCTACCGTTTCCCGAGCGCTGACACTGAGACCCTCCTGTGCCGAACCTGAGTGAGACTGGTCCTGCTTGACCACCGTGGTGTCCGTTAGTTTTTTGTCCCACACAACATCATCATCAACCACTTGATCCGGGGGGTTCCACTTGCCACAACCCAACCATTACTTCCCAGCACCCTCTTTAATGGTGAAACCCATTCTGTAAAACCAATCATAGCCCATGATGTTGTTGCCCTGGGCCGTCATGTGGAGCGTGAAGCCAACCATTGTCGCAGACTTACTGTTAACTCCAAAGTCCCAACCATGCACTGCCTGCCACCTCCATAATTATAAAGCAACACTGGGTTACTTTTTATCCTGTAGTAGGGAAAAAACTTCTTCACCGTGGCCCAATTCAGCATCGACTCCTCTGCCCTCCTGTCAAGCAGCAGTGGTACCTCCATGCCATCCAGCTCCACTGCACAGAACGTGTACCCGTTGATACTGGGGGACACCGTATGAAAGGTTGTCGGGGGCAAGCAGAGTGGTCTCTTCCATGTGCTCTCTGGCTCAGATACATGGCACACTCTAGCATAATGGTTCAAGCATCCACATCTGCTACAACACTTCCCTCTAGCCAGGCAGTCCTTAGCCTTTTTCTGGTGTTTCACGAACCCACAACCCTTGCAAAGGGGTTTTCCCAGGGCAGATCTGCGGCTGGCAGCATTGGCTTCCATAATGTCATCGTCCAAGCTATCCTCACTATCTGAGTCTGCTACTAATGCCGCGTCGGGATGCTCCGGCTGTCGCTGTGACTGCCACCAATTTAGCTTTTGTCTGCGGCCTCCAATTGGAGAGCTAGCTTGACAGCTCTGGCTAATGTTAAGTCACTCTGAGCCATGAGTAGCCTAGCCCTTATAGTGGTGCTATTTGTGTGCTCCACCAGCTGGTCACGTACCAATTCATCCTCCAGCAGCCCAAAACGATCACTCGCTAGTGAGCCGCCTCAAGCCGGTGACAAACTGACAGATAGGCTCACCCACATGTTGATGTCACTGCCTGAACCGAATCCTCCGGACAGTCACACTATCCAGGGTGTGAAAATGGCTTGCTCCCAACTTGACAATGTCCTCAAACGAGTCCGAAGCCCCGAGTGTGCGCAGGACATGCTGGCCCTCAATCCCACGGTTATAAAAAAGAAGTGTACGTGCCCTTAACAATGTCGAGCCTACCCAGGTCGAGCGCGGTAATGTAAGTTTGGAAAGCCTCAAACCATCTCATCCAGAGCACAGGCGGCTCACCTGGGAGCTAAGGGAAGGGGCAAAATGATGTAATACACGCCTCCATTATCCCATCCTCCTCACCAAATATGTATGGTAAAATACCTTTGAAAGGTTGAGGCCAGGTGACTGGACAAACTCAGCTTTATTGAACTATATGCAACAGCGGACACACAGTAGATACCAGGCAGAAGACTCTGATCAAAGAGACTGTGTAATGGATGCCCTCTGCTATTTATAGGGCTGTGCAGTGGCGGAACAGGAAGTGGCCGCCACTACACCGCACTTCACAGTAAAGGTGTTAAACCCCAGCACCACAAAACCCTGAATAAATGAATGGCTAGGTCTACTACTGGCACCTAACCACTGCCATTCCCGGCCAGAAAAGAGTGAATAATAGGAAAATAAGCTCAAATAACTGCTAGTAATTAGATATATTGTCAGGTGTTTGTTATGATTTCCCGTGCGCTTTTACGCAGTGCACGGAGGAGGGAGACAAATCCAAATGCAGGAATCGTTGTGTGCAATTTATTGTGCAAAAAAAAAAAAATAATGCAAACAGTCCAGCGACAACAGAAAAATACCCAAATGGCAAGGAGACTCTGGGAAGCTCACAAGACGCTCCTCAGCTCGACAGTGAGTAAGCCCAGGGTACAAAAAGGCTTCAGGCTGAACTGACAGCGGAGGAAGGCAGCCTGGACACCCGAGCAGTCCCATGACAGAACTGGAAGGGGCGTGTACAAGAATACTCACTGGAGCCAAAGACTGAGACGTCCGTGGAGGGAATCCCAGAGCCAGCCTGCAAAAAAAGAAAAAGGAGAAAAGATGACATGCGCAGTGAAGCGGTATCAAAACAGGCCGGGCATCTAGTCATGCGCGCATCAAACTACAGGAAAACAATGTGAAGAACACACAGGTCCAACAATAATCTACCAGTTCGATCCCATGGCTACAAGCCTAAAATAATGCCACACATAATGACGGGAGTGAACGCCGGTGTGCGTAATGAGGGGAAAGCATGTGAGTGTGTGCATGTATGTGGTGTGTGCGTCCATGAAACAATAATGACAGCCAGCTGGCAAAACCTGGCCAGAGAGGGGGCGTGGCTGCGAGCTGTCAAAGAGCCGGAAGACCTCAAGGCTCCCAAGGAGGTGCCTGACGGAAAATAGGGAATCAAAAACACACTCCAGACAGGGCAGCCACTGTGCCATGAAGCTGGGCTGGAAGTCCACCGCAGTTCATGACAGTGCTGGTAGATGATCTGCCGTTATCACAGCTGTCTAGTGGGGTGAATACTGTAGATTAAATAGAATATTCGTTTAAAAAAGACCAATCAGTTTCTATCTGCCAATTAAGGTAATGCTAGTGATCTAAGCTGCCTGGTCATGCTGACTGTGATATCCTACCGTGTAGCAATGATCACACTTGAGTTATTTCTTTGGCTAACTCTGCCGTTTATTCTGCAACACACATAATATGACTGAACATGGATTCTGCGCGGGGTTTTCACACTCTTGTTCTAATGTGTCCCCTTCATAGTAGTGCTGAACAATACAGGTAGTTCCCCCTAGAGGCATGTGCCAGTAATGTTCTATTTTAGACTTGCAGTCTACCACATCCCTCCCCTCTAGATTAAACTACTTTTAATTACACTAGCCAATTATGCTAGACATCCTGGAACTCCCATTTAACCCTAAACAATCACAGTTACTTTTAACTTCTTAAACACATGTGCCATACACATAATTTCTCTCTTTTTTTTTTTTTTTTTTACATGTATAACACACAGAACAGTCTAACTGGGGAATTGGTTTGACTACCGCATCCCAGTGAGGTTCCAGGACGCATTCTTGTCCTGTGGCTGGGGAACTCACTACTGACTAAGTATAGTCCTTCAAGTAGTCTGGAGCTTTCCTAGCTCGCTGAGATCTTCTCACGGCGGGTGAGCCAACTGCAGGTGAAGACTCAGACTGCTCCACTGTTTCGGCTGCTGCAGTGCTGCCCGTAGAATCTGCAGAGACGGTTACCTCAGGTTTCACCTGAAGTGGTGGTTCGTTGATGCTCTCCTCAGGATGGGTGTCAGACAACACCTCTGGTGCCATCGGCAGGGGAATGGAGCTCCTACCATGAACTTGGTCGATGTGTCGCCTCACCACTTGTCCATGACCTAATGTCACCTTGAATGACACAGGGCCTGTTTTTTCTGTTATTTCTCCTGGTACCCAGGCTGGTCCTGAGCCAAAGTTGCGGGTGTAGACCACGTCTCCTTCTCTCAGTATTCTCTCTCTAGCATGCATGTCATGATAACCTTTTTGTTTCTCTTGTTTATCATGCACTTTGTTTCTGAAGTCTGGATGTATTAAGTCAAATGTTGACCTCAACTTTCTTCCCATCCATGGACCTGCGTAGTCAATGTGAATTCTTCTCCATGGTTTATCTGGAACTTCCCAGGGATGTAGTGGGGCTGCTGGAGGACTGTTCCTGTTCTCCTGGCATGCCGCACATGACTTCACAAGCGCCTCCACCTCTGCATCCATGTTGGGCCACCACATGTAGCTCCTCGCCAACGCTTTCATGCGAGTGATGCCAGGGTGTGCTTGGTGTAGTTGTTGCAGTAAGGCATTCCTACCAGGTGGTGGAACAACCATGCGTCCTCCCCACAGGATACAACCTTCCTGGGTGCTGAGCTCATCCTGTCGTCGGGCATAGGGAATGAACTCAGGACTGTTCATCTTCGGCCATCCTCGCAAGATGTATTCTCGCACTCTTGCTAGAACAGGGTCTTTGTCTGTCCACTTCTTTATTTGTTGTGCGTTCACCAGGGGCACGCCGATATCTTCAAACAATAGCACTCTCTCCTCCTCCTCAGGCGTGCTGTCTCTTCCTCCATCCAAGGGTAGCCTACTCATCGCGTCAGCATTCGTATGGTCCCGTCCGGCTTTGTAAACGATGGTGTACTCATACGCTGCTAATGTAACGGCCCATCTCTGAAATCTCTGAGATGTCATCTGGGGTATGGCTCTCATTTCACTGAACAGTGAAATTAGTGGCTTGTGGTCAGTCACTATAGCGAACTGTCTCCCATACAGGTATTTGTGGAATTTTTTTACACCAAATACTACTGCAAGGCCCTCCTTGTCTAGCTGGGAGTAGTTTTTCTCAGCTGCACTAAGAGTTCTTGAGACGAACCCTATGGGTCTCTCTGAGCCATCCTCCATACGATGAGAGAGTACAGCACCCACACCGTAGGGTGATGCGTCACACGCCAGGATGAGTGGTTTGTTTGAATCATAGTGCACTAACACACTACAGGACTGAAGTAGCGCTTTGGACTCTTCAAACGCCTTCTGCTGCTTGACCCCCCATGACCATTTTTCTTCCTTCTTAAGTAAGGTATGTAGTGGTGCCAGCAGCGTGGAGAGCTTTGGGAGGAACCTATGGTAATAGTTCAACAAGCCCAGGTAGGCTTTTAACTCAGTAACATTTTGTGGCTCAGGCGCCTCCGCAATGGCTTCCACTTTGTCTGTTAGAGGGTGTAGACCACTGGCGTTGATCTTGTGGCCTAGGAACACCACCTCTTTTCCCATGAACTCACACTTGCTTCTTTTCAACCTCAGACCGCTTTTCTCCAACCGTTGAAGCACTTCCTCCAGCGTTTTCAGATGTTCTTGTTCATTTGGTCCTGTACAAAGGATGTCATCCAAATAAATGGCAACATTCGGAATTCCACCTAGGATGCCCTCCATAGTTCTCTGGAATATAGCAGGACTGGAAGCTACTCCAAATGGTAAGCGTGTGTAGGTATATAAGCCTTTGTGTGTATTGATGGTTACATACTTTCTTGATTCTTCTTCCAGGACTACTTGTTGGTAGGCGTGACTCATGTCTAATTTCGTGAAGTGTCGGCCGCCATTCAGCTGTGCGAAGAGGTCCTCCACTTTAGGAATTGGATACTGATCCACCCGTGATGCTCGATTGACAGTGAGTTTGTAATCTCCACATATTCTAATGGAGCCATCCGGCTTTCTCACTGGGACTATGGGCGCCGCCCATTCTGCAACCTGCACTGGCTCAATGATCTTGTCATCCAGCAGCCTCTGTAGCTCGCTTTCGACCAGTGGCTTGACTGCATAGGGTACCGGTCGGGGTTTGCAGAATCGTGGTTGGGCCTCCTTGTCCACATTAATCTTTGCAGTGACACCTTTTAGCTGTCCCACGCCTTCTTTGAACACCTCAGCGTGTCTTTCGAGGATCTCCTCCAGCTGCAATTTGGGCTGAGATTCCACTTTATTCACCAACTGATCAATCATGGCCAGTTCTTGTAGCCAACTTCGCCCTAGTAGATTTGGTCCTTCGCTCCCAACTACTACTACAGGTAAGTCCTTTTCTTTGTTTTCGTGCTGCACCTTCACTTGTGCCATGCCTAGCACGTCTAGCTTCTCTCCTGTGTATGTTTTTAATTTTAATGAACAGGGATTTAATTCTGCTGTGTCTGTTTTCTTCCACAGTTGTGTATATTGCTGTTTACTTAATATGGTTACTCCACAGCCTGTATCAACTTCAAATGTTACTTTCATTCCATTAACATTCATGGTACGCGTGATGGGCGCTACCTTGGTCAGCTCCTCTGACGTGTTGTAAATTGTGTGAAAACCCATGTCTTCTGTATCACTTTCTCCCTCCCCTCTCAGTTGATTCGCTCGCTGTTCCTTTCCTGGGCCCTTGTTTTCATACTTTTGCCCATTAACTGTCGCTTTCAGCACCTGTGCGCTGTCCACCTTTATTCTACATGCTTTCTTAATGTGCCCTCGCTTGCCACAATTATGACACAGCTCAGTGGCAAATTTGCACTCGGCGGCATTGTGCTGGCCTTTGCAGCGATAACAACTGGGGAATTTGTGCTGAGTTTTGTCAGTCAACACTTTGTGGACACCTACTTGGGTCTTAGGCACACGAACATGCGTTGCTGTGTCCTCTGTTAGCTTCCCTTGCATCTCTCTCACATCTTTAGATGCTGTTTCCATCGCTTGGCATAATTCCAAAGCCTTCGCAAAAGTGAGTTTTGTTTCAGATAAAAGTCGCCGTTGCATTCGGTCATCATTCACTCCACACACAAGTCTGTCTCTTAACATTTCTTCCAATGAGTCTTTGTAATCACAGTGCAGTGTTAATTTCTTCAATTCTGCCACATACTCTGCTATGGACTCAGTGTTCCTCCTTATGCGTGAATTAAATTTGAATCGTTGCACGATTTCACTCGGTTTGGGGCTGAAGTGCTTCTGAAGCTCAGCAGTAAGCTGGTCGTACGTTTTATCTTTCGGTAATGCAGGGCTTATTAAATTTCTCAACAAGCTGTAAGTAGTTGCACCAACTCCACTCAACAGTACAGCCTTCCTTTTGTCTGGCTCCTCAATGTCATTAGCTTGGAAGAAAAAGTCCAACATTTCACTATATTCTTCCCATGACTGAGTCGAGTTATCAAAAGGGGTTACCGTTCCGATTACAGCCGCCATTGCTCGTCGTGGTGGGGAAACCTCGTTTTTCCTCCTCTGAACTTGCACTCGAACTACTGGAGTCACTTGAGTTCGCCACACTTGCAATGTTCTCTGTTTCTCGCCGCTGATTTTTTTCTTTTAATCCTCGTCGCCAATTGTGTGATATCCTACCGTGTAGCAATGATCACACTTGAGTTATTTCTTTGGCTAACTCTGCCGTTTATTCTGCAACACACATAATATGACTGAACATGGATTCTGCGCGGGGTTTTCACACTCTTGTTCTAATGTGTCCCCTTCATAGTAGTGCTGAACAATACAGGTAGTTCCCCCTAGAGGCATGTGCCAGTAATGTTCTATTTTAGACTTGCAGTCTACCACACTGACCTTCAGGATGACTAGTTGTGTAGAAAAGTTGCAGTTTTTCCATCTCACGTTACTGAGCTAACTACATTAACAACACAATATCCCAGGCTACACCAACCAAAAGAAAAAAAAAAAAACAGGCCAGAATGACACGAGATATATTATCAAAGTGCGATTTAACGAACTAGCGGGAAACACAGATGTCTAATCAGGTGACTAGATTTCACAGAGATGAGCCATTATAAGTCAGGTCATGGCACTAAGCTAACCCCATGGTATCGCAGAGTGAAACTCCCACCTTCTCATTCTGTTCCACCCTCCTGTAATATGTGACTAATCAAATAAATCAGCCACAAGGACATCATAGTTGCTAGTCATGTAGGAAAAGTCTTACAAGTGAGAGTACAGAAGACTTGGGAAACGAGTAAAATTTTAACTGGAAATACTGCAGAGTATGTATGACATTTTTTTATTTTTTTTTTTTAGCTATTGGGCACTTTTCTTCTCTTTTGTAACATTGTAGATATGCAAGTCAGAAAATATGGAGAAAAAAAACATGCCATGTGTCCTTTAAATTCCACTATGGGCTAACAAAAATAAAACGTGGGCTTGTAGAGAGCGTGAAATGAAGAGGCTGAATTTATTTCTCAATTCAGATTTATTAATCATTCACGTATCTCCAACATCCTCTCAATCAGAAAAGAGACAGAATATCCTACATCTCCCCTTTTTATACCCGGGACATCAAAGTACAGAATCACATTGTCATTCAATCCCCCGAGACAATACATCACCCCCCAGGTCTTCTCTCCTCCACCTAAAAGCCTGGTGGTCAGGAAGTCTTCTCAGAACCATTTCTAAAGACAGATTTCACACCTTCCTGTTACCCCCGGAGGTCCAGACTTATTGTTCCTTCTAAGACGTGAGGTAGCAGTAATATACATATGCAGCTTAAGCATCTCAAATATGTGAGCCACATGACCCCCCCCCCCCCCAAACGTCGAAGATGAAACAATACAACATAGCCAACACCAACATGATAAAATCACAAATATCAGTCCATAGGCTGTCTGGGCTTCAACCGTCTTCCAAACTTGCTGTAAGCGGGCTTGGCTGCTCCCGCGGCGCCGTCCTGCAGTGAATCCGCTATCTGAGGATGAGAACTGTTAGACAAACTCTGTGGGGGCTCTGGGGCATGCTCCCTGGGGGGTCTGCCGCGTCGAGGAGCCCTCACCACTTGCACCGCCTCATCAGCCATCACAAAAGCAGGTTTAAGTCTGTCTATACAAATTGTTTCCCTCCTGTCCCCTAAATCTAGCAAAAAATGTTTATCACCTGTTTCCAGCATTCTATATGGGCCATCGTAAGGTGGTCGCAGGGTGGGACGCTGAGCGTCGTGCCTGACAAAAACAAACTTGGCGTTTTTTAAAGATTTAGGTACAAAAACACGCGGAAAAGTGTGATGAACGGGGCCCGGAAGCGTGTCCGCTCCCGTGTCGTTCAGTGACCGCTGAGCAGGGGGACGTTCTGGCGCCAGATTATCAGGAAGGAACTCGCCCGGCAGCCGGAGTGGTTACGCAAACACCAACTCAGCTGGGGAGGCTTTTAAGTCATCTTTAGGTGCAAAACACAACCCTAATAAAACCCATGGTAGCCTGTTTACCCAATTTGCATCCGTAAGTGACACTCTGAGGGCTGCTTTCAATGACCTATGAAAACGCTCGCATAAACCATTAGCCTGGGGGTGGTACGCGGTAGTGCGGTGAATTGTTGCTCCAAGGCTGCAGGCCATCGCTGACCAAAGCTCAGAAACAAATTGAGGTCCCCTGTCGGACATAATATCCAACGGGACCCCAAAACGCGCTACCCAAGCCGTTAAAAACGCGCGGGCCACCTCTGCGGCTGTAGCTGATGCCAGTGGGACCACTTCAGACCAACGCGTGGTGCGGTCCACCATTGTCAAAAGATGCGTGTACCCCTGCGACGACGGTAGGGGGCCTACGAGGTCGACATGCACATGATCGAACCTCTTGGCCGGGATGTGAAATGGCTCTAAGGGGGCTTTAGTGTGCCTGTGTATTTTGGCCCGCTGGCAAGCCATGCAGGCTCTTGCCCACTCTTTAACGTGCTTGCGCAAGCTCGGCCAAACAAACTTCTCCCCTACCATTTTTACCGACGCGCGCACCCCCGGGTGCGCCAGAGAGTGAATCGAGTCAAAAACACAGCGGCGCCACGCGGCCGGCACTACCGGGCGGGGTCTTCCAGTAGAGACATCGCAGATTAAGGGGGGCATGCCATCTTGCAGCCTCCTGCTCTCCAGCCTTAACCCTGTTGGTCCAGACTGGAGCGCGCACACGTCCGCATCGCTACCCTGATCTGCGGCCATGGCTGCATAATCTATCCCCACGAGGACTGGGGCCGCATACGCTTCCGCGCCGCTATTTTGCTCCGCGGCCGTGGAAGTATAATCCACCTCTGCACGAACTGGAGTGGTTACGGTGCGAGAGAGGCAGTCTGCCACCACGTTAAATTTACCCGCTACATGCTGAATATCAGTAGTAAACTCTGAAATTGCAGCCAGCTGCCTCTGCTGCCGGCCCAACCATGGTTCCGTAACTTTGGCCATCGCAAAAGTGAGCGGTTTGTGGTCGACAAAAACGGTGAAACGCCGACCTTCTAGCCAGAACTGGAAGTGACGAATGGCTAAGTGGAGCGCTAACAGCTCCCTGTCGAACGTGCTGTATTTTCGCTCGGCCTCGCGCAACGTCCTGCTAAAAAAGGCCAGCAGCTGCCAAGCTCCGGCAACATGTTGCTCCACTACCGCCCCTATGGCCACGTCTGACGCATCAGTGGTGAGCGCTATGCGGGCCGTTGGGTCTGGATGAGCCAAAAACGCAGCGTCTGCAAGGGCTTTTTTGACCTCCAAGAATGCGCGCTCCCGCTCTGGGGACCATTCGATTGCATTTGAGGGTTTTTGTTTTTTAAGCGCGGCATACAATGGTTGCATGAGCTGCGCTGCGTGGGGGAGGAAACGGTTATAAAAATTCACCATTCCCAAAAACTCCTGTAGTGCTTTGACCGTTTGTGGCTGGGGAAAATTTGCTACTGCGCGCACTTTGTCCGGCAGTGGGACTGCCCCCTCTGGGGAGACGCGGTGCCCCAAAAAATCAATCTGCGCCACCCCGAACTGGCACTTCGCTGGGTTGATTATTAAACCGTGCTCTCCCAACCTCCGGAAAACTGCCGTGAGGTGCTTTTCGTGTTCTTCTTCGGACGCACTGGCTACCAAAATGTCATCCAGGTAGACGAACACAAAAGGGAGATTGCGTAACACCGCATCCATCATGCGCTGGAAAGTTTGCGCGGCGCCTTTAAGCCCAAATGGCATACGCAAAAACTCAAAAAGTCCAAACGGAGTTATTACCGCTGTTTTGGGAATGTCCTCAGCGCGTACTGGGACTTGATGATAACCGCGGACCAAGTCTATTTTAGAAAAAATGCGCGCCCACGCCAGATGAACCGAAAAATCCTGAACATGGGGGATTGGGTAGCGGCCGTGCGCTGTGGTGTTGTTCAACCTGCGGAAATCACCGCAGGTCGCCACGAGCCGTCAGCCTTAGGGACCATGTGGAGCGGGGAAGCCCATGGGCTGTTTGAATGACGGATGATGCCCAACCTTTCCAGGTTGGCGAACTCCTCACGCGCTATGGTCAGTTTAGCTGCATCCAAGCGCCGAGCTTTTGCAAAAACGGGGGGACCAGCGGTAGTGATAAAGTGCTCCACCCCGTGTTTAGCAAAGGCTGCTGAAAACGTGGTGACCGTGAGTGCTGGAAACTGAGTGAGGAGTGTGTGAAACTTATCGCCTGCTGTGGCAACGTTGGCTTGTGCTGTGGGCGGGGACACTTGAGCTGCACAAGGGATAGAGTAAAAGGAGAGTGCATTAACCAAGCGTCTATTGGGAAGATCAACCAACAACCCATGTGAGCACAGAAAATCAGCACCTAACATGTTGAAACTCACCGCCGCTATAATAAAAGTCCACTCATATGTGCGGCCGTGCAGGGACAGAAGTAGAGTCCTTTCACCAAAGGTTTTAATGCTTGAGCCGTTCGCCGCTGATGCTCCGTGACTCCCGGGGCCCACCAGCCGGTCAGCGTAGGTTGGCATGATGAAACTCACTTGGGAGCCTGTGTCCACGAGGAATTGCCTCCCAGAACGCACATCCGTCAGGCAGAGCAGCTTGTTCCGTTCACCGAGAGCCACAGCTGCTACCGACTCTCAGTCCTGGAGTTTCCCGAGCTCTTGAACTGGCACAGCGGTATACACTTGCGCGCCCTCTCTGCGAAACGACGATGGTAAAAACAGAGGTCGTCTCCTCCGTGATGTCAGGGCTTCGCCGCTGCCGTTGTTGGTGTGTCTGCCTCCGTCGCCTCTGGCCTTTTGCTGTTTCCGGTCGTCGCGCCGAGGTCTGCCGCTGCTGTGGTGGTCGTGTGCTGTCCGCTGGCGTCGAGGATCCGTTGCGCCTCCTGGGCCAGCCCGCGGAAGTCCCGCTGGGTCACGAACTGGGAGCCCACCAGGGTCGCCCTCATCTGCGATGGTAGAGTTCTCAGGAAGATGTGAGTGAAGAGGAAATCATCGTTGTCTGAGCCTCTCAGCTTCAGCACATCTTCCATCAGGTCAACAGGCGTGCTTTCTCCCAAGTCGTGCAGGGCCAGGAGTCTCTCGGCTCTCTGCTGGGCTGAGGGAGTGAAACGCTGGATGAGGGCAGCTTTCAACCCGCTGTATTTGTCGCCAGCGGGTGGGCGCTGCACCAGGCTCCGCACATGACGAGCTGTGCGGCTGTCGAGTTTGGCGATGACATGGTAGAACTTTGTGTCATCTGCAGTTATCCCCCCGAGGGCGAACTGGGCCTCGGCCAGGAGGAACCATGAGTCCGGGTTGTCCTGCCAGAATTCTGGTAGCTTGACTGAGACTGCGCTTGCCCGGCTGGTCCCTGGTGAGTCTGGTTCGGGGGAATCGTCTCTGCCCATTATACGTCTTAAGGTCACCAGTGTAGAGAGCGTGAAATGAAGAGGCTGAATTTATTTCTCAATTCAGGTTTATTAATCATTCACGTATCTCCAACATCCTCTCAATCAGAAAAGAGACAGAATATCCCACATCTCCCCTTTTTATACCCGGGACATCAAAGTACAGAATCACATTGTCATTCAATCCCCCGAGACAATACATCACCCCCCAGGTCTTCTCTCCTCCACCTAAAAGCCTGGTGGTCAGGAAGTCTTCTCAGAACCATTTCTAAAGACAGATTTCACACCTTCCTGTTACCCCCGGAGGTCCAGACTTATTGTTCCTTCTAAGACGTGAGGTAGCAGTAATATACATATGCATCTTAAGCATCTCAAATATGTGAGCCACAGGCTAATGAAATGGTTCATGCTGTTCAAAGCCAAACAACAACAGTTTTATTTGGTAACAAGAAAAGTAACAAAATAAAATAGAGATGGTCACTCATAATATACGTGATCAAAATACTTATTCAAATAAAAAGAACCTTTCTATGTCCATTAAATACATTTGTTTGTTTTATCATTTGCATGGCAGCAGTTATTTTTAGCTGGAATCCATATTATTTACAAGGTGACATTACACATACACACATACTGCTTTCAACGTGCATAATATCAAAATAATAGAAATAACAGGGCAATGCAGATGCACCTACACTCTCCAACAGAATCTATCCTGATTAAAGAACTAAAATAGACAAAGCATGCAATCAAGCATAAAATGTCCATGATGTTCCAAATATCACTCTAAAATTATACTTCTTAAAATATTTTTTCAAACTACATGGTTTTGTTTTATGATATGATTTCGGCAAAGAGTCCATTTGTGAATTGTTACTCTACACTGAAATTTTTTGATCTTTGCTGATGGCCAAGAAAAACCCCATTAAATAAAACTGTAAATTCCAGCATACAGCTAACAATTGTCTAAAGAGTTACTGAAGGACAGTAATTTATATAAAAAATAAATGGAGTTACCTTATAAAAAACATCAACACAATCTATATGGATTTGGACTCTGAATTGGGTTTTGTTATTTTAGCTGTTTACCAAAACATATTCAAGGTACAGTTACACATATGATCAAAATGGGCTTAAAGTGCAGACTGTTAGCTTTAATTTGAGGGCATTCACATCCAAATTAGAGTTACGGTTTAGGAAATGAAACCATTTTTATACAAAAACTCCTCATTTAAAAGGTTCAAAAGTAATTGGACAACTGACTCAAGCTGTAGCGCTGTAGCGCTGTAGCACTGTGGCAGCACAGCAGAAAGGTCACAGAATCGATTCCACGCCTGATCATCGTGGGTTCGATCCCACCCCTTTACCATCGATGACCCTTCTGCGTGGAGTTTGCATGTTCTCCCCCTGTCTACGTGGGTTTGCTCCAGGTGCTCCGATTTCATTCCACAGTCCAAAGACATGCAGGTTAGGTTAACTGGCATCAACCGGGGATTCTAAATTGTCCTTAGGTATGAATGTGAGAGTGAACGGTTGTCTGTCTCTCTCTGTTGGCCCTGCGATGGACTGGTGTACCCTGCCTCTTGCCCAAGGATGCTGGGATAGGCTACCCCCCCCCCACCCCCGCGACCCAAAAAGGATTAAGCAGTAGAAGATTGATGGATGGATTCAAATGCTATTTCTTGGGCTCCATGGGCTATCCTCTTGTTAATCCATCATTAAACAAGCAGATAAAAGGTTTGGAGTTGATTCCAGGTGTGGTATTTGTATTTGAAAGCTGTTTCTGCAAACCCACAACATGCCGTCAAAGGAGTTCTCAAAGGAAGTGAAACAGGCCATCCTTAGGCTGAAAAAAGAAGAAACCCTTCAGAGAGTTGGCAGAAATGTTAGGAGGGGCCAAATTAACAGTTTGGTACATTCTGAAAAAAAGAGTGCACTGGTGAGCTTTGGGAACTCAAAAGGCCTGGACATCCACAGAAGACAACAGTGGTGGATGATCTCAAGATCCTTTCCATGGAAGAAAAACCCTTTCACAACATCCACCCAAGTGAAGAACACTCTGCAGGAAGTAGGTATATCACCATCTAAGTCTACTATAAAGAGAAGCATTCATGAGAGAAAATACAAAGGATTCACCACAAGGTGCAAACCATTAATCAGCCTCAAAAATAGAAAGGCCAGATTAGGCTTTGCAAAAAAAACACATCTATAGAAGCCAGGCCAGTTCTGGAACAACATTCTTTGAAAAGAGGAAACCCAGATCAACCTGTACCAGAATTATGGGAAAAAGAAAATATGGAGAAGTCTTGGAACAGCTGATGATCCAAAGCACACCACATCTTTTGTAAAACATGGTGGAGGCAATGTGATGCATGGGCATGCATGGCTTCTAGTAGCACTGGGTCACTAGTGTTTATTGATGATGTGGCAGAAGTCAGAAGCAGCCCACAAATTTTTTAAGGCAAAGAAGTGGAATATTCTGCAATAACTGAGTCTATCACCAGATCTCAACTCAATCAAGCATGCAGTTTACTAGTTTAAGACAAAATTTAATGCAGAAAGACCCATGAAACAACTGAAGACAACTGCAGTAAAGGCCTGGAAAGTTTAAGTTGAAGGTTTATTTGAAATCGACATTATATACTAATGAACATTAATACAAATTTAAGTATGCCAGATTTAGCAATACTGCTAATTTGCATCTATTGTCCCCTGGCGGGTCATAAAACACACACAAACAATCATACATGAGAAGAACATCTGCAGTAAACCTGTACAAAGTGGATATGCTAAAGTGCAAGAGTTAAGGTGCTACAAAGCAAAACATTCAAATGTCACAAGAGTGAAGTGTTATGTGTACACACATACATGCACCCAAGCACCTCAGCAAACAAGAGGCTGGGCATATGTGTGTGACGCACAGGCGCACACACACACACACACACACACACACACACACACACACACACACACATATACACTACCGTTCAAAAGTTTGGGGTCACTTAGAAATTTCCTTATTTTTGAAAGAAAAGCACTTTTTTTCAATGAAGATACCTTTAAACTAATCAGAAATACACTCTATACATTGCAGTCATTAATGTTGTAAATGACTATTAGAGCTGCAAATGTCTGGTTTTTGGTGCAATATCTACATAGGTGTAGAGAGGCCCATTTCCAACAACTATCACTCCAGTGTTCTAATGGCACAATGTGTTTGCTCATTGCGTCAGAAGGCTAATGGATGATTAGAAAAACCCTTGTGCAATCACGTTAGGTCTGCAATGCTGTAATTGCTGCAAATGGAGGATTCTTTGACGAAAGCAAAGTTTGAAGGAAAAAATTATTATTTCAAATACAAATCATTATTTCTAACCTTGTCAATGTCTTGACTATATTTTCTATTCATTTTACAACTCATGGTGGTAAATAAGTGTGACTTTTCATGGAAAACACAAAATAATTGTCTGGGTGACCCCAAACTTTTGAACGGTAGTGTATATTTATATATATATATATACGTATATACTGTATATATATATATATATATATATATATATATATATATATATATATATATATATATATATATGCCCATGCCACAGAGCAACCACTAGTTATGGGTACAGTTTTGGTTGTTTAAAAGTCAGTTTTTACAATGGGTCTTAAAAGTGTTCAGTGTGGTACATTCTCTGATTGCAGGTGGTATATTATTCCAGATCTTGGTGCCCCTCACTGATAGCACAGATTGAGCAAATGTGGTGCGTCTGTGGGTGACCTCACAATCTCCTCTAGTGATTGCTCCCATGGTTGTACCAGTGACAGTCCTCAGTTTAACATATTCTCCCAGGGGAAGTGGTGCATAGCCATTTAATATTTTATAAACTGAACAGGCAAATTTGAGAGTTTTATAATTTTCAACAGACAGAAAATTGTATTTCTTGTAAATGTGACAACAATGATATGTGGGATCTTTCTTATCAAAGATCTCTATGACTTTTTTTATATAAGGATTCAATGGGTTTGATTATGGTTATACCAGTAAGTGACCAGTTGGTAAAACAGTAATTAATGTGGGAGAAGATCATTGCATGCAGAAACATTTTGGCCACACTGTCAGTGATGGTCTAATTTGTTTAAAATTTCTAAGACTGAATTTGATTATGTTTGACATTTTTTGATGTGTTTTTAAAGGTTAATGAGGAATCTAAAGTCATGCCGAGATACTTAAATTCCTCAATTAATTGCAGCTCCTCCCCTTTTGAGAAAATGTTTGACTTTGTAATATTTGATCGTTGTTTGGTAAACATCATCCAAAGAGTTTTTTTAGTGTTTAGTAGGAGACTGTGGAGAGAGAAATAATCAGGCCCATAGGTCCAGAGTAGAACAGGCTTTATTCATCTCTCTCTCACATTCTAAATCACAAGCATCAAAAAATCACAGGTCACAGGCACCTCTCCTTTTATATCATACAACTCAATCAGCCTTCTGTGGTGCTGCATTAACATGAAAGTCTTTGCAATTCCCATTCTCTTTGTCACTGTTCGCATCAACACACCAACCCCCGCATCAACACACAAACCCCCCATGACGATTCCCCTTGTCCTTCCGTCTGAGTGGAAACATACTGACATACTGAGTGCCCTCCCCCCCGAAACTCAGACTGAGCCTTAACTCTCATGTCCTTTGGGCTTCAGCCTACGTCCATAGTGGCTGTAACGGGGGGTCTGCGGCTCTGACGCGCTGCTGTGCCAGTGGGGGTTTCTTGGGGGTGTTTCTGTCTGTGGGGGAACATTGGGAGGGGGGGAACATCTTTAGCATGCCATTGTGACTGATCTGACAAGTCATTTACCTGGGGAGTTCTCAGTGGGGGTTGTCCGCGCAGAGGAGCTCAGGCCAACACCACCTGCTCGTCTGCTAAAACAAAAGCGGGCTAAAGCCTGTCTATACAGACTGTTTCCCTGCATCCCTCCAAGTCTAACACAAAATGTTTCTCCCCGAGTTCCAGCACTCTGAACAGGCCATTGTAGGTCGGGCACAAGGGGGTCCGGTGGGCATCGTGCCTGACAAATACCAACGCAGCGTCCTTCAAGGCCTTTGGCACAAAAATGCATGGAAAACAGTGGTGGACCGGACCAGGTACCGTCCCTGCCACTGCGCTATGCAGTGAAAGCAGGGGTGGATCGGTGTTCGGCGCGGGGCTGTCCGGCAAAAATTCCCCTGGGAGCCGCAGTGGCTGGGAAAAAAACCAGCTCTGCTGGGGAGGCTGCCAAATCCTCCTTCGGTGCTGAACGCAACCCTAATAGAACCCACGGCAGCCGGTCTACCCAATTTGCATCTGTAAGCGAAGCCCTGAGCGCTGCTTTAAGTGACCTATGGAAACGCTCACATAACCCATTGGCCTGGGGGTTGTACGCAGTCATGCGATGAAGTGTGATGCCCAGGCTCCGGGCCATGGTGGACCAGAGGTTGGAAACAAACTGCGGGCCCCGATCGGACGTGATATCCGAAGGAGTGCCGAAACGTGCCACCCATGTCGTCAAAAAAGCGCGTGCAATATCTGCGGACGCGGTGGAAGCTAGCGGGAATGCTTCAGGCCAGTGTGGGGTGCGGTCCACCACTGTCAGGAGGTGCATGAACCCCCGCGATGGTGGGAGGGGGCCCACGAGGTCCACGTGAACGTGGTCGAACCTCTTAGCCAGGATATGGAATGGGTCCAAAGGGGCCTTTGTGTGCCTGTGCACTTTGGCTCGCTGACATGCTATGCAGGATACAGCCCACTCTTTCACCTGTTTGCGCAGGATTGGCCAGACGAACTTTGCTCCCACCATTTTGACTGACACACGCAGTCATGGGTGAGCCAGGGAGTGAACCGACTCAAAAACGCGGCGGTGCCAAGCATGTGGGACCACCGGCCGCGGGAAGCCCGTGGAGACGTCACAGATTTGGGGGGGGGGGAGCGTCTTGCAGTACTCTGCTCTCCATCCTTAACCCTGTTGGTCCAGACTAGAGCGCGCAAACGTCCGCATCACCGATTTGCTCAGCGGCCATGGCTGTGTAATCTATCACCACGTAGACTGAGGCCACTAATGCGGGAAAGAGGCAGTCCGCCACCACGTTGAGTTTACCGGCCACATGCTAAATGACGGTCATAAGCTCCGAGATCACGGCCAGCTGTCTCTGCTGCCGGCCTGACCATGGTTCCGAAACCTTGGCCATCACGTACGTTAGTGGCTTGTGGTCCACAAACGCAGTGAAGGTGCGCCCTTCCAGCCAGAACTGGAAGTGGCGTATGGCCAGGTGGAAAGCCAGTAACTCCCTGTCGAATGCACTGTATTTACGCTCACTGTCGTGCAAAGACCTGCTAAAAAAAGCAAGCAGCTACCAAGAACCTGCGACGCGCTGCTCCATGACGGCTCCTATGGCCACGTCCGAGGCATTGGTAGTGAGCGCTATCCGAGCTGCTGGGTCCAGGTGCGTCAGAAGTGCGGCATTCGCCAGGGCTGTTTGAACCTTGGAAAATGCCTGCTCTCGCTCAGGAGTCCAGTCGACTCTGTCCGCCGGTTTCCATTTCTTAAGCATGGCATACAACGGCTGCATGAGCTGGGCTGGGCGGGAGAGGAAACAGTTGTAAAAGTTAACCATCCCCAAAAACTCCTGCAGCACCCTGACCGTCTGAGTCCATGGAAAATCTGCCACTGCGCGCCCTTTGTCCAGTAAGGGTATCATGCCCTCCGGTGAGATGTGGTGGCCCAATAAATTGATTCCCATCCCCCCGAACTGGCACTTCGCCGGGTTGATTATTAACCCGTGCTCTTCCAACCTCTGGAAAACTGTCCTGAGGTGGGCTACGTGTTTGTCCTCAGATGTGCTGGCCACCAGGATGTTGTCCAGGTAGACAAATACAAATGGCAGATCGCGCAACACCGCATCCATCATGCACTGGAATGTCTGTGCCACGCCTTTTAACCCGAAAGGCATGCGTAAAAACTCAAAAAGACCAAACGGGGTCATTACTGCCATCTTAGGTACGTCTTCAGCACGCACCGGGACCTGGTGGTAACGGCGGATCAGGTCTATCTTGGAAAAAATGCGTGTCCCGGTGAAGTGAACGGAAAAATCCTGAATATGGGGGATCGGGTAGCAGTCGTGCGCTGTGGCACTGTTCAATCTGCGGAAATCTCCACACGGTGACCACGATCCCTCGGCTTTAGGAACCATATGTAGCGGGGATGCCCATGGGCTGTTTGAGCGTCTGATGATGCCCAACTTTTCCACGTTGGCAAATTCCTCGCATGCTGTGGTCAGTATAGCTGCGTCCAGGCGCTGAGGTTGTGCAAAAACAGGCAGCCCCGTGGTGGTAATGAAGTGCTCCACCCCGTGTTTAGTGATGGTTGCCAAAAAAGTCGGGACCGTGAGTGCTGGGAACTGGGTGAGTAGTGTGTGGAACTTACCCCCTGGAGCTGTGATGTTGGCTAGCATCGTGGGCCCAGCTCCTCTAGCTGTACAGGGGAGAGAATCAAAAGACATTTCGTTAATCAGGCATCTGTTAGCCACACCGACTAGTAGACCGTGTGCACACAAAAAAGCAGCACCCAAAATGGAGAAGCTGCATGCCGCTATGACAAATGTCCATTGGTATGTACGGCTGTGCAAGGATACAGTCAGTGTCCTCTCACCAAAAGTCTTTATGTCTGAGCCGTTTGCGGCCGTCAGCTCGGGGCCGCCAGTTCCTGCCAGCCAGTCTACGTAGGATGGCAGGATGAGACTCTTTTGGGAGCCGGAGTCCACGAGGAACCGTCTCCCCGAGCGTGAGTCTGTCACATAAAGCAGCTTGCTTGCTTCACCGGCGGTCGCAGCTGCTACCGACTGCCGGCCCTGGTGTTTCCCGAGCCCTTGAATTGGCACAGTGGCACGCATCAGTGTGCATCTTCACCAAAATGGCAGTGGTAGAAACAGAGTGTGTCTATCAGGTGCTTCTCGGCCTTCGCTGCAGCCACCGTCGTTGGCTCCTCGCCCCCGCTGGCCATCTCGCTGGTTTCCGATGCCTCTGCTTTCACTGCAAGGGCTCTGGTGGTGAGGATTATCCAATCTGCCTCTTGCGCTAGCGCCCGGTAGTAGCAGCAGCGGCGAATTGGCAAGGACCACCCTGGCCGCCGTCGGGAGGTTCCGGAGGAAAAGGTGGGCAAAGAGGAAATGCCCATCATCTGTGCCTGTCAATGCCAACATCTTCTCCATTAACTCGACCACCGACCCATCTCCCAACTCGGAGCGTGTCAGGAGCCTTTCTGCTCTCTTGCTGTCTGAGAGCGTATAGCACCGGGTCAGCACAGTTTTGAGAGCCTCATATTTGTCATGGACTGGCGGCCATTGAAGAAGGCTCGCCACCTGCTGAGTTGTGCGTGCGTCCAGTGCTGCAATCACGTAGTAGTATCTGGTGTCATCCGTCGTTATTCCCCGGAGTGCGAACTGGGCCTTTGTGTGGAGGAAACAGGACTTCAGGTTGTGTAGCCAAAAGTCTGGGAGTTTGACCAGAACGGCGCACGCGTTGCTGGCACCTGCTGTCCGGGTCATCTCCGGGGTGTTCGCCTCGAGTTCCATTGTGCATCAAGGGTCACCAATGTGGTGAGAGAAATAATCAGGCAGATAGGTCCAGAGTAGAACAGGCTTTATTCATCTCTCTCTCTCTCTCACATTCTCCAGAATCACAAGCATCAAAAAAATCACAGGTCACAGGCACCTCTCCTTTTATATCATACAACTCGATCAGCCTTCTGTGGTGCTGCATTAATAAGATAAGATAAGATAAGATAAGCCTTTATTAGTCCCACAACGGGGAAATTCCAGATAGATAGAAAGATAAGATAAGATAAGATAAGCCTTTATTAGTCCCACAACGGGGAAATTCCAGGATTGCAACAGCACAGGGATAGCAACACTCAGAGCAACAATCAGAAGGCAAGAAAAAAAACAAGCAAGCAAGAGCAGCTAATATACATATGTACATATTACTATAAAATATATATATACACACACACACACAGTGCAGAGCATTGTAGCTGGATGGAATAAATATATGAATATATGAACACACAGTGCAGAGCATTGTAGCTAGATGGAATAAATATGTAAATATATAAACACCCACAGTACGGAGCATTGCAGCTAGGTGGAATAAATATGCAAGTATATAAACACACACAGTGCGGAGCAATGTAGCTAGATGGAATAATATGTAGATATATAAAAACACAGTGCGGAGCATTGTAGCTAGATGGAATAAATATATAGATATATAAATATAAACACACCCAGTGCTGAGCATTGTAGCTAGATGGAATAAATATGTAAATATATAAACACACACAGTGCAGAGCATTGTTGCTAGATGGGATGAAACAGCATAACCGTCTACTTAGTTATCCTACATAGTATGATTATGTGCCCATACATATTCTCACCCTCCATAGCGACCGGTATGTTCCTAGTTGTATGCCGGAGGGGACCATTGTGTAATATGAAAGTCTTTGCAATTCCCATTCTCTTTGTCACTGTTCCCATCAACACACCAATCCTCGCATCAACACACAAACTCCCCATGATGATTCCCCTTGTCCTTCCGTCTGAGTGGAAACATACTGACATACTGAGTGGGTTCCCACAAGACATGAGTTATTCAGCCAGTCATGGATTTGGGTCATCACTGTTGTTGTAAGAATACAGGTGGCTTCTTGTGTGTTTTTTGCAGGTGGGAATATTACAGTGTCATCTGAATAGATTTGGATATGAATGTTTCCGCATGCATTTGGTAAATCATTTATGTATAAAGAGAATAATATTGGTCCAAGTACGAAGCCTTGTGGGACACCCATTTGACATTTCAAATATGGTGATTTGACACTATTGACCATTACACATTGCTGTCTGTTGGTTAAACAGGATTTCATCCATTTGATGGCGTGTTCTGAAAAACTAAACTGAGTAAGTTTGGTTAAAAGGATGTTGTGGTCAATGGTGTCAAATGCCTTCTTCAGATCTAAAAACACAGCGCCTACACAATTGTGCTTATCTAAGAAAGATTCAGTTTTCTCTAGGAACAAGCTTATTGTAGACTCTGTTGAATGGTGGGCACAGAACCCAAACTGTGCGTGATGCAGGTGGGTGTTCCCATAATTCAGATGTTTGCATAATAGTGTGGTCACCCATTTTTCACTTATTTTGGAGATAACAGGTAAGATGTTGATTGGTCTGTAGTTGTTTATATCAGTTTTAATCCCTGTTTTGAAAATTGGTCTGACCACGCCTACCTTCCAAGCAGTTTGGAAGACAGCATGTTTGATTAACAGACTGATTAAATGAGTAATTAGCCAAATAAGAGATTATTTGTGTTCTTTAAAAAAAAATGGTGTTTAGACCATGTTCATCCATTGCTTTTGAGCTATTCAAGCTGATGATATTTGCAACTTCATTTTCAGTTATTTCTAATACATTAAAAACTGGTTGTGAGGATTTCATAGGACTAGAATTATGATCAGGTGTATTAAATGAATGGGATCTTCTAGAACAGAGTTTATGAAAAAGTTGTTAAACTCTGTAGCATTGAACATGGGATTCTGTACCAATTTGTTATTAATGTAACGTGCGCGCCAACCGACGACGTCCCACCGGGAGGTTCGAACTCATGCCTCCCGCTCCGGAGTCCCGCACTCTACCTGTGTCGCCAATAGGGTCAACCCACTTGGCAAGCCAAGTAGGGTGCTCATATTGAGTTCGCTACACTACTCCCCTCTGGTTCTTGACATCGTCCCGATGTCAGCGCCGCACCACAGCTTGGGAACCAGTAAATCCCACTTCTGACACCAATGTAACGTGCGCGCCAACCGACGACGTCCCACCGGGAGGTTCGAACTCATGCCTCCCGCTGCGGAGTCCCGCACTCTACCTGTGTCGCCAATAGGGTCAACCCACTTGGCAAGCCAAGTAGGGTGCTCATATTGAGTTCGCTACATTAATATTAAGTTCCATGCCTACATCTTTTTTGTTCTTTTTATTTGTCAGTTTGTTAATATTATTCAATTTTTTGCCATCTCCTTTTGCATTTTCAATAATGGTTATAAAAAAAATTTGCCTTAGCCTTTCTCAGAGTTTGTGTTACCTTATTTCTAGCAGACATAAATTTTTGTCTGTCTGTTGTTAAACCTGATTTTAGAGCTATTTTAAGAAGTTGATCTCTGGTCTTCATTAGTTGTAGACATTCGGAGTTGAGCCATGGTAAAGTGATTCTTCTTCTATTGTTTCCTTTTTTTGAAAATGCCCTGACAACATCTTTGATTTTCATTATATAAAAAAAAATTCATTGCTGTGATTTATGTCATTAAGGTGATTTCTTCCATTCAGGTTTTGTTTATTGCCATTGTTATATTTTGTTGTTGGTGTTTTGGGGATTATACGTATAATTTACTGTGTTACCTGATGACTTTTTAACTAGATTTAAAAGCTCTTTCTTTGGAAGTTTTCTTGTTGCCAATATTATATTTGTGATGGTCTGCTTTGGCTGATTATTCTCCCCAGCTGCGCACACACCTGTTTCTCATCACGGCCGGGGCTATATAATCCATGCTGCCTCGGGATCCATGCGGAGTCGTCTGTCTTACTCCAAGAAGACCACGCATGCCTGCATCCTTGGTTCCAGAGACCTAAGCCTCAGCCTGATTCAATCCTTGCTGCTACCTTCAGCCCGCCTGCGTTTGGAAGGAAACCCTCAACCACGCAAGTAAGCCTCAGCCTTCCCTCACCTTTTCTACCTCAGTCCCCTGTGCACAGGTGGAGCTCTGTGGCGGCGAACTTTCTCCTCCCTGGCGGCGGACTGAGCCTCACACTCTCTCGGATCACACTTCCACCATCTACTCGCTGCAACTGGCACTGTGGATGCTGTCCTCCTGGCCGTAGCCGCCGAGCTAACCTGAGCATCATAACATCTCAACAAACAGTAAGCTGCAGATTAACTAGCACATTCTCAGCTGTGTGGACACTAACTATCCTGCCTCTGTTTGTCCCTAGGGTTGCCAGGTCGAACAGCTTTCTGCTCACCCCCAGCAGCAGCAAGAACACACACCCACTCATTCACACACTACATATTATTGTAATAAAGATAATTGTATTTACTCTGGTGTCCAAGTCTGCTCACTGGATCAGTTACCATGTCAATACTATGGTCAGACAGTCCTGTTAAAAAGTTATAAGTCTGGGACATTCTTTCTAGTCTATTTGTAAAAAGTAAATCAATTTTGGTTTTTGACTGGCTTGTGACTCTGGTTGGTTTATATATTAGTTGAGTTAAGTTATAGTAATCTGTAGTGATTTTAAGAGTTTTCCTGTCTTTTTTGTCATCCCAGTTTATATTAGGGCTGTGCGATATGACGATACATATCGGTGACACGATAAAAAAAAAGTCTACTGTTTCATAAAAAACTGTGTTGTTTATATCGGGATTTAAGAGACATACCCGCTTCTACTTGTCACCACCCTGCCTCTCCCCCGCAGTGCGCCAGGTGTGCCACAGTTTCTAACTGCAAGCTAATGTTTTGCCACTACTTCTGTGCCAGCCAGAGATACTGGACTTTTTCCCACCATGCTGTGTCAGAGAGGATAGTCCTCTAACCTCATTTTAATTGGAAGTAAGTCACATTAAAACCATCTCTCTCTAATTATAAGACGGCAAATGCGAAATGACGATGCTAATTTGTCGCTAATAGGAAACATTATAGTGTATCAGACCATCGTTCAGGTTTAAATCACTGCCGAGTTTCTTAAATTTGTCTGGAAAAAACATTACTAAAGCTGCAAAAGTGCGTGAAAGTGGCCACATACACACAAAATAAATAATAAATTAATTAAAATGTGTCGGAGGAACAAACTGGCTTTTAATGTAACTTGATTTCTACTCATTTTTAATTAGTCCAGTAGCAATAAAGAATAAAGTTGAAGTCATCTCAAATGCACATTAAATACTATTTTATAACAACACTTCAAAATTAAGAGGGAAAAGTGCATAAAATTAATGACAGATAAATTTGTACAATTGATTTTTTTTCAGCATGTAATTTAAAATGTAGAAAACGAGATTGTTGTTTTTATTGGTTATCATATATAAACTAAAGAACTTACAGGAACTCACACACTGGATGCTAAATTTTCACATTGATCATTTGCACATTGTACATAGTCTCAGCCATAGATATATAACCTAGATTGGAAGTAGGTCACTGGAGCGCGTGATTTCCAGCCGCCATATTGGTAGAGGAATCACAACAAATCCACAGCTCAACGCACAACACTCTGATTAAGTCTTCATTTCCAAGGTTCTCGTTTGTTTACACAGTGTGTAACTGGTGTCTAAACGATCAGGTAAGTGTCGAGTATTTGTTTTTAAACAATTTAATGGCGTGTTGTCAAAAATAAACGTAAAAACTCTGATTTTCATTTGGGAGGTCACTGATTTCTGTACATGCATGACTGCCATGAGTGTAATATATATTGTAATTCAGTGTCGATACTTATGGCAATATTTCTCATGTAATATTAGTATACAGTGTTACATTGTGTTCTTTGTTACTGGGTCAGTATTGGTAGTCAATATTATCAACAATGAACTTTGGGTTCTTGTAACTAGTTTGGTAGTTACTCAAATAGCGTGAGGAGAGTTTTTCTTTTTCCTGTATACACTTGGCCTAATAAAAGATTTAGGTTTATCAAACCGTCTTTACACAATAATTACACATATATGTGTACAAACATCTACCTCCTGTATCAGACCAACATCATGAAGGTTTGCAGATAGTAATTTACAGATATGTTATTTGAAAATTGAAACTTTACAGATAGAATTTTACATTACCTATTTCACATTTGTCTATTACAGGGAGGGGGTACAAGAAGATCTGGTGATGATTAATGCAGTCATATCTCATAGACATTACTATTTTTGTCTTATATTACATTTTGCCTGACATTACTATAAATATTTGCTATGATGGATAGGAGGGGACAGGGTAGATATTCCTGCAAAGCATTTAAAAGTAATTGTACTTTGTAATTTATTAATGTTGGTTTATAAAAGCATTAAGTCTTTGTGATATTTTTTACTTTGTAGGCATGTGCTTATTGTGCTACATAATATAATATTTTTTAAAATATGTGCTTATTGCTGTTAGGTGTAGGTCTACAGTTCATGGGAAGTTCCCTTTTGCCAAGGCTTCCGAGATGCCGAGACAGTGTGCACATGCAACTTGTAGGAATGTGCAGAGGAAGGGAAATGGACACACTTTCCATGTGCTGCCCTCACAGCACGTTTCTCTGTGCTGCTAGACAGCCAGCGAACCAGTGAAGAAAACTTCGCACACAAGGCTTACTTTTCTTGTCTTTATAAAGTTTTCTTGCATGCGTGTGTAGCATGACGTGCGAGAGAGAGGTAACTGAAACATACAGAACAATGCAATTACTATCTATATATTAACATGTGGTATGCTAACACAAAGAACTAATACACATAAATAACTAACAGAAACATCGTCGCTCAACAAACTCATTCATGTAACACTTTAGAACATCAATGGTCTCTATCAAGTGCTTGTACATAAAATACTCACAAAGACAAAGGTTTCCCAAGACTCAAACGAAGAGGAACAACACAGCGTACTCAAATGAACTTTTTAACTTCGTTTCTGTGTGGCTAGCTGACAGTAGCCGCGGGAAAAAACACATCAAACATCATCAAAGACCTTTTTTTTTTTTTCCGGTTCCGCCGGACCGGCGGCGCCACACGAGT
Organism: Pholidichthys leucotaenia; assembly: GCA_020510985.1. Classification (NCBI taxonomy): domain Eukaryota; kingdom Metazoa; phylum Chordata; class Actinopteri; order Cichliformes; family Pholidichthyidae; genus Pholidichthys; species Pholidichthys leucotaenia. Next base: position 21,274,853 of record CM035837.1, read on the forward strand.
CGGCTGCCTGTTGCAACAGCCTTTTTTTTTATCTTCCTTCTTCTTTCTACACCTTTCACTCTGTATATATCTTTTTTTTTTTTTTTTTTTTTCTCTCGGCGCCACACGAGTCGGCTGCCTTTTGCAACAGCGGCTCGATTCCGAGTCTTTTTCCCTTCCTCTCTCTTTTGATCCGTCTTTTTTTTTCACCCCACTTATATCACGGACACACAGATCGTCCTAAATGTCTCCTGAGCCGGTGGACGGAGCCACTGTCTATAGCAGGATACGATACAGCAGAGAACAGCTGCTAGCATTCAACCGCCACCCGGTCCCATTGGAAAAACTCGACATACCGAGAGAACTGAGGCGAAAACGCCGCGGCTGCCGGGCTGGAGTAAGGCGGAGGACAAAAAATATAAGGTACAGACCCTCCCTTCCATCTGTTGTCATGGGAAATGTACGGTCGATACTGGGAAAGTTAGATGAGCTAGCGGCTATCTCCCGTTATGATAGCACATACCGGGAGTGCTCTCTCCTTTTGTTTACTGAGACGTGGCTAACTGAACTAGCAGCAGATGCTAACATTGAGCTGGAGGGTTTTCACATGATACGAGCTGACCGAACACCAGACAGTGGCAAGGCTAGGGGCGGTGGAGTGATAATGTATGTTAACAACAACTGGTGCAGACCGGGACATATCACTGTTAAACAACGACACTGCAGCAAAGACATTGAGTTGCTAGCTGTTAGCACGAGGCCTACATATCTCCCGAGAGAACACTCACACGTGATCTGCATTGTTGTTTATGCAAATCCGACGGCGAACGCTGGGACAGCACGTGACGTCATCCATTCAGTAACCAGCAGGCTGCAGACAGAACACCCAGATGCTCTTCTCCTCATCTCAGGCGATTTCAACCATGTTTCACTGTCTCCCATTCTACCCACGTTCACCCAGTATGTCACATGCCACACTAGAGACAATAAAACACTGGATTTATTCTACGCAAACACTAAGGAGGCGTACACCTCATCACAACTCCCCCCACTCGGGAGATCGGATCACAACTTGGTTCATCTCCGGCCGGTGTACAAACCCCTAGTGCACAGACAACCTCCGGCCATGCACACTGTGGAGTTATGGTCTGAGGAGACAATGGACACCCTAAAGGGCTGTTTTGAAGCCACCGCCTGGAAGCAGCTCTGCGATCCACATGGTGAGGACATCGATGGCCTCATTCACACCTTCACGGGCTACCTCAGCTTCTGTGTGGACAAATCCGTTCCCACCAAGACCATACGGCGTCACTCAAACAACAAACCCTGGATCAACCCTGAGATAAAAACACTTCTGAGAGAGAAGAAGAGGATCTTCAGGTCAGGGAACAGGGAGATGCTGAAGTCCGTACAGAGGGAGCTGAGGAGAAAGATCAGAGAAGGCAAGGACAGCTTCAGGAAGAAGATGGAGGACAAGCTGCAACAGAGCGACATCAGCGGGGTCTGGAGAAACCTCAAAACCATCTCGGGGCTCCAGAATACCTCCCCCCAGGCCACAGGGGGCAGGGAGTGGGCGAACAACCTGAATCTGTTTTTCAATAGATTTGACCAACCGCCCTCCCCCCTGACTGCACAACAACCACTGCTGCCTCTAAAGAAATCAAGTCCTGCTGCCCACTCCCCACTCCACCAACACCCCCCCACTCCCAACACACAGCCCTCCATCCTGACCCTGACCAGGACCCAGGTGAGGACGGAGCTGAGGAAGATCAAGGCGAGGAAGGCGCCGGGACCGGACGGCATCAGCGCAAAGCTCCTCAAGTCCTGTGCAGACCAGCTGTGTGGGATTGTGACGTATATCTTCAACATGAGCCTGAAACTGGGGAGGGTACCACAGCTGTGGAAAACATCTTGTGTGGTACCTGTACCAAAAACTTCCCACCCCAAAGACCTGAACAGCTACAGACCTGTGGCCTTGACGTCCCACTTGATGAAGACCCTGGAGAGACTGCTCCTTGCTCACCTCCGCCCCCTGGTGGAACCAGCGATGGATCCACTCCAGTTCGCCTACCAGCATGGCATTGGGGTGGAGGATGCGGTGATCTTCCTCCTTCACCGTTCTCTGTCCCACCTGGAGAAGCCCGGGAATATGGTGAGGATCATGTTCTTTGACTTCTCCAGTGCTTTCAACACCATCCAACCGATGATCCTGAAGGACAAGCTGCTGCGCGCAGGGGTGGACCAGCACCTGTCATCATGGATCCTGGACTACCTCACGAACCGGCCTCAGTTTGTGAGAACCCGGGACTGTGTGTCCGACACGATCATCAGTAGCACGGGGGCCCCCCAGGGAACGGTGCTGGCTCCCTTCCTGTTCACTCTTTATACTGCGGACTTCTCACACAACACAACACACTGCCATCTACAGAAGTTCTCTGATGACTCTGCGATCGTTGGCCTCATCTCCAATGGAGATGAAGCTGAGTACAGAGGGCTTATCCAGGACTTCGTGGACTGGTGCCATCGGAACTGCCTCCAGATCAACGCGAGGAAAACTAAGGAGCTGGTGGTGGACTGCCGCAGGCATGGGCAGCCCCTCACAGTACCAGTAAATACACAGGGAACAGACATCGAGATGGTGACATCCTATAAGTACCTGGGTATTCATCTGAACAATAAACTAGACTGGTCACACAATACTGATGCACTCTACAAGAAGGGACAGCGCAGGCTGTTCCTGCTGAGGAGACTCAGGTCTTTTGGTGTACAAGGGGCGCTGCTGAAGTCATTCTATGACACGGTGGTGGCATCAGCCATCACTTTTGGAGTGGTCTGCTGGGGCAGTGGCATTACTGCAGCCGATAGGAAGAGACTGAACAAACTGATTAAGAAAGCTAGCTCTGTCCTGGGGCAGCGCCTTGATCCGATGGAGGAGATAGGAGAGAGAAGGACGGTGGCTAAACTGTCATCTCTGCTGGAGTCCGAGTTCCACCCTATGCAGGACATACTGAATGCACTGAGGAGCTCATTTAGCAGCAGACTACATCATCCCAGGTGCACAACCGAGAGGTTTCGTAGGTCCTTCCTACCAACGGCTGTCAGACTGTACAACCTAAGCAGGGCTGCTCGCAGAGATAGCAAAAAGACGTAACAAACTAATAGTTTTTTGAATGCAAAAGATGCAATAGACTTACACAATGGTCCCCTCCGGCATACAACTAGGAACATACCGGTCGCTATGGAGGGTGAGAATATGTATGGGCACATAATCATACCATGTAGGATAACTAAGTAGACGGTTATGCTGTTTCATTCCATCTAGCAACAATGCTCTGCACTGTGTGTGTTTATATATTTGCATATTTATTCCATCTAGCTACAATGCTCAGCACTGGGTGTGTTTATATATTTATATATCTACATATTATTCCATCTAGCTACATTGCTCCGCACTGTGTGTGTTTATATACTTGCATATTTATTCCACCTAGCTGCAATGCTCCGTACTGTGGGTGTTTATATATTTACATATTTATTCCATCTAGCTACAATGCTCTGCACTGTGTGTTCATATATTCATATATTTATTCCATCCAGCTACAATGCTCTGCACTGTGTGTCTGTGTGTGTGTGTATATATATATATTTTATAGTAATACGTACATATGTTTATTAGCTGCTCTTGCTTGCTTGTTTTTTTTCTTGCCTTCTGATTGTTGCTCTGAGTGTTGCTATCCCTGTGCTGTTGCAATCCTGGAATTTCCCCGTTGTGGGACTAATAAAGGCTTATCTTATCTTATCTTATCTTATCTTATATATCACGGACGCACGGATCGCCCCGGGGGTCTCCCGGGTCGGCGGATGGAGCCACGGTTTGCAGCGGGAGACGTTACAGCGGGGAGGAGCTAGTGCTAGCTAGCACTTGGCCGCCGCCCGGTGCTAATGGGAAACTCGACATACCGGGAGCTGTAGCAAAAAGGACGCGGGTGCCGGGCTGGAGTTTAGGCGGCGTGAAAGAAATATAAGACAGAATAATAAAGAGCGATGGCAAGAACCAAGCAGACCGCCCGTAAAATCTACTGGAGGAAGAAGCCCCCCAGGAGACAGCTAGCCACCAGGGCTGCTCGGAGAGGCGCTCTGGCCACCAGCAGAGTGAAGAGGCCTCGCCGTCACAGGCCCGTGGCTCTGAGAGAGATCCGTCGCTACCAGAAATCCACGGAGCTGCTCATCCGCAAGCTGCCCGTCCAGCGCCTGGTGAGGGAGATCGCTCAGGACTTCAAGACCGTCCTGCGTTTCCTGAGCTTCGCCGTCATGGCTCTGCAGGAGACCAGCGAGGCCCACCTGGTGGGTCTCTTCTTCGCTAAGGGGGTCACCATCATGCCCAAAGACTTCCAGCTGGCCCGCTGCATCCGCGGAGAGAGAGCTTAGACTTTCTGCTGCACATTCACCAGCCATAATGCTCTGCACTGTGTGTCTATATATATACATTTATAGTAATATGGACTTATGTTTACTAGATGTTGTTTTTTCTTGCCTTCTGATTGTTGCTCTGAGTGTTGCTATCCCTATGCTGTTGCAATCCTGGAATTTCCCCATTGTGGGACTAATAAAGGCTTATCTTATCTTATCTTATCTTATCTATATACGGAAGAGCACACACTCTGCAGTTACAAAAAACGATCCTTTAAGGAAAAGATGTCTCACTTCGATAACTTTTTAAACACAGGTTTTTGACAATTTTATCACTCATTTTAACTTATTTATTCCTTTTAACCAATTTATTAACTTTATAAATTTATCAATGTCTTTACCCAAAGACATGACACTCCCCGCTTGATATAATCACATTATATCATCACAAATATCAAACACAATAAAACATTTCCAGTGTTACATGACATCAAAAATACAGTATCACTCAGTCTTTGAAGGTAAGACTATGACCTCTGAGATGGGTCTCAGGAATACTTTTGCAGTCCCTTCTTTTACGATCCGCACTTCCACTTTGCGGACCATTTTGTCACTGCTGGGCAAAGTTTTTACAACAAGTCCCATGGGCCATTCATTTCTGTTTACTTGTATGTCCTTCAACAGAACAATGTCTCCTTCTTTGACATTTGGTTTGCTGTCATTCCATTTTGTGCGTTTCTGCAAGGTAGACAAATATTCTCCTTTCCACCTCTTCCAAAACGTATCTGCAAGATGCTGTACTTGTTTCCACTGTTTTCCAAACAACTGTCCTCCAACTATCCAGAAACCAGCATCACGGACAGCTCCTTCAGTAATGTGTCGTCCCTGATGAGCTGAGCATTCATGGAAGTGTCTTACTAGAAGTGTGGCAACATGGCTGGCAGAAGGGATGATCAGAGGGTGCTTTTCGTTGTCTGTGAGATCGGCAGAGGAGAGACGTCCACCGACTCGTAGTAGTCCATCTTTGTCTACAATCGGATTGAGCTTCTTGAGTGTGTCATTTTTGGAGTTTACCTGTTTTCCTTCTTTTATCTTTTCGAATGTCTCTTTGTATGCTTCCTGCTGGACTGAGTGAATGATAACGTTCTCGGCTTGAGTGAGTTCTTTCATGTTTGTACATTCTTTGAGACTTTTCCATCCTTTCTGTCCACTGGACTTTTGTTTGAAAGATGCAGTAACATGGATAAGTTTGGCTACTGCCCTGCATAGCGTCGTCCAGCTTGAAAATCTTTTAAACCGCTCAGAGCTCAACTGTGACACTGATACTGCTGTTAACAGTGTTTTTACTTCTGGATGTATTTCTTTGTCCTCTTCAGGTTCCACTAGTGCATACAGATTGTCTTTGTGTGACTTATCAGGATAGTCTGTATACAAAAAGTTTGGGCCTGTGAACCATTTACTGTTTTTGAGTTCAGCGGCTGCAACAGGTCTAGTTGCCTTGTCAGCTGGATTTAGCTCAGTTGCAACATAATGCCATTGGTCAGGTTGTGTGGATAGCCTAATGCGTGCGACACGGTTGGCTACATACATGTAGAATCTTTTGGAGGTATTGTATATGTACCCCAACACAATACGACTGTCAGTGAAAAACTTCACATTGTCTATTTTTATGTCTAACTCGCCTGTGATTAGCTCATACATCTCAACCGCAAGTACAGCAGCACAAAGTTTGAGCCGTGGTACAGTGTGTGCGGGACGAGGAGCAAGTTTAGACTTTCCCATCACAAAACCCACATGGTACTGACCGTCACTGTCTAAAGAGCGCAAGTAAGCTACAGCTCCTATTGCTACAGTAGACACATCAGAGAAGATATACAGTTCATTACTTTTCATAGTACTTAATGAACCTGGACTGTAGCACCTTTTGATTTGCAGATCTTCAAGGGCCTTTAAAAGTCTTTCCATGTGATCCACATCTCCTCCTTTTCTGGAGGAAGTGGAGTGTCCCAGTCTCTCTCTTCAGATGACAGTTCTCTGAGTAGCGCTTTACCCTGCATGATTATGGGAGCAACAAAGCCCAAAGGGTCATACAGGCTATTGACTGTTGACAGCACTCCCCTGCGTGTGAATGGTTTGGTCTCATTGGTTACGAGGTAAGTGAAGCTGTCTGTCTGTAGATTCCAACAAAGTCCCAGACTCCTCTGAACTGGGAGAGGATCTACTCCAAGGTCCAAATCTTTTAAATCCTTTGCATGGTCCTCCACAGGAGACGCTTCCATAACTAGGCTATATTTGGATGCAACCTTGTGAAGTCTCACATTAGATTCAGCTAACATGTTTTTGGTTCTTGTCAACAGATCAACAGCATTCTCTGGCGTGGCAACTGACGTGAGTCCATCATCGACATAGAACTGTTTCTCAACAAACTGTCTTGCGTCAGTGCCATGTTCTTTCTCACACTCTTGTGCTGCCCGTCTCATACAGTAAATGGCTACAGCGGGTGACGGGCTGTTACCAAAAACATGAACTTTCATTCTATATTCAACTACACCCTTAGTGATGTCATTATCCTCAAACCACAGATAGCGAAGATAGTCTCTCTGTTCTTCGCACACCTCAAAGCAATAAAACATTTGCTGTACGTCTGCTGTCAGGGCTACGGGCTCTTTTCTAAACCTCAATAGCACCCCTATCAAAGAGTTGTTGAGATCAGGTCCACTAAGGAGCACTTGATTTAGCGATATGCTGTCATACTCTGCACTAGAATCAAAAACAACTCGTATTTGATCTGGTTTCTGCGGGTGGTATACACCAAATGTAGGCAGGTACCAGTGTTCTTTACCTTTTGGCAGGGGTGGTGCAATTTCGGCTTGATCATTATTTAACATTTTCTGCATGAATTGGATGTAGTGACTCTTCATTTCTGGTTTCCTTTCCAGAGTCTTTTTGAGTGAGTACAGGCGTTTCAGGGCTTGCTCTCTATTGCTTGGGAGTCTCCTTCTTGGGAAGCGGAAGGGCAGAGGAGCAACCCAACTGTTCTCTTTGTTCTGGCTAACTGTATTGTCCATAAGAGTTAGGAAAGTTTTGTCATCTATGGACAGTGCCACTTTATCATCTGATTCAGATCTGTCAAACACAGAGTGACCTAGCTTGTCTGTGTTGTGAGCAAAGTCAATTGTGTCTTTACACCTTATGACTGACTGAGTGTTTTGCTCTGACAGAATGCCATAGTTCTCTTTAATTGTAATGACGTTTGGGCACAGCTCAAAATAAGATGTGCGACCACTGTCTAATGTGTGTGTCTTGTAAACATTCACCTCTGATGCGCTATGAGTCTTTCCTACACACACCTCTCCTATAATAACCCAACCCAAGTCCAGTCTTTGTGCATAAGGAGCGTTATTTGGCCCATTAATCTGCTCGCGTACCTTATGTACCCTGAGGATGTCCCTTCCCAGGAGTAAGAGGATTGGAGCGTGGTGGTCGACAGGTTGGATTTTGTTTGCGATAGGGAGCAGATGGGGATGGTGCTGAGCAATCTCAGGTGAGGGTATTTCAGTTCTGTCGTCCGGCACTGAATCACATTCGATCAAGGGAGGCAGCCGGATATCTGTTTTTCCATCCATGGATTGTATGAAGAAGTTCACAGCTCTCCTGCCTGCAGTTTCAGCTTTGCCAGAGCAGGTTTTTAATGTGTACGGTGCAGGTGTAGCTTTAATGTCAAACAGGCTGAAGAACTCTGTCTTAGCCAGGGACTTATTACTTTGTTCGTCAATTACTGCATACATGTTCATTGCCCTGTCTTTCTGACCTTCTGGATAGGCTATCACTAAGCAGATCTTAGAGCAAGAGCGTGGGCTATTACTTTGACCACACACCTCTGTGCACTTGGAGATGACTGAAGGAGAGCTCTCCGTTTGCTCTCCACCTTTGTTTTGTCCATCACTTCCTGATGTGGCACTTTTCAAGACAGGAGCAGGACCTGGATGAAGTGATGATATGTGCTTGGGACTGTTGCACTCACTACACATGACTGCCACTTTACAGTCTTTTGCGATGTGCTGAACTGAACCACAACACCTATAACAAATGCGATGCTCTTTGAGAAAAGCTTGACATTCTTCTATAGGTTTATCTCTGAACAGCTTACATTTTTTGAGTTGATGTGGCTTCTTGTGAATCGGGCACTGCCGATCTGGTTCTTCTACTTTCTTAGTCTCAGAACCACTTTTCTCTGCGACATCTGTTTTGTGTACTGACACAGTGGCTTTGCGATTGTATGGAGTGGGCTTTTCTGAGCGCGTAGAAGCTTGACTGTTACAGCTAGATGTAGCAAAGCTTGGATCATTTCTCATTTTAGCTTGTTGCTGAACAAACTGCACAAAAACAAAGAAAGGGGGAAATAACACACTATGAGTCTCTTTGTATTTCGTCCCCACAGTTGTCCACTTTTCCTGTAGGTTGAAGGGAAGTTTTTCAACTATTTGTCTTACCCCTCTAGCTGTGTCTAGGTATACTAGCCCTGGTAGTGCACCATCTACTTTGGCACACTGTAACTCTAAAAGGAGGTCACCGAGTTCTCTTAACCTGGCATTGTCTTTGTTTGTTAGCCTTGGAAAGTCCTCTACCTTTTTTAAGAGTGCATCTTCGATGGCCTCTGAGGAGCCATAACACTCCTCGAGGCGCTGCCAGACCATTATCAAACCTACAGGGGCATTAAGGACATGTACTGCACAGATCCTTTTGGCCTGCTCTGAGGATTTTGGCCCTAACCACTTTGTGAGCAAGTCTAGTTCCTCTCTTGCTGACAGATTTAAGTCTTTAGTTGCACTAACAAATGAGGCTTTCCATGCTCAATAGTTTTCAGGCTTGTCATCGAAATGCAGTAAACCAGTACTGACTAGTTCTTTGCGGATGAGATATTTTGCAAAATCTTGTCCTCCATTAAACTCAGCCGAGTTACTGTTAAGAGGTTGAAAGGTGTGAGCTAGAGGGTTTAACAGGTGGGTGTTTGTCAGACCCTTGGTTACCTTTTGCTCTTGTTTTATGCCTGTATTCATTGGAGGAGGTACATACTGGGTTGTAGTTGTTAGCTGATCAACTGACTGATTGGTGGCTTGCACTTTTACTGCATTGTCTCTCATTTCAAGGGGCTGCTGTGGCCTCTTGGAAGCTTCTGAAGAGAGTAACTCACATTGTTGTGCAACATATTCGCTGGTGCGCCATACTGTATCAAGAGGCTCAGTTTCAGTAGGGGGCCCTATGCTTCTCTCCCCGCTCTGATTCTCTGCTTCTTCGTAGGCCGCAACTTCTGCTTCAGCTGCTGCTATAATTTTATGACATTTTAGAATGTGGAGGCTAGCATCTAAGTCAGCCTTTTGTTTCATTATATTTGCCTCTTTTTCAGCAAAGGCTAGTTGAGCTTTAGCCGCTTGCGCCCTGGCGTAGGCCTTTATGGCTGAAGACCCTGTAGATGATGTGTGAGACTGCCTGCTGGTAACCCTGGACCTGGTGTCGAATGGCGGTGATGGTGGCTGCATGTCCGACGTTTGGTCTGAGGCGTCTGGCTTCTCCACGTCCACGTCTGGTCGTTGCTCTGCTTCGTTTCGCAGCTCATAGTTTTTCAAATAGTTTTTTTCCTGAACGTAAGCTCATGTCTGCTTAATGTTGCTCTGTGTTGCTTGAATCCGCCGAGAAAACGTCCCGCCTCGGACGTCTTTAATGTCTTTTTACTGTGCTGCCCTCACAGCACGTTTCTCTGTGCTGCTAGACAGCCAGCGAACCAGTGAAGAAAACTTTGCACACAAGGCTTACTTTTCTTGTCTTTATAAAGTTTTCTTGCATGCGTGTGTAGCATGACGTGCGAGAGAGAGGTAACTGAAACATACAGAACAATGCAATTACTATCTATATATTAACATGTGGTATGCTAACACAAAGAACTAATACACATAAATAACTAACAGAAACATCGTCGCTCAACAAACTCATTCATGTAACACTTTAGAACATCAACGGTCTCTATCAAGTGCTTGTACATAAAATACTCACAAAGACAAAGGTTTCCCAAGACTCAAACGAAGAAGAACAACACAGCGTACTCAAATGAACTTTTTAACTTCGTTTCTGTGTGGCTAGCTGACAGTAGCCGCGGGAAAAAAACACATCAAAGATCATCTATATACGGAAGAGCACACACTCTGCAGTAACAAAAAATGATCCTTTAAGGAAAAGATGTCTCACTTCGATAACTTTTTAAACACAGGTTTTTGACAATTTTAAGATAAGATAAGATAAGATAAGATAAGCCTTTATTAGTCCCACAACGGGGAAATTCCAGGATTGCAACAGCACAGGGATAGCAACACTCAGAGCAACAATCAGAAGGCAAAAAAAAAAAAACAAGCAAGCAAGAGCAGCTAATATACATATGTACATATTACTATAAAATATATATATACACACACACACACACAGCCACACAGTGCAGAGCATTGTAGCTGGATGGAATAAATATATGAATATATGAACACACAGTGCAGAGCATCGTAGCTAGATGGAATAAATATGTAAATATATAAACACCCACAGTACGGAGCATTGCAGCTAGGTGGAATAAATATGCAAGTATATAAACACACACAGTGCGGAGCAATGTAGCTAGATGGAATAATATGTAGATATATAAAAACACAGTGCGGAGCATTGTAGCTAGATGGAATAAATATATAGATATACTGTATAAATATAAACACACCCAGTGCTGAGCATTGTAGCTAGATGGAATAAATATATAGATATATAAATATAAACACACCCAGTGCAGAGCATTGTAGCTAGATGGAATAAATATGTAAATATATAAACACACACAGTGCAGAGCATTGTTGCTAGGTGGGATGAAACAGCATAACCGTCTATTTAGTTATCCTACATGGTATGATTATGTGCCCATACATATTCTCACCCTCCATAGCGACCGGTATGTTCCTAGTTGTATGCCGGAGAGGACCATTGTGTAAGTCTATTGCATCTTTTGCATTCAAAAAACTATTAGTTTGTTACGTCTTTTTGCTATCTCTGCGAGCAGCCCTGCTTAGGTTGTACAGTCTGACAGCCGTTGGTAGGAAGGACCTACGAAACCTCTCGGTTGTGCACCTGGGATGATGTAGTCTGCTGCTAAATGAGCTCCTCAGTGCATCCAGTATGTCCTGCATAGGGTGGAACTCGGACTCCAGCAGAGATGACAGTTTAGCCACCGTCCTTCTCTCTCCTATCTCCTCCATCGGATCAAGGCGTTGCCCCAGGAGAGAGCTAGCTTTCTTAATCAGTTTGTTCAGTCTCTTCCTATCGGCTGCAGTAATGCCACTGCCCCAGCAGACCACTCCAAAAGTGATGGCTGATGCCACCACCGTGTCATAGAATGACTTCAGCAGCGCCCCTTGTACACCAAAAGACCTGAGTCTCCTCAGCAGGAACAGCCTGCGCTGTCCCTTCTTGTAGAGTGCGTCAGTATTGTGTGACCAGTCTAGTTTATTGTTCAGATGAATACCCAGGTACTTGTAGGATGTCACCATCTCGATGTCTGTTCCCTGTATATTTACTGGTGCTGTGAGGGGCTGCCCATGCCTGTGGCAGTCCACCACCAGCTCCTTAGTTTTCCTCGCGTTGATCTGGAGGCAGTTCCGATGGCACCAGTCCACAAAGTCCTGGATAAGCCCTCTGTACTCAGCTTCATCTCCGCTGGAGATGAGACCAACGATCGCAGAGTCATCAGAGAACTTCTGTAGATGGCAATGTGTTGTGTTGTGTGAGAAGTCCGCAGTATAAAGAGTGAACAGGAAGGGAGCCAGCACCGTTCCCTGGGGGGCCCCCGTGCTACTGATGATCGTGTCGGAAACACAGTCCCGGGTTCTCACAAACTGAGGCCGGTTCGTGAGGTAGTCCAGGATCTATGATGACAGGTGCTGGTCCACCCCTGCGCGCAGCAGCTTGTCCTTTTATCACTCATTTTAACTTATTTATTCCTTTTAACCAATTTATTAACTTTATAAATTTATCAATGTCTTTACCCAAAGACATGACATTCCATGTGTAAGTTGCTACCTTTTACCATTTGCAGATCATGTAATATTGTTATTATGTATGTTAACTTACTATTGTTATTATGCATATCACCTTAGTTTCCACTACAAGAGGAAGAATTATATAACAGTGGTCTTTAAAGTTGATCTGTGGCATTCTCAGAAGAGTGAGCAACAGGTCTGTGTTCAGCTACAAGGTATATATTATATCAATTTTTCAGCTTCCCCAGTGGTAAAGGGAATGAAGAAAGGAGACGGAAATGGTGCAGTCTGATGAAAAGGTTAGAGGGCTGGGAGCCAAAGGCCTGGGATGTTGTGTGCAGTCAACATTTTAAATCAGAGGATTTTGACATGACTGGCCAAACCAGAAGACTTCGTGATGATGCAGTTCCATCCCAGTTTGATTTGCCAGTGCACCTATAGGCATAGCCCTTCATGTATGTATGCAAATAAATGTACATGTCTACCGCATTAATATATAAGCCTATATACATGTTCTATATTGCCCGAATTCTTGACCTGGCTCTGGGTTAAATTTATAAAGCCTACATCTACTGCTTTAAACTGGGTTTTAATTCAATTAACACTTCACCTCACTTTGCAATTGATTAATATGAGCTTGCTGCTTTCATGTTGAGTGCATTATTCTATGCAATAAATTTAATAAATTTGTAATGAACATTGGTGTATTGTATAAATTTGTTATGTGGGCCTAAAATCAATATGATTTTAAACAACTGCTATACAGATCCAGGTAGATGGGGGGGGGGGGGGTAGAGTGTATAATGTCTGTCTAGTTAAATGAAGAAACTTGAATAATTGATTTGTAATTTTTTATTCTCTTTATTTATTTCAAAGTTTACATATCTAGGCCAATTTGTATAGCACAGGCTGAAATATTTCTTTGATAAACATTTTTGACAATGGGGGGGGGGGCAATAAGCTGGTTGCCTGGGGTGGCAAATATAACAAATACAGCCCAGGACAAAGTATGAATTAATCAATTTCGGCTATATATTTATGCATAAATGGCCACAATGAAAGAGCTAGCCTTAATTCAATTCAATTCAATTCAACTTTATTTGTATAGCGCCTAATCACAACAAAAGTCATCTCAAGGCGCTAGATATATTAGCACAAATCATAAGTAATTCAGCAAAAAAACCCAACGATCTAACAATCCACTATGAACAAGCACTAGGCGACAGTGAGAAGGAAACACTGGGCAGTCAACTGCCAAGACTGGTTAGGGGGGTGAGGGGAGAGAGGAAGAAAAGGAAGAAAGAAGAGACATGCTATTCATACAAATAACAACAACACACAGGTTGAACAACGTTTGTTCAGATATGATGTGCAATGTTGTGTCAAAGCTAGGTTAACCTCGTATTACAGCATTTTTGCAGGCTTTTTTCAGACTTATTAAGATAGCTAACAAATCTCATAGGTAGTTCTGCAGGCAAACGCATGTGTAGCTGGACCTAGTGATGTAATGTCTAAACACTATGCACACTGTACATAATTAGCAATGTTTTTAGTGGACATAGTAGATTGTAAAATTCAAAACTGTGACATGCAAAATCCAATCTAAACTTGACGTTCAAATAAAGCATGATGTCAGCATTTTGCTAGCCAGCTGTCACATAGCTTATACACACAATCAAACACACAATTAAAGTCTCGTTGAAAAAACACACACATTTGTTGAGATTTTAAAACATGAATGAACTGACAGTTTGTTGGAAATCCTGCTTCCTTATGCCCTACTCCTAGAGGATGCTTTCCTTCAAACTTGTTTGCTTAAAAACCCATGTATTTTCAAGGATCATGAGTCCCAAGGTTTTTCACACCAATTTACTCACTTTCTGTTTTAATGTCAGCAGGACTGGGATTAAAATTCAGGCTGGGAATTTGACTCGATCCCAGGCCACCACGTTGTTATGAACCAGAAACTATTGCTGCTATATTTATAGACCACCATATTGACATACATATCAGGTGTCAGGTTAGTTATAAATGTGGCTACATCCTTTATAAGTGACCTCTATTTGCTGTACAAGGCTAGGATTCTGAAAATGGCCCAGCTGATCATAACTGACTCAAGCCATCCCCTGAACTCTAGTTTGTGTTGCTCCCATCAGGCCATAGGTACAGCTGCAAAAACGTGGAACTAACAAGCACCAAAATTCTTTTGTTCCTGTTGCTATTGGCCTTTCAGGAGACCCCTCACATCCCGCCTACCACCTGTTTGACCTGCTTCTGTCTGGACAATGGTTCAGATTGATCAGGTCCCACACTTCCAGACTGACAGTTTCTTTCCCTGTGCCATCCGAACTGCAAACAGTCAGAGGCCCCACCCCCCTCCTTCTGATCGCTCGCATGCTCAGAACTTAGGACCTTCTAATTATCACAATCTCACCTGTTTTTGCACTCCTCACTTTCATGTATACTGACCCATCCGTGAAACCACTACTGTGTATATTTTCCATAATCCTTGGGCCATTTTACTCAACTGTGTGATCAACTGCATCTGCATTCTGCACTCTTATGTACATAGTTCCACCCACGTAGCCAGTACCATACCTGTGTATATTTCCATAATCCTGGGCCATTTTTATTTTATTTACATTTATTTTTATTTCAGTGTTTAATCGTGTGCTCTGTAACTGTGTTTTATCTAATCCTTCTCTCTTACTTTATTGCACAGTAGCCTGGTGGAGCACCCACAATTCTGTTGTACTGTACTACTGTACAATGACAATAAAGCCTATTCTATTCTATTCTATTATTACCTTACCTTACCTTTGAATGTTCATATTCTCAATTCATCAGTCAATAGCGTCAGGGTGTTAGACCCTGATTTTTAAAGCTCTATCTGAGACTGCAGGTACAGACCAAAGTGACAAAGACTTTTCTTATTATTTGAAACCTCATGACATGAAAATATATGTGATACATTTGTACCTGTTATGCATGTTCCCAGTATGGTCTGTCCAAGTGTGTGACATTTTCTGGCAGCTTAGACAAGTGTTTGTGATTGTGGCCCCTCCGAAGGAGTATTATTGCGTGAGATATTGCCAGAGGTTTTTTTCACAAGAATTGTTTGGGTTGGCACTGATACAGATAACAATGTGAAGACTAATCACTCAGCCAGGCGATCAGTGGCCATATCCTGGCATTGTCCTGCTGAATGTGTTTGATAATGTCAGTCTGCAGGCTCTGAGTTGTGGACAGAATAATATTCTGCTCTTTTGCCATAACCTGGGGAGGCAATGCCAAAAGAACTAGAGGGGGGGTCTTTTGGGAAAGCCAATGAGAGTTTTGTGGAGCTGGGGCCTTTTGTTATAAAACCAGGCATTCAGTTGTGTTAATGGTCTGTGTGTCCAGCCTTCTTCCCAATTCCGTCCATGTTTAACAATCACATAACAACATAATGTCCTGATTGTGTCTGTTTCAAAGTGGATTTTCTGATTTTGTGTTGTGCTTGGCCTTTTTGGAGTCTGGAGTCATGGAGGTGAGACTAACTTGAATTTGATTATAATTTTCCTTGACAAGATGATGGCAGCAACATGTATATTTTGTCTTTTCCAGGTGTCTGTAAGGAGTTACTTGGGAGGAATTTTTGTCTTCTTGCATCTGACAGGTGAAGCTCCAGATTAATTTTAGTCTTCTTTCCCTATTTATGCAGTTATTTGCATTTTTTTTTTTTTTTTTTTGGTGTCTGTTATGTCTGTTCAGCTTGTGTGGCAAGTACAACCGGGAGATGCAGTCTATTTGGACGACACCACATTCATACATTTGATGGTGTTTTGTATGAGTTCCCTGGAGACTGCAGCTACCTTCTGGCAGGGGACTGCAGTCATCGATCCTTCTCACTGCTGGGTGAGTCACAGGCGGCTCAATAAAGAAACACACAGATTTAAATTCTAATGATCTGTAATTGTGGTTTGAAGTATTAAATGTTGTCAAAATATCATAGTCTTGTGTGTTTCAGGTTGTTTCAGTTTGATGTGGCAGCAGCACTATAAGAAAGAATTTGATCTTTATCTGCAGGAGACTTTCTTGGTGGCAAAAGAACTGGGGTCACACTTTTTCTGGGCGATGCTTTTGAGTTGCACCTGTCTGTAAATGGTCAGCTTTCACAAGGAGAAAAAAGGTATGCTAATAGATGGCAATCTTTTGTTTGTCAATAACCTGTGTGTGTCAGAGATGATTAATGTGTTGCTTCTTTTTTTTAAATCTTAGACTGTCTCTCCCCTACGCCTCTCACTCTGTGTTTGTGGGTTCCGAGCTTGGTTTTTATAAGCTCTGGAGTGAGGAGTTTGGCTTCACTGTTACTATTGATAATGCAGCCAACATCGCCTTGACCTTAACCAAAGACCATGCGAACCGCACCTGTGGCCTCTGTGGCAACTTCAATGCACTGACAGCTGATGAATACACTGCTCAGGAAGGTAGGTGCACACCACTGAGTCAACACTGTAGATTATGTGGGATACTGCACATGTGTGGGCGTCTGAAAACGAATAGGGAGAGTTGATTATTCCAGGAATCTTGGAAATGATTTGAGTCACCAGCGTTCAGCAACAGGAAGAGACACAGTTAAGCACAGGAAAAGATAACGGTAAAAGAAAGCAAAAGACGAAGTCATGGGAGGATGAGATTAAGAAGAAATCTATCAACTTGTGTGTGTGTGTGTGTGTTTTCAGGATTCTTGACGGAGGACAGCTATGACTTTGCAAACTCATGGGCAGTGAAAGGAGCTGACCAGTCCTGCCGACGTGTCTCAGATCCCTCCCATTCCACAGCCGCTTTTGTTGTGGTGGCTCTCAGTCCTGCAGCTGCTGCAATCCTGTCTGCTGCTAATATTCTCAGGGCTTCATTTTCCATGGAGACATGTCTCTGCACACAGGCTGATGGGGGCAGGTCTCCAGAGTTTGCTGCTCAACATCACTCGGAGAAAAAACAAGCTTCACGCCCGTGTGAAGCTTATTAATCAGGGGGTATGGTAACTTTTTTTTCAGCTCATTTGACAGTTCTTGATTGAGACACTGCAAAATGCCATAATTTAATAATTATGAAGCTCTTAAACACCTAATATTTATGCAGATTATGCTGAAAGTAAACCACTATGCGCTGTGCTGTACTGTGTTGTAAACATGTTCACTGAAGCCTGTCAAACGTTTAATAAAGGAGAATGACCCAAGCAGGTGTCTGCACTGGACTACAGGGATGTGCTACAGATATCCTGTACCAAGATGGCGGACGCTCGTCACGCCCCCCCCGCGACCACGGACTGGCCAGCGCTGCCAATCTAGGTTAGATATCTACGGTCTCAGCCCATCTATCGTCCATATCCTTTCTGCTGCTAAATTATCATTGTTCACTCTGCTGGGTATTATCAGGGCACATGGCTTTACGCAAAGGAATTCTTACACTGGATACAAATTTGTACATTGTTCATTTGCACATTGTACATTGTCTTGTACATGCAATCTCACATTCATATCATTTCTGATATTAAAATTACCATTGTACAGTCTATTGGGTATTATCAGAGACAAGTCATACTCATTCAGTGAATTTTTATTTTACTCAGGGACATGTTAAAGTCACCCAGTGAAATTTCATTCTTCTTGATTCCTCTAGTTTTAACTGTTTTAACTGTCCTAATTGTTTTTAACATCTAATTATTAGTATTTATTAGTATTAGTATTTAGTATTAAGGTGTGTTTATTACCTTTATTAGTATTATTATTGATGTGTATTTGTTATGCCCCCAGAAAACATGTTTAATGTGTGTTCTTTATTAGGAGATGTGTTATTATCACAGTTTGGTACGTTTATTCTGTCTTGCAGTTAAAAAAAAACTACAAATATGGTGGCGGTGCATGCTGGGAGTCAGGAAGTGACTTGCCATGTGGTGATCAGTGTAGCTAGCTGAAGCTTCAGAGCACACATACACAGTTGTCAGCTCCTCAGTTAGGCGCTGTTCTCTGATTATCCGTCGCTTCGTGCTCTCCAGGGAATGATATGAATTTAAAGCCAGTGTGGAGCACTGAATCCGTAAGAGAATTGAAAGTTTTTTCTCTGAAGTCAGTGCTATTCGACCTGTTTTTTTCGGCACCCTCAGCACTCAGTCCTCCTGATAATCAACAGTATAATTGTTTTCATAACATTGGCGGGCAGCATCTGACTCTCAAGGACAGCTGTCTGACATAACATCTGCTGAGGAAGAGACTATTGTTGTCCACCTAACTGATTTGCCACTGATTGCATCCAACTCGCACATACTGATCCATTTATACTGACTGATGAAGACATTCACTCACTGCTCTCTTTGTGTCATTGTGTGGATTCTATTGTCTGCTAATTGTGCATTGAGAGTTTTTTTTCTTGTAATCATAATATCGGTCATATATGAACTTTATTCTGATCAACAATGCTTTTTTCTCTCTCCTATTGTGTCCACCCTCCCCCTCCCCCCCCTGCCTACTATTCCCCTCCTGCTGACAGGCGCCTCCACGGCTCGCCGCGTCATTGAGAATGTCATTTATGACGTTTTCAGTGTCAAGTCAAATTCCTCGTATATTTACCTGTTATTTACTTGTAAATGTGCTTGGCAATAAACTTATTCTGATTCTGATTCTGCTTAGGCAGCGTCTGTATTAGAATTGTTAAAATGATGAGTTAACTACATGTTTCGCCATTTGTTGATTAAAAAACAGTTTATTGCATAAATGTGTAGTTTGTTTAAGTAGGCTGTGACATTTTATTTGAATGTCATACTGTTCAACGTGTGTATTAATTCGATGTTGTACTGGATTGTGTTATAGTTTCACAAGATTCCCATTAAATTCTGTGGAATTTAATCATCTGTGTGGGGAGCCTTGAATAACGAAACTGGGTTGCATTTAATCCAAGTTTATTTCAAGCAACATTCCCACAGTCTGCTCTCATCCCTGAGCAGAGAAAACAAGAGACTGGAACACAGCAAAGTGCTCACCTTTAAACATTCTCACATCAAACAAACTCCCTCGCAGGGGAAGTCACACATCTCCACCATAAACCTTTTGTTCACATTAATCAACCTTTTATTTACATTACTCCCCCCTCTCTCCTCTCGAGCCTCAGATGTCAGGAAGTCTTCTGTTCACACCTATAGGCTCCTTCATCGTCCTCTCGAGCCTCTGAGATCAGGGAGTCTTCTGTTCACACCTATAGGCTCCTTCATCGTGAGGTTAAATCACATATGCAGTGTCCAACATATAAATGTACCACGACACAGCCATATAACCCCCCCAAACGATGAAGAACTGACTATTCCCTAAAATCCAATAACATCTTACTGACTACTGTATAATCAACATCAACATTCAGTCTGTGCGCCGCCTGGGCTTCAACCGTCTGCCGAATCTGCTGTGAGTTGGCCCCGCCTTGCCTGCGGCGCCTTTCTGCTGCAGCTCTGTCGACTGAGGGAGAGAGTGATTATTTGCCCTTTGCGGGGGCCTGCCTCGTCGAGGGGCCACCGCGACCGGCACAGATTCGTCCTTCATGACAAAAGCAGGTTTTAGTCTGTCAATACTGACTGTCTCTTTTCTGTCTCCAAAATCTAGCACAAATTGCTTATCACCTGCCTCCAGCACTCGAAATGGCCCTTCGTAAGGTGGTTTGAGCGTCGCTTTAAGGGCTTCGCGCCTGACAAAAACGAAGTCGGCATTTTTCAAAGCCTTGGGGACGAAAACTCGTGGAAAAGCGTGATGAACCGGACCCGGAAGCGTGTCTGCTCCCGTGCCAACTAACGGTCCTAGAGCAGAGAGAGGTGGAGGCTCCGGGTGCTCTGGTAAAAACTCGCCTGGCAGCCTAAGAGTTTGTGCGAATACCAGCTCCGCTGGAGAGGCGTCTAAGTCCTCTTTGGGCGCAGAACGCAACCCTAATAAAACCCATGGCAGTTTATTTACCCAATCTGCATCCGTGAGCGACGCTCTGAGTGCTGCCTTCAAAGACCTATGAAAACGCTCGCATAAACCATTAGCCTGGGGGTGGTAAGCCGTAGTGCGGTGAATTTTGGCTCCTAAGCCGTTGGCCATCGCTGACCACAGCTCAGAGATGAATTGAGGTCCTCTATCGGACGTAATGTCCGACGGAACCCCGAAGCGCGCCACCCAAGCCGTTAAAAAAACGCGAGCCACCTCCGCGGCCGTGGTCGTCGCAAGCGGGACCACTTCCGGCCAACGTGTGGTTCGGTCCACCATACTCTGCACACACCGAGCTGTGGTGTTATCCAGTTTAGCGATGACATGGTGGAATTTAGTGTCATCCACCGTTACTCCTGCGAGGGCGAACTGCGACTCCGCTTGCAGAAACCACGACCGTGGGTTATCCTGCCAGAAATCCGGCAGCTTGACAGCCACAGCGTTCGCCAGCTCTGGACTTTGTGAGTCCGGGACCCTGAGACCTTCTCCGGTCATTCTCAACGTCATTAGTCACCAATGTGGGGAGCCTTGAATAACGAAACTGGGTTGCATTTAATCCAAGTTTATTTCAAGCAACATTCCCACAGTCTGCTCTCATCCCTGAGCAGAGAAAACAAGAGACTGGAACACAGCAAAGTGCTCACCTTTAAACATTCTCACATCAAACAAACTCCCTCGCAGGGGAAGTCACACATCTCCACCATAAACCTTTTGTTCACATTAATCAACCTTTTATTTACATTACTCCCCCCTCTCTCCTCTCGAGCCTCAGATGTCAGGAAGTCTTCTGTTCACACCTATAGGCTCTTTCATCGTCCTCTCGAGCCTCTGAGATCAGGGAGTCTTCTGTTCACACCTATAGGCTCCTTCATCGTGAGGTTAAATCACATATGCAGTGTCCAACATATAAATGTACCACAACACAGCCATAATCTGCTTCCTGGAGTTTTTTGGGAGTGTTTAAACTGGAAACGACCCATGACAGTAAAAAGATGGAATTACAGCAACAAGGGACACAGAGACTGCCATCACACCGAGCTTCCTAACATCAAGAGATAAGTTGCTAACACAACAGCATCCAGACAGCTTCACGCTAGCCTCCTTCTTCTGATATCACAACCACGTTAAGTTGCAATGTCGCAGCGCAGCAACAACAGCAGAGAAAATGAAGATAAGCAGTCAAAGTAAACACACTCAGAGAAAAGCCACTCATCTAGCACATCGTCTAGCGTGAGCATTAGCATGGCAAAGGCAAAGGCGAAAGCTGAAGCATCGCAAGCTAGCGCGGCACACTCAAAGAGGGAAATTGAACTTAAAGTGGAGCAGGCATGCATCCAAGTGGAACAGACGTGCATCCAGGCCAGCCTTGAGGCATTAAAAGATGAAAAAAAAAAGATGCTGCCATAGCAGAGGCGAACACCCTCATTGCTAGCTTTCAAGATATGGGCATTGGACTATGCAGCGAAGCTAGCAGCACAGTCCCTCAGTCTATCAAAGACCAGCGCACCACAGCCTTTGTGGTGTCGCTGTCTCTGGACCTCCCCCTCCATCAGGCAGCCTGGTGGAAACTGATCTTCTGAGAGAAGAGTGGAAATAGGTTCAGGACCTAGCAGACATGTTTTGGAACAGATGGAAACGTGAGTACCTCAAGACACTACAGCTTCGACACAAGTGGCAAGGAAAGCGGCATTGCCTCAAGGAAGGAGACATTCTAGGATTCAAAGGCTTTATTATCATGCGCGCAGTTAAGAAATGCAACATTTCCTGAGCAACGGAATTCTTACTCTGCTCTCTGAACAAATGCCAAGGTAATAGATACACATCAATACTAATAAGGTAATAACACACCTAATACTAATGAATACTAATAACACACACTAATAAGATAAGATAAGAGATAAGACAAGCCTTTATTAGTCCCACAATGGGGAAATTCCAGGATTGCAACAGCACAGGGATAGCAACACTCAGAGCAACAATCAGAAGGCAAGAAAAAACAAGAGCAGCTAGTATACATATGTACATATTACTATAAATATATATATACGTATATATATATATATATATATATATATATAGACACACAGTACGGAACATTGTGGTTGGTGGATGTGCAGCAGAAAGTCTAACCTCTCTCTCCGCGGATGCAGCGGGCCAGCTGGATGTCTTTGGGCATGATGGTGACCCTCTTGGCGTGGATGGCGCACAGGTTGGTGTCCTCGAAGTGACCCACCAGGTAGGCCTCGCTGGCCTCCTGCAGAGCCATGACAGCGGAGCTCTGGAAGCGCAGGTCGGTCTTGAAGTCCTGAGCGATCTCCCTCACCAGGCGCTGGAAGGGCAGCTTACGGATGAGCAGCTCCGTGGATTTCTGGTAGTGACGGATCTCTCAGAGCCACGGTACCGGGCCTGTAACGGTGAGGCTTCTTCACTCCGCCGGTGGCCGGAGCGCTTTTCCAAGCAGCCTTGGTGGCCAGCTGCTTCCTGGGGGCTTTTTCTCCAGTAGATTTACGGGCGGTCTGCTTGGTTCTTGCCATCGCTCTTTATTATTCTGTCTTATATTTCTTGCACGCCGCCTAAACTCCAGCCCGGCACCCGTGTCGTTTTTGCTTCAGTTCTCCCGGTATGTCAAGTTTCTCCGTTAGCACCGGGTGGCGGTTGAGTGCTAGCTAGCTCTTCCCTGCTGTATTGTCTCCTGCTGTAAACAGAGGCTCCGTCCGCCGACTCGGGAGACCTTTGGGGCGATCTATGTGTCCGTGATATATATAGAGTGAAAGGTGTAGAAAGAAGAAGGAAGATAAAAGAAGAAAAGAAGAAAAAAAAGGGGCAGTTGCAAAAGGCAGCCAACTTGTGTGGTGCCGGAACCAGAAGTGATAACACCCATTAGGCAATTAGGACACCTTGAACACACCTTAATACTAAGTACTAATACTAATGAATACAAATAACACACATTAGGCAATTGGGACAGTTAAAGCAGTTAAACAAGAGGAAACAAGAATAATGAAAATTGAAAATTCATTGGATGACTATAATGGACAATGGTATATTAATATCAGAGATTATAAGAACCTGAGATGGCATAAGTCTGTGTACAGTGTGCAAATGGGCAATGTGCAAATTTGGCAACCATTGTGTGAATTCCTATTTGCAAAGCTGTGTCTGGAGTTTGTTATTTATTCAGGAGTCTGGTGGCAGTGGGAAAGAATGAGTTTTTTAGTCTGGGTGTCCTGCATTTCACACTTCTGGACCTCTGGCCTGAGGGTAGAAGTGTGAACATTCTGTGCTGGGAGTGGGTGGGGTCCTGGAGGATGGTGGCAGCTCTCCTTTGGACTCTGTGGTGGTAGATGCTCTGCAGAGAGTGGAGTGGAGTCCTGGTGATCTTCTCCGCTGTCTTCATCACTCTCTGCAGGTGTTTGCGGCCCAGTGCTGCTGAACCACGCAGTGATGCAGTTGGTCAAGATGCTCTCGATGATGCAGCTGTAGAAATTGTTGAGGATCTTGGGGGCCATGCCCAACTTCTTCAGCCTCCTCAGAATGTACAGCCGCTGTTGAGCTCTCTTAACCAGCTCTGTGGTGTTGAGTGTCCTTGCTGATGTAGATGCCCAGGTTTTTAAAGCTGCTCACCCTCTCCATCTCAAGTTTCCGGATGAACAGCAGCCGATGGGGTCTCCTCCTCCCTTTTCTCATGTCCACTATCATCTCCTTTGTCTTGTCCATGTTGAGGGTGAGGTTGTTGTCCTCACACCATGACACCAGGCTGGCCACCTCCCTCCTGTAGGATGCTTCATAACTACCAGAATCAGAATCAGAATCAGAATCAGATTTATTGCCATTGTTCATGTAGTACACAAACTAGGAATTTGTCTCGGTGCCATGCTGCAACATTAAAAACATGATGAGAAAAAGGAATAAACTAAAAAACTAAAGGACTAAAAACGTGCAATAAGTGTAGAAAAATAAGTAATAATAAGTAATAATAAGTAATAATAATAATAATAATAAAAATAATAATAATAATAATAATAATAATAATAGTAATAATGAGTAGTACTAGTCAAGGCAGTTTTAAAAAATTAGCAAGTAGCAGATAATGTGAGGTACCACATAGTGCAGTCGATAATGCAACAGAAAAACAGTGATGAATGACTTGAATCTGGTTGAGCTGCTATACATAGTGCACGAGAGTCAAAAAGTCCAGTGATGTATCCTATCACTGCTGTGTCATCCGCAAATTTTAAGATGGCATTGTCCTTGTGGGAGGCAACACAGTCATGGGTGAAGAGGTTGTAGAGGATGGGGCTGAGAACACAACCCTGTGGGACACCTGTGTTCGTGATGATGCTGGCTGAGGTCCTGTTATCCATCCTGAGAGACTGGGGCCTGCCAGTCAGAAAGTCCAGTAGCCAGTCACAGAGGGTAGGGTGCAGGCCAAGTGAAGACAGTTTGTCGGTGAGTTTGTGGGGGATGACCGTGTTGAAGACGGAGCTGTAGTCGACAAGGAGCACCCTGATGTAGGAGTCTTTATTTTCCAGGTGGGAGTAAGAATAATGGAGTGCTGCAGCAATGGCATCTGAGGTGGACTTGTTGGGCTGGTAGGCATACTGCAGTGGGTCCAGAGTATCCGGTATGCTGTCCTGAATGAGGGGCAGCACCACTCTCTCGAAGCACTTCATGATTGGAGTGAATGCTACTGGCCTGTAATCATTCAGACAGGTCGGTGGGCTCTTTTTGGGGAGGGGGACGATGGTTATGATTTTGAAGCAGGAGGGGACTATGTTCTGATTGAGGGAGAGGTTGAAGATGGATCTGAGAACGTCAGTCAGCTCACCAGCTCCTCCAGGAAGAACATAGTTCTTCTAAAAGACAACCAAGCGAAGAAAAATGACTAGCCTATGGGCATCATCTTGAAAACCTTTCCAGGAGAAGATGGACTGGTTCAGAAGGTCGAAGTGGAAGTTATCAAGGATGGAACTAATAAAGTTTTTTCTTGTCCCATTACAGAAATAGTTTTGCTTTTCTCTGCTAAGTCCGACTCTATTCATTAGTGTGGGCTCGTTAAAGACCCCAAACGGGGAGTGTTATGCACCCAGAAAACATGTTTAATGTGTGTTCTTTATTAGAAGATGTGTTATTATCACAGTTTGGTACGTTTATTCAGTATTGCAGTTAAAAAACTACAAAAAATACAAATATGGCGGTGGTGCATGCTGGGAGTCAGGAAGTGACTTTCCATGTGGTGATCAGTGTAGCTCGTTGCAGCTTGAGAGCACACATACACATTGGTCAGCTCCTCACCTAGATGCTGTTCTCTGATTCTCTTTCTGCTCAGGCAACGTCTATGAATTGTTAAAATGATGAGTTAACTACATGTTTTATCGCCACTTGTTTGTTAGTTAAAAACCAGTTTATTGCATAAATGTGTAGTTTGTTTAACTAGGCTGTGACATTTTATTTGAACGTCATGCTGTTCGACGTGTGTATTAATTCGATGTTGTACTGTATTGTGTTACAGTTTCACAAGATTCCCATGTATTTATTACCTTGGCATTCATTGCAGACAACAGAGTAAGAATTTCATTGCTCGGGAAATGTTGCATTTCTTAACTGTGCACATGATAATAAATCCTTTGACTCTTGAATCTATATTATGATATACTGTATCCTCGTTATCGTAAAACAAGATTACTTATATTGTGATATGAAATTTTGTTCATGATGCACAGCCCCAGTTTATGTTAAAATCACCCAATAAGATTAATTGCTTAATAAGATTCATTTTTAGAATTGCATTGATTAAGAACAGCTTTAAATTGGTCATAAAAATCTGCTTTAGAGGAGTGTTTGTGGTATAAACAAATAACAGAGAAGGTCATATTGGCTGACAACTTAATGTTAACTCCTACACATTCTAGACTTATATATGTTGACTATTCAATTTGATTACATTTTAAGGTGCTTTTAACATATAGTGAAACTCCTCACCCTTTTCATTACCTCCGCCAAGGAGGTAATGTTTTTACCGGCGTCTGTCTGTCTGTGTTACGTATGGCTCTCGCGAGCCATACAATGAGAGCCGAGGGCGAGCCAGTAAGTTTGCGATGTTTATTATGATGAGGAAAAGGGAATAAAGGAACAGGGCCTCGTGGGGCCAAAAACACAAATAACAATACGAGGATAACACTTACATATAACGCAGAACGATGAGCAGGTGGCTGGCGCCAGACGAAGGGGTTCCAGCCTCATCCACGCCGGAGAAGAACGTGGATAATGATGTGAAGTCACAGCCCCGAATGATCGGAGCTGCTCTCCTAAATACCGGATAACAGCGCCTCGGCTGATGAGGGTTAATTGGGCTCCAACCGTCTCGTAAAGCTTGACAGCTGGGAGCCCGCTGAGACACTGTCACCATAAGAGCCGGGTTGAGGGGGAATATGGCCTGTGCGCCGGATAGCACGGCATCTCACCCCATGTGACACAGCCCTCCCCTCACGGCCGGACTACGAACGGCCCGTAACACCCAACCCCCCCACACCTAGGGTGTGTGGATGGGGCGCAGGTCAGGAGGGAGAAAATCAGCAAACAATCAATCAATACAGAGTACAAGGGGGAAAAAACCCAAACACAATACTCCATAAATCACAACATGAGAAAAAAAAACATTTAGGCGGAGGATAACTGTGGCAAAAACAGCCTGAGACACAGGAAAAAAAAAAACAAAAACACAATACTCCATAGTCAACAATGTACATGCAAATTCAAAGAAAACCAACCCCAGAGACCGCAAAATGAGAGGGAAAACTCCAAAGGGCGAAAACAACAATTACAGGCATCCCTCAGACAGGAGGGGAGAAGAAAAAAGAAAATCACGCCAAACGCGGAGCAGTAACAAGGACTTAGCTGTACCCACCCAAAAACACAAGCACAGCAAAGGAAATTCAGTTCGGGGGGTCTCCCCGCATCCAGCGTCCATACCGCCAACAGGGGTGAAGGGAAAATTTCCGGCGGCCTACCCGAACCCCAGGCCAGAAGACACAGTCCCTCGGGAGGCCGAACCAGATCGCGGAACAGGAAGTCTAATGGGTCGGGCGGCCGCACAAACGAGCCGAATGGGCACGGCAGGCCCTCTGGCGGCCGACCCGCATCGCTCAACCACCAGGCCCGTAGGGGAGAGAGAGAGGTCCAAATGGGCCCTAGTGGAAGAAGCTTGGGGGAGAGATGATGACGAGATGGTCCAATGTCTGATGGCAGGGGATCTGCAGCTCCCTCACCGGACCTGGACATCACCGGTGCTGAACCCACATCGGACCCCGATTGGGTCTCTCTTGAACCCATGTCGGACCCTGATTGGGTCGGCGCCGCACCAGAACCGACCTCCGATCTCGAACCAGGAACCTCTGGCACCATGGGCAATGGCAGCTCCTCGCCGGCGACCCTGGGAGAAGGCTCAGGAGAGAGAACAGAACCGGGATCAGGATCACCGGCAGCGCCAGTACCCGGCGAGATAAGCTCGGACGCAGCAGACGGCTGCACCCGGCTCATCTCCCCTAGAGACAGGCTAAAGTGCTCTAAAATGAGAAGGAGAAAGAAAAGGTAGAGCACTTGCCTGATCTCGGGTTCTGACGCCGTCCAGGACTGCGAAGATCCGGGTTCAAGCGTCAGGAGGTCGTCGTCAGGCTCCCACTCAGCTGCATCGGGCTCCGCAGCTGGCATGATGGAATACGCAGCTTGTGAGTCCTCCGGCAACGGTGCCCACGCCGATGGCCCACACGGCGTGGTGGCAGGAGAACCTCGTCCCGCTGGACCGGACCGCTCCTCCGTGGAGACCCGGGGACGCTTCGTCGTCGGCGTAGGCTCCACGCAGCAGTCCGCTTTCCTCCTCCGCCCACGGCGTAGCTGCGGAACCGGAACCAGGCTGTCCAGAACTGCAGGCCCCCTCCTCATCCCATGACGTTGGCCTGGCGCCGGGGACCGCTCAGCGGAGGGAGACACAGAGGATGCAGGATTAATAATTACAGCTACAGCAGGTGGTGGGAGCTCGGGGAGCTGCAAACCCCGAACTCCACCTCCAGGAGTCTGACAGAGCAAATCACAAGGTGAGTGCGAATGAACAGGGACTTGCCTGTCTCCTGGAGGCTGGACGGTGCCTGCTGTCGCGGACGATGCTCCTCCCTTTCCCCGCCGGGTGGTAACGGAGGACCCCCTGGGAGGACGTCGAGGAGCCGCTTGTGATGATTCTGGGATGGAGCTCGCCAGGTCAGGATTCTGGATGCACACAGCAGCTGGGGAGCACGTCGAGGAGGAGGGAGCGACAGCCGAGATGAGCCGGGCCCGGAGCGCTGGCGTAACAGCGGAGGGAGGTGGCTCGGGAGACGAGGCTGCGGGATTTCCCCTCAGAAGAGGCGCAGGAGTGACAGCTGCGTGGGGGAATGAGACCTTGCGGCAGCCCGGAACTGGATCCGGACGGGATTCGTGATGAGGTGGATTGGCAGTGTGACGACGGCTACTCGCAGGGGGCGAAGCGAAGGTGAGACCCGGAAATCGCCGCTCCTGGGCAGAGACAGAGGCGAGGAGGGCGTCGAACTCGGGGAAGTCACGCAGCCCTGGATTCCTCTCCACCAGTCTAACTGCTGCCGCCACATGCTTCATAATTAAGGACGGGTGCACAGCGGAGCGAGCAGCAGCCACTCGGTCATGGACCTTGATTGCAGTCAGCTGCAGATCCTCCGGGGGAATCCCGAGTGACGTCGTGCTGGATGGGGAAAGCCCTCTGGATGGCGCGAACTCCTGGGCTGGAGCAGAGGCAGGAGCGGGATTCCGAAGCGAAGGGTGACGTCTCCTCCTCTTCGGCTTCCTGCCGGGATTTCCCTCCAACCCACGGAGCACTTCTCACTGTCCGGCAATGGCGTCCCTCCTGGCACAGACCTCAGGGTGGTTGGAGTAGCGAGGGAGTCTGTCCAGGAGATTCTCAGCATAATCTAGGTGCCAGCATCTATCGTTGGGGTTGTCGTACAGGGAGGCCGTGAAGAGTGTCCCGTCGACATCTTCCAAGGCGGTCGTTAGCTCGTCGCCCAGGCGCCGAACGTGGCTCCTGGGAGACGGCATGCTCTCAGAGCAGACACCCAGACAGGGAAGAAACAAGTCCAAAATGGCAAACTCACGGCCACCGGCAACTCGCTTGGCTGTGACTTACTGTTACGTATGGCTCTCGCGAGCCATACAATGAGAGCCGAGGGCGAGCCAGTGAGTTTGCGATGTTTATTATGATGAGGAAAAGGGAATAAAGGAACAGGGCCTCGTGGGGCCAAAAACACAAATAACAATACGAGGATAAAACTTACATATAACGCAGAACGATGAGCAGGTGGCTGGCGCCAGACGAAGGGGTTCCAGCCTTACCCACGCCGGAGAAGAACGTGGATAATGATGTGAAGTCACAGCCCCGAATGATCAGAGCTGCTCCCCTAAATACCGGATAACAGCGCCTCGGCTGATGAGGGTTAATTGGGCTCCAGCCGTCTCGTAAAGCTTGACAGCTGGGAGCCCGCTGAGACGCTGTCACCATAAGAGCCGGGTTGAGGGGGAATATGGCCTGAGCGCCGGATAGCACGGCGTCTCACCCCATATGACAGTCTGTCTGTCTGTTACCAACATAACTCAAAAAGTTATGAATGGATTTTGATGAAATTTTTAGGAAAGGTGTGTAATGGCACTGGGAACAGATGATTAGATTTTTGTGATGATCTGAGAGTGCATACCTCCACCAAGGGCTTTTTTGTATTTGTGCTGCAGGATTACACAAAAACCACTGGATGGATTTGGATCAAATTTTCACCAGAGGTGGTTCTTGGGCTAGAGAGGAACCCAGTATATTTTGGTGATGATCTGAGAATGCATACTTCAGCCAAGGCTCTTATCTTCTCACAGTGTGTTACCAACAATACTCCAAAACTGATGGACAGACTTTGATGCAATTTTCACCACAAGTGGCTATAGGCCTACACACAAACCCATTACATTTTGGAGGTGATCCATGACAAACGGAAGGAGCCTTGGCGGAGGTATGCACTCTGAGTGCTTTTCTAGTTTCTCCATGTTTTTCCAATACCAGTCCCTCCAGGATTTTGTGGGATTTTTTTTTCTATTGTTGCAGTAAGTTGCAGGGCTTTCCTTGGGGATTGCCTGAATCACGCATTGACTCATGTCCAGACCAGAGAGTCCCAACTTTAAAACTCATTGACAAGATGTAGTAGTGAGTTTTAACTCTAAAGACGTATAAACTGTTTCAACACTAGCTGTACTATTAGATTAGCTTGTTTTTTGTATGGTTTTATGGCGTGTCTGGGCGCACGCACTCCCGAGACAGAGATGCTTTCAGGCAGGCGGACGTTTTTCAACACAAACCCGGCACTTCATGCATGCGGTCATTACGGAAACAGGAGGAGACTTGCACCGGCAGGCCAGGAGAGACGGAGGAAGGAACGATGTGGGAAAGCTTGCAGGTGAGTGTGTTTTTTAATCACACACTGTTTTTTGCTGATGTGTTCAGTATATACTCACTGTAAACACAGAACTGAGTGCGGTGCAGTGCCGCATTTGATTGGCCAGACTGATGGTGTACACATCTGCGCACTACTAAGAGATAAGATAAGATAAGATAAGATAAGCCTTTATTAGTCCCACAACGGGGAAATTCCAGGATTGCAACAGCACAGGGATAGCAACACTCAGAGCAACAATCAGAAGGCAAGAAAAAAAAAAAAAAAACAAGCAAGCAAGAGCAGCTAATATACATATGTACATATTACTATAAAATATATATATATACACACACACACACAGACACACAGTGCAGAGCATTGTAGCTGGATGGAATAAATATATGAATATATGAACAGTGCAGAGCATTGTAGCTAGATGGAATAAATATGTAAATATATAAACACCCACAGTACGGAGCATTGTAGCTAGATGGAATAAATATATAGATATATAAATATAAACACACCCAGTGCTGAGCATTGTAGCTAGATGGAATAAATATATAGATATATAAATATAAACACACCCAGTGCAGAGCATTGTAGCTAGATGGAATAAATATGTAAATATATAAACACACACAGTGCAGAGCATTGTTGCTAGGTGGGATGAAACAGCATAACCGTCTATTTAGTTATCCTACATGGTATGATTATGTGCCCATACATATTCTCACCCTCCATAGCGACCGGTATGTTCCTAGTTGTATGCCGGAGAGGACCATTGTGTAAGTCTATTGCATCTTTTGCATTCAAAAAAAAAACCTATTAGTTTGTTACGTCTTTTTGCTATCTCTGCGAGCAGCCCTGCTTAGGTTGTACAGTCTGACAGCCGTTGGTAGGAAGGACCTACGAAACCTCTCGGTTGTGCACCTGGGATGATGTAGTCTGCTGCTAAATGAGCTCCTCAGTGCATCCAGTATGTCCTGCATAGGGTGGAACTCGGACTCCAGCAGAGATGACAGTTTAGCCACCGTCCTTCTCTCTCCTATCTCCTCCATCGGATCAAGGCGTTGCCCCAGGACAGAGCTAGCTTTCTTAATCAGTTTGTTCAGTCTCTTCCTATCGGCTGCAGTAATGCCACTGCCCCAGCAGACCACTCCAAAAGTGATGGCTGATGCCACCACCGTGTCATAGAATGACTTCAGCAGCGCCCCTTGTACACCAAAAGACCTGAGTCTCCTCAGCAGGAACAGCCTGCGCTGTCCCTTCTTGTAGAGTGCGTCAGTATTGTGTGACCAGTCTAGTTTATTGTTCAGATGAATACCCAGGTACTTGTAGGATGTCACCATCTCGATGTCTGTTCCCT
Organism: Pholidichthys leucotaenia; assembly: GCA_020510985.1. Classification (NCBI taxonomy): domain Eukaryota; kingdom Metazoa; phylum Chordata; class Actinopteri; order Cichliformes; family Pholidichthyidae; genus Pholidichthys; species Pholidichthys leucotaenia. The sequence continues at coordinate 21,307,146 of CM035837.1, forward strand.
GTATATTTACTGGTGCTGTGAGGGGCTGCCCATGCCTGCGGCAGTCCACCACCAGCTCCTTAGTTTTCCTCGCGTTGATCTGGAGGCAGTTCCGATGGCACCAGTCCACAAAGTCCTGGATAAGCCCTCTGTACTCAGCTTCATCTCCGCTGGAGATGAGACCAACGATCGCAGAGTCATCAGAGAACTTCTGTAGATGGCAATGTGTTGTGTTGTGTGAGAAGTCCGCAGTATAAAGAGTGAACAGGAAGGGAGCCAGCACCGTTCCCTGGGGGGCCCCCGTGCTACTGATGATCGTGTCGGAAACACAGTCCCGGGTTCTCACAAACTGAGGCCGGTTCGTGAGGTAGTCCAGGATCCATGATGACAGGTGCTGGTCCACCCCTGCGCGCAGCAGCTTGTCCTTCAGGATCATCGGTTGGATGGTGTTGAAAGCACTGGAGAAGTCAAAGAACATGATCCTCACCATATTCCCGGGCTTCTCCAGGTGGGACAGAGAACGGTGAAGGAGGAAGATCACCGCATCCTCCACCCCAATGCCATGCTGGTAGGCGAACTGGAGTGGATCCATCGCTGGTTCCACCAGGGGGCGGAGATGAGCAAGGAGCAGTCTCTCCAGGGTCTTCATCAAGTGGGACGTCAAGGCCACCGGTCTGAAGCTGTTCAGGTCTTTGGGGTGGGAAGTTTTTGGTACAGGTACCACACAAGATGTTTTCCACAGCTGTGGTACCCTCCCCAGTTTCAGGCTCATGTTGAAAAATATGATTGGCAAGGTAAAATTGAGGTAAATTTGATTGGCAAAATTGGCGGAAGTTGACAGCAATTGGCCAAAATTGCAGTAAAGTTGCAGTGATTGGACACAATTCAAAGTATGCAAGACCTGCTGAAGTTGCGGGAATTGGTAGAATCGCAACATTGCGAAATCCTGGAGGGACTGCTATTCACATTATAGCCAGGCATGGTGACAACAGTTTCAGGTGACGAGGATGATAACCAGATTACAGACAGACCCATAAGGCAATGTACAGGCAATGTACTAGGCAATGGTGGAAGTGGCATTCACACAGTCAAAGGTTGATGTACCATCAAAATAATTTTGGAAATGTTATTTTAAGGTGAAAATCTTACACAGTGTTGCTTTAATTAGCAAAATTTCAAGTTAGAACAGGAATCAGCAACCTCTACTATGAAAAGCAGAGCCACAAAACCTTAAAATTAAAGACACTAGAGCTGAAAGGATGAACTTGCCTGTCAACACTAGCAATGGGTGAGTATTTTCCTCTTGAATACTGAACTTTTTGCTAACAGTTTTTTTTTGTACGATTATTTTTGCAAATATTACATTTCTTTGTTATACTGTATTAACCCCAGAGGGGAATTCTAGAGCATCCACAGTGCAACACCAATCCCTTGACTATTCATGCCTAGGGCCACTTCAGAGTCTCCCATTAAACTAACTATTCTGTGAGTTTCAGTTGTTAATCCAGACAAGGAAAAAGAGGGGAAAAAATTGATGAAAGATGAAGCTGATTTATTATCTGTTAAAGTTTGAATCTGAAAACCATTTCAACCAAAGTTTGACTTATTTACTCTGAACACATAATTTTTTGTCTTTAGCCACTGATATATTAACTGTTAATCCTCTAACTGAGGCTGTATCTCCATTAAGAAACCCTGGAAACATCTTTCCCATGAACATCTGGGTAAATGTATGTATATATTTGTATATATTATTGACATAACGCACGGCTCAGGAGACGCACACACACAGGCTCAGAGTAGTTCAAATAGTTTATTAACAACAGGCGTGAATGAGTGCGTGTCTGCGGGATGTAAATGTGTTGGTGGCGGCGTCTGCTTCAGGCACAGAGGCAGGTGACCGTACAGCCGAGCAACCCTATGGAGAAAGCACAGGGAGAGGGTGACGGGCATACACCAACACAGGAGGGATTATGGCAAGAGAAGGACTTACTTGGATGACAGGACAGCTGGCACAGCAAGGGGCGAAACCCGGGAGACAGCCACCTGGAGAGCTCGGTGCAGCAGCGAGGAGTAGGCGTTGGAGGGAAGACGTCCGCCGCCGGGAAATCCACCTGTGCACAGGGGAGCAGACTGGAGAGAGAAGGTAAGGCTTCTTACCCAAACAATTGTGCTGAAGATTGTAGATGACTCACAACAGTGAGGAACGAAGTCTGACGGCTTCAGGCCGAGGCTCCGGGCGAGGCGGCCTTTATCCCTCGCCGCTGATGATGATCAGGTGCGTGAGCAGGTGGCGCCGCTGATGAATGGCGCGGCGAATGGCGCGGCGTGACAGTACTCCCCCCTCTAGCAGCGCCTCCTGGCGATGGCTTATCCGGGTGCGCTCGGTGGAAGTCCGCGATGAGCGATGGGTCCAACACGAACGACGGGGGCACCCACTGTCGATGCTCAGGCCCATAGCCCTCCCAGTCCACCAAGTATTGCAACCCACGACCTCGGCGCCGGGAGTCCAGGATGGAAGAGACGGACCAGGCCGGATGGCCACCAATCATCCGGGGCGCGGGTTGCGCTGCAGGAGGAGGGCAAAGGGGGTCGGTGACTGCCAGCTTCACCTTTGACACGTGGAAGGTGGGATGGATGCGGAGGGAGGGGGGAATAGCCACGCACACAGCCACCGGGTTGATGATCCGGGTGATGGGATAGGGACCCATGAACCGCTGTGCCAGCTTCCTCCTCTCGCCCTTCAATGTAACGTCCTGGGTAGACACATAAACTCGTTGCCCAACTCTGTACGCCGGGGCAGGTCGTCTGTGCCGGTCCGCCACGGTCCTGTTGCGCTCCGCTGTGCGTAAAAGCGCATGACGCGCGGCAGCCCAGGTGGAGCGGAACTGCCTGAGATGCGCCCTAACTGAGGGGACAGTTACCTCGCTCTCCTGCGCTGGAAGCAGCGGGGGGTCGTAACCCAGGGACGCCTTGAAGGGGGACATCCCTGTTGCAGAAGAGCGGGCGGTGTTGTGGGCGTACTCAACCCAGGCGAGATGGTTGCTCCAGGACGTAGGTTTGGACCTGGTCACACAGCGGAGCGCAGCCTCCAGCTCCTGGTTGGTCCTCTCACACTGCCCGTTAGATTGGGGGTGATGGCCGGAGGAGAGGCTCACCTTGGCTCCGATGGCGTTACAGAAAGATCTCCAAACCTCGGATGAAAATTGGGGGCCCCGGTCCGAGACCACGTCCATCGGAATCCCGTGCAGCCTGACCACGTGTTGGACGAGGAGATCCGCCGTCTCCAGGGCGGTGGGGAGACCTCGCAGGGGAACGAAGTGTGCGGCCTTGGAGAAACGGTCCACGATGGTCAGGATGGTGTCAAAAGAGTTGGAAACGGGGAGTCCGGTGACGAAATCCAATGCCGGGATGACAGGTGAGCCGGGAGGTGTGGAGCCAGTGGATGACCTCTCCTCGGACCGCAGATGGAACGAACAGTTTTCCCTCTGGTCCGCCGCCAGGATCAGGTTCCACCTCCTGCGCCTTCCGGATCTTGCTCTCGATGTCCCAAGAGATGGCTCCCACGACGCACGACCTGGGCAGGATAGTGTGGGGCGTCTCCTCAGCCTCCACGGGGGTGAACTGCCTAGAGAGGGCGTCAGGCAGGCCGTTCTTGGAGACTGGCCTGAAGGTGATAGAAAAGCGGAACCTGGCAAAGAACAATGACCAGCGCGCCTGGCGGGCATTCAGGTGCTTGGCAGAATGTAAATATTCTAGGTTCTTGTGGTCCGTCACAATCACGAACGGCAGGTCCACCCCCTCTAGCCAGTGGCGCCACTCCTGTAAGGCGAGTTTAATGGCCAGGAGCTCTCTGTCCCCCACATCGTAGTTCCTCTCCGCCGGGGACAGGCGCCGGGAGAAGAAGGCGCAGGGTCGTTTGGCGCCATCGTCAGGCGACCGCTGGGATAGTACTGCTCCCACTCCCGTGTCCGAGGCGTCCACCTCCACAATGCACTGCAGCGCGGGGTCGACCTGGCAAAGGACCCGGGAGGAGGAGAACTCCGCCTTCAGCGCCTTAAAGGCAGCAGCGACCTCTTCGGTCCACCGGAACGGGACCTTCGGGGACGTGAGGCGGGTCAGTGGTCCGACGATCGAGCTGAAATTTGGGACAAAGCGGCGGTAAAAATTGGTGAAGCCAACGAACTGTTGCACCTGCTTCCGGGATGCGGGAGTAGGCCACTCCACCGCCGCCTTCACCTTCTCTGGGTCTGGGAGCACCTGGTCTTGAGAGATAATGAATCCCAGGAAGGATGTGGTCGTAGCGTAGAATTCACACTTTTCAGCCTTCACGTAGAGCCGATTTTCCAGCAGTCTTTGGAGGACCCGCCTCACATGGACCTGGTGCTTGTCCCTGGACCTGGAGAAGATAAGAATATCGTCCAGGTAGACGAACACGAAGAGGCCGATGAAATCCCGGAGGACGTCATTGATGAGGCGCTGAAAGACGGCAGGAGCGTTGGTCAACCCGAACGGCATGACCAGGTATTCAAAGTGGCCGTTCGGGGTACGGAAGGCTGTTTTCCATTCATCTCCCTCCCGGATCCGGACGAGGTGGTAAGCGCTGCGTAGATCCAGCTTGGTAAACCAGGTCGCCCCCTGGAGGGAGTGGAAGGCAGTGTCCATGAGGGGCAGGGTGTAACGGTCCCTCTCAGTGATGTCATTGAGCGCTCGGTAGTCTATGCGGGGGTGGAGGGATCCGTCCTTTTTCCCAACGAAGAAAAACCCTGCCCCCACGGGTGACGACGATGGGCGAATAATCCCAGCACTCAGTGATTCTTTCAGGTAGGTATTCATCGTCTCCTTCTCCGGCGCAGACAGGCTGTATAGCCGACCAGAAGGTAGGGGAGCCCCCTGGCGGAAGTTGATAGCACAGTCATAGGGCCGATGCGGGGGAAGAGACATAGCTTTCGTCTTGCTAAATATCATACCCAGGTCGTGAAATTCCGGAGGCACCAGAGACAGGTCCGGAGGTGCTGTGTCCGTCACAGGGGGAGCAGCGGACGGGGAGCAGGCAGCGGACTGAAGGCAGGTGCCCATGCAAAATGTACTCCATGCCGATACCCCAGCTGATCTCCAGTCCAGGACAGGGTTGTGGAGGCGTAGCCAGGGATACCCCAGGATGACGGGCGACACAGAGTTGGGCAGGACGTAAAAAACCATCTCCTCCTGGTGGTTCCCTGAGATGATGACTGGGACGGGGATGGTCTGATGAGAAACTCTCCCAAGGGAGGCACGGGAGAGGTGGACCAGGGAGATGGGGTGTTTTAGTGCCTGACAGCGGATGCCCAATCGGGTTGCCAGGCCGCGTGAAATGAAGCTGCCTTCTGCGCCCGAATCCACCAGTGCGTGGGTGAGGTGCCCAGTGGGATTGTGGCAGAAACGGATGGGCAGCTTCAATTGGGTGAGGGGACTTTGCCGATTGACGTCCGCGAGGCCCCCTACAGTGACTCGCGGACCCCGCCGTTTGGCTTCTGTGGACAAAGCTCTACCGTGTGCTGACTGTCTCCGCAATACATGCAGAGACCCAACTCACGGCGGCGCTGTCTCTCCGCCGGGGAGAGCTTTGCCCAGCCCGTCACCATCGGCTCCGACTCCTCGGGGCGCGATGGTGGCGGCGTCGCCAGGGGGCGAACTTGGGGCAGGCGCAGCGAGGCTCCCCGAGGGCGAGAAGCAGACGGCTTCCGTCCTGAGGAGCGCTCGCGCAGCCTGTTGTCCAAGCTGATGGCCAGTGAAGTTAGCTCCGCTAGCGTTCCGGGGATATCCCGTCCAGCCAGTTCATCCCTCAGATCACTATTGAGGCTGCGGAGGAACAGGCCGCAGAGGGAGCGTTCCTCCCAGCCCAGTTCCTCCGCCGCTACCCGGTACTCGATAGCATAGTCCGCGGCCGACCGGCTTCCCTGCTGGAGAGCGAGAAGCCGATCGACCTGGACCGTCTCGGAGTGAGAATGATCGAACACCTCCAGGAAGCGCCTCACGAACTCGGCATAGGTGAGGGTGGCATAACTGGGTCTCGCCATTATAGCGTAGGCCCAAGTTAAAGCGCGCCCCTCCAGGAGATTCCCTATGTAGCCGATTCGGCTGTGATCTGAGGGGAAGTCTCCGGGCACACGGTCGAACACGGACTCACACTGCATCACAAACCCCCGCGCTCCGCCGAGCTTTCCGCTAAAGCGAGCAGGGGTCGGAATTGGTGTGAGCCGGGCCGGTGCCACCGGAGCTGGCTGGACGGCCGCAGGAACAGCAAGAGCTGTGCCACCCTGAGGAGCCGGGGGGAACGGCTGCTGGGGGTCCAGGCGGTCCAATCGGTTAGTAATTATTACCAATTGATTTAGGATCACCTGTTGTTGATAAGCAATCTGATCCACTCTAGCCTCGAGAGTGGTAAGCCGGTGTGCGAGCCCGCCGTCTGCCGAGCCGCTCTGCTGAAGCCGTACTGACATAACGCACGGCTCAGGAGATGCACACACACAGGCTCAGAGTAGTTCAAATAGTTTATTAACAACAGGCGTGAATGAGTGCGTGTCTGCGGGATGTAAATGTGTTGGTGGCGGCGTCTGCTTCAGGCACAGAGGCAGGTGACCGTACAGCCGAGCAACCCTATGGAGAAAGCACAGGGAGAGGGTGACGGGCATACACCAACACAGGAGGGATTATGGCAAGAGAAGGAATGATCGTCACTTCCTTGTGGTAACGTATCGTCACTTCCTGTTTTGCTGTCTGCCTGTGTGGTTTGCTCTCCAGCTCTCCAGCCACTAGCTAGCCACTAGCTATGGCTACTAGCTCTCTTTCCTCTCCTCTGGTGTGCTCTCTCTGTCAGATGTTTAGCTACACCTCTGCCTCTTTTAGTGATAACGGTAAATGTAATAAATGTTGTCTTTTTGAGGCGCTCGAGGCGAGGTTGTCTGATTTGGAATCCCGGCTCCGCTGCATTGAAACACCGTCTGCGGCAGTTAATCTCGACGGACGCCCATTAGCTGCAGCGGAGCTAGCTAGCTTAGGTCCCACTGTCAGCGGTTCCCCGGCTCTCCTCAGCAGCGAGGAGACTGGGTGGGTGACGGTGAGAAGGAAGCCTAGTCGCAAAGCCCCGGTTCACCACCAACCTGTTCACGTTTCTAATCGTTTTTCCCCGCTCAGCGACACACCCGCTGAGGAAAAAACTCTGATCATTGGCGACTCTGTAGTCAGAAACGTGAACCTAGAGACTCCAGCGGCCATAGTCCACTGCATTCCTGGGGCCAGAGCAGGCGACATCGAGTCAAATTTGAAAATGCTGGCTAAAAGTAACTGTAAATACTCCACAATTGTTATTCACGCCGGCATTAATGACATCCGTCTCCGGCAGTCGGAAGTCACAAAACTTAATATAGAATCGGTGTGTGACTTTGCAAAAACGATGTCTGCCACTGTAGTATTCTCTGGGCCCCTCCCTAATCTGACCAGTGATGACATGTTTAGTCGCTCGTCATCCTTGAACCACTGGCTGTCTGTGTGGTGTCCTAAAAATGACGTGGGCTACATTGACAATTGGAGCTCTTTTTGGGGAAAACCTGGTCTTATGAGACGAGACAGCATTCATCCCACTTTGGATGGTGCTTCTCATTTATCTAACAATCTGGCATCTTTTTTATCCAAATTTCCAAAACCATGACTACTCAGAGTTGGGACCAGGAAGCAGAGTCGCAGTCTTACACGCCTCTCTGCAGCTCCTCTTCATCCGCCACCCCTCAGCTTAGCCCCTGTCTTCCCCATCAGAGAATCGTTGTCTGCTCCCTCCAAAGTAAATAAAAATATAATGTATAAGCATCCCAAAGTGATAAAGCAAAATATTGGTAAAACTCAAATTAAACATAAAGCCTCTAAATTGAATGATTTGGCCTCTGTTCCTCCTCATAATTTAAAAATTAAATGTGGTTTATTAAATATTAGGTCTCTAACTCCCAAGTCTCTGTTAGTCCATGATCTGTTAATTGATCATCAGATTGATTTAATTTCCCTTACAGAGACTTGGTTAGGGCAAGAGGATTATGTTGGTTTAAATGAATCAACTCCCTCTGGTTATTTAAACTGTCAAAATCCCAGAAGTTCTGGTCGTGGAGGAGGAGTAGCAACAATTTACCATTCCAAATTACTAGTTAATGTAAAGCAAAAAACATGTTATAATTCCATTGAGGGCCTGGTCCTCAGTGTTGGGCACTTTAGCAATTTCAGGTTAAACCCAATTTTATTTGCCATAGTTTATCGTCCCCCATCAACCTATTCAGAATTTTTAAGATAAGATAAGATAAGATAAGCCTTTATTAGTCCCACAACGGGGAAATTCCAGGATTGCAACAGCACAGGGATAGCAACACTCAGAGCAACAATCAGAAGGCAAGAAAAAAAAAAAAAAAAAAAAAAAAAACAAGCAAGCAAGAGCAGCTAATATACATATGTACATATTACTATAAAATATATATACACACACACACACACACACACAGACACACAGTGCAGAGCATTGTAGCTGGATGGAATAAATATATGAATATATGAACACACAGTGCAGAGCATTGTAGCTAGATGGAATAAATATGTAAATATATAAACACCCACAGTACGGAGCATTGCAGCTAGGTGGAATAAATATGCAAGTATATAAACACACACAGTGCGGAGCAATGTAGCTAGATGGAATAATATGTAGATATATAAAAACACAGTGCGGAGCATTGTAGCTAGATGGAATAAATATATAGATATATAAATATAAACACACCCAGTGCTGAGCATTGTAGCTAGATGGAATAAATATATAGATATATAAATATAAACACACCCAGTGCAGAGCATTGTAGCTAGATGGAATAAATATGTAAATATATAAACACACACAGTGCAGAGCATTGTTGCTAGGTGGGATGAAACAGCATAACCGTCTATTTAGTTATCCTACATGGTATGATTATGTGCCCATACATATTCTCACCCTCCATAGCGACCGGTATGTTCCTAGTTGTATGCCGGAGAGGACCATTGTGTAAGTCTATTGCATCTTTTGCATTCAAAAAAAACTATTAGTTTGTTACGTCTTTTTGCTATCTCTGCGAGCAGCCCTGCTTAGGTTGTACAGTCTGACAGCCGTTGGTAGGAAGGACCTACGAAACCTCTCGGTTGTGCACCTGGGATGATGTAGTCTGCTGCTAAATGAGCTCCTCAGTGCATCCAGTATGTCCTGCATAGGGTGGAACTCGGACTCCAGCAGAGATGACAGTTTAGCCACCGTCCTTCTCTCTCCTCTCTCCTTTTTATCCGAATTTGCTGATTTCTTAGCTGATTTAGTGCTGAAATCTGATAGAATAATTATAGTAGGGGACTTTAATATACATGTGGATGTAGATAGTGACTGCCTTAATGTGGCTTTTAATTCAATATTAGACTCGATTGGGTTTTCTCAGAAAGTAGGAAATTCTACTCATTACCTCCACCATACATTGGACCTTGTTCTGACATATGGCATAGAAATAGAAAATCTTGTAGTGTCTCCTCATAACCCTGTACTGTCAGACCATTGTCTGTTAACCTTTGATTTTACTATTTCTGACTATTTGGCTCCTAAAGAAAAATATTATCACAGTAGATGCCTCTCAGATGATGCTGTTTCCAAATTTATGCAGATTGTTTCCTCTATGCCATGTGTCAACACAACGGAAATAAGCTATAGACAGCTTGCTCCTTCTGTAATTGATAACATGGTGGATAGTGTTTCAGCTTCTCTGCATCAGGCTCTAGACTTGGTGGCCCCCTTAAAAAAGAAAAAGTCTAATCAGAGATTTTTAACTCCTTGGTTCAACACAGAAACTCGTAGCTTAAAACAGAAGACTCGTCAATTAGAAAGAAAATGGCGCTCTACTAATTTAGATGAAATCTATTTAGCTTGGAGAAATCATCTTTTAATTTATAAAAAATCTCTTAGAAAAGCTAGAACGAGTTATTACTCTGCATTAATAGAAGAGAACAAGAATAATCCCAGGTTTCTTTTCAGTACTGTAGCCAGGTTGACAAAGAGTCAGGACTCTGTCAATCCTAGCATCCCCTTAGAGCTTACTAGTCAGGACTTTATGAACTTTTTCAATAATAAAATTTCATCCATCAGAGATAAAATCAATCAGATTCTTCCCACAGTTAACTTAAATACTGTAACTATTACAACTCCTTCTATTGATGTCTGTCTTGATGAGTTTACTCCAATTGACCTTTGTGAGTTAGACAAAATAGTTTCCTCATCCAAACCTTCAACTTGTCTTTTAGACCCTATTCCTACCAGGTTATTTAAAGAAGTCTTCCCACTTATTGGTAGCTTTCTTCTTCATATAATCAATTCTTCATTAACTTTAGGCCATGTACCGCAGGCTTTTAAAACAGCTGTAATTAAACCCTTACTCAAAAAGCCAACGCTAGATCCAGGAGCTTTAGCTAACTATAGACCAATCTCTGATCTCCCTTTCATTTCAAAAATCTTAGAAAGAGTTGTTGCTACGCAATTATTTGACCACCTGCAGGGAAATGGTTTACTTGAAGAGTTTCAATCTGGGTTTAGAATCCATCATAGTACTGAAACAGCCTTAGCGAAGGTCACTAACGACCTCCTCATTGCATCTGATAATGGACTAGTTTCTGTACTTGTCCTTTAAGATCTTAGTGCAGCTTTTGATACTATTGATCATAATATTCTACTTGATAGATTAGAACACTATGTTGGACTTAATGGAACTTCGTTGCAGTGGTTTAGATCTTATTTATCTGATAGGTTCCAGTTTGTTCATGTAAATGATGAGTTTTCTTTCAGCTCAAAGCTTAGTCATGGAGTTCCACAGGGATCTGTGCTAGGCCCTACTCTTTTTAGTTTATATATGCTTCCGTTAGGCAACATTATTAGAAAGCACTGTATACATTTTCATTGTTATGCAGATGACACACAATTATACCTGTCAATGAAGCCAGATGATACTAATCAATTAGCCAAGTTAGAAGCCTGTCTTAAGGAAATCAAAGCTTGGATGACTTGTAATTTCCTGCTATTAAATTCAGATAAGACTGAAGTCATTCTTGTTGGTCCAAAAAACCTTAGAAATTCCTTTCCAAATCAAACTTTCAGTTTGGATGCAGTTACTCTTTCTCTTAATAGCTCTGTGAGGAACCTTGGAGTTATTTTTGATCAGGATTTGTCCTTCAATTCACATATTAAATTTGTTTCTAAGACTGCCTTCTATCATTTGCGTAATGTTGCCAAGATTAGGAGCATCTTGTCTCAGAGTGATGCAGAGAAGCTGATCCACGCTTTTGTTAGCTCGAGATTAGATTATTGTAATTCTTTATTATCAGGCTGTCCTAAAACATCTTTAAAAAGTCTTCAGCTGATCCAAAATGCTGCAGCAAGAGTTTTAACAGGTACTAGAAAGAGAGATCATATCTCTCCGGTTCTGGCCTCCCTTCATTGGCTTCCCATAGAGTTTAGAATTAAGTTTAAAATCCTTCTTCTTACTTACAAAGCTTTAAACAATCAGGCTCCTTTTTATTTAAAAGATCTGATACTACCGTATCATCCTAACAGAGCACTACGCTCCCAAAATGCAGGATTACTTGTAATACCTAGAATCTCCAAAAGTACAATGGGAGGCAGAGCCTTCAGTTATCAAGCTCCTCTCCTGTGGAATCAGCTGCCAATCTGGATTCGGGAGTCAGACTCGATCTCTGTTTTTAAGAATAGGGCTAAAACCTACCTTTTTGATATAGCCTACAATTAGGGAGGGATCATGTGTTTCTGAACCCTCCTTTAGTTATGCTGCTAATAGGTTTAGTCAGCCGGGGGACCTCCAGTAATGCACTGGGCCTCACTCCTTTCCTCACTCTCTATGAAATATTTTTTTTGCTGGTCATTAACATCTGTTTGTTCTCTCCCATAGATTGAGTCCCCATCGTGCTGTTTGCTCTCTACATGTCTGTTCTTTTCTTCTTCTCTATCCCCTCACCCCCCAGCCAGTCGCAGCAGATGACTGCCCCTCCCTGAGCCTGGTTCTGCTGGAGGTTTCTTCCTGTTAAAAGGGAGTTTTTCCTCTCCACCGTCGCCAAGTGCTTGCTCACAGGGGATCGCCTGATTGCTGGGGTTTTTCTGCAACTGTGGGGGTTCCCCCCTACAGTTGATAGTGCTATGAGATGACTGTTGTTGTGAAATGGCGCTATATAAATAAAGTTGAATTGAATTGAATTGAATAACATCATGGGCTGTGATTTATTTTACGGACTGGGTTTCGCCATCAAAGACAATGCTGGGGAAGAGTGGTCGGGCTGTGGCCAGTGTAACCCCCAGATTCTGGTGACTGATGAAGATGTGGTATGGGATGAAGACCTACCGGACGCCATGGTGGTCAAGCGGGACCAATTTTGCACAGGGCCAGCACAGGAGGGTCTCAGTGCCGGCACTCAGGAAACGGTCGATGGGAGTACCGAGCATGGTGCCGAGGCACCTGCACCCAGGAGTGGCGCCGATGGGTTAGCCCGGATGTCTCCAGAGTCTGGCTGCAATGGGACGGACGGTCTGTGGCTACGATGGAACACATTACACCAGCATTAGAAGAGGTCGGGACAAGACCAATGAGCACAAGGGATCGGTGTGCTGGGAAACAATGCCTCAAGCCTAGCCGAGCCCCATTGAGGGTCCTCGATTAGGTCCGGGTTCAAGGTGAGGAGCGCCCGAAACGAAGATGGGCTAGGCGACAACCTCAGGAGTGTCTACACATAGTGGCCAGACTGAACGCAGCGCACTTCAGGTTGTCTGACGGCTCAGTGTGGCATGCGAACCAGCTTTGGCGTGTCTGGAAGGAGGCTCCAGGAAACGTGGCTGGACGTGGGACGAGGTCACTGGTGAGGAGGAGCGGCTTCAGCGTCCGGACAGTAAGCCATTGCCCCGAAGACCGGCTGTTTCCAGTGGCGCATCTGCTGAGAGGGTGTCTTGGGCCCCCCATGCCAGTTATGTTTTTTTTTTTTTAAACTTAGGACTTATGTTGTAAATAGTATATGCTGAAGTTCTGGTGTTGTTGTTGTCGTTGTTGGTGTTGTTTTTAAAAAAATGGTATATAAGGGATTATTTTGGTGTTTTGTTTTGTTTTTTTTTGTTCTAGTTTAGGAACACAGCACACAATTTTAGTTTATTAATAGATATTATTTTATCTTAGCAGGTGACAGAATAATCCACCATGCCTTGTGGGCAGGACAGTAGTCCACCCATTCTCCCTATTTTAGGTTCTGTTGTGTGAATGTGTTAGGCCATTTAGAGACATTAGTTTTCGTTTGTTAGTGCATGAATCGGGTCTCAAATTGGGGAGGGACTTAACTGAGCGAGTGGTTTTGGACTTTTTTAAAGTGGGGGGGGGGGGTGATATATGTATTTTAGTGTGAAGTATAAGATGGTGACACACACCTCTGGTGGTGTCACCGCTCCACCATATATACGGCTGGGTCGGCCATCTTACTGTCTCTTATCTCATCTGGACCTTGGCCGGTACTCTGTCTGTAGCTGTCAACGTGAGTGAGTTAAATAAAGCTGTGTTACAAGTCACCTCGCCTCTTCTGTGAACCAGGGGTAATAGCAGACATAACAGTAGCCATATGCATGAACAATTGCCCAGGAAATGTCACTGAGTCAAAAGAGATACAGAAGGACATTGGATTGCTGCAATTTTGAACATTGAGGAGACAATGTTTATTGTGTTGAATGTTGAAGGATACAATGGAGACTCTCGGAACAAATCATTGCTGGAAGAACTTTCTAAGGTTATCAGAGCTCTTTACACAACAATCCCAACAGATTATAGACAGTATTTAGCTACATTAGTACACAGAGTTCCTTTTTTAACTTTAGATCTTAATATCACACTGTTTATTTGACTGTAATGATGTGTGGGTAAGAGCACCAAAGTGAAGAACTAGTTCTGAGCCTTTAAATATTTATTTTGCTACTTTCTGTCAATAATGCAAGATGGAATGATTAGATTAGCTCTCTACAATGCAAGTAGGTACTCTGTGTACTGCTGTGACTGTTAACTGTGTGTATTTTTTGTGTTTTACTGCATACATCCTAGTGCTGCCACTCATTTTTGCCACTCGGTGTTTTGTGACTGCCACGAGTTCTGTTTGGTGACATCGTACGCAAACCTTCTATTTGTACCTTTCATCATTTTCAGAGGCCCATTCCAAGAACTTTTTTGAAAAAAATTAAACAATTTATTCCACAAATTGACCCAGATCTGAAAACGATTTGTGATAGGGTGTCATATCAGGCGAGCGGGCCTCCCCCCTCCCTTCCTATTTCTGTTTTCCTGGCTCCGGAGCTCATCAGCGCACCTGCGTGATTACACACCTGTTGCCTCCTGATTCACCTGTGTATTTAAGGCCAGAGTTTGAAGAGTTCTCCGCTGGATCGTTGGGTTTGTGCTACCTCACAACAGCAGACAGCGCTGTTTGGCAGGTTTATTATTTCCCCGGTTGTCTTACCTTTTATCCTCTCATCTCTTTTCCTCAGGTTTGCTGCCGCCTCCAGTGATGTGTCTCAGGAGCTGTGTGGTGCACACTAGCCTGAGCCATCCATCCTCAAGACAACGACTTCTCCACCCAGGTTCCCCAGTCATTCCTCTTCCTTCCCTGCAGTCTCCAGTTTCCCTTCACCCTTCCGACACTGGAGTTCACTGCCAGGCTCTATGCTCATATCGTAAGATCCATTTCCTCAGTTGTCATTTCCCAGTGAGCCGTACTCAGTATTAATCATTCCTCTCCTCTCTTTTCTCTTAGGCTGCATGTGGCTCCAGCATGCAGCAGTTTTGGGTTTTTTTTGTATAAGTTGGCGTTTTGGTTGCGGCTTTTCATTAATTGTGGTGTGTATATATGTTCTTTAAGTAACCGTGTTTGTATAGGGTTTTGGGTTTTCATTAAAGTGGTGTTAACTTTTCATCTGAGTCTGAGTGTTCTCCTGAAGTGGTTTGCCCTGCACTTAAGCCTCCTCAAAAACATTAAATCATGACAGAGCGATCCAGCCAGGATCGAGGCTTAGAGGGTGCTACCTCGGGAGAACAGTCACCGCTCTTGCGTTTGGATGCCATGGAGTTCCAGGTCATGTTTTTGTCTGAGCAGCTCCAAACTATTACCCAACAATTGGCCATGGTTATGAAGCATTTGTGTCAGCTTCCTGGTGTGCTCCCCCTCCCGCACCTGCTGCCCCGGCAGCTCCTATTATCCACAGGACTATTTGCGTTCCCACGCCTGCCCCCTATGGGGGGGGGGGGGGATATAAAGAGCAAGGGTAATATTGCTAGCCAGTTGCTGGGACTCCAGCAGGGGAGTTGGTCAGTTACCAACTACTCAATTGAGTTTTGGGTCAACACGGCGGACTCTGAGTGGAATGACGCTGTGCTATGTAGTGTCTTCCTCTGGAGTTTGAATGCCAACCTCTGCAATGAACTGGCTATTCGGGTGAACCCCTCCTCTTTGGATGATCTGATCACACAGGCAGTGGCCTTAGATAACCAGTTCTGGGAGCGCGCTAGGAAGCAGAGGACCGCTGCTTCCTTGCCTGCTCCATGGCCGGTCCCTACACCCCCTCGGGCCGCATCCACAGTGCCGCCTTCTGAGCTGATGGTCCTGGGAAGGACTCATCTGACTCCGGAGGAGCGCCGGCGCTGGGAAAAGGCGGGGGCGTGCATGTATTGCGGGGCTGCTGATCACGCCATCTCTAAATGCCCAATTCAGCCAAAAGAACCGGCCCGTCGGAAACCATGGGGGGTCTGGCGGGAGGTTCTTCTCGAAATCCCCCCAACTGTTTTACCCTTCCGGCTCTCATCCAGTTACCGGGAGCTGAGTGTAAAACCTCCACTCTGGTGGATCCCAGGGCATACCAAAACTTCATTCAACAGGAATTGATCCACAAGTTTCAGATTCCCACCAGGAACCTCCCGACACTTGTCAATGTTTCCGCTTCATCAACTAAGGCTTAAGTATTTCTTCCATGTTTAACTGTGACTGCTGACCGGTTTCTCCCTTCTCCTCTCAGGTTGCTGCCATTGCAGTGGTGTGTCTCTACAGGACTGCACACGTTTGTCTGCCCTTCACCATCTCATCTAGTCTACACCTGCTCTCCACCATAGATAAGATAAGATAAGATAAGCCTTTATTAGTCCCACAACGGGGAAATTCCAGGATTGCAACAGCACAGGGATAGCAACACTCAGAGCAACAATCAGAAGGCAAGAAAAAAAAAAAAAAAAACAAGCAAGCAAGAGCAGCTAATATACATATGTACGTACGCATCTCGTCTGGTCTACTCCTCCCGTCAACCATCCTGTCTGGTTCTCCTCCAATTCCCCCAGTTAGCATTCAGCTCCCTTTTCCCCTTTACATGCTGGGTCTCACAGCCGTGCCCTGTCTCTGTTCAATTCGTAAGTCCTCTCAGCCCATAATTAGCCAACTCATTTCCTCATTCTACCCTATTTTTTCTCCTCTCGGCGCCACACCAGTCGGCTGCCTTTTGCAACAGCGGCTCGATTCCGAGTTTTTTTTCCCTTCCTCTCTCTTTTGATCACTTTTTTTTTCACCCCACTTATATCACGGACACACAGATCGTCCCAAATGTCTCCTGAGCCGGTGGACGGAGCCACTGTTTATAGCAGGATACGATATAACAGGGAAGAGCTGCTAGCATTTAACCGCCACCCGGTCCCACTGGAAAAACTCGACATACCGAGAGAACTGAGGCGAAAACGCCGCGGCTGCCGGGCTGGAGTAAGGCGGAGGACAAAAAATATAAGGTACAGACCCTCCCTTCCATCTGTTGTCATGGGAAATGTACAGTCGATACTGGGAAAGTTAGATGAGCTAGCGGCTATCTCCCGTTATGATAGCACTTACCGGGAGTGCTCTCTCCTTTTGTTTACTGAGACGTGGCTAACTGAACTAGCAGCAGATGCTAACATTGAGCTGGAGGGTTTTCACACGATACGAGCTGACCGAACACCAGAGAGTGGCAAAACTAGGGGCGGTGGAGTGATAATGTATGTTAACAACAACTGGTGCAGACCGGGACATATCACTGTTAAACAACGACACTGCAGCAAAGACATTGAGTTGCTAGCTGTTAGCATGAGGCCTACATATCTCCCGAGAGAACACTCACACGTGATCTGCATTGTTGTTTATGCAAATCCGACGGCGAACGCTGGGACAGCGCGTGACGTCATCCATTCAGTAACCAGCAGGCTGCAGACAGAACACCCAGATGCTCTTCTCCTCATCTCAGGCGATTTCAACCACGTTTCACTGTCTCCCATTCTGCCCACTTTCACCCAGTATGTCACATGCCACACTAGAGACAATAAAACACTGGATTTGTTCTACGCAAACACTAAGGAGGCGTACACCTCATCACAACTCCCCCCACTTGGGAGATCGGATCACAACTTGGTTCATCTCCGACCGGTGTACAAACCCCTAGTGCACAGACAACCTCCGGCCATGCACACTGTGGAGTTATGGTCTGAGGAGACAATGGACACTCTAAAGGACTGTTTTGAAGCCACTGCCTGGAAGCAGCTCTGCGATCCACATGGTGAGGACATCGATGGCCTCATTCACACCTTCACGGGCTACCTCAGCTTCTGTGTGGACAAATCCGTTCCCACCAAGACCATACGGCGTCACTCAAACAACAAACCCTGGATCAACCCTGAGATAAAAACACTTCTGAGAGAGAAGAAGAGGATCTTCAGGTCGGGGAACAGGGAGATGCTGAAGTCCGTACAGAGGGAGCTGAGGAGAAAGATCAGAGAAGGCAAGGACAGCTTCAGGAAGAAGATGGAGGACAAGCTGCAACAGAGCGACATCAGCGGGGTCTGGAGAAACCTCAAAACCATCTCGGGGCTCCAGAATACCTCCCCCCAGGCCACGGGGGGCAGGGAGTGGGCGAACAACCTGAATCTGTTTTTCAATAGATTTGACCAACCGCCCTCCCCCCTGTCTGCACAACAACCACTGCTGCCTCTAAGAAATCAAGTCCTGCTACCCACTCCCCACTCCACCGACACCCCCCCCCCACTCCCAACACACAGCCCCCCATCCTGACCCTGACCAAGACCCAGGTGAGGACGGAGCTGAGGAAGATCAAGGCGAGGAAGGCGTCGGGACCGGACGGCATCAGCGCAAAGCTCCTCAAGTCCTGTGCAGACCAGCTGTGTGGGATTGTGACGTATATCTTCAACATGAGCCTGAAACTGGGGAGGGTACCACAGCTGTGGAAAACATCTTGTGTGGTACCTGTACCAAAAACTTCCCACCCCAAAGACCTGAACAGCTTCAGACCGGTGGCCTTGACGTCCCACTTGATGAAGACCCTGGAGAGACTGCTCCTTGCTCATCTCCGCCCCCTGGTGGAACCAGCGATGGATCCACTCCAGTTCGCCTACCAGCATGGCATTGGGGTGGAGGATGCGGTGATCTTCCTCCTTCACCGTTCTCTGTCCCACCTGGAGAAGCCCGGGAATATGGTGAGGATCATGTTCTTTGACTTCTCCAGTGCTTTCAACACCATCCAACCGATGATCCTGAAGGACAAGCTGCTGCGCGCAGGGGTGGACCAGCACCTGTCATCATGGATCCTGGACTACCTCACGAACCAGCCTCAGTTTGTGAGAACCCGGGACTGTGTTTCCGACACGATCATCAGTAGCACGGGGGCCCCCCAGGGAACGGTGCTGGCTCCCTTCCTGTTCACTCTTTATACTGCGGACTTCTCACACAACACAACACATTGCCATCTACAGAAGTTCTCTGATGACTCTGCGATCGTTGGTCTCATCTCCAGCGGAGATGAAGCTGAGTACAGAGGGCTTATCCAGGACTTTGTGGACTGGTGCCATCGGAACTGCCTCCAGATCAACGCGAGGAAAACTAAGGAGCTGGTGGTGGACTGCCGCAGGCATGGGCAGCCCCTCACAGCACCAGTAAATATACAGGGAACAGACATCGAGATGGTGACATCCTACAAGTACCTGGGTATTCATCTGAACAATAAACTAGACTGGTCACACAATACTGACGCACTCTACAAGAAGGGACAGCGCAGGCTGTTCCTGCTGAGGAGACTCAGGTCTTTTGGTGTACAAGGGGCGCTGCTGAAGTCATTCTATGACACGGTGGTGGCATCAGCCATCACTTTTGGAGTGGTCTGCTGGGGCAGTGGCATTACTGCAGCCGATAGGAAGAGACTGAACAAACTGATTAAGAAAGCTAGCTCTGTCCTGGGGCAACGCCTTGATCCAATGGAGGAGATAGGAGAGAGAAGGACGGTGGCTAAACTGTCATCTCTGCTGGAGTCCGAGTTCCACCCTATGCAGGACATACTGGATGCACTGAGGAGCTCATTTAGCAGCAGACTACATCATCCCAGGTGCACAACCGAGAGGTTTCGTAGGTCCTTCCTACCAACGGCTGTCAGACTGTACAACCTAAGCAGGGCTGCTCGCAGAGATAGCAAAAAGACGTAACAAACTAATAGGTTTTTTTTTTGAATGCAAAAGATGCAATAGACTTACACAATGGTCCTCTCCGGCATACAACTAGGAACATACCGGTCGCTATGGAGGGTGAGAATATGTATGGGCACATAATCATACCATGTAGGATAACTAAATAGACGGTTATGCTGTTTCATCCCACCTAGCAACAATGCTCTGCACTGTGTGTGTTTATATATTTACATATTTATTCCATCTAGCTACAATGCTCTGCACTGGGTGTGTTTATATTTATATATCTATATATTTATTCCATCTAGCTACAATGCTCAGCACTGGGTGTGTTTATATTTATATATCTATATATTTATTCCATCTAGCTACAATGCTCCGCACTGTGTTTTTATATATCTACATATTATTCCATCTAGCTACATTGCTCCGCACTGTGTGTGTTTATATACTTGCATATTTATTCCACCTAGCTGCAATGCTCCGTACTGTGGGTGTTTATATATTTACATATTTATTCCATCTAGCTACAATGCTCTGCACTGTGTGTTCATATATTCATATATTTATTCCATCCAGCTACAATGCTCTGCACTGTGTGTCTGTGTGTGTGTGTGTGTATATACATATATATTTTATAGTAATATGTACATATGTATATTAGCTGCTCTTGCTTGCTTGTTTTTTTTTTTTTTTTTTTTTTTTCTTGCCTTCTGATTGTTGCTCTGAGTGTTGCTATCCCTGTGCTGTTGCAATCCTGGAATTTCCCCGTTGTGGGACTAATAAAGGCTTATCTTATCTTATCTTATCTTATTAACCGCCTTCTCCTCTCTTCTCTCTCCACAGGCTGTGCATGCTTCCAGCGTGTCTTCCAGTTATTTAGTGGTGTATTTTGGGTTGGGGTGTTGTGTTAATAAACTTTGTGTAACTATAACTCTGTGTCTGAGTATTCTTCCGGAGTTGTTTGCCCTGCATTTGAGCCCTTGGTTGGTGAATTATGACAGAATGGTCCAGCCAGGATCAAGACTCAGTGGGCACTTCGCCGGGGGAATACTCAGCTCTTTCCCAATTAGACGCTACTGAGCGCCAAGTCATTGTTCTTGCGGCCCAATTGCAAACTATCCAACAGTTGGCTACCGTTATGGATCATCTGTGCCATCTGTCTCGTCCAGCTTCTTCTCCTTCCCCTGCTGGGTCGGCAGTTGCTATTATTCGCTGGACCACATCCATCCCTTCTCCAGCCCCATACGGAGGGGGGGGGGGGGTAAGGGGTTCCTGCTTTACTGCCAGCTATATTTTCAGCAGGTGACGGGGGAGTACTCGGACGATGCATCTAAAATACATTTTGTGACGTTGTTGCTTAGAGACCGGGTGCTTAGTTGGGCTCAGTCCATACTGAGCGGCCTGAAGGGGTCTCATTACACTTTTGAACGATTCATTCAGGAGTTTTCTCAGGTGTTCGACCATACAGAGAGTGAGGGGAACATACTAGTTCACTTATGGTGCTTCAGCAGGGAAACCGGTCGGTCGCCAATTTCTCTGTTAAGTTCCAGGTCGTCGCAGCGGATTCCGATTGAAATGACATTGCCTTACGCAGCGCCTTCCTCTGGGGCCTCAATTCCAACCTCCGCGACAACCTGACAATCCACACCAACCTCTCCTCTCTGGATGAGCTAATCGAGCAGGCTATTAGCCTAGATAATCGGTACTGCAAGCGAGCTAAGCAGCAGAAGGCAATTGCCTCTTCCTCTACGTCACGGCTGCCTCCACCGGTTCCCTATTCCAGGGAATCAGTGCCTCCTCCGGAGTCAATGGTCCTGGGTTGGGCTCAGTTGACTCCGGAGGAACGTGAGTGTTGTAGAAACTCGGGGGTCTGCATGTACTGTGGTTCTAAAGAACACACGCTGTTCACCTGCCCTGTTTGACCAAAAGACCCGGCCCACCAGTAGCCGTGGGGGGTCTGGCAGGTTGATCATCTACTAATCCCCCTGGGAACTTCTCTTTGCCAGCCCTTATCCAATTACCGGGGGCTGAGCTTAAAATCTCTGCTCTTGTGGATTCAGGAGCAGAGCAAAATTTAATTTCGTAAGCGGTGGTGCAAAAACAGAATATTCCTACAAAGGCCCTTCTGACTCCTCTGAACGTCACATCTCTTTCTGGTCACATATTGGCTGTGGTCATACATAAAACCGAACCCGTGTCTATTTTATTATCCAGTAATCATCGCAAGTTCCTGTCTTTTTTCATTTTGCCCAATTCATCCACTCCTGCGGTTATGGGTTACCCATGGCTCCGTCAGAATAACCCCATCATTAATTGGAGCCAAAATTCTATTTCCTCTTGGAGTCCATTTTGTTTGTCATCTTGTCTCCGTTCGGTCGCATGTTCTCCTACTCTCCCAATCCCCTCCCCTCCGGCCAAGTTGCCGGAACTCAGTCTTGTGCTCAAGGCTTATCATGATTTGGGGGACGTCTTTAGCAAGTCAAGGGCCCTATTGTTGCCACCTCAATGGTGCTATGACTGTGCTATTGACCTCCTCTCGGGCGCACGCCCGCCATCCAGTCGACTCTATAGTTTATGCGGGCCAAAGAGGGAGGCGATGGAGAGCTACATTAAAGACTCTTTGGGCTCATTTCCATCAAAATAAGAGCCAGTACTAATTTAGTTCTGGGGCTGGTGTCAGTGCTTAACCAGTTCAATTGTAGTGCCTCATAAGAACCAATTGGTTTTCCACCAATATGGAGCTAGTTGGGGATTATGTCAGGGCTACGTCATTACGTAGTGTGAAGTGCCTTTATGCAACCCCACAGAACACCACAGAAGAAGAAGTAGCAGCGCTAGCTTGTCAACATGTAGGAGTTTGTTGTCTCTTTGGGAGCGCTGCTTTTATTATTCCAAACCTGTAATACCATCCAAAAACAGTTTTATTCTTAATGGCAGAGAACAGCAGCTACGTTTAAGGAGACCAGTAATTATCAATATTTCAGTTATCAGCCATTGTTAGATCAAGTCTGCAGCGCGAGCATTGACTACACTTTTAAACATAGTATTTATGTCAGTTCTGTAATAGGTGGTGTTATGGCGCATTACGAGACGGAGGTCACCTGTTATGTCATGGCAAAAACTGATCAGCTGCCCAAAAAATGATTGTGAGGGGCCATATTGTTATGGGTTTATATTAGCCGTTAAATATATATTTCAACAGATAAACAGTACTTAGTTAGATATAACAAGATATATTTAACACTTATGATGCATTTTGAACCCGAAACAAACTTGATTTAGGATTAAAAGCAATTCAAATAATGCAGTCACAAGGTTACATGGAAAAATGCATAGATTTACTGCATATATACATGAAGATACTTTATCAATATATATTCTATGTACCTCCAAACAACGATGTTTTTTTACATAAATATTGCAGTCAAATAAATTCTATACGTTTTCCAAACTGCAACACTTTGGCCAACACTACAATTTTTCAGGTGCGATAAAACCTCAAAACATTTACACACATTGTAGGTGGACTGAGACCAGGCAGTCCACCTTTAACAAGCGGGCGCTCCTGGCTCCTGTAGATGGTGATCACTTTTTGGCACGACACCGGATTTCACCACCCAGTCGACCACATGCAGAAGTGGCTGATGAAACCCTTTTCGGACACAGGCAGACTTACCCCTGAACAACGTAACTACAACTACCGGATGAGCCGTGCATTTTCAGTTGTGGAAATGGCTTTCGGTGGCTTGAAAGGGCAATGGAGGTCCTTCCTGACAAGGAATGACTGCAAACTGGAGCTAAGCAAGAAAATGGTGCTCACCTGCTGCATACTTGATATTTGTGAGGAACATGGTGACAACTTTGGAATCCCAGACACATCTGATCACAGTCAGCCTCCAGTTCAACCACTAGCTGACCATACCAGTGTAGAATGACATTAGGGCAGCTTTAATGGAGTACTGTAACAGTGGGGAGCAGTAACCTGTTTAATGCCTGCCATGTCATTTGCAAAATATAACATGTGAAGTAGTTCAAAATAATTAATAAATAAAACATTCAGCTGACAATCAGTTCTCAGTGTACTCTGTTTTAAAGTATTTATATATTTTATAGGTACATTTACAAAGTTATTAAAGGTATACCCTTCTGTACTTGTATTCTATTCTGGTTAAAGTACTGATTCAAGTTTTTATTCATGTAGGGGTAACAAAAGACAGACTGTAAAGTGTAAAAGTTAAGAGTACTTTCCCCAGAAATGATCTTGTCCAGAGCTGACAGAATGTCATGTGGGACGTTGTCAAAAGAATATAAACTCATTATCATTTTTGAAGCTGGCAACTTGAAACATTTTCCACAGAAAAAAGTGCATAGATTTAAAGTTTGTTGCTGCTTATTCTTTAGAAAATGTGAAAAAAGTTATCAAAAATATGAGTAAGTCCACAAATACCAGCTATATTGTCCAATACCTGAAAAAATGAACTTAAGTGCAGTAATTCAGTACTTGTACTTTCACTTCCCACCACTATAATGTTATAGTGATTTGCATTGTTAAATAGCTTTACATTTCATGCATATGTTTGGTGTGAGGATAACAATTAATGTAGATGATGTGGCGGCATGATAATAGGCAGCGAACTGAGAGTTTTTGAGGGATTTTATTAATCATACCGCTATCACGAGAACTCACTCCAGCGCCGTGCATGCACGCCGGAGCAAGCCCGGAGGCTCTCAGGCAAAGGCAATGCGTGTAGTCAGATGAGCAGTGAGAGAGAGAGAATGAGCTACAGAGCATATGCAGTTTTTATACCCAGTTACAGACAATACATGAAAGGCATGGGACATTTGCATCACAGTCAGAGCAGGAAGAATGAACGTTTGCATTTGAGTGTCACACATAACAATAGGGAGATTACTGGCCAGAATTCGCCTCTTCTCCGGAGCTGTAGGACAAAAGAGGTTAGAAGGCACATCTACATATTGTTATCAGTCCATAGATCACACTGCTGTGTTAATTGCTCCCGTTGAGCGCTCTGCTTGTCCGTGGCTGTTGTGGGGGTTACCCATAATGACATAATTCTTGGCCCAGGAAACACACACGCAGACTCAGGTAGATTTGATAGCTTTATTCAACCAGAAAAGTGTGTTTGGATGCGTGTATGTGATATGGTAGTGGTTTGTGGGTGCAAGATGAGAACAGGAACAGAGCAGCACGCCGTGCGGCCAGGCAAACCTATGGGAGACACACAGACAGGGGATGAGCTGGGCAAAACCACACGGGAAAATGATGCAGAGTTGTACCTACTTGCAGAGAGAATGGTGGCTGGCGTTGGCGAGGATTACAGGCCTGGGAGACAGCGCCCTGCTGCGCACACAGCGAAGCATGAAGATGTGGGAGGTGAGGATGGCGTAGGAGAGGGTATCCACCGCCAGGGAATCCACCTGTGCACAGGGGAAGGCTGAGAGAACAGGTGAGAGATATGACAGCTTACATGAAGCAGCGATGAATGGCAGGACTGGAGAGGTGATCCTGCTGAGGATTTGAGCGCGTTGTAAAACAGACGCCTCCAGACCGATGCTCAGGGCAAGTTGGAATAAATAGCTCCGCGCTAACGAGGCACAGGTGTGCGCCCAGCTGAGGCGGAAGCCTGAGCGCGGCGAGCCGTGACAGTACTCCCCCCCCTAACAGCGCCTCCTGGTGCTGGTTTATCCGGGTGTGCTCGGTGGAACTCCGTGATGAGGTCCTGGTCCAGCACAAAAGAAGAATGCACCCAGGATTTCCACTCTGGGCCATATCCCCCCCAATCCACCAAGTACTGCAGCCCACGACCTCGACGCCGGGAGTCCAGGATGGAAGCAACTCCCCACGCCGGGTGGCCGTCGATCATCATGGGAGCGGGCAGCGCCCTAGGAGGAGGACAGAGTGGATCGAAGGCAACAGGCTTAACCTTGGACACATGAAAAGTGGGACACACACGGGGGGGGGGGCAAACGCACAGCCACCGGGTTAACGATTTTGGAAATAACGAAGGGTCCAAGAAACCGTGGAGCCAACTTCCTCTTCTCGGCTTTAAGATTGATGTCCTGCGACGAAAGCCAGACCCGTTGACCCACCTGGTAATTAGGAGCCGGCTTCCTGTGGCGATTGGCAGTGGTGCTGTTGCACTCCGCCGTGCGTAAAAGCGCCTCTCGCGCCCTGGTCCACAAGTTCCGGCAGCGTCTCACATGCGCCTGAATGGAGGGAACAGCCAACTCACCCTCCTGGTCGGGAAACAAGGGGGGATTGTACCCCAACGACGCCCTGAAGGGGGACATACCAGTGGCCGATGACCGTGCCGTATTGTGGGCGTACTCAACCCAGGCCAAGTAAGAGCTCCAGGAGGATGGGTTGGAAGAAGTCACACAGCGCAGGGCAGCCTCCAGCTCCTGATTGGTGCGCTCACACTGTCCGTTGGATTGGGGATGATAACCAGAGGAAAGGCTCACCGTGGCCCCCAGGGCATTACAGAAGCACCTCCACACTTGTGACACAAACTGAGGCCCTCGATCCGATACGACGTCCAAAGGGATCCCATGCAGTCTGACCACATGTTGGACGAGGAGATCGGCCGTCTCTCATGCCGAAGGGAGACCCCGAAGTGGCACAAAGTGGGCAGCCTTAGAGATGCGATCCACAAACGTCAAAGCCGTGTCGTAGGTGTTAGAGACAGGGAGGCCAGTGACGAAGTCGAGGGCGATGTGCAACCAGGGCCTGCCCGGAACTGGCAGGGGCTGGAGTAGACCCGCAGGGGGAGAGTTTGGAGATTTACCAGTGGCACACTGGGGGCAAGCCCGGACGTACTTGGCAACATCCTTTTGGAGACCCGGCCACCAGAAAGAGCGTTGTAGGAGGTCCACCAGTTGGGAGACGCCAGGGTGACAGGCGAGCTTGGACGTGTGGGCCCAGTGAATGACCTCCCCCCGAACAGCTGATGGGACGAAGAGTCTGCCATCCGGGCCACCGCCAGGGTCCGGTTCCGCCTCCTGCGCCTTCTGGATCTTGTCCCTGATGGACCAGGAGACTGCCCTCACGACGCATGAGCTGGGAAGGATGGTATGGTCCGACTCCTCCGGGGCCTCAGAAGCGAACTGTCTAGACAAAGCATCGGGCAACCCATTCTTTGAGCCTGGACGGTAGGTGATGGTAAATTGGAACCGAGCAAAAAACAGAGACCAGCGCACCTGGCAGGCATTCAGACGCTGCGCTGACCTCAAATACTCGAGGTTCTTGTGGTCCGTCCAAACCACAAAAGGCTGAGCTGCCCCCTCCAGCCAGTGATGCCACTCCTGCAGCGTGAGCTTGACAGCAAGAAGTTCCCTGTCGCCGACGTCATAATTTTGCTCGGCTGCTGACAACCGTCGGGAGAAGAAGGCGCAGGGCCGCTTAATTCCATCCACTGGTGAACGCTGGGAGAGCACCGCCCCCACCCCCGTGTCAGATGCATCCACCTCCACCAGGCACTGCAGCGCGGGGTCAACCTGGGTTAGGACCCGGGAGGACAAGAACTCCATCTTGAGGGTCTTGAATGTGGTCGCCGCCTCTTCGGACCACTAGAAAGGCACCTTGGAAGAAGCGAGGCAGGTCAGGGGAGTAACAATGGCACCAAAGTTGGGGACAAAGCGACGGTAGAAATTGGCGAAGCTGATGAATTGCTGCACCTGTTTCCTGGAGGTAGGTGTGGGCCACTCAACCACCGCTTTAACCTTAGCAGGGTCGGGGAGAATCTGATTGTGAGAGATGACAAATCCCAGGAAAGAGGTGGTCTTGGCATAGAACTCACATTTCTCTGCCTTGATGTAGAGCCTATTTTCCAACAACCGCTGCAGGACCCGCCTCACGTGAGCCTGGTGCTCATCCTGTGACCTGGAGAAGATGAGTATGTCATCCAGGTAAACGAAGACAAAGACCCCCAGGAAATCTCGTAGGACGTCATTGATGAGTCGTTGAAAGACGGCAGGAGCGTTGGTGAGCCCAAACTTCATCACTAAGTACTCGAAGTGGCCGCTGGGCGTCCTAAAGGCCGTGTTCCACTCATCGCCCTCCCGGATCCGGATGAGGTGGTAAGCGCTGCGGAGATCTAACTTCATGAACCAGGTCGCTCCCTGGAGGGAGTGGAAGGCAGTGTCCATTAGAGGCAGGGTGTAGCGGTCCTTTACTGTGATGTCATTAAGGGCCCTGAAGTCGATGCACGGGCAAAGGGACCCATCTTTCTTGGAAACAAAGAAGAAGCCGGCACCGAGCGGGGACGAGGAGGGGCAGATGATCCCAGCACTGAGTGACTCCCTGATGTAAGTATCCATTGCCTCGCGTTCAGGAGCTGAAAGGCTGTAGAGATGGCTGGATGGTAAGGGTACCCCCGGGCGGAGGTTAATGGCGCAGTCATACGGCCGGTGAGGGGGAAGAGACATGGCTTTAGACTTGCTGAATGCCATCCCCAAGTCGTGAAACTCCTGGGACACCAGGGTGAGGTCCGGAGGATCGGAGACCGGCGCGGGCGAAGGAGAGGATGGGGCACAAGCCGCAGACTGGAGACAGGTACTCAGGCAGAAGGGGCTCCAAGAAAGGACGTTACCAGACCTCCAATCGAGGACGGGGTTGTGCAGGCGCAGCCATGGGTAACCCAGAATGACACGGTCCGCAGAGGAAGACAAGACATAAAAGGTTAGGTCCTCATGGTGGTTGCCAGAGATAATTATAGGCACCGGCTTGGTGCGATGCATTACTACCCCCAGGGGAGAGCGACAGAGGGTGACCAGATTAAGAGGGGCTGACAATGGCTGACAGGGTATACTCAGACGGGTTGCCAGGCTCTTGGAAATGAAGTTTCCACGGTATGCTGGTTGCCTCCACAATACATGCAGAGACCCAGTTCCCGTCGGCGTTGTCTCTCCGCTAGAGGGAGCCTGGTGCGCCCGATCGACATAGCCTCTGACTCATCAGCGGACTCCGGAGTGGGTAACGCCAGGGGGCGAGACTGAGGAGAGTGGGCAGAAGATCCACGTGAGTGGCCAGCTGACTTCTGCTCTGCGGCCCGCTCCGGCAGCCTGTTGTCCAAACTAATGGGTAGGGAGATAAGTTCGGACAGCCGCCCTGGGAGATCCCGACTGGCCAATTCGTCCCGCAGACCTGAATTGAGGCTACGGAGGAAAATGCAGCAGAGAGAAGCCTCTCCCCAGCCAACCTCCTCCACTGCCACCCGGAAGTCAACAGCGTGATCCGCCGCTGACCGGCTTCCCTGTTGAAGACTAAGGAGCCGATCGGCGAGGACGCTGTCACGACGCGAGTGATCAAACACCTCAAGAAAGTCCTGCACGAACCGGTCATAGGAGAGGTTCGCGTAGCTGGGCTTCGACATGACGGCGTAAGCCCAAGCTAGCACTCGCCCTTCCAAAAGATTAGCCATGTAGTCGATTTGGCTGTGGTCTGAGGGGAAATCCCCGGGGACGCGCAGGAACACTGACTCACACTGTAAGATAAACCCCCGTACCCCACCGAGCTTCCCGTTGAAGTGAGCAGGGGTTGGAATCGGTGTGAGCCGGGTCGGCACCCCCGAGCTAGACTGGCCAGCCATGGAAGCGGCCGAAGCCAAGACGCCTTGATGAGCCGGGAGGAAAGCCTGCGGGGGGTCAAGACAGTCTAACCGGTGAGTTATTGTAGTCAACTGATTGAGAATTACCTGCTGTTGATGAGCTATCATATCCACCCGAGCCTCGAGGGTGGAAAAACGGCATGTGAGCCCGCTGTCCGCTGGGCCGCTCTGCTGGAGCCGTACTGACATAATTCTCGTCCCAGGAAACACACACGCAGGCTCAGGTAGATTTGATAGCTTTATTTAACCAGAAAAGTGTGTTTGGATGTGTGTATGTGATATGGTAGTGGTTTGTGGGTGGAAGATGAGAACAGGAACAGAGCAGCACGCCGTGTGGCCAGGCAACCCTATGGGAGACACAGACAGGGGATGAGCTGGGCAAAACCACACGGGAAAATGATGCAGAGTTGTACCTACTTGCAGAGAGAATGGTGGCTGGCGTTGGCGAGGATTACAGGCCTGGGAGACAGTGCTCTCCTGCGCACACGGCGAAGCGTGAAGATGTGGGAGGAGAGGATGGCGTAGGAGAGGGTATCCGCCGCCAGGGAATCCACCTGTGCACAGGGGAAGGCTGAGAGAACAGGTGAGAGATAGGACAGCTTACGTGAAGCAGCGATGAATGGCAGGACTGGAGAGGTGATCCTGCTGAGGATTTGAGCGCGTTGTAGAACAGACGGCTCCAGACCGATGCTCAGGGCGAGGTGGAATAAATAGCTCCGCGCTAACGAGGCGCAGGTTTGCGCCCAGCTGAGGCGGAAGCCTGAGCGGGGCGAGCCGTGACAGTAGAAGCAGAAAAGCATTTAAGGAAAGACAGCTTTTATTTACAAAATGTTCAAAAACTTATGACTGCTACATATGAAATATTATGTACACACAGCCAAAAATATCAATGCTGTGATAGTTACTTTGTTTGCAGTCCCTCAAGCACAGACACTACATGTCCCATCAGTCCAACAAGGGTGTTGGTACTGTCCTCCATCTTCTGGATGCTTTGCAGCAAAGCGGAGGTCAGCTGCTCCTCCCTCCTGCTCTGCTCCTGCTGTCTCTCCTCTGACCTCTCCAGGTAGTCAAGACGGAGGTCCATGTTTGTGTCCCACTTCTGTTTCCCTGGAAACAATGCAGGAATTGTCAGTACAAGATTGAATACGTCTATTCAACATCCATTTACTGTTAGTGGCATCACAACATTCAGTTCAAGTGTATAATTGGTTTAATTCACTCCCTGCTTTGTGTGAATGGGTCATGATCTGAACATATATTACCTAATCTGGTCTGATGAGAAGAGGAAGAGCAGGAGGAGGGCAAGCTTGGTGCTGGTGAAGGTCAGCTGGACACCACAGGTCTGGGTGGTTCTCCCTGATCATCCAGGTATAATAAATCTGTAAATACAAAAAAAAAAAGTGTTTTAGTTTGTGCAGTGTCCAACTTAAGCCTTCCATTAAATGTGCAGACATAGAAGGCAGTTTTATTCAATATCAATATTAGCAATGCTTACATGTCTGATTATGGAATAGAAGAATCGGAATAGAATAGGCTTCATTGTCACTGTGCAGTTGTACAGTACATTGACATTGTAGGTGCTCCACCAGGCTACTGTGCAATAAAGTAAGAGAAGGATTAGCTAAAACACGGTTACACAACACACAATTAAACGAGTGAAATTTTAAAAAAATGGCCCGAGATTATGGAATTATTACCAAATTAGTAAAAAAGATGATGTTACTAGTGTGTTTGGTAGAAAAATCTCCCATAACACAATGTAAGGCACCCATTCATACACAGTATTGATACCACAAAAAACGTATTTTGTGCTGGATGTCTTTATAAAAAAAAAAAAAGTATTCTGTAAGACGCTAACATTTTTGTTCTTGTTTTCTCTCAAATGAGCATTTCAAGATATATGGCGACACCACGGACGTCATTTGAGAAAACAATAAGCAGTATTGATAATGAACAAACGGCGTATTTTGCACTGGATATCTAACAATTGTGTAAGATGCTAAGATTTTTGTTCTAGTTTCTCAAACGCGCATTTCTTTATGGCGAGGAGAAACGTTCATGGTAAAAACACTGTTAGCTTGTTAGCATAGCTAACTGAAAATACTATAGGCACAAGAGTGAATAAAAAAATATCGGCACTTTGGCCGTTACATATCAATACAAGTGATATACATTTGTCAGCAAAGATGGTCTGTTCATTTCTTTATGGCGAGGACAAACGTTTGGTCGTAGTAAAGGCATTGTTTGCTTGTTAGCATAGCTAACCGAAAATACTATAGTCACAAGAGTGAGTAAAAAAATATTCGCACTTTGGCCGTTACATATCAATATATGTATATATATAACATATCAATACATATCAATATATAAGTATACATATCAATATATGTTTATATATACATATATATGTATGTGTGTGTGTATATATATATATATATATATATATATATGTGTGTGTGTGTGTGTGAGCAA
This sequence comes from Pholidichthys leucotaenia, assembly GCA_020510985.1. NCBI lineage: Eukaryota > Metazoa > Chordata > Actinopteri > Cichliformes > Pholidichthyidae > Pholidichthys > Pholidichthys leucotaenia. The sequence goes on from CM035837.1 coordinate 21,338,812, forward strand.
TATATGTATACATATCAATATCTATATACATATCACTATTACATATATATATATACACACTACCGTTCAAAAGTTTGGGGTCACCCAGACAATTATTTTGTGTTTTCCACAAAAAGTCACACTGATTTACCACCATGAGTTGTAAAATGAATAGAAAATATAGTCAAGACATTGACAAGGTTAGAAATAATGATTTGTATTTGAGCTTTGGGTAATGACCGAAAGAACGAGATCGCGGATACAAGCGGCTGAAATGAGCTTTCTCCGTAGGATTGCTGGACTCACCCTCAGAGATAGGGTGAGGAGCTCAGTCATCCGGGAGAGGCTCAGAGTAGAACCGCTGCTCCTCCACATTGAAAGGAGTCAGTTGAGGTGGTATGGGCATCTGATTAGGATGCCTCCTGGACGCCTCCCACTTGAGGTGTTTCAGGCACGTCCCACTGGGAGGAGACCCCGGGGCAGACCCAGGACTCGGTGGAGAGACTATGTCTCCCAGCTAGTCTGGGAACGCCTTGGTATCTCCTCTGAAGAGCTGGAGCAGGTGGCTGGGGAGAGGGAAGTCTGGGCTTCTCTGCTTGAACTGCTGCCTCCGCGACCCGGACCTCCGGAAAAGCGGTAGAAGATGGATGGATGGATGGATGGATTTGTATTTGAAATAATATTTTTTTCCAGATACTCAACCTGCTCAAAGGAAGGTCAGTTTTATAGCTTCTCTAACCAGCTAAACTGTTTTCAGCTGTGCTAACATGATTGCACAAGGGTTTTCTAATCATCCATTAGCCTTCTGACGCAATGAGCAAACACATTGTACCATTAGAACACTGGAGTGATAGTTGCTGGAAATGGGCCTCTATACACCTATGTAGATATTGCACCAAAAACCAGACATTTGCAGCTAGAATAGTCATTTACCACATTAGCAATGTATATTAGATATTAGAGTGTATTTCTGATTAGTTTAAAGTTATCTTCATTGAAAAAAACAGTGCTTTTCTTTCAAAAATAAGGAAATTTCTAAGTGACCCCAAACTTTTGAACGGTAGTGTATATATATATATACACAATAGATAGATAGATAGATAGATAGATAGATAGATAGATAGATAGATAGAAATATTCTTTAATTTTTGGCATTTTAAAGACAATACACTTACCAGTGTGTTTTGAGCAGTTTCTTGTACGGACACAACCATGGCAGTTAAGATGGTCCGGCTGGCTGGCCTATCCTCCAAAACAGTTAATCGCTTGCTCTGCTATTTGGAAAGCAACATGGTGGTCAGTAATGTTTTGAAGCTGGTCAGTTAACCACGCCCATGGCTGTGGACATAACCAACGTAAACTAGTGCTGCCAGTGGCCCAGCTAGGAGTTGGGGCCATGATAGCCCCACTTTTGAGAGCCTGGAAATGGTGCTTCAGGCCGTGGAAAACCAAAGAACTGGTGCCAATCAGGTTCTGGCTCCAGTTAAGCACTGGAACCGTTTTGGTGGAAAAGACCTATTTGAGCTCCAGTCTTAGCCGTCCCTCTTCCGCTCCTCTTGGTGCTGGGTTTTTCTTTGTGGAATAAAAAGACAGGTCCTTACAACCTTGCATTGATTACCGGGAACTGAATGCCATCACCATTAACAATAAATACCCTCTTCCACTCATTAACTCAGTCTTCGAGCTTTTGCAGCATGTGCACGTTTTCACCAAACTTGACCTCAGGAATGCGTATCACTTGATCCGTATACGGGAGGGTGATGAGTGGAAAACGGCGTTTAAAACTCATCTTGGGCAGTTTGAATATCTCGTGATGCCGTTTGGGCTCACCAACGCCCCCATTGTTTTTCACTGCCTGATTAATGATGTCCTCCGGGATATGGTTAATCAGTTTGTTTTTGTGTATTTGGATGGCATCTTAATTTTTTCCTGCGCACTGGAAAAGCACACAGTTCATGTCTGGGCTGTGTTACAATGCCTTCTTGAGAATCCGCTGTACGCCAAGGCTGAAAAGTGTGAGTTCTCATCTCGCTCCACTTCATCCCTTGAGTTCATTGTTGCTGAGGGTGAATTCATGGCCGACCCAGTGAAGGTCAGGGCGGTCTTTGATTGGCCAACCCCACAGACCAGGAAGCAGCTCCAGCGCTTCCTGGGCTTTGCAAAGTTTTACCGCAGCTTCAACCGTAATTACAATGAAGTTGTCCTGCCTTTGACTCAACTGACCTCTACTAAGGTCTCTTTCAAGTGGTCTGAAGTGGCGGAACAGGCCTTTGCTGAGCTTAAGGCTCTTTTTTCCAAGATGCCCGTCTTGACTCAGGTCAACACCCAGTCATTGACATAACGTTCGGCTCAGGAGACGCACACACACAGGCTCAGAGTAGTTCAAACTGTTTATTAACAACAGGGATGTTTGGGTGCGTGTCTGCGGAATGTTAATGTGTTGGTGGTGGCGTCTGCTTCGGACCCAGAGGCAGGAGACCGTTCAGCCGGCAACCCTATGGGAGAAATTAGACACAGGGTGATGAGCACACACCAACACAGGAGGAGAATAGGCGAGGGAGAGAAGCTTACTTGTTTGGGCAGATGACTGGCGCTTCAAGGATGGAAGCCCGGGAGACAGCCACCTGCAGGGCTCGGTGCAGCAGCGAGGAGAGACGAGGGACGGGATTGTCCGCCGCCGAGGAATCCACCTGTGCACAGGGGAGCAAACTGGAGAGATGAGGTAAGTGATCTTCTTACCGGTAAAGAGGATGCTGAAGAGAATGTGGTAGAAGTCCATGCAAGGGAAATGAAGTCTACGGCTTCAGGCCGACGCTCAGGGCGAGGCGGCTTTTATCCTTCGCCGCTGACGAGTAGCAGGTGCGTGGGCAGGTGGCGCCGCTGATGAATGGCGCGGCGTGACAGTACTCCCCCCTCTAGCAGCGCCTCCTGGCGATGGCTTATCCGGGTGCGCTCGGTGGAAGTCCGCGATGAGCGATGGGTCCAACACAAACGACGGCGGCACCCACTGTCGATGCTCGGGCCCATAGCCCTCCCAGTCCACCAAGTATTGCAACCCACGACCCCGGCGCCGGGAGTCCAGGATGGAGGAGGCGGACCAGGCCGGATGGCCACCAATCATCGGGGCGCGGGTTGCGCTGCAGGAGGAGGGCAAAGGGGGTCAGTAACCGCCAGTTTCACCTTCGACACGTGGAAAGTAGGATGAATGCGGAGGGAGGGGGGAATAGCCACGCGCACAGCCACCGGGTTGATGATCCGGGTGATGGGGTAGGGACCCATGAAGCGCTGTGCCAGCTTTCTCCTCTCGCCTTTTAGAGTGACGTCCTGGGTGGAAATGTAAACAAGCTGCCCAACTCTGTACGCCGGGGCAGGTCTCCTACGCCGGTCCGCCACAGTCCTGTTGCGCTCCGCTGTGCGCAATAGCGCATGGCGCGCGGCAGCCCAGGTGGAGCGGAACTGCCTGAGATGGGCCCTGACTGACGGGACAGTTACTTCACTCTCCTGCTCCGGAAACAGCGGGGGGTCGTAACCCAGGGACGCTTTGAAGGGGGACATCCCTGTAGCAGAAGAGCGAGCGGTGTTGTGGGCATATTCAACCCAGGCAAGATGGTTGCTACAGGACGCGGGTTTGGATCTGGACACACAGCGGAGCGCAGCCTCCAGCTCCTGGTTGGTCCTCTCACACTGCCCGTTGGATTGGGGGTGATGGCCAGAGGAGAGGCTCACCTTGGCTCCGATGGCGTTGCAGAAAGACCTCCAAACCTCAGATGAAAACTGGGGGCCCCGGTCCGAGACCACGTCCACCGGAATCCCATGCAGCCTGACCACGTGTTGGACGAGGAGGTCCGCCGTCTCCAGGGCAGTAGGGAGGCCTCGCAGGGGGACGAAGTGCACGGCCTTGGAGAAGCGGTCCACGATGGTCAGGATGGTGTCATAGGAGTTGGAGATGGGGAGTCCGGTGACGAAATCCAGAGCGATGTGCGACCAGGGCCTGCCAGGGACGGGCAGGGGCTGGAGCAGACCCGCTGGAGGGGCATTTCCCGACTTGCAGGTGGCACAGATTGGGCAAGCCCGGGCGTAGCGGGCTGCATCCCTCCGCAGGCCTGGCCACCAAAAGGACCGTTGGAGGAGATCTATCATCCGGGAGGTGCCAGGGTGACAGGTGAGCTTGGAGGTGTGGAGCCAGTGGATGACCTCTCCTCGGACCGCGGATGGCACGAACAGCCTCCCCTCCGGTCCGCCGCCAGGGTCAGGTTCCACCTCCTGTGCCTTCCGGATCTTGCTCTCAATGTCCCACGAGATGGCTCCCACGACGCACGACCTGGGCAGGATGGAGTGGGGCGCCTCCTCCGACTCCACGGGGGCGAACTGCCTGGAGAGGGCGTCAGGCAGGACGTTCTTAGAGCCAGGCCTGAAGGTGATGGAAAATTGGAACCTGGCGAAGAACAGGGACCAGCGCGCCTGGCGGGCGTTCAGGCGCTTGGCAGACCGTAAGTATTCCAGGTTCTTGTGGTCCGTGAGGACCACAAACGGCAGGCTTGCCCCCTCTAACCAGTGGCGCCACTCCTGCAGGGCGAGCTTGATGGCCAAGAGCTCTCTGTCCCCCACATCGTAGTTTCTCTCCGCCGGGGACAAGCGCCGGGAGAAGAAGGCGCACGGTCGCTTGGCGCCATCGTCCGGTGACCGCTGGGACAGCACTGCTCCCACTCCCGTGTCCGAGGCGTCTACCTCTACAATGCACTGCAACGCGGGGTCGACCTGGCGAAGGACCCGGGAGGAGGAGAATTCCGCCTTCAGCGCCTCAAAGGCGGCAGCGACCTCTTCGGTCCACCGGAACGGGACCTTCGGGGACGTGAGGCGGGTCAGTGGTCCAACGATGGCACTGAAGTTGGGAACAAAGCGGCGGTAGAAATTGGCGAAGCCAACAAATTGCTGCACCTGCTTCCGGGATGCAGGTGTAGGCCATTCCACCACCGCCTTTACCTTCTCTGGGTCGGGGAGCACCTTATCGTGGGCGATGATGAACCCCAGGAAGGACGTACTCCTGGCGTAAAATTCACACTTTTCTGCCTTAACGTACAGACGGTTCTCCAGCAGCCTTTGGAGGACCCGCCTCACGTGGACCTGGTGCTCATCCCTGGACTTGGAGAAGATGAGGATATCGTCCAGGTAGACGAACACGAAAAGGCCAATGAAGTCCCGGAGGACGTCATTAATGAGGCGCTGGAAGACTGCAGGAGCGTTGGTCAACCCGAACGGCATCACCAGATATTCAAAGTGGCCGTTCGGGGTACGGAAGGCCGTTTTCCACTCATCTCCCTCCCGGATCCGGACGAGGTGGTAAGCGCTGCGTAGGTCCAGCTTGGTGAACCAGGTCGCCCCCTGGAGGGAGTGGAAAGCAGTGTCCATGAGAGGCAGGGTGTAACGGTCCCTCTCCGTGATATTATTGAGGGCCCGGTAGTCGATACAAGGGCGGAGGGACCCATCCTTTTTCCCCACGAAGAAGAACCCTGCCCCCACGGGTGACGATGATGGGCGGATAATCCCAGCACTTAATGATTCCTTCAGGTAGGCGTTCATCGTCTCCTTCTCCGGCGCAGACAGGCTGTAAAGGCGACCAGAAGGTAAGGGAGCCCCCTGGCGGAGGTTGATGGCGCAGTCATAGGGCCGATGAGGGGGAAGAGACATAGCTTTCGCTTTGCTGAACACCATACCCAGGTCGTGAAATTCTGGGGGCACCAGAGACAGGTCCGGGGGTGCAGCGTCCGTCGCAGGGGGAGGAGCGGACGGAGAGCAGGCAGCGGACTGAAGGCAGGTGCCCATACAGAACGTACTCCATGCCGAGATCCCAGCTGATTTCCAATCCAGGACCGGATTGTGAAGGCGGAGCCAGGGATACCCCAGGATGACGGGCGACACAGAGTTGGGAAGGACGTAAAAGGTCATCTCCTCCCGGTGGTTTCCCGAGATGATGACCGGTAGGGGAACAGTTTGATGTGTCACTCTCCCGAGGGTGGCACGGGAGAGGTGGATCAGGGAGATGGGAGTGTTGAGTGCCTGGCAGCGGATGCCCAATCGGGTTGCCAGGCTTTGTGAAATGAAGCTGCCTTCTGCGCCCGAATCCACCAGTGCGTGGGTGAGGTGCCCAGTAGGGTTATGGCAGAAACGGATGGGCAGCTTCAATTGAGTAAGTGATCCTAACCGATTGACATCCGCGAGGCTTCCAACAGTGACTCGCGGACCCCACCGACTGGCTTTCCGTGGACAACGCTCCACGGTGTGTTGGTCGCCTCCGCAATACATGCAGAGGCCCAACTCACGGCGGCGTTGTTTCTCCACAGGGGAAAGTTTAGTCCAGCCCGTCACCATCGGCTCCGACTCCTCGGGGCGCGATGCTGGCGGCGCCGCCAGGGGGCGAGCTTGGAACAGGTGCGGCGAGGCTCCACGAGGGCGAGAAGAAGAAGACCTCCGCCCCGAGGAGCGCTCGCGCAGCCTGTTATCCAAACTTATCGCTAAGGATGTCAGCTCCGCTAGCGTCCCAGGGATATCCCGACCAGCCAGTTCATCCCTCAGATCACTATTGAGGCTGCGGAGGAACAGGCCACAGAGGGAGCGTTCCTCCCAGCCCAATTCCTCCGCCGCTACCCGGAAGTCGACCGAGTGGTCCGCTGCCGACCGGCTTCCCTGCTGGAGAGCGAGAAGCCGATCGACCTGGACCGTTTCGGTTTGTGAGTGGTCAAAGACCTCCAGAAAGCGCCTCACGAATTGGTCATAGGTGAGGGTGGCATAACTGGGCCTCGCCATTACGGCGTAGGTCCAGGTTAACGCACGCCCCTCCAGAAGATTCCCTATGTAACCAATTCGGCTGTGATCCGAGGGAAAATCTCCGGGCACACGGTGGAACACGGACTCACACTGCATAATAAACCCCCGCGCTCCGCCGAGCTTACCGCTAAAGCGGGCGGGGGTCGGAATCGGCGTGAGCCGAACCGGTGCCACTGGAGCCGGCTGGACGGCCGCTGGAACAGCAGGAGCCGCGCCACCCTGGCGAGTCGGGAGGAACGGCTGTTGGGGATCCAAGCGGTTCAATCGGTTAGTCAGTTCTAATAATTGATTAAGAACCACCTGTTGCTGATAAACAATCTGATCCACCCGAGCCTCGAGGATGGTAAACCGGTGTGCGAGCCCGCCGTCCGCCGAGCCGCTCTGCTGAAGCCGTACTGACATAACGTTCGGCTCAGGAGACGCACACACACAGGCTCAGAGTAGTTCAAACTGTTTATTAACAACAGGGATGTTTGGGTGCGTGTCTGCGGAATGTTAATGTGTTGGTGGTGGCGTCTGCTTCGGACCCAGAGGCAGGAGACCGTTCAGCCGGCAACCCTATGGGAGAAATTAGACACAGGGTGATGAGCACACACCAACACAGGAGGAGAATAGGCGAGGGAGAGAAGCTTACTTGTTTGGGCAGATGACTGGCGCTTCAAGGATGGAAGCCCGGGAGACAGCCACCTGCAGGGCTCGGTGCAGCAGCGAGGAGAGACGAGGGACGGGATTGTCCGCCGCCGAGGAATCCACCTGTGCACAGGGGAGCAAACTGGAGAGATGAGGTAAGTGATCTTCTTACCGGTAAAGAGGATGCTGAAGAGAATGTGGTAGAAGTCCATGCAAGGGAAATGAAGTCTACGGCTTCAGGCCGACGCTCAGGGCGAGGCGGCTTTTATCCTTCGCCGCTGACGAGTAGCAGGTGCGTGGGCAGGTGGCGCCGCTGATGAATGGCGCGGCGTGACAGTCATAGTTTGTGGTTGAGGTGGATGCATCTGATGTGGGGGTGGGTGCCGTTCTGTCCCAATGCTCCGTCTCCGACCAAAAATTATATCGTTATACGTATTTCTCTCGGCAGTTGACCCCCGCTGAGAGGAACTATGACATTGGAGATCGTGAGCTTTTGGCCATCAAGTTAGCGTTGGAGGAGCGGAGACACTGGCTAGAGGGAGCCATTCATCCTACCATTGTCTGGACGGATCATAAAAATTTGGAATATTTGAGATCTGCCAGAAGGCTAAATTCTAGACAGGCCCTTTGGGCTCTGTTTTTCCTGAGGTTCAATCTTTCCATCACCTACCGCTGTGGCTCTCACAATATTAAACCTGATGCTCTTTCTCACCAGTTCTCCACCGATCACCTTCGCTCCTCTGATTTTCTCATTCCTCTTCCTCCCTCTGAACCTATCCTGCCCACTTCCTGAATTGTTGGTGCCCTCTCTTGGGAAATCGAGCAGAGGGTTTGGCAGGCCCAGTTGTCGGAACCTATCCCTGAGGGAGGCCCGGCCAATTGTTTGTATGTCCCTTCTGGTCTCTGCAGTGACGTCATCCAGTGGGGGCACACTAGCTTTTTTGCATGTCACCCAGGTATCTCTCTGACTGTGGAGCTACTGCAATGGATATTTTGGTGGCCAAAATTCTGTGCTGATGTTCGGGACTTTGTTAAAGCCTGTCAAGTCTGTGCAACTAATAAATCTAATCCTTCCCTTCCAGCCGGCCTCCTTCTTCCCCTGCCTGTTCCCAGTGACCCCTGGTCTCATGTGGCTTTGGACTTTGTTACAGGTCTTGCTCCATCCCAAGGTAACACTGTCATTCTCACCATTGTTGACTGCTTATCTAAATTCATTCATCTGGTTCCTCTGCCTAAGCTACCCTCGGCCACTGAGACTGCCAATCTCCTCACTTCCCACATCATCCGCCTATCATGGCATTCCTATTGACATTGTTTCTGACCAGGGTCCTCAGTTCATGTCACAGGTTTGGAAGGCCTTCTGTTGCTCCCTGGGTACCACCGTCAGCCTTACATCTTGATACCACCCACAGAGTATTGGTCAGATTGAGCGTGCTCATCAGTCCTTGGAGGCTGCCCTGTGGTGCGTGGCTTCCTGTAACCCTACAACCTGGAGCTCTCATCTCACCTTGGTGGAGTATGGCATGAACTCTGCTGTCTCTTCTGCCACCGGTTTAACAGCTTTCGAGGCCTCTGTGGGGTATACTCTGCCTCTGCTCCCTGTGGCGGAGAGGGAGGTTGCAGCGCCATCTGTGGAGGCCCATGCTCGCCGCTGCTGTTGGATCTGGAGGTTGACCCGGGCCACTCTTCTCTGCTTAGCTGAGCTGAACCGTTTGTACGCAGATCGCAGACGTGCACTGGCTCCCAAGTACGCTGTAGGGCAGAGAGTGTGACTGTCTGCGGAACAGGTGCCTCTGAAGACTGAATCCCGGAAACTATCTCCACACTTTTTGGGTCCTTATCCCATCGCCGAAGTCATTAATGATGTCACCATTCGACTCAAGCTTTCTCCGGCACTCTGCATTCACCAAACATTTCATGTTTCCCGGATTAAGCCTGTCTCCACCAGTCCCCTCTGCCCTCCTACGAAACCTCCTCTGCCTCCTCAGATCCGGGATGGTCAGGTCACCTACACCATCTAGAGGATTTTGGACGTCCGTCGTCAAGGTCAAGACTTACAGTATCTCGTCCATTGGGAGGGGTATGGATTGGAGGAGAGGTCCTGGATTCCCAGAGATATTTTCCCACGAAAAGAGCATGGTTTGAGCTTTCCATCATTCACATCCTGATAAGCCTGGTGGGACACCAGGAGGCGTTCCTTGAGGGGTGGTACTGTGATGAACTGGTGAGCGTGCTCCCCCTCCCCTCCTGTGTGTGTTCCCTCTGCCTGTTTCCCGCCTTTGCAGCTCATCAGCGCACCTGTGTGATCAGACACACCTGCTGCTTCCTCATTCTCCAGCATATTTAAGAGCCAGTGTGTGAATGCTCCCTTGCTGGACTGTTGGGTATTGCTGCCTCAACTAAGGCTTAAGTATTTCTTCCATGTTTAACTGTGACTGTTTGCTGACCAGTTTCTCCCTTCTCCTCTCAGCTTGCTGCCATCGCAGTGGTGTGTCTCTACAGTACTGCGCACGCTCACCTGCCCTTCACCATCTCGTCTAGTCTACACCTGCTCTCCACCATCTCGTCTGGTCTACTCCTCCCTTCAACCATCCCATCTGGTTCTCCTCCACTTTCCCCAGTAGGCATTCAGCTCCCTTTTCCCCTTTACATGCTGGGTCTCACAGCCGTGCCCTCTGCTCAGTTCTCAGCCCATAATTAGCCAGCTCATTTCCTCATTCTACCCTATTAACCTCCTTCTCCTCTCTTCTCTCTCCACAAGCTGTGTGCTTCCAGCATGTCTTCTAATTATTTAGTGGTATATTTTGGGTTGGGGTGTTGTGTTAATTAATTTTGTGTAACTGTAACTCTTTGTCTGAGTATTCTTCCGGAGTTGTTTGCCCTGTATTTGAGCCCTTGATTGGTGAATTGTGACAGTGATTAGTGCCATCCCTCTTGCTTTAATAAATCTAGTCAAAGGAACTTTACTATACACTTGTGTTACACCTATATTTCCCAAACTGATGATAGATGAGTATGATTTTTTTAGCTGCTAAATGTATTAATAAAATATTAAGATTAAAAAGTACAAAAGAATATTTCCTCTTCCTGTTAGGAAAAATAAATATTCTGAAAGATTTTCAATTGTGGAAATTATCAAAATTCATACGAGATATCTGTCTTTTCCTTTGTTACCCCAAGTGAAAGAAGTTCATTTTAAATCAATCTATGATATTTACCCACGTGCTGAATTTTTGAGATTAAGATTTAACATTGACCAAAACATATGCACATTTTGTCAAAGGGACACTGAAACTCAGGAACATCTTTTCTACACCTGTGGTACTGTAAAAACATTTTGGGACAAAGTTCATGAGTGGCTATGTTTAAAGAATGTAGTACCTGCATTTGAATATGATTCTATCAAGTCTGGTGTGTTCTTATCAAACAAAGATGTTGAATTCCTGTTTAATAACATTCTCATTATAGCAAATGTTTTTATTCATAAATGTAGGTTCTTCAAGATTGTCCCAGCTTTTGCTGCATTTAAAAATTATTTGAAAAGTTTATATAAATCAATTAGAAAATAGAAAAAAAGGAAAAGTCTTGTCAGATGGTCTTGCAGTGCAGATGAATGAAAACCCCCAGAATTAGAATGTTCTTCTTTTTTATCCTTTTATTTTTATTTTATTCATTTATTTAATTTAATTTAGTTTTTTAAGGATATTTCTATCAATGCCTGTTTGTAATTTGTACAGAATTGTTCAATCCTGCTTGTAATTTGTTCAGATGGTCAATAAATGCTCCTTAAAAAAATTATGGCTAGTGTTAGGTATTCCCCATACTAACGTGGTGGCAATGGGTAGCACAGACATGACGTCAAGCGCATGGGTGGTGTCAGCACACCGTGCCTATTTTGGAGGACTGTTGGCCGGAGCCGATCTCTTTGGCGCTCCGCCTCCGTACAGCCACAGCCTGTAGTAGTCAACAGTTAGCTTGTATGTTAGCCACTGTACCATCGTGTGTCTTGTAATAAAGTTCGGGTCCAGTACAACTCCTACCTCTATTGCCCTGCTTTCCAGACATCACAAATGGCGACAAGGAGAAAAATTCTGAAGAAAAACTCGACACTTTTCCTGAGGAGGGGTGCATGTCGGGCACCCCGGCCGGAGAGTCTGGTGACTAGATAAGCTAGGTTTGTCCAGCGCCAACAGCAAGTGGGTGAGTCGGTCTAGCAGTTTGTCGCCAACCTCCGCAGTTTGGCCAGTGCTTGCGAATTTGGACACTTAAAGGAGGAGATTGTGCACGACAAGTTGATGGAGAACGCTACGAGTTGCAAAATGCGAGAGAAGTTGCTCACGGCACCGGATGGCCTGACGCTAGCTGAAGCACTGGAGATAGCGTCCCAGCTAGAGCGAGAAAAGGCTACTCAGTTAGCACTGCAGTTAGTGGGCCCCAGCCCACATTCCCCACAGTCAGCTCCTCTGACACATATGGTGGCCCTGGTCGCTGAGGTCGTCGTGTGGGTCCCAAGAACTGGTTGGGACTGCAATGTGTAGTGAAGCTGGAGGGCGTCAGTGTGTCAATGATGATGGTCACCGCTGCCCCAAGGTCCCTGTTAAATGAGGCTATGGTTAGAAGGCTGACTCCCCCATGACCAGAAGTGGTGAAACCGCCGGACAATGGATGCTCCGAGACCAGCAGAAACATCGCCTTTGCAGTGCAATATGGCGACAGAACAATCCCAGTGTTCCAGTTCCAGGTAATACACCAGGGCGATAATATTATGGGGTGGGATTTATTCTGTGAACTGGGAGTCTCCATCGCAGATCCTGTGTGGACCGACGACGGTCTGAATCCATTGCACTCACATGTGGATACAGACATTCCATGCCTCACACTGCACGCTGAACAGAACCCAGCTGAACCGGAGCCGCACAGAGCAGGTGCAGAGCCAGTCCGCATGCAGCACGAGTGATCACAAGCCACAGCCTCATTGCAGGAGGGACAGTATGATTTTGCGGACGTGGGTACAGCCGGAAAATGCAGCATGGAGAGAGAACACAGCACAGAGAATGAACACAGCATGGAGATAGAGCACAGACCGGACTTGCCTCTGATCCTTGCCCAGCACAAGCTTCATGCAGCCACCGTGGAGCCGCAGGAGAGGGAGTTCGTGGAGAAAGGGGACCCCGGTTACCAAAGACAACAAGGTGCATGTCCCATCAACAGTGACAGTGACACATCACCGTTGCCACAACAAACACCAGGTGAAAGAGAGAAGAAGCCAAACTCATCCCGCATCCTCTCCGACTATCAGCCTCAGGGAGCTGCTGCAGCACAGCAACCAAGCCCAGCGGGACCCAGCAGAGCAGCGCCAACCTAGGGCATGTCCTGGCACTGGCGTGGATGGCGCACCACCACAGCAGCAATCAGCATTGGAAATAGGAGCGCAGCACCGCTGATTGTGGCCGAACAGATTGCCACTCACAGTGTTTGATTGGGTTTAGGTAGGCCAATCCAAACACCTGGACCTACAGATGCTCCAGTCACCGCAGATGAGAATTGCCACACAAAAGTGGCCACCCACTGTCCAGATGGCCAATGGTTCGAGATGGCACGCCAGCCATCTGCACATGGTAAAAGCAGCTGCCTCGGATCAAGACAGCGCTGGAGCCGAACCAGGTGGTATGGGACCCGGGCTGGGATATTATGGACGAGGGAGCCATGACTCAAGCGAGATGGCACCCTGGTGTGCTGTGGCCAGTGCCTTCAGGGGCACGCCCACTGCGGGCTCGACTGAGGCCCCCTGAACTTAAACCATAACACTGACTCTGTTTTGATGTGTTGGCAGAGCACGACTGGTTCACGGTGGCAGAATAATCCACCCAGTTGTGCAGGGTCAACCGGTGGTTCATCCAGTGGCTCGGGTTTAGGCTGTTGTGAGTGTAATGTGGCCAACTACTGATTGGAGGGTCAGTTGTTCAATTCCTGCTCTGTCTGCAGTCTGCATGCCGAAGTGTCCTTGAGCACGACCCTGAACCCCCAGTTTCTCCTGGTGGGTCAGGCCAGCACCTGTGTATGACAGCTCTGCTGCCATTAGTGTGTGAATGTGTGCGTGAATGGGTGGCTAGCAGGATCTGTAAAGTGCTTTGGTCATCTAGAGATGAGAAAAAGCGCTATATAAGTGAACACCATTTACCATTCATGAATTAATCAATGTAAATGAAAAATGTTACCAACTCACAATTTTAGCCAAATTTAGAATGGCAACATTCAGCACTCCTGTATAAAACAGGACTAACCTGCACTTATATAGCGCTTTTCTAGTCACAAAGACCACTCAAAGTGCTTTCATTAATACTAACCCTCTATTCTAAGGGCCTATAGGAAACAGATATCTAGGGACAATTTAGAACAGCCAATTAACCTAACATGCATGTTTTTGGCATGTGGGAGGAAACCGGAGAAATCCCGGAGTAAACCCACGCAACACGGGGAGAACATGCAAACTCCACACAGATCACTGTTGGTCGGGGGCTGGGATCGAACCCACGATCCCACGATCCCCACAATCCCCCGGCCAAGGGTAAACTGTGCTGCCGCAGTGCTAACCACTGCGCCACCGTGCAGCCATGATGATGAGCCGTGCAGGACTCATCAACCTCTTCTATAAAAAGCATTTCAAGCAGTTCTTGGCAAGAAAAAAATGGAGCCACAAAACATATCCTCCAGTCCCGGTCCGGGCCGCCAGAGGAAGCCTTCCGCCTCTTCGACAGACATTCCCCTTATGCTGAACAAGACAAATCCCACAGCAGTTCCTTCTTCTTGCTCTTCTCCACCGGCTGTTCCGCAAGCCTCCTCCTCCTCCTCTGCTGTTGGTACTCCTGTCTCGTCGACATATCCTCCTGCTGCCGAGAGGTCCTTCAGGTTTTCCTCGGCTACGCCCACCTTTGTGTCTACAGGAGCGGCTCCTCCACAATCCACAGAGGGGCCCAGGTTCACCATAGACATGGAGAGGGATGACTGTGCATCTACTGCAGCAGAAAACATCGCACACCGGGATGACAGGCAAGTGTCATTAATTTCTTCTTCAATTTATAATGATATGCCTTGCCTGATTCCCGGTAGGGAGGCTCAGGAAACACAGTCCCCTGAGCTCTCCCCACCTGCTGCAGAAAATAATTCCTCGCCTGCCCTCTCTGTGTCTCCTCCATCCGTCCCTGAGTGTCTGCCGGTCCCACAACTGAGCCGCTGGACGATGGAGGAGCCTGTGGCCCTGGAGAACCCGATTCCAGTGCCAGCGAGGAGCCAACCCCCAGCTTCCAGGCCGGGCGAGCCACCAGAATCGGCCCTTTCGTCTGGAGAGACATGGACTGCGACCACTATCATGCATGCTGTGGAGGCCCCCACATCAGAGTTAACAACTGAGCTGGACCTCCAACAGAGAGGACCCGAGATGTTGTCGTCAGCTGGATTGAGGGAGTCCTGGAAGGCAGTGGAGCTCAAGCTCAGGCAAGAGCTCTTTCTTGTTTTTCTCTTATCTGTTCTGGAGAGATCTTGTCTGGCTCTTGGTGAGGGGAGTCAGGTGCAGCCACCAGCCGCACCTGAGCTCACCTCGCCGGGCTCCACTGCTGCTGGTGACCCTGACCATGTCCCTCTGCCTGTTTGTTCTGAGCCTTCTTCCAGGGTAACCAGAGATGTTCCAGCAGAGCCAGAGGTCTCCATGGGTCCAGGTTTGCCACCCGAGGTAGTCGAGGATCCAGATTTCCCCACTGTGGTGGTCGTCGTGGGTGCTCTGTCCCAGCTTGGGACCTCCGGTGGTGCAGCTTCCCCTCTGCCCGAGGCTGTTGTCTGGGTTCCTCCTTGGTCCGAGCCTCCATGGGTGCTGTGTCCTGGTGGAGGGCCCTCGTGGGTGCTGTGCCTCAGCTTAAATTCAACATGGGTGCTGCACTCCAGCTTGGGTCCGCCATGGGTGCTGCGCTCCAGCCCGAGGCCCACTGAGGGTGCAGCGTTGGCCCAGTCTGGGCCCACCAAGGGTGCAGGGTTGGCCCAGTGCGGGCCCGCCGTGGGTACAACATTGGCCCAGTCCGGGCCCACCGCGGGTGCTGCAGAGCTCCAGCCCGGAGCCACCATGAGTGCTGCAGAGATCCAGCCCGGAGCCACCGCGGGTGCTACAGAGCTCAAGTCTGGAGCCACCGCAGGTGCTGCAGAGCTCCAGCTTGGAGCCACTGTGGGTGCAGCTATGTCCCAGTCCGGGAACCCTGTAGATGCAACCATTCCCCAGCCCAAGACCATCGAGGGTGTCATGGTCCTCCTTCCTCCTCTGCCAGACGCTGCCATGGTCCCCCTTCCTCTTCTGCCAATCGCCGTCATGGTCCCCTTCCTCCTCTGCCTGACACTGTCATGGTTCCCTCTGTATTGCCAGATGCCATTGTGGGTCCTTCCCCGCCACCAGACACCATTGTGGTTCCCCCCCTCCAGCCCTTCATTCCTTCATTGGGCCTCCCCGTGGGGGAGCCACCACCTGGGTCACCCCTCTGGTCCTGGTGGCTAAAGAACTCAGGCTGGCCGCCCAACACACTGAGCCACTGGGTTGGGTGGCCCATATTCTCCAGCAGGCCACCCAACTCATTCCACCTTGCCGTCAGTCTGGCCTGGGACTTTGGCTGGCCACCCAAACAGCCAAGTTCTTTGGCCTAGGGGGTCCAGGGGCCTGGCATAGTGTGGGTGTGGGTCCTGAGTTGTTTTTTTCCCTCCTAACCTGTTCCCCCCACCTCCCACCCAGGGTGAAATTCTGCTGTACCCTTTTCTTGGGGGGGGGCTCCTTTTGGTGTTGCCCGGGGGTGTCTGGTGTCCACCCCTTTGGGGGGGGGCTCTATCATGAGCCTGAGCTCTGCCGCTGATCTGCTGCCCACTATTTAACCCCTTAATGCCTGAATTTATTTCCAATTATGAAAAAAATTTCCACTTGTGTTTTTGCTTTCAAGTAGATGCTAAATTAAGTTGAGAAAGTTAATTTGACTATAGCACATAAAATAGATATAATTTTAGGTATGATGCAAATTAGCGACAACAGGCATCTATGGTAAAAATATGGTAAAAAAAAGCACCTGTTCCCATCTCAAGTATGAAGAATCTTTTATTTATGCCACAGTTATTTTCAGTATTTTCAACTCTCATGACTGCCAAACTATAACCCTAACCCTAATCCTAACCCTAACCCTAACCCTAATCCTAACCCTAGCAATCAAGAAATGGATGATGCTTGCAAAAGTTTCCTAGGTACCGTATGTGTTGGAAGTGCTCCAACCGGAAGTGGAGGAATACAGATGGTATTTTGGTTGCATTTGGAGCGGAAGTGGTTTGATGCGAATTCGCGACGACAGGCGTCAAGGGGTTAAGGACTGCTGTTTAGTCTCTCAGTGCAGCAGCATAGTCGATTGTCAATTGACTTTTGTCTGCAGACTTATTCCTGAAGTCTGACAGACTGATCCTTCTCATTCCCATGTAAGTTACTTTAAGTTTGCATTTTTTGTACCGAGCACAGTTCGTTTTGTGTTTTTCGTTAATAAATGTCACTAAACAGTTCAGCACCTGAGTCATTCTCCCTGCCCCGAAGGGGCACTCAGGACACATTTCTGATACTCTTTCTTGTGAATTTGCAACATATGGAATGCCTTAAGTATTTGATAGTGATTATTTCTCTTTATCTTGAGCGCACAAGTTAGTAACTTGTGAACAGTTACAGCTGGGAAAATAAGTATTGAACACGGCAACATTGTTCTAATTAAACATTTCTGATGGAGCCACTGACCTGAGATTTTCACCAGATATTAGTAACAACCCAAGTAATCCATACATACAAAAAAATCAAGGCAACTGTGTTCACAAAACAAGTTCTATTTAATAAAGTGGAATGACAGGGAAAAAATACTGAACATGGTTGGTGAAATTCATTTACTATTTAGTAGAAAAGCCTTTGTTGGTAATAACAGCTTCCAGATGCCTCCTGTATAGAGAAACTAGGCACAGGCATTGCTCAGGAGTGATTTTAGAATATTCTTCCACACAAACTGTCTTCAATTATTGAAGGTTGCATGGGTGTCTTCAATGAACTCTGATCTTCAGTCCATTCCATAGATTTTCAATTGGATTCAGGTCAGGTGACTGACTGGGCCATTCTAGCAGCTTTATAAGATAAGATAAGATAAGATAAGATAAGCCTTTATTAGTCCCACAATGGGAAAATTCCAGGATTGCAACAGCACAGGGATAGCAACACTCAGAGCAACAATCAGAAGGCAAGAGAAAAAACAAGAGCAGTGAGTATACATATGTACATAAATATATATATATATATAAGATAAGATAAGATAAGATAAGATAAGCCTTTATTAGTCCCACAACGGGGAAATTCCAGGATTGCAACAGCACAGGGATAGCAACACTCAGAGCAACAATCAGAAGGCAAGAAAAAATAAATAAATATATATATGTATATATATATATTTATATATATATACAGGGATAGCAACACTCAGAGCAACAATTAGAAGGCAAGAGAAAAAACAAGAGCAGCGAGTATACATATGTACATATAAATATATATATATATAAATATATATATATATATATATATATATATATATATATATATATATATATATATATATATATATATATATATATATATATATATATATATATATATATATATATATATATACATATATATATAGACACTTCTCTTGAGTCAATTGAGAGTTTCCTTGGATGTGTGTTTAGGATCATTGTCTTGCTGAAATGTCCACCCTCGTTTCATTTTCAGCATCTTGGCAGATGGCAGCAGGTTCTTATCAAGGATGTCTCTGTACATTTGTCCATACATCTTTCCTTCAATTGTATGAGGTCTGCCTGTACCATGTGCTGAAAAACCACCCCACACCATGATGCTCCCACCTCCAAACTTCACTGGTGGTATGGTGTTTTTGGACTGACGTGCAGTGCCATTTCTCCTCCAAACATGCTGTGTGTTGTGGCATCCAAAAAGTAAAATTTTGGTCTCATCTGACCGGACTATATTCTCTCAGTATTTTACTGACTTGCCCAAATGTTGTGCAGCAAACTGTAAATGAGCTTCAACATGCTTTTTCTTCAGCAATGGAGTCTTGTGAGGTGAGTGGCCCATGTCGGTTGAGTGCATTACTTATTGTTTTCTTTTAAACAGCAGTACCTGCTTACGCCAGGTCTTTCTGGAGCTCTCCATGAGTGGTCTTTGGCTCTCGGATAACTCTTCTGATAATTCTTTTGACTCCTCTGTCAGAAATCTTGCGAGGAACTCCTGGTCATGGCCGAGTTTTGATCATATGATGTTCTTCCCACTTCCAAATGATGGTTCCAACAGTGCTCACTGGAACATTCAGCAGTTTAGAAATCCACCTGTAACCAATGCCATCATTATGTTTTGCAACAATAAGGTTGTGAAAGTCTAGAGAGAGCGCTTTGCATCTACCCATCATGAATTCTTTGTGGTGTGACAATCTGATATTCAGAGACCTTTTTACATGTTATCAGTTAGGACTTAACCAGCTGAAATTAATTTGCACTGACGGGAGATGGGATGGCTTCCTAAATTCTAATGGATTTTAGCTGGTTTCATGGCTTTATGTGCCTTTTAGTACCTCTTTTTCTTCATGTTTTCAATACTTATTCCTTGTGTCATTCCACTTAATTAAATAAAACTTGTTTTATGAACATAGTTGCCTTGATTTCTTTGTATGGATTGTGTTGGTTGTTACTGATATCTGGTGAAAATCTCAGGTCAGTTGCGCCATCTGAAATATGTTTAATGAGAAAAATATTCATGTGTTTAATACTTATTTTCCCGCTGTAACTAAAAAATTATCTCTTCAGTAAAGGTGTGACACATCATTTCGTAAACAATAACACCGGTATAAATTTTGATACTGGTGTAAAAATGAGTATCACAATATTTAGGCTCTGCTGCATGATGACATCACACTGCTAAAGGAAGTGATGTGCTACCCTAGAAATGGCAAAACAAACAGCGCAGGAAGCTGCAACTACGAAGTCGGAGTATCTGCATCCAGTTGAGTCGAAGTATTTAAGTCTTAAGGCTGTTTCAGAATGCTGCCATGTTTAAAAAAACCAAAAAAACAAAACAGTGCAGCAATGTGGATAATCTGCCTGCATTTTTTTCCATGTGTCAACAACACCACTGGAGCAGTATTAACTTCGACAGTATGCCGCTGGAAGTGTCTGTAGTTCTATTTTTGTTTCGTTTAATAATAAACCAAGGCACAGCACGGAGGCTGGAAAACACTAAACTAAATGTAAATACAAGAACGAAACTGAAAGTACAAACAAGACTGGGAACGTGGTGGAAGATGAGGCAATGAGAAACACACCATGGGTTTATCTTTGGGTTGAGAGCAAATGAATGAGGGAAGCTACATACAAATACTAATGAGGAGAAATGAGAAATCACTGATGAGGATAAATAACAGAAATGTAAATAGTAAATCATAACAAACCACAAGGAGGACTACAATAAGGCTAACAGGAAATGGAGCAGGAATGACTTCAAGATAAGAGCAAACCTAAGAACTGCAGTGGCTCAGGAGGTAGAGTGGGTCATCCAAAAACCAGAGGGTTGGCGGTTCGAATCCCGTTCTTCCCAACTGTCCCGCCGTTGTGTCCTTGGGCAAGACACTTTATTCTCCTTGCCCCCAGTGTCCATGACACTGGGTATGAAAGTGTATAAATGTTCAGTAGGTGTCAGAGAGCGCGTTGGCGTGGATTGGCAGCCATGTTTCCGTCAGTCTGCCCCAGGGCAGCTGTGGCTACAGTAGTAGCTTACTACTACCAATGTCTGTCTGGAGTGAACGAATAATGGACTCACTGTAAGCACTTTGAGATGTCACTTGACTTGTAACGTGCCATATAAATCTAATCCATTATTATAAGAACTAAGAATGGACAGAGAATAGCATCAGAAATACTACTAAATAAACCAAGGACCTGGGAAAACACGATAATAATAATGAATGACAAAAATATAACTTAAAGGGTGGGACATGTTCACCATAAATGTCCCCCATTAAGTGACTCAGCATAAAACCCTACTTCTGTGTGCACTTAAGATGTAATGGTTTATATTATTGTCTTGCAATATTTGAAACAGAACAAAAAAGTATTTTAAACTAAATCTGAGCTGCCGTTCATCAACTGGAGAAATAAGAGTTTTTGTTTTGTTTTTCCTGAATACATTGAAGGTAAATAACACTGGCCTGTGAAACTGTCCTTTTTCACCTAAATTTAAGGGAAAAAAACATGTATTCTGAAATACTGTGAACAATACCATTATCGTGAAAATTCACAGAAATTTTGTGATTTTTTTGGCGATATTGCCCACCCCAACTCCTAAGAACTTCAGGCGCTCCATAGAAGCATCCATCCATCCATCCATCCTTCTTCTACCGCTTTTCCGGAGGTCCGGGTCGCAGAGGCAGCAGTTCAAGCAGAGAAGCCCAGACTTCCCTCTCCCTGGCCACCTGCTCCAGCTCTTCAGAAAGAATACCACAGTGTTCCCAGACCAGCTGGGAGACGTAGTCTCTCCAGCGAGTCCTGGGTCTGCCCCGGGGTCTCCTCCCAGTGGGATGTGCCCGAAACACTTCAAGTGGGAGGCGTCCAGGAGGCATCTTGATCAGATGCCCATACCACCTCAACTGGCTCCTTTCAATGTGGAGGAGCAGCAGTTCTACTCTGAGCCTCTCCTGGATGACTGAGATCCTCACCCTATCTCTGAGGGTGAGTCCAGCGATCCAACGGAGAAAGCTCATTTCAACCGCTTGTATCTGCGATCTTGTTCTTTCGGTCAATACCCAAAGCTCGTGACCATACATAGGTGAGAGTAGGAACGTAGATTGACTGGTAAATCGACAGCTATGCCTTAGAACTCAGCTTCCTCTTCACCACAACAGACCGGTACAACGTCCACATCACTGCAGATGCTGCTCCAATCTGTCTGTCAATCTCTCGCTCCATTCTCCCCTCACTCGTGAATAAGACCCAAAGATACTTAAACTCCTCCACTTGGGGCAGGAGCCTGTCCCCACCCCAAAGAGGACAATCCACCTTTTTCTGGCTGAGGAACATGGACTCGGACTTGGAGGTGCTGATTCTCATCCCAGCCGCTTCACACTCAATGGCAAACCGTCCCAGCAAGAACTGTAGGTCATTGCTGGATGAAGCCAGCAGGACAACATCATCTGCAAACAACAGAGATGAGATCCTGTGGTCACCAAACATGACACCCTCCGTTCTCTGGCTGCGCCTAGAAATCCTGTCCATAAAAATTATGAACAGGATCGGTGACAAAGGGCAGCACTGGCGGAGTCCAACTCTCATTGGGAATGAGTCCGATCAAGTGTTGGCAATATGGACCAAACTCTCACAATGGTCGTACAGAGATCGAATAGCTCGTAACAACAAGCCCGATACCCCATACTCCTGAAGCAGCCCCCACAAAAAAACACGAGGGACTTGGTCCAATGCCTTCTCCAAGTCCACAAAACACATGTAAACTGGTTGGGCAAACTCCCACGAGCCCTTGAGGATTCTCGAGAGGGTAAAGAGCTGGTCCGATGTGCCACAGCCAGGACGAAAACCACATTGCTCCTCCTGAATCTGAGGTTCAACCAACAGCTGGACTGTCCTCTCCAGTACCTTGGCATAGACCTTCCCAGGGAGGCTGAAGAGTGTGATCCCTCTAAAGTTGGAGCACACCCTCCGGTCCCCTTTTTTGAAGAGAGGAACCACCATCCCAGTTTGCCATGCCAAAGGCACTGCCCCCGACCTCCACACAATGTTGCAGAGCCGTTTGAACCATGACAGCCCTACAACATCCAGGGCCTTGAGGGACTCAGGGCGAATCTTGTCCACCCCTGGGGCCCGGCCACCAAAGAGATTTTTAACCACCTTGGCAACCTCAGCCCCTGTGATAAGCTAGTCGCCCCCCTCGTCCACAAGCCCTGCTTCCTCTGTGGAAGGCGTATCATAGATACCATACCATACCATACAGTAGAAGCATTTTAAATTATAAATTTTAAACAGTTTCTTATGGATTTGTGGTGGTTAAATCCACAGTGAGCTGCTTGTTCTGGACAAAATATTTACAAGTGACTGTAATGCTACAGATTACAGACTCAATTCAGCAGTTCATCCAGCTAAAATTTAATAAAATTATCAAAGATGAAGCATATTTTCTAAAGTTTATATCTGAAATCATTATATTTTCTTAACTTATTTACTCTCATTACATTTTTCATCTGTGGTCACTGACATACTAACTGGCAGCACTCTAACTGGGGCTGTATCTCCATTATGAAAGCCTGGAAACATCTTTTCAGTGAACTTGTGGTTAAATCTGTGTATGTATTTGTTATTGTCAAGATCATAGAATGACAGCTTTCCTTTGTCCCAGTCCAGTGTCACTCTGATCCTGCGGACTTTCTCCTCCACTGTGAGAGCACGAGGGGAACAGGTGGTGACCAGAAGAAGTATTTGCCTTCAAGTGACACTATTTCCAAAAATCCTGACAGTACTTTTCCTTTTCTCGGGGCATACTCTGCGATCACACTCACTGTCCAATCTCTGCTATTTCCAACTTCTACATCACAACTGTGAATACCCGAGTCAAACCCCACAGAGCCCAGTACAGAGACATTGACATCAAATCTCTCTGGATTACCAGGAAGTATTAGCTTCTCTTCTCCTCTTTTCACACTGTTTAGATCTTCGGACAGAAAAATATCTGTTTCGGCAGTGTTTGGGTCCAGAATCACAGGCATGTAGGACACCAGATTCTTCATCTTGTTCCAGATGTTGAACCTCAGGTTGCCCATGTGTTTGGCCTGATCTATGAGAGCTCCTGAGGACTACTTAAAGTCCTTCAGCACAGAGCTGTTCTCAACTCTTCCCACTATGGTCTTGTTGTTTTGCAAGAATAAAATGTCTTCCATTCCCAGCTCCTCTTCTGTGGCTCTGATTGTGTTTGTAAGAGTTGCTATCTCTCTGCTCACAGCCTCAGATTTCTCATTCATCACCCTGATCTTCATCTCTACCTCCTCCTTCAGTGCTGCCAACCTGGTATCCTCTTCCTCTGCAAGAAACTGATGAAGCCTTTTAAACTGCTCCTTAATCAGTCTCACTGTGTTTTGGGCCTGGACCTTCATGCAATTTGCTGTGTTGTCAATCCTAAACTTGGCTGCTGTAGAAAGAATGAACTTACACTTTGCCAGCTCAAGAGTTTTTTGAAGATTCTTCCTGTACTGCCTTGCAGCTTCGTTGATGGGCCTGAATCTGTGGTGGGTGTGTTTTTCTGAGTCTCTGCAGATGAGACATAAAGGCTGCTGGTGGTTCAGACAGAAGAGGTTGAGTTTCTCTGAGTGCAGACTGCAGAGAGCATCTGAAGATCTCTTTTCTTTCTCCTGTAAATAAGACTCACACAGATTCTGTCACGCCGCGCCGCTCATCAGCGGCGCCAGCTGCACGCGCACCTGCACATCATCAGCGGCGAGGGATTTAAGCCGCCTCGCCCTGGGCTTCGGCCTGAAGCCGTCAGACTTCACTACGGATTGCTGTGAGTTTCGTCTCATCCTCAGCAAGCATAGCGGTAAGAAGAACTTATCTTTTCTTCCCCAAGTCTGCTCCCCTGTGCACAGGTGGATTTCCCGGCGGCGGACTATTCCTCTCCATCGCCTATTCCTCGCTGCTGCACCGGGCTCTCCAGGTGGCTGTCTACCGGACCTCGTTCCTTGCTGTGCCAGTCATCTGCTCCGCACTGTGTGTGTTTATATACTTGCATATTTATTCCACCTAGCTGCAATGCTCCATACTGTGGGTGTTTATATATTTACATATTTATTCCATCTAGCTACAATGCTCTGCACTGTGTTCATATATTCATATATTTATTCCATCCAGCTACAATGCTCTGCACTGTGTGTCTGTGTGTGTGTGTGTGTGTATATATATTTTTTATAGTAATATGTACATATGTATATTAGCTGCTCTTGCTTGCTTGTTTTTTCTTGCCTTCTGATTGTTGCTCTGAGTGTTGCTATCCCTGTGCTGTTGCAATCCTGGAATTTCCCCTTTGTGGGACTAATAAAGGCTTATCTTATCTTATCTTATCTTATCTTATCTGCCCTTCCCAAATAAGCTCCTCTCCAACTTGCATATCTCCTGTGTTGGTGT
This sequence comes from Pholidichthys leucotaenia, assembly GCA_020510985.1. Taxonomy (NCBI): domain Eukaryota; kingdom Metazoa; phylum Chordata; class Actinopteri; order Cichliformes; family Pholidichthyidae; genus Pholidichthys; species Pholidichthys leucotaenia. The sequence goes on from CM035837.1 coordinate 21,363,508, forward strand.
GTGCCCGTCACCCTTCTCCCTGTGCTTTTCCCATAGGGTTGTCCGGCTGTACGGTCTCCTGCCTCTGTGCCCGAAGCAGACGCCGCCACCAACACATTCACATCTCGCAGACACACATTCATACATCCCTGTTGTCAATAAAGCTATTTGAGCTACTCTGAGCCTGTGTGTGTGTGTCTCCTGAGTCGTGCGTTATGTCAGTACAGCTTCAGCAGAGCGACTCGGCAGACGGCGGGCTCGCACACCGGCTTACCACTCTCGAGGCTCGAGTGGGCCAGATAGCTTATCAGCAACAGGTGATACTCAATCAATTAGTCAGCATCACTAACCGATTGGACCGCTTGGACCCCCAGCAGCCGTTCCCCCCGGCTCGTCAGGGTGGCGCAGCTCCCACTGCTCCAGTGACCGTCCAGCAGGCTCCGGGGGCACCGTCTCGGCTCACACCCATTCCAACCCCCGCCCGCTTTAGCGGTAAGCTCGGCGGAGCGCGGGGGTTCATAATGCAGTGTGAGTCCGTGTTCCACCGTGTGCCCGGGGATTTTCCTTCAGATCATAGCCGAATTGGTTATATCGGGAATCTCCTGGAGGGACGAGCATTAACCTGGACCTACGCCGTAATGGCGAGGCCCAGTTATGCCTCCCTCACGTATGACCAATTCGTGAGACGCTTCCTGGAGGTCTTTGTCCACTCTCGTACCGAGACGGTCCAGGTCGATCGGCTTCTCGCCCTCCAGCAGGGAAGCCGGTTGGCAGCGGACTACGCGGTCGACTTCCGGGTAGCGGCGGAGGAATTAGGCTGGGAGGAACGCTCACTCTGTGGCCTTTTCCTCCGCAGTCTCAACGATGGTCTGAGGGATGAACTGGCTGGGCGGGATATCCCGGAGACCCTAGCGGAGCTAACATCCTTAGCGATCAGTTTGGACAACAGGCTGCGCGAGCGCTCCTCGGGGCGGAAGTCGTCTTCTTCTCGCCCTCGTGGAGTCTCGCCGCGCCTGTCCCAAGCTCGCCCCCTGGCGACGCCGCCACCATCGCGCCCCGAGGAGTCAGAGCCGATGGTGACGGGCTGGACAAAACTCTCCCCGGCAGAGAGACAACGCCGCCGTGAGTTGAATCTCTGCATGTATTGCGGAGATAGTCAGCACACGGTAGAGCTTTGTCCACAGAAGCCAAACGGCGGGGTCCGCGAGTCACTGTAGGGGGCCTCGCGGACATCAATCGGTTAAGTCCCCTCACACAATTGAAACTGCCCATCCGTTTTTGTCACAACTCCACTGGGCATCTCACTCACGCACTGGTGGATTCGGGCGCGGAGGGCAGTTTTATTTCACAAAGCCTGGCAACCGGATTGGGCATCCGCTGTCAGGCACTAAAGAACCCTATCTCCCTGGTCAACCTCTCTCGTGCCCCCCTGGGGAGAGTAACACACCAGACCATCCCCGTTCAGGTTATCATCTCTGGAAACCACCGGGAGGAGATAACCTTCTACGTCCTGTCCAACTCTGTGTCGCCCGTCATCCTGGGGTATCCCTGGCTACGCCTCCACAACCCCATTTTGGATTGGAAGTCCACCGGGGTGTCGGCATGGAGCACATTCTGCATGAGCACCTGTCTACAGTCCGCTGCCTGCTCCCCGTCCTCTTCTCCTACACCTACGGACGCTGTGCCCCCGGACCTGTCCCTGGTGCCATTGGAATTTCACGACCTGGGTATGGTATTCAGCAAGTCCAAGGCGATGTCCCTTCCTCCTCATAGGCCCCATGACTGCGCATTTAACATCTGCCAGGGGGCACCCTTACCCTCTGGGCGACTCTACAGCCTGTCGGCGCCGGAGAAGGAGACTATGAACGCCTGCCTTAAGGAGTCGCTGAGTGCCGGGATAATTCGCCCATCGTCATCACCTGTGGGGGCAGGATTCTTCTTCGTGGGAAAGAAGGACGGTTCCCTCCGTCCTTGCATCGACTGTCGTGCCCTAAACGACATAACGGAGAAGGATCGTTACACCCTGCCCCTCATGGACACCGCCTTCCACTCCCTCCAGGGGGCGACTTGGTTCACCAAGCTGGATCTACGCAGCGCATACCACCTCGTCCGGATCTGGGAGGGAGATGAGTGGAAGACAGCCTTCCGTACCCCGAACGGCCACTTCGAATACCTGGTGATGCTGTTCGGGTTGACCAACGCTCCAGCCGTCTTTCAGCGCCTCATTAATGACGTCCTCCGGGATTTCATTGGCCTTTTTGTGTTCGTCTACCTGGATGACATTCTCATCTTCTCCAAATCCAGGGACGAGCACCAGGTCCACGTGAGGCGGGTCCTTCAAAGACTACTGGAGAACCGGCTGTCTGTGAAGGCCGAGAAATGCGAGTTCTACGCGAAGACAACATCCTTCCTCGGGTTCATCATCTCCCACGACCAGGTGCTCCCGGACCCAGAGAAGGTGAAGGCGGTGGTGGAATGGCCCACACCGGCATCAAGAAAACAGGTGCAGCAGTTCGTTGGGTTTGCGAACTTCTACCGCCGCTTCGTCCCAAATTTTGGCACCATCGTCGGCCCGCTGACCCGCCTCATGTCCCCTAAGGTTCCGTTCCGGTGGACTGAAGAGGCCGCGGCTGCCTTTCAGGCGCTGAAGGCGGAGTTCTCCTCCTCCCGGGTCCTTAGCCAAGTCAACCCTGCGCTGCAGTGCATCGTGGAAGTGGACGCTTCGGACACAGGAGTGGGGGCGGTTCTATCTCAGCGGTCGCCAGATGACGGAGTCAAACGGCCCTGCGCCTTCTTCTCCCGGCGCTTGTCCGCGGCGGAGCGGAATTATGACGTGGGGGACAGAGAGCTCCTCGCCATCAAGCTTGCACTACAGGAGTGGCGTCACTGGCTAGAGGGGACGAACCTGCTGTTCGTGGTCCTGACGGACCACAAGAACTTGGAGTACTTAAGATCTGCCAAGCATCTGAACGCCCGCCAGGCGCGCTGGTCCTTGTTCTTTGCCAGGTTTCAATTCACCATCACCTTCAGGCCTGGCTCCAAGAATGGCCTGCCCGACGCCCTCTCTAGGCAATTCGCCCCTGAGGAGTCGGAGGACACGGTCCACACCATCCTACCCAGGTCGTGCGTCGTGGGAGCCGTCACCTGGGATATAGAAAGCAAGATCCGGAAGGCGCAGGAAGTGGAACCTGACCCTGGCGGTGGACCGGAGGGGAGGCTGTTCGTGCCATCCACGGTTCGGGGGGAGGTTATCCACTGGTTGCACACATCCAAGCTCACCTGCCACCCTGGCTCCTCCCAGATGATTGACCTCCTCCAGCGGTCCTTCTGGTGGCCGGGCCTGCGGAGGGATGCTGCCCGCTACGCCCGGGCCTGCCCAGTGTGTGCCACCAGCAAATCAGGTAATGCCCCTCCAGCGGGTTTGCTCCAGCCTCTGCCCGTCCCTGGCAGGCCCTGGTCGCATATTGCCCTGGATTTCGTCACCGGACTCCCAGTCTCTAACACCTTCGACACCGTCCTGACCATCGTGGACCGCTTCTCTAAGGCGGCACACTTCGTTCCCCTGCGAGGTCTTCCAACTGCCCTGGAGATGGCGGACCTCCTAATCCAGCACGTGGTCAGGCTGCATGGGATTCCGGTGGACGTGGTCTCGGACCGGGGGCCCCAATTTTCTTCAGAAGTGTGGAGGTCGTTCTGCAACGCTTTAGGAGCCAAGGTGAGCCTCTCCTCCAGCCATCACCCCCAAACCAACGGGCAGTGTGAGCGGACCAACCAGGAGCTGGAGGCTGCGCTCCGCTGCGTCACGGCGTCCAAACCAACGTCCTGGAGTAACCACCTCGCCTGGGTTGAATACGCCCACAACACCGCTCGCTCTTCTGCTACAGGGATGTCTCCCTTCAAGGCGTCCCTGGGTTACGACCCCCCGCTGTTCCCAGCGCAGGAGAGTGAGGTAACTGTCCCCTCAGTACGGGCGCATCTCAGGCAGTTCCGCTCCATCTGGGCGTCAGCGCGCAATGCGCTTTTACGCACGGCGGAGCGCAACAGAGCCGTGGCGGACCGGCACAGAAGACCTGCCCCGGCGTACAGAGTTGGTCAGCAAGTCTACGTGTCGACCCAGGACGTGATTTTAAAGGGCGAGAGGAGGAAGCTGGCACAGCGCTTTATGGGCCCATACCCCATCACCAGGATCATCAACCCGGTGGCTGTGCGTGTAGCTATTCCCCCCTCCCTCCGCATCCACCCCACCTTCCACGTATCCAAGGTGAAGCTGGCAGTCTCCGACCCCCTTTGCCCTCCTCCTGCTGCGCAACCCGCGCCCCGGATGATTGATGGCCATCCGGCCTGGCCTGTCTCCTCCATCCTGGACTCCTGGCGCCGGGGTCGTGGGTTGCAGTACTTGGTGGACTGGGAGGGCTATGGGCCTGAACATCGGCAGTGGGTACCCTCGTCGTTTGTGTTGGACCCATCGCTCATTGCTGAATTCCACCGAGCGCACCCAGAGAAGCCATCGCCAGGAGGCGCTGCTAGAGGGGGGAGTACTGTCACGCCGCGCCGCTCATCAGCGGCGCCAGCTGCACGCGCACCTGCACATCATCAGCGGCGAGGGATTTAAGCCGCCTCGCCCTGGGCTTCGGCCTGAAGCCGTCAGACTTCACTACGGATTGCTGTGAGTTTCGTCTCATCCTCAGCAGGCATAGCGGTAAGAAGAACTTACCTTTTCTTCCCCAAGTCTGCTCCCCTGTGCACAGGTGGATTTCCCGGCGGCGGACTATTCCTCTCCATCGCCTATTCCTCGCTGCTGCACCGGGCTCTCCAGGTGGCTGTCTACCGGACCTCGTTCCTTGCTGTGCCAGTCATCTGCCCTTCCCAAGTAAGCTCCTCTCCAACTTGCATATCTCCTGTGTTGGTGTGTGCCCGTCACCCTTCTCCCTGTGCTTTTCCCATAGGGTTGTCCGGCTGTACGGTCTCCTGCCTCTGTGCCCGAAGCAGACGCCGCCACCAACACATTCACATCTCGCAGACACACATTCATACATTCCTGTTGTCAATAAAGCTATTTGAGCTACTCTGAGCCTGTGTGTGTGCGTCTCCTGAGTCGTGCGTTATGTCAGATTCTTGAGATGAGATGAGATGAGATTCAACTTTATTGTCATTACACATGTATGAATACAAGGTAACGAAACGTGACTTGGCATTTGGGCACGCTCTGCAGAGCGCATCCAAGGCCGGGGCAGCCGCTAGGCGCCAGTCATAAAGAAGAAAGGAAAAAAAAAAGAAAAAGAGTGGATATCACACAGTAGGCAAGAGAAAAAAACATGTTTTATCAAATTGACGCTTAAGTAAGTAAGCGAAATTTTGATTGCAGGCAAAAAAACCCTCAATGCTTATTTAGCAGACATTTAGTAGACAAATCAGCAGGGAGAGAGCAGTGTATGTATATCAGTATGATGATATCAGTGTGTGTGCAGTGTTGAGTGTATCAGTTACTGGAGCACAACAAATAGTCTCCTAGGCAACGATAGATGTTATAGTTCATGAACGCTGTCCCTGAAGAGTTCTGTTTATTGCACAGCAGCGGTGTTTGGGTTAGCGAGCCAGCTGACACATCCGCTTATCTCAACTCTGGAGGAGTGAGTTATCCAGGGGCACCGATCAAGGCCGAATCTGCTCAGACAGAGTATAGGAGTATAGGATTTCCCTATTGTCATATTCTGAGCTTACAATTCAAATTAACATTCACTGGCTTTAAATTCATATCATTCCCTGGAGAGCACGAAGCGGCTCCAGATGTTTCCCCTTCTAAACACAGATGAACATGTCCGAGAGAGTCCATCTCTCTACAATGCATGCAGATGGTAAATTCCATGTTGGTCATTTGCCGCTACTTCGTGCACTCCCCATCTGGTCGAATTATTGAGAAGCAGCTCCGCCGGGTCCGCATTTTGATTAGCTCCTCCAGTTAAATTTTCGATACACCAGGAGAACTCCAAAGCCCAATCGGCAGAAATCCTGTGATCGTAGCCAAAACAGGTAGATGTTTTTCCACATCCTCAGTCAAATCACACAGACACATGAGTTCCAATCCATGGGTCTCTCCACATTTGGGCTCCCCCGGGCCCAATTTTCTGTTTGAAAAGGTGGTGTCAATTGCGTTTAAAGCCCAGCTTATATCCATTTTCCGTATTTTCCATTTGGGTTGAGATCAGCAAGATGGTGAGACGGCACAGACACTCACTCAGACGCAGCAAGCTGGGATTAGGTCAGGAAGGCAGGATAGGAGGAGGGAGGAAAAAAAATGCGACTGCTCTCACTGAAGGCAAAAGGAAGATTCTTCAGCACCCTGTTTAAAAGTGGTTCAGACTTAAATGATCTTCTCTTGCAAACCAGACTTTCTTGTGTTGGTTTTGCATTCCACCAGTTCTTCACACAGTTTTTACAGAAGCTGTGGCTAGATGACAGGACCACTGGTTCTCTGAAGATGTCTTTACATACCGGACAGCTTAGATCCTCCTCTGATCTGGAAGCCATGTAGACTTTGAATGAAGCTGAAAACACAAAAATAAGACAGTCACAGTCAGCTATGGCTCAATTATTTTCCTCAAACTCAGACAAACGCCCGTTAAAGTTGGATTCACACTACAACATTTGGACCGACTTTTACTTATGTTTTGAAAAATCAGAGAAATCATTCCAAACATTGGTGAAGCTACGGTCATGAGCACACACCAACTTTTATGAACTTCTACAAACTTTTATGAACTTTTGCTAGCATTTCCCAGTGTTGCATTCAATGTTGTCAAACTTTTGACAACTTAGGCTAGCATATGTGTAGCAGTTGCCAACTTAGGTTAACTTAAGCAAAGGAATACTCAGCGCAGTTCAGCTGACATCACTGTTAGGTGACGCTCATTCAAAGATCAATGCTTGTGGAGGCTTCCTGCCATTCTGGACCTGCTTTTTTGAGTGGATTCACACTACAACGTTTGGACCAACTTTTACTGACATTTTGGCAAACATCTGGCTCTGCTGGCAAAAGTTGATAAAAGTTAATGATAGTTGCTGTTTGTTGGCAAACACTGGTGAAAGTTGTATTTGTTGAGAATTTTCAGCATGCTGAAAATTTGGCGACGTTTTGAAATAAACGTTGGGGAATGCTGTGCTCAATTTGTAAAAGTTCCTGAGCGCTGGGGTAATTTATGCAGAGTTTACCTCATTCAGCCTAAGTTAAGCTCCATTGGCAAATGCTGACTGAAATGCTGGTAAAAACAGATGTTTTTAGATGAAAACTCAGTTCAGACACGTAGCAACGAAAGAGAAATAGAGAGAAGGGGGAATTTTAAAAAAAGAAAATATATATGTAAGAGGACAATGTACAGTATTTGTTTGGAGATAACATGGTGTGTATGACATGTTTTTTATTTTTTTATCTATGGGATATATATATATATATATATATATATATATATAATGGACATTTGTGGGTTTGTTCATTTATTTGCAGATGATGGGTGTGGTCTGGTGAATGGTTTCATGTCTTTGCAGTGTTATTTTTCTACCATGTTTGTTGTTGCACAAACACGTCTTTTGCCAGGATAGATTACTGGTTGCCCTGGAAACAACAGCCGTTTTTTTTTGTTTGTTTGTTTGTTTGTTTTTTGCTGTCTGAAAAATCATTTCCTTGATCCGTGGAATAAAGATTTTTCATGAAATTCTCAGAGTCTGTCTACTCTCTGCCTGCTACATATATATATATATATATATATATATATATATATATATATATATATATATATATATATATACTATATATGAGATGATGAGATTCAACTTTATTGTCATTACACATGTATGAATACAAGGTAACGAAACGTGACTTGGCATTTGGGCACGCTCTGCAGAGCGCATCCAAGGCCGGGGCAGCCGCTAGGCGCCAGTCATAGTGGTGATAAAGAAAGAAAAGGGAGGGGATATGACACAGTAGGCGAGAGAAAAAAACATGTTTATCAAAATAGCGCTCAGTGAGTGAGCGAAATTTTGATTGCAGGAAAAAAAAACCTCAGTGCACATTTAGCAGACAACAAAACCAAAAGTCAGAGAGGACCAGTGAATGGATGGGTGTAATTCAGTATATGTGAATCAGTGTGTTCGTGTATGTTGAATGCAGGTGGGTGTTTATCAGTTACTGGAGGCAGCAAAATCTCTCCCAGCCGAGATGTTATGTCTTAGTGTCTGAAACTCGGAAGCATGTCCTTGAGGCATGGCAGATGGAAATTTCCTGAGCCAGTCACTGTCCTTGAGAGTTCAAATGCAGCACACCAGAATGTTTATGAAGAGAAGCACAATCTTCTGTTTTGTCTTAATCCAGGAGGAAAATAGTCAACAGGGCACCAAATTCAAGGTCTGATAACACAGATCACTCATAGCATAGAATTTACAGCTCTTGCAATCCTGTGTTCATAATTTCCATACATAGGCTTTAAATCCATTCCTGGAGGGCACCAAAACGACTCCAGATGTTTCCCTTCTAAACATGGGAAGCATGTCCGGCAGAGTCCATCCCTCTACAGTGCATGCCAGATGGTAATTTCCATGTTAGCCTTGCCGTTAGTTAGTGCTCTCCCCCGTCTGGTCGAATTGTTGAAGAAGCAGCTACGCCGGGACCGCTTTGATTAGCTCTTCTAGTTAAATTTTCGATACACCAGGAAAACTCCAGAGCCAATCAGCAGAAAATCCTGTGATCGTGCCAAGCCAGATAGATGTTTCCGCATCGTCAGTTGAATCATGCAGACACATGTGTTCCAATCCATGGGTCTCTCCATAGGGGCTCCCCCTGGCCCGAATTTATGTAAAAAGTTGTTAATTTTATTAAAGCCGCTCACCAAATCCATTTTTTTCATTTGGATCAAGATTCAGCCAGAAGAACAGTGACGCAGACAAGACAGCAAGCTGGGATTCTCAGTTAGGGAGGGTGAAGGAGGGTGAAAGAGGGAGCAGAAGAAAAAGTGACCGTTCTCTCTGAAGGGCAGGAAGAAATATATATATATATATATATATATATATATATATAGATAGATAGATAGATAGATAGATAGATAGATAGATAGATAGATAGATAGATAGATAGATACACACACACTACCGTTCAAAAGTTTGGGGTCACCCAGACAATTATTTTGTATTTTCCATGAAAAGTCACACTTATTTACCACCATGGGTTGTAAAATGAATAGAAAATATTGTCAAGACATTGACAAGGTTAGAAATAATGATTTTTATTTGAAATAATATTTTTTTCCAGATACTCAACCTGCTCAAACGAAGGTCAGTTTTATAGCTTCTCTAACCAGCTAAACTGTTTTCAGCTGTGGTAACATGATTGCACAAGGGTTTTCTAATCATCCATTAGCCTTCTGACGCAATGAGCAAACACATTGTACCATTAGAACACTGGAGTGATAGTTGCTGGAAATGGGCCTCTATACACCTATGTAGATATGAATGAATGAATGAATGAATGAATGAATGAATGAATGAATGAATGATTTTTTTTATTTTCGGATAGTACAGTACAGGTTAAAAGAAACTGTATAATATAACAACAAGGTCAAATTAGACAAAGACTCCTTCTACTATACAATTCCACGTGAGTTATCCGAAATGGGTGATGGCTGAAGCCGCGTCTTATATTGCCCACCCATATTCCATCCAAGAATTCAAAAGAGAAAAAGAGAAAACAAGACAAGAGCGATTACAATTTAAAACAAAGCTAAGACAAAATGTGACTGAGAGAAAAAAAAAAAGAAAACTAAGCTAGGCTAAGTTAAGCGGTTACTATTCAAAAACAAATCTAAGACAAAATGTCACAGAGAAAAAAAAAAACAAAAAAAAAAAACTAAGCTACAACACAACACAGGCTGGATATGTCAATCCTTATGTGAGTTTACATGTCGTCTTGTAAATATGTTTGGAGTATTTCTTCCTTTAGTTTTTGTTTAAATTGTCCAAGCGTTGTACATGATTTTAATTCAGGTCCAAAATCGTTCCATAATCTGACTCCTTGCACTGAAACACAGTGTTGCTTGGTGGTTGTTCTCACTGTAGGCTTTTGAAATATACATGTTCCTCTGAAGTGATATCGTTTCTCCCTTGTTTGGAACAACTTTTGGATATCTGCGGGCAGTGATAAATTCTTCACTTTGAACATTATTATTGCGGTTTTAAAGTCAACCAGATCTTTCAACCTGAGAGTTTTTTGTTTAAGAAAAAGTGGGTTTGTTGGTTCCCTGTAAGCTGCTTTGTTTATTATTCTAATAGCTCTCTTTTGAAGCATAAAGAGTGGATATATGTTTGTTTTATATGTATTTCCCCATACTTCATTACAATATGTCATGTATGGGAGTATTAATGAATGATACAAGGTGTATAGTGTGGGTTGATTCAGCAAATATTTCACTCTGTGTAATATTGCAATTGATTTGGATACTTTACCTTTAATATAATTAATATGTGACTTCCAACACAGTTTGTTATCAATTATTACTCCAAGGAATTTAGTTTCAGATACCCTTTCAATCTCTACACCATTTACACTGAGTTTGGGTACTGGGTTGTTGTTATGGTTGTTAAAGACTATAAATTTTGTCTTACTTAAATTGAGCGTTAATTTGTTTGAATCAAACCACAGTTTAAGCTTTCCTAATTCCTTTCCGAGTGTATCCAGAAGTTGTTACAAATTGTTTCCACTGCATAGCAGATTAGTGTCATCGGCAAACAATATTAAGTCCATTTTTTCTGAAACATTACATATATCGTTTATATACATATTGAATAATAATGGTCCCAAAACTGAACCCTGTGGGACTCCACAGGTGACCTTCAGTAACTCTGAGTTTTTGTTGCTAACACATACATACTGATATCTATTCTTTAAGTAACTACTTAACCAGGACAGTGCTACCCCTCTAATACCACAATTTTGTAGTTTCTTTAATAATAAATTGTGATCTACTGTATCAAATGCTTTTTTAAGATCTCGGAATACTCCAACTGAATACTCTTTATTTTCAAAGGCTGTTGATATTTTTTCTGTAAATTCCATTAGGGCATATGCAGTTGTCCTCTTGTGTCTGAACCCATATTGCTGCTCACACAATAAATCATTCTTCAGTATGAAGTTGTCAATTCTCTCACAGAATATTTTTTCAAGTATCTTGGAAAATTGCGGTAATAGTGAAATTGGTCTATAGTTTGAGAGTTCCCCTCTGTCACCCGTCTTGTATATCGGAATTACTTTAGCTATTTTCATTGCATTGGGAAATATACCTGATTGGAGAGACAGGTTACAGATATACGTCAGTGGTTTTACTATGCATTCGATAACAGTTTTGACTAGTAGCATGTCAATACCACCACAGTCAGTAGATGTTTTACTTTTGAACGATTTAACAATTTCAGTGACCTCTCTTTCGTCTGTGTTCTTTATGAAGATGGAGTCTTTTACAGCAGTGTTATTGCATATTGTATCACCTGTAGGCACCGTAGTGGGCATTTCTCGGGCCAGTTTAGGTCCAATGTTAACAAAAAAATTATTAAATTCATCTGCAGGTGAAGCTATATTCACACTCTGAGTCGTTTTATTATTTTTTGGAATATTAGTTGGGTAGCTTGTATTTCTGCTTTTATTTCCAAGGATACTGTTGAGTATTGTCCATGTATTTTTAATATTGTCTTTGTTTTTCACCAGTTCTTTACTGTAATAGTCTCTTTTACTACATCTTATTATATATGTTAACTTATTTTTGTATGTTTTATACCGCTGCTCTGCTTCTTTTGTCCTTTTCTTTAGGAAGGCTTTATATAATAAATTTTTCTTTTTACACGCCTTTTGTAGTCCTTTGGTTAACCATGGCTTATCAGCAAATTTGTGTTTAAGCTTTTTTTTTTACTAATGGGCAGTTTTTTTCATAAAGAGTGGTTACAATGTTTATAAATGTGTCATAGGCTTCATTTACATCTGATACATAGACTTCTGTCCAGTCTTGCTTCAGCAAGTCCTCTTTAAGAGAACTGATTGCATTTGGTGATTTGTGTCTGAACGATTTTGAATTTTTTTCTGCGTTGGGCCCCGTGTGGCCATGGATAAGTGCAAAGGTTGGCAAGTGGTCACTTATATCATTTATCAATAATCCACTTTCTATTTTCTTATCGAAAACATTGACAAACAGGTTGTCAATAAGTGTAGCGGTGTGAACTGTGATTCTACTGGGATGTGTTATTGTGGGATATAGACTCATGCTGTACATAGAGTTCATGAACTCTGTAACTACATTTTGTTGATGTGGATTCAGTAAATCAATATTGAAATCTCCACAAATTGCTACCATTTTCTTACTAGTAATATTATTGTACAGCTCGACTAATTTATCTCTGAATGTCTCAATGCAAGTTCCCGGCATTCTATATATGCAGCTTATGGGTAGATTTTTTGTTTTGTCTAGGTCAATCTCAACAGTAACACATTCCAAAATCCCTGGTAGTGCTGAGGACATTTCATTTACAAGCTTACACCTATACAGGTCATCAATATACAGTGCAACACCACCACCCTTTTTTTGAGTTCTGTTAATATAAAACATCTGATATCCCTCTATTGCCATCAGGGGAGCCTGTTCTTCATTAAGTCAGGTTTCAGAGACTGCAATAGCTGTGAATTTTCTGTCTAGCTGTTTTAAATAGTCCTGAATCTGTGGAAAGTTTTTGTTAAGACTTCTGCCGTTGAAGTGTATTATTGACAGTTTACCATCTAATTGCACTTGACTTTTGAATTGCTTTTCAGTGTAATATTCACAGTGGTTATGAATATTATTGAAAAAGTGGTTATCAGGATCAATATCATTCTCCATCTCTTGTGGTTTATGTTCAGCATAATGGCATATTTTCAGAGTTTGAGTTTCCTCACTCTGTGTCAGATGACTTCTTCCAGCTGGGGATGATTGATGTCTACTCGAGTCGATCATAAGTTTTTGTTTATTTTGCTTATTTTTTTTAAAGTACTTTGGCATGGTGTATCAAAAGAACTATTCTTATCGTGTGTATGAATATGGATTATCATTGACTCATAATTTTCTTAATCAGTGTCCATCTGTATTTATCTAAGTCAGTAGCATCTCTGATCATTATACTCCTTGCTTGCTCAGGTGTTCCATTTAGTTTAATCCAAATTCTACAATTTCTTGTCCAGGTTGCCTGTATCTTATTTTGTTTTTTTAGCATCCGTGCCTGCCGTGCTAATTCAGCGTTTTTTGTTTTTTTTTTGTCAGGTGTTCATTTAGGTAAACTTGAGTTTCCTTTAGCTTTTTGGCCTGCCTCAGTATGTCATTCTTTACCCTTCTGTTCACAAAGCGCATCACAATTGATTTCTTTGTTTTGTTATCTTTCTTCGGTAGAGCATAACAGGCTGAGATTGCATTGGCTTCTACCCTAATGTTTCTATTATTAAGGAACTGAAGCACTTGATTTTCTAAGGACACTGATTCACTCATGGGAGCATCTTCACCATTCAGTCCTGTTGCGGCATGGGCATATGATTGATATCTGATGTCTAGTCCACTTATAACTAGGTCATCCATACAAGAACCTTGTTCAAAATCCTCGACGCGTTGCTCCAAAAGACGCCCGTGTTGCTCCAGGTCCATAATTTTTTGGCTTTTTCTTTTATTATTAAATGTAGGGCTTGTACCTCTTCTATTAGACCTATTATTTTGGCCTGCTGGCTAGTCAATTTGGCCAATTCTTCTGACATAAAGTTCAGAGATTTTTTAATTTCTTCCATGTCCTCTTTTTTTAGTGGCATTTTACTGACCTGTGGATAGAAATAAACAGAGAATCCGGCTAGGCCTCAACTAGCCCGGTCGCTGCTGGACCCGCCGCAACCGAGCTCTAGCGCAGCTCCTCCACCAAGTAACGCTGCACAGCTCCACAGATCACCGCCGTCGATCGCCGCCGCCTGCCGCCGTCTGCCTGGCCGGTTATGCCACACACTGCCGGCGCAGCCGAACTCCACCAATCACCGCCGCCGATATTGCACCAAAAACCAGACATTTGCAGGTAGAATAGTCATTTACCACATTAGCAATGTATATTAGATATTAGAGTGTATTTCTGATTAGTTTAAAGTTATCTTCATTGAAAAAAACAGTGCTTTTCTTTCAAAAATAAGGAAATTTCTAAGTGACCCCAAACTTTTGAACGGTACTGTATATACATATACTGTATATACGTATATATATATATATATATATATATATATATATATATATATATATATATATATATATATATATATATATATATATATATATATATAATCTCCCAAAAATGAACAATGTGATGTGTGTATTGAGATCAATAGGCAGCCGCTCTTTGTCTAGCTTCTTCCTGCCAGTTCCGCGGTTGATATGTATGACTCAAATGCAAACGTTCATGCTTCCTGCTCTGACTGTGATGCAAAAGTCCCATGCCTTTCATGTATTGTCTGTAACTGGGTATAAAAACTGCATATGCTCTGTAGCTCACCCTCTCTGACCACTGCTTCTGACTACACGCATTGACTGTATCTGCTGAGGAGATCCTCCGGGCTCGCGCCGGTGCGCATGCACGGCGCTGGAGTGAGTTCTCGTGATGGCGGTATGATTAATAAAATCCCTCAAAAACTCTCAGTTCGCTGCCTATTATTCCATGCCGCCACACTAGTCATAATTCATTTGAGATAGCCAATATTTCTCAGTAGATATCCAAAATATGTTTACAGCTATCTGTAAGTATATTGTTATTAGTCACAATTTCAATTACAGATATCTGAAACTGAATGTTAGTCATAATATGAATAGTGGATATCTATAACATTATTTCTACTAGTAAAAATGTTTTGTGGATGTCCAAAATTACATTATAGATATCTGGAATGTTTTTTCATTGTGGATATCCAAAATGATATCCACAAATGTGATATCATGATATCCCAAAAATGTGACAGCCCAAAAGAAAAAAAAAATCTCCTCATTGAGAAATTTACTGTTCTTAATTTTCTGTTCGGTGCGAAATCATTCTCCAAGATTTATTGGTTCGGCTTCCATTGTGGGGAATAAACAGCGCTAATGTGGTGTCAATAAGTAAATGACATTTAATGGGATTTTATGTTATTTTAATGGATAGAGTTGTAACAGTCAAAATATAATCATCCGTCATTTTATTTATATGATGATACACTAAACATTTTTTTTAATTCCATCCACATTCGCATTTTAATTGCGGACTTAGTGTTGGAGTCTATAGCATTATTTCATTTTTTATAGATGAATGAATAATTGAATGAATGAGCAGGGGGAAAGGGTATGCAGAAGTAACTACATAGAAATATCAAACAAAAATAAATACTCAAACGTATACCCAAGGGAGATGTGTTCAATCCAGAAGCAGGTCCAGAATGGCAGGAACCCAATGGTGAGCCGTTTTAACATTAATACAAACCACTTTCCAATCAACAATGAACTTTTAGTATCTATAATTGTCTTCCTCCAAGTCAAAATTAATTTTTTACTGGTTACAGCTGTAAATACAGACATCCATAATAGCATTCATGCTAGTAAAAATTGTATTTCAAGATATCTAAAATGTAGATTGTACTAGTCAAAACTGACTTCATGATGTCTGAAAAGCTTTAAAAAGTTTAAGTGGCCATTTTAACATTTAATAGCTAGCCTGGTTATGTATTGTAGATATCAGTAATTCAATTTTTCCTAGAAAAAAGGAACATTTCAGATATCCACAATGAATTTCTTCCTCTCTATAATGATCATTTCAGATATCTATGACATCAATCTTCCTGGGAGAAAAACATCACTTTTTTCCCATTCGTGTGTGTTGGGTTTTCACTTCCAGACATCTACAGTTACATTCCAGTTACATTCTTCCTTTCTAGAATGAACATTCTGGATGTCTGAAATAGAATTTTTACTAGGAGAAACTCTTATTTCAGATATCTAAAATTTAATTGCTACTAGTCATAATTTTCATTTTGGATATCCACAATGAAAAAACATTCCAGATATCTATAATGTAATTTTGGACATCCACAATACATTTTTACTAGTAGAAATAATGTTATAGATATCCACTATTCATATTATGACTATCTAACATTCAGTTTCAGATATCTGTAATTGAAATTGTGACTAATAACAATATACTTACAGATAGCTGTAAACATATTTTGGATATCTACTGAGAAATATTGGCTATCTCAAATGAATTATGACTAGTGTGGCGGCATGGAATAATAGGCAGCGAACTGAGAGTTTTTGAGGGATTTTATTAATCATACCGCCATCACGAGAACTCACTCCAGCGCCGTGCATGCGCGCCGGAGCGAGCCCAGAGGCTCTCCTCAGCAGATACAGGCAATGCGTGTAGTCAGAAGCAGTGGTCAGAGAGGGTGAGCTACAGAGCATATGCAGTTTTTATACCCAGTTACAGACAATACATGAAAGGCATGGGACATTTGCATCACAGTCAGAGCAGGAAGCATGAACGTTTGCATTTGAGTCATACATATCAACCGCGGAACTGGCAGGAAGAAGCTAGACAAAGAGCGGCTGCCTATTGATCTCAATACACACATCACATTGTTCTACTAATTGCTCCAGCTGAGCGCGCTGCTTGTCCCAGTCTGTTGTGGGGGTTACCCATACACTCCCCCCCAGAGGGCTCAGCGGGAAGCTGAGGCCGCGATAGTCCGGCTTTGGGAGCGAGCTGCGGGGGAAGCTTGCTGCAGGCGGCGGTGGAGGGAGGGGGGTGGGGGTAGCAAGTGCCGGCCCGGGATGGCGAAATTGTCTGGGCCGCGCAAAAATTGCCTGTGGATCCGCGATGTTGAGGGGCTGTCCCGTTGAACGTGCAGAGGTCCACAGCAGTTGTAAGAAGAAAAACTTGTCTCTGTCTCCTCTCGCGGCCATGAAGAAAAAAGGAGCTGCAGCTGTGAGGGACTTGGCGTGTTGACTTTAGGTGGGCGCGCAGTCCTAAAGTCCTCGGGGAAAGCTGACGGCTGAATTCCCTTATGCGCCGTGGCTGAGACCATTAAAAAATCCTGTGAGCGAGCTGCGTGCGTGCTTCAGGTGTGTGAGCAGCCCTGAAGGTTATGTGTGCAGCGGTGAAGGACGATGGCGGTCTGTGTGGAGCCGGTATTGTCCCATGCGTGATGCGCTGTCCTCATAACCCCCCTGTGTGCGTGCGGGTTTGGTGCATGGCAGGACCGCTGTAGAGGTGAGTCAGGGTCAGGGAGCTTGATGGAGATCAGCGTCGTCGGCGCCGATGGTCATCCCTGCTGAGCTGTTGCTGTAGATTGGTCATGGTGTGTTCAGGTCCACGCGCTGCATTCTCCGTCAGCCCTGGAGGTCGCCGTCGTGGAGAGAGGACGAGGTGCGTGCGGTCTCGTGTGGAGGAGCTGTGAGAGCGGCCGGTCCCAGCGTGGATGTGCAGATCTCAGGCGTGCAGATCTCACCATGAAGCTTTCTGCAGCTTTCCCGGTCGTGGGTGATCTCCGGAGAGTTTCGCCTGGTGGTGGCTCTGCGTCGAGGTCTCCCTGTAGCAGAAGGGAGGGCAGATCATTTGCGTCAGGCTGCTGCGTTCGCTTGTCATCGGAGAGTCACCGCCGGGGGCTGCCAGCGTGTTCTTTCTCGGGGTCACCAAGTGTGGCGGCATGAAATAATAAGCGGTGAACTGAGAGTTTTTGAGGGATTTTATTAATCATACCGCCATCACAAGAACTCACTCCAGCGCCGTGCATGCGCGCCGGAGCGAGCCCGGAGGCTCTCCTCAGCAGATACAGGCAATGCGTGTAGTCAGAAGCAGTGGTCAGAGAGGGTGAGCTACAGAGCATATGCAGTTTTTATACCCAGTTACAGACAATACATGAAAGGCATGGGACATTTGCATCACAGTCAGAGCAGGAAGCATGAATGTTTGCATTTGAGTCATACATAACCGCGGAACTGGCAGGAAGAAGCTAGACAAAGAGCGGCTGCCTATTGATCTCAATACACACATCACATTGTTCTACTAATTGCTCCAGCTGAGCGCTCTGCTTGTCCCAGTCTGTTGTGGGGGTTACCCATAACTAGTAACAATTGAATTGTAGATATCTGAAATTAGAGCTTCTCCTAGTAAGAATTCTATTTCAGATATCCAAAATGTTCACTCTAGATAGGAAGAATGTAAATGTAGATATCTGGAAGTGAAAACCCAATTCACGTGAATGGGGAAAAGTGACAACTTTCTCCTAGGAAGAATGATGTCATAGATATTTTAAATGATTAGTATAGAGAGGAAAAATTTCCTTGTGGATATCTGAAATGTTCATTTTTACTAGGAAAAACAGAATTATCGATATCTACAATACATATCCAGGCTAGCTATTAAATGTTAAAATGGCTTGCCATAGAAAGCCTGTCATAAATTGTCCTGGCAGGGGCGAATTGAGGACACCAAACGCATGCTGTGAATTTGCACATTTAATCACGACGAGCACAAAGTACACAAAACACTACACTTACACAAAAGCAGAATAAATGGAAGGAATAGCACAGGGCTCACGTCCGAGGAGAAAACAGGAGAACAACCTGGCCGGACCCAGACTGAGGTGTACAGAAATGCCGGGAGGAGAAGAGAGCCAGATGGAGCTCAGCATCATGACAGAGCCCTCCCCTCAAGGGGTGGAGTCCAAACACCCCCCAAGATAACATCAAAAAGGAGAAAAGAAATACCCCCACCAAATAAGAATAGAAAAAATAATCAACCCTGGGAGTGTCATGGGGGAAACCAGGCTAGGAGGGACTGAAACCAGAACAAAAAAATCCTCATGACCCACACCACTGAACAGTTGAGGTACACGGAACTCTAGGACAATTGGGTGGAAAAATAAGGCAGTTCAGGTCATCTATACGAGTCCCAGAATAGCCCGATCCCATGGTGGAATAAATTGCGTGGCCTCCCAGAGTTCCAGAGCCACCCAAGCAGATGGCGAAGTCTTTTGGGTGGTCTCCCAGCATCCCTGAGCCAGCGGGCTGTGGGGTACAATGCGGCCCCTCCTGGAGGTGGTAGCTGGAACCAGTGCCTACCGCGGACCGCAGGAGCTGAGAGATGGAAACCCGATGAGGAGGGTGACTGACCAGTGAGAAGACTAGGCGAAGGGGATGACTGACCAGTGAGGGGACTAGACGAAGAGCACGGCTGATCAGCGGGGAAACTAAATAAGGACTGGTGATCACTGGCAAGCTCAAGTGAAGGCTGCTGACCAACAGTGGCCTCAGGCAAGGACAGATGACCCTCTGCGGCCTTGGGCGTAGACGGCTGACTTTCAATGGCCTCAGGTGAAGACAGATGACCCTCAGTGACTTCAGGCAGAGACAGAGAACCCACAATGACCTCGGGCGGAAAAGGAGGGCCCACAAAGAACCCAGGTGAAACCAAACGGCTGACCCGCAAGAAAACCAGGCAAAGAAGATGATCGATCAGCGGAGAACCAGACAAAAGTGGAGAAGGAGGACCCACAGTGACCTCGGGGGGAGAAGGAAAACCCACAGTGACCTCAGGCGGAAATGGAGGACCTATGGTGACCTCAGGCAGAGATGGAGGGCCCACAGTGACCTCAGGCGGAGATGGAGGATCCACGGTGACCTCCGGCAAAGGCTGACGATCCTTGGTGACCTCAGGCTATGGCTCAGGCAGAAGGACAGAGAAAAATGCCCGGTCAGAATCACTGGCAGCAGTAGATCCAGGCGAGGAAAGCTCAGAAGCAGTTGGCAGCTAGGACTGGCTCTCCCCATCAAGAGCTAAACAAGACCTCTCTAAAACAGACAATGTGAAAACAAAAAAGAGGACTTGCCTTTGCTTGAGCTCCACTGTCATCCAGGACTCCGGCAATCAAGCCTGGGGTATCTCAACACTGCTCGTCCGATGTTCCAACCCTGACTCAGCCACCTCAGATGGGGAAGAAGAGAAGAACACCAGAAAATTACCGGCAGCAGTGGAGCCCGGCAAGGAGAGCTCAGGAACAGAAGATGTCTGCAACCGACTCTCCCTTCCACAAGCTAGACAAGATTTCGCAAAATCTGCTAATGTAAAAACAGAACAGAGTACTTGCCTAGATTCGAGCTCCACCACTGTCCAGGACTCCAGCGACACTGCTGCGACGACCCCGGCAGCAGGCGTGATGGTGGATGCAGCCGAAGGACCTCCAGGCATGGCGACCAATGCTGGCGGAACTCCTAACTGATGATGGAGGTTGCCTCACCGCTTGCACAGAGACCCATGCAGCTGAAGCCAGGGGACACTCTCTTGTCTTCTCAGTCTTAACCGTACAGGGGGCGCTCTTCTCCCATCCAGGATGTGGCTGTGGGGTTGCAACAGAATCTTCCAGGGCAGATGGCCCCACCGTCGTTTGGCGGCTCTCTCCCAGGACCAGCAGATATTCAGGGAAAACAGGAGAGGACACAGGAGAAGCAGGTGAGGAAAATATGACAGCAGCAGGCTCAGAGGACTCAGCTAAATTGGGCTGCTGTTGCTGAGCTTCACCACCGGGAAAAAGACAAGGCATTTCATCAAAAATTGTTTGAGAATGAAAATGTACTTGCCTTATCTCTCGGGGCGTGATGGTAACTGCTGCTGAAGACCCAGGTGAATTCCTCTTCATGGCTGCAGTGGATGTGGGCACCACTGTAGAAAGTGGAGGAGATGGCCCTGCAGGCATGCTGATGGCCCGACACTCAGCAGTGGGAGGTGATGCCGTGGAGGAGAAGGGGACAGCAGCGGCAGACAAGGAGGAGGAGACTGACGGGACAGCCGAGGGGGAAAAGTTCAAAAATGATGAGGAGGCTGTTGCTGTGATTCTCCAGAGCAGTGAGGAGGAAAGTGCTGGGAAGGCTGAATAATTCTTCAGGCGGGATTCAGCTGGGTAGCGGCAAGAAGCTGATAATGTCTGCACCCGGGGACGGTCTTTCATCGGTGCAGGTACAGACAGGAGACAGCGAGGAACAGGGAGTGGAAATGGCTGCACCAGGGGACGTTTCTCCATCGGCACAGGTACAGCTAGGAAGGAGGTCTCCCTCAGCTCTCGTGGGTTCGTAATGGCGAGGAGTAGGTCCATGAGCTCCGGATGGCTCCACAGGCTGGGACATGCTTTGAGTACCTGCGCCTGTCCTGCACCTGCACCTGCGCCTAAATTGCCCTGGCAGGGGTGGATTGAGGACACCAAACGCATGCTGTGAGTTTGCGCATTTAATCATAAAGAACACACAGTAGACAAAACACTACTCGTACACAAAAGCAGAATAAATGGGAGGAATAACGCGGGGCTCACGTCCGAGGAGAGACAGGAGAACAACCTGGCCAGACCAAGACTGAGATGTCCAGGAATGCTGGGAAGAGAAGAGAGCCGGACGGAGTTCATCCGCTGAGAGGAGAAATGACAGGGGATTCCTGTCTAAATGCACAGTATGCCGCTGCCAGGAGACTACATTAAAGTGAGCTTAAACAGGGACAGATGATACACAAATGAGCAACAAGTGTAGGTCACATGAGCGGGGAAGTTGACCTAATTACTGACAGCTGTCAGCTGTGACAGCCAGCGAACTTGAATCAATAGGGAAAATAAGCAGAAGCAGCTGTCACAACAAAAGCACATCAGGAAATGGCGAACAGTAACTGACTAAAATATGAACTGAATACAAAGTGAAGAACAGACCACATGAATACAGCCAGAGAAGCAAATAATATATACTTGAAACCAATATACAGAGAGAGGTGAGTGCAAAGGCAGGCTCATGTCAAAAAGGGACATGATAATAAACGATGGAACTAGGAATAATTAACTAAGAAACATGAATACTAATGAACAAACAGAAATGACAGGCAACTCCAATATCATACATATTAAATACAGAACCGAGGAAGAGACATGCAGAAAATAACACAAACAGGAAGCATGAGCACGGGCTTCTCCATCCTCAGCAGTATGACGGAGCCTCCACAAACTCTGATCTTTATATGAGCGTCACTTGACGCTGATGTCAGCTGAACTGCGCTGAGTATTTCTCTGATTTTTCAAAACGTCTGTAAAAGTCAGTCCAAATGCTACAGAGTGAACCCAGCTTTAACTTAGGCTGACATAGGTAAACTGTGCATAACTTAGCCCAGCGCTCAGGAACTTTTACAAAATGAGCACAGCTTTCACCAACGTGTATTTCCAAATGTTGATAAATTTTCAGCAGGCTGAAAATTTTCAAAGAACACAATTTTCACCAGCGTTTGACAATAAACACCAGAAATCATTAACTTTTGCCAGCAGAGTCAGACGTTTGTCAAAATGTTAGTAAAAGTCGGTCCAATCATCGTGTGAATCCACCTTAAGTTTGCAGCAGCAGTTTTGCAGTTTTTCTCTCTTCTTACCTGTTTGTGCAGGCCACTCTTAAGGTTCTCTTCTTTGTGGTCTAAAGGTGAAGCTGCTCATCTTTTTGTCTCTTTTTAGTGGGTCAGAATAAAACACTACCTGCTGGTTAATCTGAGATTGAGCTTTGTCACGCCTTCTGATAAATGTTGCTTTATCTAGTTCACCTTCATTTTATTTGTATTTCGCTATTCAGATGCAGAGCAATTCAAAGTGATTTGTAAGCAGTAGCAGTGAAAACGAGAAAACTGTCAAACAAAGAGTATATAGAAATGAAAGGGTTATGAAAAGTTAGAGTGCCAAAACAATAATTCTGTAAGTAATCTCCCATTATGCTCTGCCCATATTCTATGCATATTCTGTTTGCATTCTTATGAGCAAATATGTTGTGTTAAACTCTGATAAACAGGAATTAGGCAGAGCTTTAGAGCCCTCTTTCTGCTCTCTCTCTCTCCTTTCCTTTAGTCAGGTCTAATACTTTAGTTACACACCCAAAACCAATTCCCATAAACACACTGTTGATCGTACATTCTAGAAGACAGTGACGTGAACAGAGGATGGCCTGTTCACGTCAGAGTTAAATTGGCCCATCAGACAGTTACGTACAAGCCCATCCTATTGTACAGGGTTGGTCTAACCAACCCAAGAAGATTAATGTAAGTTGCACCCGGAAGTCACGGTCAGTCTGGCAATGCTCCTGAGGGGGCTGCATCATGCTGCACCCAGTGCTGCTTGCTTTACATGTGACTTCTAAATAAATGTTACATCTTTGAATTGAAGAATTCTCCGGCTTGTTCTTGGATCTTTCAATCAAAGAATCGTTTTTTTCTAACAATTTGGTGCTGGTGACCCGGATGAACTATTCTGAGACGAGTCTGAACCCAGATCGAGAGGACCCTTTTCAGACGACCATGGCGCCTGAATGAAAGGTAAGCGGAAAACCTTTTTTACACAAATTTCTGCACTTTGGCCATACTAAATTTACAGTTGTCTGATTAAGGGGTATATCCGATCTCCAAATTTTATAATTTAGTGGGGAGTCACATGTAAAGTCTAAACAAAGAGTCAAATAGTTTCAAAGGGAAGTGCACGTGTTCTATTTTCAGTATGAGGTAGAACGGTTGCGATCATGGATGTACAATTCACGGATGTATGGTCCATCAAATAAAACATTTTGGAGTCAGTCTGAACCAAAATAACGAGACTTAGGAAGCCAGGGTGACGAATAATCACCAGGTACGTCTCCTCAAATGAAAAGAGCCAGGGTTAGTGACCTGATGCTGGGGGGAGCCATATACAGTGTTTGACCCAACGCCACTGTAGAGCGACGCCACGATCCTTTAAATCAGTATAGCACTGAGCTTTAGACACGGTACCGCTTGTACTGGGAGACCTGCCGAGGCCTCAGTGAAAGTTCCGTCTGTTTATAAGTTAGACAGATCTGTGAGGTTTTGAGATGCAGTCTGTACCCAGAACTTAATAAGACTTAGGGGCAACGGCTATACCCATCTTCTCAAATGAAAATAGCCAGGATTAGAACCTGATGCCGGGGGGATCCAAGTGTCCGACCCGATGCTGTTAAGGAACGATGCCATGTGGGTGAAGTATTTCAGATGCAGTCTGTGCCAAAATAACGAGACTTAGGGAACAGCGGAATCAACTGTGTTTGTCTCCTCAAATAAGGGAATCAGGGCTAGTCTGGGGCCGCTACTTTTGGATGCAGTCTGTGCCGAAATAACGAGACTTAGGGAACAGCAGAATCATCCGTGTTTGTCTCCTCAAATAAGGGAACCACGGCTAACCTGGGGCCGGTACTGAAAAAAAAAAAAAGTCTGTTAATTCTGTGTCTTTAGGGGATTAATGGCATAGCTGTTGAACTTGTCCCCAGCTTCAAATTCCTGGGGACCCACATCTCGGAGGACCTGTCCTGGTCAGTTAACACCACCAGCCTGATCAAGAAGGCCCATCAGCGCCTCTTCTTCTTGAGGACATTGAAGAAGAACCATCTGTCAACTGACATCCTGGGCAACTTCTACCGCTGCGTGATAGAGAGCACCATGACCAACTGTATCACACTCTGGTATGGGAGCTGCTCTGTAGCTGACCGCAAGGCGCTGCAGCAGGTGGTGAAAACCGCCCAACGCATCACAGGGACTCCACTTCCAGCTATAGAGGACGTCTACAGGAAAAGATGTCTGCGCCGGGCACGCAGCATTCTTAGGGACTCCAACCATCCTGCTCATGGACTGTTCCAGCTTCTCCCCTCCAGAAGACGTTTCAGAAGCCTTCGGACTAGAACCAGCAGGTTTAGGAACAGTTTCTTTCCAACAGCTGTCACGTTATTGAACTTAGTTCCCCGCTGACTCTCTTACAATCATCTTTTACCATCCTCACCTGTACATAACTGCATAACTACATAACTACATCTAACTTATTGCACATTATTTGCACATAACAGTGCTTTTAACTTTCTGCACTGCTGCATATATTTGCATATATTTGCTTAAATTGCACATACTGTTAATTACCGTATATACTGCACTGCTGTCCTTTGCACTTCTGATTGGATGCTAAACTGTGTTTCGTTACCTTGTATTCATACATGTGTAATGACAATAAAGTTGAATCTAATGTAATCTAATCTAATAAATGTGTGGTTTGGGAAATACCGGGGGTTGGAAATATCTACTAAACGTTTCCCAGAGTATGATTTAATTAACAGCACTCTTCTGGCCATGTGGATAGAACAAAGGCGGGTGTGTGTTTTTCCACAAAGGAGGGAGGTAATTCACCCCCACTCCTGTGTGGAGATCAGAGTTTGTTTAAAACATGTTATTGAGAAGAGATCATTTGAGGTAACAGTAGTAAGGTGGAGTGCTAAGATAAGATAAGATAAGATAAGCCTTTATTAGTCCCACAACGGGGAAATTCCAGGATTGCAACAGCACAGGGATAGCAACACTCAGAGCAACAATCAGAAGGCAAGAAAAAAAAACAAGCAAGCAAGAGCAGCTAATATACATATGTACATATTACTATAAAATATATATATATATACACACACACAGTGCAGAGCATTGTAGCTGGATGGAATAAATATATGAATATATAAACACACAGTGCAGAGCATTGTAGCTAGATGGAATAAATATGTAAATATATAAACACCCACAGTACGGAGCATTGCAGCTAGGTGGAATAAATATGTAAGTATATAAACACACACAGTGCGGAGCATTGTAGCTAGATGGAATAAATATATAGATATATAAAAACACAGTGCGGAGCATTGTAGCTAGATGGAATAAATATATAGATATATAAATATGAACACACCCAGTGCTGAGCATTGTAGCTAGATGGAATAAATATGTAAATATATAAACACACACAGTGCAGAGCATTGTTGCTAGATGGGATGAAACAGCATAACCCTCTACTTACCCTCTACTTAGTTATCCTACATGGTATGATTATGTGCCCATACATATTCTCACCCTCCATAGCGACCGGTATTTTCCTAGTTGTATGCCGGAGGGGACCATTGTGTAAGTCTATTGCATCTTTTGCATTTAAAAACTATTAGTTTGTTACGTCTTTTTGCTATCTCTGCGAGCAGCCCTGCTTAGGTTGTACAGTCTGACGGCCGTTGGTAGGAAGGACCTACGAAACCTCTCGGTTGTGCACCTGGGATGATGTAGTCTGCTGCTAAATGAGCTCCTCAGTGCATTCAGTACGTCCTGCATAGGGTGGAACTCGGACTCCAGCAGAGATGCCAGTTTAGCCACCGTCCTTCTCTCTCCTATCTCCTCCACCGGATCAAGGCGCTGCCCCAGGACAGAGCTAGCTTTCTTAATCAGTTTGTTCAGTCTCTTCCTATCGGCTGCTGTAATGCCACTGCCCCAGCAGACCACTCCAAGAGTGATGGCTGATGCCACCACCATGTCATAGAATGTCTTCAGCAGCGCCCCTTGTACACCAAAAGACCTGAGTCTCCTCAGCAGGAACAGCCTGCGCTGTCCCTTCTTGTAGAGTGCGTCAGTATTGTGTGACCAGTCTAGTTTATTGTTCAGATGAACACCCAGGTACTTATAGGATGTCACCATCTCGATGTCTGTTCCCTGTATATTTACTGGTGCTGTGAGTGTCACGCCGCGCCATTCATCAGCGGCGCCACCTGCTCACGCACCTGCTACTCATCAGCGGCGAGGGATAAAAGCCGCCTCGCCCTGAGCTTCGGCCTGAAGCCGTTAGACTTCATCGCCTTCCATGCGAAGCATCAACTCTCTCTTCAGCGTCACGCTAAGCGGTAAGAAGATTCCTTTCCTTACCTCTCCCAGTCTGCTCCCCTGTGCACAGGTGGATTCCTCGGCGGCGGACAACTCCGTCCCTCGTCCTTCCTCGCTGCTGCACCGAGTCCTGCAGGTGACTGTCTCCCGGGGTTCCGTCCTTGAAGTGCCTGCCATCAGTCTAACACAAGTAAGCTTCTCTCCCTCGCCTATTCTCCTCCTGTATTGGTGTGTGCCTGTCACCCTGTGTCTGTTCTTTCCCATAGGGTTGCCGGCTGAACGGTCTCCTGCCTCTGTGCCCGAAGCAGACGCCACCACCAATACATTTACATTCCGCTGACACACACCCATACACCCCTGCTGTTAATAAACAGTTTGAACTACTCTGAGCCTGTGTGTGTGCGTCTCCTGAGCCGAACGTTATGTCAGTACGGCTTCAGCAGAGCGGCTCGGCAGACGGCGGGCTCGCGCACCGGCTTACAACTCTCGAGGTTCGGGTGGATCAAATTGCTTATCAGCAGCAGGTGATTCTAAACCAACTTATAAACATCACTAACCGATTGGACCGCCTGGACCCCCAACAGCCGTTCCCCCTGGCTCACCAGGGTGGCGCAGCTCCTGCTGTTCCAGCGGCCGTCCAGCCGGCTCCAGCGGCACCGGCTCGGCTCATGCCGATTCCAACCCCCGCCCGCTTTAGCGGAAAGCTCGGCGGAGCGCGGGGGTTCATTATGCAGTGTGAGTCCGTGTTCCACCGTGTGCCCGGAGACTTCCCCTCGGATCACAGCCGAATTGGCTACATAGGGAATCTCCTGGAGGGGCGCGCGTTAACTTGGACCTACGCCATAATGGCGAAGCCCAGTTACGCCACCCTCACCTATGACCAGTTCGTGGCACGCTTCCTGGAGGTCTTTGACCATTCCCGAACCGAGACGGTCCAAGTCGATCGGCTTCTCGCTCTCCAGCAGGGAAGCCGGTCGGCAGCGGACTATGCGGTCGACTACCGGGTAGCGGCGGAGGAATTGGGCTGGGACGAACGCTCCCTCTGTGGCCTGTTTCTCCGCAGCCTGAATGATGATCTGAGGGATGAACTGGCTGGTCGGGATATCCCTGGGACACTAGCTGAGCTAACTTCTCTTGCCATCAGCTTGGATAACAGGCTGCGTGAGCGCTCCTCTGGACGGAAGTCGTCTTCTTCTCGCCCTCGGGGAGCCTCGTTGCGCCTGCCCCAAGCTCGCCCCCTGGCGACGCCGCCGCCATCGCACCCCGAGGAGTCGGAGCCGATGGTGACGGGCTGGACAAAGCTCTCCCCGGCAGAGAGACAACGCCGCCGTGAGTTGAATCTCTGCATGTATTGCGGAGATAATCAACACACGGTGGAGCTTTGTCCACAAAAGCCAAACGGCGGGGTCCGCGAGTCACTGTAGGGGGCCTCGCAGACGTCAATCGGTTAAGTCCCCTTACCCAAATGAAGCTGCCCATCCGTTTTTGCCACAATCCCACTGGGCATCTCACCCACGCACTGGTGGATTCGGGTGCAGAAGGCAGCTTTATTTCACAAAGCCTGGCAACCCGTTTGGGCATTCGCTGTCAGGCACTGAAGAATCCCATCTCCCTTGTTAACCTCTCCCGTGCCTCCCTCGGGAGAGTATCACACCAAACCATCCCCGTTCCGGTCATCATCTCGGGAAATCACCGGGAGGAGATGACCTTCTACGTCCTTCCCAACTCTGTGTCGCCCGTCATCCTGGGGTATCCCTGGCTTCGCCTTCACAACCCGGTCCTGGATTGGAAATCAGCTGGGATATCGGCATGGAGTACATTCTGCATGGGCACCTGCCTTCAGTCCGCTGCCTGCTCTCCGTCCGCTCCTCCCCCTGCGACGGACGCTGCACCCCCGGACTTGTCTCTGGTGCCCCCGGAATTTCACGACCTGGGTATGGTGTTCAGCAAAGCGAAAGCTATGTCTCTCCCCCCTCATCGGCCCTATGACTGTGCCATCAACCTCCGCCAGGGGGCTCCCTTACCTTCTGGTCGCCTTTACAGCCTGTCTGCGCCGGAGAAGGAGACGATGAACGCCTACCTGAAGGAGTCATTAAGTGCTGGGATAATCTGCCCATCATCGTCACCCGTGGGGGCAGGGTTCTTCTTCGTGGGAAAGAAGGATGGGTCCCTCCGCCCTTGTATCGACTACCGGGCCCTCAACAATATCACGGAGAAGGACCGTTACACCCTGCCTCTCATGGACACTGCTTTCCACTCCCTCCAGGGGGCGACCTGGTTCACCAAGCTGGACCTACGCAGCGCATACCACCTCGTCCGGATCCGGGAGGGAGATGAGTGGAAAACGGCCTTCCGTACCCCGAACGGCCACTTTGAATACCTGGTGATGCCGTTCGGGTTGACCAACGCTCCTGCAGTCTTCCAGCGCCTCATTAATGACGTCCTCCGGGACTTCATCGGCCTTTTCGTATTCGTCTACCTGGACGATATTCTCATCTTCTCCAAGTCCAGGGACGAGCACCAGGTCCACGTGAGGCGGGTCCTCCAAAGGCTGCTGGAGAATCGTCTGTACGTTAAGGCAGAAAAGTGTGAATTTTACGCCAGGAGTACGTCCTTCCTGGGGTTCATCATCGCCCACGATAAGGTGCTCCCTGACCCAGAGAAGGTAAAGGCGGTGGTGGAATGGCCTACACCTGCATCCCGGAAGCAGGTGCAGCAATTTGTTGGCTTCGCCAATTTCTACCGCCGCTTTGTCCCCAACTTCAGTACCATCGTTGGACCACTGACCCGCCTCACGTCCCCGAAGGCCCCGTTCCGGTGGACCGAAGAAGTCGCTGCCACCTTTGAGGCGCTAAAGGCGGAATTCTCCTCCTCCCGGGTCCTTCGCCAGGTCGACCCCGCGCTGCAGTGCATCGTCGAGGTAGACGCTTCGGACACGGGAGTGGGAGCAGTGCTGTCCCAGCGGTCACCGGACGATGGCGCCAAGCGACCCTGCGCCTTCTTCTCCCGGCGCTTGTCCCCGGCGGAGAGAAATTGCGATGTGGGGGACAGAGAGCTCCTGGCCATCAAACTCGCCCTGCAGGAATGGCGTCACTGGCTGGAGGGGGCGAACCTGCCGTTTGTGGTCCTTACGGACCACAAGAACTTAGAATATCTACGATCTGCCAAGCGCCTGAACGCCCGCCAGGCGCGTTGGTCTTTGTTCTTCGCCAGGTTCCAATTTTCAATCACCTTCAGGCCTGGCTCTAGGAACGTCCTGCCTGACGCCCTCTCCAGGCAGTTCTCCCCCGTGGAGTCGGAGGAGGCGCCCCACTCCATCCTGCCCAGGTCGTGCGTCGTGGGAGCCATCTCGTGGGACATCAAGAGTAAGATCCGGAAGGCACAGGAGGTGGAACCTGACCCTGGCGGCGGACCGGAGGGGAGGCTGTTCGTGCCATCCGCGGTCCGAGGAGAGGTCATCCACTGGCTCCACACCTCCAAGCTCACCTGTCACCCTGGCACCTCCCGGATGATAGACCTCCTCCAACGGTCCTTTTGGTGGCCAGGCCTGCGGAGGGATGCAGCCCGCTACGCCCGGGCTTGCCCAATCTGTGCCACCTGCAAGTCGGGAAATGCCCCTCCAGCGGGTCTGCTCCAGCCCCTGCCCGTCCCTGGCAGGCCCTGGTTGCACATCGCGTTGGATTTCGTCACCGGACTCCCTGTCTCCAACTCCTATGACACCATCCTGACCATCGTGGACCGCTTCTCCAAGGCCGTGCACTTCGTCCCCCTGCGAGGCCTCCCTACTGCCCTGGAGACGGCGGACCTCCTCGTCCAACACGTGGTCAGGCTGCACGGGATTCCGGTGGACGTGGTCTCGGACCGGGGCCCCCAGTTTTCATCCGAGGTTTGGAGGTCTTTCTGCAACGCCATCGGAGCCAAGGTGAGCCTCTCCTCCGGCCATCACCCCCAATCCAACGGGCAGTGTGAGAGGACCAACCAGGAGCTGGAGGCTGCGCTCCGCTGTGTGTCCAGATCGAAACCCACGTCCTGGAGCAACCATCTTGCCTGGGTTGAATATGCCCACAACACCGCTCGCTCTTCTGCTACAGGGATGTCCCCCTTCAAAGTGTCCCTGGGTTACGACCCCCCGCTGTTTCCGGAGCAGGAGAGTGAGGTAACTGTCCCGTCAGTTAGGGCCCATCTCAGGCAGTTCCGCTCCACCTGAACTGCCGCGCGCAATGCGCTATTATGCACAGCGGAGCGCAACAGGACTGTGGCGGACCGGCGTAGAAGACCTGCCCCGGCGTACAGAGTTGGGCAACTTGTTTACATTTCCACTCAGGACGTCACTTTAAAAGGCGAGAGGAGAAAGCTGGCACAGCGCTTCATGGGTCCCTATCCCATCACCCGGATCATCAACCCGGTGGCTGTGCGCGTGGCAATTCCCCCCTCCCTCCGCATTCATCCCACTTTCCACGTGTCGAAGGTGAAGCTGGCAGTCACTGACCCCCTTTGCCCTCCTCCTGCAGCGCAACCCGCGCCCCGGATGATTGGTGGCCATCCGGCCTGGTCCGCCTCCTCCATCCTGGACTCCCGGCACCGGGGTCGTGGGTTGCAATACTTGGTGGACTGGGAGGGCTATGGGCCCGAGCATCGACAGTGGGTGCCCCCGTCGTTTGTGTTGGACCCATCGCTCATCGCGGACTTCCACCGAGCGCACCCGGATAAGCCATCGCCAGGAGGCGCTGCTAGAGTGGGGAGTACTGTCACGCCGCGCCATTCATCAGCGGCGCCACCTGCTCACGCACCTGCTACTCATCAGCGGCGAGGGATAAAAGCCGCCTCGCCCTGAGCTTCGGCCTGAAGCCATTAGACTTCATCGCCTTCCATGCGAAGCATCAACTCTCTCTTCAGCGTCACGCTAAGCGGTAAGAAGATTCCTTTCCTTACCTCTCCCAGTCTGCTCCCCTGTGCACAGGTGGATTCCTCGGCGGCGGACAACTCCGTCCCTCGTCCTTCCTCGCTGCTGCACCGAGTCCTGCAGGTGACTGTCTCCCGGGGTTCCGTCCTTGAAGTGCCTGCCATCAGTCTAACACAAGTAAGCTTCTCTCCCTCGCCTATTCTCCTCCTGTATTGGTGTGTGCCTGTCACCCTGTGTCTGTTCTTTCCCATAGGGTTGCCGGCTGAACGGTCTCCTGCCTCTGTGCCCGAAGCAGACGCCACCACCAATACATTTACATTCCGCTGACACACACCCATACACCCCTGCTGTTAATAAACAGTTTGAACTACTCTGAGCCTGTGTGTGTGCGTCTCCTGAGCCGAACGTTATGTCAGTGAGGGGCTTCCCATGCCTGCGGCAGTCCACCACCAGCTCCTTAGTTTTCCTTGTGTTGATCTGGAGGCAGTTCCGATGGCACCAGTCTACGAAGTCCTGGATAAGCCCTCTGTACTCAGCTTCATCTCCATTGGAGATGAGGCCAACGATCGCAGAGTCATCAGAGAACTTCTGTAGATGGCAGTGTGTTGTGTTGTGTGAGAAGTCCGCAGTATAAAGAGTGAACAGGAAGGGAGCCAGCACCGTTCCCTGGGGGGCCCCCGTGCTACTGATGATCATGTCGGACACACAGTCCCGGGTTCTCACAAACTGAGGCCGGTTCGTGAGGTAGTCCAGGATCCATGATGACAGGTGCTGGTCCACCCCTGCGCGCAGCAGCTTGTCCTTCAGGATCATCGGTTGGATGGTGTTGAAAGCACTGGAGAAGTCAAAGAACATGATCCTCACCATATTCCCGGGCTTCTCCAGGTGGGACAGAGAACGGTGAAGGAGGAAGATCACCGCATCCTCCACCCCAATGCCATGCTGGTAGGCGAACTGGAGTGGATCCATCGCTGGTTCCTCCAGGGGGCAGAGGTGAGCAAGGAGCAGTCTCTCCAGGGTCTTCATCAAGTGGGACGTCAAGGCCACCGGTCTGTAGCTGTTCAGGTCTTTGGGGTGGGAAGTTTTTGGTACAGGTACAACACAAGATGTTTTCCACAGCTGTGGTACCCTCCCCAGCTTCAGGCTCAGGTTGAAGATGTACGTCACAATCCCACACAGCTGGTCTGCACAGGACTTGAGGAGCTTTGCGCTGATGCCGTCCGGTCCCGACGCCTTCCTCGCCTTGATCTTCCTCAGCTCCGTCCTCACCTGGGTCCTGGTCAGGGTCAGGATGGGGGGCTGTGTGTTGTGGGTGGGGGGGTGTTGGTGGAGTGGGGAGTGGGCAGCAGGACTTGATTTCTTTAGAGGCAGCAGTGGTTATTGTGCAGTCAGGGGGGAGGGCGGTTGGTCAAACCTATTGAAAAACAGATTCAGGTTGTTCGCCCACTCCCTGCCCTCCGTGGCCTGGGGGGAGGTATTCTGGAGCCCAGAGATGGTTTTGAGGTTTCTCCAGACCCCGCTGATGTCGCTCTGTTGCAACTTGTCCTCCATCTTCTTCCTGAAGCTGTCCTTGCCTTCTCTGATCTTTCTCCTCAGCTCCCTCTGTACGGACTTCAGCATCTCCCTATTCCCCGACCTGAAGATCCTCTTCTTCTCTCTCAGAAGTGTTTTAATCTCAGGGTTGATCCAGGGTTTGTTGTTTGAGCATCACCGTATGGTCTTGGTGGGAACGGATTTGTCC
This sequence comes from Pholidichthys leucotaenia, assembly GCA_020510985.1. Lineage (NCBI taxonomy): Eukaryota > Metazoa > Chordata > Actinopteri > Cichliformes > Pholidichthyidae > Pholidichthys > Pholidichthys leucotaenia. The sequence continues at coordinate 21,396,915 of CM035837.1, forward strand.
ACACAGAAGCTGAGGTAGCCCGTGAAGGTGTGAATGAGGCCATCGATGTCCTCACCATGTGGATTGCAGAGATGCTTCCAGGCGGTGGCTTCAAAACAGCCTTTTAGAGTGTCCATTGTCTCCTCAGACCATAACTCCACTGTGCGCATGGCCGGACGTTGTCTGTGCACTAGGGGTTTGTACACCGGCCGGAGATGAACCAAGTTGTGATCCGATCTCCCGAGTGGGGGGAGTTGTAATGAGGTGTACGCCTCCTTAGTGTTTGCGTAGAATAAGTCCAGTGTTTTATTGTCTCTAGTGTGGCATGTGACATACTGGGTGAACGTGGGTAGAATGGGAGACAGTGAAACATGGTTGAAATCGCCTGAGATGAGGAGAAGAGCATCTGGGTGTTCTGTCTGCAGCCTGCTGGTTACTGAATGGATGACGTCATGCGCTGTCCCAGCGTTTGCCGTCGGATTTGCATAAACAACAATGCAGATCACGTGTGAGTGTTCTCTCGGGAGATATGTAGGCCTCATGCTAACAGCTAGCAACTCAATGTCTTTGCTGCAGTGTCGTTGTTTAACAGTGATATGTCCCGGTCTGCACCAGTTGTTGTTAACATACATTATCACTCCACCGCCCCTAGCTTTGCCACTAAATTACAGTTGTAAGGTTATTCTGGCATGTTTACTGCTGAAGTTCAGGAGGCAGCGCTCCATTTTGTTAAAAAAAATGTTGTGGTTTGTAAATGATAGGCTCCAGAGCCATCTTACGCATTCACAATTGCACGTGGCAGAGGCGGCCATGTGGCATTCAGTGCGCATGTGTGGGTAAGCGCAATCTTGAACCACCTTCAAGCTGCGGCACAGTGCCTCCATCGTGTGGCTGAATGTAGGAAGTGCACTCTTTCATAAATTTACTGCCAATTAGAGCTTCAAATCTTCCTAATACATTCGGAACCTTATCTCTCTTGCTGAAAGGGAAGCTTTAAGTCTGTGCACGGCAAAATAAAGTCCTCCCTCACTCGCCTATGCGGGTTTGATGTAGTGAGACAAAGCATGCCCATTCAGCTGGAGAGAAAAGGCTCAACTTTAAATTGGGCAGAGGGGGGAATAAGATTTATTCCTACTTGTAGAAAAATCCTAGGTGGACAATCTTTTAAGATGAGGTAATTTAAATGAAGAAATAAGTAAAATTGTTAATTGGAGTAAATAAATAAATGAATACATACTAAATAAATGAATAAATAAAATAAAAATAAATTAATAAAAATAAATTAATAGATATGAGTTGTGGGACGAGCATTGTGGAAGTGAGAGTGGACAGAAAATGGAAAGGGAAATTTGGTTGTAGAGAAAAATTGAAAGCTGATGAATTGTTACCCAAGTTTTGTGCAGGACACAAGAGAAAATATGGAGAAACGATTGGGGGAAGGAAAGAAAAACATAAGAATAAGAGACTTATGCTGCAACAGTGAAAACAAAAGCAAAAAAACAATAAATGCAATAAAACGGAAGAGGACAAAAACACGCTGTTTAACAGCTTGTCTGTTTCGCTATTAATCTGAGATGATGGTGGTGGCTGTGAATCATCCCTCCCCCAGCGACCGTGTGGAACCCTCTTCAGGCCCCCTGAAATTGGCTGCGTCCACCCTCCCCCTCCACGCCATCGCCTAGCAACCCCATCCTCCCTCCGCAACAACAGTAAAAGAATGCAAAACAAAGGGACTTCAAAAGATGGGTCAAAGAGGAACAATTAAGCATATATAAGTACAATAAATTATATTGTTGCTTTCCGTTTACCTGCGGACATAGTCTCAAATAATGAATCTCATTCATAAACATTTAAGTGTTAGTCTGCGCAAGCCATGCATATTTTGCCAGGAAGCTGTGTTGGTGCTAACAAGCCACTCCAGTTTCGGCAAACTACTCACATATTCTCTCCCATAGATTGAGTCCCCATCGTGCTGTTTGCACGATGGGGACGCATAAAACAGCTTTCTCTATAAAGGGCAGTCACATCTGGAACACAATGCCAAATGTAATTAAAATAATAACGGACTTTAAAACATTCACTAAAAAGGTTAAAAACTGGCTGAAAAATAAACAAGAATGTACTCATGTATGAATTGATTGTCTGCAAAGTGAGAGTGAATGAAGGGAAGGAATGAATGTGTTTGTTTATAATGAGTGACGAAGGGAGGGAGGCCTGAAATAGGCAAATGTGAATCAGGTTGTTATATTTGTGTATTTATAATATTTATAATATTTTAATTGTGTTTTTATAATCCTTTTGCATTGATGTATGTGGTTATTGTGTATTTTCTTTTTCTTTTTCTTTTTTTTTTTTTTACTTGATTCTCTTTTCTAAAGCCCATCCAGGGACAAGAGTTGCAAATTAGCTAATAGCTATACACTCTATGTGCAACACATCAGATTGATTGTCATTGATTAATTGTCTATGTTTATTGCACTGTCCCTGTCAAATAAACTAATCTATCTATCTATCTATCTATCTAAACGATGGGAAGTCATAAACAGTATTCAATTCAATTCAACTTTATTTATATAGTGCCATTTCACAACAACAGTCATCTCATAGCACTTTCAACTGTAGGGGAAACCCCCACAATAGCAGAAAGACACCAGCAATCAGGTGATCCCCTATGAGCAAGCGCTTGGTGACGGTGGAGAGGAAAAACTCCCTTTTAACAGGAAGAAACCTCCAGCAGAACCAGGCTCAGGGAGGGGCAGTCATCTGCTGTGACTGGCTGGGGGGTGAAGGGATAGAGAAGAAGAAAAGAACAGACATGTAGAGAGCAAATAGCATTATGGGGACTCAATCTATGGGAGAGAACAAACAGATGTTAATGACCATCAAAAAAAAATTAAATAAAATTAAATTATATATATATATATATATATATATATATATATATATATATATATATATATATATATATATATATATATATATATATATGTATATATATATATATATATAGTGGAGAGTGTGGGAAATGAGGAGGCAGGTTTACGAGCAGACAAAGTTTATTAACAATCTCACATCAGTCATACGCAGAAAAAGCATGATACAGCCAAGCACAGTTTCCTCTTATATCCCAACAGATCATCTCACCTCTGCATGACATTTCACATCACACTGCATGACATTTAACAACACAATACATTCCCCTTGAACCCCCGTCTCCCTCTTCTTGCCAACTCCCCATGACGCCCCTGACTATTGTCCTCTTATGTTTAACCACTGCATACTGGCTGAGACGCTGTCTGACTCAACCTGGTCTCTACAATATGCATTTTGTGTCTGCTACCCCCCCCCCCCCCAGACAGCGTTTCAGTCCACACGTCTTTTGGGCTTCAGTCTCCTCCCATATCTGCTATAACGGGGGTGTCTGTGCCGGCGGGGGGCTGCTGGACGTGTGTCTGACTGCGGGTGGGCCATGGCGAGGGGGGGGGGAATCTGCTTTGCCGGTGTGGCTGTCCTGGTGAATCGTTTGCCTGGGGAGCTCTCAGTGGGGGTCTTCCACACCGAGGGGCCCGAGCCAGCAGCACTTGCTCATCCACCACTAGAAAGGCGGGCTTAAGTCTGTCTATGCATATTTTCTCCCGACGCCCCCCCCCCCCAAGTCTAACAAAAAATGCTTATCCCCTGTTTCCAGCACTCTGAACGGGCCATCAGGGTGGGCGCAATGGAGGGCGGTGGGCATCCTGTCTGAAGAACATGAACTCCGCGTTCTTCAAAGTTTTTGGCACGAAAGCGCGTGAAAAACAGTGGTGGGCTGGGCCGGGCAGCGTGCCTGTGTCTGCACTACGCTGCAAACGCTGAGACGGACAGTTGTCCGACGCGGGATTATCTGGCAAAAATTCCCCGGGCAGCCGCAGTGGTTGAGAAAAAACCAGCTCCGCTGGGGAAGCCTCCAAATTCTCTTTTGGAGCAGAACGCAACCTCAATAAAACCCACGGCAACCGGTCAACCCAATTTTTTTTTTTTTTTTTTGTTACTTATTTGTACCCGTAGGTAGACTTGATTTGCAGTCTGGTGACAAGCCACCGGCTGCTGGTCGCTGCGTGCGCGAGCGCCCTAAACCTACATGTTTTTGGTGTGCGGGAGGAAACCGGAGAAATCCCGGAGTAAACCCGCACAACACGGGGAGAACATGCAAACTCCACACAGCTCACTGTTGGTCGGGGGCTGGGATCGAACCCATGATCTCATGATCCCCGCGATCCCCCGGCCGAGGGTAAAACTGTGCTGCCACAGTGCTAAACCACTGTGCCACCGTGCAGCATGCATGACGGATGCAATTTGCATCCGTCAATGAAGCCCTGAGTGCTGCTTTCAGTGACCTGTGAAAACACTCGCATAACTCATTTGCCTGTGGGTTGTACGCAGTTGTGCGGTGAATTGCAACACCCAGGCCACGGGCCATCGCGGACCAAAGTTCGGAAACAAACTGAGGGCCCCTATCGGACATGATGTCCGACGGGATTCCAAAACGCGCCACCCATGTTGTCAAAAAATCGCACGCCACGTCCGCGGATGTGGTTGCCGCCAGTGGGACTGCTTCTGGCCAGCTTGTGGTGCTGTCTACCACTGTCAGAAGGTGCGTGCCCCCCTGCGACGACAGGAGGGGGCCCACGAGGTCCACGTGAACATGGTCGAATCTTTTAGCCGGTATGCTGTGCACTTTGGCTCGTTGGCACGCTACGCAGGCTGCCACCCACTCTTTAATTTGTTTGCACAGGCCTGGCTACACTTATTTCGCTCCCACCATTTTGACTGACGCCCACATTCCTGGGTGCGCCAGAGCGTGAACTGACTCAAACATGCGGCGGCACCAAGCGACTGGGACCACCAGGCGCGGGCGGCCCGTGGAGACATCGCAGATTAGGGGGGGCTTGCTCTCTTGCAGTATTCTGCTCTCCAGCTTTAACCCTGTTGGTCCAGACTGGAACGCGCGCACGTCCGTATCGCTAATCTGCTCTGTGGCCATGGCTGTATAATCTATCCCTACGCAGACCGGGGCCACAACCGCGCGCGAGAGGCAGTCCGCCACCACATTCAGTTTACCCGACACATGCTGAATATCGGTCGTAAACTCCGAGATCACGGCCAGCTGTCTCTGCTGCCGGCCCGACCATGGTTCCAAAACCTTGGCCATCGCGAACGTCAGCGGCTTGTGGTCCACGAACGCGTTGAAGCTGCGCCCTTCCAGCCAGAACTGGAAGTGGCGTATGGCCAGATGGAGAGCCAGCAACTCCCTGTCGAATGCGCTGTATTTACGCTCACTGTCGCACAAAGCCCTGCTGAAAAAAGCGAGCGGCTGCCAAGAACCGGCGACACGTCGCTCCACGACGGCCCCTATGGCCACGTCCGAGGCGTCAGTAGTGAGTGCTATCTGGGCCGCCGGGTCTGGGTGCGCCAACAGTGCGGCATTTGCCAGGGCTGTTTTAACCTCCGAGAACACCTGCTCTTGCTCCGGAGTCCATTCGACTCCATCCGCGGGTTTCCGTTTCTTGAGCGCGGCGTACAATGGCTGCATGAGTTGAGCTGCGCGGGGGAGGAAACGGTTATAAAAGTTAACCATCCCCAAAAATTCCTGCAATGCCCTGACCGCCTGAGGCCGGGGAAAGTTCACCACGGCACGCACTTTGTCGGGCAAGGGTATTGCTCCCTCCGGTGATACGTGGTGCCCCAAAAAATCAACCCCCATCACGCCGAACTGGCACTTCGCCGGGTTGATTATTAACCCGTGCTCCTCCAACCTCTGGAAAACCGTCCTGAGATGGGTTACGTGTTCATCTTCGGACGCACTGGCTACCAGGATATCATCCAGGTAGACGAACACAAATGGGAGATCATGCAGCACCGCGTCCATCATGCGCAGGAATGTCTGTGCCGCTCCTTTTAATCCGAATGGCATGCGCAGAAACTCAAACAAGCCAAACAGAGTTATCACCACTGTTTTGGGTATGTCCTCCGCATGCACTGGGACCTAGTGGTAACCACGGACCAGGTCTATTTTAGAAAAAATGCGTGCTCCGGCAAGGTGAATGGAAAAATCCTGAATGTGGGGAATCGGGTAGCGGTCGTGTGCTGTGGCATTATTCAACCTGCGGAAATCACTGCATGGTCGCCACGACCCCTCAGCCTTAGGGACCATGTGTAGCGGGGATGCCCATGGGCTGTTCGATCGCCTGATGATGCCCAACCTTTCCAGGTTGGCAAACTCCTCGCGCACTATGGCCAGTTTAGCTGCGTCCAAGCGCCGAGGTCATGCGAAAACGGGCGGCCCAGTGGTGGTGATAAAGTGCTCCACCCCATGTTTAGCGATGGCCGCCAAAAACGTTGGGACCGTGAGTGCTGGGAACTGAGTGAGCAGTGTGTGGAACTTACCGCCTGGAGCTGTGACGTTGGCTTGTGTTACTGGCCCGGCCCCTCGAGCTGTACAGGGGAGAGAGTCAAAGGACAGTGCATTAACCAGGCGCCTGTTAGCAACATCAACTAGTAAACCATGCGCACACAGACAATCAGCTTCCAGGATTGGGAAACTCAGTGCTGCTATGACAAAAGTCCACTCGTATGTACGGCTGTGTAGAGATAAAGCCAGCGTTCTCTCACCAAAGGTCTTAATGCTCAAGCCGTTTACTGCCACCAGCCCGGGGCCGCTAGGTCCTGCCAGCCGGTCAGCATAGGTCGGCAGGATGATGCTCTTCTGGGCTCCAGTGTACATGAGGAAACGCCTCCCTGAGCGCAAGTCTGTCACGTAGAGCAGCTTGTTTTCTTCACCGACGGTCGCTGCTGCTACCGACTGCCGGCCTTGGCATTTCCCGAGCGCTTGAATTGGCACGGTGGCGCACATCTGCATGTGTTCTCTCTGAAGCGGGGGTGGTAGAAGCAGAGCATGTCTCTCTGGCACTCCTTGGCCCCCGCTGCCGCTACCGTCGGTGGCTCCTCGCCTCCTCTGGTCGTCTCGCTGGGCTCCGACGTGGCTGCGTTGACTGTGAGTGCTCTGGTGGTGAGGATGATCCGGTCTGCCTCCTAGGCTAGCGTCCAGTAGTCACGCGTGGCCAGCAACGGTGAATTGGCCAGAACCGCCCTCGCCTCTGTTGGAAGGTTCCGGAGGAAAAGGTGGGCAAACAGAAAATGCCCGTCGTCCGTGCCCGTTAATGTCATCAGATCGACAGCCGAACCATCTCCTAACTCGGAACACCTCAGGAGCCTCTCTGCTCTCTCACAGTCCGAGAGTGTGTAGCGCCGGGTCAGCGCAGCTTTGAGAGCCTCGTATCTGCTGTGGACTGGAGGCTGGTCGAGCAGGATCGCTACCTGCTGAGCTGTGCGAGCGTCCAGCGCTGCAACCACAAAGTAAAATTTGATGTCGTCTGCCGTTATTCCCCGGAGGGCGAACTGGGCCTTGGTGTGGTGGAACCAAGAGCACGGGTTGTGCTGCCAAAAGTCCGGTAGCTTGACTGAAACAGCGCACGCATTGCTGGGGGTTCCCGTCCGGGCCATCTGTAGGATGCTTGCCGCGTTGCTGGGGCTTCCCGTCCGGGCCGACTCCGGGGTTCTTGCCTCGTGTTCCACAATACGTCCAGGGTCACCAGTGTGGAGAGTGTGGGAAATGAGGAGGCAGGTTTACAAGCAGACGAAGTTTATTAACACTCTCACATCAGTCATACGCAGAAAAAGCATGATACAGCCACGCACAGTTTCCTCTTATATCCCAACAGATCATCTCACCTCTGCATGACATTTCACATCACACTGCATGACATCTAACAACACAATACATTCCCCTTGACCCCCCGTCTCCCTCTTCTTGCCAACTCCCCATGACGCCCCTGGCTATTGTCCTCTTATGTTTAACCACTGCATCCTGGCTGAGATGCTATCTGACTCAACCTGGTCTCTACAATATGCATTTTGTGTCTGCTACAATATATTTCATTGAGAGTGAAGAAAGGAGTGAAGCCCAGTGCAATTATTGGAGGTCCCCCGGCTGTCTAAACCTAATAGCAGCATAACTAAGGGAGGGTTCAGAAACACATGATCCCTCCCTAACTGTAGGCTATATCAAAAAGGAAGGTTTTAACCCTATTCTTAAAAACAGAAATCGAGTCTGACTCCCGAATCCAGATTGGCAGATGGTTCCACAAGAGAGGAGCTTGATAACTGAAGGCTCTGCCCCCCATTGTACTTTTGGAGATTCTAGGTATTACAAGTAATCCAGCATTTTGGGAGCGTAGTGCTCTGTTAGGATAATAGGGTAATATCAGATCTTTTAAATAAAAAGGGGCCTGAATGTTTAGAGCTTTAAAGGTGAGAAGAAGGATTTTAAACTTAATTCTAAACTCTATGGGAAGCCAATGAAGGGAGGCCAGAACCGGAGAGATATGATCTCTCTTTCTAGTACCTGTTAAAACTCTTGCAGCAGTATTTTGGATCAACTGAAGACTTTTTAGAGATGTTTTAGGACAACTTGATAATAAAGAGTTACAATAATCTAATCTAGAGCTAACAAAAGCATGGATCAGTTTCTCAGCATCACTCTGAGACAAGATGCTCCTAATCTTGGCAATATTACGCAAATGATAGAAGGCAGTCTTTGAAACAAATTTAATATGTGAATTGAAAAATAGATCTTGATCAAAAATAACTCCAAGGTTCCTCACAGAGCTATTAAGAGAAAGAGTAACTGCATCCAAACTAAAAGTTTGATTTGGAAAGGTATTTCTAAGGTTTTTTGGACCAACAAGAATGACTTCAGTCTTATCTGAATTTAATAGCAAGAAATTACAAGTCATCCAAGCTTTGATTTCCTTAAGACAGGCTTCTAACTTGGCTAATTGATTACTATCATCTGGCTTCATTGACAGGTATAATTGGGTGTCATCTGCATAACAATGAAAATGTATACAGTGCTTCCTAATAATGTTGCTTATCAGAAGCATATATAAACTAAAAAGAGTAGGGCCTAGCACAGATCCCTGTGGAACTCCATGACTGAGCTTTGAGTTGAAAGAAAACTCATTATTGACATGAACAAACTGGAACCTATCAGATAAATAAGATCTAAACCACTGCAACGAAGTTCCATGTGTCCAACATAGTGTTCTAATCTATCAAGTAGAATATTATGATCGATAGTATCAAAAGCTGCACTAAAGTCTAAAAGGACAAGTACAGAAAAAAGTCTATTATCAGATGGGATCAGGAGGTCATTAGTGACTTTCACTGAGGCTGTTTCAGTACTGTGATGGATTCTAAACCCAGATTGAAACTCTTCAAATAAATCATTTCCCTGCAAGTGGTCAAATAATTGTGTAGCAACAACTCTTTCTAAGATTTTTGAAATGAAAGGGAGATTAGAGATTGGTCTATAGTTAGCTAAAACTCCTGGATCCAGCGTTGGCTTTTTGAGTAAGGGTTTAATTACAGCAGTTATAAAAGCCTGTGGTACATGGTCTAAAGTTAATGAAGAATTGATTATTTGAAGAATAAAGCTACCAATAAATGGGAAGACTTCTTTAAATAACCTGGTAGGAATAGGGTCTGAAAGACAAATTGAAGGCTTGGATGAGGAAACTATTTTGTCTAACTCTAAAAGGTCAATTGGAGTAAACTGTTCCAAACAGATGTCAATTGAAGGAGTTGTAGTAGTTTCTGTATTTGAGTTAACGGTGGGAAGAATCTGACTGATTTTGTCTCTGATAGATGAAATTTTATTTTTGAAAAAGTTCATAAAGTCCTCACTAGTAAGCTCTAAGGGAAAGCTCGGCTTGACAGAGTCCTGACTCTTTGTCAGCCTGGCTACAGTGCTGAAAAGAAACCTGGGATTATTCTTGTTCTCTTCTATTAATGCAGAATAATAACTCGTTCTAGCTTTTCTCAGAGATTTTTTATAAATTAAAAGATGATTTCTCCAAGCTAAATAGATTTCATCTAAATTAGTGGAGCGCCATTTTCTTTCTAATTGATGAGTCTTCTGTTTTTAGTTACGAGTTTCTGTGTTGAACCAAGGAGTTAGAAATCTCTGATTAGACTTTTTCTTTTTTAAAGGGGCTACCATGTCTAGAGTCTGATGCAGAGAAGCTGTAACACTATCTACCATGATATCAATGACAGAAGGAGTAAGCTGTCTATAGCTTATTTCCGTTGTGTTGACACATGGCATAGAGGAAACAATCTGCATAAATTTGGTAACAACATCATCTGAGAGGCATCTACTATAGTAATATTTTTCCTTAGGATCTAAATATTCATCATTCATTCATTCATTCATCATCTTCCGCTTAATCCTTTTCGGGTCGCGGGGGGGTTGGAGCCTAACCCAGCATCTTTGGGCGAGAGGCAGGGTACACCCTGGACAGATCGCCAGTCCATCGCAGGGCCAACACAGAGAGACAGACAACCATTCACTCTCACAGTCATACCTTAGGACAATTTAGAATCCCCAGTTTGATGCCAATTAACCTAACTTGCATGTTTTTGGCATGTGGGAGGAAACCAGAGAAATCCCGGAGTAAACCCACACAGACACGGGGAGAACATGCAAATTCCACACAGATCACTGTTGGTCGGGGGCTGGGATTGAACCCAGGATCCCCCAGCCAAGGGTGAGTTGCTGTGCTGCCGCAGTGCTAACCACTGCGCCACCGCGCTGCGGTGTATAATAGTCAGAAATAGTAAAATCAAAGGTTAACAGACAATGGTCTGACAGTACAGGGTTATGAGGAGACACTACCAGCTTTCCTATTTCTATGCCATATGTCAGAACAAGGTCCAACATATGGTGGAGATAATGGGTAGAATTTCCTACTTTCTGAGGAAACCCCATCGAGTCTAAAATTGAATTAAATGCCAAATTAAGGCAATCACTATCTACATCTACATGTATATTAAAGTCCCCTACTATAATTATACTATCTGATTTCAGCACTAAATCAGCTAAGAATTCGGAAAATTTGGATAAAACCTCTGAGTAGGTTGATGGGGGATGATAAACTATGGCAAATGAAATTGGGTTTAGCCTAAAATTGCTAAAATGCCCAATACTGAGGACCAGGCCCTCAAAGGAATTATAACGTGTTTTTTGCTTTACATTAACTAGTAATTTGGAATGGTAAATTGTTGCTACTCCTTCTCCATGACCAGAACTTCTGGGATTTTGACAGTTTAAATAACCAGAGGGAGTTGATTCATTCAAACCAACATAATCCTCTTGCCCTAACCAAGTGTATTAAGGGATATTAAATCAATCTGATGATCAATTAACAGATCATGGACTAGCAGAGACTTGGGATTTAGAGACCTAATATTTAACAAACCACACTTAATTTTTAAAATATGAGGAGGAACAGAGGCCAAATCATTCAATTTAGAGGCTTCATGTTTAATTTGAGTTTTACCAACTTTCTGTTTAATCACTTTCGGATGCTTATACATTATATTTTTATTTACTTTGGAGGGAGCAGACAATGAGTCTCTGATGGGGAAGACTGGGGCTTCTGCAGAGAGGTGTGTAAGACTGCGACTCTGCTTCCTGGTCCCAACTCTGAGTAGTCAAGGTTTTGGAAATTTGGATAAAAATGATGCCAGATTGTTTGATAAATGAGATGCACCATCCAAAGTGGTCTCGTCTAATAAGACCAGGTTTTCCCCCAAATGAGCTCCAATTGTCAATGTAGCCCACATTGTTTGCAGGACACCACATAGACAGCCAACGGTTGAAGGATGACAAGTGGCTAAACATGTCATCACCGGTCAGATTGGGGAGGGGCCCATTTGAACGGATCTGATCCAAATTATGAACAACCATTATTGGCAAATCCATCCTCCAGATTGTTCGTAAAACTTGGACTGGTGAACAAGAAAATGTGTGGAAGCATCCATTGTCCTAACTGAAGAGGATAGGAAACATTTCAACCTATGGGGGGTTCCACACATCCTGCTGGTTAGACCCAAACACATGGATTGGAAAATGTTGGACATTTTGTCACCTCTACTGGGGAATATAGTCATCCATGGGAAACCAATACCTGACCTTAACATCGATATTCTCCCAAATTAAAAACATGCTTAACTGGGTAACCACAGTGTCATGGTGCGGCCCTCGCGGACCGCAATGAGACGCTATAGGCGACCAGTGAGTTTGCGTATTTATTTAACAAGGACAAAAGGTACAAAATAATGAGCCTCGTGGGGAAAAAAACACAAACAAGGACTATGGTTAAGGCACACAGACGATAAACACAGGCTAAGGAGTAAATTTACAGGGAGTAGCGAGGAATTAGAGGATGACTGGAGCCGGGACATAGGGACTCCAGCCTAATGTTGGGGAGACCAGCGTTATCCATACACGTATGAGGTCGCAGCCCCGAGAGACCGAAGCTGCTTTCTTAAATAGGTCTAGACAGATTGATCAGCTGATGAAAGGTCATCAGCTGATTGGAATCCAGCTGTCCCGCGGAGCTTGGCTTCTGACAGCCGGAAGCACCGCCGAGACACTGTCAAAATAAAAGCCCGGAGGCCAAGAGGTCCGCCAGAGGAGAGAACGGAGAACTACCGCACAACCCGAATGCAGACAGAGTCAGCACACGGACCATGACAGTTACCCCCGTTCACGAAGCGGATTCTAGACGCGGTGGAACATCGAGCCCCCCCCCCCCACCTGGAAAGTCAACAGGACCGCCCCAGGGAGGGAGGAGGGGGGGAAAAAGGCTAAGGAGGGCCAGAGTCCAACCTAAACACAGAAGACATAGGAAAAAACAGGCTACAAATAATGGATACTGAATAAGGACAACAGGGGCCAAAAATACAGACACACACCCTGCACCCAAAAAAAAAAACCCTATAGGGAGAAAACAAAACCCAAATGACTGCAGACAGGTAACAGCCCAATAAAGTAAAAGAAAAATCATCTTCATAACCCACAGAGAAAATGCAGCGTACTCCCACAATACCAGGGAGGAGGGAAAACACAAAACTCATGATATAAAGCAGAGATCAATACAATATACAGTAGTCAGGAAACTGTCAGCCAACAGAAAAACGACCCTCAGACTACAGAGGAGGTAGAGAAAAAAAACAAAAAAACGCACTAAGGAGCGGCGAAACACAGTACACAGTTCAATACACACACCAGTGCATCCCTAAAATTACAACAGAGCAGAGGAGAAAAAAAAACAAAACACAGGGATGACAGCAGGCAAAACACAATGGCATAGAAGCAAATAGTTCGGGGGGGGGGTCGTCCTGCGTCCAAATCGCTGGCAGGGGAAAAAAAACAAGTTCTGGCAGTCTACTCCAGTCCCAGGCAAAGAAAAACAGTACCTCTGGCAGCCAGACCAGATCGCCGAACAGAAAGTCAAGTTTGTTGGGTGGCCGACCCAGAACGCCAAACGGGTGAAGGAGTTTCTCAAGCGGCCGACCCACGTCATTCCGCCACCAAGACCGCAGGGGAGAATCCGCAGACGGCCTCCCTGTTGAGAGGGGTAGCGAGGGAGAGCCGAGCCAATAACGGGGAAACCCAGTGGCCCCAGGTGGAAGAGAAAAGGGGACGGGGAAAGGGGAAGGGACCAGTCCGGCACTGATCAACGAAGAATCTGCAGCTCCTTCTCTGAACCCCAAACAGACTGGCACTGTGCTCACTTTGGGTCCCAAGTGGAACCGTGCCGCACCCACGATGGACCCCGACTGGGTCAGAGCAGCACCCATGTTGGACCCCGATTGGGCCGGAACACAACCCACGACGGACCCCGATTGAGTCAATGCTGCACCCGTGATGGACCCCGATTGGGTTGCGCCTGCACCCACGTCGGACCCCGATTGGGTCAATGCTGCACCCGTGATGGACCCTGACTGGGTCGGTGCAGCACCAGGGATGGCCTCCAAACCTGAACCCGGAACCTCCAGCACAGCGACCGGGATCGACTCCGCACCGGTGACCCTGGGAGAAGGCTCAGGAGAAGAAGAAGAACCAGGATCAGGATCACCGGTAGCGACAGAGCCCAGTGAGACGAGCTTGAATGCAGCAAACAGCTGCACCCGGCTCGTCTCCCCGAGAGACAGACAAGAATGCTCCAGAACTGAGAGGAGAAAGACAAAATAGAGCACTTGCCTGATCTCGAGATCTGTCGCCGTCCAGGACTTCGACGATCCAGGTTCAGATAGAAGAAGGTCGTCATCTGGTTCCCACTCGGCTACGGCGGGCTCCGCAGCTGGCATGATGGAGTCCACAGTCTGGAGATCCCCTGACGCAGATGTCCATGCCAAGGGCCCGCACGGCATGATGGCAGGGGCTCCGTGACCTGTCGGGTCGGACTGTCCCTCCGTGGAGACCCGGGGACGCTTGCTCGTCGGCGCAAGCTCCAATCTGCAGTCCGCCCTCCTCCTCTGCCCATGTCGTGGCTGCGGGGCTGGATCCAGGCTCTCCAGGCCCGCAGGCCTGAGAGCTATAGGCGACCAGTGAGTTTGCATATTTATTTAACAAGGACAAAAGGTACAAAATAATGAGCCTCGTGGGGCAAAACACAAACAAGAACTATGGTTAAGGCACACAGACGATAAACACAGGCTAAGGAGTAAACTTACAGGGAGTAGCGAGGAATTAGAGGATGACTGGAGCCGGGACATAGGGACTCCAGCCTAACGTTGGGGAGACCAGCATTATCCATACACGTATGAGGTTGCAGCCCCGAGAGACCGAAGCTGCTTCCTTAAATAGGTCTAGACCAGGGATGGGCAATCATGTGCCATGGAGGGCCATTCCACTGCAGGTTTTCTGTTCCACCAAGTTTCTTCAGCAGGTGTTTTCTCTTATCAGCTTCAAGGATTACTAATCAATGAAAACACCTGCTGAAGGGACTGGGTGGAACAGAAAACCTGCAGTGGAATGGCCCTCACTGCCCACCCCTGGTCTAGACAGATTGATCAGCTGATGAAAGGTCATCAGCTGATTGGAATCCAGCCATCCTGCAGAGCTTGGCTTCTGACAGCCAGAAGCACCGCCGAGCCGCTGTCAAAATAAAAGTCCGGAGGCCAAGAGGTGCGCCAGAGGAGAGAACAGAGAACTACCACACAGCCCGAGTGCAGACAGAGTCAGCACACGGACCATGACACACAGCACAAAAGGCTGTGCACATTGACGCCCAGAAATCTCCTACATGACTAATCTTAACATTAACAAATGAGGGGATGAGAAAAATTTGAAGCAAATTCTAAATTTGTTATGGTAAGGCTTAAGCAGCTGTAGATCTAATAAAAGGAACAGAGTACGACACTATAGACCATATTCATAAGCCCAGAAAGGTGTTAACCAGGCAGGGCCTGTAGGAGTTAATGAAGCTCTAACTCTTTGTGATCATTGTATGTCAGGAATCACATATATTGATAAATGAGCTAAACCTCCAAAGGCAATTTTCCACAGTGGTAGTCATCAGTAAATCTTGCACATCTCATACCTCCCCATAGAAACCAATTGCTGAGTCCAGAGGAGGAGCTGTAGACCCCAAGACGGAGGATGATGACAAGGAGGGCCATTGTGCCATCACAGATTATTTGTAAACACAATGTGCTACCGATAATACATAAATCATACATAGCTCACCACACACATGTAGGGGTGTGAGACTTATAGTATTCTTGCGTATTTATTTCCATCATGCTAATTACGGTTAGGTAGTCAGGATAATGGTGAAAGTTAGAATCTCTAGAGGCCTGAATACAACAAGCATGGATTAGGATGTCTCCTAACTTTGCACTAAAACTACCCTGACTTTGCACTTTACACTGAAACACATAGGTCTCATCACCCAGCTCATTCTTCATAACAAACCTATTACTGAACACATAGGTCCCATTACCCAGTTCACTTATCACAACACAACCACTGCTTGTAGATTTCATATAGTCGACAATCACACACTCAAGGCTAATGGGAGACAACTTACAACAGCACATGGAAAACTACAGAGGTAGTGAATAAGAATAAAATGGTACAGGCTCCAGCCATTGTGGTGGCAACCTCTCAGGCAATTATTGGTCCTGCCTCGGCCGAGCCCTTTGTATTGGCACTCGATTAAAGGTGTAGGGTGCAGGGAAGGTGCATGCAGGGGGGCACCAGACCATCATGATGTGTGCCTGCGACATAGAAAGACGTTGTAGGGCTAGTGACTGTACGACTTCAGTCATAGAAGAAGAATGGACTGGTACACCAGTGCATCCACCGCACCTTCAGCATCCGGGGTGGAGCCAGATCAGCCACACGGAGGAGACGGCATTTTTCAATGCTACCCCTCACAGTGGAAGCTACGGTGGGCACAGGGGCTCAAGCTTCATCAACACCAGCATCTACTACCTCTGTCCAGCGACAGGGGGGCGACATTCCTGGGACAGCATCACTGAACTGTTCACTGGCTAGACTGGATGTTGTCTACCCTCTGCTGCACCCACCAGACTGTCCTATAGACCTCATGGGATGAGATGTGCCTCTGAGAGCGAGGGCACACAGTTGTTTCGCTTCTAATGGTACCGGTGTGTGTCAACGAGATGGGACTGTGCTCCACAGCTGTGGATACAGGAAGAAGACACAGAGGAAGGGCAAACCCCTGTCGCAACCGTGTAATGACTGCAGCTGAATGATGCGAGTCCTGGCAAAGGTCAACCGGTGGACAAAAGGTTTCAGGGGCTTCGTGGATTGACCCTGTTCGACCTTATGACCTCCGCATGATCCACTCCACCGGACAAAGAACTATTCACATGATGATCAGGAGGAGACCTCGGTGAGGGTGCAGGACTTGGTGAACAAGGACAATTATATGACTGCAGTTCATCTGGACAAGGCCCTCTTAGACATCGCTGCACCACGCTGGAGTGTCCACAAGGGGGGAGGCAAAGGGTAGCAGAACCAATGGTGCAAGCCTATCTTGGGTTGACTGACTGGGTTGACACACAATGTAGGGACCTGCCTTATTCACCATTTGTTAATCGCACGGTGGTGCAGTGGTTAGCACTGTTGCCTTACAGCTAGAAGGTTCCTGGTTCGAATCCCCAGGCTGGCAGGGGTTGGAACCTTTCTGTGTGGAGTTTGCATGTTCTCCCGGCGCTGCGTGGATTTACTCCGGGGGCTCCGGTTTCCTCCCACAATCCAAAGACATGCATGTTAGTTTAATTGGTTGTTCTAAATTGTCCCTAGATATCTGTTTCCTATAGGCCCTTAGACTAGAGCAATGTTTCTCAAAGTGCGGCCCCCGTGCCAATGGCGGCCCGTGAAAACATTTCTGGCGGCCCGCGGCCAGGCCTCGGCCGGACGAAATTACAATATCGCTAAATCATATCTTAAATTTGTGTGTGAGACGAGCTAATTTGAACCGCACATGTTTTGGTGTCAACAAATGTCGCATAAGGTGACAATGCGCTATTGAAGTATGATTTCCTTGAGAGCTGTCTGTCTGCCAAGCGATCAGCGGCTAAAATGGCCACTGACTGTGTGACGTCAGGTCAGGAGCGACCTGAGTAGGAGGAGGAGCACGCTGAGGAGCACGCGGTGAGTGTTTAGGAACTTCCCCTGCCTGGGAAAATCAGAACCCCATGGGTGAATTTCGTTCAGAAAACGCTAAAAAATTGGAATTATGTCGCAAAATCACCCAACATGTGCATTAGACATTTTGTTGACAGCGATTTTGAGAATAAGATGCAATTTGAAATGAAATTAGCAAAAAGATTGCTGATAAAAAAAATCGGCTGTTCCAACTATATATCCGTTCACTTCAAAGTCCCACTCTCAGACAGTGTCAGTGAAGTGGCGTGAAAAGCAAGGGTGATCTACCGATGCGATCTTTCTGACACTTTCTGACACCTCCTGCTTAAAACCCAAAAAATCAGAAGGATCGTGAGGCCTTTCTGACACTTTCTGACACCTCCTGCTTAAAACCCAAAAAATCAGAAGGATCGTGAGGCCCCGCTTTCACGGTCTGTATTCATACTGAAAATCAAGATCAAGCGAGCTTTTGCCCTTCTGCTCCACGGGAGGTTTCTGTCCTCCCTGAGCTCGCCTTAGGACACCTGCGTTACAGTTTGACAGGTGTACCGCCCCAGTCAAACTCCCCACCTGCCACTGTCCCCGGAGCGGGTCACGCCCGGCATCAGGTCGTTTACGAGTTATTTAGCACCGGGTTCTCCACGAACACGCGTCCGTGAGCGGGGAGGGGCGGCCGCCTTCCGGCCGTCCCCCGGGCCGGTCGCGAGAGCCCTTCCAGCAGCGGCCGGGGCCGGCTATCCTAGGCCAACCTGGGATATCCTGATCTTTCTGATCAACCTTATCTTTCTGACAGCAATCTGCTGTCAGAAAGATAATTAAACAGGGTAATTTTTCTTTTTTAAATATTCACTGCCAATATTTACTAAAATTATTTACAAGCAATGAATTTCATTGCCTTAACAACTTATCAAATATTAGAATTTTAGGGTATTCATACTAATCAAATATGAAATATTCAGTGCTGTATAGGGAGGTGGTTGTGCCTGTTTGCTCAAGTTATATTTCTATATATGTAATCCAATTTGACACCTCTGGAATGAAATTATGTTGATCTACTGTTTTTGCAGATGTTATCCACTGTCACTCAACCTTCAAATACTGTGGATTTTTTTTTTGAATTTGATTATTCAGCAATTGTCCTCATTGCAGTCATCCATGTGAGGTAACAAGTCACACTAAAGGCTCTCTGTTGGTGATCAAACAACATTGTCCACATTGTGTTGAGGATCGATCCTGGCACAGCCAGCCGATGATCAGGGACATGCCAGCTGGTAACATACAGCTTTCATCCGCCATTCTCTTCACTGGTGCGTCATATGTCAAGGTCCTCAGAGTTCTAAATGCAGCCGGTATCGTTGGAATTTCCACGACCACTTACAAGGAGCTTTCGATTTCTAATTTTTATTAAATTAATTTTATTTCAGAATATGTGGATGATCTGATGAATACTCTTTTCGACAAAACCTTGGTTGATCCAACCCACTTATTGGAGCAGTGGCACTCTGTACAAGCCAGAGTTCCAGCAACATTGAGGGCCAAATTTCAGCGTCCCATCAAAGCTGATGCTGTTGAGCAACATGTATCTAGATTTTCAAAATCAAACATGTAAAAGTAGAATAAATTTCCAATTAGCAATGAAAGTTCAGCTTTCAATTGTTAGGGAAGCAACATATTTTGAAATATGTATAAAAAAATATAAGCCTAAGATTTTTAGAGAAATGTGCTTTTAAAAATTGCACACAAATTTTACACCATAAAATGGTAGAAAAATTACGCTAATGTATATGAGATCCGACTTTGATGAATGCTGAAATATTAGAATTATAAAATTGACATGCACATTAATAAACTCAATATATGATTTTAAAAAACTTTATTTAAATAACATTGATCACAAATCTAATCTTGGTAGGCAAAATCCCTTGTTGTGATCAGATGGGAATGTTTCTCTGATGAGGCTCACAGCACAGGCAGGTATCACCCTCACTTCTTCACCTTCAATACCTCCTGGCAGCACCGAGATTCAGTTGATGTTGGCATAATGTTGCATTTCTCACAAGTGCACCTGTTAAAAAAAATGGTATAATCAGATGCTTATAATAAACTAATGGCTCGTGGGAGTGCTATATAAATTGGTCTATGAAGTTTGATTAGAAAATATTTAAAACATGTAAAAAATTTTGAGCAGAAAGAGAATGTTTATAAGTCGCCAAGTAAGGCAGCGAGGGAAAAATTGGCAGTTTTATTTTGATAATTAAGTGTGTGACCATGCATATCGCCTAAAAAAAAAAATTTCAAAGCATATTTTACCAATATAAATCGGCGAGCCTCTCGTTCTTGCCTCTCGTTCTGCTCCGGTCGCTGTTTCGTCCGCGTCTTCCTCCGCACCCTCGGGCTCGAACAAATACGGCTGAATAACCCCATCAGCACCACCCAAAACTACTTCATCATCAGATTCGTCAGTTTCAATATCATCACTTATATTGCGGTCGTCATACTCGATAAAATAATCGCTGTCCGAATCACTCTGCTGTCGTTCAGCCATTTCTGCAGGCCAGTGATCATCCATTTCCTGCAGCCATTTCCTGTTTCTCCCTGACCTGACGTCACTGCTGCACGCCCCTATCGAGAGATGGCGGTACTGCAGCATCACTAAGTGAAATATGGGCTATTAACAAATAAAGTCATTTATGGAGGCTGGTGACACATTTTAAATCACGGGAATGGCCAGAATGGAATATTTTCATACAATCAGTTTATTGGTTCAATAAAAAAATGTCACCGTCCGAGGCCTTTAACCAATATATGATCTGAACTAATTGCTTTGGAAAAATTCCGATACACATCTACGTTTAGTGGTCTTTGGCGCCATCTGTAGGCACAAGCCGTAATTACATGTGTTGTCGACCTTGCGATCACTTCATTGCAGCAGCTAGTCCAATTGTATTATGGGAGATGGAATGTTCAGCGCACAGTGCAGAAGTGTTGGTTGGCAACGGTTTCGGAGCACCATTTTGAGTCAGAAGAAGAATAAGAAATAAATATTAGTGCTTGTGGAAGTCGAAGTGTGGAAATAAAGATGGATCAGCGAGAGAAAGAGGCAGAGATGGAGACCGCTCACTCGAGGAAACCGAGAACTGTCAGCGAGGAAAAAAGGCAGTTTCAGGGAAAATGGACTTTGGACTACTTCGTTGAACCTCACGGGTCAGATAAAGTTGTATGCCTCATCTGCAGACAGGTAATCGCAGTGCGAAAAGACTTTAACATCAGGCGCCATTACGAAACAAAACACAAAAATTATGAAAAATTCAGTGGCAAGGATCGCACCACAAAGATGGAACAACTTAAAAGGGGCTACACAGCACAACAGTCAGTCTTCACGCAATTTTCAAAAACCAGCGAAGCAGTAACAGAGGCTAGCTATGTGGTAGCTCATGAAATAGCTAAATGGGGCAAGCCGTTTAGTGACGGAGAATTTGTTCGAGACTGTATACTAAAAGTGGCAGAGCGTGTATGCCCAGACCAAAAAACAAAGTTCCGTGACGTAAGTTTGTCGAATGACACAGTCACAAGACGAATCGAAGATCTGGCAAATGATTTGAAGGACCAACTGGCGATACGTGTGGAGGGGCTAGAAAAGGGAGCGTTTTCCATCGCACTGGATGAAAGCACGGATATTTCCGACACTGCCCAACTGTTGATTTTCATCCGAACTGTCACTGAGAATTTTGACGTCGGCGAGGAGCTACTGAGTATGGTGAGTATGAAAGACACAACGAAGGGAGTGGATATTTGCGAAGCAGTGTATCGCAGTCTGGACACACACAATGTTAACCTGGCATCCTTGGTCGGTGTCACGACAGACGGAGCACCAGCAATGATTGGGAGTAGGACAGGTGCAGTGTCGCTGCTGGCTGAGAAAGTGGTGAACAGCGGTGGTAAGAAACCAGTCAGCTACCACTGCATAATTCACCAAGAAGCCCTCGCTGCTCAGACGCTAGAAATGAAACACGTCATGGCCGTAGTTGTGAAGACAGTTAATTACCTGAAGTCCAGAGGTCTGAACCATCGCCAATTTAAAACCTTTTTGGCGCAGTCAGAGGCAGATTTTGGAGACGTCATTTACTTCACTGCCGTCCGGTGGCTGAGCAGAGGTGCCACACTGAAACGTTTTTTTAACCTGAGAAAAGAAATTTGCGAGTTCATGCAGGCAAAAGGACAAGATGTGACTGAGTTAACGGACAGCAAATGGCTCTGTGACCTAGCCTTCCTCGCCGACCTGAATAATTGTCTGAGCGATCTCAATCTGAAGCTGCAAGGCCATGGAAAACTCATTTCCACACTTTTTGACAACGTGAAAGCTTTCCAGCGAAAACTCCAACTGCTCCAGGGACAGCTCAGAGAAGGAGATCTCACTCATTTCCCTGCCTGCAGGGCGCTGGTAGATGACCCAGACACGGACGGGAGTGAAGTTTTGCGTCACCTGCGTTCAGAGAAGAACCATGGCCTCATCGAAAAGCTTCGAGACGAGTTCGACCACCGATTCTCTGACTTCAGGGACCACGAGGGTGATTTCAACCTTTTCCAAAATCCCTTCTCATGTGTGCCCGAGGCAGTGCCTGCAGACATGCAGTTTGAGCTCATCGACCTACAGGAAAGCTCCGAGGCCAGAGCTGCATATCGTGACAAGAGTCTGATCGAGTTCTACAAAGGACTTTCCCCATCCACATTCCCTGCTCTTCGTCAACATGCTGTCAGAATGGCGTCTTTATTCGGAAGCACCTACATCTGTGAAAAGACCTTCTCCACCATGGCCATCAACAAATCTAAGCTGAGATCCAGGATGACAGATGCCCACCTACATGCAGTCCTTCGCATCGCGACGACGGAGATGGAGCCAGACTTCAGAGGACTCGTGGCCAACCGAAAACAGCACCACAAATCACACTGCAGTTAAAAGGTATGTTGACACTAAAATTGTATTTTCATCAGTCCCAATTTCTTACTGTTAATATGACTTTACCCAAACTAATTAAATCTGATAATTAAAAGGATTACAAATGGAATTGAATTTTCAGTCTTTTTTTTTTTTTTTGCCTCCGTCCCTTTGGTGGCCCTCGGTTCAACTTTGGATTCCCAAATTGGCCCTCACCCATCAAAACTTTGAGAACCCCTGGACTAGAGGGTTAGTATTAGTGAAAGCGCTTTGAGTGGTCTTTGTGACAAGAAAAGTGCTATATAAGTGCAGGTTAGCTAGTGGTTAGTTAGTTAGCTAGCATCTCTCACACCATGCATGGTTGACGTGACAAAATCATGTCAAAGGGGGGAGTGAAAGGGTTATGAAAAGTTAGAGTGCCAAAATAATAATTCTGTAGGTAATCTCCCATTATGCTCTATACATATTCTGTTTGCATTCTTATGAACAAATGTGTTGTGTTAAACTCTGATCAACAGGAATTAGGCAGCGCTATACAGCCTCTTTCTGCTCTCTCTTTCTCTCTCCTTTCTTTTAGTCAGGTCTAATACTTTAGTTACACACCCAAACCCAACACCCAGACACACACTGTTGATCGTACATTCTAGAAGACAGTGACGTGAACAGAGGATGGCCTGTTCACGTCAGAGTTAAATTGGCCAATCAGACAGTCATGTACAAGCCCATCCTATTGTATGGGGTTGGTCTAATCAACCCAAGAAGATTAATGTAAGTTGCAACCGGAAGTCGCAGTCAGTCTGGCGATGCTCCTGAGGGGGCCGCATCACACTGCACCCAGTGCTGCTTGCTTTACATGTGACTTCTAAATAAATGTTACATCTTTGAATTGAAGAATTCTCCGGCTTGTTCTTGGATCTTTCAAAGAATTGGGTCTTCTTACAGAAACAAGAATGAGGATTCATTTTGATTACTGATGAGCTGCTACAAATAATAAAGTCTCAAGCACAGATTTAAATGCAGCGACTGTGTTGAGGGAGGTCAGTACAGAGTTCAGCTATCATCCTGCCTACACCTGTAAAAGATACTGATAAACAGGTTTTTATTTTCTTTATCAATGCATGTCTGAGTGTTGTATTATTTTATAAATGCAGACATTTGTTCAGCTGCAAGGAAAGCTGCTCAAAGCTCTAAGTTACAGTGTTTTAAACAACAGTTATTTCTGACCAAGTTATTTGATTGGACAGCAGGGATTCCAGGAGATAATATGTTCCCTGATGACCACCCAGATGTTTCACGAAATATACATCACTCCATTTCAGCGGTGTTCTAATACACTGTACCTGTCGGCATAGCCGTTTCCTTCACAGGGCAAAGTCCACAAATGCTATGGGCCTCCAAACTGTAAGGTGAATTTCATTACCATAGTGCTAAAAGCTGTAGTCACTGACTTAGTAATAATCTAAACTTGTACTATCATTCACGTTCACTAAGGACAACATCCATCTCACTCAGTGCCACAACAAAAGGGGGTCTACCCCTGTCATAGCATGTACACCAGAGGCTGCACTAGACTTTTTCCTTATCTGTCATTTTGACAGAGGAGTGTAAAAAAATTCTGTCATAATCTATTATTATCTATCATTTCAATTTCCATATAAAAACATAACGAATACTAGGGCTGGGCGATTAACCCAAATAAAATCAAAACCGACTTTCATGGTGTAGAACCGATGTAATCTTGCTTTTTTTTTGGGGGGGGGGGGTAATGGATTGGTAATGGATCCTGTAATGGATGTGAGAACTTTTCATGTACTTACCCTCTAAGATGTGCCCGCAGAGTTTCAGGTAATTCAGGAAGCAACGCAGTCACCGCTGTTCAGAAGCAGCAGAACACGGGCGGAACAGTTAAAGATGGCTTGTAACAAAAACAAATGGGGTCTCCATCTAGATAGTATGTGATGATTGACTCTTTATTTCATCTGAAGATGCCAAGAAAAAAGTGAGTGAAGTGTGTGGATGCTAATGTTAAAAGGAGCAGAAGCTAAGTCGCCGTTAGCCTCTGAGAGCTATCTGTGTTATCTCAGCTGTTTTACAGAGACAATGGACAAGCTAAAGCTGTATTTAAGAACCCGATAAGAAACTCATAATCCCTATGGGGTGGTAACACAATCATGGGTGCGTAAAGGACTCCCTCAACACAGCTAACATGCGAATCAGCTGCCAGGCATGGGACGTGACCCAGAACTATTCAGACTAGACAATGTTTATTTTGTGTCTGAAATGACAATTGGTCTCGAGGTTCTTTATTATATTATGCTCATTTACTGCCATACCACAGTGATATGATACCGCACTATTGCGTAATGTTGCTTAATTACAAGCCAGTTCTCAAAATCAAGACCTCTATGACCCGAATATTTACAAAAGGGCGTTCCATATATCTGGGTCAAGGAGGTAAGGCTTTAGAGGACTTAAACTTTTTAAACAGCTCTTAAAAAAAACACGGCACTTTGGCTCCATATTCCCAAATCTCACATTTGTTTCCAACAAAATAGATGAACTGCAGTTACAATTTGAGAGTTAAAATGTGTACCTGTACATGAATAAGTCACAAACTGATCACAAAAAGTACAACTATTTTAAAAACTAAACATATGGAGAAAACATACATTTACATTTATAAGACAAATTTTGCTAATTTATAAGGTAAAAAGGTCACAAACTCAATGGGGAAAAGTGATAAAAAAAACTAATTTATGGGAAACAATGAAAATTTACAATAAAAAGTAACAAAAAATTAAGAGAAAAGGTATGACAAATTTATGGGGAAAGGGTCACAAGTTATAAGAAAAAACTCAAAATTTTTTGGGAAAAAATGCAAATGTAACAAAAAAGAAGATAAATCAGTCACAAATTAAGAGAAAAAACTCACAAATAGGCAAACGTCTAGCTGTTGCTACTGAAACATTTTTTTTTCAATAGATACTTTCTTACTCAAGTAACTTCTTTGGTGACTTTGACATGGTTTTAGACCCAATGAGCAGACACGACTCGAGAATAACACAATTAACCTTTTATTGAGTATCATGTGAGTGTGTGAGTGTATGTGTGCGTATCTGTATATGTGTATAATGTAATGATGTATCCGCTGGGGCGAGCAGAGCACCGTGCAACCTGGCAACCCTATGGATACACAAACAGAGGGAAAGTTAGAGGCTAACCAGACAGGGGATGCACCAGGTAGTACTGCGCTTACTGTTTGTGATGGAGAGATGGAGCACAGGTCTAGCTCAGCAGCTACGGCCAGGAGGACAGTGCTAGCAGTCCCTTTGGAGATGGTATGGGCAGGTGAAGCAGAGCAGATGGGTCCGCCGCCAGGAGGAAAGGAGTCCGCTGCCACGGGTCTCCGCCTGTGCACAGGGGACTCAGAGCAGTGAGAGGAAAAGATGATGGCTTACTTGGGTGAAGGAGCTGGTAAGTTCAGCAGCCGACAAGTGGAACTGGAGAGTAGATGAGGCTTGAGAGCTCAGCGTGGAGATGGTGAGAGCAGATCCCATGGAAAGGAGACAGACGACTCCACGCTGATCTCAGGGCCTCACGGAATAAATAGTCAGGCTGGGATGGAGAGCAGGTGTGTGTACAGGTGCGGGTGATTGGCAGCCATGACAGACTTAACTTATTTAATTTTCAAGAGAAAGTAACACTACTTTTACTCATGTACAATTTGTAACTGCTCTACCCACCTCTGCTCCATCAAAAGCCATTTTCTTGGATTACAGTGTTATTATTATTATTATTATTATTATTATTATTATTATTATTATTATTGTTGTTGTTGTTGTTGTTGGAGTTGTTCGTAATCATGTAAACAATGCATCAGTGTACAGTACAGAGCCATCCATTTACGTAGATTGTTTTTTCGGTAGTAGTTCTTCTCTCTTGTCAGCATGTGGTGGTTCTCTCTTGTCAGAATGTGGTGGCAACATTTGACAGTTTTGTATTTTACTAATTCTTAGACTGTTGTGTGGTTAAAAGCCCCTCTGAAGTAACAAAGAAAAGATGCAAGATATGTTCGAGTACCCCACAACATGACCCCAGCAACCGCAAGAAGGCTGAAAGCAGCAGACCCCCCCAATCATACCGATATACCCCCTATGAAAAGAAAATGGGGAATCCTGCTTCAAGTGGCCCAAGAATACAGAAAACCTCACAGGGAGGTCAGCAAGGGTCACAAAATTATCAGAAGGCCCACACTCTTGTGGTCAGAAAAGATGGGAGCAGACATGGCTGGTGAATCATAGAACTGAATGCAAAGCAATATTAAAAGCATATGCCATGAAATGTAATATCTTGTGTAATCAGTAAAGCAAATGTATACTCATTGATTAAGATGTATGTAATCAACAGAAATAATGAATGTAATCAAACTGTGTGATTGTATGTACATTTTAACTGCACAAAGGAAGGTTTATGTGGGGTCGGATTGTGAAGTGTTGGAAAGGCCCATTGACTGGAAAAGCATGTGATAATGAGGAAGTGAAAGTTGGTTGGAACAGCAAGTTGTGGTATTTTGGTGTTGGAAAATGATAAGATAAGCAAAGCCAGACAGCCATGAGCTCAGCACATGAGCAGCGCATGGCTTTACTGGAACTGGGGGGGGGGGGGGGGTGAAACATGTGCAGAATGAGGTAATTGTTTTATAAAAGTTAACATTAAGCCAATCACAGGAGCCAAAAAGCCTATGCTGAGATTGAGAGCCAATCACAACTGAGTGTTAAAAAGGTATGAAAACCAAGCCCAAAAGCCCAAAATGTTCATTTTCGGCGGACTCCAAGACCCCCATCATCCCACAGCAGGAGATTGAAGATAGGAAGACCGCCACAGGAAAATGAATCAACTACCATCTCATCTCTTCAATTTTTAACAACTATAAATATTCTGCAGCAAGAAGGGACAAAATAGCACTTTGGGCGAACAGAAAAGGGAAGTGAAGTCACCACAGCTGGCTGCGCTCCCAGCATGCTGCCTTACATCATGGGTCCCCGCAGAGGGGAGAGAGGGAGCCAGGGCTGCAAGATTTCTCCGGCTTGAAGTCTCCGCTTCGAGGGCTCTCCTCGCCTTCCTCTTCCCGGCAGACGGCTTCGCAGACCACGGGTCCAGCTGATGGAAGAACAGAAGACGGAGCCTCGAGAGTCATCTATCCCCCCTCGCCCTCTTCTTCCCTTTTCCCCCGTGAAAGGGGAGCCTCGACGAAGAAGTCCAGCTATTAATCATCCTTTTTCCCCAATCTCACCAGCAAGGCTTTTTAGACATTTATCCACAAATTAATTAGATGTTTTTACCAGGTTTTATGATTCAAAGGGTTTCTTTTATCTTGGACTCTTTCAGATTTTTCATATTTTTGATTGATTTTACATTTTGATTTCCTAGACTGATTGGTGATTTCTGAACTTTTATGTTTTTTGAAACTTTTGAATTTTGATCAAATGACTGATTTTACAACTTTCAACTTTTTGAATCAAGGTTTTTCAATCAGTTTTTTGGTTTGATTTTTCATTTTCATCATTTTGATTTAATTGTGGTGATTTTTGAACTTTTATGTTTTTTGAAACTTTTGATTTTTGATCAAATGACTGATTTTATAACTTTCAACTTTTTGAATCAAGGTTTTTCAATCAGTTTTTGGTTTGATATTTAATTTTCATCACTTTGATTTAATTGACTGTTTCCATGCAAGTATATCCTGTTTTGGCTGAGCTTTGCAGACTTTCAATAAATACTACAGCATATTAAAAGACAGTATGGGAGTTTGTGAGATCACTGATTCAGTGTCCATCTTTACTGGTGATTTTTCATGAAGGTATTTTTCTACAAGAGGTGTTACATTTTTATGAGTTTTTAAAGGTTACTCTTTAAGGTGTTTTTAAAACAGACCTCCTATAGATCAACTTTCCTGATCTTAAATATTTACCCAGAATTGCCAAGAGCAATGCAAGACCGTGAGAGGCTGTTGTTAATACCAGGGGTGTATTCCAGGTGTCTGACTGGATAGGTCACTCAGTCGGAGGTCTGGTATACAGGCAGTGGAGGTCCCCTGGTAGATGGTAGACAGTGTAGCTGGGTTAACTCTCAAAGTCACCAAGCACACACACACATGTGACAGAATTTCCTATGAGGAAAATTCCTCTAGGAACTGCAAGCTGGTGAACCTAACTTCAATCTTGAGGTACAAGGTCAAAGGGTCTTCGACACGGTGGCATCCCTGGGTGGGCCCCGGAGGAGCACCGGGGTCCATAAAGCTGTTGCGTTCGAGGAGTCGGAGCAACTAAGAAGAGTCCAGCAATCAAGAGCGACTGCTGTGCTGTTCAAGAGACCCTGATCTGAGGCGCAGGTAGGCGGCATCCTGCCTGGGTCCTGCTACAGTGGTAGCCTACCAGGGAGCACCACAACAGGTACCAACCTATCAAGAAAATGATAGGCAACGTGGGTGCTTCAGGCTACAGAGTCCTGCCAAGAAGCTGACAGGGCTAGGAGCATCGACTCAGCCGGGCCTGACGAGGTCTGGGAGGAGGTGCAGTGACCTTGGTCTGTCCCCTCATCCCTGTGTCCCGACGCGCTAAGGGGAGGCTTTGAAGGGAAGACACAAGGCGACCTACAAGGAAGATGGAAGAAGACAACGAGTGGCAGAAGGGCAGGGGAAGCCCTGACCCTGCCACACAGAAGATGCAAGGTATGCAAGATGGTGCTCCAGGGGGTTCTTTTCCAGCAGAGCTCTCCAGGGAATTTGAAGATGAAGTGAGTCTCTCTGGGGCAGATCAAGAGCTGAAGCCCCTAGAGGGAGTGTCAAAGGTGAGAGAAGAACTGACAACGAAGAGGCAAGCTCCAAGAATCCATTTTAAAGTGGGGGTTATGCTGCATATAGGTGACCCGCTCACCTGGAGCAGTAAGGTCCTGCAAGAAATGAGTGACAACTACAGCCAAGCTGGCATCCACTTCACCCCTGAGAAATTAGGGGAAGACATCAGCGCTGAGGTAATGAGCGGAGGTCAGCTTCTCCTGCCATCAAGTTATCGGGGCATCCCTCTGCTGGTGGTGAAGTGCCCGCCAGTTACTGCCCGTAAAAAGGTGGTCGGGCAGTGGCTGGAATGGTGGGTGAAGCGGCTAGAGCAGCTAGATGAAGACCGATATGAAGTGGTGAAGTTGTACAGCTGTAGTCAAGATCTCGACCCCCTGGTCAAAATGGTGGCCAGGGAAATGCAAGTGTCTGCAGGTCTCATAAGGGAAGAAACTCCAGAGGCTAAAAGGTTCGATGAATCTACCTAACAAATCTACCTACGGGTACAAATAAAGTAACCTGAACCTGAATACAATGCTCAGTTGCACGCACTTCAGCAGTATGAAGAGAGGTGTAAGGCTCACTGACAACCGCAGCTTCTCCCACAGCCTGAGAACAGCGACAGTGACACAAATTATTTGAGTTCAGTAAGGTTGAGCCAACGCTACCTCTCAAGGGCAAATGAAGAAAGTGGTGAGCAGTCAGAAGACCAACAATCCCCATCAGACAGTGATGAAGAAAAACAGACGACGCCGAAAGCGGCCTCTGCGGACCACGAGGGCGAAATAGAGACGTTGGTAAGAACAGCTGAGCGTTTAGCTGTCACAGTGGAAGCACTAAAGAAGCAATTCACTCCACAGCACCGTCGAATGGAGGAAGAGGCAGAAGAGCATCAAAGATCCAGAGCAGACAGGCAGGGGGAGCAAGACCCCCAACCTCCATTAGGGAAGAAAAGGTCGGCACCAGACCCAGAACTCATGGTGAAACTCAAGGCTCTGATAGGGAGCAGAAAACAGCAGCGTCCTAGTCGAGCAAGCCCGGTGCCGTTTCCAGCAGTAACACCGAATACACCAGCAGCGATGGTAAGAGGTAAGGAAAACACACAAGCACTAAATGGGGCTCAGTCATCAAAGTTTCATAGCAAGCCTCACCCCCCTTCAAGCTCAGAACCCTGGCCCCAACAACGGCGCAAGCAGAAGGTTTGAGAGAACCCCCCCCACAAAAGTTGCATCTTATCTAGATACCCTGAAGCTTCAGCTCTCCCCACTCCCCCGTGAAGCTAATCTGATCCTGTCCAAAGGGAGGACACAGGCTTATCGGTTAGTGGCCAGGCCCTGGCAGGTGGAGGTAGATGCATTAGTGGTGTTCACTGACCATGAGCTGAGAATAAGAAATGCCCCTTTCAGGCGCCGGTGACGCGGGCAGTGAAGATGGCTGCTTAGGTGGGGAGCTCCGCAGTGCTGACAGCCTTTTTAATTTTACAAGGGCACTTTTCACTTGTTTCCTCGGTCAAAACTACTCTACACTTTTGCATTGAGACTACATTTGCGGAGAACAGGATTAACATGCCAGCACAGCAACAGAAACTCAACATTCGCTCCAAAGCTGGTGCTAGCAAGGAAAGTCTGGCTAAAACTAGCGATACCGTAACGAGCCCTCCTTCCTCTCCACCACCTTCAACAGATGCAGGTGTTCCCAAAGACCAAATGGCGGAGGACATTTCTAAGATCTATGCACTACAGAAAGAAATATCGGAGAGGCAAGATGCTAAGCTCAACTCTATAGAGGCGTCAACAAGGGCAGTGGACACCAAGCTAACGGAGTTAGCCACCCGGCTGGGAGACTTGGAATCTCGCATTGCCTTTCTCGAAGATGCTAATGTAGCTCTGGATGCTAATTCTCCCGCAACCCAGACGCAGGTGGAAGATTTGCTTTTGAAGCTGGATGACTTGGAAAATAGATCACGCCGAAACAATTTATGTTTTGTCGGCTTTCCAGAAAACTGTGAAAAGTCTGATGCCCTCACCTTCATGCGCAAAGCTATCCCAGATCTGCTGAAAATTGAGTTCCCTGGAGGGCTGGAAATTGACCGTGCACACCGGAGCCTCGCCAGACGCAAACCAGATGGCCAGCCACCCAGGGCTATCCTGATTCGACTTCTGCGCTTCCAGGACAGGGAGCGTATTGTGGAAGCAGCGCGCGGGATGGGAAAGCTGGATTGGAATGGTCATCACATCATGATTTTTCCGGATTATTCCAGACGAGTATCCGAGATGAGGGCGATGTTCAAACAATGTAAACTCCTGCTGCACCAGAAGAAAATTGCATTCTCCCTCAGGTATCCTGCAGTTCTTGTCGTGAAGTTGGCAAGTGGAAAACAACAGTTCACTGATCCTAAGAAAGCATTGAACCTGATTCTTTCACTACCGTGAGACATTGTTGAACAATGGTATGAACACATGTTATATGTCTATATGTTATATATTTTTTTGACGGAGGATTTGATGCAGTATTAATGTAAGGCTTCATTTTTGTTTTTGTTAACAACCAAACATAAAAATTTATAAAAGTTACTGCCCGCGTTTTATTATCTGTAAGCATTAGGCTGCTGCGATGTTGCGGCTCTCCCTAAGTTTGTTGCACTGTTTACAGTCACGGTCTTACAGTTTTTTGTTTTTTTTTAGCTGGTGCTGTTTTTGGGCACCGAAGGGTGACATTGGTTCTAGGTCACCGTTTATGCTACTTTATGATTAAGTGGTTTTTGTTTCTTTTTTTTTGTATTTTCAACTTTTATTGTGTTCATCTTTTACCGAGTAAGGAAGTTTTTGGTAGAGAATTGCTGGATATTTCGGATGGTAATATGTACTGTTTATGATGTCGGCTAATTGCCAGAGCTTTCTTAACCTTATAACTTGGAATGTTAAAGGTCTTAATCACCCAATTAAGTGGAAAAAAATTGGGCATTTATTAAATCAAAAAAAGTGGCTGTAGCGTTGCTTTAGGAGACCCACCTCACTAATACAGAATCTAAAAAACTCTGTTGGGACTGGGTGGGCTATGGGTTTGCGTCTTGCGGTAATAGCCAGAGCAGGGGGGTGGCAATCCTTATCCATAAACATTTGCAGTTCAAGTGTCTAAAAGAGGTTAGTGATGATGATGGACGACTCCTCATAATTCTTATAGAAATCCAGGGCCATAGAATGATACTCGCTAATGTCTATGCACCAAATATAGTTGATTGTGCATTTTTTGCACAACTTGAACATAAACTAAGCGAAATGGGTAATTATCCCATTTTAGTAGGTGAGGATTTTAACCAGGTCATGGACAACATTTTAGATCGGAGCACCCCCTCACAGCGTTCATCTAAATTTTGCTCTATACTGCAGGACATGTGCAATGCAATTGGTTTGGTAGATGTTTGGCAGCTTTTTAATCGGTCCACAAGGGATTACACTTTTTATTCCACTGCTCATAATGTGTTTTCCAGGATTAATTATTTTCTAATGTCAAAATCCTCTGTCTTCTCTGTAAATTTGAGCTCAATTGGTAGCATATTACTATCAGACCATGCCCCTGTTTTTTTTTATATATGATTCCGCCTTGTCAGTTAAAAAAAATTCTAGATGGAGGCTTAATTCAAGTCTTCTTCTTAATCCAGATTTTGTGTCCTCTTTGAAAACAGAGATATCCTAATATCTCGAGACAAATTGGGATTCTGCTTCCTCTGCCAGCGTTGCTTGGGAGGCCTTTAAGGCATTTATCAGGGGTCATATTATTCAATACGCATCTTTTAAAAAGAAAGCTAACATTGCTAAACCGGTCGATTTGGAGAGGAGAAGAGCTATATCAGAGACTGCATTCAAACAGGACACAAACTTAGTAAATCTGCCACCCCTTGGGAAGCTTAAGTATCAGCTGAATTCAATCCTAACACAAAAAGCTCAATTTTCCCTATTTCGCCTTAGGCACAAACAATTCGAGGAGGGGGATAAAGCTGGCAAAATGCTGGCTAGATATATTAAAATGAAAGAAGGTCAGTGCACTATATCTGCTATTAGGGTGCAGGATGGCACTCTAGTGTCAGACTCAAATGTAATTAATGGTGCTTTCAGAGAATTTTACACTTCGCTTTATTCTTCTGAAATGGAGGCTGGATCTCAAGAGATTTATGCATTGTTGTCTTCCCTGTCTTTGCCCTCCCTAACGAAGGAACAAATAGACCTGCTTGACGCCCCAGTTACTAAAGATGAAATTGTGAAAGTTATTAAGAGCCTTCCGACTGGAAAAGCACCGGGCCCTAATGAATTCACTGTAGAATTTTACAGGGCCTGTGTTGATGAGCGTAAAGATGACCCTTTACTTTTAGAAATGTTTGCGGAATCTTTTGAACAAGGCCGTTTGCCTCCTTCTTTAACAGAGGCTTTAATCTCGCTTATTTTAAAAAGCAATAAAGACCCGTTAGATTGCAAGAATTATAGGCCAATTAGTCTTATAAACTGTGACTGTAAAATTCTTTCCAAAGTTTTGGCATTAAGATTAGATAAAGTAATGATATCTCTTATAAATCCTGATCAGGTGGGTTTTATTCATTCCAGGGGTGCGGCAGACAATATCAGGCAATTCATTGATATCATATGGTCAGTTAAAAATGATCCCTCACTTGCACACCTCTCTCCAGTAGCAGCCCTCTCCCTGGATGCTGAAAAAGCGTTTGACAGGGTTGAGTGGCAGTATCTTTTTGCTACTCTAGAGACTTTTGGTTTTGGTTCAAAGTTTCTTTCCTGGATTAAATTACTATATAATGAACCTAGAGCTTCAGTGACATCAAATTGAGTTACATCACAGCCTTTTAGACTCTATAGGGGCACGCGCTAGGGCTGCCCTTTAAGTCCCCTGCTTTTCGCTTTGGCATTAGAACCATTAGCTATAGCTATCCGCAAAGATGGCAACTTTCCAGGTATTCAGGTCCATGGCAGTACCCATAAGATAATGTTGTATGCTGATGACGCATTGGTACTGGTTACACAACCTTAAAAATCAATTCCAGCTCTCCTTAAAATTATTAACCAATTTTCACGTCTGTCTGGTTATAGAGTTAACTGGACAAAATCAGAAGCTCTCCCCCTAACACCTTATTGCCCTAAAACACTGTTTACATTTGGTCAAAGTATAGGCTTTTCTTGGCCAAAATTAGGAATTAAATATCTTGGCATCCTGTTTCCTCATACTTTATTGGATCTGATTCAGATTAATTTTGAACCTTTGCTCGAAAAATTTAAAATAGACATAGAGAGGTGGTCGCCCCTTTTTTTGTCTCTTTGGGGCAAGGTCAATATTATCAAGATGATTTGTGCACCCCAATTTAATTACCTACTACAATCCCTTCCTCTTAGGATCCCAGTTGGTTATTTTCAGCAATTTGATAGGCTATGCAATAAGTTTATATGGAATGGTAAGCGCCATAGATTAAAGTTGAAAAAACTACAAAAGACTACAGATTCAGGAGGTTTGGGGGTCCCAAATCTAGTTTTATATCATTACGCTTTTAGTCTTAGACATTTGATTCATTGGGCTCCCCCCCCTGAGAGAGCTCCCCCTTGGTTTCATTTGGAGAGTTATCTGAGCAGCCCTCTTCCCTTAGTACATCTAATCACAATCAAAATTCCTTCTGAATTTCAGTCGCATCCTATAGTATCCTTTTTACAATACGTTTGGAAGAGGGTTGCTTCTGTACTAGGGTTTAGCTCTCATCTACATTCTATGGCTTCTATTTGGCTTAACCCAAGTCTCCACATTGGAAAATCTCCATTTATTTGGAAAATCTGGGCGAAAAAGGACATCTTGATGCTAAAAGATTTATATGAAGGGGGAGCTCTCAAATCATTTGATGACCTACGGGCACAGTATGGATTACCACAGAATCAGTTCTGGAAATATTTACAACTTCAACATTTGCTGTGTCAAGTCTTTGGATCTACAACTACCCCTCCTCCTGAGGCAGACTGGTTCACCCAGGCATTGAGTTCCTGTGGTAAAAGATGTAAGGCCTCAAATTTTTATTCAATGCTCCTTAAGAGCTCAAATAATGATTTTTCAACCCTCAAACAGGCATGGGAAAAAGATCTGAATTCACAATTTACTGATGCTGAATGGGCAAATATTCTAAGAAATGGGAAGAAAGTGTCTAGGGAACTGAAAACCAGACTTGTTCAATTTAAAATTTTGAATCGATTCTACTGGACACCCCATAAAATGTTGAGAGCAAATCTTATACATTCATCAAGCTGCTGGAGATGTCTACAGGGGGAGGGTACACTTATCCATATGATCTGGAGTTGTCCGGAAATACAGGACTTTTGGTTGGAGATCCATAGACATATTATGACAATTGTCAAGCAAGATGTGCCTTTCACTCAGAGACTTTTTGTCCTTGGGGATCCATCAACTATTCAGGACCCAATCTGTGACGCCGAGTGGATTCAGACTGCTTTGATGGTGGGCCGAAAGATGATTATCTCCTATTGGAAATCTTCCTCTGCCCCACCTGTAGCTCAGTGGCTCAGGGAGCTGGGCAAGCTAGCTGCACTAGAACACCTAAGAAAACTACAAACAGTCACTGACACTCACAACAGCAGGGTTAAAACTTAACCTCACAAAGTGCCAGTTTGTCCGCTTCCAAGTAGACTACCTGGGGTTCCAAATCTCATCTGAACTGGGACTCTCGGGTGGTTACAGGGAGAAGTTGGAAAAAAATCAGGCCCCCCACAACAGAGAATGAGATGCAGAAGATTTTGGGGCTCTGTAATTATGTCAGAGATCATGTTCCTGGCTATCAGAAATATGCTAGGCCTCTCTACACTAAGCTTAAGAAAACTGACAAGTCTCCAAATGCAAAGAAAAAATGAGACTGGTCAGCATCAGATCAACAGCATCTGGAAGGTTTGAAGAAAGCCATTTAAAATGCAGTTACCCTGGAGCCCCGAAGCCTCACCACTCGCTTGGTGGCCAAAGTAAGTTGTGATGAAGATGATGTGATTGTCACTGTGGCCATTGAAAATGGTGGGCTAGTGACCCTCTGGAGCTACACTCTATCATCAGTGGAAAGGAAATATCCACTAGAAGAGAAAGAACTGGCAGTTATAGCCAAATACTGGAGTCATCTTAAAGAGTTGGCCCAGAGGAAAGGTATCAAAGTAGTCACACAAAGTCAGGTGCAGAGGTATCTGACAAAAGCTACAGTAGAAAGCACAAAAGCCACAAATGCAAGGTGGGGGTGATGGGAAATCTGCTGCAAGACCCGGACCTAGAAGTAGGTCCTGCAGGACCAGTCAGTAAGAAGACAGCAAAACCTGACAAAGACAAAGAGCATCTATCAAGATGGACACTCTACACAGATGGGTATAGGAAAGAGCCAGATGACAAAGCATACTGGGGCTTTATCCTAAAAGAGGAAGAGAAAGAGAGATGGAGGAAAAAGGGTAAAGTACCCGGTACAGCACAAACAGGAGAAGTCACAACAGTCCTGGAAGGACTGTTGGAGTTGAAAAATAGGAAGGTAAAAAAGGCAACACTAATCACAGATAGTGATTATCGTGCACGAGCATTGCAAGAAGATTTAACCATTTGGCAAGAAAATGGATTCGAGGGAGCAAAAGGAAAGCCGGTAGCGCATCAAGACCTGTGGAAGAAGATTGCAGAAATCAGATTGAATATGGAGATGGAGGTAGTGCACCAGAAAGCTCACCAGAAGACAGGTCCTCACTGGCAAGGTAACGATGAGGTTGATCGTTATGTGCAGATGAGGCGAATCATCCTTGTAGGTCAGGAGAACTGGGAAGAAACACCCAAGGGAAGGGTGATCCCAGAAGGTTCCGTGCAGGGAGTAGTGGCTGCAGTGCATGAGTCACTGGGTCACACAGGTACAATCCCCACACGAAGAGAGTTGGTGAAATTGCAGCTCTGGGTCCCTACACATGGAAAACTCCAGAGACTGGAGCACAAAGCTATTGGAAATGTCTCAACAACTGAATGACAGACACCGCACAGGTAGGCCCCCTCCATCTCAAGAGCTAAACCAACGCCCCTTCACAAATCATGAAGTGGGGCAGAGCCCTGAAGATAAAAAGGAGGCACAGCAACCTAAGGTGCCTTTTCAGGTGGGTCAACCAGTGTGGATCAGAGCACACCAGCCTACAACTGCTGCAGTGAAGCCAAAGTACAACCAGGCTGACATCGTTAAGCAAGTTTTGGACAGCAATACTGTCCTTTTGGAAGAGCACGGGTTCCAAGGAGTGGAGCAGTTGAAACCAATCTCTGTTTAAGAGAAAACCAGAAGCTGAAAATGTCCAACAACACCTCTACAATGCCTCCCTTCGTCGAACTGGCATGAGAAGAACATCATATGCGTTTTGGATGGCCAGAGCCCAGGATTTGCTGCAATATGCTAAAAAAGGTTACTTATCCCCAGAAACGGAAACCCTAACCTGGACCCAAGCAAAGAACTTGTGTGTGATATGTCTGAAGCCCTCCCTTCTTGAAATATTGTGGGAAGGCCAGTCTTACAGAAAACAAATGAAGGTTTCCGTCTGCACTGCTGGGCTTCACGGTATGACTTGGAAGCCAGTTAAAGTTCTAGATGACCATGTTTGTGGCCAATGTCGCCTGGAAACCTTACCCAGGGTGGTGTTCATGATGCAATGGGGTCATCGAGACGGCTGTATATCACCTCATGGATGTACGTGTCAGTGGGATGGGCGATATCTTCAACTATACATCGTCTGTAAGAGCGCCATGGGTCGAGGAAATCTTCTAATGGCAGCAAAGGCAGAGGGTTGGCAAGTCAGGAAGATGGTGAGTCCGTTGCAAGCACTTTCACCGGCCCTTGGGCAAGTATATGACAAACAGATGATGGTGCTTAATACTGCTCCAGGCAAAGCAACTGCACCCAGCTCGCCTGTGACACCCTCTGCACCCTGCTGCCCCATACTTCCATCAGTTTTGCCACCCCCAGGGTTTTGCTCTACCAGCGCTAGTGCCCCCTTGACCAACCTGACTGAGGGTCCAACCCCCCTGGATGCAGCAATACAACTGGGATGGCCCTACAACCCCTATGCTACACCAACGCAGACACCACCCATGGGTACTCTTCAATATCCACAGGTTTTCAGGGTGTATCGTGACCCAGAAGATCCTGATTACACACCGCTTCCAACATACCTTCCTGAAGTACAGCAGGAGCAAGCATGCAACCATGGCTTTGAGGGGCCATGGCAGCTCACTAGATGGGCTACATTGATTAAAGAAGTTATTGATAACCCCTACCTCCCCATACAAGATGTTGATCCAGTCCCCAAAGAGAAGGGTGTTCGGAAAACATCCCTATATGCCTGGATAACACCGCTTGATGCCGTGATGCCCTCAGGGCATCTTGAGGCCATGATGCCCTCAGTCTCTAAAGCTCAAAAAGACTACAGCCAGAAGTTGGTCACCTACTGCATGCAAGAGAAAAGAAATAAATTAGCCCCATGTTTCTGGAACATCAACGGTAAATGCCCCAGTGGTAAGCATTATATGGTTATCACCCAGGTGTTAACCTGAGTGATAACCTATGGTTATCACTCAGGTGGTTCCAAGGTTGTCATAGCCAGGAGCGGCACTGGGGTTAAGCTCCCAGTGCTCATAAAATGCTCCTTATGGCGTGCGTCTCGAAAAGCCTCTGACAACTAAGTCCAACTCCTAGCCTGCCCGTAGGGTTTAGTCTCTAAGCCCGGCGGAACTGCTTTTACTAATAGGAGAAGGGGTGAGGGCGGATCTCTGGCGCCTTAAAACCAGATGCTTTGGGTAGATGGTGGCTCGTCAACCTGGGAAGGTAGCCCATCTAGGGGAAGGTAAATCCTGATTTCAAACCTCTGCTGCCTTGCGGCATACCCGGTCACGGGAAAGGCTTCGGGAGTCAACCCTGAGGAAAAATCCGGAGTCGGAGCCCCTAAGGCAGTTCTATGTTGTGCTCAACATCGTTCTGGCAGCTCCTGCAACGGCGCTGGTGCCAAACTGTAGCAGCCCTGCTGTTTCTTTGGATTCATCAGTGACGTGGAGAGGGGGGACATGCTGCATGGGCAACATCTTGTCCTCCATATCTTCCTGCCCAGGCTTGAATCCTACCAACGCCCAACGCTGGAAGGTAGAACACCGGATCACTGGAGAGGACACTCCAGCTTCGCCTTTGGTGTAGACAAAACACGGGGAATGACAGTTACCGGTTATAAGCCACTGCTCAATTGGCGTAGAGCGTGGCGCCAGGGGTTGTTCCCGATGGTGGGAGGGATCATCAGATCTCACTGGACAGCTACCACCCGCCTCAAGCTGGGCAGCCCCCAGCCAATAAGGTGTTGTCCCGCCACAGCTTGCTTTCCTCATTGGGTGCATGGGGATAAGGAGAAATCCAAACAGCAGGCTGAGAACCTTCGCACCAGGCAAGACAATAAAACAAAAGAGACCAACTCTAAAACTGGGAACTTGGAACGTCCGCACTATGATGACAGGACTCGCTGCTAACCTCAAGGACATCAACGACACCAGGAAGACTGCCATCATCAATAATGAGCTGAAGAGACTGGGAGTGGATATCGCCACTCTCCAGGAAACACGGTTAGCTGATGCAGGCACACTGAGAGAGAAGGACTACACGTTCTACTGGCAGGGAAAGGGCAGTGACAAACACAGGGAACACGGAGTGGGCTTCGCAGTGAAGAACACTTTGCTGAAGATGGTGGAACCGGGCAGCACTGGCTCTGCACGACTCCTCACCCTCCGCCTGAACACCACTCAAGGCCCAGTCACCCTTGTCAGTGTGTATGCCCCAACACAGACAGCCACACCAGAGGCAAAAGACGAGTTCTACGAGAATCTCGCAACAACTGTCAGGATCATCCCCAACTCTGAACAACTCATTCTCCTTGGAGACTTCAATGCCAGAGTGGGTGCTGACCACGACTCCTGGCCCTCCTGTCTTGGACCTTTTGGCGTGGGCAGAATGAACGACAACGGACAGCGGCTGCTCGAGTTCTGCACATATCACGATCTGTGCATCACAAACTCATTCTTCAAGACCAAGCCCCAACACAAGGTTTCCTGGCAACATCCGTGCTCAAAGCACTGGCACCAGCTAGACTTGATCCTGACCAGGCACACCTCACTGAAGAACGTGCTAATCACCCGTTCGTTCCAGAGTGCAGATTGCGACACAGACCATTCATTGGTGTGTTGCAAGGTCAAGCTGCAGCTGAAGAAATTCCATCGTGCTAGACAACCTGGAAAGGCACGGATTGACATCAGCAAGATGGCCCAACCAGAACTTGTTGAGCAGTTTGCCTCCACCTTTGAGAAGGAACTTGGTGTACCACAAGGAGGAGAATCTGCAAAGCAGAAGTGGGAAGAGCTGCGAAACACCATCTACCGCACAGCCTTGGCTACCTTTGGGAGGAAGACCTCGAAGTCACAGGACTGGTTTGATGCCAAGTTGACCGAGATGACCCCCGTCATTGAAGCCAAGTGCTCAGCACTTGCTGAGTACAAGAAGTACCCAAACGAGAAGAATCTCCAGATTCTCAGGGCTGCGAGAAGCAAAGTTCAGCAGACTGCTCGGCGCTGTGCCAACGAGTACTGGACTCAGCTCAGCCAAGACATTCAAACCGCTGCCATAACAGGGAACATCCGTGGTATGTACGATGGCATCAAGAAAGCACTTGGTCCGGCTCAGAGCAAGACGGCCCCCCTCAAATCTTCCACTGGGGAGATGATCACAGAGAAGAACAAGCAGATGGAGAGATGGGCAGAACACTACTCCGACCTCTACTCTAGACAGAACACCGTGACACCGTCAGCCCTTGATGCCATCGACTGCCTGCCATCCATGGACGAACTTGACGCCGAGCCAACCATCGACGAACTCAGTAAGGCCATTGATAGCTTGGCCGCTGGCAAGGCACCCGGCAACGACGGCATACCCCCTGACCTGATCAAGCACTGCAAGACCGCCCTACTGCTGCCATTGCATGACGTCCTCTGCCAGTGCTGGAAGGAAGGTGCCGTACCACAGGACATGAGGGACGCCAAGATCATCACCCTCTACAAAAACAAAGGGGAGAGAAGCGACTGCAACAACTACAGGGGCATTTCCCTCCTCAGCGTTGTTGGCAAAGTCTACGCACGAGTTGTTCTCGTTCGTCTACAGAAGCTTGCCGAACGTGTCTACCTCGAGTCTCAGTGTGGCTTCCGCGCTGAGCGATCGACGGTAGACATGATATTCTCCATCCGCCAACTCCAGGAGAAATGCAGAGAACAGAACATGCCTCTGTACGTCGCCTTCATCGACCTCACCAAAGCGTTCGATCTGGTCAGCAGAGAGGGCCTTTTCAAGATCCTGCCAAAGATAGGATGCCCACCAAAGTTGCAAAGCCTCATCGAATCGTTTCACACCAACATGCAGGGGATAGTGCAGCACGATGGCAACGTCTCAGAGCCATTCAACATACGCAGCGGAGTGAAACAGGGCTGTGTACTTGCGCCAGCCCTCTTTGGGATTTTCTTTGCTATGCTCCTGAGGCATGCCTTCAGCACAGCAACAGAGGGAATCTACCTGCACACAAGATCTGACAGCAGGCTTTTCAACCTCGCCCGCCTGAAAGCCAGAACCAAAGTACGCGAGGCTCTAATCAGAGACATGCTGTTCGCAGACGACGCTGCAGTCGCAACCCACACACAGCAGGAGCTTCAGACCCTGATGGACCGCTTCTCCCAGGCATGCAAGGACTTCGGGCTTACCATCAGCCTGAAGAAGACTAACGTCTTGGCGCAAGGCACGGAAGCACCACCAACCATCACCATTGATGACTACAAGCTGGAGGTCGTGAATCAGTTCACGTACCTGGGGTCCACGATCAGCAACAACCTCTCCCTTGATACAGAGATCAACAAGAGGATTGGAAAATCAGCCTTCACACTCGCTCGCCTCACCACACGAGTGTGGGAGAATCCCAAACTCTCTGTCAAGACGAAAATGGCAGTGTACAACGCCTGCGTCATCAGCACACTGCTCTATGGGAGTGAGACGTGGACAACATACGCCCGGCAGGAAAAGAGACTGAACTCCTTCCACTTGCGCTGCATTCGCCACATCCTGGACATATCCTGGCAGGACAAAGTGCCCAACACAGAAGTTCTGTCCCGCGCCGGCCTTCCCTCCATGTTCACTCTACTCAGGCAGCGCAGGCTCCGCTGGCTAGGCCACGTTCACCGTATGGAGGATGGCAGAATTCCCAAAGACGTCCTCTATGGAGAACTGGCAACTGGCAGGAGAGACGTTGGCCGCCCACAGCTGCGCTTTAGAGACGTCTGCAAGAGAGACATGAAGGCCCTGGATATCAACACAGAGCGCTGGGAGGACCTTGCAACGGACCACTCCAAATGGAGAGGCACCCTGACCAGACAGCTCAAGGCGGGTGAAGAGAGACTGACTGCTGCAGCAGATGAAAAAAGGACCCGCAGGAAGAACCGTCACAGACCCAGCAGCACGGAGACCACCCACAAGTGTGACCTGTGTGACAGGGACTGTCATTCGCGCATCGGCCTGTTCAGCCACAGGCGGTGCTGTTCCAGCAGAGTAGACGTTTAGGATTCTCTTCCATGGTCATCATAGACCGACGGAGGCCGACGACGACGACTCAGGTGTACAAGCCCCTAACCATGCTAATACCCAGCACGGCCCTCAAGACTGAACCAGCAGCATTCCATGAAGACTGGCTGAACGAAACCCTGCCCTGGCTGTGGATATTTGACTTAAACTCTTTTCAAGGTACCTTTGCATCCAGTATACCTGTTAGGCTGCAAGGCCTGGGTGAAGTTCTTAAATCTCTGTTTTATGTACAAAGACTGCCTACTCCGGATTACCTGTTGAAAGTCCCCAAAGATGACTTCAAAAAAATTGATGAATGTGTAGTGAACAAAATATTTGACTCACTTAATGACACTGAATATGTAGCTGATAAAAAAAATCTCCCAGATGCCCCCTGCAGCAAGTTTGGACCGGCGTCTGGGGTACATGGATGTATGATTGTACATCACTGAAGAAGAATAAAACTGTTAAAGGCATTTTGCAGTCATGGCATGAAGAACGAAAACGAGATGAGTGGCTGACCTGGTGGGGAATGGAAGAAGGAGAAATGAAGAAATGGGTGCTGCCATGTCTCACTCAATCCTCAAATTATTGGGTGAAGTATCAGTTTCTGGCAACAGTGTACTCGAAGCATCGGGACATCTGGCCTTGGTCATATACCTTTATTCATTACATTAGCCCAGTACCATGGAAAATGATCTGCGACTCAAGTAAGATCACCTGCACCATCAGTCTATCAAGAGGGAATTGTGGGCAGATCCCTTTTTGGGAGAAGGACTGTGAAGATTATTATGAGGGAGAATATGAAACATATGGTTTGCAGACTGTCTGGAAGAAGATTAATGGACACTGGGTTAGAGTGTTCCCTGAGAATGTGGGGTGCACCAAAGCACTTATGGGACATTCCATGCACAAAAGGAAGCAGATTCTGGATCAAATCATCCCACAAGTCGTAAATGACCCCCAACGCTATGTTGCAGAGAGCTATGCATTCAGGAAAAGAAGAAATTGGTTACGAATGGCTGGGCAAAAATGGCATATATAACAATGGTACCTGTCACTCTCCTGCCAAGCATTGGCTTTGTTGTGGCAAGGGTAAGAATGAACATGAGTGTACTTTCCTAGAAACAGCGGGAAAGACGATTAAAGGGACCATGGTTACGGTTCTACAAGGAGCAGCTGAAATAGTTGAAGAAGGGCTACAAGTCATCACTACCTGTCTGGGAACGCTG
This sequence comes from Pholidichthys leucotaenia, assembly GCA_020510985.1. Classification (NCBI taxonomy): domain Eukaryota; kingdom Metazoa; phylum Chordata; class Actinopteri; order Cichliformes; family Pholidichthyidae; genus Pholidichthys; species Pholidichthys leucotaenia. Next base: position 21,441,141 of record CM035837.1, read on the forward strand.
CTCAGCTGGGTATGGCCCTATCTGTTGCTTGGATTAGGCCTGTTAATAGCAGGGATAATCCTGCTGGTAATCATCAAAGGTGGCGCCCGAGCTGCTGTGTCATCTATCTTTTGCCAAAAGAGGGCACCGAAGAGAGGGAGGGTAGGTTCAGTTTCAGGTTCAGGTTACTTTATTTGTACCCGTAGGTAGATTTGTTTTGCAGTCTGGTGACATCCATATTTACAAGCCACTAATTACATTCAACATAGACACAAACACAGGCACACATCTTACAAAATAGGTAAATATAAAATATGTACAATATAATTTTTATAGCTTGTTCAACTCTTTGACAGCAGCAGGGACAAAGCTGTTTTTGTAGCGCTGGGTTTTGCTTTTTGGGACAGCAAACCTCCGTCTGGAGGGAAGAAGCTGAAAGTTGCAGTGCAAAGGGTGGGAGTCATCATTTAAAATCGAGTCGGCCATCCTCTGTACTTGTCTGGTGTACAGGGATGTCAGGCTCAGCTGTGACTCACCAAGCAAACGACTGGACCATCTAACTACCTGATCCAAGGATTTCCTCTGTTTCAGTTTTATCTGACCAAACCATGACATTAAAGAAAAGGATAAAACAGATTCAATAAAAGCTCGATAAAACATAGTCATTATGGTTCGGTCAATTTGGAAGCGTGCAAGTTTCCTCAAACAATGCAAATTTTGCTGACCCTTTTTGCACACCCTTTCACAGTTCACTTCAAAGTTTAATTTACTATCAATAATCATCCCAAGATATTTGTATGATTGTACACATTCGGTGGTCTGGCCTTTTAGTATGGTGACTTTGTGCCTGGGAGTTTTCCTCCTAAAGTCAATAATCATATCTTTAGTTTTTGTTGTATTCAGCTGCAGGTAGGAATCCTCACACCAGTGAACAAAGTCATCAACTACTGGGCCATGTCCACTCTCACCATCCTGGAGGAGACTGACAATGACTGAGTCATCAGCATACTTTATAATGTGTCTGTTGTCATGTCTGCTCCGACACATGTTTGTGTACAGGATGAAGAGTAGTGGTGACAACACACACCCCTGAGGAGAGCCAGTAGAAGAGCACTTTAGGTCAGACAATGTGCCATTGACCCTTACTCTCTGCGTCCTGTTGGTTAAGAAATCCAGAATCCAACCCACCAGATTATTGCTCAAATCAAATTGTTGCAGGAGCCTTTCAACTAAAATATGAGGTTGGATTGTATTAAAGGCAGAAGAAAAGTCCACAAATAAAAGCCTGGCGTGTGTCCCATTAAAATCCAGATGTTTAAAAAGCATGTTAAACAGAGTGACAGCGGCATCCTCCACTCCTCTGTGAGGCCTATAGGCAAACTGCAGAGGATCCAATGCATGTTCAGTCTGCCTTAGGACCTCACATCTGACCAGTTTTTCAAAAATTTTCATTAAAATTGAAGCCAAAGCAACTGGTCTAAAGTCATTTACCGTTTTAGGACAGCTGGATTTTGGAACGGGAACAACCACGGCATCTTTCCAGATCTTAGGCACATGTTGTGTCTGTAAGGACTTATTGAAAATGTAATGAAATATAGGACTCAGTTCATGTGCACAGGACTTTACCAGGTGCCCACATATATTATCAGGGCCCTGACTTTTGTTCACTTTTACAGCGCAGAACTCCCTTTTAACATCCTGCATCTCAATATTAAAGTGCTGCTTGTCTTTGAGTTTCTGTTTCAAATCTTGGATTTCTGTACTAAAATCAAAGGAGTCAAAATGGCCGTAAAAACAATTAAGAGCATTAGCCAGCTCTGTGTCTGAACTAAAACCATCTAAAAACACACGATTACTGCGCTCTGTGCTCTGAAGACCTGCAATAGTTTTCATACTGGCCCAGGCTGAACCAAGTTTATTTGCTGCCATCTTGCTTTCCAACTCTGATTTATAATTCTGCTTTGCTCTTAAAATTTCGGCCTTCAGCTCCTTAGTGGCAACCTGTAGCTCAGAAACAGACCCCTGTTTAACCTCTTGCACTCCGGGCAATTTTCCTAAAAATGCCAAAAAATAACGTGCCCAAAGTAAATCGAAAGCTGTTCTTCAACCCTTTGCAGCATCTTCATGGGGTTGGTCTCATTTAAAAGAAAACACTTTGAATTTTTTGGCAAAAAAAAAAACATAATCTCTCTACGTGCTCCGGCCACTGAGTTACAGTCATCTAAACATACTGAACTTGAAGAAAAAAAATTTGGACACAGTGTTTTTTTGGATACAAATGCTTGCAAAGAACGCACAGCTGTCTGATCCGGCTGGAAAATGCAACAGAAATGTAGATCCAAGTGTTATCCAGCTGAGGTCCAAATTTGGTAATAATACCACAAAAAATGAATATTTTACACAGCTTTGTTCTCAGGCTGTTCCCAGGCATTTTGGAACTGTGCCAAATTGTGCCAAATGGCACAGTTTGGAAAAACGTCTGTAACTTTTGAATAATTCAATGTAGAAGCTTCATTTTAGGCTCAAAGGAAAGGTCACACTCAGGGCTGTGTCTGTGTCTGTGTGTGTGGGGGGGGGTCATCCCCCCCCCGCTACCAAGGACAGAGTTCGGCCCTCGCTACATGACAGATTACACTCATTGCATGTTTCCACAGCAACGCTGTCACAGCGGCTCCCCCCCCCCCCGCTACTGTGTGTGTGTGGGGGGGGTTGTCCCCCCCCCGCTCGCTACAGAGGATGGACTTCAGCCATCGCTACACAACGGATTAGCCTTATGTGGTGATGTAGGACAGCAGTGCAATCACCGCGGCTCCCCCCCCCCCTCGCTGCAGAAGAATAGCGGGGGTGGGGGGGGGCGTTCACAGCCTGTACACTGCGAGCAACCCCTTGTACCGCGGCGCACGAACTTCAGACTTCGTGAACCGCACAGCTGTAATTTACTGATCGGTCAAAAGTCATTTTGGATTACAATTTTCAGGGATAGAGAATAATTTAGCTTATAACACCTTACCTCTTCACAGCGGAGTCTTGGCAAACTTGTCTTCCTCATTGTCAGACAAACGCGACGCTGGTCCGCTCTGGTTCTGGTCTCGCGACTCGATCAAAACATAATTCCATTATTGCGGTTTTGTGCTTCCATGATTGCGGTTTTTGGCGAACGATTTTTCAAAACAAATAACAGTAGTAATTTAAAAAAGACTGGCGAAGGCATGTGTGTCACTCAGCCTTCGTCGTCAGCCTCCGTCGGTCTATAATGACCATGGAAGAAATCATAACATCTACTCTGCTGGAACCAATACAAAATAAGCACCGCCTGTGGCCGAACATGCCGATCCACGAATGGCACTCCCTGTCACACAAGTTGCATTTGTGGATGGTCTCCATGCTGCTGGGTCTGTGGGGCTCTTCCTGTGTCCTTTTTTGATCCGCTGCAGCAGCCAGTCTTCACCCAGCCTTAAAAAAAAACAGCTCACGAACTTCTCTGCTTCAATTGGCTCACTGCATTCAAAGCGTTGGGAGGCGGGTCCTCCTTCCTAGGTTTTCATTCATTGGCTCTTCAAGGTTCAGAAACCCAATTCAAGCCTCTTATTAGTCGAAAGAGAGGTCAATCAGATGAACTAATCTGTTCGCAGCTGTGCTTGCAGCTTTTTTTTCCAGTGGCGCTTGGAGGCCACACCACCTACACCACCACCATCAATATCCTTATCATGCGTCATGCGCACGAGGGCGCAAAGACTTGCCCGCCTGCGGAACAACGGAGTGCAAGAGGTTAAAGGCAAGTGCTTTCCTCTGTAAGCAGGATTTAACTGATTTAGTAACCCATGGTTTGTTGTTGGGGTATATTTTGACACGTTTACGTGGAACAATCTTATTTTGACAGTAAGCCATGTATGAGCATGTGAGCTCAGCCAGAGAGTCCAAATCATCCCCGCAGGCCATTATGAACATCTTCCAGTCTGTACAGTCAAAGCATTCCTGGAGGCTGTGCTCTGAATCTTCTGTCCACACATCAATGTCTCTCGTCTCCACCTTGCCTCTTCTGAGAGCAGTTTTATATGTGGGCAGCAAATGAACACAGTTGTGATCTGATGATCCTAAAGGAGGAAGGGGGAGTGATTTATAGGCCCTCTCTATGGATCCATAGCACAGGTCCAATGTCTTTTTTCGCCTGGTTGGGCAGGAGACATACTGATGAAAGTTTTTAAGTGTCTTCTTTAAAGAAACATGGTTAAAATCCCCAAGAATGAAGTTTGGCGCCTCTGGAGAAATTGACTGCAGCCGCTGCACCACATCAGAGATGGTGCTGGAGGCGGAGTCAGCGTCTGCCCTCGGATGAATGTACACAGTTGTGATAAAAAGTTGGGGAAACTCACGAGGCAAATAAAAGGGGCGTAGTGACACAGACAGCAGCTCTACATCGGGTGTACAGATGCGCTCTCTGACCGTGACAGATGTGCAGTACTGCTTATTAATGTATAAACATACTCTGCCCCCCTGACGCTTCCCCGTTACCTCTTCCTGCCGATCCGAGCACAGCGGGGCTCCAAAGCCGTCAATCCACAGGTCTGCATCTCGATCATGCGCAGTAAGCCAAGATTCAGTGAAAGCCATGACGCAGCAGTTCTTAAAATCCTTCTGGTAACGTACATTGCCTTGAATTTCATCCACCTTGTTTCTCACAGACTGTGCATTTCCAAAAATTATCGAAGGAAGAGGAATGTTACCAAACTGACGTCTCCTAAGGCGCAATTTCACACCTCCACGTCTTCCACGCTTCCTTCTGCCGCCTCTCTTTTCACCGCTGTGTCCGTCTCTCAAAATAAAGTCCGGCAGTTGCAGTTTGGGCTCAATCACAGATACTGCATCAGCTGTGTTTAAGCGTAGCAACACGTCCCTGGAATATTGTATTCTGCCCGCTATTCTGCTTGCCATGGAGCCGAACGCGTTTACCTCAGAGACAAAGAGCCACAGCACAGAAAGCAGCAGTGCGAGAGAGGAGAGGAAATCCATGTTGCAGATACCAGGGAGCTCTTCGCCATATATTCCACAAACGCTCCAGGGCAGAAACGACACAGAGGATTTTCTAAAAACGTAAAAAAGTACAAAAAACACACACACGCACACACGCACTATATCACCAGCTGCTGGTCGCTGCGTGCGCATGCGCCCAAAGTAGGGAAACTCCTCCCACTAAAAGAGGAAATATAGTTATAAGTCTTCCGCGCCACTCAGTTGCAGACTTCATTTGGACTCGGGCTGACAACCATTCAACACTCAACTTCCCCCTGCTCCTCAGCTTTGGCATCAGAATCAGCTGGCACAGCACAGCCTACTGCAACATGACTACAGAAACAACAACAGTAGATGATTTCTACACTGCAGTGGACAGTTCATACAGAGTGAGTACATCACATTCACCTGCTTGGATTAATGAACTGACAAGAGCCAAGATACACTTCTGGGTACTGCAAGCCATCTCGGCATGCTTCTGCTGTACTGGGGCCTGGTCTATGGGGCATACCCTGAAAATGGTGACAACATTGGCTGCAGTTATCCACATCACCTTGGTCAACATTATATTTGGCAAATATGATCACACTCTGACCCTGTTCATCACCTACATGTTGGGTCGTATTACACCACGGTGTGATCCTGAAGGCATCGCCCGCACCGTAGTGATCCTTTGTTGGGTTGCTATCGACATGCTTTCCATCTTCTACCCTGCTTGTGTCATAGTGAACGTGGCTTGTGTAGGGTTGATGGCAGCTGCACTGCTGGGTCGTCAAATATGGTTGGTGATGAAACTGAAAAAGAGTGGCCGCAACATCTGGGTCAATAGGCTGGCAGCTGTTGCCTTTGGGGAGTAAAAATAGCACTTTGGGCAAACAGAAAAGGGAAATCGAATCGAATCGAATTCGAATCGAATCTGAATCGAAGCCCAACTGCGAGGCCCAGCGGAGATACTACCAGGCAGGTGGCTATTTGTTGACGGGGCTCAGCAGAGATTTCACCCAGGCAGACGACAGTAGGTAGCGGTGCCTAGCGGAGGACTTACCGTGATCGGTGGCAGCGGCGGCGTGCGACGAGACTCTGTTGGAGGAGCGGGACGGGAGACCAGTTACGGCGGCTATAAGCAACGAGACCAGCAACGGAAGGGGCTAGTTGGCTAGCTGAGGCCCAGCTGGATTCGAGGACGATCGGATCGGATTCTGGCGACATAAGCAGAATTTATTTCACTATCCACAGATTTTTCTTTTTCCTTCTTTCCAAGAAAGACTGAAGATGGCTGCAACCGGATTAAAAAGTGGGCTGATGGGCACCACTAATAAGCCTTCTCTACTTATCTACTTCCTCTTTGTTTTGTCTTTGTGTGTCTGGACCTGCAACAAGAAGGATTTTCCGACAAACTCAACTAAAGGTGAAGTTAAAAAGTTTTATTTGTATGGATTTGGGCATGGACATCTCACCCTACACTCTATGTGGTCTTTAAAAGCCCTGAGGAAAAACTTCCAAAATAAGGCAAACATGGCTGTTAAGCAAAAATCACAATATGGCAGAGGATATACAATTAAAGTTCTGTTAGTTCTACTACTTCTGGCAGGAGATATTCACCTTAACCCTGGACCTGCCACTATTAAACAGCAGACCACTGGGTTAGCACAAAACCGAGCTGTACAAAAGCAAAAACAACATTTATTTTTCCAAACTGTTAATCATGCACGAGTTCTTTGGGACACCAAGGCTAAACCAAAGGGGATCCTCGGCGGTCATTTAAACATACGGAGCATAATCCCCAAAAGAGATGAGATTTCGGTGTTGCTGTTGGACTCAAATCTGGACTACCTTTGTCTCTCAGAAAGCTGGCTACACAGGAACATAGACACTAATATGATCGATATTGTGGGCTACCAGTGTTTTAGAAAAGACAGGCAGGTAGGGAGGGGAGGAGGTGTTTTAATTTACATCAAAGAGAAATATAAATGTCAACTGGTTGATTTGAATACTTCACTTGAATGTTTAGCTGTTAATGTATGTCTCTCTCCGGTAATGAATTTCAACATTGCAGTAGTGTACAACCCACCGTCACACAACTCTTCCTTTTATAATGAATTAAGTGATCTGGTTAAACAACTTGAGAAGAACAGATAAACAATAATTCATGGTGACTTTAATATCAACTGGTCTGATAAAAAAGACAAACAGAAACTGAAAAGCCTCATGACTAAATTTAATTACCAACAAATGATCAAAGGACCCACCAGGATAACCAAACAATCCAGAACACTTATTGACATGGTATTTACTAATAAACCAGAACGAATAACCAGAACCTATAATCTTGTAACTGGTCTCTCAGATCATAACATGGTTCTTGCTGTCAGGAAACTCACTAAAAAGTGACTACAGTATTTTGGGGGAGTCGATATTGACAAATCAAATTTTATTATTCCCAAATCAAAAAATAAGGAGTTTGAACATTACTTAGAGAATCAAAATTGGGAGCAGCTCATGTCAACATGTGAAGTAGATGATTGTTGTAATTTTATAACTGCAACAATCACAAAATCTATAGAAAAATTTTCAAAGCAAATTAAAAGTAGACAACAGAAGATTAGCCTACCATGGTTAAATAATGAAATAAGAAAACTTATGAAGAGGCAAGACTATGCATTGAAAACATCACTAACCTCCAAACTACAAAATGATCACCTTGTGTACAAAAGTTTAAGAAATAAAGTGGTACATGAGCTGCGAAAATCAAAAATATCTTATTACAATAAACTGATAGATCATGCAAAGGGTAACAACAGTTCCCTATGGAGGCATTTAAATAACTTAACTAATAAAAAAAAATGATCAGAAGGGGGTAAAGGAACTTAGAATCAATGGCAAGACCGTCAGTGACAAGGCTACTTTGGCAAATGAATTTAATTCATACTTTGTGGGCTCTGTGGAAGACCTAACAAAAATTTTTGTACTGCCAAATGTGCTCAACAACACAAATTCCATACTTCCAACAGATACTTTTCACATCGATGAGGTAAATGAGAAGTCAATTGCTGGTATTGTTAAAACACTGTCAAACTCAAAAACTAATGATATCTACAATATGAGCACCTCCTTTCTCAAAATGCACAGCAAAATATTAATCAAACCACTGACTCATCTCATTAATCTCTCCATTAGGTTTAGTACATTTCCATCTGGCTGGAAAAAAGCTGTCGTCATACCAGTTCATAAATCAGGCAGTAAAGACGATATATGCAATTACCGCCCAATCTCTATTTTACCAGTCCTATCTAAGGTTCTTGAAAAAGTTGTAGCTACACAGCTGATAGACTACTTACAAGACAGCCAACTTCTTCATCCACATCAATTTGGTTTTAGACCAGGATACTCAACAGAAACAGCAAATTGTTGCCTTATTGAAAACGTCAAACAGTCCTTGGACAGGGGTAATGTGGTAGGAGCTGTTTTTCTAGATCTCAAAAAGGCTTTCGATACTGTAAACCACAGTTTGCTTTTATCCAAAATGGTATCTTTTAACTTCTCAAATACATTAGAATGGTTTGCATCTTATCTCCAGAATAGAGAACAGTGTGTAAAAGTTCACCAGGATAAATCCTCATTTTTAAACAACCGCATGGGTATCCCACAAGGGTCCATTCTTGGTCCTTTACTTTTCAGCATTTTTATTAATGACTTGCCGTTACACTGCTCAGCTGCAACACGCCAACTTTATGCAGATGATGCAGTTATTTACACAGCTGCCAAGACTCCAGCACAGGCTGCAGATGTACTGTCTACAAGTATGGCTGATGTCCAAGAGTGGCTCCTCAAGAACCATCTATTGCTGAACCTTCAGAAAACAGTCTCAATGTGCTTTTCAATCAAAAAATGTAACCTGCAACGTTTTAAAGTTAATATACATGATCATGACATCAGTTTAGCTACAGAATTCAAATACCTTGGCATTGTACTAGATCCTCAACTCAAAGTTAATCTTCACATAAAGAAAATTTCAAAAACAGTAAAAAAAAATCTGAACTGCTTTAAATTAATTAGATATTACATACCTTACGAAGCAGCTGCACTGTATATGCATTCTATGGTTTTTTCTCATATATCATACTGTTTGACAGTCTGGGCTCAAGCAGCCCCTTCCACAATAAGACATATAGGTTCATTATATAATCAAACCCTAAAAATCTTGGACAAAAAGCCCATTAGGTGGCATCACTGTAATGTTTTAAAAAAATACAACCTATTGAGTTTTGAGAGCTTCATTGACCTCTGTTTTCTGAAATTAACGTTCAAATGTTTCCATAAATCAGCACCCGAGCCACTTGCTGGTTTCGTCCAAAGACAGGACAGCAGCAGAGCCACCAGGAGTTCTGTTAACAATAACTGTAAAATATTCCACCGCAGAACCACATTTGGACAAACAGCTTTCTCTATAAAGGGCAGTCACATCTGGAACACAACGCCAAATGTAATTAAAATAATAACGGACTTTAAAACATTCACTAAAAAGGTTAAAAACTGGCTGAAAAATAAACAAGAATGTACTCATGTATGAATTAATTGTCTGCAAAGTGAGAGTAAATGAAGGGAAGGAATAAATGTGTTTGTTTATAGTGAGTGACGAAGGGAGGGAGGCCTGAAATAGGCAAACGTGAGTTATGTTATATGTGTTAAATATGAGTCAGGCTGTTATATTTGTGTATTTATAATATTTATGTTAAATGTGAGTCAGGCTGTTATATTTGTGTATTTATAATATTTATAATATTTATAATTGTGTATTTATAATCTTTCTGCATTGATGTATGTGATTATTGTGAATATTTTTTTTATTTATTTTTTTTTTCCATCTTTTACTTGATTCTTTTTTCTAAAGCCCATCCAGGGACAAGAGTTGCAAATTAGCTAATAGCTATACACTCTATGTGCAACACATCAGATTGATTGTCTTTGATTAATTGTCTATGTTTATTGCACTGTCCCTGTCAAATAAACTAATCTACTACTAAATGAAGTCACCACAGCTGGCTGTGCTCCCAGCATGCTGCCTTACATCATGGGTCCCCACAGAGGGGAGAGAGGGAGCCGGGGCTGAAAGATTTCTCTGGCTTGAAGTCTCCGCTTCGACGGCGCTCCTCGCCTTTCTCTTCCCGGCAGACGGCTTTGCAGACCACGGGTCCAGCTGATGGAAGAACAGAAGACGGAGCCTCGAGAGTCACCTATCCCGCCTTGCCCTCTTCTTCCCTTTTTCCCCGTAAAAGGGGAGCCTCAATGGAGAAGACCAGCTATTAATCATCCTTTTTCCCTATTTCACCAGAAAGGCTTTTTAGACATTTATCCACAAATTAATTAGATGTTTTTAGCAGGTTTAATGATTCAAAGGGTTTCTTTTATCTTGGACTCTTTCAGATTTTTCCGATTTTTGATTGATTTTACATTTTGATTTTCTAGACCGATTGGTGATTTTTGAACTTTTATGTTTTTTTTAAACTTTTGATTTTTGATCAAATGATTGATTTTACAACTTTCAACGTTTTGAATCAAGGTTTTTCAATCAGTTTTTTGGTTTGATTTTTAATTTTCATCATTTTGATTTAATTGTGGTGATTTTTTTAACTTTTATGTTTTTTTGAAACTTTTGATTTTTGATCAAATGACTGATTTTACAACTTTCAACTTTTTGAATCAAGGTTTTTCAATCAGTTTTTGGTTTGATTTTTAATTTTCATCATTTTGATTTAATTGTGGTGATTTTTGAACTTTTATGTTTTTTGAAACTTTTGATTTTTGATCAAATGACTGATTTTACAACTTTCAACTTTTTGAATCAAAGTTTTTCAATCAGATTTTTTGGTTTGATTTTTAATTTTCATCATTTTGATTTAATTGACTGTTTTCATGCAAATATATCCTGTTTTGGCTGAGCTTTGCAGACTTTCAATAAGTACTACAGCACATTAAAAGACAGTATGGGAGTTTGTGAGATCACTGATTCAGTGTCCATCTTTCCTGGTGATTTTTCAAGAAGGTATTTTTCTACAAGAGGTGTTACATTTTTATGAGTTTTAAAGGTTACTCTTTAAGGTGTTTTTTAAAACAGACCTCCTATAGATCAACTTTCCTGATCTTAAATATTTACCCAGATTTACCAAGAGCAATGCAAGACCATGAGAGGCTGTTGTTAATACCAGGGGTGTATTCCAGGTGTCTGACTGGATAGGTCACTCAGTCGGAGGTCTGGTATAAAGGGAGTGGAAGTCTCCTGGTAGATAGTAGACAGTGTAGCTGGGTTAACTCTCAAAGTCACCAAGCACACACACACATGTGACAGAATTTCCTATGAGGAAAATTCCTCTAGGAACTGCAAGCTGGTGAACCTAACTTCAATCTTGAGGTACAAGGTCAAAGGGTCTTCGACAGATAATAAAATGTGACAAACTGTTAAAGAGTTTTATTTTGTTACAGAAACAGCTACAGCTGGCACAGTCATTGTACTTGGCATCAAAAATACATTTTTTATCCATTTGTGGGTATTAATGTGTTTGTTTTTAGCTTTTGGCAGCAGCTGGAATCTATATTATTTGCATACTCGCATACAAACCACAGCTTCCAATATGAATAATAACAAAATAAAGAGCTACAGAAAAAAATGCAAATCTAGAAATGTGCAGGAAATTCCATAATCTGAAACTAAAACAATAAATAGATACACGATAACAGAGTCCATCCTGATTAGGAAAAAAATCTGATTAAACATGAACTCAAACATAATTTTTTCCATCAAACTTTATGCATAAACCTTCCTTTTGTGTTAGGGTCGGCACCGACCCATTTTAGTTTTTAAATGCATAAAAGAATCACTTAAAATTTGTTTATTGCATCAAGGCTTTTTGACTTTGTCAGGAACCTTGATTTCAACAAAATTAAACTTTTTTTTTCACTACATTATAAAATGCTCTGGTTGAAATTATGTCCTTTGTAGTGTTAGGGTCGGTTTCGACCCGGTTATAAAAATAAGATTATAATGCAATAATTTGAGCCAAAATTGAAATCATAAGTGCACTGTCAGCCTAACAAGGTAACCAAGAGATGACAAAAAAATTGGATGATAGGTTATTGTTTTTAGTGTATTGTATTTTATAGTGTATTTTAGTAAAGCTGATTTAAGACAGGGGTCGAAACGGACCCGTTAACACCAGGGATGGTAACAGAAAGCTAACACAGGAGGAAGGTAAAATAACTGTGCTGTTCAAAAGCTCACTCTGAAAGGATTCTTTTAATTTAAACTGCATATAAGTTTGTTGTATATTGTGATTTGGGACATTGCATTCATGTATTTCTGTATGTTACTGTACAATCATTTTTGTGTTTTTTGATTATGGTAAAGGAACTTTTTCTTGCTTTGTAGGACAGCTGTTTATAACTTTACAGAAATATAATCTTTTACAATCTCTTATAACCTCTACTAAAAAGCATTTTCAGTAATTCTTGCAGAAAAAAATAATGGAGCTGCAAAAGAAAAGAAAAAAAAAAAACAGCCTTAAAATTAAGAAAAAAAAACCCAAGAGATTTAGGAACTGGTTTGTCAACCTCAGCAGTCTGCTTTTTAACAATTTTTCTTTTCTCCTGTTTCATTCTGTTTTATTGCAAATTACTTATGAATCCAAGGTTGTCATAGCCAGGAGCGGCACTGGGGTTAAGCTCCCAGTGCTTATAAAATGCTCCTTACGGCGTGCGTCTCGAAAAGCCTCTGACAACTAAGTTCAACTCCTAGCCTGCCCGTGTGGTTTAGTCTCTAAGCCCGGCGGAACTGCTTTTACGAATAGGAGAAGGGGCGAGGGCGGATCTCTGGCGCCTTAAAACCAGATGCTTCGGGTAGATGGTGGCTCGTCAACCTGGGAAGGTAGCCCATCTAGGGGAAGGTAAACCCTGATTTCAAACCTCCGCTGCCTTGCGGCACACCCGGTCACGGGAAAGGCTTCGGGAGTCAACCCTGAGGAAATATCCGGAGTCGGAGCCCCTAAGGCAGTTCTCTGTTGTGCTCAACATTGTTCTGGCAGCTCCTGCGACGGCGCTGGTGCCAAACTATAGCAGCCCTGCTGTTCCTTTGGATTCATCAGTGACGTGGGGGACATGCTGCATGGGTAGCATCTTGTCCTCCATATCTTCCTGCCCAGGCTTGAATCCTACCAACGCCCAACGCTGGAAGGTAGAACACCGGTGCACATCGGCCTGTTCAGCCACAGGCGGTGCTGTTCCAGCAGAGTAGACGTTTAGGATTCTCTTCCATGGTCATCATAGACCGACGGAGGCCGACGACGACGACGACGACGACTTATGAATTAAATGTTTTTATGTCTTTCTATGTGTGTCTTTACGAAACATTTAGGAAACTGTATCAGCTGAAACTAATGTATTTTCTGTTAAATCTTAATTAGAAAATGGTTTCAGCCAGAGACGGATTAAGTGTGTCTACTCAGTCTCCTAACCTTATTTATTCTGAGCACATGGTTGTTCTTCTGTGGCCACAGAAATCTTTACTGGTAACATTTTCAGGGGGACAGAGCCATAAGTACAGATGCGTGGACACATCCTCTCAGTGAATGTGTCGGTAAATGCGTATAGGCATTTGTTGGTGTTGAGATCAAAGAATGACAGCTTTCCTTTGTCTCAGTTCAGTTTCACTCTGATCCTCTGGAGCTTCTCCTGCACTGAGACATCACAGGAATCAGCAGATGGTGACCAGACATAATAGTGACCTTTATATGACGCCATTTCCAAAACTCCAGACAGCACTATCTCTCCTTTCCTCTGGGCAAGCTCTGCTGTTACACCTTCTCCTCAGTCTCTGTGTTTTCTGTGTTCTTCAAAATCTCTACAAACGCAACACATAGGCTGCTCGTCATCCAGACAGAGGAACCTGAGTGTCTCCTCTGAGTGCACACTGCAGGGAAACTCTGTAGGTTTCTTTACTTTATCCTCTAAATAAGACCACACAGTGGTTCAGACTTAGAGGATCTTTGCTTACATACCAGACATTCCTGTGTCGCCATTGTTGTCCACCAGTTCATCCCACAGGCTTTACAGAAACTGTGGCTACATGACAGAACTGGTTCTCTGAAGATATCTTTACATACTGGACAGCTCATATCCTCCTCTAAAGTGGAAGCCATTTAAGCTTAAAAAAAACATAAAAAATCAGAAAATCACAGCCAGTTATGGCTCCCCTCCTTTATCATTTAGCAGTTTTTCCTCTTTTCTTAGCTGTACTTGGACTCACTCCCAAGGTGCAGTTATTTTAGGTTTGAAAATGAAGCTGCTCCATCTCTGTCTGCAGTTTGTGACGTTTCTGAGGTTGAGCGTTGCCACACCTTCTGATTGTTGGTTTAGTGGATGTGTTTCATCTCAGTACAGTGTTCAAACGTCACCCTGCCTACACTTGTAAAAGTTACTGATTAACAAGTTTAATTTTCTTCATCAGAGCAAGTCTCACTATCACATTATTTATGACACCTGGAAAATAACGTCCTATTCACTTAGCAGCAAATAAAGTTGCTTTAATGTAGTGTTTTAGCTACACTTTCACTTAACAACTATCAGGATTGGTCACAGTAATGAATAATGTGAGATACAAAGCCCTTGTAGTTGTAAAGTGAAAGTCGGTCAGCAGAGAAGTGTGGATAAGAGAACATTGCATGAAAGTCACTTCATATCTGTTTAACCTGTGAGTCTTTTTGTTGTCCATGATCTGTGTTTGTTTTTTGTCTGTAAATGTTTGCAGGGCATGTATATCAAACTAAAACTATTGCAGCACTTTGTGCATAATCACACTACTTAATTATTTGATGTGGATTCTTACCCTGTGAACTGATTTCTTCACTTCTGACCTTAATTAGAGAGTCCAGACACAGTCAAATATTAATTATTTATTTGCAAAAACACACATTGACAGTGTGTATCAACAACAACAAACAAATGATTCAGTGGTAGTTGAATGAACCAAGACAGAAAGTTAATATTTTAATGAATGTAATGCTGAATTTTTTGATTTCTGTTGTTTCGTTGGAGTGTAATCTGGGTTATGTATAAATTGTAGAAGAAATGGTTACCTCGTCCTTGTCATGGCCGCCAATCACAGCACCTGTGCGTGCACCTGCCTGTCATCTCCAGTGGCCTATTTATTCCACCAGGACCAGTGTTCAGCGCGGAGTCATCTGGTTTCTTTTCCTGAATCCTGCTACGCCTGCCTCCGTGCTTCCCAGCGCTCTACTCTTCTACACATCGGCTTCCAAGCCCTTGCTGAACCCTGTCCGGGCCTGTTCCTCCCGGACCAACTATACAAGTAAGTCTTCACGCTTTTCACCCTGTCTGCTTCCCCTGTGCACAGGCGGAGATCCGCGGTGGCGGTCTTCCCTTCCTTCCAGGTGGTGAACTCCCTTCCTCACCTCCAGCTCCTCAGCCTCCAGCAGGCACTGTCTTCCTGGCTTCAGCTTCGGTGCTACCTGGGCTTCACTCAACACCCTCTGATAGTAAGCGCAGTAACATCCTGAGTGCTGTATAAGCTAAGCTGCAAACTAACGGCCTTTGTCTCGTTCCAGGGTTGTCAGGTTGTATGGTGCTCTGCCGGCCCCAGCTGGAGAATACAGATCACACTACATTACACTACACTACACACCCTGAACGCACGCATCCATTCACTCACTGTTTCAATAAATAACATTAATTGTATCTATCCTGAGTCGTGTCTGCTCTGTGGGTCACTAATACCATGTCAGTACGACTCCGCCAGAGTGACTCGGCAGACAGCACGCTAGCGCGCAGATTGAGCAACTTAGAGCCTCGGGTAGATCAATTAGCGTACCAGCAGCAGGTGATGCTAATCCAGTTAGCCCGCATCACCGACAGGCTAGATCAACTGGTTAGCCCACGGGGTTTCCCTGCAGCTCCAACTAGCTCCTCTGCTCCCGCTAGCTCCACCGCTAGTTCTACCCTTAGCCCACCCAATCCAGGCCCCGCTTGTCAGCTTACTCCCATCCCCACTCCTGCTCGTTTTAGAGGTATGTTGGGGGAGGCCAGGGGGTTCCTCATGCAATGCGACATTGTGTTCCAACGGGTACCCGGGGATTTTCCCACTGACCAGCGCCGCATAGGCTATATGATCAATTTATTAGAGGGACGGGCTTTAGTTTAGGCATATGCAGTAATGGCTAGGGCCAACTATGCTTCTATGACTTATACTCAGTTCACACAAGAGTTCCAGGAGGTATTCGGTCACTCGGACCGGGAGGACGTGCTTACCTCTCGCTTGTTAAATCTTCGGCAGGGGTCGAGGGCCATCGCCGACTATGCCGTAGACTTCCGGGTTGTGGCTACGGAGGTCGGGTGGGAGGATGCCTCCCTGTGTAGCATATTTGTTAGGAGTTTGAGCCCTAGCCTGCGGGACGAGCTGGCCTGCCTGGAGAAACCTTCTACACTGCATGAGTGCATCTCCCTGGCTATTAGCATTAACAATCATCTGAGGGAGCGGGCGGCTGAACGCAGAACTTCCGGTCGCTCGGGTGGCATGCCTCGCCGCTCCCTCCAGCCCCCCCTGCTGGCCCTCCCGTCAGCTGATTCCCTGGAGGACCAGGAGCCTATGGTTATGGGTGGATCTAAGCTTTCATTCGCGGAGAGACAGCGAGTGACAGTGAGATAGAGGCTTGGTAGGGCCCGGTTTGAGGCCGCGAATGATAATGCACATTATGGATAGCACGAAGTGGACCTGGTAAACGCGTGAAAAAGTCAATGTAAGATCTCCATAACGCAGTGAGCACTGATCAAAGAAATACTGAGTAAGAATCTTATCACCATCACAAGTGAGCAGGTATAAGAAGGGTTAACCGTAATACAGGTAAATAGCTCTGGTGTAAAAATACCTGAGGGCATAAGTTGAAATAGGCCTGAACTAAGATAAAGAAATAATTCTTTAAAATATATATGTGGCAAAATAAGCCTGGATTATAATAAAAATAAAATAAATACATCAAATAAATAACTGCAGTTTGTTTGTCCGGTCGTTTGTCTGTTTGTTCGTGCTCTTTTTACTGTTTCACAGCTTATTTTGGTGAGAAAAAGGAGTTTTCAAAGCGGTAGGTTAAGATAAGATAAGATAAGATAAGATAAGATAAGCCTTTATTAGTCCCACAATGGGGAAATTCCAGGATTACAACAGCATAGGGATAGCAACACTCAGAGCAACAATCAGAAGGCAAGAAAAAACAACATCTAGTAAACATATGTCCATATTACTATAAATGTATATATATAGACACACAGTGCAGAGCATTATGGCTGGTGGATGTGCAGCAGAAAGTCTAAGCTCTCTCTCCGCGGATGCAGCGGGCCAGCTGGAAGTCTTTGGGCATGATGGTGACCCCCTTAGCGAAGAAGAGACCACCAGGTGGGTCTCGCTGGTCTCCTGCAGAGCCATGACGGCGAAACTCAGGAAACGCAGGACGGTCTTGAAGTCCTGAGCGATCTCCCTCACCAGGCGCTGGACGGGCAGCTTACGGATGAGCAACTCCGTGGATTTCTGGTAGCGACGGATCTCTCTCAGAGCCACGGACCTGTGACGGCGAGGCCTCTTCACTCTGCCGGTGGCCAGAGCGCCTCTCCGAGCAGCCCTGTGGCTAGCTGTCTCCTGGGGGGCTTCTTCCTCCAGTAGATTTTATGGGCGGTCTGCTTGGTTCTTGCCATCGCTCTTTATTATTCTGTCTTATATTTCTTTCACGCCGCCTAAACTCCAGCCCGGCACCCGCTTCGTTTTCGCTACAGCTCCCGGTATGTCGAGTTTCCCATTAGCACCGGGCAGCGGCCAAGTGCTAGCTAGCACTAGCTCCTCCCCGCTGTAACGTCTCCCGCTGCAAACCGTGGCTCCGTCCGCCGACCCGGGAGACCCCCGGGGCGATCCGTGCGTCCGTGATATATATACAGAGTGAAAGGTGTAGAAAGAAGAAGGAAGATAAAAAAAAGGCTGTTGCAACAGGCAGCCGACTCGTGTGGCGCCGCCGGTCCGGCGGAACCGGAACCGGAAGGATTGAGGTTGAGATGAGAACCTCGGGTTGCCAGATTTGTTTATTATAGGTAGTTTGGGGACTGTTTGCCAACCTTGGGTTTCCAGATCAGCTTATTATAACTGACTTTGGGAGTGTTTACTAACGTGTGTATTCATTTGCGCTTGCTATTGTTTGTGTGTGTGTGTGTGTGTGTGTGTGAAAAGACTAACTTGTTTTGTGCTGAAGCTGTAATAAAGTCACTCTAAACGGGTGATTTTGGTAAAATGAAGTACAGATGCTTGCTTTTATCTCAAGGGAGCTTTGGCAATAATTCCTTTTGTTTGGAGTTTTTTTTGGGGGGGGATTTTTGCTGGCTTTGTGATAGTTACTGGTGTCAAGCAATTTAATTTTGCTTTATTGGCAGATATCTTTTTTTTTGTTTTTAACTAACATCATCAATTGCTAGAATTTTTTACTTATTTTGGGTGAAATTGCCTACCAGCAGAGCAAGAAAATTAGATTTTTTTTCTCTTTGTTTGGGACGCCTGAAGGCAGGTAAACAGCATTAGGTTATTTCTTTTGATTTTTGTTGTATATTCTTTAGATCAGAGTTACACCATCTCTCTAACTGAGGGACAACAGTGGCTTCAGATGGAAAAGAAAAAAAAGGGGGGGTGGCGACAGGCTGACTTGGACTGGATGGTGAGAACAAAACTTGATGATAAATCTGAGCGATTAACTATAGTAAAAGGAAGGAACAGACTTGACTAATATGTGTATCTCCTCTTTCCTGCATGATGAGTCTGGCGTGAGGGTAGGGGGCCGCGCTTTGGCTCCTCCTCCTCCTCCACTGCTCTATCCATACCCCCACCTCACAGGACTCCAGCAGCTGATGTCACCTCACCTCTGCTCATCTCCACCCTTCTACCCGGAGTTGCCACACCAGGGCGCCAAGAAGTTAAGTAGATATGCACACATATCCATATCTGCACTCATCATTACTATGTTGAATTAAACTGAAGATTGTGGAATAATGTTTTCACTGAATAATACTAAAGGATTAATCTTTTAAACACAGCTTATATGGTATGATCCACACCACAAACAAGGTAACAATGAAAGTGTTGAAGCTTATGCAAACAAGTTACAAGAGGTTTGATGGGTATTCTGATTTAACTGAGACTGCTAATGATTAAGGTGTAGAACCCTATTGGCAGCATTTGAAAAATGTATTTTTGCAAAACATGCACCCATAACTGGCTGATTACATGTGCTAGCATTTGGCTATTTGGTGATGTGTTAACTTAGGAAAAGTGAAAGAAAAATCAACTTCTATTTGTGTGATTGTTGACGGGGGGGGGGGGGGTACTTCCCCCAATCATATTTTTCAGGGTGGCACCAAAACTGGACCCCTGTGGTGGAGGGGGGATAGAGGGAGGCATGGGACGAGCTGGTGTGGCAAGTCTGGACAACAGGGCCATTGGCAGAGGCAATGTTCTGGATGCCAGCCACAGTGGAGAAGGGGGAGGAGGACCTCACGGGCTGACCACGTCATGTGACTAGCGAACCACCACCAAAGCTAAGTAGAACAAATGATGCTAACATTGACATAACAAACACTCATTTACCTGACTTTGACTTGATGTTAACAATGCAGTGTTTACCTGAAGTGACACTGCAGGTTCAGGACATTCCAATAAAGCTTCCCAGCTGAGAACGGTATGAGAGCATCACATTTCCCACATGTGACAGGAATAAATGTGTTGTATGATTTCAATGTGCTAGGGCAGTGCTGCTCACAGCGTTTGGTTTTCAGCTGAGCCAAACACGGTGACCGCATGCGTGCATGCGAAGGCTATACAATATTATAGGTATGTCATAATTCTTTTGTAAGCATATTAAAAGAAGAAAAAGTGTTTCCCAGGAATAAATCATTTAAAAAAAAAAAAACTAATCCCTGTCTACGCCAGAGGTGAAAAGCACCATCAAGCAGAGAGGGTGTAAAAAAACTGATTATTTGCTATTGGGCAGAGCGTGCTAGCCCGAACTAACTTAAAGTGCCTTCTGAACTGGAACCATATTTTTTGAGAGGATCTAACCACCGGATTCAATACCTGTATGTGACGAATATATGGCAACGGTGAAGATAGGATGGGTAACGGGTTGGACAGAAGCTCCATCTTAACCCAACTCAGGCCCTCCTTATTCTTATATGTATCAATCCAATGTAAAAATTTTACCATGTTTGCTGCCCAATAATAAAAAATAAAGTTAGGCGCGGTGGCGGAGTGGTTAGCACTGCGGCAGCACAGCAACTCACCCTTGGCCGGGGGATCCTGGGTTCGATCCCAACCCCGACCAACAGTGATCTGTGTGGAGTTTGCATGTTCTCCCCGTGTCTGCGTGGGTTTACTCCGGGATTTCTCTGGTTTCCTCCCACATGCCAAAAACATGCAAGTTAGGTTAATTGGCATCAAAAACTGGGGATTCTAAATTTTCCTTCGGTATGACTGTGAGAGTGAATGGTTGTCTGTCTCTCTGTGTTGGCCCTGCGATGGACTGGCGATCTGTCCAGGGTGTACCCTGCCTCTCACCTAAAGATGCTGGGATAGGCTCCAGCCCCCCCAAAAAGGCCCAAACTTCCTGCCTCCTTTGGTTCTTCCAAGTATTTCCTTTTCATCCTAGGATTTGAACTGTTCCAAATGAATGATGAAATCAACTGGTCTAGTTGTTGGAAAGCTGTTTTAGATATAAATATGTGGATCATTTGGAATATATATAAAAATCTTGGCAGAATTGTCATTTTTACTATATTTATCCAGTTTGCTAATGAAATGGGTAAGTTCGACCATTTTTTAATGTCTTGAGCTGTACGTTGAATTAATTTTCTGAAATTATGATTAAACAATCCACCTATTGAACAAGCAATCTTAATGCCTAGATACGTGAATATATTTTTTCAAATTTAAATGGAAATCCAGAGTAATCACCATCTACATCATTAATAGGGAATAACAAACTCTTAGAGTAATTAATTTTATAACCTGAGAGATAACCAAAATTATCTAAGATACATAATAATTTTGGTATGGTTCCTTCTGGGTTAGATACTGTAACCGAATTTATCTAAACACTTTAAAAGGTCCTGAAATAAATAAATCAGTCAGATCTGTAGAGTGAATATCCTTTTATTGTCGCTGGCAGTGAGTGAAGCAGAAAGACATCAGCTCAGCTCTGCTCCCGGAGGAGAGAGCTGCACACCCTTTTATTGGCCTTCAGTGAAGCTTCCAGAATATGTGATAAGGCACAGTTGCAGAGCTCAGGGACATCATAAGATACAGGCACAGGGCCCAAGGACATCAAGCAGTTTACTCCCTAATACGGGTCTAATACACAGACTATATCAAACCAGTTCATATATGGATAAAAATTACAAGTCATATGGTGTAGCACACACACACACACTTATAAAACATATGATCTCTAGTTACTTCAACAGATAAATGCATAATCGTTGAAATTGTATTACAATTCCCTTCTCTTGGTCATATGTGACCATCTGTACAAGACTGTCAAAGTAAAAGAGTCAGCAAAAGTACACCCTCTCAGGTTTAAACTGATGCATCATGAACAGTGGCATGGAATTAGCTGCACGGTGGCGCAGTGGATACCACTGCGGCAGCACAGTTTACCCTTGGCCGGGGGATCGTGGGGATCGTGGGTTCAATCCCAGCCCCCGACCAGCAGTGATCTGTGTGGAGTTTGCATGTTCTCCCCGTGTATGCGTGGGTTTACCCCGGGATATCTCCGGTTTCCTCCCACATGCCAAAAACATGCAGGTTAGGTTAATTGGAGACTCTAAAGTGGCCCTAGGTGTGAATGTGTGTGTGAATGGTTAAGGGATAGCGTCGTATCGTGGCTGCTTCATCCATCCAGGTGGTGGATGACCCTCAATTTCCCCTCTGGGGATCAATAAAGTATACTAAATCTAAAAAAAAAAAAAATACCAGTATAGGCAAAGAGTCACAAGTGATTGTATCATAAATTGGGAATAGTAGTGTAACATGTTAACAACAAACATTCAGTTTTTATTCTTTGACATTTTCATAGCCATCAGGGAAAGGAAGGTGTGACATATCTAAAGCAGTGTGAATCAACATTTTCTGCTTGATTGTGTCTGAATCCTGTTCAGCCGTGGGGAGAGCTGTGTAATGCATCATGTTGATAGCAAACATTTTGGACATTATATGACGAATTATCGGAATCAGACAACAGCCGCAGAACAACAAAATCAAAAGAATTATTAAAAACATCACTCCAATACATACAAGCCAGTCTGTCCAACCACCACTAGTTAGCCAGGACCAGAGATCCCAGCCGGAGGAGACCATGCTGTCTCGCTGCAGCTGCTGTGAAAGAAGGTCATTAAGGTGACTCACCACATGTGTCATATTATCACCATAATCAGGGATATAGGTGCAGCACTCTTGACCTATAATGTGACATACCCCACCCTGAGCTGCCAAAACAGTGTCCAGAGCTAATCTATTTTGTAGCACAACGTTACGCATGGCCTTCATTTCAATTGTCATTGCTGAGAATCCCATTTCAGTTAAAGCTGTGAGGTTCTCCAAATCAATAGCCAGTCGGTCAATATGGTGAGCAGTATTTACCATGCCCCACATGGGTACTAATGCGCTAAGAAGTTTCATCCCTGGACTTATCCTGACCCTGGTTTGGTCATCAGTTGCCCTCTCCTCCCACCCATGATGTTCATGTGGTGGGAAATAATGGGAATATGAAAACTGAGCATGATGGGTGAGATTTTTGACAATGCGCATGCTAGGAATCAGTTTAGCCATGTAACATGTTCCACACCACCCCGGTGGCAAATACTGATAAACTTGTGACCCACATACCCAAACATGAGCAGTTAGGCTACCGTAGCCATCAGAGCTAGGGAAGAACAACTGAGGATTGTCAGAACACTGACTTTTATTTTGACGTCCACATGTAGCCCTCGGTAAGGTGAGGTTTGGTGTTGTGAAAAATGGTACCCTTAGTGTGTTCAAACATGGGGTACCAGTCACATGGAACCCACAGGTAGCATTAAGAGTGGTGTTACATCGTCGTGCAGTTCCCAAATATGTTGACCCATTATGATGACAACTGAGGTGAAAACATACTGAAGCTGTAAAGAGTGTGGGGTTGGTAGTGAATACAGGCTTCTGAGCCTTCTTACTTATGCAGGTTACATTTTGAACTCTGATTTGGCGAAAGGCGAAATCTGTTACACTGACATTCAACCACTCACAGTACTCTGTTGTATTTCCTGCAAATTTGACAGTAAGCCCCTTATCACAGACGGTGCCATTGTGGTGTATTCCTTCAACTGCAGTCTGTGCTAACAATGCTCCCATTGTTTCTGATCTGTTTAGAGGATAAGGAATCATAGGCACAGAGTGAGTAACATCATGTGGCAAGTATGTGCAAACATAACAAGACCCAGTCAAATTTGCTTGTCTAACTGACAAATGCACCACCTGATACCATACATTGTTGTCACAGGTGTCACTGGAATAGTTGTCAAAGTTATACCCCAGAGGGCTTGCCTCTCGTCTTGTCCAGAAAGGATTGTTTGGTGAGGCAGAACAGCATATCAATAGAAATATAATTACCCCAAGCAAGAAAGTGATAAGAAAGCACACCCACACCGTGTCCGTCTTGGCACAAAACTGACGGCATCGCTGGCGTCTTCGGCGGTGTTCCTCCTCAGCGACGTGATACTGTTGTGAGTCTGAATTGTAAGTCATATCAGTGTCAGTGTAAGTGAGATGCATGCTGTATGTCTCACCTAAGCAGCGTTCAGCCTACAGTTAGGTTATTTGTGGCGGCTATCAGGTGCAACAGTATGTGGCCTTATGTCATCACTCGGCGATTAGGTGACAACACCAGTCGCACTTCTTCTCTCCTTTATGTTGATAACCGGAGAACCTGCTAGCCTGCTTTTCTATTGCAAACACTGGTACTGGACACCAGAGGGTGCTGTCAGCTGACGTTTGCATAGACAAACAGTTAGACAGCCACTGTCGAGGAGTTTGAAACCCAGAGGATCCAGCTAAAGAGGCCGCCAAAGATGAACAGGGAGTTGGCTTTCAAGTTAATGGGGGAAGGGGGTAATAATGAAGCTGGTAGTGATTTTGGCTAACCACTTGGACATCTGCTTCTCGTCCTAGTCTACAACGTGGGGTGGTGATTGAGGCTCATCACCATCTGCTTGTACTCCTGGTCTGGTCTGGGTTCCTCTGGCTTGACCCCTGGGACCTTTCTGCAGTGTGTTGCGTGGATCCACATTGCCCTCTCAGCGATTTTCACAGCCGTGAATGTCATCAGAAGGACTTGGTATGGACCCAACCACCGTTTGTTGTGCCAGTTCTTCCGTTTGAAGCTTTTAACCACCACCCAGTCACCTGGTCTTATGTCGTGGAGGAGCCCCTCAGCAGG
Organism: Pholidichthys leucotaenia; assembly: GCA_020510985.1. Taxonomy (NCBI): domain Eukaryota; kingdom Metazoa; phylum Chordata; class Actinopteri; order Cichliformes; family Pholidichthyidae; genus Pholidichthys; species Pholidichthys leucotaenia. The sequence continues at coordinate 21,465,683 of CM035837.1, forward strand.
TTTGGGCAGGGCAGCTTTTACCTGTTGAGAGATGTTTTGCAGTTGGCAGGACAGGGCAGAGCAATAAGATAACATGGCAATTTCAAAATGTGAGGTGCTTAGAGGAGGTGGTGGTGTCTTCCTTTCTGCGGAGAATCCTAAAAAGGGAGGATGAGCAAACAAAATTTCAAAGGGTGACATGTTATATTTCTTCCTGACTTGTATGTGCATGTACATGAGTGCAAACATTTCACCCTGGGTAGGCCAGTGTCATCTTGAAGTTTAGCGAGCTTGTTCTTTAGGGTGCCATTTTCACGCTCAACAGCACCACCTGATTGCTGGTGGTAGGCACAATGTTTTCTCAAGTCAAAGCCCAATGTAATACTCAGATTAGTCAGTGCTTCATTTACAAAATGTTTACCAATGTCACTGAAGATTTTCTCTGGTATTGCCCATCTGGGAATAATTTCTGACAATAATGCTCTGGCCACAACAGTGCTTGTTGCATGTTTGGCTGGAAAGGCCGCTACCCATTTGGACCACATGTCAACCATTACCAAATAGTACTTTCTGCCCTCAGCTGGGCTTAGTTCAATAAAATCCATCATGAGATGTTGGAACGGTCCTGCAGGTGGCGGATGTGCTGCTGGGACCTGTTTGGGGACCGTGTGGGCATTGTTAGTAGCACAGATTAGGCATTTTTTGCAAAAATTATCACCATAAACAGTGAAACTAGCAGTAAACCAATTTGCATGCAGAGGTTGTATCATCCCTTCTCTTGACACATGGTCTCTTCCATGTGTCAATTTAGCAAAATGATTGAAAAAATGAGCCGGTAAGCAGGGGAGAGCATTCGGGCCTCTCCACACACCAGCATGATCTTTGTGACAGCCTTTGTTGGTCCATTTCTGACGTTCCTTTGGAGATGAAAGAGATTGCATAGAAATGAGGGAGTCAGTAGGTGTTAGTGGAGAGGAAGCAGGAAGATGAGGGGAAGGAGAGGGAGGGGAGCATGAGTGGCAGAGAATGAGAGACCGCAGACATAGCTGCAGCATCAGCACGAGCATTGCCCCGAGAAACAGGGTCAGAAAAGGAAGTGTGGGCCGTGCATTTGCACACTGCCATAGAAGAAGGAAGGAGGATGGCATCGAGAAGGCGAGAAACATAAGAGGAGTTCTTAATAGGTGACCCTGCAGATGTGAGGAAGTTCCGTTCACTCTACAGCGCACCAAAATCATGAACTACCCCAAAGGCGTAATGTGAGTCAGTGTAGATGGTAGCAGATTGTCCTGCTGCATAGGTGCAGGTCTCCGCTAGAGCGACAAGCTCAGCAGCCTGTGCAGAAAGATGAGATGGCAAGGAGCCAGAAAGCAACATACAGTGGTCATCACACACAGCCCAACCTTTGTTGCGGCCTACCAAGGGATCAACAGATTCAGAGCCATCAACATACAGAACAAGGTCTGGGTTTGACAGTGGAGTGTCAGACAGGTCAGGTCTAGGAGAGGTGACCAAGCCCATCAAAGACAAGCAGTCATGGTCACAGTCTGTGTCATTGTCACAAGTGGGTGGGGAGAGATTGGTGGCCGAGTTAACTGACTGTGCACAGCGTTTGACAGTAAGGTTTGGCGATTCAAGGAGGGTGGAATGATATCTAAGCCACCTTGCATGGGAGAGGTGTGACGACTTCTGCTCATTCAGAAGCAGTGCAACAGCATGAGGAACATACAAAGTGAAAGGAGAATACAGAACAATGTCTCGAGATGCCTCTACAGCACACTCTGCCGCAGCCACAGCACGGAGACAGAGCGGAAGCCCTGCCACAACAGCATCCAATTTGCAGAAGTAATATGCAACTGGGTGAAGTCTGTCATCGTGGGGCTGCAGGAGAATGGAGGTCATGCATCCAGACTTTTCATCAACATACTGAACAAAAGGTTTAGATTGATCAGGAAGTGAAAGTGTTGGAGGAGCCAAAAGTGCTTTCTTCATGTTTTCAATGGAGTCATTAGCAGCGCGTGTCCACTCAAGAGGGAAGTGTGAGGGACCCATTGATGGAATGATGTCACGCATTGTTCTCTCAATGCATGAAAAATCAGGAATGAAAGAACGACAATAGGATGCCATGCCAAGGAAGGAAAGAAGCTCCTTCTTGGTTTTAGGCTTGTCTATGTGACAGATTGCTTGTGCACGCTTTGGAGAGAGAGATTTGCCTTGATTAGAGATTTGATGGCCCAAAAATGTGACCACTGGTTTGCAAAATTGGAATTTTGACTTTGAAGCTTTGTGGCCTTCTGCAGCAAGGTGACACAAAAGCTTCAACGAATCTGCTTTGCATTGTGCTTCATTTCGCGTGCACAGCGAAAGGTCATCGACATATTGAATCAGGACAGAGCCATCTGACAGTTGAAGAGAGCTCAAGGAGCTTTTAAGGGCCGCGTTATAGATGGTCAGACTTTCACAGTAGCCCTGGGCCAATCTGGTGAACGTGTAAAGAGCCCCATTGAATTGGAATGTGAACCAAAACTGTGAGTCTTTGTGAATAGGGATGCTGAAAAACGCATTTGACAGATCCACCACTGTGAAATGGGTTGAATTTGGAGGAATTTGAGTCAAAATAGTATGAGGGTTAGGGACCACAGGAGCACGCTGGATGATGGCAGCGTTAACAGCCTGAAGGTCTTGGACAAAACGCCATTCAGCAGGTTGGCCCTTATCTCTGATCTTTTTTACGGGAAAAATTGGCGTACAAACTGGAGAATTTGGTGCTGCAACAATAATCCCTTTTTTTTTTAAAGTGATTCAAAGACAGGAGTGATGCCATCACGTGCCTCAGCCCTGAGTGGGTACTGCATGCATTTCGGTCGGAAATCAGATTTTGGCCTTACACGACCGAAGGGCAGTTTTTTATAAGCCCCATGTCATATTTGTGCGCAGCCCACAAAGATGGTGGAACACATGAGAGCATGTGGTCTTCCTGACTCTGTACAGATGGCATGATAACAGGTTTCATCCATCTGTATCGCCTGGTATCATCCAAAGTTTGGATGAGATGCTCGCAGGAAAGCGTCACCGCATACTCTGCACGATACATCTGCAGAGAGGGGGAAAATGAAACTGTACTGAGGCCCACATGATGTAGTGATGCAGATGAAACCCAGCTCATCAACGCGGTGAGTGGCAAGGGCCCGTGCATCCATATCACTCCACGCTGAGGAGGGGGCTTTGGTGAGTGAAACATGTGAGTGACTGTGTGGAACTGAGAACACTGCAGACATGCGGGGCATAAGTGCAAAGAGCAAAAAGCTAAAATCTGCTGCCCACACAACATGTGTCATTTGCAATGGGGCAGATTCAACTTGTAACCATTGTTTCTCATATTCTGTGTCAGGGCCCTGTGAGAGATGTGTTGTACAATGTGTTCTGTGTGGTGGCATGGATACTGTTGCTTGTGGCGAGAGTTTCTTTCCCATTTCAACCAAATGAAAGTGCTGCCCTTTGTCTGTCAGTGTCCACTCATAAATGTACAGCAGAGATGGAATTTTGGCAAAGGTCGAGCTAGGAGTTTCAATTTGGGTTCCCTGTGGTGTGCAGGACAGTGAGAGTGACAAACTGCACATCAGATCTCTGCCTAACAAGCTGAAAGGGCACTGAGGTGAAAATAGAAAGTTGTGAGTGAAAGTTTTCCCATCCAATGTACATGACAATAGTTCAGTGAAAAACTCATGTGTGAAACCTCCATTCGCCACCTGTGAGGTAAGTGAACGAGAGGTGAGGGGAGGTTTTAACCCTGAAGCTGACGACAGAGTTGAATTTGTCACTTCAGAGTTGACAATGAAATCTAGCATCTTTCCTGAAACCTTAACAGGTAGGATTGGCAAGTCTCTGAAGTGAGAAGTAGAGTATGATGCAAAGGTCAATGCTGTGTGCTCAGTATGAGATGTGTGTGTGGCTGCAGCATGATTTTTGTTGGCAAGTACATGTACAGTGTCTGCTAGGGGTGAGGGTAGAGCGAGCGCACATGTTCCAGTCTTGTCTGCCTGGCGTCATTGCTGGGGCTGTTGAGGCTGGAGCTGAGGTGGTGGCGGCTGAGGGTAGGGATGTGGTGACTGACCAGAATTTTGTTGGGGCCAGGGCCCACGACTGCTCCGCTGAAAGTTGCCTCTTCCTCTTCCATGTCCTCGTGGACCAAACCTTGGTCTCACGGGGCAGGCTGTGATCCAATGTCCAGCTTGGTTGCAGTAAGCGCAGGGTGACAGTTGTTGGCACTGTCGCATCCAGTGTCCATCTTGGCCACAGTTATGGCACTGGTTGGGGCCAGCAGCAGGGGCGGTAGATTGTTGAGGTGGAGCAGGTGCCCACTGCACCATGGTGAGCAGTGCCTTTTCCAAAGTGTCCTCCTTGGCCTTGGATTTCTTTTTGGCAGTGCTCTCATTCTTCCTGTGGTGATGTTCAGCATGACGAAGTATTTCTTGTAATGTTTGAGTTTCCCAACCAATGCAGGTCTGCTTCACGTCTGCAGCCAAGTTGGGGAGGAGGCCTGCCATAAACCACATATTCAAATGCCTGCCATACGCCCCTGTATATTTCATGTAATCTGCAGGGGAAGGAATGGCTGCCACTTCGTTGAAGATCTTCCTCAGCCTGTGGAAGTAATCGCCCGGAGACTCATCGTCTTTCTGCTTACAGTTTGACACCTTCCTCAGATCAGAGCATTTTGCACAGTCTTTAACAATCACTTTCATCAGTCTCACCAGCGCCACCTTATACTTCTTGTTCTGCTCACCCTGTTCCTCACCCCATTCATGGTCAGTTGGGCGGACGTCTTCCTCAAACAGAGGCATCAGCTTTGCCATATTGGTTGGGTGCACTTCTGTGCCATTATCCTTCAAAGCTCATAGAATGTTGAGCAGTATGTCTGACAAAATGCTTCCAGTTGTTCACAGAAGTATAGTGGATCATTCTTCAACTGTGGGAGTGTTGCTGCAAACTTAGGTATGTGTTCTGGCGCCCATGGTCTGAACACAACTTGTGCTCCCGTTGGTCCCATGACCTCTACCATTGGCATGGTTTGAGGTGGCACTTGGTCATTTTCTTCTTCTAAAGGTGCAGACGTCGTCGACTGACCACTATGAAATGACGGCAACCGCAGGGCCTCCACCTCTGTAATACGTGTCTTCCTTTCTTTCGCATCTGCTGGCCCTTCAAGAGGTGGCATGTCCTTATCAATAGGCAGTAAGAAAGGACACGAGTCATCGTCTTTATTCAGCGCAAACGGGCTGGACAGTGCTGGGTACAGTGCAGCGGTGAAAGGGTTAGTAGGGTGAGGTTGGGTGGAATGGGTCATTCACTTTCATAAGGTGGGGGAGATTTAGGGTCCCCAGCAGATTGTAAAAATTGCTTTTGTGTGGTGTGTGTGTCTTCTCTATCCTTTTTTTCTCATTCATTTTCACTTCCGTTCTGTTCCTGCTTATCCCTACGTGCCTTTGCCTCCGTCAGCCACATGTCGGCCGCACCTTTTTCCAACTGTAACTGCATCAGCTTTTCCCTGTCTTTCTTACTTTGTTTCTTTCTTGTCTGTAATTTCTGAATTTCACCATTTATGTTATCCCTCAAAGTAGTGACAACCTTGACAGAGAATGACCCCCCAGAAGGAAATTCAGCCCTACAGATCCATTTTTCCAAAAACTCCACACTCTCAGGAACATAGTTATCAGTCATGTATTTCACCTTCGGTCCCATCACGCCAGACTGATCCTGTCTGGGCTTGGACTTGCAAGACCTCATTTTAGCCGATATGACTGCTTAGTCACTACAAAATGTCTTAAGTACCTGCTAGTGCGTCCTTTCCTGGACCACTGGTCACTCCAGGCATCCCTAGGAATGCCCCAACGCGTCCGACTGTGCAATTCAAGACGATGTCCCCAAATTTGTATTAAACAAATACAGTGTACACACTGTCCTGTATTTAGTACTGCCACGAGAACAACTCGCCGGACCTTCAAGTTTGTCCTAGGGACTTTAACCCACTGGACATACACAGATATCGGTCCATTAAGGTGAACTACACAACTGATATTTTATCAATAAAACTTGTAAAAACACATCAAAAGTTTAGTTACTGAGATTTGAAGGCTTTTGAGACGGTTCTTTGGGAATATGTGTCACGATCCCATCGATCGACGCGCTCACATCGCTTGAAAGGAGGAAAGAGCCGAACTCCGTTCAGGTGATCAATCCACGTCTGTGATCGGAAATCAGTGATCAATTATCCCACTTCTGACACCAGTGATGTAACCGAATTTATCTAAACACTTTAAAAGGTCCTGAAATAAATAAATCAGTCGGATCTGTAGAGTGAATATCCTTTTATTGTCGCCGGCAGTGAGTGAAGCAGAAAGACATCAGCTCAGCTCTGCTCCCGAAGGAGAGAGCTGCACACCCTTTTATTGGCCTTCCATGAAGCTTCCAGAATATGTGATAAGGCACAGCTGCAGAGCTCAGGGACATCATAAGATACAGTCACAGGGCCCAAGGACATCAAGCAGTTTACTCCCTAATACGGGTCTAATACACAGACTATATCAACCAGTTCATATATGGATAAAAATTACAAGTCATATGTTGTAGCACACACACACACTTATAAAACATATGATCTCTAGTTACTTCAACAGATAAATGCAAAATCATTGAAATTCTATTGCAATACATACACTAGTAGATCGTCTGCATACAGCAATAGCTTGTGAAGTTTATTGTCCCGTGAAATGCCTCTCACCTCGTCTTCTTTTCTAATCGCTATGGCCAGCTGTTCAATTGCTAGATTAAATAGGTAAGGAGAGAGGCTGCAGCCCTGTCTGCAGCCCCTGTAGAGCCCGAAATAATCAGAGAGTGTGGCATTTGTCTGTACTGCTGCCATAGGCGAATCATATATTATTTTGATCCAAGCTTGAAATGATGGACCAAAACCAAATCTTTCTAAAACAGTGAATAAGTATTGCTACTCAACACGATCAAACGCCTTTTCGGCATCTAATGAAATCACTATTTCTGTTTCTTCGGATGTATGTGGTATATACAGTATATTCAGAAGACGACGCATGTTATAAAAAGATTGCCGGCCATGTATAAAACCAGTTTCGTCATTGTTCACAATTCAAAGTCAAAGTCAAGTCAAAGTGCCTTTATTGTCATTCCATTGTTAATAAACAATGAACGAAATTGAGATACTGCTCCCTAAAAACAAACTATCACACTCACAGTTCACTCATGCATTTAACATTCTTATAATTACAACAATAAATAATGCTTGAAACAATATTACCTAAAAGTTGAATACAATATGTACGTAGCAATAATGAAAACATACTGAGCGATAAATATAAAAGACCAGCTTATACACACAGGGTTATTGCCACAAAATAACCTAAAATAACAAAATAATATCAGCAGTCTGTGCGTGTTACATAAATCCGTTCAAAATACGTACTGCTGCTAGGAAAAAACTATGATTAAACCTGTTAGTCCGGGTTTTATGGGATCTGTACCACTTTCCCGAGGGGAGCAAGTGAAAGAAATCATGGCCTGGATGAGCACAGTCTTTAATGATGGCAGTAGCTCTGTTGAGGTACCGAGACCTGGAAATCTCTTCCAGAGAAGGGAGAGAACAGCCAGTGACTTTTTGGCCAGTCTCGATCACTCTCTGGAAGGCTTTGCAGTCTGCGGCTGAACAGCCCTCATACCAAACCGTGATGCCATATGACAAAATGCTCTCAATAGCAGAGCGATAAAATAAAACCAGCAACTGTGCATTCAGGCCATTCTTCTTGAGGAGCCTCAGAAAGTGTAGAGCGGTTCCTCTGCCTGACAAAGTGCGCGCAGTAACAAATTTTCCCCAGCCACAAACGGTCAAAGCGTTACAGGAGTTTTTGGGAATGGTGAATTTTTATAACCGTTTCCTCCCCCGTGCAGCGCAGCTCATGCAACCATTGTATGCTGCACTAAAAAAACAAAAACCCACAAATAAAATCGAATGGTCTCCGGAGCGAGAGCGCGCATTTTCCGAAGTCAAAACAGCCCTGGCAAACGCTGCGTTGTTAGCACATCCAGTCCCAACGGCCCGCATAGCGCTCACTACTGACGCGTCAGATGTGGCCATAGGGGCGGTCGTGGAACAGTATGTAGCCGGAGCTTGGCAACCGCTCGCCTTTTTCAGCAGGACCTTGCGCAATAGTGAACGAAAATACAGCGCATTCGACAGGGAGTTGGTAGCTCTCCACTTGGCCATTCGCCACTTCCAGTTCTGGCTGGAGGGACGCCATTTCACCGCGTTCGTTGACCACAAGCCGCTGACTTTCGCGATGGCCAAGGTTTCAGAACCGTGGGCGGGCCGGCAGCAGAGACAGCTGGCCGCGATCTCAGAGTTTACTACCGATATCCAGCATGTGACGGGTAAACTTAATGTAGTGGCAGACTGCCTCTCGCACGCCGTGGCGGCTCCAGCCCACGTAGGGGTAGATTTTGCAGCCATGGCCGCGGATCGGGTTAGCGACGCAGAAGTGCGCGCGGCCCCAGTCCGCGTAGGGATAGATTATGCAGCCATGGCCGCGGATCAGGTTAGCGACGCGGACGTGCGCGCGCTTCAGTCTGGACCAACAGGGTTAAGGCTGGAGAACAGGGTGCTGCAAGACGGTATGCCCCCCCTAATCTGCGATGTCTCCACTGGGCGACCGCGTCCTGTGGTACCGGCCACGTGGCGCCGCCACGTTTTTGACTCGATCCATTCTCTGGCGCACCCGGGAGTGCACACGTCGGTCAAAATGGTGGGAGAGAAATTTGTATGGCCGAGCCTGCGCAAACAAGTTAGAGAGTGGGCAGCAGCCTGCATGGCTTGTCAACGAGCCAAGGTACACAGACGCACGAGAGCTACCTTGGAGCCGTTTCACATCCTGGCTAAGAGGTTTGATCATGTTCACGTGGACCTCATAGGCCCCCTCCCGCCCTCACAGGGGTGCACACATCTTCTGACAATGGTTGACCGCACCATGCGCTGGCTGGAAGTGGTCCCACTGTCGTCAACCACAGCCGAGGAGGTGGCGCGCGTGTTTTTAATGGCATGGGTAGCGCGTTTTGGAGTCCCATTGGACATTACGTCCGACAGAGGCCCTCAATTTGTTTCCAAACTTTGGTCAGTGATGGCCCGCAGCCTGGGGGCAACGATCCACCGCACGACCGCGTACAATCCGCAGGCTAACGGGTTATGCGAACATTTTCACAGGTCATTGAAGGCGGCCCTCAGAGCGTCGCTTACGGATGCAAATTGGGTGGACAGGCTACCATGGGTTTTATTGGGGTTGCGTTCTGCTCCTAAAGAGGATTTAGAAGCCTCCCTGGCTGAGCTAGTTTTCGCACAGCCACTTCAGCTGCCCGGGGAATTTCTCCCAGATAATCCTGCGCCAGAGTGCTCCCCAGCTCAGCAGTTGCAGAGTAGCACGGAATCGAGCACGCTGCCTGGCCCCGTTCACCACAGTTTTCCACGCGTTTTTGTGCCTAAGGCTTTAAAAAATATGGAGTTTGTTTTTGTCAGACACGATGCCCATCGCCCGCCGTTGCGACCACCTTATGATGGACCATTTAGAGTGCTGGAAACAGGGGATAAGCATTTTTTGCTAGATTTGGGGGGCAGAAAAGAAATGATTGGCATAAACAGGCTCAAACCCGCTTTTGTGGTGGCCGACAAAGGTGTGCAGTTGACCAGGGCTCCTCGGCGCGGCAGACCCCCTAGGGAGCATTCCCCAGAGCACCCACAGGGATTGACTAACAGTTCTCATCCTCAGACAGCAGCTCCCCAGCAGGAGGGCGCCGCGGAGGTGGTAAAGCCCGCTTACAGCAGATACGGGAGAAGACTGAGGCCCAAGCAGCATGTGGACTGATGTGTGTGATTTTATCATGACATGCAGACTGTTATTACGTTGTTCCATCTTAGACGTTTGGGGGGGGGGGTCATGTGGGACACATATGTGGGTTTCATATACTTCATATGTATATCACTGTATGCTTACTGTATGCTTCACGTCTCAGATGAACAAAAGGACTGAGCCTCCTAGGAGATAACAGGAGGATGTGAAATGTGGTCTTTGGTATGCAAAGAGATGGCCGTGGGGGATTTCCTGGCTGCCAGTGGCTTTAGGTGGAGGTGATAAGACCTGGAAGAAGACGCATTGTGACTTGGGATTAAATACAATGTGACTGTGTGCTTTGATGTCCTGGGGTATAAAAGGACGAATGTCTGGGGGTTTCTTTCTCTTTCTGTTTTTGATGATGTTGGAGAATGTGAATAAACCTGACTCGTGAGATAAACTCAGCCTCGTCATTTCCACATTCTCCACAGGCCAGAATTTTTGTAAGAATTTTATAGTCACAATTTAACAAACTTATCGGGCGATATGAGCCGCATAGTAAGGGGTCTTTATTTTTTTTTAAGCAAAATCGATATAATTGCCTGCGTCATGGTCTGGGGTAATTTCTGTTGGTGGAAAATATCAGTGTATACTTGTTTAAGAACTGGAGCCAACTTAAGTGCAAATTCTTTATAAAATTCAATAGAGAAGCCATCGGGGCCTGGGGCTTTATTACTCTGCATAGATCTTATTACTTGTAATATTTGTGCTGTCGATATTTCTCTGTCCATTTGTATGCGGTCCTCTGGCGTAATTTTTGGAATAATAAGACCATCTAGAAATTTGGATACATGTGAAAAATCTCTGGAGATTTCAGGAGAATAGGGACTAATATAAAATTGTTTAAATTTTTTCATTTATATCATCTGAGTTGGCGGTTTCTGTTCCTAATGATGTGCAGATTTTAAGAATGGTGTTGGCAGCCACAGATTGTCTAATTTGGTGCGCCAATAATTTCCCCGTTTTCTCTCCATGTTCGTAAAAAGTCTGTTTAAATTTGAAAAACAATCACTCTGTATGTGTAATAGACATATTATCCAATTTTGTTTTTAAAAGTAACTTTTTTTATATAATTCAGGGGTAGGGGAAACAGCATATAGGCGATCTGTTTCTGCTATATTCTGAGCTAGTTCTGTCATACGTTGTTTGTTTGTTGTTGTTTTTTTCTCTCATAAGCGGTATATGAAATTTTTTGGCCTCTGAGATAAGCTTTGAGTGCTTCCAAAATCACAGATAATTGAACATCAGGAGATTGGTTGATCTCCATAAAATCTATGATTTGTTGTGAAAAGAAGTTTTTAGAAAGCAGGAGAGGGTCAAACCGCCAGGTGCGCTGGGGTCTAGGGCAATCTGGGAAGCTCATATCTAATTGTACGGGGCTAAGATCAGAGATAACAATAGCGTTATATTGGCACCACTTAACCATGGAGGAGGTTCTGCCATCTAAAAGAAAAAAATCAATTCTAGAGGAAGAGTGATGTACAGGGGAGAAAAAAAAGAATTGTTTTGTAGTTGGATTATTTTTCCTCCAGGGGTCAAAAAGAGCATACGAGTCCATAAACGACTGAATGACCCTACCTGCCCTTGAAGTCTTACTGTTGGGTCTTGGATTGGACCTATCTAAAAAAGGGTGTAATACACAGTTAAAGTCTCCCCCCAGTATCAGTAGATAATTACTGAAGAAAGAGGGATCATCCCAGTTTGGCCCATAAATATTCGCTAAAACCACTCGTGTACCAAATATATTGCCCATGACCACTACATACCTTCGACGAGAGTCAGAGATGGTTGATGGAGAGACAAATGGAACACCCTTCTTGATCAGAATGGCTGTGCCCCGTACTCTGCTCTCATATCTCGAACTAAAAATCTGTCCAATCCAGGCTTTTTTTAGTCTTGCATGTTCGGTTGATAGGAGGTGCGTTTCCTGTAGAAACATGAGATGAGATGATGAGATGAGATTCAACTTTATTGTCATTACACATGTATGAATACAAGGTAACGAAACGTGACTTGGCATTTGGGCACGCTCTGCAGAGCGCATCCAAGGCCGGGGCAGCCGCTAGGCGCCAGTCATAAAGAAGAAAGAAAAAGGGAAGGGATATGGAATGACACAGTAGGCGAGAGAAAAAAACATGTTTATCAAAATGTCGTTCAGTAAGTGAGCGAAATTTTGATTGCAGGAAAAAAAAAAACCTCAATGCACATTTAGCAGACAACAGAACCAAAAGTCAGAGAGGATCAGTGAATGAATGGATGTAATTCAGTATAAGTGAATCAGTGTGTTCATGTATGTTGAATGCAGGTGGGTGTTTATCAGTTACTGGAGGCAGCAAATCTCTCCCAGCCGAGATGTTATGTCTTAGTGTCTGAAACTCGGAAGCATGTCCTTGAGGCATGGCAGATGGAAATTTCCTGAGCCAGTCACTGTCCCTGAGTTCAGATTGCAGCACACCAGAATGTTTATGAAGAGAAGCACAATCTTCTGTTTTGTCTTAATCCAGGAGGAAAATAGTCAACAGGGCACCGAATTCAAGGTCTGATAACACAGATCACTCAGAGCATAGAATTTACAGCTGTTGCAATCCTGTGTTCATAATCTCCATACATAGGCTTTAAATCCATTCTTGGAGGGCACCAAAATGACTCCAGATGTTTCCCTTCTAAACATGGGAAGCATGTCCGGCAGAGTCCATCTCTCTACAGTGCATGTCAGATGGTAATTTCCATGTTAGTCTTGCCGTCAGTTAGTGCTCTCCCCCGTCTAGTCGAATTGTTGAAGAAGCAGCTACGCCGGGACCGCTTTGATTAGCTCTTCTAGTTAAATTTTCGATACACCAGGAAAACTCCAGAGCCAATCAGCAGAAAATTCTGTGATCGTGCCAAACCAGATAGATGTTTCCACATCATCAGTCAAATCATGCAGACACATGTGTTCCAATCCATGGGTCTCTCCATAGGGGCTCCCCCTGGCCCAAATTTATGTAAAAAGTTGTTAATTTTATTAAAGCCGCTCACCAAATCCATTTTTTTCATTTGGATCAAGATTCAGCCAGAAGAACAGCGATGCAGACAAGGCAAGCTGGGATTCTCAGTTAGGGAGGGTGGAGGAGGATGAAAGAGGGAGCAGAAGAAAAAGCGACCGTTCTCTCTGAAGGGCAGGAAGGTATAGATAGATATCAGAACCAAGAGATTTTAAATGTCCCAGAACCCTATTACGTTTCACAGGATTATGAATTCCTTTCACATTCCAACTCAGGAAACGAAGAGAGCTTAGAGTATGAGTGTCAGACACTGAACCTTTATCAAAACACAAAGAAAGAAAAGCAAGTGATCCTGTCTACAAACAAAAAAAAAAAAAAAAAAAAAAAGCCTTGAGACCCCATGCCGATCCAACAAATCCTTCAGGATCGCATTTCCCTTTGCTGGTATGACACAGTCAATACACATGGAAAAAAAGGAAAGAAAACTCTCCTAGCGGGCCTTGGCTAGGGTAAACAGTCCACAGATAGGAATAATAGGAAAACAGGAGAAAAAAAATATGTTACACTTGGAATATGGGACATTTTAAATTAACAATTTCGGCCTGGCTCTCTGATGGTGGGTAAAGTTAAATTAAATTATCTGCGATAATGTCTAAAAAAAGGGGGGGGGAGGGGAAAACAACTCAATCCAGAAGCACTTTGGGGTTAATCCATTCTTTGTCTTCATTTAGTTCATTTTTTTTCTTTTTCTTCCCCCACTTCCTTTCTCTACCTCCCCCTCCCTCCCCTCCTCTGCGCTCTAAGTAGAAACAGCAGATCACTAGTCCAGCCACCTAAGTAATCTTATTCATTTTAGCCTCACACTCTTATGCTTACACCCATCAATAAAAAAATTAAATAAATAAGTAAAATTATACATACACTACCATTCAAAAGTTTGGGGTCACCCAGACAATTATTTTGTGTTTTCCATGAAAAGTCACACTTATTTACCCCTATGAGTTGTAAAATGAATAGAAAATATAGTCAAGACATTGACAAGGTTAGAAATAATGAGTTGTATTTGAAATAATAATTTTTTCCAGATACTCAACCTGCTCAAAGGAAGGTCAGTTTTATAGCTTCTCTAACCAGCTAAACGGTTTTCAGCTGTGCTAACATGATTGCACAAGGGTTTTCTAATCATCCATTAGCATTCTGATGCAATGAGCAAACACATTGTACCATTAGAGCACTGGAGTGATAGTTGCTGGAAATGGGCCTCTATACACCTATGAAGATATTGCACCAAAAACCAGACATTTGCAGCTAGAATAGTCATTTACCACATTAGCAATGTATATTAGATATTAGAGCGTATTTCTGATTAGTTTAAAGTTATCTTCATTGAAAAAAACAGTGCTTTTCTTTCAAAAATAAGGAAATTTCTAAGTGACCCCAAACTTTTGAACGGTAGTATATATATATATATATATATACACACACACACATATACTGTATATACATATACATACATACACACACATGCATATACAGTACATGTGTATGTACAGTATATATATATATATATATATATATATATATACAGTATATATATACATATATGCTTCTTATATGGATGCCGAGAGAAACACAATTTCATCTTGCCTGCACTACAGTTGTATGTACAGCAATATGACAATAAAGTTTGATTTGATTTGATTTTGATTTGAAATGTCTGGTTTTTGGTGCAATATCTAGATAGGTGCATCGAGGCCCATTTCCAGCAACTATCACTCCAGTGTTCTAATGGTACAATGTGTTTGCTCATTGCGTCAGAAGGCTAATGGATGATTAGAAAATCCTTGTGCAATCATGTTAGGTCTCTAATGCTGTAATTGCTGCAAATGGAGGATTCTTTGACGAAAGCAAAGTTTGAAGGAAAAAATTATTATTTCAAATACAAATCATTATTTCTAACCTTGTCAATGTCTTGACTGTATTTTCTATTCATTTTAATTCAATTCAATTCAATTCAACTTTATTTATATAGCGCCATTTCACAACAACAGTCATCTCATAACACTATCAACTGTAGGGGGAACCCCCACAGTTGCAGAAAGACCCCAGCAATCAGGTGATCCCCTGTGAGCAAGCACTTGGCGACGGTGGAGAGGAAAAACTCCCTTTTAACAGAAAGAAACCTCCAGCAGAACCAGGCTCAGGGAGGGGCAGTCATCTGCTGTGACTGGCTGGGGGGTGAGGGGATAGAGAAGAAGAAAGGAACAGACATGTAGAAAGCAAACAGCACGATGGGGACTCAATCTATGGGAGAGAACAAACAAATGTTAATGACCAGCAAAAAAAATATTTCATTGAGAGTGAGGAAAGGAGTGAGGCCCAGTGCATTACTGGAGGTCCCCTGGCTGACTAAACCTATTAGCAGCATAACTAAGGGAGGGTTCAGAAACACATGATCCCTCCCTAAACAACATTTACAACTCATGGTGGTAAATAAGTGTGACTTTTCATGGAAAACACAAAATAATTGTCTGGGTGATCCCAAACTTTTGAACGGTAGTGTATATACAGTATATACACATACATAAACGTACATACACACACATAATATAATACTATAATATACTGTGGAGAGAGGAATAACCAGGCAGAGAGGCCCAGATCATATCAGGCTTTATTCAGCTCCCTCCCACATTTCTCTAGAAACACAAGCAACAAAAGAGTAACAGATCTCAGCCACATCTGCTCTTAAATCATACCACTAGGTCAGCCTTCTCTGTGTGCTGCATTAACCTCAAAGCCTTTGTAATTCCCATTCTCTTTGTCACTGTTCACATCAACATACTACCCCCACATCCACACACAAACCCCCCATGACGATTCCTTTTTGCTTAAAGTCTGAGTGTAAATATACTGAGAGGGATTCCCACACCGCACCCCCCACCCCTCCCAGACTCAGACTGAGCCTTGACCCTCATGTCCTTTGGGCTTCAGCTTACGTCCGTAGCGGCTGTAACGTGGGGTCTGTGGCTTCGAGTTTGGGAGTGCATCCGTCTGTGGGGGGACATTGGGAGGGGGGAAAACATCATTAGCATGCCCTTGTGACTGATCTGACAAGTCATTTACCTGGGGAGTTCTCAGTGGGGGTCATCCGCACTGAGGAGTTCGGGCCAACACCACTTGCTCGGATGATAACACGAAAGCGGGCTTAAGCCTGTCTATACAGACTGTTTCTCTGCGTCCCCCCAAGTCTAACACAAAATGTTACTTCCCAGGTTCCAGCACTCTGAAAGGGCCATCGTAGGGCCGGCGCAAGGGGGTCAGGTGGGCATCGTGCCTGACAAATAATTTCTTGGATCATTTTTGGAGTATCAAGAATTTCAAGGGCATCTAGGTCAATCTATGGAGCATTTATCTGATCTAGGAAGGACTCAATCTCAGATATGTCTACACTGGCTTCTGATGAATACAGGTTGTAATAAAACTGCCTGAAACAATCATTGATGTTTTTGGGGTTAGAAGAAGTCACATTAGGGGCCACACAGATCTCTGGAATAGCACTATTAGCTGCTGATTGTTTAAGCTGGTGGGATAGTAGTTTACTTGCTTTGTCACTGTGCTCATAAAAGGTTTGTCTATATCTGAATAAAAGCTGTTCAGTATGCTTAATTGACAAGTTATCAAATTCTGTCTGTAGTAAGAGTCGTTCATTATACAGCTCCAGCTTATGGTTGATAAATAGTATTTTGTCAATATCAGCTATTTGTGTAGTCAGTTCTGAGAGAGGGCTTGTACGCTTTTTCTTTTCATAGGATGTGAAGGAAATTATCTGGCCTCGCAAGAAAGCTTCCCATATTGAGGGATTCCCATATTGTAATATATGACATTCCTGGAGTTGTATTAATGTCTAAGAAAGTATCAATTTGAATATTTAAAAACTGTGTGAATTTATTATTGTAGAGCAGTAGCTGCTCAAGACGCCAAGTGCATCACGGCACAATGCAGTTAGGAAAACACATTTCCAACTGGACCGGGCTGTGATCAGAAATAACAACGCTGTGATATTGACAATTTTTCACAAAATGAAGAGATCCACTGTCAAGCAGGAAAAAGTCAATATGTGAGTATGACTGGTGTACTGATGAGGAAAAAATGAGTATTGTTTATGTGTAGGATTGCGTTTTCTCCATGGATCTGTGAGTTTATAAAGGTCGACAAATGAGAGGAGAACCTTACCAGATTTAGTGATTGTACTGTCTGGTTTGGATCTGGATTTGTATAGTCCTGGGTATAACTCGCAATTGACGTCCCCTCCATGATGTGAATGGAGGTCAGGTAGTTTAGCTATGAAATGGGAGAAAAACTGGATTATCCAAATTCAGACCATAAACATTAGCCAAAATGATTTGTGAGCCAAAAGGTTTGCCAGCAACAATTATGAATCTGCCATTGTCGTCAGCAGTTACAGAGGTTGCAACAAAAGGAATTCCTTTTCTAATCAATATGGCTGTGCCTCTAGATCTGGTCTCATATTTAGGAACAGAATATCTGCCCAACCCAGTTTCTCTTCAGTTTAGAGTGCTCACTAGTGCACAGGTGGGTTTCTTGTAAAAAAAAAAATAAATAAATAAATAAATGTCCAACCCCAGAGATTTCAAATGTGTAAGCACACTACTGCATTTAATAGGGTGGTTGAGCCCCTTAATATACCAGCTAATAAACTGAATAGAGCCTGGTGTACCAGAGCTAGACATCACCATAGCATGTTAACATCTGAGTAATATTATTGAATGGTATGGGTTTAGGTAAATAAAAAAGAAGTCCCTGTTTGGTCCTGCCATAAAATAGAAATGCGTAGGGGGAAAAAGGGGAAAAGGGGAGTCCTAAAACACTAACTCTATGCTGATTTCCAATTAAGTGGGAGATCGCACTAACCTCTGAACTAGGGAAGCAAAGGCACATGAAAGGTGCTTGTTGCACGGGAAGCCGCAAACCTGAACATGGTCTACAGAACAAAATCTTGGTTTAACATACAGTTAGGCCCAGAAATATTTGGACAGTGACACAATCTTCATGATTTGGGCTCTGCATGCCACCACATTGGATTTGAAATGAAACAACTACAACAGAATTGAAGTGCAGACTTTAAGGTTTAATTCAAGGGGTTGAACAAAAATATATGATTAAACATGTAGGAATTGTAGCTATTTTTATACAAACGCTCCTCATTTCAGGGGCTCAAAAGTAATTGGACAAATAAACATAACACTAAGTAAAATGTTACTTTTCAATATTTTGTTGAGAATCCTTTGCAGGCAATGACTGCCTGAAGTCTGGAACCCATGGACATCACCAAACGCTGGGTTTCCTCCTTTGTGATGCTTTGCCAGGCCTTTACTGCAGCTGTCTTCAGTTGTTGCTTGTTTGTGGGTCTTTCTGCCTTAAGTTTTGTCTTGAGCAAGTGAAATGCATGCTCGATTGGGTTGAGATCTGGTGATTGACTCGTCCATTGCAGAATATTCCACTTCGTTGCTTTAAAAAACTCCTGGGTTGCTTTTGCAGTATGTTTTGGATCATTGGTGAAGCGCCGTCCAGTCAACTTTGCTGCATTTGGCTGAATCTGAGCAGAAAGTATATCCCTATACACTTCAGAATTCATCCGGCTGCTTCTGTCTTTTGTCACATCATCAATAAACACAAGTGACCCAGTGCCATTGGAAGCCATGCATGCCCATGCCATCACACTGCCTCCACCATGTTTTACAGAAGATGTAATGCTTTGGATCATGAGCTGTTACAATTCTTCTCCAAACTTTCTTCTTCCCATCATTCTGGTACAGGTTGATCTTAGTCTCATCTGTCCAAAGAATGCTGTTCCAGAACTGGGCTGGCTTCTTCAGGTGTCTTTTGGCAAAGTCAATTCTGACCTTTTTAATTTTTAAGGCTGATTCATGGTTTGCACCTTGTGGTGAATCCTTTGTATTTACTCTCATGAAGTCTTCTCCTTATGGTAGACTTAGATACTGATACACCAACTTCCTGGAGAGTGTTTTTCACTTGAGTGGATGTTGTGAAGGGGTTGTTCTTCACCATGGAAAGGATTCTGTGATCATCCACCACTGTTGTCTTCTGTGGACGTCCAGGCCTTTTTGAGTTCCCAAGCTCACCAGTGCACTCTTTTTTTTTTCTCAGAATGTACCAAACTGTTGATTTTCCCACTCCTAACATTTCTGCTATCTCTCTGATGGATTTCTTCTTTTTTTTTCAGCCTCAGGATGGTCTGTTTCACCTCCATTGAAAGCTCCTTTGACCGCATGTTGTGTGTTTACAGCAACAGCTTCCAAATGCAAACGCCACACCTGGAATCAACTCCAGACCTTTTAACTGCTTAATTGATGACAGGTTAACGAGGGAAGAGCCCATGCAGCCTTGTTATTTTTTTTGCAGCCTTCTGAGTCAATTGTCCAATTACTTTTGGTCCCTTGAAAAAGAGGCGGCTACGTATTAAAGAGCTGTAATTCCTAAACCCTTGCTCCAATTTGGATGTGAATACTCTCAAATTACAGCTGAGAGTCTGCACTTTAAGCCCATATTGATTATATAATTGTATCCTGAATATGTTTTCGTAAACAGCTAAAATAACAAAACTTGTGTCACTGTCCAAATATTTTGGGGCCTAACTAGAGGCACTAAAGTGGATGAAATAGTGAAAGCCAAATAGTGGCCTACTGTAAAAATATGTCAGAGAGCTATATTTGTAAATAATATAAGACACAGTTCAAATTGCACTCATCATGCTCAGTGACAGTCACCATCTGAAACTAAGATGTTACCGGTCCACTGGTCCGAACTGCATGTGGTGAGATGAATTGAATGAATGAATGAATTGAATGAATGAATTTTATTTATTTATTTATTTCGGATAGTACATTACAGGTTAAAAGAAACTGTATAATATAACAACAAGGTCAAATTAGACAAAGACTCCTACTATACAATTCCACGTGAGTTATCCGAAATGGGTGATGGCTGAAGCCGCAGCTTATATTGCCAGGTAGGTCTGAGCTTCTTCTCATTGTAGGTCTGAGCTTCTTCTGGGGCAGAGGAAAACTAAGTGATGCAGAGCTGGGCTGGGTGAGAGATGCTGAAGCATACCCCATCTAGTCCTCTAAGCTGTTGTCTGATGCCGTTGAATGCAGCCCGGGCTTTAGCCACCTGCACTGTGTTTAGCCTGTGTACTCGGAGAAGATGCAGATGATTATGTCATTCACTTTGATCCTCTGTTTTTCTCTGGCGGGGCGTAGAATCTTGACACAGTCACTGTAGTAATGGAGACGTGCAATTATGGTCCTCGGGCGTGGTGCTGTCCCTGGTATCGGTTGTAGGGATCTGTGAGACCTGTCTATCAACGAGGCTTCGGTTAGATCCAGTGCTTTATGTAGCAGGTCAGCAACAGATGAGAGGGCGCCTCAGGCTGAGCCCTCTGGCACGCCGACAATCTTAATATTATTCCTTCGGGATCTGGATTCAAGGTCTTCACATTTGCTTTGTAATGAATCAGTCAGGGCTCCCAATCGTTTAACCTCCCGTTTTCGCATCTCAGTGTTTTCTGAGCAGGCTGTTACACTCTGCTCGGCTTCTCCTAGCATGCTATGTAGCTTGGCTAACTCTGTCATGTTCTGGTGAGCGTGCTCTTCCCCTGCCCGTTCGGCTCAACTTTCACCTACTCCGAGGGCAATCATCTCCACCTGCGTGATTGGACGCACCTGCTCCTTTGACTCGCCAGTGCTTAAATAGATCTTCTTTTCAACGCTTGGGCGCTGGCCCGTTGGGTAAACTACCTGATGCAGCAGTAAGTTTTGTTTCTTCTCTTAACTGGAAAAACCTTGTAATATTCTGCTTACAGCTTGCTACCTCCTCTGTGGTGTGTCTCTCGGGGTAGTTGCACGCTCACCTGCCTCATCTCAACCATCACTTCTGCTGGGTTCTCTTTTCTCTCCCACATGAGTGTAGTCTCATTGTCCTATTATTGCGTCTCCCTCCTAATCCTCTGCTCTCGTCTCTTTTTCAGGCTGTGTTTTCACCTGGCGAGTGGCGTTTTTCCTTCGCGGAGGCGTTCTTTTGCATTAATAAAATTAATTCAAATTTGCTCTCTGTGTCACTGTATGTTCCTCTGTTGCTATTCCCTGCATGTGAGCTGTCGATTAATTCCAATCATGACAGAACGAGCCAGCCACAGTGCCATCTCAGCGGGAGTGGCTTCAGCGGAACACTCCACTTTAGATCATTTAGATGCCACAGAGAGACAGGTGGCCATGCTTACCCAGCAGCTACAAACTATTACGCAGCATCTGGGCACGATCGCCGAACATTTCGGCCACTTGTCTCAGCCGGCTCCTCTTCCTCCTCCTGTTGCCCCGATTTCTTCCACGCACCAAACAACCTCCGTTCCCTCACCTGCCCTGTACGCGGGGGACGTGGGGAAATGTAAAGGATTTCTGTGCCAGGTTCGACTATATTTAGATAGATAGATAGATTAGTTTATTTGACAGGGACAGTGCAATAAACATAGACAATTAATCAATGACAATCAATCTGATGTGTTGCACATAGAGTGTATAGCTATTAGCTAATTTGCAACTCTTGTCCCTGGATGGGCTTTAGAAAAGAGAATCAAGTAAAGAAAAAAAAATAATAAAAAAAATACACAATAACCACATACATCAATGCAAAAAAGATTATAAATACACAATTATAAATATTATAAATATTATAAATATTATAAATACACAAATATAACCAACTCTTGTCCCTGGATGGGCTTTAGAAAAGAGAATCAAGTAAAGAAAAAAAAATACACAATAACCACATACATCAATGCAAAAAAGATTATAAATACACAATTATAAATATTATAAATATTATAAATACACAAATATAATAACCTGACTCACATTTGCCTATTTCAGGCCTCCCTCCCTTCGTCACTCACTATAAACAAACACATTCATTCCTTCCCTTCATTCACTCTCACCTTGCAGACAATCAATTCATACATGAGTACATTCTTGTTTATTTTTCAGCCAGTTTTTAACCTTTTTAGTGAATGTTTTAGTCCGTTATTATTTTAATTACATTTGGCATTGTGTTCCAGATGTGACTGCCCTTTATAGAGAAAGCTGTTTGTCCAAATGTGGTTCTGCGGTGGAATATTTTACAGTTATTGTTAACAGAACTCCTGGTGGCTCTGCTGCTGTCCTGTCTTTGGACGAAACCAGCAAGTGGCTCGGGTGCTGATTTATGGAAACATTTGAACGTTAATTTCAGAAAACAGAGGTCAATGAAACTCTCAAAACTCAATAGGTTGTATTTTTTTAAAACATTACAGTGATGCCACCTAATGGGCTTTTTGTCCAAGATTTTTAGGGTTTGATTATATAATGAACCTATATGTCTTATTGTGGAAGGGGCTGCTTGAGCCCAGACTGTCAAACAGTATGATATATGAGAAAAAACCATAGAATGCATATACAGTACAGCTGCTTCGTAAGGTATGTAATATCTAATTAATTTAAAGCAGTTCAGATTTTTTTTTACTGTTTTTGAAATTTTCTTTATATGAAGATTAAATTTGAGTTGAGGATCTAGTACAATGCCAAGGTATTTGAATTCTGTAGCTAACTGATGTCATGATCATGTATGTTAACTTTAAAACGTTGCAGGTTACATTTTTTGATTGAAAAGCACATTGAGACTGTTTTCTGAAGGTTCAGCAATAGATGGTTCTGGAGGAGCCACTCTTGGACATCAACCATACTTGTAGACAGTACATCTGCAGCCTGTGCTGGAGTCTTGGCAGCTGTGTAAATAACTGCATCATCTGCATAAAGTTGGCATGTTGCAGCTGAGCAGTGTAACGGCAAGTCATTAATAAAAATGCTGAAAAGTAAAGGACCAAGAATGGACCCTTGTGGGATACCCATGCGGTTGTTTAAAAATGAGGATTTATCCTGGTGAACTTTTACACACTGTTCTCTATTCTGGAGATAAGATGCAAACCATTCTAATGTATCTGGGGAGAAGTTAAAAGATACCATTTTGGATAAAAGCAAACTGTGGTTTACAGTATCGAAAGCCTTTTTGAGATCTAGAAAAACAGCTCCTACCACATTACCCCTGTCCAAGGACTGTTTGACGTTATCAATAAGGCAACAATTTGCTGTTTCTGTTGAGTATCCTGGTCTAAAACCAAATTGATGTGGATGAAGAAGTTGACTGTCTTGTAAATAGTCTATCAGCTGTGTAGCTACAACTTTTTCAAGAACCTTAGACAGGACTGGTAAAATAGAGATTGGGCGGTAATTGCATATATCGTCTTTACTGCCTGATTTATGAACTGTTATGACGACAGCTTTTTTCCAGCCAGATGGGAATGTACTAGACCTAATGGAGAGATTAATGAGATGAGTCAGTGGTTTGATTAATATTTTGCTGTGCATTTTGAGAAAGGAGGTGCTCATATTGTAGATATAATTAGTTTTTGAGTTTGACAGTGTTTTAACAATACCAGCAATTAACTCCTCATTTACCTCATCGATGTGAAAAGAATCTGTTGGAAGTATGGAATTTGTGTTGTTGAGCACATTTGGCAGCACAAAAATTTTTGTTAAGTCTTCCACAGAGCCCACAAAGTATGAATTAAATTCATTTGCCAAAGTAGCCTTGTCACTGACGGTCTTGCCATTGATTCTAAGTTCCTTTACCCCCTTCTGATCGTTTTTTTTATTAGTTAAGTTATTTAAATGCCTCCATAGGGAACTGTTGTTACCCTTTGCATGATCTATCAGTTTACTGTAATAAGATACTTTTGATTTTCGCAGCTCTTGTACCACTTTATTTCTTAAACTTTTGTACACAAGGTGATCGTTTTGTAGTTTAGAGGTTAATGATGTTTTCAATGCATAGTCTCGCCTCTTCATAAGTTTTCTTATTTCATTATTTAACCATGGTAGGTTAATCTTCTGTTGTCTGCTATTAATTTGCTTTGTAAATTTTTCTATAGACTTTGTAATTGTTGCAGTTATAAAATTACAGCAATCATCTACTTCATTTATTGACATGAGCTGCTCCCAATTTTGATTCTCTAAGTGATGTTCAAACTCCTCATTTTTTGATTTGGGAATAATAAAATTTGACTTGTTAATATCGATTCCCCCAAAATACTGTAGTCACTTTTTAGTGAGTTTTCTGACAGCAAGAACCATGTTATGATCTGAGAGGCCAGTTACAAGATTATAGGTTCTGGTTATTCGTTCTGGTTTATTAGCGAATACCATGTCAATAAGTGTTCTCGATTGTTTGGTCATCCTGGTAGGTCCTTTGATCAATTGTTTGTAATTAAATTTAGTCATGAGGCTTTTCAGTTTCTGTTTTTCCTTATTATCAGACCAGTTGATATTGAAATCACCATAAAATATGGTTTCTCTGCTCCTCTCAAGTTGTTTAACCAGAGCACTTAATTCATTATAAAAAGAAGAATTGTGTGACGGTGGGTTGTACAATACTGCAATGTTGAAATTCATTACCGGTGAGAGGCATACGTTAACAGCTAAACATTCAAGTGAAGTATTCAAATCAACCAATTGACATTTAAATTTTTCTTTGATGTAAATTAAAAATTTGGGCCAGGTTGGGGGAGATTATCTGGATAATACTTCTAAAATTCATTTTTTACGCTCCTACTGCGAAAAAGGGCCCTCAGCTGGGCCCAAGCCATTCTCGACAGTTCAGAGGGCGCCACCTATACTCTTTTGAGAGATTTGTGGCCGAATTCACCCGTGCGTTTGACCGTTCAGAAAGTGAGGGAAATATCATGAGCTGCTTATTGTCACTCCATCAGGGTAGCCGGTCTGCTGCCGACTACTCTGTAGAGTTTCGGGTCATCGCAGTGGACTCGGGATGGAATGATGTTTCGTTACAAAGCGTCTTCCTCCAGGGTTTAAACGAACACCTCCAGGACGACCTAGCTGTTCATGTGGCTCCCTCCTTCTTGGATGGTTTAATTGACCAAGCTGTCAGTCTTGACAACCGTTACCGCGAGCACGCAAGGGAGCGCAAAGCCTCCTCTCGCCTGCCCAGTGAGCGTGCATCCCCTTCGTCTTATGACACAGCTGAAGCCGATTCTTCTGAGCCAATGGAGTTCAGCTGGGTCCACTTGACTCCGGAGGAATGCCAGAGGCGAAGGAGAATCAACAACTGCATGTATTGCGGCTCTCTCAAGCACACTCTGCAGGGTTGCCAGCTGAAGCCAAAATATGCGGCTGGTAAGTAATCGTGGGGGATCTGACTGGCGGGAAATCCAACAATCCCCCCGGTAACTTCTCCATTTCGGCCCTCATTCAGTTGCCGGGGGTCAAGAGGAGAGCTAATGCTTTGATTGACTCAGGGGTGGAGGAGAATTTCATCTCGCGGGATGTAGGCATCCCCATGATTAAATTGCCCGTGTCCCTAAAGGTCACTACTTTTTCGGGCAAAAGGGTTGCCCCTATTTCCGAAAAAACCCAACCGGTATCCGTCCTTCTTTCTGGCAACCACCGGGAGGCCATTTCGTACTATATTCTCCCTAAATCTGGTCACCCGGTGGTTCTTGGTTATCCATGGCTCCGGAAGCATAACCCTATTATTAATTGGGCCAATAATTCCATCTCTTCCTAGAGCCCGTACTGTTTAGCATCCTGTTTCAGTTCGGCTGAGTGTTCATCTAGGCTGTCCATCTCCTCCCCTTCGGCAGGGCAGCCGGACCTCAGCCTGGTGCCCGAGATTTATCATGATCTCAGAGAGGTCTTTCGCAAATCTAGAGCGCTATCTTTACCTCCCCATCGCTCTTACGATTGTGCTATGGACCTTCTCCCGGGCGCTCAACTGCTGTCCAGCTGGCTCTACAGTATTTCTGGGCCGGAGAGGGAAGCAATGGAGAGCTATATCAAAGATTCTTTGAACACCGGCCTTATTCGGCCTTCATCGGCCTCGCTTGGGGCAGGGTTCTTTTTAGTCGGGAGAAAGGACGGTTCCCTATGCCCGTGTATTGATTATCGTGAACTTAATGCCATAACGGTTAAGGATAAATACCCTCTGCCTCTGATAAATTTCGCGTTTGAGCTCCCTCAGTGCACATGGGTATTCACTAAATTGGACTTGCGGAACGTTTATCATCTGGTTCACATTCGTGAAGGGGACAAGTGGAAGAGGGCTTTTAAAACACATCTAGGGCAGTTCGAATACCTGGTGATTTGGACTCACTAATGTCCCTGCCGTCTTCCAACGTATGATTAATGACGTCCTCCACGATATGGTCAGTCAATTTGTTTTCGTATATCTCGACAACATTTTGATTTTTTCACACATGCCAGATGAACACACAGTCCATGTCAGGACCGTTTTGCAATGGCTCCTGGAAAACTGGCTCTACGTTAAGCCAAGAAGCGCAAGTTTTGTACTCACTCCACTTTTTTTCTGGGCTTTATCGTGGCTGAGGGGGAGCTGAGGGCCAATCCGGCCAAGGTGAAGGCTGTGCTAAATTGGCCTACACCCCACTCCCACAAGGAGCTTCAACGCTTCTTGGGGTTTGCAAATTTTTATCGCCATTTCATTAGAAACTATAGTGGGGTAGCACAGCCTCTGACCCAGCTGACCTCGGTAAAGGTGCCCTTTAAGTGGCTCAAGGCAGCTGAGCAGGCCTTTCACAAATTAAAGGGCTTGTTCTCTAATGCACCAATCTTGGCCCCAGTCAACCCTCAGCTTCAGTTTCTCTTAGAGGTGGATGCTTCTGATTTGGGGGTGGGCACTGTTTTGTTGCAGTATGCAGCCTCAGATCAGAAGCTCCATCCATGCGCGTATTTCTCCTGGCGGCTCACGCCTGCCGAGAGGAATTACGACATAGGAGATAGGGAGCTGTAGGCCATTAAGTTGGCCTTGGAGGAATGGAAACACTGGTTGGAGGGAGTGGCCCAGCCTATAATTGTGTGGACTGACCATAAAAATTTAGAATATGTTCGGATGACCCGCAGGCTGAATGCCAGGCAGGCCCGATGGGCCTTACTTTTTGCTAGATTTAATCTTACCATTACCTATCGGCCTGGCTCTTGCAATGTTAAACCGGACGCTCTCTCCCGCCAGTTCTGTCCTGACCCCCTACCCCTCCCTCCCTTTCCCAATCCATTGTCCCATTCTCTTGTTTTCTGGGAGCACTCACGTGGGCCATTAAGAAGGGGGTCCGGCAGGCTCTATCCACAGAGCTCATACCAGAAGGGGGTTCTGATGATCGGCTGTTTGTCCTGGATGCTCGCTGCAGTGACGTCATCAAGTGGGGCCACACCAGCTTTTTTGCTTGCCATCCTGGCATTACTTGGACTATCAACCTTATCCGTCAGGTGTTCTGGTGGCCCACTCTGCGGTCAGACATCCGGGAGTATGTCAATGCTTGCCAAACGTGCTGTCGTAACAAGAAGGACTCTTCACCCCCTTCTGGCTTTCTCCACCCACTCCCCATCCCCCACCGACCCTGGTCTCACATTGCCCTGGACTTTGTAACTGGACTTCCTCCATCCCAGGGTAGCACAGTCATCCTCACCTGTGTGGATCGCTTCTCCAAGGCGATCCACCTGGTGCCCCTCCCAAACTACCCTCCGCCCTTGAAATGGCGAACCTGCTCACCATTCACATTATCCGTTTACATGGTATTCCTATGGACACTGTGTCTGACGGGGGCCCGCAGTTTACCTCCCAAGTGTGGAAACCCTCCTGCCGCTCCTTGGGAGCCATCATCAGCCTTACATCTTGTTATCATCCTCAAAGTAATGGGTAGGCTGAGCGCGCCAACCAATCCCTAGAGGCCACCCTCAGATGGCAGCCTGCAACCCCACCCACCTAGCCTGGGTGTAGTACTTCCAGAATTCAGCAGTCTCAACAGCCACCGGGGTGACCCCATTTGAGGTTTCCATGGGGTACACCCCTCCTTTATTACCCATGGCGGAGAGGGACGTGGAAGTACCATCGGTGGTGGCCCACACTCGCCGCTGTAGCCGGATATGGAAGGTCACTCATGCTGCTCTTGCCCAATCAGCCGAACGGAACCACCACTACACTAATCGCAGGCGGGCTCCGGCTCCAAGGTACTCCATTGGGCAGCAGGTGTTGAATATTGGTAGGCGAGGTTCCATTGAAGACGGACTCCAGGAAACTTTCTCCATGCTTTCTGGGTCCATTTCCCATCATCCAGATAATCAATGATGTCACGGTCCTCCTCAAGCTCCCGCCGGCGATGCAGATACACTCCACCTTCCACGTTTCCAAGATCAAGCCATCTCCGTCAGTCGTCTCTGCTCTCCCCCGAAGCCCCCCCCTTCCCAGATCATCGACGGCCAGAGCACCTACACTGTCCAAAGGATTTTGGATGTTTGCTGTCCGGGCCAGGGGCTTCAATATCCCATCCACTGGAACGGCTACGGACCAGAAGATAGGTTGTAAATCCCTGGTTCCTACTTTCACGATAAGGGGATGGTCCGGGCCTTTCACAAGGCGCATCCTACCAGGCCCAGTGGACCATCAGGAGGCGTTCCTTGGGAGGGAGGGCACTGTCATGTTCTGGTGAGCACGCTCTTTCCCTGCCCATTGGCCCAACTTTCACCTACTCCAAGGGCAATCATCTCCACCTGTGTGATTGGATGCACCTGCTCCTTTGACTCGCCAGTGTTTAAATAGATCTTCTCTTCAATGCATGGGCACTGGCTCGTTGGGTAAACTACCTGCTGCAGCAGTAAGTTTTGTTGCTTCTCTTACCTGGAAAAACCTT
Source organism: Pholidichthys leucotaenia (assembly GCA_020510985.1). Classification (NCBI taxonomy): domain Eukaryota; kingdom Metazoa; phylum Chordata; class Actinopteri; order Cichliformes; family Pholidichthyidae; genus Pholidichthys; species Pholidichthys leucotaenia. The sequence continues at coordinate 21,494,458 of CM035837.1, forward strand.
GTAATATTTTGCTTACCTCTTATAGCTTGCTACCTCCTCTGTGGTGTGTCTATCAGGGTAGTTGCGCGCTCACCTGCCTTATCTCAACCATCACATCAGTGACCATCTTCACCCAGTCAGACTCCTCACCCAGCTCTACTCTTGCCATCCTACTTTGCCACAGGTTTGCCATATGTGCTGGATTCTTCTGGTGAGGTTCCCTTTTCTCTCCCACGTGAGTGTAGTCTCAGTGTCCTACTATTGTGTCTCCATCCTAATTCTCTGCTCTTGTCTCTTTGTCAGGCTGTGTTTTCACATGGCGAGAGGCATTTTTCCTTCACGGAGTCATTCTTTTGCATTAATAAAATTAATTCAAATTTGCTCTCTGTGTCACTGTGTGTTCCTCTGTTGCTATTCCCTGCACGTGAGCGGCTGATTAATTCCAGTCATGACAAACTCTCTGTTCATTGCTGATTTAAAGTCTTCAAACCCTGTTCTCATCGCTCATATGTCTGTTCGAATCTCAGCCATTTCATTCTCCAAAACCGCTCTGACTTCTGTCTTCATCATAGAAATAAAATCCGCTCACAGGGACAGCAACAATTCACACTTTAAATCTTTGGTATCAAGGGACCCGGTGGGGGCGTCGACATTGTGGCCACCTTTCCCACCGGAGGTCGAGGACATGGGCGGCGTGCTAATCCTCGGTGTTGCTGCAGTTGCTTGTTGCCCTTTGCCAGATTTACTTGTCATTATATGTCATTCATAATGGTCCAGTAGCGTTCGGGAGACTTTTCCACTAGTTTAACTGTAAAGTGCCTCTAATATATTTATTTATGCATTTGTTCTGCAGAGCCAAACCCTATATGTGCTACTCCATAGCTTGCTCAACAGTTCCCCATAGCTGAAGATTTTTGAAAAAAAAAATGCCTATGTACAGGGAAAAAAAATGTAAATTAATAGGAAAAAAATTGCAAATTTATGAGAAAAAATGTGCATGGGGAAAAGTAGTAAATTTGCATGAAAAAAAAGGCTACAACTTTACAACAAAAAAGATGCACATTTATGAGGAATAAAGTTCCAAATTTAAAAGAAAAAAGTTGCACTTTTATGTGAAAAAACACTGCAAATTTATGTGAAAAAGTTGCAAATTTACAAGAAAAAACATGCAAACAGAAAAAATCCGTATGCATTATATCAAAGAAACCTTACCGTGAACCAACAAATCCAATATTCATTCAATTACATACTCTTAAATTTAGAGATCTAGTAGATTATAATGTCATTCAAATCATGTACAAAGGAAATAATAAGTAAATACCTGTTAATATTCAGAGACTGTTTAAAAAAGTGAAAGCAAATATGAACTAAGAGGTAACTCTCTTTTTAATAAACCCAAGGTTAGAACAAATACAAAGTATCATTGCATGTCTGTCACTGGAGTTAAACTGTGGAACTATTGCTGTGAAAATATTAAAACATGTTCTACTCTGAAGCAATTCAAAAAATTGTACAAAGATAAGATAATCTTGTCATGACCCCCCCCCCCGCCCCGTGCACCCTTCCATTGCACGCGATGGGGAGAAGGAAGAATGAGGATTTAAACGCTAGAGTTCACCACACACACAATTATTGACTGCCAGTGTACAGATACAGACGAACCAGTGAATTGTGATACAATATGGCTGCGCTCGGGAGATGGGTAGCTCAACAAACTTGGGGGAACAGAAACTGGGCACAGCTTAAGCGTAGCAATTGTGCTGCGGAGAAGAAACACTGCCAGAAGCAAAGCGGAATACTGCCGAGGAAGAAACGCTTCTGGTTCAGCGTAGCAGCAACCACAAAGAAACGTTAACAATTTACTCACAAGTTGGAGCAGTCCCAAAAAATCCAGTTCTCCAGGCAAGCACAAATAATAGTCCCTCCTGACGTGATGATCACCCCGTGGAGAGCAGGAGTGACTCGTTCAATAACCCAACGGCATTTGTCTAGTGAAGAGCTGTTTAAATCCAAACGCCGCTGGTCACACAAGTTGGGAACACCTGAGGCGGGGGAAAGATAATTACCGGGGCTGGGACAGTTGGTGGAATCATGGAGCGCGAGGGGCCGTGGTAGGACCGACAGACTGTCAGCAGCGTGGGAAAAAGATCAGAGGCTGACTAACAACTGCCGGTCAGTTTGTGGCTAAAATGATGGAAAGAATACACAAAATGCACATAAACAGTAAAGCCAAAACCCACAAAGAGATCAGGGCCGAGCCAGGGAAAACCAAGCCGGCTTGGCTCATGACAGAGCCCCCCCTCTAAGGGGTGGATTCCCAGACACCCCAGGTAACACCAAGAAGCCCCCCCACCACCAACAATTGTGACAACAACAAACAACCCGATCCCGGGTGGGCAGAAGGGGGAACAGGAAGGACAGAACACAATGTCCTGCCCAGGGCCCACAATTAACCCCCCCCCCCCCAAGTCTATGGGCGTTGGGGCTCAGGAGACCACCCAGAGTCCCAGGCCCAGCAGATAGTCCGGTGGACGGTGTCCGGTGACCTGCCGGAACACGTGGGCCACCTGACCCAGGGAGTCCATTCTTCTGGCAGCTGGCCAATGTTGCTCAGCCACCAGGACTGAAGGGGTAAAACCAGGAGGCGGCCTGCCCGCTGGAAGGCTCACAGGTGAGCAACAGGAACGGGGAAAGGGGACCTCCATGGTGTAAGGCAGGGAAAAGGGGACCACGGCGTCCTCAGGGTGGTCCGTAGTTGCACCCACGGTGAGCCCCGACCGAACCGACTCCTCTGCACCCACAATGGACTCCAGCATGAGCCTAACTGCACCCACGATAGACTCCAGCGGGAGCCTAACTGCACCCGTGGTGACCTCAAGCTGAGACTCAGCTACACCCATGATGGCTCCCAACTGGGCCGGCTCTGCTGCACCCACGATGGCCTCTGGCAGAGGCTCAACTGCACCCATGGTGGACCACGATTGGGTCGAAGCTGCACCCACGGTGAGAGGACCGACCCACAGAAACACCAGGTGGAGGAGGCAATCGATGGGGGGAGCCCTGATGACCTTGGCAGGAGGGGCTGAAGCAGCGACGTCCTCCCTCGGCAGGGCCAGACCCCCGGCACCCTCCAGCAGTGACTCTGTAGCACCCACGGTGGGCCCTGACTGGGCCAGAGCTGCCCCCACGATGGTCCCGGTCTGGGAAGTGGCTGCACCCACGATGGGCTCCAGCTGGAGCACCATTGCACCAGCGGTCCCCCCATCTGGGGCCTCATTGCTCCAGCGGTGGCCTCCCCAGCGAGGGAGGTGGTGCTCCTAGCACCTTCTGGCACTGGATCCCGATCCTCGGCGGCTTCTGGTGAAGGCAGCTGCTCTCCGGCAACCCTGGTTGGGGGCTCTGACCCCGGAGGGAGAGAAAAAGGGACCAGGTCAGGGTCGCCAGCAGCGACAGAGCCCGGTGAGGCAGCCCCGAGGGCTGCTACGAGCTGCCCCAGGCCCTCCTCGCCATGAGTCGGGCAGCGTGACATAGACAAATGAGGAGTTGGCGTTATGGAGCACGCTTGCCTGAACTCGGGCTCCACCGCCATCCAGGACTCCGGCGATTTGGGGTGCACAGCCTCCATTGTCATTTCCGGTGCTGTGCCCCCGCCGACCTCCTCTGGGACCGCCAACCTATCGTCGTCATCGGTTGGCAACCCCGGTGATGGCAGCTCCTCTCCGGCAACCCTAGTGAGGGGCTCGACAGGTATGGGAGAGGAGAAAAGGTTAGGGTTGCTGGCAGTGGCAGAGTCCGGCGAGGGGAGTCCAGGTACAGCCAGGAGCCGCACCCGGCTCTCCTCCCCAAGAGCCAGACAAGATCTCTCAATCATTGATAAATGAACTACAGGAGAGATTACTTGCCTATGCTTGAGCTCCACCACCATCCAGGACTTCCACGCTGTCGACGGTGATGGTCCGGATCCCGTCGGCTGGGGGTCAGGTCTGGGGGACGGCTCTCCTGCGGCGGTCCCTGCAGCAGGCCTGATGGTGGTTGCAGTCCTGGTCCTCAGACGCTCCTCTTCCACCCCGTGGTTGACTGTGGCTAGCCGATTAGCCCACTCCTCATCTGAGGGTGAATCCGTGGGCTAAGCAGGCGTAGGAGGTGGACCCCTCACAGCCAGGGAAGTGCATCCTCGGACCCTCCGCTCATAATGCTCCTCCTCGACCCGGCGGTTGACAAAGACAAGCAGACTTGCCCACTCCTTGTCTGCCGGAGTGGTTGCAGGGGAACGCCTCCATGCAGGCTCCTGGGCAGGATCATCCAGGGCCTCAACCTCCTCTATCATCTGGTGGCCTGGTTCTTGGTCCGGCAGGCCCTCAGGGAGAATGGGAGGAGACACGGAGAGGGGAAGGAAACAATCATTACTTGCAGCAGGAGGGAAGGACCCAGTGGACTGCTGATACTGGGCCTCCCCTTGGGAAACAGGCAAGATTCAGTATTAAAGAATGATTCAGAATGAAAAAAATACTTGCCTGTCATCCCAGTTCATGACCTCTGCAGCTGCAGAGGGCAGGAATTCACCCCTCTCCGTGCCAGCAATGATTTCGACCACTCCGCAGGCTATTGGAGGAGCTGGCTACCTGATGACGAAGGTAAGCGTGGCCGGGGTGAATCCAATGGATCTCTCGGTGGCTCAAGTGATGATGGCCGCTGGAGAAGAGGAGGAATTCTCCCGGTGTTCCCCTGCGGGACTACACTGTCCTTTATGTGCCCGGATCGACTGTGCTGGAGCGAGTGGAGGGTCGAGCAACGCGCCACGGAGGCTGCCAGTTTGCAGGTAAGCAGACCTCCATTCCGGCATGAATCTGTGGAGGCACGACAAATCCCTCTCAGGTCCACTGGTAGCGAGAAACTTATACACATAGCTCTGGATGTAGAAAGCTGCCACCTCCCCCTCCTTGCTCGGGGACCCCGCTGCCGCTCCCTTTCTCTGGCGGTACCAGGGCATGACAAACTCCAACACAGGTTAGTCCAAAACAAAGGAACAGTTATACTAATGGAAAAAAGTGACGTATGGGTGAACTCACTAAATCCTTTTTCGCAGTTGGGTCATTCTGTCATGAACCCCCCATGCACCCTTCCATTGCACATGGTGGGGAGGAGGAAGAATGAGGATTTAAACGCTAGAGCTCACCACACACACATTTATTGACTGCCAGTGTACAGATACAGACAAACCAGTGAATTATGATACAATATGACTGCGCTCGGGAGCGCAGGGAAGACAACGGGTAGCTCAACAAACTTGGGGGGAATGTAAACTGGGCACAGCCTAAGCGTAGCAATTGTGCTGCGGAGAAGAAACGCTGCCAGAAGCGAAGCGGAATACTGCCGAGGAAAAAACGCTTCTGGTTCAGCATAACAGCAACCACAAAGAAACGCTAACAATATACTCACAAGTTGGAGCAGTCCCAAAAAATCCAGTTCTCCAGGCAAGCACAAATAATAGTCCCTCCTGACGTGACGATCACCCCGTGGAGAGCAGGAGTGACTCGTTCAATGACCCAACGGCGTTTGTCTAGTGAAGAGCTCAGTGGCACGGTGGTTAGCACTGCGGCAGCACAGTTTACCCTTGGCCGGGGGATCGTGGGGATCGTGGGATCGTGGGTTCGATCCTAGCCCCCGACCAACAGTGATCTGTGTGGAGTTTGCATGTTCTCCCCGTGTATGCATGGGTTTACCCCGGGATTTCTCTGGTTTCCTCCCACATGCCAAAAACATGCAGGTTAGGTTAATTGGAGATTCTAAAGTGGCCCTAGGTGTGAATGTGTGTGTGAATGGTTAAGGGATAGCGCCGTATCGTGGCTGCTTCATCCATCCAGGTGGTGGATGACCCTCAATTTCCCCTCTGGGGATCAATAAAGTATACTAAAATTTAAAAAAAAAAAAAAAGAGCTGTTTAAATACAAATGCCGCTGGTCACACAAGTTGGGAACACCTGAGGTGCAGGAAAGATAATTACCGGGGCTGGGACAGTTGGTGGAATCATGGAGCGCGAGGGGGCGTGGTAGGACCGACAGACAGTCAGAGGCTGACTAACAGCTGCTGGTCAGGCAGTGGCTAAAATGATGGAAAGAATACACAAAATGCACATAAACAGTAAATCCAAAACCCACAAAGAGATCAAGGCCAAGCCGGGGAAAACCAAGCCGGCTCGGCTCATGACAAATCTCTCAGTATCTCACTGTAAATGCTAGGAGATAAATTTGTAATAGCTTAAAAGTTTTTGTTGTTTTTTTTTTCTATTTGTTCTATTTGATTTTCTTTGTTGATTTTGGGTATGACTTAAATTTTTATGTTATTGATTTTAAAATTGTAACGGGGTAGGCACTATAGAAGCACCTGCTTCAACCTACACCCTGTCAGTTGTTCTTTTATGTGGTCTACATATTTTTGTTGTTCTTATTGTATGCATCTTCATTATCGAATAAATTCATTCATTCATTCAAATTGATGAGAAAAAAGTAACAAATTTATGAGAAAAAGTTGCAGATTTTTTAAAAAAGTTTTGCAAATTTATGAGAAAAAGTGGCAGATTTATGGAATCGTTGCAGATTTAAGAGAAAATGCAAACTTATGAGAAAATAAGTTACAAATTTATGAGAAAAAAGTTGCAGATTTAAAAGAAAAGTTGAATGTAGTGTTCCAAATTTGCAAGTTTTTGGTTTCTTTTACATTTAAATTTGGTGGTTCAAAGTCTTGTGTAACATGAGATGCCCCCCCACCCCGAAAAAAACTCCCAGATTTACACCTATGGCTGTAGTATTTAGTCCCAGAGATATTTTGGCCAAAGCCTGTCATCGCTTTTCATTAAGACCTCTGGGAGCTGTGCCTACATGTGGAAAAACGGCATGGATTGTTTCTGCTGTTTCACCAGTGTTTCACCAGCATCTTAACAAGTCATGTTAAAAACATCTTTTAAAAGTCTGAAATTTACCTTCCTTACACGTTTTTTTTTCCTGTCTTCAGCCAACCAGTGAAGAAGACCTCTGCCCCATCTGCTACGCTCACTCCATCTCTGCCATCTTCAAACCCTGCTCACACAAGTCCTGCAAATGAGTTCACACAGACACACCCAGAACCATGCAGATCCACCGGCGTCGCCAGCTCTCACACTTTGGGCGTGAGACTCACAGGCGCACTTGGCCCAAATTACTCTCACACTTTTATGTCGAATGACGTGAGATTAACATATGTTAAACCAGATATTTCCTGCACAAAATCAACATTAAAACATGACACAAAAGTCTGGTAATGTAGGGAACCCACGCTGGGATATTCATCTCAGACTGGAAGCAGAGGGGAGGTAAATTATTCCTCTGCCGGTAGAGCGTGGGGGATTAAACAGAGGAGGTCAATACGTATGGTAATGGGAGAAGTTATGGTAATGCAGCAGGAAGGAGTAGCTGCAGGGACAGTAAGGGGTGAATGGTTGAATGTATTGTGATGCAAGATTTCAGGCAGCAGGGGGAAGGAATGAAGTGATATAAAAGGAGAGAACCTGGTGTATTGAAAAAGACTTTTTCTGTGTATGAATGAAGGAGAGAGAGAAATAAAGTTTGTCTGCTGTGCAAGTCTGGTTCCTTTATTTGCACTCTCCACACTGGTGACCCTTGACGAATTTTGGAACACAAGACAAGAACCCCGGAGTCGGCCCGGACGGGAAGCCCCAGCAACGCGGCAAGCATCCCAGACACTGCCCGGACGGAAAGCCCCAGCAACGAGCCCTCACAGTGAATGCGGCGGCGTCGGAACCCAGTGAGATGACCAGCAGAGGCGAGGAGCCAGCAACGGTAGCGGCAGCGGGGGCCAGAAAGTGCCAGAGAGACACGGTCTGCTCCTACCACCGCCATTTTGGAGAGAACGCAAGCCGATGTGTGCCACTGTGCCAATTCAAGCGTTAGGGAAACACCAAGGCTGGCAGTCAGTAGCAGCTGCGACCGCCGGTGAAGAAAACAAGCTGCTCTACGTGACGGACTCGTGCTCAGGGAGATGGTTCCTCGTAGACACCGGCTCCCAAAAGAGCCTCATCCTGCCATCCTACGCCCACCGGCTAGCGGGAGCTAGCGGCCCCGAGCTGATAGCCGCAAACTGTTCGGACATTAGGACTTTGCCGTACGTACGAGTGGACATTCATCATAGCGGCATGCAGTTTCCTGATCTTGGGAGCTGATTTTCTGTGTGCACACGGGCTGCTAGTCGATGTTGCTAACAGACGCCTGATTAATGCAATGTCTTTTGATTCTCTCCCCTGTACAGCTCGAGGGGCCGGGCCAACAACGCTAGCCAACGTCACAGCTCCAGGCGGTAAGTTCCACACACTGCCCACTCAGTTCCCAGCACTCAAGGTCCCGACATTTTCGGCCGCCAACACTAAACACGGGGTGGAACACTTTATCACCACCACTGGGCTGCCCATTTTCGCACGACCTCGGCGCCTGGACGCAGCTAAACTGGCCATAGAGCACGAGGAGTTTGTCAACTTGGAAAGGTTGGGCATCATCAGGCGCTCAAACAGCCCAGGGGCATTCCGAAGGCCGAGGGATCATGGCGACCGTGCGGAGATTTCCGCAGATTGAATAACGCCACAGCGCATGACCGCTACCCAATTCCCCATATTCAGGATTTTTCCGTTCACCTCACCGGGGCACGTATTTTTTCTAAAATAGACCTGGTCCGTGGTTACCACCAGGTCCCGGTGCGCGCAGAGGATATACCCAAAACAGTGGTAATAACTCCATTTGGCTTGTTTGAGTTTTTACGCATGCCCTTCGGATTAAAAGGCGCGGCACAGACATTCCAACGCATGATGGATGCGGTGTTGCGCGATCTGCCATTTGTGTTTGTGTACCTGGATGACATCCTGGTGGCCAGCGCGTCCAAGGACGAACACGTAATCCACCTCAGGACGGTTTTCCGGAGGTTGGAGGAGCACGGGTTAATAATCAACCCCGTGAAATGCCAGCTCGGCGTGACGGGGATTGATTTTTTGGGGCACCGCATCTCACCGGAGGGAACAATACCCTTGCCAGACAAGGTGCGTGCCGTAGCGAATTTTCCCCGGCGTCAGACAGTCAGGGCGCTGCAAGAGTTTTTGGGGATGGTTTGGGCAGTGGCTTGACTTTGCTTGGAGCTTTGCTCGGAGCCGGTCTAGAATGGAGCCGTGAGGCGCCTCCTTCCCTCCACTAGCCTTGGGTGCGTACCTTGGGCAAGTGCTAGTACACCCACAGCCTCCCTTGCCAGGGTCACGGCACGGCAGTTATGTCATCAACTCGATGGCATCTCTGGCACTGCATCATTGGCGCTTCTGAATGTCAACTCGGCTTCAGCTGCGGCAGGTGTCTCTGACTGTCTACTCGGCTTCAGTTACGGCAAAATGCAACAAGCCTCTCTACAACCATCTCAGCTTTGCTGTGTTGTCAACCAACAGAGTACCTCGCCAAGGGACACTGCCTATGTGCCAAGCAGTGTTGTCATCATCATAGGTGCAGCCCCACAGTTTTCAATGGAAGCACAGTTAAGGAGAGTAGATATGGCTACCGCATACGGGGGAACCGATGCGCCACTCAATATGGCAGTGGCGACAAGTGGACGAAGTCCGTGTACTGCAACCGCATCCGGGGTAACCGACGAACAACACCATCGACCTTCTGTTTCGAACTCATGCAAACAATTCCTCAATCTCGATGCTTGGAATGTCCGTACAACCAACGACAGTGAGTCTTCAATCAGACCTGAAAGAGCAACAGTCCTTATCTGTCGTGAGTTAGAGAAAGCGACCATTGACATCTGTGCCCTAAGCGAAGTTCGGCGACCTGGCACTGGAAACATAGTTGAGAGGGGTCACACAATCTTTTGGAGTGAAGGAAAAGAGAGAACAGCTGGCGTTCGCTTTGCTATCTCCAACAAGCTAGCTGCTCAAGGTATCACCCCTACACCAATCAGCAACAGGCTCATGTCAATGCGCATACAGCTAAAGGGAGGAAACAATCTAACTCTCATTAGTGTATATGGGCCAACCATGCAAAGATCTCAGGAAGAAAAAGAGCAGTTCTATGAAATGCTTGGCAGCTGTACATCTGCCGCCAAGATGGACATCATCATCATCCTGGGCGACTTTAACGCTCGAGTGGGCAAGGACTGGAAATCGTGGCCGAATATAATTGGAAAACATGGCGTTGGTAAAATGAACTCCAACGGGCTTATGCTCTTAGAATTCTGCACCAGATTCCAGCTCAGTGTCATGGGTACTATGTTCCAACAGAAAAACACCTTAAAGAACACATGGCAACACCTACATTCAAAGCACTGGCACCAAATCGACCATGTACTATCCAATAAGGCCGCAAAACCATATGTCACAGTGACACGAGTCAATCGAGTAGCAAATTGCTTCACCGATCATAAGCTCCTTGTTTCTAAGTGCCTGTTCTTTATTAATAACAAGAAGAGTGGTACAAGGCCTCCCAAGAAGCTAGACATACATTTGGATGATGACAAAAAAGCATTACTGGAGTTCTTCTTAGACGAAAAGTTGTCTACCTGTAAGATGGACTTTGATGAACTCAGAGTTATTCTCCAGAATGCTGCCACCCATGTCTTCGGCAAAAAGAAACAAGTGCAGAATGACTGGTTTGATGATCAGGACCAAGAAATTCAAAAGCTGCTTCAAGACAAGAACTTGGATGGGCATGTTCTAAGAAGGCGGATCAGAGAGCTAAAGAATGACTGGTTTCGGCGCAGAGCTGAGGAGGCAGAGCGGCACTCTCAGGAGAAGAACCACAGAGAGTTCTATGCTACCCTCAATGCTGTCTATGGCCCTAGATCCAGAAGCACCCATCCTGTGAAGTCCAAAGATGGTGAGCTCCTGACTGCTCCTGACAAGATAAAGGACAGATGGGTTGAACACTTCAGCGACTTCTTAAACCAACCAACGGATGTTGACTTGAGCATCGTCGATGACATAGACCAGCTTCCAGTTATCGAATCAATGAGCCTCCCAATTGAAGACCAAGAACTTGACCAAGCCCTTAGAAACACCCGATTAGGAAAGAGCCCAGGTCCAGATGGTATTCTACCTGAAGTACTTGTGCATGGAGGACGCCGCTTAAGAGCTTTCCTACTTGTCCTATTCAACATCTGCTGGACTACAGAGATTATCCCAACCGACTGGATAGACATCATCATCGCAATTCTGTTCAAAAAAGGTGACAGAAGCCTCTGTGGTAATTACAGAGGAATTTCACTGCTCAGTGCTGTCAGTAAAGTCTTCGCGGGCATCATCTTGCAGAGGCTTCACCTGTTAGCAGAATATATCTACCCCCAGTCGCAGTCGGGGTATCGAAATGGTAGAAGTACAATAGATGGGATTTTCACCCTTCGCCAGCTGATGGAAAAAACAAGAGAGCAGCGCACATGTTTGTACATAGCCTTCGTGATTTTGTGAAGGCGTTTGACACGGTCAATCGCGAGCTCCTCTTCATCATCCTTGGCAAACTTGGCTGTCCTCCAGAGTTTATAAGAATCATCAAGAGACTATACACGGACGTGCACGCCCGACTTGCTATCAGTGGTGAACTCACCCAATCCCTTGAATACAACAGCGGGGTCAAGCAGGGGTGTAAACTAGCTCCAACACTCTTTGGCATGTACGCAGCAGTCCTACTTTGGCTCGCTTTCAAAGAAATCAAGCACACCTGCAGCGTACAGATCAGACTGTGTTACGATAGCAATCTTTTTGACCTCCGCAGATTAAAAGCGAAATCCAGAGTCCTCACAGAATATATTAGAGAAGCTCAGTATGCTGACGATATCGCAATTTTCAGTGATACACCAGAGGGCCTGCAGACGTTATTATCCTCCTACAATGACGTCGCTAAGAGAATGGGTCTCTGCATCAACACGGTCAAAACAGAAACCATGTGTATTGGCAATACAGCTGAGTTCTTTATTGACGACATCAAATTGGCCAACGTTACTCGCTTCAAGTATCTTGGCAGTTATGTCAGCAGTGACTGCTCTATGAAGGGGGAACTTGCATCTCGCATCCAAGCAACATCGTGTGCTTTTGGCCGTCTGCGCAAGAGGGTGTTTGATTTGCATGACCTCACAGTCTCTACCAAAGTCGCAGTTTACAATCAGTGCCTTATGCCCCTCCTGATGTATGGCAGCGAAACCTGGACCCTTTACCAGCATGAAGTCAGGCAGCTTCGCATAATCCAACAGCGTCACCTTCGCCTTATACTAAACATCAAGTGGGACGATTTTATCAGCAATGAGGAGGTGCTGCGGCGGGCACACGTCGAAGACATCGAGATCAAGCTTGTAATGAGTCGCCTGCGCTGGTTAGGTCATGTCTGTCGAATGAATGATGATAGGCCGGTGAAGGAACTCCTGTATTGTGAGCTGGCTCATGCTTCTCGCAAAGTAGGTCGACCCAAACTCCGTTTTAAGGACACATGCAAAAATGCATTGAAGTGTGCCGATGTTTTAGATCAATGGCAATTGGTCGTACATGATAGAGCGGAATGGAAGAACCTCACGAGGAAAGTTTGCAGGGCGCATAATTCAAAGAGAGTGATGGCTTACGAGAAAAGACGGGCTTGACGTAGAGCGGAGAGGAGTAAGGAAGGAACTGTGGATATACCCGTTTCGGGTGAAAGGCGATGACATTAATTTTTATAACCGGTTCCTCCCCCACGCAGCTCAGCTCATGAAGTCATTGTACGCCGCGCTCAAGAAACAGAAACCAGCGGACAGAGTTGACTGGACTCCTGAGCGGGAGCAGGCATTCTCTGAGGTTAAAACAGCCCTGGCAAACGCCGCAATGTTGGCACACCTGGACCCAGCGGCTTGGATAGCGCTCACCACCGACGCCTCGGACATGGCCATAGGGGCCGTCGTGGAGCAATGCGTCGCCGGTTCTTGGCAGCCGCTCGCTTTTTTCAGCAGGGCTTTGCGCGACAGTGAGCGTAAATACAGCGCGTTCGACAGGGAGTTGCTGGCTCTCCACCTGGCCATATGCCACTTCCAGTTCTGGCTGGAAGGGCGCAGCTTCACTGCGTTCATTGACCACAAGTTGCTAACATTCACGATGGCCAAGGTTTCATAACCATGGTCGGGCTGGCAGCAGAGACAGCTAGCCGCGATCTCGGAGTTTACGACCAATATTCCGCATGTGGCCGGTAAACTGAATGTGGAGGCGGACTGCCTCTCGCGAATAGTAGTTTCCCCAGTCTGCGTAGGGATAGATTATACAGCCATGGCCACAGAGCAGTTTGGCGATGTGGACATGTGCGCGCTCCAGTCTGGACCAACAGGGTTAAGGCTGAAGAGCAGAGTACTGCAAAACGGAACCCCCCCCTAATCTGTGACGTCTCCATGGGATCCCCGCGCCCGGTGGTCCCAGTTGTTTGGCGCCGCCGAGTGTTTGAGTCAGTTCACGCTCTGGCGCACCCAGGAGTGCACACGTCATTCAAAATCGTGGGAGCGAAGTTCGTATGGCCGGGCCTGCGCAAACAAGTGAAAGAGTGGGCTGCAGCCTGCGTAGCGTGCCAACGAGCCTAAGTACACAGACACATGAAGGCCCCTTTGGAGCTGTTTCGTATACCAACTAAGATGTTCAACCACATTCACGTGGACCTCGTGGGCCCCCTACCGCCATTGCAGGGGTTCACGCACCTTCTGACAGTGGTGGACCGCACCACACGCTGGCCAGAAGCAGTCCCGCTAGCTGCAACCACATCCACGGATGTGGCACGCGCCTTTTTGACAACATGGGTGGCACGTTTTGGCATACTGTAGAACATCATGTCCGATAGGGGCCCTCAGTTTGTTTCCGACCTCTGGTCCGCGATGGCCCATAGCCTGGGTGTAGCAATTCATCGCACAACTGCGTACAACCCACAGTCCAATGGGTTATGCGAGCGTTTCCATAGGTCACTGAAAGCAGCGCTCAGGGCTTCGCTGATGGATGCATACTGGGTAGACCGGTTGCCGTGGGTTTTGTTGGGGTTGCGTTCCGCACCAAAAGAGGATTTGGAGGCTTCCCCGGCGGAGCTTGTTTTTTCTCAGCAACTGCAGCTCTCCAGGGAATTTTTACCAGATAATCCCGCGCCGGACAACTGTCTCAGCGTTCGCAGCATAGCGCAGATACAGGCACACTACCAGGCCAGGCCCACCACTGTTTTCCACGCGCTTTTGTGCCAAAAACATTGAAGAACGCGGCATTCGTGTTTGTCAGGCACGATGCCCACTGCCCCGCATTGCGCCCACCCTACGATGGCCCATTCAGAGTGCTAGAACCAGGAGACAAACATTTTTTGTTAGATTTGGGGGGTCGTCGAGAGAAAATATGTATAGATAGACTTAAGTCCGCCTTTGTGGTGGCGGACGAGCAAGTGATGTTGGCTCGGGCTCCTCAGCGTGGAAGACCCCCACTGAGAACTCCCCAGGTAAAAGATTCATCAGAGCACCCACACAGACAAGTCAAATGCCCCCCCCCTCGCTATTGCCCACCTACAGACAGACAAACCCCCAAGAGCCCCCCACCGGCACAACAGCGCCGTGGAGTCGAGGAACCCTCGTTACAGCAGATATGGGAGGAGAATGAAGCCAAAAGGACGTGAGGGTTGAAACTCAGTCCGAGACTTGGCGGGGGGGCGGGACCCACGCTGGGATATTCATCTCAGACTGGAAGCAGAGGGGAGGTAAATTATTCCTCTGCCGGTAGAGCGTGGAGGATTAAACAGAGGAGGTCAATACGTATTGTAATGGGAGAAGTTATGATAATGCAGTAGGAAGGAGTAGCTGCGGGGACAGTAAAGGGTGAATGGTTGAATGTATTATGATGCAAGATTTCAGGCAGCAGGGGGAAGGAATGGAGTGATATAAAAGGAGAGACCCTGGTGTATTGAAAAAGACTTTTTCTGTGTATGAGTGAAGGAGAGAGAGAAATAAAGTTTGTCTGCTGTGCAAGTCTGGTTCCTTTATTTGCACTTTCCACAGTAACGTCTTTCCTGGGGTCTACGGGTTTGTTTACAGTTTGCAAATGCTACTTCCTGTATAGAAGTTCTTATTTTTGAAAATGAATGTACTTTTTTCTGTTAAATTTTTTACTTTTTTCTCATCTGTTCACAACTTTTTTCATATTTTTTTTTCTTGTAAACATGCAACAAAAAATGTTTTTTAACAGGGGGTATGGGGGTATTCACCAATTTAGCATAAAGTACAAACGTATAAATGTAAATTGGGTACAAATTTGCCAGAATGAAAGTACAAATGATAAAAGATGCCAATTTAAAAATGTTGTTAAAAGCTCCAAATTGCAATCTAATTACACAGAATAAACATTTAACCAGTATCTAGATGAACATTGCAAATTTACAAGAAAAAAGTTGAAAATTTACATGGGAAAAATTGCTAATTTTTGAGGAAAAAAGTTCCAATTTTATAAGAAAAAAGTTGCAAATGTATGAGAAAAAAGTTGTAGATCTACAAGGAAAAAATTTGCAAATTTAAGAAAAATAGCCACAAATTTTTAAGAAAAAAGCTGCAAATTTATGAGAAAAAAGTTGCAAATCTGCAAGAAAAAATGTGCAAATTTAATAAAAACAGTCAATTTTAAAAAAAAAGTGCATATTTATGAGAAAAAAAATTGTAGATCTACAAGAAAAAATTTGCAAATTTAAGAAAAATAGCCATAAATTCTTAAGAAAAAAGCTGAAATTCACAAAGGATGCCACAACCAGTTATTGGGTTTAGGGGGCAATTGCTTTTTCTCATAAGGTCAGGCGGGCTTGGAGAGCTTTTTTCCCCCGTTAAAGGGGTCATTGACTGAAAAATAGTGTGTTTGTAGGGTTTAACTGTCTGAAAAGAGTCTACTGATCACTTAATTATCAAAAAAAATTCAAAACAGTCAATTCTCAAAAAAAAAAAAAAAAGCACAGTGTTTGTCTTGTTTTTCTCTCCCAGAAACACCAGAAACGTTTTTGACTCTTACCGGTAAATCATATACAGTATGTCACGATTAGAAAAAGCAAACCCACCACGGTCCTAAAGACCCACCCACTGCTCTATTATTGGCCCATCTATCTGTCTGTCATGTAGATGGAATGGGCGGGGGGTAAAGGTTGCCTGTTAGCCCCCGAGCTAACACTGGTACCAGGAGGCTGTTATTTGGTTGCTACTTTCTTCAGATCTTAGTCACCCTAATAGCTATCCCTGTTACCGTTCCACAGTCGGGGGGTATGCCTCGCGTTACTCTGGCCCCACTCCCAGTGGTTTTGTTGTGATGCCACAGCAGATTGCCAGTACCGGTATACTGGTTGCTGCAAACAACCTGGCCCAGGACCAGAGGCTGCTGACTAGAGGCTGCTGACTCTCATGGCTAGCTCCCCCACAGTCCTCCGGGGCTCCACGTGACTCTGCTTTTGCAGGGTAGCCGCCTCATGAGGGGGCATCCCCCATCTGGCCGCAGAAGCGGGACACTGCCCTTTGAGATCCCGAGGCTCTGTAGCTCAGCTCGGCCTCTGGCTGGCAGCCTCCAATTCTAGGTCGGGTCAGTTATGTCAAACGGGGGGCGCGTGGTGCTGGCGAATTGCTGTGGAGTCACAGCAAGGTTGTTGGGAGGTGGGCTGAGGTGGTGTGCGCTGTGCTGTTGACTGTGGGGCAGTGAATCAGCGCCACTCATCTGAACTAGAAGGATGCTGAAAGCTAGAAGCCAGTCAGCTAATGGCTAACTGACGTAAGAAGGAGGGCGGAGTTGAATAGGTGAAGGATGTTTCTTAAAGTGACAGTCTTTAAATCAGAATGTTTCAAGAAAGCCAGGGAAAATACAAAACAAATGTTTCAGTAATTAAAAAATAAAGAAAATGTGAACAAAATATGTCACAAACACTTGGTTAAGACATGAGTGAGCTGTTAAAATGTGGAAAAAGTGCAGTGTCCCCTTTAATAAGTGAAATCATCATTTAAAAACTGCATTTTGTATTTACTTGGGTTATTTTTGTCTAATATTAAAATTTTGTTTGATCTGAAACATTTAAGTCGGACCAATATGCAAAAATATAAGAAATCAGGAAGGGGGCAAATACTTTTTCACAGCATTGTATGTTACCTTTAATACTGCAGTGACACTTTGATCAACGTCATTATTCGATGCCAGTATACTTTTTTTCACTATGGGTGTAGAGGGTGGAGTATGTGGCATATCAGCATGTTCACATTTATAGGATTGTGATTTATAAAATAATCTTTTATGTAAAGATGTGCATATAAATGGTTTATAAATATGATTTTTGGGGGGTAAACCATTTTGAACTTTTTTTTTTTATCTAAACTTTTAATATGGAACCTTCTTATTATTTTATGAATGAGGCTCCTGGATGGTTGTGAAGGTCCAGCAGATTAAATTTGTTGCTGATTAATTCAGTCACTATAATATCCCAGGATGGAGACCCTTAATGCAATCAGCAAATTGTTCTTTGCAGACTGCTAATGCTGTTGTTCCCTTTCAATCGGGCTAAAAAGAAAGTGATTCATGTGAAGATTGTTTTTTTGTTTTTTTTTTCAAAACAACACCATCTACTGTGGTTACTTAAGAAAAAGCTCTTTTTTTAATTTCTATAATAGAAGTAAAGTAATAAAAGTTTAGAAACAATGACAGTGTGAGATTTTCTAATCTTTAAATTGATTTTGTGGAAAAATAATTATTTCTTTAAAGAGCATTTCTGAGGTTAAACACACCATTTAATTAATACAGTATGTTAAGAAATGTTTCAATAAGCACATATTACAAAAAATATTGTTGTCTATACCTTACAACAACTTTTCGAGCCCCTTCTAAAAAACATCAGTCTGGTTGTGATCTGCAGTAGTTTGTTCATTCATTTCAGTTTGGTAATTCATATGAGGGACCATAGTCTTATGATTATGAACCTGTTAGACATCATAGAGACCAGGAAGCAAAGGGGGACTAGGAGAAATAACGGCCAGCAGCTAGAAATGAATTTGTGGTGTGAGGGGAACCAGTGGAGAACCACACAGCTGTTATGGTGAGTGAGTAAGCTTACCGTTATTGTTGACTTATGATAGTTAATGCTGTGAAAATGCTCTAACTGTATCTGTCACACATGTAGCACCTTTATTTTGAGGCTGTGGAGAAAGGAATAATCAGGCTGATCGTTCAGAGCAGATGAAACTTTATTCTTCTCCCTCTCACATCCACCAGAATCCAAAACATTAAAACACAGGTTGCAGGCACTCTCTTTTATATTAACACTCCTCCGCTACCTGAGGTGCTGTATTAACATATCAACCCCCCATGACAATTCCCCTTGTCCCCCAGCACCTTTGATCTGCCATGCCCTTCAGTCTGAGGGAAAACTACTGAGTGGCTTTCCACCACCCCCCACCCCCCAGACTCTCAGACTGAGCCTTAACCCTCATGTCCTTTGGGCTTCAGCCTCCATCCACAGCTGCTGTAACGGGGGAATCTTCGGCTCCGAGGCGCTGCTGTGCCGGTGGGGGGTTCCTGGGGGTGCGTGCGTCTGTGGGGGGACAATGGGGGGGGGGGACACCTTCAGCATGCTCGTGTGACTGATCTGATGAGTCATTCACCTGGGGAGCTCTCAGTGGGGGTCTTCCGGGCTGAGGAGCTCAGGCCAACACCACCTGTTCGTCTGCTAAAACAAAGGTGGGCTTATGCCTGTCTATACAGATTGTCTCCCGGAGACCCCCCAAGTCTAATACAAAATGTTTGTCCCCGGGTTCCAGCACTCTGAACAGGCCATCGTAGGGCAGATGCAATGGGGTCCGGTGGGCATCGTGCCTGACAAATATGAACGATGCATCCTCAAAGTCTTTGGCACAAAAGTGCTGGGAAAACAGTGGTGGGCCGGGCCGGGTAGCATCCCTGCCCCTGCACTATGCTGTGAATGCGGGGACAGATTGGTGTTCGGCGTGGGGTTATCCGGCAAAAATTCCCCAGGGAGCCGCAGTGGCTGGGAAAAAAACAGCTCTGCTGGGGAAGCCACCAAATCCTCCTTCAGTGCTGAATGCAACCCTTTTTTTTTTTTTTTTTTTTCCGGTTCCGGTTCCGCCGGACCGGTGGCGCCACACGAGTAGGCTGCCCATTGCAACAGCCTTTTTTTTATCTTCCTTCTTCTTTCTACACCTTTCACTCTGTATATATATCACGGACGCACGGATCGCCCCGGGGGTCTCCCGGGTCGGCGGACGGAGCCACGGTTTGCAGCAGGAGACGCTACAGCGGGGAGGAGCTAGTGCTAGCTAGCACTTGGCCGCCGCCCGGTGCTAATGGGAAACTCGACATACCGGGAGCTGTAGCGAAAACGACGCGGGTGCCGGGCTGGAGTTTAGGCGGCGTGCAAGAAATATAAGACAGAATAATAAAGAGCGATGGCAAGAACCAAGCAGACTGCCCGTAAAATCTACTGGAGGAAGAAGCCCCCCAGGAGACAGCTAGCCACCAGGGCTGCTCGGAGAGGCGCTCCGGCCACCGGCAGAGTGAAGAGGCCTCGCCGTCACAGGCCCGTGGCTCTGAGAGAGATCCGTCGCTGCCAGAAATCCACGGAGCTGCTCATCCGTAAGCTGCCCATCCAGCGCCTGGTGAGGGAGATCGCTCAGGACTTCAAGACCGTCCTGCGTTTCCTGTGCTTCGCCGTCATGGCTCTGCAGGAGACCAGCGAGGCCCACCTGGTGGTCTCTTCTTCGCTAAGGGGGTCACCATCATGCCCAAAGACTTCCAGCTGGCTTGCCGCATCCGCGGAGAGAGAGCTTAGACTTTCTGCTGCACATTCACCAACCAACCATAATGCTCTGCACTGTGTGTCTATATATATACATTTATAGTAATATGGACATATGTTTACTAGATGTTGTTTTTTCTTGCCTTCTGATTGTTGCTCTGAGTGTTGCTATCCCTGTGCTGTTGCAATCCTGGAATTTCCCCATTGTGGGACTAATAAAGGCTTATCTTATCTTATCTTATCTTAATAGAACCCATGGCAAGCGGTCTACCCAATTTGCATCCGTAAGCGAAGCCCTGAGCGCTGCTTTAAGTGATCTATGGAAACGCTCTCATAACCCATTGGCCTGGGGGTTGTACGCGGTCGTGCGATGAATTGTGACGCCCAGGCTCCAGGTCATGGTGGACCAGAGGTCGGAAACAAACTGCGGGCCCCAATCGGACTTGATGTCCAAAGGGGTGCCGAAACGTGGCACCCATGTCGTCAAAAAAGTGCGTGCAACTTCTGCGAACGCGGTGGAAGCTAGCAGGACTGCTTCAGGCCAGCGCGTGGTGCTGTCCACCACTGTCAGGAGGTACGTGAACCCCTGCAATGGTGGGAGGGAGCCCACGAGGTCCACGTGAATGCGGTCGAACCGCTTAGCCGGGATATGGAACGGCTCCAAGGGGGCCTTTGTGTGTCTGTGCACTTTGGCTCGTTGGCACGCTACGCAGGCTGCCGCCCACTGTTTCACCTGTTTGCGCAGGCTCGGCCAAACAAACTTCGTTCCCACCATTTTGACTGACGCGTGCAGTCCTGGGTGCGCCAGGGAGTGAACCAACTCAAAAACGCCGCAGTGCCAAGCGCGTGGGACCACCAGGCGCGGGCGGCCCATGGAGACATCACAGATTGGGGGGGGCCCCCCATCCTGCAGTACTCTGCTCTCCAGCTTTAACCCTGTTGGTCCAGACTGGAGCGCCAAACGTCCGCATTGCCGATCTGCTCAACGGCCATGGCCATGAAATCTATCCCCACGTAGACCCGGACCAGTAATGCGCGCGAGAGGCAGTCTGCCGCCACGTTGAGTTTACCGGCCACATGCTGAATGTCGGTCGTAAACTCCGAGATCGCGGCCAGCTGTCTCTCTTGCTGGCCCAACCATGGTTCCGAAACCTTGGCCATCGCGTACGTTAGCGGCTTGTGGTCTACGAACGCGGTGAAGGTGTGCCCTTCCAGCCAGAACTGGAAGTGGCATATGGCCAGGTGGAGAGCCAGTAACTCTCTGTCAAACGCGTTGTATTTACGCTCACTGTCGCGCAAAGACCTGCTAAAAAAGGCGAGTGGCTGCCAAGAACCAGCGACATGCTGCTCCACGATGGCCCCTATGGCCACGTTTGAGGCGTCGGTAGTGAGCACAATCTGAGCCGCCGGGTCCGGGTGTGCCAGCAGTGCAGCGTTTACCAGGGCTGTTGTAACCTTGGAAAACGCCTGCTCTCGCTCAGGAGTCCAGTTGACTCTGTCCGCCGGTTTCTGTTTCTTAAGCGCGGCATACAACAGCTGCATGAGCTGGGCTGCACAGGGGAGGAAACGGTTATAAAAGTTAACCATCCCCAAAAACTCCTGCAGCTCCCTGACCGTCTGAGGCCAGGGAAAATCCACTATTGCACGCACCTTGTCCGGCAAAGGTATCGCTCCCTCCGGTGAGATGCGGTGGCCCAAAAAATCAATTCCCGTCACCCCGAACTGGCACTTCACCGGGTTGATTATTAACCCGTGCTCCTCCAACCTCTGGAAAACTGTCCTGAGGTGGGTTACGTGTTCGTCCTCGGACGCGCTGCCCACCAGGATGTCATCCAGGTAGACGAACACAAATGGCAGATCGCGCAACACCGCATCCATCATGCGTTGGAATGTCTGCGCCGTGCCCTTTAACCCGAAAGGCATGTGTAAAAACTCAAACAGACCAAACAGGGTTATTACTGCCTTCTTAGGTATGCCCTCAGCGCGCACCGGGACCTGGTGGTAACCGCGGACCAGGTCTATCTTGGAAAAAATGCACACCCCAGTGAGGTGAACAGAAAAATCCTGAATATGCAGGATGGGGTAGTGGTCATGCGCTGTGGCGTTATTTAATCTGCGGAAATCACTGCAAGGTCGCCACAATCCCTAGGCCTTAGGAACCATTTGTAGCGGGGATGCCCCTGGGCTGTTTGAGCATCTGATGATGCCCAACTTTTCCAAGTTGGCAAACTCCTCGCTCGCTATGGCCCATTTAGCTGCGTCCAGGCGCGAGGTTGTGCGAAAATAGGTGGCCCCGTGGTGGTAATGAAGTGCTCCACCGCGTGTTTAGTGACGGCCGAAAACGTCGGGACCATGAGTGCTGGGAACTGGGTGAGTAGTGTGTGGAACTTACCCCCTGGCACTGTGACGATGGCTAGTGTTGTGGGCCCGGCTCCTTGAGGTGTACAGGGAGAGAATCAAAAGACATTGCGTTAATCAGATGTCTGTTAGCAACATCGACTAGTAGTCCGTGTGCACACAAAAAATCATCGCCTAAAATGGGGAAGCTGCATGGCGCTATGACGAATGTCCATTGGTATGTATGGCCATGCAAGGATGCAGTCAGTGTCCTCTCACCAAAAGTCTTACCGGAGTGGTGGCTCAGTTGGTAGAGCATCCGCCCCACACCCGGGAGGCAGGGGTTCAAATCCCGGCCGGGTCATGCCAAAGACCATATAAAAGTGGAACTTCCTGCCGTCCAGCTTGGTGCTCAGCAATAAAATGGAATGGAGGATGGAACTCTGTGGCGGCGCCTTGCATGGCAGTGGCCCTCTGATTCTGCACTTGGGGTGTGTGTGATTTACACTGTAGATAGGTAAAGCACAATCTCGTCCTGCTGTACATGATTGGTTGTACGGTTGAATGACAATAAGGGTGATTTAATTAATTTAATTAATTAATTAATTAATTAGTGTTTGAGCCATTTGCGGCCATCAGTTCAGGGCCGCTAGTTCCCGCCAGCCGGTCAGCGTAGGACGGCAGGATGAGGCTCTTTTGGGAACCGGAGTCCACTAGGAACCGTCTCCCCGAGCGGGAGTCTGTCACGTAGAGCAGCTTGCTTGCTTCACCGGCGGTCGCAGCTGCTACTGACTGCCGGCCCTGGCGTTTCCCGAGCGCTTGAATTGGCACGGTGGCACGCATCGGCATGCATCCTCTCTAAAACGGCGGTGCTAGAAACAGAGCGTGTCTCTCCGGTGCTTCTTGGCCTCCACTGCAGCCACCGTTGCTGGCTCCTCACTTCCGCTGGCTGTCCTGCTGGGTTCTGACGCTGCTGCATTCACTGTGAGGGCTCTGGTGGTGAGGATGATCTGATCTGCCTCTTGGGCTAGAGCCCGGTAGTTGCGCATGGCCAGCAGCAGCAAATTGGCAAGGGCCGCCCCAGTCGCTGTTGGGAGATTCTGGAGGAGAAAGTGGGCAAAGAGGAAATGCCCATCATCTGTGCCCATCAACGCCAACATCTTCTCCATCAATTCGACCACCAATCTGTCTCCCAAGTTGGAGTGCATCAGGAGCCTCTCCGCTCTCTCACAGTCCGAGAGCGTGTAGCGCCGGGTCAGCGTGGTTTTGAGAGCACCGTATTTGTCGAGGGCTGGGGGCTGTTGGAGCAGGCTCGCCACCTGCTGGGTTGTGCGTGTGTCCAGTGCTGCAACCACGTAGTAGTATCTGGTGTCATCTGCCGTTATTCCCCAGAGCGCGAACTGGGCCTCGATATGAAGGAACCAAGACTTCGGGTCGTGTAGCCAAAAGTCTGGGAGTTTGACCAAAATGGCACACGCGTTGCTGGCACTTCCCGTCCAGGTCGTCTCCGGGGTGTTCGCCTCGAGTTCCATTGTGCGTCAAGGGTCACCAGTGTGGAGAGAGGAATAATCAGGCAGAGCGTTCAGAGCAGATGAAACTTTATTCTTCTCTCTCTCACATCCACCAGAATCCAAAACATTAAAACACAGGTTGCAGGCACTCTCTTTTATATTAACACTCCTCTGCTACCTGAGGTGCTGTATTAACATATCAACCCCCCATGACAATTCCCCTTGTCCCCCAGCACCTTTTATTTGCCATGCCCTTCAGTCTGGGGAAAAACTACCGAGTGGCTTCCCACAAGGCCAACTTTTTGTGGTGACCTTTAATCAGCAGTCAGACTGTTTACTCCATTATTCTGGTGATTATTATTGGTTAGTTTTTTGCTAACGCTAAACCTGGTATTACAGAGCTGGGGAACTTCCTAATAACATGCACACACTTACATTCCATGTAGTTTACTGACACACAGTCCATCCTTTACCTACCAATCTCTTCTGTTTTGCCTGTGGGTCAAACCATCCAGAGTCTGCTAGCCGTTAGCTGATGCCCTCTTGGTTCTCCACTAAGCTCCTGTCATTCTGTGTTTTGGGAAAAAAAACATAGCTATGTTCTCAATAATGCCACTTTTTTATTTGTACATTTTAATTAAAGTTAAAATAAATAACTTAAAAGGTCTGTCCAGGGTGTACCCTGCCTCTCGCCCAAAGATGCTGGGATAGGCTCCACCCCACCCCCCCAACGCGACCTGAAAAGGATTAAGCGGAAGAAGATGCATGCGCACGCAGCGACCAGCAGCTTGATGATATAGTGCGTGTGTGCGTGTGTGTGTTTTTTGTACTTTTTTACGTTTTTAGAAAATCCTCTGTGTCGTTTCTGCCCTGGAGCTTTTGTGGAATATATGGCGAAGAGCTCCCTGGTATCCACAACATGAATTTCCTCTCCTCTCTCGCACTGCTGCTATCTGTGCTGTGGCTCTTTGTCTCTGAGGTAAACGCGTTCGGCTCCATGGCGAGCAGAATAGCGGGCAGAATACAATATTCCAGGGACGTGTTGCTGCACTTTAACACAGCTGGTGCAGAGTCTCTGATTGCGCCCAAATTTCAGCTGCCGGACTTTATTTTGAGAGACGGACACAGCGGTGAAAAAAGAAGCGGCAGAAGGAAGCGTGGAAGACGTGGAGGTGTGAAATTGCGCCTTAGGAGACGTCAGTTTGGTAACATTCCTCTTCCTTCGATCATTTTTGGAAATGCACAGTCTGTGAGAAACAAGGTGGAGGAAATTCAAGGCAACGTACGTTACCAGAAGGATTTTAAGAACTGCTGCGTCATGGCTTTCACTGAATCTTGGCTTACTGCGCATGATCGGGATGCAGACCTGTGGATTGACGGCTTTGGAGCTCCGCTGCGCTCGGATCGGCAGGAAGAGGTAACTGGGAAGCGTCAGGGGGGCGGCGTATGTTTATACATTAATAAGCAGTACTGCACATCTGTCACGGTCAGAGAGCGCATCTGTACACCCGATGTGGAGCTCCTGCCTGTGTCACTACGCCCCTTTTATTTGCCTCGAGAGTTTCCCCAACTTTTCATCACAGTTGTGTACATTCATCCGAGGGCAGACGCTGACTCCGCCTCCAGCACCATCTCTGATGTGGTGCAGCGACTGCAGTCAATTTCTCCAGAGGCGCCAAACTTCATTCTTGGGGATTTTAACCATGTTTCTTTAAAGAAGACACTTAAAAACTTTCATCAGTATGTCTCCTGCCCAACCAGGTGAAAAAAGACATTGGACCTGTGCTATGGATCCATAGAGAGGGCCTATAAATCACTCCCCCTTCCTCCTTTAGGATCCTCAGATCACAACTGTGTTCATTTGCTGCCCACATATAAAACTGCTCTCAGAAGAGGCAAGGTGGAGATGAGAGACATAGATGTGTGGACAGAAGATTCAGAGCACAGCCTCCAGGAATGCTTTGACTGTACAGACTGGAAGATGTTTATAATGGCCTGCGGGGATGATTTGGACTCTCTGGCTGAGCTCACATGCTCATACATGGCTTACTGTCAAAATAAGTTTGTTCCACGTAAACGTGTCAAAATATACCCCAACAACAAACCATGGGTAACTAAATCAGTTAAATCCTGCTTACAGAGGAAAGCTCTTGCCTTTAAACAGGGGTCTGTTTCTGAGCTACAGGTTGCCACCAAGGAGCTGAAGTCTGAAATTTTAAGAGCAAAACAGAATTATAAATCAGAGTTGGAAAGCAAGATGGCAGCAAATAAACTTGGTTCGGCCTGGGCCTGTATGAAAACTATTGCAGGCCTTCAGAGCATAGAGCGCAGTAATCGTGTGTTTTTAGATGGTTTTAGTTCAGACACAGAGCTGGCTAATGCTCTTAATTGTTTTTATGGTTTTTTGACTCCTTTGATTTTAGCACAGAAATCCAAGATTTGAAACAGAAACTCAAAGACAATCAGCACTTTAATATTGAGATGCAGGATGTTAAAAGGGAGTTCTGCGCTGTAAAAGTGAACAAAAGTCAGGGCCCTGATAATATATGTGGACGCCTGGTAAAGTCCTGTGCACATGAACTGAGTCCTATATTTCATTATATTTTCAATAAGTCCTTACAGACACAACATGTGCCTAAGATCTGGAAAGATGCCGTGGTTGTTCCCGTTCCAAAATCCAGCTGTCCTAAAACGGTAAACGACTTTAGACCAGTTGCTTTGACTTCAATTTTAATGAAAATTTTTGAAAAACTGGTCAGATGTGAGGTCCTAAGGCAGACTGAACATGCATTGGATCCTCTGCAGTTTGCCTATAGGCCTCACAGAGGAGTGGAGGATGCCACTGTCACTCTGTTTGACATGCTTTTTAAACATCTGGATTTTAATGGGACACACGCCAGGCTTTTATTTGTGGACTTTTCTTCTGCCTTTAATACAACCCAACCTCATATTTTAGTTGAAAGGCTCCTGCAACAATTTGATTTAAGCAATAATCTGGTGGGTTGGATTCTGGATTTCTTAACCAACAGGACGCAGAGAGTAAGGGTCAATGGCACATTGTCTGACCTAAAGTGCTCTTCTACTGGCTCTCCTCAGGGGTGTGTGTTGTCACCACTACTCTTCATCCTGTACACAAACATGTGTCGGAGCAGACATGACAACAGACACATTATAAAGTATGCTGATGACTCAGTCATTGTCAGTCTCCTCCAGGATGGTGAGAGTGGCCACGGCCCAGTAGTTGATGACTTTGTTCACTGGTGTGAGGATTCCTACCTGCAGCTGAATACAACAAAAACGAAAGATATGATTATTGACTTTAGGAGGAAAACTCCCAGGCACAAAGTCACCATACTAAAAGGCCAGACCACCGAATGTGTACAATCGTACAAATATCTTGGGACGATTATTGATAGTGGATTGAACTTTGAGGTGAACTGTGAAAGGGTGTGCAAAAAGAGTCAGCAAAATTTGCATTGTTTGAGGAAACTTGCACGCTTCCAAATTGACCGAACCATAATTTATTTATTTAGCGAATGCAAAGTCCTTAAGCCAAGCAGTTGCCTCCTGGTTTGCTGTATGGAGGGTGTGTAATCCTCCTTCCAGTCTTTGGAGCGGGCAAGCCTCTATGATGTGTTCCATAGTTTGCTCCTCTCCACATGCGCACAGTGGGCTAGGGCTACTGCCCCATCTGTGAAGGCTGGCC
Source organism: Pholidichthys leucotaenia (assembly GCA_020510985.1). Lineage (NCBI taxonomy): Eukaryota > Metazoa > Chordata > Actinopteri > Cichliformes > Pholidichthyidae > Pholidichthys > Pholidichthys leucotaenia. The sequence continues at coordinate 21,521,802 of CM035837.1, forward strand.
AAGCAGGGGCCATGTCCAGTCCTGAAGCGATTGAGTGTAGACCACTGTCTCCTTGGGAGGTTGGTGCCCGGGACCTGTTGGTTGGGGTTTATCACCAGCTGTTTGTTTGGGACCTCCTTGGTCTCCCATTCCTCTTGCCAAGCTGTCTGGATGGTAAAGTCAGCTGGGGGAGGGTTTTTCCAAATCAGCCGTCTGGATGAAAGTCGGGCAGTGGGTGGGGTGTAGATATCTGCATGGATTGGTAAGTGAGGAAAATCTTTAACTTTTTGGAGCATCCTTTGAGTTAATGCTGCTCGCCGGATGTGTGGAGGGGCTATGTTTGACAGTACAGAGAGCCAGGGGAGTGGTGTTGAGCGGATTGTTCCAGTTATAGTTCTCATGGTTGAGTTGAGCTGGGTGTCTACATGGTGTGTGTAAGATGACCTGGACCAGACAGGGGCACAATATTCTGCTACAGAGTATGAAAGGGCCAGTGCTGAGGTGCGCCACCCTGCCGCCCCCCATTTTGCACCAGCGAGCTTGCAGAGCAGGTTGTTTCGTACTTTCACCTTAGCAGCCGTCCACTTTAGATGTTCCTTGAAGGATAAGGTCCTATCAAGGGTCACTCCAAGATAAGTTGGATTTGGGGCATGCTTAAGCTTGAGTCCGCTCAGGTGGATGTTTAGTTCTCTGGCAGCTTTTGCATTGTGGAGATGAAATACACTGGAGACGGTTTTTGCTGGGCTTGGTTTTAGGCGCCAGATTTTGCAGAACTGGTCCAGTTTAGCAAGATCTTCCGTGAGCACCCGTTCCAGTGGTTCAAAGTCTGGTGCTTGGAATGCCAGACAGATGTCGTCTGCATAGATGAATTTGCGGGATTTTGTAGTAGGCAGGTCGTTTATGTAGAGGTTGAACAGAGTTGGAGCTAGAACTGAGCCTTGTGGGAGTCCGTTTTTCTGCATTCTCCATGCACTTGTGTTCTGACTGAGGTGGACTCTGAACCTTCGGTTGGTCAGCAGCATTTTTATAATTGCTGTTGCCCAAGCAGGGATCGCCTTTATAAGTTTCAGGAGGAGGCCTTTGTGCCAGACCGTATCATAGGCGGCTGTAAGATCGAGAAACACAGCCCCTGTCTTCAGTCTGCTCTCGAAGCCATTTTCAATGAAGGTGGTTAGGGCCAGTACTTGTTCTCCTGTACTGCGGTCCTTGCGGAAACCTGCTTGATCCACACTTAGAATATCCTCTATTTCTGGGGAAATGCGTTGCAGTATTAGGCGCTCCATGATTTTGTAAGGAACGCTGAGTAGGGAGATTGGGCGGTAGCTTGCTGGTAGTTTGTGGTCTTTGCCAGGTTTTGGGATGGCAATGACCTTTGCTGTCCGCCATTTCTTTGGGATCGAGTTTGTTTGTGTGATCCTTGTGTAGAATTGTGTCAACCAGGTTAGGGCTCGGGGGCCAAGATTTTTCATGAATTCTGGGAAGATGTTATCGTATCCTGCTGCCTTTCCACATTTCAGGCCCTGTAGGACTTTCTCCAGTTCAGCAGCCTCGAAGGGTTCAGGGTTCGTTTCCTCTACAGGCATTTTTTGGTGTTTTTTTAGCTCAGTTGTAACTGCTGTTCTGGTGTCTTTGTCTTGGGGTGCTTTGGCGATAGTCAGTAGGTGGGATGCAACTTGGTTGGGTGTGACGGATGCTCGGCTTTGGCTAGGGGGCTTCTGTGCAGCTCCTAGGCGACGGATGAGGCTCCAACATTTCCTGCTAGAGTGGGTAAAGCTCCGGTCAGCAACTGTCTCCTCCCATTTCTTTCGCCGGGCTGTATTTAGCGATTCAATGAGATGGTCTGCTATCTCTGGGTCCCCTGATGTTTGATAGGATTGTAGGAGGGCAGCACTTTCTCCGTCCAAACATGGGACATAGAGGGGTCGGTAGCCTCGTGGGATTGCAGTATGGGCAGCCTTGAAGATTGCGCTGCAGAAGCGGTTGTATGCTTCATCTACAGTGATGGTGTGGAGTGGGATGGTAACAACGCTCCGGTCCAGAGTTTCACTGAATTTCTTCCAGTTGGCTTTGCGGAAGTTCCAGCGCATCTTCCTTGGGCTGTATATGACTGGAAGTTGTAGGCCAATGTGTACAAGCAGGGGCCGGTGTTGGCTGTGTGGAAAATCATCAAGAATGAGGATCTGTGTAGGATATGGCTCCCCATTCAAAGAGCTGACCCAACACAGGTCAGGAGAATAGTCCTTCTTCCACCTAGCAGAGTGGAAGGTTCCCCTTTGTTTGGGGTCGTATATCAAAGCGAGGTCATTTCTGGATGCCCAGTCTGAAAGTGCCTCCCCATCACTGTCCACTGCTGGGTACCCCCAGTCAGGGTGATGGCTGTTAAAGTCCCCCACATAGATGGCAGGGTGGGGTAGGGTGGGTAAGACCTGCAGATCCCAGTTGGCATTAGGGGGCTTGTACACATTGACAATATGGAAGCCACCAATGATTATGGTGTCTGAGAAATGTGTTGTTATCAGGTGATTTGCTTCAACTATGTCAGAACGCACATAGGTGGCACGTCCATGTTTAGCATGTAGAACATAGCACAGGAGGTCAAAGCCTTTGATGGTGAAGCGGCCAGCTTCCTCTGTGCCAATATGAGTCTCTTGGAGGCAGATTACATCAATTGAATGTTGGAAGGCGAGGACTTCAATAAGGCTTCGCTTGGCTGCAGATAGGCCTTCAACGTTTAGTTGTAATATGCGAAGGGCAGATCCTACCACAAAGTGCTCTTGGGGCTGTTTGCTTTCGGCTTTAGGACTGTGACTAGGATTCTTCTTTGACTTGGCACAGAGGCGTCGTCTCTTCGAATTTAGTCTGCTGGTAGGATCATTAGCTTCCCCAGGCGAGCCCGGGTACTGGCGGAGGGCGCGACGAGAATGCTGATCCATTGCCCCCCACCGAACCATAATGACTATGTTCTATCGGGCTTTTATTGAATCTGTTTTATCCTTTTCTTTAATGTCATGGTTTGGTCAGATAAAACTGAAACAGAGGAAATCCTTGGATCAGGTAGTCAGATGGTCCAGTCGTTTGCTTGGTGAGTCACAGCTGAGCCTGACATCCCTGTACACCAGACAAGTACAGAGGATGGCCGACTCGATTTTAAATGATGACTCCCACCCTTTGCACTGCAACTTTCAGCTTCTTCCCTCCAGACGGAGGTTTGCTGTCCCAAAAAGTAGAACCCAGCGCTACAAAAACAGCTTTGTCCCTGCTGCTGTCAAAGAGTTGAACAAGCTATAAAAATTATATTGTACATATTTTATATTTACCTATTTTGTAAGATGTGTGCCTGTGTTTGTGTCTATGTTGAATGTAATTAGTGGCTTGTAAATATGGGTGTCACCAACTGCAAAACAAATCTACCTACGGGTACAAATAAAGTAACCTGAACCTGAACCTGAACCTGAATGAATGAATGAATGAATGAACTTCAAAGTGAAGAAAAAAGATGGAAGTGAACAGGAGACACTCAGCGCTCCTCTATTAAAGTTTCTGTTCAGAAAAATTAGAGAGCAAATGATCCGAAGGTTGGTACGATCTGCACAAATGCAGTAATTATTACTACACCCCAGTTCCAATGAAGTTGGGACGTTGTGTAAAATGTAAATACAAACAAAATTAAAACTTTTTTTTTTGCATATATTCACTCATTTTGAATTTAATGCCTGCAGCATGTTCCAAAAATGCTGGGACAGGGGCAACAAAAGACTGGAAAAGTTGAGGAGTGCTCATAAAACACCTTTTTGGAACATTCCACAGGTGAACAGGTTAATTAGAAGCAGATGAGTGTCATAATTGGCAGCATTACAAATCGACATTCTGTAAAGGATATCACCACGTGGTCTCAGGAACGTCTGAAAACTATTGCCACTTAACCCAGTTTGTCGCCACATCTCCAAGTTAAAACTCTACCATGCAAAGAGAAAGCCATATATCAACAACATCCAGAAACACCGCCGGTTGCTCTGGGTCCGAACTTATCTGAGATAGACTGATGTTAAGTGTGCTGCGGTCTGACAAGTCCACATTTCAAATTGTATTTGGAAATGATGGATGTCATCTCCTCCAGGCTAAAAAGGAAAATGACCACCCAGATTGTTATTGTTGGGAAAAATTGTATATACTGTATGCATATAAACAGTTATCATTTTATTAATAACTCATGAAATGAAGATTGATATTCTTATATGTATGATGCTTTTTCTTATTAGTCATAAAATACAACTTGTGCCTCTTCTTATAATCACTGTTAGTGACTAAGCTGCATCACCCTTCTGTTATTCATCTGATGTGTGATAAAAGAGTGTTGACATATATGCTGTATCAAGACTTGTCCCCTGTACACCCTGTGTGTGCAGGGGACATTGCATGAACAGGGTGTTCATACAATTTATCTCCTACACACACTTGAAGACATACAGAGCGTACTTTTGCTTATGTGGTAATTCTGTTTGTTCTGCTTTTGCTGAGTTTGTCACATGCACCATGTACTATCATCATGGCACTATCATTGTATATAAAGAAGGCGCTACGGGATTGCCCCCCAGCATTTTCATCTTCACACTGCCTGTGTGTGTGATTGCTCCTTGCATTGCTCCTTGTGCAAGTAAAACTTCTAATTTCTAAAAGGCTCTGCGTGTCTTAAGTCTGATCTCTGATTCAGTCTAATACCTTTTTGTACTCTGTATTTGTGAGGTTATATTTCAGACTTCTGACAGTTATCAACACAAATTTCAAAGCCAAGATCTATGATGGTATGGGGGTGTGTCAGTGCCCATGGCATGGGTAACTTGCACATCTGTAAAGGCACCATTAATGCTGAATGGTACATACAGGTTTTGGAACAACATACGCTGCCATCCAAGCAATGTCTTTTTCAGGGACGTCCCTGCTTATTTCAGCAACACAGTGCCAAACTACATTCTGCAGGTGTCACAACAGTGTGGCGTTGTAGCAAAAGTGTGTGAGTTCTAGACTGGCCTGCCTGCAGTCCAAACCTGCCTCCTACTGAAATTGTGTGGTGCATTATGAAGCGCAAAATACGACAACAGAGACCCCGGACTGTTGAGCAACTGAAGTGGTACATCAAGTAAGAATGAGAAAGATTTCCACCTACAAAGCTTCAACAATTAGTGTCCTCCGTTCCTAAACACTTATTGAGTGTTGTTTAAAGGAAAGGTGATGTAACACAGTGTAAACATGCCCCTGTCCAGCTTTTTTGGAATGTGTTGCAGGCATCAAATTCAAAATGAGTAAATATTTGCAAAAAAAAAACAAAGTTTATCAGTTTAAACATTAAATATCTTGTCTTTACAGTGTATTTGTTTGAATATAGGTTGAAAGGGGTTTTTAAATCATTGTATTATTATATTTTGTTTTTATATATGTTTTCCACAACGTCCCAATTTCACTGGAATTGGGGTTTGTACTACCAAGTAAATTACTGCAATACCTTTCACTGCTACTGCTGCTGTGCAGACAGCTGGCAGAGAATTTTCTCTATCATTAGAGAATTTCATCATTGGAGGGGAGGGTTTAGGATCAGAGCTAAAGGCTGACATTTTAAATGAAAATATCTGCCTTTAGGTACCATAAACCAAAGTAAACCCTCCACTAACATTTAAAAGGTGTACATCCAAGACAGATTATGAACAAATGGTTTAAAACTGTTAACCTGCAGCAAACACTAAATACACCATGTTCCAAATTATTATGCAAATGGGAGTGAATGGTTGTCTGTCTCTCTGTGTTGGCCCTGCAAAAGACTGGCAATCTGTCAGGGCTGTACCCTGCCTCTCGCCCAAAAGATGCTGGGATAGGCTCCAGCCCCCCGCGACCCAAAAAGGATTAAGCGGAAGATGGATGGATGGATGGATGATATTTGTTTCAAATTTTCCTAAATAGTCGAAGCAAATGACAGTCAGTATAATTTTCAAGTCATCAACTGTTAGAGCATAATTCAAATTTTATTGAACAAACCTCCCAATGATAGCTATTTTTTTGCAAAAATAAAAAAAAAACCTCAGAATGTATTGTTCCAAATTATTATGCACAACAGAGTTTCAAAACATTTTATTGGTTGTAAAGAATTGAAAATGGTCATTTGTTGAATTTGCAGCATTAGGAGGTCATATTTACTGAAATCAAAAGCTATTTCAATCAAAAACATCTTAACAGCCCAAGTTACGTGTCAGCATAGGACCCCTTCTTTGATATAACCTTCACAATTCTTGCATCCATTGAACTTGTGAGTTTTTGGAGAGTTTCTGCTTGAATTTCTTTGTGAGATTTCAGAATGGCCTCCCACAGCTGTTGTTTTGATGTGAACTGCCTCCCACCCTCATAGATCTTTTGCTTGAGGATGCTTCAACAAAATTCAGCACGTGGGTCTGTCCTTCTGCTCCAAAGGAGCATACATGACAGACCCACGTGCTGAATTGTGTTGGTGACATTTATTGACAAAAAATAACATAAAGTGCAAAAATAGTGTCGACAATACAAACTAGAAAAGCACTTGTAGAGCACATACCTCCGCCAAGGCTCCTTCCGTTTGTCATGGATCACCTCCAAAATGTAATGGGTTTGTGTGTAGGCCTATAGCCACTTGTGGTGAAAATTCCATCAAAGTCTGTCCATCAGTTTTGGAGTATTGTTACTAACACACTGTGAGAAGATAAGAGCCTTGGCTGAGGTATGCATTCTCAGATCATCACCAAAGTATAATGGGTTCCTCACTAGCCCAAGAACCACCTGTGGTGAAAATTTCATCCAAATCCATCCAGTAGTTTTTGTGTAATCCTGCTGCACAAATACAAACAAAGCCCTTGGTGGAGGTATGCACTGTCAGATCATCGCTCAAAATGTAATCATGTGTTCCCCATGCCATTACACACCTTTCCTGAAAATTTCATCAAAATCCGTTCATCAGTTTTGGAGTATTGTTGCTAACACACTGTGAGAAGATAAGAGCCTTGGCTGAGGTATGCATTCTCAGATCATCAGCAAAATATAATGAGTTCCTCTCTAGCCCAAGAACCACCTCTGGTGAAAATTTCATCCAAATCCATCCTGTAGTTTTTGTGTAATCCTGCTGCACAAATACAAACAAAGCCCTTGGTGGAGGTATGAATTCTCAGATCATCACCAAAACCTAATCATTTATTCCTTGTCCCATTTCAGACTTGTCCTGAAAATTTCGTCCAAATCCCTTAATAACTTTTTGAGTTATGTTGGTAACAGACAGACAAACAGACATACAGACAAACAGACAAACCCCGGTAAAAACATAACCTCCTTGGCGGAGGTAAAAATGCAAACGAATAACTTACGCGGTTTTACCTCAGAGCAAGAAACGCTCCAGACAAGATAGCACTTCAGAGGCTGGGACACATGTAGAGATGAGGACACAATCCAATTTAGCCGCACTGACACAGTGAAATGGCAGTGCTTAAATACATACAGTCTAATGAGCTGCAGGTGTGAGTGGGCAGGTGACCTAATTTCCAGCTGCTCACAGCTGGGATGGCTGGGAGGCAGCCAGCGAGCAGCTGGTGGGTGTGCCTGGGAGATGAGGAGGAAGCTCATGCCACAGAACAGAAAATAGACCAACATACAGTACATAAACAGAAAACTAACAAAATGAAACTCACAGATAAACAATACTCGAAATAAGGTGAGGGTCTGAGCTCAGTAACAAACAAGAGCTCACACACATGACAAAGCCCCCCCTCCTTCACGGGGTGGATCCCGGACACCCCAAGGCAACACTTAAGAAGACCCCCCCCCCCCAATAGAAAAGGGTACAACAAAAAAATACCCTGGGTGGGAGGTGGAGGAGAAAGGCTAGGAGGGAAAAAATAAAAAAGCCGCTCAGGACCCACACGCACACTACACCAAGCCCCTGGGCCCCCCTAGGCCAAAGAACCAGGCAGCTCGGGTGGCCGGCCGAAGACCCAGGCCAGCCAGACGGCAAGGTGGTATGAGTTGGGTGGCCTGCTGGAAAACATGGGCCACCCAACCCCTCAGCTCAGTCTATTGGGCGGCCGGCCAGAGCTCTTCAGCCACCAAGACTAGCAGGGTGACCCAGGAGGTGGCTCCCCGACAGGGAGGCCCAATGAGGGGATAAAGGGCCAAGGGGGGGGGGGCACCATGACGGTGTCAGTAGTCTTGGGTTGAGACAATGTTGTATCCGCGGTGGCTCTGGACTGGAGCTCTGCAGTACCCACAGTAGCTCCGGACTGGAGCTCTGCAGCAGCCATGGTGGCTCCGGGCTGGAGCTCTGCAGCACCCCTGGTGGCTCCAGGCTGGAGCTCTGCAGCACTCCCGGTGGCTCTGGGCTAGAGCAGTGCTGCACCCTCGGTGGCTCCAGGCAGGAGCGGAGCTGCACCCTCGGTGGGCCCCGACTGAGCCAACGCTGCACCCACAGTGGACCCCAACTGGGCCAATGGTGCACCCACATGGACCCCGGGCTGGGGGATAGCACCCATAGCGGGGTCATGCTTGAGTGCAGCACCCACGTTGGGTTAATGCTGGCGCGCGGCACCCACGAGGACCCCCAACCAGGACGCAGCACCCATGGAGATTTGGACCATGGACAAGGAACCCAGACAACGGCCTCGGGCAGAGGAGAGGCTGCACCCATGGAGGACCCGGCCAGGGCCGAAGCTGCACCCACAGAGGTCCCGGGCTGGGACGGAACACCGATGATGACCTCAACAAGGGGAGCTGGATCCAGGATGACTTTTGAGGGGGGAGCTGGACCTATGATGTCCTCAGGTGGCGAGCCTGGACCCACGGAGACATCTGGCGAGGTTTGATCCTCCCTGGCAACCCTGGAAGAAGACTCGAAACAGACAGGGAGAGGTACAGGGTCAGGGTCACTGGCAGCAGGGGAGCCCGGCAAGGTGAGCTCAGGTGCAGCTGGTAGCTGCACCTGGCTCTCCTCACCAACAGCTAGGCAAGATCTCTCCAGGACAGAAAAGAGAAAGACAATATAGAGCACTTGCCTGAGCTCGGACTTCACTACCGTCCAGGACTCCATTGATCCAGATGACGACATCTCAGGTACGGTTCCTCGTCTCGGGTACGCTTAACTCTGCTACTGCGGCCCCCGCAGCAGGCATGATGGTAGTAGCAGTCTTGGTTCCCCCAGATGGAGTGGCCCACGCTGGTGGCTCTTCCGGCGTGGCAGCTGGGGGTTGGCTCACCACTGGCGCTGGAACTCAGTTCTCCAGGACCACAGGCTCCTCCCACACCCGGCAGCCCTATCCCAGGGTCGGCAGACACTCAGGGGCTGAGAGAAAAGACATGGAGAGGGTTGGTGACTAATTAGTGACTGCAGCAGGTGATGAGAACTCAGGGGACTGCAAACCCTGAGCCTCATTACCGGGAGTCAGGCAAGGCATATCATCAAGTTGGAATAGAATGAAATAACACTTGCCTGTCATCCTTGATTTTGGTGTTCCCTGCTGCAGATGATGTGTCATCATCCCTCTCTGTGGTGACGGTGGAGACGGGCCCCTCAGAGGATTGTAGAGGAGCTGCCCCTGTCTTCACGGAGGTGGAAGCAACCGGGAAACCAAGGAGGATCTCACGGCAGTGAATGACGGCACCAAAGTTGAGCAGGAGACAGCGGCTACAGGCCCAGGGAAAGCTGAAGATTCAGATGGAAAAGAGAGGAGGGAGGTCTGCACCGCTGAGGAGGGCTTCTGCTTCAGTGTAGGAGAGGTGGCTGTAGAAGAGGTGGCTGTCGGAGAGGCGAGGTTTTTCCTCCTGTGATCCGGCGTGGGATGGTGGCGTTGTCGTGGATCTGGTGCAGCAGGAACGGACACCGGAGAATGGTGAGGATTTGTGGCAACAGAGTCCTGGGAACGCCTCCCCTTCGGCGTGAGCCTAGGCTTCTCCGGGAATTTCCTCACCAATCCACCGTTGGAGCATTGGAGCACTGCCACCAGAGAAATCCTTTCTCTTTCCTCAGCATGCTCCCACAGCTGAGGACACCGACAAGCTGCTGCCTCTGCGAGTTCCAAATACCACAATGCATCTTGTGGGGTGGAATATGTGCACGCCGTGGAGATTAGCCCATCTATCTCAATGAGGGTGCGGCAGAACTCCCACTCAAGACGCGCTGGGAAACTGCATCCACCTGCTATATCCATGATTAGCTGCATTGATCAGCTGAGTGAAAGAAAAAAAAAGGAAAAAAAACGTACCAACACAACAGCTGGATCCTTCACTGGTGGCTAAATTCTGTCATGTATGCTCCTTCGGAGCAGAAGGACAGACCCACGCGCTGAATTGTGTTGGTGACACTTTACCTTGTATTGGTGACGCTTTTTTCTAGGGCCACTTTAGAGTCTCCAGTTAACCTAACTTACATGTTTTTGGCCTGTGGGAGGAAACCGGAGTACCCGGGGTAAACCCACGCATTATAATAATGGATTGCATTTATATAGCGCTTTGCAATGACCCTATTATTCATTCACTCCACAGACAATGGAAGTGGTAAGCCACCTCTGTAGCCACAGCTGTCCTCTGGCAGACTTGATGGAAATGTGGCTTCCAGTCCATACCAACGGCCTCTCCGACAACTACCGAACATTTCTTCACATTCATACACAAGTGTCACAGACACTGGAAGCAAGGTGGGTAAAGTGTCTTGCCCAAGGACACAACGTTATGCCCCATGGTCTTTTGTCTCTTTATTTTGACAAAGTTGGTTATCTTTTTCTTTTTTCATCCCTCATGTCATCTAATTAAAGAATAGAATAGGCTTTATTGTCATATTACAGTTGTACAAAACAACAAAATTGTGGGTGCTCCACCAGGCTACTGCGCAATAAAGTAAGAGAAGGATTAAATGAAACACAGTTATAGAACACATGATTAAACCCAATAAAAATAAAACTAGCCCAGGATTATGGAAATATACACAGGAATGGTAGTGGTTTCACAGATGGGTGTGTGATCTGAGCGCTGATCCCGTCCGCGCTCGGGTTACTCAATATTTCCCCTTTTTCACCATATTATTCGGGGGTTTGTTATTAGCACCGCTCAGGGGCTCTTATTGTGACAGTGTCATGGCCGCACTTCGGGCTGTCAAAGCCGAGCCGGTGTCATGACAGCTGTTTGTCATTTTCGTTAATTACTTTACCTCTTTTCTGATTAGTTTATGCTCTCTATTTAAGGGAGCAGCTGAGGCTCACTCCTCGTTGCAACCTACACACTCTTACACCTTCGTGTTGATGGACTGGAGCTCCCATCCCCGACTCCAGCCTTCCCCTGTGTCTTGGATTCTTTGCTGCTCGTCTTCGTAAGTGTTTTGTGCTCAGCATAGTTTCCATCCTCGCTGCACCTCCTCATTTGTCTTCAGTGTTTATTATTTTGCGCGTTAGTGTATGTATGAGAGACTATGTCTCCCAGCTGGTCTGGGAACGTCTTGGTATCCTCTCTGAAGAGCTGGAGCAGGTGGCTGGGGAGAGGGAAGTCTTGGCTTCTCTGCTTGAACCGCTGCCTCCGCAACCCAGACCTCCGGAAAAGCAGTAGAAGATGGATGGGTGGATGGATGGTGTATGTAAGGGTTTTTGCCCCACGTGGCTGTTTATTTTGTCATTTTGTCCTTTTGTGTAATAAACAAGCAAACTTACTGTTTGGCATCTGGCATCTCACTAATGCCCTGCAAGGGGCATTCATGACAATGGGCCGGTATACATGAAAGTGCGGCGTGCAAAGCCAGTTGAGTTATTGTGATAATTATAAAGGTCCTCAGTTCTGTGCATGTGAGCATTTAGAGGGAGGGGGATGGGGCCTCTGACTGTTTGCAGTTCGGATGGTCTAGGGGAAGAAACTGTTTGTCAGTCTGGAGGTGTGAGACCTGATTGATCTGAACTGTCATCCAGAGGGAAGCAGGTCAAACAGGTGGTGGGCGGGATGTGAGGGGTCTCCTGTCATGGCCTTGATCTTTCTGAGACAGGAAAATCTGAAGATGTCCTACAGGGAGGGCAGAGGGCTGCCGATAATTTATTGGGCGGTGTTGATGACCCTCTGCACAGCCTTCCTGTTCTCGGCCGTGGAGCCAGCGTACCACACACCCAGACAGTAGGTGAGCACGCTCTCCACTGAGCAGCGATAGAAGGCCAGCAGCAGCTTCTGGTCCAGGTTGTGCTTCCTCAGGACACGGAGGAAGTGCAGCCATTGCTGGGCTTTCTTCACCAAGGCCTTGGTGTTAACAGACCAGGAGAGGTCCGAGGAGATGTGAGTGCCCAGGAACCTGAAGGTGGGGACAGTTTTCACGTGGTCGCCATATATGGGTGTGTGTCATGGTGATGGTGGTGGTGGTGGTGGTGGGGGGGGGGGGGGGTCCTGTGCAGGTCTTCCTTGTTTCGTGTCTGTCTCTCTCCTTCCATGGCTTTGCTGCCTTCTGCCTCATCCAGCCCCAGACTGAATCCTGTGCCTGATTGGACTGGTGCTCCCAACTATCCACCAATCAAGCCATACATCCCATCAGTCTGGAAAGTTTAAGTTTAATGTTTATTTGAAAGGGACATTACATACTAATGAACATGAATACAAATATAAGTATCCCAGATTTAGCAATACTGCTAATTTGCATCTATAGTCCCCCGGCGGGTCAGAAAAAACACACAAACAAGCAATCATACACGAGAAGAACATCTTCAGTGAACCTGTACAAAGTGGATATGCTAAAGTGCAAGAGTTAAGGTGCTACAAAATAAAACATTCAAATGTCACACGAGTGAAGTGCTGTGTACGTATATGTACACACACATGCACCCAAGCACCTCACAGCGACAACAGACAAGAGGCTGGGCATGTGTGATGCACAGGCACACACACGCACATACAGTATATATATACTGTATATATATATATATATATATATATATATTGGCTGCACGGTGGCGCAGTGGTTAGCACTGCGGCAGCACAGTTTACCCTTGGCCGGGGGATTGTGGGGATCATGGGATCGTGGGTTCGATCCCAGCCCCCGACCAACAGTGATCTGTGTGGAGTTTGCATGTTCTCCCCGTGTTGCGTGGGTTTACTCCGGGATTTCTCCGGTTTCCTCCCACATGCCAAAAAACATGCATGTTAGGTTAATTGGCTGTTCTAAATTGTCCCTAGATATCTGTTTCCTATAGGCCCTTAGAATAGAGGGTTAGTATTAATGAAAGCGCTTTGAGTGGTCTTTGTGACTAGAAAAGCGCTATATAAGTGCAGGTTAGTTAGTTAGTTAGTTAGATATATATATATATATATACTACCGTTCAAAAGTTTGGGGTCACCCAGGCAATTATTTTGTGTTTTCCATGAAAAGTCACACTTATTTACCACCATGAGTTGTAAAATGAATAGAAAATATAGTCAAGATATTGACAAGGTTAGAAATATTGATTTGTATTTGAAATCAAATCAATCAATCAAATCAATATCTCTCTCTCCTTTTGTTTACTGAGACGTGGCTAACTGAACTAGCAGCAGATGCTAACAATGAGCTGGAGGGTTTTCACATGATACGGGCTGACCGAACACCAGACAGTGGGGGCGGCGGAGTGATAATGTATGTTAACAACAACTGGTGCAGACCGGGACATATCACTGTTAAACAACGACACTGCAGCAAAGACATTGAGTTGCTAGCTGTTAGCATGAGGCCTACATATCTCCCGAGAGAATGAATGAATGAATGAATGAATGAATGAATGAATTTATTTCGGATAGTACATTACAGGTTAAAAGAAACTGTATAATATAACAACAAGGTCAAATTAGACAAAGACTCCTTCTACTATACAATTCCACGTGAGTTATCCGAAATGGGTGATGGCTGAAGCCGCAGCTTATATTGCCCACCCATATTCCATCCAAGAATTCAGAAGAGAAAAAAGAGAAAACAAGACAAGAGCGATTACAATTTAAAACGAAGCTAAGTCAAAATATGACTGAGAGAAAAAAAAGAAAACTAAGCTAGGCTAAGTTAAGCGGTTACTATTCAAAAACAAATCTAAGACAAGATGTCACAGAGAAAAAAAAAAAAAAGAAAAAAAACTAAGCTACAGCACAACACAGGCTGGAAATGTCAATCCTTATGTGAGTTTACATGTCGTCTTGTAAATATGTTTGGAGTATTTCTTCCTTTAGTTTTTGTTTAAATTGTCCAAGCTTTGTACATGATTTTAATTCAGGTCCAAAATCGTTCCATAATCTGACACCTTGCACTGAAATACAGTGTTGCTTGGTAGTTGTTCTCACTGTAGGCTTTTGAAATATACATGTTCCTCTGAAGTGATATCGTTTCTCCCTTGTTTGGAACAACTTTTGGATATTTGCGGGCAGTGATAGATTCTTCACTTTGAACATTATTATTGCGGTTTTAAAGTCGATCAGATCTTTCAACTTGAGAGTTTTTTGTTTAAGAAAAAGTGGGTTTGTTGGTTCCCTGTAAGCTGCTTTGTTGATTATTCTAATAGCTCTCTTTTGAAGCATAACGAGTGGATATATGTTTGTTTTATATGTATTTCCCCATACTTCATTACAATATGTCATGTATGGGAGTATTAATGAATGATACAAGGTGTATAGTGTGGGTTGATTCAGCAAATTTTTCACTCTGTGTAATATTGCAATTGATTTGGATACTTTACCTTTTATATAATTAATATGTGGCTTCCAACACAGTTTGTTATCAATTATTACTCCAAGGAATTTAGTTTCGGATACCCTTTCAATCTCTACACCATTTACACTGAGTTTGGGTACTGGGTAGTTGTGATGGTTGTTAAAGACTATAAATTTTGTCTTGCTTAAATTGAGCGTTAATTTGTTTGAATCAAACCACAGTTTCAGCTTTCCTAATTCCTTTCCGAGTGTATCCAGAAGTTGTTCCAAGTTGTTTCCACTGCATAGCAGGTTAGTGTCATCAGCAAATAATATTAAGTCCATTTTTTCTGAAACTTTACATATATCATTTATATACATATTGAATAATAATGGTCCCAAAACTGAACCCTGTGGGACTCCACAGGTGACCTTCAGTAGCTCTGAGTTTTTGTTGTTAACACATACAAACTGATATCTATTCTTTAAGTAACTTCTTAACCAGGACAGTGCTACCCCTCTGATACCACAATTTTGTAGTTTCTTTAATAATAGATTGTGATCTACTGTATCAAATGCTTTTTTAAGATCCAGGAATATTCCAACTGAATACTCTTTATTTTCAATGGCTGTAGATATTTTTTCTGTAAATTCCATTAAGGCATATGCTGTTGTCCTTTTGTGTCTGAACCCATATTGCTGCTCACACAATAAATCATTCTTCAGTATGAAGTTGTCAATTCTCTCATAGAATATTTTTTCAAGTATCTTGGAAAATTGCGGTAATAGTGAAATTGGTCTGTAGTTGGAGAGTTCCCCTCTGTCGCCTGTCTTGTAAATTGGAATTACTTTAGCTATTTTCATTGCATTGGGAAATATACCTGATTGGAGAGACAGGTTACAGATATACGTCAGTGGTTTCACTATGCATTCGATAACAGTTTTGACTAGTAGCATATCAATACCATCGCAGTCAGTAGATGTTTTACTTTTGAACGATTTAACAATTTCAATGACCTCTCTTTCGTCTGTGTTCTTTATGAAGATGGTGTCTTTTACAGCAGTGTTATTGCATATTGAATCACCTGTTGGCACCGTAGTGGGTATTTCTCGGGCCAGTTTAGGGCCAATGTTAACAAAAAAATTATTAAATTCATCTGCAGGTGAAGCTATATTCACATTCGGAGTCGATTTATTATTTTTTGGAGTGTTAGTTGGGTAGCTGGTATTTCTGCTTTTATTTCCAAGGATACTGTTGATTATTGTCCATGTATTTTTAATATTGTCTTTGTTTTTTTCCAGTTCTTTACTGTAATAGTCTCTTTTACTACATCTTATTATATATGTTAACTTATTTTTGTATGTTTTATACCGCTGCTCTGCTTCTTTTGTCCTTTTCTTTATGAAAGCTTTATATAATAAATTTTTCTTTTTACACGCCTTTTGTAGTCCTTTGGTTAGCCATGGTTTGTCAGTAAATTTGTGTTTAAGCTTTTTTTTAACTAATGGGCAGTTTTTTTCATAAAGAGTGGTTACAATGTTTGTAAATGTGTCATAGGCTTCATTTACATCTGATACATAGACTTCTGTCCAGTCTTGCTTCAGCAAGTCCTCTTTAAAAGAACTGATTGCGTTTGGTGATTTGTGTCTGAACGATTTTGAGATTTTTTCTGGGTTGGGCCCCGTGTGGCCATGGATAAGTGCAAAGATTGGCAAGTGGTCGCTTATATCATTTATCAATAATCCACTTTCTATTTTCTTGTCGAGAACATTGACAAACAGGTTGTCAATAAGTGTAGCAGAGTGAGCTGTGATTCTACTGGGATGTGTTATTGTGGGATATAGACTCATGCTGTACATAGAGTTCATGAACTCTGTAACTACATTTTGTTGATGTGGATTAAGTAGGTCAATATTGAAATCTCCACAAATTGCTACCATTTTCTTACTAGTAATATTATTGTACAGCTCGACTAATTTATCTCTGAATGTCTCAATGCAAGTTCCCGGCGTTCTGTATATGCAGCTTATGATTAGATTTTTTGTTTTGTCTAGGTCAATCTCAACAGTAACACATTCCAGAATCCCTGGTAGTGCTAAGGACATTTCATTTACAAGCTTACATCTATATAGGTCATCAATATACAGTGCAACACCACCACCCTTTTTTTGAGATCTGTTAATGTTAAACATCTGATATCCCTCTATTGCCATCAGGGGAGCCTGGTCTGCATTAAGCCAGGTTTCAGAGACTGCTATAGCTGTGAATTTTCTGTTTAGCTGTTTTAAATAGTCCTGAATCTGTGAGAAGTTTTTGTTAAGACTTCTGCTATTGAAGTGTATTATTGACAGTTTACCATCTAATTGCACTTGACTTTTGAATTGCTTTTCAGTGTAATATTCACAGTGGTTATGAATATTATTGAAAAAGTGGTTATCAGGATCAATATCATTCTCCATCTCTTGTGGTTTATGTTCAGCATAGTGGCATATTTTTAGAGTTTGAGTTTCCTCACTCTGTGTTTCATAGTGAGAACACTCACACGTGATCTGCATTGTTGTTTATGCAAATCCGACGGCGAACGCTGGGACAGCGCGTGATGTCATCCATTCAGTAACCAGCAGGCTGCAGACAGAACACCCAGATGCTCTTCTCCTCATCTCAGGCGATTTCAACCATGTTTCACTATCTCCCATTCTACCCACGTTCACCCAGTATGTCACATGCCACACTAGAGACAATAAAACACTGGACTTATTCTACACAAACACTAAGGAGGCGTACACCTCATCACAACTCCCCCCACTCGGGAGATCGGATCACAACTTGGTTCATCTCCGGCCGGTGTACAAACCCCTAGTGCACAGACAACCTCCGGCCATGCACACTGTGGAGTTATGGTCTGAGGAGGCAATGGACGCGCTAAAGGACTGTTTCGAAATTACTGCCTGGGAGCAGCTCTGCGATCCACATGGTGAGGACATCGATGGCCTCACTCACACCTTCACGGACTACCTCAGCTTCTGTGTGGACAAATCCGTTCCCACCAAGACCATACGGCGTCACTCAAACAACAAACCCTGGATCAACCCTGAGATAAAAACACTTCTGAGAGAGAAGAAGAGGATCTTCAGGTCGGGGAATAGGGAGATGCTGAAGTCCGTACAGAGGGAGCTGAGGAGAAAGATCAGAGTAGGCAAGGACAGCTTCAGGAAGAAGATGGAGGACAAGCTGCAACAGAGCGACATCAGCGGGGTCTGGAGAAACCTCAAAACCATCTCTGGGCTCCAGAATACCTCCCCCCAGGCCATGGGGGGCAGGGAGTGGGCGAACAACCTGAATCTGTTTTTCAATAGGTTTGACCAACCGCCCTCCCCCCTGTCTGCACAACAACCACTGCTGCCTCTAAAGAAATCAAGTCCTGCTGGCCACTCCCCATTCCACCAACACCCCCCCACTCCCAACACACAGCCTCCCATTCTGACCCTGACCAGGACCCAGGTGAGGACGGAGCTGAGGAAGATCAAGGCGAGGAAGGCGTCGGGACCGGACGGCATCAGCGCAAAGCTCCTCAAGTCCTGTGCAGACCAGCTGTGTGAGATTGTGACGTATATCTTCAACCTGAGCCTGAAACTGGGGAGGGTACCACAGCTGTGGAAAACATCTTGTGTGGTACCTGTACCAAAAACTTCCCACCCCAAAGACATGAACAGCTACAGACCGGTGGCCTTGACGTCCCACTTGATGAAGACCCTGGAGAGACTGCTCCTTGCTCACCTCCGCCCCCTGGTGGAACCAGCGATGGATCCACTCCAGTTCGCCTACCAGCATGGCATTGGGGTGGAGGATGCGGTGATCTTCCTCCTTCACCGTTCTCTGTCCCACCTGGAGAAGCCCGGGAATATGGTGAGGATCATGTTCTTTGACTTCTCCAGTGCTTTCAACACCATCCAACCGATGATCCTGAAGGACAAGCTGCTGCGCGCAGGGGTGGACCAGCACCTGTCATCATGGATCCTGGACTACCTCACGAACCGGCCTCAGTTTGTGAGAACCCGGGACTGTGTGTCCGACACGATCATCAGTAGCACGGGGGCCCCCCAGGGTACGGTGCTGGCTCCCTTCCTGTTCACTCTTTATACTGCGGACTTCTCACACAACACAACACGCTGCCATCTACAGAAGTTCTCTGATGACTCTGCGATCGTTGGCCTCATCTCCAATGGAGATGAAGCTGAGTACAGAGGGCTTATCCAGGACTTCGTGGACTGGTGCCATCGGAACTGCCTCCAGATCAACGCGAGGAAAACTAAGGAGCTGGTGGTGGACTGCCGCAGGCAAGGACAACCCCTCACAGCACCAGTAAATATACAGGGAACAGACATCGAGATGGTGACAGCCTATAAGTACCTGGGTGTTCATCTGAACAATAAACTAGACTGGTCACACAATACTGACGCA
This sequence comes from Pholidichthys leucotaenia, assembly GCA_020510985.1. NCBI lineage: Eukaryota > Metazoa > Chordata > Actinopteri > Cichliformes > Pholidichthyidae > Pholidichthys > Pholidichthys leucotaenia. The sequence continues at coordinate 21,540,907 of CM035837.1, forward strand.
CTCTACAAGAAGGGACAGCGCAGGCTGTTCCTGCTGAGGAGACTCAGGTCTTTTGGTGTACAAGGCGCGCTGCTGAAGACATTCTATGACACGGTGGTGGCATCAGCCATCACTTTTGGAGTGGTCTGCTGGGGCAGTGGCATTACTGCAGCCGATAGGAAGAGACTGAACAAATTGATCAAGAAAGCAAGCTCTGTCCTGGGGCAGCGCCTTGATCCGGTGGAGGAGATAGGAGAGAGAAGGACGGTGGCTAAACTGTCATCTCTGCTGGAGTCCGAGTTCCACCCTATGCAGGACATACTGAATGCACTGAGGAGCTCATTTAGCAGCAGACTACATCATCCCAGGTGCACAACCGAGAGGTTTCGCAGGTCCTTCCTACCAATGGCTGTCAGACTGTACAACCTAAGCAGGGCTGCTCGCAGAGATAACAAAAAGACGTAACAAACTAATAGTTTTTTGAATGCAAAAGATGCAATAGACTTACACAATGGTCCCCTCCGGCATACAACTAGGAAAATACCGGTCGCTATGGAGAGAGAGAATATGTATGGGCACATAATCATACCATGTAGGATAACTAAGTAGACGGTTGTGCTGTTTCATCCCATCTAGCAACAATGCTCTGCACTGTGTGTGTTTATATATTTACATATTTATTCCATCTAGCTACAATGCTCCGCACTGGGTGTGTTTATATTTATATATCTATATATTTATTCCATCTAGCTACAATGCTCCGCACTGGGTGTGTTTATATTTATATATCTATATATTTATTCCATCTAGCTACAATGCTCTGCACTGTGTGTCTGTGTGTGTGTATATATATATTTTATAGTAATATGTACATATGTATATTAGCTGCTCTTGCTTGCTTGTTTTTTTTTTCTTGCCTTCTGATTGTTGCTCTGAGTGTTGCTATCCCTGTGCTGTTGCAATCCTGGAATTTCCCCGTTGTGGGACTAATAAGATAAGCCTTTATTAGTCCCACAACGGGGAAATTCCAGGATTGCAACAGCACAGGGATAGCAACACTCAGAGCAACAATCAGAAGGCAAGAAAAAACAACATCTAGTAAACATATGTCCATATTACTATAAATGTATATGTATAGACACACAGTGCAGAGCATTATGGTTGGTTGGTGAATATGCAGCAGAAAGTCTAAGCTCTCTCTTCGCGGATGCGGCGGGCCAGCTGGAAGTCTTTGGGCATGATGGTGACCCCCTTAGCGAAGAAGAGACCCACCAGGTGGGCCTCACTGGTCTTCTGCAGAGCCATGACGGCGAAGCTCAGGAAACGCAGGACGGTCTTGAAGTCCTGAGCGATCTCCCTCACCAGGCGCTGGACGGGCAGCTTACGGATGAGCAGCTCCGTGGATTTCTGGTAGCGACGGATCTCTCTCAGAGCCACGGGCCTGTGACGGCGAGGCCTCTTCACTCTGCCGGTGGCCGGAGCGCCTCTCCGAGCAGCCCTGGTGGCTAGCTGTCTCCTGGGGGGGCTTCTTCCTCCAGTAGATTTTACGGGCGGTCTGCTTGGTTCTTGCCATCGCTCTTTATTATTCTGTCTTATATTTCTTGCACGCCGCCTAAACTCCAGCCCGGCACCCGCGTCGTTTTCGCTACAGCTCCCGGTATGTCGAGTTTCCCATTAGCACCGGGCGGCGGCCAAGTGCTAGCTAGCACTAGCTCCTCCCCGCTGTAACATCTCCCGCTGCAAACCGTGGCTCCGTCCGCCGACCCGGGAGACCCCCGGGGCGATCCGTGCGTCCGTGATATATATACAGAGTGAAAGGTGTAGAAAGAAGAAGGAAGATAAAAAAAAAGGCTGTTGCAACGGGCAGCCTACTCGTGTGGCGCCACCGGTCCGGCGGAACCGGAAAAAATAATAATAATAAATAATAATAATTTTATATATATATATATATATATATATATATGTGTGTGTGTGTGTGTGTGTGTATGTATATGCGCATGCCGCAGAGCAACCACTAGTTATGGGTACAGTTTGGGTTGTTTAAAAGCCAATTTTTACAATGAGTCTTAAAAGCCCCTCTCCTGTGGAATCAGCTGCCAATCTGGATTCGGGAGTCAGACTCGATCTCTGTTTTTAAGAATAGGGCTAAAACCTACCTTTTTGATATAGCCTACAATTAGGGAGGAATCATGTGTTTCTGAACCCTCCCTTAGTTATGCTGCTAATAGGTTTAGTCAGCCGGGGGACCTCCAGTAATGCACTGGGCCTCACTCCTTTCCTCACTCTCTATGAAATTTTTTTTTTGCTGGTCATTAACATCTGTTTGTTCTCTCCCATAGATTGAGTCCCCATCGTGCTGTTTGCTCTCTACATGTCTGTTCTTTTCTTCTTCTCTATCCCCTCACCCCCCAGCCAGTCGCAGCAGATGACTGCCCCTCCCTGAGCCTGGTTCTGCTGGAGGTTTCTTCCTGTTAAAAGGGAGTTTTTCCTCTCCACCGTCGCCAAGTGCTTGCTCACAGGGGATCGCCTGATTGCTGGGGTCTTTCTGCAACTGTGGGGGTTCCCCCCTACAGTTGATAGTGCTATGAGATGACTGTTGTTGTGAAATGGCGCTATATAAATAAAGTTGAATTGAATTGAATTGAAAAGTGTTTAGTGTGTGGTACATTCTCTGACTGCAGGTGGTATATTATTCCAGATCTTGGTGCCCCTCACTGATAGCACAGATTGAGCAAATGTGATGCATCTGTGGGGGACCTCCCAGTCTCCTCTGGTGAATGCGCTTGTGGTTGTACCAGTAACAGTCCTCAGTTTAACATATTCTCCCAGGGGAAGTGGTGCATAGCCATTTAATATTTTATAAACTGAATAGGTAAATTTGAGAGTTTTATAATTTTAAAAAAACAGAAAATTGTATTTCTTGTCAATTTGACAACAATGATATGTGGGATCTTTCTTATTAAAGATTTCTATGGCTTCTTTGTATAAGGATTCACTGGGTTTGATTATGGTTATACCAGTGAGTGACCAGTTGGTAAAACAGTAATTGATGCGTGAAAAGATCATTGCATGCAGAAACATTTTGGCTGCACTGTCAGTGATGGTCTAATTTGTTTAAAATTTTAAAAAGTTTAAAGATTATTTAATTTATACCTAGAGGTGTGTGTAGAAACAAAGGTTTGCTTTCGGTCCACGCACAAATATTTGTGAATTTTCCTGGGTGACTTCAGAAATAAGCACTGGAAAAGAAATCAACAGAAACTTCCATATACTGTTTACAGTTTTAATGATCAGACTCAGATTAAATGACATTACATTCAACGGACTTGTTGTTAAAGTGAAATGATCACGTATCAAGCATCACATTCAACTTGTAACTGATTATTGAGCAACAGAGTGTAATCACATATGTGGAACCAAGGAAACCTTAGTATGAATTTGTAACTGTGATGAAAATGGAGACTGAAATAACTGTAACCAAATTTTATGAAGAAAATTATAAAAGCTGATCATATGGAAAAATTCTGGGTTACTCTAAAAAGTAAAAACGGGAGTTACTGAAAAGAGGGATATTATTTCTCTTTCATTCTATAGCTTCGATCAGAGTTATGAACTAGTTTTAAACCTGAGACAAATTATGACATACTTTAAGGCAATGGACATCGCATTACTCAGCAGATAAAACAAAGGAATCTTGCTCACGTGACCTTTTGCTGGCTTCTAGCTAGATCCTAAGCTGAATCTTTATTTGATGATAATACCGGAAATTATCTGCCAGCAGATAATTTCTTCCCAGAGGCAAGCAGTCAGGAGCTGAGATCCAGTGACAATGAGGCTGCTGGCCGCATACACAGTATGTCATGTGGGACAACACGAGAGGGTTTTTTTTTCCATTGGCTCTCCTGGATCCAAATAAATCGATGAGATAGTTCAGTCTGATCAAAGGCACAGAATTAGAGAGACAAGATTAATTTTAAAAAAATGAATAAAAATTCAAACCACAAAATCCGAGTTCTTCAGATGTCATGGTGATTGGTGAAAACAGTTTCCAGTGTGAGAAAACGATCAGTCCACTTTAAAACATGGTGAGTTAAGAAAAATTGATTGGAAAAGTTTAACAGAATAAAATAGAAAAGCGTCTGTGAACATGGAGTTTCACTCCATATAAAAGAGAAGTTTGAGCTGAAAAAAAGAAGAAAAGGTATTTTTTTCCAGACGTTTAAAGGAAAGAGAATTCAAGTCAGGACACAGACAACTTAGACAAACTTTCAAGAACTCTTCTGCCTGAACTAGGACATTCCTCACTTAAACTGAGTAGCTTTTTCAGGGGAAAAACTTGACTGACATGAAAGGGAACTAATTGTCTCCCATCACAGGAGGTTTGAATGAACTCTGGTCCAATAAGAAAACAGTCCTTTGTCTGTAACCAACCAATAGAATAAAAGGGGGTGTTTTCCAACAGAGACTGGCTGGTGATTGGCTGAGCTAATCAGATGACTTGGGTAAGTTTTTAGAAGGCAAACACATTAACTGTGAAATTCACATTATATACTTACAGTATGTATATAATCTAAGCTAACTTCAGTGATTCATGACTAACTTTCAGTGAGCATGTACTTTTATAAACTTGACCTTCTATAATTAACATGCATTAAAATAAGGATCATTAAAGCATTTTCAAGCATGCAACACATTTAAACCAATGATCAATGAAACAGTTCAACCCATGTTAATGGTATGCCAGAGTCACACTTGATTTTCCAGAGTGTCCTGAAAAAGAAAATAATCTGAGAACTGAGAGTTTTTGTTAAAAGGAAGTCATTTCATTCATTAACCCCAATTCAGCTTGTAGAGGCATCAGCGAACATATTCTGGAGTTGTCCACCGGGGGTAATGTTGAGCTGTGGATAATTCCTAGAGACTTGTGGATTTGGGATGTTTCAGACAGTACTTGAAACATAAAACTGCCTGGTTGGGGTGAAAGTTCTGGAATTTATGATTGCAGACTAATCCGTTCCTTACACGAAATAGGATCCGTATCGTCCCTTTTACCATGGAATGTATTTTCAAACTGTGGTTCTTAGGTAAAGGAAACAATTCTTGACCAGACTTTTTGGGTGAAACAATTTCTTTAAGGTGAAGAATGATTTTATAGATTAGAGCCAAAGAGATTGTGCTACAATATTAAAAAACTGGTTGTGAGGGTTTAATAGGACTAGAATTATGATCAGGTGTATTAAATGAATGGGATATTTCTGGGACAGAGTTTATGAAAAAGTTGTTAAACTCTGTAGCAATGACCATGGGATTCTGTATCAATTTGTTATTAATATTAAGTTCCATGTCAGCATCTTCTTTTTTGTTCTGTTTATTTGTCAGTTTGTTAATATTATTCCAATTTTTTGCCATCTCCTTTTGCGTTTTCAATAGTGGTTATAAAAAAGTTTGCCTTAGCCTTCTTCAGAGTTTGTGTTACCTTATTTCTAGCAGATGTAAATTTTTGTCTGTCTGTTGTTAAACCTGATTTTAGAGCTATTTTAAGAAGTTGATCTCTGGTCTTCATTAGTTGTAGACATTCGGAGTTGAGCCATGGTAAGGTGATTCTTCTTCTATTGTTTCCTTTTTTTTGAAAATGCCATGATAACCTCTTTGATTTTCATTATAAAAAAATCATTGCAGTGATTTATGTCATTTGAAGAGGTGATTTCTTCCATTCAATTTTGTTTATTGCCATTGTTATATTTTGTTGTTGGTTTTTTTGGGATTATATAATTTACTGTTACCTGATGACTTCTTGACTGGATTTAAAAGCTGTTTCCGTGGAAGTTTTCTTGTTGCCAGTATTATATTATGGTCAGACAGTCCTGTTGAAAAGTTATGTCTGGGTCATTCTTTCAGGTCTATTTGTTAAAAGTAAATCAATTTTGGTTTTTGACTGGCTTGTGACTCTGGTTAGTTTATCTATTAGTTGAGTTAAGTTATAGTTATCTGTAGTGATTTTAAGAGTTTTCCTGTCTTTTTTTTGTCATCCCAGTTTATATTAGGGCTGTGCAATATGACAATATACAGTATATTGGTAACACGATAAAAAACATCTGCTGTTTCATATAAAACTGTGCCGTTTATATTGGGATTTAAGAGACATACCTGTTTGTACTTGTCACCGCCCTGCCTCTCCCCCGCAGTGTGCCAGGTGCGCCACAGCAGCTAATTGCAAGCTAATGTTTTGCCGCTACTTCTGTGCCAGCCAGAGATGTTGGGATTTTTCCCACCGTGCTGTGTCAGAGAGGATAGTCCTCTAACCTCATGTTATATGCAGGTAAGTCACATTAATACCATCCATCCATCCATTCATCTTCTTCCGCTTAATCCTTTTTTGGGCCTTGGGGGGGCTGGAGCCTATCCCAGCATCTTTTGGGCGAGAGGCAGGGTACACCCTGGACAGATCGCCAGTCCATCGCAGGGCCAACACAGAGAGACAGACAACCGTTCACTCTCACATTCATACCTAAGGACAATTTAGAATCCCCAGCTGATGCCAATTAACCTAACTACCACCTCTCTCTAATTATAATACGGCAAATGCTAAATGACGATGCTAACTTGTCGCTAATAGGAAACATTATAGTGTATCAGACCATCGTTCAGGTTTAAATCACTGCCGAGTTTCTTAATTTTGTCTGAAAAAAAACCATTACTAAAGCTGCAAAAGGCTTTACACAGAGGAATTCTTACACTGGATGCAAATTTGTACATTGTTCATTTGCACATTGTACATTGTCTCATGCCATCTCACATTCGTGTCACCCTTTCTTCTTCCGGCTATCAGAGAGAGCAGACGCATTTCTTTCCTCTCCCTTCTCCTCCTCCCCCCTACTGATCCCAGCTTGCTGTGTCCTGTTTGTGTCTCGCTCTTCTTCTGCTGCATCTCGACCCAAATGGAAATTATGGAAATTATGGAATTTAGCTGGGCTTTAATGCTATTGACACCACTTTTCAACAGAAAATCGGGCCAGGGGGAGCCCAAGTGGAGAGACTCATGGGACAATTGGAACTCATGTGTCTGTGTCATTCAATTGAAGATGTGGAAGACATCTACCTGTTTTGGCTTCATGATCACAGGATTTCTGTTGTTTGGCTCTGGAGTTTTCCTGGTATATCGAAAATTTAAGAAGTTGGAAGAGCTAATCAAAATGCGGACCCGGCGTAGCTCCCCCAACAAATTCGACCAGCTGGGGAGAGCACTGATTGCGGCAAATATGTGACTAACATGGAATTTACCATCTGGCATGCACTGAAGAGAGATGGACTCTGTGGACATGTTTATCTATGTTTCGGAAGGTGGAAAACATCTGGAGTCGCTGGGTGCTCTCCAGGGAATGATTTTAAAGCCTGTGTATGTAAATTGTGATGCACAGAATCGCATAAGAGAGGAAATTTCTATGCTCTAAGTGAACTGTGCTTATCAGGCCTTGATTCGTCGTCCTTCCTCCAGGAGAAGAGATAAAGCAGAAGGGAGTTTTGGCTTCTCTTGGCTCCCTAACCCAAACACTGGTGTGCAGTAATCTGAACTCTCAAGGACAGCGTCATGTGACTAGCATGGATTTACCATCGGACATGCACTGAGAGTTGAACTCTTGTGGACATGCTATCTATGTTTAGGACACTAAAGACATAACATCTAAATGTTGCTCAGGAGAGGATTTTTGCTGTTCACCAGTAACTGATACACACACTGCATACAACATTACATGACTGATACACATACACTGACACACACACACACACACACACTGTCTCTCTCAACATGCTTTGTTAATGTGTGATCTGTATTGTCTGCTAACTGTGCATTAGAGGGGTTTTTTCTATGTGATCACAATCTTGCTCAAACGAGCTTTATTTTGATAAACTATGTTTTTTCTCTCTGCTCAATGTGTCATCCCCTCCCCCTCCCCCTCTTTACCCCTCAATGTATGAGGCGCCTTGTATGGCTGCCGCGTCATTAGGGAGCGCTTAACATGAGCGCACCTTGTGATAAGTGGAATTCCTGGTATGTGCAAGCATACTTGGCAATAAAGTTGTTTCTGATTCTGATTTCTGATTCTGATCTCTGATATTAAAATGACCATTGTACAGTCTATTGGGTATTATCAGAGACAAGTCATACTCATTCATCCATCCATCCATCTTCTTCCACTTAATCCTTTTCGGATAGCAGGGGACTGGAGCCTATCCCAGCATCTTTGGGCAAGAGGCAGGGCACACCCTGGACAGATTCCCAGTCCATCACAGGGCCAACACAGAGAGACAGACAACCATTCACTCTGACAGTCATACCTAAGGACAATTTAGAATCCCCAGTTTGTTGCCAATTAACCTAACTTGCATGTTTTTGGCATGTAGGAGGAAACAGGAGAAATCCAGGAGTAAACCCACACAGACACGGGGAGAACATGCAAACTCCACACAGATCACTGTCGGTCCAGGGCTCCCAGCCCCCGACCAGGCAACGTGGTGGCGGAGTGGTTAGCACTGCAGCAGCACAGCAACTCACCCTTGGCCGAGGGATCCTGGGTTCATACTCATTCAGTGATTTTTATTTTACTCAGGGACATGTGATAGTCACCCAGTGAATTTTCATTCTCCTTGTTTCCTCTAGTTTTAATTGCTTTAACTGTCCTAATTGCTTTTAATGGCTATTTAGTAGTATTTATTAGTATTAGTATTTAGTATTAAGGTGTGTTTATTACCTTTATTAGTATTAGTATTGATGTGTATTTGTTATGCTCCCAGAAAACATGTTTAATGTGTGTTCTTTATTAAGAGATGTGTTATTATCACAGTTTGGTAAGTTTATTCAGTCTTGCAGTTAAGAACTACAAAAACTAGAAATATCATGGCAGCGCATGCTGGGACTCAGGAAGTGACTTGCCATGTCATGATTAGTGTTGCTAGCTGCAGCTTCAGAGCACACATACACAGTTGTCAGCTCCTCAGTTAGACACTGTTCTCTGATTCTCCCTCTGCTCAGGCAACATCTGTGAGTATCAGAATTGTTAAAATGATGAGTTAACTACATGTTTTATCGCCACTTGTTGTTTGTCAGTTAAAAATCAGTTTATTGCATAAATGTGTAGTTTGTATAACTAGGCTGTGACATTTTATTTGAACGTCATGCTGTTCGACTTACATATTAAATCGATGTTGTACTGTATTGTGTTACAGTTTCACAAGATTCCCATTAAATTCTGTGGAATTTAATCATCTGTTTCCTGGAATTTTTTGGGAGTGTATAAACTGATTGGAAACGACCAATGACAGTGAAAAGATGGCATTACAGCAACAAGGGACACAGAAACTGTCATCATACGGAGCTTCCCAACATCAAGAGATAAGTGGCGAACACAACAGTATCCAGACAGCTTCACGCTAGCCTCCTTCTCCTGATATCACAACCACGTTAAGTCGCAATGTCGCAGGGCAGCAACAACAGCAGAGAAAATGAAAATAAGCAGTCAGAGTATGCACACTCAAAGAAAAGCCACTCGTCTAGCATATTGTCCAGCGTGAGCATTAGCATGGCCAAGGCAAAGGCGAAAGCTGAAGCATCGCAAGCTAGAGTGGCACACTCAAAGAGGGAAATTGAACTTAAAGTGGAGCAGGCACGCATCCAATTGGAACAGACATGCATCCAAGCCAACCTTGAGGCATTAAAAGATGAAAAAGATGCTGCCATAGGCGAACCTGCCAGAGGCGAACACCCTCATTGCTAGCTTACAAGATATGGGCATTGGACTACCCAGCAAAGCTAACAGCACAGTCCCTCAGTCTGTCAAAGACCAGCGCACCACAGCTTTCGTGGCAGAACAAGCTAGCCTGTACGGCAGAGACTCGCCTGCTCGCCACCAAGGCTGCTCCGAAAAGCGTTCCGACCACCGGCGGAGTGAAGAAGCCTCACCGTTACAGGCCCGGTACCGTGGCTTTGAGAGAGATCCGTCGCTACCAGAAATCCACGGAGCTGCTCATCCCAAAAACATGCAGGTTAGGTTAATTGGAGACTCTAAAGTGGCCCTTGGTGTGAATGTGTGTGTGAATGGTTAAAAAAGGGATGGCGCCGTATTGTGGCTGCTTCATCCATCTAGGTGGTGGATGACCCTTAATTTCTGTAAAGCATCTTTAAGTGTCTATGATAAAGCGCTATATAAATCTGATGTATTGATTGATTGATTGATTGATCCGTAAGCTGCCCTTCCAGCGCCTGGTGAGGGAGATCGCTCAGGACTTCAAGACCGACCTGCACTTCCAGAGCTCCGCCATCATGGCTCTGCAGGAGGCCAGCGAGGCCTACCTGGTGGGTCTCTTCGAGGACACCAACCTGTGTGCCATCCACGCCAAGAGGGTCACCATCATGCCCAAAGACATCCAGCTGGCCTGCCGCATCCGTGGAGAGAGAGCTTAGACTTTCTGCTGCACATCCACCAACCACAATGCTCTGCACTGTGTGTCTATATATATATATATAGATATATATATATATATATATATATATATATATATATATATATATATATATATATATATACAGTATATACTAGCTGCTCTTGTTTTTTCTTGCCTTCTGATTGTTGCTCTGAGTGTTGCTATCCCTGTGCTTTTGCAATCCTGGAATTTCCCCATTGTGGGACTAATAAAGGCTTATCTTATCTTATCTTATCTTATCTTATCTTATCTTATCTTATGATAGACGGCAACGAAGCCCCTTCAGCATTTCATCCTTCACACCCTCAATCAACCGAAGTTACTCCACTAAGAATCCATCTGCCTGACACAAACCAAAACCCACATGCTGCTTCCAATGCTGCTATGCCTCACCACGTTCCTCAAGACCCTCAGTCAAGTGAAGCACCACCGCAGCAAAGCTTCAACCAGTCTCCCTATTTCCCCCAAGCTCCTCAGTTTAACAGACCACTTCCACGACAAAACTTCAAGCAAGATCCCTCATCTCCTGATTACCAACCTGCTCCCAGGACACCACATCGAGTTAGCCACAATGACTCTACAGCCACCGGAGTTGTGAGTGTGTGTGTGTGTATGTGTGTAGGAATGAATGGGTGTGTGCTAAGAGTTAGTAGAGTGCAGGTGTGAATGATTGTGTGCGTGCGTGTATGTGTGAGGCATGAATGGGTGAACCTGAGCAGGGAGAGGAACAGGCAATGACAGATTGGAATCACCTGTCAGAAACTGACAGGAGAGGGGGGGAGTGGCTACCAGAGGCAGGAGGCACAGAAAAACATATGGGAAGCCAAGGGTAACATAAAACACAGATAATATGGAACAGGAAACCGTCATGAAGCCTGAGCATGGGAACACCAGTTCGGCTCATGACAGAGCCCCCCTCTCAAGGGGTGGATTCCAGACACCCAGAGAACCATCAAAACCAGAGACAACTTGCCCCCCACCCCACCCCCAACCGGAACTAGAACAAACTACCCAGGGCGGGCAGTGTGGGGAACAGGCTAGGAGGGAATAACAAAAAACAACCCTGTTCAAGACTGCAACAGAAAAGCACTAACATACACCGCCCCAAAACCCAGAGACAAAAGACTAAGCGCCCCCCCAGGCCAAAGAGTCCCAGAGTTCAGGGGGCCGACCAAAATCCCAGGTCCAGTGGGCGGCAGGCCGAGACCGATCGGGTGGCCTGCCCGAGTCCCAAGCCCCGCACACAGACTACTGAACAGTGTCAGGTGGCCTGCCAGAGCAAACAGGCCATGAGACCTGTAGACTTAGTCCTTCGGGCAGTCGGCCAGCATTGTTAAGCCACCAGGACCAGAGGGGAGAGCGAGGAGGTGGCTTACCCACTGGAAGGTTTAAAGGCTGGTGGCTGACCGAAGGAGGGGAACCCCCATGGTGACTGATGGTGGAGGATGGAGGACCACGACGGAATCCGGAAGAGAAGTGAAGGCCCCAGCCTTCTCAAGCTGGCTGACAGCACCCTCGGAAGTCCCAACCTGGGCCGTGGCTGCACCCGTGGTGGACCCGGCCTGGGCCATAGCTGCACCCGTGGTGGACCGGGCCTGGGCCGTAGTTTCACCCGCAGTGGACCCGGCCTGGGGTGTAGCTGTACTCGCGGTGAGTGGGCCAACCCACATGAGCACCGAGCTGAGAAGGCGGTCAATCGGAGGAGCCCTGACGATCGTGGCAGGGGAAGCTGGGCCCATGGCGTCATCTACTGGCTGGATCGAACCCACGAAGACCCCTGGCGATGGGGGATCCTCTCCAGTGACCGTAGAAAAAGGCTCATGAATAGCAGGAGAAGAGAAGTGGTTAGGATCGCCGGCAGCGGCGGAGCCTAGCGAGGTGAGTTCCAATGCAGCTGAGAGCTGCACCTGACTCTCCTCACCTAGAGCCAGACAAGATCTCTCTAAAACTGACATTAGAAACACAAGAGAGATCACTTGCCTGAGCTCGAGCTCCACCACCATCCAGGACTCCATCGATCCTGACGATGAAGTCCCAGGCCTGGCCTCTAGGAAGTCCAGCTCAGGCTCCCATTCCATTGCAGTAGTCTCCGCAGCAGGCATGATGGTAATAGCAGTCATTCGGCCCCCAAGCGAGATATCCCACGCTAACGATTCTTCTGGCGTGGCGGTTGGGGGCTGATTCTCCACCGGCCCCAGAATAGGATCTCCCTGGGCCTCGGGTTCCTCCATCATCCAACAGTTCTGCTCATCAACCGTAGGACTCACAGGGATGGGAGGAGGAGACAAGGGGAGACCAGGTGAAAAATTCACAGCAGCAGCAGGTGGGGTGAACTCAGGGGACTGCTCACCCTGAGCCCCCCTACCGAGAATCAGGCAAGGCATATTCTCATTAATTAAAGTCAAATTAAATGACACTTGCCTTTTATCCCAGTTCATGATGTTACCTGCTACAGGATGTCTGTGCCATGTGGTGGACTCCTCCGGGACCTCTGGTTCCTCGGTCAGCTGGATATCACCCTCCGGAGCCAGCGGAGTTTTGGGGGAGACAGGAGACACAGATGGAAATGTGGGCACGGCAACAGCTAATGGGGACTCAGTGGATTGAGACATCTGAGTCCCCTCATCAGGAATCAGGCAAGTCTTAGGTGAGAGAGAAAATGAGTGGGTTTGAACTTGCCTGAATTCCTGGAATGTTATGACATCTGCTGCCGTCCCAAGTTCATGCTCCCTTTCCCCGGGAGCTGGAATGAGTCCGGCTGCAGGATTCGTCTCCTCCGGTGAAGGAGGAGCTTCGGGCTGAGTGGCGACAGAGTCTCTCTGCTGCCGCTTCCGGGTTCGGCGTCGATGTGTGGAAGATGGAGATGTCGGCACATCGTAGACTGGAGGCCTCAGGGAAGGCTCAAGCACCGACTCAATCTCCGGCACCCTCAGGAAAGACTCCTCCGCTTCGAGAATTAATTCCGGAAGGAGCCATGGCTTCACCTCGAGGATGAGATCCATCTCCGCCAAAACCACCTGTCTACGTTCCTCCAGCTCTTCGGCGGACAGAGCAGGCCAAGGCGAAGGTGATGGAGGTGGGGCTGTCACAGGGAAGACTGAAGGCTTCTTGCTGCGTGCATGCTTCTTCCTAGTCAAGGACAGCTTCAGCGTCGGGGCTTCTTCCACTGGCAAGGAGTATATGGAGCTCAGAACATCCATTGCCTCCAAGTGATTCCATAGGCTAGGGAGCATCTCCATTACCTCTGCCACAGTGTCCCGACCCTCATAGACCGTCTTCGGGGAAAGGGAAGCCTGCGTCTGCACCAGGAGGATCTCCAAGAAGGACACCACCTGCTGCTCCATCTCGCTCAGATGGCCCATAGTGCTCCAACAGGGGTGAGTGAAAAAAGGGGGAAAAATAGCACAAAAGGTGAAACAGGCTGCACTCAACTTCACCGCTGGGCTCTATTATGTTCTGTGCATTCTGTCACAAATGTGCGCTTTACGCACACACAAATGAGGAGAAATGAGCCCACTTGCGAATGAAGAGTGAGTTTTATTGTCGTGAATCAAAGGGCTACAACCCCAGCATAAGATTCCTAAAGGTAGGCTGCACAGCAGGCGAATACAGTTCAATAAAGGCAAGTTTTGGACTAGAGAATAACAGTTCACATCAGCCTCAGGGTAGCACTGGCCGCTGGGGAAAAACAAGAAATGTAAATCAGGAAGGTGGACTTACATGGATATGTTGGAGCAAAACTCTTAGGAAACAACAGCAAACATAGTCCAGGGGGAAAAGTCCAAAAATGAGGAGAAGGCTGAACAGAACGACTTACAGCATGCAGGCAGATGACAATACAATGCACCGACAATCACAGGAGTGCAAGCAGAGATAAATAATACCAAACATAATGACTAAAGTGATTGCCGGTGTGCATGGGAGAGTGTGTATGAGAGTTGAACTGAATGGGTGTGTGTTGGGTTGAGTCAGAGCAGGTGTGCAAGAGTGTGTGCGTGTATGTGTGTAGGAATGAATGGGTGTGTGCTAAGTTAGTAGAGTGCCGGTGTGAATGATTGTGTGTGTGTGTGTGTGTGTGTGTGTGTGTGTGTGTGTGTGTGTGTGTGTGTGCGTGTGTGTGTGTGTGTAGGCATGAATGGGTGAACCTGAGCAGGGAGAGGAACAGAGATTGACAGATTGGAATCACCTGTCAGAAACTGACAGGAGAGGGGAGAGTGGCTACCAGAGGCAGGAGGCACAGAAAAATGTATGGGAAGCCAAAGGTAGCATAAAACACAGACAATATGTGTCACGGCTGGCCCTCACGAGCCAGCATAAGACGCCTCAGTTCAGTAGATTGCAGTTCAGTTCTTTTATTTATAAAGCACAGGACTTAGGTGTACAACATAACTTTGCCACGCAGGCTTCGTTACACAACACAACATAAATTCACAATAGAGAGTTGAGGCAGTGACGAGGAGCTCTCGTCTGCCGTACATAGGAAGGAACGTCAGCGAGGGAGAAGACAGTTCCAAATAAATCACTTACATGCCGCGGGATACGTCGAGGAACCCAGGGAGCATGTGGTAAGGAGACAGGGGAAAGTCATAGGACTTCTGACGAGACAGCCGCGCCGTCCAGTTCACTCGCACTGACATTTAAAGCCAGCTGCTCATGATTGGAAACTCGGCACAGCTGCCCAGGTTCTGACAGCTGAGAGCTCCCGAGCGTCTGGCCAATCAGAGCCCGGGAAACCCGTGTGACGACACCAGCTGTCAAAAGCTGACAGGGATGAGGAATAACCCGAGCGCGGACAAAGCGCTCGGGATATGACAGGGCCCCTCCCTCTACGCGAACTCCTGGTCGCGCGCAACATCCAGACCCCCCCACCCCACCCCAGGGAGGGTGGAGGGGGAAGCAGGTGGAGGGAGAGCAGGGCCAACTCACAACAAGGGAACAAAAACATCGGGGAAGGGAGGGAGAGAGAAAAAAAAAGGCAGAAACCGTACATAAACGGGGACAGAGATGAATAAAAATTAAAGTCAACGCTAGATTGACATCACTCACATAACCACAAAAAAGAAAGCCAAGATGAGGGTACAAGGAACACCAGTCAATACCACAAGGCAGGATCAAGGAAATAAAAGGACAAATAATACCCTCTTCTCCAAGTTAATGTGAACAGAAAACCGTCAAAACCAAAAGACAACACAGGTGCCAAAAAAAGAGAACTAGACCCGAGTAAGGGAGTAACATAGGAAATAAACAACCACACCCTAAGGAAACATGCAATACCCATGATAGCCACGGCAAGAGAACATATGTCCATCCACGGAAAACAGTCACCTAAAACATGAAGTCCAATCCCCAGTGGGGTATTTCAGTCACAAGTCAGTGGTGGGGCAAGAGAAGGAGAGAAAAAAAAAACATTGGGGAATAGAGTAAAACAACTCCGCTCAGGAGGCCTTCCAGCACCCAGCATCCAGGCCGCCAGCAAAAGCAGCGGAACGTGCCCTAACGGCCCAGCCAAACACCGGGCTGAGGGAAACCATGTCTCCGGCGGGCGGACCAGGGCGCCAAAAGAACCATCCAGCTTGTCAGGAGGCCGGACCCGGACGCCAAAAGGAAAGAGCCGGTCACCGGGTGGTCGAGCAGTATCGGCCTGCCAACAGAATGGCTGGGGGAAGGTCGGCGAACCGGGCCAGCCGGAATTTACCCCCGCAGTCTCAAAGGTGGGGAAAAAGGGGCCACGGCGAGGACGGGGCATGGCCTGGAAAACGCTCAGCGGCGTGTCAGCTACACAGTCTCCAGAACCCACCTGGGTCAAAACGACCATGGTGCCGAGCTCCGATTGAGCGGTGGTGGGGCAAGAGAAGGAGGCCCCCTCACGATCCATGAGGGGGCCCCCTCATGGATCGTCACCTTATCGTGGTGGGGGGGTTTGCGTGCCCCAGTGATCCCAGGAGCTATGTTGTCCGGGGCAATTTGCCTCTGATAGGGTCTCCCAAGACAAACTGGTCCTGGGTGAAGGGCCAGACGAAGAACGATCCAACAGACTCTCATGATAAATTGTATATCAAGGATTCAGTGTACCCCGCCTGGTATGGGGTTACCGGGGCCCCACCCTGGAGCCAGGCCTGGGGGAGGGGCTCGAAGGCTAGCGTCTGGTGGCCGGGTTTCCACCCATGGGACCCGGCCGGGCTCAGCCCGAAGGAGTTACATGGGTCCGCCCTCCAGTAGGTTCACCACCTGCAGGAGGGATCATGGAAGTCCGGTGCTATGTGGATTAGGTGGCAGTCAAAGGCGGAGACCTTGGCGGACTGATCCCAAGCTTTCTAAACTGGCTTTTGGTACGTGGAATGTCACCTCTCTGGTGGGGAAGGAGCCTGAGCTGGTGTACGAGATTGAGCGATACCGGCTAGATATAGTCGGCCTCACCTCAACACACAGCTCCGGTTCCGGAACCAGTCTCCTGGAGAGGGGCTGGAGCTTGGCCTTTTCTGGAGTTGCCCCGGGCGAGAGGCGACGAGCAGGGGTAGGTATTCTTGTATCGCCCCACCTTGCTGCCTCTATATTGGAGTTTTCCCCGGTGGACGAAAGGGTTGCTTCCCTGCGCCTTCGGGTTGGGAAACGGGTCCTGACCATCATTTGTGCCTATGCACCAAATGATGTTTCAGAGTACCCACCCTTTTTGGAGTCTGTGACTGGGGTGCTGGAGGGTGCTCCTCCTGGAGACTCCATTGTCCTACTGGGGGACTTCAATGCGCACGTGGGCAACGACAGTGAAACCTGGAGGGGGGTGATTGGGAGGAACGGCCTGCCCGATCTGAACCCGAGTGGTGTTCAGTTATTGGACTTCTGTGCTAACCACAGTCTGTCTATAACGAACACCATGTTCAAGCATAAGGGTGTCCATATGTGCACCTGGCACCAGGACACCCTAGGCCGCAGGTCGATGATCGATTTTGTTATCGTATCATCAGACCTGCGACCGTATGTCTTGGACACCCGAGTAAAGAGAGGTGCAGAGCTGTCAACTGATCACCACCTGGTGGTGAGTTGGATCCGATGGCAGGGGAGGAAGCCATTCAGACCTGGTAGACCCAAACGTATAGTGAGGGTGTGCTGGGAGCGTCTGGCTGAGGCCCCTGTCCGGGAGGTCTTCAACTCCCACCTCCGGAAGAACTTCAACCACATTCCGAGGGAGTCTGGAGACATGGAGTCTGAATGGGCCATGTTCTCCACCTCTGTTGTTGAAGCGGCAGCCCAGAGCTGCGGCCGCAAGGTGGTCGGTGCATCTCGTGGTGGCAACCCCCGAACCAAGTGGTGGACACCAGTGGTGAGGGGGGCCATTAAGCTGAAGAAGGAGTCCTATCAAGCTTGGTTGGCTTGTGGGACTCCCGAAGCAGCTGAGGTGTACCGGCAGGCCAAGCGGAGTGCAGCTCGGGTGGTTGCTGAAGCAAAAACCCGGGTATGGGAGGAGTTCGGTGAGGCCATGGAACAAGACTTTCGGTCGGCTTCAAAGAGATTCTGGCAAACTGTTCGGCGGCTCAGGAGGGGAAAGCAGCTCCCCGTCCACACTGTGTATGGTGCGGATGGGACACTGTTGACTTCAACTGGGGATATCGTCGGGCGGTGGAAGGAATACTTCGAGGATCTCCTCAATCCCACTGATACGCCTTCCACAGAGGAAGCAGGGTTTGGGGACGAGGGGGATGACTCGCCTATCACAGGGGCTGAGGTCGCCAAGGTGGTTAAAAATCTCCTTGGTGGCCGGGCCCCGGGGGTGGACAAGATTCGCCCCGAGTACCTCAAGGCCCTGGATGTTGTTGGGTTGTCATGGTTGACACGCCTCTGCAACATTGCGTGGAGGTCGGGGGCAGTGCCTTTGGCATGGCAAACCGGGGTGGTGGTTCCTCTCTTCAAAAAAGGGGACCGGAGGGTGTGCTCCAACTTTAGAGGGATCACACTCCTCAGCCTCCCTGGGAAGGTCTATGCCAAGGTACTGGAGAGGAGAGTCCGGCCGTTGGTCGAACCTCGGATTCAGGAGGAGCAATGTGGTTTTCGTCCTGGCCGTGGCACATCGGACCAGCTCTTTACCCTCTCGAGAATTCTTGAGGGTTCGTGGGAGTTTGCCCAACCAGTTTACATGTGTTTTGTGGACTTGGAGAAGGCATTTGACCGCGTCCCTCGTGGATTTTTGTGGGGGGTGCTTCGGGAGTATGGGGTATCGGGCTTGTTGTTACGAGCTATTCGGTCTCTGTACGACCGTTGTGAGAGTTTAGTTCGCATTGCCAACACTCGGTCGGAGTCATTCCCAGTGAGAGTTGGACTCCGCCAGGGCTGCCCTTTGTCACCGGTCCTGTTCATAATTTTTATGGACAGGATTTCTAGGCGCAGCCAGGGAATGGAGGATGTCATGCTTGGTGACCACAGGATCTCATCTCTGTTGTTTGCAGATGATGTTGTCCTGTTGGCTTCATCCAGCAATGACCTACAGCTCTTGCTGGGACGGTTTGCCGCTGAGTGTGAAGCGGCTGGGATGAGAATCAGCACCTCCAAGTCCGAGTCCATGGTCCTCAGCCGGAAAAAGGTGGATTGTCCTCTCCGGGTTGGGGACAGGCTCCTGCCCCAAGTGGAGGAGTTTAAGTATCTTGGGGTCTTGTTCACGAGTGAGGGGAAAATGGAGCGAGAGATCGACAGACGGATTGGAGCAGCATCTGCAGTGATGCGGACGTTGTACCGGTCTGTTGTGGTGAAGAGGGAGCTTAGTTCTAAGGCAAAGCTGTCGATTTACCAGTCAATCTACGTTCCTACTCTCACCTATGGTCACGAGCTTTGGGTAATGACCGAAAGAACGAGATCGCGGATACAAGCGGCTGAAATGAGCTTTCTCCGTAGGATTGCTGGACTCACCCTCAGAGATAGGGTGAGGAGCTCAGTCATCCGGGAGAGGCTCAGAGTAGAACCGCTGCTCCTCCACATTGAAAGGAGTCAGTTGAGGTGGTATGGGCATCTGATTAGGATGCCTCCTGGACGCCTCCCACTTGAGGTGTTTCAGGCACGTCCCACTGGGAGGAGACCCCGGGGCAGACCCAGGACTCGGTGGAGAGACTATGTCTCCCAGCTAGTCTGGGAACGCCTTGGTATCCCCTCTGAAGAGCTGGAGCAGGTGGCTGGGGAGAGGGAAGTCTGGGCTTCTCTGCTTGAACTGCTGCCTCCGCAACCCGGACCTCCGAAAAGCGGTAGAAGATGGATGGATGGATGGCACTTTCAAGTTATAGACTTGGAAATCTGAACTATTTTATTGACAAAAACATTTACCACTCTTGACCACTAGGGGTTATGTCGCAATTGGGCAACAGTCACACTCAGAGAGTTAACATCAAGAACCTGCATAAAGGACTGTGTATGGCATGGGAGCGCCTTGATGAAATATACTGCTCACCAGAGGCCATCAAGCAGGCCCTCTTCAACAAACTGGAAGATTTTCCAAAGATCACAGCAAAGGACCCACAGAAACTCTGAGATCTCGCTGACCTGTTGTCAGAGGTGCTAGCCGCCAAGAAGGATGGCTGCCTCACAGGCTTGTCATATTTGGACACCTCCAGAGGGACCAAGCCCATCATTGAAAAACTCCCACACAACATACAAGAAAAGTGGCTGTATTATGGGGCAAGATACAAGAATGAACATTTCATCAGTTTCCCACCTTTCTCTGCATTGGTAAACTTCATCCACGCAGAGGCAACGGCTCGCACAGACCCAAGCTTTAACCTCTACATGCAAGCCCCAGCAGAGAGAAAAAGTAAATGGGAGAGACCCACAAAGACATCAGTGTACGTTCAAAAGACACAGAAGTGCAAAGTTTGAGTCTAAGGAAGCCAAAGAACAAATTGACCCAAATAAGTTCTGCCCCCTGCATAAGAAACCCCACCCTCTGAGGAAATGCAGACGCTTCCGCTAAAAGAGCATAGAGGATCGCAAACAACTCTTGGGAGAGCATTTCATCTGTTTCTGCTGTTGCTCCTCCACAGAATATCTGGCAAAGAACTGCACTTTTTTTTAATTTATCTTTTGTTCATATAAAAGACAAAAAATAAAATAGAAAGGTGCAGTGTACAGTGTCTTCTGATGAAGGCTGCAGTGTACAGTCGAAACATGTTAAGAAGGTAAAGACATCTTTCTATTTTATTTTTTGTCTTTTATATGAACAAAAGATAAATAATTTAAAGAAGACAAAATGAACCTATTTGATCTAAAGAACTGCACTGCCAAGATAAAATGTACAGAATGTGATAGTACTGCACATGCATCAGCGCTTCACCCCAGCATGCCTACCTGGAAATCCAAGTTGTCCCCTCCCTCTTCAGAGGACGGCGGGGAGGAGGACAAAGCGAACAGCCAGGAAGTCAAGTCAGCATGCACACAAGTCTGTGGAGAAGGTTTGAACGCCAGAGCATGTGCTAAGATCTGTCTCATCAGCATGTTCCCGAACGGATGTAGGAAGGCGTCTCAGAGAATGTATGCCATACTGGAAAAGCAGAACAATCGTTCCCTTGCACAGTCAGAGTTCTTTGATGTCTTCAAGATCTTCAGCAGCTCATACTCCTTCACACTCAAGACCTGCGTGGGGTGCACAAAGGCAGCTGGGAGAAGGGCCAGTGGCTACATCATACAATCAGTGGACAGAAAAGTAAGCATTCCCCTGTCCACACTCCTTGAGTGCAATCAAATTCCAATTCCACATTGAAATCCCTACACCAGATGCAGCTCGCCACCATCTTCACCTGAAACACTTCGCTGACCAGATACCACCTCTAGATCTAAACGCCAAGATACTCCTTCTACTGGGCAAAGACATCTTACAGGTCCACAAGGTCCGAGAGCAGATAAATGGTCCAGGAAATGCATTGTTCGCTCAAAGGCTTAACCTAGGATGGGTCATTATCGGCGATGTATATCATGGAGGTGCTCACAAACCACCAGAGGTGAGAAACTACAAAACAGCCATCCTAGAGAATGGGCGTACAAGTCATTTCCAGCCATGCGACAACCAGATCAAAGTGAAAGAGATGTTCAGTCAAGCACTTAAACCTTTGCACTATCTATCACCAAACCCCACGCTCGTCTCAATGACACTTACTGGGGACAGCTTGGGACGAACCATCTTCTCTTTTACTCCCAATGACCACAGACTCGCTCCATCTATGGAAGATCTGAAATTCCTGAAAATAATGGAAGCTGAATGTTATCAGGATTACTCCAAAAGCTTGGTTGCACCTCTACCCTTTCTCTCACCAAGACAGCAGCTGCCAAACAACAGGAAAGAGGCCCTTGACTGCCTCACCTCACTTCGACACTCACTGGAAAAATGGCCGCAGATGAAAGCCGACTTCCTAGAGTTTATGGAGAAGATGTTCAAGAAAGTACACGTGGAGGGCTGCACCATCAATGCAACCTGGACAAGAGTGCTGGTATCTGTCCCTGTTTGCTGTATATCACCCCAGAAAGCCGGATAACATCCGTGTGGTCTTCAACAGCAGCACCTCATGGGAAGGAGTGTTACTCAACAATGTTCTACTTACTGGGCCAGACCTGGTAGGTGTCCTCATGAGATTCAGGAAGGAACAGGCAGCGATCACTGCCAACATCGAGCATATATTCCACTGCTTCATCGTGAGGGAGGACCACCCTGATTTCCTTCACTTCCTGTGGTACAAGAACAACAACTCTACCTCTGGCATCATGGACCACAGAATACAGGTTCACCTCTTTGGGAACAGTCCCTCTCCTTCTGTCGGTATGTACAGTCTACGATTGGCAGCCAAGGAAGCAGAGGCCAACTACGCCAATGATGCAGAGAGATTCATCAGCCGTGAGTTCTACGCTGATGACGCCTTAAAGTCCTTTAGCACAGAAGAAGAGGCCATCAGCATCTTGAGGCAAGCACAGAAGAGGCTTGCAGATTCTAACCTTAGGTTGCATAAGATTGCATCGAACCGACCCACAGTCATCGAGGCATTCCCATCCAAAGATTGCACCAAGGTCGTTGAAAACTAGATGTCTTCACCAACGATCCACCTATCCAACGCAGTCTTGGATTGTTCTGGAACATGCACACAGACGCCTTCATGTTTCAGATCAAAGACGACCAAAAACCCTTCACCAACAGAGGCATACTCTCAACAGTGAATAGTCTCTACGACCCTTTGGGGTTCCTTGCACCCATCACAGTTCACGGAAGACTGATACTCAGGGAACTCACCACACAAGAGGAGGATTGGGATTCAGCTCTCCCAAAGGACATGTACATCGAGTGGATTAGATGGAAACAGTCACTCCAAGGCCTAGAAGGGTTCCAGATACCACGCCCTTACACATCCTTGTCCACCACAGGTGCAATACGGAGAGAACTCTGTCTTCGCAGATGCATCAGTCAAAGTAATAGCAGCCGTGGCCTACATCAGGGTGACAAACCACAAAGAGCAGATTGATATTGGCTTTGTCTTTGAAAAGGCGAAGTTGGCTCCTCAACCCAGTCTAACTATAGACTGGGTTGAGGCTAGACCCAAGGCTAGAGCTCTGCACAGCCGTACTCGCCGTGGAGATCACAGAGATGTTGGCCACAGTCAAGATAGCCAACTGCAGGAAGTGCTGAGTAGAGCTGAGCTGACCTCTTCACCAAAAACTCCCAAATTATGCCATAAAACTTAGTCGGAGAAGTGACCGACTCATAACAAACTGGATTCACCTGTGGACGAGCCAATAGAGGATTTGCAATCCTATATTGATGCACAATATTACAACACTGTCATGCCTGGCAGTAAACCGGCGTCCAAATCCACCCGGACTAAACCAAGTTCGAGCGAAGTGGACGATACTTCACCGTGTGACATTAGTGAGTCCCTAATGTCTATTGGGCTGCACGGTGGCGCAGTGGTTAGCACTGCGGCAGCACAGTTTACCCTTGGCCGGGGGATTGTGGGGATCGTGGGATCGTGGGTTCGATCCCAGCCCCCGACCAACAGTGATCTGTGTGGAGTTTGCATGTTCTCCCCGTGTTGCGTGGGTTTACTCCGGGATTTCTCCGGTTTCCTCCCACATGCCAAAAACATGCATGTTAGGTTAATTGGCTGTTCTAAATTGTCCCTAGATATCTGTTTCCTATAGGCCCTTAGAATAGAGGGTTAGTATTAATGAAAGCGCTTTGAGTGGTCTTTGTGACTAGAAAAGCGCTATATAAGTGCAGGTTAGTTAGTTAGTTAGTTAGTTATTAAACACCAACTTAAAAAGCTCAACTTAGTCAGCTGACAACTGATATTAATGAACTAAAGCAAGCCGTGGAATTCAACAACTCACTGATCGAGGTGCTAAAGGCTGATAATGAGTCACTCAGGCTTGAAGTAAACAACCTCAAACGTCTGACAGCTGAACTCCAAAAAGGTAAATTTAACATGGCAAAAAACATACTTGACCTGCAATGTCGGAACATGAGGGATATCATTATATATGGACTTCCAGAAGTAAATAATGAAACTCACCAAAAATCAGAAGAACTTCTGAAGTCATTCCTTGTCAACGAGTTGAAAATGAAGCCGGAGGAGGCCGGGGCTATTCGCTTCTCCAGAGTGCATCACCTCGGAAGGACCAAAGCCGACCAACAGAGGAGGCCCCGTCCTATTGTGGCCAAAACCACCAATTCCAAGATGAAAGCTGCCGTCATGTCCAAGGTTAAAGAGCTAAAAGGAACCAACTACTCCATCAACGATTAGTTTCCACCTGAGATCATGAACAGATGGAGGCTGTTCTACCCGATCATGATGGAGGCAAGAAACGGTAAAGGGAACGCTCGTCTGTTAGCTTATTTGGGATGACCCGTTCACACTCCAAAGCAATGTAAAAAAAACAAACAAAATCTATTGTATGCTGCTATTCATGCTGTTGATAATTCATATTGTAATTCATTCATGCTGATGATAATGTGTGATGTGTGTGTGTGTGTGTGTGTGTGTGTGTGTGTGTGTGTGTGTGTGTGTGTGTGAATAAACTGTTAAACTTTTATGTAAACTGTTGGTCTCAGAGATGGACACAGTATTTGACATCATCTACTACACAAACAGTAAGGTCTTAACTACAGCGGCGGTAGGCGGCGGAGCTTGGCGGAGGAATTAACCGAGGCCCCAGCTGGATGGAAGCCAGATCGGAGCTCAACTACAGTGGCGACGGGTGGCGGGGCTCAGCAAAGGAGCTAACCGAGGCCCCATCTGGACAGGAGCCGGATCCGAGCTCAACTACAGCGGCGGTAGGCAGCGGAACACAGCGGAGGAGCTAACCAAGGCCCCAGCTGGATCGGAGCTCAACTACAGCAGCGGTAAGCGGCAGGGCTAGCAACGGAGGGGCTAGCTGAGGCCCCAGCCGGATCCGAGGTCAGCTGGACCAGATACCGACAGCACCAGCACAAATAATCCTGCTATCATCAGGTCAGTAAAAAATGCCACCAAAGAAAGAGGAAATGGAAGAGATTAAAAAATCTCTGAACTTCATGTCAGAAGAACTTACCAAAGTGGCCAATCAGCAGTCCAAATTATTAGGGCTGAAGTCTGAGAGTTGAAATTAACAATTAAGGAAAGAGACAAAAAAATTGCAGACTTGGAACGACGCATCGAGGATCTTGAACAATATACTCGTATGGATGTTTTAATCATTAGTGGACTAGACATTAAATATCAACCATATGCTCATGCTACAGCAGGAATGAGAGGTGAGGAGGCTCCCCCAAGTGAATCAGTCTCCTTGGAAAACCAGGTGCTTCAGTTCCTTGAAAGCAGAAATATAAAGGTTGATGTAAATGCAATTTCAGCCTGCCATACTCTACCCAGAAAGGATAATGAAACAAAGAAATCAACTGTGATGCGCTTTGTGAACAGGAGGGTAAAAAATGACACACAGGCATGCCAGAAAGCTGCGGGGAACAGAAGTTTACCTAAATGAACATTTAACAAAGACTAATACTGAAATAGCACGGCAAGCACGGATGTTGAAAAGACAAAACAAGATACAGGCAACATGGACAAGAAACTGTAGAGTCTGAATCAGGGGTCACCAACGCGGTGCCCGCGGGCACCATGTCGCCCGCAGGGACCACATGAGTCGCCCGCAGTCCTGTTCTAAAAATAGCACAACTCGCAAGTGAGCTGCATCTAAGATGTAATTTTTTCTGCCTCTATTTTTTAAAATCACACTTGCATTTATATAGATTTTAAAATGACAATGTCTTAAAAATAAAAAAAATGAAAATATGTTTATTATACGTAAAGTTAAGGTGAACTCTGACCTAGTTCAAAGGTCAGTATTGTGCGCATGACAAAACCTTCGCGCTTCAGGAGCGTAAGCTAGCGGGCAGTTAAGATGGTGGGCGGAGTGCAGTTTCCTAGGCCAAAAACATGGCAAAAAAAAGACAGAAAATTTATCATTTTCAAAGTGAGCGGGAGGAAGAGTTCTTTTTTACTACCTTGAAAGGAAGCTGCGTGTGTTTCATTTGCGGGGCGACGGCGAAGCGCCACTATGTGGAGCGACACTTCACTACCCACTCTTTTTTTTTTTTGGACTTATCTTGTACCTGTAGGTGGATTTGTTCTGCAGTCCGGTGACAAGCCACCAGCTGTGTGCGCAAGCGCCCCTTAACTACCTAACCTGCATGTTTTTGCATGAAAAACCAGAACATGCACACTCCACACAGATCACTGTTGGCCGGGGGCAGGGATCGAACCCACGATCCCCGCGATCCCCCGGCCGAGGGTAAACTGCTGCCGCGGTGCTAACCGCTGCTCCACCGTGCATATAAGCACTCAGCGCTGTTTAGCTTCTTCTCATAAAAGGACAGTGCTGGTTATTACTCAAGCATGATTCTTGGCAAGAACTGTGTGGATATAATTCCAGTGAAGAAGAACACACAAAAGTGTGTTTATTAAATGTAACAGATTTTGAGCAGAATTGCAGCAGATTT
Source organism: Pholidichthys leucotaenia (assembly GCA_020510985.1). Lineage (NCBI taxonomy): Eukaryota > Metazoa > Chordata > Actinopteri > Cichliformes > Pholidichthyidae > Pholidichthys > Pholidichthys leucotaenia. Next base: position 21,567,353 of record CM035837.1, read on the forward strand.
GTTCAGTTAAAAATGTGATAAGATTTATTTAATATGAAAGTTGATTTTTCTTAAATGTTGCATAACTTTTTCAAACATGGTTCAACATAGTTCATGAATTAAAAGGGTTTAGTTTTTTATGGTTAAAAGGGACTGGTGAAAACTGGACATTTTTTTTAATGAAATGTAGAAGTGATCATCTGAACAATTGCTGAGATTAATAAAAATAAAGTGTTGAATATTGATCTTGTCTGTTACCCACTCTAAGTTATTGATAATTATATATATATATATATATACAATTTGTTATTTTAGAGGAGTGTGTCAAGCTGGTGCCCTTCACATGACTCGATACCCATGAAGTAGCTCTTGGTTTCAAAAAGGTTGGTGACCCCTGGTCTGGATTAAACTAAATGGAACACCTGAAGAAGCAAAGGCCATAATAATAAGAGATCTCACTGACTTAAATAAATATAAATGAACACTGATTAAGAAAATTAAGAGACTATGATAATCCATATCCACGCACACGGCAAAAACAGTGCTTTTGTGACATAACATGATAATGTACTTTAAAAAAAAAAACAATAACAAAAACTCATGACTGACTTTAGTAGACATCAATCATCCCCAATTGGAGGAAGTCATTTGACACAGAGAGAGGAAATTCAGACTCTGAAAATATCTCATTATGCTGAACACAAACTACAAGAGATGGACAATGATACTGATCCTGATAACCACTTCTTCAATAATATTCATAATCACTCTGAATATCACACTGAAAAGCAATTCAAAAGTCAAGTGCAAGTAGATGGTAAATTATCAATAATACACTTTAACAGCAGAAGTTTTAAAAACTTTCCACAGATTCAGGACTATTTAAAACAGCTAGATAGAAAACTTACAGCTATCGCAGTCTCTGAAACTTGGCTCAGTGAAGAGCAGGCTTCTTTGATGGCAATAGAGGGATATCAGATGTTTCATATTAACAGATCTCAAAAAAAGGGTGGTGGTGTTGCACTGTATATTGATGACCTGTGTAGGTGTAAACTTGTAAATGGAATGTCCTTTGCACTACCAGGGATTCTGGAATGTGTTACTGTTGAGATTGACCAAGATAAAACAAAAAATCTAATTATAAGTTGTATATATAGAATGCCAGGATTTCTCCGGTTTCCTCCCACATGTCAAAAACATGCAAGTTAGGTTAATTGGCATCAAAACTGGGGATTCAAAATTGTCCTTAGGTATGACTGTGAGAGTGAATGGTTGTCTATCTTTCTGTGTTGGCCCTGCGATGGACTGGCGATCTGTCCAGGGTGTACCCTGCCTCTCGCTCAAAGATGCTGGGATAGGCTCCAGCCCCCACGTGAGACGAAAAGGATTAAGCGGAAGAAGATGAAATGAATTCTTAGATGGAACATGGGTGGGCAATATAAGCTACAGCTTCAGCCATCACCCATTTCAGATAACTTATGTTGAATTGTATAATCCGAGGAGTTATTGTTTAATTTGACCTTGTTGGATTTTTTTTTCCCTTTGTCATATTTTTCTGTTCCTTTCTTTTAATCTTTTAATCTAATCTATCCGAAAATAAAGATTCATTCATTCATTCTCTGCACTCATCTGAGTCTCAGGAGACCTACAATCTTATCAACCCTGACATCAACGCTGAAGTGCACCCACAAGTGACAACGAGTCTCACACACATTACCAGAGATGTGGTACACCCACAATGCTTTGAACAACAGTCATCTCATAGCACTATCAACTGTAGGGGGAACCCCCACAGTTGCAGAAAGACCCCAGCAATCAGGCAATCCCCTGTGAGCAAGCACTTGGCGACGGTGGAGAGGAAAAACTCCCTTTTAACAGGAAGAAACCTCCAGCAGAACCAGGCTCAGGGAGGGGTAGTCATCTGCTGCGACTGGTTGGGGGGTGAGGGGATAGAGAAGATGAAAAGAACAGACATGTAGAGAGCAAACAGCACGATGGGGACTCAATCTATGGGAGAGAACAAACAAATGTTAATGACCAGCAAAAAAAATATTTCATTGAGAGTGAGGAAAGGAGTGGGGCCCAGTGCATTACTGGAGGTCCCCCGGCTGACTAAACCTATTAGCAGCATAACTAAGGGAGGGTTCAGAAACACATGATCCCTCCCTAATTGTAGGCTATATCAAAAAGGTAGGTTTTAGCCCTATTCTTAAAAACAGAGATCGAGTCTGACTCCCGAATCCAGATTGGCAGCTGGTTCCATAGGAGAGGAGCTTGAAAACTGAAGGCTCTGCCTCTCATTGTACTTTTGGAGATTCTAGGTATTACAAGTAATCCTGCATTTTGGGAGCGTAGTGCTCTGTTAGGATAATAGGGTAGTATCAGATCTTTTAAATAAAAAGGAGCCTGATTGTTTAGAGCTTTGTAAGTAAGAAGAAGGATTTTAAACTTAATTCTAAACTCTATGGGAAGCCAATGAAGGGAGGCCAGAACCGGAGAGATATGATCTCTCTTTCTAGTACCTGTTAAAACTCTTGCTGCAGCATTTTGGATCAGCTGAAGACTTTTTAAAGATATTTTAGGACAACCTGATAATAAAGAATTACAATAATCTAATCTCAAGCTAACAAAAGTGTGGATCAGTTTCTCAGCATCACTCTGAGACAAGATGCTCCTAATCTTGGCAATATTATGCAAATGATAGAAGGCAGTCTTAGAAACAAATTTAATATGTGAATTGAAGGACAGATCTTGATCAAAAATAATTCCAAGGTTCCTCACAGAGCTATTAAGAGAAAGAGTAACCGCATCCAAACTGAAAGTTTGATTTGGAAAGGTATTTCTAAGGTTTTTTGGACAACAAGAATGACTTCAGTCTTATCTGAATTTAATAGCAGGAAATTACAAGTCATCCAAGCTTTGATTTCCTTAAGACAGGCTTCTAACTTGGCTAATTGATTAGTATCATCTGGCTTCATTGACAGGTATAATTGTGTGTCATCTGCATAACAATGAAAATGTATACAGTGCTTTCTAATAATGTTGTCTAACGGAAGCATATATAAACTAAAAAGAGTAGGGCCTAGCACAGATCCCTGTGGAACTCCATGACTAAGCTTTGAGTTGAAAGAAAACTCATTATTTACATGAACAAACTGGAACCTATCAGATAAATAAGATCTAAACCACAGCAACGAAGTTCCATTAAGTCCAACATAGTGTTCTAATCTATCAAGTAGAATATTATGATCGATAGTATCAAAAGCTGCACTAAGGTCTAAAAGGACAAGTACAGAAACCAGTCCATTATCAGATGTGATGAGGAGGCCGTTAGTGACCTTCGCTAAGGCTGTTTCAGTACTATGATGGATTCTAAACCCAGATTGAAACTCTTCAAATAAACCATTTCCCTGCAGGTTTAATGTTCTCATGCATGTGTTCTATGGCGGTCCACATTGAGGTGATGGAAACAATGAGTGTCGTCAGTTTTATCAATGCCTTGAGGAGGTTCTTTGCCATCAGGGGCCCCACAAAACAGATATGCTCCAACTGCGGGACCAACTTCACTGGTGCAATGCAGCGGAAATGCAACATTTCCTGAGCAATGAAATTCTTACTCTGCTCTCTGAACGAATGCCAAGGTAATATGTACACATCAATGCTAATAAGGTAATAACACACCTAATACTAATGAATACTAATAACACACAATAATAATAAAACCCATTAGGCAATTAGGACACCTTAAACACACCTCAATACTAAATACTAATACTAATGAATACTAATAACACACATTAGGCAATTAGGACAGTTAAAGCAGTTAAACTAGAGGAAACAAGAAGAATGAAAATTGAAAATTCATTGGTTGACTATAATGGACAATGGTATGTTAATATCAGAGATTATATGAACCTGAGATGGCATAAGCTTGTGTACAGTATGCAAATGAGCAATGTACAAATTAGCACCCAATATGAGAATTTCTCTGTAATGATAATACCCAGTAGACTGTACAATGATAATTTAGCAGCAGAGATGATATGGACATGAGACGGGGTGAGACTATGTACACTGTGCAAGTGAGCAATGTATTTGTTCTTTATTCAGAAGTCTAATGGCAGTGGGAAAGAAGGTTTTTTTTAGTCTGGATGTCCTGCATTTCACACTTTTGTACCTTTGGCCTGAGGGTACAAGTGTAACCACTCTGTGCTGGGGGGGTGGGGTCCTGGAGGATGGCGGCACTCCCAGAAGGAACTTTAAGATGACATTGTCCTTCTGGGAGGCAACACAGTCATGGGTGAAGAGGCTGTAGAGGATGGGGGTGACAACACAACCCTGTGGGACACCTGTGTTCGTGATGATGCTGGCTGAAGTCCTGTTACCCATCCTGACAGACTGGGGCTTGCCAGTCAGAAAGTCCAGTAGCCAGTCACAGAGGGTAGGGTGCAGGCCAAGTGAAGACAGTTTGTCAGTGAGTTTGTGGAGGATGACTGTGTTGAAGGCGGAGCTGTAGTTGACAACGAGCATCCTGATGTAGGAGTCTTTATCTTCCAGGTGGGAGAGAGAATAATGGAGTGCTGCAGCAATGGCATCTGAGGTGGACCTGTTGGGCCGGTAGGCGTACTGCAGTGGGTCCAGGGTATCCGGTGTGCTGTCCTGAATGAGAGGCAGCACCACTCTCTCGGAGCACTTCATGATGATTGGTGTGAGTGCTACCGGCCTGTAATCCTGTAATCATTCAGACAGGTCAGTGGGCTCTTTTTGGGGAGGGGGACAGTGGTTGTGGTTTTGAAGCAGGAGGGGACTAAGTTCTGGTTGAGGGAGAGGTTGAAGATGGATGTGAGAAAGTCAGTCAGCTCGGCAGCACATTCTCTGAGAGCCCATCCAGGAAGAACATAGTTCTTCTAAAAGACAACCAAGCACAGAAAAATGACTGGCCTATTGGGCATCATCTTGAAAACCTTTCCAGGAGAAGATAGACTGGTTCAGAAGGTCGAAGTGGAAGTTATCAAGGATGGAACTAATAAAGTTTTTTTCTTGTCCCATTACAGAAATAGTTTTGCTTTTCTCTGCTAAGTCTGACTCTATTCATTAGTGTGGGCTTGTTAAAGACCCCAAGCAGAGTGTTAAGCCCCCAGAAAACATGTTTAATGTGTGTTCTTTATTAGGATATGTGTTATTATAACAGTTTGGTACGTTTATTCAGCCTTGCAGTTAAAAAACTACAAAAACTACAAATATGGCGGCGGTGCATGCTGGGAGTCAGGAAGTGACTTGCCAAGTGGTGATCAGTGTGCTAGCTGCAGCTCCAGAGCACACATACACAGTTGTCAGCTCCTCACTTAAACGTTGTTCTCTGATTCTACTTCTGCTCAAGCAACGTCTATATCAGAATTGTTAAAATGATGAGTTAACTACATGTTTTATCGCCACTTGTTTGTCCTTTAAAAAAACAATTTATTGCATAAATGTGTAGTTTGTTTAACTAGGCTGTGACATTTTATTTGAACGTCATGCTGTTCGACGTGTGTATTAATTCAATGTTGTTGTCATGAACGGGGTTGATGCTTCAACCCCGTTCCATGATCTGTGGCTGTAGTCCCTGATTGATTGTTATTATTTCCAGCTGGCAGGTTGTTGGAGCCTCTGAGCCTGGGCCAGCCTACTGACATGCCTCTCCCTCTCTGTCGGCATTCACCAAGCTGTCTGTTGTCATTTTCATTTGTCCATGCACACCGTCTCGTACAGTACACCTGCCTGCACTCACACATTCTTACACATGCTATCACATATACACACACACTCAAGCACTCTCATTACACACCGGTCTGCATTCACATTCACATGCACACACGTACACACACACTCACATACGCTGACACTCAACCACGCTCCAGCAGCCACCGCACAGCTGTCTCCACTTGTCGCTCATTGGCACTCAGAGTATTTATTGGTGGCAGTGTGAACGGTTGTTGTGGCGGCGTAAATCGATGCTAGTCTTAGTCAGCATTCTAGTCTCATGTTAACACTAGTCCACGTTGATGTCCTGGAGCCAGTTGGTTTCTCTTATTTTTGGACTACTGTTGTGTTTCTTCCAGAGCCAGTTGCGCTCCGACGCCAAATGTAAGTCTTCCTCTTTTCCTCTCCATGGTCTATGTTTCTGTGTTTCCACAGCAGCCAGTGTCTACCCCTGGGCATGACGTAGGCTTCCTTCTCCAACCTTCTGAGCTCAATCATCCGTCACTGTGTGTTGTAGACTGTATTTCATTGCACATTTTGTGTTTTTCGTTCCCTCTGTCAATAAACACGTTTACTTTACCTGCACTTTGGGCTCACACAAACTCATTTGTGTGTGCACAATTATGCATGTACATGACAGTTGTACTGTATTGTGTTACAGTTTCACAAGAGTACCATTAAATTCTGTGGAATTTAATCATCTGTTTCCTGGAGTTTTTTGGAAGTGTTTAAACTGATTGGAAATGACCCATGACAGTATTTATTACCTTGGCATTCATTGCGGACAACAGAGTAAGAATTTCATTGCTCAGGAAATGTTACATTTCCTAACTGTACACATGATAATAAAGCCTTTGAATCTTGAATCTATATTGTGATATACTGGATCCTCGTCATTGTCAAATAAGATTACTTATATCATGATATGAAATTTTGTTGATGTTGCACAGCCCCAGTTTATATTAAAATCACCCAATAAGATTAATGAATTAATGAGATTCATTTTTAGAATTGCATTGATTAAGAAGCGCTTTAATTGGTCATAAAAATCTGCTTTAGAGGAGGGTTTGTGGTATAAACAAATAACAGAGAAGGTCCCAACTTAATGCTAACTCCTACACATTCTAGACTTATATTCAATTTGATTACATTTTAAGGTATTTTTAACATATAGTAAAACTCCTCCACCTTTCCATTTCTCTCTGTCTTTCCTATACACATGATAGCCAGGCATGGTAACAACAGTTTCAGGTGACAAGGATAATAACCAGGTTACAGACAGACCCATAAAGCAATGTACTAGGCATTGGTGGTAGTGGCATTCTCCCAGTCAAAGGTCGATATACCATCAAAATAATTTTGGAAATGTTATTTTAAGGTGAAAATCTTACACAGTGTTGCTTTAATTAGCAACATTTCAGGTTAGAAAAGGAATTAACAACCTCTACTATGAAAAGCAGAGCCACAAAACCTTAAACTGAAAGTAAAGACACCAGAGCTGAAAGGATGAACTTGCCTGTCAACACTAGCAATGGGTGAGTATTTTCCTCTTGAATATTGAACTTTTTGCTAAGTTTTTTTTTGTCCCATTATTTTTGTAAATATTATATTTCTTTATTATACTGCATTAATCCCAGAGGGAAATTCAAGAGCATCTACAGTGCAACACCAATCCCTTCACTATTCACACCTAGGGCCACTTCGGAGTCTCCCATTAAACTAACTATTCTGTGAGTTTCAGTTGTTAATCCAGACAAGGTAAAAGAGGAGAAAAAATTGTTGAAAGATGAACCTGATCTATTATCTGTTAAAGTCTGAATCTGAAAACCATTTCAACCAAAGTTTGACTTATTTACTCTGAACACATCATTTTTTGTCTTTAGTCACTGACATATTAACTGGTAATACTTTAACTGAGGCTGTATCTCCATTAAGAAACCCTGGAAACATCTTTTTCGTGAACGTCTGGGAAATGTGTGTATATATTAGTTGGTGTTAAGATTATAGAATGACAGCTTTCCTTTGTCCCAGTCCAGTGTGACCCTTGATCCTGCTAAGCTTCTCCTTCACTGAGACATCACCACAGGAGCTGGTGGTGACCAGAAGAAGTATTTCCCTTCATATAACCCTATTTCCAGAAATCCAGACAGCGAGCTTTGTTTCCTCTGGACTGACTCTGCTATCAAACTCAACACCCAGTTTCTACTGTCGCCCAACGTCAACATCCCAGCTGTGAATCCCCGAGTCAAATCCCGCAGAGCCCAGGACAGAGATGGTTGTTTACATCAAACTCTCTGGATTATGAGGAAGGTTTAGCCTCTGTCCTCCTTCTCTCACACTGGTCAGATCTTCAGAGAGGATAAGTTGTGCACCAGCAGTGTTTTGGGTCCAGAATCACAGGAGTGTAGGAGACCAGGTGTTTCATCTTTCTTCCAGATGTTGAACCTCAGGTTTCCTAGATGTTTGGCCTGATCTATGAGAGCTCCTGAGGGCAGATTCTTATCTGCTGGCAAAGGTTCACTTCGGACCCCTTTCTACTGTAGTCTTGTGGTTCTGCAAAAATGAGACATTTTCCACTCTCAGTTCCTGATCTGAGGCTCTGATTGTGTTTATAAGAGCTGCAATCTCTCTGTTTGCAGCCTCAATTTTCTCATTCATCATTCTAACCTTCCTCGCCATCTCCTCCTTCAGTTCTGCCATCTTGGACTTCTCTTCTTCTTCTAGAAACTGATGAAGCTTTTTAAACTGCTCCTTAATCAGTCTCTCTGTGATCAGAGCCTGGACCTTTATGTTGCTCAGCTGTTTTATCAAATGTAACTTTTGCTTGTTCAGCAACCTTTAACTTCTTCGTTAATGGATCCAAGTTCCCTGAAGGTTTCTTCCTGTGTTGTCCCAAAGCTTCATTGATTGAATGAATCTGTGGTGTCTGTGTTTCTCTGAATGTCTGCAGATAAGACAAACGGGCTCCTGATGGTCCACACAGAAGAGTTTGAGTTTCTCTGAGTGCAGACTGCAGAGAGAGTCTGAAGATCTCATTGCTTTCTCCTGCAAATTAGACCAAGAAGGTTTTATTTCTGAGCATGCATTACCTTGATTTCATTAGCTTTCTTGCTGATATACAGTGGTGTGAAAAAGTATTTGCCCCTTCCTGATTTCTCATTTTTTTTGTATGTTTGTCACACTTAAATATTTCAGCTCATCAAACAAATTTAAATATTAAACAAAGATAACACAAGTAAACACAAAATGTAGTTTTTTAATGAAAGTGTTTATTATTAAGTATTGAAAAAAAACAAACCTGCATGGCCTTGTGTGAAAAAGTGATTGCCCCCCTGTTAAAACAGAAATTAACTGTGATTTATCACATCTTTGGAAAGCTGAGTTCAATTTCTCTAGCCACACCCAGGCCTGATTACTTGCCGCACCTGTTCTCAAAAAGAAATCACTTAAACAGGACCTGCTTGACAAAGTGAGGTAGACCAAAGATCCTCAAAAGCTAGACATCATGCTGTCATCCAAAGAAATTCAGGAACAAATGAGAAACAAGTAATTGAGATCTATCAGTCTGGAAAGGTTATAAATCCATTTCTAAAGCTTTGGGACTCCAGTGAACCACAGTGAAAGCCATAATCCACAAATGGTGAAAACATGGAACAGTGGTTAACCTTCCCAGGAGTGGCCGGCCGACCAAAATTACCCCAAGAGCGCTGCGACGACTCATCCAAGAGGTCACAAAAGACCCCACAACAACATCCAAAGAACCACAGGTCCTCACTTGCCTCAGTTAAGGTCAGTGTTCATGACTCCATCATAAGAAGGGACTGGGCAAAAATTGCCTGCAAGACAGAGTTCCAAGACGAAAACCACTGCTGAGCAAAAAGAATATAAAGTCTTGTCTCAGTTTTTTTCAGAAACATCTTGATGATCCCCAAGACTTTTGGGAAAATACTCTGTGGACTGACTAGACAAAAGTTGAACTTTTTAGAGGTGTGTGTTCCATTATATCCGGCATAAAAGTAGCACAGCATTTCAGAAAGGAACATCATACCAACAGTCAAATATGGTGGTGGTAGTGTGATGATCTGGTGCTATTTTGCTGCTTCAGGACCTGGAAGACTTTCTGTGGTAAATGGAACCATGAATTTCTGCTGTCTACCAAAAAATCCTGAAGGAGAAGTCCGGCCATCTGTTCATGACCCTCAAACTGAAGCACACTTGGGTTCTGCAGCAGGACAGTGATCCAAACACACCATCAAGTCCACCTCTGAGTGGCTTAAGAAAACAAAATGAAGACTTTGGAGTGGCCTAGTCAAAGTTCTGACCTAAATCCAATTGAGATGCTGTGGCATGACCTTATAAAGGTGGTTCATGCTCAAAAACCCTCCAGTGTGGCTGAATTACAGCAATTCTGCAAAGATGAGTGGGCCAAAATTTCTCCACAGTGCCGTAAAAGACTCATTGCCAGTTATCACAAACGCTTGAATTGCAGTTGTTGCTGCTAAGGGTGCCCAACCAGTTATTGGTTAGGGGCAAATCACTTTTTCACACAGGGCATGTAGGTTTGGATTTTTTTTCCCTTAATAATAAACACCTTCATTTAAAAACTGCATTTTGTGTTTACATGTGTTATCTTTGCCTAATATTTAAATTTGTTTGATGATCAGAAACATTTAAGTGTGACAAACATACAAAAAAATGAGAAATCAGGAAGGGGGCAAACACTTTTTCACACCACTGTACACCAGGTCCACAAGCTGTTTTCACCTTAATCTACATTACAGTGTACCTCTATAGGACCACAACTGCTAAAATAAAGTATTAATTCCAACACACACAAAAAAATGCAAAACTCACCATTTTCCAGTGCTGAACGTAATTTTACATAACTGCATGACCTTCGTCTTCTTCTTCGTCCTTCTGTTGTGGACTTCTGCATAACTGTACAGCACAAAATTATAGGAGAGTTCTGCTAAAACCCTCACAGTTTTACTCAGACCTCTGAGGAAGTCAGAGGCTACATCAGAATTTGTCCCTTAACTTGCATATCAAACAAATCTGCAAGACCACTTTTTATCATGTGGGAAATGTTGCCAAGATTAGGAACATCCTGTATCAGAATAATGCTGAGAAACTACTTCACACTTTTGTTAGTTTTCGATTAGATTACTGCAATAATTTATTATCTGACTGCCCTAAAATGTCTCTAAAGAGTCTTTGGGGCAGCTATAGTTTTCATAGGCATGAGAAAGAGAGATCAAAGCTCGCCTGTTTTGGCCTCCCTTCATTGGCTTCCTATACAGTCTAGAATTAAATTTATAATCCTTTTCCTCACTTACAAAGGCCCCGTGTTATCTAAAATGGTGGTCTTCATCTATGTGCCATGGTGACCCAAGACCCTGCATGCTTTACCTTGAACCAGTGTCTTCAGCAGGTGATTACAGTGAATTTCTTCCACTGATTGCTGAGCAGTAAAAACAGCTGCTGAAGTCGATGGGCAGAACTGAAAACCGGCAGGATTCTGGGTCACAGTGGAACAGGGTTGAAGACTGATCTAAAAGATCTTATTGAGTCTAAGATCTCATTGACTCTAAGATGGCTGCGCATCTGTATGCTCCGGCTTTGCACTCTCCCCGTAATTGCTATTTATGTTATTTGCTTGTTATGTTAATCCTGCTACAAGTCACCAGTGCGCATATAACGTATAGTCGCACAAAACGGCTCGATATCAGCCAGAGCTGTGCGCATGTTTCGCGTCTTTTCAATACCTACGGTGACATTCCGGTGGAGATAGCCTGAGAGCTAGTTCCTTGGATTACCGTCCTGCCGAGGTGGAGCCGAAGACAGCGTTGGGACAGAAAACAAAAACGAGGATGACGAGCGGGTGTGCAGGCCCAGTTGTGGAAGGCTCCTCACAGACCATCACTCCCAAGCATTTTTTTGTCAAATGCCCAGTCCTTAACCAACAAAATGGATGAGCTGAGGCTGTGGATTAATGCACAATGTGCACTGAGGGACTGCTGTTTGCTCTTATTTACTGAATCATGGTTCAACGATCTGATTCCTGAAGGAGCTATTGAGTTACCTAGCTGGACTATACCGAGGAGACAGAACAGCCAACTCCAGTAAGAGCATGGGTGGGGGACTTTGTGCGTACATAAATAACAACTGGTGTACCAATCATGCCACTACTGAGAGATTTTGTTTCCCAGATCTAGAATACATGTCTATTAGATGCAGACCATTTTATCTACCCATGGAGTTTTCTGTTGTTTTTATAATTGTAGTGTATGTTCCACCCAAGCTAATACTAAGCTAGCACTAGCTCAGCGTACACACAAGCTATTAGAAACAACAGGACATGCACCCAGAGGCTGTCTGCATTATTGCTGGGGATTTTATTCAGTCAGATCTCCACTCTGAGCTCAAGAACTTGTATCAGCACGTGAACTGTCCCACCAGAGGATCAAATACATTAGACAAACTGTACACAAACATTAAACACTCATATAAAGCCCTTGCTCTTCCACCCTTGGGGACTCTGACCACCTCTCACTATTCCTGATGCCTGCTTACAGACCCCTCATTCGAAGAAATAAAATCACCACAAGGACAGTTCAAGTGTGTCCCGAAGGAGCCACGGCCCAACTCCAGGACTGTTTTGAGTGTACACAGTGGGAATTGTTTGCTCAACAGGCTGTGCAGGGTTGTGAGATAGACCTGGAGGGATACATCTCATCTATCCTCTTTTACATCAATAGCTGCGTGGATGTTATGATTGTGCAGAAGGAAATAAAATGTTTCCTAACCAAAGGCGTTGGATGAATAAAGAGGTGAAGATCCTACTAAAAGCTCAGAAATCAGCATTCAGGTCTGGTGATGCAGCTGGTTATAGTATTGGTAGGTGTGAGCTGAAGAAGGGTATAAAAAAGGCCAAGGACACTTAAAGGCAGAGGGTAGAGGACCAATTTAATATCATGGTCACCAGGAGTATGTGGAAAAGCATTAAAGCTATTACAGATCAAGGGTGCTCTGCCCCCCCCCTCAGTGATGTCACTATGGCCAGTGACCTTAATAAGTTCTTTGCTCACTTTGAACTTAGCAGCCATAACCCACCTGGAAGAGTAACGGCTACAGAGGAGGACAGGGCCTCCATCATTCAGCTGATCACTCATGAGGTACGGCGGCCACTGCAAAGAATAAACCCTCGGAAAGCACCAGGCCCAGATGAAGTCTCCAGATGTGTACTCAGGACCTGTGCAGACCAGCTGGCTGTGGTGTTTTGTGATATATTTAATCTATCTCAGTCAGTACCTTCATGCCTTAAGTCAACCATCATTGTCCCAGTACCAAAGAAAACACATACCAGCAATAGGGACTATTTTCAGCCAATTGCTTTGACACCCATAATAATGAAGTGTTTTGAAAGACTGGTCTTATCTCACATAAAGGCCAAAATTCTGGTGGCACTGGACTTACATCAGTTTGCATATAAAGCAAACAGATCCACAGAGGATACTGTCTCCCTCGCTCTGCATACTGTTCTGACACATCTGGAGGGGCAGAGCACATATGCGAGGATGCTTTTTGTAGATTACAGCTCAGCCTTTAACATTGTTATTCCTTCTCAGCTTATACGCAAATTGGATTGGCTGGGCCTCAGCGCTTCACTGTGTAACTGGATCTCCAGCTTCCTGACAGGCCGTTCACAAGTGGTGCGCTTGGGCTCACATACCTCAGCTTCCATAACTCTGAACATTGTCACCCCACAAGGCTGAGTACCCTTACCAATCCTGTACTCACTGCTCACCCATGATTGTGTCTCTGCACATAACTCAAACACCATAATAAAATTTGCAGATTATACGACTGTGATTGGGCTGATTTCTCATGGTGATGATTCAGCCTATAGAGGGGAGGTGCAGAATTTGGTGAGATGGAGCTCTGTAAATAACTTGTCTCTCAACTCTGGAAAAACCAAAGAACTAATTTTTGATTTCTAGAGATCTGGGGACAGGAATTATCCTCCTATCTTTATTAACGCAATTGTGTGGAACAAGTTTCATCCTTCAAGTTCTTGGGAACCCATATCTCGGACAATCTCACATGGGCATCTAACACCAATGCTCTGCTGAAGAAGGCCCAACAGCGTCTCTTTTATCTGAGATTGCTGAAAAAAATCTGGCCTTTCTCAGCTTGTCCTGCTCTCCTACTACCGCTGCACTACAGAGAGCATCCTTACCAGTATAGGGAGTAACATGTTACTTTAACGCCACTACTTTTGCAGTAATGTGCTGTGTAACAAAATTACTGTTTAAAAATTCAGTATGCGTTACAGTTACTGAAATTTGATCAGATGCGTACTCGCGTTACTCATTTTATTAATATGGATAGATATTTTTACCGCAAATAAACTGACCCTACCATAGTTGGCGCAGCTGTCAGTCTCCTCTGCAAGTCGGTTTCCTGTCCTACCCCAGTTCACACTCAGCCCGTAGGAAGAAATGCCGTGGTGGTGGCGACTTCTCATATCAAGCCCTGATCACCTGTTGTCCGAGTGGTGAGTATCCCCAACATGAGCTCCTACCTCTGTAGTTAAACATGAGTATTTTTTGAGCAAGAAGCTTGCATTTAATGTATGCATTAAATGCATTTAACAATTTCTTACGCGCAGAGAAAAAGTGACTGTGATTTGTTGCAGTAAAGAACAGCTTCTTGTAAGCGGTGAACTTTCATTTATCTGTGCTTTCTGTTTTATTTTATTTCATTCATTTTCATGCCGTTGTGATATGCAACTATTTCATGGAAGTAAATCCTCTAAGTATACGTTTTTAATGGGCTTGTCCAGGGGTGTCAAATGTAGTGTTGACCTTGAGTTCCAATCTATAAAATCATTCATTGCTGAAGAAAAATTGTTTCAACTCAAAAGTCTGGTTATGAACTGCTTCTCTCACCCAAGAACTAGAGCTGTAACACTATCCATCGGCCATAAAGTGGAAGTTAATCCCTACTCCAGGACTTAGTCATTTTTCTTTTTCTGGTCTTCCATTTTTTCTATCTATTAAGTAGGCCCAGAGTCCTCCAGGCTCTGTGAAAATCCTGTTTCTTTTCGTTAAAATTCACTTTCTGTCATGACTCCTCGTGTGCCATAACGTGGTGCACGAGGGAGGGAATGAAAAACTCAATTGCTGGAGTAGAACGTTTATTAGCATAAACTGCAACAAATTAACAAGTCCAGTAACCACACAAATACAGAGGGTTGAAATGGTGGGATTAGGCCACCAGACATGCAGGAACGTGACCCGGATGCTCTACAGCCCGGCAGAGAAATTGCCTAGTGCCGCAGGGCTGCTGTCGGCACAGGGAGAAAGGCAAACATGAAACTTACGGAACTGGAGTGATCTGGGGCTGTCCGTGCAGTCTGGAGGATGAAGGAGTAAACAGAGTCCACCGCTAACATGAAGGGATTAACCAAACTTGACATGACTGGCTGAACAACACTAAGGGGATGAATGTGCATACGTGGAGAAACTCGCTGCCATGTATGGAGGTGAATGATCCGACAGTCTCTTCCTGCCAACGCAGCATTTTTATAATAATGAAACTAACAAGGGAAGAGACCGCCGGTGTGTGAATTAGAACCACCAAACCCAGATTCATGACACTTTCCCTTATTTTAATCTTTTTCTTTAAATTACCATGTAAGTAGATTTTGTTTGATTTTTTTTTAGCTTAAACCAACTAATTTAAAGCACCAGCATTGGAAGAAATGGATGTGTGATGTGTTTTTGCCTCAGTTTGAATTTCTGATGGGACTTTGTACAATAAACTAATTCCTTCTTCAGTGCATAAGAGGAAATGGCAGCCTGCCTGCTGAAGAACCAGCCTTTGTGATCTTGGGAGCAGGCCATAACCATGTTAAGGAGCCTGTCTGTCAGTCTTCCAACAGAACCCACGTTAGTCCAGTTGAAACAGAATCCAGTGGACCGCCTGCTACCTATTGGGATGCAATGATTCTGCTTGACTGATGGTCTGTTGTTTAATTTAAACTTAATTCTTCAGAATGTTCTTGATATAAGTTCTTTTAACTTAATTTCATGCAAACCTCCATCAGAATTTCAAAATGCATTTTGTCCTTTCATTAATTTACGTTCTTTTTCAGAGTAACACCAATTTTCCATTTTTATAAATAGTTAATCATCATTTTCTTCATAAAAAATTGCATCCACTTTTCTTAACCAATGCTGTTTTATGGTTTTCCAATTTCCAGGATACTGACAAATTAAACTACGATTTCTTTGGTTCCACAAATGTTTGATTCACATGTGATACTCCGTAACTCAGTCTATGAGGCCCATGATACATGTTGAGTTCTCTGTTTTAAAGTTGTCCAAATGTGTCAACCTATTCTGACATTTCTTTTTAAACTATTGAAAGACATATGGGAGTTATTGTTTGATTTTATGTCCGTCTTCTTGATTATCAGCAGACAAGAACTCACAAGGTTGTTTTTTGTTTTTAGACTGATTAATAATTGGTACAAATGAAGAACTGTTAATAAAATTGTCCATTATCTGGACTGGTGCCCTACGAGAATATTAAAGTAATGAAAATAAATGTTCATTCCTACTCACATTCATATTTTCATTAATACTTGTACCAACAATAAAATACCTATAAAACCCATAAATCCACTATACAAATAGCTCGTGGACCAAAAACGGCCCATTGGGGATCCAAAATTTTCTCTGTGAATTTACAGCTTTATTTCTAGTAAATTTCTGACTTTCTACTAATTACAGTAGTAATCAGTAGAAAGATTTTTTCTCTGTATGATGAGATTTTTTTTCTCATCAGTTTTCTTATTCTTCTTTTTTCTGATGAGAACAAGGGGCCCTTGATCTTGCTATGTATGCAAGATGATTTAAGTATACATTTAAAAGTAACATGAAGGTTACTTTTCCAAGTAACTAGTTACTTTAATCATGCAGTAACTCAAAAGTAACTCAGTTACTTTTGAAACGAAGTAACTAGTAACTAAATAGTTTCTATTTTTTAGTAACTTGCCCAACACTGATCCTTACATACTCCATCTGCGTGTGGTTCCACAGTTGCACTGTGGCTGAGTGGAAAGCACTTCGGCGTGTGGGGGGAAGAGCAGAGAGAATCACCGGATTGCGGCTCCCAGAACTGGAGGACATTTACCACACCCGCTATCTTAGGAAAGCGAGGTCTATTTGTAAAGACTCCACACATCCATTCCATAGACATTTTTAACTGTTGCCCTCTGGTAAACGTTGTAGAGCATTTCGGGCTCGTACAGGAAGACTGGCGGACAGCTTCATTCCAAGTGCAATCCACATTTTAAATAGTCTTTAGGACTAGGGGTGGGTTCAAAAGATCAATATATCGATATGGATCGATACATGTTTGACTGAGCCGATATCCATCCATCCATCCATCCATATTCTACCGCTTTTCCGGAGGTCCGGGTTGCGGAGGCAGCAGTTCAAGCAGAGAAGCCCACACTTCCCTCTCCCCAGCCACCTGCTCCAGCTCTTCAGAGGGGATACCAAGGCGTTCCCAGACCAGCTGGGAGACATAGTCTCTCCACCGAGTCCTGGGTCTGCCCCGGGGTCTCCTCCCAGTGGGACGTGCCTGAAACACCTCAAGTGGGAGGCGTCCAGGAGGCATCCTAATCAGATGCCCATACCACCTCAACTGACTCCTTTCAATGTGGAGGAGCAGCGGTTCTACTCTGAGCCTCTCCCGGATGACTGAGCTCCTCACCCTATCTCTGAGGGTGAGTCCAGCAATCCTACGGAGAAAGCTCATTTCAGCCGCTTGTATCCGCGATCTCGTTCTTTCGGTCATTACCCAAAGCTCGTGACCATAGGTGAGAGTAGCAACGTAGATTGACTGGTAAATCGACAGCTTTGCCTTAGAACTAAGCTCCCTCTTCACCACAACAGACTGGTACAACGTCCGCATCACTGCAGATGCTGCTCCAATCCGTCTGTCGATCTCTCGCTCCATTTTCCCCTCACTCGTGAACAAGACTCCAAGATACTTAAACTCCTCCACTTGGGGCAGGAGCCTGTCCCCAACCCGGAGAGGACAATCCACCTTTTTCCGGCTGAGGACCATGGACTCGGACTTGGAGGTGCTGGTTCTCATCCCAGCCGCTTCACACTCAGCGGCAAACCGTCCCAGCAAGAGCTGTAGGTCATTGCTGGATGAAGCCAACAGGACAACATCATCTGCAAACAACAGAGATGAGATCCTGTGGTCACCAAGCATGACACCCTCCATTCCCTGGCTGCGCCTAGAAATCCTGTCCATAAAAATTATGAACAGGACCGGTGACAAAGGGCAGCCCTGGCGGAGTCCAACTCTCACTGGGAATGACTCCGACCGAGTGTTGGCAATACGAACTAAACTCTCACAACGGTCGTACAGAGACCGAATAGCTCGTAACAACAAGCCCGATACCCCATACTCCCGAAGAACCCCCCACAAAAATCCACGAGGGACGCGGTCAAATGCCTTCTCCAAGTCCACAAAACACATGTAAACTGGTTGGGCAAACTCCCACGAACCCTCAAGAATTCTCAAGAGGGTAAAGAGCTGGTCCGATGTGCCACGGCCAGGACGAAAACCACATTGCTCCTCCTGAATCCGAGGTTCGACCAACGGCCGGACTCTCCTCTCCAGTACCTTGGCATAGACCTTCCCAGGGAGGCTGAGGAGTGTGATCCCTCTAAAGTTGGAGCACACCCTCCGGTCCCCTTTTTTGAAGAGAGGAACCACCACCCCGGTTTGCCATGCCAAAGGCACTGCCCCCGACCGCCACGCAATGTTGCAGAGGCGTGTCAACCATGACAACCCAACAACATCCAGGGCCTTGAGGTACTCGGGGCGAATCTCGTCCACCCCCGGGGCCCGGCCACCAAGGAGATTTTTAACCACCTTGGCGACCTCAGCCCCTGTGATAGGCGAGTCATCCCCCTCGTCCCCAAACCCTGCTTCCTCTGTGGAAGGCGTGTCAGTGGGATTGAGGAGATCCTCGAAGTATTCCTTCCACCGCCCGACAATATCCCCAGTTGAAGTCAACAGTGTCCCATCCGCACCATACACAGTGTGGACGGGGAGCTGCTTTCCCCCTCCTGAGCCGCCGAACAGTTTGCCAGAATCTCTTTGAAGCCGACCGAAAGTCTTGTTCCATGCCTCACCGAACTCCTCCCATACCCGGGTTTTTTGCTTCAGCAACCACCCCGAGCTGCACTCCGCTTGGCCTGCCGGTACACCTCAGCTGCTTCGGGAGTCCCACAAGCCAACCAAGCTTGATAGGACTCCTTCTTCAGCTTAATGGCCCCCCTCACCACTGGTGTCCACCACTTGGTTCGGGGGTTGCCACCACGAGATGCACCGACCACCTTGCGGCCGCAGCTCTGAGCCGCCGCTTCAACAACAGAGGTGGAGCCAATATCAATCCACAAAATCCGCGGATCGATCTTTTAATATTAATATGTTTTAATATAATATTTTTACGTTTGTGAATGTCTGCTGAGTATAATCGGGTTGAAACCGGGTCAGTGAGCCAGGAACAACAGCCGAGAAGCATAAACAACCGACGCCCTAACGGAGCTAGCAAGCTAACGGATATGCTAGTTCTTCTTCTGTGGTGTTAAAACGGTTCTCATCCGGCAAGAGTTTCCTGCCGCGCGTGCTCTTTCGTGTTTACACGAGCGGAGATAATAACATGCGTCTCTTAATTTAGCAACAAAAGTCACCGTAAAGACTGTCCTCAACAGCTTCTGAATATTTTTCATAAATAAAACTTGTGTGTTCCCTGCGGCGCGTGCACACGTCTTTTGTGTTTACATGACGCGGAGTTAATAACGTGCGTCTCTTAATTTAGCAGCAAAAGTCACCGTATAGACTGTCCTTAACAGCTTCTTAATATTTTTCATAAAGCGGGGATAAACAGACTTTTACTCCATGCAGCGCTGTGTTGGAACATAAAGTTGACGACTGATAAACGGAAAATGCGTGGAGGCTGAAACCCGTGAAGCAGAGACTTGGAGCTGCTGAGACTGTAAGTATAATATTTGTTTCTTTTAACGTTTGTGTCGTCAATTAATAATTTATCTGGCATGATGGTGGTTTCTTTTACAAACTATGGACGCAGAGAGAACTGTTGGTTAAGCGCTGTGAATAAATGCAGAATTAAGGTATATTTTATGAGATTATGGACTTCTGCCACTTAAGCGATGTGAAGAGAATAAATCACAATAAAATTAATAATGGCTGCAGTACAACAAGCTATTTTTACTCAGTAGAACTAAATTGAAATGAACAAACCTTCTCAGGAAATGAACTGAAACCCTTTTCCAACATTGAAAGTTAATTTGTAGTTAAAATATTTTAAAAAAAACCTAAATTATTAAACCCTACTGTGGTGTGGCGATCTAAAAATATGAATGTTAATTTTACTGTGAAATCTATTCTTTTTATCTGCCTTCAGATGTGTGAAGACTGGAAGCTTCATCCTCACGGAGACCTTCTGAAGGTCAGAGGTCATCAGTGGAGGAGCATCCCTGCTTCATGTGGATTTCAGCACAGAAGAAGACCTTCAAGATTCAAGGTTCAAGGAGGTGCTGCCATCATTTTCTCCACACTAGCATGCATTCAATGCAATTTAGTTGATGTAATGACAAATTCTTTTATTTCTTTTTTAAAGTTCTCAGCAAGAACACAATATTGGTCTTTTTTTTTTTTTTACAATTTTACTGAGCATTTAATTCTAAATAAATCACTGTTTAACAAGAAATTTTTGGCAATCCTGTACTTTTCTTGTGGTGTTACATAGAATAGCATCACTGTAAACTATGGCAAAAGCAGCTGCTTTAAAATTTGTATTTCCTCACACAACTTTGAGTGCAAAAAAACTCTAAAAGTGCCATAACTTTTTGGAAAAACTCCCACAAATCCAGGCTTTTTGGGCCACAACAATCACAAAAACAGCTGACAAAATCCTGGAGGGACTGAAATACAGTGAGATTATGTCTGCATGGTTCATGCATTGAATTTGTTTACTTACTCTGGGTGGTGAACTTGACACGACACACCCTTTGCACTAAAGAAAGCACCTGTGAGCACTTTATGAAATGATAAGTTAAATAATAAAAAGTGCATTATTGTAACTGATTTTGGGTCAGTTCTATATGTGATAATTTATGTATTAACAAAGTTAGAAGATTCTTGGTACAATTTGCAGCATTAGGTCTCGAAGATTTTTGTTTCATGGGAAGTAAAATGACTATTAAAATGGTAATTCCCCAGATCGAATCGGGATTGAATCGGAATCGAATCGAATCGATTCAGAATCTCAAGAATCGGAATCGAATCGATTCTGGAAATTAGGGATCGTTCCCAGCCCTATTTAGGACCCTCTTGCTGTTGTATGCTGTATTGCACAGGTTGTACTATGTAAAGCTAATTTTGCTTGTTTTTATATCTTTTAATGCTATTCATTCCTGTCTTTTTTATTCTTCTTTCTTTAAATTATCATGGAGAGATGCATCTAAATTTTGTTATACTTCATTGTATAATGACAATAAAGGAATTCTAATTCTAATTATCATACCCTATTATCCTAAAATGCAGGACTACTTGCAGTAACTAGAATCTCTAAAAGTACAATGGGAGGAAGAGCTTTCTGTGATCAGGCTCCTCTCCTATGGAACAGGCTAACAGTCTCAGTCTCTGCTTTTGAGAATTGACGTGAACCTTTTTCTTCTGATAAAGCTTATAGTTAGGGTTGGATCAGGTGACCCTGAACCTTTAGTTATACTGCTGTAGGGTAGATGCATGGGGCTTTCACTTCTTTCTCACTCTCAATATGTTTAAGGTTTTTGCTGTTCATTCTGCTCTCTCCTATAGATTAACAGTCCTTGGTGTGTTGTTTGTTCCCCAGTCACAACAGATGACTGCCCCTCCCTGAGCCTGGTTCTGATGGAGGTTTCTTCCTGTTTAAAAGGGAGTTTTTCCTCTCCACAGTTGCCAAGTGCTGCTCACAGGGGATCACCTGATTGTTGCCTTCTCTCTCTGTTATTGTGGGGTTAAAAGTGCTATGAGATAGCTGTTGCTCTGAATTGGTGCTCTATAAATACAGTTGAATAATAATAGGCATGTTAAACCACATGGGTTTAATTCTGTTGAACAAAGTCAAATTTCAGTCATACTTTTGAAACATTAAGGACAACATGGGGAAGATCTGTAATTTCCCTTTTGTGGGACTAATAAAGGTTTATCTTTTCTTATGCTTGAATATTTTCAGGTAAGGTGTACATATAGTGTATTCATTGTGTATTACAAAATTGGTGATTGGCATATAACACAGAGTTACAAAAATATTTTTTTTGTAAGTTGTCTGTGTTTTTTCAACTGATTTAAGACAATTTTGCACCGCTGAATCCGAAAATGACATCCGTTTCTCTCGGTCAGGTGCTAAGTAAAAACCTGTACTTACTTAGTACTTACTTAGTACTGTGCATGTATTTACCTTTATATAAAGGTAACTACATGCAAATTGAATGTCACATCATCATTGTTCAAAATTCAGAGAATTTCAATACATAAAAAAGAAGTTTGCCTCATATAAAGTGAAAATACCCGTACATGGAAACAAAACGTATAAAACAACATGTGGCCATAATTCAAAAAGTTGACCTGATTGAGCAAAACCAATGTGATTTTTGGATTCAGCACATAAAAACTGTCCTAAATCAGCTAAAAAAAAAAACTTAGACAATAAATTTGGTGTTGACCAGTGTAATTAGACAAGTTTCAAAAGTTGCTGCACACTCAAATCAGAAACATAAAAAAAAAAACCTCAAGAGTATGACCAAATGTATTTGAGAAAAAGCACAGACTTTTTCAATTCAATTCAATTCAATTCAATTCAGCTTTATTTATAATGCGTCACATCACAACAAAAGCCTTCTCATGGCACCACAGTGCAGAAAAAAAAACACACAGTCACAGAAAGACCCAGCAATCAGACGATCCCCTATGAGCAAGCACTAAGCGACAGTGGAGAGGAAAAACTCCCATTTAGAAGGAAGAAACCACTAGCAGAACCAGGCTCAGGGAGGGGCAGTCGTCTGCTGTGACTGGCTAGGGATGAGTGGATAGGGAGGATGGAAAGGACAGACATAAAGAACATAACAGTAAGATGCCAAGTACTGTACATTATTGGAGGTCAACAAGCAGTATAGATCAGATAACAATAGAACAAGAGTGGGATTAAGAGACACAAAAACCCTCCTTAAACACAAGCTATATTAAAAAGGAAGGATTTTACCCTGTTCTTAAAAACAGAGACCGAGTCTGACTCCCGGACCCAGAGTGGTAACTGGTTCCAGAGAGAAGGGGCTTGGTAGCAGAAGGCTCTGCCTCCCACTGTACTTTTGGAGATTCTGGGCACCACAAGTAAGCCAGCATTTTGGGAGCGTAATGCTCTATTAGGATGGTAAGATAATATCAGATCTTTTATATATTCGGGGGCCAGATTGTTAAGAGCTTTGAAAGTGAGAAGAAGGATTTTAAACTTGATTCTAAATTCTATGGGAAGCCAATGGAGGGAGGACAGAACCGGGGAAATATGATCTCTTTTTCTAGATCCAGTTAAAACTCTAGCAGCAGCATTTTGAATCAACTGAAGATTTTTTAAAGATACTTTAGGACAACCAGATAATAGTGAATTACAATAATCTAATCGAGAGCTGACAAAGGCGTGAATCAGTTTCTCAGCATCATTCAGAGACAAGATGCTCCTGATCTTGGCAATATTGCGCAGATGATAGAAGGCAGTCCTAGAAACAGTTTTAATATGTGAATTAAAGGACAGATCTTGATCAAAAATAACTCCAAGGTTCCTCACACAGCTGTTCAGAGTGAGAGTGGCAGCATCTAAATTAAGGGCATAATCTGAAAAGGAATTTCTAAGATGTTTTGGGCCAACAAAAATGACTTTAGTCTTATTAGAGTTCAATAGTAAAAAATTACAAGTCATCCAAGCTTTGATGTCCTTAAGACAGGCATCTAACTTGGCCAACTGATCACAATCAATGCTCCGTACTGTGGGTGTTTATATATTTACATATTTATTCCATCTAGCTACAATGTTCTGCACTGTGTGTTTATATATTCATATATTTATTCCATCCAGCTACAATGCTCTGCACTGTGTGAGTGTGTGTGTGTGTGTGTATATATATATATTTTATAGTAATATGTACATATGTATATTAGCTGCTCTTGCTTGCTTGTTTTTTTCTTGCCTTCTGATTGTTGCTCTGAGTGTTGCTATCCCTGTGCTGTTGCAATCCTGGAATTTCCCCGTTGTGGGACTAATAAAGGCTTATCTTATCTTATCTTATCTTATCATCGGGCTTCATTGACAGGTATAGTTGTGTCATCTGTGTAACAGTGAAAATGTATACAGTGCTTTCTGATGATATTGCCCAACGGGAGCATATATAGACTAAAAAGAGTAGGGCCCAACATAGATCCCTGTGGAACTCCGTGACTGAGCTTAGAGCTGGAAGAAAATCCATCATTGACATGGACAAACTGAAATCTATCAGACAAATAAGATCTAAACCACTACAACGGAGTTCCACCGAGTCCAACAAAGTGTTCCAATCTATCAAGTAGAATGGCATGATTGATAGTGTCAAAGGCTGCACTGAGATCTAAAAGAACAAGAACAGAGACAAGTCCATTATCAGATGCAGTCAGGAGGTCATTAGAGACCGTCACTAAGGCAGTTTCAGTGCTGTGAAGAGCTCTGAACCCAGATTGAAACACCTCAAACAAACCAACTCCCTGCAAATGGTCAGATAATTGCTCAGCAACAACTCTTTCCAAGATTTTTGAAATGAAAGGCAAATTAGAGATTGGTTGATAATTGGCCAAAACTCCAGGATTGAGCACCGGTTTTTTGAGTAAAGGTTTAATTACAGCAGTTTTAAAAGCCAGTGGAACATAACCCAGAGTTAAAGAAGAATTAATGATAAGAAGAATAAGGCTACCAATAATTGGGAAGATAATTTTAAATAACCTGGAAGGAATAGGGTCCAGAAGGCAAGATGAAGGCTTAGAAGAGGAAATTATTTTATCCAACTCTAAGAGGTCTATTGGAGTAAACTTATCTAAGCAGATATCAGTTGAGGAAGTTGCAGTAGTTAATGTACTAGAGTTTACGGTAGGAAGAATCTGACTGATTTCATCAACTTTTCTATATAAATAAGTGACAGTAAAATAAAAGTGAAATAAACTACTTATGAAAGTACAATGTTGTGGAAAAGGTTACTTGAGTAGATATATCCCATTACTACTTACCTCAGCTCCCCTCTTATATCAAGCAAGTTTACTTTGTCTTTGAGTCAAACTTTCATTTAATTTTAGGCAGTAGTCTACCCTCCTCCCCCCTTTTCTTACCTGTAGCTGGACCCAGCCTGAAGCCACTGCTGTTTTAGGTCTGAATCTATAGCTCACTGTAGTGAACCAGAATAAAAAACTTCCTCCCAGTTTATCTAAGACTGCAGTTTTGTCACGCCTACTGTTAAAATGCTGCCTTACCAGTTGTTTCATTTCAGTAGACTTGGAGTTCAAATGTTATCCTGCTTACACATGTAAAAGATACTGTCATGGGGCAGGAGCAGCTCCTCTCCTCATACCTTTTCTGACCTAGAGATATTCACTTATACGCTAGACTAGATCCTGATTTACAGATTATCTATTTATGTCAGAATATGCATTTTTGCAAAAAATTTTTGTGTCCACATCTAGCGTTCCTGATTCATTTTTGGCATTTAGACTTATAATTAACATTTAGATATATTTTTTTAAATTTATCTTTAACATTTAATGTAACATTAAATTTAAATGATAACATTAAACATTCTCATTTATAATATCGGTTATATAATATTTTGATTTGAAGGTCAAATTATTTTTCTCATTTATAAAAAGCTATAACTATCGTGGTTTTACACTGTAATTGATGTGACTCTACTACATTTTATTACAATCAGTGAAGCAGATATGGATATTTGTCAGATACTCCTGAAATCCTGTCTTCAGCCAATAAAAGAAAGAATTCAGGTGAAATCTAATTGAGGACTCAAATTTTGACATCACAGGTGGAAAAAAAAAAATTAGTTTTTGAAAAAAAGCCAAACAATTTTGCCACTATTCACTAACTTATTAGTTAAAAGTCACACATTTCAGAGAATGTGACTTTTAACAGAGATCCTAATTTTATGAGAATAAAGTCACAATTTCTTTGTATAAAAACTCACACCTATGAGAAAATGCACAAATTTATTTTGGAAGTTTTCATTTATAATATAATCAGAAAGTTGTAAGAAAAAAGTCTAAAATTTATGAGTGTGAAGTTGCACATTTGTGACAATATAATCACAATTTTATTTAAAAACAAGTGCATCAATTTTATCAAATAAAAGCTGCACATTAAAGTGAAAATGACTCAACTTGTAAAAGAAAAAAATACAAACATTCAAGATTATAAAATGCAGGAAACTGTCACAATGAAATAACTGATTTATTTTGTTACAGAAATAATACAAAAAATATATTGTGATTTTCAGACAAGCACATTTTGGTCAGCCTTGAATACACTGTAGGCCCCCTCCAGTTGAGGAACTAGTTAAAGGCTAATATGATTAGCAACAGGAGGAGACAAAATGGCGCTCTAAGTAGCAGGCCCTTTACAGAGCTCTTCATTTGGTCCCTCAAAATAGCAATTATACAAGCTAAGTCTCACATTTCTACATAAGAAATGAGTTTGTAAGTTTTAAGTGAAAGAACACAAACATTCTCCATTTATATGGATGACTGGGATCACCACTACTCTGCAAAAGAAGAGACTCTCAAGATGAACAAACGAAGCGCGCCAACAGCTACACCAGAGAAGGTACAGAAGAGAAACAAACCAGTGGAAGACAAAGAGCCACCTGAAGAGACTGCTATCAACAAGAAAATATTAGAAGTGGTTAATAAGTTGGCAGATAGATCTGATATTCCAGAAAAGAGAATGGAGGAGCTTTACAAGAAATAAAGGAAAACTCCAGCCAAGTTGCTGTGCTCTGACAGGAGGTACCCAACAACCAGAAAAAAATGGAGTTGGAGCAGCAAGTTATCGGGCTGAATGAGAAAGTGAAGATCTTGAATGAGAAATGCCAAGAACAAGAAGGATACAAAAAGAGAATCTGAGGGTGAAAGGCCTGGAAGAGAAGCAGCAGGAAGACTCCCGAGCAATAATGATTTCCCTTCTTTCCAAAATTGCACCAGGAGTGCCTTGGAATATTGATGACATGGTGGACTCTGTTCATCGTGTAGGGAAGAAAGACCATGACTGCATAAGGCAAGTCATCATCCAGTTTGGGATCAAAGACAATGCAGAAATGAAATTTGGAAACTTTCCAAAGACTGTGATGTGTACAGAAAGACTGGCATTTGGTTTGCAGAGGGTCTGACAGAAGAGGATAAGATGGCACAGGAGAAGTTATGGCTGAAAATAAAAGAGGCAAGAGATCAGAAGAAGAAGGCATACTTCCAAGGGCCTTTTGGCTTCATAGAGAATGTGCAAATATTTACATAGAGAAGTCAAAGGAAGAAGAATATGTTTTGGATCCTTTCAAAAAGCTGAGTCTCCAGAAAACCTTTGTTAGAGGGACCAACCGTCATTTTCTTTATCCAAGTTTAAAGTAGTTGGTGAGCAAATATTTTTGTTGCTGTTTTTTATGAATAATTTAAGTTCAAAGTTTTCCTGCATTTCTTTAAATACTTGGGGCTTAAAGACAGTATAAAGAGAAATGTTTTGGGGGTTTTTTGTAAAGGAGCTCACTCCAGTAAGGAAGACACAACTTGTTAGAGTAATCAGTGGGGACCCCACAATTTTATTCAGCCATGGAACCAACAGAGCAGCAGGTGTAGCTGTGATATATGTATTTTAGTGTGAAGTGTAAGATGCTGATGTGCACCTCCGGTGGCACCACTGCTCCACCCTACATAAGGCCGGGTCGGCCATCTTACTGTCTCTTATCTCGCCTGGACCTTGGCCGGTATTCTGTCTGTAGCTGTCAATGTGAGTGAGTTAAATAAAGCTTTGTTCCAAGTCACCTCGCCTCTTCTGTGAACCAGGGGTAATTGCAGACATAACATTTGCAACGTTGGATTAAACAATGGAAGCTTGCATTGCTCCTATCCGCACTTTTCTTGAGGTGCCCGGGGACCCACCAGTGCCCTGGCCTAGGTGGTGTGAAGCCTTCCAGAACTACGTTGCCGGGCTGGGTCTTGAGGAGCTTAATAAGCTGAGAGTCCAGGTGCTTGTAGTTCACAATCGAGGCATAGAGGGCCAGCGAATCCTGAAAATGCTCGGTGCTTACGACACGAAGAGGTAGCAGAACTGCTAGCTAGCCACTTCCACACCCCGGATAATCTGACGGTCCGGAGGATCCGCTTTTGGCAGCAACATCAACAGGTAGGTGAACCTGTCCGGCAGTTTGTCGCCAATTTAAAACAGCTAGTTTGCGAGTGCCGTTTCAGAGCACTGGAAGAGGAAATGATTCGTTACCAGCTGGCAGAGCATACTTGTGGTGCCACATTGCGAGCTAGGCTACTTAGGGCCCCAAGTGAACTCACGTTAGCCAGAGCCATCAAGCTAGCTCTCCAAATGGAAGCCATGGACAAGCTAGCTCTGGAGCAAACCAGGCGCCAGTTACAGCATCCGCTAGAGCCTTTTGTCACAGCAAATGCCATGGACCTGGAAAGCGAAGATAGCTGGGATGATGAGGAGACAGAAGCCACGGCTACTAGTTGGGGGTCGGCCCCGGGAAAGTCTCTTTGTATGGGTTGTGGGTCTGCGATACACCGGAAAAAGGCTAAAGACTGCCCAGCGAGAGTAGCACGGCGTAACAGATGTGGTCACTTGAACCATGTTGCCAGGATGTGCCGGGAATATAAACCGGAGACCCCACAGAGGAAATCGCCCCACCCACCCCAGACAACCACCCACACGATGTCCCCCGAGACGAACAGGTATACGTTTTGCACGGTGAGGCTGGACGACATGGAGATGCCGCTGTTGATTGACATGGGAGTGGAGGGTTTGCTGCTGAATTGGGCCACGGTAAAGAGGTTTTTTCCCCACCACAGGGATAGATGCACCCCAGCACCGTTGTACAGTTGTGGAGGTGGAAGGCTAGACACGGTCGGGACTTTGGAGCTGACTGTTTGGTACAAGTCTGCAACGGTGCTTGACTTCACATTCCACGTGACAGCATGGGGCAATAACATCATGGGCTGTGATTTATTTTACGGACTGGGTTTCACCATCAAAGACAATGCTGGGGAAGAGTGGTCGGGCTGTGGCCAGTGGAACCCCCGGTTCCGGCGATTGATGAAGATGTAGTATGGGATGAAGACCTACTGGATGACATGGCGGTCAAACGGGACCAATTTTGCTCAGGGCCAGCACAGGAGGGTCTCACTGCCGGCACTCAGGAAACGGTCGATGGGAGTACCAAGCATGGCGGCAAGGCACCTGCGCCCAGGAGTGGTGCCGATGGGTTAGCCCCGGATGTCTCCAGAGTCTGGCTGCAATAGGATGGAGGGTCTGCAGCTACGATGGCACACATTACACCAGCATTAGAAGAGGTTGGGACAAGACTGATGAGCACGAGGGATCGGTGTGCTGGGCAACAACACCTCAAGCCAAGCCGGCCCCCGTTGAGGGTCCTGGATTGGGTCCGGGTTCAAGGTAAGGAGCACCCGCAGTGAAGATGGGCCAGATGACAACCTCGGGAGCGTCGGGAGTGTCTGCGCGTAGTGGCCAGACTGGACGCAGCGCACTTCAGGCTGTCTGATGGCTCGGTGTGGCATGCGAACCAGCTTCAGCGTGTCCGGGAGGAGGCTCCGGGAAACATGGCTGGACATGGGACAAGGTCGCTGGTGAGGAGGAGCGGCTTCAGCATCCTCCTCACACCGGAAAGACCGGCTGTTTCCAGCGGCGCATCTGCTGAGAGGGTGCCCTGGGCCCCCCATGCCAGTTATGTTTTTTTTTTTTTTTTTTACCTGAAGACTTAGGTTGTAAATAGTTTATGCTGAAGTTCTGGTGTTGTTGTCGTTGTTGGGTTTTTTTTTTTTAAATGTTATATAAGGGATTATTTTGGTGTTGTTGTTTTTTTGTTTTTTTTTGTAGTTTAGGAACACGGCACACAATTTTAGATTTTTAATGGACATTATTTTATCTTAACAGGTGGCAGAATAATCCACCATGCTGTGTGGGCAGGACGGCAGTCCACCCGTCCTCCCTATTTTAGGTCCTGTTGTGTGACTGTGTTAGACCATTTAGAGACATTAGTTTTCATTTGTTAGTGGATGAGTCGGGTCTCAAATTGGGGAGGGGCTTAATTGAGCGAGTGGTTTTAGACTTTTTTAAGTGGGGGGGGGTGATATATGTATTTTAGTGTGAAGTGTAAGATGGTGACACGCACCTCAGGTGGCGCCACCGCTCCACCCTATATAAGGCCGGATCGGCCATCTTACTGTCTTTTATCTCGCCTGGACTTTGGCCGGTACTCTGTCTGTAGCTGTCAACATGAGTGAGTTAAATAAAGCTGTGTTCCAAGTCACCTCGCCTCTTCTGTGAACCAGGGGTAATAGCAGACATAACAGTAGCCATATGCATGAACAACTGCCCAGGAAATGTCACTGAATCAAAAGAGATACAGAAGGACATTGGATTGCTGCAATTTTGAACAATGAGGAGACAGTGTTTATTGTGTTGAATGTTTAAGGATACAGCGGAGATTCTCGGAACAAATCATTGCTGGAAGAACTTTCTAAGGTTATCAGAGCTCTTAACACAGCAATCTCAACAGATTATATACTAGTGGGATTTCAGTTGTGCTCCTGATGAATGGTGTGATAGATTCCCCACAAAATAGTTGAACCATGAATACAATCAAAATATTACATTGTTCTGCAAATACAATTCTTTAATACATATTTGCCGTCATATTAATTCTACAGTAAAACAGTTTTCATGGATAAGGCCCAATGGAAGTTATAAATCTAGAACTGACTTCTGGTTAGTAACCCAAGACATTTTAAAATGTGTTTCACAGGAGGATATTTCTACAGCTACTACACTCTGTGTAGTCACTGTGACATTAAAACCTGAAACAGAACTAATTTGTAGGAAAAGATATTGGAAATTTAATGCAAGTTTTTTTTAAATTATGAACAGTGTTGTAATATGGTTAAAAATTCTATTCTCAGTTAAAACAAACACAGAACTTCAAATGGTAAAAAATGGGAATACTTCAAAAATAATGTAAGGGAGTGTTCTATAAATTAAGGTAAAAGAAAATGTAATTAACAAATAAGCATAGAAAGAAAACATACATGACATTAATAGTTGTTTCAAGAACACTTTGCCAGATACAAATAAGGAAGAACTTATCAATTTGCAGTCTAAATTAGATGAATTATACATAAAGGAGCACAAGGACCATTTACTGGATCAAGAGCAAAATGGATAGATGGGGGGAAAACAGTTCATATTTCAGCAAAGTCGAAAAAACAAGATAGAAAAGAAATATAATTACAGCTTGAAATGTAGATAATAAACTGGTAAACAACCCTAAAGTCAAAGTACAGTAAATATTTAAATTTTACCAGAGGAGATGCATTGAAACAGAATTCTTGGCAGTTGCAGGGCAGTTACCATAGTTACCCAGCACTGAGTGGCAAACACATGTGGCAGCTTTAGTTTGTACGCAGCAAAACATAAATCACACAAGCTATTTAGTTACATTAGTGCACAGTGTTCCTTTTTAAACTTTAGATCTTAATATCACACTGTTTACTTGACTGCAATGATGTGTGGGTAAGAGCACCAAAGTGAAGAACTGGTTCTGAGCCTTTAAATATTTATTTAGCTACTTTTTGTCAATAATGCAAGATGGAATGATAAGATTAGCTCTCTACAATGCAAGAAGGTACTCTGTGTATTGCTGTGACTGAATACTGCGTGTATTTTTTTGTGTTTTACTGCATACACCCTAATGCTGCCACTCATTTTTGCCACTCAGTGTTTTGTAATTGCCATGAGTTCTGTTTGGTGACATCATGCGCATACCTTTTTTTTGTACTCTTTGTCATTTTCAGAGACACATTCCAAGAACTTTTTTGAAAAAATTAAACCATTTATTCCACAAATTGACCCAGATCTGAAAATGATTTGTGATAGGGTGTCATGATCAGGCGAGTGGGCCTCACGCCCCTCCCTTCCTGTTTCTATTTTCCTGGCTCTGGAGTTCATCAGTGCACCTGCATGATTACACACCTGTTTCCTTTTGATTCACAAGTGTATTTAAGGCCAGAGTGTGAAGAGCTCTCCACTGGATCGTTGGGTTTGTGCCACCTCACAACAGCAGACCACATTGTTTGGCAGGTTTATTATTTCCCCGGTTGTCTTACCTTTTGTTCTCTCCTTTCCTCTCCGCAGGTTTGCTGCCGCCTCCAGTGGTGTGTCTTCGGAGCTGTGTGGTGCACACTCACCTGAACCATCCATCCTCAAGACAACAACTTCTCCATCCAGGTCCCCCAGTCATTCCTCTTCTTTCCCTGCAGTCTCCAGTTTCCTTTCACCCTTCCCACGCTGGAGTTCACTGCCGGGCTCTCTGCTCATATCATAAAGATCCATTTCCTCAGTTGTCATTTCCCAGTGAGCCATACTCAGTATTAATCATTCCTCTCCTCTCTTTTCTCTTAGGCTGCATGTGGCTCCAGCGTGCAACAGTTTTTCTTTGTATATAAGTTGGCGTTTTGGTTGCGGGTTTTCATTAATTGTGGTGTGTGTATACTGTATGTTCTTTAAGTTAGCGTGTTTGTATAGGGTTTTGGGTTTTCATTAAAGTGGTGTTAACTTTTCATCTGAGTCTGAGTGTTCTCGTGAAGTGGTTTGCCCTGCAATTAAGCCTCCTCAAAAACATTAAATCATGACATAGGGATTTACAAATTAATGAACTTGATAAGACTATAAAGAAAATGGCTGTAAGAAAATCACCAGGTCAGGATGGGTTAACAGCAAATTTTTTATCAGTTTTTCTGGCCTGATATAAGAGAATTGTTGTTTGAGATACTGAAAGAATGTATACAGAATAATTCACTCTTAACAGCAATGAAGCAAAGAATAATTACCTTAATTCCAAAACCAAACAAAGACAAAAGGGTTATTAACAACCCCAGGCCTATTGCTTTACTTAATGTTGATTATAAAGTTTTACCCATACAGTACATTGGCTGGTAGACTAAAAAGTTGTATTGATAAAATTATAAGTGATACACAATCTGGTTTTCTTCCCAATAGATTAATTCATAATAACATCCGTTTAATTTTAGACCTGTTAGACTATGCTTATTTGGTAAAAAATGACATTATTTTATTATTTTTTAATTTTTTAAAGCATTTGATATGCTGGAACATCCTTTTATCATACAATCAGTACACAATGTTGGTTTTGGTAAAAAAAAATAAATAAATTGTGAGCATTAGTTCAGTGCTGTATAATCAAATAACCAGTGCTCTGCTACTTGAGTCAGGAACTACTAAGAGGTTTGATGTTAAAAGGGGCGTATGCCAAGGAGACCCAATCAGCCAGCTGCTTTTTATATTAGCAGCTGAATTCCTAGTATTGTTTGTTAAAAACTGTGAAAATCTAAAACCGTTAAATATGATAGACAACTCCTGGATTATTACACAACTAGCGGGTGACACCGCATTGCTTCTAAAAGACTCTGATCAGGTACCAAATGCTTTAAAAGCTATATCCATTTTTTCAGATGCATCAGGGTTATGTTTAAATTTAAACAAATGTGAAATTTTACCAGTTCATGATAATAACCAGAATCTAATTCACATTATTCCAGCAAAAATTAGCTAAAATATTTTGGTATAACAATCAGTAAAAACAAAAATTGTAAAGAACAGTCTAACATGCAACCTGTGTTGCAAAAAAATAAAGGCATTCTAAATAGTTATACACAAAGAAACATTTCAATCGTTCGAAGAATCTTGTTAACTAAGATGGAAAGAATTTCACTAATAATTTATCCAACATATTCTTTAGTTGTTCCAAGTAAAGTTATTAAAGAGATAAACCAAACCATTACAGCTTTATCTGGAATAATAACACCTTATAAGGAAAAATGATATGGTAAAATCAATAGAAACAGGGGGTATGAATGTAATTGATTTTGAGGTAATGAACAGCATTATTACATTGAAATGGTTGCAGTCCTTTATAAAAAAAAAAAAAAATGAACATCAGATATGGTTCAGTATCCCAGTGTATCTTTTTCAAAATGTGGGTAGAACTAAGTTTCTGTTGAGATGTGATTTTGACCCTTTGAAGCTTAACTTGCAGTTAAGTTAACTGATTATCATATGCAGGTACTCTTGTATTGGAAAATGATTTATAAGCATAATTTTACTCCACATAACACTATTATTTGGAATAATAGATTTATTCTACTCAAGAGGAAATAATTTTTTAAACACTAGATGGAAAAGGAAATTTGGGCCATAACTCATCTAATGGATAAGGGTAATAGCTTAAGTTACACTGATTTCAAAATAAAATTTGGTCTAAATTGCACATTTAAACAATTTTCAATCGTGTGATGAACTGGTGAGCTTGCTCCTCCTCCCCTCCTGTGTGTGTTCACTCTGCCTGTTTCCCGCCTTTGCAGCTCATCAGTGCACCTGCGTAATCAGACACACCTGCTGCTTCCTCATTCTCCAGCATATTTAAGAGCCAGTGTGTGAATGCTCCCTTGCTGGATCATTGGGTATTGCTTCCTCAACTAAGGCTTAAGTATTTCTTCCATGTTTAACTGTGACTGTTTGTTGACCAGTTTCTCCCTTCTCCTCTCAGGTTACTGCCATTGCAGTGGTGTGTCTCTACAGGCTGCACATGCTCGCCTGCCCTTCACCATCTCGTCTGGTCTACTCCTCCTGTCAACCATCCCGTCTGGTTGTCCTCCATTTCCCCCAGTCAGAATTCAGCTCCCTTTTCCCCTTTACATGTTGGGTCTCACAGCTGTGCCCTCTCTCTGCTCAGTCCGCAAGTCCTCTCAGCCCATAATTAGCCAGCTCATTTCCTCATTCTACCCTGTTAACCTCCTTCTCCTCACTTCTCTCTCCACAGGCTGTGTGTGCTTCCAGCGTGTCTTCCAATTATTTAGTGGTGTATTTTGGGTTGGGGCATTGTGTTAATAAACTTTGTGTAACTATAACTCTGTGTCTCAGTGTTCTTCCAGAGTTGTTTGCCCTGCATTTGAGCCCTTGGTTAGTGAATTATGACAGAATGGTCCAGCCAGGATCGAGGCTCAGCAGGCTCTTCGCGGGGGGAAGCTAAGCTCTTTGCCGGTTAGACGCTACTGAGCACCAAGTCATTGTTCTTGCACACCAATTGCAAACTATCATCCAACAATTGGCTACCGTTACGGATCATCTGTGCCATCTGTCTCATCCGGCTTCTCCTCCTTCCCCTGCTGGGTCGGCAGTTGCTACTATTCACCAGACCACTTCCGTCCCTTCTCCTGCCCCATACGCACGGGGGGTGGGGGTGGGTTAAGGAGTTCCTGCTTCACTGCCAGCTATATTTTCAGCAGGTGATGGGGGAGTACCCGGATGATGCATCTAAAATACATTTTCTGACATTGTTGCTTACAGACCGGGTGCTTAGTTGGGCTCAGTCCATACTGAGTGGCCTGGAGGGGTCTCATTACACTTTTGAATGATTTGTTCAGGAGTTTTCTCGGGCGTTCAACCATACAGAGAGTGAGGGGAACATTTCTAGTCCACTTATGGTGCTTTGGCAGGGAAACTGGTCAGTCGTCGATTTCTCTGTTGAGTCCGTCGTTGCGGCGGATTCCGGTTGGAATGACATTGCTTTACACAGCGCCTTCCTCTGGAGCCTCAATTCCAACCTCCGCAATGACCTTGCAATCTGCGCCAACCCCTCCTCTCTGAATGAGTTAATCGAGCAGGCCATTAGCCTAGATAATCGGTACCATGAGAGAGCTAAGGAGCAGAAGGCAATTGACTCTGCCTGCACATCATGGCCGCCTCCACCGGTGAATCGGCGCCTCCTCCGGAGTCAATGGTCCTGGATTGGGCTTGGTTGACTCCAGAGGAACGTGAGTGCCGTAGAAACTCAGGGGTTTGCATGTACTGTGGTTCTAAAGAACACACACTGTTCACCTGCCCTGTTCAACCAAAAGAGCCGGCCTGCCAGTAGCTGTGGGAGGTCTGGTGGGTGGATCATCTACTAATCCCCCCGGTAACTTCTCTTTGCCAGCCCTTATCCAATTACCGGGGGCTGAGCTTAAAATCCCTGCTCTTGTGGATTCAGGAGCAGAGCAAAATTTCATTTCACAAGCAGTGGTGCAAAAACTGAACGT
This sequence comes from Pholidichthys leucotaenia, assembly GCA_020510985.1. Taxonomy (NCBI): domain Eukaryota; kingdom Metazoa; phylum Chordata; class Actinopteri; order Cichliformes; family Pholidichthyidae; genus Pholidichthys; species Pholidichthys leucotaenia. The sequence continues at coordinate 21,603,641 of CM035837.1, forward strand.
TCCTACAAAGGCCCTTCCAACTCCTCTGAACGTCACATCTTTTTCTGGTCGCGTATTGGCCCGCGGTCATACTTAAAACCAAACCCGTGTCTGTTTTATTATCCAGTAATCATCACGAGTTCCTGTATTTTTTTCGTTTTTGCCCAATTCATCCACCCTGCGGTTTGGGGTTACCCCTGGCTCTGTCAGTATAACCCCATCATTAATTGGACCCAAAATTCTATTTCCTCTTGGAGTCCATTTTGTTTGTCATCTTGTCTCCATTTGGCCACATGTTCTCCTACTCTCCCAATCTCCTCCCCTCTGGACAAGTCACCGGACCTCAGTCTCATGCCAAGGCCTATCATGATTTGGGAGGAGGCCTTTAGCAAGTCAAGGGCCCTATCGTTGCCACCTCATCGGTCCCATGACTGTGCTATTGACCTCCTTTCGGGCGCGCCTGTCATCCAGTCGGCTTTATAATCTATGCGGGCCAAAGAGGGAGGTGATGGAGGGCTACATTAAAGACTCTTTGAGGGCCGATCTTATCCGTCCCTCTCCCGCTCCTCTTGGTGCTGTGTTTTTTCTTTGTGGGGAAAAAAGACGGGTCCCTTACATTGCATTGATTGAACGCCACCACCATTAACGATAAAAACCCTCTTCCGCTCATTAACTCAGCCTTCGAACTTTTACTGCGTGCACGCATTTTCACCAAACTCGACCTCAGGAATCATTTGATGAGACTGCCAATCTCCTCATGTCCCACATCATCCACCTATCATGGCATTCCTATTGACATTGCTTCTGACCAGGGTCCTCAGTTCATGTTGCAGGTTTGGAAGGCCTTCTGTCTCTCCCTGGGTACCACCGTCAGCCTTACATCTGGCTACTACCCACAGAGTATTGGTCAGGTTGAGCATGCTAATCAGTCCTTGGAGGCGGCCCTGCGGAGCGTGGCTTCCTGTAACCCTACTACCTGGAGCTCTCATCTCACCTGGGTAGAGTATGGCATGAACTTTGCCGTCTCTTCTGCCATGGGTTTAACACCTTTCGAGGCCTCTGTGGGGTATACTCCACCTCTGCTCCCTATGGCAGAGAGGGAGGTTGTGGTGTCATCTGTGGAGGCCCATGCTTGCAGCTGCTGTCAGATCTGGAGATTGACCCAGGAGGCTCTTCTCCGCTTAGCTGAGCGGAACCGTTTGTATGCGGATTGCAGACGCGCACTGGCTCTCAAGTACTCTGTAGAGCAGAGGGTGTGGCTGTCTGCAGAACAGGTGCCTCCTAAGACTGAATCCCGGAAACTATCTCCACACTTTTTGGGTCCTTATCCCATTGCCGAAGTCATTAATGATGTCACCATTCGACTCGAGCTTCCTCTGGCACTCTGCATTCACCCAACATTTCATGTTTCCCGGATTGAGCCTGTCTCCGCCAGTCCCCTCTGCCTTCCTACGAAGCCTCCTCTGCCTCCTCAGATCCTGGATGGTCAGGTCACCTACACTGTCCAGAGGATTTTGGACATCCTTCGTCGAGGTCAGGGCTTATAGTATCTCGTCCATTGGAAGAGGTATGGAACAGAGGAGAGGTCCTGGATTGCTAGGTTGTTTTTTCCACGATAAGGACATGGTTCGAGCTTTCCATCGTGCGCATCCTGATAAGCCAGGAGACGTCCCTTGGGGGGGGGGGGGGGCTGTGATGAACTGGTGAACATGCTCCTCCTCCCCTCCTGATAAACTTTGTGTAACTGTAACTCTGTGTCTGAGTATTCTTCCGGAGTTGTTTGCCCTGTATTTGAGCCTTTGTTTAGTGAATTATGATGTGATTAAAGCCATCCCTGTTGTTTTAATAAATCTGGTCAAAGGAACTTTACTATATACTTGTGTTACACCTATAGTTCCCAAATTGATGATAGATGAGTATGATTTTTTAGCTGCTAAATGTAATAATAAAATATTAAGATTAAAAAGTACAAGAGAATATTTTCCTCTTCCTGTTAGGAAAAATAAATATTCTGAAAGATTTTCAAGTGTGGAAATTATCAAAATTCATATATTCAAATATCTGTCTTTTCCTTTGTTACTCCAAATGAAAGAAGTTCATTTTAAATCAATCTATGATATTTACCCACGTGCTGAATTTTTGAGATTAAGATTTAACATTGACCAAAACATATGCACATTTTGTCAAAGTGACACTGAAACTCAGGAACATCTTTTGTACACCTTGGTACTGTAAAAACATTTTGGGACAAAGTTCATGAATGGCTATGTTTAAAGAAAGTGGTACCTGCATTTGAATATGATTCTATCAAGTCTGGTGTGTTCTTACAAAACAAAGATGTTGAATTCCTGTGCAATAACATTCTCATTATAGCAATTTATTTATTCATAAATGTAGGTTCTTCAAGATTGTTCCAGCTTTTACTGCATATAAAAAGGATTTGAAAAGATTATATACTGTACGTACATCGATTAGAAAAATAGAAAAAAGGAAAAGCCTTGTCAGATGGTCTTGCAGTACGTATGTGTCATGGGCAGCGAGAGCACGCCCCTCCCCTCCTGTCTCACCTTTGTTAATTCATCACGCCACCTGAGGCAGAAAACACACCTGCACCTGCTCATCAGCCAGCATACTTAAGGAGGCCCTTTCTGAGCATCTACACTGGCTCATCTGGATATACTGCCCGTTCAAGACAAACAGGTTTGATTCTTTGCTAGTTTAGACACGCTGTCTAATCTCACTTTCTTCTCTTCCTCAGGTTGCTGCCATCGTGCGGGTGTGTTTCCAGGGCTGCGCGCGCTCTTCTGCCACATCCCCACAAATCCCTCGGCTGTTAACCTCCACCCGGTCAGGCACCATCAGCTCATCTCCCCGCCCTACTGGTTCGTCTATTCCTCGCTGGAGTCCTACCGGTCTTTCCTCAGAACCTCAAGTAAGGGGCAATTTGGCTCACCCATTTCCCCTTACTCCGTTCCTCCTCTGACAGCTCTCATCTTCTCTCCTCAGGTGATTCCTCTGGCGAGTTGCTGTTTCTGTAGCTGTGCGCCTTTGATATTTAATAAATCGTCTAACGTGCTTCCTTGTGTGGTTCCTTCCTGTGCTGTTGCATCGTGCACATAAGCTGTAAATTTAGTAATCATGATAGAACGAGCCAGCCAGGACGGTAGCTTAGCCAATGCTGCAGCACACGAGGTGTCTGCTCTGGAGCGCTTGTCAGCGACCGAGCACCAGCTCGCTGTGCTTACACAGCAGGTATCCAACATGATGAAACCTTATCTTAACTACTGTGTAGAATTCTGGGGAAACACCTACAAGACCAACCTACAGTCAATATGCACATTACAAAAAAGAGCTATAAGGATAATAAATAATGTAGGATATAGAGACCATACCATTTGTTGTTTTAAGTCACATGTCATAAAGTTCATCGATTTAGTTAAATTTAAGATAGCACAAGTCATGTACAGGCAATTAATAATCAACTCCCAACTAATATACAAAAAATATTTTAAAAAAGAGACAATGTCATAATTTGAGAGGAGACTTAAACTCTACAAAACCCAAGATACGAAACAACCAAGAAAGTCTGTGCATATCTGTCTGTGGGTGGATTTGTGGAACAGTCTGGAGCCGGAACTGAAACTATGTACAAACAGAAATCAATTCAAAAAGAGGTATAAACATTATTTGCTGAAAGGATATATGTTAGAAGGGTAGTATTTATATGTACGATTCACTATGCTCACTCTGGGACACCATGGAATGGTGGGTGGGACAGCACTGTGTATATCTGTGTTGTTTTGAGGCTGGTTTTGATGTATGGACATCAATGTATGTTAGGATGGATGGGTGTTAATGTTGATATGTACAAAATACAGTTAATTGTTTACTTGGGGTCTTAAATGTGGTAATTTGTATATAATTCACATGGGTGTATTTATGGAAAAGAGGAGATGAATTAATAAGTGTTCACTTCTTCATTGTTTTGTTTTTGTTTTACTTTTTTGTTCGAAATAAAGTATCTATTTATCTATCTATCTATCTATGAAACTTTGGTGTACAGCTCCTCCTCCAGCCGCTGCCCCCCCCAGCCTGCTCCACTTACCACGGTGCCCCATACTCTGTTCCACGCCTTCCCCGTACGTGGGGGGAGGTGGGGAAATGTAAAGGTTTCTTGATTCAAGTTAATATATACTCGGACAAGGTCGGGGAGGAGTACCCGAGGGAAGTGGCCAAAATTCAATATTTTGCCCTGCTGCTTAAGGACCTGGAGTGGGCACGGTCCACGTTAGATAACCCCGAGGGGCGTCAGTACACGTTTGACCAATTTGGTGCACGCCTTCTCTGGCGCGTTGGCCGAACTGAGAGTCAAGGCAATGTGATGAGCCCGCCTGATGACACTCCCGCAAGGGCACTCAGTCTGCAGCCGAGTACTTGGTGGAGTTCCGGGTTGTAGCGTCGGATTCGGGGTGGAATGATGTTGCCTTGCGCAGCACATTCCTCCATGGATTGAACGCTCATCTCCGTGATGATTTGGTGGTTCATCTGTCCCAGAGGGCTCTCAACAGTCTCATAGGTCAGGCGTACTGTTGGACAACCGATACCGTGAGCGTGGCGAAGGGAGCATGAGTCCTCCTCCTCACTCGCGTGCCGAGCATTCACCCGCCACGGGCCAGACTCTGCAGCGCCAGCTCTTCGCCCAAGCCAATGGAGCTTTCTCGGCATCTCACCGATGATGAGCGCCGGCGAAGGTGAAGGGCAGCCGCGCTTCATGTACTGTGGTTCTCAGAGCCACAGTCTGGACGATTGCCACCAGCGGCCAAAAGACGCAGACCCATCAGTAACCATGGGGGTTCTTGGCATGCGGGACCAAATCAACTCCCCCCAGTAATTTTTTCAATCTCGGCCCTCGTGCAATTGCGGGGGTCGAGAGGAGGGACTGTTGTGCGCTGGTTGATTCAGGGTCAGAGGGTAATTTCATCTCTGCCCAGGTCGTGCGGCAAGTGGGCATTCCCACGCCCAAAATTGCCCCACAACCAGAGGATTAATACCATTTCTGGCCGGGAGGTCATGGTAGTCACCGAATGCTCGGTGCTATCTCCATCCTCCTTTTCCGAGGAATCACCGGGAGGAACTCACGTTCCTAGTTCTTCCTGTTTCGGCTTCCCCGGTGGTTCTTTGGTTACCCATGGCTCCGGAGGCACAATCCTATAATAAAACTGGGGACCAAAATACCACCCTCTCCTCCTGGAGCCCATTCTGCATGGCAAATTGCATGCGTTCATGGAATGTTCCAAAAGCTCTGTCTGTCTCTCTGCTCTCCAGTCGAGCGCCGGACCTCAGCCTCGTCCCCCAGGCATACCACGACTTGGGAGAGGTCTTTAGCAGATGGAGGCATCGTCACTACCGTCTCATCGCACCCACGATTGCGCTATTGACCTCGTTCCTGGAAGCGAAGCTGCCCATCCAGCCAGCTGTATAGCATTTCTGCCCAGGAGAGGGAGGTGATGGAGAAATATGTTAAGGAATCGGCTGAACGCCGGGCCTCATTTGGCCATCTTCGGCCCCACTCAGGGTCGAATTTCTTCTTCGTGGGAAAGATGGATGGCTCGCTGTGCCCGTGCATTGACTACCGAGAGCTCAATGCGATCACTGTCAAAGATAAGTATCCCTCTGCTTTGATAAAGTCAGTATTCGAGCTCCTTCAGCGCTCACGGGTTTTCACCAAGCTAGACCTGAGGAATGCGTATCATTTGGTCCACATTGGCAAAGGGCGATGAATGGAAGACGGCATTTAAAACTCACCAGGTGCAGTTTGAATATCTGGTGATGCCGTTCGGGCTCATTAATGCCCCCCGCCGTCTTCCAACGTTTAATTAACGATGTCCTTCGCGATATGCTTTATCAATTCATATTCGTCTGCTAGGATGATATTGTGGAGATGAAATAACCAGACCAACTTTCCAAGCAGACGAACTTTATTTCACTCTCACATCTTCCAAAATCAGAACATTGAACATTAAACATTTGTAGCAGGGACTCTCTCTTTTATATCCCAAACCTCAACACCTCCCTGCTACCTGAGGTCCTGCATTCACCTTTCCACTCCCCCAAGACAATTCCCCCTTACTCCCCAGCCCTTTGATCTCCATGCTCCTCTCACTGTAGAGAGGAAAACTATTGAACTCTACAGCATGGGTCCAGCATGGGTCCCCCACAATATCTTAATTTTCTCCCACTCGCCAGAGGAACATGAAGCCCATGTCAGGGCTGTCCTGCAACGGCTTCTGGAAAATCAGCTCTACGTAAAGGCTGGAGATGTGCTCCCTTGTGTGGTTCCTTCCTGTGCTGTTGCATCAAGCACGTAAGCTGTCAATTTAGTAATCATGACACATAAGAATGAAAACCCCCAGAATTAGAATGTTCTTCTTTTTTATTCCTTTTATTATTTTAGTATTATTTTATTTATTTATTTTCCGTTGTATGCTGCTTAGAATGTTTAAGGATATTTCTATCAATGCCCCTTGTGTGTAATTTGTTCAGAATTGTTCAATCCTGTTTGTAATTTGTTCAAAAGTTCAATAAATGCTCCTTAAAAAAATATGGCTAGTGTTAGGTATTCCTCATACTAACACGGCAGCAATGGGCAGCACAGACATGACGTCAAGTGCACGGGTGACGTCGGCACACTGTGCCTATTTTGGAGGACTGGTGTCGGGAGCCGCTGTCTTTTGCCCTCTGCCTCCATACAGCCACAGCCTGTGGCTGTATGGAGGCAGAGGGCAAAACTAAAGCTAAAGCTAAACAGTTAGCTTGCATGTTAGCCACTGCAACACGTGTGCCATCGTTGTGTGTCTTGTAATAAAGTTTGTGTCCAGTACAACTCCTGCCTCCATTGCCCTGCTTTCCAGACATCACAAATGGCGACCATGAGGAAAATTGGCCTTCTGAAGGAAAACTCAACACTTTTCATGAAGCAGGGTGCCCGACATGCACCCGCCAGAGAGTTTGGTGACTAGATGAGCCAGGTTTGACCCAGCACCGACAGCAAGTGGATAAGTCGGTCCAGCAGTTTGTCGCCGACCCTCCGCAGTTTGGCCAGTGTACTGTATGTGAATTTGGACACAGAGGAGGAGATTGTGAATGACAAGTTGGTGGCGAATGCTACGAGTTGAAAAACTGCGGTTGAAGTTGTTCACGGCGCCAGACAGCCTGACGCTAGCTGAAGCACTGGAGATAGCGTCCCAGCTAGAGCGAGAAAAGGCTGCCTCAGTTAGCATTGCAGTTAGTGGGCCCCGGCCCACATTCCCCACAGTCAGCTCCGCTGGCTCCCTGGTTGCTGAATCCATCAACCCCACACCTGACATGGACGTGTGTCAACATTGTGGGCCCCCGAGGACTGGTCAGGACTGCGTGTGTCGTGAAGCTGGAGCGTGTCAGTGTGTCAGTGATGATGGCCACAGCTGCCCCAAGGTCCCTGTTAAATGAGGCTATGGTTAGAAGGCTGACTCCCCCATGACCTGAAGTGTGGAACTGCCGGACAACGAATGCAACGAGACCAGCAGAAAACATCGCCTTTGCAGTGCAATATGGTGACAGGAACAATCCCAATGTTCCGGTTCCAGGTAATACACCAGGACGATAACCATTGTGAGGTGGGATTTTTTCTTGTGACTGGGCCCTCTCCATCGCAGACCCCGTGCGGACCCATGACGGTCTGGGTCCATTGCACTCAGATGTGGATGCCGCCCATTCCCAGCCCTCACACCGCATGCTGAACAGAACCCAGCAGACACTGGCACAGGCCACAGAGGCCCCAGTCTTGCAGCTATATGGGACTCGGAGTCGGTCCCCACACAGTGCGAGTGATCGCAAGCCGCAGCCTCATCGCAGGAGGGAGAGTATGATTTTGTGGACGTGGATACAGCTGGAAAATGCAGCATGGAGAGAGAACACAGCACAGAGAGCGAACACAGCATGGAGAGAGAGCACAGACTGGACTTGCCTCTGATTCTTGCCCAGTACAGGCTTCAAGCAGCCACCGTGGAGCCACAGGAGAGGGAGCTTGTGAAGAAAGGGGACCCCGGTGATCAAAGACAACCAGGTGCGCGTCCCATCACCAATGACAGCGACATATCACCGTGGCCACAGCCAGCGCCAGGTGAGAGAGAGAAGAAGCCAAACTCATCCCGCATCCTCTCTGAGTATCAGCCTCAGGGAGCTGCTGCAGCACAGCAGGATGGAGAGTTCATGGCCCAGCGGGACCCAGCAGAGCAGCGCCAACCTAGGGCACATCCTGGCACTAGTGTGGATGGTGAACCACCACAGCAGCAACCAGCACTGGAAACGGGAGAGCAGCAGTGAGGAGTGCAGCTGGACAGATCGCTGCTTGCAGTGTTTGATTGGGTTTAGGTCGGCCGATCTGAACACCTGGGCCTACAGATGCTCCGGTCACCGCGGATAAGAATCGCCACACGAAAGATGTCAGCCGCTGTCCAGATGGCCAGTGATTCGAGATGGCACGCCAGCCGTCTGCAGAAGGTAAGAGCAGCTGCCTTGGATCAAGACACAGCTCTGGAGCCAACCCAGATGGTATGGGACCCGGGCTGGGACGTTATGGACGAGTGAGCCATGACTCCAGCGAGATGGCACCCAGGTCTGCTGTGGCCAGTGCCTTCAGGGGCACGCCCACCGCAGGCTTGACTGAGGGCCCCTGAACTTAAACCATAACACTGACTCTGTTTTGATGTGTTGGCAGAGCATGACTGGTTCACGGTGGCAGAATAATCCACCCAGTTGTGTAGGGTCAACCGGTGGTTCATCCGGTGGCTCAGGTTCAGGCTGCTGTGAGTGCAATGTAAAAAATAAAAGAGAGCTGCTGTGATTTGTGTTCATAAGGTTTTGAGCTTTTCAGTGGGTGGGTGGGGGGGAGGGTGTTAGGTATTCCCCATACTAACATGGCGGCAATGGGCAGCATGGACATGATGTCAAGCGCACGGGTGACATCAGCACGTCATGTGTATTTAGGAGGACTGCTGGCGGGAGCTGCTGTCTTTGGCGCTTCGCCTCCATGCAACCACAGCCTGTAGTAGTCAACAGTTAGCTTGCATGTTAGCCACTGCAACATATGTACCATCATTGTGTGTCTTGTAATAAAGTTTGGGTTCAGTACAACTCCTGCCTCCGCTGCCCTGTTTTTCTTTATCAACAGTGGGTGGGTTCCTCAAGAGTGAGTTATTTAACTTACTAAATTAGGTGCATGTGTGATAAATGTGGAATTTAACTGCATTTACATGAGTTTAAGAGCTGGTTTGCTTATTTATATTCCTGTGTGACTATTTTGTTAGCTAATGCTAGTTTGCTAGCTATGTACAGTGTTCCATATCAGGTTATGTTTTACAATTAAACCATTCTAATTCCTATTTTTATTCCAGTAATAGATTTATTATTACAGAATACGGGGGGGGGGGTGCTTTAGGCACTTTAAAGATAATAATCTTTATAGAGAAAACAACGGAATTCTCTTATGAAAACCATCAACATACAGTATATGATTTAAAAATATGACATCTAATCAACAGAGACTTTCCACGTACACTGGCAGCTTTAATTTTATATTACATTTATTGATCAAATATTAGGCCAAATAACATCAATAATCAATGAGAAACAAAACTAAAACCTCATTTTAACTCATGGTTAGACAGTGGGCGGCTGTGGCGCAGTCTGGTGTAATGTGGCCGACTACTGATCGGAGGGTCAGTGGTTCAATTCCCGCTCTGTCTGCAGTCTGCATGCTGAAGTATCCTTGAGCAAGACCCTGAACCCCCAGTTACTCCTGGTGGGTGAAGCCAGCAGCTGTATATGGCAGCTCCGCCGCCATCAGTGTGTGAATGGGTGGATGGCAGGATCTGTAAAGTGCTTTGGTCATCTAGAAATGAGAAAGTGCTGTATAAGTGAACGCCATTTGCCATTCATGAATTAACCAATGTAAATGAAAAATACTACCAACTCACAATTTTAGCCAAATTTAGAACGGCAATATTCAGCATTCCTGTATAAAAGAGGACTCACCAACCTCTTCTATAAAAAGCATTTCAAGCAGTTTTTGGCAAGAAAAAAGGAGCAATAAAACATATTTAATACTTAAAATAAAAGTTTAGAAAAAGTTAAAAGGAAGGATTGGCCTTTCAGCATTAATAATAGGTGAGTTTTTCCACAAACACTTTACAGTAAGGTCCCCATTTTACAGACGATTAATAAACACTTTTTTAAATGCTTTACAAATCACAAATAAGCTATAATAAATGAGTTAGACATATTTCACAGACTGATGTTAGTTCACTGAGAAGATCAACGATCTAAAGGAAGCCTGACTGTAAAGTGTGTTATAAATTAGAGGATATCCTTGATAAATCAGTAGAACATGCCTACTGACAAACAGACACGATGAAATAAGATGAAATAAGCTCAAAATATCAGATTCAGACAAAAAGTGAGCCTACATTCTATCTTATAACTCACTAATTTATACATTTATAACAATCTAAGTTATTTGTAAATCCCTTATAAAGGGGGACATTTTTGTAAGCTGTTGTTTTGAAAATGAAAAATTTCTGACATGAATTTGCTATTTTTTCTAGCAACCTTAATATTTTTCTTTATTCTTACAAATTTGCTGCTTTATTAGCATAAATCTGTGATTTTTTTCTAGTAAAATATTATTTTTTTCTTTTAATTTCCCTATATTCTACATCTTTTGCCTCACACATTTCTGATTCTCTTTCTTTTGAATTCGCAACATATGGAACTCCTCAAGTATATGATAGTGATTATTTTTTCTTTATCTTGTGTGCACAAGTTAGTATCTTGTGAACAGTTACAGCAGGGAAAATAAGTATTGAAAATGTCAACATTTTTCTCATTAAACATATTTCTGATGGAGTCACTGACCTGAGATTTTCACCAGATATCAGTAACAACCAAAGTAACCCATACACACAAAAAATCAAGGCAACTGTATTCACAAAACAAGTTCTATTTAATGAAGTGGAATGACACAGTGAATAAGTATTGAACATGGTTGGCGAAATTCATTTAATATTTAGTAGAAAAGCGTTTGTTCATAATAACAGCTTCCAGATGCCTACTGTATGGAGAAACTAGGCGTAGGCATTGCTCAGGAGTGACTGTAGCCCATTCTTTCACACAGGCTGTCTTCAATTCTTGAAGGTTGCATGGGTGTCTTCAATGAACTCTGATCTTCAGTCCATTCCATAGATTTTTCAATTGGATTCAGGTCAGGTGACTGACTGGGCCCACTTCTAGCAGCTTTATTTCCCGTCTCTTGAGTCAGCTGAGAGTTTCCTTGGATGTGTGTTTAGGATCATTGTCCTTGCTGAAACGTCCACCCTCGTTTCATCTTCAGCATCTTGGCAGATGACAAAAGGTTCTCATCAAGGATGTCTCTGTACATTTGTCCATACATCTATCCTTCAATTATATGAGGTCTGCCCTGTACCATGTGCTGAAAAAACCACCCCACACCATGATGCTCCCACCTCCAAACTTCACTGCTGGTATGGTGTTCTGGGGCTGATGTGCAGTGCCATTTCTCCTCCAAGCATGCTGTGTGTTGTGACATCCAAAAGTTAAATTTTGGTCTCATCTGACCAGACTATATTCTCTCAGTATTTTACTGACTTGCCCAAATGTTGTGCAGCAAACTTTAAATGAGCTTCAACATGCTTTTTCTTCAGCAATGGAGTCTTGCGAGGTGAGCAGCCCATGTCAGTTGAGTGCATTACTTATTGTTTTCTATGTCTTTTTGTACCTCTTTTTTTCTTGTTTTCAATACTTATTCCCTGTGTCATTCTACTTTATTAAATATAACTTACTTTGTGAATACAGTTGCCTTGATTTCTTTGCATGGACTACTTTTGTTGTTACTGATATCTGGTGAAAATCTCAGGTCAGTGGCTCCATCTGAAATATGTTTAATGAGAAAAACATTGACGTGTTCAATACTTATTCTCCCCGCTGTAACTAAAAATTATCTCCTCAGTAGGGGTTTGCCACATCGTATCGTAAACGATAATACCGGTATAAATTTTGATACCAGTGTAAAAATGAGCATCACAATATTTAGGGTCTGCTGCGTGATGCGTTACACTGCCAAAGGAAGTGACATGCTACCCTAGACAATGGCCAAAACCAAACAGCGCGGGAAGCTGCGTAGTCGGAGCATCTGCATCAGTTGAATCGAGTATTTAAGTCTTAAGGCTGTTTCTGAATGCTGCCATGTTTTAAAAAAAACAGTGCAGCAATGTCGGATTTATCTGCCTGTATTTTTTTCCATGTGTTAACGACACCACTGAAGCAGTATTAACTCCGACAGTATGCTGCTGGAAAGTGTCTGTAGTTCTATTTCATTCCATTTAATAATGAACCAAGGCACAGCACGGAGGCGGAAAAAACACAAAAATAAACGTAAATGCAAGAATGAAACTGAAAGTACAAACCAGACTGGGAACGTGGTGGAAGATGAGGCAATGAGAAGCACACCAAGGGTTTATCTTTCGGTTGAGAGCAAATGAATGAGGGAGGCTACATACAAATACTAATGAGGAGAAATGAGAAATCGCTGATGAGGATTAATAACAGAAATGTAAATAGGTAATCACAACAAACAACAAGGAGGACTACAATAAGGCTAACAGGAACTCGAGCAGGAATGACTTCAAAATAAGAGCAAACCTCACTGAATGCAGTGGCTCAGATGTTCACAGTGGGTCATCCAATAACCAGACGGTTGGCGGTTTGAATCCCGCTCTTCCCAGCCATCCTGCCAATGTGTCCTTGGTCAAGACACTTACCACTAGCCCCACCTTGCCTCCAGTGTCATGACACGGGGGTGTGAAAGTGTACAAATGTCGGAGTAGTCGGAGAGGGCATTGGCGTGGATTGGCAGCCATGTTTACCATCAGTCTGCCCCCAGGGCAGTTGTGGCTACAGTAGTAGCCTTACCACTACCAATTCTCTGTCTGGACTCGTGAATGAATAATGGACTCACTGTAAGCACTTTGAGATGTCACTTGACTTGTAAGCACCATATAATCTAATCCATTATTATTATTATAAGAACTAAGAATGGACAGAGAATAGCATCAAGAAACACTACTAAATAAACTAAGGACCTGGGAAGCACGATAATAATAATGGATGACAAAACTAAACTTAAAGGGGTGGGACATGTTCACCATACATGTCCACCGTAAAGTGACTCAGCATAAAACCCGACATCTGTGTGCACTTAAGATGTAACAGTTTATATTATTGTCTTGCAATATTTGATACAGAACAAAAAATATTTTAAACTAAATCTGAGCTGCTGTTCATACAGGTACATCTCAAAAAATTAGGATATCATGAAAAAGTTCAATATTTTTTATCACTCATTTCAGAAAGTGAAACCCATATGTTATATAGATTAATTACACAAAGCGTGATATATTTCAAGTGTTTATTTATTTTAATTTTGATGTTTATGGCTTAGAGCCCATGAAAACCCCAAATTCAGTTTCTCAAAAAATTTGAATACTACATAAAATTAATTTCAAAAAATAGTTTTTAAATAGAAATGTTGGCCGACTGAAAAGTATGCCCATGTACACACTCAATACTTGGTCAGGGCTCCTTTTGGATTAATTACTGTATCAATGTGGCGTGGCATGGAGGTGATCAGCCTGTGGCACTGCTGAGGTGTTATGAAGGTCCAGGATGCTTTGATAGTGACCTTCAGCTCGTCTACATTGTTGGGTCTGGTGTCTCTCATCTTCCTCTTAACAATCCTCCAGATTCTCTATGGGGTTTAGGTCAGGAGAGTTTGCTGGTCAATCAAAAACAGTGATGCCATGGTCATTAAACCAGGTTTTGATACTTTTGGCAGTGTGTGTGTGTGTGTGTGTGTGCGTGTGTGTGTGTGGGGGGGGAGGAGATGCCAAGTCCTGCTGGAAAATGAAATCAGCTTCTCCATAAAGCTTGACAACAGAGGGAAGCATGAAGTGCTCTAAAATTTCCTGGCAGACGACTGCGCTCACTTTGGGCTTGATAAAACCCAGTGGACCAACACCAGCAGATGACATGGGTCCTCAAATCATCACTGACTGTGGAAACTTCACACTAAACCTCAAGCAACTTAGATTCTGTGCCTCCTCACTCTTTCTCCAGACTCTGGGACTTTGATTTCCAAATGAAATGCAAAATTTACTTTCATCTGAACAGAGGTCATCTGCTGGTGTTTGTCCACTGTGTTTTATCAAGGACTAACGTCAGCGCAGTCGTCTACCAGGAAATATTAGAGCACTTCATGCTTCCTTCTGCTGACAAGCTTTATGGAGAAGCTGATTTCATTTTCCACGCAGGACTTGGCACCTGCCCACACTGCCAAAAGTATCACACCTGGTTTAATGGTCATGGCATCACTGTGTTTGATTGGCAGCAAATTCTCCTGACCTAAACCTCCTCATAGAGAATTATGAGTATTGTCAAGAGGAGGATGAGAGCACACCAGACCCAACAATGCAGACGAGCTGAAGGTCACTATCAAAGCAACCTGGGCCTACATTACACCTCAGCAGTACCACAGGCTGATCACCTCCATGCCTCGCCACAATGATACAGACATTAATCTAAAAGGATCCCCGACCAAGTACAGAGTATGTACATGAACATACTTTTCAGTCGACCAACATTTCTATTTAAAAACTATTTTTTAAAATTACTTTTATGTAATCTATTTTTAGAAAGCTTGGGATCGTCCGCCCAGGTCTCCGCCTTTGACCGCCACCTAATCCACATAGCACCGGACCCCCCATGATCCCTCCTGCAGGTGGTGAGCCCACTGGAGGGCGGACCCATGTAACTCCTTCGGGCTGCAGCCCGGCCGGGTCCCATGGGTGGAAATCCGGCACCAGACGCTAGCCTTCGAGCCCCTCCCCAGGCCTGGCTCCAGGGTGGGGCCCCGGTAACCCCATACCGGGCGGGGTACACTGAATCCTTGATATACAATTTATCATGAGAGTCTGTTGGATCGTTCTTAGTCTGGCCCTTCACCCAGGACCAGTTTGTCTTGGGAGACCCTATCAGAGGCAAATTGCCCCGGACAACAAAGCTCCTGGAATCACTGGGGCATGCAAACCCCCCCCACCACGATAAGGTGAAGTGGAGGAGTTTAAGTATCTTGGGGTCTTGTTCACGAGTGAGGGGAAAATGGAGCAAGAGATCGACAGACGGATCGGAGCAGCATCTGCAGTGATGCGGACATTGTACCGGTCTGTTGTGGTGAAGAGGGAGCTTAGTTCTAAGGCAAAGCTGTCGATTTACCAGTCAATCTACGTTCCTACTCTCACCTATGGTCACGAGCTTTGGGTAATGACCAAAAGAATGAGATCACGGATACAAGCGGCTGAAATGAGCTTTCTCCGTAGGATTGCTGGACTCACCCTCAGAGATAGGGTGAGGAGCTCAGTCATCTGGGAGAGGCTCAGAGTAGAACCGCTGCTCCTCCACATTGAAAGGAGTCAGTTGAGGTGGTATGGGCATCTGATTAGGATGCCTCCTGGACGCCTCCCACTTGAGGTGTTTCAGGCACGTCCCACTGGGAGGAGACCCCGGGGCAGACCCAGGACTCGGTGGAGAGACTATGTCTTCCAGCTGGTCTGGGAACGCCTTGGTATCCCTTCTGAAGAGCTGGAGCAGGTGGCTGGGGAGAGGGAAGTCTGGGTTTCTCTGCTTGAACTACTGCCTCGGCGACCCGGACCTCCGGAAAAGCGGTAGAAGATGGATGGATGGATGGATGGATGGATAATCTATTTTTTTGAGACACTGAATATGGGGTTTTTGTAGACTGTAAACCATAATCATCAAAATTAAAATAAATAAACACTTGAAATATTTCACTCTCTGTAATGAATCTACATAATATATGGGTTTCATTTTCTGAAATGAATGACAAAAAATATTGAACTTTTTCATGACATTCTAATTTTTTGGGATGTACCTGTAAATTGGAGAAATAAGAGTTTTTGTTTTGTTTTTCCTGAATACATTGAAGGTAAATAACACTGGCCTGTGAAACTGTCCTTTTCGCCTAAATTTAAGCAAAAAAAAATGTGTATTCTGTAATATTGTGAACAATACCATTATCATGAAAATTCACAGAAATATCGTGGCTTCATTTTTTGGCGATATTGCCCACCCCTACTCCTAAGAATTTCAGGCGCTCTATAGAAGCATTTCAATTATAAATTTTAAACAGTTTCTTATGGATTTGTGGTGGTCAAATCCACAGTGAGCTGCTTGTTCTGGGCAAAATATTTACAAGTGACTGAATCTGTAATCTGCAGCATTACAAAGATGAAGCATATTTTCTAAAGTTTATATCTGAAATCATTATATTTTCCAAACTTATTTACTCTGGTTACATTTTTCATCTGTGGTCACTGACATACTAACTGGCAACACTCTAACTGGGGCTGTGTCTCCATTATGAAAGCCTGGAAACATCTTTTCAGTGAACTTGTGGTTAAATCTGTGTATGTATTTGTTATTGTCAAGATCATAGAATGACAGCTTTCCTTTGTCCCAGTCCAGTGTCACTCTGATCCTGCGGACTTTCTCCTCCACTGTGAGAGCACAGGGGGGAGCAGGCGGTGACCAGAAGAAGTATTTGCCTTCAAGTGACACTATTTCCAAAAATCCTGACAGTACTTTTCCTTTTCTCGGGGCAGACTCTGCTATCACACCCACTGCCCAATCTCTGCTATTTCCAACTTCTACATCCCAACTCTGAATACCCGAGTCAAACCCCTCCGAGCCCAGTACAGAGGAGACATTGACATCAAATCTCTCTGGATTATCAGGAAGTATTAGTTTCTCTTCTCCTCTTTTCACACTGTTTAGATCTTCAGACAGAATAATATCTGTTCCGGCAGTGTTTGGGTCCAGAATCACAGGCATGTAGGACACCAGATTCTTCATCTTGTTCCAGATGTTGAACCTCAGGTTGCCCAGATGTTTGGCCTGGTCTATGAGAGCTCCTGAGGACTGCTTGAAGTCCTTTAGCACAGAGCTGTTCTCGACTCTTCCCACTGTGGCCTTGTAGTTTTGCAGAAATAAAACGTCTTTCATTCCCAGCTCCTCTTCTGTGGCTCTGATTGTGTTTGTAAGAGCTGCTATCTCTCTGCTCACAGCCTCAGATTTCTCATTCATCACCCTGATCTTCATCTCTATCTCCTCCTTCAGTTCTGCCAACCTGGCATCCTCTTCCTCTGTAAGAAACTGATGAAGCCTTTTAAACTGCTCCTTAATCAGTCTCACTGTGTTTTGGGCCTGGACCTTCATGCAATTTGCTGTGTCGTCAATCCTAAACTTGGCTACTGTAGAAAGAGTTAACTTGCACTTTGCCAGCTCCAAAATTTTTTGAAGATTCTTCCTGTACTGCCTTGCAGCTTCATCGATGGGCCTGAATCTGTGGTGGATGTGTTTTTCTGAGTCTCTGCAGATGAGACACACAGGCTGCTGGTGGTCCAGACAGAAGAGTTTGAGTTTCTCTGAATGCAGACTGCAGAGAGCATCTGAAGATCTCTTTTCTTTCTCCTGTAAATAAGACTCACACAGATTCTTCAGCACCCGGTTTAAAAGGGGTTCAGACTTAGACGATCTTCTCTTGCAAACTGGACATTCTTGTGTTGGTTTTGCACTCCACCAGTTCTTCACACAGTTTTTACAGAAGCTGTGGCTACAAGACAGGACCACTGGTTCTCTGAAAATGTCTTTACATACCGGACAGCTCAGATCCTCTTCTGATCTGGAAGCCATTTAGACTTTGAATGAAGCTGAAAATACAAAAATAAGACAGTCAGAGTCATCTATGGCTCAGTTATTTTCCACAAACTCAGACAAACTCTCATTAAAGTTGGGTTCACACTATAACATTTGGACTGACTTTTACTGATGTTTTGAAAAATCAGAGAGATCAGTCCAGACATTGGTGAAATAACGTTCGTGAGCACACACCAACTTTTATGAACTTTTACAAACTTTTTTGCTAACATTTCCCAGCATTGCATTCAGCGTTGTCAAACTTTTGCCAACTTAGGCTAGCATATGTGTAGCAGCTGCCAAATTAGGTTAACTTAAGCAAAGGAATACTCAGCGCAGTTCAGCTGACATCACAGTTAGGTGACGCTCATATAAAGATCAACGTTTGTGGAAGCTTCCTGCCATCCTGGACCTGCTTTTTTGGGTGGATTCACACTACAACGTTTGGACCAACTTTTACTGACGTTTTGGCAAACATCTGGCTCTGCTGGCAAAAGTTGATAAAAGTTAATGATAGTTGGTGTTTGTTGGCAAACGCTGGTGAAAGTTGTATTCATTGAGAATTTTCAACATGCCGAAAATTTGGTGACATTTTGAAATCAACGTTGGTGAATGTTATGCTCAATTTGTAAAAGTTCCTGAGCGCTGGGTTAATTTATGCAGAGTTTACCTAAGTCAGCCTAAGCTGGTAAAAACAGATGTTTTTAGATGAAAACTCAGTTGGTGTGTATGACATGTTTTTTTTATTTTTTTATGTATGGGATATATATATATGGGGTGGGTTTGTTTGCAGGTGATGGGTGTGGTTTGGTGAGTAGTTTTCGTGTCTTTGCAGTGTTATTTTTCTTCCACTAGGCTGTGCTGTTGTGCAAACATATCTTTTGCCTGTACGGCTTACTGGTTGCCTTGGAAACAACAGACATGTTTTTTGTTTGCTTTTTGCTGTCTGAAAAAACATTTCCTTGATCTGTGGAATAAGGTTTTTTGTGATATTTTCAGTCTGTCTACTGAGACAACTGAGTCTACTGAGAGTCTGTCTACTTTCTGCCTGCTACATCTCCCAAAAATGTGAGAGCCCAAAAGCAAAAAAAATATCTCCTCATTGAGAAATTTACTGTTCTTAATTTTCTGCTCCGTGCGTAATCATTCTCCAAGATTTATTGGTTCGGCTTCCATTATGGGGAATCAAACAGCGCTGATATGGTGTCAAAAAGTAAATGAAATTTAATGGGATTTTATGTTATTTTAATGGAGAGAGTTGTAACAGTCAAAATATAATCACCCATCATTTTATTTATATGATGATACACTAAACAGTGTTTTTATTCCATCCACATTCACATTTTAATTGTGGACTTAGTGCTGGAGTCTATAGCATTATTTTATTTTTTTAGATGAATGAATGAATGAATGAACAGAGGAAAAGGGTATGCAGAAGTAACAACATAGGAATATCAAACAAAAATAAATATTCAAACGTATGCTCAAGGGAGATGTATTCAGTCCAGAAGCAGGTCCAGAATGACAGGAAGCCTATGGAAAGCCTTTTTAACATTAATACAAACCACTTTCCTATCTACAATGAACTTTTAGATATCTATAATTGCCTTCCTCCTAGTCAAAATTAAATTCTTACTGGTTGCAATTGTGAATACAGATATCCATAATAACATTCATGCTAGTAAAAATTGTATTTCAAGGTATCTAAAATGTAGATTGTACTAATCAAAACTAACTTCATGATGTCTGACAAGCTTTAAAAAGTTTAAGTGGCCATTTTAACATTTAATAGCTAGCCTGGATATGTATTGTAGATATCATATAATTCAGTTTTTCCTAGAAAAAAATGAACATTTCAGATATCCACAATGAAATTCTTCCTCTCTATAATGATCATTTAAAATATCTATGACATCATTCTTCCTAGGAGAAACACCTCACTTATCCCCATTCATGTGTATTGGGTTTTCACTTCCAGATATCTACAATTACATTCTTCCTATCTAGAATGAACATTCTGGATATCTGAAATAGAATTCTTACTAGAAGAAACTCTTATTTCAGATATCTACAAACCAGTTGTTACTAGTCATAATTCATTTAAGATAGTCAATTTTTCTCAGTAGATATCCAAAATATGTTTACAGCTATCTGTAACTTTATTGTTTCTAGTCACAATTTCAATTACAGATACATGAAATTGAATTTTCTCTATAATGATCTTTTTCAGATATCTATGACATCATTCTTCCAAGGAGAAAGACGTCACTTTTCCCCATACATGTGTATTGGGTTTTCACTTCCAGATATCTACAATTACATTCTTCCTTTCTAGAATAAACATTCTGGATATCTGAAATAGAATTTTTACTAGGAGAAAATCTTATTTCAGATATCTAAAATCCAATTGCTACTAGTCATAACTTTCATTTTGGATATCCACAATGAAAAAACATTCCAGATATCAATAAGGTAATTTTGGACATCCAAAATACATTTCTACTAGTAAAAACTATATTATACATATCCACTATCTAAAATTTAATTATAGATATCTGTAATTGAAATTGTTGACTAGTAACAATAAACTTACAGATAGCTGTAAACATATTTTGGATATCTACTGAGAAAAATTGACTATCTCAAATGAATTATTACTAGC
This sequence comes from Pholidichthys leucotaenia, assembly GCA_020510985.1. Lineage (NCBI taxonomy): Eukaryota > Metazoa > Chordata > Actinopteri > Cichliformes > Pholidichthyidae > Pholidichthys > Pholidichthys leucotaenia. Next base: position 21,624,165 of record CM035837.1, read on the forward strand.
ATGAATGTTATTATGGATATCTGTATTCACAATTGTAACCAGTAAGAATTTAATATAATTTTTATAATAATATAATATTATTTCTACTAGTAAAAATATATTTTGGATGTCCAAAATGACATTATAGATATCTGGAATGTTTTTTTTTCATTGTGGATATCCAAAATGAAAATTATGACTAGCAACAACTGGATTGTAGATGTCTGAAATAAGAGTTTCTCCTAGTAAGAATTCTATTTCAGATATCCAGAATGTTCATTCTAGATAGAATAAGAATGTAAATGTAGATATCTGGAAGTGAAAACCCAATACACATGAATGGGGACAAGTGTCATCTTTCTCCTAGGAAGAATGATGTCATTGATATTTTAAATGATCATTATAGAGAGGAAGAATTTCATTGTGGATATCTGAAATGTTCATTTTTACTAGGAAAAACTGACTTATTGATATCTACAATACATATTCAGGCTAGCTATTAAATGTTAAAATGGCTTGCAACAGGAAGCCTGTCATACATTGCCCTGGCAGGGGCGGATTTAGGACACCAAACGCACACTGTGAGTTTGCACATTTAGTCACAAAGAATACAAAGTACACAAAGCACTACACTTACACAAAAGCAGAATAAACGGAAGGAATAGCGCAGGGCTCACATCCGAGGAAAAACAAGAGAACAACCTGGCTGGACCCAGGCTGAGGCGTACAGAAACGCCAGGAGGAGAAGTGAGCCGGACGGAGCTCAGTATCATAACAGAGCCCTCCCCTCAAGGGGTGGATTCCAGACACCCCCAAGGTAACATCACAAAGGAGAAAAGAAATACACCACCCATCCACCTACCCCCATCCAAAAAAAAAAAAAAAAATAACAGGAATAGAACAAATAATCAACCTCGGGAGGGTGGTGGGGGAAACCAGGCTAGGAGGAACTGAAACCAGCACAAAAAATGCTCATGACCCGCAACACTGAACAGATAAGGGACACAGAACTCTAGGACAATTGGGTGGGAAAAATAAGGCAGTTCAGGAGGTTTATACAAGTCCCAGAACAACCTGATCTCATGGTGGAACGAATCGGGTGGCCTCCCACAGTTCCAGAGACACCCAAGCAGATGGCGTAGTCCATGGGGTGGTCTCCCAGCATCCCTGAACCAGCAGGCCGTGGGGCACACCGCACCCCCTCCTGGAGGTGGTAGCTGGAACCAGTGCTTACTGCGGACTGCAGGAGCTGAGAGATGGAAACCCGATGAGAAGGGTGACTGACACACAGTGACCTTGGGCGGAGGAGGACCCACAAAGAACCCAGGTGAAACCAAATGGCTGACCCGCGAGAAAACTAGGTAAAGAAGACGATTGATCAGCAGGGAACCAGATGAAAGTGGAGAAGGAGGACCCATAGTGACCTCAGGCAGAGAAAGAGGACTCACAGTGACCTCAGGCGAAGATGGAGGACCTATGGTGACCTCAGGCGGTGATGGAGGATCCACAGTGACCTCAGGTGGAGATGGAGGACCCACAGTGACCTCCGGCGGAGATGGAGGACCCACGGCGACCTCCGTCAAAGGCTGATGATCCTCGGTGACCTCAGGTGATGGCTCAGGCAGAAGGACAGAGACAAATGCCGGGTCAGAATCACCGGCAGCAGTGGAGCTCAGCAAGGAAAGCTCAGAAGCAGTAGGCAGCTGCGACTGGCTCTAAAACAGACAATGTGAAAACAAAAAAGAGGACTTGCCTTAGCGTGAGTTCCACCACCATCCAGGACTCCGGCAATAAAGGCTGGGGTGTCTCGACACTGCTCGTCTAACGTTCCAACCCCGACTCAGTCACCTCAGATGGGGAAGAAGACGAGAACACCGGAAAATTACCAGCAGCAGTGGAGCCCGGCAAGGAGAGCTCAGGAGTAGAAGATGTCTCCAACCGACTCTCCCTACCACGAGCTAGACAAGATTTCTCAAAATCTGCTAATGTAAAAACAGAACAGAGTATGTGCCTAGACTCGAGCTCCACCACTGTCCAGGACTCCAGCGACACTGCTGCGACAACCCTGGCAGCAGGCGTGATGGTGTATGCAGCCAAAGGACCTCCAAGCGTGGCGACCGACACTGATGGAACTCCCTTCCTGATGTTGGAGGTTGCCTCACCGCTGGCACAGAGACCCGTGCAGCTGAAGCCAGGGGACACTTTCTTGTCTGCTCAGTCTTCAGGGTACAGGGGGCGCTCTTCTCCCATCCAGGACATGGCTGTGGGGTTGGAATGGAATCTTCCAGGGCAGCAGGCCCCTCTGTCATCCAGCTGCTCTCTCCCAGGACCAGCGGACATTCAGGGAAAACAGGAAAGGACACGGGAGAAGCAGGTGAGGAAAATATGACAGCAGCAGGCAGAGAGGACTCAGCTAAATTGGGCTGCTGTTGCTGAGCCTCACCACCGGGAAGAAGAAGACAAAGCATTTCATCAAAAATTGTTTGAGAATGAAAATGTACTTGCGCTCCATCGGCACAGGTACAGCTGGAAAGGAGGTCTTCCTCAGCTCTCCTGGGTCCGTAATGGCGAAGAGTAGGTCCATGATCTCCGGATGGCTCCATAGGCTGGGGCATGCTTCGAGCACTTGCGCCGCTCCTGTGCCAAAATTGCCCTGGCAGGGGCAGCTTGAGGACACCAAACACATGCTGTGAGTTTGCACATTTAAGCACAAAGTACACAAAGTACACAAAACACTACACTTACACAAAAAGGCAGAATAAATGGGAGGAACAGCGCAGGGCTTCCACAGTCCGAGGCGAGACAGGAGGAACAACCTGGCCGGGACCCAGACTGAGGCGTACAGAAACGCCGGGAAGTGAAGTGAGCCAGCGGAGCTCCATCCACTGAGAGGAGGAATGCCAGGGGATTCCTGTCTAAACACATAGTATTGCCGCTGCCAGGAGACTACATTGCAGCAAGCTTAAATAGGGGACCGATGATACACAAATAGAACAACAGGTGCGGGTCACATGAGTGAGGAAGTTGACCTAATTACTGACAGCTGTCAGCTGTGACAGCCCGCAAACTTTAACCAAAAGGGAAAGTAAGCAGAAGTGTCACAACAAAAGCACATCAGGAAATTGACGAACAGTAACTGACTAAAATATGAACGGTATACAAAGTGAGAAACAGACCAGATGAATACAGCCAGAGAAGCAAATAATATCATACACATGAAACCAATATACAGAGAGAGGGTGAGGGGCAAAGGCAGGCTCATGTCAAAAAAGGCAGATAATTAATAATCTAGATGGAACTATGAATAATGAACTAAGAAACATGAATACTAATGAACAAACAGAAATAACAGGGCAACTGCAAATATCATACATATTAAATACGATAACTGAGGAAGAGACATGCAAAAAATAACACAAACAGTAAGCATGAGCACGGGGCTTCCCCATGCTCAGCAGCGTGACGGAGCCCTCCACAAACTGATCTTTATATGAGTGTCAGCTGAGCTGAACTGCGCTTGTGGAGAGTGCAAATAACGAGGCAGACTTCTGCAGCAGACGACTTTATTCACATCTCACATCAGTCATACACAGAAAAAGCATGTCATGTATACACCAGGGTCTCTCCTTTTACTATCAACCGCCCATCTCACATCTGCATGACATCTCGCATCACAATACATTCAACCCTTCTCCCCCAACTACTTCTTCCTGCTACCTCACCATAATCTCTCTCATCTCAATACCTATTGTCCTTCTCTGTTTATCCTCTGCATCCAGTCTGAGATGATTAACCCAGTGTAACACCTACTTTAGGTGCAGTCTTGTACCCTTTTGGTAGTACTGGGTATGGCAGTGTAGTTACCTTTAACCTTACTACCTGGACAGAAGGGACAATTGATTCCGCCAGTGTTACGTAGTGTCGGTAGAATTGACCAAGTGCATTCTGGGTAGGGTAGGAACCGTTAGTTCGCTGAGATCACGTCAACGTAGGAGACATCGTCACAAAGCAGCTGTGTTTTAAACTGTAATAGTCGTTCTCACAACCGCCGTGGAGAAAAGGTAAACCACGGAATAGGCTTTTATCGTTTTCCAGCATGGAAAAAGAACAGCACAGCCCATGTTTCGGATGTAACTAAGAGGCGACGCCTGGCCTGGATTGCAGCAGTCAGAAGACCCAACATAACTTTCAAACACGCACCTGAATCGATGGTGGTGTGCTCAAAGCATTTTAATAAAGGTACGTTATGATTTATTGTGTATGTCTGTTGTTAAAACTTTCTTGTGTTGTGGTTAAGACTTGCCTGGTCATAGCTTTTAGCCAACGTCAGCAGTGCTAAGCTAAACAGAGCTAAGCTAAAGAAAGACTCTGATATCCGAGTAGCTAGAAAAAGTTACCACTCACACACCTGTGTAAGTGGGTTTAATTTGTTCTACACCAAAGTATTTTCTTGCTGTTTCCTTTGCTTTAACAGGCAGACCAGCTTATGAAATGCTAAGACTGTGATCCTGACTGGGCACCTTCTCTAAACCTTGGGCATGCAGAGCTTCCAGCTACCACTCCTGACAGGTTTAACCACTTTTGGAGACGGGCGAGATTATGACAAAAAGAATCAGCAGGGCATGCAAGTGACCCCCCAGCACAGACCCCCAACATCACTGGCCCTGTGACTGAGATGGATAATGTAGCTCCTTCAGGTAGTCTTTTTTTACCTATGTTTTTCTTTCTAAAATGTGTCTTGGGATTCCTTTTGATTACAAAATATATTAACTACAGCTGTTTATTGTCCTGATCAGCAACAGATGACACCACACCTCTGGCTGAGATGGAGGAGACAACATCTGATGAAGCAGCACAGATCTGTCAGGCTGATGATGCTCCAGTGGAAAATGCACAAGAACTACAGAACTGCAGCATGTGTCACCTTAGGCTTAAAGAAATTTTACTCTTGCAAGAGGAGAATAGAAAGTTAAAGGGAGAGCTCTCCAGAAAGACCCTGGATGAGAATTTCCTCAAAGATAATGACGCAAAGGTGAAAAACTACACTGGGCTTCCATCTTTCAGTTTTAATGGCTCTGCTGATGCAGTTTTTTCCCAGCCTACCAAAGACAGAAAAATTTCCCAGTTTCAATTTCTCCTTTTAACTATGATGCATTTGCGGATTAATTTGCCTCTTGAACATATTGCACACCTTTTTGACATAAGCAGACAAACCACATCCATCCTATTCTGCGACACCATAAAATGTGCTCCATGCACACCTCAGCCCTTTGGTGTCCTGGTCAAAGAGACCTTGTTTGCAGGTTAGCATGCCACATCAGTACGTTGAAATGTTTGGCAGTAAGGTCACAGTTATTATTGACTGCTTTGAACTTTTTAGTTTTAGAATGTAGGCACTGACATGTTTTTGGTGTGGTTTAGCCCTTTTGACATCATGTCTTTAACTGTGTCAATAATATTGAAGCAGTTAGAAAGCAGCACCTCCTCAATTTTTCTTATTGCTCAAACATTTTGCTTTCTTTCCTCTTTTTATATATGTAAATCACACTGAGTTGCCCTTGTGTATGAAATGTGCTATATAAATACACTTGCTTGCTTTGTAACAATTTTTGGAATAAAGTACACAATGGCTTAGAAACTACAGCTCTTTATTTCAAAGATGCAAAACTGTAACCATAACCATGCCACAATACAAGAATATAAATTGACATGCATGATCGACATGTATCATTGTTCACACAATGTTATAGCGCTAGGGATGTGATTTTTCCACTAATTCGTGGAATTCCGCTTTTTTTATCTTCCAAAAATTTTCAGACCAGATGGCGGCGCTTGCACAACAACGCGAGGCTCAGCGTCTCTTCAGATTTTGCGGATTAGCAGCAATATTTCTGCTCATTTCGGGTCTGTTCGTTCAGAACAGCTTCGCTTTTACATCCTACACCCGAAATGAACTTTTGGACACTGGATTACAAAATAACGACCTTTTTATCAGCAACCTAAGTTTCATCCCTGAGCTCTGGAGAACACCCGACGCTAGGTAAGCTACCCGGCCGACCGGAAGTGCTCGCAGGCGGCGTAGAGACCGTAAACAAAGGCGGGGGAAGCGCGGAGGGCTAAGAGCTAAGCTAAAGCTAACACCGCACCAGCTTTCTCTACCCAGCATTTTCCTTGCTAATGTACGGTCAGTGGCGAACAGAATGGATGAGCTACAGCTTCGGATCACCAACAATAAGAAACTTATGAACTGCAATATCATGATTTTCACGGAAACATGGTTACTTAGTGGAGTACTTGTGTGGCGCCACGAGACGGCTTTTGTTGTGATGTGGCGCATTATAAATTCAATTCAATTCATCCATCCATCCATCCATCCATCTTCTACCGCTTTTCCGGAGGTCCGGGTCGCGGAGGCAGCAGTTCAAGCAGAGAAGCCCAGACTTCCCTCTCCCCAGCCACCTGCTCCAGCTCTTCAGAGGGGATACCAAGGCGTTCCCAGACTAGCTGGGAGACATAGTCTCTCCACCGAGTCCTGGGTCTGCCCCGGGGTCTCCTCCCAGTGGGACGTGCCTGAAACACCTCAAGTGGGAGGCGTCCAGGAGGCATCCTAATCAGATGCCCATACCACCTCAACTGACTCCTTTCAATGTGGAGGAGCAGCGGTTCTACTCTGAGCCTCTCCCGGATGACTGAGCTCCTCACCCTATCTCTGAGGGTGAGTCCAGCAATCCTACGGAGAAAGCTCATTTCAGCCGCTTGTATCCGCGATCTCGTTCTTTCGGTCATTACCCAAAGCTCGTGACCATAGGTGAGAGTAGGAACCCCCCAAGTGGAGGAGTTTAAGTATCAATTCAATTCAATTCAACTTTATTTATATAGCGCCATTTCACAACAACAGTCATCTCATAGCACTATCAACTGTAGGGAGGACCCCACAGCTTGCAGAAAGACCCCAGCAATCAGGCGATCCCCTGTGAGCAAGCACTTTGGCCGACGGTGGAGAGGAAAAAACTCCCTTTTAACAGGAAGAAACCTCCAGCAGAAACCAGGCTCAGGGAGGGGCAGTCATTGCTGCGACTGGCTGGGGGGTGAGGGGACGACGAAGAAGAAAAGAACAGACATGTAGAGAGCAAAACAGCACGATGGGGACTCAATCTATGGGAGAGAACAACAAATGTTAATGACCAGCAAAAAAAAAATATTTCTAGAGAGTGAGGAAAGGATGTGAGGCCAGAGCATTACTGGAGGTACCCCCGGCTGACTAAACCTATTAGCAGCATAACTAAGGGAGGGTTCAGAAAACACATGATCCCTCCCTAATTGTAGGCTATATCAAAAAGGTAGGTTTTAGCCCTATTCTTAAAAACAGAGATCGAGTCTGACTCCCGAATCCAGATTGGCAGCTGATTCCACAGGAGAGGAGCTTGATAACTGAAGGCTCTGCCTCCCATTGTACTTTTGGAGATTCTAGGTATTACAAGTAAACCTGCATTTTGGGAGCGTAGTGCTCTGTTAGGATGATACGGTAGTATCAGATCTTTTAAATAAAAAGGAGCCTGATTGTTTAGAGCTTTGTAAGTAAGAAGAAGGATTTTAAACTTAATTCTAAACTCTATGGGAAGCCAATGAAGGGAGGCCAGAACCGGAGAGATATGATCTCTCTTTCTAGTACCTGTTAAAACTCTTGCTGCAGCATTTTGGATCAGCTGAAGACTTTTTAAAGATGTTTTAGGACAACCTGATAATAAAGAATTACAATAATCTAATCTCGAGCTAACAAAAGCGTGGATCAGCTTCTCAGCATCACTCTGAGACAAGATGCTCCTAATCTTGGCAATATTACGCAAATGATAGAAGGCAGTCTTAGAAACAAATTTAATATGTGAATTGAAGGACAAATCCTGATCAAAAATAACTCCAAGGTTCCTCACAGAGCTATTAAGAGAAAGAGTAACTGCATCCAAACTGAAAGTTTGATTTGGAAAGGAATTTCTAAGGTTTTTTGGACCAACAAGAATGACTTCAGTCTTATCTGAATTTAATAGCAGGAAATTACAAGTCATCCAAACTTTGATTTCCTTAAGACAGGCTTCTAACTTGGCTAATTGATTAGTAAATAATAAAAGTAAAGCTTTATTTATTAGTAAATAAATAAAGCTGAATTGAATTGAATTACTTGACGGTGCTGTCGAGCTGGCCGGACGGCACACTCTCTGGGCAGACAGAGCAGCTAATGACTCCAGTAAGACCAGAGGTGGGGGAGTGTGCATTTATATTAACAAGGCTTGGTGCACGAACTCTGTCACTGTTGGGAGACACTGCTCAGCTAACCTGGAGTTTCTCATGGTTAAATGTAGACCTTTATATCTGCCACAGGAGTTCACTTTTCACTTTTCTTCATCTTGCCTGCTGAAGATGTTTTGGGCTTTATTTAAAAAATATTTTTTAACGCCACACATGTGATGGATAATGCTTGTTGGAATATTTTAGGAATGTTATCTTCTTGGAACATAAGTCAATATTATACAGTAATAAGTGACATTCAGCTGTTTGTTTTATGTCATTTAAGCACAGTTCTGGTACTTAAAAATCATAAAAAACCCAGGAGCTTCGGGGGGGCTTTGGCCCCCCCCCACCAGTAGCTCTGCCCCGGATCCCCGTGGGGACTGTGTCCCTCAGACCCCCTGCTAAATTTTCAGATAATTTCCCCAACCCCAAATCACATCCCTATAGCGCATAAACTGTCTCATGCTACAGCACTACTCTTAATGTGCACGTCGCAAAAACCGGCTGCTGTGGGGTTGGTGGCTTCAGAGTCCCACACATCCTAAAATGGAAACCACTGAATTTCACAGTTTTGGTTATGACAGGAAACCATGTCATCCAGCTCTTCTGGCTGCTGCAAGTCCACCACACTGTCTGCTGTGTTATGTGCCTGTTCTTTTGGGATTGTGTGTGGGACCTGGCTGTAATGCAGTTAGACGTCGTCTTTTGGGCTTCTGGGTGGGTTTATCAGCTGCAGCTTTCCTCTTTTGTGTTGTGGGGTCAGAATCAGTGAAAGTGCCGGGCAACAAGCCTCAGGTAGGAAAACTTTATAAAAAAAAGTTCTGGGGCTACTGGTAAAAGTGTTTTGCTCCACAGGTCAGAATCTGGTGTGACGCAAACAGCAACACAACCTTTTGTGGTCCACACAACAAAGTCACAGAAATGTGAGCCTGTCACAAAGATTTGCGTTTTGTACCTGCTTGTAGCACTTGTGACTGTGCTTGAGTTCTAGTCTCCCATCAGCGAGAGTTTCAGGTTAAAAATCCCTTGTCTGCACAGGCCTGCAGGATGGTGTTGTATGCGGTGCTATATGGGGATTTTATTTCCACCCAGCTTTTTCACAACAGGTGCAGGACACAAGTGCATCAGGGGGTTGCACCAACTTCAGGAAAGGAGGGGTTGATTATAAAATATTATAAAGGCACTTTCACATGTATATTGGGTGCATAATCAATTTATGGCATGCACTTATTTTATTTAGTAAATAATACTTGTAATCAGACAAGAAATTAAAAAAAACACCTTTTGTGAGCACAAATTGTCTTCAATCTACCTTGTACATCTACAAGTCATGCACCCATCCGTCTGTGAACCTGCACTTCGGCTTGCCTCCAAGGACCTAAGGTTACTAAAAAACTTCATGCGTGTATGGACTTATGCTTACAGTCATATAATTATAAATGAAGGCATGGTCGAACGTTTGGCAGAATGTTTACATCCGGAACTCCACTGTGATATGTTGGTAGGGATCTAGTAAATTAACCCCTTCAAGCTTCGCAAATAGCGTGCCTTTGCAGTCCCATTCAATTTGGCAGAGTATGGTCCCTTTAAATTTTCCTTCACGGTCCATTTTTGTGATTTTTTTTTTCCGTTCATTCACAAGAAATGCCGAGGCGCTGTGTGCTTGCAGTCGTTTACGATCGTGAACCTACCCGCCCAGAATGCATTGCGCGTTTGTCACGTGGTGGCTGCGAGGTTAATTGGGGCCAGGTCAGATAGACTCTAGGTTCGTAGAAGCCTGGAGGGTGCAACAACAGATGACACACACCCGCAGTATGGGAAACTAGCAAAATGTGTATTTTTTACAGTGGTGTAACACTTAAACAAAACTCGAGCGCTTGAAACAATAATAAAAAAAATACCCCCCAAATATATTTACAGTGTGTTCAGTCCTTTTGTATCGTTCAGGTGCCAGTTGGATCACCTCTACCAATTAACCAGGGTTCGGGCTTCAGCTCGCCATCCAGATCTGGAGATCCACGTTCTTCTGAATCCAGTAAAAAAAAACCTGACCTATAGAATAGGTCAGAACAACAGGCTTAAGCTATGCTCTATAGCTTGTCACAAAATATTTCCAAGTTGTACAACAAATAATACTTTTAAAACACCTTTAAACCACAGATGCAACACTCACTCTTAAGTAACAATCAATAGCAAAGGGAATTGGACCTTTGCTATTTACCACTGCCTTGAAAAATGCCATTTCCCCCATGAAAAGCCTAGCCGGAATTAGCATCGGAGGTTAGCATTTTAAGCTAGTGGTTAGCATTTCACATACACAATGAATGGCACTCACCATGCCTAGCAACATGTGCTTCAAAGGGGATTCCCGCGCTCACGTGAATTCACAGCCTTTGGATTCAAATCTTAAAATTTAACAAAAGAGGTATTAGAATTTGACAATACAGCAATACCTCGTTTCTCATGTTGGTTTAGGCTTACCAATCTCAAGTCACGTGTATTATCCAGGGCAAAGGGCTGCTACTAGCAGTTAGTCACCCGTCTCAGTAAGGGATCTCTCTCTCTCGGTCGGTGTCTCTGCCGCGACTGAAAGCGTTCTGCAAGTTACACCAAGACCGAGCGAGAGAGCGCGTGGACCCAGTTAAGCTGATGCTGCCAACAAACGACGCAGAGCCATTGGTTGCTCAATATACCAAATAAAAATAATTAAGAACTTTATCAGAGCTTTTTAGAAATGTTTTTAACTAGTTATGAATATATTTTATGAACTTATATTTATTTATATATTTAATCTTCAAAATATTTACTCCATTGTGAAAGAAGTGGGGTTTTTTCTCTCTTTTTTTTTTTAAAGCGGTGTCGTATTATAATTTTATTACGTGTTTAACACTGGGTTACACCAGCTTCTACACGCTGAGTATTCTCTAATTTTTCAAAAAGTCTGTAAAATTCGGTCCAAATGCTACAGAGTGAACCCAGCTTTAACTTAGGCTGACTCAGGTAACTGAGCATAACTTAGCCCCCAGCGCTCAGGAACTTTTAACAAAATGAGCTACCAGCTTTCACCAACGTGTATTCCAAACGGTGATAAATTTCAGCTAGCTGAAGTTTTCAAAGAACACTAACTTGCACCAGCGTTGACAACAAACACCGAGGCAATCATTAACTTTTGCCAGCAGAGCCAGACGTTGCCAAAAGTCAGTAAAAGCGGTCAATCGTCGTGTGAATCCACCTTAAGTTTGCAGCAGCAGGTTTTTGCAGTTTTTCTTCTCTTCTTACCTGTTTGTGCAGGTCACTCTTAAGGTTCTCCTTCTTTGTGGTCCAAAGGTGAAGCTGCTCGTCTTTTTGTCTCTTTTTAGTGGGTCAGAATAAAACGCTACCTGCTGGTTTATCTGAGATTGAGCTTTGTCACGCCTTCTGATAAATGTTGCTTCATCTAGTTCACCTTCATTTTATTTGTATTGCACTATCCGGATGCAGAACAATTCAAAGTGTTTTGTAAGCAGTAGCAGTGAAAACAAGAAAAACAGTCAAACAAAGAGTACATAGAAACAAGAATGAGGATTCATTTTGATTATTGACGAGCTGCTACAAATAATAAAGTCTCAAGCACAGATTTAAATGAAGTGTCTGTGTTGGAGGAGGTCTGTACAGAGTTCAGATATCATCCTGTAAAAGTTACTGATAAACAGGTTTTATTTTCTTTATCAGTGCATGTCTGAGTGTTGTATTTTTTTATAAAATGTAGACATTTGTTCAGCTGCAAAGAAAGTTGCTCTGAGCTCTAAGCTAGTCTTTTAATCAACAGTTAGTTCTGACCAAGCTATTTGACTGGACAGGAGGGATTCCAGGAGATAATATGTTCCCTGATGACCACTCAGATGTTTCACCAAATATACATCACTCCATTTCAGCGGTGTTCTAACACACTGTACCTGTCGGCATAGCCGTTTCCTTCACAGGGCAAAGTCCGCAAATGCGATGGGTCCCCAAACTGTAAGGTGAATTTCATTATCATAGTGTTAAAAGCTGTAGTCACTGACTTAGTAATAATCTAAACTTGCACTATCATTCACGTTCACTTAGGACAATGTCCATCTCACTCAGTGCCACAACAAAAGGGGGTCTACCCCGTCATAGCATGTACACCAGAGGCTGCACTGGATTTTTTCCTTATCTGTCATTTTGACAGAGAGGAGTGTAAAAAATTCTGTCATAATCTATTATTATCTATCATTTCAATTTCCATATAAAAACATAGCAAATACTAGGGCTGGGCGATTAACTGAAATAAAATCGAAACCGACTTTCATGGTGTAGAACCGATGTAATCTTGCTTTTTTTGGTTTTTCCCCTCTCCCTATTTTGGATGAGAACTTTTCATGTACTGCCCCTTTAAGATGTGCCTGTGGAGTTTTCAGGTAATTCAGGAAGCAGCGCAGTCACCGCTAGTGATGTTCGATACCACTGATTTCCTTTCCGATCCGATACTGAGTAAAATTCAGGCTGATATCGGCGATACCGATACCGATATTTTTTGCGACTACACCTAATATGTCTTTTAAATCTAAAAAAAAACGCATGACGCACTTACCCAGGCGGAAGAAAAAGTAGTCCCACCAACCGCGTGTCCCTTAGACAACATCTCAATAGTTTAGTTACTTTTCACCGTGTTTCTGTTAAGGATATATATATGTATACTCGCTGCTCTTGTTTTTCTCTTGCCTTCTGATTATTGCTCTGAGTGTTGCTATCCCTGTGCTGTTGCAATCCTGGAATTTCCCCCATTGTGGGACTAATAAAAGGCTTGGCTTAGCTTAGCTTAGCTTAGCTTATACCTTACCTCAAATGCTGCATGGTGGCGCAGTGGTTAGCACTGTGGCAGCACAGTTTACCCTCGGCCGGGGGAGCGCGGGGATCGTGAGATCGTGGGTTCGATCCCAGCCCCCGACCAAACAGTGATCTGTGTGGAGTTTGCATGTTCTCCCCGTGTTGCGTGGGTTTACTCCGGGATTTCCTCCGGTTTTCCTCCCACATGCCAAAAACATGCAGGTTAGGGATACGAGGCGCTTGTGCACGCAGCAGCTGGTGGCTTGTCACCAGACTGCAAAACAAATCTACCTACAGGTACAAATAAGTAACAAAAAAAAAATGACTTAAGTATCAAAAGTATTGATATTTTGATTTGAGTATCGATTTTAGAGCATAAAGATTCGGTATCGGAGGTATCGATATTTCAGGATCGATCCGCACATCACTAGTCACCGCTGTTCAGATGCAGCAGAACATGGGTGGAACAGTTAAAGATGGCTTGTAACAAAAACAAATGGGGTATCCATCTAGATAGTATGTGATGATTGACTCTATTTCATCTGAAGATGACAAGAAAAAGTGAGCGAAGTGCATGGATGCTAACACTAAAAGCAGCAGAAGCTAAGTCGCTGTTAGCCTCTGACGGCTATCTGTGTCATCTCAACTGTTTCACAGAGGCAATGGACAAACTAAAGCTGTATTTAAGAACCCGATAAGAAACTCATAATCCCTATGGAGTGGTAACACAATCATGAGTACGCAAAGGACTCCTTCAACACAGCTAACATGCTAATCAGCTGCCAGGCACGGGACGTGACCCAGAACTATTCAAACTAGACAATGTTTATTTTGTGTTTGAAATGACAATATGTCTGGTCTTTATTATATTATGCTCATTTACTGCCATACCGCAGTGATATAATACTGCACTATTGTGTAATGGTGCTTAATTACGAGCCAGTTCTCAAAATCAAGACCTCTATGACCCGAATATTTACAAAAGAGCGGTCGATATATCTGAGTCAAGGAGGTCAGGATTTAGAGGACTTACTCTTTTTAAACAGCCCTTAAAAAAACACGGCACTTTGGCTCCATATTCCCAAATCTCACTGACATAATGCACGGCTCAGGAGACACACACGCAGGCTCAGGGTAGATCTAATAGCTTTATTAACAACTAGTGTGTATGAGTGTGTGTCTGCGGGATGTGAATGTGTTGGTGGTGGCGTCTGCGTCGGGCACGGAGGCAGGAGGCCGTACAGCCAGACAACCCTATGGGAGAAGCAGAAGGAGAAGGGTAACGGGCACCACACCAACACAGGAGATATGACAATGATGACTGGCTTACTTGGGAATGGCAGGTGGCTGGCACAGCAAGGGTGAAGCCCGGAAGACAGCGACCTGGAGCGCCCGGTGCAGCAGCAAGGGAACAGTGGCGGAGAGGAGTGGTCCGCCGCCGGGAAATCCACCTGTGCACAGGGGAGCAGACTAGGAGAAGAATGAGGTAAGAGATTCTTACTTGGATGTTTTGCTGAACGGTTGAGATTCCTTACAGCAAGAGTAGCGAGTGAAGACTGACGGCTTCAGGCCGAAGCCCATGGCGAGGCGGCTTAAATCCCTCGCCGCTGATGAGGTGCAGGTGTGCGTGCAGCTGGCGTCGCAGATGGGCGGCGAGGCGTGACAGTACTCCCCCCTCTAGCAGCGCCTCCTGGCGATGGTTTCTCCGGGTGCGCTCGGTGGAACTCAGTAATGAGGGACGGGTCCAACACAAATGACGAGGGTACCCATTGCCGATGTTCAGGCCCATAACCCTCCCAGTCCACCAAGTACTGCAACCCGCGACCCCGGCGCCGGGAGTCCAGGATAGAGGAGACAGGCCAGGCCGGATGGCCATCAACCATCCGGGGCACGGGCTGCGCAGCAGGAGGAGGGCAAAGGGGATCGGAGACTGCCGGCTTCACCTTGGAAACGTGGAAGGTGGGATGGATGCAGAGGGAGGGGGGAATAGCTACATGCACAGCCACCGGGTTGATAATCCTGGTGATGGGGTATGAGCCCATAAAACACTGTGCCAGCTTCCTCCTCTCACCCTTTAAAATGACGTCCTGGGTAGACACATAGACACGCTGACCCACCTGGTACGCTGGGGCAGGTCTTCTGTGCCGGTCCGCCGTGGATCTGTTGCGCTCCGCCGTGCGTAAAAGCCCATTGCGCGCCGACGCCCAGATGGAACGGAACTGCCTGAGGTGCGCCCGAACTGAGGGGACAGTTACCTCACTCTCCTGCGCTGGGAAAAGAGGAGGGTCGTAGCCCAGGGACGCCTTAAAGGGAGACATCCCTGTGGCAGAAGAGCGGGCGGTGTTGTGGGCGTACTCAACCCAGGCGAGATGGTTACTCCAGGATGCAGGCTTGGATGCAGTGACGCAGCGGAGCGCAGCCTCCAGCTCCTGGTTGGTCCGCTCACACTGCCCGTTGGTTTGGGGGTGATGGCCGGAGGAGAGGCTCACCTTGGCTCCCAGGGCGTTGCAAAAGGACCTCCAAACCTCTGAGGAAATTGGGGCCCCCCCGGTCCGAGACCACGTCCACCGGAATCCCGTGCAGCCTGACCACGTGTTGGACTAGGAGGTCTGCCATCTCCAGGGCAGATGGAAGACCTCGTAGCGGGATGAAGTGCGCCGCCTTGGAGAAACGGTCTACGATGGTCAGGACAGTGTCGAAGGTGTTAGAGACTGGGAGTCCGGTGACGAAATCCAGGGCGATATGCGACCAGGGCCTGCCAGGGACGGGCAGAGGCTGGGGCAAACCCGCTGGAGGGGCATTACCAGATTTACTGGTGGCACATACAGGGCAGGCCCGGGCGTAGCGGACAGCGTCCTTCCGCAGGCCCGGCCACCAGAAGGACCGTTGAAGAAGGTCGATCATCCGGGAGGAACCAGGGTGGCAGGTGAGCTTAGATGTGTGCAGCCAGTGGATGACCTCCCCCCGAACCATGGATGGCACGAAAAGCCTCCCCTCCGGTCCGCCGCCAGGGTCAGGTTCCAATTCCTGCGCCTTCCGGATCTTACTTTCTATGTCCCAAGTGATGGCTCCCACGATGCATGACCTGGGCAGGATGGTGTGGACCGTGTCCTCAGACGCCTCAGGGGCAAATTGCCTAGAGAGGGCGTCGGGCAGGCCGTTCTTGGAGCCAGGCCTGAAGGTGATGTTAAAACGGAACCTGGCAAAGAACAAGGACCAATGCGCCTGGCGGGGGTTCAGACGCTTGGCAGATCTTAAGTATTCCAAGTTCTTGTGGTCAGTCAGGACCACGAACGGCAGGTCCGCCCCCTCTAGCCAGTGACGCCATTCCTGCAGCGCGAGCTTGATGGCGAGGAGCTCTCTGTCCCCCACGTCGTAGTTCCGTTCCGCCGGGGACAAGCGCCGAGAGAAGAAAGCGCAGGGCCGTTTGACTCCGTCATCTGGCGACCGCTGAGATAGAACCGCCCCCACTCCCGTGTCCGAAGCATCCACTTCCACGATGCATTGCAGCGACGGGTCGACTTGGCTAAGGACCCGGGAGGAGGAGAACTCCGCCTTCAGCGCCTGGAAGGCAGCTGCGGCCTCTTCGGTCCACCGTAACGGGACCTTAGGGGACGTGAGGCGGGTCAGAGGGCCGACGACGGTGCCAAAATTCGGCACGAAGCGGCGGTAGAAGTTTGCAAACCCAATAAATTGTTGCACCTGTTTCCTTGATGTTGGTGTAGGCCATTCCACCACCGCCTTCACCTTCACTGGGTCCGGAAGCACCTGGTGGTGGGAGATGACGAACCCAAGGAAGGACGTAGTCTTAGCGTAGAATTCACACTTTTCTGCCTTCACATACAACCGGTTCTCCAGCAGCCTTTGGAGGACCCGCCTCACATGGACCTGGTGCTCGTCCCTGGATTTGGAGAAGATGAGGATGTCATCCAGGTAGACGAACACAAATAGGCCGATGAAATCCCGGAGGACGTCATTTATTAGGCGCTGAAAGACGGCTGGAGCATTGGTCAACCCGAACGGCATCACCAGGTACTCAAAATGGCCGTTTGGGGTACGGAAGGCTGTCTTCCACTCATCTCCCTCCCGGATCCGGACAAGGTGGTAAGCGCTGCGTAAATCCAGCTTGGTGAACCAAGTCGCCCCCTGGAGGGAGTGGAAGGCGGTGTCCATAAGTGGCAGGGTGTAGCGATCCTTCTCCGTGATATCATTCAGGGCACGGTAGTCGATAAAAGGACGGAGGGAACCGTCCTTCTTGCCCACGAAGAAGAATCCTGCGCCTAATGGTGATGACGAGGGACGGATAATTCCAGCACTCAGCGATTCCTTGAGGTAGGAATTCATAGCCTCCTTCTCTGGCGCCGACAGACTGTAGAGTCGCCCAGAGGGTAAGGGTGCCCCCTGGCGGATGTTTATCGCACAGTCGTAGGGCCTGTGTGGAGGAAGAGACATCGCCTTGGACTTGCTGAAAACCATACCCAGGTCGTGAAATTCTGATGGCACCAGGGAGAGATCCGGGGGCACAGCGTCCATAGGAGTTGGAGAAGAGGACGGAGAGCAGGCAGCGGATTGCAGGCAGGTGCTCATGCAGAAGGAACTCCATGCCGATACCCTGGCGGACTTCCAATCCAGGACGGGGTTATGGAGGCGAAGCCAGGGGTACACCAGGATGACGGGCAACACAGAGTTGGGGAGGACGTAGAAAGTGATTTCCTCCCGGTGGTTCCCAGAGATGATCACAGATACAGGGACGGTCTGGTGTGTGACTCTCCCCAGGGAGACATGGGAGAGGTTGACCAGGGCGAGAGGGGATTTGAGGGCTTGGCAACGGATGCCCAATCGGGTTGCCAGGCTTTGTGAAATAAAGCTGCCCTCCGCGCCCAAATCCAGGAGGAGGATTTAACCGATAAGGAGGAGATTTAACCGATTGACGTCCGTGAGGCCCCCTACAGTGACTCGCGGACCCCGCCGTTTGGCTTCTGTGGGCAAAGCTCCACCGTGTGTTGGCTGTCTCCGCAATACATGCAGAGACCCAACTCACGGCGGCGTTGTCTCTCCGCAGGGGGGAGCTTTGTCCAGCCCATCACCATCGGCTCCGACTCCTCGGGGCGCGATGGTGGCGGCAACGCCAGGGGGCGAGCTTGGGACAGGCGCGACGAGGCACCACGAGAGCGAGAAGAAGACGACTTCTGCTCCGAGGTGCGCTCGCGCAACCTGTTATCCAGGCTGATGGCTAGGGACGTTAGCTCCGCTAAAGTCTCCGGGATGTCCCGCCCAGCCAGTTCGTCCCTCAGACTATCATTGAGACTGCGGAGGAAGAGGCCGCAGAATGAACGTTCATCCCAGCCAACCTCCTCCACCGCTACCCGGAAGTCGATCGCGTAATCAGCTGCCGACCGGCTTCCCTGCTGGAGGCTGAGAAGCCGATCGACCTGAACGCTCTCAGTACGAGAATGATCAAAGACTTCCAGGAACTGTCTCACGAATTGGCCATAGGTGAGGGTGGCGTAACTGGGCCTCGCCATTACGGCGTAAGCCCAAGTAAGCGCTCGCCCCTCCAGGAGATTCCCTATGTAACCAATTCGGCTATGGTCTGAGGGAAAATCTCCGGGCACACGGTGGAACACGGACTCACACTGCATTATAAACCCCCGTGCTCCGCCGAGCTTACCACTAAAGCGGGCGGGGGTCGGAATGGGTGTGAGCCGAACCGGTGCTACCGGAGCAGGCTGGACGGCCGCTGGAGCAGCAGGAGCCGCGCCGCCCTGACGAGCCGGGGGGAACGGCTGTTGGGGGTCCAAGCGGTCCAATCGGTTAGTGATGATGGATAATTGATTTAGAATCACCTGTTGCTGGTGGGCTATTAGGTCCACTCGAGCCTCGAGAGTGGAAAGTCGGCGTGTGAGCCCGCCGTCAGCCGAGCCGCTCTGCTGAAGCCGTACTGACATAATGCACGGCTCAGGAGACACACACACAGGCTCAGGGTAGATCTAATAGCTTTATTAACAACAAGTGTGTATGAGTGTGTGTCTGCGGGATGTGAATGTGTTGGTGGTGGCGTCTGCGTCGGGCACGGAGGCAGGAGGCCGTACAGCCGGACAACCCTATGGGAGAAGCAGAAGGAGAAGGGTAACGGGCACCACACCAACACAGGAGATATGACAATGATGACTGGCTTACTTGGGAATGGCAGGTGGCTGGCACAGCAAGGGTGAAGCCCGGAAGACAGCGACCTGGAGCGCCCGGTGCAGCAGCGAAGGAACGGTGGCGGAGAGGAGTGGTCCGCCGCCGGGAAATCCACCTGTGCACAGGGGAGCAGACTAGGAGAAGAATGAGGTAAGAGATTCTTACTTGGATGTTTTGCTGAACGGTTGAGATTCCTTACAGCAAGAGTAGCGAGTGAAGACTGACGGCTTCAGGCCGAAGCCCAGGGCGAGGCGGCTTAAATCCCTCGCCGCTGATGAGGTGCAGGTGTGCGTGCAGCTGGCGCCGCAGATGGGCGGCGAGGCGTGACACTCACATTTGTTTCCAACAAAATACTGCAGTTACAATTTGACAGTAAAAATGTGTACCCGTACATGAATAAGTCACAAACTGATTACAAAAAGTACATTAATTTTAAAAACTAAAGTTATAATTGTAAATGTATATTTTCTCCATAAGAAAAATTTTGCTAATTTATAAGGTAAAAAAAAGTCACAAACTCAGTGGGGAAAATTGATAAATAAAAAAACTAATTTATGGGAAAAAAATGAAAATTTACACTAAAAAGTAACAAAAAATTAAGAGAAAAGGTATGGCAAATTTATGGGGAAAAGGTCACAAGTTATAAGGAAAAACCTTATAAAATTTTTGGGGGAAAAAACGCAAATGTAACAAAAAAAGAAGATAAATCAGTCACAAATTAAAAGAAAAAACTCACAAATAGGCAAACGTCTAGCTGTTACTACTGAAACATTTTTTTTTTCAATAGATACTTTCTTACTCAAGTAACTTCTTTGGTGACTAAACATTTAATTTTCATGAGAAAGTAACACTACTTTCACTCATGTACAATCTGTAACTACTCTACCCACCTCTGCTCCATCAAAAGCCATTTTCTTGGATTACAGTGTTGTTATTATTATTGTTGTTGTTGTTGTTGTTGTTGTTGTTGTTAGAGTTGTTCATAATCATGTAAACAATACATCAGTGTACAGTACAGAACCATCCAGTTACATAGATTGTTTTTTCGGTAGTAGTTGTTCTCTCTTGTCAGCATGTGATGCAGCATTTGACATTTTGTATTTTACTAATTCTTAGACTGTTGTGGGGTTAAAAGCCCAAAGTAAAAAAGTAACAAAGAAAACATGCAAGATAATAAAATGTGACAAACTGTTAGAGTTTTATTTTGTTACAAAAACAGTTACAGCTGGCACAGTCATTGTACTTTCCATCAAAAATACATTTTTTAACCTGTTTGTGGGTATTAATGTGTTTGTCTTAGCTTTTGGCAGCAGCTGGAGTCTATATTATTCACATACTCACATACAAACCACCGCTTCCAATATGAATAATAATAAAATAAAGAACTACAGAAAAAAATACAAATCTAGAAATGTGCAGGAAATTCCATAATCTGAAACTAAAACAATAAATAGATGCACGATAACAGAACCCATCCTGATTAGAAAAAAATCGGATAAAACATGAACTCAAACATAAATTTTTCCATCAACCTTTATGCATAAAATAACTGATGTTCCAAAGCTCACTCTGAAAGGATTCTTTTAATTTCAACTGCATATGAGTTTGTTGTATATTGTTATTTGGGACATTGCATTCATGCATTTCTGTATATGTTACTGTACAATCATTTTTGTGTTTTTTGATTATGGTAAAGGAACCCTTTTAAAGCAGAGTGCTTTGTAGGACAGCTGTTTATAACTTTACAGAAATATAATCTTTTACAATCTCTTATAACCTCTACTAAAAAAGCATTTTCAGTAATTCTTGCAGAAAAAAATAATGGAGCGGCAAAAGAAAAGAAGAAAAAAACAGCCTTAAAATTAAGAAAAAAAACAGGAGATTTAGGAACTGGTTTGCCAACATTAGCAATCTGTTTTTTAACAACTTTTCTTTTTTCTTGTTTCATTCTGTTTTATTACAAATTACTTATGAATGTAAATGTTTTTATGTCTTTCTATGTGTGTCTTTACAAAACATTTATGAAACTGAACCACATGAAACTAATGTATTTTCTGTTAAATCTTAATCAGAAAATGGTTTCAGCCAGAGACAGATTAGGTGTGTCTACTCAGTCTCCTAACCTTATTTACTCTGAACATATGGTTGTTCTTCTGTGGTCACAGAAATCTTTACTGGTAACATTTTCAGGGGGACAGAGCCATAAGTACAGATGTGTGGACACATCCTCTCAGTGAATGTGTGGGTAAATGTGTATAGGCGTTAATTGGTGTTGTGATCAAAGAATGACAGCTTTCCTTTGTCCCAGTTCAGTTTCACTCTGATCCTCTGGAGCTTCTCCTGCACTGAGACATCACAGGAATCAGCAGATGGTGACCAGGCATAATAGTGACCTTTATATGACGCCATTTCCAAAACTCCAGACAGCACTATCTGTCCTTTCCTCTGGGCAGGCTCTGCTGTTACACCTTCTCCCCAGTCTCTGTGTTTTCTGTATTCTTCAAAATCTCTACAAACGCAACACATAGGCTGCTCATTGTCCAGACAGAGGAACCTGACTGTCTCCTCTGAGTGCACACTGCAGGGAAACGCTGTAAGTTTCTTTACTTTATCCTCTAAATAAGACCACACAGTGGTTCAGACTTAGAAGGTCTTTGCTTACATACTGGACTGTCATAAACGCTCCGTGCGCCTCTCCAACGGCGCACAGCGGGGGGGAGAAAAAGGACGAGGACTTAAATGCTGGGTTACACCACACACACATTTATTAACACGCAAGTGAACATAAAGAGACAAAACAACTCGGGTACACTAAGAGTTCTCTAGGCCACCCAACACACACACTGGAAGTATACAGCGGCGGACAGCGCACAGACAGATACTCACAGTGCGGGGGCAGGCCAAGTCGTCACAGCGATTATCAGCAAAGAGCTCTTTTAGTACAGACGCCGCTGGTGTGACAAATAGGGAACACCTGGGCAAGCGTGGGAAAGATGATTACCGGGGTGAACAGCTGACTGTCAGAAAGAGGGGGGCGTGGCCGGACAGGCCAGAGCGGCAGCTACAGGCAGGAACAGAGACGGTGCACGGGCAAGAAAACAACAAGAAATCAAAACAACTCCACATAATAAAGCCACTGCCCGAGCCACTCAGAACCGAGCCCACAGGAAACACGGGCTCGGTTCATGACAGAGCCCCTCCTTCTAGGGGTGGATACCAGACACCCACGGTAACATCATAAGGAACCCCCACCCCCCAATCCCACAGGCAAAACAATAACACACGAACCCGGGTGGGAGGCAGGAGGAACAGGAAAGGAGGGAACACAATACCCCGCCCAGGGTCCACAATTAACCCCCCAAGTCCACGGGCATTGGGGCTCAGGAGGCCGCCCAGAGTCCCAGGCCCAGAAGAAGTTCCAGTGGACAGAATTCGGCGGCCTGCCGGAGAACATGGGCCACCAGACCCAGGGAGTCCATTCTTCTGGCGGCCGGCCCATGTTGTTCAGCCACCAGGACGGAGGGGGCGGAGAGGGAGGCGGCCTGCCCACCGGAGGGCTGACTGGAAGGCAATCAGACCGGGGGAGAGGGAACCTCCATGGTGTCCTCAGTAGCACCCGCAGTGGGGCCTGACCGGGCCGGCTCCGCTGCACCCACGGTGGACTCCAGTGGGAGCCTAACTGTGCCCATGGTGGCCACTGACCGGGCCGGCTCCGCTGCACCCGCGATGGACTCCAGTTGGAGCACCGCTGCACCAGGGGTGACCCCCATCGGGGGCCTCATTGCTCCCGCGGTGGCCCCTGACCAGGTTGGCTCCACTGCACCCATGATGGACTCCAGCAGGAGCCTGGCTGCACCCACGGTGGACCCCGATTGGGCCAGAGCTGCACCCATAATGGGCTTCAGTTGGAGCACCATTGCACCAGCGGTAACCCCCATTGGGGGCCTCATTGCTCCCACGGTGGACTCCCCAGCAAGGGAGGTAGTGCTCCTAACGTCACCTGGTGCTGTGCCCCCCTTCGACCTCCTCCGGGGCCGCCAACGTCCCATCGTCGTCAGTCGGTGACCCTAGTGAGGGGCTCGGCAGGCATGGGAGAGAAGGAAAGTTTAGGTTCGCCGGCAGCGGCAGAGCTTGGCGAGGGGAGCTCAGGCGCGGCCAAGGGCCGCAACTGACTCTCTTCCCCAAGACAGATACTCACAGTTCGGGGGCAGGCCGAGTTGTCACAGCGATTATCACGAGCACACAGACAGTCCTTAGTGACGTGACGGTGGACAGGGAAAACGACCATCCAACGTGTACAATGATCCAGCGGCGTCTGTCCAGCAAAGAACTCTTTTAGTACAGACGCCGCTGGTGTGACAAATAGGGAACACCTGGGCAAGCGTGGGAAAGATGATTACCGGGGCGAACAGCTGACTGTCAGAAAGAGGGGGGCGTGGCCGGACAGGCCAGAGCGGCAGCTACAGGCAGGAACAGAGACGGTGCACGGGCAAGAAAACAACAAGAAATCAAAACAATTCCACATAATAAAGCCACTGCCCGAGCCACCAGGATCGATCAGATCCGAGCCCACAGGAAACGCGGGCTCGGTTCATGACACTGGACATTCCTGTGTCGCCATTGTTGTCCACCAGTTCATCCCACAGGCTTTACAGAAGCTGTGGCTACATGACAGAACTGGTTCTCTGAAGATGTCTTTACATACTGGACAGCTCATATCCTCCTCTGATTTGGAAGCCATTTAAGCTTAAAAAAACATAAAAATCAGAAAATCACAGTCAGTTATGGCTCCCCTCCTTTATCATTTAGCAGTTTTTCCTCTTTTCTTAGCCGTACTTGGACTCACTCCCAAGGTGTAGTTACTTTAGGTTTGAAAATGAAGCTGCTCCATCTCTGTCTGCAGTTTGTGACGTTTCTGAGGTTAAGCGTTGCCACACCTTCTGATTGTTGGTTTAGTGGATGTGTTTCATCTCAGTACAGTGTTCAAACGTCATCCTGCCTACACTTCTAAAAGTTACTGATTAACAAGTTTAATTTTCTTCATCAGAGCAAGTCTCACTATCACATTATTTATGACGCCTGGAAAATAACGTCCTATTCACTTAGCAGCAAATAAAGTTGCTTTAATGTAATGTTTTAGCTACACTTTCACTTCACAGTTATCAGGATTGGTCACAGTAATGAATAATGTGAGATACAAAGCCCTTGTAGTTGTAAAGTGAAAGTCGGTCAGCAGAGAAGTGTGGAAAAGAGAACATTGCATGGAAGTCACTTCATGTCTGTTTAACCTGTGAGTCTTTTTGTTGTCCATGATCTGTTTGTTTTGTCTTTAAATGTTTGCAGGGCATGTATATCAAACTAAAAACTATTGCAGCACTTTGTGCATAATCACACTACTTAATTATTTGACGTGGATTCTTACCCTGTGAACTGATTTCTTCACTTCTGACCTTAATTAAAAAGTCCAGACACAGTCAAATATTGTTAATTATTTATTTGCAAAAACACAGACTGACAGTGTATACAACAACAACGAACAAATGATTCAGTGGTAGCTGAATGAACCAAGACAGAAAGTTAATATTTTAATGAATGTAATGCTGAATTTTTTGATTTGTGTTGTTTAGTTGGAGTGTAATCTGGGTTATGTATAAATTGAAGGAGAAATGGTTACCTCATCCTATTGGTGTGCCATATGCATTGGTCACAATAATACCATCCATCCATCCATCCATCCATCTTCTACCGCTTGATCCGTTTTGGGTTGCAGTAGGGCTGGAGCCTATCCCAGTATCTTTGGGCGAGAGGCAGGGTACACCCTAGACAGATCTCCAGTCCATCCCAGGGCCACAATAATACTGATATAAATTTTTAGACCGATGTAAAAATGAACATTGCAAAAGACAGCCTCAGTCACGCCCCCTCTGCTTCCACACATGGGACCTTAAAGAGTCTGTGACATAATTCAACCAAGACATCATAAGAAAGAAGAACTACTGTGTTTTTTATTCTGTGTAGACAGAATGAATGAATGACAGAATGACATGATCTTTGTGACAGGGGAACAGTTGACATGATCTTTGTGACGCGTCAGCTCCAAGAGAAATGTCGGGAGCGGCATAAGGACCTGTTCATTGCCTTTGTCGACCTGTCAAAGGCATTTGACACAGTGAACAGGGAACTACTGTGGCAAGTCCTAAAGAGATTTGGGTGCTCACCCAAGTTTCTCACCATCCTCGCGCAGTTCCATTCTGGGATGATGGCCCAAGTGGTAGTGGGAAGGCACAGCTCAGAACCTTTTGGAGTGCAAACCGGAGTGAGGCAAGGCTGTGTGCTGGCCCCAGTTCTCTTCAACATCTTCCTTGTCTGTGTAACAACTCTACTACGTAGGAGGGTGGAGAAACAAGCTGGAGTTACCATTGACTTCAGGCTTGATGGTAACCTGTTTAACATCAGGAGGCTACAGGCAACTTCCAAACTGACATCAGAGACCATCATTGAGCTACAGTACGCCGATGACTGTGCCCTGGTTGCTCATACACCAGACGCTCTACAAAACATCCTCTCGGCAGCTGTAACTGCATACACCAGAATGGGACTGACAATCAACACCCAGAAGACAGAGGTACTCTGTCAGTCCAGTACCGACCCCCCACAAAACCCAATAACCCTCACAGCAGCAGGGCAACAGCTGCTCACAGTGCCCACATTCAAATACCTGGGGAGCATAATGTCTGACACCTGCTCAATGGATGACGAGATCCAGAACCGCCTCAAGCAAGCATCAGCATCTTTTGGTCGTCTAAGGAGAAGGGTTCTTCAGAACAGCAATCTCAAACTCCACACCAAAGTGCTGGTCTACAGAGCTGTATGTATCACCACCTTACTATATGGATGTGAGGCATGGACTATTTACAGCCGCCATCTGAGAAGCTTGGAGACCTTCCATGTAAGATGTCTCCAGAAGATCCTTGGCATCACTTGGAAGGACAGAGTGCCGCACACAGAAGTGCTGGAGAGAGAGCTGGCAGCTGTAGCGTGGAATCCATCATGGCCCAGCACCAACTCAGGTGGTTGGGGCATGTCATCCGGATGCCCAGCCACAGACTCCCACGCAGAATCCTGTATGGTCAGTTACACCGTGGCCAACGCAGCGCTGGTGGGCAGAAGAAGCGCTTCAAAGATCAAATGAAGTCCATCCTGAAGAGATGTCAGATCAACCCCTCTTCACTGGAGGAACTCGCTTCCTGCCGAGACATCTGGCGCTTCCACTCCTCACAGGGAGTGGATTATATGGAGGAACAGCGCACACAACACCGGACAGCAAAGCGTTGCAAAGAGGCATGCTCGCCAAGTCCCCCCTGCTGCTCCCCCCCAGCACCTCCTTCACATGCCCGGTCTGTAACCGAATTTGCAGATCCAGGATCGGACTATTCAAACACCAGCAGACTCACAAATAAAGAAGATGGTCATCATCGAATCGATGGACTACCAGAGAGAGACAAAAAAATTCAAAAAATTTTGTTTCCATATACAACCATAAATTACATCATGATGCAGACTATTGCGATGTTCGTTTGTAGAAATTGGGTCAAACGGAGGAAGTTGTGAGCAATTTCAGCGAAGATTTGAGCGATTTATCAATAGTTTTTGAGGAAGAAACAGGATTAAGTGATGAAGAAGAGCGAGTTGGTTCTAACGAAGGACTGCAACCCTATTTATTTGAACCATATCGTTCAGGAAGAGAAGATGACTCACACGTTTCAGAGGATGAAGGGTCCGACGGTGAAGGGTTAGAGATGGACATCGGTTGCCTCCAAAACACTGAATGGTAATATACAGATAGATCTAAATTTCTCCAATCGGGTGGTCGGAGAAATTAAAAAAAAAAAAAGCTCAGATATTCAGTTTCGGTAGGCAATGAGATTTATAAAAATGAAAACTGAAAAAAAGTAATATAACGTTTTTTAACACAAAGTCGTTCCATTGGAGTAAAGTCAACACTCGGCTTCAAAATTCATAGGGAGGATTTTACTTTCGGGCGGAAAAAAAATATAATAAAATCACAATAGCCTTATGTGGGAAAAAAAAATCAATTAAGATAAGATAAGATAAGATAAGATAAGATAAGCCTTTATTAGTCCCACAACGGGGGGAATTCCAGATTGCAACAGCACAGGGATAGCAAAGCACTCAGAGCAACAATCAGAAGCAAGAAAAAAAACAAGCAAGCAAGAGCAGCTAATAAACATATGTACGTATTACTATAAAATATAT
The DNA here is from genome assembly GCA_020510985.1 of Pholidichthys leucotaenia. Classification (NCBI taxonomy): domain Eukaryota; kingdom Metazoa; phylum Chordata; class Actinopteri; order Cichliformes; family Pholidichthyidae; genus Pholidichthys; species Pholidichthys leucotaenia. The sequence goes on from CM035837.1 coordinate 21,651,723, forward strand.
ATATATATACACACACACACAGACACACAGTGCAGAGCATTGTAGCTGGATGGAATAAATATATGAATATATGAAACACACAGTGCAGAGCATTGTAGCTAGATGAATAAATATGTAAATATATAACACCCACAGTACGGAGCATTGCAGCTAGGTGGAATAAATATGCAAGTATATAAACACACACAGTGCGGAGCAAGCAATGATGTAGCTAGATGGAAATAATATGTAGATATATAAATATATAAACACACCCAGTGCTGAGCATTGTAGCTAGATGGAATAAATATGCAAATATATAAACACACACAGTGCAGAGCATTGTTGCTAGATGGAATGAAACAGCATAACCGTCTACTTAGTTATCCTACATGGTATGATTATGTGCCCATACATATTCTCACCCTCCATAGCGACCGGTATGTTCCTAGTTGTATGCCGGAGGGGACCATTGTGTAAGTCTATTGCATCTTTTGCATTCAAAAAACTATTAGTTTGTTACGTCTTTTTGCTATCTCTGCGAGCAGCCCTGCTTAGGTTGTACAGTCTGACAGCCGTTGGTAGGAAGGACCTACGAAACCTCTCGGTGTGCACCTGGGATGATGTAGTCTGCTGCTAAATGAGCTCCTCAGTGCATTCAGTATGTCCTGCCTAGGGTGGAACTCGGACTCCAGCAGAGATGACAGTTTAGCCACCGTCCTTCTCTCTCCTATCTCCTCCATCGGATCAAGGCGCTGCCCCAGGGACAGAGCTAGCTTTCTTAATCAGTTTGTTCAGTTCTCTTCCTATCGGCGCAGTAATGCCACTGCCCAGCAGACCACTCCAAAAGTGATGGCTGATGCCACCACCGTGTCATAGAATGACTTCAGCAGCGCCCCTTGTACACCAAAAGACCTGAGTCTCCTCAGCAGGAACAGCCTGCGCTGTCCCTTCTTGTAAGAGTGCATCAGTATTGTGTGACCAGTCTAGGTTATTGTTCAGATGAATACCCAGGTACTTATAGGATGTCACCATCTCGTGTCTGTTCCCTGTATATTTACTGGTACTGTGAGGGGCTGCCCATGCCTGCGGCAGTCCACCACCAGCTCCTTAGTTTTCCCTCGCGTTGATCTGGAGGCAGTTCCGATGCACCAGTCCACGAAGTCCTGGATAAGCCCTCTGTACTCAGCTTCATCTCCATTGGAGATGAGGCCAACGATCGCAGAGTCATCAGAGAACTTCTGTAGATGGCAGTGTGTTGTGTTGTGTGAGAAGTCCGCAGTATAAGAGTGAACAGGAAGGGAGCCAGCACCGTTCCCTGGGGGGGCCCCCGTGCTACTGATGATCGTGTCGGACACACAGTCCCGGGTTCTCACAAACTGAGGCCGGTTCGTGAGGTAGTCCAGGATCCATGATGACAGGTGCTGGTCCACCCCCCTGCGCCGAGCAGCTTGTCCTTCAGGATCATCGGTTGGATGGTGTTGAAAGCAACTGGAGAAGTCAAAGAACATGATCTCACCATATTCCAGGCTTCTCCAGGTGGGACAGAGAACGGTGAAGGAGGAAGATCACCGCAATCCTCCACCCCACCATGCCATGCTGTAGGCGAACTGGAGTGGATCCATCGCTGGTTCCACCAGGGGGCGGAGTGTGAGCAAGGAGCCAGTCCTCTCCAGGGTCTTCATCAAGTGGGACGTCAAGGCCACCGGTCTGTAGCTGTTCAGGTCTTTGGGGTGGGAAATTTTTGGTACAGGTACCACACAAGATGTTTTCCCATCAGATGTGGTACCCTCCCCTGTTTCAGGCTCATGATTGAAGATATACGTCACAATCCCTCACAGCTGGTCTGCACAGGACTTGAGGAGCTTTGCGCTGATGCCGTCCTGGCCCGGCGCCTTCCTCGCCTTGATCTTCCTCAGCTCCGTCCTCACCTGGGTCCTGGTCAGGGTCAGGGTGGGGGGCTGTGTGTTGGGGAGTGGGGGGGTGTTTGGTGGAGTGGGGAGTGGGCAGCAGGACTTGATTTCTTTAGAGGCAGCAGTGGTTGTTGTGCAGTCAGGGGGGGAGGGCGGTTGGTCAAAATCTATTGAAAAACAGATTCAGGTATGTTCGCCCACTCTCCCTGCCCCCTGTGGCCTGGGGGGGGGAGGTATTCTGGAGCCCCGAGATGGTTTTGAGGTTTCTCCAGACCCCGCTGATGTCGCTCTGTTGCAGCTTGTCCTCCATCTTCTTCCTGAAGCTGTCCTTGCCTTCTCTGATCTTTCTCCTCAGCTCCCTCTGTACGGACTTCAGCATCTCCCTGTTCCCTGACCTGAAGATCCTCTTCTTCTCTCTCAGAAGTGTTTTTATCTCAGGGTTGATCCAGGGTTTGTTGTTTGAGTGACGCCGTATGGTCTTGGTGGGAACGGATTTGTCCACACAGAAGCTGAGGTAGCCCGTGAAGGTGTGAATGAGGCCATCGATGTCCTCACCATGTGGATCGCAGAGCTGCTTCCAGGCGGTGGCTTCAAAACAGCCCTTTAGGGTGTCCATTGTCTCCTCAGACCATAACTCCACAGTGTGCATGGCCGGAGGTTGTCTGTGCACTAGGGGTTTGTACACCGGCCGGAGATGAACCAAGTTGTGATCCGATCTCCCGAGTGGGGGGAGTTGTGATGAGGTGTACGCCTCCTTAGTGTTTGCGTAGAATAAATCCAGTGTTTTATTGTCTCTAGTGTGGCATGTGACATACTGGGTGAACGTGGGTAGAATGGGAGACAGTGAAACATGGTTGAAATCGCCTGAGATGAGGAGAAGAGCATCTGGGTGTTCTGTCTGCAGCTGCTGGTTACTGAATGGATGACGTCACGTGCTGTCCCAGCGTTCGCCGTCGGATTTGCATAAACAACTACACAAACTCTTTTCTGGGCGAGTTTTGACACTGTTGCTTCTCTGCGCTGTTTTGATATGTTGATATCGTCTTGAGTTGTGGGTTTTCGTTTGAAAAACCGTAGATATGGCAGTCGGTTTTTAGAATCGTTTGTAACAAACTTTCAAGCCCAAAGATTGCTGTATAGCAGGCGCCTCCTCAAAACTGTCTGCAGTGAAATGATCGCTACAGAGTACAGAAGATGGTGTTGGTTGCCTTTTGTCCCTTGTTCTCTGTACTCTCTCTCAAAGTTGGTAACTGGCCTCTCCTGGAACCAGTTACCACTCTGGTTGGTAATCGTCACTTCCTTGTGGTAACGTATCGTCACTTCCTGTTTTGCTGTCTGCCTGTGTGGTTGCTCTCCAGCTCTCGAGCCACTAGCTATGGCTACTAGCTCTCTTTCCTCTCCTCCTCTGGTGTGCTCTCTCTGTCAGATGTTTAGCTACACCTCTGCCTCTTTTAGTGATAACGGTAAATGTAATAAATGTTGTCTTTTTGAGGCGCTCGAGGCGAGGTTGTCTGATTTGGAATCCCGGCTCCGCTGCATTGAAACACCGTCTGCGCCAGTTAATCTCGACGGACGCCCCTTAGCTGCAGCGGAGCTAGCTAGCTTAGGCCCCCCTGTCACCGGTTCCCCGGCTCTCCTCTGCAGCGAGGAGACTGGGTGGGTGACGGTGAGAAGGAAGCCTAGTCGCAAAGCCCCGGTTCACCACCAACCTGTTCACGTTTCTAATCGTTTTTCCCCGCTCAGCGACACACCCGCTGAGGAAAAAACTCTGATCATTGGCGACTCTGTAGTCAGAAACGTGAACCTAGAGACTCCAGCGGTCATAGTCAAATGCATTCCTGGGGCCAGAGCAGGCGACATCGAGTCAAATTTGAAAATGCTGGCTAAAAGTAACTGTAAATATTCCACAATTGTTATTCACGCCGGCATTAATGACATCCGTCTCCGGCAGTCGGAAGTCACGAAACTTAATGTAGAATCGGTGTGTGACTTTGCAAAAACGATGTCTGCCACTGTAGTATTCTCTGGGCCCCTCCCCAATCTGACCAGTGATGACATGTTTAGTCGCTCGTCATCCTTGAACCGCTGGCTGTCTGTGTGGTGTCCTAAAAATGACGTGGGCTACATTGACAATTGGAGCTCTTTTTGGGGAAAACCTGGTCTTATGAGACGAGACAGCATTCATCCCACTTTGGATGGTGCTTCTCATTTATCTAACAATCTGGCATCTTTTTTATCCAAATTTCCAAAACCATGACTACTCAGAGTTGGGACCAGGAAGCAGAGTCGCAGTCTTACACGCCTCTCTGCAGCTCCTCTTCATCCGCCACCCCTCAGCTTAGCCCCTGTCTTCCCCATCAGAGAATCGTTGTCTGCTCCCTCCAAAGTAAATAAAAATATAATGTATAAGCATCCCAAAGTGATAAAGCAAAATATTGGTAAAACTCAAATTAAACATAAAGCCTCTAAATTGAATGAATTGGCCTCTGTTCCTCCTCATAATTTAAAAATTAAATGTGGTTTATTAAATATTAGGTCTCTAACTCCCAAGTCTCTGTTAGTCCATGATCTGTTAATTGATCATCAGATTGATTTAATTTCCCTTACAGAGACTTGGTTAGGACAAGAGGATTATGTTGGTTTAAATGAATCAACTCCCTCTGGTTATTTAAACTGTCAAAATCCCAGAAGTTCTGGTCGTGGAGGAGGAGTAGCATCAATTTACCATTCCAAATTACTAGTTAATGTAAAGCAAAAAACATGTTATAATTCCTTTGAGGGCCTGGTCCTCAGCGTTGGACACTTCAGCAATTCCAGGTTAAACCCAATTTTATTTGCCATAGTTTATCGTTCCCCATCAACCTATTCAGAATTTTTATCCGAATTTCCTGATTTCTTAGCTGATTTAGTGCTGAAATCTGATAGAATAATTATAGTAGGGGACTTTAATATACATGTGGATGTAGATAGTGACTGCCTTAATGTGGCTTTTAATTCAATATTAGACTCGATTGGGTTTTCTCAGAAAGTAGGAAATTCTACTCATTACCTCCACCATACATTGGACCTTGTTCTGACATATGGCATAGAAATAGAAAATCTGGTAGTGTTTCCTCATAACCCTGTACTGTCAGACCATTGTCTGTTAACCTTTGATTTTACTATTTCTGACTATTTGGCTCCTAAAGAAAAATATTATCACAGTAGATGCCTCTCAGATGATGCTGTTTCCAAATTTATGCAGATTGTTTCCTCTATGCCATGTGTCAACACAACGGAAATAAGCTATAGACAGCTTGCTCCTTCTGTAATTGATAACATGGTGGATAGTGTTTCAGCTTCTCTGCATCAGGCTCTAGACTTGGTGGCCCCCTTAAAAAAGAAAAAGTCTAATCAGAGATTTTTAACTCCTTGGTTCAACACAGAAACTCGTAGCTTAAAACAGAAGACTCGTCAATTAGAAAGAAAATGGCGCTCTACTAATTTAGATGAAATCTATTTAGCTTGGAGAAATCATCTTTTAATTTATAAAAAATCTCTTAGAAAAGCTAGAACGAGTTATTACTCTGCATTAATAGAAGAGAACAAGAATAATCCCAGGTTTCTTTTCAGTACTGTAGCCAGGTTGACAAAGAGTCAGGACTCTGTCAATCCTAGCATCCCCTTAGAGCTTACTAGTCAGGACTTTATGAACTTTTTCAATAATAAAATTTCATCCATCAGAGATAAAATCAATCAGATTCTTCCCACAGTTAACTTAAATACTGTAACTACTACAACTCCTTCTATTGATGTCTGTCTTGATGAGTTTACTCCAATCGACCTTTGTGAGTTAGACAAAATAGTTTCCTCATCCAAACCTTCAACTTGTCTTTTAGACCCTATTCCTACCAGGTTATTTAAAGAAGTCTTCCCACTTATTGGTAGCTTTATTCTTCATATAATCAATTCTTCATTAACTTTAGGCCATGTACCGCAGGCTTTTAAAACGGCTGTAATTAAACCCTTACTCAAAAAGCCAACGCTAGATCCAGGAGCTTTAGCTAACTATAGACCAATCTCTAATCTCCCTTTCATTTCAAAAATCTTAGAAAGAGTTGTTGCTATGCAATTATTTGACCACCTGCAGGGAAATGGTTTATTTGAGGAGTTTCAATCTGGGTTTAGAATCCATCATAGCACTGAAACAGCCTTAGCGAAGGTCACTAACGACCTTCTCATTGCATCTGATAATGGACTAGTTTCTGTACTTGTCCTTTTAGATCTTAGTGCAGCTTTTGATACTATTGATCATAATATTCTACCTGATAGATTAGAACACTATGTTGGACTTAATGGAACTTCGTTGCAATGGTTTAGATCTTATTTATCTGATAGGTTCCAGTTTGTTCATGTAAATAATGAGTTTTCTCTCAGCTCAAAGCTTAGTCATGGAGTTTCCACTGGGATCTGTGCTTGGCCCTACTCTTTTTAGTTTTTATATGCTTCCGTTAGGGCAACATTATTAAAAGCACTGTATACATTTTCACTGTTATGCAGATGACACACAATTATACTGTCAATGAAGCCAGATGATACTAATCAATTAGCCAAGGTTAGAAGCCTGTCTTAAGGAAATCAAAGTTTGGATGACTTGTAATTTCCTGCTATTAAATTCAGATAAGACTGAAGTCATTCTTTGTTGGTCCAAAAAAAACTTAGAAATTCCTTTCCCAATCAAACTTTCAGTTTGGATGCAGTTACTCTCTCTTAATAGCTCTGTGAGGAACCTTGGAGTTATTTTTGATCAGGATTTGTCCTTCAATTCACATATTAAATTTGTTTCTAAGACAGGCTTCTATCATTTGCGTTATATTGCCAAGATTAGGAGCATCTTGTCTCAGAGTGATGCTGAGAAGCTGATCCAACGCTTTTGTTAGCTCGAGATTAGATTATTGTAATTCTTTATTATCAGGTTGTCCTAAAACATCTTTAAAAAGTCTTCAGCTGATCCAAAATGCTGCAAGCAAGAGTTTTAACAGGTACTAGACAGAGAGATCATATCTCTCCGGTTCTGGCCTCCCTTCATTGGCTTCCCATAGAGTTTAGAATTAGTTTAAAATCCTCTTCTTACTTACAAAGCTCTAAACAATCAGGCTCCTTTTTATTTAAAAGATCTGATACTACCGTATTCATCCTAACAGAGCACTACGCTCTCAAAATGCAGGTTTACTTGTAATTACCTAGAATCTCCAAAAGGTAACAATGGGAGGCAGAGCCTTTAGTTATCAAGCTCCTCTCCTGTGGAAATCAGCTGCCAATCTGGATTCGGGAGTCAGACTCGATCTCTGTTTTTAAGAATAGGGCTAAAACCTAACCTTTTTGATATAGCCTACAATTAGGGAGGGATCATGTGTTTTCTGAACCCTCCCTTAGTTATGCTGCTAATAGGTTTAGTCAGCCGGGGGACCTCCAGTAATGCACTGGGCCTCACTCCTTTCCTCACTCTCTATGAAATATTTTTTTTTTTGCTGGTCATTAACATTTGTTTGTTCTCTCCCATAGATTGAGTCCCCATCGTGCTGTTTGCTCTCTACATGTCTGTTCTTTTCTTCTTCTCTATCCCCTCACCCCCCAGCCAGTCGCAGCAGATGACTGCCCCTCCCTGAGCCTGGTTCTGCTGGAGGTTTCTTCCTGTTAAAAGGGAGTTTTTCCTCTCCACCGTCGCCAAGTGCTTGCTCACAGGGGATCGCCTGATTGCTGGGGTCTTTCTGCAACTGTGGGGGTCCTCCCTACAGTTGATAGTGCTATGAGATGACTGTTGTTGTGAAATGGCGCTATATAAATAAAGTTGAATTGAATTGAATTGAATTGTACTTGCTTGGGCCCATTTTTTAAAAGATCTAGATCTTTTGGGAATGAGAACAGGCTTATTATACCTTCACTGGAGCATTAGAACACCCAGCCGCCACGCAACGTTTCCAGCATTTTCTTCGCTGATATAGAAGCATAACACCTTGTTTACAGTGACCAGCACACATATCAGCTGAGAGGAACTTCACCTCATGACTCATATCCGGAAACGAGGCAAGTCTCAGGAGATCACGTTAGTGCAACACGGCGCTAAATTTGAATTCACTTGGAAATATTTTTCCACTTATTGACTGGATGCAGAGGGTAAACAGAGAAGGACAATAGCTATGGAGATTAGGGTGAGGTAGCAGGAAGAAGGAGTTTGGGGGGGAGAAAGGATGAATGTAATTGTGATGTGAATGTCATGCAGATGTGAGATGGGCGGTTGGTATAAAAGGAGAACCCATGGTGTATTGAGACATGCTTTTCTGTGTATGACTGATGTGAGAGTGAATAAAACCGTCTGCTGCATAAATCAGTCTCGTTATTTGCACTCTCCACGCTGGTGACTCCTTGACGAATTGTGGAACACGAGGCAAGAACCCCAGAGTCGGCATGGACGGGAAGCCCCAGCGGCGCGGCAAGTATCCCAGAGATGGCCTGGACGGGAACCCCCAGCAACGCGTGCGCTGTTTCAGTCAAACTACCGGACTTTTGGCTGCACGACCCGCAGTCTTGGTTCCACCACACCGAGGCTCAGTTCGCCCTCGAGGGAATAACGGCAGATGACACCAAATATTACTATGTGGTCGCAGCGCTGGACGCTTGCACGTCTCAGCAAGTAGCGAGCCTGCTCCAACAGCCTCCAGCCCACGACAAATACGGGACTCTCAAGGCCGTGCTGACCCGGCGCTACACGCTCTCGGACTGTGAGAGAGCGGAGAGGCTCCTGAGGCGCTCCAAGTTAGGAGATGGTTTGGCGGTCAAACTGATAGAGAAGATATTGGTGTTAATGGGCACGGACGACAGGCATTTTCTGTTTGCCCAACTTTTCCTCCGGAACTTCCCGACAGAGGCAAGAGCGGTTCTTGCCAATTCGCCGTTGCTGGCCGCGTGTGACTATCGTGTGCTAGCCCAGGAGGCAGATCGGATCATCCTCACCACCAGAGCCCTCACAGTGAACGCGGCGGCGTTGGAACCCAGCGAGACGACCAGCGGAGGCGAGGAGCCGCCGACGGTAGCGGCAGCGGAGGTCAGGAAGCGCCAGAGAGACACGCTCTGCTTCTACCACCGCCACTTTGGAGAGAACGCACGCAGATGTGCACCACCGTGCCAATTCAAGCGCTCGGGAAACGGCAAGGCCGGCAGTTGGTAGCAGCTGCGACCGCCGGTGAAGAGAACAAGCTGCTCTACGTGACGGACTTGTGCTCGGGGAGACGGTTCCTCGTAGACACCGGAGCCCAGAAGAGTATCATCCAGCCGTCCTATACCGACCGGCTAGCAGGAACTAGCGGCCCCGGGCTTGTAGCAGTAAACGGCTCGGACATTAAGACTTTTGGTGAGAGAACACTGACTTTATTCCCTCACTGGCCGTATGTACGAGTGGAGCTTTTGTCATAGCGGCACTGAGTTTCCCCAAGCCTGGGAGCTGATTTTTTCTGTGCTCATGGGTTGCTAGTCGATGTTGCTAACAGGCGCCGGATTAATGCATGTCTTTTGATTCTCTCCCCTGTACAGCTCGAGGGGCCGGGCCAATAACACAAGCCAACGTCACAGCTCCAGGCGGTAAGTTCCACACACTGCTCACTCAGTTCCCAGCACTCACGGTCCCGACGTTTTCAGTGGCCATCGCTAAACACAGGGTGGAACACTTTATCACCACCACCGGGCCGCCCGTTTTCGCATGACCTCGGCGCTTGGATGCAGCTAAACTGGCCATAGCACGCGAAGAGTTTGCCAACCTGGAAAGGTTGGGCATCATCAGGCGATCGAACAGCCCATGGGCATCCCCGCTACACATGGTCCCTAAGGCCGAGGTATCGTGGCGACCGTGCAGAGATTTCCGCAGATTGAATAATCCCATAATACAGCGCACGACCGCGTACCCCGATTCCCCATATTCAGGATTTTTCCGTTCACCATCGCGCCGGGAGCACGCATTTTTTCTAAAATAGACCTGGTCTGGCGGTTACAACCAGGTCCCAATGTGCGCGTAGGGACATACCCAATAACAGCGGTAATAACTCCGTTGGCTTGTTTGAGTTTTTAACGCATGCCCTTCGGATTAAAAGGAGCAGCACAGACATTACAAAGCATGATGGATGCGGTGTTGCGCGATCTCCCGTTTGTGTTTCGTCTACCTGGATGATATCCTGGTGGCCAATGCATCCGAGGACAAACACGTAACCCACCTCAGGACGGTTTCCAGAGGTTGTGAGGAGCACGGGGTTAATAATCAACCCGCGAAAATGCCAGTTCGGCGTGACGGGGATTGATTTTTTGGGACCACCGCGTCTCACCGAAGGGAGCGATACCCTTGCCCGACAAAGTGGCGCACGTGGCAAAATTTTCCCCGGCCTCAGACGGTCAGGGTGCTGCAAGAATTTTTGGGGATGGTTAACTTTTATAACCGGTTCCTCTCCCGCGCAGCTCAACTCATGCAGTCATTGTACGCCGCTCTCAAGAGATGGAAACCCTCGGACAGAGTCGAATGGACTCCAGAGCGAGAGCAGGTGTTCTCTTTATTATTTGTTCACTTTATTACATGTATAGTTTATTTCTCTTATCTTATCATGTTTAATGTTGCAGCATTGTACCGAGACAAATTCCTAGTTTGTGTACTACATGAACAATGGCAATAAACCTGATTCTGATTCTGATTCTGATTCTCTGAGGTTAAAACAACCCTGGCAAATGCCGCACTGTTGGCGCACCCGAACCCGGCGGCCCGGATAGCGCTCACTACCGACGCCTCAGACGTGGCCATAGGGGCCGTCGTGGAGCAACGTGTCGCCGGTTCTTGGCAGCCACTCCCTTTTTTCAGCAGGGCTTTGCAAGACAGTGCGCGTAAATACAGCGCGTTCGACAGAGAGTTGCTGGCTCTCCACCTGGCCATACACCACTTCCAGCTCTGGCTGGAAGGGCGCAGCTTCACCGCGTTCGTGGACCACAAGCCACTAACGCTCGCGATGGCCAAGGTTTCGGAACCATGGTCGGGCCAGCAGCAGAGACAGCTGGCCGCGATCTCGGAGTTTACGACCGATATTCAGCATGTGTCAGGTAAACTGAATGTGGTAGCGGACTGCCTCTCGCGAGCAGTAGTGGCCCTGGTCTGCGTGGGGATAGATTATACAGCCATGGCCGCAGAGCAGATTGGCAATACGGACGTGTGCACACTCCAGTCTGGACCAACAGGGTTAAGGCTGGAGAGCAGAGTACTGCAAGACGGCAAGCCCCCCCAATCTGCGACGTCTCCACGGGACGCCCGCGCCTGGTGGTCCCAGTCGCTTGGCGCCGCCGCATGTTTGAGTCAGTTCACGCTGTGGCGCACCCAGGGGTGTGCGCGTCAGTCAAAATGGTGGGAGCGAAGTTTGTGTGGCCAGGGCCTGCGCAAACAAGGTGAAAGAGTGGGCTGCAGCCTGCGTAGCGTGCCAACGAGCCAAAGTACACAGACACACGAAGGCTCCTTTGGAGCCGTGTCGTATACCGGCTAAGAGGTTCGACTATGGTCACATGGACCTCGTGGGCCCCCTCCCGCCATCGCAGGGGTGCACCGCACCTTCTGACAGTGGTTGGACCGCACCACACGATGGCCAGAAGCAGTCCCGGCTGGCGGGCAAACCACGTCTGCGGACGTGGCCGTGCGCTTTTTTGATGAACATGGGTGGCACGTTTTGGGATCCCGTTGGACATCACGTCCGATAGGGGCCCTCAGTTTGTTTCCAACCTCTGGTCCACGATGCCCGTAGCCTGGGTGTTGCAATTCATTGCACAACCGCGTACAACCCACAGGCCATGGGTTATGCGTGAGCGTTTTCATAGGTCACTGAAAGCAACGCTCAGGGCTTCGGCTGACGGATGCAAATTGGGTAGACGGTTGCCGTGAGTTTTATTGGGGGTTGCGTTCCGCACCAAAAGAGGATTTGGAGGCTTCCCCGGCAGAGCTTGTTTTTCCTCAGCCACTGCGGCTGCCCGGGGAATTTTTGCCAGATATCCCGCGCCGGACAGCTGCCCGTCTCAGCGTTTGCAGCATAGTGCAAACACAGGCACGCTGCCGGGCCCGGCCCACCACTGTTTTCCACGCGCTTTTGTGCCAAAAACTTTGAAGAACGCAGCGTTCGTGTTTGTCAGGCATGATGCCCACCACCCTCCATTGTGCCCACCCTACGATTGGCCCGTTCAGAGTGCTGGAAACAGGGGACAAACATTTTTTGTTAGACTTGGGGGGGTCGTCGGAGAAAATATGCAATAGACAGACTTAAGCCCGCCTTTGTGGTGGCGGATGAGCAAGTGCTGTTGGCCCGGGCCCCTCGGCGTGGAAGACCCCCACTGAGAACTCCCCAGGTAAACAATTCATCAGAGCAGCCACACGGGCAAGTCGAAGGTTCCCCCCCCCCCTCGCCATGGCCCACCCGCAGACAGACACACCCCCAGGAGCCCTCCGCCGGCACAGCAGTGCCACGGAGGCAGTAAACCCCCGTTACAGCAGATATGGGAGGAGACTGAAGCCTAAAGGACGTGAGGACTGAAACTCGGTCTGAGATTCTGGGGGGGGGGGGGGGGGGGGGTGTAGAGACTGGGTTAATCATCTCAGACTGGATGCAGAGGGTAAACAGAGAAGGGCAATAGCTATGGAGATTAGGGTGAGGTAGCAGGAAGAAGGAGTTGGGGGGAGAAAGGATGAATGTATTGTGATGTGAGATGTCATGCAGATGTGAGATGGGCGGTTGGTATAAAAGGAGAACCCATGGTGTACTAAGACATTCTTTTCTGTGTATGACTGATGTGAGTGTGAATAAAATCGTCTGCTGCATAAATCAGTCTCATTATTTGCACTCTCCACACCCGCACTGTTTTTCTGCATGTCAACAGAGTCGCTTTGCAGTGTCCGCAATTCTATTTTTGTTCCGTTTTGGCTGCTTCAGTTTTGATTTTATTCTACCACCTAAAAAGGAAAAAAAAAAAAAAAACATCTGTTCAGTACAATGAGAGCCAAAAAGCCCCAGGAGAGATCCATACAATGAGACTTACAACACAGGTAAAGTGATTCAGTATAAAACCTTGACGTGTGCACTGAAGATGTAACGGTTTATATTATTTTCTTGTAATATTTGATACAGAAGTTTTAAAAACATATTTGAAACTGAATGTGAGCTGCTGTTTATAAACTGGAGAAATAAGAGTTTTGTTTTGTTTTTATGTAATATGTTGAAGGTAAATAACACTGGCTTACAATGATGAGAAGGCTACAGGGCTGAGGTAGAGAATCTGTTGATGTGGTAGCAAACAACATGGAACTGAATGTCCATAAAACCAAAGAACTCATTATGAACTTCAGAAAGAACAGACAGGACCACACCCCCTCCTCACAAAGAGAGACCACTTGGAAACTGTCAATACTTTTAGGTTTCTGGGCACCCACATCTCCTCTGACCTCTCCTGGACTGTCAACACCAAGGCCCTGGTGAAGAAAGCCCAGCAGCAGGGGCACTTCCTCCGTGTCCTGAGGAAGCACAACCTGGACCAGAAGCTGCTGCTTCCTTCCACCCCGCTTGCTCAGTGGAGAGTGTGCTCACCTACTGTCTGGGTGTGTGGTACGCCGGCTTCATGGCTGACAACAGGAAGGCTGTGAAGAGGGTCATCAACACCGCCCAAAAAAATCATCGGTTGCCCTCTGCCCTGCCTGAAGGGCATCTCCAGATCCTCCTGTCTCAGAAGGATCAAGAGCATCACAGGAGTCCCCTCACATCCCACCCACCACCTGTTTGACCCGCTTCCCTCTGGATGACAGTTCAGATCAACCAGGTCCCACACCTCCAGACTGACAAACAGTTTCTTGCCCTGGGCCATCCGGACTGCAAACGGTCAGAGATCCATCCCCCTCCCCCCACAACTCACACATACATATAACTGAGGACCTTTTAATTTAAGAAAAAAAAAACTCACCTGTTTTTGCACTCTGCACTTTCTCAGTTCATTAATCCATCTGTTGAGCCACGACCAAAATGTGTATTTTATACTTATTTTATTCTATTTTAATTGTGTGCTATTTATTATTTAAATGAGTGCATATATATCTGTGTTTTAATATTTTATGCTTTTCTATGCTAGTGTGTACAGTAGGTGGGTGGAGCACCAACAATTTCGTTGTACAATGACAATAAAGCCTGTTCTCTTCTTTTCTATTCTGTGAAACTGTCCTTTATGTATAAATTGAAAAGAAAAAAAAAACTATTCTGTGATATCATAAAGAACATTGTTATTGTAAAAATTCACAAAAATACTGTGATATTATTTTTAGGCCTTATTCCCCACCCCTACCTAGTGCATATCTGTTTGGCTAAAGTTCCCTCAGCACCACCTAAAGTGAGCCCAGCCACTCTTCTCATTCATTCAGGTAGCTTGAGATGACTTCTGGCTCTGCCTCCATACGCCCTCTTTAATTGTTTTGTTGCTGAGCTTTTCAAAAGTTTTTCAGTTGTTTCAGAGCTACAGAGAATTGCCACTATGAAGTTGCTTCCGGTTGCTTCTCCATTCAGGGAGCTTGTGGTCCCTCATGTCTCTAGTCTTTCTTTCAGTCATTCTGTTTTCATGTACCTATTTTTGTGTGTTAGTGTAATAATATGATCTGGTAGAAGATTTCATTCATTATTTTGCACTCCTGATCAAAATCTTAAGACCAAGGGGAAAATTACAAGTATTCACATTTTAAGCTGATGGATCATAACAACGTTTTAAGTAGAGCTTCAAAATACAAAAAGAAGAAACAGGAGCACGAGACAAAAAAACAGAATCAGCAGTTTATTGGAAACTGCATTTAAACTCTAACAGGCTGTTCATCAGCCTGTAGCTGACGAGTAGCCCCACCGTTCTTGTTGATCACTTAAAAAATTGATGCGAGTGTTTCCAGGAGGCTGGTGAGAACATTGCCCATGTGGTGAAGATGACTTCACGAAGGACATCCACGGTCTGGAACTGGTGTCCATTTTTTGTAAACTTCCCTTGACATCCATCCACCAATGTTCTCAATGGGATTTAAATCAGGTTTTCAACATTACTGGAAGCTGAAACAGAGTGTCGAGAGTTTATCCACTTGCATACTTCTGCTACAGATCTGCTAGTGAGGACTAACAGGCTAGCACTGAAAATAAGCAACTGCTATCCAGGTATAGTTTCTGGAGGAGGCAGTGACATTTTCCCAGCTGTGTGCTCTGCTGAATAACATTGTAAATCTAAACATGACGGCATTTTGGGGATTTCCACAGGAGGTAGAAAGCCACGGCAGAAGGAAACCCCGCCTCTCTGCAGCTCACTTGGATGTGATCCTGGGATCTTCACTTCCTTGTGGTAACGTATCGTCACTTCCTGTTTTGCTGTCTGCCTGTGTGGTTTGCTCTCCAGCCACTAGCTATGGCTACTAGCTCTCTTTCCTCTCTTCCTCTGGTGTGCTCTCTCTGTCAGATGTTTAGCTACACCTCTGTCTCTTTTTAGTGATAACGGTAAATGTAATAATGTCTTTTGAGGGCGGCTCGAGGCGAGGTTGTCTGATTTGGAATCCCGGCTCGCTGCATTGAAACACCATCTGCACCAGTTAGCACTTGACAGACGCCCTTAGCTGCAGCAGAGCTAGCTAGCTTAGGCCCCCCTGTCAGACGGTCCCCCGGCTCTCCTCAGCAGCGAGGAGACTGGTGGTGGGTGACGGTGGAGAAGGGAAGCCTAGTCGTCAAAGCCCCGGTGACACCACCAACCTGTTCACGGTTTCTAATCGTTCTTTTCCCGCTCAGCGACACGACCCCTGAGGAAAAAACTCGGATCATTGGGCGACGCTGTAGTCGAAACGTGAACCTAGAGACTCCAGCGGCGATTGTCAAATGCATTCCTGGGGCCAGAGCAGGCAACATCGAGTCAAATTTGAAAATGCTGGCTAAAAGTAACTGTAAATATTCCACAATTGTTATTCACGCCGGCATTAATGACATCCGTCTCGCGGCAGTCGGAAGTCACGAAACTTAATATAGAATCGGTGTGTGACTTTGCAAAAACGATGTCTGCCACTGTAGTATTCTCTGGGCCCCTCCCCAATCTGACCAGTGATGACATGTTTAGCCGCTCATCATCCTTGAACCGCTGGCTGTCTGTGTGGTGTCACTAAAAATGACGTGGGCTACATTGACAATTGGAGCTCTTTTTTGGGAAAACCTGGTCTTATGAGACGAGACAGCATCATCCCACTTTGGATGGTGCTTCTCATTTATCTAACAATCTGGCATCTTTTTTATCCAAATTTCCAAAACCCTGACTACTCAGAGTTGGGACCAGGAAGCAGAGTCGCAGTCCTTACACACCTCTCTGCAGCTCCTCTTCATCCGCCACCCCTCAACTTAGCCCCTGTCTTCCCCATCAAAGAATCGTTGTCTGCTCCCTCCAAAGTAAATAAAAATATAATATACGTATAAGCATCCCAAAGTGATAAAGCAAAATATTGGTAAAACTCAAATTAAACATAAAGTCTCTAAATTGAATGATTTGGCCTCTGTTCCTCCTCATAATTTAAAAATTAAATGTGGTTTATTAAATATTAGGTCTCTAACTCCCAAGTCTCTGTTAGTCCATGATCTGTTAATTGATCATCAGATTGATTTAATTTCCCTTACAGAGACTTGGTTAGGGCAAGAGGATTATGTTGGTTTAAATGAATCAACTCCCTCTGGTTATTTAAACTGTCAAAATCCCAGAAGTTCTGGTCATGGAGGAGGAGTAGCAACAATTTACCATTCCAAATTACTAGTTAATGTAAAGCAAAAAACATGTTATAATTCCTTTGAGGGCCTGGTCCTCAGTATTGGGCACTTAAGCAATTTTAGATTAAACCCAATTTTATTTGCCATAGTTTATTGTCCCCCATCAACCTACTCAGAATTTTTATCCGAATTTGCTGATTTCTTAGCTGATTTAGTGCTGAAATCTGATAGAATAATTATAGTAGGGGACTTTAATATACATGTGGATGTAGATAGTGACTGCCTTAATGTGGCATTTAATTCAATATTAGACTCGATTGGGTTTTCTCAGAAAGTAGGAAATTCTACTCATTACCTCCACCATACATTGGACCTTGTTCTGACATATGGCATAGAAATAGAAAATCTTGTAGTGTCTCCTCATAACCCTGTACTGTCAGACCATTGTCTGTTAACCTTTGATTTTACTATTTCTGACTATTTGGCTCCAAAAGAAAAATATTATTACAGTAGATGCCTCTCAGATGATGCTGTTACCAAATTTATGCAGATTGTTTCCTCTATGCCATGTGTCAACACAACGGAAATAAGCTATAGACAGCTTGCTCCTTCTGTAATTGATAACATGGTGGATAGTGTTTCAGCTTCTCTGCATCAGACTCAGACTTGGTGGCCCCCTTCAAAAGAGAAAAAGTCAATCAGAGATTTCTAACTCCTTGGGTTCAACACAGAAACTCGTAGCTTAAAACAGAAGACTCTCAATTAGAAAGAAAATGGCGCTCCACTAATTTAGATGAAAATCTATTTAGCTTGGAGAAATCATCTTTTAATTTATAAAAAAATCTCTTAGAAAAGCTAGAACGAGTTATTACTCTGCATTAATAGAAGGAGAACAAGAATAATCCCAGTGTGGCACATATGTTTGGTTCATATCTCCCACAAATGTTATGGCTTATGTGGGATTGAGGCTTCACGTCTGGAGGAACAGGAGATTGGATCGACGGGGGCCGACAGGTGATGGCGAGGAGGTGTGAAGTCGGGCCCTTGTCTCAGAGGAGGCCCTGGGGGGTTTCCCGGACACCGGAGAATAAGAGACAATGGTGAATCTTCAGGAGACTTGCATTGTGATTGAATGTTTGCAGAAGCACCTTGTGACTTGAGTTCTTAATCCCCCGGAGGTATAAGAGTGTGCTGTAATATTATTCTGCCTCTTCTTGCTTTTGAGAATGTTGGATGATTGTGTTCTGCAATAAAGCCGAACCTGAGAAATACACTCATGTCTCGTCATTGAACACATCTTCCACACTGGTGACCCACGACAAAGAATGAGCAGGGAGAATTCTCCGAGCGGAGCTCATCAGAGGCCAGGCCTGAGGCTGCCTCCACGCTCCAGCTGCCCGATTTCTGGCAGCACAGCCCGCGCTCCTGGTTTAGCACGGTCGAGGCACAGTTCAACCTCCGGAGAATCTCAAAGGATGAAACGAGGTTCTACCATGTGGTGGCGAAGCTGGACAGTCACACGGTCCAGAGGGTGGAAGATCTGGTTAACCACCCACCAGACACTGACAAGTATGGCGCGTTGAAGGAGGCACTGATCAGCCATTTCACCCCCTCGGTGCAACAGCGAGCAGAGGGGCTCCTAGAGCTGACGGAGTCGGAGAACGACAGACCGGCAGACCTGATGGTGAAGATGCTGAGACTGAAAGACTCTGAGGAGGGCAAATTTATCTTCGCCCACCTTTTCCTCCGGACTCTGCCGCCAGCAGTGAGAGTGACCCTGGCAGACTCACCCCGCTTGGCCAAGCGGGACTACCATGGCCTCGGCATGGAGGCGCAGCGACTCGTCAACGCCCACAAGCGGAGCGCGGTTTCGGCCGCGGCAGCTGAGCAGATAACGGCACCCGGAGATGGTTTGGAGCCAGAGGTGGCAGCGCCAGACGAACCGACGATGGCGGCGACAGGCGTCAGGCGACGCGGAGCTGAGGTCGGCCTGTGTTTCTACCACCGCCGTTTTGCGGAGACGGCGCACAGATGTCTCCCACCGTGCCGCTTCAAGCGTCAGGGAAACGCCAAGACCGGGGGGCCGGTAGCAGCTGCATCCCTCGGAGAAGAAAATAAGCTACTTTACCTGACAGATGCACACTTGGGAAACAATTCCTCGTGGGCACGGGCTCCCAGCTGAGTTTCGTCACACCTACCTACGCGGAACGGCTGATGCCATCCAAAGCTCCCTGGGTGTCAGTATCAGCAGCGAATGGCTCAGCGATTAAGACCTTCGGTGAGAGGACCATGCTTCTGTCCTTACAGGGCCGTTCATTCGAGTGGACCTTTATTGTAGCAGCAGTCAGTTTCAACATGTTAGGGGCTGATTTTTTGTGCTCACATGGTTTATTGGTTGATCTTGCTAATAGACGCCTGGTTAATGCACTTTCTTTCCATTCTATTCCCTGCACAGCTCGGGTGGCTCCGCCGACTGCACACGCCAACGTCACAGCTGCAGGTGGTAAGTTTCATGCTTTGCTCACTCACTTTCCAGCACTTACAGTTCCAAAGTTTTCGGCGACAGTGGCCAAACACGGGGTGGAGCATTTTATCACCACAACTGGGCCGCCCGTTTTTGCAAAAGCCCGGCGCTTGGACTCAGCTAAACTGGCAATAGCGCGCGGAATTTGCCAACCTGGAAAAACTGGGCATAATTAGACGCTCGAACAGCCCCTGGGCTTCCCTGTTACACATGGTCCCAAAGGCTGATGGCTCGTGGCGACCTTGTGGCGATTTCCACAGGTTGAACAACGTCTCAGCACACGACCGCTACCCGATTCCGCACATCCAGGATTTCTCAGTTCATTGGCGGGGGCGCGCATTTTTTCTAAAATAGACTTGGTGCGTGGCTACCACCAAGTCCCCGTGCGCGCACAGGATATTCCCAAAACCGCGGTAATAACTCCGTTTGGGCTTTTTGAGTTTTGCGCATGCCGTTTGGGTTTAAAGGGCACCGCACAAACTTTCCAACGCATGATGGATGCTGTTTTACGCGACCTGCCTTTCGTGTTCGTCTATTTAGACGACATATTGGTAGCCAGCACGTCCGAGGATGAACATGAAACCCACCTCACAGCGGTTTTTCGGAGACTGGCAGAGCACGGGTTGATAATTAACCCAGCGAAGTGCCAGCTCGGGGTGGTGCAAATCGATTTTTTGGGGCACCGCGTTTCACCACAGGGAGCGGTTCCCCTTCCTGAGAAAGTGTGCGCAATAACATATTTCCCCCGACCTCAAAAGATAAAAGCGCTGCAGGAGTTTCTAGGAATGGTTCATTTTTACAACCGGTTTCTTCCGAGCACAGCACGGCTTATGCAGCCACTGTACGTAGCACTAAAAAAACAAAAACCCACTAATAAGGTCAAATGGTCTCCGGAGTGGGAGCGTGCCTTCTCCCAGGTCAAATCAGCCCTTGCAAGCGCCGTTTTGTTAGCGCACCCGGTTCCAACAGCCCGTTTGGCACTCACCACCGACGCTTCGGACCTAGCGGTGGGGCAGTCATTGAACAGAGTGTGGCAGGGACCTGGCAGCCTCTCGCGTTCTTTAGCAAATCCCTGCGCGATAACGAGTGTAAATACAGCGCGTTTGACAGGGAGCTTTTAGCCTTACACTTGGCCATCCGCCATTTCCAGTTCTGGCTGGAAGGGCGGCGTTTCACCGCTTTCGTGGACCACAAACCATTAACTTTTGCGATGGCCAAGATCTCAGAACCTTGGTCAGGCCGACAACAAAGACAGCTAGCCGCAATATCGGAGTTCACCACTGATATCCAGCATGTAGCAGGCAAACACAATGTAGTGGCGGACTGTCTCTCACGTGCTGTGGCAACGCCAGGCCACGTGGGGGCAGACTCGGTGGCTGTGGGCCAGGGCAGTGACGCGGGAGCGCGCGCAGCCCCGGTCCACGTAGGTTTGGATTATGCAGACATGGCTGCGGAGCAGGTTGGTGACGCGGATGTGCGCGTGCTCCAGTCTGGACCAACAGGGTTAAGGCTGGAGCACAGGGTGCAGCAAATAGGTATGCCCCCCTTAATATGCGATGTCTCCACGGGTCGGCCTCGTCCCGTGGTTCCAGCCGCGTGGCGCCGCCGCGTTTTTGACTCGGTCCATTCGCTGGTGCACCCAGGGGTACGCGCATCGGTCAAGATGGTAGGGGAGAAATTTGTCTGGCCGGGGTTGCGCAAACAGGTCAAGGAATGGGCAGCGGCTTGTGTAGCGTGCCAGAGGGCTAAGATACACAAGCACACGAGGGCTCCTTTGGAGCCTTTTCACATCCCGACTAAGCGGTTCGATCACGTGCATGTTGATCTGGTGGGCGCGTTTCCCTCGTCTCAAGGACGCACACACCTTTTGACGATGGTGGACCGCACCACATGTTGGCCAGAAGCGGTACCTCTGGCGTCAACAACGGCGGAAGAGGTTGCGCACGCGTTTTTAACAGCTTGGGTCGCACGTTTTGGAGTTCCGTCGGATATAACGTCAGACAGAGGCCCTCAATTTGTTTCCGAACTCTGGTTGTCTATGGCCCACAGTTTAGGGGTGAAGGTACACTGCACTACCGCGTATAACCCGCAGGCCAACGGTCTATGTGAACGCTTTCATAGGTCATTGAAAGCAGCCCTCAGAGCATCGCTCACGGATACAAATTGGGTAGACAAACTGCCATGGGTTTTATTGGGGTTGCGTTCTGCACCTAAGGAGGATTTGCAAGCCTCCCCAGCGGAGTTAGTGTTCGCACAACCTCTCCGTTTGCCGAGGGAATTTCTCCCGGAAAATCCTGCGCCCAACTGCCCCCCCGCTCAGCTGTTGCAGAGCGGCACAGGATCAAATACGCTGCCTGCCCAGTGCATCACAGTTTTCCACGCGTTTTTGTGCCAGATGACATGGTTTAGGACCCAGGAGACAGACACTGACACGGGCAGATAGTGACAATAATCTTTATTTAAGAGTGAGGGTGTGTAGTGCGAGTGTGAGTGCGTGGATTGAGTTCTGGTCACTGGAGCTGAGCGCCCTGGACGGAGACCCGGCAACCTTGGGTGCAGCACAGGCTTCGTCCTGCTGAGATCCAGCGGCCGTGCAACGTGGAGGTGAAGGTGTCCGTGAACGTGTCCGTGAACGTGCTGGAGATACCACCCGTGGCTGTGACGAGGGCAGTCCTTCTGTTGACGCCGGCTGTGACTCCACAGACCGGGACGATGATAATCCTGACGATGACGAGGTGAGAGATTCCACAGAACGTGGTGATAATGATATAGCTGATGCTGTAGACAGTGACTCCACTGATAGCGGTGGCCAATACTCCTGCAACTGAAATAACAACAGTTCTGGGATTTGAGGAGCAAGACGTACTGGTAGACGTGGTGGTAGCGAAGCGGTACGTATGCGTGTTGGCGTTACCCCGTCAGCTGGGGACGCAGGTCCACCGCCAAGGAGGTCCAC
This sequence comes from Pholidichthys leucotaenia, assembly GCA_020510985.1. Lineage (NCBI taxonomy): Eukaryota > Metazoa > Chordata > Actinopteri > Cichliformes > Pholidichthyidae > Pholidichthys > Pholidichthys leucotaenia. The sequence continues at coordinate 21,673,887 of CM035837.1, forward strand.
CTGTGCACAGGGGTATAGACAAGGGGTTGAGTAACAGATTGTTCTCTTACTTGGCTGACTCTGATGAGAGGTCCTTGAAGAAGCAAGAGAAGTTCTCAACGAGGCAAGAGAAGTTCCAGACGAGACGAGAGAGGTTCCAGACGAGACGAGAGAGAATCCTGACGAGGCCAGAGAGCGGAGTTCAGGCTCATTCTCCGACGAGGAGGACAGACGACTCCGTGCCGGGCTGTCAGCGACGCTGGCTTTTAACAGCCGTTGATTACCACCTGTTGGTCTGTGCGCAGCTGGAGTTGATGATGCCAATGACGGCCCAGAGGCCGCCATGACAGTACTCCCCCCTCTAGCAGTGCCTCCAGGCACCTGCCCAATCCTACCTGGATTCGCCCGATGGAAATCGCGAATCAGCTGTTTATCCAGGATCAACGCTGGGCGAATCCAAGAACGATCCTCCGGTCCAAAGCTCTCCCAGTCCACCAAATACTGAAGACCATGACCCTGCCTGCGGACATCCAGGATGGCAGTCACCCCCCAGGTCGGATGGCCATCGATCATCCTCGGGGGTGCGGGAGCCGCGGGAGCAGGGCACAGGGGATCAGAGACGTATGGTTTGACCTGGGAGACATGAAAGGTGGGGCAGATACGCATCGAAGAGGGGAGAGACAAGCGCACAGACACAGGATTAATAACACGATTAATGGTGTAGGGGCCAATGAAGCGCTTAGTGAGCTTACGTTTTTCGGCCGGTACACCAATATTCCGGGTTGACAACCAGACCTTCTGACCCACCTTATAGTCCGGGGCGGGTCTCCTATGCCAGTTGGGTTGGCCACCTGGATATTGCGTTTAGTAGTTTTCAGCAAGGCTTGACGAGCGAGGAGCCAAACTCGCCGGCAGCGCTTGATATGTGCCTGGACTGAAGGAGCCGCTACCTCCTTTTCCTCCTCCGGGAACAGCGGAGGATCAAACCCGCATGATGCCTTGAACGGGGAGACGCCCGTAGCCGTGGAGATCGTGGCGTTGTGAGCGTACTCAATCCAAGGCAGGAACTTGCTCCAGGAGGATGAGCAGGAGGAGATGACACAGCAAAGGGCGGCCTCCAGCTCCTGATTAGCCCGCTCGCACTGGCCATTGCTCTGAGGGTGATAACCAGAGGAGAGGCTGGCTGTGGCTCCTAGTGCCGCGCAGAAAGCCTTCCAAACTTGTGATACAAACTGGGGTCCTTGATCTGACACAATATCAGCAGGGATGCCATGAAGACGGACCACATGTTGCACCAGGAGGTCCGCAGTTTCCTGGGCCGAAGGCAAACCCCGAAGTGGCACAAAATGGGCCGCCTTCAAGAACCAGTCCACGATGGTTAAAACCGTGGTGTAGTCATCTGAAATGGGTAAACCGGTCACAAAGTCCATCGCTACGTGAGACCAGGGGCGTGAAGGAACCGGCAACGGATGTAGCAGGCCCGCCGGGGGGGATGATGTCGTCTTCCCGGTGGCGCACTGAGCGCAGGCCCGGATGTAGCCTACAACGTCCTTCCGTAACCCTGGCCACCAGAAGGTCCTTTGGAGAAGATCCACGGTCCGACCCACTCCAGGATGACAAGCCAACTTGGAAGCGTGACCCCACTCAATCACCTTGCCTCGGATAGCGCGTGGAACAAACAAGCGGCCCGAGCCCCCCCGCCCCCCCCCCCCCGGGTCCGGCTCGGTCTTCTGAGCCTGGCGAACCGTCTTGCAGATTCCCCAGGACAGGGCGCCCACGACGCAGGAAGGCGGCAGGATAGGGGTCTCCTGGTCCTCAGAGGATGGCGTGTCAAACTGCCGTGAGAGGGCATCCGGCTTACCGTTCTTGCTTCCCGGCCGGTACGTGATGGTAAAGTTAAAACGGACGAAGAAGAGGGACCAGCGAGCCTGGCGTGCATTCAGGCGCTTAGCCGTCCTGAGGTACTCCAGGTTACGGTGATCAGTCCAAACCACGAACGGCTGAGCAGCCCCCTCCAGCCAATGTCTCCATTCCTCCAAGGCGAGTTTCACTGCCAGTAACTCCCTGTCTCCGATGCTGTAGTTCCTCTCTGCAGGTGTGAGACGGTGAGAGAAAAAAGCACAAGGGCGAATCTTACCGTCCTCAGGAGATCGTTGGGAGAGTACTGCTCCAACTCCCGAATCAGAAGCGTCCACCTCCACCAAGCACTGCAGCTTCGGGTCCACCTGAGTAAGGACTCGGGCCGAGGCGAACTCCCTCTTGAGCTTCTCAAACGCTCCGGCTGCCTCCTTACTCCAGCAAAACGGGGTCTTAGGGGAGGTGAGAGCAGTCAAAGGACGGGCAATATTACCAAAATTTGGCACGAACCTCCTATAAAAGTTAGGAAACCCCAGGAAACCTTGAAGCTGCTTTCTGGAGGTGGGTGCAGGCCAATCCACAACCGCCTTGACCTTGGCAGGGTCAGGGAGCACCTGGTTCCGAGCAATAATAAATCCAAGGAAGGAGGTTTGATCAGTGTGGAACTCACATTTTTCGGCCTTGACAAACAGCTGGTTCTCCAGGAGGCACTGTAGTACCCTGCGGACATGCACCCGATGTTCCTCTAGTGTGCGGGAGAAGATGAGAATATCATCAAGATAAACAAAAACAAATGAGTTCAGAAAATCCCATAGTACATCATTTATCAAACGCTGGAAGACGGCTGGAGCATTAGTTAACCCAAACGGCATTACCAGGTACTCAAAATGACCGCTGGGGGTCCGAAAAGCCGTCTTCCACTCATCTCCTTCCCTAATGCGCACTAGATGGTAGGCATTCCTAAGGTCCAGTTTAGTAAACCAGGATGCCCCCTGGAGGGAGTCAAAAGCAGTGTTCATCAAGGGCAGAGTATATTTGTCTTTAACTGTTATTTCATTCAGTCCCCAGAAGTCGATGCAGGGGCGTAGTGAACCGTCCTTTTTTCCAACAAAAAAAAATCCAGCTCCCACTGCCGAAGACGACGGGCGGATGATACCAGAGGCCAAGGACTCCTTGATGTATGTGTCCATGGCCTCGCGCTCCGGGGCTGATAGGCTGTAAAGGCGGCTAGCAGGAAGAGGGGCCCCAGCCTTCAGATTGATGGCGCAGTCATACGGACGATGGGGGGGTAAGGACAACGCCCGGGACTTGCTAAACACTTGCCCCAAATCGTGATAAACCTCTGGCACCTTAGACAAATCCGGTGGGGATGAATCAGGCAGAGGCACCTTAACGGATGGGGCGCACGCCGCTGATTGGAGGAAGGCGCTAAGGTAAAACGTACTCCATGCCGTTACTCTCCCAGCTTGCCAGTCAATGGTGGGGTTATGTAGGCGCAGCCAGGGGTACCCCAGAATAACGGGCGAAGAAGAAACGGGCAGCACTAGAAACTGAATTTCCTCCCTGTGATTCCCTGATACAATAATTGACACGGGGGCCATCTGATGGTCAATGGTGGTCAAAGATGCTTTAGACAGGGCGATCAGTTTGACAGGGGGGTCTAGAGTCTGACAGCTAAGGCCCTTTCGGGTTGCCAGGTCTCTAGAAATGAAATTTTGCTCAGCTCCAGAATCTACTAACGCTAGTATGGAGTGTTCTGTATGTGTATGGATAAGTCTGAGAGGTAAACGACAACAAGTAAGGGGTTCTTCTGAGTTCTTGCCCGTGAATCCCCCTACTGCGATCCACAGGCCTTCCCTTTTAACTTATTGGGACATTCGAACACCCCATGTGACTCTTTCCCACAATAGAAACAAAGGCCCTGATCCCTGCGGCGTTGTTTCTCAGCTGCTGACACTTTAGACCGGCCAATGATCATGGCTTCCTGATCCGGGGATTCCTCTGACACGGGTAAAGCGAGAAGAGGAGAGTTAGGGACGCGAGGGCGGGGTTTAACCGAACGGGAAGTAGTACGCCGTTCAGCCGCCCGCTCCCTTAATCTGCTATCAAGACTAACCGCTAGGGCAATCAAATCCCGCAAATTGTCCGGTTTGTCCCGTGCCACCAACTCATCCTTTAGCTCGTCGTTAAGACTACGTAGGAAAATACCACATAGTGATGGCTCCCCCCACCCAATCTCTGCAGCCAGGACCCGGAAGTCAATAGCGTAATCAGCAGCTGATCTCTTTCCCTGCTGTAAGCTCAGCAACCGTTCTGTCAACACCTCACCCCTATCAGTATGATCAAACACAGACATAAACTCTGACACAAACTCCTGGTAAGAAAGCAGGGGATAGCTTGGTTTAGCCATGATCGAATACGCCCAGTCTAAGGCTCTTCCTGCCAGCAAATTTATGACATAGCCAATTTGACTAGAATCGTGAGTGAAATCCCCCGGAACGCACAGAAAAACTGACTCACATTGTAACAGGAATCCTCGGGCTTCCCCGAGTTTTCCGCTGAACCGGGCAGGTGTAGGAATAGGGGTGAGGCGAGAGGACGAGGAGGTGTTAGCTTGTCCTGACGCTAAGCCTGCAGGGGCTGAGATATTTGCGGTCGGGGGAAACGTCTGGTGTCCTTCCAGACGATCCAGCCGACCATTAATTAAGGTAAGTTGATTTAAGATTACTGTCTGCTGGTGAGCTAGTAAATCTACCCGGGCGCTAAGAGTGTTGATTAGGCGCGACAGTGAGCTGTCCGCTGGGTCAACGTGACGGAGTCGTACTGACATGGTTTAGGACCCAGGAGACAGACACTGACACGGGCAGATAGTGACAATAATCTTTATTTAAGAGTGAGGGTGTGTAGTGTGAGTGTGAGTGCGTGGATTGAGTTCTGGTCACTGGAGCTGAGCGCCCTGGACGGAGACCCGGCAACCTTGGGTGCAGCACAGGCTTCGTCCTGCTGAGATCCAGCGGCCGTGCAACGTGGAGGTGAAGGTGTCCGTGAACGTGCTGGAGATACCACCCGTGGCTGTGACGAGGGTAGTCCTTCTGTTGACGCCGGCTGTGACTCCACAGACTGGGACGATGATAATCCTGACGATGACGAGGTGAGAGATTCCACAGAACGTGGTGATGATGATATAGCTGATGCTGTAGACAGTGACTCCACTGATAGCGGTGGCCAATACTCCTGCAACTGAAATAACAACAGTTCTGGGATTTGAGGAGCAAGACGTACCGGTAGACGTGGTGATAGCGAAGCGCTACGTGTGCGTGTTGGCATTACCCCGTCAGCTGGGGACGCAGGTCCGCCGCCAAGGAGGTCCACCTGTGCACAGGGGTATAGACAAGGGGTTGAGTAACAGATTGTTCTCTTACTTGGCTGACTCTGATGAGAGGTCCTTGAAGAAGCAAGAGAAGTTCTCGACGAGGCAAGAGAAGTTCCAGACGAGACGAGAGAGGTTCCAGATGAGACGAGAGAGAATCCTGACGAGGCCAGAGAACGGAGTTCAGGCTCATTCTCCGACGAGGAGGACAGACGACTCCGTGCCGGGCTGTCAGCGACGCTGGCTTTTAACAGCCGTTGATTACCACCTGTTGGTCTGTGCGCAGCTGGAATTGATGATGCCAATGACGGCCCAGAAGCCGCCAAGACACCAGAGGCTTTAAAAAACGCAGAGTTTGTTTTTGTTAGGCATGATGCACAACGCCCAGGGCTGAGACCGCCTTATGATGGACCGTTCAGGGTGCTGGAAAAAAATGAGAAGCATTTTTTGCTAGATTTAGGGGGCAGAAGGGAGCTAATTTGCATAAACAGACTCAAGCCCGCTTTTGTCCTGGTTGATGAACGCGTGCAGTTGGCGAAAGCCCCCCGCCGGGGCAGGCCACCGAAAAGGCATGCTCCAGAGCTCCCACAGAGATGTGCTAACAAATCTAATCCCCAGGTGCGAGGAGACGCTGCAGATGCAGCGAAGCCGGCCTACAGCAGATTCGGCAGGAAGCTAAGACCTAAGAGATTGGGGGATTGATTATTGATTATGTGGCGATGTCTTTTATGTTATGCATTTATGAGTATGTTTGTCCCATGCAGACGTTTGGGGGGGGGGGGGTCATGTGGCACATATGTTTGGTTCATATTTCCCACAAGAGTGTGGCACATATGTCTGGTTCATATCTCCCACAAATGTATGGCTTATGTGGATTGAGGCTTCACGTCTGGAGGAACAGGAGATTGGATCGACGGGGGCCGACAGGTGATGGCGAGAAGGTGTGAAGTCGGGCCCTTGTCTCAGAGGAGGCCCTGGGGGGTTTCCCAGGACACCGGAGAGTAAGAGACAATGGTGAATCTTCAGAGACTTGCATTGTGATTGAATGTTTGCAGAAGCACCATGTGACTTGAGTTCTTAATCCCCCGGAGGTATAAGAGTGTGCTGTAATATTATTCTGCCTCTTCTTGCTTTTGAGAATGTTGGATAATTGTGTTCTGCAATAAAGCCGAACCTGAGAAATACACTCATGTCTCGTCATTGAACACATCTTCCACACCAGGTTTCTTTTCAGTACTGTAGCCAGGTTGACAAAGAGTCAGGACTCTGTCAATCCTAGCATTCCCTTAGAGCTTATTAGTCAGGACTTTATGAACTTTTTCAATAATAAAATTTCATCCATCAGAGATAAAATCAATCAGATTCTTCCCACAGTTAAATACTGTAACTACTACAACTCCTTCTATTGATGTCTGTCTTGATGAGTTTACTCCAATCGACCTTTGTGAGTTAGACAAAATAGTTTCCTCATCCAAACCTTCAACTTGTCTTTTAGACCCTATTCCTACCAGGTTATTTAAAGAAGTCTTCCCACTTATTGGTAGCTTTATTCTTCATATAATCAATTCTTCATTAACTTTAGGCCATGTACCGCAGGCTTTTAAAATGGCTGTAATTAAACCCTTACTCAAAAAGCCAACGCTAGAACCAGGAGCTTTAGCTAACTATAGACCAATCTCTAATCTCCCTGTCATTTCAAAAATCTTAGAAAGAGTTGTTGCTACGCAATTATTTGACCACCTGCAGGGAAATGGTTTACTTGAAGAGTTTCAATCTGGGTTTAGAATCCATCATAGTACTGAAACAGCCTTAGCGAAGGTCACTAACGACCTCCTCATTGCATCTGATAATGGACTAGTTTCTGTACTTGTCCTTTTAGACCTTAGTGCAGCTTTTGATACTATCGATCATAATATTCTACTTGATAGATTAGAACACTATGTTGGACTTAATGGAACTTCGTTGCAGTGGTTTAGATCTTATTTATCTGATAGGTTCCAGTTTGTTCATGTAAATAATGAGTCTTCTTTCAACTCAAAGCTTAGTCATGGAGTTCCACAAGGATCTGTGCTAGGCCCTACTCTTTTTAGTTTATATATGCTTCCGTTAGGCAACATTATTAGAAAGCACTGTATACGTTCTCATTGTTATGCAGATGACACACAATTATATCTGTCAATGAAGCCAGATGATAGTAATCAATTAGCCAAGTTAGAAGCCTGTCTTAAGGAAATCAAAGCTTGGATGACTTGTAATTTCCTGCTATTAAATTCAGATAAGACTGAAGTCATTCTTGTTGGTCCAAAAAATCTTAGAAATTCCTTTCCAAATCAAACTTTCAGTTTGGATGCGGTTACTCTTTCTTTTAATAGCTCTGTGAGGAACCTTGGAGTTATTTTTTATCAGGATTTGTCCTTCAATTCACATATTAAATTTGTTTCTAAGACTGCCTTCTATCATTTGCGTAATATTGCCAAGATTAGGAGCATCTTGTCTCAGAGTGATGCTGAGAAACTGATCCACGCTTTTGTTAGCTCGAGATTAGATTATTGTAATTTCTATGTGCTATGAGATGACTGTTGTTGTGAAATGGCGCTATATAAATAAAGTTGAATTGAATTGAATTGAATTAATTCTTTATTATCAGGCTGTCCTAAAACATCTTTAAAAAGTCTTCAGGTGATCCAAAATGCTGCAGCAAGAGTTTTAACAGGTACTAGACAGAGAGATCATATCTCTCCAGTTCTGGCCTCCCTTCATTGGCTTCCCATAGAGTTAAGTTTAAAATCCTTCTTCTTACTTACAAAGCTCTAAACAATCAGGCTCCTTTTTATTTAAAAGATCTGATACTACCATATTATCCTAACAGAGCACTACGCTCCCAAAATGCAGGATTACTTGTAATACCTAGAATCTCCAAAAGTACAATGTGAGGCAGAGCCTTCAGTTATCAAGCCCCTCTCCTGTGGAATCAGCTGCCAATCTGGATTCGGGAGTCAGACTCAATATCTGTTTTTAAGAATAGGGCTAAAACCTACCTTTTTGATATAGCCTACAATTAGGGAGGGATCATGTGTTTCTGAACCCTCCCTTAGTTATGCTGCTAATAGGTTTAGTCAGCCGGGGGACCTCCAGTAATGCACTGGGCCTCACTCCTTTCCTCACTCTCAATGAAATATTTTTTTTTGCTGGTCATTAACATTTGTTTGTTCTCTCCCATAGATTGAGTCCCCATCGTGCTGTTTGCTCTCTACATGTCTGTTCTTTTCTTCTTCTCTATCCCCTCACCCCCCAGCCAGTCGCAGCAGATGACTGCCCCTCCCTGAGCCTGGTTCTGCTGGAGGTTTCTTCCTGTTAAAAGGGAGTTTTTCCTCTCCACCGTCGCCAAGTGCTTGCTCACAGGGGATCGCCTGATTGCTGGGGTCTTTCTGCAACTGTGGGGGTCCCCCCTACAGTTGATAGTGCTATGAGATGACTGTTGTTGTGAAATGGCGCTATATAAATAAAGTTGAATTGAATTGAATTCACGTCTGTTTGTATCTTTGCATTGAGTTTGCATGTAACTGTGCCGTATGAAAAATTTGCTCCTTCATGTTTGGTCTGAATGCACCTCAAGGGCTTTGTTTCTTACATTATTCATTACTGTGACAAACACAAACCTCATTATTGTAAAGTGAAAGTTGAGATAAAACACTGTAAATGTGAGCAACATTCTCTGCAGCCAAACAAGTGAGTAGTGTGTTATTTTCCAGGCTGCAAAAAGAATAAAATGGCCAGACCTGCACTGACAAAGAAAATTAAACCTGTTAATCAGTAACTTTTACAAGTGTAGGCGGGATGATGTCTGTAACATTGTACTACGATGAAACAATGACTAAACCAACATTAATCAGAAGGTGTGGCAAAACTCAGCCTCAGATGAACTATCCGGTAGTTATATATTCTGGGTCACAAACTGGAAAAAGAGACGGAGCAGCTTCACCTTCAGACCTAAAAATAGAGAGGGAATCCAAGCACAGGTAAGAACACTGAAAAACTGCTAAACTTCTGCTTCAGACAGCATGGGGGTTTGTATAATTTAATTAACCCTCAGGGCTCCTCCTTTTTACTACCCTTTGGGGACTTCGGTAAAGTTGGCAAGATATTCAGATTCAGACTTTGCGGATCAATAACTCCAGAACAAAACATTGTTAAAACACAAACCTCTCCAATCTAATACATTGGTAAAGTCGACAACAACCTACAACCTCATTTTCATTAAAAAAAGAACTGTCCTATGAGCGCCAGCAATTACATTGGTGTTTATAGGGCTGTCTATGCTTACGTCACCGAGTTCATGAACGCGCAGAACGATGCCCCAAGGTATCAAAAAATGACAATTTCAATGCATTTCTATGGCAATGTTAGCTAAATTTAAACAAAGAAAATGTCGAAATGGTGTGCAACTGGCTCATGTAGCCATCACCAGCTTATGAAAGATGGTGATAGTATCAGAATACAAGTTTTTTAGATTCATATCAGCCAGCAGAGATTACCAAAGGAGGATTTTGTGGGCTGCCTTTTCATATGAGTTGGCTGAGGGATGATATGACCCACGGCTCCATCTGGCCACAAATGGAGATTGCTCCTGCTGCAGGTATGTCTGTTTACCAAACTATGACTCTTATTTATCATTAAAAGTAACTTGCCTACACATAAAGTTAATGCGAACATGCGAAAAACACCCAAATTTGCATCAGAGGGAGTTAATCGCTAGAATAGCATTAGCATAGAAACGCGTCAGCTCGGTAGAAATATTAATTCCAATTTGAGCTGTTTATCAGCCTCAGAGTAAACATATTAACTCTGCAATTAACCTAGTTTAAAAATAAGACTGACACTCACCTGCTTACAAATGTAGAGCTGAAACAAAGTGTCGGGATTAACAGGGCGAACGAGATGCCGTATGGGAGACGGGAGGCTGTTTCTCCTGTGAGCACCGGATAAAATTTTGCAAACCTAAGCATGACAGCTTTTTGGGGATTTCCACAGCAGGTGCAATTTATTTTCTATTATTGGAGTGTTCCGCCAATGTACAGCCAAGCAGGAGCATTTATTTGTTGTTACAAATATCAGTAAATATTGTTTCTGGACACTCTGTTGAGTCATTCTTCCACATACTGGCTAGTAGACGGGAGGGACACTTTTTGAGATCACAAATTTAAAGTTTTTGATCATATCTGATCCGATCTTGCAGTGAAAGCTCGTCATAATATTGATATGCCGTATTGTTTCAATGGTAAACTGACGGTTTTTCTTACCTCCGCACTTTGCGCGTTCACATGCAAGTACCCGGATGTGTAGACTATGAGCTGCCTTTGGGGAAAAAAAAAATGTGCAGGGATGTCTGTAAATTGCAACTCCGAGGAAAAAAAACAACTTAAAATAAATACTGTCATGGTCATGAGGTGCAGCATCACCAGAATAGGTTCATACATCAATTGTGTCATTTTGATCAGACTAAAATGCTTAGTTTGCATACATTTTATTTTTCAGTTTGGGGAAATATTTATTTGAAAAAATATCCAATAACTTACAAAGTGTGGCTTCCCCAAAATCACCTCACATGCAGCCCATCTTCTTTTAGTCAGACTACAAAACATAGTTTGGATTAAAGAAATTTTTTCATAGGTTTTGAGAATATTTATTAGAATTAAATTTCAGCATCATCAAGGTTAGTGCCACTAAATGCTGCCCAGCCACTAGGGAGCTCCTGTTAGTAACACTTGTTAGTTGGACCAAGAAAAACTTCTAAACAACACAGTGCAGCTTCACCAAAATCACCTCACACATCATCTATCATCTGATGGTCATACTACATCACTTAGTTTGGGTAAAAACATTTTTTCATATTTTTGGTAAATATTTATTTGAAATAAAATTCAACAGCTTCTCAGGTATTAAGTGCAGCTTCAACAAAATTACCTCACACATCATCCATCAACTGATGGTCATACTACATCACTTAGTTTGGGTAATAAACATTTTTTTCATATTTTCTGGAAATATTTATTTGAAAAATATTCAATAGCTTCACAGGTATTTAGTGCAGCTTCGCCAAAATCACCTAACACACCATCCATCCAAGTTTTTAGTACTCTGGTACCAAAGGATGGACTGTTTAACAATTCCAAACCATCTTTCCACCTGATACTTTGTGTCCCATTTTATATGGGCCAAAAGTGTCATCTTCTTTGTCAGAAGTATACCTTTGCAAGTTCCCCAAAAGCAGTCCACTCCAAAGGGGGAAAATGTCTAGGTAGTTCTCAAAAAGAGTGGGAGTTTCCTCCCACAGGCCAAAAACATGCAGGTTAGGTTAACTGGAGACTCTAAATTGGCCCTAGGTGTGAATGTGTGTGTGAATGGTAAAGGGATAGCGCCGTACCGTGGCTGCTTCATCCATCCAGGTGGATGCCCTCAATTTCCCCTCTGGGGATCAATAAAGTATACAAAATCAAAAATCAAAAAAAAAAATAAGGATGTCAATAATCCCTTGGCAGAAGTATGGATTTTCGTAAGTACATGGGGTCCCGACATCCCCTGTTGTAAGCTCCCCTGAAGTTCCTTCAAGATCGTCTTGAACCCATGTGTGAAAGGAGATCTTCCAACAATTGAATGGGCATTTCTTTTGTCTTCATCGTCCTCCTCATGAGCTAAGGGACTCTCTTCTAGTTTTTCAGTCTCGTCCATGTGAGTGATCTTGCGTTCTTTTATCAAATCCTTCATGGCCTTCAGATTCTTAAAGGCAGTATTGGTGTTGTGCTTGCTGAGATTAATAGAGTACAAAGTGATCAGAATATTTTGAGTACCATGTCCATGGAGGTAGTGTTTTACAACCTTGCAAATGCAAATGTAGCAAAGTCCTTCCGACCTTTGTCTGTTGTTTTTTTTCCCAGTTGATTGAGTAACAGCAGTAAGGCAGAAACCTTTGTGGTCTGATTCCTGGCTTTCAAAATAGGCTTTTGGGATGTGGAATGTCACATCTCTGGCAGGGAAGGACCTGGAGCTGGTGCACGAGGTTGAGAGATACCGGCTAGATACTGTTGTGCTCACCTCAATGCACAGCTATAGTTCTGGAACCAGTTTCCTGAAGAGGGGCTGGAGCTTGGCCTACTCTAAAGTTGCCCCGGGTGAAAGGCGAAGGGCAGGGGTGGGTATTCTTATAGCCCCCTGCCTTGCTGCCTCAACACTGAGTTCTCCCCAGTGGACGAAAGGGTAGTTTCCCTGCACCTTTGGGTTGGGAATCGGGTCCTAACAACCATTTGTGCCTATGCACCAGGGAATGGTTCAGAGTACCCACCCTTTTTGAAGTCTCTTACTGGGGTGCTAGAGAGTGATCCTCCTGGAGACTCCATTGTCCTCCTAGGGGACTTCAATGCACACGTGGGCAATGACAGTGAAACCTGGCCTGCCTTCTTTGCCAACCACAGTTTGTCCAGAACAAACACCATGTTCAAGCATAAGGGTGTCCATATGTAGTAGTAGTAGATTAGTTTATTTGACAGGGACAGTGCAATAAACATAGACAATTAATCAAAGACAATCAATCTGATGTGTTGCACATAGAGTGTATAGCTATTAGCTAATTTGCAACTCTTGTCCCTGGATGGGCTTTAGAAAAAAGAATCAAGATAAAAAATATACACAATAACCACATACATCAATGCAGAAAAATTATAAATACACAATTATAAATATTATAAATATTATAAATACACAAATATAACAGCCTGACTCACATTTAACATAAATATTATAAATACACATATATTATAAAATATTATAAATACACAAATATAACAGCCTGACTCACATTTAACACATATAACATAACTCACATTTGCCTATTTCAGGCCTTCCTCCCTCCGTCACTCACTATAAACAAACACATTTATTCCTTCCCTTCATTCACTCTCACTTTGCAGACAAATAATTCATACATGAGTACATTCTTGTTTATTTTTCAGCCAGTTTTTAACATTTTTAGTGAATGTTTTAAAGTCCGTTATTATTTTAATTTCATTTGGCATTGTGTTCCAGATGTGACTGCCCTTTATAGAGAAAGCTGTTTGTCCAAATGTGGTTCTGCGGTGGAATATTTTACAGTTATTGTTAACAGAACTCCTGGTGGCTCTGCTGCTGTCCTGTCTTTGGACGAAACCAGCAAGTGGCTCGGGTGCTGATTTATGGAAACATTTGAACGTTAATTTCAGAAGACAGAGGTCAATGAAGCTCTCAAAACTCAATAGGTTGTATTTTTTTAAAACATTACAGTGATGCCACCTAATGGGCTTTTTGTCCAAGATTTTTAGGGTTTGATTATATAATGAACCTATATGTCTTATTGTGGAAGGGGCTGCTTGAGCCCAGACTGTCAAACAGTATGATATATGAGAAAAAACCATAGAATGCATATACAGTGCAGCTGCTTCGTAAGGTATGTAATATCTAATTAATTTAAAGCAGTTCAGATTTTTTTTTACTGTTTTTGAAATTTTCTTTATATGAAGATTAAATTTGAGTTGAGGATCTAGTACAATGCCAAGGTATTTGAATTCTGTAGCTAAACTGATGTCATGATCATGTATATTAACTTTAAAATGTTGCAGGTTACATTTTTTGATTGAAAAGCACATTGAGACTGTTTTCTGAAGGTTCAGCAATAGATGGTTCTTGAGGAGCCACTCTTGGACATCAACCATACTTGTAGACAGTACATCTGCAGCCTGTGCTGGAGTCTTGGCAGCTGTGTAAATAACTGCATCATCTGCATAAAGTTGGCATGTTGCAGCTGAGCAGTGTAACGGCAAGTCATTAATAAAAATGCTGAAAAGTAAAGGACCAAGAATGGACCCTTGTGGGATACCCATGCGGTTGTTTAAAAATGAGGATTTATCCTGGTGAACTTTTACACACTGTTCTCTATTCTGGAGATAAGATGCAAACCATTCTAATGTATTTGGGGAGAAGTTAAAAGATACCATTTTGGATAAAAGCAAACTGTGGTTTACAGTATCGAAAGCCTTTTTGAGATCTAGAAAAACAGCTCCTACCACATTACCCCTGTCCAAGGACTGTTTGACGTTTTCAATAAGGCAACAATTTGCTGTTTCTGTTGAGTATCCTGGTCTAAAACCAAATTGATGTGGATGAAGAAGTTGACTGTCTTGTAAGTAGTCTATCAGCTGTGTAGCTACAACTTTTTCAAGAACCTTAGATAGGACTGGTAAGATAGAGATTGGGCGGTAATTGCATATATCGTCTTTACTGCCTGATTTATGAACTGGTATGACGACAGCTTTTTTCCAGCCAGATGGAAATGTACTAGACCTAATGGAGAGATTAATGAGATGAGTCAGTGGTTTGATTAATATTTTGCTGTGCATTTTGAGAAAGGAAGTGCTCATATTGTAGATATCATTAGTTTTTGAGTTTGACAGTGTTTTAACAATACCAGCAATTAACTTCTCATTTACCTCATCGATGTGAAAAGTATCTGTTGGAAGTATGGAATTTGTGTTGTTGAGCACATTTGGCAGCACAAAAATTTTTGTTAAGTCTTCCACAGAGCCCACAAAGTGTGAATTAAATTCATTTGCCAAAGTAGCCTTGTCACTGACGGTCTTGCCATTGATTCTAAGTTCCTTTACCCCCTTCTGATCGTTTTTTTTATTAGTTAAGTTATTTAAATGCCTCCATAGGGAACTGTTGTTACCCTTTGCATGATCTATCAGTTTATTGTAAAGTTTACAAAAAGTAAAGTTTATCAGTTTATTGTAAAGTTTAGTGTATATGTGCACCTGTCACCAGGATGTCCTAGGTCACAGGTCGATGATCGATTTTGTTATTGTGTCATCAGACCTGCGACCACATCTCCTTGACACTCAGGTAAAGAGAGGTGCAGAGCTGTCAACTGATCACCACCTGGCGGTGAGTTGGATCCCATGGCAGGGGAGGACACCACTCAGACTCAGTAGACCTAAACGTATAGTGAGGGTGTGCTGGGAACATCTGATTGAGGCCCCTGTTCAGGAGGTCTTCAACTCCCACCACTGGTAGAACTTCAACCACATTTCAAGGGAGTCTGGAAACATGGAGTGTGAATGGGCCATGTTCTTCACCTCCATTGTTGAAGCAGCTGCCCAGATCTGTGGCTGCAAGGTTGTTGATGTATCTCGTGGTGGCAATCCCCAAACCAAGTGGTGGGCACCAGTAGTGAGGGGAGCAATCAAGCTGAAGAATGAGTCCTATCAAGGTTGGTTGGATTGTGGGACTCCTGAAGCAGCTGAGGTGTCCCGGCAGGCAAAACGGAGTGCAGCTCGGGTGGTTGCTGAAGCAAAAACTTGGGTGTGGAAGGAGTTTGGTGAGGCCAAGGAACAAGACTTTCAGTCAGCCTCAAAGAGATTCTGGCAAACTGTCCGACAACTCAGGAGAAGCAGCTCCCTGTCCACACTATGTATGGTGTGGATGGGGCGCTGCTGACTTCGACTGGGAACATTGTCGAATGGTGGAAGGAATACTTCGAGGATCTCCTCAATCCCACTGACACGCCTTCCATAGAGGAAGCAGGGTTTGAGGACAAGGGAGATGACTCACCCATGACAGGGATTGAGGTCACCGAAGTGGTTAAAAAACTCTTTGGTGGCCGGGCCCCGGGGGTGGATGTGATTCTCCCTGATTACCTCAAAGCCCTGGATGTTGTAGGGCTGTCATGGTTGACAAGCCTCTGCAATGTTGCGTGGAAGTCGGGGCAGTGACTTTGGCATGGCAAACCGGGGTGGTGGCTCCTCTTTAAAAAGGGGGACCAAAGGGTGTGTTCCAACTTTATGGGGATCACACTTCTCAGCCTCCCTGGGAAGGTCTATATCAGGGTACTGGAGAGGAGAATCTGACCAGTGGCTAAACCTCGGATTCAGGAGGAGCAATGTGGTTTTCATCCTGGCCATGGCACATAGGCCCAGCTCTTTACACTCTCGAGAATCCTTGAGGGTTCATGGGAGTTTGCCAAACTAGTCCACATGTGTTTTGTGGACTTGGAGAAATCATTTGGCTGTGTCCCTCAAGGTCTCTTGTGGGGAGTGCTGTGGGAGTATGGGGTATCGGGCTCGTTGTTTTGAGCTATCCGGTCCCTATACAACCATTGCAAGAGTTTGGTTCATATTGCCAACACCCAGACAAACTTGTTTCCAGTCAGAGTTGGACGCTGCCCTTTGTCACTGATCCTGTTCATAATTTTTATGGGGAGGATATTTAGGCGCAGCAAAGGATTGGAGGGTATAATGCTCAGTGACCACAGGATTTCATCTCTGCTGTTTGCAAATGATGTCCTGTTGGCTTCATTAAGCAATGACCTACAGGCCTTGCTGGGACAGTTTGCTACTGAATGTGAAGTGGCTGGGATGAGAGTCAGAACCTCCAAGTCCAAGTCGATGGTCCTCAGCTGCAAAAAGATGGATTGTCCTTGCCGGGTTGGAGACAAGCTCCTGCCCCAAGTGGAGAAGTTTAAGTATCTCGGGGTCTCATTCACGAGTGAAGGGAGAATGGAGCGCAAGATTGGCAGATGGATCGGAGCAGCCTCTGCAGTGATGCAGACATTGTACCGGTCTGCTGTGGTGAAGAGGGAGCTGAGCTCTAAAGCAAAGCTGTCAATTTACCGGTCAATCTACGTTCCTACCCACACCTATGGTCATGAGCTTTGGGTAATGACCGAAAGACTGAGATTGCAGATACAAGTGACTGAAATGAGCTTTCTCTGTAGGATTGCTGGACTCACCCTTACAGGTAGGGTGAGGAGCTCAGTCATCCGGGAGAGGCTCAGAGTAGAACCGCTGCTCCTCCATATCGAAAGAAGCCAGTTGAGGTGGTTTGGGCATCTGATCAGGATGCCTCCTGGACACCTCCCACTTGAGGTGTTTCAGGCACATCCAACTGGGAGGAGATCACGGGGCAGACTCAGGACACGCTGGAGAGACTCCGTCTCCCAGTTGGCCTGGGAACGTCTTGGCATCCTCTCTGAAGAGCTGCAGCAGGTAGCCGGGGAGAGGAAAGTCTGGGCTTCTTGGCTGGAGCTGCTGCCTCTGCGACCCGAACCTCTGGAAAAGTGGTAGAAAATGAATGGCTGGCTGGATGGATGGATAAATGGATGGATGATTGAGTAACAGCTTTGAGCACATGTGCAGAGCATATGTGTAGTACCGTAAATGTTTTGATTTCCTTCCATGTCTTCAGTTTTGAACAGATGGCAAAAGCCCTGTTCAGGTAGCTCTTAAAGTTCTCCTTGTTGAATGACAGAAGAACACTTTGGCGTAGTGCCCAGCTGTAATCAGTTTCAACTTGAGCTACTCTTAATTTGGTATACTGTAATAGTTTTCTGAGGAACTGCATTAGCCAGAATGTGATTGGTGGTATAGAGTGTTCATTTGTCAGCATTTCACAGACTGAGAGGGGAGGTGCATTCTGCCCACCTCCAGGAAGAGTGACAGAGTAGTAAAGGAGTCTTTTTGTTTGCCCAGGAACTTTAAATGCAGTATTACTGGTGGCATCTAGGTATAAGGTAAGAGGGGTCCTTTTCTCAAGTGTTGCACAATTATGCTTATTCCTGTTTCTAAGTACATATGTACCCCAAGGGGGTTAACTTGAAAATGTTGTACGTATCCAGGCATCTTGTGAAATTTAATATTACATTCTCTCATGATATTCTGGGTGAGGTACACCTCCATTAAAACATCATCATGAATCTTCTTACTTTGTCTAACCTCGGAACTAATCACTTTAAGAACATTTTTGTTGTGACTTCGTGTTATGTTTCCTGAAATTACTTCAACAACTGGTGTTTCCTTAGTTTTACTATAGTAGAATTTGCTTACTCCCTTATGTAGCGCTCTTGCAATTGTCCTTCTTCTTGTGCTTGCAGCTGGTCTGAATTTTTTTTCCCTTTTCTTTTGGGCCATTTTTCCTCTTTGAAGCACAAATATCTTGACACAGCTGTTGCCCACAGGCTTATTTTTCCATTTGAAGTAGTATTTTGCACCACAAGATGGGAATGTACAAACTGCAGTGATGTTTAAATATGGACTATTAATTTTTCGACTGTATGAAGCTTTGATATGCTAGCTCTTGAAGGCAAGGGTACAGCAGGGATTTTTCTTTCGAAAACTGTTGTATAACATGTTAGTTCATGGTTGCCTTAGTTTTGATGAACCAGAAACAATTTTATGCAATCTTTCTCTATTTAATGTAATTGTAAACCTCTTTGATGTCACTGGCAACTTTCTCCATTGTGCTTGGCTCCTGTTTTTTCAACTTTCTGCAGGAACTCCACTCTGGAGTGGCATCTTGTCATCCTCATGCATCTGTGGATCTTCAGCGCTGCCTGCTTCTTCTGCTGGAACTTCAGTCTGCAGTGACATCTTGTCATCCTCATTTCTCTGTGGATCTTCCTCCATTGCTGTTTCTTCTGGTTGAACCCCACTCTGTAGCGACTTACACTGATTTTTTCTTCTTTATGTGGCCTTTAATCATCTCGGCCACTTCATGTGGTTCCCTAAACAAATTCTGTATGCCATTTCTATTTCTCATCCACATGACCCCACAACCAATGACAGTTTTTGCTATTATCAGCATCAAATATTATTTGTGAAAGAAACTTGAAACTTGATAGCAAGAGACCAATCCAGATATCTGAAAAATAACTTGTATCTTTGTTTGTAATATTAAACCTCTTCATTGTTTTTACAAAAACCTCCATCCCACCAGCCACTGACAATAAGTCTTTCCTCTGAGTGTGGCCTCCTTTTTTAATTCTTCCCATTGTCCTCAAACTATCTTCAACTCTAACCTAGGAAAAGGGGGAAAGGGAAAGCAAGAACAGCTTATCAAGACAAAGTGAGATTGCAGTAAAATATTTTGGCAGTAAGACAAAGTAGGCCTGTATATAAATGTACAGCATGTATTTTAAATCAAGAGTGGTTGAAATTAGCAGTAGCAATAAGTTGTTAAATAGGCACACCATGTGTCTTTGTATGCTATGTATTTATATGTCGAAATAATAATGCTTTTCCTTGTTCATTTCTGTAACATTTTCCTAGTTCATACCTATACTGAACAACAAGCTCATTTTTGAATTTCTGAGACCAATCACATGTACAAATATTAAGCAACTAATAACTAAAATGTGCGTGTGTGGGGGGTGAATACACTACTTACATATACCTATGAATGTCATAAATAACTGCTTTGGAAGGCAGTTTTGTTTCTAAAGTGGGACCCAAGGTAGTAGGCAGGACTTGATGCAATAATGATTTGTTAACAGAAAAAAAAATGAACAAACAAAAGCAGCTCAGGGGCTGTCAAACACAAAGCACTAGTGATGGGAAGGCAGGCACCGGTGCTCCAATTTTATCCAGGAAATATTTGGCAAGGCGTGTATCATGACATATGTGTTGAAGTCAGACCATGTGACTGGGTCAGGAAGCCATTCATGGTTTTGCATGCAACATGAAATAAAGTGAGTGGAAATCCCTGTCCCTCACATTTTGTGTTGTCATGTTTGACTGTGTAAGGGATTTGTCACAGCCAATTTTCACATGGAGGCAGCAGCAAAAAGACAGACTTCACCCATTTGGGAACTTTTTAAGCACATGCTCCCATTAATGTATTTTCTACAAGTAGTGGCTAGCTAAACCAGCTGAAGTGATGGCTTAGTGATAAAACTGTTGCACTACAAGCAGGAGGCCTGGGTTTGAATCCCAGCTGTGTCATTCTTGTTATTTTATTTTTATTTGCAAGGTGAAGTTCCTGTTGTGTTTCAAAGAGCTTGGATCATTATTACGCATCATTATGCTGAGGCACTATTGCTATTGTGCTCTGCATGAGAATAAGGCCAGAGTTGAATATACTGGGACAGTATAAGTAACACAGACACATTCACTGGAGTCATCCCAGTTTAATGATTTGTTTTTTCCCTTATGATCATTGATATGTCTTAAAAGACAGCACAATTATTGAAATTGAAAAATACACATTGTAAAAATCTGCATGCTGTATACTTTGTGAGGGTTCAAGTCCCAGCTGGTGCATTCAAATAATTTATTTTTATTTGCACAGTGAGGTGTCCATTGTATTTCAAAGAGCTTGGATATAACAATAGCACATCATTATGCTGAGGCACTATTGTGTCCTGCATGACAATAAGGACAGAGATGATTGTACTGAGAAAGACAGTATGACTGTTGAAAAGTTATTATTTCTTTAAAAAAAAATGGATAAGTAGTGCAAGCACATTCACTGTCATCACCTCAGTTTTATTATTTTTGCCTTATGATCATTGATATTTCTTAAGAAACAGCACATTTATTGAAATTGAAAAAATACACATTAAACCAACAATACCCTTGTAAAAATCAGTATGTTGTATACATTTTGTCCACTAGATGGCCTTGTAGAGAAAATGAAGTCCCACATGAGGCCTTGTCTATGTGAACCATTTTGATGAAAAGCCTCAAGTCCTCCACAAAGCCTCATTTGGCCAACACTACAAAGCACGTAGAGAACGACGAGCATTTGCAACCAGACAATGAAGAGTGTAATTGATAAATGACACCACAACCACACAAACTCAGACTGGCATATATATACTCTACCGTCCAAAAGTTTGGGGTCACCCAGACAATTATTTTGTGTTTTCCAAGAAAAGTCACACTTATTTACTACCATGAGTTGTAAAATGAATAGAAAATATAGTCAAGACATTGACAAGGTTAGAAATAATGATTTGTATTAATAATTTTTTTCCTTCAAACTTTGCTTTTGTCAAAGAATCCTCCATTTGCAGCAATTACAGCATTGCAGACCTAACATGATTGCACAAGGGTTTTCTAATCATCCATTAGCCTTCTGATGCAATGAGCAAACACATTGTACCATTAGAACACTGGAGTGATAGTTGCTGGAAATGGGCCTCTATACACCTATGTAGATATTGCACCGAAAACCAGACATCTGTAGCTATAATAGTCATTTACCACATTAGCAATGTATAGAGTGTATTTCTGATTAGTTTAAAGTTATCTTCATTGAAAAAAAGTGCTTTTCTTTCAAAAATAAGGAAATTTCTAAGTGACCCCAAACTTTTGAACGGTAGTGTAGGTGAGAGATAATTGCACTAACATGAGATAGCTGGGACTACTTAAGAGAAAACAGGGGAGCAGCTACAAACAGGATGGGCGGAGCGGTGCAGACAGAGGACACTGGAGAACAGAGAGGGTCAATAATGCAAACAATAATCATAAATAAACCAAATCAGGGAAAAAACATAACTGAACTAAGAACCTGAGGATAACCCAACAAACTAATGATACCAGAATAAAGGTGCAACAGTTCAAAACCAACAGAAAACGTAGACATGGTTGGAAACCATGTCCAGACATGACAATGAAAGAGGGCTGGGTGAAAATTTTCAGTTCAAACACATCCAGTATCAGAGTAATTATTCAACATGAGAATCATTTTGCAGACCAAAACCTCCACTGCAGGTAGGACTAATTGGAAATGTCTGCTGATTGGCTAGTGACTTAGTCACCCACCCCATGCCTTGGCTATTTGATTGATTGGAAGTATGAGGACTGCTCTGTTTGCAGCAGATTAATTAGGTCACCTCATTGAGTTCAGATGGGTATTGCATAAAACCAAGATAAATGATTAAGCCAGGATTTTCAAATAATTCTGGCTTAATGTATACTTGACTTGGTTGTATAAAAGTAGGATAAATTAAGCCCAGTCAAGTTGCTATTGAGATTTATTCTCTACAGCTAGCCTGGTCCAGAGCAGGCTAAGAGTCAGGCTAAAATTAATCCTAGTGATTTATCTGTCAGTACAGGGGTCAATCCTATGAGAAATCAATGCTTTTCTGTGTCAATAAATGGTCTACTGATGTAGTTTGACTAGTAGATGATGTGTAAGGTGATTTTGGTGAAGCTGCACTTAATACCTGAGAAGCTGTTGAATTTTATTTCAAATAAATATTTCCAAAAAATATGACAAAAATGTTTTTTACCCAACCTAAGTGATGTAATATGACCATCAGATGATAGATGATGTGTGAGGTGATTTTGGTGAAGCTGCACTCAGTTATTTAGAAGTTTTTAAGTATCATTTCTAATAAATATTTACCTAACCTATGATATTTTTGGGGTACAACTAACAGGTGTGACTATCAGGAGACCCCTAGTGGCTTGGCAGCATTTAGTGGCACTAACCTTGATGATGCTGAAATTTAATCCGAACAAATATTCCCAAAAGCTATGGAAAAATTTCTTTAATCCAAACTATGTGTTGTAGTCTGACTAGAAGACAATGGATTGCATGTGAGATGATTTTGGTGAAGCCACACTTTGTAATTTTCAAGTTATCCACTTTATTCCTGGGGGTGCCACTGTAGGAACGATTATGGGCGGAGCTTCTGGTTTCGGCTAACATAGTGTTCAATTAGTCAGTAAGAGTGGAGTAGCAGGGGCATTTAAAATAGCATTTTTAAAAAAATTTCAAATTCATTTTAATGTATAGTCCACATACATGTTTTGCACTCAAGTGGCAGCTAATTTCAGCACTCAAAGTTTTTGTATTTTTTGAATGTTTTGGCATAGTTCTGGTACTTGTTGCTGGTGTTCGTGGTTGTGCCATAGACTGTATAAATGGAGGCTTCTTTGTGGCTCTGACTAGACTCTATGTCTGCTCTGAGGTAAATCTGATTATGGATTTAATAAAATATGTCCAACATATTTTAACAAAATGCAGCCAACTTTATTGCGGTGGAGACAGTGATATATGTGACCCGTGCTGGCAAAGTGAGTCGGAATGTGCACCGCATCATTACAAGCTACAGGCAGAGAAGTCATAAATCATGACTCATTCTTTGTTTGCTAGTGGCAAGTCCCGGGAAAACCCCCATGAGTGCCTGGTATCATTGGAAAGCTTAGAAATAGTACTTTCTAAACAAACATATGTTTTTGCAGAAGGCATAACTCCCAAATGATCAAACAAGAGTTTTCAACTTAGCCAAAATATAAACAAATCGTCTTTTTCCATCCCTTTTTGCGCATTTCCTACAAATTAAATATCATTTTGAAAATGCTTTGAAAATGTCCTCAAAGTGACTCATTTTGCCAGCACGGTGTTGTGTGTAGAATGTGGTGTGTGTATGTGTGTGTGTGTGGCCCTGAAGGCTTGCCGTAGCGGCCCTGGTGGGCTGCAGGACCAGTATATATATTGTGGTTCTCTCAAAGGTCAGTTCATTGCTTGACATAAGACCAGCTCCAGCCTCCAGATATTCAGACATAACATTTTGGCAATGAAAGAAAACTCTGGGGGTGTATAGGCTACCTCCATCCTTATCACCGTTTCTGAGGTACCCAGGAGAGCCAGTGATCCTGTGGCCGAAATGGGTGGCCATGTCCGAGGGCTACATCACGGCGCTGGGCCTAAGTAGACTCGATGGAGTATGAAGACGAGCACTTCTGGCCCACCATCTCAGCATGGAAGGTAGGAGAATTCTCTGCATGTTGGGAGAGACGGGGTCTTATGCGGATGATGTTGGGCAGATGGCTGAATATTTCGCCGAACATATGGGGACCATGCAGCTGTGGGTAGAAGAGCTGTTGGTGCCAAAAGAAGCTAAGTTAGCTAGCTCGGAGAGGCTAACGGCTCAGTCAGTGGCAATGGGGAAGCTAGCCATGAGGCTAGGTGCGCCTCATGGCTTACTCGTGGCTAGCGCTGGTGTTGATGACGGCACGGTGAGCAGCGACAGCAGAGAGGGAGAGCAGCGACGAGAGTCTTCCCCGCAGCTGGAGTCCGGGCAACGGGAGAGCGGGAGCAAGCAGGCTGGAAGCCCCGGTAAGCAGCAGCGACAGCCGGGCACAGAGGCAGAGCAGCGGAGTGCCTTGGACAAGGGTGCTGGGCGCAGCAGTGAAGCGCCTGGGTCAGTGAGTGTTGCCGACAAGAGTGATGCTGTTAGCCCCAGGAGTGAGCAATGACAGCCGGACATAGAGGCAGTGCAGCAGAGTGCGTTGGACAAGAGCGCTGGGCGCAGCGGCGAAGCGCCTGAGTCAATGAGCAACGCCAATGAGAATGATACTGTGAACCCCGGGAGTGAGCAACGACAGCCAGGCATGGAGCGCCTCGGATGACAAAGAAGAGGTACCAGGCGCCGTAAAGGTCGGGCAAGATCTCAGTGCTGGAGCTCAGAGCGCCTTGGACGAGGGTGCTGGGGGTTACGGCGAGGTGCCCGAGTCAATGAGCGGCGCTGACTGAGCGAGCGTTGGTTTTCCCCGGAGTTCGGCCACAGGGGGCCGGAGTGTTTGGGGCTGCAGCGGTGTTGAAGGCAGTCAGGAGCGGAACGACAGGCATGTAAGGGGTGCTGGACAGCAGCACTGTGGGCCCAGAGGAGAAAAGCAGTCGGTGGTGAGAAGAGACATTCTCGCCAGGGAGGTCAGCTTCGATGCCGGGGGCAGGCGGCAGCCAGGGGTGCGCATGTCATGGGGCTGCCCTGGGCCTCCGAGCCGGTTTTACCATTGGCTGCCCGTGGAAATTGGAGTAAGGTAAATTTTTCAATGTAAATATGTCTATATGGTGTTTAATAATAATAGTAATAATAGGTTCATATGTACATGTGTTCCAAATACATTGTTAGATGTGTGTGATGTGCATGTGAATGTGTGTTGTTGGGGATTAATATTATGTGTTTTGTGTTTGTTTTTTTTTAGACTAGGAGCAAGGTAGTTGTTTAATATAAATGAACTCTTTAGTTTAATAGCGACAGAATAACCCGCTTTGCCGTGTGGGGAGGAACAGCAGTTCAGCAGTTCACCTGTTCCCCCTAGTTTTTAGTTGTTTTGGGTGAGTGTGTTAGGCCAATAGAGTTCACAATTCCCTGTTATTTTCTTAGTGCATGATTTGGGTCCTAAATTAGGGTGGGTCTGAATTGTGTGTATTTGTTTTGCATTTTTGTATGGGGGAGGGGGATGTTGTGTGTGTGTGTGTGTGTGTGTGTGTGTGTGTGTGTGTGTGTGTGTGTGTGTGTGTGTGTGTGTGTGTGTGTGGCCCAGAGGATTGGCCATAGAGGCCCTTGCGGTGATGTCAGATGGGCTGCAGGACCAGTATATACTGTATATTGTGGTTCTCTCAATAAAGTTCAGTTCTTTGCTTAGCATAAGACTGACTCCAGTCTCCCATTATTCAGACATAGCACACGGGTCATTTGTTTACAGCGTTAGTGTTGGATATTATATCTATGACATATACTAGTTGAGTGTACCAATATGGCGGTGCCCTGGGTGTAGTGGGAGGTGACGCCCCGCCTCCTGGGATTATAAGAAGTCACAGCGGGAGACATCTTGTCTCTTCACTGTGGACTCTCAGGCAAGCGTGGTGACTACTGTGTTCCTGTGTGTTCTAATAAACTTATAAAACGTCACCTCGACTCCTCTTCATTTCAAGACGTAACATTTGATGATGAGGATATAGGGTATGGAGAGGGCAGCTACCGCTTTTTGACCATTCCTGGAGGCTCCGGGTGAGCCGCCCATTCCTTGGGCCAGGTGGTACATGGCCTTCGAGAACTACCTCATATCTCTTGACCTCGGTGACCTCGAAAAGTTGCGTGCAAGAGCAATTCTGGTCCACAACTTGGGAATGGAGGGCCAGAGGATCCTGAGCACACTGGGAGGAGGTGACACATTTGATGATCTGGTGAGGTTCATGGCGGGCTATTTTCGTGCCCATGAAAATGCCATAATGAGGTGTATTCAGTTCAGACAGCGATGGCAGAGACCGGGGGAATTAGTGCAGCAGTTTGTGGTGGACCTTCGGCAGCTGGCAGGTGAGTGCAGATTTGGGGCCTTGGAGGAGGAGATGATCCGCAACCAGCTATCGGAGCACGTGGCGTATTCCTCCGCAAGGGTCCATCTGCTGACTCATGCTGGTGTGCTAACACTACTAGCCACCATGGAGCTAGCCCAACAACACAAGGCAGCAGAAAAGATTACAAGGAATCTCGGTGACATGGAAACCCTGCCCAGGAACGAGAAACAGTGGAAGGCACTGGCCTTGGATCCGGACGACGGCAGCGATGATGAATACGCCACTATTGTGAAGATTAGGTCCACCCCCGGGATGCCAAAATGCTACGGCTGTGGATCCAGCAGGCACCACTATGAAGTGAAGGAGTGCGCAGCGAAGGGGAAGCGGTGTGGAAAGTGTGGGTTGTTCCACCACTTCGCCAGAGTCTGCCGAAATTTTGAACAGGAAAACCGGAAGCCAGGAAATGGGGCTTACACTTAGAAGAAACCCACAGTGGTCCATACGGTTTTGCCCAGCACTGACGGGTGCATTCTGTGCAACATTGTGTTAGACGGAGTGCTGGTCCCGCTGTTGATAGATATGGGGTCGGCAACTTCCATTTTGAATTAAACGACGGTGAAGACATTTTTCCCACACTATAGAGTGAGTTGGTTCCAAGGTTGTCATAGCCAGGAGCGGCACTGGGGTTAAGCTCCCAGTGCTTATAAAATGCTTCTTATGGCGTGCGTCTCGAAAAGCCTCTGACAACTAAGTCCAACTCCTAGCCTGCCCATGTGGTTTAGTCTCTAAGCCCGGCGGAACTGCTTTTACTAATAGGAGAAGGGGTGAGGGCGGATCTCTGGCGCCTTAAAACCAGATGCTTCGAGTAGATGGTGGCTCGTCAACCTGGGAAGGTAGCCCATCTAGGGGAAGGAAAACCCTGATTTCAAACCTCTGCTGCCTTGCGGCACACCCGGTCACGGGAAAGGCTTCGGGAGTCAACCCTGAGGAAAAATCCGGAGTCGGAGTCCCTAAGGCAGTTCTCTGTCGTGCTCAACATCGTTCTGGCAGCTCCTGCGACGGCGCTGGTGCCAAACTGTAGCAGCCCTGCTGTTCCTTTGGATTCATCAGTGATGGGGAGAGGGGGGACATGCTGCATGGGCAACATCTTGTCCTCCATATCTTCCTGCCCAGGCTTGAATCCTACCAACGCCCAACGCTGGAAGGTAGAACACCGGATCACTGGAGAGGACACTCCAGCTTCGCCTTTGGCATAGACAAAACACGGGGAATGACAGTTACCAGCTATAAGCCACCGCTCAATTAGCGTAGAGCGCGGCGCCAGGGGTTGTTCCCGACGGTGGGAGGGATCATCGGATCTCACTGGACAGCTACCGCCCGCCTCAAGCTGGGCAGCCCCCAGCCAATAAGGTGTTGTCCCGCCACAGCCTGCTTTCCTCATTGGGTGCATGGGGATGAGGAGAAGTCTGAATGGCAGGCTGAGAACTTTCGCACCAGGCAAGACAAAAAAACAAAAAAGACCAACTCTAAAACTGGGAACTTGGAACGTCCGCACTATGATGACAGGACTCGCTGCTAACCTCAAGGACATCAACGACACCAGGAAGACTGCCATCATCAATAATGAGCTGAAGAGACTGGAAGTAGATATCGCCACTCTCCAGGAAACACGGTTGGCTGACGCAGGCACACTGAGATAGAAGGACTACACGTTCTACTGGCAGGGAAAGAGCAGTGACGAACACGGAGTGGGCTTCGCAGTGAAGAACACCTTGCTGAAGATGGTGGAACCGGGCAGCAAAGGCTCTGCACGACTCCTCACCCTCCGCCTGAACACCACTCAAGGCCCAGTCACCCTCGTCAGTGTGTATGCCCCAACACTGACAGCCACACCAGAGGCAAAAGACGAGTTCTACGAGAATCTCGCAACAACTGTCAGAATCATCCCCAACTCTGAACAACTCATTCTCCTTGGAGACTTCAATGCCAGAGTGGGTGCTGACCACGACTCCTGGCCCTCCTGTCTTGGACCATTTGGCGTGGGCAGAATGAACGACAACGGACAGCGGCTGCTCGAGTTCTGCACTTATCACGATCTGTGCATCACAAACTCGTTCTTCAAGACCAAGCCCCAACACAAGGTTTCCTGGTGACATCTGCGCTCAAAGCACTGGCACCAGCTGGACTTGATCCTGACCAGGCGCACCTCACTGAAGAACGTGCTAATCACCCGTTTGTTCCAGAGTGCAGATTGCGACACAGACCATTCATTGGTGTGTTGCAAGGTCAAGCTGCAGCTGAAGAAATTCCATCGTGCTAGACAGCCTGGAAAGGCACGGATTGACACCAGCAAGATGGCCCAACCAGAACTTGTTGAATGGTTTGCCTCCACCTTTGAGAAGGAACTTGGTGTACCACAAGAAGGAGAATCAGCAAAGCAGAAGTGGGAAGAGCTGCGAAACACCATCCACCGCACAGCCTTGGCTACCTTTGGGAGGAAGACCTCAAAGTCACAGGACTGGTTTGATGCCAAGTTGACCGAGATGACCCCCGTCATTGAAGCCAAGCGCTCAGCTCTTGCCGAGTACAAGAAGTACCCAAACGAGAAGAATTTCCAGATTCTCAGGGCTGCGAGAAGCAAAGTTCAGCAGACTGCTCGGTGCTGTGCCAACGAGTACTGGACTCAGCTCAGCCAAGACATTCAAACCGCTGCCATAACAGGGAACATCCGTGGTATGTACGATGGCATCAAGAAAGCACTTGGTCCGGCTCAAAGCAAGACGGCCCCCCTCAAATCCTCCACTGGGGAGATGATCACAGAAAAGAACAAGCAGATGGAGAGATGGGTGGAGCACTACTCTGACCTCTACTCCAGACAGAACACCGTGACACCGTCAGCCCTTGATGCCATCGATTGTCTGCCATCCATGGACAAACTTGACGCCGAGCCAACCATCGACGAACTCAGCAAGGCCATTGATAGCTTGGCTGCTGGCAAGGCACCCGGCAACGACGGCATACCCCCCGACCTGATCAAGCACTGCAAGACCGCCCTACTGCTGCCATTGCATGACGTCCTCTGCCAGTGCTGGAAGGAAGGTGCCGTACCACAGGACATGAGGGACGCCAAGATCATCACCCTCTACAAAAACAAAGGGGAGAGAAGCAACTGCAACAACTACAGGGGCATCTACCTCCTCAGCGTTGCTGGCAAAGTCTACGCACGAGTTGTTCTCGTTCGTCTACAGAAGCTTGCCGAACGTGTCTACCCCGAGTCTCAGTGTGGCTTCCGCATTGAGCGATCGACGGTAGACATGATATTATCCATCCGCCAACTCCAGGAGAAATGCAGAGAACAGAACATGCCCCTGTACGTTGCCTTCATCGACCTCACCAAAGCGTTCGATCTGGTCAGCAGAGAGGGCCTTTTCAAGATCCTGCCAAAGATAGGATGCCCACCAAAGTTGCAAAGCTTCATCGAATCGTTTCACACCAACATGCAGGGGATAGTGCAGCACAACGGCAATGTCTCAGAGCCATTCAACATACGCAGCGGAGTGAAACAGGGCTGTGTACTTGCGCCAACCCTCTTTGGGATTTTCTTTGCTATGCTCCTGAGGCATGCCTTCAGCACAGCAACAGAGGGAATCTACCTGCATACAAGATCTGACGGCAGGCTTTTCAACCTCGCCCGCCTGAAAGCCAGAACCAAAGTACGCGAGGCTCTAATCAGAGACATGCTGTTCGCAGACGACGCTGCAGTCGCAACCCACACATAGCAGGAGCTTCAGACCCTGATGGACCGCTTCTCCCAGGCATGCAAGGACTTCGGGCTTACCATCAGCCTGAAGAAGACTAACGTCTTGGCGCAAGGCACGAAAGCACCACCAACCATCACCATCGACGACTACGAGCTGTACGAGGTTTAAGAGATTTACGCAAAAAAGCAGGAAAAAAATGTTTAAAAAAATGATGATTTTATAGCAGATTTTTTGCATGTACATTTTTGACTCGAAGGTGCCCAAAGGGTGCAAAGTTGTAATTCTGACTCAACATAAAAAATACCAATGCAATGAAATTGGTGTTGCTGCTAGTTTTTGACATAGCCAAGACTCTAATCACCAGCAATGTCCCATCCCCCAACTATTCATTTTATAAAGAATATCATATTTTGCAGGGGTTTTTTCATAAAACAAGTGGCATCATGTATTCAAATTGGCATTTAAAGGGTTAATAATGTGGAACATCCTTCTTTAGTAGTTTTCCTTTAATTGGGCTCACATGGCAAACTAATTATGACAGGTGTCTGAGATTGATGTCAGTGATCATAGAGCCCTGAGACTCAATACCATCCATGAGTTTAAATGAAAAACAAAAAACTGAATGTTTAAGACACTAAAATCTTATATACATATTAATTTGGAGCATGGCGTAAACATGCATTTTCTAATGTCAGCATTTCATTTTGAACAAAACTAGTGAAATTTGACATTTCTACTGTATTCTACCAGATTCCACTTTTTTCCCCATTGTCGGTTGATGCATGAAATTCTCATCTTTGCCAGTTATATTATGGAGCCCTGTGACCACCAGGGGGATCCAAGAGTGACGAGTGTGTGTTTGTGGGGGGGAGTGTTACTCGGTCCCATGCTCACCTCACCTTACCTCACTTTGGTCTTCAGAAAAGAGTGTGTGTGTGTGTGTGAATGTGTGTGTGTGTGTGTGTGTTTAGTTCAGTTCAGTTCATTTCCAGCAGCAGACCTACAGGTCATAAAGTATGTGACCTGGTGCTGTCTGCAAATGCACTTGTCACACGTCGTGCAGGTGGAAGAAGATCTACTTTTTTTGGCCTATTGTTGTCCACACCATCCTTGCAGCGATTGTAGTCAGTGATAATTTGTTCTCTGCACTTCTCATCCAGTTCTCTGTACCTGAATGTAGTGCTGCGTCTCAGCATGAGATGGAGACCTGACTTGCCTGTTTTTTGCTGCCCACCCACTGGTAGGATGAGCAGGATCCATGGTATTCTCTCCACTTTCAGAGGAATTGCCAGAGACACTCACTGAAGTAGAAGACTTCAGTGAGGAATCCACATCAGATTCCCCCTCAAAGCTTGTTTCATCTTTAGACAATCAGTCTTGCAGCTCGGTTGCAGATGACAGTTGCATTACAATCTCTAACGCTTCTAAAGTACAGAAATGCCTCTTCATACCTTCTCTTGTTCTTTCCTCTCGCGCGTTGCTGCTGGTCTTTCTCATTCTCTTGTTGAGCCCTCAGCCAAGCTGCAAATTTATAACTGCTATGAACGTAGCCAGGTGCAGAAATACTTGGACACTTGTTATTGTCTTCTCCACAACGTTATCAACAACATCTTTGAGTCATGACCCCCGTGCAAGGGCAGGGGTCATGACTTCAATCAGGTTCATTTTGTCTGTCTACTTCAAAGACAAAGGAAACACATCCCTAAACATGTACATACCCACATGATAAATAATCTCAAGAATCCATGTTGTATCCTGCTTTAATGTTTTATTCACTACTGATATGAACAGTGCACAAGCGCACACGTGCACGCGCACGCGCGCACACACACACACGCACACACACACACACACACACACACACGTCACTCTTAGATGCCCCACGGTGGTCACAGGGCTCCAAAATATAAGTGGCAAATAAAAGAGTTTCATGCAATAGGAAAAAAGTGTAATCTAGTAGAATACAGTAGAAATTTCACTAGTTCTGTTCAAACTGAAATGCTGACATTACAGAATGCATGTTTATACGTTGGATTTTTAAGTGAAAAATAAAAAGCATTTTCAATGGAAGTCAATGGTGTCAAGGCAGGGGTTGAGGCCACGTCCTCACCTTATGTTATAGTTTATATTCCTTATCACCAGGACATGTTATCCAGCCCACATCCTCACTTTAACTTTATTTTCTGGGATTTTCTGTATTTATCATTATTTATTAAAGTCATGGTTATGTTTTACTATCTGTTAGAATAAAATTGAATTAAATGAGACTGAGTCAAAATTTCAATAGGCAGATTCTGAGTTATGAGCCATTTATTTCTGGCCAGGAGAGAGTGTACATCGAACTGCCCAACAGAGTCACCCATGCACCTCTCTGACCATACATTCTGAGCTTGGTATTTTTATAGCTCTAAGAATAGATAAACAAAGAGGGAGATGTCCTTGTGGCATCTCTGGAGAGAAGCAAAGTGTCTATGAATCTAATCTTCATGAATCGGGAGTTTTAGCACATTCCTCAGTCACAGAAACTTAGCAGAGCAAGTCAATAAAACAAAGAGATTATCAGTGTAGCCTGGGTCATCCTTTATATCTCTGCTGACCTGCCCTCACATGCATTCACACGCACACCAGACTCTGGGGCATGAAAGCCATACAGAATAACTGTTCATACAACGCATCAAAAATATATCAGACATAAAATATGAAAGAATAACATAAAGGAATACTGACCTGGCATCAGCCCGGTTGATGACAGCTGAGCCTCGTGCACAGATTCTTAGAATCTTGTGATTGGGGCTCGGCGGAGGAACTAACCGAGGCCACAGCTGGACAGGAGCCGGATCGGAGCCCAACTACAGCGGCGGTAGGAGGCGGGGATCAGTGGAGGAGCTGCCAGGGCCCCAGCTGAATAGGAGCCAGATCAGAGCTCAATTACAGTGGCGGGGCTTGGCGGAGGAACTACTGAGGAAGACGGCGGTATGCGGCGGGGCTCAGCGGAGGAGCTACCGGGAACCCAGCTGGACAGGAGCTGGATAGGAGCTCAACTACAGCGGCGGTGGGCAGCGAGGCTCAGTGGAGGAGCTGCCAGTGCCCCGGCTGGACAGGAGCCGGATCAGAGCTCAATTACAGCGGCGGTAAGCAGCGGGACTAGCAGCGGAGGGGGCTAGCTGAGGCCCCAGCTGGATTCAAGGGTTTTTTTTTTGTTTTTGTTTTTTTTTGTTACTTATTTGTACCCGTAGGTAGACTTGGTTTGCAGTCTGATGACAAGCCACCGGCTGCTGGTCGCTGCGTGCGCGAGCGCCCTAAACCTACATGTTTTTGGTGTGCGGGAGGAAACCGGAGAAATCCCGGAGTAAACCCGCGCAACACGGGGAGAACATGCAAACTCCACACAGCTCACTGTTGGTCGGGGGCTGGGATCGAACCCACGATCTCATGATCCCCGCGATCCCCCGGCTGAGGGTAAAACTGTGCTGCCACAGTGCTAAACCACTGCGCCACCGTGCAGCCAGCGGTAGGTTGGCTGGATCAGATACCGGCGACACCAGCAGAGATTGTTTTATTATCATCAGGTCAGTGACAAAATGCCACCAAAGAAGGAGGAAATGGAAGAGATTAAAAAGAGATTAAAAAATCTCTGAACTTCATGTCAGAAGAACTGACCAAAGTGGCCAATCAACAGTCTAAACTATTAGGGCTAATGGAGGAAGTCCAAGAATTGAAATTAACAATCAAGGAAAGAGACAAAAAAAATTTGCAGACTTGGAGCGACGCATTGAGGATCTTGAACAATATTCTCGTATGGATGATTTAATTATTAGTGGACTAGACATTGAATACCAATCATATGCCAACATATGCCAACATGCTACAGCAGGAATGACAGGTGAGGAGGCTCCCCTAAGTGAATCGGTCTCCCTGGAAAACCTGGTGCTTCAGTTACTTGAAAGCAGAAACATAAAGGTTGAAGTAAATGCAATTTCAGCCTGTCATACTTTACCCAGAAAGGATAATAAAACAAAGAAATCAGTTGTGATGCACTTTGTGAACAGAAGGGTAAAGAATGACATACTGAGGCAGGCCAGAAAGCTATGGGGGACAGAAGTTTACTTAAATGAACATTTAACAAAGACTAATGCTGAAATAGCATGGCAAGCACGGATGCTGAAAAGACAAAACAAGATACAAGCAACATGGACAAGAAACTGGAGAGTTTGGATCAAACTAAATGGAACACCTGAAGAAGCAAAGGCCATAATAATAAGAGAACTCACTGACTTAAATAAATATAGATGAACACTGATTAAGAAAATTAAGAGACTACGATAATCCATATCCACACGCACGGCAAGAACAGTTCTTTTGTGACATACCATGTCAATGTACTTTAAAAAAACAAAACAATACAAAAAACTTATGACTGACTTTAGTAGACATCAATCATCCTCAGTTGGAGGAAGTCATTTAACACAGAGTGAGGAAATTCAGACTCTGAAAATATGCCATTATGCTGAACATAAACCACAAGAGATGGAGAATGATATTGATCCTGATAACCACTTCTTCAACAATATTCATAAACACTGTGAATATTATACTGAAAAGCAATTCAAAAGTCAAGTGCAATTAGATGGTAAACTATCAATAATACACTTCAACAGCAGAAGTCTTAACAAAAACTTTCCACAGATTCAGGACTATTTAAAACAGCTAGATAGAAAATTTACAGCTATCACAGTCTCTGAAACTTAGCTCAAAGAAGAGCAGGCTTCTCTGATGGCAACAGAGGGATATGAGATGTTTTATATTAATAGATCTCAAAAAAAGGGTGGTGGTGTTGCACTGTATATTGATGACCTGTATAGGTGTAAACTTGTCAATGGAATGTCCTTTGCACTACCAGGGATTCTAGAATGTGTTACTGTTAAGACTGACCAAGATAAAACAAAAAATCTAATTATAAGTTGTATAAATAGAATGCCGGGAACTTGCTTTGAGACATTCAGAGATAAGTTAGTCAAGCTGTACAATAATATAACTAATAAGAAAATGGTTGTAATCTGTGGCGACTTCAATATTGATTTACTAAATCCATTTCAACAAAATGTAATTACAGAGTTCATGAATTCTTTGTACAGTATGAGTCTATATCCCACAATAACACATCCCAGTAGAATCACAGTTCACACTGTTACACTTATTGATAACTTGTTTGTTAATGTTATTGATAAGAAAATAGAAAGTGGATTATTGATAAATGACATAAGTAACCATTTGCCAGTCTTTGCACTTATTCATGGCCACACGGGGGTCAATACAGAAAAAACTTTAAAATTTTTCAGATACAAATCACAAAATGCAATCAGTTCTTTTAAAGAAGCCCTGTTGAAGCAAGACTTGACAAAAGTCTATGTATCAGATGTAAACAAAGCCTATGACACATTCATGAACATTGTAACCACTCTTTATGAAAAAAATTGTCTATTATTAAAGAAAATGCTTAAACAGAAATTTGTCGACAAGCCATGGTTAACCAAAGGATTTCAAAAAGCGTATAAAAAGAAAAATTCATTATATAAAGCTTTTCTAAAGAAATGGACAAAAGAAGCAGAGCAGTGGTATAAAACATACAAAAATAAGTTAATATATATAATGAGATGTAGCAAAAGAGACTATTACAGTAAAGAACTGGAGAAAAACAGAGATAGCATTAAAAATACATGGACAATACTGTCATGGTCTGAGCACTGATTCTGTCCACGCTCAGGCTGTTCAGTATTTCCCTGTGTCATCCCATTTTGGGCCATGTTTATGGCCTCTAGGGCTTTTATTGTGACAGTGTCACAGCGGGACTTCCGGCTGTCAGAGTCAGTTGCACCGTGACAGCTGAGTCACATTCCATTGATTACTTTCTCATTTCCTGATTATGGTTGTGCCTTATTTAAGGGAGCAGCTGAGGTTACTCCTGGCTGCGACCTCGCATAATTTTGGTTCCCCACAACATTTGGCTGGAGTCCCTAACCCCAGCTCCAGTCACCCTTTGATTCATCGTGTTTCCGTAAGTTTAATTCCTAGTCTGTGTATATCGTTATAGTGTCTTTGCTATAGCCATTGTTCTTATTTTTGCCCCATGTGGCTGTTTATTTGTCATTTGTAGTTCTTGTTAATAAATATGCAAACTCATCAGCTGGCCTATAGCATCTCATTAATGGCCCACGAGGGCCATTCATGACAAATACTTAACAATATTCTTGGAAATAAAAACAAATACCAGCTACCCAATCTTTCAAAAAAAAAAAAAAAAAAAACAACAACTCAGCGTGTGAATGCAGTCTCACCTGCAGATGAATTTAATAATTTTTTTGCTAACATTGGTCCTAATTTGGCTTGAGAAATACCCATTACGGCATCTACAGGTGATACAATAAGCAAAAACATTGCTATAAAAGACTCCATTTTCATAAAGAACAGAGAGATAGATAGATAGATAGATAGATAGATAGATAGATAGATAGATAGATAGATACATACATACATACATACATACATACATACTTTATTTCAAACAAAAAGTAAAACAAAAACAAAGCAAATGACAAATGCAATAAAGTAACAGTATACAGTGTTCGAAAGGGAGAAGGAAGAAGTGAACACTTATTAATTCCAACTCCTCTTTTCCATAAATACACCCATGTGAATTATATACAAATTACCACATTTAAGACCCCAAGTAAACAATTAACTATATTTTGTACATATCAACATTAACACCCATCCATCCTAACATACATTGATGTCCATACATCAAAACCAGCCTCAAACAGCACAGATATACACAGTACTGTCCCACCCACCATTCCATAGTGTCCCAGAGTGAGCACAGACGAGAGTGAGGTCATTGAAATTGTTAAATCGTTTAAAAGTAAAACATCTACGGATTGTGATGGTATGGACATGCTTTTAGTCAAAATTATCATTGAATGCTTAGTGACGCCACTGACGTATATTTGTAATCTGTCTCTCCAAACAGGTATATTTCCCAGTGCAATGAAAATAGCTAAAGTAATTCTGATATATAAGATGGGTGACAGAGGGGAACTTTCAAACTGTAGACCTATTTCACTATTGCTGCAATTTTCTAAGATACTCGAAAAAATATTCTGTGAGAGAACTGACAACTTCAGAATGAAGAATAATTTATTGTGTGAGCAGCAATATGGGTTCAGACACAAGAGGACAACTGCATTTGCTCTAAAGGAATTTATAGAAAAAATATCAACTACCGTTGAAAATAAAGAGTATTTAGTTGGGGTATTCCTGGATCTTAAAAAAGCTTTTGATACATCCATCCATCCATCCATCTTCTACCGCTTTTCTGGAGGTCCGGGTCGCGGAGGCAGCAGTTCAAGCAGAGAAGGCCAGACTTCCCTCTCCGCAGCCACCTGCTCCAGCTCTTCAGAGGGGATACCAAGGCGTTCCCAGACCAGCTGGGAGACATAGTCTCTCCACCGAGTCCTGGGTCTGCCCCGGGGTCTCCTCCCAGTGGGACGTGCCTGAAACACCTCAAGTGGGAGGCATCCAGGAGGCATCCTAATCAGATGCCCATACCACCTCAACTGACTCCTTTCAATGTGGAGGAGCAGCGGTTCTACTCTGAGCCTCTCCCGGATGACTGAGCTCCTCACCCTATCTCTGAGGGTGAGTCCAGCAATCCTACGGAGAAAGCTCATTTCAGCCGCTTGTATCCGCGATCTCGTTCTTTCGGTCATTACCCAAAGCTTGTGACCATAGGTGAGAGTAGGAATGTAGATTGACTGGTAAATCGACAGCTTTGCCTTAGAACTAAGCTCCCTCTTCACCACAACAGACCGGTACAACGTCCGCATCACTGCAGATGCTGCTCCAATCCGTCTGTCGATCTCTCGCTCCATTTTCCCCTCACTCGTGAACAAGACCCCAAGATACTTAAACTCCTCCACTTGGGGCAGGAGCCTGTCCCCAACCCGGAGAGGACAATCCACCTTTTTCCGGCTGAGGACCATGGACTCGGACTTGGAGGTGCTGATTCTCATCCCAGCCGCTTCACACTCAGCGGCAAACCGTCCCAGCAAGAGCTGTAGGTCATTGCTGGATGAAGCCAACAGGACAACATCATCTGCAAACAACAGAAATGAGATCCTGTGGTCACCAAGCATGACACCCTCCATTCCCTGGCTGCGCCTAGAAATCCTGTCCATAAAAATTATGAACAGGATCGGTGACAAAGGGCAGCCCTGGCGGAGTCCAACTCTCACTGGGAATGACTCCGACCGAGTGTTGGCAATACGAACCAAACTCTCACAACGGTCGTACAGAGACCGAATAGCTCGTAACAACAAGCCTGATACCCCATACTCCCGAAGCACCCCCCACAAAAATCCACGAGGGACGCGGTCAAATGCCTTCTCCAAGTCCACAAAACACATGTAAACTGGTTGGGCAAACTCCCACGAACCCTCAAGAATTCTCAAGAGGGTAAAGAGCTGGTCCGATGTCCCACGGCCAGGACGAAAACCACATTGCTCCTCCTGAATCCGAGGTTCGACCAACGGCCAGACTCTCCTCTCCAGTACCTTGGCATAGACCTTCCCAGGGAGGCTGAGGAGTGTGATCCCTCTAAAGTTGGAGCACACCCTCCGGTCCCCTTTTTTGAAGAGAGGAACCACCACCCCGGTTTGCCATGCCAAAGGCACTGCCCCCGACCTCCACGCAATGTTGCAGAGGCATGTCAACCATGACAACCCAACAACATCCAGGGCCTTGAGGTACTCAGGGCAAATCTCGTCCACCCCTGGGGCCCGGCCACCAAGGAGATTTTTAACCACCTTGGCGACCTCAGCCCCTGTGATAGGCGAGTCATCCCCCTCGTCCCCAAACCCTGCTTCCTCTGTGGAAGGCGTATCAGTGGGATTGAGGAGATCCTCGAAGTATTCCTTCCACCGCCCGACGATATCCCCAGTTGAAGTCAACAGTGTCCCATCCGCACCATACACAGTGTGGACGGGGAGCTGCTTTCCCCTCCTGAGCCGCCGAACAGTTTGCCAGAATCTCTTTGAAGCCGACCGAAAGTCTTGTTCCATGGCCTCACCGAACTCCTCCCATACCCGTGTTTTTGCTTCAGCAACCACCCGAGCTGCACTCCGCTTGGCCTGCCGGTACACCTCAGCTGCTTCGGGAGTCCCACAAGCCAACCAAGCTTGATAGGACTCCTTCTTCAGCTTAATGGCCCCCCTCACCACTGGTGTCCACCACTTGGTTCGGGGGTTGCCACCACGAGATGCACCGACCACCTTGCGGCCGCAGCTCTGGGCCGCCGCTTCAACAACAGAGGTGGAGAACATGGCCCATTCAGACTCCATGTCTCCAGACTCCCTCGGAATGTGGTTGAAGTTCTTCCGGAGGTGGGAGTTGAAGACCTCCCGGACAGGGGCCTCAGCCAGACGCTCCCAGCACACCCTCACTATACGTTTGGGTCTACCAGGTCTGAATGGCTTCCTCCCCTGCCATCGGATCCAGCTCACCACCAGGTGGTGATCAGTTGACAGCTCTGCACCTCTCTTTACTCGGGTGTCCAAGACATACGGTCGCAGGTCTGATGATACGATAACAAAATCGATCATCGACCTGCGACCTAGGGTGTCCTGGTGCCAGGTGCACATATGGACACCCTTATGCTTGAACATGGTGTTCGTTATGGACAGACTGTGGTTAGCACAGAAGTCCAATAACTGAACACCACTCGGGTTCAGATCGGGCAGGCCGTTCCTCCCAATCACCCCTCTCCAGGTTTCACTGTCGTTGCCCACATGCGCATTGCTTTTGATACAGTGGATCATAAATTATTATTAAAGAAACTACAAAATTATGGTATTGGGGTAGCACTGTCCTGGTTTTGTAGTTACTTAAAGAACAGATATCAGTATGTATGTGTAGGTAGAAAAAACTCACAGTTACTGAAGGTTACTTGCGGAGTCCCACAGGGTTCAGTTTTGGGGCCATTGTTATTCAATATGTATATAAATGATATATGTAAAGTTTTGGAAAAAATGGATTTAATATTGTTTGCAGATGACACTAATTTATTATGTAGTGGAAGCAGTTTGGAACAACTTTTGGATACACTGGGAAAGGAATTAGGAAAACTTAAACTGTGATTTGATTCAAACAAATTAACGCTCAATTTAAGTAAGACAGAATTTATAATTTTTAACAACCATCACAACAACTCAGTATCTAAACACAGTGTAAATGATGTAGAGATTGAAAGGGTATCCGAAATTAAATTTCTTGGAGTAATAATTGATAATAAACTGTGTTGGAAGTCACATATTAATTACATTAAAGGTAAAATATCCAAATCAATCGCAATACTACACAGAGTGAAATATTTGCTGAATCAACCCACACTATATACTTTGTATCATTTATTAATACTCCCATACATGACATATTGTACTGAAGTATGGGGAAATACATATAAAGCAAATATATATCCAATTTTTATGCTTCAGACGAGAGCTATTAGAATAATAAACAAAGCTGCTTACAGGGAACCAACAAACCCACTTTTCTTAAATTAAAAGCTCTCAAGTTGAAAGATCTAGTTGACTTTAAAACTGCAGTAATAATGTTTAAAGTGAAGAATCTATCACTGCCCGCAAATATCCAAAAGTTGTTCCAAATAAGGGAGAAACAATATCATTTCAGAGGAACATGTATATTTCAAAAACCTTCAGTGAGAACTGCTACCAAGCAACACTGTGTCTCAGTGCAAGGAGTCAGACTGTAGAATGCTTTTGGCCCTGAATTAAAATCATGTACAACGCTTGGACAATTTAAACAAAAACTAAAGGAAGAAATACTCCAAACATATATACAAGATGACATGTAAAATCATATAAGAATTATCATATTCAGTCTGTGTTGTGCTGTTGCTTAGGTTTTTTTTGTGGGGCGGGGGGGGGGGGGTTGTCACGTTTTGTCTTAGCTTTGTTCTGAATTGTAATCACTCCTGTTTTGTTTTTCTTTTGAATTCTTGGATGGAATATGCATCCGACTCCGGTTCCAGTTCCGCCGGACCGGCTGCGCCACATGAGTTGGCTGCCTTTTGCAACTGCCTTTTTTTTTATCTTCCTTCTTCTTTCTACACCTTTCACTCTATATATATATCACGGACACACAGATCGCTCCAAAGGTCTCCCGAGTCGGCGGACGGAGCCACTGTTCACAGCAGGAGATGATACAGCAGGGAAGAGCTAGCTGGCACTCAACCGCCACCCGGTGCTAACGGAGAAACTCGACATACCGAGGAACTGTAGCGAAAACGACGCGGGTGCCGGGCTGGAGTTTAGGCGGCGTGCAAGAAATATAAGACAGAATAATAAAGAGCGATGGTAAGAACCAAGGAGACCGCCCGTAAATCTACTGGAGGAAAAAGCCCCCCAGGAAGCAGCTAGCCACCAAGGCTGCTCGGAAAAAGCACTCCGGCCACCGGCGGAGTGAAGAAGCCTCAACATTACAGGCCCAGTACCGTGGCTCTGAGAGAGATCCGTCGCTACCAGAAATCCACGGAGCTGCTCATCCGTAAGCTGCCCTTCCAGCGCCTGGTGAGGGAGATCGCTCAGGACTTCAAGACCGACCTGCGCTTCCAGAGCTCCGCCGTCATGGCTCTGCAGGAGGCCAGCGAGGCCTACCTGGTGGGTCTCTTCGTGGACACCAACCTGTGCGCCATCCACGCCAAGAGGGTCACCATCATGCCCAAAGACATCCAGCTGGCCCACCGCATCCGCAGAGAGAGAGCTTAGACTTTCTGCTGCACATTCACCAACCACAATGCTCCGCACTGTGTGTATATACAGTATATATATATATATATATATATATATATATATATATATATAGTAATATGTACATATGTATACTAGCTGTTCTTG
Source organism: Pholidichthys leucotaenia (assembly GCA_020510985.1). Taxonomy (NCBI): domain Eukaryota; kingdom Metazoa; phylum Chordata; class Actinopteri; order Cichliformes; family Pholidichthyidae; genus Pholidichthys; species Pholidichthys leucotaenia. The sequence goes on from CM035837.1 coordinate 21,715,715, forward strand.
TTTTTTCTTGCCTTCTGATTGTTGCTCTGAGTGTTGCTATCCCTGTGCTGTTGCAATCCTGGAATTTCCCCATTGTGGGACTAATAAAGGCTTATCTTATCTTATCTTAATATGGGTGGGAAATATGGAAATACAGTGATCCCTCGCTACTTCGCGCCTCACCTTTCGCGCCCTCAGTGCATCGTGGATTTTTCAAAAATATTCATCAAAAATTCAAAATTGAGAAAAAATGGGCGGGCGCTAGCAGAAGGCAGGGAGACTACATTAGAACATCAGGTATCAACACGGAGAGCCCACACAACTCAAAATCCACCTCTCTGTTCGCTGTTCTCGTGTTGGCTTGGCTCGGGAATCTCGCAAGCTGATTGGCCGAGACGTTTTACCCAGCTTCTCTCCCTGCCGAGCGTCCATACCCAGCGAAGGAAGACCGCATTCATTGTTCTTCATCGCTCGTGTTGCTTAGTCTTGCCGCGTGGAACTTTTCGCTGTTCTCTTGTGCCTTTTTGTGCAAAATAGTCTTCCCGTCGAGCCACTACGCTGCCTCCTGCAGCTTCTCCAGCTCTATCGGAAGCTGCCCTCGACGATGCTGCGCCTCTAGCACCTGACGATGAGGCGTCACCTGAGGAGCAGTAAAGCTCTCATTAACCTGTGCAGTAAATCATCTTCATCTTGAGTTACGTATCTTGTTATAAGAATAAAAGAGTTCTAAAAACATATTTATGTACACTTTATTTACATCTACGTATGTATGTACACTTACACACACACACACACGTATCATATGAGAGAGAGAGTGAGAGAATGAACGTACGTATTATTTATGGGTGACGTCATTAGGGGTGACGCTACTTCGCGGTTTTTCACTTTTCGTGGTCGGTTCTGGAACCCATTAACCGCGATAAGTGAGGGATCACTGTATAAGCTGCGGCTTCAGCCATCACCCATTCGGATAACTTATGTTGAACTGTACAATCAGAGGAGTTATTGTTTAATTTGACCTTGCTAGATTTTTTCCCCTTTGTTATATTATTCTGTTCCTTTCTTTTAATCTTTACTTTTAATCTATCCGAAATAAAGGTTCATTCATTCACACATATGAAAGTATCCTACAAGGAATGCACATACAGAATAAACATCAGACATGAAATAGAAATGTCATGGAATAATATATGAATAATATAACAATAATATGGAATTTTTCTATCATATTCCCCCCTTTGATGCTTAATAAAGCATCACAATTAAAAGAAAAATAATCAAACAAAGTGGTAGTAAAGTCAATTGAAAAATAATGAATAATGATATAAAGATATATACAGTGGGGCAAAAAAGTATTTAGTCAGCCACCAATTGTGCAAGTTCTCACACTTAAATGATGAGAGAGGTCTCCAATTTTCATCATAGGTATACCTCAACTATGAGAGATAAAATGAGAAAAAAAAATCCAGAAAATCACATTGAAGGATTTGTAAAGAATTTATTTGCAAATTATGGTGGAAAATAAGTATTTGGTCACCTACAAACAAGCAAGATTTCTGGCTCTCACAGACCTGTAACTTCTTCTTTAAGAGGCTCCTCTGTCCTCCACTCGTTACCTGTATTAATGGCACCTGTTTGAACTCATTATCAGTATAAAAGACACCTGTCCACAACCTCAAACAGTCAGACTCCAAACTCCACTATGGCCAAGACCAAAGAGCTGTCAAAGGACACCAGAAACAAAATTGTAGACCTGCACCAGGCTGGGAAGACTGAATCTGCAATAGGTAAGCAGCTTGGTGTGAAGAAATCAACAGTGGGAGCAATTATTAGAAAATGGAAGACATACAAGACCACTGATAATCTCCCTCGATCTGGGGCTCCACGCAAGATCTCACCCCGTGGGGTCAAAATGATCACGAGAACGGTGAGCAAAAATCTCAGAACCACATGGGGGGACCTAGTCAATGACCTGCAGAGAGCTGGAACCAAAGTAAAGGCTATCATCAGTAACACACTACGCCGCCAGGGACTCAAATCCTGCAGTGCCAGACGTGTCCCCATGCTTAAGCCAGTACATGTCCAGGCCCGTCTGAAGTTTGCTAGAGAGCATTTGGATGATCCAGAAGAGGATTGGGAGAATGTCATATGGTCAGATGAAACCAAAACAGAACTTTTTGGTAAAAACTCAACTTGTCGTGTTTGGAGGAGAAAGAATGCTGAGTTGCATCTAAAGAACACCATACCTACTGTGAAGCATGGGGGTGGAAACATCATGCTTTGGGGCTGTTTTTCTGCAAAGGGACCAGGACGACTGATCCGTGTAAAGGAAAGAATGAATGGGGCCATGTATCGTGAGATTTTGAGTGAAAACCTCCTTCCATCAGCAAGGGCATTGAAGATGAAACGTGGCTGGGTCTTTCAGCATGACAATGATCCCAAAAACACCACCTGGGCAATGAAGGAGTGGCTTCGTAAGAAGCATTTCAAGGTCCTGGAGTGGCCTAGCCAGTCTCCAGATCTCAACCCCATAGAAAATCTTTGGAGGGAGTTGAAAGTCCGTATTGCCCAGCGACAGCCCCAAAACATCACTGCTCCAGAGGAGATTTGCATGGAGGAATGGGCCAAAATACCAGCAACAGTGTGTGAAAACCTTGTGAAGACTTACAGAAAACATTTTACCTCTGTCATTGCCAGCAAAGGGTATATAACAAAGTATTGAGATGAACTTTTGTTATTGACCAAATCCACCATAATTTGCAAATAATTTCTTTAAAAATCAGACAATGTGATTTTCTGGATTTTTTTTCCTCATTTTGTCTCTCATAGTTGAGGTATACCTATGATGACAATTGGAGACCTCTCTCATCTTTTAAGTGAGAGAACTTGCACAATTGGTGGCTGACTAAATACTTTTTTGCCCCACTGTATGTGTAAAGGTCTACATGTTGTTATGTGTCTTTGCAGACTAGCAGCAATTGTATGAGGTACTTTAAACTTAAACAAGGAACGTGTGTAGCAACAAAAGTGAATATGTCATTAAAAGTGAATATGTGTAGTGATAAGTGTGAATATAATCAAAATCAATTTAAACAGTCAGATAAGAATGTAGAAAACGATATGGAAAAACTCAAAATAGATTTAGACAATATTGCAAACTTTACACTCCTTAGGCTAGTATAGCCCTTTCACCATCCTCATCATCTGCGGCAATTGTATGAAGACATATCACTAAGTTTACATGAACCAGCCTCATCATCATATTACGGACACAAGGATTCACACAGGAAAAGACCAAAATTATCACTATAAAGATCACTGACAAATTCATGATGAGACTTCTCCATGGAGAGTATCACCAACTTAAAGCGTACCTATGGTGGTCGTGAAAAAAAAGATATTATATTGAGCCCCTGTCTCACGTTCTAGTTCAAGTTTAAGTTGAAATTCACGTTCAAAGCAATTTGATATAAATCCATTGCTGATCTGCTGGTTCAGCTATGTCAGCAAAACATGGGTACAGCCATACTAGCGGCTACATGGACTTCCAGGACGCTTCCTGTGACGCAATTTCGTTGACACCGTGATCTGGATCAGTATTGGCTGAGCCTCGAGTACCCGGATGTGGAGCGGCTTCGGGGATATTCAAATTCAAACGTTTATTTCAAACTCAGGATTCATATTAAATGCAGAACTAAAACGAGTAGAAAATAAATAAATGTTTAAATTCAGCGAGCCGTCTTTTCTCCTCTTCACTTCCGCCCTCCCAAGAGAGCAGATGCTTTTTCCTTCTCTCTTGCTCTGACTTTTTTTTCCTTCCCCCCAACTACTGGATCCCAGCTTGCTGTTGTCTGTCTGCGTCTAACTGCGACCGTCGAAAGAAAGAAATTATGGAGTTAATAAGCTGGGCTTTGAACACAATTGACACTATTTTTTCAACAAGGAAAAGTGCTCCGGGGGAAGCTGTCTGCCCCGCAGGAACGGCTCCAGCGGGCTATTTACGTGACACAAGTAATTGGAAGATCTTGTGTCTCACTAATCTCTCTATCGAAGATATTGAAGATTTGTATGTCTTCGTGATAATGGTGATCGGGATCTTTCTGATTGGAACTGGGATTGTCCTGGTGTACCGCAAATTGCTGAAGATGGATACAACCTATCAAAATGCTGGCCAGGCGAGGTGCATCTGTCAAATTGAAAAATTGGAGAAGACCCTGATAGCGACAAATGGAGAACTGTCTCGGAAGGTGGATTACATCATGGTCTCGCTTAGGTCTTTCCACGATGGATTTAAAGCCCCGCAATGAAGGATTAAGTACTGAATCTACAGAAGAAATAAAAAGCCTTCTCTGTGATCAGTCCGATTTGGCTCAATTTCCCCATGAAAATTCCTCCTGGCTGTCTGCAGTCTGTGTTTTCAAAATCATCGAGCACAAGGCCTTGGACAGCCATCTGGACAGCCTGCCCAGATAATCGCAAGGACGATCGGCGGCAGCCAGACAAAACATCTCCTGCCAAGTGCCCTTGTTGTTCTCTTATTATCATCAACATTGCTTCAACAGCGCACACACATTGATCCATGAACTGAATAAAGATACACACACTGCTCTCTTGTGTCTTGTGTCTTGTGAATCCTGTCTTGCGTATGTGCATCGAGAGCTTTTTTTTTCTTGTAATCATAATATTGATCATAATATTGATTGATTATGCAACCAGTATTCTGAATCAATGATTTTTTTGCTCCTTCCTATTGTTCCTCGTATTATTCTTATTCTTATGCTACCTGTACCCTCTATCCTGTTGGCAGGCGCGTCCCCGATGCAGCCGTGTCACTGGAAATGCAGGTTCATTTTCTATGTCAAGTCAAATTCTCTCGTATGTTATCAGTGATCTGTTAATGTACTTGGCAATAAATCTTTTCTGATTCTGATTCTGATTTCTGATCTGAGCTCGTAAATGCCGATGATTGTAAAACTGCGATCTGAGTACCCGGATGTGGAGCGGCTTCGGGGATATTCAAATTCAAACGTTTATTTCAAACTCAGGATTCATATTAAATGCAGAACTAAAACGAGTAGAAAATAAATAAATAAATGTTTAAATTCAGCGAGCCGTCTTTTCTCATCTGAGCTCGTAAATGCCGATGATTGTAAAACTGCGATCTGAGTACCCGGATGTGGAGCGGCTTTGGGGATATTCAAATTCAAACGTTTATTTCAAATTCAGGATTCATATTAAATGCAGAACTAAAACGAGTAGAAAATAAATAAATAAATGTTTAAATTCAGCGAGCTGTCTTTTCTGATCTGAGCTCATAAATGACGATGATTGTAAAACTGCGATCTGAGTACCCGGATGTGGAGCGACTTCGGGGATATTCAAATTGAAACGTTTATTTCAAACTCAGGATTGTGATTAATATGACCATTTGCATTCTTTTCATGTCATTTCATTAAAAGTACAACAATAACCTTCTATAGCAGGGCACACGCCCCGACAGGTGGCAGTTAATTGACCAAGAACCATTCTATTTTGTGTCATAAATTTTATAAATGGTTGTAGCCTATAATTAAGTGTTTCAATCCATAAGGTGTTTTTGCCCACTCTCACTCGAGGAAACAGTGAATGACGGACCCTCACTCCTGTGCTTTCCATCTGAAATTGCTCTGGTACATCTGTGCCCCAAATGGCATCATGTAACAAAAAGGGTAGCATCCTGTGGTAAAAAGCATCTCTCTACACCCTGCCCACCTGGCCTGTCGACATAATGAGGGTACAATCAGCAGTCAAAACGGGGTACACAACCCTGCCCAATTCCTGGCCAGGTGTGGGTATGCCCAACGACCACTATCCCCCCTTTGACAATGTAGATCTTTGGAATAATACTTCCTCGCTTCGTTGGTCAAGCAGGTAGCAGTACAGGGGAGAGACGCACTGTAAGCCGTTGCACACTTAGAGAGTGTTAAGCTACCCAAAGGGACATCACCGCTTCAGAAAAGAGGAATTCCCTGACGAAATTAACCTTGCCTTTGCAGAGTAAGGAGTGTCATTATTTTTCCAATCAGTGGAGTGATAAGTGTTCAATTCAATTCAATTCAACTTTATTTATATAGCGCCATTTCACAACAACAGTCATCTCATAGCACTATCAACTGTAGGGAGGACCCCCACAGTTGCAGAAAGACCCCAGCAATCAGGCGATCCCCTGTGAGCAAGCACTTGGCGACGGTGGAGAGGAAAAACTCCCTTTTAACAGGAAGAAACCTCCAGCAGAACCAGGCTCAGGGAGGGGCAGTCATCTGCTGCGACTGGCTGGGGGGTGAGGGGACAGAGAAGAAGAAAAGAACAGACATGTAGAGAGCAAACAGCACGATGGGGACTCAATCTATGGGAGAGAACAAACAAATGTTAATGACCAGCAAAAAAAAAAAAATATTTCATAGAGAGTGAGGAAAGGAGTGAGGCCCAGTGCATTACTGAAGGTCCCCCGGCTGACTAAACCTATTAGCAGCATAACTAAGGGAGGGTTCAGAAACACATGATCCCTCCCTAATTGTAGGCTATATCAAAAAGGTAGGTTTTAGCCCTATTCTTAAAAACAGAGATCGAGTCTGACTCCCGAATCCAGATTGGCAGCTGATTCCACAGGAGAGGAGCTTGATAACTAAAGGCTCTGCCTCCCATTGTACTTTTGGAGATTCTAGGTATTACAAGTAAACCTGCATTTTGGGAGCGTAGTGCTCTGTTAGGATGATACGGTAGTATCAGATCTTTTAAATAAAAAGGAGCCTGATTGTTTAGAGCTTTGTAAGTAAGAAGAAGGATTTTAAACTTAATTCTAAACTCTATGGGAAGCCAATGAAGAGAGGCCAGAACCGGAGAGATATGATCTCTCTTTCTAGTACCTGTTAAAACTCTTGCTGCAGCATTTTGGATCAGCTGAAGACTTTTTAAAGATGTTTTAGGACAGCCTGATAATAAAGAATTACAATAATCTAATCTCGAGCTAACAAAAGCGTGGATCAGCTTCTCAGCAGTGAAGTGCTGTGACAGGTGTGATTCAAAGTGATGTTTGCTGTGTTATTCCTGTATATAGCCTCTCTTAAGAAACAAACAGCCTGTGGTAGCTGCATTATTTTAACAGTAGCAGATAATTTGTCCAGCTAATAGTGGCATTAAGGAACAAACATAACAATTCTCTACAGTGTATAGGCAGTGGAAAAACTTATAAATAACCAAAACAAAAAATGTTACTACAAGGATGATGAGGATGAATAGGCAACAGCACCAACCGCACCTTTCTTTCCCTTGCATTTTTGCCCCGCCATGATAAACAAACAGTTGTTTCGCTATGTAAAAGCCATTACTGGATGCCAGGGGCACCATCAGCCGACACTTGCATAGAGAAACAGTTAAACAGTCATTTGTTGAGGTTTTTTTTTTTTTTTTAGTTAAGTTCGTAATGTGTATTAAACAGTCTCTTGCTGAGGGTTCCAAGTGGGGTAAAACATTAGATGCACCCAAGTGTCACGTCCTTTGCCTTTCACAGCTGTTGGTGTCGCCAGGGTAACCTTTGTGTTGTCCTTGCCAGGGAGCCAGTTTTCTTTGATGACCAGAACCCCTGGTTTGGCCAAAAGAAAGGTGCACTGCCCATGGTTCCTTTGTCACATGGTCCCTCCTGGGAAGGGCAGTATGGATAACATCTCTGTTAGTTGTCATTCTTTATGTGTAATCACCCAGAAACCCTTTCTCATCACCTAAGTTAAATGGCTTTGATAGTAGGGTTTGCCATTCACAATTTTCCTATTTTTCTTTGTCACTATTTCCCTAATCCATCTTTCATAATCCTATTTGTGCATTATGCTGATCCTGTAGATTGTTGATGATAAGCTAAATGGTTTCCTAGGTAAATGTTGGGCACTAACAATTTGGGTACTGTACCTAAAAGTGATATGATTTGATTTACAAAAGTGTATTCCATTAAATGTATTCCGTTTTGGTTAAGAGTTTCAGTGTTACCATAGCAGTATTTAAATTATCGTAATCCATAGCAGTTTTTGGATTAGTGCAACGGAAAGCCTTTGTCTATTTAGTATGTCAATAATTTCTTGACAACATTTTTGCCTTCACACTTATTTAACCCTCACCTACCAACATATTTTACATACAAATAGTACCAACTGGGGTCCGTTTGGTCCCCACACAAAATTTAACTGTTAATTGGATTATTAAGCAATACCAAAGTATTTGTTTCACTTAAAATGTTTTATTTGGTTAAAACAAAGAGTTGTGCTTGAAACATGATCCAAAAATCCCAGAATGGGGCTAGTTTGTCGGTTGCCTGCCTTTCAGCACGAGTAGCCCGGTTGTAATGTGTTTTTCAACCAGTGTGCCCTGGTGCGTTCAGGTTTTTGTGGGAAATTATCTAATTTCACTTCTTAATTGGTACAAGAAATGCAAATACTTTGCCATTGTGGTGCATGTGTTCTGTAGGCCCTACATGTGTACTGTAGGCCCTACAGAACACATGCACAACAATTGCATTGCAACAATTGCAACAATTACAACAATTGGGACCCCACTCGGTAGGATCAGGGTTAACTCAATGAGATCCATGAAAAGGTTTTGAAAAGAATAAGTTAATGCAGGGAAGGTCAAATTATTTTTTCTTTGAGCTCCCCAAAGCATCGCTTTCTTCTTTCATAATTGAGTAAAAATCTGTTTTGTCTTTGTAGTAGATTCTAAATTGAGTCCCACAGTAAGCTTCATCGGCATAAATTGGACTTTCCTTAGACATTTGGAACTTTTCCCATAAATTTGTCTGTTTTTTCTGTTTCCTTATTAGTTTATTTCTTAGAAACAAGATTGTTTCTTCTTTTCCTTTTTCTCTTCTTAATTTTACTGTATTTCTTATAAAGTCTTTGGATCTTTTTTTCACAATAATCTGCAAATATTTTTCAGCACATAATTTTTCTTAAATACCTGCAAATTTATTGATGTAAATTTAACTTCTCTTATTGAATGTTGTGATTCCATTACCAAGCTGTTTCACCTAATTTTTTCTTTCCTATATTATTGATCATTTATTGATCAGTGATGTACTGTATGTGTGGCACATTTACATATGGTTAATTTAGATGCAACCTTGTGAGTAGTATAACACCCTCAAAATGAGGTTTCTGTAATCATGCCTCTTTTTGTGAGTGTCTTCCCTTGACCTAGTTTGTAAATGTCAGTCACAACAATTAACCCAGCTGTCTGTGCAGATTTAATGTGATTTAGCATTTATTGTAACCAATTCTGAATTATTCATTAAGGCCACATTTGTCTGTCCTGTCGACCACAGACAGTTTGAATTTGTGTTAGTGCATGTTTGTGAAAGGTTATGTCCCACTCCTTCTGTTAATGGGAGGGTGGACATACTGCTTAATTTGAAATTGGCTTCATTCTGCACAAGGAATGCTAGCTACAATGCTCCGCACTGTGTTTTTATATATCTACATATTATTCCATCTAGCTACATTGCTCCGCACTGTGTGTGTTTATATACTTGCATATTTATTCCACCTAGCTGCAATGCTCCGTACTGTGGGTGTTTATATATTTACATATTTATTCCATCTAGCTACAATGCTCTGCACTGTGTGTTCATATACTCATATATTCATTCCATCCAGCTACAATGCTCTGCACTGTGTGTCTGTGTGTGTGTGTATATATTTATTTTATAGTAATATGTACATATGTATATTAGCCGCTCTTGCTTGCTTGTTTTTTTCTTGCCTTCTGATTGTTGCTCTGAGTGTTGCTATCCCTGTGCTGTTGCAATCCTGGAATTTCCCTGTTGTGGGACTAATAAAGGCTTATCTTATCTTATCTTATCTTTATTTTCTATGTTTCTTCCTAAATTTTGGTGTGGTCTGTAGTCCCGAGGCCCGGCTTGGCCAAGGCCAAGCACCGGGTGCACAGCCCAGCTCTTAAGCACATCAAAATCGTACAACACAATTATTCCTTATTTCTGTCACATTTCTGAAATGTGATACTGTCAGACCTGCAATGTCACTTCAGGTAAACACTGCATTTTCAAAGTCAAAGTCAGTTAAATTGATATGCGTTATGTCATTGTCAACATCATTTGTTTTACTTACCTTCGGGTCTGCTTGTCACATGTTGTTGTCCCCTGTGAGGTCCTCCTCCCCTCATGCTGCCACCACCCCCAGCCAATGACCCTGATGCGTGTTCCCCTCGCCACAGCCAGCCTGCCCCACACCTCTCTCCGTCCTCCCATCCACCACAAGTGTCCAATGTCGGGGCCATCCTGAAAAAAAAAAAATCGGGGGAAGCTGTAGCCCCCCCCCCCCCCCATGTCAGAGATCACACAAACAGGAGTACAATTTTGTCTTCTCATAAATTTTTTGGTAAGTGTTATTGTTATAGTCATTCAACTTTTGTCCTTTTAAGCTTTTACAGTGCTTATTCTACTATTGATTAAAATTTTTAGTGTTACTAATGGTTCACTTTTCGTTTTTGCCTGTACATTTAGAAAATTAACCCAACCTTTTTCTGTAATGTTCTGCTGGAGTGGGGGAGCTCTGTCCTCTCCTCATGTTAAATCTTTTGAACTCTTCCTAGTTATCTGTTGAAGAGGTCATAGTGATAAGTCAGCCGAGCAGCAGTCCGTCTTCTCTGTTAGACTGCTGTCCATGTGACTGGATAAGTGGTAAAGGATTGATTGATGAAATTCGAGGGCTTAAATTCCACAAGGTGTTTCTCACCTTGTACCGAGCCCTTAAGCGTATTCCATTTCATTAAAGGGAAAAATTTCACAGACTATATATTGTTTAAACAGGAGACTCAGACTGGAACCTTCTGAGTTCCTTCTCTAGGTAAAATTTTAAGCATTATAGTACTTATGGAGTAACATGAACTTGTTTTCTTTACATTACATAATCCAAAAACTCATCAAAAGCAACATCTTTGTGTTCTTTAATATTTTAATCATTTCCTCTAAGTAAATACCATAAATGATATTTTTTGTTTTTAATTTTGGTGATTCATTTTTAATAGGTTAGAGAAAAAGAGCATAGTTCCTTTTACTCAAGCACACCCATATAAATAGTAAGACAGAAAAAGTGATGATTTTATAGTATTGTATTACAATGTCAACTTTCACACAGTCTGTCATTTCTTTAAATTGACAAGACAGTAAACCAACCAATAGGTCCTTTTTTTTCTCCTTAATGGCAACAGAATCATTGGGACTTTTTCCTCTGTTTTTTTCCCCCCTTTTCTAAATCCTATAATCCTTCAGAGCTTTGCTGTTTTGTCATGAACAGTAAAAGGATTAAAACTGTAATAATCACATAGTCATTCATTAAGAATGACTTTCCTATTTCCAAAAGGACAATAATATGGCAAAGAAGCATGAAAACTTCTGTTTGATAATTAGCAGCCTCAGGTAAATCATATGCGCAAACACTGTCGTTATCACCTTGTTCTGTGCTTTGAATCATATCATATAAGCTGTATTTAAAGCTTTCAGTCATTGGGTATTATTTAGTGAAACTATTATTCCATAATCTTCAGCTTAATTCATCATACTGATGATGGTCACAGGATTAATATGCGTGCACTTTTACTTAACCCTATGAGTGTGTCTGTTGCTGAACTGCGACATAACCCCTAGTGGTCAAGAGTGGTAACTATTTTTTGTCAGTAAAATAGTTCAGATTTCCAAGGCTATAACTTGAAAGTGGTAAGAGATAATGGCTTACTGTCAATTAGAAAGATGTAAAATATGATCCAAAGTTTCAGATAAGAATAAATTTATGCATCTAATTTTCATAATGTCGCGCCACCTCTTTAAATTCCATAACACAGTCAAAACTGGACTTTGGATGTATTTACACCATTTTTGTACAGAGATAACTCATCCTTTTATCTTCAAAGTGTATGAACAAGAAATCAGTACATTTAAAGAAAAAAAAAACAACAGAAATTTCTCACTTAATTTTGACAAAGGGGGGCTGGCTGGCTGGGTGGCGAGGCCACTGCATTTTCACCCATCATGGTCCATATTTTGCATTCTGCCGGTAATTTAAAATCTCTACCACATCTACAAAGTCTTATGATTATCCTACATAAATTTCGCTTGTATCCCACGGCTATTTTCTGCATACAAAGCTGAAAAAGTGATGGTGACGATCATGGCCATATTAGCTTTCTGGGCTAACTGCTACAAACAGGAAAAGGAAATGAGGAGTTCGTCTTCTTTGGTGTATTACGTGTCATTCACTGAGTCCTCCAACAGGTGTCTGCCACCTTTTGAAACTGGCAAATCAGTACAATCAGTATAAATTCCCAATGCAGGCAATCATGTCGGAGTGAGAAAGCAGGCACAGTGCTGCGCTCTGCCACTAGGGGCACACAAATTCTCACACTCAAAGGGTTAACTTATTGGCTATCCGGCATGGCTTGGTTGTCGACGGGAGAGGTGCAGTGAGCAGGGTTGAGGTGATGTCATTCGTTGGGCTTCTGGGGCAGGGCCATGGCTGAGCAGCAGAAGAGCGAGTTGCAGGGGGAAGGAGGAACCAAGGTGCGGTCCTCATTGTCATGTCAGACCGTTAGTCCATTGCCCTTTTTTCTGTAAAGTTCACTGTTATCCCTCGGTCAGAGAGATGATGCAACTGAGTTAATAAAAATTACACTGATACTTCAATAAATTGAATAGAAATAGCCCAATGTTGTTCATCTACCCTCAGTCGTCCCAAAAGATAAAAGTAAAAACCCAAATTTCTCTCTGCACTGCTAACAGGCAATTTAACCCAAAATAAGGAAAAAAATCTGGCAATTGAAAATGTTGGCTTTAAAAATATGAGAATATTTACCAGTTGTGCAACATTAGATTCAAAAACCCACAAAAAGAAACTGTAAAAATTCCCAAGCTTTGCAAAAATACCCATTTATATATATATATACACTACCGTTCAAAAGTTTGGGGTCATTTAGAAATTTCCTTATTTTTGAAAGAAAAGCACTTTTTTTCAATGAAGATAACTTTAAACTAATCAGAAATACACTCTATACATTGCTAATGTGGTAAATGACTATTATAGCTGCAAATGTCTGGTTTTTGGTGCAATATCTACATAGGTGTATAGAGGCCCATTTCCAGCAACTATCACTCCAGTGTTTTAATGGTACAATGTGTTTGCTCATTGCGTCAGAAGGGTAATGGATGATTAGAAAACCCTTGTGCAATCATGTTAGGTCTGCAATGCTGTAATTGCTGCAAATGGAGGATTCTTTGACGAAAGCAAAGTTTCAAGGAAAAAATTATTATTTCAAATACAAATCATTATTTCTAACCTTGTCAATGTCTTGACTATATTTTCTACTCATTTTACAACTCATGGTGGTAAATAAGTGTGACTTTTCATGGAAAACACAAAATTGTCTGAGGTGACCCCAAACTTTTGAACGGAAGTGTATATATAGTATATATGTGGTATATATTACTCATATGTTCCATACCTACATTTGTTAGAGCATGTGGAAATGTTTGGGACAGAATATACAAAGGAACTTCACACCTCTGAAACGGACAAAGGAATCTCACCGCCGTGTGAAGACCAACTACGCGGCGGCAACAGACTTGACACCTTCACCCCCTAAGGCGAGGAGAGGTTTTCCCATCACCTCCCAAGACGAAGGGAGGAGTTAACAGGACTAATGGGGGATTTAGATAACGGGGGATTTCAGCTTGTGTTTTGCATGTCTTTGATGTGTGCCTGTATTTAACCAGCGAGCTGGGCAGAATTCTTTCTCTTTGCCTTCTGCCAAGCTCTGCACCAGATGAGACAAGATAGAAGAGTTGTTCATTAAAGACTCTGCTTTTGTGATACAAAACCGCCTCGTTATTTCCAGCTCTTCTACACTGGTGACCTTGACGCGAGTATGGACCGGAGGCGTTCTTCAAGCGACTCATCCGTGGCGACTCTGACATACGCCAGCAACGACGCAGACGAGGGAGCAGACAGACAGCTGTCCCCTCCGGCAGAAGGAATTGAGAGGGCTCAACCGAGCTCCAACACCGCCGTGAGAGCCGAGGCAAGGCACTCTCACCCGGCGGGCACAACAGTGATGGTGTGCACGAACGCCGTCACTGTCCAGCTGCCAGACTTCTGGCGAGAAGACCCCGCCTCTTGGTTTCTACAAGCTGAAGCCCAGTTCATACTGGCGGGCATCACAGCAGACGATACAAAATTCTACCATATCGTCTCCAAACTCGACTCCGCCACTTCGAGGTGTGTGCGGAGCTTGATCCGGCGACCACCGGCCCGGGACAAGTATGAGACGCTCAAGGCGACCATCGTGGCGAACTATGTCCCACCAGCGGAGGAAAGAGCCGAGAGGATCCTGGCGGTCTACGGCCACAGAGGGGGCAATCCGAAGGCCCTCATGGAGGATTTGCTGCAGCTTAAGGAGGAGGACAACGACAATTTCCTTTTCCAGTTTATTTTCCTCAGCACGCTTCCACCACACATGAGAGGGACACTCGCCAATACGAAGTGCAACACCCACCAAGACTTCCGCACACTGGCCAGCGAGGCTTATCGGCTCGTCAACGCCTGCAAGGAGCGGACACCTACAGCGGCATCCGCGGACCTCAAAACTGACGCCCCGAGCCATAGAGAGCCACAGCCCACGGTGACAGCGGCGCGGCCCAAGCGTAACAAACAGATCGACATCTGTTATTATCACCACCACTTCGCAGAGAAAGCCCACAAATGCGTTCCCCCCTGCAAGTTCACGATGTCAGGAAAACGCCAAAGCCAAGGGCCGTTAACGGCGGCGGTTCTCGGCGAGAAAAACAAGCTGTTATACATGACGGATGGACACACAGGCAAGCAGTTCCTCATCGACACGGGAGCTCAGCTGAGTTTCATCATGCCCTCCCACGCAGATCGAGCCATGGGCACCCGGGGCAATGGAGCAGTGGCAGCCAACGGTTCTGACATCGACACGTTCGGGGAAAAGAGCCTGCACCTCCTCATTCACGGCCGCAGCTACAGATGGACATTTGTTGTAGCGGCGGTGAGTTTTAACTTGTTAGGCGCTGATTTTCTATGTGCACATGGGTTATTAGTTGATCTAGCAAATAGGCGCCTGGTTAATGCACTATCTTTTGCTTCTATTCCATGCTCAGCTCGAGTCTCTCCACCACCTGTGCAGGCCAACGTCACCACGGCAGGAGGTAAGTTTGAGCAACTCCTCACCCAATTTCCAGCACTCACAACCCCCAAATTTTCAGCCACTGTAGCCAAACACGGGGTTAAACACTTCATTCCAACAACGGGACCTCCCGTTTTTGCCAAAGCTCGCCGCTTAGACGCGGCCAAGCTCAACATAGCAAGGGACGAATTTGCAGCTCTTGAAAAATTAGGCATTGTCCGACGTTCAAAGAGCCCTTGGGCTTCACCACTTCACATGGTTCCGAAATCCAACGGTTCTTGGAGACCGTGCGGAGATTACCGCAGATTAAACAACGCCACAGCACATGACCGCTACCCCATCCCTCATATACAGGATTTTTCACTCCATTTAGCGGGCGTGTGCATTTTTTCAAAGATAGACTTAGTCCGCGGTTATCACCAAGTCCCAGTCCTGTATGACGCGCACAAAAAAAAGAAAGCTTCCAACGCGGTTGAATGGACCCCGGAACGCGAACGCGCTTTTGCGGAAGTTAAAAACGCCGTAGCTAACGCCACAATGTTAGTCCACCCAGATCCCTCGGCCCGCATTGCTCTAACCACAGATGCTTCAGACTTGGCCATGGGGCAGTTGTAGAACAACTTGTCAAGGGGGTCTGGCAACCTTTAGCATTCTTTAGCAAATCGCTAAACCCGACGGAACGCAAATACAGCACTTTTGACAGGGAGCTGCTGGCGCTCCATTTGTCCATCCGCCACTTCCAGTTTTGGTTAGAAGGGCGGAGTTTCACGGCTATTGTGGACCATAAACCGCTCACTTTTGCTATGGCTAAAATTTCAGAGCCTTGGTCGGGCAGACAACAAAGACAGTTAGCTGCGATTTCAGAGTTCACCACAGACATTCGACATGTAGCGGGCAAACTTAACGTAGTAGCGGACTGTCTCTCTCGCGCTGTGGCACCGCCAGAGCACGAGGAGACAGATTACACTGCCTCAGCAGCTGAGCTTTTCTCTAACGCAAACACATATGCAGCACCTATCCATGAAGGGATAGATTATGCAGCCATGGCGGAAGAACAAAGCAGTGATGTGGACGTGCGCGCGCTCCTGTCTGGACCAACAGGGTTAAGGCTGGAGAAAAAAGGGTTGCGCGACAGTGTGCCCCCCCTAATATGCGATGTTTCAACCGGCCGACCTCGCCCGTTAGTACCAGCTGCTTGGCGCCACCGTATTTTCGACGCAATTCACTCCCTCGCGCACCCAGGTGTGCGCGCCTCGGTCAAAATGGTTGCCAAAAAGTTTGTGTGGCCAGGCCTGCGCAAAAACGTAAAAGAATGGGCAAAAACTTGCATTCCTTGTCAGCGCGCCAAAGTACACAGACACACAAAAGCCCCTCTGGAGCCTTTTCCCATCCCTGCTAGAAGGTTCGACCACATTCATGTCGACCTCGTGGGGCCACTGCCTTCCTCCCAGGGTTTCACACACCTGCTAACAATGATAGACCGCACCACGCGCTGGCCAGAGGCAGTCCCTCTAGCGGCAACTACAGTGGAGGAAGTCGCTCGCGTTTTTCTAACAAATTGGGTGGCACGTTTCGGCGTCCCATCAGACATCACGTCAGATAGGGGGCCTCAATTTGTCTCAGAGCTCTGGTCAGCCATGTCCAACAGTTTAGGGGCAACAATTCACCGTACCACCGCTTATCACCCTCAGGCTAATGGGTTATGCGAGCGTTTTCACAGGTCCTTAAAGGCCGCCCTCAGAGCCTCATTAACGGACACAAATTGGGTAAATAAACTTCCCTGGGTTTTATTGGGGTTGCGTGCGGCACCTAAAGAGGATTTAGACGCTTCCCCTGCAGAATTAGTCTTTGCTCAGCCTATCAGACTACCAGGTGAATTTTTACCAGAAAACCCGGAACCAGGGCACCTCCCAGTCCCAAGGTTTTTAGGCAGTAACGGACCGGACTCTCTCCACAGTCCAGCTCATCACGCCTTTCCACGAGTTTTTGTTCCTCAAACTTTAAAAAACGCTGAGTTTGTTTTTGTTAAGCATGAAGCTCTAAAACCAACGTTACGCCCAGTATACGATGGCCCATATAGAGTGCTGGAAAATGGTGACAAACACTTTGTGCTTGATTATGGGGATAGAAATGAAACGGTCAGCATTGACAGACTCAAACCTGCCTTCTTGTTGAGAGACGAACCTGCACAGCTGGCTCGAGCACCTCGGCGAGGTAGACCCCCCAAGGGAAAAGTCTCAGCCCCCAGGCAGGGAACAGATAATCTCTCTCCTTCCCACACTGCAGATTCCTCACAACAAGGTCCCAGCAGGACGCCTAAACCAACCCACAGCAGCTTTGGGAGAAGACTAAAACCCAGGCAGCACAGGGACTGATCCCACCACTCTGCAAATTTTCGCTAATTGTGCTGCAACAGTTTAGGACTGACTTATGATTATACTATGCTGTTATGTTTTCACTGAACTCTCTTAGGAGCATGTCTGCTTAAAAGTTTCTTCTGTGGCAACAGCTGTAAACACGTAGTATGTCTTAGTAATTACCCTAGACTGTGAATCTTTCTGTGTCCTTTCATAGTTGTTTTGGGGGGCCTGTGGTATATATTACTCATATGTTTCATACCTACATTTGTTAGAGCATGTGGAAATGTTTGGGACAGAATATACAAAGGAACTTCACACCTCTGAAACGGACAAAGGAATCTCACCGCCGTGTGAAGACCAACTACGCAGCGGCAACAGACTTGACACCTTCACCCCCTAAGGCGAGGAGAGGTTTTCCCATCACCTCCCAAGACGAAGGGAGGAGTTAACAGGACTAATGGGGGATTTAGATAACGGGGGATTTCAGCTTGTGTTTTGCATGTCTTTGATGTGTGCCTGTATTTAACCAGCGAGCTGGGCAGAATTCTTTCTCTTTGCCTTCTGCCAAGCTCTGCACCAGATGAGACAAGATAGAAGAGTTGTTCATTAAAGACTCTGCTTTTGTGATACAAAACTGCCTCGTTATTTCCAGCTCTTCTACATATATATATATATATATATATATATATATATATATATATATATATATATAGATATAGATAGATAGATAGATAGATAGATAGATATCACTCTCAGACACAAGGGCCCACAAATACACACACACAGCTCTCTCTCTTTGTCTCTTCAAGGTCACTTTTGGGCAGCTGCTTACACACACACAAACAGCTGTAGCCTCAAATCAACACACACATACATGTTAGTAAGATAGCCTTAAAACAATCTTGAAATGGCAACCCAAAGTTAAAAAAAAACACTCCCAAAGTACTTGTAAAAACAAATCTGGCAACCCACATTCTCATGTCAACTTTTTGTCTACCGCTGTGAGAACACAATTCAATTTCTTACCCAAAAGGATTACTTGCAAGCTCCCACAATTTTCATCATTTCTCCAGAGAACAATAATCACATAACCGTGCTTTTGCACTTCACAATAACCAGAAAAACAATGGACAAACACGACTTCAACCCTTCGTGGCGCTTCTACTTCCACCTCTGCGGTCTCGCCAGGACAAACCATATAACACAGAACAACCAGACAAACAAACAAAGCTACAGTAATTTTTTAAACCAGCGCTATTACTTAAAGGTAAACCGTCCTTATACCGGTTCACTTAAATCAGTGCTCACTGCAATTTTATTGGAGACTCTTGCACCGATTCCGCGTGTTAACAACACAGCTAAGCATCCACCTCGTCGAAACCCTAACTGCCCCAGACCGAAACCAACAGACCGACTATGGCTGCAGCGAGCAGAAGCATACACCAGACTTTGCAGTGTCAAGCGCTTAGCACAATATTTTACCCTCGCGGACTTTTTCATCCCAGGGTTAACAAACAACTTTTTTTACCCTCGGGGACTCTGTCATCCCAGGGAACAAACACAACTTCTTTTTTTTTTTTTTCTCTTTTCCCTCGGGGCCCAGGGCCAATCAATAAATAAATGTATTCACACTCAAGCTGCCTCTAGGGTTCTTGGACCCGTCACACAGTCTGTTTCAGCACCTCGGCTCTGAATGCCTCCACTGCAGTAACACTGAGTTGTTGGATTCAGCCTGGGAAGGTTTTTCGTCAGCTGTGCACTAGCTGAAATCGGGCAGAGGCGCCGGAAGGACGGAGTTATCTGGGTCCCTGTTCGTTGCGCAAATGTTAGAATAAAATTGAATTAAATGAGGATGAGTCAAAAATTCAATAGGCGGATTCTGAGTTATGAGTCATTTATTTCTGGCCAGGAGAGAGTGTACATCGAACTGTCCAACAGAGTTGTCCATGCACCTCTCTGACCATACATTCTGAGCTTGGTATTTTTATAGTTCTAAGAATATATAAACAAAGAGGGAGACGCCCTTGTGGCATCTCTGGAGACAGGCAAAGTGTCTATAAATCTAATTTTCATGAACTGGGAGTTTTAGCACATTCCTCAGTCACATAAACTTAGCAGAGCAAGTCAATAAAACAAAGAGATTATCAGTGTAGCCTGGGTCATCCTTTACGTCTCTGCTGACCTGCCATCACATGCATTCACACGCACACCAGACTCTGGGGCATGAAAGCCATACAGAAATAATTGTTCATGCAACACACCAAAAATATCCAGCCATCCATCCATCTTCTTCCGCTTAATCCTTTTCGGGTCGCGGGGGGGCTATATTAGACATAAAATATGAAAGAATAACATAGAGGAATATATGAAATTATCCTACATGGAATGCATATATAAACATCAGACATGAAATAGCAAAGTCATGGAATAATATAAGAATAATATAACAATAATATGAAATTTTTCTATCACTATCCTGGCCTTACTTTTCCATTGTTCTATTTGTCATTATTATAGTAACGTTTATGTTCTTTGTCTTGGTCTTGTGTTTGAGTTAATGTATGTGTGTTTATTTTCCACCTTAGTCTAGTTTCTTCCTGTGTTGTTAACTTCTTGATCATTCACGGTTGTGTTTCTTTTAATTAGTTCTGTCCTCATTTATGGGACGCAGCTCATTAGGCCAGTGCTGCATCCTTGTCATAATGGCATGATTATCACGCTTCTGCCTTATCCTGGTTTTTTTGTCCATTTACCTGTCTGCCTTGCCAAGTCATTTTGTTTTTACTTTCTAGCCCACGAGCTGAGTTGAATTTCTGTTTTATTAATAAAATGTCAAAAGCTTGCTACATGACTGAGTCCCATCTTCTCCCCAGTTGAGGCACCCACCGTGACAAATGGGGCATGAGGTTTTAAAAAACATTAAATCTTACACTGTACAAAAGCTATTAATGCAATGAAATCAGTGTTATTACTAATCTTTGGCATGTCCAAGACTCTGATATAAAACAATGCCACATCCCTCCACCATGTATAATATGGAAAATATCTCGTGGTTTTTTGTTTTTTTTTTTTGGGGGGGGGGGTTATAAAATGAGTGGCATCACGTATTCAAACTGGCATTGAAAAGGTTAACATTTTACATGCCAATTTGAATACATGATTCTGCTTGTTTTATGATAAAAAATAAACCAACACAAAATATGAGATTTTTTTTAAAATAATGAATAGTTTGTGGATGGGGCATTGCTGGTGATTAGAGTCTTGGATATGTCAAAAACTAGCAGCAACACCAATTTCATTGCATTAGTTTTGTGGGGCATAAAAATTACAACTGCACAATTTGGGGACCCTCGAGGCAAAAATGTACTTGCTAAAAAGTGCTATAAAATCATCACATATGAATACTGTTTCTGCTTTTTTCTGCATAAATCTCTTAAACCACTTCAGCTCTGCTCAAAACTACCAAATATTCAATAATTGTCAGGATTTTAAAATCTTGAATCCTGAATATTATTGAATATTTGGTAGTTTTGAGCAGAGCTGAAGTGGTTTAAGAGAGTTATGCAGAAAAAATACTGATGTGTGATGATTTTATAACAGTTTTTTTGCATGTACATTTTTGGCTTGAGGGTCCCCAAAAGGTGCAAAAATTGTCTGCAGTGTATCATAGACTTGTAAGAATAATTGACTTTAGAATCAAAAAATATGTCAAAAAGAAACATTCTTGCAGAGAGTCATGCCATAAGCTGTAATACAGCCAAAATGATCGCTAAATTAAAAAAAAAGACAAAAATGTAGAAAAATGATTGACGGGTCCACAAGGGTCGGTCTCTGTACGACCGTTGTGAGAGTTTGGTTCGTATTGCCAGCACTCGGTCGGAGTCATTCCCAGTGAGAGTTGGACTCCGCCAGGGCTGCCCTTTGTCACCGATCCTGTTCATAATTTTTATGGACAGGATTTCTAGGTGCAGCCAGGGAACGGAGGGTGTCATGCTTGGTGACCACAGGATCTCATCTCTGTTGTTTGCAGATGATGTTGTCCTGTTGGCTTCATCCAGCAATGACCTACAGCTCTTGCTGGGACGGTTTGCCGCTGAGTGTGAAGCAGCTGGGATGAGAATCAGCACCTCCAAGTCCGAGTCCATGGTCCTCAGCCGGAAAAAGGTGGATTGTCCTCTCTGGGTTGGGGACAGGCTCCTGCCCCAAGTGGAGGAGTTTAAGTATCTTGGGGTCTTGTTCACGAGTGAGGGGAAAATGGAGCGAGAGATTGACAGACGGATCGGAGCAGCATCTGCAGTGATGCGGACGTTGTACCGGTCTGTTGTGGTGAAGAGGAAGCTTAGTTCTAAAGCAAAGCTGTCGATTTACCAGTCAATCTACGTTCCTACTCTCACCTATGGTCACGAGCTTTGGGTAATGACCGAAAGAACAAGATCGCGGATACAAGCAGCTGAAATGAGCTTTCTCCGTAGGATTGCTGGACTCACCCTCAGAGATAGGGTGAATTGCTCAGTCATCCGGGAGAGGCTCAGAGTAGAACCGCTGCTCCTCCACATTGAAAGGAGTCAGCTGAGGTGGTATGGGCATCTGATTAGGATGCCTCCTGGACGCCTCCCACTTGAGGTGTTTCGGGCACGTCCCACTGGGAGGAGACCCCGGGGCAGACCCAGGACTCGGTGGAGAGACTATGTCTCCCAGCTGGTCTGGGAATGCCTTGGTATCCTCCCTGGAGAGCTGGAGCAGGTGGCTGGGGAGAGGGAAGTCTGGGCTTCTCTGCTTGAACTGCTGCCTCCGCGACCCGGACCTCCGGAAAAGCGGTAGAAGATGGATGGATGGATGGATGGATGGGTCCACAAGGGTTAAGTTATTTGATAAATGAGGGGAGCCATGACTGACTGTGATTTTCTGATTTTTGTGTTTTTTTAAGCTTAAATGGCTTCCAAATCAGAGGAGGATATGAGCTGTCCAGTATGTAAAGACATCTTCAGAGAACCAGTTCTCCTGTCATGTAGCCACAGCTTCTGTAAAGCCTGTGTGATGAACTGGTGGACTACAATGACAACAAAGGAATGTCCAGTTTGTAAGCGAAGATCTTCCAAGTCTGAACCACTTTTAAACCTGGCGCTGAAGAATTTGTGTGAGTCTTATTTAGAGGCTAAAGTAAAGAAACCTACAGAGTTTCTCTGCAATGTGCACTCAAAGGAGAAACTCAGGTTCTTCTGTCTGGATGATGAGCAGCCTATGTGTCACATTTGTAGAGATTCTGAAGAACACAGAAAACACAGATTCAGATCAATTGACAAACTTGCACAAGAACACAGGAAAACTCTTGAGGAAAATCTGGAGCCTTTAAAGCAAAAATGGAAAGTTTCAGAACTAACCAAATTTGCATTTCATAAAACCATAAAACATATTAATAGCCAGGCCCGGATCACAGAGAAACTGATTAAGGAACAGTTTAAGAAGCTTCATCAGTTTCTAGAAGAGGAAGAGGAGGCCAGGGTGGCAGCTCTGAAAGAGGAAATGAAGACCAAGGTTAAGCGGATGAATGAGAAAATTGAGGCTGTGAGCAAAGGGATAGCGGCTCTTGCAAACACAGTCAGAGCAGTAGAGAAGGAGATGGAAAAGGAAGACCTTCCATTTCTGCAGATTTACAAGGCCACAGTAGAAAGAGTCCAGAACTTCCCCCTGATGGATGATCCACAGCTGCCCTCAGGAGCTCTCATAGACCAGGCCAAACACGTGGGCAACCTGAGCTTTAACATCTGGAACAAGATGAAGGATCTAGTCTCCTACACTCCTGTGATTCTGGACCCAAACACGGTTGGTACAGAACTTCTTCTATCTAAAGATCTGACCAGTTTTAAAAGAGGAGAAGAGGAAACTGATCTTCCTCATAATCCAGAGAGATATGAGATATTCACCACCTGTGTTTTGGCCTCCGAGGGGTTTGATTCAGGCATTCACATCTGGGATGTTGAAGTAGGAGACAGCAGAGACTGGGGAGTGGGTGTAACAGCCGAGTCTGCCCAGAGGAAGGAAGACCCGCGATCTGGATTTTTGGAAATGAGGTCACAGTCCGATCACTATTATGTTTGGACACCACCTGATAATTTCTATGCTATCATAGTGCAGGAGAAGCTCCAGAGGATCAGAGTGAAACTAAACTGGGACAAAGGAAAGTTGTCATTCTATGATCTCAACACCAACAAACGCCTACACACATTTATCCACACGTTCACTGAGAGGATGTTTCCACACATGCATAGTTTTGGATTAGCCCCAGTGAGAGTGTTACCAGTAAAGATCTCCGTGACCACAGAACAAGCATGTTTTCAAAATAAATAAGTTTGGAAGACAGAGAAACAGAAAGTAAATTAGTTTCATGTGGCACATTTTCATAAACTTTTTCGTAAAGACTTTTGACTGATCTGCTTGAACTGATCATACAATAGGGGAAAAAAAGTAGTCAGTGCCTCAGCATTTTTTCAGTATGCAAATTTCCAATGAGGCTGCTGTGATGGAAATATTTAGATAAGTTAGAGTGTTATATGGTCACACAATGTGCTTATTTGTGATAGAATGTTTTAGTTAGATAAAGGGGTCACATAATGTGCTTTCTGCTGCATGAAAGTCTTTGCACTGCACATCTGCTTACATAACAGGAAGTGGTTTTAGCTACACACACACATCCCAAGTGCTTCTGCAATGAAGAACGCTTTCTGCATACATACAGAGAAATGTCTCTGGGTCATGGGGTTGATCATGGGGTTGTGATAGGAAGTGAAAGGAGACAGTTTGAGAACAACAGGAAACATCTGTCAGCAGCTAGCCAGCCACTGAAGGGCATAAGAGCAACTTGAGAAGAAATTGGTTTTGACTAGCTCAAGGAGTATCTGATGAAGAAGTTGGTTTTGACCGGCTCAGCAGAAGGCAGCCATTGTGGGAGACTGCTGGGAACGCCCAGTAGCCAGATATTTATATGTACCCTTCAAGCTCTTATTTAGGGACTTTCATCTGCCAGATTGTGCTGAGGACAAAGACCCGCAGCTGTGTTACTCTCTGCATGCTTCAATAAAAAGATAAGTTGAGGAATAGACTATCTCTTGTTATTTTTAATCCTTAAATAATGATTTTGTGCTAACTGTCCAATTTTGAAAACACTTTTGCAGACTGGCATCTTTTTTATCCAAATTTCCAAAACCTTGACTACTCAGAGTCTGGACCAGGAAGCAGAGTCTTACACGCCTCTCTGCAGCTCCTCTTCATCCGCCACCACTCAACTTAGCCCCTGTCTTCCCCATCAGAGAATCATTGTCTGCTCCCTCCAAAGTAAATAAAAATATAATGTATAAGCATCCCAAAGTGATTAAACAAAAAGTTGGTAAAACTCAAATTAAACATGAAGCCTCTATATTGAATGATTTGGCCTCTGTTCCTCCTCATAATTTAAAAATTAAATGTGGTTTGTTAAATATTAGGTCTCTAACTCTCAAGTCTCTGTTAGTCCATGATGTTAATTGATCATCAAATTGATTTAATATCCCTTACAGAGACTTGGTTAGGGCAAGGGGATTATATTGGTTTAAATGGATCAGCTCCCTCTGGTTATTTAAACTGTCAAAATCCCAGAAGTTCTGGTCGTGGAGGAGGGGTAGCAACAATTTACCATTCCAAATTACCAGTTAATGTAAAGCAAAAAACATGTTATAATTCCTTTGAGGGCCTGGTCCTCAGTATTGGGCACTTTAGCAATTTTAGGTTAAACCCAATTTTATTTGCCATAGTTTATCGTCCTCCATCAACCTACTCAGAATTTTTATCCAAATTTGCTGAATTCTTAGCTGATTTAGTGCTGAAATCAGATAGAATAATTATAGTAGGGGACTTTAATATACATGTAGATGTAGATAGTGACTGCCTTAATGTGGCATTTAACCTGTTGAACTCTGTTCAACTTCCCTAAAAACACCTAAAAATAACATGCCCAAAGTAAATCAAAAGCTGTTCTTTAACTCTTTGCAGCATCTTCATGGGGTTGGTCTCATTTAAAAGAATAACACTCTGAATTTTTTGGCAAAACAGTCATAATCTCTCTAAGTGCTCCTGCCACTGAGTAACAATCATCTAAACATACTGAATTTGAAGAAAATAAAGTTCACCTGGGTGTTTTTTTAGATACAAATGCTTCCAAATAACATACAGCTGTGTGAAACTTGCTGGAAAACAACAGAAATGTAGAACCAAGTGTTTTCAAGCTCAGGTCAAAATTTTGTAACAATACCACAAAAAATGAATATATTTACACAGCTTTTTTTCTCAGGTTGTAACAAGGCGTTCTTGAACTGTGCCAAACTGTGCCAAATGGCACAGTTTGGAAAGCTATGTTCCAGAGTTCACTATCTCAGCAGTTTGCACAGTAAAACCAAGGGGTAACAACCCAGACATACACAGCACAGTTCCTGGGGGTTTTTTTACAGGCAAAAATAGCCTACAGTGTAAGAAAAATTATGCGAAAAATTAATACATTTCACTAACGTATTGTGGTGATGTGAAAATGACGAGGCAGAGTTCTCTCTCAAGTCAGCTTTATTCACAACACCATCATCTCACAGCAGAAAAAGAGATCCACACAGTAAACTCTCGTCCTTAAATATCAGGACTCTTACACTTCACAGGTCACATGTCTCACAGACCACCTTGCATTATAAAGAAGTCACAATGCATTTTCTCTCCATGATATCACTTCCACCGTCTCCAATGCATCCCTCTTTAATCCTTTAATTAAACCCCCCACAGTCTCAAGCCTTGCATACTAAAGCTAAGATTCTTGCAGCTTCCTGTAATCACTAAGGGAGCTGCTCTGCCTTTGTTCTGATCTAAAATGTGAGTCA
This sequence comes from Pholidichthys leucotaenia, assembly GCA_020510985.1. NCBI lineage: Eukaryota > Metazoa > Chordata > Actinopteri > Cichliformes > Pholidichthyidae > Pholidichthys > Pholidichthys leucotaenia. Next base: position 21,742,182 of record CM035837.1, read on the forward strand.
CAAAACAGGTCCGTATGTGTGTCCACAACACCAAGCCCCCCCAACATTTTAGAACAAACAGAACAACAAGAGAACAACCACATTCATGCCGTGATAGTATCAATACACATCAGTCCACATGCTGTATAGGCTTCAGTCTCCTGCCGTATCTGCTGTAACTGGGATTCAACGTCTCTGCGGCGCTGTCCTGGGGGTTTGCCGTCTGGGGGTGGAAACCTTTTGTCAGCACCTGTGGGTGTTCTGGGGAAACATTACTCTGTGAAGCCCCCTGCGGTGGTCTACCTCGCCGCGGGGCCCTCGCCAGCAGCACCTGCTCATCTGCCACCACAAAAGCGGGTTTGAGTCTGTTTATGCCAATTTTCTCTTTCCTACCCCCCAAATCTAGCAAAAACTGCTTGTCCCGTTTCTAGCACTCTGAATGGTCCGTCATAAGGCGGTCGCAGCGGGGTTCGATGCGCATCGTGTCTAACAAAAACAAACTCTGCGTTCTTCAAAGTTTTAGGCACAAAAACGCGCGGAAAACTGTGGTGCGCGGGGCCGGGCAGCATGCTTGCTTCTATGTTGCTCTGCAACAGCTGAGACGGGGAGGCGTCTGGCGCAGGGTTATCTGGGAGAAACTCCCCAGGCAGCCGGAGTGGCTGCGCAAACACGAGCTCCGCTGGGGAGGCTTCTAAGTCCTCTTTAGGTGCAGAACGCAACCCCAATAACACCCACGGTAACTTGTCAACCCAATTTGCATCCGTCAGTGACACCCTGAGAGCTGCTTTCAATGACCTATGAAAACGTTCGCATAACCTGTTAGCTTGCGGATTGTACGCGAGTTGTGCGGTGAATTGTGACACCCAGGCTGCAGGCCATTGTCAACCAAAGCTCGGACACAAATTGAGGGCCTCTGTTGGACGTAATGTCCGACGGAACGCCGAAGCGCGCCACCCAAGCTCTTAAAAACGTGCGCGCCACCTCCTCGGCCATGGTTGATGCCAGCGGGACCACTTCAGGCCAGCGCGTGGTGCGGTCCACCATTGTCAGAAGGTGTGTGCACCCTTGTGACAGCGGGAGGGGGCCCACGAGGTCCACATGAACGTGATCGAACCTCTTGGCCGGAATGTGAAACGGCTCCAAAGGAGCCCTCATGTGCCTGTGTACTTTGGCTCGTTGACACGCCGTGCAGGCTGCTGCCCACTCTTTAACTTGTTTGCGGAGGCTCGGCCACACAAATTTCTCTCCTACCATTTTGACCGACGCGCGCACTCCAGGGTGCGCCAAGGAATGAACCAAGTCAAAAACGCGGCGGCGCCACGCAGCCAGTACTACTGGACGCAGCCGTCCCATGGAGACATCGCAGATTAGGGGGGGCATGCCGTCTTGCAGCACCCTGCTCTCCAGCCTTAACCCTGTTGGTCCAGACTGAAGCGCGCGCACATCTGCGTCACCAACCTGCTCCGCGGCTATGGCTGCATAATCTACCCCTACGCTGACTGGGGCCGCCACGGCGTGCGAGAGGCAATCTGCCACTACATTGAGTTTGCCCGCCACATGCTGAATATCAGTGGTAAACTCTGATATCGCGGCCAGCTGTCTCTGCTGCCAGCCTGACCACGGTTCAGAAACCTTGGCCATCGCAAATGTTAGCGGTTTGTGGTCAACGAACGCGGTGAAAGAGCGCCCTTCTAGCCAGAACTGAAAGTGGCGGATGGCCAAATGGAGAGCCAGCAGCTCCCTGTCGAACGCGTTGTATTTACGTTCGCTATCGCGCAAGGTCCTGCTGAAAAATGCGAGGGGCTGCCAAACCCCGGCTACATGTTGTTCCACGACCGCCCCTATGGCCACCTCTGATGCGTCAGTGGTGAGCGCTATGCGGGCTGTTGGGTCTGGGTGTGCCAACAACGCAGCCTTTGCCAAGGCTGCTTTCACCTCTGAGAATGCTTGGTCTCGCTCCGGGGGCCACTCGATCTTATCCGCGGGTTTCTTTTTTTTGAGCGCGGCATACAGCGGCTGCATGAGTTGCGCAGCGCGGGGGAGAAAACGGTTATAAAAATTCACCATTCCCAAAAACTCCTGCATCGCTCTGACCGTCTGCGGCCGGGGAAAATCTGCCACCGCGCACACTTTGTCAGGAAGCAGAACTGCTCCTTCGGGGGAGACGCGGCGTCCCAAAAAAATCGATCTGCGCCACCCCGAACTGACACTTCGCCGGGTTGATTATTAACCCGTGATCTCCCAACCTTCGGAAAACTGTGGCCAGGTGTTTTTCGTGTTCATCTTCGGACGCGCTGGCTACTAAAATATCGTCCAAGTAAACGAACACGAAAGGGAGATCGCGAAGCACCGCGTCCATCATGCGTTGGAACATCTGAGCAGCCCCTTTAAGTCCGAATGGCATGCGTAAAAACTCGAATAGGCCAAACGGAGTTATTACCACTGTTTTGGGTATGTCCTCAGCGCGCACTGGGACTTGGTGGTAACCGCGGACAAAGTCTATTTTAGAAAAAACGCGCGCCCCCGCCAAATGAACGGAAAAATCTTGGATATGTGGGATTGGGTAGCGGTCGTGCGCTGTAGCGTTGTTTAACCTGTGGAAATCCCCGCAAGGTCGCCATGCTCCGTCAGCTTTCGGGACCATGTGTAGCGGGGAAGCCCAAGGACTGTTTGAACGTCGGATAATGCCCAACCTCTCCAGGTTGGCAAACTCCTCGCGCGCTATGGCCAGTTTAACTGTGTCCAAGCGCCGAGCTTTTGCAAAAACGGGCGGTCCGGTAGTGGTAATAAAATGCTCCACCCCGTGTTTAGCGACTGTTGCCGAAAATGTGGGGACCGTGAGTGCTGGGAACTGAGTGAGCAGTGTGTGGAACTTACCGCTTGCAGCTGTGACGATGGCTTGTGCTGTTGGCGGGGCCACTCGCGCTGTACAGGGGATAGAATTAAAAGAAAGTGCATTAACCAGGCGCCTGTTAGCGAGATCAACCAACAAACCATGTGAGCACAAAAAAATCAGCCCCCAACATATTGAAATTTACTGCTGATACAACAAAAGTCCACTCAAATGCACAGCCGTGTAGAGACAGAAGCAGAGTCTTCTCACCAAAGGTCTTAATCTCCGAGCCGTTCGCTGCCGTCACCCGGGGACCTCCGGAACCAGCTAGTCTGTCCGCGTAGGAAGGTGTGATGAAACTCAACTGGGAGCCTGTGTCGACGAGGAACTGCCTCCCCGAGCGTGCGTCCGACAAGTAGAGCAGCTTGTTCTCTTCCCCGAGGGCCGCGGCTGCTACCGACCCCCGGTCTTGGCGTTTCCCGAATGCCTGAACTGGCACGGTGGTACACATTTGCGTGCCTTCTCTGCGAAACGGCGATGATAGAAACAAAGGACGTCTGATCCGCGTTCCCTGGCCCCTGCCACTGCCGTCGTCAGTGAGTCTGGCACCGCTGCCTCTGGCCCCCTGTCGTCTCCGGTCGTCGCGCCGAGTTCCGCTGCCACAGCCGTGGCTGCACACCGCTTGGTGGCGTTGACAATCCGCTGCGCCTCTCTGCCCAGCGCGCGGTAGTCCCGTTGGACCAACAGTGGCAAACTGGCCAGGGTCGCTCTCGCTGCTGACGGTAGAGTCCTGAGGAAAAGGTGGGTGAAAATGAAGTGATCATCGTCAGAGTCTTTCAACCTCAACAACCTCTCCATCAGGTTCGCGAGCATGTCATTTTCCAATTTTTCCAGAGTTCACTATCTCACTAGTTTACACAAATACAGGTCAACTGGACCCCTGACCAAGTGCGCACCCCAAGTGGACCACGGAATCCAATCTGTACATGTACAGGTGCATTCTCCATCCAGTGATTTATAAATGCTGCCCCAGATGAAAACCAGTCTGTGGGACTATAATGTTCTGAATGAGGCTTTAGAAAATTATGAATCACTTTGTAAATCACTGGATTGAAAATGTAAAGACTGAATACCGGTGTCCACCTGGGGTGCTCAAAATAGTGTGCTTGTGGTTTATATTAATCATATATTCCATACCTACATATGTATAGACATATTAAGATGTTTAGTGATTACATATGTGGAATGACCTCACGCCTCTGAACAAGACAGCGGTGGAGACCAGATCGATCTCCCTGACCACCCAGGGTCAGGTGGAGGAGACGGAGGACAATGGAGGAGATCGATCTCCCTGACCACCCAGGGTCAGGTGGAGGAGACGGAGGACAAAGGAGGGGGGATTAAGTTAATGCGGGATGTCAGCTTTGATATGCAATGTCTTTTGTTGTGTGTAGGTATAAGTATGAAGTACAAGTATGAAGGTCTGACTGTGTTCGACCTCTTATTCTGCTTCTGCACTGAGATGAGACTTGTTAGAGGAGCGAAGCTGATATTAAACTTTGGTTTATAAATCACATCGCCTCATTATTTCAAGCTCTTCTACACTGGTGACCCTGACGCAAGGATGGAACAGAGATGTTCTCCCGCGATTGACTCATCAGAGGCGACCCAGGCAAGCGCCGGCGCCCATGCAGACAGGGGAACAGATGAACGACGTTCCCCCACGGCAGAAGCTACAGAGAGGGCTCAACCGAGCACCAGCCCCGCTGTGAGAGCTGAAGAAAGGCGCTCTCACCCGGCGGACACATCAGGGACGGCCCACACAAGCGCCCTCACCGTCAAGCTGCCAGACTTCTGGCAAGAAGACCCGAGCTCGTGGTTCCAGCAAACTGAGGCTCAGTTTGCACTGGCGGGCATGACGGCAGACGACACAAAATTTTATCACATCGTCGCCAAACTCGACGCTGCCATGTCGAGATGTGCGCGGAACATAATCCAACGGTCGCCCGCCCATGACAAATATAGAGAACTTAAGGCGACCATCGTCGAGAACTTCGTCCCCTCAGCCGAAGAGAGAGCAGAGAAGATCCTGGCGATCTACGGCCACAGAGGATGCAGACCCAAGGCCCTCATGGAGGACATGCTGCAGCTCAAGGAAGAGGACAACAACAACTTCCTCTTCCAACATATCTTCCTCAGCACTCTGCCGCCACACATGAGAGGGACGCTGGTCAACATGCGGTGCAGCACCCAGCAAGACTTCCGCGCGCTGGCCCGCGAAGCGCAGCGACTCATCAACGCCTGCGGCGAACAGATGGCCACAGCAGCATCTGCAGATCTCAGCGCGGATGCCCAGAGCAGCGGAGAACCACAGACAACCGAGCAGAGCCCGCCCACCATGGCGGCAACATGACCAAGACGCAGCAGGCGGAACGACATCTGCTATTACCACCACCGTTTCGCCGAGGGGGCGTACAAATGCGTTCCCCCCTGCAAGTTCAAAAGTTCGGGAAAACGCCAAAGCCGAAAACCGTTAACGGCTGCGGTTCTTGGCGAAAAAAATAAGCTTCTTTATGTGACTGACGGACACACCGGGAGACAGTTCCTGATCGACACCGGAGCTCAACTGAGTTTTATCACCCCTTCCCACGCAGATCGGGCCATGGGTCCCCGGGGTAATGGGGCAATGGCAGCCAACGGCTCGATCATCGACACTTACGGTGAAAGGAGCCTGCCTCTTTGCATTCACGGCCGCAACTATAGATGGACATTTATTGTAGCGGCGGTGAGTTTTAACTTGTTGGGCGCTGATTTTTTGTGTGCACATGGGTTGTTAGTCGATCTAGCAAATAGACGCTTGGTTAATGCACTGTCATTTTCTTCTATCCCCTGCTCAGCTCGAGTTTCTCCACCACCCGTGCAGGCCAACGTCCTGTCCATGACCGCTACCCAATTCCTCACATCCAAGATTTCTCACTACATCTGGCGGGTGCATGCATTTTTTCTAAAATAGACCTGGTCCGCGGCTATCACCAAGTCCCCGTTCGAGCGGAAGACATTCCTAAAATGGCTGTAATAACCCCTTTCGGTCTTTTTGAATTTTTGCGGATGCCGTTTGGCCTCAAAGGCGCTGCTCAAACCTTTCAGCGCATGATGGACGCGGTATTACGCGACCTCCCCTTCATGTTCGTCTACCTCGACGATATGCTGGTAGCCAGCCCATCAGAGGAAGAACACGAACAACACCTCACTACAGTTTTTCAAAGACTAGAAGAGCACGGGTTAATAATCAACCCAGCCAAATGCAAATTCGGCGTGTCACAAATTTATTTTTTGGGGCACAGAGTTTCACCGAAGGGGGCAGTCCCATTGCCAGACAAAGTCCACGCGGTAAAAAATTTTCCACGACCACAAACGGTCAAATCGCTGCAAGAATTTTTGGGAATGGTGAATTTTTACAACCGTTTCCTCCCCCGCGCAGCTCAACTCATGCAGCCCCTGTATGCCGCGCTCAGAAAACAAAAGCCTTCCAACGCAGTCGAATGGACCCCGGAGCGCGAACGCGCCTTCGCGGAAGTAAAAAGTGCTCTAGCGAATGCCACATTGTTGGTTCACCCCGATCCCTCGGCCCGCATAGTGTTAACCACAGACGCTTCAGACCTGGCCATAGGGGCAGTCGTGGAACAACATGTTGGCAGAACCTGGCAACCTTTAGCATTTTTTAGCAAATCTTTAAACCAAACCGAGCGTAAATACAGCACTTTTGACAGGGAGCTGCTAGCGCTTCATTTATCCATCCGCCACTTCCAGTTCTGGTTAGAAGGGTGGCGTTTCACGGCTTTTGTAGACCACAAACCGCTCACTTTTGCGATGGCTAAAATTTCAGAACCATGGTCAGGCAGGCAACAAAGACAGCTAGCTGCAATTTCAGAGTTCACCACAGACATTCGACATGTGGCAGGCAAACTTAACGTGGTAGCAGACTGCCTCTCTCGCGCTGTGACATCGCCAGAGCACGAGGAGACAGATTATACTACCTCAGCCGCAGAACTCTTCGCCAACGCGGACGCGTACGCAGCCCCAATTCATGTAGGGATAGATTACGCAGCCATGGCAGAGGAACAAAGCAGCGACGCGGACGTGCGCGCGCTCCTGTCTGGACCAACAGGGTTAAGACTGGAGGAAAGGGGTTTACGTGACGGTGTACCCCCCCTAATCTGCGACGTTTCAACCGGCCGACCTCGCCCGGTAGTCCCAGCTGCATGGTGCCGCCGCATTTTCGACTCGGTTCACTCCCTCGCGCACCCAGGGGTGCGCGCCTCGGTTAAAATGGTCGCCGAAAAGTTTGTTTGGCCGGACCTGCGCAAAAATGTAAAGGAATGGGCAAAAACTTGCATGTCTTGTCAGCGCGCCAAAATACACAAACACACAAAAGCCCCTCTAGAACCTTTTCGAATCCCAGCTAGAAGGTTTGACCACGTTCATGTCGACCTCGTGGGACCACTACCTTCGTCTCAGGGTTTCACACACCTGTTAACAATGATAGACCGTACTACGCGCTGGCCTGAGGCGGTCCCTCTGGCGTCAACCACAGCGGCGGAAGTCGCTCGTGTTTTTTTGACAAACTGGGTGGCACGTTTCGGCGTCCCATCGGACATCACGTCCGATAGGGGGCCTCAATTTGTCTCAGACCTTTGGTCAGCCATGGCCAGCAGCTTAGGGGCGACAATTCACCGCACCACCGCTTATCACCCTCAGGCTAATGGGTTATGCGAGCGTTTTCACAGATCTTTAAAGGCCGCCCTCAGGGCCTCGCTAACGGATACAAATTGGGTAAATAAACTTCCCTGGGTTTTATTGGGGTTGCGTGCTGCGCCTAAAGAGGATCTAGACGCCTCCCCAGCAGAATTAGTTTTTGCACAACCTCTCAGACTCCCAGGTGAGTTTTTACCAGAGAACCCAGAGCCTGGGCATCTTCCAACCCTGAGGCCTTTAGGCAGCAACAGACCGGACACTCTCCCCGGACCGGCACATCACTCTTTTCCACGGGTTTTTGTCCCCCAAGCTTTAAAAAACGCCGAGTTTGTTTTTGTTAGGCATGAAGCTTTAAAATCAACCCTCCGTCCACCATACGATGGACCATTCAGAGTGCTGGAACCTGGTGATAAGCATTTTGTGCTTGATTTAGGGGACAGAAAAGAAACAGTCAGCATTGACAGACTTAAACCTGCTTTCTTGTTGAGAGACGAACCTGCACGGGTGGCGAGGGCACCTCGGCGGGGTAGACCCCCCAAGAAAAAAGACTCAACCCCCCTGCAGGGAACAAATAACCACTCTCCTCCCCAAGCTGCAGATTCCTTACAGGAGGGTCCCACCAGGACGCCAAAGCGGACCTACAGCAGATTCGGGAGAAGATTAAAACCCAAATGGCACAGGGACTGATGCAAATTAACCAAGAGTTGTTAACTATGTTATCAGATTGTGCCGTGGCAGTTTTAAGGCTGATTTGTGATATTACTATACTGTTATGGTTACCACTGAATTTTCTTCAGGAGCATGACTGCTGGAAAGATTCTTCCTTGTTTTCCCTGTCAAGAGGTTTAACAGTATAGTATGTCATAGAGATTATCTTAAACTGTAAACTTACTTTGATTGTCCTTTTCTTAGTCGTTTGGGGGGGGGGGCTGTGGTTTATATTAATCATATATTCCATACCTACATATGTATAGACATATTAAGATGTTTAGTGATTACATATGTGGAATGACCTCACGCCTCAGAACAGGACAGCGGTGGAGACCAGATCGATCTCCCTGACCACCCAGGGTCAGGTGGAGGAGACGGAGGACAAAGGAGGGGGGATTAAGTTAATGCGGGATGTCAGCTTTGATATGCAATGTCTTTTGTTGTGTGTAGGTATAAGTATGAAGGTCTGACTGTGTTCGACCTCTTATTCTGCTTCTGCACTGAGATGAGACTTGTTAGAGGAGCGAAGCTGATATTAAACTTTGGTTTATAAATCACATCGCCTCGTTATTTCAAGCTCTTCTACAGTGCTCACATGGTCAGGGCTCCATTTCACCAGATCACGTTTACACAGTAAAACAAAGGCATAATAACCCAGACATACACTGCACAGTTCCTTTTTTTTTTTTACAAGAAAAAATAGCCTACAGTGAAATAAAAATTATACAAAAAAATTATTAATTTTTTCTGCAATATATACAGTAACAAATACCCCCACCACCACCCGACGGCGCACACAAAAACGTTGCCATGCGGGAACCATGTAATTACCGTGATTGGACAAAAGTTATTTTTATTACTATTTTTATTGATAAAAAATAATTTAGATTATAAGACTTACCTGTCCACAACCGCACTGTTGCTGGTATTGTCCACTGGCGTGTGACGATTGTCAGCTATTCCGTTGATCAATGGAAACCTCCGTTGTTTACATCATCCAGGTCACCCGACCCGGTCAAGCCATTTACGTTTTCATGAACGCCCTTTCGGTTTATTTTGTGAACCATTTTTCAAAACAAGTAAAATAATGGCTAATCTTACCCTGACCCTTCTGCACAGTATCACAAAGGACTGCGCGTCACACAGCGGCGGAGTCAAAAGACATTTTACACACGAGAACGCATGGTATTTTACCGGAAATATAAACACTAAACTAGGCATGTAGGATGTCATTGAAGTCAGAAATTGATTGGCTTAACGACACATCCATCGTCAGATTACTCGGCTTCAATTGGCCCGTTGTATTCACGGTCATTGATGGGCAGATACCTCTTGCTAGGTTTACGATCATTGGTTATTCAAGGTTTAAAAACCCAAATCAAGGCTCTTGTTGGTCGAATGAGATGTCAGTCTCATTCTAAACCAGTCAAACACTCCTTTGGCTTTCTGTTTAGGGCTGTGTCTGTACTGGAAGACCGGAAATACAGCTTTTTTTTTTTCAGTGCGCACTGAGACGCACTAAGACGCACAGACATGACCGCCCGCAGAATCTCCCGAGTTCAACCGGTTAATTCAATATTTTCTGGTGTTGGCTGTGTGATTTTCCACACAGCCAACACCGGCCCCTGCTTGTACACATTGGCCTACAACTTCCAGTCATATACAGCCCAAGGAAGATGCGCTGGAACTTCCGCAAAGCCAACTGGAAGAAATTCAGTGAAACTCTGGACCAGAGCGTTGTTACCATCCCACTCCACACCATCACTGTAGATGAAGCATACAACCGCTTCTGCAGCGCAATCTTCAAGGCTGCCCATACTGCAATCCCACGAGGCTACCGACCCCTCTATGTCCCATGTTTGGACGGAGAAAGTGCTGCCCTCCTACAATCCTATCAAACATCAGGGGACCCAGAGATAGCAGACCATCTCATTGAATCGCTAAATACAGCCCGGCGAAAGAAATGGGAGGAGACAGTTGCTGACCGGAGCTTTACCCATTCTAGCAGGAAATGTTGGAGCCTCATCCGTCGCCTAGGAGCTGCACAGAAGCCCCCTAGCCAAAGCCGAGCATCCGTCACACCCAACCAAGTTGCATCCCACCTACTGACTATCGCCAAAGCACCCCAAGACAAAGACACCAGAACAGCAGTTACAACTGAGCTAAAAAAACACCAAAAAATGCCTGTAGAGGAAACGAACCCTGAACCCTTCGAGGCTGCTGAACTGGAGAAAGTCCTACAGGGCCTGAAATGTGGAAAGGCAGCAGGATACGATAACATCTTCCCAGAATTCATGAAAAATCTTGGCCCCCGAGCCCTAACCTGGTTGACACAATTCTACACAAGGATCACACAAACGAACTCGATCCCAAAGAAATGGCGGGCAGCAAAGGTCATTGCCATCCCAAAACCTGGCAAAGACCACAAACTACCAGCAAGCTACCGCCCAATCTCCCTACTCAGCGTTCCTTACAAAATCATGGAGCGCCTAATTCTGCAACGCATTTCCCCAGAAATAGAGGATATTCTAAGTGTGGATCAAGCAGGTTTCCGCAAGGACCGCAGTACAGGAGAACAAGTACTGGCCCTAACCACCTTCATTGAAAATGGCTTCGAGAGCAGACTGAAGACAGGGGCTGTGTTTCTCGATCTTACAGCCGCCTATGATACGGTCTGGCACAAAGGCCTCCTCCTGAAACTTATAAAGGCGATCCCTGCTTGGGCAACAGCAATTATAAAAACGCTGCTGACCAACCGAAGGTTCAGAGTCCACCTCAGTCAGAACACAAGTGCATGGAGAATGCAGAAAAACGGACTCCCACAAGGCTCAGTTCTAGCTCCAACTCTGTTCAACCTCTACATAAACGACCTGCCTACTACAAAATCCCGCAAATTCATCTATGCAGACGACATCTGTCTGGCATTCCAAGCACCAGACTTTGAACCACTGGAACGGGTGCTCACGGAAGATCTTGCTAAACTGGACCAGTTCTGCAAAATCTGGTGCCTAAAACCAAGCCCAGCAAAAACCGTCTCCAGTGTATTTCATCTCCACAATGCAAAAGCTGCCAGAGAACTAAACATCCACCTGAGCGGACTCAAGCTTAAGCATGCCCCAAATCCAACTTATCTTGGAGTGACCCTTGATAGGACCTTATCCTTCAAGGAACATCTAAAGTGGACGGCTGCTAAGGTGAAAGTACGAAACAACCTGCTCTGCAAGCTCGCTGGTGCAAAATGGGGGGCGGCAGTCTCCACCCTGCGCACCTCAGCACTGGCCCTTTCATACTCTGTAGCAGAATATTGTGCCCCTGTCTGGTCCAGGTCATCTTACACACACCATGTAGACACCCAGCTCAACTCAACCATGAGAACTATAACTGGAACAATCCGCTCAACACCACTCCCCTGGCTCTCTGTACTGTCAAACATAGCCCCTCCACACATCCGGCGAGCAGCATTAACTCAAAGGATGCTCCAAAAAGTTAAAGATTTTCCTCACTTACCAATCCATGCAGATATCTACACCCCACCCACTGCCCGACTTTCATCCAGACGGCCGATTTGGAAAAACCCTCCCCCAGCTGACTTTACCATCCAGACAGCTTGGCAAGAGGAATGGGAGACCAAGGAGGTCCCAAACAAACAGCTGGTGATAAACCCCAACCAACAGGTCCCGGGCACCAACCTCCCAAGGAGACAGTGGTCTACACTCAATCGCTTCAGGACTGGACATGGCCCCTGCTTGGCCAGCCTTCACAGATGGGGCAGTAGCCCTAGCCCACTGTGCGCATGTGGAGAGGAGCAAACTATGGAACACATCATAGAGGCTTGCCCGCTCCAAAGACTGGAAGGAGGATTACACACCCTCCATACAGCAAACCAGGAGGCAACTGCTTGGCTTAAGGACTTTGCATTCGCTAAATAAATAAATAAATAAATAATTCAATATTAGACTCGATTGGGTTTTCTCAGAAAGTAGGAAATTCTACTCATTATCTCCACCATACGTTGGACCTTGTTCTGACATATGGCATAGAAATAGAAAATCTGGTAGTGTCTCCTCATAACCCTGTACTGTCAGACCATTGTCTGTTAACCTTTGATTTTACTATTTCTGACTATATGGCTCCTAAAGAAAAATATTACTACAGTAGATGCCTCTCAGATGATGCTGTTACCAAATTTGTGCAGATTGTTTCCTCTATGCCATATGTCAACACAACGGAAATAAGCTATAGACAGCTTGCTCCTTCTGTAATTGATAGCATAGTAGATAGTGTTACAGCTTCTCTGCATCACACTCTAGACTTGGTGGCCCCCTTAAAAAAGAAAAAGTCTATCCTTCCAAATCTTTGCTTAAGCATGTCTACTGCAGCATCATAGTTCATGTCAGTTACTTTCAGTCCTGCGACGGCGCGTGCAGCTGGCCCGATGAGATATGACTTCAAGTAAGTGAACTTTTCAGTTTTGCTCAAATCTGGGTTTTGGTGAATTGCATTTTCGAATTGGTCCCAAAACTCCTGCCACATGCACACTTCTCCGCTGTATTTGTTTATCGAGAGCTTGGGTAACTTTACCGAGAGTCTGCTTGTATTTGACCGTGTACTCACGTCACTCAGCCGATGTGGATTCGCTGATACGGTGGCGTCTCTTGCCTGTTCTTGTTGCTGTAAGGCAGCCCGTTCAATCGCTCTCTCTGCCCGCGTCCTCCATAAATTTGTGTTGTCCTGATACTCAAGTGTCCGCACCATGTCCGCATCTGACTCATCCAAAGGGATCTCCTGCTCTATATCGGGTTCAATGTCTTGCAGGCCCTTCTCTTTCTGTGACAACATGGCTAACAGCTCCCGCAAACAGTCACTGTTTATATCAGTCTTACTTGTTTCATCTTGTATAATTTGCAGCAGCTTTGTAACGGACGTCCGCAGCACGGTCCGTTTCTGTTTTAGCCTTTGAAGTTGCTCCGACATTTTTTCCTTTCATCTCCGTGTTGTTACAGCTATCGGCTTAATCCCAACAACGTTCTCTCTTCACTTTTCCCGCTTCCCAGCTTCCGGTTCCCGGGTTTCGGCACCAAAAAATATGTTGTGGATTTAGCTGTAACATCAGTTGTTATAAAGAAAGAATGTCCAAAACACCCAACTTTACCTTCATTTGGCTTTACTGGAGAATGCTGCATCTCAGTTTACAACACATTTGTCGTTCCCGCTGGCTAACATGCGTCCGTCTCTCTGATAGCACTGCATTGCTTAGCACTGACTTCTTCTTCTTCGGTCTGCAGCTTGAACAATAACATTTCATGGCCAAAGGTACAGCACCAGCGCCATCTAGTGGACAATGTCTAGCGACTGCATTGAAGGAAAACACCTTTGGGATTCTAATTAAATTACACTACTATAAATAGCCTTTCTGATTAACTATAAAATGTTTATAATATCTGTTTGTTTTCACGTGTATTTCAATATGTAATAACTAATAACTTATGTGTATGAACCATTATGAACTATTAAATATTCAACAACATGACCCACACAGTATGTAAGCACACTAACTTCAGCACTGGACAACGTTTAATTTTTTTGTTTGTAAAATCACAATAGGCCTGTTCTATTATGTTTGTTTACTACGCACCGCAGTGATAGGCTACCGCACTGCTGTGTAATATTGCTTAATAATTATGAACCTTGTCAGTAAACGGTAAGGGAGAAGCAAGGAGTTAAAAAAAAAAAAATCTAACCTGAAAGATTTAATAAACCATGATGCAGATTTAAGGTGGAATTGTCCAGCCCCATTGTATGGTCAATACAATTATGAGAGTCTTGTTATAACGTAGTCATACAATGTAGTCATATTGTTTTTGCTGCCGTTTCTTAGTTAGCCCCTTAAACTGTCCCAGTCGCCGACAGTTAAAGGGTAAACATAACCCCTAGTGGTCAAGAGTGGTAAATATTTTTTGCCAATAAAATAGTTCAGATTTCCAAGGCTATAACTTGAAAGTTGCAAGAGATAATGGCTTACTGTCAATTAGAAAGATGTAATATGATCCAAAGGTTCAGATAGGAATAAATTTACACATCTAATTTGCATAACGTCATGGCAGCTATATAAATTGCATAACTCAGTCAAAAGTGGACTTCGGACACATTTACACAAAGAATTGTTTGGTTTTGTTTGCACCATTTTGTTTACAGCGGTATGTTTTTATTTTTTCTTCAAAGTATGTGAACCAGAAAATCAATAAAATTAAAAAAACAAAACAAATTTGTCGCTTACTGGTGGCGGTGGGGGGGGGGGGGTTGCTCGTTTGCATCGTCCATCCGTTTTCGCCCATCATGGTCGTTGTTTTGTGTTTGGTCGGTCATTTACGCTCTCTACCACATCTACAAACTCATGATTATCCCACATGAATTTCATTTGTATTACGCAGCTATTTTTCCTGTTTGATGCAGTTTCTGTGAGGATCCAGATGATCATGGTGGTGGCCATCTTGGTCTTGTGAGCTCATGGCAGAAAAAGGAAGAAGAATAATGAGGATTTCTTCTTTGCTGTATTCCATGTCAGCCATGATTCCTCCGACAGAGGTGTCTGCCACCTTCTGAACTGTCAGATCAGTACAGCTCTGTACAAATCCTCAGTATAGCCAGGGACATCAGAGTACAGCCAGAGAGTTGGCAGGCGCAGGCACAGTTGCTGCGCTGTGCCACTGGGGGCGTGCGACCCGTCCATGAAATGTGGACAGTTAAAAGGTTAAATTTATTTAGTTTGGTTTCATAATACATGAAAAAAATATAAGAGAAGATAAAAAAAGAACAACAAAAACCAAAAGGGTGTAGGTAGAAGCTGTAGCATTAACCGCTGGGGTCCAATTTCTAAAATCGTTGCTGAGGAGAAATTGTTTCACCCAAAAGTCTGGTCATGAATTGTTCTTCTTCACCCAAGACCTGGAGTCATTTCCCCTCACATCCATTTGCCAAAGGAATGGGAATGATGACGTTCCACAGACCCTGATAGTAAGACTCCTCACTGAAACTCAAAAGTTCAACATCACCCTCCAATGGATAACACAGGGCTATTTCTCTCTCTGAAGTTGAGCTATGAATTGTGAGCAATGAATTAATCCTTCTCCGCAGACAGTACCCGCTTTTGAAGATTATGGTGGGTACTCTGTGAGGGACAATTATGGTTTGAAATGCTTTTAATGATATGATTTGATATGTGTTGCTTTATTTTCAAGAAGAATTAATTTTTGCATGCCTACCATAAAGAAATTATCACATATACAATGTAGACACATTGTTCCTTTATTATTAAGTAGAATATATTAGTCACTAAAGTTTTAAAGAATTTTTGCTTTAATAGGCAGCATATACATATTTTAGTAGGATCGCACTTTTCATATCAAATTCTCTCTCCCCTTTCTGTGGGAGACACACATTTCAGAACTTTGAACTGACCAATCAGTGTCCAAGTCCCCCATATCTCCTTTTTAGTCAGTTTACGACCTCTGCCAAACAAAAAAACTCAGTGCAATTGGTCAAAAGTTTACACTAATGGGCAGATCTAACACTCATCTTTGAATGTAATTGATCAAGTTCAGTTGTTATAAAATTTATTGTGCCATCCTGCGACACCTTGACAAAACTTTGCTTTGTTCATCAGTTGATCATTTGCAGTCCGGCAGGCTGGGAGTGACTCTTGAAGGAGCAGAGCTTCTGCTCTCCCATCCCCCCCACTTTTTTTTTTTCTTAAGAAGGCTCAGAGCCTATCAATGCTCTGTGTAAACTTTTTCTTTTCTTTAAAATCCACTTTTTCCTATTTTACTCCTTTTTTAAATTACAGTGCTAGGAAGATTTTGTTTAATTTTTACTAAGCTTAAATCAACTTTGTTCTGACCACAACACATCGTAAGAAACGGATGTGTGGTTTGTTTTTGTTTTTTCCAGTTTGATTTTCTGATTAGACTTTGAACGATAAACAAATACTATCTAGAATTTGGCAGCCTGGCCAAATTCCTTTTTCTGTGCATGACTAGACATCGCCCAGCATGCTGAACACCCAGCTCCTATAGTTGTGACCCCTGGAGTACATTCGAGCTGTGAGGCAGAACCTGCTTGCCATTCACTCTCAACAGAATCCACGGACATCCATCCGGATCAAGATGGTTCCGGAGACCTGCTACCACCAGGGGGCACAGTCTGACTCTGCTGTGCTGAAGGTCTGTTGTCCAAACTAGATTCAATTTTTCAGAATATTCCTGGTATAAGTTCTGTAAACCTAATAGCTTCGAACTCCTTTCAGAACTTCAAATGCATTTGTCTTTTCATTAATCTCCGTTCCTTTTCAGAGTAAAACAAATTTTCCATTTTATGAAATAGTTTAATCGTCATTTTCTTCATAAAATTGCATTCATTTTTCTTAACCAATGCTATTTTATGGTTTCTTTCATCTTCCATTACAGTGCCAATTTAAGCTATGGTTTTCTTTGGTTCCACAAATTGATAATACACATTGTGCTCATTAATCCATTTCCAGTCTAATGTGCTCATGATACATGTTGAATTCCCTTTCTTAAAGTAATTTGAATGTGTTTGTCGTGAACTTGGGTTTGATGGTTTCAAACCCAGTTCTATGACGCTGTGGCTATTTGGTCTCTTTGTGCATTTTTGCTGTCCATTTTCTATCAGGGGCTCTCAGGGAGCCTCTGGGGTCCACTCAGCTCCCTGAGAGCTCAGCCACACCTCCCTCTCCTGTCAGTGGCACCAGCTGTGCCTTATTAGTGGGTTTCACTCGCACACACACACATTCATCACTCACACCGGCAATCTCTTTCCTCATCAGGGTTGGAATTATTTAGCCCTGCCGCTGCGGGAAGAGATTGTCGGAACATTGTCTAACTGTCTACTGTGGATCAACACTGTTGCCATTCCCCTCAGTGTTTGTAGCCATCACTCATGTCTAGAAGCCCTGCCTGTTTTCCACGGTACCACTTCGCACTGGGTGGTGAGCCCATCTATTACTGGTTGTCATTGCCTGGATTATAACTTGGACTGACTTGAATTGCTCCAGCTTTGTGAATACTCTCTCCTCCGTTCCCCCCGCTGCAGTTCAGCCTGCCTGCGCTTGGGAACAGGTTTTCCCTGTTGCTCACCTGTGTTCCTGTAGAGTGTCTTTGTAGTTGCCTCGTATGTCCTGAGCTCCACATCTGTTGCTTTGTTCTGTTTATCCATCACTGTTAATAAAACGCACAACATACTCCTGCGTGCGGGTTTTCCCTTTCCCTTTGTGTGCTGCGTAAAAGCACACGAGGCGTTCATGACAGAATGCTCTGACCAGAATTTTTTTTTTAAAAACAGCTGAGTAGTAGTGTGTATTCTTTTCCTTTTTTTTGCTCTCCACACCCATCCAAGTTACACCACAGAGGTCTGGACGGATGAGGAGCTGAGAGCCCAGGAACTCTTGGAAGGCGCTCTCTTTTCAGCTCAGTGGCCGCGGTCTCCAGATGATGTTCGGCTGGCTCAGATCACCACTGAAGAGATAATGTGGCAACATCCATGCGCGGAGCTGGAGAGGGACCCCCTAACGCCGGAGCCGTCACAACCTCGGAAGAGGCGCTCGCAGCGGAGGAAGCCGCCCTCCACCGCAACTCTCCCGCTCCTGCTTTTATCTCCCAAGCCTGGGTCCGCTCAACCCACATATGTGATGATGGAGGAGGACAGACTGGCGTGGTTAACGCAGATCGACCACCAAATGGAGAAGGAGAGCCATGTGAAGGAGGAAGAGAGACGAGCTTTTCTGGCGGAGATGGACCGTCTCATGGAGGAGGAGAGGAACTCAGCCAGGCAGTTTTTCCCTCCTGCAGCCGCCTCACCCTCAGCTTTTACATCCGCCAGGCACGAGTCAGATGTAGACCAGGAGGAGAATGCACCAGACGCCGCTGGAGACGTCGAGAACCAGGAGAACAGGCAAGTTCATTCTTATTTGGGTTTTTCTTTTGATGAACAATTTTGCCTGTTCCCTGGCCAAGAGACTCAGGGTTTGCAGTCCCCTGAGTTCTTTGATCCAACAGCATGTCATAGTCCCTCACCTGTTCTCCCCATTTTCTCTCTGGGTCCTTCCTAGGGTTTGCTAACTCCGGAACCTGGTCACCTGAAGGGGGAGGAATTTGAGGCCCTGGTGAATCCTATTCCAGGGTCAGCGGAGAGGCAGTCCCCAGCCATCATGCCAGATGAGCCATCAGTTACGGAGAAGGCACCTGGGAACGTAGAGACTGCAACCACCATCACACCTGCTGCAGGGCCTATTCAATTCAATTCAATTCAACTTTATTTATGTAGTGCCATTTCACAACAACAGTCATCTCATAGCACTATCAACTGTATGGGGAACCCCCACAGTTGCAGAAAGACCCCAGCAATCAGGCGATCCCCTGTGAGCAAGCACTTGGCGACGGTGGAGAGGAAAAACTCCCTTTTAACAGGAAGAAACCTCCAGCAGAACCAGGCTCAGGGAGGGGCAGTCATCTGCTGCGACTGGCTGGGGGGTGAGGGACCTACCGCAACAGAGTCACCCAGTGAGCCGGACCTCCAGCAGATTGGGTCCAAGACATCGTCATCAGAATCGACAGAGTCCTGGATGGCGGTGGAGCTCGAGTACAGGCAAGTAATCTCTCTTGTGTTTCCCATGTCAGTTGTAGAGAGATCTTGTCTGGCTCTTGTGAAGGAGAGTCAGGGGCAGCCTTCAACTGCATCTGAACTCACCTCGCCGGGCTCCGCCACTGCCGGTGACCCTAACCGGTTTCTCTCTCCCGTCATACCTGAGTTCCTTCCTAGGGTCGCCGGAGAGGATCCACCACTACCAAGGGTTCCCACGGACAATGACGATGAGGGTCCAGTTCCCCCGGTGGAGGCTGCTGTGGGTGCAGCACCTCCCAAGTCTACTGAACCATTGCATCCTTGATCGCCAGAGTCTTAGACAGCGGTGGAGCCCGAGTTCAGGCAAGTGTGCTCCATTATGTCCCTTTTGTCCAGGTTCAAGTCACACTGCCCGACTCTTGGTGAGGAGGGCCAGGGGCAACTCGCCGTTGCTCCCAGGCTCACCTCACCGGGCTCTGCCGCTGCCAGCGACCCTGACTCGGTCTCCCTCTCTCTCTCGCTGGTCTTGGATTCCTCTGCCAGGGTCGCTGGAGAGCAGCTGGTGTCATCCGAGGCCACCAAGGATCCAGGTTCACTGTCCGAGTTCGCTGCAGAGGTCACCATGGACGTTGCTGGGGCCTAGCCTGGTTCCACTGCGGGTGCTGCGGAGCTCCAACCGGAGTCCACCGTGAGTGCAGCGGAGCTCCAGCTGGTGTCCACTGCAGGTGCAGTGGAGTTCCAGCCAGAGTCTACCACGGGTACAGCGGAGCTCCAGCCGGAGTCCACTGTGGCTGCAGCGGAGCTCCAGCCAGGGTCCACCGCAGGTGCATTAGAGCTCTAGCCTGGAGCCTCCGTGGGTGCTGCTATGTCCATGACCAGGACCCTCGCGGGTGCTACTAAGCTCTAGCCTGGAGCCTCTGCAGGTGCGGCCTTGTTCCGGACCAGGACCACCGCGGGTGCAACTGTCCCTCAGCTCGGGGCCACGGGGGTTGGGGGGCCCCCTTCTTGCCACTGTTTAAGGACATTGGGGCTCCCCTTTTCTGGTCTCTCCTTTCTGAGTTGGTTCTCTCCCATGGGGAGACCACTTCCCAGGCTGCCACTCCTGCGCTGGTGGCTCAAAGATCTAGGTCGGCCGCCCAATGAACTGTGTCGTGGGGTTAGGTGGCCCTGTTTCCCTGGCTGGCCACCTGACCCGCTCTCCTGGGCGGTCTGAGTGGTCTTGGAACTGGACAGACCACCCGGTTGGCCTCTTTTTGTCACCCCTTGGGCCTGGGACTCTGGTCGGCCTCCTGAACTTTTGGACTCCTGGTTTTGGGAGGGTATTGTTCTAGGTTTGGGGTTGGAGGGAGTTTCACTGTTTCCTTGTATATTACTCCTATATTATTTTTTGCTTGTTGGTTCCATCCGAACCTTTTTCCCCCACCGCCCACCTGGGTTTGTTTGGTTGTTTCTTCGGGGGGGGGGGGTCTTTTTTCTTCTGGTGTTACTAGGGATGTCTGGTATCCACCCCTTGAGGAGGCTCTGTCATGAACTTGGGTTTGATGGTGTCAAACCCAGTGCTATTACACTGTGGCTATTTGGTCTCTTGTGCATTTTTGCTGCCTCAGGGGTCCGCTCGGCTCCCTGACAGCTCAGCCACACCTCCCTCTCCTGTCAGTGGTACCAGCTGTGCCTTATTAGTGGGTTTCACTTGCACACACACACACACACACACATTCATCACTCACACCGGCAATCTCTTTCCTCATCAGGGTTGGAATTATTTAGCCCTGCCGCTGCAGGAAGAGATTGTCGGAACATTGTCTGTCTACTGTGGATCAACACTGTTGCCATTCCCCTCAGTGTTTGTAGCCATCACTCATGTCTAGAAGCCCTGCCTGTTTTCCACGGTACCACTTCGCACTGGGCGGTGAGCCCATCTATTACTGGTTGTCATTGCCTGGATTATAACTTGGACTGACTTGAATTGCTCCAGCTTTGTGAATACTCTCTCCTCCGTTCCCCCCGCTGCAGTTCAGCCTGCCTGCGCTTGGGAACAGGTTTTCCCTGTTGCTCACCTGTGTTCCTGTAGAGTGTCCTTGTAGTTGCCTCGTATGTTTTGAGCTCCACATTTGTTGCTTTGTTCTGTTTATCCATCACTGTTAATAAAATGCACAACATACTCCTGCGTGTGGGTTTTCCCTTTCCCTCTGTGTGCTGCGTAAAAGCGCACAAGGCATTCATGACAGTATTAATCTATTCTGAAATTTCTTATTAAACTGTCAAAAAGAAATATGGGAGTTATTGTTTGATATCATGTCCATCTTTTTGATTAAAAGCAGACAAGAACTCACAGGATTTTTTTTGAGACTGATTCATTATTGCTACAAATACAGAATTATTAATAAAATTGTCCATTCTTCTGGACTGGTGCCCCACGAGCCTGTGTGTTGGTATTGAAAAGAAATCTTCATTCCTACTCACATTCTTATTTACATTAATACTTGTACCAACAATAAACTACCATATAAAACCCTACAAAGTGGAGCTTATATGACCTACCCCTTTTACCATTACAAAGTCTTGTGCATCATCAACCTCTATAATTTCTCTCTCTGTTAGCAGGATCACATAAAAACTCTTAGATGGGTCTCAATAACATTTTCACCAGAGGTGGCTCTTGGCCCAAAGATGAACTCATTAGATGTGTAAAATATAAGCCGAGGGTAGTTAAAAACATAACTTTGCAAGTTCTTTTAAAACCAGGTGAGGAGTCACAGGTAGCAATCAAAGGGAAAACTTTAAAATGAGGATGTTCAAAGGAATTTATTTACAATAAAATATGTACAGTATAGATGCCCACTTCAATAAAAAGCTAAATTAAAACATAAGAATTAAAACCATTTAAGAAGCTAAAATAGGATAAAATATTGCCTAAAAAACCCAAGCTAAAAAACAAAACAAAACAAAAGTGGGCTAAAAAAACAAATAATAAAAGTCTCTAAAAGCTGAGGAGGAGGATCCACTCTTCCAGGCCAGGCTCCATCTGCCACCACAACACTGACATCCTCAGAAAACCTATACAGGGGAAGACGCAGTATATCCAGATTTCTCATTGTCATCATCATCGTCATCATCATCAACGTCATCATCATGGGGTGCTGCTATGTGGGAATCAGATACTTGCAGCCCAGGCAGACCTCCTCACGCCTCCTCTTCTTGTCCTTCACCTGCAGCACCCCAGCTGCTCACCCAGAAGTGTCTTCCCCCAAATGCCGGCGTCATGATGGTCCTGGGTCATTACTGCTGCTCCTCCTCCTCCTCAGTCATGCCCTCCTTCAGCCATTTTCCTGGGACCAGCAAACACCTTTTGTCCAGCAGAGCTCTCATCTGGCCGGCTGTCCTGGCAGGGCAGGGCTCTCCTCCAACTGGGGCCTCTCCTCAGGCAGGGCTCTTCTCCAAGCAGGCCTTCATCTGGCCAGGCTCCCCTCAGGCAGGGCTCTCCTCTGGACTGCCAAAGCACCTTTTATACTGTGCAGTCATAGGTGCTGCACATCCCCAATCAACACAGATGCTGCTGATTAGTAATTAGGGGAAGCACAGGGTGGAAGTTGACAACATTTCCAATTTAAAAACACACTGATTAAGTATCAAAACTACAAAACATGCAAACTACAAACAAATACGCATCACAAACTAGACAAAACCCCCCAAAACACAATAAAACACTTCCACCCCATGACAGATGATGGAGGTCATCCATGAGTGCATACCTCCCCCAAGGCCCTATCTCACAATGTACAGATGGATGGCGATATGGACGGACAAAGAGATGGCGGGGAGGACAAAGGGAGGGAGGGATGCAGCCTTGGTGGAGGTATGCACTCTCTGAGTGCCCTCTAGTTTATCACATTTTTGCACATTTTTTCCTGGAAATTTATATCTAATTTACATTTATGTGTTTGTACCTTATACTAAATTTGTGAACATACCCCATCCCCTTTGGTAAAACATATCACATCAACCACTACATTAATTAGAAGGTTGGGGGTATTTTTATAGTATTCAAACTTAAGAGGAACAACTTCCACAAATAGAAGTGTGGTGGCTGAGAATCAGTTGCTAACTAAACACTCAAAATCACTTTAATAAAACACACCACCACTAATTTGTTTTTAACATGTCTTCTTAATTTCCTGAACATCCCTTTTCCTCTAACTTTATATGCAGATTTTTCATCTCCAAATCTTTGGTATTGTGGTGACCCACAACACTCTACAGGAACATTCCTCACACTCAGCATGTCTGCAGGAAGCAGAGGACAATTTGCATAAGGACAGAGAGCCCCTGGAGGACAACCAGAACAATGGACAATTGTTTAGACATCCCCGGATTAAGGAGAGGACGTTCGGGCGCCAGTTGGTCATGCTAATCATGTGTATTGACTGATATGTATACCAATATGCTAATGTTCCATGCATTCTCTCGGTCTGTATAAAAGAGCTTACTATACATGCCTCAAGAAGACAGTAACACAGTAGCTCAGAGCTATGATGTGTGTCTCAGGATGATGGAGGAAATAAAACTCTGCAACCTTCCAGCTCGTCTCATCTCACCTGATCTTATTCCTCCACAGTATAATGTTTTTTCTATTGAGATAAATTTTGCACAGATCCTTTGCTGACAGCTACAATATATTCTTAAATTAAGTCATCTTAAAGGTGCAATATTCAGTCCTGTAATGTATAATGTGTCTCATGTTAAGATTAATAAAATCAGTCCATGACATTGTCAAATTAGTGCATAGAGGTTGGAGGAGGAACCGCCACACTGCACTGTTCAGCCTCTTATGGAACAAAAACAAGATCTGCTGCAAAAACTTCAGTCTTCAAACACCACAGTCACATACTGTACGTTTTTCCACACAGTTCTTATTCCTTAGTGGGCCCTTCTGGGCCCGCCATGTTCACTTCTGTCACAGCTGATGCAGTCTCCTTCTCCTCAGCCTTTTAAGTGTATTAACAATCAGAAGAGTCATTAAGTGCACTTAAGGATGAATTATTTGTGCAAAAGTGGGATATTATATATAAGGATAAAAACATCAATAGTGTATGAGTCATTCTTGAAGATTTTTAAGGAAGTATATGACGAAAATTATTCTGTAAGAAAGACTGAGAAAAAAATAACATCCGTGGGTCACTAAGGGAAAATGAAATGCCTGTAAAAAGAGCACACTCTACAAAGAATTCTTATGAATTCTTTGTAGAGTGTGCTGAGAACTAATGAGGCAGAAATTAATATAAAAAAATAAGTTAACTATTCTAAGGTTAAGTATAAGTTAAGTATAAGCCTCAGCTTCTTCATTTTCCTCCTCGCCATCATTATCATCCATCTATACTAAATTATTGGATAAAAATAACATTAGCTCAAGTAGGTTCATTTTGTCTTCTTTTAATTATTTATCTTTTGTTCTTATTAAAGACAAGAATAGAAAGGAGATGTCTTTACCTTCTTAACATGTTTCGACTGTACACTGCAGCCTTCGTCAGAAGACTGCATTAAAGAAACATGGAAAATATTAAATATGGTGATAAAGAATGTAGTAAGGCAAGATAGTTGCCCTATATTTTTTTATGTGGGCAACAATGAAAATTATAACATGGATGCTGTTGCTAACAAATTCAATGAATTCTTTGTGAATGTGGGACCTGACTTAGCAGAAAAAATACTTGATACAGAAATACCTGTGGGATGGAAGGATAATTTTATCAAAAGGATTCCAGGATCAATGTTTATTACAAAGCTGGAACAAAAAGAAGTTATTGATATTGTTGCTAAATGTAAAAATAAAAAATCTACACACTGTGATGACATTAACATGTCTGTAATTAAAATGGTAATCAAGACTATTTCAAAACCACTTACATACATTTGTAACTAATATTCATGACTGGCACATTTCCCAATCGGATGAAATTTGCTAAAGTTATACCTCTGTACAAATCTGGGAACAGACACCAATTCACAAATTATAGACCTGTCTCTCTGCTGCCACAGTTTTCTAAAATTGTTGAAAAACTCTTCAATAACCATCTAGACAATTTCATAAATAAGCACAAACTACTCTCTGATTGTCAGTATGGTTTCAGGACAAATAGATCTACATCACTGGCACTAATCGATTCAGTTGAGCAAATAATATATTCTATGAACCAGCATAAAACAGCACACACTTGGAATATTTGTGGATCTAAAAAAAAGCATTTGACACAATAAATCATGACATTTTATTTAGCAAATGGAACAATATGGATATAGGGGTACAGCGTTACAGTGGGTAAGGAGCTATTTGAATAACAGGAGACAGTTTGCGAGGTTGGGTGATCACTGTTCCAAAGATTTGTGCAATACTGTGGTGTCCCCCAGGGATCGGTCTTGGGACCTAAATTATTTATTACTGTATTTATATTAATGACTTATCCAAAGTATCAACTGTATTAAGAACAGTTTTGTTTGCGATGATACAAATCTGTTTTGCTTTGGTACTGATTTACAAAAAAATGTATGCTTGATGTCACACCAGAATTGAGTAAATTAAAATTATGGTTTACTGTTAACAAATTAACATTAAACATGAGTAAGACAAAAATATGTATTTTGGCAATGGGAGTGTTAACATGCAGATAAAAGTTTCCTTGGATGGCTTAGATATTGATAAAATAAAAGAAATCAGAATTCTTGGGGTGATAATGGATGAACAAATGAGCTGGAAACCACACATTAACCAGATACAAAAAGGCGTCTAAGAGTATTGCAGTGCTTTAAAAAAAAGAAGCAAAACAAGTTTTGAATCACAGAGCACTCCACATTTTATACTGTTCACTAGTTTTTCCATATCTAACATACTGTGCAGAAGTTTGGGGCAATAATTATAAAACCAGGTTACACTCATTACTCATACTACAAAAGAGAGCAATATGTCACATTCATAAGGTTGGATATCCAGATCATACAAATCCACTGTTCTTACAATCAAAATTGTTAAAATTAATGGATCTAGTGGCATTTCATTCTGCTCTAGTGATTTTTAAAGCAAAAAATTGTTTGTTACCAAACAATATTCAGAAACTATTCATTGGGAGGGAAGTGGAATATAACTTAAGGGAGATCCAAAACTTTTAATCTTTATACATACGTACAAGAAAAAGGAGTTTGTGTGTTTCAATTTGTGTAATTAAACTGTGGAATAGTTTCAATGTGGATTTAAAAGAATGCAAAAATATAAAACAATTTAAAATAAAATATAAAGAAATGGTTTATCTAAAATATAAATGTTAAGACTGTCTAAAGATCACCATTGGTTGGTACTGCTATTTGTTATTATTTCCCATGGTGCCTTTGTATGATCATGTGCCTACATAGTATATACTTATCATATGTATGTGTATGTACTATGTATGTGTATGTATATCCTATTTTTATCATGTGTGTGTGTGTGTTTATATTCAAGCTTCATTTTTTTAATTGGGGATATTAAGCAGGAAGCTAAACATGTTTGGATAATTTATGCCATGAGGAGGAAAGGGGGTGGGAATATAAGTCTATGACTTCCTCCCACTTCTTTTTGAATATAAACTGGAAATATTACATCTGCTGATATTGTTTTTTGTTTTTGTTTTTTGTGTGTGTATTTGTTGTGTTTATTTGTGGTGGAATGTCCACCTGCTTTGTCTTCTTTTCTTCTATTGTTTTTTATATGTTCAAAATAAACTTTAACTAATTAACAATCATGCAGATTTGGGCATAATGAAGATTAGTTTGAGAAAAAGATAAAAATTACATACAGTATATCTGTATTATAAGACTAGGACACAGGGCAGCGCGGTGGCAGAGTGGTTAGCACTGCGGCAGCACAGCAACTCACCCTTGGCGGGGGATCCTGGGTTCGATCCCAGCCCCCGACCAACAGTGATCTGTGTGGAGTTTGTATGTTCTCCCCGTGTCTGCGTGGTTTTACTCCGGGATTTCTCCGGTTTCCTCTCACATGCCAAAAACATGCAAGTTAGGTTAATTGGCATCAAACTGGGGATTCTAAATTGTCCTTAGGTGTGACTGTGAGAGTGAATGGTTGTCTGTCTCTCTGTGTTGGCCCTGCGATGGACTGGCGATCTGTCCAGGGTGTAGCCTGCCTCTTGCCCAAAAGATGCTGGGATAGGCTCCAGCCCCCTGCGACCCGAAAAGGATTAAGCGGAAGAAGATGAATGAATGAATGAATGAAAGACTAGGACACCATCTTGGAATAGGAAGGTGATAAAATGATTAAATTTTTAAAAAAATCAAAAGCCCCATTCATTCAATAAAACCCTTAAAAAGGTCTGTATAAGTTAACATTAAGGCTTGTATACTGTATATGATTATAAGGGAGAAATTTAAAAATCTATATAAACAAGTAGGTATATGGGGACAGTTAAAAAAGCCTTAAAAGAGCTTCATAAAATAAACAGTGAAGGATGGAATCATCAGACTTTGACATTTTATCACTCTGTTGCTTCTCTGCCCAAACTGCTTAATATTAATTAACCCTTACCATCCCACCCAGTGTCTAGCCAATGTAAAATGTCGCACAAACAGGGACACCAGAATATTAAGAGGTTTTAATAAATTCTGACTAAATTTGGAAATATATAAAGAAAAAATATTCAAATTTATGTGACAAAAAATGCAAATATATAAAAAAAATTACAAGAAAAGCTGGAAATGTGGGGGAAATTCAAATTGCATGGAAAAATTAATATTTATGAAAAATAGCAAAATTATGAGGGGAAAAAAGGCTGGCAAAGTTACAAAAATACCCTGCAAATTTATGAAAAAGGTACAAATTTATATAAAAAATTCGAATTTATAGAAAAAACCATTACATCTGAATGTAATTAATGTAAAATAGTGCCTTGCAATGCACTCAGTTTATAACATCACATTATTCTGAATACTCATTTTTTAAGTAAAATATATATTGTTCACCACTGAAGAATCAAGAAACTCACTTCACGCAGTCGGCAGTTGTTTGCAGGTCGGCTCCCTATATTTTTTGCTGATGTGGCTGTTTTTACTCCTCATATGCCTCCAAGAGGGCTTGTAGCTCCCCCTCAGAGAACTTATTCTGTCTTTCCCCCCCACTGCTCATGGTTTCTGCGCTCAACACATGATGTCTTTTTAGGTTTGCTGTGGACTGATCTGTTTTCTTTTAGTTTAAAGGCCAAATGTCACGTAACAGGGTACTTTAAATATCTTGAAACTAGATATAAAAGGGAACCGATCCATTCGGGTCTTGGTGCATATGCTTCAGTAACAACGGAATATTCGTTAATTTAAAACTACCGCGCTTGGCCTGACACGGCCCCTGGAATCGCCTGGGGAAGAAGGCGGAAGTGACGAAATCGATTGTACCCTAGTTTGATGCTTGGGGTATTTCAATTGATTGTTTATATGGAGACTGGAAGGTTGAAGTGAGCAACAAGAAAGAAAAAATTGGATATTTCACCCATACCTTAAAACGGGACTATCAGGGACAGCTGGGTAATAAGGGACACTTCTCTGGGAAATGTTTTCTTACCTGTCAAGTGAGACGTTTTCGCCGTACTTCAACACCGTAAAAAGCGGCTATAAGGAACGGCGGAGCAACAAGGGACACCTCTCTGGGAAATGCCCCAAATGCAACTCGTGTTGTTATTGTCAAATATTTTAAGGATTCATGGATATTTGACAATAACAACACAACTCAGCGTCCGGCGCTAAATTAAAAAAAAAAAAGCAGAATTCTGTATTTGTCAGGCGATCTCTGTCTGTTCCGCAACCGCTGCACAGCTCAACGTGTTAAACCGTTGTCCTAATGACTTCTCATTGTAGTGAGAATAGTTCAAGCTGAGCGATCAGCCCGCCCAGACAATTAAACTAATGATTGACTCCACACTTCGAACAGTAGTGATAATAGCTCACGCTGAGCGATCAGCCCGCCCAGACAATTAAACTAATGAGTGACTCCACACTTCTCATGGTAGTGCGAATAGCTCCCGCTGAGCGATCTGGCAGCACCAGCTGTGGCTGATCACACACAGGACGTGCTCCTCAACACACTCAGTTTTTTTTCCAGTATATTTTTTCTTTTGGGCGTACAGAAATGGCAATACGCCCGTTTTTGCTAAAATTGCATTTTCCCCGTATTTTCCTTAAAATATTTGACAATAACAACACGAACTACATTTAAAACATTTCCCAGAAAAGTGTCCCAAACCACTCCGCCGTCCCCCACAGCCGCGCTTGGCACCAAAATACGGCGAAAACGTCTCCCTTGACAGGTATGCGCCTCCATTTTCATATTGATCTGGTCAATTTCTTGACAGCAGCGGCTCTCCTCCACTGTAATAATAATGGCTTCCGAAAAATCAATATTTATGGGGCGCCCTGGACAGACCCCCTTCGGCTTCGCAATTCTGGAGGCGATTAATGTCCAGTTCAATGACATTTTCCACTGGTTCTGCTCTCTGGTCATCGTTGGAACTGTTGTCATCAGACAAAGCATCTGATTCTGTTTCGGACGGCTCGAACCTGTAAGGTTCTATGCCTCTGTCACTGCCTGAACCACTGACAAAAAAAAAAGACAAAAAAAAAAGACAAAACTAAACTAATTTGTTCACAATCGCTGTCACTTTCCGTCATGATTGTCCAATGTTGATAAGTGTGAATGTGGATAGGCAGGGCAGCCAGGGTACAACTGGTGATGTCAAAAACATGGGCGTGGTCTGGACTGGCTGTCACAAGCCAGCAAGCAAGGTGGGGCCTTCACCTGGTGTATTTTGTGCAATTATGTAAATACAGGTGGGTGATATGGTCTCCGGTATGAATATTTGGTTTAAGCTATGTGTATTTTATCTAAATTCGTTGTCATTTAGAAAAAAAAATTACGTGACATTTGGCCTTTAAATCTGATAACACTTCTAATCAAAGATGGATTAAGGGTCTCCATGATGTTTTCTTCACTTATCTACTCTGAACACGTAATTTTGTCTTCTGTTGTCATTCACATATTCACTGGTAATACTCTCACTGAGACTGTATCTCCGCTGAAAATGACTGGGAACATCTTCTCAGTGAATGTGCGGCTAAATGTATATATGTGTCTGCTGGTATCAAGATCAAAGAACAAAAGCTTCCCATTGTTCCAGTCCAGTTTGACTCTGATCCTCTGGAGCTTCTCCTGCACTGGGAGATCACGGAGGGGAGCTGGTGGTGACCAAAAAAAGTATTTGCCATTATGTAGCCCTATTTCAAAAAATCCAGATGGGATTTCTCCTTTCCTGTGGGCAGATTTTTTTAACACACCTACTGCCCAGTTTCTACTGTCTCCAACCTCAACATCCCAGCTGTGAAGGCCAGAATCAAACCCTTCGGAGACCAGGACAGTGGAGATGTCAAACCGCTCAGCGTTGTCGGGAAGCTGCTGTTTCTGTCCTAGTCTAACGCTGGTCAAATCTTCAGATATAATCAGTTCTGGACCAGCAGTGTTTGGGTCCAGAATCACAGGAGTGTGGGACACCATGTCCTTCATCTTGTTCCAAATGTTAAAGCCCAGGTTGCCCAGATGTTTGGCTTGGTCAATGAGAACTCCTGGGGGCAGTTTTTTATCCTTCAATAGCAGGCAGCTCTGGATACTTTCCATTGCAGCCTTGTAGTGCTGCAAAAATGAAACATTTTCCCTTCGCAGCTCCTCCTCTGTGGCTCTGATTGCTTTTGTGAGGGCCGTTATATCTCTGCTAACAGCCTTAATTTTCTCTTTCATCACTCTAATCATGCTCTCCACTTCCACCTCTAAAGCTGCCATCCTGGCCTTCTCTTCCTTTTCTAGAAACTGATGAAGCTTCTTAAACTGCTCCTTAATCAGCCTCTCTGTGTTTCGAGCCTGGACATTAATGTGTTTGGCTGTGTTATCAAATGTAACTTTTGCTTGTTCAGCAACCCCTAACTTCTTTGTTAATGACTTCATTGTCTTCTCAAGGTTCTCCCTGCATCCTTCTAAAGCCTCACCGATTGGTTTGAACCTGTACTTTTTGTATTTTTTAGAATGTCTGCAGATAAGACAAATGGGCTGCTGCTGGTCCAGACAGAAGAGTTTGAGTTCCTCATTGTGCAGACTGCAGAGAGAGTCAGAAGATCTTCGTGCTTTCTCCTGTAAATAAGACTCGCATAGATTCTTCAGCACCAGGTTTAAAGGTGGTTCAGACTTAGAAGATCTTCTTTTGCAAACTGGACATTCATGTGTTGATTTTGTTCTCCACCAGTTCTTCACACAGTCTTCACAGAAGCTGTGGCTACAACTAAGGACCACAGGAGTTTTGAAGATGTCTTTACATACCGGACAGCTCAGATCCTCCTGTGATCTAGAAGCCATGTGGAGTTTGAGCGAACCTGAAAACACAAAACAATCAGAAAATCACAGTTGGTTGTGGTTCTGTCCAAAGGTGGGTAAAGTAGCCAGAAACCAGAAGCCAGGTAGAGTCACCTTAGGACTTTATTTAACTCAAGTATAAAGGCCTTTACATATGCTGCAAGAACAGAGAAATTTGTACTCTCTCGCAGGGCTGCAAGAACAAAATGGTGTCATTTTGTTCTGGTTTGGGAGTTCTTGCAGCTTGTTCTTGACACATTGTGGTAGAACTTTTTTCTTGCATGGTGTCCAAGAACAATTGTGACTGGTCAGAAATTTGAATTTCCCAGGAGTTCTGCACTTGAGTTTCTTGTTAAGTATGAAATGTCCTGGCCAGAAAGAACTTTGTTCTTGTCACCTCAAGAAAAAGAACAAATTTCTCTGTTCTTGTGGAGTATGTAAAGGCCTTGAGTAAACCACCAAAAGTTTCTAGACTAATAGTAAGAAAGTTTTTAGCTACGTGTCTAAAGTAATGATTAATTGTATCATTATATAAAAATTATTTTTCAAATAATGATCAAATACTGTAGGTGTCTGAGGAAAATGGAATGCAAACTCTCCACATGTTCCCTCCACATGATGTAATCTAAA
Source organism: Pholidichthys leucotaenia (assembly GCA_020510985.1). NCBI lineage: Eukaryota > Metazoa > Chordata > Actinopteri > Cichliformes > Pholidichthyidae > Pholidichthys > Pholidichthys leucotaenia. Next base: position 21,774,146 of record CM035837.1, read on the forward strand.
TCATAGAAAGAATTGATATAAATATTTCCAAAGCCAGAATAAAATAACAGTTATTTCAATCAAACATAAAATACGGGTGGCTGCCAGTGGTACCTGTTGCGTCCGTAGTAGTAGTAGATTAGTTTATTTGACAGGGACAGTGCAATAAACATAGACAATTAATCAAAGACAATCAATCTGATGTGTTGCACATAGAGTGTATAGCTATTAGCTAATTTGCAACTCTTGTCCCTGGATGGGCTTTAGAAAAAAGAATCAAGTAAAGATGGGAAAAAAAAATAAAAAATATACACAATAACCACATACATCAATGCAGAAAAATTATAAATACACAATTATAAATATTATAAATATTATAAATACACAAATATAACAGCCTGACTCACATTTAACATAAATATTATAAATATTATAAATACACAAATATAACAGCCTGACTCACATTTAACACATATAACATAACTCACATTTGCCTATTTCAGGCCTTCCTCCCTCCGTCACTCACTATAAACAAACACATTTATTCCTTCCCTTCATTCACTCTCACTTTGCAGACAATTAATTCATACATGAGTACATTCTAAACTGTACTCGTAAATTCGTAAACTGGTGGTCAGAGGAGGAGGCAAGGGTGACAGTTTAACTCACTTTATTAACTAGTTACAAAGACCAACAGGAGTCGCTCCATACAGGTCAAGGGGTCTACAGCCGAGAGAGAGAGAGCCTCTTCCGCTGTAGCCCTTTATACTGTCACGCCGCGCCGCTCATCAGCGGCGCCAGCTGCACGTACACCTGCACATCATCAGCGGCGAGGGATTTAAGCCGCCTCGCCCTGGGCTTCGGCCTGAAGCCGTCAGACTTCACTACGGATTGCTGTGAGTTCCCTCTCATTCCCAGCAAACATAGCGGTAAGAAGATCTTGCCTTTTTCTTCTCCAAGTCTGCTCCCTTGTGCACAGGTGGATTTCCCGGCGGCGGACTATTCCTCTCCATCGCCTGTTCCTCACTGCTGCACCGGGCTCTCCGGGTGGCTGTCTACCGGACCTCGTTCCTTGCTGTGCCAGTCATCCGCCCTTTCCAAGTAAGCTCCTCTCCTACTTGTATATCTCCTGTGTTGGTGTGTGCCCGTCACCCTTCTCCCTGTGCTTTCCCCATAGGGTTGTCCGGCTGTACGGTCTCCTGCCTCTGTGCCCGAAGCAGACGCCGCCACCAACACATTCACATCTCGCAGACACACATTCATACACCCTTGTTGTCAATAAAGCTATTTGAGCTACTCTGAGCCTGTGTGTGTGCGTCTCCTGAGCCGTGCATTATGTCATATACTCCCTGTGACGCCACCACCGGAAAAGCAGAGTCACCTCCTACAACACCCAGGATGACGCCATATTCATACACCCAATATAATATCCAACATCCCCCCCATAGAAAAATGCGCAGACACACCAATTAGATCATCCCAAAATTTATAACCCGACTCACACGCTAAGCATTAAAAGATACAACAGAAATCCATAACCTATCCATGCACACCACAAAACAACTCTAGAGGGGTCAGGTGGACTACCTGCCACCTGAACCATTAATGTCCATGAAAACAAAATGGCTGTGTGCTAAAAAAAATAAAAAAAAATAATCCCAAACATATATACAGGTACATCTCAAAAAATTAGAATATTAATGAAAAAGTTCAATATTTTTTGTCACTCATTTCAGAAAGTGAAACCCATATATTGTATAGGTTCATTACACAGAGACTGATATATTTCAAGTGTTTATTTATTTTAATTTTGATGATTATGGCCAACAGACCATGAAAACCCTAAATTCAGTTTCTCCAAAAATTAGAAAATTACATAAAATTATTTAAAAAGTAGTTTTTTAATACAAATGTGGACTGACTGAAAAGTATGTCCATGTACACACTCAGTACTTGGTCAGGGCTCCTTTTGGATTAATGACTCTATCAATGTGGCGTGGCATGGAGGTGATCAGCCTGCGGCACTGCTGAGGTGTCATGAAGGTCCAGGTTGCTTTAATAGTGACCTTCAGCTCGTCTGCATTGTTGGGTCTGGTCTCTCTCATCTTCCTTTTGACAATCCTCCATAGATTCTCTATGGGGTTTAGGTCAGGACAGTTTGCTGGCCAATCAAGCACAGTGATGCCATGGTCATTAAACCAGGTTTTGATACTTATGGTAGTGTGTGTGTGTGTGAGAGTGTGTGTGTGTGTGTGTGGGGGGGGGGGGGCAAGTCCTGCTGGAAAATGAAATCAGTTTCTCCATAAAGCTTGTCAGCAGAGGGAAGCGTGAAGTGCTCTAAAATTTCCTGGTAGACGACTGCGCTGACTTTGGTCTTGATAAAACACAGTGGACCAACAGCAGCAGATGACATGGTTCCTCAAATCATCACTGACTGTGGAAACTTCACACTAAACCTCAAGCAACTTAGATTCTGTGCCTCTCTGCTCTTTCTCCAGACTCTGGGACTTTGATTTCCAAAAGAAATGCAAAATTTACTTTTATCTGAACAGGGGTCATCTGCTGGTGTTTTTCCACTGTGTTTTATCAAGACCAAAGTCAGCGCAGTCGTCTACCAGGAAATTTAAGAACACTTCATGCTTCCCTCTGCTGACAAGCTTTATGGAGAAGCTGATTTCATTTTCCAGCAGGACTTGGCACCCCCCCACACACTGCCAAAAGTATCAAAACCTGGTTAAATGACCATGGCATCACTGTGTTTGATTGGCCAGCAAACTCTCCTGACCTAAACCCCATAGAGAATCTATGGAGTATTATCAAGAGGAAGATGAGAGACTCCAAACCCAACAATGCAGATGAGCTGAAGGTCATTATCAAAGCAACCTGGACCTTCATAACACCTCAGCAGTGCCACAGGCTGATCACCTCCATGCCACGCCCCATTGATACAGTAATTAATCCAAAAGGAGCCCGACCAAGTATTGAATGTGTACATGGACATATTTTTCAGTCGGTCCACATTTGTTTTAAAAAAATATTTTTTTAATTAATTTATGTAATATTCTAATTTTTTGAGAAACTGAATTTGGGGTTTTCATGGGCTGTAAGTCATAATCATCACAATTAAAATAAATAAACACTTGAAATATATCAGTCTCTGTGTAATGAATCTATATATAATATATGGGTTTCACTTTCTGAAATGAGTGACAAAAAATATTGAACTTTTTCATGATATTATAATTTTTTGAGATGTACCTGTACATACATTGTCATAAGACAGCAAACATCAAACACCAATAAACAATATAACAAGTACCTAATGACATCCCCACCCCAACACTCCCACCCCACAACACGGGCAAACCAAACAAACAGTGTTGGGAAATTCCCATTTCACACTCTTTTTTTTTTTTTCCACACACTCAGGGGAAATAACACAACCATATTCATAGGTTAAGCTGCTTCAGGCGATTAAAATGGCACTCTATTCAAAACAACATAACATGCTGCTAACCCCCCCTTTAAAGTCACCTTATGGACCCCAATGGAGACCCACCCTAAGATGGCCGTCTGGCAGCTCCCTCCCAAAGCATCTTCACTTCTTCGCTGGAGACAAGCTGTGCTGTGTCTGTCCTCTCCTACACGCCGTAGCTCATTAGGGTGTCTCCTGGAGCCATCAGACAGCCCCAAGTAGCCGTCCTCGCGAGTCGTCACCACCCGCAGCTGCCCCTGGTCATCTCGCTGCTCCCGTGATTTGTGGATCCCTCTGAGCCGAGCTTCAATCCTAGGGCGGACCTCGTCGCCAATACAAAGGGGAGCTCTAACTGACTTCTTCAATCCATCACGTCATGACCGGGCTTTCCTTCAGTGTGGTAGAGTCCCGTCGACCCAGTCCGAGATTCGCCTCGGATCCTGCTCATTGGTGCGTCTGGAACTCGCACCACTCGGTCTCACCCCATTCTCTTTCATTTCCTACGCTGAAGCAGCCACGGCAGCGCCCTGTTTTTCGGCAGTACTCGACTGAACTCCAGAACCAGAAGGTGCCTGCCTGCTGGCTCTATCTGCCACTGCGGGGGTCCCTCCGTGCCGTTCGGTTCTCTCATCCAAGGCAACTCGAACTCTGGCATCAGGACCACCCCGCGGTGACTCCCCATAGTGCTGGTCCGGCCCATCTTCCCTTGTTCCCGGGCCGATTGTTTGTCCCACACATCGGTCGTCCCCCACCGTTGGAAAGGGTCGGTCCCACAGCCCACAGCCGGATCACTCCTCACCAATGCCGCTGGCTATTGTGAAACCAAGCCCATAGAACATGTCACATCCCATTAGATTTGACCCTTCGGCAGACCCACGAAATGGACGTCACACATTCCTGCCGACCTGTATCTCGCCAACAGTCGTAGTAAGCCCACGATGTTAAACAGGTTACCACCGTAGCCATAGCAGGTCACTTTTGACTTGCCCACACTATAGTGTGGAAACAAACTCTTCACCGTGGCCCAATTTAGTATGGAGATCGCCGATCACGTGTCCACTAGCAACGGTACCTTGACACCGTCCAATTCCACGCTACAGTAGATCCGTCCATCTGTATCTGGCAAGACTGTGTGAAGTACAGTAGGTTCTTTTGAAGAGGAGCCCCCTCCGGCCTCTGGTCTCCTCGTTCAAAATTTCTGCAGGCCCTGGCAAAATGATGAAATAGACCACACTTCCCACAGCGCTTCCCCTTGGCTGGACTCTCTCTTGCCTTCTATCGGTGCCTAGCGGACCCACAGCCATAACACCTTGGCATTCCCGGGGCAGATCTCACTTTTGCGGCAGCGGCATACTCCTCGTCACTCGTGCCGGCTTTGTCATCCGGGTCCGCGGCCAGGGCCTTCCACTGTTGTCGGTTCTTCTGTGGCACTTTCTTTTCGCCGAGATTTTTGGCCAGCCTGTCTGCTGCCTCGTATTGTTGTGCCAACTCCACAGCCGTGGTCAACAATAGTTCTCCAGTGAATGTCAGGAGCCGTGCTCTCACGGAGGAGCTAAGGATATGCTCTGCTAGTTAGTTGTGGACCATCTCTTCCTCCAAAGCTCAGAAGTGGTACTCCCCCACCAGCTGACACAGGTCGGCCACGAAGTGTTGCACCGACTCTCCTTGCCTCTACCAGCACTGCCGAAACTGAATTCACCATATGATGATGTTTTCCGGGACGCAAAAATAGCGTACCATTAGCTGCACCACTTCTTGGAAACTATCACCACCTCCTAACATACTAAGGATCCTCTGGCCCTCCATCCCGAGATTATGGACCAGAATTGCCTTCGCACGCAGCTTTTCGAGCTCACCGAGGTTGAGAGCCACCAGATTGTTCTCAAAGGCTGCATACCACCTGGTCCACGGCACGGGTGGCTCCCCGGGACCTTCTAAAAACGGCCAAAAAGCAGTGGCAGCTCGCTCCATACCTTTTCTCCTCGTCGCCAAATGTTGCGTCAGTAAACCGGTGGTCAAAAGAGGAGGCAAGGGTGACAGTTTAACTCACTTTATTAACTAGTTACAAAGACCAACAGGAGTCGCTCCGTATAGGTCAAGGGGTCTACAGCCGAGAGAGAGAGAGCCTCTTCCGCAGTAGTCCTTTATACTCCCGGTGACGCCACCACTGGAAAGGCGGGGCGTCATCTCCTACTACACCCAGGATGCCACCATATTCGTACACCCAATATATTATCCAACAGTACCCCCTCAGTCTCTTTTGTTGTTGTTGAGATGTAGATTAGATGGGATTTTGACCTTGACCTTGTGATCACAAAACCACATTCAGAGTTGAGGGTCACATGGTGAACCTGTGTGCCAAGCTTGGTGCCCCTAGCTGTACTTGTTCTATGGTAACGGGCCATAGGGATTGTCAATGTTGACCTCTGACCTTTTGACCCCAAACCCATAGTCAGAGGTCAGGGTCTAAGCCATCCAAGATTTGTCTGAGATACAAAGGTGATATTGATTTAAAAGCCTACATCCTTTCTATCTGTAGTTATCGTGTTTACAAGATTTAGGAAAAAGCTGACCTCTGACCTTGACTTAAAGGTCAGAGGTCACCCAAATTCAAATTCCTCTGAGATTTTTCATAGATACAACTATGGTATCGATTTGAAAAGTCTAAATCAGCGGTCCCCGACCCCCGGGCCGCGGACCGGTACCGGTCCGTGGGTCATTTGGTACTGGACCGCACAGAAAGAATAAATAATTTACATTACTTCCATTTTATTTATTATGAGTCTGAATGATGCTTTATTTTGAAAAAATACCGGATTCTCTCCATTACATCCGTCTATGGCTCACGCTTGACGCACGTCAAGACGCTTGTCTCGGTCATATGATACGTTACCGCTAAAATTAAACCCACGAGCTAGCAAAATGGAGTAAAAAACAAACGTCTTTCTAAAACGTGGATAACCAGAATAAAGTCAAAATAGGCAGTATCGGGGGCGCTCGTTGGCGCAGTAATGGAGTAGACGTGTTTCTACGAGGCTCCGTCGCAGACTTCTAAATTTTGTTTATTTTCGCTACACCTATCTACCAACTTTTTGCCTACTTATCGTCAGAGCTGTTTCTAACTAACCTCCAATCATGCCACCCAAGAGAGACGAGTAAAACATCAAATTCAGCCTCGGCTAGCGCTAGCACACGAAGCTATATTAGCTGCAGTTAATAAATATGGCGCTGAGCTAGCAAAGTTTCAGCGCAGGTGGAAGAGTTGAAAAAGTCGTGGAGGGTCGCCTAAGCACAGTGGAGACGCATTTGGGCCACTACAGAATGAACCACAATCAGACTGAACAAGCTTGATAGTATGGATGTGGCACTCACCGACGCAGATGTTCGCATCACGGCACTGGAAGCTAGCTACCGTGAGTTGCAAGGTGGAAAATGGTCAAGGCTAAGCAAATGACTTGGAGGGGCGCTCGCGTAGGTTTAACATCAGGATCGTGGGGATCAAAAGAAGGAGAAGAGAAGGGCAATCCCACGGAGTTTGTGACACGACTGCTACCCGGAGCTGCTTGGCCCGAATAACCTGACCAAGCCCCATCCAAAATTGATCGTGCCCACCGCAGCCTCAACCTAAGCCTCCGGACAACGAGCGCCATGGATGATCATCGCCAAAGTCCACAATGACCGCGACTTGGCAATATTTTTAAACTCAGCAGACAACAGGGTCCACTCCGTTATCATGGCAACAAAGTGTACATCTTCCCAGACTACACGGCGGAGGTCGCATCACAGCGTAAGCCTTTAACAACGTCAGAAGAAGCTGACTGATGCCGCACCAAGTGTTCTCTACGGTTTCCAGCCAAACTCCAGGTCGTCCACAACAGAGAAAATTAAAGTGTTTAACACGCTGAGCCGGCGGATGCAGAGAGGTTTGCCAACTCCCTGACTGACAGTGTATAACTGGCGAGTGCACAATGTTTAAATATACAGCTGTTGACGCCACTCTAATACTGCACTTTATTCTGCATCGTTCTTTTTTGATGGCATACTCCTAAGTTAATTATATTGTTTCTGTGGCTGTAGCTTTTTTTTAGTTAATTGATTTACATTAGAAGACTGCGCGGTTCCATTGGTGGTTGCTGAAATGCAAAACTGTGTCCGTTACCCAGCAGTCTCCAAGTATTAGTGGGTTTTGCCGCTTTGTTCCTGTATTTTTGCGGCGCTAAGGGAATGGGTTTTTATATGTTTTGTTTTTTTTTTAATTTGTTCTTTGTTTGGTTTGTTTTGTCTGCCAGTGTAGCCATTTACTGCCTAAGCCCATATATTTTTTTAAATTTAATTTTTGAATGCAAGCTGGTTCTTCTGGATCAGGTGTGAGTCATCTCACGTTCACATCATGGAACTGTAGGGGTTTGGGGAAAGCTCTCAAAAGAGTAAAAGTATTTTCACATCTGAAATCATTGTCCTCTGATATAATCTTCTTACAGGAAACCCATATTCCCCCCACAGAACAGAGACGGATGAGAGCCTTATGGAAATCCCAGGTCTATCAATCTACCTTTTCCTCAAAAGCCAGAGGAGTGGCCATCTTAGTGCGCAGAACTATACCTTTTGTATTCAAGTCTATGGTGACCAATCCAGGTGGGAGATTTGTGCTTGTAACAGGTACCATAAACTCTATGCATTGGCCCTTTTAAATGTATATGCTCCAAATTTTTGACAGTCCGGATTTCTTCTGTAAAATCTTTCGTCTTGTTGCGGAACAAAATAACTGTAAACATTATTATAGGAGGTGATTTTTAATTGTTTCCCAGACCCTCATCTTGATAGATCTTCCATTACAACTGCTCCCATGTTAAAATCTGTGCCAGTCCTAAATAATCTTATTAAATCGCTAAATTAGTGGATATTTGGAGGCATCAACATCCCTTGGACGGACAGTACCCCTTTTTCTCCCAGGTACATGCGTAGTTTTACTAGGACTGATTATTTTCTTGTTGATTCCAATTTAATTACCAACGTTGTCAGTTCAGATTATAAACATATTTTAATTTCTGATCATGCCCCTGTGCCTGTTAAAATAAAACTTCAAAGGCTTGTGCACTCATATAATTGGAATACAATCCGGCATTAAATTCAGATAAAGCTTTTTGTGAAAGCATCTCAAACAAAATTACAGATTTCTTACACTTTAATGATAATGGTGAGGTATCTGATTCACACTGTGGGAAACATTTAAATCGTTATTAGGGGTGATATTATCTCGTACCAGTCTTATAATAAAAAGGTTAAACAGAAGCGTATGTCTGAAATACAGGCCCAACTCCCTTTGTTGGAGGAATCATTTCGTATCTCAAATCAGATGAAATACTAAAGAATATTGTATCTGCAAGACTTGAATACAGCCGCATTCTTGGTGAGCATGTTTGTAATTATATACAAAAGCTTAAACAAAAGCAATTTGAGCTTGGTGATAAAGCACATAGCGTACTCGCTAGGCAGTTGAGAGGTGTTCAAGCTGAACGGGCAATTTATAAAATCGTATCTAATGGAGAAATAATAACTGACCCTTTACAGATAAATAACACTTTTTATGAATATTATAAAAACTTGTATACCTCTAAATCATCGTCATCAAAGGAAGACATATGGGGGTTCTTAAATAGATTGGATATGCCCACATTGAGTGAAAATGCCAAACAACAGTTGGATGCTGACTTCACACTCGAGGAGATCAAAGCTGCCATCCGTTCATTTCCAAATGGTAAGTCTTGTGGCCCTGACGGATTTGGCATTGAATTTTATAAAATTCACATTGATAAACTTGCTCCATTGTTGCTTCGTATGATAAACTCTTCCGTGAAGGAAGGATCATTCCCAGAGACATTATACGATCCGAACATTTGTCTACTGTTGAAGAAAGGTAAAGATAAAACAAATCTAGCTTCTTATCGCCCTCTCAGCCTTTTAAATAGTGACCAGAAAATTGTTGCAAAAGTTTTGGCAAACCGCTTGAACGAACACATTGGTTCCTTAATTCATAGTGACCAAACCGGGTTTATCCCCGAAAGGTTTGCATTTTCGAATACTCGTAGACTTCTGAACGTCATGTATTCTAACAACCCACCATATTCTGCTGTTGTCTCTTTGGATGCACAACAGACCTTCGATCAAATTGAGTGGGAGTATATGTTTATTACTCTTAAAAGATTTGGCTTTGGTGACAGATTTATAGCTATCGCAAAAATGCTCTATGCACATCCTAGATCATATGTACTTACTAACAACAATAAATCTGCCCCATTTTTATTATATCGCGGGACCAGGCAGGGCTGTTGCCTATCGCCAATGTTTTTTGCTCTGGCGCTTGAACCACTTGCTATTGCCATCAGGATGGAGCCTGAAATAGTAGGGTTTAGATATAGATCATCTGAATGCACTATTGGCTTGTACGCTGATGATGTCATTTTGACATTGTCTGACATTAGACAGTCTCTTCCACCTCTTCTCGAGATCATTAGGGAATTTGGTCAGTTCTCTGGTTTTACCATTAACTGAGAGAAAAGTGTTCTCATGCCTCTTTCAGATGGTCTAGATAAAACATTTCTCAACACATTACCTTTTAAAATATCAAATGAGCACTTTGAATATTTAGGAATCACCATCCCTAAGAATCCCAAACTTATTTTCAAATTGAATTTTACAGAACTATTAAATAAGATTAGGGGCATGATTGAGAAATGGAAATGACTACCAATTTCTCTAATTGGATGAGTAAATATTGTCAAAATGATTGTACTTCCTAAATTTATATATTTATTTCAGAATCTGCCAATTTTTCTTACAGCATCTTTTTTTTAAATTAGTTGATTCCATTATCACCTCCTTTATTTGGGCTGGCAAAAACCCCCGTATCTCTAAATTACATCTCCAAAAATCCTCGGTCGAGGGTTGGTCTTGGGCTGCCTATTATGAGACATTATTATTGGGCCTGTAACGCTAGGGCCTTGGTCTTCTGGTCCCAAGATAATCATTATGCGGATCAAATACCGTGTTGGCCTGCACTTGAATCTCATAACTGTCCAATCCCTCATTGGTACATCTTTATCTGCTTTATTATTTAGCAAGGTCGACGTCCCTCTGAATGTGTTCAGACATGACTTTGTGCTGCATAATTCCTTCAGAATTCTGAACAAATTAAGAAGATATTGCATCTTCCTGACCTTTCTGTATTGCACCTATATGCCAAAACCCTGCCTTCAAACCAGCTTATTAGATCCTGTGTTCAGGCCAATGGTCAAATAAAGGGTATTCTTTCAATAAAGGACCTGTATATCAACAAAGACTTTGCATCTTTTACACAATTACAAATGAAGTTCAATCTCCCACCTGGTCATTTTTTTCAGGTACCTGCAGATTAGACATTTTGTACAACAGTCTTTAACCATTTTGTCAAACTTCCTGTACAACATGATTTCTATGAGATTTTGAGAAAACACCCCAACCTCCAAGCATTTAGTTTCAGAATTCGTTAATCTTTTCTCTTGGCCAACGTCTTCGACCCATGTCAAGGAGGCATAGTCGAAGGATGCAGGTATAGAGATCTCAAATGATCTATGGGAAAGAGCCTTAGTTGGTATTCATTCATGTTCAGTAAATGCCAGACTTCAGCTAATACAATTTAAAGTAATACACCGATTACATTACTCTAAGACTCGCCTTAATAGACTTTTCCCGACCATTTCACCACTATGTGACAAGTGTAAAATAAGTGATGGTACTTTAAGTCATTTATTTTTCTCCTGCCCCTCGCTTAAAAATTTTTGGTCTCAGATTTTTAATTTGTACAGTGTCATATATACAAAAGTCATAATACCTGATGTCTTAACAGTAATACTTGGTTGTTGAGATCAAACTTTGCTCTGCTCACAGTCACTTCAGCATGCTATCAGGTTTGGTATGATTGTTGCTAAGAGGGTCATCCTGAAAGAATGGAAGGCCAATACGCCGCCCAGTTATATTAACTGGCTCAACGATTTGGCATCCTGCTTGTACCTTGAAGAGATTCGATATCATTTGTCTAATACTCAAGATATGTTTACTAAAATTTGGGGACCACTTATGGATCACATTAAGAAAAAGAGGACTCAGCCTGTAACATGAAAGGATTGTATTATGAAACTTGCTTAGCATGGACTGCTTACACTTTTGTAGTTATATGGGCTTTGTGTAACAATCACTTATTTCTTTGTGTATTTTCTTGAGCACTGGCAGTGTTTGTTGTTCTGTCTTATTTTTGAAAAACTGAATAAAATATATATTAAAAAACAAACGTCTTTGGAAAGTTTCTTTGCTAAGGTGAAAAGGCCCAGTAAGGAGACAGAAGAAGAGCCTACGACTTCCAACTACGACTTTAAAGGCCGGTCCCTGAAAATATTGTCTGACATTAAACTGGTCCGTGGCGAAAAAAATTTTGGGGACCGCTGGTCTACATCATTTCTTTCTCCAGTTATCGCATTCACAAGGTAGGTTTTGATGACACCCGATGGGGCTGAAGGGTAAAAAATATGAATCCATGAAATAACAAGATGCAACCATTTCTGATATGAGAAGTTATGGAAAACTAAAAAAAAAACTTAGTCAGTATTCAAAGTTTTTTCTCTTTGCAGCATTTTCATTAATAACCATGTTAAACTCTTATTTTAAATTCTTTTTCATGTTCTCTCCATGTCTGTATGGGTTTTCTTCTTGTAGTCCAGTTTCCTTCTACAATCTAAAGATCTTCACATTAAGTTAACTGACACCAACTGGTTATAATTGTCCTTAATGTGACAGTGAATGATTGACTGTCTTTCTGTGTTGGCCCTGCAAGGAACTGGCGATCTGTCCAGGGTGTACCCACGCCTCTCGCTCAAAAAGACACTGGGATAGGTTCCAGCCCCCCATAATTCTAGCCCCTAATTCTGCTGATTGTTTCATGTAACTGAACAAGCTTCAAATCAAATATGTGAAATCAAATGTAACTCAGAGTCAAAATGTAATTGAGTAAAATAACGTTTTTCTTTAAAAATCTACTCAAATAAGAGTAAAAAGTGTCCAGCAATAGAACTATTCACAAAACTGCAATAGTGTAAAAGTTACTTGAGTAAATGTAACTCATTACTACTCATCTCTGCTCCCTGTTCATTGAGTAACTTCACTGAATCATACTTTGACTTTAAAATAAACAGTCAATAAATTTGCATTTCTTTTCCTCATTTTTTACCTGTAGTTGGACTCAGTCTCAAGCTGCTGTTCTTTGAAGTTTGAAGATAAAGTCGCTCAGTCCCTTTGACTCTCTCTGGAGTATCAGGATGAAAACCTCTTCCTTTTGTGTTTGAGACCGAGCCTTGGCACACCTTTGGTTAAAATGTTGCCTTACCTGATGTGTTTCATTTCAGCACAGCTCAGAAATTATCCTTCCCACACCTGTATAGATCAATGTCATGACCTGATGCATCAGTCCCCCTTCTCCCTCACCCTTTCTGAGCTTTGTTCAGGTATACAGAGGGGTGTGGCTACAGCATGCCTTCCAGCAATTACTCAAACCAGTCAGACCTGTCACCTGACCATGACTGTCTGTGGTGGTGTGTGACCATGGTGAACTGTTAACTGGAATTCTCTGTTACACATGAAATCTTTGTTACGTGTGAGTGTGTCTTCAATCATGTTCTTTTACTTATATGGATGCCGCGAGAAACGCAATTTCATCTTGCCTGCACTACTGTAGTATGTACAGCAATATGACAATAAAGGTTGATTTGATTTGATTTGATAATCTCCTGTTTTACAGAACCTTTCCTTGAAGTACTGCTTTCTCCCTTACTAGTGGCTAGTGGCTCACTTGCTCTGGAAAAACCTCTCTGGACTTAGGTTGGGAGTTTCCACATGTAACGTGTTTGGTCCAGACTTTCAGACTTTTGAGTTTGATTCAGATGGAAATTTTAGGTGTGAAACCTCCTCTGAACCATGGTCGAAACCAAAAAGCCAAAATTTGGTGCAGCAGAAAAAGGTGGTCTTGGTCCAGATCAAAGTGAATCTTGGTCTGGTTTGTTTAGAGCATGTGTAACGGATGCCAACTAGCACTGTTCGGCGTAGAACGTTAGTAAACCTCCCTCCCGAAAAGCCTCATACAGTATCGGTAGCGCTGAGCTATCGGTCGGACCTTTAGCTCAGCGCGATCGTGCTGTGTCTCCCATGCTCGAACTGTGTGTAGTTGACTGGTAGGTCGCGGGTTCGTGTCCCCGAGTGGGCGAACTGCGCAGGATGATATCAGTCACAATGGTGCCATGAACCCGGGATGGGAGTGAGGTTTAAGGGGGAGAGTGTAACGGATGCCAACTAGCACTGTTCGGCGTTAGAACGTTAGTTAACCTCCCTCCCGAAAAGCCTCATACAGTATCGGTAGCGCTGAGCTATCGGTCGGACCTTTAGCTCAGCGCGATCGTGCTGTGTCTCCCATGCTCGAACTGTGTGTAGTTGACTGGTAGGTCGCGGGTTCGTGTCCCCGAGTGGGCGAACTGCGCAGGATGATATCAGTCACAATGGTGCCATGAACCCGGGATGGGAGTGAGGTTTAAGGGGGAGAGTGTAACGGATGCCAACTAGCACTGTTCGGCGTAGAACGTTAGTTAACCTCCCTCCCGAAAAGCCTCATACAGTATCGGTAGCGCTGAGCTATCGGTCGGACCTTTAGCTCAGCGCGATCGTGCTGTGTCTCCCATGCTCGAACTGTGTGTAGTTGACTGGTAGGTCGCGGGTTCGTGTCCCCGAGTGGGCGAACTGCGCAGGATGATATCAGTCACAATGGTGCCGTGAACCCGGGATGGGAGTGAGGTTTAAGGGGGAGAGTGTAACGGATGCCAACTAGCACTGTTCGGCGTAGAACGTTAGTAAACCTCCCTCCCGAAAAGCCTCATACAGTATCGGTAGCGCTGAGCTATCGGTCGGACCTTTAGCTCAGCGCGATCGTGCTGTGTCTCCCATGCTCGAACTGTGTGTAGTTGACTGGTAGGTCGCGGGTTCGTGTCCCCGAGTGGGCGAACTGCGCAGGATGATATCAGTCACACATGAAAGCAATTTTCAGAGAGGTCCAGGCTTCTGGACCAAACAGGAGGAAAAATCACCTCTAATAGCACTCGGCAGGAGGAAGAGACCCAGTTTACCAATGTGTCCAGAGCTGCAGGAAACTCCTCAGAGGGTGAGTAGCATCATAGTAATTTGTTGTTCCTGAGAAGGTTTCCACTGACTTTTGTGATCATCTGGTGTCATGCCTGCTGTGCATGCATGAGATTGTGTGTATAAGCTAGGTGACAGCTGGCTTGCTACATGGTGATGTAATGTTTTAATGGAACATCATTCATGAGTTTAGATTGGATTTCACGTCATAGTTTTGAATTATACTATCACTACCTACTACTGACATAACGCACGGCTCAGGAGACGCACACACACAGGCTCAGAGAAGTTCAAATAGTTTATTAGCAACAGGGGTGAATGGATGTGTGTCTGCGGGATGTAAATGTATTGGTGGCGGCGTCTGCTTCGGGCACAGAGGCAGGAGACCGTACAGCCGGCAACCCTATGGGAAAGAGCACAAGGACACAGGGTGACGGGCACACACCAACACAGGAGGAGAATAAGCGAGAGAGGAGCTTACTTGCAAGGGGCAGATGACTGGCACCACAAGGACGGGACCCGGAAGACAGCCACCTGCAGGGCTCGGTGCAGCAGCGAGGAATGGCGAGGGAGAGGCGTTGTCCGCCGCCGAGGAATCCACCTGTGCACAGGGGAGCAGACTGGAAAGAAAGGAGGTAAGGGCTTCTTACCAAAAGCGTTGTGCTGAAGGAAGGGTTTGACTCACGATGATGAGTGGCGAAGTCTGACGGCTTCAGGCCGAAGCTCAGGGCGAGGCAGCTTATATCCCTCGCCGCTGATGACGAGCAGGTGTGCGAGCAGGTGGCGCCGCTGATGAGCGGCGCGGCGTGACAACTACGTCCACTTAAAACACTGCTAATTAAACTAAAACAGTGATCCAAGCCAGCATGTCCAAGTGGGCATGGCCCCACCAAAGCTTAAACCTGAGCTGTCTTATGGGTCCCATGTGGGTTTGTCCATGGATTCCATGTTGGCCTCATCTGTGTTTGCCCACATGGACTTTACCCGTTTACCTATTTTCAACTTATTTTCTCATAAATTTGCTATTTTCTTGTAAATTTGTGACTTCTTTCTCTTAAATTTGACACATTTTTGTGAAAAATTGAAACTTTCTCATAAATTTGCAACTTTTTTTCTGTAAACTTGCAACATTTCTCATAAATGTGATTTTTGTTGTAAATTTGCAACTTTTCTCACATAAATTTGTTAGCTTTTCTTGTAAAATTGTGACTTTTTTCTTGCAAATTTGCTAACTTTTTCTTATAATTTTGGAACTTTCTCGTAAATTTTTCACCCTTTTTTTTTTTTACTGTAATCTGGCAAGTTTTTCCCATAAATTTTACTTTTTTCCTTGTAAATTTCCTATTTTCCTGTAAATTTGTGACTTTTCCCCATTAATTTGCAACATTTTTCTTGTAAATTTGGAACTTTCTAAAAAAATTTCAACCTTTTTTTTACTGTGAAGTCATCAATGTGACTTTTTATTGTAAAATTGTAACTTTTTTCTTGTAAATTTAATTTATATAATTTGCTACTTTTTTGTCAATTTGCAACTTTATATAATTTTTTTTCTCATTAATTTTTTTTCTTGTAAATTTGCAAAATTTTTCTTTTAAGTTCATAACTTTTTTCAAGTAATTTTACTATTTTTTGCTTATAAATTTTAGACTTTTTCCCCTAAATTTTCACATTTTTTTCTCATAAATTTGTGACTTTTTTCCATTAATTTTCCAATTTTTTCTTGTGAATTTGAACGTTTTTTCTCATTAATTTGTGATTTATTTATTTTTTTGTAATTTTGCTTACGGCACCAGTGTTACTGAAACCTACTCACCCACTTTAAGCCCATGTGGGCCCAAATGGGTTTAAAGTGGATTATCAGATTACCCGCTCACCTGTGCCACAGGTAAAGTCCATGTGGGCAAACACAGATGGGGCCAACATGGAACCTGCAGACAAACCCACATGGGACCCATAAGGCAGCCCCAGGTTTAACCTACAGTCAGGCCCACTTGGACAAGCTGGTTGGGATGGAAAAGTCATCAGAATCTCCATTTAATGGTTCCAAAAACTATTCAAATAAACAAAATTACGTTTTTCTTATCTACAATGTCAATCACATCTAGAATCAGAGGGGCATGCCATGCAAGGCGCCGCCACAAACAACTTTTCCTTCCCCCATTCTATTATGCTGAGCACCAAGGTAGAAGGCGGGAAGTACCATTTTTCATATAGTCTTTGGTATGACCCGGCTGGGGCTTGAACACACAACCTCCCGGTTGTGGGGCAGATGCTCTATCAACTAGGCCACCACTCCGGTAAACAATTAAACAATTGCAGAAATAAACTGCGGTAAAATCACAGGACGTCTTCATGTTCAGTGAAGTGTGAGCTCTGTGTGTGTGTGTGTAAACAACTTTGGATCAGTAGATGGAGACAGAGATTCACTGTAGAATTAAAGCTTTTCTGTCCATTTAGGGATTTTTGGTAGATGTGCATCATGTTTCTGATCAAAGGTAAGCAGTCTTTACTATATACTGCCAGGTAGCTGTATTTAACTAGTTAATATTTAATACTTAAGTGCATTTATTTAACCTAATAAGCATGCATTGTGACTATTTTTAAGAAAACCCACTACCAGTGAGAACAAACTCCATACATGGTTCCTCACTTCTCTTGCTGCAAGGCAAACCACTACACCGCATGGCTAATATTAAATTTAATTAAAATAAATAGATTTTTTTTTCCTGTTTTTGCTGCTCTCAGCCAATTTGAATCAATGAAACACTTTTTTTCAGAATTTTGGGAGCATCTGTGTTGCCATTTTGACGTTTTAATATTTGATTTGGTTTTGTCTGTTTGCAGTTGTCACTATAAGTTGCAGTGCATTAAGCTCTTTGGTCTACCATATAAATCACCTCTCTTAACTTTTGATTTATGCTGTAAGGAACTTTTAAGTGCAGCTTAAATCACTGCACCCATCAGAGATCTCTGCTTCATATATGGTATATGGCGGGTTTGCAATGGAGTCTGTCCATTATAATTATTAGTCATTATTACATCCTTATTATATGTTTAAGTAGATCAAGGTCTCATTGAGACTAAAAAAAAAATCTTTTTTAAGAGTGGTCATAAAGGACAGTAGAATGTTGACTGTTTCATAAATTGAAATCTCCAAATAGATAAAATACAAAGACACAATAACAGCACAACAGCTCAGTTTTGGATCTGATCTGACCACATGTGTTGAGGATCTGTGTGATCGCTGCAGTATCTTGTCATGTTACATAACTCTCTCATCAGAAGCCGAGGAGGTTAACTGGTGGCAGCTGGTGAACTCTCTCTCCAGCTGGTTGTTTGCAGTCCCACACCTTCTTAAGGCTGACTCAGTGAGTGGACTGATAAGGACTGTCAAGTTGGTTAAACCTACCACCCATCAGCCTGCCACCAGATTCTCTTCCTGGCTCTGAGCACTCACCAAACTGCCAAACTCCTGTCTGCCTCCTCTCCTAGTGGACATCCTCACCTGGATTCACTCTCTCCAGACCTCCCAAGTAAGAACTCTGATCAATCACATATCATCGACACCTAATGCCTCAGGATCCCTGACCTCCTCATTCTCCTCTTCAAAGACACTCAACTCTTGACACCCAGCTCCAGAAAAAGCTCCATGTTAAGAACTCAAACATTTCCATTATTCAGTAACCCTTTGTGCCCAAGAATCTCTGGCTTCCTCGCTCCTTTCCCATGGGGCTAGACTCCCTTGCTCTCCTTTCTGTGGACTCTACTGCTGTCTGGACTCTCTGCTTCAGGACTACCTAAAGTAAGGACTCTGAGTACCACATTGCCCTTTAATGAACTCTAACCCCAATACCCTCTGTTGCCTGTGACCCCCAAGTTGAAGACCCCACCTACTTCTCACCACCAGTCCTTACCTGTCAGACTCCGCTGTTTGAAAGTAAGCTCTCCTTGCATTATTCCTTGCCTTCTCTCTGTCTCCACAGGAGTCAAACCCCCCACACTACGGGAAGCATGTACCTGTATATACAGGGGATATAAAAAGTCTACACACCCCTGTTCAAATGCCAGGTTTTTGTGATGTAAAAAAATGAGACCAAGATAAACCATTTCAAAACTTTTTCCACCATTCATGTGACCTGTACAACCCAATTGAAAAAAAAAACTGAAATCTTTAAAGGGGAAAAATAAAAAAAAACTTTTAATAACCTGGTTGCATAAATATGCACACCCTTAAACTAATACTTTGTTGCAGCACCTTTGGCTTTTTTTTTTTTTACAGCACTCAGTCTTTTTGGGTAGGGGTCTATCAGTGTGGTACATCTTGATGTGGCAATATTTGCCCACTCTTCTTTGCAAAAATGTTGCAAATCTGTCGGATTGCGAGGGTATCTCCTGTGCACAGCCCTCTTCAGATCACCCCACAGATGTTCGATCGGATTCAGGTCTGGACTCTGGCTGGGCCATTCTAAAACCTTAATCTTTTTCTGGTGAAGTCATTCTTTTGTTGATTTGGATGTGTGCTTTGGGTCATTGTCATGCTGAAAGATGGAGTTCCTCGTCATCTTCAGCTTTCTACCAGAAGCCTGAAGGTTTTGTGCCAACACTGACTGGTATTTGGAACTGTTCATAATTCCCTCCACCTTGACTAAGGCCCCAGTTCCAGACGAAGAAAAACAGCCCCAAAGCATGATGCTGCCACCACCATGCTTCACTGTTGGTATGGTGTTCTTTTGGTGACAAGCAGTGTTGTGTTTGCGCC
Organism: Pholidichthys leucotaenia; assembly: GCA_020510985.1. Taxonomy (NCBI): domain Eukaryota; kingdom Metazoa; phylum Chordata; class Actinopteri; order Cichliformes; family Pholidichthyidae; genus Pholidichthys; species Pholidichthys leucotaenia. Next base: position 21,793,570 of record CM035837.1, read on the forward strand.
AAATATACCTTTTTGGAATTATGGCCAAAAAGTTCAACCTTGGTTTCAGTGGACCATAATACATTTTCCCATATGTATTTGGGAGATTTCAAATGTGTTTTTGCAAAATGTAGCTGGGCTTGGATGTTTTATTGTTATTGTAATTGTATTACAGGTTATTGTAAGTTTGTTTTTTATTTTTCCTCTTAAAAGATTTCAGTTTGTTTTTCAATTGGTTGTACAGGTTATAGGTCACATTAATGGTGGAAAAAGTTTTGAAATGATTTATCTTGGTCTTATTTATTTACATCACAAAAACCTGGCATTTGAACAGGGGTGTGTAGACTTTTTATATCCACTGTACACTCCCATAGCAAACATCCATTGCTTTTAAACAGCTCAACACAAAACAATGGACCTTGTGTGTCACAACAGACACAATTTCCTTTTTAATAAAAAATTGTAAACATAAACAAACAACTATCTCGCCCGTGATGTCACCAACCACGCAGCAAAAATAGGGAGTGGGAGTGAGTGAACATTACAAACACAGCTTGAGAATTTTAGACTGTTACTCACCTACCAACAGTTGGACCCAAAGCTATGAAGATGAAACAGGCAAGTGACTGTCTGTGTCAGCTGCTGGCAGTCGCTACATCCATAGCACGTAGCTGGGGTTTTTTGCCCCTTTTTTTTCCCCTTTGTCGTAGCTGTTTACTGCTAGCCGGCTAGCCAGCTTCCAAAGAAGAACAACCAACATCTAGGCAAAGTTTTGGAGGAGGCTGTGACAATTATCCAGGTGAGAGCTCTAACAGATATCAATGCAAACTTAAACATGACAGCGTTTTAGGGATTTCCATGGCTGTGATCCAGCTTGTTTGACTTTGCAATGTCTGCATGGTGGGCACAGTGTCAGTATGGCCAGGGCAGTGTCATGAATTGCCCTCTGAGCAATGAATGGAGACCCAGACGCTGAACTGTGAGCCACCAAACGTTTAATGAAAACACAAAAGTTCAAACAGTGCATGAACAAAACTTACATGACCAAATTCGACAGCAGGGCACAGACAGAGGGTCTAACGTGGCGCACACGCAGGAAACAGTGTCAGGATAGACATAGAATTAATCGTCTGAACTTGATTAGGATGCAGCGCCGAGTAGAGGCACAGCTGCCCTTAAGTAGGACAAGAGGAATTGATTACAAATGGGGTACAGGTGTGGGTAACAAGAGCGAGGAATAATCAGAACAAAGATAATACCAGCTGGGACAAATGGCGAAACTAAGCCAAGAGATACAGGAAGTAAATGTAGAGTACAGTCAAAATAAAAGCACAGAAGGAATACTGTCAAAGGTAAATATGAAATGATTACAAAAACAAGATGATTCAGAAATGCATAAAATAAATGCACACAATTAATGATAACCAACTAAGATACACCAACAGGAAACTCAAAATAGAAACAAAGGACAAACTCGGATAACAAAATACAGAAAAAAAAAACATTCCAATTCAATAACAAAACTGAGGTGGGGAAAGTACAGAACATAGCCTAGACAGAACTGAAGACTTTAGCACGGCTCCCCAACCATGCTCTGTGTCATGACAGAGGCCCCCCATCCCAAGGGGTGGATACCAGACACCCCAATGGTAACGTCAAAAAGAAACAAAAGACCAAAAAAAACCCAACAAGAATGGAAACGCACCAAACCCGGGAGGGTGGTGGGGGAAACAAGGCTAGGTGGCACAGACACAAAACACGTGCTCTAAGACCCACAAAACAGGACAAAACAGGTGGCCTACTGAACTCTAAGACCACCGGGTGAGAAATAAAGCAGTTCTGGTGGTCTGCTGAAGTCGCAGGACCACCAGATCAAAAGATGAAGTGTGCCGGGTGGCCTCCCAGAGTCCATGGGCTGCCAGATGGGAGAAAACACAGGAACCCCAGGAGGCCTCCCAGTGTCCATGGGTTGCCAGATGAGAGAAAGCACAGGGACCTTCTCTTCAGAAAATAGTAACACGGAAATATGTTAATCAAACAGTAACATAGGGACACCATGCTCAGAAGCCAATTCAGGAACATCAAACTCAGGAATATTAACCTTAGAGGGTAGCATGGAAACCCTAGACTCAGGGAAAGATGACACAGAGGCTGAGGTCTTAGACTTAAGGGACCCAAATACACAATCTATAGACTCATGGAGTACAGACAGACATTTCTGTTTCAGGACATAAAAACACAGAAATTGCAGGTTCTAAACATTTAGATACAGAAATTTCTGACAAAGGAAATACAGACAACGATGACTGCTGACCAACAGCGACCCCAGGTGGCGATGACGGCTGACCAGCAGAGAAACCAAGCAACGACGAGTACTGATGACAATCAGCAAAACCAGACGAAGTGGACTGAAAATCATCAGCAAAACCAGGTGGAATGGACTGAAGACCATTGGCGAAACCAGATGAAGTGGACTGATGACCACTGGCGAAACCAGATGAAGTGGACTGATGATCATTGGCGAAACCAGGCGGAATGGACTGAGGACCATCGGCGAAACCAGGCGGAATGGACTGAGGACCCTTGGCAAAACCAGGCAGAATGGACTGAGGACCCTCGGCAAAACCAGGCGGAATGGACCGATGACCCTCGGCGAAACCAGGCAGAATGGACCGATGACGCCCAGCGAAACCAGACGGAATGGACCGATGACCCTCGGCAAAACCAGGTGGAATGGACCGATGACCCTTGGCGAAACCAGGCAGAATGGACCGATGACCCTCGGCAAAACCAGGCGGAATGGACCGATGACCCTCGGTAAAACCAGGCGGAATGGACTGATGACCATTGGCGACCTTAAGTGGAGATGGAGGACCTTTGGCGACTTCAGGCGGTGATGGAGGACCTTCGGCGACCTCAGGCAAAGACGGAGAACCCTCGGTGACCTCAGGCAGAGATGGAGGACCCTCCTTGAAACCAGATGAGGACTCAGACAAGAGAACAGAGACAGACACCGAGTCAATAACACCAGCAGCAGTGGAGCCCAGTGAGGGAAGCTCAGAAGCAGATAGCAGCTGCCACTGGCTCTCCCCACCAAGAGCTAAACAAGACCTCTCTAATACCACCATAGTGAACACAAAAAAAGAAGACTTGCCTTAGCTCAAGCTCCACTACCGCTCAGGACTCTGACAATCCAGGCTGGGGCATCTCGAATCCACTCGCCCGAGGAGCCACCCCTGACACAGCCACCACAGACGGGGAGGAAGTGAACCACACCAGAACACTGTTACTGGCAGCAGTGGAGCCTGGCAAGAAAAACTCAGGAGCAGGTGGCAACTGCAACTGGTTTTCTCCATCATGAGCAAGACAAGATTTCTCAAATACTGATAATGTAGGGACAGAAAAGAGTACTTGCCTTGTCTCGAGCGCCACCGCCTTCCAGGACTCCGGCAACTCTACTGCTGCAACCCAAGCAGCAGGCACAATGGTAGGAGAAACTTTAGCCTTGACAACAGGAACTGGCGGAACCCCTGATGTGGTGGCTGAAGCTGGGGAACATCTCACCAATGTGCCAGGTCCTGTGATGTCAAAACCAGGGGATACTCCATTGTTGGTTCAGGCCTTGAGATGCAGAAGGCACTCTCCTCCCATCCATGCTGTGACTGCGGGACCAGAACAGGAACCTCTGGAACCGCAGACCCCTCCATAGTCCAGCGGCTCCCTCCCAGGGCAGGTGGACACACAGACAGAGCAGAGGGAGACATGAGAGAAGCTGGTGAGGAGACATGAATAACTGCAGCAGCAGGTGGTGAGAGCTCAGCCAAAGTGCACGGCTGCTGCTGAGCCCTCCCGCCAGGAATAAGGCAAGGCATTTCATCAATAGGTGCTAATGAATGAAAATGCACTTACCTTAATTCCCATGGTGTGGTGGTAGCTGCTGCAGAAGGCCCAGATAAATCCGTCTCAATGGCTGCAGCGGGCGTGGGCCCCCCTGAAAAAAATGGAAGAGCCAGCCCTCAGATATGTCACCGGCCAAAACAGCTGCTGCAGTGGGGGAGTTCCTCCTCCTCTGATGTGAAGCAGCTGGGTGGCGGTAAGAGGCTGGACGGATCTGTTCCAGGGGACGCTCTCTCATCGGCTCAGGAACAGACAGTGGGGGGCGGAGGCAGGCGCTGGAAAGTGATGTCCCAAAACTGGCGAGAGGCAAGAGGCTGAGGACGTCGGTACCCAGGGACGCTTCCTCACTGGCACAGGTACAGTAGAGAGTGAGCCTCTTACCAGCCTGTGAAATGTAATCTGGAGGGCGGAGACGGTCGTCAGGAGCTCCCCATACTCAGAGTAATTCCTCAGTCCAGGATGCGCCTCGACGATCCTGGCCACTGCCTCCACCTTCACCAGGACTTTCTCTGAAGAGCAGGAGGCGAGAGCTTCGATGACGAATTCCTGGATGAATTGAGTCATCCAACGTTCATCTACGCTGGAAGCAACAGATGCCAACCTTCCTCTGTTGGCGGAGCTCCGGTAAGCTGGCCGCATACGCAGCTGGGTCAAAACTGGCTGCGTCCTACTGTCATAAATTGCCCTCCGGGCAATGAAAGAAGGCCAAGGCTCTGAACTGTGAGCTGCCAAACGTTTAATGAAAACACAAAAGTCCAAACAGTGCATGAACAAAACTTACAACACCGGATTCGACAGCAGGGCACAGAGAGAGGATCCAACATGAAGCACACGCAGGAAACAGTGTGAGGATCGACATAGAATTAATCGTCTGAACTTGATTAGGACGCAGCGCCGAGTAGAGGCACAGCTGGCCTTAAAGGCCTCGGACGGTGACATTTTTTTATTGAACCAATAAACTGACTGTATGAAAATATTCCATTCTGGCCATTCCCGTGATTTAAAATGTGTCATCAGCCTCCATAAATGACTTTATTTGTTAATAGCCCATATTTCACTTAGTGATGCTGCAGTACCGCCATTTCTCGATAGGGGCGGGCAGCAGTGACATCAGGTCAGGGAGAAACAGGAAATGGCTGAACGACAGCAGAGTGATTCGGACAGCGATTATTTTATCGAGTATGACGACCGCAATATAAGTGATGATATTGAAACTGAAGAATCTGATGATGAAGTAGTTTTGGGTGGTGCTGATGGGGTTATTCAGCCGTATTTGTTCTTGGGAAAGAAGTGAGGGTGATATTGCCTGCCTGTGCTGTGAGCCTCATCAGAGAAACATTCCCATCTGATCACTACAAGGGATTTTGCCTACCAAGATTAGATTTGTGATCAATGTTATTTAAATAAAGTTTTTTAAAATCATATATTGAGTTTATTAATGTGCATGTCAATTTTATAATTCTAATATTTCAGCATTCATCAAAGTCGGATCTCATATACATTAGACTAATTTTTCTACTATTTTATGGTATAAAATTCGTGTTCAATTTTTAAAAGCACATTTCTCTAAAAATCTTACGCTTATATTTGTTTGTCTTAGCAAAATATGTTGCTTCCCTAACAATTGAAAGCTGAACTTTCATTGCTAATTGGAAATTTATTCTACTTTTACATGTTTGATTTTGAAAATCTAGATACATGTTGCTCAACAGCATCAGCTTTGATGGGACGCTGAAATTTGGCACTCAATGTTGCGGGAACTCTGGCTTGTACAGAGTGCCACTGCTCCAATAAGTGGGTTGGATCAACCAAGGTTTTGTCGAAAAGAGTATTCATCAGATCATCCACATATTCTGAAATAAAATTAATTTAATAAAAATTAGAAATCGAAAGCTCCTTGTAAGTGGTCGTGGAAATTCCAACGATACCGGCTGCATTTAGAACTCTGAGGACCTTGACATATGACGCCCCAGTGAAGAGAATGGCGGATGAAAGCTGTATGTTACCAGCTGGCATGTCCCTGATCATCGGCTGGCTGTGCCAGGATCGATCCTCAACACAATGTGGACAATGTTGTTTGATCACCAACAGAGAGCCTTTAGTGTGACTTGTTACCTCACATGGATGACTGCAATGAGAATTGCAAATGACAATTGCTGAATAATCAAATTTAAAAAAAAACCCACAGTATTTGAAGGTTGAGTGACAGTGGATAACATCTGCAAAAACAGTAGATCAACATAATTTCATTCCAGAGGTGTCGAATTGGATTACATATATAGAAATATAACTTGAGCAAACAGGCACAACCACCTCCCTATACAGCACTGAATATTTCATATTTGATTAGTATGAATACCCTAAAATTCTAATATTTGATAAGTTGTTAAGGCAATGAAATTCATTGCTTGTAAATAATTTTAGTAAATATTGGCAGTGAATATTAAAAAAAGAAAACTTACCCTGTTTACTTCTATTTTTCCGACAGCAGATCGCATCGGTAGATCACCCTTGCTTTTCACGCCACTGTCACTGACACTTGTCTGAGAGTGGGACTTTGAAATGAACGGATATATAGTTGGAACAGCCGATTTTTTTATCAGCAATCTTTTTGCTAATTTCATTTCAAATTGCATCTTATTCTCAAAACTGCTGTCAACGAAATGTCTACTGCACGTTGGGTGATTTTCCGACAACATTCCAATTTTTTCGCGTTTTCTGAACGAAATTCACCCATGCGGTTCTGATTTTCCCAGGCAGGGGAAATTCATAAACACTCACCGCGTGCTCCTCCGGTATACCGTCGCACCCGTAGACAACACAACGCCAAACCATAATTAATTCGATCACTGAAATCCTAATCGTAATAAATACTCTATTTGTAATCCACAAGTACTCCTAGAAATATCTGTTATCGCCGAACGTAAACAACACGCAATATCCGTCGAGCGTTTGCTGGTCGCCTCCTGACCTGACGTCACACAGTCAGTGGCCATTTTAGCTGCTGATCGCTTGGCAGAGTCAGACAGATCTCAAGGAAATAATACTTCAATAGCGCATTGTCACCTTATGCGACATTTGTTGACACCAAAACATGTGCGGTTCAAATTAGCTCGTCTCACACAAAAATTTAAGATATGATTTAGCGATATTGAAATTTCGTCCGGCCGACGCCTTTAAGCAGGACAAGAGGAATTGATTACAAATGGGGTACAGGTGTGGGTAACAAGAGTGAGGAATAATCAGACCAAAAACAATACCAGCTGGAACAAACCACGAAACTAAGCCAAGAGATACAGGAAGCAAATAGAGAGTACAGTCAAAATAAAAGCACAGAAGGAATACTGTCAAAGGTAAATATGAAATGATTGCAAAAACAAGATGATTCAGTAATCCATTAAATAAAGACACACGATTAATAATAATTAACTAAGATAAGCCAACAGTAAACTCAAAACAGAAACAAAGGACAAACTTGGATAACAAAATACAGACAAAACCAAATTCCAATTCAATAACAAAACTGAGGTGGGAAAAGTAGAGAACATAACCTAGACAGACCTGAAGGCTTGAGCACGGTTTCCCAGCCATGCTCCGTGTCATGACTGGCAGCTTCCGTACAAAGTGCAGCAAGGCCAAAAAAGTACTGTTCACACTTTCTGCCATTAACTGCAGTTAACCGCGATCATAAAATTTGTCGCCGTTAATGGGGATGAAGCGTTAATGGGTGATTAACTCCAACACCACTAATAAATAGTGGTGTTTATATATATATATATGACTACACCCCACACATTTTTGTAAATATATCTTTTCATGGGACAACACTGAAGATATGACACTTTGATACAATGTAAAATAGTCAGTGTACAGCTTGTACAACAGTGTAAATTTGAGGTCCCCTCAAAATAACTCAACACACAGCCATTAATGTCTAAACCCGCTGGCAACAAAAGTGAGTACACCCCTAAGTGAAAATGTCCAAATTGTGCTCAATTAGCATTTTCCCTCCCCAGTGTCATGTGACTCGTTAGTGTTACAAGGTCTCAGGTGTGAATGGGGAGCTAGTGTGTTAAATATGGTGCTATTGCTCTCACACTCTCTCAGACTGGTCACTGGAAGTTCAACATGGCACCTCATGGCAAAGAACTCTCTGAGGATCTGGCAAAAGAATTGTTGCTCTACATAAAGATGGCCTTGGCTATAAGAAGATTGCCAACACCACCCTGAAACTGAGCTGATGCACGGTGGCCAAGACCATACAGCAGTTTAACAGGACAGGTTCCACTCAGTACAGGCCTCGCCATGGTCGACCAAAGAAGTTGAGTGCACGTGCTAAGTGTCATATCCAGAGTTTCTTTTGAAAATAGACGTATGAGTGCTGCCAGCATTACTGCAAAGGATGAAGGAGTGGGGGGGGGGGGTTTTCAGCCTGTCAGTGCTCACACCATACGCCGCAAACTGCATCAAATTGGTCTGCATGGCTGTCATCCCAGAAGGAAGCCCCATTTAAAGATGATGCACAAGAAAGCCCGCAAACAGTTTGCTGAAGACAAGCAGACTAAGGACATGGATTGCTGGAACCATGTCCTGTGGTCTGATGAGACCAAGATAAACTTATTTGATTCACATGGTGTCAAGCATGTGTGGTGGCAACCAGGTGAGCAGTACAAAGACAAGTGTGTCTTGCCTACTGTCAAGCTTGGTGGTGGGAGTGTCATGGTTTGGGGCTGCATGAGTGCTGCCGGCACTGGGGAGCTACAGTTCATTGAGGGAACCATGAATGCCAACATGCACTGAAGCAGAGCATGATCCCCTCCCTTCAGAAACTGGGCTGCAAGGCAGTATTCCAACATGATAACAACCCCAAACACACCTCCAAGACGACCACTGCCTTGCTGAAGAAACTGAGGGTAAAGGTGATGGACTGGCCAAGCCTGTCTCCAGACCTAAACCCTATTGAGCATCTGTGGGGCATCCTCAAACAGCAAGTGAAAGAGTGCAAGGTCTGTAACATCTACCAGCTCTGTGATGTCGTCATGGAGGAGTGGAAGAGGATTCCAGTGGCAACCTGTGAAGCTGAACTGAACTCCATGCCCAAGAGAGTTAAGGCAGTGCTGGAAAATAATGGTGGCCTCTAGGGCTGTCACAATAACCGCAATTATGTAATACCATGGTATGGACATGCCTACCGCGGAGGAAAACGACCAACCACAACAACCACGGTGTTCACTTTTTTGTGTATGTGTGGCTACATCTCGTTGTTCACTTATGTGCCCGTCTGGATTATTAAATAAATTGCTAAATGAAGTGTATTTTTTATTACCAACAGCATGTTTGCACCCGGTACTCTAGAAGCTTCCACAGCACATGGTGCTGCCGCCGTTTGAGGCACTCTCTCCAGACTGACTCCAGCAGGCAGTTTGTGGTGAAAGCGTTTGGACTCCTTGTTAAATATAGCCGTTAACAGTGAGCACTGAAAGGGCACAAAGCATGTTATTTCCTTCTGAGCAGAGTGTGTATGATCCTGACTGTGTACGCTCTGTGTATGAGCTCCGAGAGCAGCTTGTTTGAGCGAGATTTTTCGGACAGCGGCAAAAATCACGGAGACAAGAACCATGCAGGGTCCTGTACGGAGACTGTCCTGCTTATAAGCTGAATGTCGCTGCAGTCTCCAGTCCACACACCCCTTAGTTACCGCCACTGCTTTATGAAAATGACTGGGGGGTTTTAACAGAATCAGCAGTTTATGCCTGTATATAGGCTGCGTGCCCACCAAACGAGTTTTTTGTCGCCCGACCACCCTGAGCATTTTTTTTTTTTTCAGCATTTGTGCACAGCGCTCTGGGGGGGAAAAAAGTCTGTGCCCTGTATCTCAGCACTTCCGTGATTCCTATTGTCAGACTTCCTACTGATTTTTTTAATAACAGTCTCTAAATAACAATGGACAGGAAATGTTTTCTAGCAGCTCTGGATGTAAAATATGATGACACAGAAAGCAGGAGTCTGAGTACAGATGAGTACCGGCGCCCTATGTCCCGCCTCTGACTGGCTGCTTGGTCTGGAATTGACGAGCTAAGCTGCAGTCTCTGAAAAGTTGAATTGTTTTCAGCTCTGAGCGCCGCGACAAAAAACGGCCACAGCTGAGAGCATTTCAGCGCTGAGGGCATTCAACACTGTAAACACTGGACTACATAGCGAATGATTGGAAAATAGCCACCCAGAGTGGACAAAACCCATTTGGTGGACACGCAGCCTAAAGAGCGGAGCTCCGCACAGTTGTAACACACGCCCATAAAGTTGAGAGCGAGCTGCAGCGAGACTTTCACAGCTTCCCTCATTTGGCACTTAAGTTATAAACCTTGTTTAAATTACGAATCCAAAGGGTCCTAAAAATGTTTGCAATAATACCACGGTATTGAGCTGTCCACCGTCACCGCAGGGGAAATTCATCTACCGCAACAGCCCTAGTGGCCACACAAAATATTGACACTTTGGGCACAGTTTGGACATTTTCACTTTGGGGTGTACTCACGTTTGTTATCAGTGGTTTAGACATTAATGGCTGTGTGTTGTTATTTTGAGGGGACAGCAAATTTACACTGTTATACAAGCTGTACATTGACTACTTTACATTGTATCAAAGTGTCATAGCTTCAGTGTTGTCCCATGAAAAGATTTAATCAAATAATTACAAAAATATGAGGGGTGTACTTACTTGTGAGATACTATATTATATATATATATATACAGTATATATATATATATATATATATATATATATATATATATATATATATATATATACGTATATACAGTATACACACACACACACACACTGTTTTTCTCGCTTTTAATATTCTGTTATCTGTAATTTCAGAGAGTTTGGGATCAATAAAGTACATCTATGTCCTTGTTGTGGTGATCTGTATTTTATGTATTTTTATGGACCTTGAGTCTGCAAATGAAAGCTTCCTACTTCCTACTACTCTACATATTGGCTGAAACCCATTTTGGAAACGGAACAACATATTCCACCCAACACGCAAGAAAAGACTGCCAATCACTGCACTGGCGACGTAATGAGGGTGCCTCCCACATACAGTGGGGCAAAAAAGTATTTAGTCAGCCACCATTTGTGCAATTTCTCCCACTTAAAAGATGAGAGAGGTCTCCAATTTTCATCATAGGTATACCTCAACTATGAGAGACAAAATAAGAAAAAAAAATCCAGAAAATCACATTGAAGGATTTTTAATGAATTAATTGGTAAAGTCCTCGGTAAAATAAGTATTTGGTCACCTACAAACAAGCAAGATTTCTGGCTCTCACAGACCTGTAACTTCTTCTTTAAGAGGCTCCTCTGTCCTCCACTGGTTACCTGCATTAATGGGGCCTGTTTGAACTCATTATCAGTATAAAAGACACCTGTCCACAACCTCAAACAGTCAGACTCCAAACTCCACTATGGCCAAGACCAAAGAGCTGTCAAAGGACACCAGAAACAAAATTGTAGCCCTGCACCCGGCTGGGAAGACTGAATCTGCAAAAGGTAAGCAGCTTGGTGTGAAGAAATCAACTGTGGGAGCAATTATTAGACAATGGAAGACATACAAGACCACTGATAATCTCCCTCGATCTGGGGCTCCACGCAAGATCTCACCCTGTGGGGTCAAAATGATCATGAGAACGGTGAGCAAAAATCCCAGAACCACACGGGGGGACCTAGTGAATGACCTGCAGAGAGCTGGGACCAAAGTAACAAAGGCTACATCAGTAACACACTACGCCGCCAGGGACTCAAATCCTGCAATGCCAGATGTGTCCCCCTGCTTAAGCCAGTACATGTCCAGGCCCATCTGAAGTTTGCTAGAGAGCATTTGGATGATCCAGAAGAGGATTGGGAGAATGTCATATGGTCAGATGAAACCAAAACAGAACTTTTTGGTAAAAACTCAACTTGTCGTGTTTGGAGGAGAAAGAACACCATACCTACTGTGAAGCATGGGGGTGGAAACATCATGCTTTGGGGCTGTTTTTCTGCAAAGGGACCAGGACGACTGATCCGTGTAAAGGAAAGAATGAATGGGGCCATGTATCGTGAGATTTTGAGTGAAAACCTCCTTCCATCAGCAAGGGCATTGAAGATGAAACGTGGCTGGGTCTTTCAGCATGACAATGATCCCAAACACACCGCCCAGGCAATGAAGGAGTGGCTTCGTAAGAAGCATTTCAAGGTCCTGGAGTAGCCTAGCCAGTCTCCAGATCTCAACCCCACAGAAAATCTTTGGAGGGAGTTGAAAGTCTGTGTTGCCCAGCGACAGCCCCAAAACATCACTGCTCTAGAGGAGATCTGCATGGAGGGATGGGCCAAAATACCAGCAACAGTGTGTGAAAACCTGTGAAGACTTACAGAAAACGTTTGACCTCTGTCAGTTCCAACAAAGGGTATATAACAAAGTATTGAGATGAACGTTTGTTATTGACCAAATACTTATTTTCCACCATAATTTGCAAATAAATTCTTTAAAAATCAGACAATGTGATTTTCTGGATTTTTTTTTCTCATTTTGTCTCTCATAGTTGAGGTATACTTATGGTGAAAATTGGAGACCTCTCTCATCTTTTAAGTGGGAGAACTTGCACAATTGGTGGCTGACTAAATACTTTTTTGCCCAAGGTGTTTTGGGCACGTCACACTGTGAGGAGACCTTGGGGCTGTAACTGTTGCTAAACATTTCAATCAGCATGAAGCTGTCTATTGTCATTTTACACATATGTAAACAAATTAAATATTGTCAAGTGCAAAAGTAAGTCAGACCCTCCAGGATTTCGCGAACTTGCGATTCTACCAATTCCCGCGACTTCAGTAGGTCCTGCATAATTTGAATTTTGTCCAATCACCGCAACTTTACCGCAATTTTGGCCAATTGTTGTCAACTTACGCCAATTTGTCCAATCAAATTTGTCTCTCAGTAGCGCGCAGATGTGTACGTCATCAGTCTGACCAATCAAATGCGGCGCTGCACCGCACTCACTTCTGTGTTTACAGTGAGAATATACTGAACACATCAGCAAAAAACAGTGTGTGATTTTAAAAATAAAAATACTCACCTGCGAGTTTTGCCACATCGTTCCTTCAGCCGTCTCTCCTGGCCCACCGAGTTTCCATAATGACCGTGTGTATGAAGTGCGGGTTTGTGTTGAAAAACGTCCGCCTGCCTGAAAGCACTTCAGTCTCGGGAGCGCGTGCGCCCAGACGCGCCATAAAACCACACAAAAAACAAGTAAATCTAATATTACAGCAAGTGTTGTAACAGTTTATACATCTTTAGCGGTAAAAGTCACTACTACATCTTGTCAGTGAGTTTTAAAGTTGGGACTCTCCGGGCTGGACATGTGCCAATGCGCGATTCAAGCAATCCCCAAGGAGAGCCCCGCAACTTACCGCAACAATAGAAAAAAAAATCCCAATTAACGGTTACATGAAAACCTTTGAAGAAGAGTGATGCATATCCAGTGAAATGGTGGAGTGGAGTGCAGTTATCATGGAATATAGTAACTCCTGGGATCCCTATTGTCCAATCAAATTGCTCGGTCGGAACTAACTGTTATATAATTACAGTTGATATAAAAAGTCTAAACACCCCTGTTCAAATACCAGGTTTTTGTGATGCAAGAAAATAAGACCAAGATAAATCATTTCAAAACTTTTTCCACCATTAATGTGACCTATAACCTGTACAACCCAATTGAAAAACAAACTGAAATCTTTTAAGAGGAAAAATAAAAAAATAAATAAAACTTACAATAACCTAGTTGCATAAATGTGCACACCCTGTTATAACTAGGGATGTGACTGTATTCAGAATTAACCAATCCCATTCAAACTCATGTTAAATGGGAGTCAGCACCCCAAATAAAGTTCAGCTGTTCTAGTAGGTGTCAAGGATGGCCCTCACGAGCCATCATAAGACGCCACAAATCACCAGTGAGCTTGCACAGTTTATTACAGAACAGAAAAGGAACAAAATAACAAGCCACGGGGGGCTAAAACACACTACAATGAATACTCAATCAATGACGAGGAGGAACAGAATCATAATGAAAACACTTACAAACATGGATGGAAAGTAGTCAGCGTCTGACCAGGGAAACACGGCGAGGAACGCTCAACGCTGTCAGACAGGGAATATCTATTCAATTCAATTCAATTCAACTTTATTTATATAGCGCCATTTCACAACAACAGTCATCTCATAGCACTATCAACTGTAGGGGGAACCCCCACAGTTGCAGAAAGACCCCAGCAATCAGGCGATCCCCTGTGAGCAAGCACTTGGCAACGGTGGAGAGGAAAAACTCCCTTTTAACAGGAAGAAACCTCCAGCAGAACCAGGCTCAGGGAGGGGCAGTCATCTGCTGCGACTGGCTGGGGGGTGAGGGGATAGAGAAGAAGAAAAGAACAGACATGTAGAGAGCAAACAGCACGATGGGGACTCAATCTATGGGAGAGAACAAACAAATGTTAATGACCAGCAAAAAAAAATATTTCATTGAGAGTGAGGAAAGGAGTGAGGCCCAGCGCATTACTGGAGGTCCCCCGGCTGACTAAACCTATTAGCAGCATAACTAAGGGAGGGTTCAGAAAAACATGATCCCTCCCTAATTGTAGGCAATATCAAAAAGGTAGGTTTTAGCCATCCATCCATCCATCCATCTTCTACCACTTAATCCTTTTGGGTCGCGGGGGGGGGGGGCTGGAGCCTATCCCAGCATCTTTGGGCGAGAGGCAGGGTACACCCTGGACAGATCGCCAGTCCATCGCAGGGCCAACACAGAGAGACAGACAACCATTCACTCTCACATCCATACCTAAAGACAATTTTGAATCCCCAGTTTTGATGCCAATTAACCTAACTTGCATGTTTTTGGCATGTGGGAGGAAACCGGAGTCCCCGGAGTAAACCCACGCAGACACGGGGAGAACATGCAAACTCCACACAGAAGGGTCATCGATGGTCTGGGGGTGAGATCGAACCCACGATGGTCAAGGGTGGAATCGATCCCATGACCTTCTTGCTGTGCTGCCACTGTGCTAACCACTGCACCACCGTGCTGCCCGTAGGTTTTAGCCCTGTTCTTAAAAACAGAGATCGAGTCTGACTCCCGAATCCAGATTGGCAGCTGGTTCCACAGGAGAGGAGCTTGATAACTGAAGGCTCTGCCTCCCATTGTACTTTTGGAGATTCTAGGTATTACAAGTAATCCTGCATTTTGGGAGCGTAGTGCTCTGTTAGGATAATACGGTAGTATCAGATCTTTTAAATAAAAAGGAGCCTGATTGTTTAGAGCTTTGTAAGTAAGAAGAAGGATTTTAAACTTAATTCTAAACTCTATGGGAAGCCAATGAAGGGAAGCCAGAACCGGAGAGATATGATCTCTATTTCTAGTACCTGTTAAAACTCTTGCTGCAGCAAGAGTTTTAACAGGTAGATATCTGTTAAAACTCCTAAAGATATCTGTTAAAACTAGATATCTAGATATATTGTCTAGACAAAATATATCTAGTTTTTGTCTAGATAAAACTAGATATCCTGGACAGGAAATCTGACGAGACTGCTGCGCCTTTCGTTCTCAGCTGCCCTCTTAAGTGGAGAGCAGCTGATGAGGCGAAATGCGGCTCAGCTGTCCACTCTGACAGCCGGAAGCCCCTCCGAGCGCTGTCACAATAAAGGCTCGGAGAGCCAAAAGGGGCACACCCACGTCAGAAGGGAGAAAATAGTTCATGGCTCGAGCGCGGGCGAGATCGGCGCTCGAACCATAACAGTACCTCCCCCCCGAGGTGGCGAACTACGAGCACCATATGACACCCAAGCCCCCACCCCCATCCCCCACCCCCAGGGTGGGCAGATGGGGGAAAAAGACCTGGAGGGCGAGAATCAGAAGGAGCCAAAAAAAAAAAACCAAAACACCATGATGATGACAGGGAACAAATGTGGCAATTACAGAGTATGGTAAAAAGGAAAACACAATACTCCATAACGCACAGAAGATACATAGAGCAGGGCAAAAAATGCAAATGATAGTCGGAGACCTAAAAGACTTAATGTGACAGATGCAAATCATCCCTCAGACAGGGGAGGGGAGAAGGAAAAAAAAAACACACTAAACAGCGGTAAATACACAGATCACCAAAAGAGACCTAGAACTAAACACACAGGCCTATAAGGCAAAATGTGGCAACGACAAATCATCCCTCAGACAAGGGAGGGGAGAGAAGAAAAAAAAAAGGAAGCACGCTAAACAGCGGTGAACACAGATCCGAGCAGAGCACCAACACAGAATGACCTTTATATATCAGTGGCGCTACAAAACACACGAGGATGATGACAGGCAGAGACCAATGGGACAGGAACAGTTCTGGCGGTCTCCCTGCGTCCAATGTTCAAATGGTGAATAAGGGGAAAAGAAAACGTTCGGGCGGCCTACCCCAGTCCCAGGCCCGGAAAGACAGAATCTCCGACGGCCAAACCAGGTCGCCCAGTAGGAAGCACTGTACGTTGGGTGGCCAACCCAGAACGTCGAACCGGCGAAACAGCTCACCAGGCGGCCCACCCGCATCACTCAGCCACCAGGACCATAGGGGAAAAATTGAAGACGGCCTCCCTGGAGAGGGGAAAGATGAGGGAGAGCCGGACCGACTCTTGAGAACCCCAACGGCCCCCGGTGGAGATGAGCTGGGATGACGATGGTGATGATGACTACGATGAAGACGATGAGCCAGTCCAGAGTCAGGCGGCAGAGGATCTGCAGCTCCCTCACCGACCTTGAACCACACCGGCACTGCGCCCCTTTCGGACCCCTACTGGGTCTCGGCTGCACCCACGTCGGACCCCGATTGGGTCTCGGCTGCACCCGCGATGGACCCCGACTGGGTCGGCGCAGCACCAGTAACGACCTCCAACCCCGAACCCGGAACCTCCAGCACAATGACCGGGATGGGCTCCGCACCGGTGACCCTGGGAGAAGGCTCAGGATAAGGAAAAGAACCGGGATCAGAATCACCGGTAGCGACAGAGCCCAGCGAGACGAGCTTGGGTGCAGCGGACGGCTGCCCCTGGCTCGTCTCCCCGAGAGACAGGCAAAAATGCTCCAAAATGGAAAGAAGGAAAACAAAGCAGAGCACTTGCCTGCACTCGAGTTCTGTCTCCGTCCAGGACTTCGATGATCTGGGCTCAGGACGAAGAAGGTCGTCGTCTGGCTCCCACTCGGCTACAGTGGGCTCCACAGCCGGCATGATGGTCTCCGCAGCCTGAGGACCCTCTGGTGCTGACGTTCACGCCGACGACCCGCACAGCGTGGTGGCAGGGGACCCTCGACCCACTGGATCGAATCGCTCATCTGTGGAGACCCAGGGACGCGTCATCGTCAGCGCAGGCTCCACACTGCAGTCTGCTCTCCTCCTCTGCCCATGACGTGGCTGCGGGGCTGAAATCAGGCTCTCCAAAACCGCAGGCCCCCTCCTCGTCCGGCGACGTAGGCCTGGCATCATGGACCGCTCAGCGGAGGGAGACACAGAGGCAGCAGGTTTAATGACAGAAGCTACAGCAGGTGGTGGGAGCTCGGGGGACTGCGAACCCCGAACTCCACCCCCAGGAGTCAGACAAGGCAAATCACAACTACGGGAAGAAACATGAACTTGCTCTTGCCTGTTTCCTGGAGGATGGATGGTGCCTGCTGTAGCAGACGTTGTTCCTCCCTTTCCCCGCTGGATGGTGACGGAGGGCCCCCTGGGAGGACGAGTAGGAGCCGCTCGCGATGGTCCAATAACGGTCTTCGCCAGAGCAGGACTCAGAACACTCACAGCTACCGAGGAAGACGTCGAGGAGGAGGGGAGGACAGCCGAGGCTATCCGGGCCCAAGGAGCTGACGGAACAGCAGGACGAGGTGACCCGGGGAGAGAAGCTGCGGGGATTCCCTCCTGGCGAGACGTAGGAGTGACAGCTGTCTGAGAGGGCGTCTTTCCGACGACCCGAAACAGGATCCGGACGGGGTTCTCGCTGAGGTTTCCTGTTGGTGTGACGACAGTCACCGGCAGAGGGCGAGGCAAAGAAGAAGTTCGGGCTTCTTCGGGGATCACCCCTGGGTGGTGCGACCTCCTGGCCTGGAGCGGGGACAGGAACAGGATTCCGAAGCGAGGAGCGAGGATGCCTCCTCTTCAGCTTCCTGCCGGAGTTTCCCTCCAGCCCACGGAGTATCTCCCGTTGTGCGGCAATGTCTGCCTTCCTCGCAATGACTTCAAGGTGGTCGGAGTAGCGAGGAAGGCGATTAAGGATGTCCTCTGCGAGGTTCAGGTGCCGGCATACATCGCTGGGAGAGTCGTAGAGGGTAGCGGTGACGAGCGTTCTATCTACGTAGTCCAGGGCCTCCGCCAGCTCGTAGCCCAGGCTCCGAACGCGGCCCCTGAATGATGACATAACCTCCCAGCACACAGGCACCCAGACAGGGAAGAACAAGTCCAATTTAGGCAAAACTCACGGCGACAAGTGTCTCAGTCTGGCGGCAGTCTACTGTCAAGGATGGCCCTCACGAGCCATCATAAGATGCCACAAATCACCAGTGAGTGTGCACAGTTTATTACAGAACAGAAAAGGAACAAAATAACGAGCCACGGGGGGCTAAAACAAACTACAACGAATACTCAATCAATGACGAGGAGGAACAGAATCATAATGAAAACACTTACAAACATGGATGGAAAGAAGTCAGCGTCTGGCCAGGGAAACACGGCGAGGAACGCTCAACGCTGTCAGACAGGGAATATCTGACGGGAAATCTGACGAGACTGCCGTGCCTTTCGTTCTCAGCTGCCCTCTTAAGTGGAGAGCAGCTGATGAGGCGAAATGCGGCTCAGCTGTCCACTCTGACAGCCGGAAGCCCCTCCGAGCGCTGTCACAATAAAGGCTCAGAGAGCCAAAAGGGGCACACCCACGTCAGAAGAGAGAAAATACTGCATGTCTTGAGCGCGGGCGAGATCGGCGCTCGAACCATAACAGTAGGGTTTTCCTGACATTTTTGTAGTCACATCTTGCAGCACAAGCCATGGTCCACAGAGCACTTCCAATGCATCAGAAAGATCTCATTGTTCAAAGGTATCAGTGAGGAGAAGGGTACAAAAGAATTTCCAAGGCATTAAATATACCATGGAACACAGTGAAGACAGCCATCAAGTGAAGAAAATAGGGAACAACAGTGACATTACCAAGAACTGGATGTCCCTCCAAAACTGATGAAAAGATGAGAAGAAAACTGGTCAGGGAGGCTGCCAAGAGGCCGACAGCAACATTGAAGGAGCTGCAGGAATTTCTGGCAAGTACTGGCTGTTTAGTACATGTGACAACAATCCCCTGTCTCAGATGGAAAGACAGAAGCCTTATCTTATGAAGAAAAACATCCAAGCCCAGCTACATTTTGCAAAAACACATTTGAAATCTCCCAAATGCATATGGGAACTTTTTGGTCATAATTCCAAAAAAATATATTTGGTGCAAACACAACACTGCTCATCACCAAAAGAACACCATACTTACAGTGAAGCATGGTGGCGGCAGCATCATGCATGCTTTGAGGCCATTTTTCTTCAGCTGGAACTGGGGCCTTAGTCAAGGTGGAGGGACTTATGAACAGTTCCAAATACCAGTCAGTGTTGGCGCAAAACCTTCAGACTTCTGCTAGAAAGCTGAAGATGACAAGGAACTTCATCTTTCAGCATTACAATGACCCAAAGCACACGTCCAAATCAACAAAAGAATGGCTTCACCAGATGAAGATTAAGGTTTTAGAATGGCCCAGCCAGAGTCCAGACCTGAATCCGATCGAACATCTGTGAGGTGATGTGAAGAGGGCTGTGCACAGGAGATGTCCTTCCAATCTGACAGATTTGGAGCATTTTTGCAAAGAAGAGTGGGCAAATATTGCCACATCAAGTTGTGCCACGCTGATATGACTCCTACCCAAAAAGACTGAGTGCTGTAAAAAAAAAAGAAGCCAAAGGTGCTGCAAAAAAGTATTAGTTTAAGGGTGTGCATATTTATGCAACCAGGTTCTTGAAAGTTTTTTATTTTTTATTTGTCCCCTTAAAAGATTTGATTTGTTTTTCAATTGGGTTGCACAGGTTATAGGTCACATCAATGGTGGAAAAAGTTTTGAAATGATTTATCTTTATCAGTTTTTTTTGTCAATTAATACAAGATGGAATAAGATTAGCTCTTTGCAATGCAAACAAGCACTGTCACTCTGCTATGACTGAATACTTTGTGTTTTTGTGTTTTACTGCAATACACCCGGATGCTGCCACTCTTCTTTTTTTTAACCGCCATGAGTTCTGTTGTGTGACATCGTGTGCATACCCTCACACATAGCATATACATATATGAACCAAAATTACTTTTTTGACACAATTCTTATAAATATATAATGCAATAAAATTCTTAAGCTACTCAATTTTACTTGCTATCACCCATTTTCATACTACTAGGTCACTAGCTTTCCAATGACATCAAACAAACCCAGACACCTTTTTGGTACTGATACAGTGTTCAGCTCACGGACGAGATGGAGGTAACAAATTTACAAGAAAAAAGTCACAAAATAATGAGAAAAAAACATGCAAGTTCATGAGAAAATACCCTACAAACTGGCAAGAATAATTGTTACTACCTTTTTTAGAGGGTGGCCAGTGTCGTTTGGTGTTATTGTCAGTGACGCTTTAATGGGGCTCAGTTTCATTAGTGTGTAAACAGCAGAATAGTAGAGCATTTTTAGTGAAAAGATGAGATTTTGGACACCTGAAACTTTTCTCTCCCCTTCCTCATGTGTCATTGACCCATTTATTTTCTCTCATCCGCATCTACACAGGCAGCCGGCTGCCATTTGTGGATAGGTCACTGCTTCTCCATCAATCAGAGGATAAAGAACGGCTCCTGTTTTCACTATAAATACACTCAGTGCCATCAGTGCCCTTGTGCATTTCACCTCCATCCCTGCCACCACACCACCTCCTCCTCTTCATCATCACCATCTTCTGTGCCTTTCTACTCTCTGTGGTGCAGATATTTCCGTCTCGATCTATAAACTGGTGTCGGGATGCTGGACAGACCAACAGGTTCCTCACACATTCAGCTCTCTATATAGGTCAGCAATCAACTGGGAACAGATCAGTGTCAGCTCGCTGAAAAAGGTCAAATTTCCTTGAGTTCAGTATTTTTCCTCTGGTCATACATTCATGGCCCACCTGTAGAGTCTCTGTGCCCTGCAGTTTGAAAACCAATGTTCTCGATAAAACAGCAGCAATCGTTCATCTGTTATAAATATATCTCCATTAGGAATTCCTGTCCGGAGATGTCTGGAATAGCTGGATGACCTAATTACTGACATTCAATTAGATTAACCAGTGCATTTATCAGTGTAGGTCTCCTACTTTAATGCTGTTTAATGACTGATGAGGCATGGTGTCCAAACAAGGAAACAGATTGAATTTAAGATTGTTAAAGGCAGCTTTAATGTTTCAAAAAATTTACTTCCCTCTAATGCTCTTTTTTTCAGATGTTGACATAGCTCCCAGATGTGACATGCTTTGTTTAAAACACCTCAGAGTTTAATCATTGGATTACCATGGGGAAGGAGCTGTCCTCAAAATAGGCTGTTTTATATCATATTACTCTAAATGCTTTTTCCCATCATTAAGATGGATTCATGGTACTTTTCTGCTCTGGTCCACTGAGATGTGTGTCCGCTTTGAACGAGGCCGGCGGGCACACGGTTGTGTATATGTTTCACTTTTTAATCTACCAAGCCAAGTGGATGATGTGTGTGCACAACTGTTATTTGTAGTTTCACCCCATGGGGAGCGCAAATCCGCTAACATGCCAGTTTGTTAACCGGCTACGTATATTAAAGTGAAGAAACGCGAGATCAACACACATTTTTTGTAGCAACAACAATGGCATTGTTTCGAGTAAAAGGAGGAATTACCATGTGTCAGTGCTCTCCTCCGCTCAAGCTGCTGCTGCTGGGAAACAGTTTGTGTATATTTATTCTCATCTTCCGCTTCCTCTTTGTCTTCGTCTACTTTGAATTTGTATGCTGTGTTCGCAGAGTTCCCCTCGTGAATGGGAGGTTCAATCTTGCGCATGCGCAGTTAACGTGGTCAGGCCACGCAGTCAGAAAATTTGGGCTGCACACGGACGTCCACACGACGAAGTAAATTTCGTTACACGAGCCTCGTGGTCGAGCAAATGCAGACAGCAGAGGTGCAGCATGAATCCAGCTTGAGGGAGGAAGTCGAGGCTGCAGTGAGATCACTGATGGAGTGTAGCATGGGGCGCTTTGGGCCACCATGAAAAAATACTACATGGATATGAAGCTGATCTACACCACAGAACAACTGTATCCTAAGATAAGCAGTGCTGAACTTGTCCAGAGTTCTGCATGGGAATGGTTCCACATCTCGGCTGGGGTAGACCAAGTCTACCTTCTTTCTGGAGCATATTAGCATTGGAGGCCACAACATCACAAACCTTAGGTTTGCTGATGACACTGATGGTCTAGTCAGCATTGAAAAAGAACTTGCCAGCTTGGTGAAGAACCTGGATGAAACATCCAACAGGTTTGGAAGGGAAATCAGTGCAGAGAACACAAAGTTGATGACAAACAGTGAGAGACAGATCACAGCCAACATTAGTATCAGTGGGCAGGCATTGCAGACAGTGAACAAGTTCAAGTAACTTGACTTTATTATCACTGAGGAGGGGTGAAAATTGAGGTGATTTAATGAGCAGCACAGACCACAAGGGCAATGGCAAAATATACCAAACTGATGAGACAAGAACAAACCTTGCATATTGTCTAGGTTCCATCAATTATCTGCAAACCATTTAACGAGTAAAAATTTCTTAATCAATACCTAGACAATATATATACAGTGCATCCTGAAAGTATTCACAGCACTTCACTTTTTCCACATTTTGTTATATTATAGCCTTATTCCAAATAGGGCTGTGCGATATGACCAAAATTTCATATCACGATATACAGCCGTGGACAAAATTGTTGGTACCCCTCTGTTAATGAAAGAAAAACCCACAATGGTCACAGAAATAACTTGAATCTGACAAAAGTGGTAATAAATAAAAATTCTATGAAAATTAACCAATGAAAATCAGACAATGCTTTTGAATTGTGGTTCAACAGAATTACTTTAAAATACAAACTTATGAAACAGGCCTGGGCAAAAATGATGGTACCCCTAGAAAAGATTGAAAATAATGTGACCATAGGGACATGTTCAACCAAGATGTGTCCTCTAATTAACATCACAGGTGTCTACAAACTTGTAATCAGTCAGTCGGCCTATTTAAAGGGTGACAAGTAGTCACTGTGCTGCTTGTTGACATTGTGTGTACCACACTAAACATGGACCAGAGGAAGCAAAGGAGAGAGTTGTCTCAGGAAATTAGAAAGAAAATTATAGACAAGCATGTAAAGGTAAAGGCTATAAGACCATCTCCAAGCAGCTTGATGTTCCTGTGACAACAGTTGCACATATTATTCAGAAATTTGAGATCCATGAGACTGTAGCCAACCTCCCTGGACGTGGCAGCAGGAGGAGATGGATAATACGAATGGTAACAAAAGAGCCCAGAACAACCTCTAAACAGATTCATGGTGAACTCCAAGGTCAAGGTACATCAGTGTCAGATCGCACCATCCGTCATTGTTTGAGCCAAAGTGGACTTCATGGGAGACGACCAAGGAGGACACCACTGTTGAAAACAAATCATAAAAAATCCAGACTGGAATCTGCCAAAACTGCATGTTGACAAGCCTCAAAGCTTCTGGGAGAATGTCCTATGGACAGACGAGACAAAGCTGGAACTTTTTGGCAAGGCACATCAGCTCTATGTTCACAGACGCAAAAATGAAGCATACCAAGAAAAGAACACTGTCCCTACTGTGAAACATGGAGGAGGTTCTGCTATGTTCTGGGGCTGCTTTGCTGCATCTGGCACAGGGTGTCTTGAATTTGTGCAGGGTACAATGAAATCTCAAGACTATCAAGGTATTCTAGAGAGAAATGTGCTGTCCAGTGTCACACAGCCTGGTCTCAGTCGCAGGTCATGGGTCTTGCAACAGGATAATGACCCAAAACACACAGCTAAAAACACCCAAGAATGGCTCAGAGTGAAACATTGGACTACTCTAAAGTGGCCTTCTATGAGTCCTGATCTAAATCCTATTGAACATCTGTGGAAGGAGCTGAATCATGTCGTCTGGAGAAGGCACCCTTCAACCCTGAGACAACTGGAGCAGTTTGCTCATGAGGAGTGGGCCAAAATACCTGCTGAGAGGTGCAGAAGTCTCGTTGACAGTTACAGAAATCGTTTGATTGCAGTGATTGCCTCAAAAGGTTGTGCAACAAAATATTAAGTTAAGGGTACCATTGAAGCGGCATGAAGTGAAGCGGCATGAAGTAAAGCGGCGTTGGTGAAGGTTTTAAGCAGGTTTATTGAATCATACCGCCTTCACGGGAACTCGGCTCCAGCCCATAGTGTGAGCAGGCTGAAGCTGAATTCCTCAGGCTCTTAGAGAGAGAGACACACAGTGTGTGTGTCCAGCAGCAGTTGAAGAGTGAGGGTGAGAGAATGAGCCTGGATTACAGTGCAGTATATATACCCAACTACAACAATACATAAAAGAGCATTCCCCAGCAGTGGGTATGATCAAAGAGACTGCAGAACAGGCATGAGACATTTGCATTTGAGAGACATACATCACAATAGGCAGATTGCTGGCCTTTGCTCCAGCTGCAAGACAAAGAGGTTACAAGGCACATCTACATATTGATCTCAGTCTCTAGGTCACAGTAAGGACAGGACGCATGAACACAATGCATGAAAGGCACATTAACATCACAGTGGTGAGCCAGAAGAAGCGGGGCTGCCTGTAGACATTAATACACACATTTCACTGTTCTGTTAATTGCTCTAGCCGAGCGCTGTGTCTGTCCAGTCTGTTGTGGGGGTTACACCAAACCGCCACACGCTCCCTCCCAGAGGGCTCGGCAGGCGGCCGAGGTCTCGATCATGCAGCTTGGGCAGCGAACAGGAGAAGCTCTGTGCAGGCGGAGGGGGTGGTGGTGGTAAGTGCCGGCCGGGAGCGGTGAAATCGTCCGAGCCGCGCAAAAATTGCTTGTTGGTCTGCGACGTCGAGGGGCTGTCCCGTTGAGCGTGCGGAGATCACAAGAAGAAGAAAAAAAGGAAGCCAAAAGCAGAGGAACTTGGCGTGTGGGAAAAGCTGACGGCTGAATCCCTTGTGCACCGTGGCTGAGACCATTAGTGAATCCTGTGGGCGAGCTGCGAGTGTGCTTCAGGTGTGCGGGCAGCCCTGAAGGTTCCGAGGGTGGCGATCGGCCATTTTTCTCGGGCATGTGCAGCGGCAGAGGACGATGGCGGTCTCTGGAGCCGTTATTGTCCCGTGCGTGGTGCGCCATCCTCGTAACTCCCCGGTGCGTGTGCCGGGGCTCTGTGCGTGGGTGGGCCAGCTGGAGAGGAAAAGCCAGGGTCAGGGAGCTTAATCATCCCTGTTGTAGTTGCAGCAGATGGGTCATGGTACGTTCAGGTCCACGTGTGCTCCGTTGGCCGTGGAGGTCGCCGTTGTGGAGAAAGGACGAAGTGCGTGCGCTCTCGTAAGGAGACACAGAATCGTGTGTCAGAAGCTGTGAGAGCGGCCGGTCCAAGCGTGGATGTGCCGGTCTAGGCGTGCAGATCTCACCATGAAGTTGCTGCGGCTTTCCCGGTCGTGAGTGATGTCTGGAGAGTTCCCTGAAGCAGAAGGGAGCTGTTGCGTTCACTTGTCGTTGGAGCATCACCGCCGGGTGCTGCATTCATTGTCAGCGTGTTCTTTTCTGCCTTCAGGTCATGGTGCGTTGGAGCGGCGAGAGGGAGGAGACGTCTTGTGTCCCTCGACCAGTTCAGCGTGGATGTCCAGACCAGAAGGTTGCTTTGCACAAAACGTGTGCATGTTTGGGGTCACCAGTGAAGCGGCATGAAATAAAGCGGCGTTGGTGAAGGTTTTAAGCAGGTTTATTGAATCATACCGCCTTCACGGGAACTCGGCTCCAGCCCATAGTGTGAGCAGGCTGAAGCTGAATTCCTCAGGCTCTCAGAGAGGGAGACACACAGTGTGTGTGTCCAGCAGCAGTTGAAGAGTGAGGGTGAGAGAATGAGCCTGGATTACAGTGCAGTATATATACCCAACTACAACAATACATAAAAGAGCATTCCCCAGCAGTGGGTATGATCAAAGAGACTGCAGAACAGGCATGAGACATTTGCATTTGAAAGACATACATCACAATAAGCAGATTGCTGGCCTTTGCTCCAGCTGCAAGACAAAGAGGTTACAAGGCACATCTACATATTGATCTCAGTCTCTAGGTCACATTAAGGACAGGACGCATGAACACAATGCATGAAAGACACATTAACATCACAGTGGTGAGCCAGAAGAAGCGGGGCTGCCTGTAGACATTAATACACACATTTCACTGTTCTGTTAATTGCTCTAGCCAAGCGCTGTGTCTGTCCAGTCTGTTGTGGGGGTTACACCAAACCGCCACACCATCATTTTTGTCCAGGCCTGTTTCATAAGTTTGTTTTTTAAAATAATTCTGTTGAACCACAATTCAAAAGCATTGTCTGATTTTCACTGGTTAATTTTCATAGACTTTTTATTTATTACCACTTATGTCAGATTCAAGTTGTTTCTGTGACCATTGTGGGTTTTTCTTTCATTAACAGAGGGGTACCAACAATTTTGTCCCACGTGTGTAAGTAATCTTATTTGACAATATATATCACAATATACATTTTCTGTAAATTCTATAGTTTATATATTACCAATAAAAAGAATCAGAATCAGAATCAGAATCAGATTTATTGCCATTGTTCATGTAGTACACAAACTAGGAATTTGTCTCGGTGCAATGCTGCAACATTAAACATGATAAAATAAAAGAAATAAACTATACATGCAATAAAGTGTAGAATAAGAGTAAGTGATACTGGTCAGCAGTTAAAATATATTAGCGAGCATCAGATACTGTGGAGAACCATATAGTGCAGTCGGTAATGCAGGAAGAAAACAGTGATGATTGACATGAGTCTGGTTGAGCTGTTGTACATAGTGCACGAGAGTCAATAAGTCACTTAGTGTTCAGCAGTCTGATGGCAGAGGGGGAGAAGCTGTTCATGTGACGGGAGGTTTTAGTCTGGATGGATCGAAGTCTTCTACCTGAGGGGAGAGGGACAAACAGTACGTGACCAGGGTGTGAGGGATCGGCTATGATCCGGCCAGCACGCCTCTGGGTCCTGGAGATGTACAGATCCTGGAGAGATGGGAGCTTGCAGCCGATCACCTTCTCAGCAGTGCGCACGACGCGCTGCAGCCTTAGTCTGTCCCTGGCAGTGGCTCCTGCGTACCACACGGTTATGGAGGTGGTGAGGATGGACTCGATGATGGCTGTGTAGAACTGCGCTAACATCTTGGTGGGTAGCTTGAGCTTCCTCAGCTGCCGCAGGAAGAACATCCTCTGCTGGGCCTTTTTGATGAGGGAGCTGATGGTCGGCTCCCATTTGAGGTCCCTGGTGATGGTAGTGCCTAGGAAGCGGAAGGAATCAGCAGTGGTGATGGGAGAGCCTGTGAGGGTGAGGGGGGGCAGAGGGGTTGTGACTTTCCTGAAGTCCACAATCATCTCCACTGTCTTCAGAGCGTTCAGCTGCAGGTTGTTGTTGTTGCACCAGGACGCCAGCTGGGCCACCTCTCTCCTGTAGGCGGACTCGTCGCCGTTGGAGATGAGCCCGATGAGGGTGGTGTCGTCCGCAAACTTGATCAACTTGACAGACTGGTGGCTGGAGGTGCAGGAGTTGGTATAAAGGGAGAAGAGTAGGGGGGAAAGTAGACAGCCCTGGGGTGATCCGGTGCTGATGCTAGTAGAGTCTGAGACAGTCTTTCCCAGCAGCACATGCTGCCTCCGGTCCGTCAGGAAGTCGGTGATCCACCTGCAGAGGGAGTCAGGCACGTTGAGCAGGGACAGCTTGTCCCGGAGCAGAGCGGGGCGGATGGTGTTGAATGCGGAGCTGAAGTCCACAAACAGGATCCTGGCGTAGGTTCCCGGGGAGTCCAGGTGCTGCAGGATGGAGTGGAGGGCCAGGTTGACTGCGTCGTCTACAGACCTGTTGGCTCGGTAGGCAAACTGCAGCAGGTCCAGGAGAGGGGTGGTGATGGACTTGAGGTGGGGCAGGACCAGGCGCTCAAAGGACTTCATGACTACAGAGGTGAGCGCTACAGGTCTGTAGTCATTAAGTCCAGTGATCCGTGGCTTCTTGGGGACAGGGATGATGGTGGAGGATTTGAGGCAGGTCGGCACGTGGCATAGCTTAAGGGAGGAGTTAAAAATGTCTGTGAAGACAGGAGCCAGCTGTTTCGCACAGTGTCTCAGGGTGGAGGGAGACACGCCGTCCGGACCGGGGGCCTTGCGCGGGTTCAGTCTGGAGAACTGTTTGAGCACGTCCTGCTCACTGATGATAAGGGCAGGGGGGGAGGAGGGGGGGGGTGCCTTTAATGAAGTAGGGATTGTGGAGGCTGTGGAGCTGGAGGGAGGGGGGGAGTTGGACACAGATGACGAGATGTCAAAACGGGCATAGTGTTGGGACAGTCTTTGACAAAGGGCTTTGTCATCCTGACCTTTAGGAGCCTGAGGCCGATAGTTGGTGATCTGCCTCAGTCCTCTCCACACAGAAGCCGAATCATTAGCAGTGAACTGCTGCTGGAGTCTCTCAGAATACCCAGATTTAGCTCTCCTCAGCTCTCTGTTAAACCGATATTTAACCTCCCTGTAGCAGTCCCTGTCTCCACTTTTCAGCGCTGCTTCCTTCTCCTTCCTGATCTGTCTGAGCTTAGCTGTGAACCAGGGTTTGTCATTAGAGTACCTCACCCTGGTGCGTGATGGAAGAATGTCCTCCTCACAAAAGTGGATATATGAGTTCACAGTGTCCGTATATTCATCCAGATCATGCGTGGCTCGTTTAAACATGTCCCAGTCAGTTATTTCCATGCACGTTTCCAGCTTCTCCTCAGCTTCACTGGTCTGTTTCTTCGTAGTGCTCACGACAGGTTTAGTGAGCTTCAATCTCTGTCTGTATGTGAAAAGGACCATCTTTTTCTACATTTTAAATTATATACTGAAAAAAAAATCAATTGTACAAATTCATCTGTCATTAATTTTATGCACTTTTTTCCCTCTTAATTTTGCAGTGTTATAAAATTGTTTTTAATGTGCATTTGAAATGACTTCAACTTCACTATTTATCACTACTGGACTAATTAAAAATGATTACAAATCAAGTTACATTAAGAGCCAGTTTGTTCCTCCGACACATTTTATTTATTATTTATTCAGAGTGTATACGGCCGCTGTCACACACTTTTGCAGCTTTAGTAATGTTTTTTCAGACAAAATTAAATTAAACTCGGCAGTGATTTAAACCAGAATGATGGTCTGATATGCATACAGTGACAAGTTAGCATCGTCATTTAGCATTTGCCGTCTTATAATTAGAGACAGATGCTGTTAACATGACTTGCCTCCAATTAAAACGAAGTTAGAGGACAGTCCTCTTTGACCCAGCACGGTGGGAAAAAGTCCATCCTCCCTGGCTGGCACAGAAGTAGCAGCTCCACAGAAGTAGCTGCAGAACATTAGCTTGCAGTTAGCTGCTGTGGTGCACCTGCCTGGTACACTGTCGGGGAGAGGCAGCAGGGCGGCAGTGTTGCCAGATGGGAAATGTTGAAGTAGCGTACCAGTGGCTTAAAATTATTGTATTTTGAGGAAAATTATCGTACACACTGTTTTTATTCTGACATGGCTCAGCAACATCTGCTTCAGTAACACATTATCACAGATTGTGTATATTATGGCCAATAACGCAGTTTTACCTTTAAATAATCTAACAGATAATAATCTGCTCATCTCGCAGTTTTAACTTTAAATAATCTAACAGATAATAATCCGCTCATCTAATAATCTGCTCATCCGCCTGAGCATCAAACAAGCCCCGCTTGCACCGCTCAGCCAACTCTCATGGTAGACAGTTGAAGCTCCTGTACAGCATTGAGTGACTTGGCATACCACTATTTCTCATGGATCTTTTTAGCTTAACTCAGTATGTGTCTGTCATATATGCGCCTTTGGAGCAGAAGGACAGATCCACACACTGGATTGTGTAGGTGACATTTTATTGACAACAAATAACATCAAGTGCAAAAATAATGATGATAATACAAGAAGGCAAACAAAGATGACTCACACGATTTACCTCAGAACAAGACGCACTCTGGAGAAGGGAAAAACTTCAGAGGTTCGACCGTGTAGAGGAGAGACAATCCAGTTTAACCGCACTGCCGCAGTGAAATGGCAGTGCTTAAATATACACAGAGAATGAGCTGCAGGTATGAATCACTGAGCGAGCAGGAGCCCAATTGATCAGCTGCCCACAGCTGAGCTGAGAGGGGTAAGCTGTGGGCAGTGGAAAGAAGTGTCTGGGAAAGGGGAGACACAAATGAAACCACTACCAGAGTTAGAACAGAAAACTAACAAAATTAAAGTAATCAGTCATATAATACTCAAAATAAAGTGAGAATCTGAGCTCAGCGAAAACCTGAGCTCAGATACATGAAGAGCCCCCTCCTTAAGAGGTGGATACCAGACACCCCCAGGTAACACCCAAAAGACCCCCCCCCCCTAAAAAAGGTACATCACAAAAAAACACCCCGGGAGGGAGGTGGGGGGGAACAGGCTAGAAGGGAAAAACAACCTGCTCATGATCTGCACCTGTGTAACACCAGGGCCCTGGGCCCCCCAAACCAAAAGAACCAAACAGTTCAGGTGGCTGACTGAAGTCCCAGGCCAACTGGATGGCCAAGTGGAATGAGTTGGGTGGCCTACCAGAGAACATGGACCACCCGACCCAGCGGCTCAGTCTTTCTGGCGGCCAGCCAGAGTGTTTGAGCCACCTAAACAGAAGGGGCAGCCCGGGAGGTGGCTCACCCACTGGGAGACCCACAGGGAAGGAGGAAAGCTGAGGAGGGGGAACCACAACAGCATCTGGCAGTGGAGGAAGGGGGACCACAATGCACTTGGTGGTCTCGGACTGAAGAAACATAGCACCCGCGGTGGCTCCGGGCTGGAGCTTTGCAGCACCCATGGTGGCTCGGCTGGAGCTTTGCAGCACCCGTGGTGGCTCTGGGCTGGAGCACAGCTGCACCCTCAGTGGCCCCTGGGCTGGGGCGTGGCATCCACAGCGAGTCTGCACTGGAGTGCAGCACCCACGTTGGGTTGAGGCTGGGGCGCAGCACCCACAATGGTCCCCGACTGAGACACAGCACCCACGGAGAGTCGGAGCGAGGAGGGATCCAGATGACAGCCTTGGGCAGAGGGGAAGCTGCATCCATGGAGGACCCGGCCTGGGTCGGAGCTGCACCCACGATGACCTCAGGTGGTTCTGGAACATCGACGGTGACCCTGGGAGGAAGCTCAGACAAAACACATGGAGAAACAGGGTCAGGGTCACCGGCAGCGGCAGCGGTAGAGCCCGGCGAGGTAAGCTCAGGTGCAGCGGGTGGCTGCCCAAGAGCCAGGCAAGATCTCTCCAAAATTGAGACAAGAAAAAACAAAGGAGAGCACTTGCCTGAGCTTGAGCTCTACCGTCGATCCAGGCGATGATGTTGGTTTGGGCTCGGCCCTCTGGAGGTCCAGCTCAGGTGTTAACTCTGCTACAGTGGCTCCCGCAGCAGGCATGATGGTGTTAGCAGTCCTCGTGTCCCCAGGTGAAGTGACCCACACTGGTGATTCCGTCGGCGTGGCAGCTGGGGTACCGCTCTCTGCTAGCACTGGAGTAGAGTCTTCCAGGGCCACAGGCTCCTCCATTGTCTGGTGGTACAGTTCCGAGGCCGGCAGATGCTCAGGAATTTCAGGAGGAGATACAGAAAGGGTAGATGAGGATTTAATTATTGCAGCAGGAGAAGAGAGCTCAGGGGACTGCACAACCTGAGTCTCTCCCCCGGGACTCAGGCAAGGCATATCATCTTAAGTTGGAATAGAATGAAATGACACTTGCCTGTCTTCCCGGATCTTGATGTTCTCTTTTGCAGTAGACAGGCAGTCATCCCTCTCCGTGCCAATGATGAACCAATGCCAACCAGTGGATTGTGGAGGAACAGTCCCTGAAGACACGGAAATGGGTGTAGCCGGGGGAACCCTGGAAGACCTCTCGGCAGCTGATGAGGGCACCGAAGTTAAGAAAGAAACAGCAGCTACAGGCCGAGGGAAAGCTGGAGATTCCACTGGAGTAGAGAAGAGGGAGGTCTGCACCGCTGAGGAGGGCTTCTTCTTCAGTGTAGGAGAGGCGGCTGTCAGAGAGGCAGGGATTTCCCTCCAGTGACCCGGCGCGGGATGGCGGCGTAGTCGTGGAGCTGGAAAGACAGGAACAGGCGCTGGAGAATGGCGAGGATTTGTGGCAATAGAGTCCCGGGAGCGCCTCCCCTTCGATGCGAGCCCAGGCTTCGGGGATTTCCTCACCAATCCACCGTTCTCGCATTGGAGTGCCACCACCAGAGATATCCTCTCTCTTCCCTCAGCATGCTCCTGCAGCTGAGGACACTGACGAGCCACTGCCTCTGTGAGTTCCAAATAGCACAACGCGTCTTGTGGGGTGGAATATGTGCGTGCTGTGGAGATTAAACCATCTATTTCCATGAGGGCGCGGCAACACTCCCAACCCAGATGCATTGGATAACTACGTCCTCCTGCTACTGTATATCCATGACCGCTCCACTGATCAGGTGAATGAGAGAAAAAAAAAAAAGGAAAAAAGGAAAAATACAACCACACAACAGCTGGATCCTTTGTCTGGCAGTTAAATTCAGTCATATATGCTCTTTCGGAGCAGAAGGACAGATCCACGCGCTGGATTGTGTAGGTGGCATTTCATTGGCAACAAATAACATCAAGTGCAAAAATAGTGATGATAATGCAATAAGGCAAACAGAGATGACTTGAGAGATGACATGATTTACCTCAGAGCAAGACGCTCTGGAGAAGGGAAAAACTTCAGAGGTTCGACCGTGTAGAGGGGAAACAATCCAATTTAACTGCACTGCCGCAGTGAAACGGCAGTGCTTAAATACACACAAAAAATGAGCTGCAGGTGTGAATCACTGAGCGAGCAGGGGCCTAATTAACCAGCTGCCCACAGCTGAACTGAGAGGGGTAAGCTGTGGGCAGTGGAAGGAAATGTCTGGGAAAGGGCAGGCACAAATGAAACCACTACCAGAGTTAGAACAGAAAACTAACAAAATTATACTAATCAGTCATACAATACTCAAAATAAAGTGAGGATCTGAGCTCAGATACATGATAGTTTCAGTGAAATGTGGATCCCATCAGTAGCCTCCATCCGAGGCCGCCTCTCTGCTACTGCTAGGCAAGTCTTCTGTCTCCTTCCACGCAGCCTGCGCACGTGAGACAATATGTAAAAACAAGCATAGTATGTATGCGCACTTTGCACGGGATCTGTATCCTGGCTGTTTGCTAATGTATTAACTTAGCCACGTTGAAGGGGTCATATTATCGTACATTATGGGACTTTTGAAATTATTGATTGTGCATTGTACAGAGGGCAAAATTATCGTACAAATACGATAATTATCGTACAAATACAATAATTATCGTACATCTGGCAACACTGCAGGGCGGTGACAAATAGAAATGGGTACAGTATGTCTCTTAAATCCCGATAGAAATGATAGTTATATATGAAATGGTAGATGTTTACCTTGTCACGATATATATCATCATATCGCACAGCCCTAATTCCAAAATGGATTAAATTCATTTTTTCCTCAAAATTCTACACACAATACCCTATAATGACAACATGAAAAGCTTAAGATTTTTGCAAATTTATTAAAAATAAAAATAAAAAAACCGAAGAAATCACATGTACATAAGTATTCACAGCCTTTGCCATGAAGCTCAAAATTCAGCTCAGGTGCATCCTGTTTCCACTGATCATCCTTGAGATGTTTCTACAGCTTAAGTGGAGTCCACCTGTGGTAAATTCAGTTGATTGAACATGATTTGGAAAGGCACACGCCTGTCTATATAAGGTCCCACAGTTGACAGTGCATGTCAGAGCACAAATCAAGCATGAAGTCAAAGGAATTGTCTGTAGACCTCCGAGACAGGATTGTCTCGAGGCACAAATCTGGCACAAATCTGGGGAAGGGTACAGAAAAATTTCTGCTGCTTTGAAGGTCCCAGTGAGCACAATGGCCTCCATCATCCTTAAATGGAAGAAGTTTGGAGCCACTAGGACTCTTCCTAGAGCTAGTCGGCCATCTAAACTGAGCGATCGGGTGAGGAGGACCTTAGTTAGGGAGGTGACCAAGAACCTCATGGTCACTCTGTCAGAGCTCCAGCATTCTTCTGTGGAGAGAGGAGAACCTTCCAGAAGGACAGCCATCCCGGCAGCAATCCACCAATCAGGCCTGCATGGTAGAGTGGCCAGACGGAAGCCACTCCTTAGTAAAAGGCATATGGAAGCCCACCTGGAGTTTGCCAAAAGGCACCTGAAGGACTCTCAGACCATGCAAAACAAAATTCTCTGGTCTGATGAGACAAAGATTGAACTCTTTGGCATGAATGCCAGACGTCATGTTTGGCGGAAACCAGGCACCATTCATTACCAGGCCAATACCATCCCTACAGTGAAGCATGGTGGTGGCAGCATCATGCTGTGGGGATGTTTTTCAGTGGCAGGAACTGGGAGACTAGTCAGGATAGAGGGAAAGATGAATGCAGCAATGTACAGAGACATACTGGATGAAAACCTGCTCCAGAGCGCTCTTGACCGAAGACTGGGGTGACGGTTCATCTTTCAGCAGAACAATGACCCTAACCACACAGCCAAGCTATAAAAAGAGTGGCTTCAGGATAACTCTGTGAATGTCCTAGAGTGGCCCAGCCAGAGCCCAGACTTGAATCCAATTGAACATCTCTGGAGAGATCTGAAAATGGCTGTGCACCGACACTTCCCATCCAACCTGATGGAGCTTGAGAGGTGCTGCAAAGAGGAATGGGCAAAACTGTCCAAAGATAGGTGTGCCAAGCTTGTGGCATCATATTCAAAAATAATTAAGGCTGTAATTGCTGCCAAAAGTCCATCAACAAAGTACTGAGCAAAGGCTGTGAATACTTATGTACATGTGGTTTCTTGGTTTTTTATTTTTAATAAATTTGCAAAAATCTCAAAAAAAAACTTTTTTCACGTTGTCATTATGGGGTGTTGTGGGTCTAATTTTGAGGGAAAAAAATGAAATCAATCCATTTTGGAATAAGGCTGTAACATAAAATATGGAAAAAGTGAAGTGCTGTGAATACTTTTGGTTACATGGCGATGGTTGAGTTCTGAACAAGGTGTCTCTGAAGTGGTCCTCCTAAACCAGTGATGTCCAATCATGTGCCATGGAGGGCCAAGACTCTGCAGGTTTTACCTTCAGCCAGTGTCTTCAACAGCAGATTTCACTAAAAAAAAAAATAATAATAAAAATATATATATATGTATATATTCAATTCAATTCAATTCAATTCAACTTTATTTATATAGCACCATTTCACAACAACAGTCATCTCATAGCACTATCAACTGTAGGGGGGACCCCCACAGTTGCAGAAAGACCCCAGCAATCAGGCGATCCCCTGTGAGCAAGCACTTGGCGACGGTGGAGTGGAAAAACTCCCTTTTAACAGGAAGAAACCTCCAGCAGAACCAGGCTCAGGGAGGGGCAGTCATCTGCTGCGACTGGCTGGGGGGTGAG
The DNA here is from genome assembly GCA_020510985.1 of Pholidichthys leucotaenia. Classification (NCBI taxonomy): domain Eukaryota; kingdom Metazoa; phylum Chordata; class Actinopteri; order Cichliformes; family Pholidichthyidae; genus Pholidichthys; species Pholidichthys leucotaenia. The sequence continues at coordinate 21,829,444 of CM035837.1, forward strand.
GGGATACAGAAGAAGAAAAGAACAGACATGTAGAGAGCAAACAGCACGATGGGGACTCAATCTATGGGAGAGAACAAACAAATGTTAATGACCAGCAAAAAAAAAAAATATTTCATAGAGAGTGAGGAAAGGAGTGAGGCCCAGTGCATTACTGGAGGTCCCCCGGCTGACTAAACCTATTAGCAGCATAACTAAGGGAGGGTTCAGAAACACATGATCCCTCCCTAATTGTAGGCTATATCAAAAAGGTAGGTTTTAGCCCTATTCTTAAAAACAGAGATCGAGTCTGACTCCCGAATCCAGATTGGCAGCTGATTCCACAGGAGAGGAGCTTGATAACTGAAGGCTCTGCCTCCCATTGTACTTTTGGAGATTCTAGGTATTACAAGTAATCCTGCATTTTGGGAGCGTAGTGCTCTGTTAGGATGATACGGTAGTATCAGATCTTTTAAATAAAAAGGAGCCTGATTGTTTAGAGCTTTGTAAGTAAGAAGAAGGATTTTAAACTTAATTCTGAACTCTATGGGAAGCCAATGAAGGGAGGCCAGAACCGGAGAGATATGATCTCTCTTTCTAGTACCTGTTAAAACTCTTGCTGCAGCATTTTGGATCAGCTGAAGACTTTTTAAAGATGTTTTAGGACAGCCTGATAATAAAGAATTACAATAATCTAATCTCGAGCTAACAAAAGCGTGGATCAACTTCTCAGCATCACTCTGAGAAAAGATGCTCCTAATCTTGGCAATATTACGCAAATGATAGAAGGCAGTCTTAGAAACAAATTTAATATGTGAATTGAAGGGCAAATCCTGATCAAAAATAACTCCAAGGTTCCTCACAGAGCTATTAAGAGAAAGAGTAACTGCATCCAAACTGAAAGTTTGATTTGGAAAGGAATTTCTAAGGTTTTTTGGACCAAAAAGAATGACTTCAGTCTTATCTGAATTTAATAGCAGGAAATTACAAGTCATCCAAGCTTTGATTTCCTTAAGACAGGCTTCTAACTTGACTAATTGATTAGTATCATCTGGCTTCATTGACAGGTATAATTGTGTGTCATCTGCATAACAATGAAAATGTATACAGTGCTTTCTAATAATGTTGCCTAACGGAAGCATATATAAACTAAAAAGAGTAGGGCCTAGCACAGATCCCTGTGGAACTCCATGACTAAGCTTTGAGCTGAAAGAAAACTCATCATTTACATGAACAAACTGGAACCTATCAGATAAATAAGATCTAAACCACTGCAACGAAGTTCCATTAAGTCCTACATAGTGTTCTAATCTATCAAGTAGAATATTATGATCAATAGTATCAAAAGCTGCACTAAGATCTAAAAGGACAAGTACAGAAACTAGTCCATTATCAGATGCAATGAGGAGGTCGTTAGTGACCTTCGCTAAGGCTGTTTCAGTACTATGATGGATTCTAAACCCAGATTGAAACTCTTCAAGTAAACCATTTCCCTGCAGGTGGTCAAATAATTGCGTAGCAACAACTCTTTCTAAGATTTTTGAAATGAAAGGGAGATTAGAGATTGGTCTATAGTTAACTAAAGCTCCTGGATCTAGCGTTGGCTTTTTGAGTAAGGGTTTAATTACAGCCGTTTTAAAAGCCTGCGGTACATGGCCTAAAGTTAATGAAGAATTGATTATATGAAGAATAAAGCTACCAATAAGTGGGAAGACTTCTTTAAATAACCTGGTAGGAATAGGGTCTAAAAGACAAGTTGAAGGTTTGGATGAGGAAACTATTTTGTCTAACTCACAAAGGTCGATTGGAGTAAACTCATCAAGACAGACATCAATAGAAGGAGTTGTAGTAGTTACAGTATTTAAGTTAACTGTGGGAAGAATCTGATTGATTTTATCTCTGATGGATGAAATTTTATTATTGAAAAAGTTCATAAAGTCCTGACTAGTAAGCTCTAAGGGGATGCTAGGATTGACAGAGTCCTGACTCTTTGTCAACCTGGCTACAGTACTGAAAAGAAACCTGGGATTATTCTTGTTCTCTTCTATTAATGCAGAGTAATAACTCGTTCTAGCTTTTCTAAGAGATTTTTTATAAATTAAAAGATATATTAAATTAAATTAAATTAATAGATATATTAAAAGATATATACGTACAGTATATATATATGTATATGTGTGTGTGTGTGTGTGTGTGTATATATATATATATATATATATATATATATATATATATATACACACACAGTGGGGCTAAAAAGTACGTATTTAGTCAACCACCAATTGTGCAAGTTCTCCCACTTAAAAGATGAGAGAGGTCTCCAATTTTCATCATAGGTATACCTCAACTATGAGAGACAAAATGAGAAAAAAAAATCCAGAAAATCACATTGAAGGGTTTTTAATGAATTAATTGATAAATTCCTCAGTAAAATAAGTATTTGGTCATCTACAAACAAGCAAGATTTCTGGCTCTCACAGACCTGTAACTGTAGCTCCTCTGTCCTCCACTCATTACATGTATTAATGGCGCCTGTTTGAACTCGTTATCAGTATAAAAGACACCTGTCCACAACCTCAAACAGTCAGACTCCAAACTCCACTATGGCTAAGACCAAAGAGCTGTCAAAGGACACTAGAAACAAAATTGTAGCCCTGCACCCGGCTGGGAAGACTGAATCTGCAATAGGTAAGCAGCTTGGTGTGAAGAAATCAACTGTGGGAGCAATTATTAGAAAATGGAAGACATACAAGACCACTGATAATCTCCCTTAATCTGGGGCTCCACGCAAGATCTCACCCCGTGGGGTCAAAATGATCACGAGAACGATGAGCAAAAATCCCAGAACCACATGGGGGGACCTAGTGAATAACCTGCAGAGAGCTGGGACCAAAGTAACAAAGGTTACATTAGAAACAAACTACGCCGCCAGGGACTCAAATCCTGCAGTGCCAGACATGTCCCCCTGCTTAAGCCAGTATATGTCCAGGCCCATCTGAAGTTTGCTAGAGAGCAGTTGGATGATCCAGAAGAGGATTGGGAGAATGTCATATGGTCAGATGAAACCAAAATAGAACTTTTTGGTAAAAACTCAACTTGTCGTGTTTGGAGGAGAAAGAACACCATACCTACTGTGAAGCATGGGGGTGGAAACATCATACTTTGGGGCTGTTTTTCTGCAAAGGGACCAGGACGACTGATCCGTGTAAAGGAAAGAATGAATGGGGCCATGTATCGTGAGACTTTGAGTGAAAACCTCCTTCCACCAGCAAGGGCATTGAAGATGAAACGTGGCTGGGTCTTTCAGCATGACAATGATCCCAAACACACCTCCCAGGCAACCAAGGAGTGGCTTCGTAAGAAGCATTTCAAGGTCCTGGAGTGGCCTAGCCAGTCTCCAGATCTCAACCCCATAGAAAATCTTTGGATGGAGTTGAAAGTCTGTGTTGCCCAGCGACAGCCCCAAAACATCACTGCTCTAGAAGAGATCTGCAGGGAGGAATGGGCCAAAATACCAGCAACAGTGTGTGAAAACCTTGTGAAAACTTACAGAAAACGTTTGACCTCTGTCATTGCCAACAAAGGGTATATAACAAAGTATTGAGATGAACTTTTGTTATTGACCAAATACTTATTTTACCGAGGAATTTACCAATTAATTCATTAAAAATCCTTCAATGTGATTTTCTGGATTTATTTTTTTTTTTTTGTTATTTTGTCTCTCATAGTTGAGGTATACCATCCATCCATCCATCCATCCATCCATCCATCCATCCATCTTCTACCGCTTTTCCGGAGGTCCGGGTCGCGGAGGCAGCAGTTCAAGCAGAGAAGCCCAGACTTCCCTCTCCCCAGCCACCTGCTCCAGCTCTTCAGAGGGGATACCAAGGCGTTCCCAGACTAGCTGGGAGACATAGTCTCTCCACCGAGTCCTGGGTCTGCCCCGGGGTCTCCTCCCAGTGGGACGTGCCTGAAACACCTCAAGTGGGAGGCGTCCAGGAGGCATCCTAATCAGATGCCCATACCACCTCAACTGACTCCTTTCAATGTGGAGGAGCAGCGGTTCTACTCTGAGCCTCTCCCGGATGACTGAGCTCCTCACCCTATCTCTGAGGGTGAGTCCAGCAATCCTACGGAGAAAGCTCATTTCAGCCGCTTGTATCCGCGATCTCGTTCTTTCGGTCATTACCCAAAGCTCGTGACCATAGGTGAGAGTAGGAACGTAGATTGACTGGTAAATCGACAGCTTTGCCTTAGAACTAAGCTCCCTCTTCACCACAACAGACCGGTACAACGTCCGCATCACTGCAGATGCTGCTCCAATCCGTCTGTCGATCTCTCGCTCCATTTTCCCCTCACTCGTGAACAAGACCCCAAGATACTTAAACTCCTCCACTTGGGGCAGGAGCCTGTCCCCAACCCGGAGAGGACAATCCACCTTTTTCCGGCTGAGGACCATGGACTCGGACTTGGAGGTGCTGATTCTCATCCCAGCCGCTTCACACTCAGCGGCAAACCGTCCCAGCAAGAGCTGTAGGTCATTGCTGGATGAAGCCAACAGGACAACATCATCTGCAAACAACAGAGATGAGATCCTGTGGTCACCAAGCATGACACCCTCCATTCCCTGGCTGCGCCTAGTTGAGGTATACCTATGATGAAAATTGGAGACCTCTCTCATCTTTTAAGTGGGAGAACTTGCACAATTGGTGGCTGACTAAATACTTTTTTACCCTACTGTATGTACACTACTCACAAAAAGTTAGGGATATTTGGCTGTCTGGCAAAATTTATGGAAAATGTAGAGTTCACACTACAGTGATATAATATGAAAGTAGGGCATTTAAGTAGAAGCATACAATGGTAATTTCCTCATCTCAATTTATTGAAATTATTGAAACAAAAGCCAACAACAGTGGTGGATATACCACAACAAAAAAATGTCATTGTCTCAAGAACTTGTCATGTGCCCTTGAGCATCAATTTCAGCTTGACAACGATGTCTCATGCTGTTCACAAGTCGACTTACTGTCTGCTGAGGCATGGCATTCCACTTTTCTTGAAGGGCAGCCCTCAGGTCATTGAGGTTGTGGGGTGCAGGATTACAAACCTCTACATGGCCACTCAGCTGATCCCATAAGTTTTCTATGGAATTCAGGTCTGGAGAAAGTGCAGGCCACTCCATATGAGGTACCCCAGCCTCCAGCAGCCATTCCCTAATGATGTGACCTCGATGAGCTGGAGCACTGTCATCCATGAAGATGAAATTAGACCCGTGTTGTTCATGCAGGAGCACAATGACTGGATTAATGATGTTATTCAGGTAGTATTGGCTTGTCACTGTACAATTCACAAGGTGAAGGGCAGTTCTGTATTGACTAGACACACCTGCCCAGACTAACACCACCAGCACCAAAGGCAGCTGCATAGCGCTCTCCTTGGCATCTTCAACATCGTTGGCGGCCATCATTTCTGCTCAGCGTGAATCGACTTTCATCAGAGAACAACACTGAGGCCCACTGGTCCCTTGTCCAGCGTAAATGCTCCCTGGCCCAGGCAAAAAGATGACGCCTGAGCCTGATGGTGTGGTCAGGTACCTTGCAGGTCATCTAGCACGCAGACCACGCTGATCTAAACAGTTTTGAATGGTGTGATGTGCCACTTGGGTGCCTCTCACCTCCCTTAAATATGCCTGGAGTTGAGTTGCATTCATCATTTGGTTCCGCAGGGCACTGTTCACAATGGAGCTGTCCTCAGCATGGGATGTGGCCAAAGGACATCCACTTCTATGCCTTTCTTTGACTCTTCCAGTCTCTCTGTATCTCTGTTGCAGATGATACTCTGTGACACTCTAAGCTCAGCGGCCATTTTCCTCTGAGAATATCCTGTTTGAAGCCTTGCAATGGCGAGGTACTGTTGATCAATTATGAGGTGTCGTCTTGGTCTCATGATGTCAAAATGTGAACAGCATGATGAAGAGGACTGTTTAAATACCAATTCTAATTGAACCAGAAAATTTAGTGTTCAATTCATGGATCAAACACCTGTTGTGAATTTTCTTTGTCTTTCTGCAACTGTGGGGGTTCCCCCCTACAGTTGATAGTGCTATGAGATGACTGTTGTTGTGAAATGGCGCTATATAAATAAAGTTGAATTGAATTGAATTGAATTGAATTTTGCTATTAAGCACCTTGTTAGAGAACAGCAACTTATGCAAAAAGTACTGAAACACTGAACAGTTGGACATGTGCATTCAAAAGGCTAGAGAAGGTCAAATTAAGTTCATCTGTAAAAGTTATAGTGCATTCTAGGTGCATCCTGAACTTTCACCTGAAAGCCGAATATCCCTAACTTTTTGTGAGGTGTGGGTGTGGGTGTATACACACACACACACACACACACACACACACACACATATAATTGTCAGGGACTCAAAAATAAGCATCATAATTCAAAATTATGATTAGTTCAAAATCTTGTTTATGAATTCAAAATAATCATGAATTCAAAATCCTTATCAATCCAAAATCATCATCATCATGAATTCAAATTCACCATCATGAATTCACAATCATCAACCTTTATACACTGAGCATAAATGCAAAATTAGCTTAAAGCAGATGATTTTTTTTTAATTTAAACTTTAGTGATACCATGGTCATTAAACCAAGTATTGGTACATTAAGCAGTTTGGGAAGGTGCCAAGTCCTGCTGGAAAATGTAATCAGCATCTCTATAAAGCTTGTCAGCAGAGGGAAGCATGAAGTGATCAAACCACAGTATCACTGTGCTTGATTGGCCAACAACCTCTCCTGACCTAAACCCCATAGACCAGGGGGGTCCAATCATGTGCCATCGAGGGCCAAGACCCTGCAGGTTTTCTCTTCTACCCAGTCTTTTCAGCAGGTGTTTTCACTTATCAGCAATCAGTGGAAAGAAATTCAGTGAAATCTACTGCTGAAGACACTGGATGGAGGTAAAGCCTGCAGGGTCTTGGCCCTCCATGGCACATGATTGGACACCCCTACTCTAGAGAATCTGTGGAGTATTGCCAAGAGGAAGATGAGACACACCAGATCCAACAATGCAGACGAGCTGAAGGCCACTATCAAAACAACCTGGGCCTTCACAACACCTCAGCAGCACCACAGATTGATTGCCTTTATGCTACGCTGCATTGAATGAATGAATGAATGAATGAATGAATGAATGAATTTATTTATTTCGGATAGTACATTACAGGTTAAAAGAAACTGTATAATATAACAACAAGGTCAAATTAGACAAAGACTCCTTCTACTATACAATTCCACGTGAGTTATCCGAAATGGGTGATGGCTGAAGCCGCAGCTTATATTGCCTACCCATATTCCATCCAAGAATTCAAAGGAGAAAAAAGAGAAAACAAGACAAGAGCGATTACAATTTAAAACAAGGCTAAGACAAAATATGACTGAGAGAAAAAGAAAACTGAGCTAGTCTAAGTTAAGCGGTTACTATTCAAAAACAAATCTAAGACATAGTGTCACAGAGAAAAAAGAAAAACTAAGCTATAACACAACACAGGCTGGAAATGTCAATCCTTATGTGAGTTTACATGTCGTCTTGTAAATATGTTTGGAGTATTTCTTCCTTTAGTTTTTGTTTAAATTGTCCAAGCTTTGTACATGATTTTAATTCAGGTCCAAAATCGTTCCATAATCTGACACCTTGCACTGAAATACAGTGTTGCTTGGTAGTTGTTCTCACTGTAGGCTTTTGAAATATACATGTTCCTCTGAAGTGATAGTGTTTCTCCCTTGTTTGGAACAACTTTTGGATATTTGCGGGCAGTGATAGATTCTTCACTTTGAACATTATTATTGCGGTTTTAAAGTCGATCAGATCTTTCAACTTGAGAGTTTTTTGTTTAAGAAAAAGTGGGTTTGTTGGTTCCCTGTAAGCTGCTTTGTTGATTATTCTAATAGCTCTCTTTTGAAGCATAAAGAGTGGATATATGTTTGTTTTATATGTATTTCCCCATACTTCATTACAATATGTCATGTATGGGAGTATTAATGAATGATACAAGGTGTATAGTGTGGGTTGATTCAGCAAATTTTTCACTCTGTGTAATATTGCAATTGATTTGGATACTTTACCTTTTATATAATTAATATGTGGCTTCCAACACAGTTTGTTATCAATTATTACTCCAAGGAATTTAGTTTCGGATACCCTTTCAATCTCTACACCATTTACACTGAGTTTGGGTACTGGGTAGTTGTGATGGTTGTTAAAGACTATAAATTTTGTCTTGCTTAAATTGAGCGTTAATTTGTTTGAATCAAACCACAGTTTCAGCTTTCCTAATTCCTTTCCGAGTGTATCCAGAAGTTGTTCCAAGTTGTTTCCACTGCATAGCAGGTTAGTGTCATCAGCAAACAATATTAAGTCCATTTTTTCTGAAACTTTACATATATCATTTATATACATATTGAATAATAATGGTCCCAAAACTGAACCCTGTGGGACTCCACAGGTGACCTTCAGTAGCTCTGAGTTTTTGTTGTTAACACATACAAACTGATATCTATTCTTTAAGTAACTTCTTAACCAGGACAGTGCTACCCCTCTGATACCACAATTTTGTAGTTTCTTTAATAATAGATTGTGATCTACTGTATCAAATGCTTTTTTAAGATCCAGGAATACTCCAACTGAATACTCTTTATTTTCAATGGCTGTTGATATTTTTTCTGTAAATTCCATTAAGGCATATGCTGTTGTCCTTTTGTGTCTGAACCCATATTGCTGCTCACACAATAAATCATTCTTCAGTATGAAGTTGTCAATTCTCTCATAGAATATTTTTTCAAGTATCTTGGAAAATTGCGGTAATAGTGAAATTGGTCTGTAGTTGGAGAGTTCCCCTCTGTCGCCTGTCTTGTAAATCGGAATTACTTTAGCTATTTTCATTGCATTGGGAAATATACCTGATTGGAGAGACAGGTTACAGATATACGTCAGTGGTTTCACTATGCATTCGATAACAGTTTTGACTAGTAGCATATCAATACCATCGCAGTCAGTAGATGTTTTACTTTTGAACGATTTAACAATTTCAATGACCTCTCTTTCGTCTGTGTTCTTTATGAAGATGGTGTCTTTTACAGCAGTGTTATTGCATATTGAATCACCTGTTGGCACCGTAGTGGGTATTTCTCGGGCCAGTTTAGGTCCAATGTTAACAAAAAAATTATTAAATTCATCTGCAGGTGAAGCTATATTCACATTCGGAGTCGATTTATTATTTTTTGGAGTGTTAGTTGGGTAGCTGGTATTTCTGCTTTTATTTCCAAGGATACTGTTGATTATTGTCCATGTATTTTTAATATTGTTTTTGTTTTTTTTCCAGTTCTTTACTGTAATAGTCTCTTTTACTACATCTTATTATATATGTTAACTTATTTCTCAACCAGACTCATGTCAATCATCACTGTTTTCTTCCTGCATTACCGACTGCACTATATAGTTCTCCACAGTATCTGCTGCTGGCTAATATATATTTTAACTGTTGACCAGTATCACTTAATCTTATCCTACACTTTATTACATGTATAGTTTATTTCTCTTATCTTATCATGTTTAATGTTGCAGCATTGTACCGAGACAAATTCCTAGTTTGTGTACTACATGAACAATGGCAATAAACCTGATTCTGATTCTGATTCTGATTCTGATTCTTATTTTTGTATGTTTTATACCGCTGCTCTGCTTCTTTTGTCCTTTTCTTTATGAAAGCTTTATATAATAAATTTTACTTTTTACACGCCTTTTGTAGTCCTTTGGTTAGCCATGGTTTGTCAGTAAATTTGTGTTTAAGCTTTTTTTTAACTAATGGGCAGTTTTTTTCATAAAGAGTGGTTACAATGTTTGTAAATGTGTCATAGGCTTCATTTACATCTGATACATAGACTTCTGTCCAGTCTTGCTTCAGCAAGTCCTCTTTAAAAGAACTGATTGCGTTTGGTGATTTGTGTCTGAACAATTTTGAGATTTTTTCTGGGTTGGGCCCCGTGTGGCCATGGATAAGTGCAAAGATTGGCAAGTGGTCGCTTATATCATTTATCAATAATCCACTTTCTATTTTCTTGTCGAGAACATTGACAAACAGGTTGTCAATAAGTGTAGCAGAGTGAGCTGTGATTCTACTGGGATGTGTTATTGTGGGATATAGACTCATGCTGTACATAGAGTTCATGAACTCTGTAACTACATTTTGTTGATGTGGATTAAGTAGATCAATATTGAAATCTCCACAAATTGCTACCATTTTCTTACTAGTAATATTATTGTACAGCTCGACTAATTTATCTCTGAATGTCTCAATGCAAGTTCCCGGCGTTCTGTATATGCAGCTTATGATTAGATTTTTTGTTTTGTCTAGGTCAATCTCAACAGTAACACATTCCAGAATCCCTGGTAGTGCTGAGGACATTTCATTTACAAGCTTACATCTATATAGGTCATCAATATACAGTGCAACACCACCACCCTTTTTTTGAGATCTGTTAATGTTAAACATCTGATATCCCTCTATTGCCATCAGGGGAGCCTGGTCTGCATTAAGCCAGGTTTCAGAGACTGCTATAGCTGTGAATTTTCTGTTTAGCTGTTTTAAACAGTCCTGAATCTGTGAGAAGTTTTTGTTAAGACTTCTGCTATTGAAGTGTATTATTGACAGTTTACCATCTAATTGCACTTGACTTTTGAATTGCTTTTCAGTGTAATATTCACAGTGGTTATGAATATTATTGAAAAAGTGGTTATCAGGATCAATATCATTCTCCATCTCTTGTGGTTTATGCTCAGCATAGTGGCATATTTTTAGAGTTTGAGTTTCCTCACTCTGTGTTTCATAGTCAGTGTTCATTTGTATTTATCTAAGTCAGTAGCATCTCTGATCATTATACTTTTTGCTTGCTCAGGTGTTCCATTTAGTTTAATCCAAATTCTACAATTTCTTGTCCAGGTTGACTGTATCTTATTATGTTTCTTTAGCATCCGTGCCTGCCGTGCTAATTCAGCGTTTTTTTTTTGTCAGGTGTTCATTTAGGTAAACTTGAGTTTCCTTTAGTTTTTTGGCCTGCCTCAGTATGTCATTTTTCACCCTCCTGTTCACAAAGCGCATCACAATTGATTTCTTTGTTTTGTTATCTTTCTTCGGTAAAGCATAACAGGCTGAGATCGCATTGGCTTCTACCTTAATGTCTTTATCATTAAGGAACTGAAGCACTTGGTTTTCTAAGGACATTGATTCACTTATGGAAGCATGTTCACCACTCAGTCCTGTAGCGGCATGGGCGTACGACTGATATCTGATGTCTAGTCCACTTATAACTATGTCATCAATGCGAGAACCTTGTTCAAGATCCTCAACGCGTTGCTCCAAAAGACGCCCGTGTTGCTCCAGGTCCATAATTTTTTTGTCTTTTTCTTTTATTATTGAATGTAGGGCTTGTACCTCCTGCATTGATGCAGTAATTCAGACAAAAGGAGCCCTGACCAAGTATTGAGTGTGTACTAGTGATGTTACGCTTGACATGCCTACTCAACCCTGATTTGAGCAATATGAAACAGAAGTGTGATGAGCTGTGTCTCGAGCACTGTTTCAGCACACCCACAGTCATGTGACCGTAGCGAATGAGGTCTCGTTATGTCAGTTACATCACGTGACTCAAGGGTTTGCAGGAAGTTTGAGAGCATTGGGCATTTCAATGGTACATCAAGCATTTAAAAGGAGTCTGATTCACTGCTCAAACTGTGGGTTTTTTTGAGAGGAGCAGATCTGTTATTATTGCATTCGCTATTTGAATATGTCAGGGAGAGTATTACACAAGTTAGAATTAGGTTTAGGTTCAGTAACATTAAACAAAAACATTACATTTACTAAATATTGAGATATATGCATATACACTCATTCACACAAACACTAGACGATAGATAGATAGATAGATAGATAGATAGATAGATAGATAGATAGATAGACAGACAGATAGATAGATAGATAGATAGATAGATAGATAGATAGATAGATAGATAGATAGATAGATAGATAGATAGATAGATAGATAGATAGATAGAAGAGTTGTTTGTGTGGTTGAAAGAGTGTCCTTTTTTGAGAGTGAGTGAGTGTGTGTAAGTGTAGTAAGAGAGGGACATGGAGGAGCAACCTCATTTTTGGAGCCACGATTTAAATCATTAGGCTCTGGCAATGAAACACGTGCACAAGAGGCCATGTCAAAATTGACCCCTGAATGCGCTGCAACCATGAGGATGGTTGCAACAACATAACAGGTAGTGTACCATTTATTATTCCATGTTATTATTGTGTTTTCCAAACCTCTTTAGCCACATGTATTAAACTATTATCAACTCCATCAGTCAGCAGCAGAGGAAGAACCTGGGCCTTCAGCAGAAGACAACTTGTGGGATCTTTTGAATGCAGAGTTGGTTTGTATTATGTTATTACTTTAAGCATCATTTTCTTATAAAACATTGCTGATTAAATTTGTTTCTCTTTTTGTTTAGGTGAAACACAGCACTCTCAAAGTGTAACAGCAGATGCCACAGTGGAAGTTCGACATTATTTGTCTGAGCCCTACCTCTCCAGAGGAGAAGATCACGAAACCATATGCCCAAACCTTTAAAAGATGGCAAAAAAGTATCTCCACATGCCAGCAACATCAGTGCCATGTGAACAGGTGCTCTCCAAAGCTGGAAAGGTAGTAAGCCACAAGAGAAGTAGACTGAAACCACACACTGTTGAAATGCTTCTTTTTTGAATAAAAATCTTTAAACACTCCCCAGTTGCAGAAGCACCAGCAAGTTCCTTGATGTTCCACAACATAGATTTTCCAGTCTACACACACACAGTATCTCACAAAAGTGAGTACACCCCTCACATTTTTGTAAATATTTTATTATATCTTTTCATGGGACAACACTGAAGATATGACTCTTTGATACAATATAAAGTAGTCAGTGGACAGCTTGTGTAACAGTGTAAATTTGCTGTCCCCTCAAAATAACTCAACACAACCATTAATGTCTAAACTGCTGGCAACAAAAGTGAGTACACCCCTAGTGAATATGTCCAAATTGTTCCCAAAGGGGCAATATTTTTTGTGATCATTATTTTCCAGCACTGCCTTAACTTTCTTGGGCATGGAGTTGACCAGAGCTTCACAGGTTGCCACTGGAATCTTCTTCCACTCCTCCATGACGACATCATGGTGTTAGAGACCTTGTGCTCCTCCACCTTCATTTTGAGGATGCTCCACAGATGCTCAATAGGGTTTAGGTCTGGAGACATGCTTGGCCAGTCCATCACCTTTACCTTCAGTTTCTTTAGGAAGGCAGTGGTCCTCTTGGAGGTGTGTTTGGGGTTGTTATGTTGGAATACTGCCCTGTGGCCCAGTTTCCAAAAGGAGATCATGTTCTGCTTCAGTATGTCACAGTATATGTTGGCATTCATGGTTCCCTCAATGAACTGTAGCTCCCCAGTGCCAGCAGCACTCATGCAGCCCCAAACCATGACACTCCCACCACCATGCTTGACTGTAGGCAACACACACTTGTCTTTGTACTGCTCACCTGGTTGTCACCACACACGCTTGACACCATGTGAATCAAATAAGTTTATCTTGGTCTCATCAGACCACAGGACATGGTTCCGGTAATCCATGTCCTTAGTCTGCTTATCATCAGCAAACTGTTTGCAGGCTTTCTTGTGCATCATCTTTAAAAGGGGCTTCCTTCTGGGACGACAGCCATGCAGACCAATTTGATGCAGTGTGTGGCGTATGGTCTAAGCACTGACAGGCTGACCCCCCACCCCTTCAACCTCTGCAGCAATCCTAGCAGCACTCATACGTCTATATTCAAAAGACAATCTCTGCATATGACACTTAGCACGTGCACTCAACTTCTTTGGTCGACCATGGCGAGGCCTGTTCTGAGTGGAAACTGTCCTGTGAAACCGCTGTATGGTCTTGGCCACCGTGCATCAGCTCAGTTTCAGGGTGTTGGCAATCTTCTTATAGCCTAGGTCATCTTTATGTAGAGCAACAATTCTTTTGTCAGATCCTCAGAGAGTTCTTTGCCATGAGGTGCCATGTTGAACCTCCAGTGACCAGTCTGAGAGACTGTGAGGGCAGTAACACCAAATTTAACATGCCTGCTACCCATTCACACCTGAGACCTTGTAACACTAACAAGTCACATGACACCGGGGAGGGAAAATGGCTATTTGGGCACAATTTGGACATTTTCACTTAGGGATGTACTCATTTTTGTTGCCAGTGGTTTAGACATTAATGGCTGTGTGTTGAGTTATTTTGAAGGGACGGCAAATGTTATTGTTATACAAGCTGCACACTGACTACTTTACATGGTATCAAAGTGTCATATCTTCAGTGTTGTCCCATGAAAAGATATAACAAAATATTTACAAAAATGTGAGAGGTGTGTTATGTATTAATATGATGTATTATTGTGTGATGTGGGTGGTGGCAATGTAGACATAGCTGCACTAAGTGAAAACAAGATTGCCTGGATATGACAGCTTGGAAGACCATGGGTACATCTTCTTTTGGAGTGGGAGATCAACTCAAGAAAGGAGAGAAGCAGGAGTGGGCTTTGCAGTTAGAAAGGAGATAGCAGCAATGCTTGATGAGGAACTGGTGCCAATCAACGACAGGATAATGACTATGAGACTCCCACTACAGCGGAAGATGTAAGCCACACTCATCAGTGTATATGCCCCAACAATGACCAACACAGAGGAGGTGAAGGAAGAGTTCTACAGTGATTTACGTAAGACTATCAGGCGTGTACCGACTGATGACAGGCTGATACTCGTTGGAGATTTTAATGCCAGAGTTGGTTCGGACACCGAGAAATGGAAAGGAGTGCTAGGCATTCATGGAGTAGGCAAGTGCAATGCTAATGGAGAACTTCTACTTGCACTATGTTCAGAGTACAACCTTGTGATAACCAACACTCTATTTAAGCACAAGGACACACACAAGAAGACATGGATGCACCGAAGATCCAAGCACTGGCACTTATTAGACTACATCATAGTCAGGCAGAGAGACAGAAGAGATGTATTGGGCACCAGAGCAATGAGAGGCACGGACTGTGGCACTGATCATGTTATGCTGAGATCTAGATTAAGGATTTGCAGATGAAAACAGCACTGCAGGATGGGTGTGAAGCCACCACGGAAGCTAAACACTAGTGCACTGAAAGGCCAAAAGAAGCAGGAAGAACTTACACAGGAAATGGATGAAAACTTGAAAGACTGGGACAGCAACAACTCAGAGAATGACATAGAAGAGAAATGGGCAACACTGAAGGATACGGTGTATCAGACTGCGAGTGATGTATTAGGCTACCCTGAGAGGAAACATCAAGATTGGTTTGATGAGCATGATGAACACCTGAAGAAACTACTAGAAGCGAGGAATACAGCTAGGCAGGAAAACCTACAGTGTAACACAAGGTCGAAGAAGAAGAAATACTCAAAGGCTCAGAGTGAGCTACAGAAGTACACCAGAGAGATGAGGTTCAACTGGTGGGATGAAAAAGCAGAGAAACTTCAAACTGCAGCAGACAGGAAGGACATGAAAACATTCTTCACAGGTTTGAGAGAAATCTACGGCCCTAAACCAAGAGGATTGATCCAACTAAAGGCTATGGATGGTGAAACGGTTTTGCAGGAGAAAGACAAGATCCTGGACAGATTTGCAGACCACTTTGACCAACTACTAAACAACACTGGAGATCTCACTGAAGAGGCTAAAGAAGCTCTAGTGCAGCGACCAATTGTATCAAGTCTGGATGAACCACCAAATTTTGATGAACTAATGGCAGCTATCAGGACAACACAGGATGGCAAAGCTCCAGGAAGGGATGGAATTCCAGCAGAAGTGTGGAAATTTGGTGGTGTTCAGCTGACCAACTGCCTGCACAAGCTCATCCAAGAGATATGGGATGCCCAGAAAGTACCTCAAGACTGGAAGGATGCAAGTATTGTGCCTTTGTTCAAAAAAGGTGACAGGAAGGATTGTGGAAATTACCGAGGTATATCACTACTAGCCACTGTTGGTAAGATTCTCTCACGTGTACTACTTAACAGACTCAGTGAACACATCTCGCAGAATGTACTACTGGAAACCCAGTGCGGCTTTAGAAGTGGAAGAAGCACAATGGACATGATTTTCTGCTTGAAACAGGTTCAAGAAAAGTGTATTGAACAGAACATGCCACTTTTTTTTTTTTTTCTCTCGGCGCCACACGAGTAGGCTGCCTTTTGCAACAGCGGCTCGATTCCGAGTCTTTTTCCCTTCCTCTCTCTTTTGATTCGTCTTTTTTTTTCACCCCACTTATATCACGGACACACAGATCGTCCCAAATGTCTCCTGAGCCGGTGGACGGAGCCACTGTTTATAGCAGGATACGATACAGCAGGGAAGAGCTGCTAGCATTCAACCGTCACCCGGTCCCATTGGAAAAACTCGACATACCGAGAGAACTGAGGCGAAAACACCGCGGCTGCCGGGCTGGAGTAAGGCGGAGGACAAAAAATATAAGGTACAGACCCTCCCTTCCATCTGTTGTCATGGGAAATGTACGGTCGATACTGGGAAAGTTAGATGAGCTAGCGGCTATCTCCCGTTATGATAGCACATACCGGGAGTGCTCTCTCCTTTTGTTTACTGAGACGTGGCTAACTGAACTAGCAGCAGATGTTAACATTGAGCTGGAGGGTTTTCACATGATACGAGCTGACCGAACACCAGACAGTGGCAAAGCTAGGGGCGGTGGAGTGATAATGTATGTTAACAACAACTGGTGCAGACCGGGACATATCACTGTTAAACAACGACACTGCAGCAAAGACATTGAGTTGCTAGCTGTTAGCATGAGGCCTACATATCTCCCGAGAGAACACTCACACATGATCTGCATTGTTGTTTATGCAAATCCGACGGCGAACGCTGGGACAGCGCGTGACGTCATCCATTCAGTAACCAGCAGGCTGCAGACAGAACACCCAGATGCTCTTCTCCTCATCTCAGGCGATTTCAACCATGTTTCACTATCTCCCATTCTACCCACGTTCACCCAATATGTCACATGCCACACTAGAGACAATAAAACACTGGATTTATTCTACGCAAACACTAAGGAGGCGTACACCTCATCACAACTCCCCCCACTCGGGAGATCGGATCACAACTTGGTTCATCTCCGGCCGGTGTACAAACCCCTAGTGCACAGACAACCTCCGGCCATGCACACTGTGGAGTTATGGTCTGAGGAGACAATGGACACTCTAAAGGACTGTTTTGAAGCCACCGCCTGGAAGCAGCTCTGCGATCCACATGGTGAGGACATCGATGGCCTCATTCACACCTTCGCGGGCTACCTCAGCTTCTGTGTGGACAAATCCGTTCCCACCAAGACCATACGGCGTCACTCAAACAACAAACCCTGGATCAACCCTGAGATAAAAACACTTCTGAGAGAGAAGAAGAGGATCTTCAGGTCGGGGAACAGGGAGATGCTGAAGTCCGTACAGAGGGAGCTGAGGAGAAAGATCAGAGAAGGCAAGGACAGCTTCAGGAAGAAGACGGAGGACAAGCTGCAACAGAGCGACATCAGCGGGGTCTGGAGAAACCTCAAAACCATCTCGGGGCTCCAGAATACCTCCCCCCAGGCCACGGGGGGCAGGGAGTGGGCGAACAACCTGAATCTGTTTTTCAATAGATTTGACCAACCGCCCTCCCCCCTGTCTGCACAACAACCACTGCTGCCTCTAAAGAAATCAAGTCCTGCTGCCCACTCCCCACTCCACCAACACCCCCCCCACTCCCAACACACAGCCCCCCATCCTGACCCTGACCGAGACCCAGGTGAGGACGGAGCTGAGGAAGATCAAAGCGAGGAAGGCGCCGGGACCGGACGGCATCAGCGCAAAGCTCCTCAAGTCCTGTGCAGACCAGCTGTGTGGGATTGTGACGTATATCTTCAACATGAGCCTGAAACTGGGGAGGGTACCACAGCTGTGGAAAACATCTTGTGTGGTACCTGTACCAAAAACTTCCCACCCCAAAGACCTGAACAGCTACAGACCGGTGGCCTTGACGTCCCACTTGATGAAGACCCTGGAGAGACTGCTCCTTGCTCACCTCCGCCCCCTGGTGGAACCAGCGATGGATCCACTCCAGTTCGCCTACCAGCATGGCATTGGGGTGGAGGATGCGGTGATCTTCCTCCTTCACCGTTCTCTGTCCCACCTGGAGAAGCCCGGGAATATGGTGAGGATCATGTTCTTTGACTTCTCCAGTGCTTTCAATACCATCCAACCGATGATCCTGAAGGACAAGCTGCTGCGAGCAGGGGTGGACCAGCACCTGTCATCATGGATCCTGGACTACCTCACGAACCGGCCTCAGTTTGTGAGAACCCGGGACTGTGTGTCCGACACGATCATCAGTAGTACGGGGGCCCCCCAGGGAACGGTGCTGGCTCCCTTCCTGTTCACTCTTTATACTGCAGACTTCTCACACAACACAACACACTGCCATCTACAGAAGTTCTCTGATGACTCTGCGATCGTTGGCCTCATCTCCAATGGAGATGAAGCTGAGTACAGAGGGCTTATCCAGGACTTCGTGGACTGGTGCCATCGGAACTGCCTCCAGATCAACGCGAGGAAAACTAAGGAGCTGGTGGTGGACTGCCGCAGGCATGGGCAGCCCCTCACAGCACCAGTAAATATACAGGGAACAGACATCGAGATGGTGACATCCTATAAGTACCTGGGTGTTCATCTGAACAATAAACTAGACTGGTCACACAATACTGACGCACTCTACAAGAAGGGACAGCGCAGGCTGTTCCTGCTGAGGAGACTCAGGTCTTTTGGTGTACAAGGGGCGCTGCTGAAGTCATTCTATGACACGGTGGTGGCATCAGCCATCACTTTTGGAGTGGTCTGCTGGGGCAGTGGCATTACTGTAGCCGATAGGAAGAGACTGAACAAACTGATTAAGAAAGCTAGCTCTGTCCTGGGGCAGCGCCTTGATCCGATGGAGGAGATAGGAGAGAGAAGGACAGTGGCTAAACTGTCATCTCTGCTGGAGTCCGAGTTCCACCCTATGCAGGACATACTGGATGCACTGAGGAGCTCATTTAGCAGCAGACTACATCATCCCAGGTGCACAACCGAGAGGTTTCGTAGGTCCTTCCTACCAACGGCTGTCAGACTGTACAACCTAAGCAGGGCTGCTCGCAGAGATAGCAAAAAGACGTAACAAACTAATAGTTTTTTGAATGCAAAAGATGCAATAGACTTACACAATGGTCCCCTCCGGCATACAACTAGGAACATACCGGTCGCTATGGAGGGTGAGAATATGTATGGGCACATAATCATACCATGTAGGATAACTAAGTAGACGGTTATGCTGTTTCATCCCATCTAGCAACAATGCTCTGCACTGTGTGTGTTTATATATTTACATATTTATTCCATCTAGCTACAATGCTCCGCACTGTGTTTTTATATATCTACATATTATTCCATCTAGCTACATTGCTCCGCACTGTGTGTGTTTATATACTTGCATATTTATTCCACCTAGCTGCAATGCTCCGTACTGTGGGTGTTTATATATTTACATATTTATTCCATCTAGCTACAATGCTCTGCACTGTGTGTTCATATACTCATATATTTATTCCATCCAGCTACAATGCTCTGCACTGTGTGTCTGTCTGTGTGTGTGTATATATTTATTTTATAGTAATATGTACATATGTATATTAGCCGCTCTTGCTTGCTTGTTTTTTTCTTGCCTTCTGATTGTTGCTCTGAGTGTTGCTATCCCTGTGCTGTTGCAATCTTGGAATTTCCCCGTTGTGGGACTAATAAAGGCTTATCTTATCTTATCTTACCTTATCTTTATGTAGTCTTCACAGACTTCAGTAAAGCCTTCGATACTGTTTCGCGACAAGGACTTTGGCAGGTACTCAAGAAATATGGTTGTACAGAGAAGTCTGTCAGCCTGATCGAGGCACTCCATACAGGTATGCAAGCAAACGTGGCAATGAGTGGTTCAGTATCTAAAGACTTTTCAGTAAGCAACGGGGTGAAACAAGGGTGTGTGCTGGCACCTACACTCTTCTCGCTATATCTGGCAGCCATGCTTGAGGTGGCCTTCAAAGACACTTCAGAAGGAGTATACATTCAAACAAGGAAAGAAGCAGACTTGTTCAATGTGGCACAGTTTAAAGCCAAGAGTAAGACATCGATAAAGATAGTAAGAGAAATGCTCTTTGCCGACGACAGTGCTCTAGTTGCACACAGCATGGAAGATATGCAATCTTTAGTGGAGAAATTTGCAAGAGCAGCTAGCCAATTCAGCCTCCAAAGCAACATCAAGAAGACAGAGTGCCTTTATCAACCACCAAAGTTCCAATTATCAACATCTCTACCAGAAGAGATCAGCATTGGTACAGAGCCACTAGTCAAGTGCAAGACTTTCAAGTACCTAGGGAGTACTGTTTCAGAGAATGCTAGGCTGGAGGATGAACTAACTGTCAGAATGGGAAGAGCGAGTGCTGTGTTTGGAAACTTGAGGGAGAGACTGTGGAACAATCAACGTGCCAATCCGTGTGAAATGCAAAGTGTGCAGAGCAACAGTACTGGCTACTCTATTGTACGGTGCTGAAACTTGGACTGTCTACAGAGTGCAGGTGAAGAAACTCCACGCGTACATGATGAGGCACCTTCGAGCCATAATGAACATCTCATGGAAAGACAAGATAACCAACATAGAAGTGTTGAAACGAGCTGGTCTACCATCATTGGAGGACATGCTAATACAGATGAACCTGAGATGGCTCGGACATGTTTAGAGGATGGACTACCAGCGTCTCCCTCGGCAGTTACTCTACTCACAGTTATGCGAGGGCAAACACAATCAGGGTAGACCAAGGCTCAGATTTAAAGACACTGTAAAAAGAAACTTGAAGAAGTTGGACATAGACAGGAGTTCCTGGCAGCAGAAGGCTAAGGACAGAGCTGTGTGGAGGAATCTGATCAGACCTAAATGAAACAGTCATTGTCGCCCACGACAGACTGCTATGATGATGGGTGGTGGCTCCACCTTTCCAGTTCCGCCACCACCCTGGGTATAAAGGGCTGATTCAGAAGAGGCATGGTCTCTTTTGACCTACACCTCTGCCTATATAGGAGTGCCTTGTGAATATGTGAGTCACATAATAACGTCAAGTTCTATTGCACCTCCGGCCTCATTATTGGAACACTGGTTATGGACATCACATTTGGCGATGAGGATAAAAGTATGGATAAGGGTGTTTCTAGTATTCAGCCATTTTTGGAGCTCCTAGGAAAGCCACCGGTTCCCTGGGCAAGGTGGTATGCAGCATTCCAGAATTATTTGGTGGCTTTAAACCTCGGCGAATTGGAGAAACCGTGCAAGAGTGATATTGGTCCATAATCTCAGCATGGAGGGACAATGCATTCTCAGCACATTGGGTGAGAGTGATAGTTTTGAAGACATGGTTGGGCTAATGGCACGCTACTTTCGCGCTCCAGAAAACGTCATAGGTTGAAGGATTCAGCTTCGACAGCGCCGCCAGTGGACTGGAGAGTCGGTGCAGCAATACGTCACAGACCTGCATCAGCTGGCTGGGGAATGCCAGTTCGGGGCTTTGGAAGAAGAAATGGTCCGCGATCAGTTGGCAGAGCACACGCTATGTCTGCGGCACGGTCAAGGCTCCTCACATACTCCGGTGAATTGACATTAGCCGTGGCGGTCGAGATTGCTCAGCAGTTTGAAGCAGCAGATAAACTATCTAAGGACCTCGGTGAGAGAATTACGTTGAGGCAAGCTGAATCACAGTCAGCGGCACAGACTGTGGACCCGGATAGTGATGATAGCCCAGAAGACATGGAGGGATACGCTACCGCTATTAATATAAGGCCCGCCCCAGGGTTGCCAAGATGTATGGGCTGCGGGTCCACCAAGCACCGTTACAAGGCAAGAGAGTGTCCGGCAAGGGGCAAACGCTGTGGCAAGTGTAGACTCCTACATCATTTCACCAGGACCTGTAGAAAATTTGAGCGAGGAGAACGGCGAAGCGAAATGGATTTCCCCGCCACGACTCCTACGGTTGTTCACACCGTCTCTTCGAGCACAGATGGGCGGATTTACTGTAACGTGATGCTGGACGGCGTAGAAGTGCCATTGTTAGTGGACACGGGAGCAGCGGTTTCCATGTTGAACTGGCCTGCTGTGAGAAGTATGTTCCCGTATTATCGAGTGAGAGGACTGTTGACGCCATATTGTGGCTACGGAGGAAATAGGCTGGCCATTGTAGGTTCGCTGGAGTTGACGGTGAGATACAAGTTGGCAGTGATGTCCAACGTTCAGTTTGTGGTGACCGTCAGCGGGTCGAATGTGATGGGCTGCAACATGTTCTACGGCCTGGGCTTCACGATCACCAGTGGCGTCGGAGAGGAGTGGTCGGGCTGTGGTTTGTGGGACTGACCAGTTCCGAGCGTGGTGGACAATGCGGTATGAGACAAAGATTGGCCTAGTATTCAGAACTCAGAACTCAGAAAGGATTTATTGCCAAGTACATTAACAGTAAACAACTGATAACATACGAGGGATTTGACTTGACACTGAAAACAACATGCATTTCCGGTAACACGGCAGGGTTGATAACGCGCCTGTCAGCAGACTAGGAAAAGGAAGCATGGGGAAGAAAAGGATAAACACAATAGGAGAGAGCAAAAAAGCATTGATTGTCAGAATACCGGTCATTAAATGATCAATATTATGATTACAAGAAAAAAAGCCCTCAATGCACAATTAGCAGACATAGAATGTATACAAGACACAAAGAGAGCAGTGAGTGAATGATCTTCTCATCAGTTTATTGAGTCAGTATGAGTGTAGTGTTGAGTGAAGGTGTTTATATCAGTTAAGAACAACAAAGTCTCTTCAGCATGAGTTGTTGTGTCTAGCGTCTGGCACTTTGTCCTTGAGCCAGGCAGCTGGCTGTCCATAAGAGTCAATGCAGCTCAAATGTTTTGAAAACAAAAAACTGCAGATAATCTGGAGGACTTGATTGTAAGGGGCAGGTCAGATAAGTCGAATAGTACTGTTCCCAGAGAAAAAAAAAACTTTATATTCTCTTACAGATTCAGTACTTTAATCCTTCAGTGCTGGACGTTGAATTCTTCATGGACGGCTCTCAGCGTGATCATGATGTAATCCATTTTCCCAGACAGTTCTCCATTAGCCGCTGTCAGAGTCCTGCCCATTTGTTCAATTTGATGGTTAAGCCTCGCCTGGTCAGCATTTTGATAGGCTCCCTCCATCTTCATCAATTTACGGTACACCAGAACAATCCCAGATCCAATCAGAAAGATTCCGATTACCATTGCTACGAAGATGTATAAATCTTCGACATCTTCGATAGAAAGATCACACAGGCACAAGAGTTTCCAATTACTTGTGTCCTTCAAATAGCCCACAGCCGCTGTTCCTGCGGGGCAAACTACCTCCCCCGGACCACTTTTCCTCATTGAAAAAATAGTGTCAAATGCGTTCAAAGCCCAGCTTATTAAATCCATAATTTCGCTCGATAATCAGCAGTAGAGACACGCAGACAGACGACAGCAAGAGATTCTGGGAGATGGACAGGACCAATTCCATCCAGGGCCATCGTGGGAGGGTTCCGATGCCAGGACCCAAGTTACCCAGGATGTGAAAACTGGGCGGCACGGTGGAACGTCCCTGACGGCGGATGGAGCAGAGAGGATAGCTCCCCCTGCTTCCGGAGTTCGGCCTGGAGATACCGAGAAGCAAGGGGCTGCAACGGCTTCGCCGGTGTTCAAAGTGAAAGTGAGCGGGGCAGGACTGGCTGGCACAGTGAACAGACATGCCAGACAGCAACACTGGAGGCCGAGTCGGGCTTTGCATGGTGTCAGTGGAGTGATTCGACCCAGAGAGGAAGCCCAGTCTAAACGCTGTGGACATTTGAAGCCGGGTCGCTGACGTGGTTCGACCCAGGGAGGAGGCTCAGCTAAGGGGGGTCTATGGCAAGAGACAACGACTGGATGATCAGGGGCAGCTGCAGGTGGTTGCTGTCCGGGAGGATGGTTACCTCCAGCTGTCCGATGACTCATGGAGACACCCCAACGAGCTGTGACACACCAGCGATGAGAAGGAGGTGTCGAGACTCCGACGTGGCTCATCTCCAGGGGTAAAGAGATGAAGACGCTCTGGGCAGGAGCTGGCAGACGGGTCTCCGGGGAGTGGCTTCTCCATCGAGACTGTACGGTAGCAAGGGGTGATGAGTTGGGTTAAATGTGAATTTTCCGGGCTACGTAGTTAATAGGTTTCTCGTGCTAAACTGCTACAGCAAGTGTCCATGTAAAAAAAAAACAAAAAAACAAAACAGTAATGTGTGTGTCACCATGTTTGGGAGAGTGTGTTACTTTACGGTTTGCCCGGGTTGGGGTGGTATTATTGGGAATGTTAATAGCAGGGCATGAATGTGCATGTTAACTGACTGACGGTTTGTTTATTAAATTAAGGGTTTACCTTTGTGTATATAACTTTATGGGGTTATTTTGTGTTATAATAGGAACACGGCGATATTTTATTTTATGGACTTTCATTATCAGAGACGGCAGAATAATCCGTCTGGCCATGTGGAGGTGGGACGGTAGTCCACCTGTCCCCCTCTAGTTTTAGTTGTTTGTGTGCATGGATAGGTCTGCCTTATTTGTTTGCCACTAGAGTATGACTCGGTTACTAAATTTGGGAGGGCCTAATTAGTGTGCATGCGTTTTGGACTTTTTTAAAGGGGGGGCGTTATGTATTAATATGGCGTATTATTGTGTGATGTGGGTGGTGGCTCCACCTTTCCGGTTCCGCCACCACCCTGGGTATAAAGGGCTGATGCGGAAGAGGCACGGTCTCTTTTGACCTACACCTCTGCCTGTATAGGGGCATGTCGTGAATCTGTGAGTCACATAATAAAATCAAGTTCTATTGCACCTCTGGCCTCGTTATTGGAACACTGGTTATGGATATAACAGGATATACTCACTTTTGTGAGACACTGTATATACACACACTGTATAGCTCAGGCTTCGTTCACTGAAAATTGTCCTTCAACAGGATTTTTTCAGCAATCATTAAAAATTCTGAAAGCAGTCTATCATTTGACAGATTACACGTAGGGTGATCTAATTAAAGTCAATTAAAATGACTCAGATTGACAGAATTTTTACAAGCTTGTCAGAAAATACTGTGGCCTCTACTGAGGCTTTTTCAGGTCTTCCACTCAGATGCAGTTCTGACAGTCAGCAGATGGCACTCTTTATTAAATGCTTCACAACACTGTCGATCCTGAAGCAATTGTCTCAAAGTTGTTCATTGTTTCATGAGGCCTCAGTTTCACCATCACTTTTGTGTACATGGACATACTTTTCAGTCGGCCAACATTTCTATTAAGAATCAATTTTTTAAAATTAATTTTACATAATATTCTAATTTTTTGAGAAACTGAATTTGGGGTTTTCAGGAGCTATAAGCCATAACCATCAAAACTAAAACAAAAAAAACATTTGAAATATATCACTGTGTGTGATGAATCTATGTATATAATACAGGAGTTCCATTTTTTAAATTCAATTACTAAAATAAATCAATGTTTTGATGGCATTTTAATTGACTGAGATGCACTTGTAAAGAAAGAAATATAACCAAAAGAATTCCAGCTTGGGAATTCAAGCTGACATTCATGACAACTTTCTATCTAAAGAAGTGAGAGTAAAATAAAGAAACTAACTTACCTTCTCTCACTACCCAAACTGAAATACATGAGGGAGTAGCACCTCTAAACCTAACTGTGTCTGACAACCAAGTACAACAAAACACTCAAATGCAGTTAGCCCTTTACAATGCTCACTGGCAAAGGGAACAGAGTGACAGACTGCTCACATTAAATCACAGCCACCCTGATGAATTGTTCAGCTGGAATTTATAGCAGGTGGCTGACTGGATGCATGGCTTGATTGCTGGATAGTTGGGAGCACCAGTCCAATCAGGCACAGGATTCAGTCAGGGGCTGGATGAAGCAGAAGGGAGCCAAGCCATGGAAGGCAAGAGAGAGACATGAAACCAGGAAATGCTGCACAGGACCCCCCCCCCCACACACACACACACACACACCCATATATGGTGACCGCGTGAAAACCATCCCCACCTTCAGGTTCCTGGGCCCCCACGCCTCCTCTGACCTCTCCTGGTCAAATCTACCTACGGGTACAAATAAAGTAACCTGAACCTGAACCTGGACTGTCAACACCAAGGCCTTTGTGAAGAAAGCCCAGCAGCGGCTGCACTTCCTCCGTGTTCTGAGGAAGAACAACCTGGACCAGAAGCTGCTGCTGGTCTTCTACTGCTGCTCAATGGAGAGCGTGCTCACCTACTGTCTGGGTGTGTGGTACGCCGGCTCCACGGCCGAGAACAGGAGGGCTGTGCAGAGGGTCATCAACACTGCCCAATAAATTATCGGCGGCCCTATGCCCTCCCTGGAGGATATCTTCAGATCCTCCTGTTACAGAAAGATTGAGGCCATGACAGGAGACCCCTCACACCCCACCCACCACCTGTTTGACCTGCTTCCCTCTGGACGACGGTTCAGCTCAATCAGGTCTCACACCTCCAGACTGACAAACAGTTTCTTCCCCTGGGCCATCCGGACTGCAAACAGTCAGCGGCCCACCCCCCTCCTTCTGAACGCTCACCTGCACAGAACTGAGGACCTTTATAATTATCACAATAACTCACCTGTCTTTGCACTTCACACTTTCATGTATACTGACCCATCCGTGAAACCACTACCATTTCTGTGTGTATTTCCATTATCCTGGGCTAGTTTTATTTTTATTGGGTCTAATCATGTGTTCTGTAACGGTTTCATCTAATCCTTCTCTTTTACTTTATTGCGCAGTAGCCTGGTGGAGCACTCACAATTTTGTTGTTCTGTACAACTGTAATATGGCAATAAAGCCTATTCTATTCTATAAGTAGATGACATGAGGGATGAAAAAAGAAAAAGATAACCAACTTTGTCAAAATAAAGACACAGAAGGCCATGGGGTATAATGTTGTGTCCTTGGGCAAGACACTTTACTCACCTTGCTTCCAGTGTCTGTGACACTTGTGTATGAATGTGAAGAAATGTTCAGTAGTTGTCGGAGAGGCCGTTGGTATGGACTGGAAGCCACATTTTCATCAAGTCTGCCAGAGGACAGCTGTGGCTATAGAGGTAGCTTACCACTTCCATTGTCTGTGGAGTGAATGAATAGCAGGGTCATTGCAAAGCGCTATATAAATGCAATCCATTGTTATAATGCGTGGGTTTACCCCGGGTACTCTGGTTTCCTCCCACAGGCCAAAAACATGCAAGCATGCAAGCCAAAAACATGCAAGTCAGGTTAACTAGAGACTCTAAAGTGGCCCTAGGTGTGAATGAGTGCGTGACTGGTGAAGGGATTGGCACCGTACTGGGGCTGCCTCATCCATCCAGGTGGATGCCGTGAATTTCCCTCTGGGATTAATAAAGTATACAAAATACAAAAAAAATGCAAAAAAAAAATTATAATTTTGTAGAGTTCCTTATTTGTTTGTTTATAAGTAAAAATTCTAGATTAAAGAAAGTGATGTTTCAGCGTCGTCCTTAGGAGAAACAAGAGCTTGAATTTTACTTACAGAAATTCTTCTGTTTTTTATTTTTAAACACACACTATTCAGAAAAAGAAGAACAGAAAGTCATAAGGTGCAACTGAACATAACCAGGATCTCACATAATTACATGGCAAAGTTTAATATCTGAGCCAAAGCATATAGGTAAAATAAAAGTTAAAACAGATGTTAACAAGGGTCACCGGGATGAAAAACGTATTGCACAAACCACCAGTCCAATGTCCTGTAAGGCTTTTAAATAACAAAGTGTCCCATTATCAGTGGGCGACTTACAGTATGTCACCAATACTCAGTGGGTGATTTGAGAAGGAGGATCATATAAATATTCAATTTTTTCCTCATACATTTGCAACTTTTTTTCTCATAAATTTGTGACTTGTGTACATTTTCATCTTTTTCTCATAAATTTGCCAACTTTTTCCTGTAATTTTTCAGCTTTTTTCCTCATAAATATGGCTTGTTTCTCAAAAATTTGCAACTTTTTTCTTGTAGAATTGCAACTTTTTTTCTCAAAAAATTTGTGACTCATAAATTTGCAACTTTTTCCTAAAAAATTGTCAATTTTTCTACTGGAAATTTTCAACTTTATTGTGTAATTAAATTGTAATTTGCAAACTCTTATTCTTGAAAATTTGTACCTAATCTACATTTATACATTTGTATTTCATGCTAAATTGGTGAATACCCCCCATCCACCTTGTTAAAAATAATAAATCTCCTACTGCTAACACTATAGTGTACCTAACTGCATAATGTGACAGCAAATAACTGGAATTATTATCTCTTATCATCAACAAAACCTGCCTTAAAGGTGCTCTGTAGCATAAATTGGCATGTCAACAACAGCAGCAAGAAACGAACCACCATCATAACCCTAAAATCATAGAATTAAATGTTAGGTACTGAATACAGCTTCACGAAACGGCCTCATAAATGCAGGGTGATTTATTACTGAAGCAACTACGCAGCCCACAATGTTTTAAAGTGTGAAACAGATATGGTGTTAAAGCTACAGTAGGCGGAATGGCTGTGATCTATTCAGGTTCAGGTTACTTTATTTGTACCCGTAGGTAGATTTGTTTTGCAGTCTGGTGACATCCATATTTACAAGCCACTAATTACATTCAACATAGACACAAACACAGGCACACATCATACAAAATAAGTAAATATAAAATATCCATCCATCCATCTTCTACCGCTTTTCCGGAGGTCCGGGTCGCGGAGGCAGCAGTTCAAGCAGAGAAGCCCAGACTTCCCTCTCCCCAGCCACCTGCTCCAGCTCTTCAGAGGGGATACCAAGGCGTTCCCAGACTAGCTGGGAGACATAGTCTCTCCACCGAGTCCTGGGTCTGCCCCGGGGTCTCCTCCCAGTGGGACGTGCCTGAAACACCTCAAGTGGGAGGCGTCCAGGAGGCATCCTAATCAGATGCCCATACCACCTCAACTGACTCCTTTCAATGTGGAGGAGCAGCGGTTCTACTCTGAGCCTCTCCCGGATGACTGAGCTCCTCACCCTATCTCTGAGGGTGAGTCCAGCAATCCTACGGAGAAAGCTCATTTCAGCCGCTTGTATCCGCGATCTCGTTCTTTCGGTCATTACCCAAAGCTCGTGACCATAGGTGAGAGTAGGAACGTAGATTGACTGGTAAATCGACAGCTTTGCCTTAGAACTAAGCTCCCTCTTCACCACAACAGACCGGTACAACGTCCGCATCACTGCAGATGTTGCTCCAATCCGTCTGTCGATCTCTCGCTCCATTTTCCCCTCACTCGTGAACAAGACCCCAAGATACTTAAACTCCTCCACTTGGGGCAGGAGCCTGTCCCCAACCCGGAGAGGACAATCCACCTTTTTCCGGCTGAGGACCATGGACTCGGACTTGGAGGTGCTGATTCTCATCCCAGCTGCTTCACACTCAGCGGCAAACCGTCCCAGCAAGAGCTGTAGGTCATTGCTGGATGAAGCCAACAGCACAACATCATCTGCAAACAACAGAGATGAGATCCTGTGGTCACCAAGCATGACACCCTCCATTCCCTGGCTGCGCCTAGAAATCCTGTCCATAAAAATTATGAACAGGACCGGTGACAAAGGGCAGCCCTGGCGGAGTCCAACTCTCACTGGGAATGACTCCGACCGAGTGTTGGCAATGCGAACTAAACTCTCACAACGGTCGTACAGAGACCGAATAGCTCGTAACAACAAGCCCGATACCCCATACCCCCGAAGCACCCCCCACAAAAATCCACGAGGGACGCGGTCAAATGCCTTCTCCAAGTCCACAAAACACATGTAAACTGGTTGGGCAAACTCCCACGAACCCTCAAGAATTCTCGAGAGGGTAAAGAGCTGGTCCGATGTGCCACGGCCAGGACGAAAACCACATTGCTCCTCCTGAATCCGAGGTTCGACCAACGGCCGGACTCTCCTCTCCAGTACCTTGGCATAGACCTTCCCAGGGAGGCTGAGGAGTGTGATCCCTCTAAAGTTGGAGCACACCCTCCGGTCCCCTTTTTTGAAGAGAGGAACCACCACCCCGGTTTGCCATGCCAAAGGCACTGCCCCCGACCTCCACGCAATGTTGCAGAGGCGTGTCAACCATGACAACCCAACAACATCCAGGGCCTTGAGGTACTCGGGGCGAATCTCGTCCACCCCCGGGGCCCGGCCACCAAGGAGATTTTTAACCACCTTGGCGACCTCAGCCCCTGTGATAGGCGAGTCATCCCCCTCGTCCCCAAACCCTGCTTCCTCTGTGGAAGGCGTATCAGTGGGATTGAGGAGATCCTCGAAGTATTCCTTCCACCGCCCGACGATATCCCCAGTTGAAGTCAACAGTGTCCCATCCGCACCATACACAGTGTGGACGGGGAGCTGCTTTCCCCTCCTGAGCCGCCGAACAGTTTGCCAGAATCTCTTTGAAGCCGACCGAAAGTCTTGTTCCATGGCCTCACCGAACTCCTCCCATACCCGGGTTTTTGCTTCAGCAACCACCCGAGCTGCACTCCGCTTGGCCTGCCGGTACACCTCAGCTGCTTCGGGAGTCCCACAAGCCAACCAAGCTTGATAGGACTCCTTCTTCAGCTTAATGGCCCCCCTCACCACTGGTGTCCACCACTTGGTTCGGGGGTTGCCACCACGAGATGCACCGACCACCTTGCGGCCGCAGCTCTGGGCTGCCGCTTCAACAACAGAGGTGGAGAACATGGCCCATTCAGACTCCATGTCTCCAGACTCCCTCGGAATGTGGTTGAAGTTCTTCCGGAGGTGGGAGTTGAAGACCTCCCGGACAGGGGCCTCAGCCAGACGCTCCCAGCACACCCTCACTATACGTTTGGGTCTACCAGGTCTGAATGGCTTCCTCCCCTGCCATCGGATCCAACTCACCACCAGGTGGTGATCAGTTGACAGCTCTGCACCTCTCTTTACTCGGGTGTCCAAGACATACGGTCGCAGGTCTGATGATACGATAACAAAATCGATCATCGACCTGCGGCCTAGGGTGTCCTGGTGCCAGGTGCACATATGGACACCCTTATGCTTGAACATGGTGTTCGTTATAGACAGACTGTGGTTAGCACAGAAGTCCAATAACTGAACACCACTCGGGTTCAGATCGGGCAGGCCGTTCCTCCCAATCACCCCCCTCCAGGTTTCACTGTCGTTGCCCACGTGCGCATTGAAGTCCCCCAGTAGGACAATGGAGTCTCCAGGAGGAGCACCCTCCAGCACCCCAGTCACAGACTCCAAAAAGGGTGGGTACTCTGAAACATCATTTGGTGCATAGGCACAAATGATGGTCAGGACCCATTTCCCAACCCGAAGGCGCAGGGAAGCAACCCTTTCGTCCACCGGGGAAAACTCCAATATAGAGGCAGCAAGGTGGGGCGATACAAGAATACCTACCCCTGCTCGTCGCCTCTCGCCCGGGGCAACTCCAGAAAAGGCCAAGCTCCAGCCCCTCTCCAGGAGACTGGTTCCGGAACCGGAGCTGTGTGTTGAGGTGAGGCCGACTATATCTAGCCGGTATCGCTCAATCTCGTACACCAGCTCAGGCTCCTTCCCCACCAGAGAGGTGACATTCCACGTACCAAAAGCCAGTTTAGAAAGCTTGGGATCAGTCCGCCAAGGTCTCCGCCTTTGACTGCCACCTAATCCACATAGCACCGGACTTCCATGATCCCTCCTGCAGGTGGTGAACCTACTGGAGGGCGGACCCATGTAACTCCTTCGGGCTGAGCCCGGCCGGGTCCCATGGGTGGAAACCCGGCCACCAGACGCTAGCCTTCGAGCCCCTCCCCCAGGCCTGGCTCCAGGGTGGGGCCCCGGTAACCCCATACCGGGCGGGGTACACTGAATCCTTGATATACAATTTATCATGAGAGTCTGTTGGATCGTTCTTCGTCTGGCCCTTCACCCAGGACCAGTTTGTCTTGGGAGACCCTATCAGAGGCAAATTGCCCCGGACAACATAGCTCCTGGGATCACTGGGGCACGCAAACCCCCCCCACCACGATAAGGTGACGATCCATGAGGGGGGGAAATATAAAATATGTACAATATATTTATAGCTTGTTCAACTCTTTGACAGCAGCAGGGACAAAGCTGTTTTTGTAGCGCTGGGTTTTACTTTTTGGGACAGCAAACCTCCGTCTGGAGGGAAGAAGCTGAAAGTTGCAGTGCAAAGAGTGGGAGTCATCATTTAAAATCGAGTCAGCCATCCTCTGTACTTGTCTGGTGTACAGGGATGTCAGGCTCAGCTGTGACTCACCAAGCGAACGACTGGACCATCTAACTACCTGATCCAAGGATTTCCTCTGTTTCAGTTTTATCTGACCAAACCATGACATTAAAGAAAAGGATAAAACAGATTCAATAAAAGCCCGATAAAACATAGTCATTATGGTTCGGTCAATTTGGAAGCGTGCAAGTTTCCTCAAACAATGCAAATTTTGCTGACCCTTTTTGCACACCCTTTCACAGTTCACTTCAAAGTTTAAATTACTATCAATAATCGTCCCAAGATATTTGTACGATTGTACACATTCGGTGGTCTGGCCTTTTAGTATGGTGACTTTGTGCCTGGGAGTCTTCCTCCTAAAGTCAATAATCATTTCTTTCGTTTTTGTTGTATTCAGCTGCAGGTAGGAATCCTCACACCAGTGAACAAAGTCATCAACTACTGGGCCGTGGCCACTCTCACCATCCTGGAGGAGACTGACAATGACTGAGTCATCAGCATACTTTATAATGTGTCTGTTGTCATGTCTGCTCCGACACATGTTTGTGTACAGGATGAAGAGTAGTGGTGACAACACACACCCCTGAGGAGAGCCAGTAGAAGAGCACTTTAGGTCACACAATGTGCCATTGACCCTAACTCTCTGCGTCCTGTTGGTTAAGAAATCCAGAATCCAACCCACCAGATTATTGCTCAAATCAAATTGTTGCAGGAGCTTTTCAACTAAAATATGAGGTTGGATTGTATTAAAGGCAGAAGAAAAGTCCACAAATAAAAGCCTGGCATGTGTCCCATTAAAATCCAGATGTTTAAAAGGCATGTTAAACATAGTGACAGTGGCATCCTCCACTCCTCGGTGAGGCCTATAGGCAAACTGCAGAGGATCCAATGCATGTTCAGTCTGCCTTAGGACCTCACATCTGACCAGTTTTTCAAAAATTTTCATTAAAATTGAAGTCAAAGCAACTGGTCTAAAGTCGTTTACCGTTTTAGGACAGCTGGATTTTGGAACGGGAACAATCACGGCTTCTTTCCAGATCTTAGGCACATGTCCGTGTCTGTAAGGACTTATTGAAAATGTAATGAAATATAGGACTCAGTTCATGTGCACAGGACTTTACCAAGCGCCCACATATATTATCAGGGCCCTGACTTTTGTTCACTTTTACAGCACAGAACTCCCTTTTAACATCCTGCATCTCAATATTAAAGTGCTGATTGTCTTTGAGTTTCTGTTTCAAATCTTGGATTTCTGTGCTGAAATCAAAGGAGTCAAAACGACCATAAAAACAATTAAGAGCATTAGCCAGCTCTGTGTCTGAACTAAAACCATCTAAAAACACACGATTACTGCGCTCTGTGCTCTGAAGGCCTGCAATAGTTTTCATACTGGCCCAGGCCGAACCAAGTTTATTTGCTGCCATCTTGCTTTCCAACTCTGATTTATAATTCTGTTTTGCTCTTAAAATTTCGGACTTCAGCTCCTTAGTGGCAACCTGTAGCTCAGAAACAGATCCCTGTTTAAAGGCAAGTGCTTTCATCTGTAAGCAGGATTTAACTTATTTAGTAACCCATGGTTTGTTGTTGGGGTATATTTTGACACGTTTACGTGGAACAATCTTATTTTGACAGTAAGCCATGTATGAGCATGTGAGCTCAGCCAGAGAGTCCAAATCATCCCCGCAGGCCATTATGAACATCTCCCAGTCTGTACAGTCAAAGCATTCCTGGAGGCTGTGCTCTGAATCTTCTGTACACACATCAATGTCTCTCATCTCCACCTTGCCTCTTCTGAGAGCAGTTTTATATGTGGGCAGCAAATGAACACAGTTGTGATTTGAGGATCCTAAAGGAGGAAGGGGGAGTGATTTATAGGCCCTCTCTATGGATCCATAGCACAGGTCCAATGTCTTTTTTCGCCTGGTTGGGCAGGAGACATACTGATGAAAGTTTTTAAGTGTCTTCTTTAAAGAAACATGGTTAAAATCCCCAAGAATGAAGTTTGGCGCCTCTGGAGAAATTGACTGCAGCCGCTGCATCACATCAAAGATGGTTCTGGAGGCGGAGTCAGCGTCTGCCCTCGGATGAATGTACACGGTTGTGATGAAAATTTGGAGAAACTCGCGAGGCAAATAAAAGGGGCGTAGTGACACAGACAGCAGCTCCACATCGGGTGTACAGATGCGCTCTCTGACCGTGACAGATGTGCAGTACTGCTTATTAATGTATAAACATATGCCGCCCCCCTGACTTTTCCCCGTTACCTCTTCCTGCCGATCCGAGCGCAGTGGGGCTCCAAAGCCATCAATCCACAGGTCTGCGTCTCGGTCATGCGCAGTAAGCCAAGATTCAGTGAAAGCCATGACGCAGCAGTTCTTAAAATCCTTCTGGTAGCGTACATTCCCTTGAATTTCATCCACCTTGTTTCTCACAGACTGTGCATTCCCAAAAATTATTGAAGGAAGAGGAATGTTACCAAACTGACGTCTCCTAAGGCGCAATTTCACACCTCCACGCCTTCCACGCTTCCTCCTGCCGCCTCTCTTTTCACCGCTGTGTCCATCTCTCAAAATAAAGTCCGGCAGTTGCAGCTTAGGCTCAATCACAGCCACTGCATCAGCTGTGTTTAAGTGTAGCAACACATCCCTGGAATATTGTATTCTGCCCGCTATTCTGCCCGCCATGGAGCCGAACGCGTTTACTTCAGAGACAAAGAGCCACAGCACAGAAAGCAGCAGTGCGAGAAAGGGGAGGAAATCCATGTTGTAGATACCAGGGAGCTCTTCGCCTTATATTCCACAAACGCTCCAAGGCAGAAACGACACAGAGGATTTTCTAAAAACGTAAAAAAGTAACTGCTCTGCTCCACCGCCACTGAGATTTTCATTGGTAAAATCTTCACTGGGAGTTTATCCAGGTTACAGACATATGGATACAGCCTGTCAGTGACAGTGAGTGTGAAGGTGTGGATGGGCGTGCCCGTATCAGGATCAGAGAATGACAGCTTTCCTTCACAGCACTCCAGGTTCACCCTGATCCTGTTGGGCTTCATCTGTTTTTGTTCTTGGAGGAGAGTGACGGGAGGTGTCGGGGGTGACTGCACTGTGAATTTGTTTCCGTTCAGACCGATTCGCCACAGTCCAGAGCGAATGATTGCCTTCCTCAGAACCGACTCCTCCAGGACACCCAGTGACCAACATGTGCTGTCTCCAACCTCCACGTCCCAGTTGTGGCTCCCTGTGAGGAAGCCCTGAGCGGCTAGGACAAAGTTGTGGTAGTCAAACCTCTCGGGGTTTTCGGGAAGCGGCAGTTTCTGTCTCGGCTTCACGCCGGTCCCATCATCAGATAGTTTGATGTATGGATTGGCGGTGTTTGGATCTAACATCACCAGTGTGTAGGAGACCAGGGCCTTCATTTTGTTGCATATGTTGAAGCTCAGGTTGTCCAAATGTTTGGCCTGGTCGATGAGCACTCCTGAGGGCAGCCGTGGATCATCTCTCAGGGAGCAGTTCTGGATTCTTTCCAATGAAGTCTGGTAACTGCGTAGAAATGCTCAGTTTCTCCTCCGTGGTTTGGACTACTGCTTGAAAGGCTGGCTATTTCCCTGTTCAGAGCCTCGAGCTTTTCCACTATTGTCTCCAACTTCTGCTCCTCTTCCTCCCACAGCACAGCTAGCCTGGTCTCCTCCTCCTCCTCTAAAAACCTGTGGAGCTGTTCGTGCTGATGCCTGATCTGCCTCTCCGTCTGCCAAGCTTGATTTTCAATGTGCTGGGCCATTCTATTCAACTTCATTCTGGCATTCACCAGATCCTTCAACTTCTTCAAGGGATTCAGAGTCTCCTGAAGTTGCTTCTTGTGCTGACACACGAGTTTGTCTATGGGTCTGAACCTGTGATTCGCGTGCATCTCAGAATCTCTGCAGATGAGACACACGGGCTGCTGGTGGTCCAGACAGAAGAGTTTCAGTGCTTCGTGGTGCAGACTGCAGTGAGCCTCTGAAGATCTCACCTGGGAGAAGGACTCGCACAGGTTTTTCAGAACCAGGTTACACATCGGATCATACCTTGATCTCTTCCTGCAAAATGGACACTTGCGGGCTTGTCTCTCCTCCCACGATCTGCTCACACACTCTCTGCAGATGCTGTGGCTACACAACAGAACCACTGGATCTCTGAAGATGTCATGGCAGACCGGACAACACATATCCCTTTCCACAGTCGACTCCATTGAGGCTGACGGACCTGAAAGTAAAGCAGAGAAAGTCCTTTCAATAATACAGTAGATCTACAGGACTGTATCAGTGCAAAATTGGATTTTACCACTGACTGTAAATAAAGATGGAAGACATGAGCAGGTAAGTTTCGAGCTAAAAAATGTTGAGGGTGAATTTGTAGCTTTGGGGCCCCCTAGTGGCCCATTTGAGTACCCTGCTTTACTTCAAATGACCTGGCTTGGAAAGATCACCAGGAATGTGCACAGAGTGACGTAAAGTGAAGCTTTAAGATTGCCGCTTTGCACCATGAGGTGCCCTTTTGGAATGCCTTTTTTTTAAAGGTAGTATAGATTTAAATTTGCCCCCATGGAGAAAACAATTGCAGATCAAATGTGTTTAATGTCCAATATCTATATGTTGACATCCAAATAATTCCTTGTGACCTGCTGTCTGAGCCCGAATACCCCTCCCCCCCTTCTGCTCCACGCACTGTGCACAGACCTCACAACAGCAGTTGCGGCCTGTTTCTCCTCTGCTTCAGGCAGAGTTTCAGGTTAGTGATTTAAGGCAGTGTGCTGGATTTTAACTTTTACCTATAAATGTCCTTTTGATCTGGCAAATGAAGAAAAAAGCTGTAGTCCAAAGATGCATATTTAGTATATTTATTATTCATTTTGGCTAAAAACAGAAAAGACAACACTATATTCAGGCAGTGTCACAGGAAGATCTCAGAGAAGAGAGCAGAGTTTAATATAGTGAGACAGAAACAGATAAGCATGGAATGCTGAGTTGGCAGTCTACAGAGCGTTCTGTGGGACGCAGAGCCTAAGTGTCTGTGGGTCTGACCTTGGAAACCAGATTTCATGGTGTTAAAAACATGATATACTGTGTTTGAGAGTACAATATCAGGAACAAAGTGCAATAATGAAGTTGTGGCAGACAACAAGGAGGCTCCACTCACACCCAGTGACTTGAGGAGAACAGAGGAGAGATGGGGAAACTTTATGTATGCGCATTGGCACCAAATGTCATTCATGTTATTGCTGGAGTTGAATAAAGTTCTGAACTGGCAGCTCTCGTGTCTCGTCACTTCATTCCTGCACACTGGTGACCTACGATGTTGATAATATTCAAAATGGAAGATGGCACAAGCTCCCCTTTGGGAACACTCACGCTAGGGATTCCCGCCAAGACCCTGGCCTCATTTGCCATAGCAGTCAAGCTCCCAGACTTCTGGCTTCATGATCCCACTGCCTGGTTCATCCACGTTGAGGCTCAGTTTGCCGTCCGTAGGATTTCTGCAGGCGACACGAGATACTATTATGTGGTGGCTTCGCTTGACCCGTGCTCCACTCAGTGCACCATGAGCCTACTCCGAGACCCCCCAGCCCGGGGGAAATACGGCACTCTCAAACAGCAGCTGTTGTGGCATGACACCCTCTCTGATGGGGAGAGAGCAGAGAAGCTCATCTCCCACTCAGAATTAGGCAACGGCTCAGCTGTGGAGTTAATGGAAAGGATGCTGGCTTTGCTGGGCACAGGTGACAGATCTTTTCTCTTCGCCCATCTCTTCCTCAGGAAACTGCCGGCTTGGGCAGACAATTTTGGCCAACTCACCGCTTCTGGCTGCCAGAGACTACTGTGTGCTGGCGGAAGAAGTGGACTGCATTATCCTGACGAATAGGAGTTTCAGTGTCCAGGCAATAACACTGGGACCTCCGGCAGAGTCCACGGAGGCTGTGGAGACGACAGCTCTGGACAGGATAGCCACTCGGAGGCGTCGGAACAGGACTGTTTGCTTCTACCATCAGCGTTTTGGCACCAACGTGCAGCGTTGCCTCCTGCCATGCCGTTTCAAGACGCCAGGAAACAAACCAGTCAGTGGTTGGTAGCAGCTACGACCGCTGGCAACAAGGAGAAGCTGCTTTTCCTCGAGGACACACAGTCCAGGAGACAGTTTTTGGTTGACTCTGGTTCCCAGAAGAGTCTTATTTTGCCGACTGGTGCTGATGGACTGGCAGAAGGCTGTGGCCCATCGTTAACCGCTGGTAATGGCACCCTTATCAAGACATTTGGAGAAAGGTCAGTGACTGTGTGTTTTCACGGACGCAACTACACGTGGGACTTTGTGGTAACTGCCTGCTCGGTTCCCATCATAGGTGCTGACTTTCTGTGTGCTTTTAGTCTCCTGGTAGAGTTGCTAATAGATGTTTAATTGATGCTGTTTCTTTTTCTTCACTGCCTTGTATAACTTGGGGAGCTGGACCACAAACACATGCTAATTTTTGTACCACATCTACAAACTCTTATGATTACCCCACGTAACTTTTGTTTGTATTACGCGACTATTTTTCCTGTTTGGTGCATTATTCCTGTGGGAATCCATGCCGCCCGTGGGAGCTGCCATCTTGGTAACGGGAGCTCAGTTTTTCGCCCATTGTGGTCGATGTAACACGTTTACTTAGTAATTTACACCGGTGAACCACATCTAAAAACTCTTATGACTATCCCACGTGAATTTCATTTGTATTACACAGCTATTTTTCCCGTTTCATGCAGTTTCAGTCATCATCACTGCTGCGATGACCAAACATGGCAGCATCCACCTTGGTGTGTGAGCTCAAAGCGGAAAAAGGAAGAATAATAATGAGGATTTCTTCTTCTTTGCTATATTCCATGTCAGCCATGATTCCTTCGGTGCGTGTCTGCCACCTTCTAAACTGTCAGATCAATAGAGATTAGTATTAATTGTTAGTATAGCCAGGGGACGTCAATAAGTTGACATGTGCAGTTGCTGCGCTGTGCCACTGGGAGCGTGCGACCCGTCCATTTAATCTGGGCAGTTAGAGGGTTAATGGCGTGGCTTAGACTTTTCAGACGGTGATGGACGTGGTGCTCCGTGGTTTACCGTTCGTGTTTGTCTACCTGGATGACGTTCTGGTGGCTAGCGCATCTGAGGAGGAGCACCTCTCTCATTTGAAGCAAATTTTCCATCGGCTGGAGGCACACAGACTGATAGT
The DNA here is from genome assembly GCA_020510985.1 of Pholidichthys leucotaenia. Taxonomy (NCBI): domain Eukaryota; kingdom Metazoa; phylum Chordata; class Actinopteri; order Cichliformes; family Pholidichthyidae; genus Pholidichthys; species Pholidichthys leucotaenia. The sequence continues at coordinate 21,869,276 of CM035837.1, forward strand.
TAATCCAGCAAAATGTCATTTTGGGTTGTCAGAGATTGATTTCTTGGTCCATCGCATCTCATCTGAGGGCTCGGTTCTGCTGCTGGATAAAGTGTGGGTGGTGTCGGATTTCCCATGTCCACAGACCATGAGAGCGCTGCAGGAGTTTTTGGGGATGGTTAATTTTTTACAACCGTTTCCTTCCCTGGGCAGCCCAGCTGCTACAACCACTTTACGACGTGGTCATGAAGAAGAAACACACAGATGGCATCGACTGGACCCCCGATCGGGTCAAGGCTTTTTCAGGCGCCAAAGCTGTGCTTGCCAATGCAGCTTTGCTGGCCCATCCATCCCCGTTGGCATGGATTGCGCTAACTACGGACGTGTCTGACATCATGGTCGGAGCAGTGGTGGAACAGGACATCTCCGATTCATGGCAACCTCTTGCCTTTTGCAGCAGCACACTGTGCGATAACGAGCGTAAGTACAGCACTTTTGACAGAGAGTTATTCGCTCTCTACCTTGCCACGCCCCATTTCCAGTTTTGGCTTGAGGGTCACGTATTTACCGCGTTTGCCGACCATAAACCGCTAACCTATGTGATGTCCGAAATCTTGGAACCATGGTCAGCACATCAGCAACGTCATCTAGCTGCAATATCGGAGTTCACTACTGACATTCTGCATGTGGCCGGCAAGCTCAATGTTGTGGCCGACTGTTTGTCGCGCGCTGGTCTCTCCAGTCTACTTGGGCACTGATTTTTCCACTATGGCTGCCGACCAACCAGGAGACGCGGACATTCTTGCGCTCCGTTCCGTGGATAAGGGCCTAAACTAGAGAGCAAGGTGGTACAAGAGGGTTGTTCCCCCTGCTTTGCGACATCTCCACTGGCCGTCCCCGCGTGGTTGTTCCAATCTTTTGGCGCCGCCGCATTTTTGAGTCCACTCACTCTCTCACGCACCCTGGTGTATGTGCTTCGGTTAAGCTGGTGGGATCCAAATTCGTTTGGCCCCGCTTGTGCAAGGATGTGAAGGAGTGGGCTGCAGCTTGCATTGTGTGCCAAGGGGTAAGGTTTAGAGGCACACCAGGGTCCTCCTTGAACCTTTCCGGATTCCGAGCAGGAAATTCGACCACGTCCACGTGGACTTAGTGGGCCCCCTTCCACTATTGCAAGGTTTCACGCACCTTTTGACGATAGTGGACCGCACCACGCATTGGCCAGAGACAGTCCCACTTGGCTTCCACCACTTCTGCCGACATAGCCAGTGCGTTTTTGTCATCTTGGGTCGTGCGTTTTGGTTCCCCATTGGACATCAGCTCCGATAGGGGTCCCAATCTCGTTTCTGAACTCTGGTCCACCATGGCTGAGAGCCTGGGGGTCAAAGTTCACCGTACCACCGCATATAATCCGCAGATTAATGGTTTGTGCGAAAGGTTCCAGCGGTCGCTGAAATCTGCGTTTAGGGTCTCGTTGACCGACGTGAATTGGGTTGACCGCCTCCCTTGGGTCCTACTTGGGTTACCCTCTGCGCCCAAGGAGGATCTTGCCGCTTCCCTGGCTGAGCTCGTTTTTGGTCGGCCATTGCAGATCCTGGGTGAATTTTTGCTGGAAGGTCTCTGACACTGACCCGTCCACTCAAATTTTTCCTAAGGTTGAGTCAGTTAGCGTTCCAGGGCTGATGCACCATTGTTTCCCCCACGCTTTTGTTCCAAAGTGTTTGGAGCATGCAAAGTTTGTTTTCATCAGACACAATGTCCACAGGACTCCGCTGTGTCCGCTTTACGACAGCCCTTTCAGGGTTTTGGAAACGGGTGCAAAACATTTTGTGTTGGATTTTAGGGGGCGCAGGGAAACTATTTGCATAGATAGGCTCATGCCCACTCATGTGTTGGCAGACGAGCAGGTGGTGCTGGCCCAGGCTCCCCGATGGGGACACCCGCCTGCGGTAGGTTCGCAGGTTGGTCTTTCCCCTACAGAGGACTTTTTGCCAAGACTGGAGACTGAGTTGTTTTCCTCCCCGCCTCATCCTGGGAATCCCTCGGCTGGCCCAGCCGCTCCACGACACAACTGTTATGGGCGATTGCTCAAGCCCGGGGTGGGTGCTGGACTAATAAGGCCCCTTCTGGGTGTTTGGGGGGGGGGGGGTGCTGTGTGGCGGACCACTAGGAGGCTCCATTCACACCCACTGACTTGGGGAGAAGAGAGGAGAGATGGGGAAACTTTTATGTATGCGCATTGGGCACCAAATGTCATTCATGTTATTGCTGGAGTTGAATAAAGTTCTGAACTGGCAGCTTTCGTGTCTCGTCACTTCATTCCTCCACAAAGTATAAAATAAGAAACCTTTCAAAGCAGCAACTACAGGTAATCCATATCTGTAGACATTCTCCTGTTTTAATTGCCCTAAGCTTTTGCATTTTGTGTCGCTGTTGTGAAAGTGCACACCGTAGGTGTGTTTGTCAGTTCTTTTACACAGAAGTTTGTAACTTTTTTCTCATCATTTTGCATTTTTTAACTTGGAAATTTGTAACTATTTTCATATTGACTTGAGACTTTGTTTGAAATTTGTGTGGGGAAAAAATGTAAATATGCATTAAAAAGCCAAAAATTTATAAGAAAAGAGTTGAAATTTTATCATAAACTGGTCACACTTTTATGAGGGAAAAACAGTAAATTTATGCAAATGATTAGCGAGAAAGGCATCCCAGATTGTCAGGCTCAAATGTAGAAGTAAAAAAAAAAAAAGGGGCAAACTCATGAATGGAAAAAGCTGCCAGTTTATGACTAAATAGAAATTTAGTTGGAAAGTAGTAAAAATTTAAAGAAATGGGGCAGATATTAATGGAAAATGTTCAAAATTGGAACAAATCGTGTTTTTTTTAATCCCACAGTGTAATGTGTCTCTGGGTAATGTAGTTTAGATGCCAAAGAGAAACTGATAAGGAGAACGAAAGTAAAACACTGAAGTTTGTAAGTCCCAACATGAAACGTGTTTTACTCCATGTCTGGTGAATCTTTAATGTTTAAATGGCAGCACCACTTCTGCCACTCCTGATTTCCTTGTTTGTGTGTGACATCACCAGTGGAGGCTGGAAAAGCTGGATTTAAAGAGCCCAGATTATGGTCAGTGTCCACATACTGACACAGCTCTCACAGGTGTTAATGACATGTCTGAGGTTGGTTTGGCCAAAACGCCTCAGGGTTTAATTACTGCAGTACCATTTTACATACGAGGAAGGACCTCTGCTCAAAACAGGCTTTTTTTTATGGCATACTGCTTTGAATGCTAATAAAACCATTTTTTTAGATTTCTGTTTTGATGGTAATGCCATGTGTCAGGCTAATGTTAGCTTTCAACTTCAGCTATCAGACTAAAATCCTAACAAATAAGGGCTGAATGTTCGTATTCATATTCCTCACCAACTACCATTTTGTAGTTGTAGTTTTATGTATAGCATTTGCTTTACATCTTAGGTGGGTGGTCTTGTGTTTTGCTTTCAACTTGAATCCTCTACCAGAGGCCTGAGAGTCTGAGCTTCCTCCGCAGTATCTCAGTTGTTCCTAAAGGTGGATTTGAAAGGTGGACCTTCCAAAAAGTTCAACTTTTGTCTTGGCAGTCCACAGAGTATTTTCCCAAAAGTTTTGGGGGATCAACAAGATGTTTTCTGGCAAAACTGAGACAAGCCTTTATGTTCTTTTTACTCAGCAGTGGGTTTCATCTTGGAACTCTGTCTTGCAGGCCATTTTTGCCCAGTCTCTTTCTTATGGTGGAGTCATGAACACTGACCTTAACTGAGGCAAGTGAGGCCTGCAGTTCTTTGGATGTTGTGGGGTCTTTTGTGACCTCTTGGATGAGTCATTGCTGCACCCTTGGGGTAATTTTGGTCAGCCGGCCACTCCTGGGAAGGTTCACCACTGTTCCATGTTTTCGCCATTTTTGGAAAATGGCTCTCACTGTAGTTCACTGGAGTCCCAAAGCTTTAGAAATGGCTTTATAACCTTTTCCAGACTGATAGATTTCAATTACTTTCTCATTTGTTCCTGAATTTCTTTGGATCGCAGCATGATGTCTAGCTATTGCGGATCTTTTGGTCTACTTCACTCCTTTTTCTTCTTCTCTCGGTTACTGGCGGATAGCAAACAACTGAAAGGTGCATACCGCCACCTACTGTACAAGAGTGTGTAACATTATGTCATCTGAGCCCGACCCTTAAATTCTATGACTTAATCCTGTGTTATTTAAAAAAGAAAAAAGAGCCCTCCTCATGATTCTTATTGCCTCTCCATCTCCATCTGTTCCCAGAATCCCAGTTAAATCCCATTCCCTACCGGCTTCTCAAACTTCATTTTCCATTATCTGTCTTTCATTTCCGTATTTGTGACAGTGTAATAAGATGTGCTCGACATTTTCTTTTACTCCACATTTGTCACTTTCGTGTTTCCCCATGGTGAATAAAGTGACATTTAAACGTGTGTGATCTAGTTTGAATCTTGCCATAATGATGTCTTCCCTCCTTTTGGTTGTCATGAAATTCTTTATTGCAATAGATTTTTGTATTTTGTAATATGATCTACCTTTATGATCTTTATCCCAGCTTTTTTGCCATAGCTCACTTCCTTTTTTTCTTGATTACTGCTTTCCCTTCACCTTTTCCAAGAGACAATGGTATAGTTATTTCTTTTCCAAGAGCACTTTTTGCTAATTTGTCTGCACAGTCATTCCCTTTCGACCCTACATGTGCAGGAACCCAACAAAACTGAACTTCTCCACCACCCCTGTGTACCCTAAATAAACTGTGATATAGCTCAATCATCAGGTCTTCCCTTGTAGATTTTAGTGCCTGTATGGTTTTTAGCGCTGCAAGTGAGTCCGTACAAACCACGGACTCACAGGTCAGACAGGACCTCCTCCACCCACTGCAAAGCAATAATAATTGCCACCATCTCTGCTGTAAACACGGATGTATTGTTGGAGTCTGCTTAAAAAGTCAACTAAATGTGTCAGATCAGAGAAGCCTCTGTGATGCTGTCACTGATGATGTCACAAGGGCATTCAAAGAACTGAAATGGAATGTTAGCTGTAGCATCATCTTGCTTTGGCTCATCAATAAAATAGACTTTGCATCTTAAAGACATTGTTTCACCCAGGAAAAGGCCAGTCAGGAATTGATTTTTCATCCCAGGACCACTGTGAAGAACACATTCCTTTGTAAAGAGGTACAAAAGATAAGGATTCCATCTTGTGCAAGGAACGGATTAACTTACATCATAAATAAACTGGAAACTTCCCCAACTAAGACATGTTTATTGGTTATCAGTTATCTGACATTTACCAGGCATCTCATACACTTTAAATGCATTTCCTAAGGCCTAGGATTATCCACAGCTCGACACTACCCCTTGTGGACATCTCTGGAGTAGACGCTCACTTTTGACTGTACACTGATGAACTGAAATTAACCTCTTGCACTCTGGTGTACCGCGGGTGGGCACGTCTCTGCGTCCTAGAGCGCACGAGGGCGCACGAGGGCGCACGAGGGCACTGCGTCCTAGAGCGCACTGAAAAAAAAGCTGCATTTCCGTTCTTCCACTACAGACACAGCCGCGAACAGAAAGCCAAAGGAGTGCTTTGATTGGTTTAGATGTGATTGACCTCTCATTCGACTAATAAGAGCCTTGAATTGGGTTTCCGAAACCTTGAAGGACCAATGACTGAAAACCTAGCAAGAAGGACCCGCCTACCAACGGCTGCAAATGCAGCGAGCCAATTGAAGCACAGAAGTTCGAAAGCTGTTTTGTGTAAGGCTGGGTGAAGAGAAACTGACTGCTGCAGCAGATGAAAAAAGGACCCGCAGGAAGAACCGCCACAGACCCAGCAGCATGGAGACCACCCACAAGTGTGACCTGTGTGACAGGGACTGCCATTCGCGCATCGGTCTGTTCAGCCACAGGCGGTGCTGTCCCAGCAGAGTAGATGTTTAGGATTCTCTTCCATGGTCATCATAGACCGTCCACATGCTGTTGTGGACAGGTAAGTGTTATAAGCTAAATTATTCTTTATCCCTGAAAATTGTAATCAAAAATGACTTTTGACCGATCGGTAAATTACAACTGTGCGTAGTAGACCGCAGCGCACGAAGTCCGAAGTCTGTGCGCCGCGGTGGGGGGGGGGGGGCTGTGGGGACCGCGGGGACCGCAGGGACTGTGCGCTGCGGGCGCCACATCGCCACATGACTGTTCCGTCATGTAGCGATGGCCGATGTCTGTCCTCTGTAGTGGGGGGGGGGGAGTTGTTATCTTCTACATTACAAATATTTTAGAATAATTTTTAGTGCACTGTAGGTTATTTTTCTTGTAAAAAAAACAGCCACACATTTTTTACGTGGCATGCTTCTTTGTGTGTGGGGGCTTGTTTGTTCATTCATTCATGAATGAATGAATAAACAACCACCCCCCCACACACACACACACAGCCCTGAGTGTCACCTTTCATTAGAGCCCAAGATGAAGCTTCTATATTGAATCATTCAAAAGTTACAGACGTTTTTCCAAACTGTGCCATTTGGCACAATTTGGCACAGTTCAAAAACGCCTGGGAACAACCTAAGAAAAAAGCTGTGTAATATATTCATTTTTTTTATGGTATTGTTACAAAATTTTGACCTCAGCTGGATAACACTTGGTTCTACATTTCTGTTGCATTCTCCAGCCTGGATCTGAAGCTGTGTGTTATTTGCAAGCATTTGTATCCAAAAAAACACCCAGGCGAAATTTATTTTCTTCAAGTTCAGTATGTTTAGATGACTGTTACTCAGTGGCAGGAGCACTTAGAGAGATTATGACTGTTTTGCCAAAAAATTCAAAGTGTTTTCTTTTAAATGAGACAAACCCCATGAAGATGCTGCAAAGGGTTGAAGAACAGCTTTTGATTTACTTTGGGTATGTTATTTTTTGGCATTTTTAGGGAAATTGACCAGAGTGCAAGGGGTTAACTCTCTTCAAGTTTCATTTCTCAGGACAATTCTAAGGACACTATTTGTTGAAGATCACGGCCTCTGTGGGACTCTGATATTCTATGGACAATCAATAATGGGTTTGAAAGAATATAGTAATCCTTGATTTTAAAATATGTGCATGTTAAAATGTTTAAATGGATGTTTATTCTTGCATGTTATAAAACGTGTAAAATGTAAAAAATGTAAAAGCACTAGTTATAAAGTTGCATGAATCACTGAAGTAGAATACATTTTACACAAAAGTATATTGATGAATTTTCAGTATTGAGATGTGTGGATCAGGTTGCCAAAAAGTTTCCTCAAATCATATGACTGGGGTCTGCCAGTTTCTGCTTAGCAACAGCTCTCTCAATATTATTGGTTGTTACAGACAAAGGACTGTTTATTCATTGGACTAAAGTTTATAAAACCCGCCCATGAAAGAAGACTATTGGTTTAGGCTTATGTCAATCATCCTAACCGCGCAAAAGTGGTCTGAGTTATAAAGAGGGGAGACATCCTCCTTCAGGTCAGAGCAGTTCAGAGTTTTTGTCCATTCAGTCTTGCTATTGTCTTGAGAAAGTCTGTGTTTTAATGTTTTTATTTAAACATCTGGGAATTAATTATTTCTTTCCTGAGCTCAAATCTTGATATGGAGTGAAACTCCATGTTTACAGGCGTTCCTGTTTTTCTAACTTTTTATCCTTTTAAACTTTCTTTAAATCCACCATGTGTTTTTCAAAGGACTGACCATTCGTTCACACTGGAAGCTATTTCAGCCAACTCTACGTGTGCTCAAGTTTAATCTGATCTCTCTAAAATTCTGCTAATCGGATCAGATTATTTCATTATATTCCAAGTTTATCCAGACCCTGGAAGAAAGCCGCTTGCCAACGAAGAAGAAGAAGCCTCATCTCGCCATTACCGCGGCACTAAAGAAACCACCATCGCCATCTGTGTTGTGACCTAAGCTCCAACTATTATCGCAATCAAAATCTCATCTTGTGACTGTGGACTTTGAAAACTGCTGTACCTTGTCTGAATATCTACTGGCAAGATATTCTGGTTTTGGTGCCATCTGCAAATAAAGCTTCAGGAGAAGTCTCCACAACAGGACTTCAACCCGGATTCACGTGAGCCATATTCCTTATTCCATCTGCTGAATGACTTGTCCAAAGTTTGGAAATAATTCAAAATCTGATCAGATGCAGAATTAAAGAGGATTAATACTCTCTTTTCATTAAAATTACATTTTTACTTTCTTAAGAGTAGTCCAGAATTTTTCATATAATTAGTTAATTTTCTCCATAAATTTGCATCCAGTATTATTCATAATTTTTCATTTCAACTCTTCCAAATTCAGGCTAAATATAGATGTGCTCACATTGTTACTCTATCCTCAGTTACAAATTTAATGTGATGGCTCAGTGTTGATCATTTCACCTGTTTACAAGTTATTTGAATGTAAGATCATTTAATCAGAGTTCATTTAATAAATCTATAAAATGAGAGAAGTTGTTGGGAATTTATTCCATTCTGAGTCTGTCTTTGAAGCCCCAGTACCGAATTCATTAATATTTTGAGACTGATTGATTGATTTAATTAATTGATGATTAAACAGGTATACAGTGGAATTAATTAATAAATTGTTCACAAGAGAGTGAGCTGGTGCCCCAATGAGTGATAGATATTGTTTTCTGGTGTGTATGGGTGAACTGGGAGGTAAATTCCCATTCCCGCATACCCTTCCAAGTTCAAATTAAATAAACTTTATACCTGATCATAATTATAAATCAAATATTGCTACATTACTATTCAAAGCAACAGTAACCATGGTGACCAGGCTTATGATTCATTTACAGACATTTACATACAAATTTAAATGTTTACAAAAGTCTAATATCAAATGGGCAATAATTCAAAAAGTTTATATCTGATATGCAAGACAAACCCCAGGTAATTTGTATACAGGAAACATGGCTAAAACCTCAGTTGGATTTTGTCATTCAAGGATACACATCAATAAGGAACGACAGGGAAATTGGTAGAGGAGGGGGTGTAGCAACTTTTGTGCATAATGGAACAAATTACAAAATAATGGAAATAGGGATGTCACCATGGGGTGAGACGCCGGCTCGGCGCTCAGCCCATGCTCCTTCTCATCCCTGCCTCTCATCGGGCAGCGTCTCAGCTGGCTCCCAGCTGTCAGTGTCACGGGACAGCTGGGGCCAATTAATCCTCATCAGCTGGGGCGCTGCTAATGAGGATAAAGAGGAGCAGCCTCGATCACTCGGGGCTGCGACATAAGCACTGCTAGGCTGGAGCCCCTTCGTCTGGTGCCAGCCCCTGCCTCATCTTCAGCATTACTCGTAAGTGTCTTCCCATAAGGAGTATTGTGCCTTTGTACCCCCATGTCTGGTGCTAGCCTGCTACTTGCCTTACTGTATCACTTGGGAGTACCATCTTGTATGAGTGACCTGTGTATTGGAGTCCTTTGCCCAGTGCCAGCTCTCTGGCTGCTTAACCCGTGAGTGTTACCTGCTGTGAGTTCTCTCGCTGTGTACCCCTACGCCCGGTGCCAACTGTTAACTCTGCTGCTGTACTGCCCATGAGTGTTAATGTGTATGAGCATCTGTGCTTTCCTCATCCCTTACCCCTGTCACCAATAAACATCATAACTCACTGGCTCGTCCCTGGCTCTCATTGTGTGGCTCCCCAGAGCCACACGTGACAAGGGAAAGAACAGGAATCAATAATGGTAAAAATATGGGCAGTAAAAGACAAAATTACAATTATTAATTACTATAATCCATGTAAACAGATTGACAGCTGACGCTTTGAACACTGTAAATAGACAAACACAGGGTAAGGTGGTTTGGTGTGGAGATTTTAATGCACATGAAACACTGGGGTAGCAGGAATATAGATGTAAATGGCACAGTAATTGACGATTTTTTAGAGGACGGGGACTTAATATGCATGAATGATGGGAAAGGTACTAGATTTAGCAGTAATCTAGTCACAAAGTGTGTTAGATCTAACTTTGGTTTCAAATGCGATTGCAGGAATCACATCTTGGGAGGTGTTAAGTCGGTCAGCTAATGGGAGTGATCATTACGGTACCCAATAAGAGTTAAAATTGGTCTAGAAGTGGGAGAAGAAGGGATGCAGTCTGGCACAAGATGGAAATTGGATAAGGCAGCTTGAGATAAATTTAAATATCTGTGTAAGACTAGATGTGAGCAGCTAAACAGTGGGGACATTTTTGATAGGGAGGAATTTAGTAAAAAGTGTCAGTGCGATTATAAGAGTCTGCAAATCAAACAATACCAAAAAGTACAGGTTATAGAAAACAAAAGAATCTTCCTTGGTGGGATGATAATTGTAATAAAGCTATTAAAAATAGAAATAGGGCATTCAGACAAGTGAAAAAGCACCATACTTTGGAAGCAGTGACTGAGTACAAACAGTGTCAGGCAATCGTCCAGAAAACAAAACAGCTAAGTGTTTATTTTGGAGACAGTATAATACTATAAGAAGAGAAACACAGCTATCAGATATTTGGGGAATGATTAAGAAAATGAGTGTTATTAGAAGAGAGTACAAAATACCAGTGCTAGACAGTAATGGGGAAATAGCTGAATCAGAATCAGAATCAGAATCAGAATCAGAATCAGGTTTATTGCCATTGTTCATGTAGTACACAAACTAGGAATTTGTCTCGGTACAATGCTGCAACATTAAACATGATAAGATAAAAGAAATAAACTATACATGTAATAAAGTGTAGGATAAGATTAAGTGATACTGGTCAACAGTTAAAATATATTAGCCAGCAGCAGATACTGTGGAGAACTATATAGTGCAGTCGGTAATGCAGGAAGAAAACAGTGATGATTGACATGAGTCTGGTTGAGCTGCTGTACATGGTGCACGAGAGTCAATAAGTCACTTAGTGTTCAGCAGTCTGATGGCAGAGGGGAAGAAGCTGTTCATGTGACGGGAGGTTTTAGTCTGGATGGACCGAAGTCTTCTTCCAGAGGGGAGGGGGGCAAACAGTACGTGACCAGGGTGTGAGGGATCGGCTATGATCCGGCCAGCACGCCTCCGGGTCCTGGAGATGTACAGATCCAGGAGAGATGGGAGCTTGCAGCCGATCACCTTCTCAGCAGTGCGCACGACGCGCTGCAGCCTTAGTCTGTCCCTGGCAGTGGCTCCTGCGTACCACACGGTTATGGAGGTGGTGAGGATGGACTCGATGATGGCTGTGTAGAACTGCACTAACATCTTGGTGGGTAGCTTGAGCTTCCTCAGCTGCCGCAGGAAGAACATCCTCTGCTGGGCTTTTTTGATGAGTGAGCTGATGGTCGGCTCCCATTTGAGGTCCCTGGTGATGGTAGTGCCTAGGAAGCGGAAGGAATCAGCAGTGGTGATGGGAGAGCCTGAGAGGGTGAGGGGGGGCAGAGGAGTAGTGACTTTCCTGAAGTCTACAATCATCTCCACTGTCTTCAGAGCGTTCAGCTGCAGGTTGTTATTGCTGCACCAGGACGCCAGCTGGGCCACCTCTCTCCTGTAGGCGGACTCGTCGCCGTTGGAGATGAGCCCGATGAGGGTGGTGTCGTCCGCAAACTTGATCAACTTGACAGACTGGTGGCTGGAGGTGCAGGAGTTGGTGTAAAGGGAGAAGAGTAAGGGGGAAAGTACACAGCCCTGGGGTGATCCGGTGCTGATGCTAGTATAGTCTGAGACAGTTTTCCCAGCCGCACATGCTGCCTCCGGTCCGTCAGGAAGTCGATGATCCACCTGCAGAGGGAGTCAGGCACGTTGAGCAGGGACAGCTTGTCCCGGAGCAGAGCGGGGCGGATGGTGTTGAATGCGGAGCTGAAGTCCACAAACAGTATCCTGGCGTAGGTTCCCGGGGAGTCCAGGTGCTGCAGGATGGAGTGGAGGGCCAGGTTGACTGCGTCGTCTACAGACCTGTTGGCTCGGTAGGCAAACTGCTACCGGCAGCTATAAACAGCTATTACTAATATAGACAAAGAAGAGCTTTTGGCACAAACTTTAGTGAAGATTCATAGTTTACAAAACTTACCAAACACAATCAGACAAAGCAGGGAAAGCACTTTATCCAAACACTCACATGTAAACATAAGGAAGAATACTTCAAGGGGCATGATAGACTTGGCATTCACTACCAGAATTGAAAAGGGCTATTTTGAAATCGAAGCAGTCTTCACCAGGGAAGGATGGCGTATGTTGTAAGATGTTTTCGCACATGGAGCAGAGTGCACTTCAAACAATATTAAATGAATCTTTGAATGATTGAATGAATCTTTATTTATTTATTTTGGATAGTACAGGTTAATACAGGGATGGGCAATCATGTGCCATGGAGGGCCATTCCACTGCAGGTTTTCTGTTCCACCAAGTTTCTTCAGCAGGTGTTTTCTCTTATCAGCTTCAAGGATTACTAATCAATGAAAACACCTGCTGAAGGGACTGGATGGAACAGAAAACCTGCAGTGGAATGGCCCTCACTGCCCACCCCTGGGTTAATAGGAACTGAATAACATAACAAAGGGGGAAAGAAAATCAAGGTCAAATTAGACAATAACTCCTCTGATTATACAATTCAACATAAGTTATCCGAAATGGGTGATGGCTGAAGCCGCAGCTTATATTGCCCACCCATATTCCATCCAAGAATTCAAAAGAAAAAAAGAAAAAACAAGACAAGAGTGATTACAATTCAAAAAAATGAAGCTAAGACTAAGTGTGACAGAAAAAAACTAAGCTACAACACAACACACGGTTGGGCTGCACGGTGGCGCAGTGGTTAGCACTGTGGCAGCACAGTTTACCCTCGGCCGGGGGATCATGGGGACCGTGGGTTCGATCCCAGCCCCCGGCCAACAGTGATCTGTGCAGAGTTTGCATGTTCTCCCCGTGTTACGTGGGTTTACTCCAGGATTTCTCCGGTTTCCTCCCACTTGCCAAAAACATGCAGGTTAGGGATACGGGGCACTTGCGCATGCAGCGACCAGCAGCTGGTAGCTGTCACCAGACTGCAAAACAAATCTACCTACGGGTACAAATAAGTAACAAAAAAAAAAAAACACAGGCTGGATATGACAATCCTTATGTGATTTTTACATGTCATCTTGTATATACGTTTGGAGTAGTTCTTCCTTTAGTTTTAGCTTAAATTGTCCAAGCGTTGTACATGATTTTAATTCAGGTCCAAAATCGTTCCATAATCTGACTCCTTGCACTGAAACACAGTGTTGCTTGGTGGTAGTTCTCACTGTAGGTTTTTGAAATATACATGTTCCTCTAAAATGATATTGTTTCTCTCTTGTTTGGAACAACTTTTGGATATTTGCGGGCAGTGATAGATTATTAACTTTAAACATTATTATTGCAGTTTTAAAGTCAACCAGATCTTTCAACTTGAGAGCTTTTAATTTAAGAAAAAGTGGGTTTGTTGGTTCCCTGTAAGCTGCTTTGTTTATTATTCTAATAGCTCTCTTCTGAAGCATAAAGAGTGGATATATGTTTGTTTTATATGTATTTCTCCATACTTCATTACAATATGTCATGTATGGGAGTATTAATGAATGATACAAGGTATATAGTGTGGGTTGATTCAGCAAATATTTCACTCTGTGTAATATTGCAATTGATTTGGATATTTTACCTTTAATATAATTAATATGTGACTTCCAACACAGTTTATTATCAATTATTACTCCAAGAAATTTAGTTTCAGATACCCTTTCAATCTCTACACCATTTACACTGAGTTTAGATACTGAGTTGTTGTGATGGTTAAGATAAGATAAGCCTTTATTAGTCCCACAACGGGGAAATTCCGGGATTGCAACAGCACAGGGATAGCAACACTCAGAGCAACAATCAGAAGGCAAGAAAAAAAAAAAAAAAAAAAAAAACAAGCAAGCAAGAGCAGCTAATATACATATGTACATATTACTATAAAATATATATATACACACACACACACAGACACACAGTGCAGAGCATTGTAGCTGGATGGAATAAATATATGAATATATGAACACACAGTGCAGAGCATTGCAGCTAGATGGAATAAATATGCAAGTATATAAACACACACAGTGCGGAGCAATGTAGCTAGATGGAATAATATGTAGATATATAAAAACACAGTGCGGAGCATTGTAGCTAGATGGAATAAATATATAGATATATAAATATAAACACACCCAGTGCTGAGCATTGTAGCTAGATGGAATAAATATGTAAATATATGAACACACACAGTGCAGAGCATTGTTGCTAGGTGGGATGAAACAGCATAACCGTCTATTTAGTTATCCTACATGGTATGATTATGTGCCCATACATTTTCTCACCCTCCATAGCGACCGGTATGTTCCTAGTTGTATGCCGGAGAGGACCATTGTGTAAGTCTATTGCATCTTTTGCATTCAAAAAAAACTATTAGTTTGTTACGTCTTTTTGCTATCTCTGCGAGCAGCCCTGCTTAGGTTGTACAGTCTGACAGCCGTTGGTAGGAAGGACCTACGAAACCTCTCGGTTGTGCACCTGGGATGATGTAGTCTGCTGCTAAATGAGCTCCTCAGTGCATCCAGTATGTCCTGCATAGGGTAGAACTCGGACTCCAGCAGAGATGACAGTTTAGCCACCGTCCTTCTCTCTCCTATCTCCTCCATTGGATCAAGGCGCTGCCCCAGGACAGAGCTAGCTTTCTTAATCAGTTTGTTCAGTCTCTTCCTATCGGCTGCAGTAATGCCACTGCCCCAGCAGACCACTCCAAAAGTGATGGCTGATGCCACCACCGTGTCATAGAATGTCTTCAGCAGCGCCCCTTGTACACCAAAAGACCTGAGTCTCCTCAGCAGGAACAGCCTGCGCTGTCCCTTCTTGTAGAGTGCGTCAGTATTGTGTGACCAGTCTAGTTTATTGTTCAGATGAATACCCAGGTACTTATAGGATGTCACCATCTCGATGTCTGTTCCCTGTACATTTACTGGTGCTGTGAGGGGCTGCCCATGCCTGCGGCAGTCCACCACCAGCTCCTTAGTTTTCCTCGCGTTGATCTGGAGGCAGTTCCGATGGCACCAGTCCACAAAGTCCTGGATAAGCCCTCTGTACTCAGCTTCATCTCCGCTGGAGATGAGACCAACGATCGCAGAGTCATCAGAGAACTTCTGTAGATGGCAATGTGTTGTGTTGTGTGAGAAGTCCGCAGTATAAAGAGTGAACAGGAAGGGAGCCAGCACCGTTCCCTGGGGGGCCCCCGTGCTACTGATGATCGTGTCGGAAACACAGTCCCGGGTTCTCACAAACTGAGGCCGGTTCGTGAGGTAGTCCAGGATCCATGATGACAGGTGCTGGTCCACCCCTGCGCGCAGCAGCTTGTCCTTCAGGATCATCGGTTGGATGGTGTTGAAAGCACTGGAGAAGTCAAAGAACATGATCCTCACCATATTCCCGGGCTTCTCCAGGTGGGACAGTGAACGGTGAAGGAGGAAGATCACCGCATCCTCCACCCCAATGCCATGCTGGTAGGCGAACTGGAGTGGATCCATCGCTGGTTCCACCAGGGGGCGGAGATGAGCAAGGAGCAGTCTCTCCAGGGTCTTCATCAAGTGGGACGTCAAGGCCACCGGTCTGAAGCTGTTCAGGTCTTTGGGGTGGGAAGTTTTTGGTACAGGTACCACACAAGATGTTTTCCACAGCTGTGGTACCCTCCCCAGTTTCAGGCTCATGTTGAAGATATACGTCACAATCCCACACAGCTGGTCTGCACAGGACTTGAGGAGCTTTGCGCTGATGCCGTCCGGACCCGACGCCTTCCTCGCCTCGGTTGTTAAAAACTATAAATTTTGTCTTACTTAAATTGAACGTTAATTTGTTTGAATCAAGCCACAGTTTAAGCTTTCCTAATTCCTTTCCGAGTGTATCCAGAAGTTGTTCCAAATTGTTTCCACTGCATAATATACTGAACTGCAAAAGAAACGTTGCACTTTTCAAATTTATATCTTTTACACATGATATTGAAATTTGATACGTAAATTCACATTTTATGCTTTTTTTAACATCACAGATATGGCATTGACCGTCCATAACACATCATCATAACAAAATGTGATTTCTGTGTAGGATTAAAACTCATATCCTTTCCGTGAACATGGTAGTGCTCTCGAACGCAGCTTTTTGAAAAGCATGATGCACGTGCACATCCTCTATCCAGTGGGTATAAAAGGGACCCAAAACCTTCATCCTGTCATTCGTTTCCTGAGCGCTGTCACCATGCCACGTCTGACTCGAAATCAGAGGGAACAAGCCATCGGACGTCTTCATGCTGGTCAACGTCCTAGAGTCATTGCCAACGACTTCAACTGCAGAGTTTGGACAGTAGAGAGACTGCGGGAGCGATACAATGCAACCAACAGCACTGACGATCGTCAGCGCAGTGGTCGTCCCAGGGTGACAACAGCACGTCAAGATCGCCATCTTCACCGGGACCACTTGCAGGATCGCTTCCGCAGAGCAACAGAATCAGCTTGACAGACTATTGGCACACACAACAGACCAATTTCTGCAGCAACTGTTCGTCATCGGCTGAGAAGTTTCAACTTGTCCTGTCGGCGTCCTGCTCGGGGCCCTATCCTCACCGTTCGACATCGTCGGGAACGTCTCCTGTGGGCCCAACAACGTCAGAACTGGTGCTATCAGCAGTGGGGGACTGTCATCTTCTCCGACGAGAGTCGTTATTGCATATCTGTGGCTGATGGCAGAGCTAGAGTTTGGAGAAGAATGGGCGAACGTTACACTGATGCATGTCACATGGAGAGGGACGCATGGGGAGGACCAAGCATCATGGTTTGGGGTGGCATTGGACTGAACCACACACTTGGACCCCAAGTCTTCCAGAATATTGGTCCAGGTCGAGGCAACGGAGTGACTGCTGTTCGCTACATCGATCAGGTGTTAAGACCCCACGTTGTGCCACATTTTGCTCGTCATCCCAACCACGTGTTTCAACAGGACAATGCACGTGCTCACACTGCCAGATTAACGAGAGACTTCCTCCAACAACACAACATCCGCACACTGCCATGGCCTGCTCTAAGCCCGGATCTAAACCCGATAGAGCACCTCTGGGACAAAATTCAGAGAAGGCTGAATGACATTCGACCAAGGCCCACAACTGCTGCAGAACTCGCCGCAGCCTTTCAAAGAGTGTGGAATGCTGTCCCGATGGCCTTCATCAACCGTTTGATACACTCCATGTACAGGCGTTGCATGGTGGTTATCAATGCTAATGGTGGACACACACGCTACTGACTTTAACCCTGAAGGTCAAAGACATGACTTCATCATGTGGCACCACGTGACCTCAAACTTGTTCAAGGAGTACTTGTTAATCAAAACAAAGCAAAACAGTTTCTCAATTGCCACTCTTGAATAAAGAATATGTTTCATTGTAAATAAAACAGTTTCAAACACATACATGTGCGACGTTTCTTTTAGTGTCATCGGCAAACAATATTAAATCCATTTTTTCTGAAACTTAACATATATCATTTATATACATATTGAATAATAATGGCCCCAAAACTGAACCCTGTGGGACTCCACAAGTAACCTTCAATAACTGTGAGTTTTTGTTACCAACACATACATACTGATATCTATTCTTTAAGTAACTACTTAACCAGCACAGTGTTACCCCTCTAATAAGATAAGATAAGATAAGATAAGCCTTTATTAGTCCCACAACGGGGAAATTCCAGGATTGCAACAGCACAGGGATAGCAACACTCAGAGCAACAATCAGAAGGCAAGAAAAAAAACAAGCAAGCAAGAGCAGCTAATATACATATGTACATATTACTATAAAATATATATATACACACACACACAGACACACTGTGCAGAGCATTGTAGCTAGATGGAATAAATATGTAAATATATAAACACCCACAGTATGGAGCATTGCAGCTAGGTGGAATAAATATGTAAGTATATAAACACACACAGTGCGGAGCAATGTAGCTAGATGGAATAATATGTAGATATATAAAAACACAGTGCGGAGCATTGTAGCTAGATGGAATAAATATATAGATATATAAATATAAACACACCCAGTGCTGAGCATTGTAGCTAGATGGAATAAATATGTAAATATATAAACACACACAGTGCAGAGCATTGTTGCTAGATGGGATAAAACAGCATAACCATCTACTTAGTTATCCTACATGGTATGATTATGTGCCCATACATATTCTCACCCTCCATAGCGACCGGTATTTTCCTAGTTGTATGCCGGAGGGGACCATTGTGTAAGTCTATTGCATCTTTTGCATTCAAAAAACTATTAGTTTGTTACGTCT
Organism: Pholidichthys leucotaenia; assembly: GCA_020510985.1. Classification (NCBI taxonomy): domain Eukaryota; kingdom Metazoa; phylum Chordata; class Actinopteri; order Cichliformes; family Pholidichthyidae; genus Pholidichthys; species Pholidichthys leucotaenia. Next base: position 21,887,662 of record CM035837.1, read on the forward strand.
TTTTGCTATCTCTGCGAGCAGCCCTGCTTAGGTTGTACAGTCTGACAGCCGTTGGTAGGAAGGACCTATGAAACCTCTCGGTTGTGCACCTGGGATGATGTAGTCTGCTGCTAAATGAGCTCCTCAGTGCATTCAGTATGTCCTGCATAGGGTGGAACTCGGACTCCAGCAGAGATGACAGTTTAGCCACCGTCCTTCTCTCTCCTATCTCCTCCACCGGATCAAGGCGCTGCCCCAGGACAGAGCTAGCTTTCTTAATCAGTTTGTTCAGTCTCTTCCTATCGGCTACAGTAATGCCACTGCCCCAGCAGACCACTCCAAAAGTGATGGCTGATGCCACCACCGTGTCATAGAATGTCTTCAGCAGCGCCCCTTGTACACCAAAAGACCTGAGTCTCCTCAGCAGGAACAGCCTGCGCTGTCCCTTCTTGTAGAGTGCGTCAGTATTGTGTGACCAGTCTAGTTTATTGTTCAGATGAACACCCAGGTACTTATAGGATGTCACCATCTCGATGTCTGTTCCCTGTATATTTACTGGTGCTGTGAGGGGCTGCCCATGCCTGCGGCAGTCCACCACCAGCTCCTTAGTTTTCCTTGCGTTGATCTGGAGGCAGTTCCGATGGCACCAGTCTACGAAGTCCTGGATAAGCCCTCTGTACTCAGCTTCATCTCCATTGGAGATGAGGCCAACGATCGCAGAGTCATCAGAGAACTTCTGTAGATGGCAGTGTGTTGTGTTGTGTGAGAAGTCCGCAGTATAAAGAGTGAACAGGAAGGGAGCCAGCACCGTTCCCTGGGGGGCCCCCGTGCTACTGATGATCGTGTCGGACACACAGTCCCGGGTTCTCACAAACTGAGGCCGGTTCGTGAGGTAGTCCAGGATCCATGATGACAGGTGCTGGTCCACCCCTGCGCGCAGCAGCTTGTCCTTCAGGATCATCTGTTGGATGGTGTTGAAAGCACTGGAGAAGTCAAAGAACATGATCCTCACCATATTCCCGGGCTTCTCCAGGTGGGACAGAGAACGGTGAAGGAGGAAGATCACCGCATCCTCCACCCCAATGCCATGCTGGTAGGCGAACTACCAGCATGGCATACCACAATTTTGTAGTTTCTTTAATAATAAATTATGATCCACTGTATCAAATGCTTTTTTAAGATCCAGGAATACTCCAACTGAATACTCTTTATTTTCAACGGCAGTTGACATTTTTTCCATAAATTCCATTAGAGCAAATGCAGTTGTCCTCTTGTGTCTGAACCCATATTGCTGCTCACACAATAAATTATTCTTCAGTATGAAGTTGTCAATTCTCTCATAGAATATTTTTTCAAGTATCTTGGAAAATTGCGGCAATAGTGAAATTGGTCTATAGTTTGAGAGTTCCCCTCTGTCACCTGTCTTGTATATCGGAATTACTTTAGCTATTTTCATTGCATTGGGAAATATACTTGTTTGGAGAGGCAGGTTACAGATATAAGTCAGTGGTTTCACTAAGCATGCAATAATAGTTTTGACTAAGAGCATGTCAATACCATCACAGTCCGTAGATGTTTTACTTTTAAACGATTTAACAATTTCAATGACCTCTCTCTCGTCTGTGTTCTTTATGAAAATGGAGTCTTTTATAGCAGTGTTATTGCATATTGTATCACCTGTAGGTGCCGTAATGGGTATTTCTCGAGCCAAATTAGGACCAATGTTAACAAAAAAGTTATTAAATTCATCTGCAGGTGAAGCTGCATTCACACTCTGAGTCGTTTTATTATTTTTTTGAAAAATCGGTTGGGTAGCTTGTATTTCTGCTTTTATTTCCAAGAATACTGTTAAGTATTGTCCATGTATTTTTACTATTGTCTCTGTTTTTCTCCAGTTCTTTACTGTAATAGTCTCTCTTACTACATCTTATTATATATGTTAACTTATTTTTGTATGTTTTATACCGCTGCTCTGCTTCTTTTGTCCTTTTCTTTAGGAAAGCTTTATATAATTTATTTTTCTTTTTACACACCTTTTGTAATCCTTTGGTTAACCATGGCTTATCGGCAAATTTATGTTTAAGCTTTTTTTTTTTACTAATGGACAGTCTTTTTTCATAAAGAGTGGTTACAATGTTTATAAATGTGTCATAGGCTTCATTTACATCTGATACATAGACTTCTGTCCAGTCTTGCTTCAGCAAGTCCTCTTTAAAAGAACTGATTGCATTTGGTGATTTGTATCTGAACGATTTTAAAAAAAAATTTGTATTGGCCCCCGTGTGGCCATGGATAAGTGCAAAGGTTGGCAAGTGGTCACTTATATCATTTATCAATAATCCACTTTCTATTTTCTTATCAATAATATTAACAAACAGGTTGTCAATAAGTGTAGCAGTGTGAACTGTGATTCTACTGGGATGTGTTATTGTGGGATATAGACTCATGCTGTACATAGAGTTCATGAACTCTGTAATTACATTTTGTTGATGTGGATTTAGTAAATCAATATTGAAATCTCCACAAATTGCTACCATTTTCTTACTAGTAATATTATTGTACAGCTCGACTAATTTATCTCTGAATGTCTCAATGCAAGTTCCCGGTGTTCTATATATACAACTTATAATTAGATTTTTTGTTTTATCTTGGTCAATCTCGACAGTAACACATTCCAAGATCCCTGGTAGTGCAAAGGACATTCCATTTACAAGCTTACACCTATACAGGTCATCAATATACAGTGCAACACCACCACCCTTTTTTTGAGATCTGTTAATATGAAACATCTGATATCCCTCTATTGCCATTAGGGGAGCCTGCTCTTCATTAAGCCAGGTTTCAGAGACTGCAATAGCTGTAAATTTTCTGTCTAGCTGTTTTAACTAGTCCTGAATCTGTGGAAGGTTTTTGTTAAGACTTCTGCTGTTGAAGTGTATTATTGATAGTTTACCATCTAGTTGCACTTGACTTTTGAATTGCTTTTCAATGTAATATTCACAATGGTTATGCATATTATTGAAAAAGTGGTTATCAGGATCAATATCATTCTCCATCTCTTGTAGTTTATGTTCAGCATAATGGCATATTTTCAGAGTTTGAGTATCCTCACTCTGTGTCAAATGACTTCCTCCAACTGGGGATAATTGATGTCTACTCAAGTCAGTCATAAGTTTTTGTTTGTTTTGCTTATTTTTTTTAAAGTACTTTGACATGGTATATCAAAAGAACTATTCTTACTGTGAGTGTGAATATGGATTATCATTGTCTCTTAATTTTCTTAATCAGTGTTCATCTGTATTTATCTAAGTCAGTAACATCCCTGATCATTATACTCTTTGCTTGCTCAGGTGTTCCATTTAGTTTGATCCAAACTCTACAATTTCTTGTCCATGTTGCCTGTATCTTATTTTGTCTTTTCAGCATCCGTGCTTGCCGTGCTATTTCAGCATTTGTTCTTGTTAGGTGTTCATTTAGGTAAACTTCTGTTCCCCGTAGCTTTCTGGCCTGCCTCAGGATGTCATTCTTTACCCTTCTGTTCACAAAGTAGTAGTAGAATAGTTTATTTGACAGGGACAGTGCAATAAACATAGACAATTAATCAAAGACAATCAATCTGATGTGTTGCACATAGAGTGTATAGCTATTAGCTAATTTGCAACTCTTGTCCCTGGATGGGCTTTAGAAAAAAGAATCAAGATAAAAAATATACACAATAACCACATACATCAATGCAGAAAAATTATAAATACACAATTATAAATATTATAAATATTATAAATACACAAATATAACAGCCTGACTCACATTTAACATAAATATTATAAATATTATAAATACACAAATATAACAGCCTGACTCACATTTAACACATATAACATAACTCACATTTGCCTATTTCAGGCCTTCCTCCCTCCGTCACTCACTATAAACAAACACATTTATTCCTTCCCTTCATTCACTCTCACTTTGCAGACAAATAATTCATACACAATTGATTTCTTTGTTTTATTATCTTTCCTGGGTAAAGCATAACAGGCTGAAATTGCATTTGCTTCTACCTTTATATCTTTACTGCCAAGGAACTGAAGCATCTGGTTTTCTAGGGAGACTGATTCACTCAGGGGAGCCTCCTCACCTCTCAGTCCTGTTGTGGCATGAGCGTATGAATGATATTTGATGTCTAGTCCACTTATAACTAGGTCATCCATACGAGAACCTTGTTCAAGATCCTCGACGCGTCGCTCCAAGTCCGTAATTTTTTTGTCTTTTTCCTGAATTGTTAATTTTAAGTCTCGTACATCTTCCATTAGGCCTATTATTTTGGTCTGCTGGCTAACCATTTTGGCCACTTCTTCTGACAAGAAGTTCAGAGATTTTTTTGATCTCTTCCATCTCCTCCTTCTTTGGTGGCATTTTACTGACCTGTGGATAGTAAAAACAATCTCTGCTTGTGTCACCGGTATCCGATCCGACCATCCTCGAATCCAGCTGGGCCTCAGCTAGCCCCTCCGCTGCTGGTCCCACTGCTCACCGCCGCTGCAACCGAGCTCCTGTCCAGCTCCTCCACTGAGTCCCGCCACACACCGCCGGTGCAGCCGAGCTCCGCTGGGGCCCCGGTAGATCCTCCGCTGAGCACCGCCACCTACCGCCGTCTGCCTGGGTAGTACCTCCACTGAGCCCCGTCTCCAACCGCCGTCTGCCTGGTAGTTCCTCCGCTGGGCCTCGCAACTGGGCTCCGACTCAGGTTATTGTCTGGCTGGGTCCCGGTGGTCCTCCACTGGTCCCCGTTTCCCACCAACGCCGCCCCCGAACTCCGATCCGGCTCACGTCCAACTGCCGCCTCGGTTAGTTCCTCCGGCGAGCCCTCACCGGGGACTGAGTCGCTTCGTGTCGGTGTTAGGCGGCACGACTGGCGCCAGCGTTAAGCTAACTAGCGTTAGCTTAGCAAACGCTTCGGGTAGAGCGCAGCAGCGAACCACAAAGAAACGCTAGTCAGTTTACTCACAGTGGCCGGTGAAAGGTGATTAAAGGGGTATTCCAACGGAGGTGGAAATTCAGCCCGTGCGTGTCCGTCACGAGTGCCGATCGCTGTTGGTTAGTTATTTTTAATGGCAAAATCAGCAACTTTGTCTCAGCACTGAAAAAGTGTGACCATCCCGGTCGCCATCTTGTCTGTGTCAAAAAAGCTATTTAATGAAGTTTGGGAAACTGGGAAGATTCCAAGGGCTCGGAAACAATCAGTTACAGTACCTGTCTTAAAGCCAGGGAAAGATTCATCAGATCCCAATAATTATAGGCCAATAGCCCTTACCTCACAGTTAGGGAAAACAATGGAACGAATGGTGACTGAAAGGCTGAATTACATTTTGGAAGGGAGTGAATGTCTTTCTCCTTTTCATTGCGTTCCAAAAAGGGAGAAATACCATGGATTCCATTTTGCACCTAGAATCTGAAATTAGGAAGGCCCAGGTCAATAGGGAAAATGTGATAGCTGTCTTCTTTGATGCAGAAAAAGCATATGACATGCTGTGGAAGGAAGGGTTGCTGATTAAATTAAATCAATTTGGTATTGAAGGTAATTTATACAATTGGGTGTTAGATTTCCTGTATGATAGAACGATTGAGGTAAGAGTTGGTACAGAGTATTCCAAAATATATCAAGTTGAAAATGGTACCCCCCAAGGCAGCGTGTGTAGCCCTGTTTTGTTTAATATTATGATCAATGATATTTTTGAAGGAATCGATAGGGGAATAGGGAAGGCCTTGTATGCAGAAGATGGGGCCTTATGGATAAGGGGACGTAATCTTGTGTACATTCAGAGGAAAATGCAGGCAGCAATAGGCCAAGTTGAACAATGGGCAAACCGGTGGGCTTTTAAATTATCGGTCTCAAAGACAAATAATTTGCTTCTCTAAAAGTCACAAAAAAACTTCTTTAAAACTTTATGGCCCAAAGTTAGAGCAAGTAAAGGTAGTTCGGTATTTAGGTGTGTTATTTGATGAAAAACTAACCTGGAAGCAGCATACTGGAAAAAAAAAACTAAAGGAAAACTAAAGGAAAATGTAAGAAAATAAATAATATTTTGAGATGTCTGGCAGGACAAAACTGGGGGGCTTCTAGGGCCTCTCTGTTGAGGGTGTATCAAGGACTAATGAGAGCAACACTAGACTATGGATGTGTTGCGTTCATGTCGGCTGCTGATTGTCACCTTAACCAACTGGACACAGAGCAGGCAAAGGCTCTTAGGATATGCTGCGGTCCATTTAAAACTTCTTCAGTATCAGCGATCCAAGTAGAGATGGGCGAAATGCCCTTAAGGTTAAGAAGAACCAAGTTAATGCTGGCATACTAGATCAACTTGAAGGGGCATAAGAGGTCACATCTTGCAAAAGCTATTCCTAATGATTGCTGGGAACACAATGAGTCCAACGTTGGTAGCTTTGGATGGATAAGTGATGTCATTGCTGAGCAGGTAGGACTAAAACACATAGATTTTAGCCCAAAAGTCCTGTGGTCTGTTATTCCTCCATGGCTGTTTAAGATGCCATGAGTAGATTTTGAAATACAACAACTGAGGAGGCAACATCAGCAATCAGCAACAGATTATATAGTACATAAATATATATTGAACAGAACTTCAGAAACAGGCTGATAGCATTTACCAATGGTTCCAAGGATCCTACAACTGGTTGTAATGGAGCTGCGGTATACATTCCTCAGTATAAAATATCTATCAATAAAAGAACCAGTAATCACTTATCAGTATACACAGTTGAGCTAGTTGCCATTATGTTAGCTTTACAGTGGTTGGAGATAAATTATAGGAATAATGCAGTCATTGCTTCAGATAGTTGGGCAGCGCTTAAGAGTGTTCAGTCACTGCAGTCGTGTAGGCAGGACCTAACTGTAGAAATCCACTCCTTAATTTACAGCCTCTACAGTAAAGGTCAGTCAGGAAACTTTCGCTGGGTTCCAGCCCATGTTGAAATAGAGGGTAATGAGAATGTGGATTTATTGGCAAAAAAATCATTAAAATATGAAGCAATAAATCTGGAACTCCTCAGTAAGGCAGAAGGCAAATCAACAATTAAAAAGTACTAGTGCATACCCGTGCATGCCTGTAGAGGGGATGCATTGGAACAGAATTCTTGCCAGTTACAGGACAGTTGGTATAGCAACACAGCACTAAGTGGCAATCACATGTGATGGCTTTTGTATGCAGCAAAACATAAATATCACACAAAACATGCCCTGCCATCTTTGGCTGTTTGCCCCTGCTTGTTACTACTACTCCTGCCTGTGTCACTGTTCTGTGTTATATTGCTTACCTGTGTCCATATATACGTATATGTCTTGTAGGGAGTCATGTGCTCTGTCTATGTGCCGTCATATAGACATCATCTGGTGGGTCTTCTTCATTCAGACCACTGAAGGGCCTCCTCCTGTCTCGGACAGCTGTGTTGTTCACAGTCATGTCTGCGGCATACTGGTGGAACCTGAGGTGTTTCATGTTCATGGCAACCTTTCTGATGTGCAGCAGGTCTCCTCATTCTATTCTTCTTCTTCTTCTTCTTTTAGATTTGATTGGTGGTTGGCAACCAGCTTACAGGTGCATTACCGCCACTGACTTGATTATCATCACTCTATATCTTTGTATAAGGAGTTCTGAACAACTCCTTATGTGTGAAAAAATTATCCATCCTTGGACTGTGTCCCTGGCGGCGCAGTTCGACTGTCCTCATTCTATTGCTCTCCATCTGGTGGGTCTTCTTCGTTCAGACCACTGGTTGAGGGATAGGTGCGTTGTAATTCCAGTTCATGGGCACGATCCTGAAAAAGTGGCTTTCAACCGTGTTCAGGAAGGCCTGTGCATTTATGTAGAAACCAAGAAGCTGGAGCACCCAGAGAAAATCAGCGCTTTGCTTGGCATTTTACACATTTGTAGTGTAGACTGGCATTCGTTAAGGTTACACATTTGCCGTCATGTAGGCATGGCGAGTCGTCCTATGATGTTACACATTTGCCGTCATGTAAGGATGGGGAGTCGTCCTATGATGCCTGAGTTTATAGGACGCGCTATGATGATGAGGCAGAGATCATAAGCCGTCCTATGATGTCCTAGAAACTTGCTTTAAAGTCTGTCGTACCCTATGCTGGTGACGGGTGTCCTCTTGTCTCAGATGGGTGCGATGTACTGCTGGAACCTCAGGTATTTCATCTTCATGGCATCTTTTCTGACATGCAGCAGTTGTTGTCATTCTATTGCTCTCCATCTGGTGGGTCTTCTTCTTCTTCGTTGAGACCACTGGTTGAGGGATAGGTGCGTCGTAATTCCAGTTCATGGACAGGATCATGAAAATCATAGACACATGGTCTATATGACATCATAAAGACACGTTTGTCTATGTGTCCTATGATGCCTGAGTTCAAAGACACATTGTCTATACAGCATCATAAAGAACATTTGTCTATGTGCCCTATAGGACGTCCTATAATGTTCAGGCAGAGATCATATGACATCATAAAGACACATTTGTCTATGTGTTATAGGACATCCTATGATCTCTGTGGTCTATGTGACATCATAAAGACACATTTGTCTATGTGTCCTAGGCACATAGACACATAGACAAATCTATATGTGACATCATAAAGACAAATCCTCCTATGATTTCTGTGGTCTATGTGACATCATAAAGACACATTTGTCATCCTATGATGCCTGAGTTCAAAGGACGCCCAATGTGTTCAGGCAGAGATCATAGGCCGTCCTATGATGTCCTATGAAGCGTGACAAACACACAGACAGACACACACACAGCATTGGGGGCCCAGCGGAGGGCCTGGAGCCTGTCATATTGTCAAAATCCTTGGGTGCTGCTGAATGAAGAGGGAGAGAGAGGGAGAGAAGAAAGAGAGAGGGAGAGGGCAAGGGAGAGACCAGGGAGGGGTGGGGGGGAGAGGGAGAACGGAGAGAGGGAGAGAAAATCTGTGTGACATCATAAAGACAAATTGTCCTATGATCTCTGTGGTCTATGTGACATCATAAAAACACATTTGTCATCCTATGATGCCTGAGATCATACGATGTCCTATGATGTTCAGGCAGAGATCATAGGCCGTCCTATGATGTCGTATGAAGCATGACACACAGACACACAAACACAGATTTCCTGCTTTTATAAAGTGGAAAGTGGCAAGAATATTGGGACTCAATAGATACAGGAAGACATCTTTATGACATTCAAAAGCGGGTGGACTCTGGAATGGGAGTTGGCAGAAACAGGAAAGAAGAGATACTGGTCACCTGATTAAGAATAGGACATACTACTTTAAACCAGATGCTACATAGAATAGGTAAACGCCCAACTGCCAGCTGTGCACATTGTGGTTCTCCAGAAACAGTTCAGCACATTTTGCTGGAATGTCAGCGATACCAGGAACAAAGGAAACATCTGATTGCAGTAATGGAAAGGGCTAATTTAAGTTTTGGTTTGGAAAACATGTTAGGAACCTCAGTCAAAGAAATATATGTAGGTTTATTTAGATATTTAAGTACAACTGGATTAATTAAAAGAATTTAGTTGTTTTTTTTCCCCTGCCATTCTCTTGTTCACACTCCAACCCAGTGGGTGGCGGTGGTGCACTTGCGGGCTGGTTGCCAGCTGGCAATCAGACCTAGAAGAAGAAGAAGAGCAGCATAAAGTGAAGTATGTGGAGGCAATGCACCTGTAAGCTGGTTGCCAACTGCCAATCAAATCTAAAAGAAAAAAAGAAGAAGAACTCTTCTTCTTCCTCTCCTTCCAGACTCGATCGGCAGCCGGCAACCAGCCCACAGGTGCACCACCGCCACCCACCGGGCCCGCCAACCACCACCCCAGAGCCCACTCGCCCCCGAACGTCACAAAGATGTCCCCCTGCATCCACCGAGCCCCAACATTCCTGCCACCCCTCCACCACATAACTCCCAATTATTGATCTGCCTTCCGCCCCACTGAGTGAGACCTCCAGATCCACCGCCTCGAACCCCAATGACTGCCCCACTAACAAATCCACACCCCCACCACCCTCCACTCCAACGTGGGCCGGAACCTAAAGAAAGTTCACCACCCGACCCCCACTGCAGAGGCGCCAAACCAAGGAGTGGATTTCCACAGCTAGGTCCCGCCCACACGACCGCAGTGACCGAACACCCCCGAGAGCCGCCCAACCATCCGAAGCAATGACCACACAACTCCCACAATCCATCTCCAGCCACTGCAAAGCCAATACAATGACAACCAGCTCAACCGTGCACACTGACAAGTGACCACTGGCTCCCCCACCGATAGCCATTTTACAGTGAGGAATATACACCACAGCTCCACCACAACCAGCCGCAGGATCCCCGGAACAATCAACAAATGCCACCAGCCCGTCCCCAAAGCTCTGCCCAATACATCCACGTACTATACAATCTGCTGCCGATCGCCCATGCCGCCCCTCCCAGTCGCTGCACCCCAAAATCTACCAGTGGCACCCCAAGCAGTCATGGAGGAACAACAGACCACAAGACCGCTGGTCCAAAATCCATGCATTTCAGTCCCACCATTGGTGGTGCCATTGCTGAAAATGGCACCACCCATCCATCCAAAGCCACCAACGCTGGACTCACCATGTTCCCAGCAACCACCAGGATCAGCCCCCCACAGGACACGACCTCCCATGCCCCCCCAAGTCGATCCAGCACGCCAGTACCAACCCGGCTCCACCCAATCCAAAGAGCATCCCGCCCATCCCCACCCAGATTGCTGACACTGGAGAAGTCCCAAACACACCACAACACATCCCAAGATCCCCCGTCTGCTCCATGTCCAGCCAGCCCAGGCGACAACCAGCAGCCGACACAAACGCAACACATCCACAGTCCAGTGCAGCCCCCACCAGTCCTCGACATACCCAACAGAGAGGCCCCTCAGTCCCACCCGACATCCCAAAACGCTACCCATTTTCCCACATTTTCCCCCAGTTCCCCCAATATGCCTCCCCCAAGCCAGTCCTCCATCAAACAACACACCCGAACACCGAACCACCCCCACACGCTCCAACTCTCGGCCACAAAGACCCAAAGAAATCTCTCCGTGACCCCAGAGAAGCAAACCACTTACGTCCCTGAGACCAACAATCTAAAAGCCCACCGGTCTGCCCACTTCCCTACCCGGTCTACCGCTGCCCGCATCCCCCTCCAAATGCACACAAGACCACGCCCCCCATCCAGAAGGCCCCACCACTCGCACACAAGGCCCTCCCCACTCCACCACCGACCCCCCCAAAAACATCACCAATCATAATACCAAACAAAACAGGGCCACACACACTGCCCTGGGGAGCACCACTCCAAACCCAACACATCCCGAAGCACTCTGCACCAACTTCTACCCCAATCGCTCCACCACACAGGAAATCCAACACCCAACTGCACAAACCACCCTCAATACCAAACTGATTCAACTCAATCAGCAACCCCTCCCTCCACAGCATGCCACACGCCCCTCCACACCAAAGAAGAAATCCACCACCACCCCCCACTCACTTGTGCCCCCCCAACCCCAGACTCCAGGTGCAAAATGGAATCCACAGCCCCCAGTCACCACCTGCCCCACTGCCCCCACCCCCACCCCCCCAACTGCAAGGCAACAGCCACCAGCCCACAACCACTGGGATCCGATGAATCCCTCCCCGGCTCCAAGACCAGCACAACAACTGACTGCCTCCACGCCCCCGGAATCCCCCCAGCCCCCCAAAGTCCACCAAACAGCCCCAATATTGTTCGAAGTGCACTCCCCTCCATGCGCGACAACATCCCACAACACACGCCATCCCGCCCTGGCGAAGACCACCCCGACCCCAGAACAGCCCCCCCCCAACCCTGACAGAGTGAATGGCCCAAAGCACTCCCCCCCCACATCCACATGTGGGTGCCTGCACAAAGTGCCCTCCCTGCTCCTTCCAACCATCCTGGCAGTATCTCCATGAACCACGAATCCCCACCAAAGCCTGTGCCAAAAGCTCCACCCCGTCCACACCAACAACAGCTATCTCCCCACCACTGTCCAACACGGCACCCTGCATTCCCCTCCAACACCACTCACCCTCCCAATCACTCCCCAAAAATCTGACAGCCGTGCCTCTCTTCCCACAGCACCACAACACTGCCTCAAAAACAAATGCCCAGCTGCCTCAACTGCCCTCCTGATGACTGCCCGACACCACCTGCACCCAACCACCGACCCCTCAGCCGTCCAAACGCCCCACCTTTAATAGCTTTACTACAATCATCATCCCATCAAGGAAAGCTCCTCTGCTGTCCACAACCTGCACTCCCGGCACTGCCCGATCCACAGACTCCACTACAATTGCACCGACACCTTCACCAAACCTCTCTCCATCAACAACGCCCCCACCACCCAGCTGCCCACATCCAGTCCCACACAGATACCCATATTCATCCCAATCTGCCCCATCCAACCTCCATCCCGGCAAGATCACATCCCCCCCCTCCGCCTCCAGACCAATCCCAACTCCCACTGGGCAACGATCACTCCCACTAGCCGACCAACCCAACACCTCCCAAGATGGGACTCCTGCAATCACATCCGAAACCAAAGCCAGGTCCAACACCCCCCCCCCCCCCCGTGACCAGACCACTGCCAAATCCAGCACCCCTCCCATCACCTATGCACACCAAGTCCCCGTCCGCCAAAAAATTCCCAACCACTGCACCATCCACATCCACACTCATGCCACCCCACAGCGTGCCATGCGCACCAAAATCCCCACACCAAACCACCCCACCCCCGTCCACCCACAGTGCCCAAAGTGTCAACTGCCAATCCGCCACACGGACCACAGCAATCAACAATTGTTATTTCATCTTTCACTGCCCACACTTCCACCACCATCGATTCAAGTTCCCTTGCCATGTCCACCACTCTGCAACCCGCTCCACCATGCACAAAAGCCACCACACCCCCTTCTCCACCAGCCTCCCTGCCGCTCCCCACAGACATGTATCCCTGAACAACAAAATCCATCCGAGGCCTCAGCCATGCCCCTTGCACATAGACCACCTGGGGCCCGTCCCGCACACCAGATACAAACCTCCTGAACTCCTGCCCACCCGACATCAAACTCTTGGCACTCCACTGCAAAATCGCAACCACCATCACGACCCACCAGCCCATGAACGTCCACGAACCCAAAGATCCCCCACTCAACAATTCAATTCAATTCAATTCAATTCAACTTTATTTATATAGCGCCATTTCACAACAACAGTCATCTCATAGCACTATCAACTGTAGGGAGGACCCCCACAGTTGCAGAAAGACCCCAGCAATCAGGCGATCCCCTGTGAGCAAGCACTTGGCGACGGTGGAGAGGAAAAACTCCCTTTTAACAGGAAGAAACCTCCAGCAGAACCAGGCTCAGGGAGGGGCAGTCATCTGCTGCGACTGGCTGGGGGGTGAGGGGACAGAGAAGAAGAAAAGAACAGACATGTAGACAGCAAACAGCACGATGGGGACTCAATCAATGGGAGAGAACAAACAAATGTTAATGACCAGCAAAAAAAAAATATTTCATAGAGAGTGAGGAAAGGAGTGAGGCCCAGTGCATTACTGGAGGTCCCCCGGCTGACTAAACCTATTAGCAGCATAACTAAGGGAGGGTTCAGAAACACATGATCCCTCCCTAATTGTAGGCTATATCAAAAAGGTAGGTTTTAGCCCTATTCTTAAAAACAGAGATCGAGTCTGACTCCCGAATCCAGATTGGCAGCTGATTCCACAGGAGAGGAGCTTGATAACTGAAGGCTCTGCCTCCCATTGTACTTTTGGAGATTCTAGGTATTACAAGTAAACCTGCATTTTGGGAGCGTAGTGCTCTGTTAGGATGATACGGTAGTATCAGATCTTTTAAATAAAAAGGAGCCTGATTGTTTAGAGCTTTGTAAGTAAGAAGACGGATTTTAAACTTAATTCTAAACTCTATGGGAAGCCAATGAAGGGAGGCCAGAACCGGAGAGATATGATCTCTCTTTCTAGTACCTGTTAAAACTCTTGCTGCAGCATTTTGGATCAGCTGAAGACTTTTTAAAGATGTTTTAGGACAGCCTGATAATAAAGAATTACAATAATCTAATCTCGAGCTAACAAAAGCGTGGATCAGTTTCTCAGCATCACTCTGAGACAAGATGCTCCTAATCTTGGCAATATTACGCAAATGATAGAAGGCAGTCTTAGAAACAAATTTAATATGTGAATTGAAGGACAAATCCTAATCAAAAATAACTCCAAGGTTCCTCACAGAGCTATTAAGAGAAAGAGTAACTGCATCCAAACTGAAAGTTTGATTTGGAAAGGAATTTCTAAGGTTTTTTGGACCAACAAGAATGACTTCAGTCTTATCTGAATTTAATAGCAGGAAATTACAAGTCATCCAAACTTTGATTTCCTTAAGACAGGCTTCTAACTTGGCTAATTGATTAGTATCATCTGGCTTCATTGACAGGTATAATTGTGTGTCATCTGCATAACAGTGAAAATGTATACAGTGCTTTCTAATAATGTTGCCTAACGGAAGCATATATAAACTAAAAAGAGTAGGGCCAAGCACAGATCCCTGTGGAACTCCATGACTAAGCTTTGAGCTGAGAGAAAACTCATCATTTACATGAACAAACTGGAACCTATCAGATAAATAAGATCTAAACCACTGCAACGAAGTTCCATTAAGTCCAACATAGTGTTCTAATCTATCAAGTAGAATATTATGATCAATAGTATCAAAAGCTGCACTAAGATCTAAAAGGACAAGTACAGAAACTAGTCCATTATCAGATGCAATGAGGAGGTTGTTAGTGACCTTCGCTAAGGCTGTTTCAGTGCTATGATGGATTCTAAACCCAGATTGAAACTCCTCAAATAAACCATTTCCCTGCAGGTGGTCAAATAATTGCGTAGCAACAACTCTTTCTAAGATTTTTGAAATGAAAGGGAGATTAGAGATTGGTCTATAGTTAGCTAAAGCTCCTGGATCTAGCGTTGGCTTTTTGAGTAAGGGTTTAATTACAGCCGTTTTAAAAGCCTGCGGTACATGGCCTAAAGTTAATGAAGAATTGATTATATGAAGAATAAAGCTACCAATAAGTGGGAAGACTTCTTTAAATAACCTGGTAGGAATAGGGTCTAAAAGACAAGTTGAAGGTTTGGATGAGGAAACTATTTTGTCTAACTCACAAAGGTCGATTGGAGTAAACTCATCAAGACAGACATCAATAGAAGGAGTTGTAGTAGTTACAGTATTTAAGTTAACTGTGGGAAGAATCTGATTGATTTTATCTCTGATGGATGAAATTTTATTATTGAAAAAGTTCATAAAGTCCTGACTAGTAAGCTCTAAGGGGATGCTAGGATTGACAGAGTCCTGACTCTTTGTCAACCTGGCTACAGTACTGAAAAGAAACCTGGGATTATTCTTGTTCTCTTCTATTAATGCAGAGTAATAACTCGTTCTAGCTTTTCTAAGAGATTTTTTATAAATTAAAAGATGATTTCTCCAAGCTAAATAGATTTCATCTAAATTAGTAGAGCGCCATTTTCTTTCTAATTGACGAGTCTTCTGTTTTAAGCTACGAGTTTCTGTGTTGAACCAAGGAGTTAAAAATCTCTGATTAGACTTTTTCTTTTTTAAGGGGGCCACCAAGTCTAGAGCCTGATGCAGAGAAGCTGAAACACTATCCACCATGTTATCAATTACAGAAGGAGCAAGCTGTCTATAGCTTATTTCCGTTGTGTTGACACATGGCATAGAGGAAACAATCTGCTTAAATTTGGAAACAGCATCATCTGAGAGGCATCTACTGTGATAATATTTTTCTTTAGGAGCCAAATAGTCAGAAATAGTAAAATCAAAGGTTATCATGACTTCCGGTTATGGCTGCCACGTAAGACGGACGTGTCTCGCTCTGCTCTGCTCCTGGAGAAAAAGAATCGGCAAATAACTCTCTCATTTGGGACAGAACGTATCCCAGCGTTTGGGCGAGGATATGTCGGCGAAGCCTAAGGCTGGAAAACCAGGTAAAGGAAAAAGCGAGCCGCCGAAACAGTCCAAATTAACGGACTTTCAGGTCTGTGACGCAGCAAATAAAACTCCATATATGGCGGAGGAGGCTGGCAACGGTGCGATGTCTGCGGGGGGAGGCGCAGATGTGCTGATGGCTGCCATGAGTTCAATGAGAGCGGACTTTTCCTCTAGATTTGATGGGATTATGACAGCGTTGGAAGGAATAAGAAAGGAATTGGGTGACTGTGTAGAACGAACGGCGCAGATGGAGCTCCGTCTCGCTAGTGCTGAAGATGACGTCACCCGTCTTCAATTAAAGGTGCGCACTTTGGAAAAAAAAAATAAATCTCTGGAAAATAATATTTTGGATTTGGAATCTCGGTCGAGACAGAATAACTTGAGGCTGGTGGGTCTTCCAGAGGAATCAGAAGGTCGGGATGTATGTTCCTTTCTGGAAAAGTGGATTCCGGAGGTGCTGGGCAGCGAGGAGTTGCAATCAGCAGTGGTTCTGGAAAATGCACATCATATTGGCCCACGGAGAGATAAGGGACCGCCGAGGACCTTAATTATGAAGTTTCTTAGCAACAGAGACAGGATGAAGATCTTCAACGCTGCACGAGCTAAAGGAGAGATTAAACACCAGGACCAGCAGGTGCGGTTCTACCCAGATTTGGCCACAGGAATCCAGCAATTGAGGAAGCAGTTTGATCCCATACGTAAGGAGCTGCGCAACCTTGGGATTCGTCATGGTGTAATCTATCCTGCGAGACTGCTGACCACGTATGAGGGCAGAACCCACATCTTCAAGACCCCAGAGGAGGCGCAGGAGTTCATCAAGAAGATCAAAGAAGAAGAAGAGACTGGTGGGAGCTAAGCATGAACAAAATATAAGGTAGAATAATTAAGCATTTGCACAGGCATCTGACTGACTTGAAGTAAATAGTAAGTTTACAAAATATAGATTGTATTATATATTAAAAAAACAAAACAAAAACAAAACAAACAAAAAAAACTATGATGTACAAAGTTGTTAAAAATTTTGGAGTTAAGTTGGAAAACTACAGAGGAGAGTTAATGTTACGTCATTAAAAGCAGTAGAGTTAGGGTGATTGGGAGGATGAAGAAGGAGTGGCTTAGGCTGTTCCCCGTGGGTGTGGAACGGTCGATGGCTATATCGGGAGACAGAATTTTTCTTTTGATTTTGGGGGGTTTGCCACAAGTGTGGGAAGGGGAAATTTGTTTGTGTGTAGTTTGTAGGATGAATGTTCAACCACTCATGTTTTTGCTTCTCTGTATGAGCATGTTTACACTGCAAGGTAATCCCAAACTCTCTATTGATCATAAACCAAAGTGTTAATCTTAATTTAACTTCATGGAATTGCAGAGGTCTACAAAATTTAAAAAAACTTAAACAAGTTATGAATAAAATAAAAGACATGGGTTCAAAAATTGTGTTTTTACAAGAAACTCATCTAATAGAGGAGGATGTTAAAAGAATTAGGAGTAGATGGCAAGGAAGTGTATTCACCTCTTCATTTTCATCCCGAGCCAGGGGAGTTATGACTCTCATACATAAATCAGTTCCTTTTCAGGTGAAAAATGTAATTGGAGACAAATTTGGAAGATATGTAATCATTCAAGGTTCTTTGCTATTAGAAAATATAAACCTTGTGAACTTATATGGTCCCAATATAGATGATCAGAAGTTCTTTGCTAATTTATTTCTTATCTTATCATCACTTACAGGGCAACATATAATAGCAGGGGATTTTAATTGTACATTGAATCCAGGTATAGATAGATCAACAGGACTGGATTGTACGCACATTGGATGTAGGACGACTATTAATCATTTTATGAAAGAATTGAGATTGTTAGATATATGGAGAGAAATGAAACCACAAGTTAAAGCCCATTCTTGTTATTCCAGTACCTACAAGACATTCTCACGTATTGATTATTTTTTGATTTCCACAGAATTAAGGTCCAAGATTCAAAACTGCTTTTATGATAACATCGTGATCTCTGATCATGCACCCTGTTGTCTAATATATGTAGATAAAAAATTGACAAAGGAATCAGGTAGATGGCAATTTCAGCATAAATGGCTTCAGGATGAGGAATTTGTCAAGTATATAGAAAAACAGATAGACGAGTTCTTTGACATCAATACTACACAAACATCAGCATGTGTAAAGTGGGAGGCTTTCAAAGCTTTTATTAGGGGACATATTATTAGTTATACAGGATCAAAATCTAAGAAGACTCGAGAGGAGAGAGCTAAATTGGAACATAAAATAAAAAGTCTTCAGGAAAAAGTGTATGCAGGAAGTGACCCAAGGTTGGAGAATGAATTACTGATTTTGAGAGCTGAATACGACAAAAAATCAGCGAATAGAGCTGCCTCGAGTCTTCTAAGATTGAAACAATCTTTTTATGAACAAGGTGAAAAATCAGGAAAATTATTAGCATGGCAGATTAAACAATTAGAAATTAAAACACCAATTACCAGTATTATAAGTAACGGACAGGTAGTTATAGATCCTTTAGAAATTAATAGAGCCTTTAGAGATTACTATGAAAAATTATATGATACCAAAAATGAACCTGATTTAACAAAACTAAATGGGTTTTTGAACGAACTATCTATACCGTGTATTCCAAATGAAAACAGGGAGATATTGGAGTCTAAAATTAGTCAAGAAGAAGTTGGACTAGCCATTGATAATATGAAATCAGGAAAAAGTGCAGGACCAGATGGTCTTCCAGTTGACCTTTATAAAAAATTTAAGAATAAATTAATAAAACCTTTTTTGGAAATGGTTTTAGAAGCATTTCAAAATAATAATTTACCATCATACATAAATAATGCCTTAATTATACTGCTGCCAAAACCAGGTAAGCCCTCTAATAAATGTGAAAATATGAGACCAATAAGCCTATTAAACGCCGACCTTAAGATAATCTGTAAAATTTTAGCAAGACGAATACAAGAAATTTTACCAAATATTATTAATCGAGATCAGAATGGCTTTATAAAGGGTAGACAAGGCTTCCATAATGTAAGAAGACTATTTAATATTATTTATTTTAATAAAGAAGCACCGGATACAGCTCTCCTATCACTGGACGCCGAAAAGGCCTTTGATAGAGTTGAATGGCCCTTTCTTTTTGAAGTCCTACAAAGGTTTGGACTTGGAAATAATTTCATAAAATGGGTTCAAATAATATACAATAATGCTACAGCAGAAATCCTAACAAATAACAATATTTCAAAACCAATAAAAATCAATAGAGGATGTCGACAAGGCTGTCCACTTTCACCTTTACTGTTTACTATGGCAATTGAACCTTTAGCGATAGCGATACGTTTACATTCACAAATATATGGAATTAAAGTTGGACCAACAGAATATAAAATCTCCCTGTACGCCGATGACATAATTTTGTTTATGTCGAATCTAAAAAAATCAATTCCAACCTTGTTGAATTTAATAAAGAATTTTGGGGAAATATCAGGATATAAAATAAATAAAACTAAATCTTCAATATTAATGCTAAATGAGACCCAGAGAAATTACCCAGCCCCTGAGGTAAATCAATTCAATGTTGTAAATCAGTTTAAATATTTAGGAATCCAAATTGTGCCTAAGCTAGAATCAGTCGCCAGTGTCAACTATGAAGCCTTAATGTCAGATATCAATGAGTTAACTCAGAGATGGATGTCACTACCAATGTCGATGATCGGGAGAATCAATATACTTAAAAGTAATATTTTACCTAAAATACTTTATTTATTTCAATACATTCCCTTATCACCACCTTTAGATCTATTCTCAAGAATAAAAAAAAAAGTTAGTGGAATTTATATGGAACAACAGGAGGGCTAGATTACGTTTGTCTTTATTATATTTACCATTTGATCGTGGAGGTCTGAAATGTCCAAATTTTATGTTGTATTATTGGTCGGCACAACTGAGGTCTATGACATATTATTTTTCATCAAATGATCTCCCTCACTGGACTGAAATGGAATCATACAATTTACCTTTACCTCTTCCCATATTCATATACTCAGATTCGGCAAAAAAATTACAAAAACAAGTTAAAAATCCATTTGTAAAGCATATGATCAAAATATGGTGTGAAGCTAAAAACTATTTAAAAGAACCACAGTTATTGTCACAATTTAGTCCAATATGGGGTAATCAATATTTTAAACCAGGGAGAGTGGACACTGTATTTAAAGTATGGAATTTAAAAGGGATACAAAAGATTCAGGATTTATATTTGCCATGTGCAGATAACATAATGTCTTTTGAAGAGCTGAGGATCAAATTTAATCTCAATAGAACACATTTTTTTAAATATCTTCAACTTAGAAACTTTATTCGATCAAATCAAAATAAAGCTCTCACTCGACCTATTTATTCATCCTTGGAAAAAATGATGATGAAAGATAGTAAAAGAAAGGGTATTATTTCAGAGTTTTATAACTCATTGACACTATCTTCAAGTGAAAATTCACTGAAAAGATTAAACTACTGGAAAGAAGATCTGCAAACTGAAATTTCAGAGGAACAATGGGAATTGGCTTGTACAGAAGCTCAAACCAAATCAATAAATGCACGCCTTAAATTGATACATTTCAAATGGTTAATGCGGATGTATGTTACACCGGAGGAATTAAATAGATATAACAAAAATATACCAGATACATGCACAAAATGCATGGAAAGTAAAGGAACCCTATTTCATTGTTTATGGGAATGTAGATTAATAAGAATGTTTTGGGAAGAGGTGAGGGTAACAATTGAAAAAATAATCTCAAAACAAATCATATTGAATCCTAAACTGTTTTTGTTGGGTCTGTACCCAGAAAAGCATAATTTTAATAAAAGTGAAAGAACATTCATAGACCTCAGTTTGCTTAATGCCAAAAAATGTATTGCACTATTATGGAAAAAGACTCATAGACCAGATGTGACTCAGTGGTTAAGACAGATGTTAACAAACCTTCCATTAGAAAGAATAACATATATACTGAAATCAAAGGAAATTGTGTTTGAGAATATATGGAGACCTTTTATTGATTATGTAAAAAATTTAAACATAACTCTTGAAGAAGAAGGTGAATGATGTGTGTGGACCTTGTAAATTCCAAACTGGTGAACATAATATGTATACTTATGTATTGGATTGTCTAGACTAAACAGAGGAGCATTGTTGAAGACTTGATTTTGTTGGTGGTTGTTGGTGTTTTTAGTGCATTTTTTTTTGTAGTACTTTAGTGTTAGTGTTTGATTGTTTGTATCATGTTTGTTAAAAAAAAAAAAGGTTCAATAAAGATATTGTGGAAAAAAAAAATCAAAGGTTAACAGACAATGGTCTGATAGTACAGGGTTATGAGGAGACACTACAAGATTTTCTATTTCTATGCCATATGTCAGAACAAGGTCCAATGTATGGTGGAGGTAATGAGTAGAATTTCTTACTTTCTGAGAAAACCCAATCGAGTCTAATATTGAATTAAAAGCCACATTAAGGCAGTCACTATCTACATCCACATGTATATTAAAGTCCCCTACTATAATTATTCTATCAGATTTCAGCACTAAATCAGCTAAGAAATCAGGAAATTCGGATAAAAATTCTGAATAGGTTGATGGGGACGATAAACTATGGCAAATAAAATTGGGTTTAACCTGGAATTGCTAAAGTGCCCAACACTGAGGACCAGGCCCTCAAAGGAATTATAACATGTTTTTTGCTTTACATTAACTAGTAATTTGGAATGGTAAATTGATGCTACTCCTCCTCCACGACCAGAACTTCTGGGATTTTGACAGTTTAAATAACCAGAGGGAGTTGATTCATTTAAACCAACATAATCCTCTTGTCCTAACCAAGTCTCTGTAAGGGAAATTAAATCAATCTGATGATCAATTAACAGATCATGGACTAACAGAGACTTGGGAGTTAGAGACCTAATATTTAATAAACCACATTTAATTTTTAAATTATGAGGAGGAACAGAGGCCAAATCATTCAATTTAGAGGCTTTATGTTTAATTTGAGTTTTACCAATATTTTGCTTTATCACTTTGGGATGCTTATACATTATATTTTTATTCACTTTGGAGGGAGCAGACAACGATTCTCTGATGGGGAAGACAGGGGCTAAGCTGAGGGGTGGCAGATGAAGAGGAGCTGCAGAGAGGCGTGTAAGACTGTGACTCTGCTTCCTGGTCCCAACTCTGAGTAGTCATAGTTTTGGAAATTTGGATAAAAAAGATGCCAGATTGTTAGATAAATGAGAAGCACCATCCAAAGTGGGATGAATGCTGTCTCGTCTCATAAGACCAGGTTTTCCCCAAAAAGAGCTCCAATTGTCAATGTAGCCCACGTCATTTTTAGGACACCACACAGACAGCCAGCGGTTCAAGGATGACGAGCGACTAAACATGTCATCACTGGTCAGATTGGGGAGGGGCCCAGAGAATACTACAGTGGCAGACATCGTTTTTGCAAAGTCACACACCGATTCTATATTAAGTTTCGTGACTTCCGACTGCCGGAGACGGATGTCATTAATGCCGGCGTGAATAACAATTGTGGAATATTTACAGTTACTTTTAGCCAGCATTTTCAAATTTGACTCGATGTCGCCTGCTCTGGCCCCAGGAATGCATTTGACTATGGCTGATGGAGTCTCTAGGTTCACGTTTCTGACTACAGAGTCGCCAATGATCAGAGTTTTTTCCTCAGCGGGTGTGTCGCTGAGCGGGGAAAAACGATTAGAAACGTGAACAGGTTGGTGGTGAACCGGGGCTTTGCGACTAGGCTTCCTTCTCACCGTCACCCACCCAGTCTCCTCGCTGCAGAGGAGAGCCGGGGAACCGGTGACAGGGGGACCTAAGCTAGCTAGCTCCGCTGCAGCTAATGGGTGTCCGTCGAGATTAACTGGCGCAGACGGTGTTTCAATGCAGCGGAGCCGGGATTCCAAATCAGACAACCTCGCCTCGAGCGCCTCAAAAAGACAACATTTATTACATTTACCGTTATCACTAAAAGAGGCAGAGGTGTAGCTAAACATCTGACAGAGAGAGCACACCAGAGGAGGAGAGGAAAGAGAGGTAGTAGCCATAGCTAGTGGCTCGAGAGCTGGAGAGCAAACCACACAGGCAGACAGCAAAACAGGAAGTGACGATACGTTACCACAAGGAAGTGACGATCAACCTGTGACAGGCAAGCCCCCAACCGCTTCCCAATGCAGCCCCCCAATGCCATGACATTTCTCCGCTGCCCCCGCAATGATCCTGATCCCCCCCCCCCCCCGGAAGTCTGTGCAGCACAGCCCACCACATCCACTCCCCCGCCAGCCCCACAACCTCGACACGCAGAGCCACGTTCACCACCGCAGCCACAGCACTCCAACTTCGCCCCCCCCCCAAACATCCGCCACACCCATGTCCACCGGAGCATCCGGCACACCACCATCCACCCCCGCACACCGCCACCATACAACCAAACCCCTGACACCCGAAACATCCGAGTGGAGGAGGAACGCAAAGTCCGACCCCACAGCCCATGCAGCCAACACACACCCCACTTGCCAGCCCTGCCCTACCAAACACCAACATCACCGACAGACCACCACACCCTCCACCACCTCCACCAGCCCTCAATGCCTGCACCTCTGCCACTTCCACTTCAGCCAAGCCCCCATCACCTCATCAGTTGAGACAGTCACCAAAACACCCAACACCACTCCCCCCACCACCCCACCTCCCTCCAATACCAAACACTGTACGTCCCCCCCACTGACCCTGACTGCTTCTTCCTGCCGAACACCACCCCCACATGCAACTAGCAACGAACCATCACGAAGAACCCCCGCATTCAAAACCTCCCCAAGCAACCTACCAACTGCATCTGTGAGCCCAAGTGGGCCCCACCCACGAAACGGCACCCCCCTCCTGAGCAAGCCCAATGATCACTCCACACTCCCCCATTCACCCCGGGACCATCCACCCTCTGATCCACCAGCACTTGACAACGCTCCCAACCAATCCCCTCCATGTCCGGGGTGGAGGATGCAGTGATCTTCCTTCTTCACCGTTCTCTGTCCCACCTGGAGAAGCCCGGGAATGTGGTGAGGATCATGTTCTTTGACTTCTCCAGTGCTTTCAACACCATTCAACCGATGATCCTGAAGGACAAGCTGCTGTGCGCAGGGGTGGACCAGCACCTGTCATCATGGATCCTGGACTACCTCACTAACCGGCCACAGTTTGTGAGAACCCGAGATTGTGTGTCTGACACGATCATCGGTAGCACGGGGGCCCCCCAGGAAACGGTTTTGGCTCCCTTCCTGTTCACCCTTTATACTGCGGACTTCTCACACAACACACTGCCATCTCCAGAAGTTCTCTGACGACTCTGCAAACTGATCAAGAAAGCTAGATCTGTCCTGGGGCAACGCCTTGACCCAGTGGAGGAGATAGGAGAGAGAAGGATGGTGGCTAAACTGTCATCTCTGCTGGAGTCCGAGTCCCACCCTATGCAGGACATATTGAACGCACTGAGGAGCTCATTTAGCAGTAGACTACATCATCCTAGGTGCGCAACCGAGAGGTTTCACAGGTCCTTCCTACCTAGGGCTGTCAGACTGTATAACCTAAGCAGGGCTGCTCACAGAGATAGCAAAAAAATGTGACGACCTAATAGTATTGAATGCAAAAGACGCAACAGACTTACACAAATGGTCCCCTCCAGTATACAACTAGGACAATATCAGTCACTACGGAGGGTAACAATATGTATGGGTACATATTCATACTATGTAGGATAAATAAGTAGACGGTTATGCTGTTTATTCCATCTTGCTACAATGCTCCACACTTTGTATATATATTTACATATTTATGTGTATGCATGTATATCCACTGCTCTTATGTATATTTTCCGTATCTTCTTAATTATTGCTCTGAGTGTTGCTATCCCTGTGCTGTTGCATTCCTGGAATTTCCCCATTGTGGGACTAATAAAGGCTTATCTTATCTTATCTTATCCTATCTTATCTTATGTCCACGCCCGCCTCCCCTACACTCCACCGAACTCCATTAGAATGTTCAGTCTATGAAAATGAGATTTCCACTGGCTCCGTACTTCCTGACAACATTTGATAAGGACTGTGTGCTCCATGGACTCAAGGACAAAACTGCATGTCTTGCTGGACAATCTCTCCCTCCCCATGGATAAGACAGCTTTAAAAGTCTGACCAGTGTATGACTTAATTCAGAAGTGTGTGTGCAGAATTAGGGTTGCTGCTGTACCGCTTCTTCCTCTTGCCCAGAGGGATAAATCTACTTACATATCAAGATCCTGCCTGATTTTTGTACTCAGATTAATTATGCTGAAAAATAATCTAACATTTTGGCTCTACAAACAGGGACCCAAATAGCCCCGTCTTGCTTCCGGCACCTCCACCTGATCCCAGCAGGTGCACAGGAGATCGGAAGTTCCTCTGGCACCAAGCCCAATGGCTCGGTTTTGGCTTCAGTGAGGCATCCGGACCGGGGACGCTGGAGCGGATGGGGTGATGGGTCTACCCTACAGGTGGGATTGAGTGTGAGTACATTTATGTATTGATTGACACTGGGTTTGAGTCCCAGTGGGATTAAATACGCGTATGTTTGTTAAACTGGGTGTTTGATACCGCAAAGTCTGAATGTTTTCTGTTCGGCACAGAGAGAGAGAGAGAGACAGAGAGAGAGAGAGAGAGAGAGAGAGAGAGAGAGAGAGAGAGAGAGAGAGAGAGAGGGGGAGAGAGAGAGACTTGACTTTGAAAAAAGCCTTTATTGGACACTTCAAAAAAATGTAAGCGAGAGACAGAGAGAGAGTTTTAAAAAAAAATGCCTTTATTGCACAATTCAAAAAATGTAAAAGCACCAATATCATTCCACCAAGTGTCTCACATTGGAAAAGTGCAAACATAAGTCATCCCCCTCCCCCACACAACACAAAGAATAGGTGGAATAGGTGGACCTGCAGTGGACCTGCAGTCCACCTATTCCACATTGCCAGTGGCAGTAGTCCGAGTCTTCCTTGTAGTCCGTGCAAAGACGAGCCACAGGCCTCCAGTTCTTAAGCAAGGCCAAATCCCCTTCCTCCGGCAGCAGAGATAGCGCTGCACACCCGCAGCCAGTTCTGTTGTATGTCCCAGAGACATTTTCCTCATCTCAGATGGATTGTAGTCCTTAGACCATGCAGGATTTTCAAGCAAGTCATCTTTGCAGCAGGCTCGTCCATATTGTAGAAAGAAAACGTTGGGGCATCCATGCCCTGCAGGCGAGTAAACCGTGACCTTGTAGTCCGTGCAACGAAGAGCCACAGGCCTCCCGTTTTCAAGCCAGGGCAAGTCCCCATCCTCGGGGAGCAAAGATAGTGCTGCATGCCGGCAGGAGACCGGTAAAGATCCAGTTCCGTGACAGTCAATTACAGTCAATTAGAAACGTCATAAAAGTCTGATCGAACAATATCCCAAAAATGTGTAAAACAGGCAGAGGAACGACCGCCATTTATTCCTTCTGTCGGGCGTGCTTGACCCCTGTTCCCCCTGCTGCTTTACGCAGGGCTGTCAGGTGTTTTTTGAGGCGAAAACATTTCCTTTCATCCAGGAGGTCAAGACCAACCTGACTTCTTAGCACATTAACAGACTTAATGAATTTATCAGTGTCACTGAAGTAGTCAGTGACTTTAATAGCCTTGTTATAGATTTCATCCAGAAAAGCATTTATTTCTTCCAGTGAATACAAACTCGTGTTTGTACTGCATTTTGCCTCAATAGACTCAGTATTAGACACAGTGTCGGGATCAGATTCCATTTCCTCATCAGCACAACTCAGCTGACTGTTTGGTTCATCTGGCCCAGTGGATTCATCATGGGCCACATTTTCCTGGACGCCACCCACAGCAGCTGACTGTCGCTGTTCCATCCCCTGCTCTGAAACGGTAGCAGCCTCCGGAAGCACAGCCGCTGATGTCACACAGCGAGATTCTGACGCACCATCAGTGACAGTTTGGGCGCCATCATCAGCGATGCTCCCGGCCGTAAGCTGGGCTGCGGGCGCCACAGGCGGGCTGTCCACAGACACAGCGGCAGGCTCCGGAGCAGGACCGGCGGAAGGCCCCACAACGTCGTCCGTAGTAGCGGCAGGAGCGGAGGCCGCGCCGGCAGCCTCAGCTGCGGCGGAAGGCCCCGCCACGCCGTCCGCAGCAGCAGCATGAGCGGAGGGCGCACCGCCGGCACCAGCCGCGGCTCCATCAGAGCCCCCCGCCCGCTGCCTGTGCGGACAAGCAAACCGTTTATGGCCCACGTCTCCACATTCAAAACACTTCATCTGTCCTGAGCTCGCATACACCATATAGGAGCCGTCCCCGTGTTTGACCCTGAAGGACTCTTTCAGAGTTTGAGTGGGCGAGTCCAAAAACATGAACACCTGTCGTCTGAGTGATTTCACATGTTTTAACTTGGACTCCTTGCATCCCAAAGTCAGAGTTCTAAACGGGCCCGCAAACTTCCCAAATCTGCGGAGCTCCGTCGCCAACTGCTCGTCAGTGATGAAAGGTGGAACACCTGAGACGGTGATACGCGTTGATGGGACAGATAAGGGGGACACTTGTACATACGTTTCCCCGATAACAACACCGCTTGCAACCAGGGTATGGACATCCTCTTCAGCAGCCAGAAACACAGCTACAGCTCTACTCATTTGGGACGCAAAGCAGATCGCATCATGGCCCACCTGCTCGGCCACAGCCAGAAGCACATCCTCCACAGTTACACTGCTATCCGGGGGAACGATCCGCACCCCCTGGTGGATAGACGGAGGTGGCATTTCCAAGGTCGCCATCCTCCACCCAAAAAAACAAAAACTGAAAATGCGGCCAGTAGTAGAAAATCGGAAAAAAAAGTCCAAACAAACCACAGAGTTCCCTATTTAGGCCCTCCTCCTTCGGCCGCCGGAAACAGAGCGGAGAGAGAGAGAGAGAGAGATTTTTGATTTTTCAACACACCTTTATTGTCACAAATTCAACAGAAAAACACAACAACTAAAACAACTAAAAGAAGCAATGGAAAAGAAAAATGTCTCACTGACAAGAAATCAAAGACACAAGTAACCAAACAAGGAAAACTAAAACAAAAAACTTGCTTCTTACATCAGGATTATACCATAGATAATTTTCCCCTCCTTAACACAACACAGGATGTGCTTAAAGCACCACATAGCCTCAAAGGTTTCAACATTCTGCATCAGATGATAGTAATTGTAATCAATCACTATTCGAGCCTTAATCATGCCAACCAGCATGTCTTTTACATTACAATCCAGCAGTTGTTCAATTTTTCTTTTCCTACTAACATAAATAGCCATTTTAGCCTGACCCAGGATGAAATTTAAGAGTTCACTCTTTTTCTTAGTCCTCTGTCTATATGGAAAGCCCAAGATAAAAATCTGCAGGGAAAAGACTTCTCCAAACAGATAAAACAGCTTCCCCAAAAAAACAAACAACAATTGCAGTCTGTTACAGTCCAGAAAACAATGGAACACAGTTTCTTTCTGAGGACAAAATGGACAAACCTCAACAACATTTGGGTTTAAAAGAGAGATAAAAGCATTTACAGCCACAGCACCATGTAAAACTCGCCATTGTAGGTCTCCAACCTTCTTAGTTAATGGTGGTTTATAGAGTGCTCTCCAGGCAGGCCTCACCTCAGGACCCAGACCCAAGTGTTTCCTCCATGGTGTATCAGCTCGACCTTTTAACTTATTCACATTTAGAATTTTCACCAAAAGTCCATACATTTTTTTACCAGGAGAGTCACAAATGTTAATGTGCTCAGAGTTTAAAAACACACCAGTGCCATCTTTAAAATCAGGAGATAAAATACTAAAAGGAAAAGGTTCATCAGCAGTTTGTACAGAGTTTTCGCAGTGTAAAACAATAGCAGAGTGTTCTTCTGCAGACAGGCAGTCTCTCCAATCTTTCAACAAGTTCATTATAACTCTGACTGAAGAGACGCCAAGAGCCGAGCACAGGGCAACAGCATTGTCCAAGTTAGGACCACATAAATTCACCAAATGTCCCAGCGTTGTAACCTTTGCAAAAATAAACTTTTTTAAAACAGAAGGTCCTAAAACATTGCCCACATCAAAACGGGTCCCGAACACAAGTGGTTCCTTTAAAAGCCAGAAAGGCGACAAGGAAGCCTGGGGAGAGTTCTTTTTAAAAAGTCCTCAGATTTTAAAAGCACTTTGGTAAAACTGGGGAAGTTCTGGGAGTTTTTGGCCCCTTAAATCCATTAAAAGCAGCGACTCCTCTAGTCCAAGCCCTCCACAGCGAGCCAGGACAGCCCTGGCAATAGGTCTCCACACAAGGTCAAGGGGGCCACTCAGCAGTCGCTGAATGAACTGCAGGTGAAAGACAGCCCCCCTGCTGGCCAGATGGATGAGCCCTTGACCACCTTCTTCCCTCGGTAAAAACAGGATACTCTGTGGAACCCAGTGAAGACGGTCCCAGAAAAAGTCCACGACTATAGATTGCACTCTGGCCAGCAAATTGGGTGGAGGGTCCAGACAAGACAGTCGATGCCACAGCATTGAAGCAATCAAGTTGTTGATAATTAAAACACGACCTCTGAAGGACAAGTTTGGCAGAATCCATTTCCATTTTTTTAGTCTTCCTTCAGTTTTTTCTAAAAAACACTCCCAATTTTTCTCAGTAAAAGTCTGATTTCCTAAAAACACACCAAGATATTTAAAACCACCTTGTGTCCACGAGAGGCCACCAGGTAGGGCAATTTTTTGTGGTCTCCCCCCCACCACAACAGCTTCACTCTTACCCCAATTCACTCTCGCTGAGGAGCACTCACCAAAAAGATTAACAGTTCTTAAAAGGTAGTCTGCATCATTTTGATTTCTTGTAAAAACAACAACGTCATCAGCATAGGCAGACACTTTAAAAACAGAGTCAGAGTTGGGGACTTTAAAACCAGTGAGGCCTTGCCTTAGTTTACAAAGGAGGGGCTCAATGGCAAGAGAGTACAGCATACCTGAGAGGGGGCAGCCCTGTCGGACACCCCTCTCAACTTTGAAAGGAGCACTCAAACCACCATTAATCTTAAGAATACTCTCAATGTCTCTATACAAAGCCTGGATCATGGCGATGAACCCTGAGCTGAAACCAAAGGCCTCTAATGTCTGCCAAAGGTATGGATGTTCAACTCGGTCAAACGCCTTTTCTTGGTCTATTGAAATAAGACCAAGTTCTTTGACCAATGAGCTGGAGAGGTCCAAAACATCACGAATTAAAAAAATGTTGTCTGTAACCAACCTACCAGGTACACAGTAGGTCTGGTCTACATGGATGACCTGCTCCATCGCCTTCCTCAGTCTGGTAGCCAACACTTTGGAGAGAATTTTGTAGTCAGTACAGAGGAGGGCCACCGGACGCCAGTTCTTAATGTCTTTCAAGTCGCCTTTTTTTGGAAGGAGGGTGAGGACTGCTCTCCTACAACTTAGGGGCAGGTGACCCTTCCGCAGACTGTCAGACAGTACTTCCAGCAAGTCCTCACAGATCTCAGACCAGAACGCCTTGTAGAACTCCGCTGGTAGGCCATCTATCCCTGGGGCTTTTCCACACTGAAGAGACTGGACAGCCACTGCCAGTTCTTGCAGTGATCCCGCTTGACATAACGCACGGCTCAGGAGACGCACACACACAGGCTTAGAGTAGTTCAAAGAGTTTATTAACAGCAGGAGTGAATGAGTGCGTGTCTGCGGGATGTAAATGTGTTGGTGATGGTGTCTGCTCCAGGCACAGAGGCAGGTGACCGTACAGCCGAGCAACCCTATGGAGAGAGCACAGGGAGAGGGTGACGGGCATACACCAACACAGGAGGGATTTATGGCGAGAGAAGGACTTACTTGGTGGGTCAGGACAGCTGGCACAACAAGGGGGCGAAGCCCGGAAGACAGCCACCTGGAGAGCTCTGTACAGCAGCGAGGATTGGGCGATGGAGTGGAGATGTCCGCCGCTGGGGAATCCACCTGTGCACAGGGGAGAAGACTGAAGAAAAGAGGTAAGCGATCTTCTTACCAAAATGGTGACGCTGAAGGGAAGTATGCTCACAACGGTGAGGAACGAAGTCTGACGGCTTCAGGCCGAGCCTCCGGGCGAGACGGCCTTTATCCCTCGCCGCTGATGATTGTCAGGTGCGTGAGCAGGTGGCGCCGCTGATGAATGGCGCGGCGTGACAGTACTCCCCCCTCTAGCAGCGCCTCCTGGCGATGGCTTATCCGGGTGCGCTCGGTGGAAGTCCGCGATGAGCGATGGGTCCAACACAAACGACGGGGGCACCCATTGTCGATGCTCGGGCCCATAGCCCTCCCAGTCCACCAGGTATTGCAACCCACGACCTCGGCGCCGGGAGTCCAGGATGGAGGAGACGGACCAGGCCGGATGGCCACCAATCATCCGGGGCGCGGGTTGCGCTGCAGGAGGAGGGCAAAGGGGGTCAGTGACTGCCAGTTTCACCTTCGACACATGGAAAGTGGAATGGATGCGGAGGGAGGGGGGAATAGCCACGCGCACAGCCACCGGGTTGATGATCCGGGTGATGGGAAAGGGACCCATGAATCGCTGTGCCAGCTTCCTCCTCTCGCCTTTTAATGTGACGTCCTGGGTAGACACATACACGAGTTGCCCAACTCTGTACGCCGGGGCAGGTCTTCTGTGCCGGCCCGCCACGGTCCTGTTGCGCTCCGCCGTGCGTAAAAGCGCATGACGCGCGGCAGCCCAGGTGGAGCGGAACTGCCTAAGGTGCGCCCTAACAGAGGGGACAGTCACCTCGTTCTCCTGCGCTGGAAACAGCGGGGGGTCGTAACCCAGGGACGCCTTGAAGGGGGACATCCCCGTTGCAGAAGAGCGGGCGGTGTTGTGGGCATACTCCACCCAGGCGAGATGGTTGCTCCAGGACGTCGGCTTGGATCTAGTAACACAGCGGAGCGCAGCCTCCAGCTCCTGATTGGTCCTCTCACACTGCCCGTTAGACTGGGGGTGATGGCCGGAGGAGAGGCTCACCTTGGCTCCGATGGCGTTACAAAAGGATCTCCAAACCTCGGATGAAAATTGGGGACCCCGGTCCGAGACCACGTCCACCGGAATCCCGTGCAGCCTGACCACGTGTTGGACGAGGAGGCCCGCCGTCTCCAGGGCAGTAGGGAGACCTCGCAGGGGAATGAAGTGCGCAGCCTTGGAGAAACGGTCCACAATGGTCAGGACGGTGTCAAAGGAGTTGGAAACGGGGAGTCCGGTGACGAAGTCCAGTGCGATGTGCGACCAGGGCCTGCCGGGGACGGGCAGAGGCTGGAGCAGACCCGCTGGGGGGGCATTTCCCGACTTGCTGGTGGCACAGATTGGGCAAGCCCGGGCGTAGCGGGCTGCATCCCTCCGCAGGCCTGGCCACCAAAAGGACCGTTGGAGGAGGCTGATCATCCGAGAGGTGCCGGGATGACAGGTGAGCCGGGAGGTGTGGAGCCAGTGGATGACCTCTCCTCGGACCGCAGATGGGACGAACAGTCTTCTCTCCGGTCCGCCGCCAGGATCAGGTTCCACCTCCTGCGCCTTCCGGATCTTGTCTTCAATGTCCCAAGAGATGGCACCGAGGACGCACGACCTGGGCAGGATAGTGTGGGGCGTCTCCTCAGCCTCCACGGGGGTGAACTGCCTAGAGAGGGCGTCAGGCAGGCCGTTTTTGGAGCCCGGCCTGAAGGTGATCGAGAAGCGGAACCTGGCGAAGAACAAAGACCAGCGCGCCTGGCGGGCATTCAGGCGCTTGGCAGATCGTAAATACTCTAAGTTCTTGTGGTCCGTCAGGACCACAAACGGCAGGTCCGCCCCCTCTAGCCAGTGGCGCCACTCCTGTAAGGCGAGTTTAATGGCCAGGAGCTCTCTGTCCCCCACATCGTAGTTCCTCTCCGCCGGGGACAGGCGCCGGGAGAAGAAGGCGCACGGCCGTTTGGCGCCATCGTCAGGTGACCGCTGGGATAACACTGCTCCCACTCCCGTGTCCGATGCGTCCACCTCCACAATGCACTGCAGCGCGGGGTCGACCTGGCGAAGGACCCGGGAGGAGGAGAACTCCGCCTTCAGCGCCCTAAAGGCAGCAGCGACCTCTTCAGTCCACCGGAACGGGACCTTCGGGGACGTGAGGCGGGTCAGCGGTCCGACAATCGAGCTGAAATTTGGGACAAAGCGGCAGTAAAAATTGGCGAAGCCAACAAACTGTTGCACCTGCTTCCGGGATGCGGGAGTAGGCCACTCCACCACCGCCTTCACCTTCTCTGGGTCTGGGAGCACCTGATCTTGAGCGATGATGAATCCCAGGAAGGATGTGGTCCTAGCGTAGAATTCGCATTTCTCAGCCTTCACGTACAGACGATTCTCCAGCAGTCTTTGGAGGACCCGCCTCACATGGACCTGGTGCTCGTCCCTGGACCTGGAGAAGATAAGGATGTCATCCAGGTAGACGAACACAAAAAGGCCGATGAAATCCCGGAGGACGTCATTAATGAGGCGCTGAAAGACGGCAGGAGCGTTGGTCAGCCCGAACGGCATGACGAGATACTCAAAGTGACCGTTCGGGGTACGGAAGGCTGTCTTCCATTCATCTCCCTCCCGGATCCGGACGAGGTGGTAAGCGCTGCGTAAATCCAGCTTGGTAAACCAGGTCGCCCCCTGGAGGGAGTGAAAGGCAGTGTCCATGAGGGGCAGGGTGTAACGGTCCCTCTCAGTGATGTCATTCAGCGCTCGGTAGTCTATGCAGGGGCGGAGGGATCCGTCCTTTTTCCCGACAAAGAAAAACCCTGCCCCCACGGGTGACGACGATGGGCGAATAATCCCAGCGCTCAGAGATTCCTTCAGGTATGTATTCATGGTCTCCTTCTCCGGCGCCGACAGGCTGTAGAGCCGACCAGATGGCAGGGGAGCCCCCTGGCGGAGGTTGATGGCACAGTCATATGGTCGATGCGGGGGAAGAGACATAGCTTTCGATTTGCTAAATACCATACCCAGGTCGTGAAATTCTGGAGGCACCAGTGACAGGTCCGGAGGTGCTGTATCCGCCACAGGGGGAGCCGCGGATGGGGAGCAGGCAGCGGACTGAAGGCAGGTGCCCATACAGAAGGTACTCCATGCCGATACCCCAGCGGACCTCCAGTCCAGGACAGGGTTGTGGAGGCGTAGCCAGGGATACCCCAGGATGACGGGCGACACAGAGTTGGGCAGGACGTAAAATACCATCTCCTCCCGGTGGTTCCCTGAGATGATGACTGGGACAGGCATGGTTTGGTGAGAAACTCTCCCAAGGGAGGCACGGGAGAGATGGACCAGGGAGATGGGGTGTTTTAATGCCTGACAGCGGATGCCCAATCGGGTTGCCAGGCCTTGTGAAATGAAGCTGCCCTCTGCGCCCGAATCCACCAGTGCGTGGGTGAGGTGCCCAGTGGGATTGTGGCAAAAACGGATGGGCAGCTTTAATTGAGTGAGAGAGTCTAACCGGTTGGGATCCGCGAGGCTCCCTACAGCGATTCGCGGACCCCGCCGACTGGCTTTCCGCGGGCAACGCTCCACAGTGTGTTGGTCACCTCCGCAATACATGCAGAGGCCCAACTCACGGCGGCGTTGTTTCTCCGCAGGGGAAAGCTTGGTCCAGCCCGTCACCATCGGCTCCGACTCCTCGGGGCACAATGCTAGCGGCGCCGCCAGGGGGCGAGCTTGGAACAGGTGCGGCGAGACTCCACGAGGGCGAGAAGAAGAAGACTTCCGCCCCGAGGAGCGCTCGCGCAGCCTGTTATCCAAACTTATCGCTAAGGATGTCAGCTCCGCTAGCGTCCCAGGGATATCCCATCCAGCCAGTTCATCCCTCAGATCACTATTGAGGCTGCGGAGGAACAGGCCACAGAGGGAGCGTTCCTCCCAGCCCAATTCCTCCGCCGCTACCCGGAAGTCGACCGAGTAGTCCGCTGCCGACCGGCCTCCCTGCTGGAGAGCGAGGAGCCGATCGACCTGGACCGTCTCGGTTTGAGAATGGTCAAAGACCTCCAGAAAGCGCCTCACGAACTGGTCATAGGTGAGGGTGGCATAACTGGGCCTCGCCATTACGGCGTAGGTCCAAGTTAACGCACGCCCCTCCAGAAGATTCCCTATGTAACCAATCCGGCTGTGATCCGAGGGAAAATCTCCGGGCACACGGTGGAACACGGACTCACACTGCATAATGAACCCCCGCGCTCCGCCGAGCTTACCGCTAAAGCGGGCGGGGGTCGGAATCGGTGTGAGCCGAACCGGTGCCACCGGAGCCGGCTGGACGGCCGCTGGAACAGCAGGAGCCGCGCCACCCTGACGAGCCGGGGGGAACGGCTGTTGAGGATCCAAGCGGCCCAACCGGTTAGTTAAATTCAATAATTGATTAAAGATCACCTGTTGTTCATAAGCTATTTGATCCACTCTAGCCTCGAGAGTGGAAAACCGGTGTGCGAGCCCGCCGTCCGCCGAGCCGCTCTGCTGAAGCCGTACTGACATAACGCACGGCTCAGGAGACGCACACACACAGGCTTAGAGTAGTTCAAAGAGTTTATTAACAGCAGGAGTGAATGAGTGCGTGTCTGCGGGATGTAAATGTGTTGGTGATGGTGTCTGCTCCAGGCACAGAGGCAGGTGACCGTACAGCCGAGCAACCCTATGGAGAGAGCACAGGGAGAGGGTGACGGGCATACACCAACACAGGAGGGATTTATGGCGAGAGAAGGACTTACTTGGTGGGTCAGGACAGCTGGCACAACAAGGGGGCGAAGCCCGGAAGACAGCCACCTGGAGAGCTCTGTACAGCAGCGAGGATTGGGCGATGGAGTGGAGATGTCCGCCGCTGGGGAATCCACCTGTGCACAGGGGAGAAGACTGAAGAAAAGAGGTAAGCGATCTTCTTACCAAAATGGTGACGCTGAAGGGAAGTATGCTCACAACGGTGAGGGACGAAGTCTGACGGCTTCAGGCCGAGCCTCCGGGCGAGACGGCCTTTATCCCTCGCCGCTGATGATTGTCAGGTGCGTGAGCAGGTGGCGCCGCTGATGAATGGCGCGGCGTGACACCGCTCTCCAGCTCCGCATTCACGCCAGCCATCACTTTTGGCAAGTCCGTCAAAAAATGACTCAGTGCATGTGGATTCTCAACAAATTCTTTCTTAAAGAGATCCTTGTAGAAAGCAACTGCAAAGCGACGGATCTCCGCAGACTCATGGATCGGCCGCCCGTCCTCGGAGCTGAGAGAGTGGATCATCCTCCTCTGACCATTCTTCCTCTCCAGACCAAAGAAAAAATGAGATGGAGCGTCCATTAGTGCGATGTTCTGGAACCTACTGCGTACCACAGCGCCCCTGGCAGCCACACCCAGTAGGTCAGTTAGAACAGACTTTTTGCCATCGAGGGCCTCAAAATGTCCTCTTTCTCCTGTGGAGCCTGCCAAAGACTGCAGCTCCACTACTTCTCTCTCCAGGTCCCTGACAGACCTGGCCAAGTCTCCAGAGACATTGCGAGTATACTGTAGGCACAGATTCTTTATTTGGCTCTTCCCTACATCCCACCACTGCTGCAAAGAACTAAAATTTGATTTTGTCAATTTAAAATTACTCCAAAAAAACATAAAAGCAGTTTTAAAACTGTTATCCGATAAAAGTGACGTGTTAAAATGCCAGTATGCACTACTGCACTTTATATTCTTGATAAAAACACAACACTGAACCAGGGAATGATCTGTGAAGCCAACAGGGACTATAAAAGCACTTTTAAAAATGCTAAAATGGTGCTTAAAACTGTAAACCCTATCCAGTCTAGCTAAGGACAAAATATTGTCCTTTCTATGGCTCCATGTGTACTGTCTAGCCTTGCCATGAAAATTTCTCCACACATCACACAGATCATGAGCTTCTATGAAACCTTTTAAAACTCTTTGGGATGCAGCATGTGGCTCTGGGTGATTCCTATCCATAAGAGGATTTTCTGTACAATTAAAATCACCTCCCACAAATAAAAAGTCATCATTACTGCAATTTTTGATCGTATCATCTAAAATATTTAAAAGGCCAATCTTTCTGTGCCTACGGTTGGAGCATACACATTTATAAAAACAACTTTCACATTCTCAAAAACAGCTCGAACTTTTAAAATGTGGCCTGCAATTATCTCATCAATGTCATAAGAAAGTGGAATAAAATCTCGAGAAAATAAAATACCCACTCCACCACATTTGCTGCTTCTATGACTAAAAATAATTTCACCCTGAAATTTCCTCCTCCAGTCAGCAGCATTGTCCTCAGAACTATGAGTCTCCTGAACAAACAGAACATTAATTTTCTTGCATTTGCAAGAGTAAAAACACACGCTCGCTTGGACATTTCTCTTGCTCCATTGATGTTGAGTGTGCCAAAATTAAAACTACACATGTGTATAAGAGGGCAAAGCCATACAATTTCTATGTCATGCTATATTACACAGAAAATTAATCCCCCAAAAAACGCCCCCAAAAAAGCTGTCCATCATGAACTGAACAGAGGACATTCTCCAGGGACCAGAGGGTCCTGAAACCTTCCACATCCCCATTCCCCATAAAAAACTGAAAGTCCAGCCTGATTCTGGCTTTAAGTAGCCTCACAAATAAAATTTTGACATCAACATCATTCTCAACATTTTCAAGTTTTCTTCTCCGGCTTACATAGATAGCCAACTTTGCCTGCCCTAAAACAAAGTTCAGTAGTTGACACTTCTGCTTAAAACGACGATTGTACATAAAACCACAAATGAAAACCTGCTTAGAGAAAACTTCCTTAAAAATATGAAAAAGTTTTGTGAGAAGTTCAAAGAGGCCACTCAGGCGCTGACATTCAATAAAACAATGAAAAACAGTCTCCCTAGAGGAACAAAAAACACACTGATCACTGACACTGCTGTTAATCACAGAAACAAAAGCATTGACTGCTATAATACCATGCAGGACCCTCCACTGTAAGTCTCCATGTCTCTTAGGGAGAGGGGCTTTGTAAAGAGCCCTCCAGGCAGGCCGATGCCCTTTTCCTAGTTTAAAATAGGCTCTCCAAGGAGTGTCCACACAGGTGTTCAATCGGTCCTTGTTGAGTGCCATCACCACCAGTCTGTAGAGTGCCTTACCACTGGCTCCTCCAAAGTCCACACCAGTGGGAGCACAGAATGCCAGTAAGGAGCAAGGAGCGACGTCAAAGTCCATATAGAGCGTGAGAGAGGGAAAGGGGTCAGTGCTTTCTGGCTGCAGCGTGCCATTGCTAAAGTCCAAGAGTAGGGAGTGCTCAAGTCCATGAAGCTCCTGTTTCCAGTGTGCAAGAAGACCATCGATGAAACGATTCGACCTGACACCAAGATGAGCTGCTAAAGCTGAGGCGTTGTTGAGGCCAGGACCAGCCAGTTCCACCACTTGCTTCAGAGTGAGAATGTTCCTGGAACACAGCCTATCAAGGAAGGTCCTTCCAACTCCCGGCAGGACACCAAGGCGACCACCAAAATCCAGCGGCTCCCTCAACAACCAGTAGAGGGAATCGCATGGCCCTCTTTGTTTTTTAAAAAGAGTCCACACTGAAAAGAGACTGCGGTAAAAACTGGGTAAAGACAGTGCATTAGAGTTCTTAAAATCCATTAAAAACACAGGGAGGTCTAGCCCAAGCCCAAGGACTCTCTGTAAAATAACACAGGCCAAAGGCCTCCATACCAGGTCCTGGGGGCCCGTCAGCAGTCTCTGTATGAAAGTCAGTCTAAAAGCAGCACCTCTACTAGCTAAATGAATCACTCCTTGCCCCCCCCTCCTCTTTGGGAAGAAATAACAGGGCTTGAGGAACCCAGTGGAGTCCACCCCCCCAAAAAAAGTCCACCAAAACAGACTGAATTTTGGACAACAAACCAGCAGGGGGGTCCATGCACATGAGGCGGTGCCACAGGGATGAGGAAACAAGATTATTTAAAATGAGCACTCTTCCTCTAAAAGATATTCTTGGCATTAGCCACTTCCACTTGTTTAGTCTCCCGTTAATTTTCTCTATGACCCCATCCCAATTTTTTTGCTCAAACTGCTGATTTCCAATAAAGACACCAAGATACTTAAAACCTCCTTTTTTCCAAATCAACCCACCCGGCAGCGTAAGCTGATTTTCTAGTTTCCTAGTTTCTCCCCCACCATCAGAGCCTCGCTTTTTCCCCAGTTTATCTTTGCAGAGGAAAGTTGGCCAAAAAGATTGACACTCCTAACCAGAACGTCAATGTCACTCTGCTTGTTTAGCAGAATGACTACATCATCTGCATAGGCCGACAGCTTGAACGTGGTGTCACAGCCAGGAAAAGTAACTCCTGATAGATCCCTTCTCAGGCAGTGAAGCAAAGGCTCTATGGCGAGGGAGTACAGCATCCCTGAGAGAGGGCAGCCCTGCCGAACCCCCCTCTGGACTTTTAAAGGGGCAGACAGGCCCCCATTTATCTTCAGCACACTCTCAATGTCACTGTACAAGACCCGTATCCTGGCTATGAAGCCTGGGCTGAACCCAAAAGCTGTTAAAACTGTCCATAAATATTGGTGTTCAACCCGATCAAACGCCTTTTCCTGGTCAATTGAAATCAAACCAGTTTCTACCGCCAATGAACCAGAGACCTCCAAAATATCCCGAATTAAAGTGACGTTGTCACTAATCAGCCTGCCAGGCACACAGTAAGTCTGGTCTACATGAATGAGCTCGCTCATCACCTTTCTCAGTCTTCGGGCCAGAGCTTTTGAGAGAATCTTGTAGTCTGTGCAGAGCAGAGAGACTGGCCTCCAGTTCTTTAGGCTCTGGAGGTCCCCCTTTTTCGGCAACAGTGTGATGATGGCCCTCCTGCAGGTCGTGGGTAGGGTCCCCCTTTCCAAGCTATCTTGGAGAACCTCCAGCAGGTCTGGACCAAGCAGGGGCCAGAATTCCTTAAAAAAGTCCACTGAGAGACCATCTATGCCTGGTGATTTTCCATTCTGGAGGCTCATTAGCGCCGTATGCAGCTCAGACAGAGACAGTGGAGCATCCAAGCCGGCAACAAGGTCCTCTGAGAGCACTGGAAGACCATCAAGGAAAACCTGGCCCAGTGACGTGTCCTCCCTCCACTCTGCTCTAAACAATTCACTGTAAAAGCTAGCAGCGTGTTTCCTGATCTCTGCTGCTGTGGAGATTGTTCTCCCGTCATCGCCCAACAAGGAGTGAATGAGCTTTCTCTGTCCATTTTTCCCCTCCAGTCCAAAAAAGTACTGGGAGGGCGAGTCCATCAGAGCTACATCCATGTAGCGTGAGCGGACCAGAGCACCCTGTGCGGTGACCCCTAGCAAGCTAGCCAAGGCTGACCTTTTTGACTTGAGAGCCTCTAAGTGCTCCTGTTTTCCTGTAGAACTGAGCAACTCCTCTAGTTCTACCACCTCAGTCTCCAGAACTTTCAAGGATTGGGTCAAGCTACGAGTGACATTTTGAGTGTACTGTTGGCAGAATTGTTTTATCTGGGCCTTACCAAAATCCCACCACAATTGGAGAGAACTAAAAGAGGGTTTTTGTTCCCTGTGTGACTTCCAAACATCATGAAAAACCTCTTTAAAAAACACATCATTTAAAAGTGTATTGTTAAAATGCCAAAAAGCACTCTTACACTTTACATTTTCAATAAACACAGAACAAAACAGCAGGCAGTGATCAGTGAAACCAACAGGACAGATACAACTATTTTTAAAAACACTCATTTGATGTTTAAAACCATAAAAACGGTCTAACCTAGCCATAGATAAAAGGTTATCTTTGACATGGCTCCAGGTGTACTGCCTCTGGTCCCCATGATGTGATCTCCACACATCGGCCATTTCATGTGTTTTCACCAGTTCTCTCAGCCTATTGGCAGAAGCAGGGTTAGGCTCCTGATGGTTCCTGTCTAGTCTGTGGTTTAATGTACAGTTAAAATCACCCCCCAGAAATAAAAAACTATTTGGATCACAGGACTTAACCGTATCCGAAAGCACGTCAAAGACCCTGATCCTCTCTGCTCTCTGTGTTGGCACATACACATTTATAAAAACGAAGTTCACGTTTTCAAACTGTACCTTTAATAAGAGGAAATGACCTCTCACCACCTCTTCTACCTCATAAGAGACAGGCACACAACCCCTAGAGAAAAGTACAGCCACCCCCCCACTGCTACTGGATTTGTGGCTAAAAAAAATGCAGCCATCCCACTCTTTTCTCCAATGGCTCTCAATGTCCACAGTGCTGTGAGTCTCCTGGACCATCAGCACGTCAAGTTTCTTTAAATTAAAAAGCTTGTATAAAGAGGCCCTTTTTACATCATCCCTGGCCCCATTAATATTGAGAGTGCCAATTCTAAGGTGGGGCATTAAAAAGGATAAAAATAGGGTACAGTAAAAAAAACACACACATAGCATAAAAGGGAAGAAACAAACTAAGAGTCAACATGACTGTTAGTAATTTGCGATTTCAGTTTAGCAACCAGTTTCTTTAAACGATAAATTTCCTGATCAGTGAAAGTCTCATTCCCATCATTCAGTTTCATAAATTTGCGAGCTGATGCCACGAATAACTCCAGATCTGGAAAGTAACTTTCCACTTTCACAGCTCTGCTCCCCTTAGTCACCTGGAGAAATTGCCTAATTTTAGTAAAACAATAGGAGCTTTGCTCCTCCTGCGTCTGCGTCTGCATCAGTTCAGACTCATCTCCACTTTCGTCAGAAGCGCTCTCATTCAGTAAATCTAAATTCCCAACCCTACTAGATTTAGCAGAGCTCTGCAAGTTTTCCGCACTTTTCCTTTTTTGTGCAGCTTTAAAAGGATCCTCTTCAACAAAACTACATTCCTGCATTTCTTCATGAACTGCAACGTTTGTCATGCAGTGTTTGCTCTGTGTGTCCGCTACAGCCTCAAACCGCTCCTCCCCCGCCTGCAAAGTCTGTTCATTCACGTTCCTTCGTTTAACTGCACTTTTACTTACACCCTCCACCTGTTTACCCCGGGCGACAGGCTCGTCACAATGATCAGATCTGCTGCCAGACAGAAATTCCCCACCATCACTGTTTGGGGGGACAACTACCGCGCCCGCCGCGGCCACCCCAGCAGAGGCGGCCGCGGCCGCGGCCGCCCCAGCACAAGCGGACACGGACGCGGACGCCCCCGCAGAAGTAGAAGCGGACGCGGCCGCGGATGCAGCCGCAGTCGCGGCCGCGACCGGCCCAGCAGAAGCGGGCGCCGAAGCGGCATCCGCCGCACCACATGTAGCGCTACCCTCCGGACCACCAGAAACAGCGGCGTCACCTTTCTTACCGCCAGTGCTCTTTGTGTTCGCCTTTTCAGGACATGACCTAATAAGATGGCCTTCTGCGCCACACGCAAAACACTTCATGGTTTCAGATGTTGCAAACACCAAGTAGCTAAAGCCGTCAATCCTGAAATTAAAAGACGCGTTCAGTTCAGCAGAGCTGTCTTTCAACACCATGAAACACTGCCTCCTATGACATACAACATGCTTCAGCAGGGGTGATTTACTACCCAGAGAGACCATTCTGATAGGGGACACAACCTGGCCAAAACGGGACAACTCTCTAATCAGCTGATCATTTTTAACGAAAGGAGGAGCGTTTGAGATGGTGATCCTCCTAGACGGATTCGCCAGCGGTAAAACGGGAGTAAAAGTGTCACCTATGACCACTCCCTGTGCCACCACCTGATCAGCTTTCTCAGTCGAATCCAGAAAGATCACAATTGCGCTGTTCATCCTCGATGCTGATTTTATGCTGCCATGCCCAACCACCTGTCCTACAGCGAGGCTGGCCTCCTCCACAGAACAGGGAACTGTCGGGAGGATTCTCACACCATGACGCCGGGT
The DNA here is from genome assembly GCA_020510985.1 of Pholidichthys leucotaenia. Taxonomy (NCBI): domain Eukaryota; kingdom Metazoa; phylum Chordata; class Actinopteri; order Cichliformes; family Pholidichthyidae; genus Pholidichthys; species Pholidichthys leucotaenia. The sequence goes on from CM035837.1 coordinate 21,930,784, forward strand.
TAAGCGCTCAAACTCCACACCACCATCAATCACCGGCATGATGCCGGCCGGGAAAAACCGGCAGCAGAAGCTACCGTTCCCCAACACACTCACTCCAACACTCACACCCCAGCACACCCACACTCAACCCACTATATTAAACACACACACCTCAAACACACAAGATAGAGAAAAAGTTAGAAAATACAAAGTTTAAAGTACTCACTCGACACCACTCCACACCCCTGCTCCCACAAACGCCCACGCATGCGCACGAGAGAGAGAGAAAGAGAGAGAGAGAGAGAGATTTTTTTTTGATTTTGATTTTTAAAAGATCTTTAATAAACACACTTGTCCATCAGTCAATACAATTTCTATATCATGCTATGTTACACAGAAAATTAATCCCCCAAAAAACGCCCAAAAAAAAGCTGTCCATCATGAACTGAACAGAGGACATTCTCCAGGGACCAGAGGGTCCTGAAACCTTCCACATCCCCATTCCCCATAAAAAACTGAAAGTCCAGCCTGATTCTGGCTTTAAGTAGCCTCACAAATAAAATTTTGACATCAACATCATTCTCAACATTTTCAAGTTTTCTTCTCCGGCTTACATAGATAGCCGAGAGAGAGAGAGAGAGAGAGAGAGAGAGAGAGAGAGAGACTTGACTTAAAAAAGGCTTTATTGTACAATTCAAAAATGCAAAAACACCAATATCACGGCCCCAAGTGAGAGAGAGAGAGAGAGAGAAAGAGAGAGAGACTTTTGACTTTTAAAAAAGGCTTTATTGTACAATTCAAAAATGCAAAAACACCAATATCACGGCCCCAAGTGTGAGAGAGAGAGACTTGACTTTTAAAAAGCTTTTATTGCACACTTCAAAAAAATGTAAGCACACCAACATCATTCCTCCAAGTGTGTCACATTGGAAAAAGTGCAAACTGAAATGTTCCCCCCCCCCCCACACACAACACAGAGCAGTCCCTGCAGTCCACCTATTCAAAGATCCAGTTCTGTGACAGTCAATTACAGTCAAGTAAATGTCATATACCAGTCTGTTCAAACAATATCCCAAAAATGGGTAAAACAGGCAGAGGAACGACCGCCATTCATTCCTCCTGTCGGGCGCGCTTGACCGGCGTTCCCCCTGCTGCTTTACGCAGGGCTGTCAGGTGTTTCTTGAGGCGATAACGCTTCCTTTCATCCAGGAGGTCAAGACCAACCTGCCTTCTTAGCACATCCACAGACTTAATGAATTTATCAGTGTCACTGAAGTAGTCGGCGACCCTAATGGCTTTGTTATAGGTTGCGTCCAGGAATGCATTTATTTCTTCCAGTGAATACAAACTCGTGTTTGTACTGCATTTTGCCTCAATAGACTCAGCATTAGACACAGTGTCGTTCTCAGATTCCATTTCCTCGTCAGCACCACTCAGCCGACTGCTTGGTTCTCCCGGGCCAGTGGATTTGAGAGAGAGAGAGAAAGAGAGAGAGAGAGAGAGAGAGACTTTGACTTTTAAAATAAGCCTTTATTGCACACTTCAAAAAAATGTAAGCACACCAACATCATTCCACCAAGTGTGTCACATTGGAAAAAGTGCAAACTGAAGTGTTCCCCCCCACACAACACAGTGCATTCCTTGCAGTCCACCTATTCCACATTGGCAGCGGCAGAGAGAGAGAGTGAGAGAGAGAGAGAGAGAGAGAGAGGGAGAGAGATTTTTTTTTTTTGATTTTTAAAAGATCTTTAATAAACACACTTGTCCATCAGTCAATACAATTTCTATATCATGCTATGTTACACAGAAAATTAATCCCCCAAAAAACGCCCCAAAAAAAGCTGTCCATCATGAACTGAACAGAGGACATTCTCCAGGGACCAGAGGGTCCTGAAACCTTCCACATCCCCATTCCCCATAAAAAACTGAAAGTCCAGCCTGATTCTGGCTTTAAGTAGCCTCACAAATAAAATTTTGACATCAACATCATTCTCAACATTTTCAAGTTTTCTTCTCCGGCTTACATAGATAGCCAACTTTGCCTGTCCTAAAACAAAGTTCAGTAGTTGACACTTCTGCTTAAAACGACGATTGTACATAAAACCACAAATGAAAACCTGCTTAGAGAAAACTTCCTTAAAAATATGAAAAAGTTTTGTGAGAAGTTCAAAGAGGCCACTCAGGCGCTGACATTCAATAAAACAATGAAAAACTGTCTCCCTAGAGGAACAAAAAACACACTGATCACTGACACTGCTGTTAATCACAGAAACAAAAGCATTGACTGCTATAATACCATGCAGGACCCTCCACTATAAGTCTCCATGCCTCTTAGGGAGAGGGGCTTTGTAAAGAGCCCTCCAGGCAGGCCGATGCCCTTTTCCTAGTTTAAAATAGGCTCTCCAAGGAGTGTCCACACAGGTGTTCAATCGGTCCTTGTTGAGTGCCATCACCACCAGTCTGTAGAGTGCCTTACCACTGGCTCCTCCAAAGTCCACACCAGTGGGAGCACAGAATGCCAGTAAGGAGCAAGGAGCGACGTCAAAGTCCATATAGAGCGTGAGAGAGGGAAAGGGGTCAGTGCTTTCTGGCTGCAGCGTGCCATTGCTAAAGTCCAAGAGTAGGGAGTGCTCAAGTCCATGAAGCTCCTGTTTCCAGTGTGCAAGAAGACCATCGATGAAACGATTCGACCTGACACCAAGATGAGCTGCTAAAGCTGAGGCGTTGTTGAGGCCAGGACCAGCCAGTTCCACCACTTGCTTCAGAGTGAGAATGTTCCTGGAACACAGCCTATCAAGGAAGGTCCTTCCAACTCCCGGCAGGACACCAAGGCGACCACCAAAAACCAGCGGCTCCTTCAACAACCAGTAGAGGGAATCGCATGGCCCTCTTTGTTTTTTAAAAAGAGTCCACACTGAAAAGAGACTGCGGTAAAAACTGGGTAAAGACAGTGCATTAGAGTTCTTAAAATCCATTAAAAACACAGGGAGGTCTAGCCCAAGCCCAAGGACTCTCTGTAAAATAACACAGGCCAAAGGCCTCCATACCAGGTCCTGGGGGCCCGTCAGCAGTCTCTGTATGAAAGTCAGTCTAAAAGCAGCACCTCTACTAGCTAAATGAATCACTCCTTGCCCCCCCTCCTCTTTGGGAAGAAATAACAGGGCTTGAGGAACCCAGTGGAGTCCACCCCCCCAAAAAAAGTCCACCAAAACAGACTGAATTTTGGACAACAAACCAGCAGGGGGGTCCATGCACATGAGGCGGCGCCACAGGGATGAGGAAACAAGATTATTTAAAATGAGCACTCTTCCTCTAAAAGATATTCTTGGCATTAGCCACTTCCACTTGTTTAGTCTCCCGTTAATTTTCTCTATGACCCCATCCCAATTTTTTTGCTCAAACTGCTGATTTCCAATAAAGACACCAAGATACTTAAAACCTCCTTTTTTCCAAATCAACCCACCCGGCAGCGTAAGCTGATTTTCTAGTTTCTAGTACTCCCCCACCATCAGAGCCTCGCTTTTTCCCCAGTTTATCTTTGCAGAGGAAAGTTGGCCAAAAAGATTGACACTCCTAACCAGAACGTCAATGTCACTCTGCTTGTTTAGCAGAATGACTACATCATCTGCATAGGCCGACAGCTTGAACGTGGTGTCACAGCCAGGAAAAGTAACTCCTGATAGATCCCTTCTCAGGCAGTGAAGCAAAGGCTCTATGGCGAGGGAGTACAGCATCCCTGAGAGAGGGCAGCCCTGCCGAACCCCCCTCTGGACTTTTAAAGGGGCAGACAGGCCCCCATTTATCTTCAGCACACTCTCAATGTCACTGTACAAGACCCGTATCCTGGCTATGAAGCCTGGGCTGAACCCAAAAGCTGTTAAAACTGTCCATAAATATTGGTGTTCAACCCGATCAAACGCCTTTTCCTGGTCAATTGAAATCAAACCAGTTTCTACCGCCAATGAACCAGAGACCTCCAAAATATCCCGAATTAAAGTGACGTTGTCACTAATCAGCCTGCCAGGCACACAGTAAGTCTGGTCTACATGAATGAGCTCGCTCATCACCTTTCTCAGTCTTCGGGCCAGAGCTTTTGAGAGAATCTTGTAGTCTGTGCAGAGCAGAGAGACTGGCCTCCAGTTCTTTAGGCTCTGGAGGTCCCCCTTTTTCGGCAACAGTGTGATGATGGCCCTCCTGCAGGTCGTGGGTAGGGTCCCCCTTTCCAAGCTATCTTGGAGAACCTCCAGCAGGTCTGGACCAAGCAGGGGCCAGAATTCCTTAAAAAAGTCCACAGAGAGACCATCTATGCCTGGTGATTTTCCATTCTGGAGGCTCATTAGCGCCGTATGCAGCTCAGACAGAGACAGTGGAGCATCCAAGCCGGCAACAAGGTCCTCTGAGAGCACTGGAAGACCATCAAGGAAAACCTGGCCCAGTGACGTGTCCTCCCTCCACTCTGCTCTAAACAATTCACTGTAAAAGCTAGCAGCGTGTTTCCTGATCTCTGCTGCTGTGGAGATTGTTCTCCCGTCATCGCCCAACAAGGAGTGAATGAGCTTTCTCTGTCCATTTTTCCCCTCCAGTCCAAAAAAGTACTGGGAGGGCGAGTCCATCAGAGCTACATCCATGTAGCGTGAGCGGACCAGAGCACCCTGTGCGGTGACCCCTAGCAAGCTAGCCAAGGCTGACCTTTTTGACTTGAGAGCCTCTAAGTGCTCCTGTTTTCCTGTAGAACTGAGCAACTCCTCTAGTTCTACCACCTCAGTCTCCAGAACTTTCAAGGATTGGGTCAAGCTACGAGTGACATTTTGAGTGTACTGTTGGCAGAGTTGTTTTATCTGGGCCTTACCAAAATCCCACCACAATTGGAGAGAACTAAAAGAGGGTTTTTGTTCCCTGTGTGACTTCCATACATCATGAAAAACTCCCTTAAAAAACACATCATTTAAAAGTGTATTATTAAAATGCCAAAAAGCACTCTTACACTTTACATTTTCAATGAAAACAGAACAAATCAGCAGGCAGTGATCAGTGAAACCAACAGGACAGATACAACTATTTTTAAAAACACTCATTTGGTGTTTAAAACCATAGAAACGGTCTAACCTAGCCATAGATAAGAGGTTATCTTTAGCATGGCTCCAGGTGTACTGCCTCTGGTCCCCATGATGTGATCTCCACACATCGGCCATTTCATGCGCCTTCACTAGTTCCCTCAGCCTATTGGCAGAAGCAGGGTGAGGTTCCTGATGGTTCCTGTCCAGTCTGTGGTTTAATGTACAGTTAAAATCACCCCCCAGAAATAAAAAACTATTTGGATTACAGGATCTAACCGTATCTGATAGCATATTAAAGACCCTGATCCTTTCTGCTCTCTGGGTTGGCACATACACATTTATAAGAACCAAGTTTACGTTTTCAAGCTGTACCTTTAGCAAGAGTACATGTCCTTTCACCACCTCTTCTACCTCATAAGAGACAGGCACACAACCCCGAGAGAAAAGTACAGCCACCCCTCCACTATTATTGGATTTGTGGCTAAAAAAAATGCAGCCATCCCACTCTTTTCTCCACTGGCACTCAATGTCTACAGTGCTGTGAGTCTCCTGGACCATCAGCACGTCAAGTGCCTTTAAATTAAAAAGCTTGTATAAAGAGGCCCTTTTTACATCATCCCTGGCCCCGTTTATATTAAGAGTGCCAATTCTAAGGTGGGGCATTAAAAAGGATAAAAATAAGGTACAGTAAAAAAACACACACATAGCATAAAAGGGAAGAAACAAACTAAGAGTCAACATGACTGTTAGTAATTTGTGATTTCAGTTTGACAACCAGTTTCTTTAAACGAAAAATTTCCTGATCAGTAAAAGTCTCATTCCCATCATTCGGTTTCATCAGCTTGCGAGCTGATGCCACAAATAACTCCAGATCTGGAAAGTAATTTTCCACTTTCACAGCTCTGCTCCCCTTAGTCACCTGGAGAAATTGTCTAATTTTAGTAAAACAATAGGAGCTTTGCTCCTCCTGCGTCTGCGTCTGCATCAGTTCAGACTCATCTCCACTTTCGTCAGAAGCGCTCTCATTCAGTAAATCTAAATTCCCAACCCTACTAGATTTAGCAGAGCTCTGCAAGTTTTCCGCACTTTTCCTTTTTTGTGCAGCTTTAAAAGGATCCTCTTCAACAAAACTACATTCCTGCATTTCTTCATGAAACGCAACGTTTGTCATGCAGTGTTTGCTCTGTGTGTCCGCTACAGCCTCAAACCGCTCCTCCCCCGCCTGCAAAGTCTGTTCATTCACGTTCCTTCGTTTAACTGCACTTTTACTTACACCCTCCACCTGTTTACCCCGGGCGACAGGCTCGTCACAATGATCAGAGCTGCCGCCAGACAGAAATTCCCCACCATCACTGTTTGGGGGGACAACTACCGCGCCCGCCGCGGCCACCCCAGCAGAGGCGGCCGCCCCAGCACAAGCGGACGCGGACGCGGACGCGGATGCGGCCGCGGACGCGGATGCGGCCGCAGTCGCGGCCACGACCGCCACAGCAGAAGCGGGCGCCGCAGCGGCATCCGCCGCACCACATGTAGCGCTACCCTCCGGACCACCAGAAACAGCGGCGTCACCTTTCTTACCGCCAGTGCTCTTTGTGTTCGCCTTTTCAGGACATGACCTAATAAGATGGCCTTCTGCGCCACACGCAAAACACTTCATGGTTTCAGATGTTGCAAACACCAAGTAGCTAAAGCCGTCAATCCTGAAATTAAAAGACGCGTTCAGTTCAGCAGAGCTGTCTTTCAACACCATGAAACACTGCCTCCTATGACATACAACATGCTTCAGCAGGGGTGATTTACTACCCAGAGAGACCATTCTGATAGGGGACACAACCTGGCCAAAACGGGACAACTCTCTAATCAGCTGATCATTTTTAACGAAAGGAGGAGCGTTTGAGATGGTGATCCTCCTAGACGGGTTCGCCAGCGGTAAAACGGGAGTAAAAGTGTCACCTATGACCACTCCCTGTGCCACCACCTGATCAGCTTTTTCAGTCGAATCCAGAAAGATCACAATTGCGCTGTTCATCCTCGATGCTGATTTTATGCTGCCATGCCCAACCACCTGTCCTACAGCGAGGCTGGCCTCCTCCACAGAACAGGGAACTGTCAGGAGGATTCTCACACCATGACGCCGGGTCAAGCGCTCAAACTCCACACCACCATCAATCACCGGCATGATGCCGGCCGGGAAAAACCGGCAGCAGAAGCTACCGATCCCCGACACACTCACTCCAACACTCACACCCCAGCACACACACACTCAACCCACTATATCAAACACACACACCTCAAACACACACGATAGAGAAAAGTTAGAAAAAACAAAGTTTAAAGTACTCACTCGACACCACTCCACACCCCTGCTCCCACAAACGCCCACGCATGCGCACGAGAGAGAGAGAGAGAGAGAGAGCGCTGTATGTGTGATGCCAGCTCGTGTGTTTGAAACTGCTGCTTAACGGTTGATCTGCGTGAAGGAAAAAAAAAAACATGGGTATTTTTGCAAAGCTTGCTTTTATTTCAAGGGAGCTTTGACAGTAACTTCTTTTGTTTGCAACTTTTTGTGGGTTTTGCTGGCCAATCTAATGTTGTGCTATTGGCAAATATTCTCTTATTTTTGAGCCAACATTCTCAATTGCCAGAGTTTTTTTTTCCTTATTTTGGGTTTTTTCACTTTTTATGAAAATGATTTTTATGCTGTTTACCTTGCCAAAGGGCAGGTAAACAGCATTGGGCTATTTTATTCAATTTTTGAAGTGTCAGTGTAATTTCTTTATTAGCTCACAGTTGCATCATCTCTCTGACTGAGGGGCAACAGTGAACTTCACAGGAAAAAAGGGGGCTGGATTAATGGTGAGATTTGTTGCTAAATTAAAGACATTACCTAAGGTAGGAGGAAGATACCGGACTAATGTATGTATCTCCTCTTCCCTGCATGGTCTGGCATGAGGACGGGGGCCGCGCTTTGGTCCCTTTCTCCTCCTCCTCCGCACTTTTCTGCTGCTGAGCCATGGCCCTGCCCCAGGAGTCAAGCAAATGACGTCACCCCGCCTCTGCTCACCCCCACCCCTCCTGTCCACGGCAGGCCATGTCGAAGGCCAATGAGTTAAGTAAAAAGTGCACACATATCAATCACTGCAATCATCATCAACATGACAAATTAAACTGAAGATTATGGAATAATGCTGTCACCAAATAATACTCAATGATTAAAAAGCTTTAAAGACAGACAAACGAGGTGATACTGCAAAGGCTGCTTATACATATGATTTAACTGAGGCTGCTAATGATCAAACAGATGTTTTAATGTTTCTTTGCCATACAATTGTTCTTTTTTAAACAGAAAAGTCACTCTTAATGAATGACTATGTGATTGTTAAACTTTTTATCCTTTTACTGTTCATAACAAAACAGCAAAGCTTTGACAGATTGCAAGATTGAAACAAAAAGAGGAAAGAGTTCCAATACTGGGGTCTCTGATTAGATTTGATTCTGTTGACATTAAAAAAGACCAATTGATTGGTTTACTGTCTTGTGAATTTAAATAAATGAGAGACTGTGTGAAAGCTGAGATTGTAATAAACAATGTATGGGTAAGGGACCTTATGTGGACACACAGGTATGCAAATCACTACTGGAATACTTTACAATCATCACTTTTTTCTGTTTTACTATTTATATGGGTGTGCTTGAGTAAAAGGAACTTTTTTATTTATTCTCCAACATGCTGAAAAAATAAGTTCATGGTCATTTTTACTTAAATTTTAAACTTAGAAAAGGAACTCAGAAAGTTCCAGTCTGAGTTTCCCATTTAAACAATATATATTCTGTGAAATGTTTCTTTTAATGAAATGGAATACACTTAAGAGCTTGGTACCAGGAATAACAATCCTTGCACTACAACATTTCTCTAGGATGACATAGTGCATGGGAAGCACCTTGTGGAATTTCAGCCCTCGAATTCCATCAATCAATCCTTTACCACTTGTCCAGTCACAGGGACAGCAGTCTAAGCAGAGAAGGCGGACTGCTGCCCAGATGACATATCACCATGATCTCTTCTGCAGATAATTGGGAAGAGTTAACACCATGGGTGTTAAGAGGAGAGAAAAGATCTCTCCCATTGCAGCACAAACAGTAGAAAATAAGCTTGGGTCTTTTTTTAGATGTACAGGCAAAAAGAAACCTGAACCATTAGTTAGACTAAAAATTTTACCAGCATTAAAATAAGCACTGTTATAAAACAAATTAAAAGGAAAGAGTTGAATGACTACAACAGTAACATGCAGAAGATTTATAAAAGCACAATTACACTCCTGTTTGTATGATTACTGACGCAAGGAGGGGGGCAGGGCTTCCCCCCATTCTATTTTTCAGGGTGGCACCGACACTGGACCCCTGTGGCGGAGGGGGGGACAGAGAGAGGCGTGGGACAGGCTGGCTGCGACAAGGGGAACGTGACATTTGTCATCAATCTCAATCTGAACATCAGGGCCATTGGCAGGGCGCAGCAGCGGAGTTGGGGGGGGACGACCACATGGGCTGACCACAACATGTGACAAGCAGACCCGAAGCCAAGTACAACATATGACATTAACACTGACATACCGCATATCAATTTACCTGACTTTGAGTTAAAAAATTCAGTGTTTACTTGAACTGACATTGCAAGTCTGAGACATTTCTATAAAGCTTCTCACCTGAGGACGGTATGACAGTATCACATTTCATAAATGTGACAGGGATACAGAATAGTTGTGTTGTATGATTTTGATGTGCTAAGGCCATGTATTCACAGTGCTTGGCTTCGGCTGAGCCAGGAGCGGCAACTGCAGGCCAGATCGAAATTTAGGAAGAATAAATACAGCGCTCCTTGTGCAGAATGAAGTTCACATCCAATAAAGCAATATGTCCACTTTTCCATGAACAGAAGGAGTGGAACATGCACTTTCACAAACATGCACTTTCATAAATTCACAATTGTCTGTGGTCAACAGGAAAAGCGCATGTAGGCCTGATGACAACTGCAGAATTGATTATAATAAATGCTGGATCACACTGAATCCACACAGACAGCTAGGTTAATTGCTCTAACTGAAATTTGTAAATTAGGTCAAGGGAACACTCATAATATGAACACAGTCAGTACCATCGATAAACTTATAAAACAAAACTTTAATCTAAACTAACCATATGTAAATGTGCCACACACTAATGGCACAGACTGAATCTCTAAGGAAAACAATTGTCTACAAAAAGCAGCTACGCAAAGGTCACATAGGAACTCACACAGCAACTCCTAACAAAAAAAAAAAACAACTTATCACATGATACACTGTTTCAGCAGACCTCTGCTACATGGGGATTCCCATGTAGCAAAAGGAGGGTACTACAATTGCAATTAGGAAAAAAAAATAGTAAAGACAGAAAAATGTACAATTAGCAGTGAAATAATTAATGTATGAAAAATATGTGAAATATTTCACAAATATAGAAGCAGCTTGGTAATGAAGTCACAACATTCACCAGAAAAAGTCAAATTTACATCAATAGATTTGCAAATATATTTAAGAAAAAATTATGTGGAAAAAAAATATTTGCAGATTATCGTGGAAAAAGGTCCGAAGATTTTATAACAAATAGAGCAAAAAATGATAAAGTAAACTAATAAGGAAAAAGAAAAGCTGCAAATTTCTGGGAAAAATTCCAAATGTCTAAGGAAAGTCCAATTTATGCTGATGAAGCTTACTATGGGACTCAATTTAAAATTTACTGCAAAGACAAAACAAATTCTTACTCAATTTTGTAAGAAAAAAACAATGCTTAAGGAACTCAAAGCAAAAATAATTTGACCTTCCCTGCATAAACTTATTCTTTTCAAAACTCTTGCATGGAGTTTACTGAGTTAAATAAGTGTGAAGGCAAAAATGTTGTATATTAATTATTGACATATTTACTAAATAGACAAAAGCCTTCCCTTTCATTCATCCAAATACTGCTAAAGCAGACCAGGAACCCTTAACTGAAATAATACTAAGATTTGAAATGAGTGAAATGATTTACTGAGAGAATGGGATACATTTTGTAAATCAAATTATATCACACTTAGGTACAGCACTCAACATGTACCTAGGAAACCATTTAGCTTACCATCCACAATCCACAGGATTAGCGTACTGCACAAATAGGATTATGAAAGACGGCTTAGGAAAATAGTGACAAGGAAAGTAATGAATGGCAAACCCTACATACTCTCACTATTAAAGCTATTTAACTTAGATGATGAGAAAGGGTTTTTAGTTAATTACATGTACAGAATGTCAGCTGACACATGTTATCCATGCTGCCCTTCCCAGGAGGGACCATGTGGCGAAGGAACCATGGGGGGTACACCCATCTTTTGGCCAAACCAGGGGATCTAGTCATCAAAAATGAAAACTGGACCAATACTGCCTGGCAAGGAAAACACAGAGGTTATCCTGGTGACACCAACAGCTGTGAAAGCCGAAGGACGTTACTCTTGGGTGCATTTAACGCTTTACCCCACTTGGAACCCTCAGCAAGAGACTGTTTAATACACACTGCAAACTCATTAAAAATCCTCAGCAGGTGACTGTTTCACTATACAAGTGTGTGAAAATTAGGGTGCGTGGCGAGGTCTGAGGCAAGAAAACGGCCAAGATCTTCACTTCCAAATTTCCATTTATTATGACTCACAAGTCAATAGTCCAGATATCCAACACAATTCTTCAGACTCTGCTTCACAGCAATGATCGACAATCTCTTTGATATCTCTCAGTGAACTCAACTACAACTCTTCTGTCACAATCATCACACCTGTTTTATACTAACAGCAATAATTAGCCCCTACCATAATCCCCGGTAAAACAACAAATCTTCCATCATTTACACATACCCACTAGTTCTAAAATACATAAATATTTTCCCCACTATACAATATAAATAACATATAATAAATAACAATCAATGACAACAATAATAATATAAGTAGTCCAATAAATAGTTCAAAATCCTTATTTACAAAACTAAACCACCCCTCAAACTTACCGTAGATGTTTCCTTCCTGCTGGTGTCCTATAAAAGGCCTTCAACTCCCTGATGGAGTCTTTTGCCTGGACACCCACAGGAAGCATATTGGCAAAGGTATGTGCAATAACTTATCATCCATTATTTTACCCAAATACTTAATCATACAATTATCTCCCAAGGCATTCAAATTAAACAAAGACAGATCCCCAAGTAAATGTGTGTACTTTAACAAATAATAACATTTACCATTACAAATATCATAATCACACAAACAATAAGTCATAATAGTGGTGACATCCCATCGTCACATTTCCTCCCCCCTTTCCCGAGAGTACAGTACTCTAGGAGTCATGTACCGTAAAACGGGGCTATAAGGGACGGCGGAGTAATAAGGAACACTTTTCTGGGAAATGTTTTAAATGTAATTCTGCTTTTTTTATTTTGCATTTTTCCTGTGGGAATCCAGCCCACAATCCAGCCGTGGATTCCCACAGGAAAAATGCAAAATAAAAAAAGCAGAATTACATTTAAAACATTTCCCAGAAAAGTGTCCCTTATTACCCCGCCGTCCCTTATAGCCCCGTTTTACGGTACTCGTGAGAGGCTATCAGCCACAAGGTTGGTTTTCCCTACCACATACCGAACAGTAATATTATATGGTTGAAGGGACACATACCACCCTGTGAGACGACTGTTTACGTCCTTCATTCTGTCCAACCACTGTAGGGCCCGATGATCTGTCTCCAATACAAAATGACGCCCTAGTAAATAATACTTAAGGGACCCTATTGCCCATTTCATGGCAAGACATTCCTTTTCTACCGTAGAATATCTTGTCTCCCGGTCCAACAACTTACGGCTCAAGAACAGTACTGGGTGTCTCTCTCCCTTCTCCTCCTGGAGAAGTACTGCTCCAATGCCAACCCCTGAAGCATCAGTCTGTAAAATGAATGGGCGAGCAAAGTCTGGGCTGTAGAGAACCTTCTCCCCAGAAATAGCCCTCTTCAGATCCTCAAACGCTCTGTCACACTCCTCTGTCCATTTTACCTTATTTGGCGCTGAAGCCTTAGTGAGGTCAGTTAACACTGCTTCTCTTTCAGCAAAGTGGGGGATGAACTTGCTATACCATCCCACCATTCCCAAGAATGATCGCACTCTCTTCTTAGTGGTGGGTACAGGGTAGGTCCGAATGGCATCCACTTTACCTACTCGTGGTCTAATGACCCCCTGACCAACCACATGTCCCAGGTACTCCACCTGCTGCTGTCCGAACGCACATTTGCGTGGGTTGATTGTCAGTCCTGCCTTCTTAATCAACTGAAGGACCTGCCTAAGGTGTACCAAATGTTCTTCCCAGGTCTGACTATAGATGACTACGTCATCCAAATAGGCAGCTGCAAAGTTTGATACCCTTCTTAAAACTTGGTCCATAAGCCGCTGAAAAGTTGCAGGTGCCCCCTGAAGGCCAAATGGCATGACCCTGAAATGGAAACTGCCATAAGGTGTTTTAAAGGTTGTAAGTTCCTTTATTTCTGGTGCCAATGCCACCTGCCAATACCCCTTACTTAGGTCCAAAGTAGAAATAAATCTGGCCTTGCCCACTTTCTCTAATAATTCATCGATCCGGGGCATGGGGTGGGACTCAAATTTAGATACTGAATTAAGGTATCTAAAATCAATACAAAATCTTAATGAGCCATCCTTTTTTGGAACCAGCACAATCGGGCTACACCACTCACTGGCTGACTCTTCAATCACTCCCAGCTGCAACATCAAATCAATTTCATTTTTCATTTTTGGTACCAGTCGTTCCGGGATCCTATATGATTTTCTACGTGGAACAGCTTCCTCTTTCAAATGAACCTTATGATATACCAATGTGGTGAAACCCGGTCTCTCTTGAAACAAATCTGGATCCAACAATGTCTCTAATTCTCTCCGCTGATCCACCTGCAAATGAGACAGTTGAAATGAACAAGGCTCTGACACATTTGTGGGAAAGGATTGTTCGTTCTCCTCATCCACTTCCGTCGCACAGATCAAGAGATGCTGTGTCTCCTGAAGAGCAGGTTGCTGCTGCTGATGGCCAGGCTGCTGAAACTCTTTCAATAAGTTAATATGGAAGGTCTGATGTTCCACCTTCCTGTCAGGCATATATAGTTCATATGTCACTGAACTTAGTTTTTTAGAAATTTCATATGGCCCCTGCCATCGAGCCAACAGCTTACTATCACACGAGGGCAGCAATAACAAAACTTGTTGTCCTGGGTGAAAAAACCCTTTTTCTGGCCTTCTTGTCATACCAAGTTTTTTGTTTAGCCTGCGCCGTCCTCATGTGTTCCTGAGCCAAAGCAGTCATTCGATCCAGTTTTTCTCTCATTTTAATCACATAAGAGACCACATTGTCCTGATCATTTGGTGGACTCTCCCAGTGCTCCTTTAATAAGTCCAGTGGGCCCCTCACCTGACGGCCATAAAGCAGTTCAAAAGGTGAGAACCCTGATGAAGCCTGGGGCACCTCCCGATAAGCAAACAGTAAATAAGGTACCCATTGATCCCAATCTGAGCCCGTTTCAGAAACAAATTTCCGCAGCATATTTTTAAGAGTCTGACTGAATCGCTCCACTAGTCCATCAGTCTGAGGGTGATAAGGGGTAGTCTTAATGCCCTTAATCCCCAACAGCTTATACACTTGCTGCAACAGTTTTGACAAAAAATTTGTTCCGCAGTCTGTTAGAACTTCTCTGGGTATGCCTACCCTTGAAAACAACTGGATAAGGCAGTTGGCAACCTGCCTAGCCTTGATAGATTTCAGGGGAAAGGCTTCTGGGTACCGAGTAGCGTAGTCACATATTACTAGAATGTATTTATTACCAGAGGAGCTTCTCTCTAGGGGGCCAACTACATCCATCCCTATTCTATCAAAAGGTGTTCCAATGATTGGTAATGGTTGCAGTTGGGCACAGGCTACTCCCCTAGATGATGTAATCTGACATACTGAGCATGTCGTGCAGAAGTCCTTTACCTGGGTATACATTCCCGGCCACACAAACCTTCTAGCAATTCTCTGCAGAGTTTTTTGAAATGCTAGATGACCTGCCCAAGGAATAACATGTCCCAGTTCCATAATTTTTGGTGTGAGGTCCTGTGGCAAA
The DNA here is from genome assembly GCA_020510985.1 of Pholidichthys leucotaenia. NCBI lineage: Eukaryota > Metazoa > Chordata > Actinopteri > Cichliformes > Pholidichthyidae > Pholidichthys > Pholidichthys leucotaenia. Next base: position 21,946,028 of record CM035837.1, read on the forward strand.
GCTATGGCCATAACTTCACCTTGTTGCTGGTACAAAATGCCCTTTTTTATGACATACATGGCCTCAGCCAAACAATCCATTCTACCCTGTTTCACACCCTCAATCTCTGAGACTTTATCAAACCAAGGTTTAAGTGTTGGGTCAGCCTTCTGCAATGTAGCTATGTCAGGAGGGATGTCAAACTCTACTGACTGGCTTAATTGTGGTGTTTCTTCACCCAGGTTCTTTACAGAAGCTAACACCTTATCTCTTCTCTTCTGAGCCTTGGATTTGGGTTGCTTAATAGGGCCTGCCTCTATCTAAGAATCATAGAATGGTAACTCCTGAAGAGTATTGGCAGCCCTCTGTGCTCTCTGTGCCCTGGTTGTCACTATACTACAATTTTTTACCACCAGTGTGTCTACTCTCTGCTCAACAGCACCACCTGCCTCTTTCTCCTCCGTTTGTTCCTCTCTAACCTGTTGTATGATGTCCAACAAAGTTGGAACATCGTTGTCAAGAATAACGGGATATGGCAAATCAGGCACAAGAGCTACAGGAAGGAGATAAGTTTGACCCCCTACTGTTAAATAAACCTCAGCGGTCGGGTACAATTTCTTATCCCCATGGACACAACTGATATTTATTCCCGAGTCATTCCACAAATCCCTAGGGACCAAACTAGGTAGCACAACTGTTTGAAAACAACCAGAATCTAACAGGGCCTCTTCACACTGACCATTAAGCAACACTTTTGTTTTATAAACTCCCTTATGCACTGAGGCTGAAAAAGTGAGTCTAGGAACTGAGCACAACAATGACGGTTTCTCATTCTTTATGGCAGGGCATGAATATTGGGTGTGACCGATTTTATTGCACTGATAGCAGCGTATATCTTTACTTGCAACACATGACTTTTTGCTATCATCAAATCTGCTATTCGTGATCTGACTGGGCCTGGAATACAACTTATTTCGAGCTGGACCACCCTTTTCACCCTCATTAAACTCACTCCGTGTGGTGAAAGATCTGTCACGACCAAGAGTAGTTCTCCTGCTCCCAGACCTGGCTGACAGAAAAACTTCCGCCAGACGAGCAGCGTCCTCTGCAGTCTTTGGGTCCCGCTCTTGTATCCAGACTCCCAGTTCCGGATTCACTATCCTTAGAAATTGTTCCAAAATCAATAATTCAGCAGTGTCTTTTACTGATAAAGTCTCTGGTTTCACCCATTTATAAAACAAGTCTTTCAAACGTACATATAGTTCCCGAGGGGTTTCGTCCTTATGAATGTCCAGGGACCGAAACCGCCTCCTATATGTGTCAGATGTGATTTCATATTTATTCAAGATAGCTTCTTTCACTTTCTCATAATTATCCGTGTCTGTGATGTCCATCAGAACATATGCACTCCTCGCTTTACCTGTGAGTAGAGAAGCCAGATGAATAGCCCACTCCTCTTTGTGCCAGTGGCAGACTGTAGCAATCCTCTCGAATGACGCTAGGTAGTGCTCGATGTCATCCTGGGGAGAGAGAGGATTCAGCCTGGGCTCGTGATGCGTTCATGGCGTCCTTGGCTGCACCTGCAGCAGCAAATCATCCTCTCGCGGGCTGACCCGACTGGCCGTTACCCTAGGATCCTCCCTCGAAGTGCCCTCGTCACCACTACGCTCAGCCCGGCTCCCATAGTCCTCCCTCAATTCCGCCACCTGCGACTCCATCCGATGAATATGATTCTCTACCGCCTGCCATTTTTGCTCCTGACGAGCGGCTTCTTCCTCCATCTGGCGATCCCTGAGAGTCAGCGAACGCACCAAAGATTTCACCAGGCAAGTGAGCTCCTCGAGCTCGCCCAGTCCGCTGACTCCCGGGTCCTCAGCCGCCGTACCTGTGTCCAGGTCAGACTGCTCCTCTTGCCTCACCTTTCTTCTCGCCATGGGTCCTTCCGTCCACCGAACGCCACGGCGTCCACAGGCCGGACCACCGCTTCAGAATCAGAATCAGAATCAGAATCAGATTTATTGCCATTGTTCATGTAGTACACAAACTAGGAATTTGTCTCGGTGCAATGCTACAACATTAAAACATGATAAGATAAAGAGATAAACTAAAAAAAAAAATTAAAGACTAAAACCATGCAATGTGTAGAATAATAAATAATAATAATAATAATAATAATAATAATAATAATAATGAGTAATACTAGTCACAGCAGTTTTAAATAAATTAGCAAGTAGCAGATGATGTGCAGTCGGTAATGCAACAGAAAAACAGTGATGAATGACATGAGTCTGGTTGAGCTGCTGTATATAGTGCACGAGAGTCAATAAATCACTTAATGTTCAGCAGTCTGATGGCAGAGGGGAAAAAGCTGTTCATGTGCCGGGAGGTTTTAGTCTGAATGGACCGAAGTCTTCTACCTGAGGGGAGGGGGGCAAACAGTACGTGACCAGGGTGTGAAGGATCGGCCATGATCCAGCCTGCACGTCTCCGGGTCCTGGAGATGTACAGATCCTGGAGAGATGGGAGCTTGCAGCCGATCACCTTCTCAGCAGTGCGCACGATGCGCTGCAGCCTTAGTCTGTCCCTCGCAGTAGCTCCTGTGTACCACACGATTATGGAGGAGGTGAGGATGGACTCGATGATGGCCGTGTAGAACTGCATTAACATCTTGGTGGGTAGCTTGAGCTTCCTCAGCTGCCGCAGAAAGAACATCCTCTGCTGGGCCTTTTTGATGAGGGAGCTGATGGTTGGCTCCCACTTGAGGTCCCGGGTGATGGTGGTGCCCAAGAAGCGGAAGGAATCTGCAATGGTGATGGGAGAGCCTGTGATGGTGAGGGGGGGGCAGGGGGGTTGTGACTTTCCTGAAGTCCACAATCATCTCCGCTGTCTTCAGAGCGTTCAGCTGCAGGTTGTTGTGGCTGCACCAGGACACCAGCTGGGCCACCTCTCTCCTGTAGACGGACTCATCGCCGTTGGAGATGAGCCTGATGAGGGTGGTGTTGTCCGCAAACTTGATCAGCTTAACAGACTGGTGGGTGGAGGTGCAGGAGTTGGTATAAAGGGAGAAGAGTAGGGGGGAAAGTACACAGCCCTGGGGTGATCCGATGCTGATGCTAACAGAGTCTGAGACAGACTTCCCCAGCCGCACATGCTGCCTCTGGTCCGTCAGGAAGTCGGTGATCCACCTGCAGAGGGAGTCAGGCACGCCGAGCAGGGACAGCTTGTCCTGGAGCAGAGCGGGGCGGATGGTGTTGAATGCAGAGCTGAAGTCCACAAACAGGATCCTTGCGTAGGTTCCCGGGGAGTCCAGGTGCTGCAGGATGGAGTGGAAGGCCAGGTTGACTGCGTCGTCCACAGACCTGTTGGCTCGGTAGGCAAACTGCAGTGGGTCCAGGAGGGGAGTGGTGATGGACTTGAGGTGGGACAGGACCAGGCGCTCAAAGGACTTCATGACTACAGAGGTGAGCGCTACAGGTCTGTAGTCGTTAAGTCCAGTAATCCGTGGCTTCTTGGGGACAGGGATGATGGTGGAGGATTTGAGGCAGGTCGGCACGTGGTATTGCTTAAGGGAGGTGTTAAAAATGTCTGTGAAGACAGGAGCCAGCTCTTTCGCACAGTGTCTCAGGGTGGAGGGAGACACGCCGTCTGGACCGGGGGCCTTGCGTGGGTTCAGTCTGGAGAACTGTCTGTGCACGTCCTGCACACTGATGACAAGGGCAGGGGAGGGGAGGAGGAGGGGGGGACCGCTTTTGATGAATTAGCGGCCAAGGAGGCAGTGGAGCTGGGTGGAGGGGGGGAGTTGGACACAGTTGACGAGGTGTCAAAACGGGCGTAATGTTGGGACAGTTTTTGACAAAGGGCTTTGTCATCCTGACCTTTAGAAGCCTGAGGCCGATAGTTGGTGATTTGCCTCAGTCCTCTCCACACAGAAGCCTAGTCATTAGCAGTGAACTGCTGCTGGAGTCTCTCTGAATACACAGATTTAGCCCTCTTCAGCTCTCTGTTAAACCGATATTTAACCTCCCTGTAGCAGTCCCTGTCTCCACTTTTCAATGCTGCTTCCTTCTCCTTCCTGATCTGTCTGAGCTTGGCAGTGAACCAGGGCTTATCATTAGAGCATCTCACCCTTGTGCGCGATGGAAGAATGTTCTCCTCACAAAAGTTGATGTATGAGTTCACAGTGACTGTGTACTCGTTAAGATCATGTGTGGCTCCTTTAAACATGTCCCAGTCAGTTATTTCCATGCATGTGTTCAGTTTCTCTCCAGCTTCACTGGTCAATTTCTTCCTGGTGGTCACAACAGGTTTAGTGAGCTTCAGTCTCTGTCTGTATGTGGGAATGAGGTGGACCATCACGTGATCAGATAATCCGAGCGCAGCGCGGGGAACAGCGCGATATGCGTCCTTCACTGTGGTGTAACAGTGATCTAGTGTGTTCTCACCTCTGGTTGGACATTTAATAAACTGTTTGTATCGGGGGAGCTCATGACTCAGATTGCTCTGGTTAAAGTCGCCAACCACAATAACCAGGGAGTCCGGGAAAGTCCACTCCGCATGTTGGATGTGATCTGCGAGCGCGCGCTGAGCCACGCGCGCGTCTGCGTCGGGAGGGGCGTACACAGCGATCAGTATGAATGAAGCAAACTCCCGCGGGGAATAAAATGGCTTGCAGTTAATGGAGAGAAATTCTAGGTCGGGAGAACAGTGCCGGGAAATCACGGTTACATCAGAGCACCAGCTGCTGTTAATGTAAAAGCATACTCCTCCTCCTTTAGACTTACCGGAGAGCTCTGTGACGCGATCAGCACGAAACAGCTGAAATCCCTCAAGGCTGATCGCGCTGTCCGGAGTAGAATCATTAAGCCAAGTCTCAGTAAAACAGAGGGCGGACGAATTAGCGAGGTCCTTAAATCGCATCAGCAGTCTCAGTTCGTCTACCTTGTTAGAGAGAGAGTTGGTATTGGTCAGAAATATTCCAGGCAAGGCTGTGCGCGTGCCCCTCTTCCGAAGCCGTTCGAGAGCTCCCGCACGTTTTCCTCTCTTCCGCCGTCTCACTTTTTGGGCTAGAAAGTGGACCAGATCGGCGGCAGGAGCCAAAAAAACCGGGAGAAGGTCCGTGGGAGTGAAAGACCTGATATTTAGAAGGTCTTCTCGGGTATAAGAGCAGGCAGACACACAACTGATGAACAGAAACAAACAAATTAAAGGGCAGCGAAGCACCATGGCGGCCACTGTGGGCGCCATCTTGGATCGAAAAAATAAAATGGCTGCCACCAAATGTGAAAATTACGGTGCATGGCGAGGTCTGAGGCAAGAAAACGGCCAAGATCTTCACTTCCAAATTTCCATTTATTATGACTCACAAGTCAATAGTCCAGATATCCAACACAATTCTTCAGACTCTGCTTCACAGCAATGATCGACGATCTCTTTGATATCTCTCAGTGAACTCAACTACAACTCTTCTGTCACAATCATCACACCTGTTTTATACTAACAGTAATAATTAGCCCCTACCATAATCCCCGGTAAAACAACAAATCTTCCATCATTTACACATACCCACTAGTTCTAAAATACATAAATATTTTCCCCACTATACAATATAAATAACATATAATAAATAACAATCAATGACAACAATAATAATATAAATAGTCCAATAAATAGTTCAAAATCCTTATTTACAAAACTAAACTACCCCTCAAACTTACCATAGATGTTTCCTTCCTGCTGGTGACCTATAAGAAAAAAAAAGGCCTTCAAAAATAAAAGGCCTTCAACTCCCTGAAGGAGTCTTTTGCCTGGACACCCACAGGAAGCATATTGGCAAAGGTATGTGCAATAACTTATCATCCATTATTTTACCCAAATACTTAATCATACAATTATCTCCCAAGGCATTCAAATTAAACAAAGACAGATCCCCAAATAAATGTGTGTACTTTAACAAATAATAACATTTACATTACAAATATCATAATCACACAAACAATAAGTCATAATAGTGGTGACATCCCATTGTCACAAAGTGTCAGCTGACGGTGCCCTCTGGTGTCCAGTAACGGCTTGTATGACGAAGCAACTGTTTATCATGGAGGGGCAAAATGCAAGAGAGAGAAGTTTGGCAACTGAAGGGTGCAGTTGGTACTGTTGCCTTTTCATCCTCATCATTCTCGTAGTAACACTTTTGTTTGGGTTATTCTTAGTTGTTCTGCTGCCTATACACCATGGAGCAGGATTCATTACACACACACCATGACTGGCTGGAAGCTCCAGGTCATCATGATTATGTTTATGCTGACAATGTCTGACGGAGATATCTAACTAACTAACTAACCTGCACTTATATAGCGCTTTTCTAGTCACAAAGACCACTCAAAGCGCTTTCATTAATACTAACCCTCTATTCTAAGGGACTATAGGAAACAGATATCTAGGGACAATTTAGAACAGCCAATTAACCTAACATGCATGTTTTTTGGCATGTGGGAGGAAACCGGAGAAATCCCGGAGTAAACCCACGCAACACGGGGAGAACATGCAAACTCCACACAGATCACTGTTGGTCGGGGGCTGGGATCGAACCCACGATCCCACGATCCCCACAATCCCCCGGCCAAGGGTAAACTGTGCTGCCGCAGTGCTAACCACTGCGCCACCGTGCAGCCAGATATGCTAATTATATAGCTAAATCAGCTGTCACTCAAGTTATGTTTGTTCCTTAATGCCACTACCAGCTGGGCAGATATCTGTTACTGCTAAAATAATAGAACTACCACAGGCTGTTTGTTTTTTAAGGAGGCTATGTACAGAAATAAACATTATTCTAAATCACACCTGTCACAACACTTATCACTCCACTGATCAGAAACACAATGGCACTCCTTACTCTGTGAAGACGAGGTTCATTTCATCAGTGAACTTCTCCTGGGCAGCTTACTACTCTAAAGCCCCATTTCCACCAGTATCACCTGGGCTTTACTTTTTTTTACTTGGTTCGGTTTTTCGCCATTTCCACCCAAGTCCTCACGGTTTAACCGGTACGATTTTCGTGCCTGTTCAGAGGCAGGGTATAGCCGAGCAAAAAGCGAGGTGTGATTTGACGTCAATCGACTGCTAAACGCTGATTGGTCAGGGCGTAACGTCACAAAACGCGTCCGTTTTCTGTTTTCTGTTGAAGCTACACGACCGCCATTTGTAATTTCAGCGAGTAACCGCGGTGACTGGATTCACAATTGTGTTCTCATATAACGATGTCCACGCGCAAGTTTATTCCATGAACAAACGAGGAGGTGCAGACTTTTCTGTCCCTCGTAGCCGATGACTACATCCAGAACGAGTTGGATGGGGCAACTCGCAATGTAAAAATATACCAGGAAGTGTCCGGCCTGCTAGCAATGGCAGAGAATTTGGACTCGACACGGTCACGCAATTGGAAAACGGTGACGGTGAGTGTTGTTTTGTTATTGTCCGTCTTCTTGCCTTTCGGTCAAAAGCGCACTTTATTTAAGCAATAAAGAAAGTTGTTTGATTGTGGGCAATTGTGGTGATGGCTAGCCCGCTAATAGCTAGCTACCTCTGTACCTTGCTGCTACCTCGCATCAAGCTGCTGAATCGCGCTTTTATTTCAGTATTCACGTGAACAAAACGCTGACGTAAGCTTATTGTATCCTGGTTAAAAAGTTTTGTGTTTGCAGTACATGTTGCACTTTGTTTGTGAGCTTTATTGTGTGTTTTTTCCTTCTATACACAGTTTTCAAATCCCAGGGGTCCGCCTCACTGGACCGCCAGCTCCATCACTATCCGGCATCTCCCGGTCAAGTGCTGGTAAGGCACAACAAACTGAAAATTACCACCCGGTTGTTTTTATATGTGATTGTTATTTTCTATAGACGCATAATAAGGAATTTAAAATGTCTTTCTACGTTTATAAAAATACTAGATTCAGGGGTGTTCATAGCCACAGTGGCCCAGTGTTATAGGTGTGTTGGTGGTGAAATACTGTTGTATTTTCACAAAAAAAAAGGAGCACATGTACCGACTTCATATCAACATGCTTGATTGAAATTCTTCAAGTCAGCTAACACTATTAACCCATTCTGATTTATGAGGCCACAGTACAAAGAAATTCTTTTAAAAATAACCCATTAAATCAAAATACTTTTTACAATTAATCCTTTTTGAAATGAAGGGGGGCCTAACCACAGCACCACAGAAGTTGCATATAGTCCACTCTACTGAGGGGCAGCAACATGACAGTTGAGCTTAAATACAGCAACGAAGCATCCCACCACAGGCTTTCAACAGTTTAATTCCATAATATTTTTTCGGACATGTTTTGATCCGGTGTTATCTAAATACAATGACTTCTGTCTTTCATATAGGCAAGCTGAAAAGCAACAACATTGCAGACCTTGCATCACTGATGGCCCAGAATCATGCTGAGGAGATGCGGATCCATGAAAGGATACTCAAACAGCATCAACGGCAGCACGAACAGCGTGAAAGACACCTGCAGTTAGCCCATGAGCAGGAAGCCGCATTAAGAAGGGATGAGCTGGACTTCCGGTTATGGCTGCCACGTAGGACGGACGTGTCTCGCTCTGCTCTGCTCCTGGAGAAAAAAAATCGGCAAATAACTCTCTCATTTGGGACAGAACGTATCCCAGCGTTTGGGCGAGGATATGTCGGCGAAGCCTAAGGCTGGAAAACCAGGAAAAGGAAAAAGCGAGCCGCCGAAACAGTCCAAATTAACGGACTTTCAGGTCTGTGACGCAGCAAACAGGGCTCCATATATGGCGGAGGAGGCTGGCAACGCTGCGATTTCTGCGGGGAATGGCGCAGATGCGCTGATGGCTGCCATGAGTTCAATGAGAGCGGACTTTTCCTCTAGATTTGATGGGATTATGACAGCGTTGGAAGGAATAAGAAAGGAATTGGGTGACTGTGTAGAACGAACGGCGCAGATGGAGCTCCGTCTCGCTAGTGCTGAAGATGACGTCACCCGTCTTCAATTAAAGGTGCGCACTTTGGAAAAAAAAAATAAATCTCTGGAAGATAATATTTTGGATTTGGAATCTCGGTCGAGACAGAATAATTTGAGGCTGGTGGGTCTTCCAGAGGAATCAGAAGGTCGGGACGTATGTTCCTTTCTGGAAAAGTGGATTCCGGAGGTGCTGGGCAGCGAGGAGTTGCAATCAGCAGTGGTTCTGGAAAAAGCACATCGCATTGGCCCACGGAGAGATAAGGGACCGCCGAGGACCTTAATTATGAAGTTTCTTAACAACAGAGACAGGATGAAGATCTTCAACGCTGCACGAGCTAAAAAAGGAGAGATTAAACACCAGGACCAGCAGGTGCGGTTCTACCCAGATTTGGCCACAGGAATCCAGCAATTGAGGAAGCAGTTTGATCCCGTACGTAAGGAGCTGCGCAACCTTGGGATTCGTCATGGTGTAATCTATCCTGCGAGACTGCTGACCACGTATGAGGGCAGAACCCACATCTTCAAGACCCCAGAGGAGGCGCAGGAGTTCATCAAGAGGATCAAAGAAGAAGAAGAGACTGGTGGGAGCTAAGCATGAACAAAATATAAGGTAGAATAATTAAGCATTTGCACAGGCATCTGACTGACTTGAAGTAAATAGTAAGTTTACAAAATATAGATTGTATTATATATTAAAAAAACAAAACAAAAACAAAACAAACAAAAAACAAAACAAAACTATGATGTACAAAGTTGTTAAAAATTTTGGAGTTAAGTTGGAAAACTACAGAGGAGAGTTAATGTTACGTCATTAAAAGCAGTAGAGTTAGGGTGATTGGGAGGATGAAGAAGGAGTGGCTTAGGCTGTTCCCCGTGGGTGTGGAACGGTCGATGGCTATATCGGGAGACAGAATTTTTCTTTTGATTTTGGGGGGTTTGCCACAAGTGTGGGAAGGGGAAATTTGTTTGTGTGTAGTTTGTAGGATGAATGTTCAACCACTCATGTTTTTGCTTCTCTGTATGAGCATGTTTACACTGCAAGGTAATCCTAAACTCTCTATTGATCATGGACCAAAGTGTTAATCTTAATTTAACTTCATGGAATTGCAGAGGTCTACAAAATTTAAAAAAACTTAAACAAGTTATGAATAAAATAAAGGACATGGGTTCAAGAATTGTGTTTTTACAAGAAACTCATCTGATAGAGGAGGATGTTAAAAGAATTAGGAGTAGATGGCAGGGAAGTGTATTCACCTCTTCATTTTCATCCCGAGCCAGGGGAGTTATGACTCTCATACATAAATCAGTTCCTTTTCAAGTGAAAAATGTAATTGGAGACAAATTTGGAAGATATGTAATCATTCAAGGTTCTTTGCTATTAGAAAATATAAATCTTGTGAACTTATATGGTCCCAATATAGATGATCAGAAGTTCTTTGCTAATTTATTTCTCATCTTATCATCACTTACAGGGCAACATATAATAGCAGGGGATTTTAATTGTACATTGAATCCAGGTGTGGATAGATCAACAGGACTGGATTGTACGCACATTGGATGTAGGATGACTATTAATCATTTTATGAAAGAATTGAGATTGTTAGATATATGGAGAGAAATGAAACCACAAGTTAAAGCCTATTCTTGTTATTCCAGTACCTACAAGACATTCTCACGTATTGATTATTTTTTGATTTCCACAGAATTAAGGTCCAAGATTCAAAACTGCTTTTATGATAACATCGTGATCTCTGATCATGCACCCTGTTGTCTAATATATGTAGATAAAAAATTGACAAAGGAATCAGGTAGATGGCAATTTCAGCATAAATGGCTTCAGGATGAGGAATTTGTCAAGTATATAGAAAAACAGATAGACGAGTTCTTTGACATCAATACTACACAAACATCAGCATGTGTAAAGTGGGAGGCTTTCAAAGCTTTTATTAGGGGGCATATTATTATACAGGATCAAAATCTAAGAAGACTCGAGAGGAGAGAGCTAAATTGGAACATAAAATAAAAAATCTTCAGGAAAAAGTGTATGCAGGAAGTGACCCAAGGTTGGAGAATGAATTACTGATTTTGAGAGCTGAATACGACAAAAAATCAGCGAATAGAGCTGCCTCGAGTCTTCTAAGATTGAAACAATCTTTTTATGAACAAGGTGAAAAATCAGGAAAATTATTAGCATGGCAGATTAAACAATTGGAAATTAAAACACCAATTACCAGTATTATAAGTAACGGACAGGTAGTTATAGATCCTTTAGAAATTAATAGAGCCTTTAGAGATTACTATGAAAAATTATATGATACCAAAAATGAACCTGATTTAACAAAACTAAATGGGTTTTTGAACGAACTATCTATACCGTGTATTCCAAATGAAAACAGGGAGATATTGGAGTCTAAAATTAGTCAAGAAGAAGTTGGGCTAGCCATTGATAATATGAAATCAGGAAAAAGTGCAGGACCAGATGGTCTTCCAGTTGACCTTTATAAAAAATTTAAGAATAAATTAATAAAACCTTTTTTGGAAATGGTTTTAGAAGCATTTCAAAATAATAATTTACCATCATACATAAATAATGCCTTAATTATACTGCTGCCAAAACCAGGTAAGCCCTCTAATAAATGTGAAAATATGAGACCAATAAGCCTATTAAACGCCGACCTTAAGATAATCTGTAAAATTTTAGCAAGACGAATACAAGAAATTTTACCAAATATTATTAATCGAGATCAGAATGGCTTTATAAAGGGCAGACAAGGCTTCCATAATGTAAGAAGACTATTTAATATTATCTATTTTAATAAAGAAGCACCGGATACAGCTCTCCTATCATTGGACGCCGAAAAGGCCTTTGATAGAGTTGAATGGCCCTTTCTTTTTGAAGTCCTACAAAGGTTTGGACTTGGAAATAATTTCATAAAATGGGTTCAAATAATATACAATAATGCTACAGCAGAAATCCTAACAAATAACAATATTTCAAAACCAATAAAAATCAATAGAGGATGTCGACAAGGCTGTCCACTCTCACCTTTACTGTTTACTATGGCAATTGAACCTTTAGCGATAGCGATACGTTTACATTCACAAATATATGGAATTAAAGTTGGACCAACAGAACATAAAATCTCCCTGTACGCCGATGATATAATTTTGTTTATGTCGAATCTAAAAAAATCAATTCCAACCTTGTTGAATTTAATAAAGAATTTTGGGGAAATATCAGGATATAAAATAAATAAAACTAAATCTTCAATATTAATGCTAAATGAGACCCAGAGAAATTACCCAGCCCCTGAGGTAAATCAATTCAATGTTGTAAATCAGTTTAAATATTTAGGAATCCAAATTATGCCTAAGCTAGAATCAGTCGCCAGTGTCAACTATGAAGCCTTAATGTCAGATATCAGTGAGTTAACTCAGAGATGGATGTCACTACCAATGTCGATGATCGGGAGAATCAATATACTTAAAAGTAATATTTTACCTAAAATACTTTATTTATTTCAATACATTCCCTTATCACCACCTTTAGATCTATTCTCAAGAATAAAAAAAAAGTTAGTGGAATTTATATGGAACAACAGGAGGGCTAGATTACGTCTGTCTTTATTATATTTACCATTTGATCGTGGAGGTCTGAAATGTCCAAATTTTATGTTGTATTATTGGTCGGCACAACTGAGGTCTATGACATATTATTTTTCATCAAATGATCTCCCTCACTGGACTGAAATGGAATCATACAATTTACCTTTACCTCTTCCCATATTCATATACTCAGATTCGGCAAAAAAAATTACAAAAACAAGTTAAAAATCCATTTGTAAAGCATATGATCAAAATATGGTGTGAAGCTAAAAACTATTTAAAAGAACCACAGTTATTGTCACAATTTAGTCCAATATGGGGTAATCAATATTTTAAACCAGGGAGAGCGGACGCTGTATTTAAAGTATGGAATTTAAAAGGGATACAAAAGATTCAGGATTTATATTTGCCATGTGCAGACAACATAATGTCTTTTGAAGAGCTGAGGATCAAATTTAATCTCAATAGAACACATTTTTTTAAATATCTTCAACTTAGAAACTTTATTCGATCAAATCAAAATAAAGCTCTCACTCGACCTATTTATTCATCCTTGGAAAAAATGATGATGAAAGATAGTAAAAGAAAGGGTATTATTTCAGAGTTTTATAACTCATTGACACTATCTTCAAGTGAAAATTCACTGAAAAGATTAAACTACTGGAAAGAAGATCTGCAAATTGAAATTTCAGAGGAACAATGGGAATTGGCTTGTACAGAAGTTCAAACCAAATCAATAAATGCACGCCTTAAATTGATACATTTCAAATGGTTAATGCGGATGTATGTTACACCGGAGGAGTTAAATAGATATAACAAAAATATACCAGATACATGCACAAAATGCATGGAAAGTAAAGGAACCCTATTTCATTGTTTATGGGAATGTAGATTAATAAGAATGTTTTGGGAAGAGGTGAGGGTAACAATTGAAAAAATAATCTCAAAACAAATCATATTGAATCCTAAACTGGTTTTGTTGGGTCTGTACCCAGAAAAGCATCCATCCATCCATCCATCTTCTACCGCTTTTCCGGAGGTCCGGGTCGCGGAGGCAGCAGTTCAAGCAGAGAAGCCCAGACTTCCCTCTCCCCAGCCACCTGCTCCAGCTCTTCAGAGGGGATACCAAGGCGTTCCCAGACTAGCTGGGAGACATAGTCTCTCCACCGAGTCCTGGGTCTGCCCCGGAGTCTCCTCCCAGTGGGACGTGCCTGAAACACCTCAAGTGGGAGGCGTCCAGGAGGCATCCTAATCAGATGCCCATACCACCTCAACTGACTCCTTTCAATGTGGAGGAGCAGCGGTTCTACTCTGAGCCTCTCCCGGATGACTGAGCTCCTCACCCTATCTCTGAGGGTGAGTCCAGCAATCCTACGGAGAAAGCTCATTTCAGCCGCTTGTATCCGCGATCTCGTTCTTTCGGTCATTACCCAAAGCTCGTGACCATAGGTGAGAGTAGGAACGTAGATTGACTGGTAAATCGACAGCTTTGCCTCGATCGGTCGGCTTCAAAGAGATTCTGGCAAACTGTTCGGCGGCTCAGGAGGGGAAAGCAGCTCCCCGTCCACACTGTGTATGGTGCGGATGGGACACTGTTGACTTCAACTGGGGATATCGTCGGGCGGTGGAAGGAATACTTCGAGGATCTCCTCAATCCCACTGATACGCCTTCCACAGAGGAAGCAGGGTTTGGGGACGAGGGGGATGACTCGCCTATCACAGGGGCTGAGGTCGCCAAGGTGGTTAAAAATCTCCTTGGTGGCCGGGCCCCGGGGGTGGACGAGATTCGCCCCGAGTACCTCAAGGCCCTGGATGTTGTTGGGTTGTCATGGTTGACACGCCTCTGCAACATTGCGTGGAGGTCGGGGGCAGTGCCTTTGGCATGGCAAACCGGGGTGGTGGTTCCTCTCTTCAAAAAAGGGGACCGGAGGGTGTGCTCCAACTTTAGAGGGATCACACTCCTCAGCCTCCCTGGGAAGGTCTATGCCAAGGTACTGGAGAGGAGAGTCCGGCCGTTGGTCGAACCTCGGATTCAGGAGGAGCAATGTGGTTTTCGTCCTGGCCGTGGCACATCGGACCAGCTCTTTACCCTCTCGAGAATTCTTGAGGGTTCGTGGGAGTTTGCCCAACCAGTTTACATGTGTTTTGTGGACTTGGAGAAGGCATTTGACCGCGTCCCTCGTGGATTTTTTGTGGGGGGTGCTTCGGGAGTATGGGGTATCGGGCTTGTTGTTACGAGCTATTCGGTCTCTGTACGACCGTTGTGAGAGTTTAGTTCGCATTGCCAACACTCGGTCGGAGTCATTCCCAGTGAGAGTTGGACTCCGCCAGGGCTGCCCTTTGTCACCGGTCCTGTTCATAATTTTTATGGACAGGATTTCTAGGCGCAGCCAGGGAATGGAGGGTGTCATGCTTGGTGACCACAGGATCTCATCTCTGTTGTTTGCAGATGATGTTGTCCTGTTGGCTTCATCCAGCAATGACCTACAGCTCTTGCTGGGACGGTTTGCCGCTGAGTGTGAAGCGGCTGGGATGAGAATCAGCACCTCCAAGTCCGAGTCCATGGTCCTCAGCCGGAAAAAGGTGGATTGTCCTCTCCGGGTTGGGGACAGGCTCCTGCCCCAAGTGGAGGAGTTTAAGTATCTTGGGGTCTTGTTCACGAGTGAGGGGAAAATGGAGCGGAAAACCCAGAAAAGCATAATTTCAATAAAAGTGAAAGAACATTCATAGACCTCAGTTTGCTTAATGCCAAAAAATGTATTGCACTATTATGGAAAAAGACTCATAGACCAGATGTGACTCAGTGGTTAAGACAGATGTTAACAAACCTTCCATTAGAAAGAATAACATATATACTGAAATCAAAGGAAATTGTGTTTGAGAATATATGGAGACCTTTTATTGATTATGTAAAAAATTTAAACATAACTCTTGAAGAAGAAGGTGAATGATGTGTGTGGACCTTGTAAATTCCAAACTGGTGAACATAATATGTATACTTATGTATTGGATTGTCTAGACTAAACAGAGGAGCATTGTTGAAGACTTGATTTTGTTGGTGGTTGTTGGTGTTTTTAGTGCATTTTTTTTTTTTTGTAGTACTTTAGTGTTAGTGTTTGATTGTTTGTATCATGTTTGTTAAAAAAAAAAAAAAAAAGGTTCAATAAAGATATTGTGGAAAAGAAGGGATGAGCTGACAGAGACGGCTTCCTTCCACGGAGCCTTCCTAAACCATTTTGGCAGTCTGGTCGAAGTACTGAAAGCTCCCCATTTGTAAACATGTTTTGGGAATATTTGTAATGTAATAAAATGTTAGTCTTTTGGATAAAAGTGTGGTTTGTATATTATAACACTGGATGATAAAGGCGAATAATTACATACACATTCCATTGCCTCATATGACCCTAATCCTGCTGTTCAGCCATAAAGGTGTCAAGATTTTTAATGGTAATGTAATTGTTATTGTTAAATTTAATAAATATTACCACTGCTGTATCCATTGCTGTTTAAGTAAAATTGTAAGCAGTTGCACAGGTGTAATTTACATTCAGCAGTAGACACTGATAAAGGTAAAAGTCGAATTAGGTAAAAGGTAAGTACATGTGAATTGAATGTTCTATCGGCATTCCAAATTCTGAGAATTCCAATAAGTTATAAGCAGTCTAGTATAATATAAAGCGAAAATACCCATACATGTAAACCCAAATATAACATTTTCGATGTTGTAAACGTTGACGTGAATATGATAAACCTATGCTATTGTGATTCAATAGATCCATAGTGATCTTTGGTTTGAAAAAGAAAATTATAATTTGGTGTTGGGCAGTGTGACAATGTCACAGTATTTAGTAGGATTAAAAAAAGTTTCATCATAAAATTTCTAGGTTCATTGGCAATTCCATCAAACCAAAAGTGAGTTGTCTAGCTGCAGCATTTTTTTTAGTCATTTCTACGTTGTTTTAGTGTGTAATTAGCCACCACTGAACAGATAACCGTTATAAATAACAATAGATGGGAAAAATGATACTCAAATGATACACAATGGGCCTAGATTTGGATTGGCCTTTTTTATAATATTATAAATTATTTGGTAAGTTAAAGTTAACTGGAAGTATAACAAGTTTCCACATATAATTCCAAGGTCAATTGGCAATTCCATCAAACCAAAAGTGAGTTGTCTAGCTGCAGCATTTTCTTTGCAGTCATTTTCTACGTTGTTTTAGTGTGTAATTAGCCACCACTGAACAGATAACCCTTATAAAGAACAATAGATTGTAAAATGATACTCAAATGATACACAATACAAAAAATGGGCCTAGATTTGGATTGGCTTTTTTATAATATTTTTAATTATTTTGTAAGTTAAAGTTAACTGGAAGTATAACAAGTTTCCACATATAATTCCAAGGTCAATTGGCAATTCCATCAAACCAAAAGTGCGTTGTCTAGCTGCTGCTTTTTTTGGGAAGTCAGTTTATCATCAGTGTATCATTATTACACAATACACAAAATGGGTCTAGATTTGGATTGGCTTTTTTATAATATTATAAATTATTTGGTAAGTTAAAGGGGTTTAGGATTAAGCTTCTGCATTATTTTAAATTACTCCGGTGTTTCAGCATTTAATTAACCGTCTGTTAACATTTAACCGTTTTGAACAACAGAGGCGACGTAGTTGAAAAGTGCACAACATTTTATTTAAAAAACACGTTTGACATATGCATGCACATGAACACTGAACAAATGAAATGATCTCTGAATGATCTCTGCTTCATATGCAGCTGCTTCAGATTCCTTCTGGTCAACCGCTATTCTCCTCTCCTGCTCCAACGTGTGTTGTCTCAATCCACGTCGTCTTCTCCTGTAAAATTCTCTTGTCTCAAAGACATTCATTGTGTTAAAAACCCACAGAAGAATAGTGACCACCGTTGAAATCCTCCGCTCGTAATCCACTATTTTTTTCTTTGTTGTGGAGGAGTCGGTCGCGTCCTTTACTACGTCAGCAGAGTGTAGCGCCACCTCAATCCCGCCCACCCCCAGCAATACTCGGCTTTCCGCGGTTGTGATGGAGGCGCAGCCGCGGGAGAAACAAGTAAAAAAAAAAAGAGTAGAGCAGAACTATATAGTGGAAATGTGGCTTAAGTGTGCAATGGGTCGCAGTGCATCTCTCCCCTGTGCTGCTACCTGCTTGACCAACAAAGAGGGCGAGTGTTGTCCTGAAGATCCCCATTGTCAATACAGGGGGATGGTGGTCATGTGGTCATTGGGCGTACCCGCACCTGGCCAGGAAGCGGGCAGGGTTGTGTGCCCCTGTTTTGGCAACTGATCATACCCTCATTATGTCGGCAGGCCAGGTGGGCAGGGTGAAGAGAGATGCTTTCTTACCACATGATGCCATTTGGGGAACAGATGTACCAGAGCAATTTCAGATGAAAAGCACAGGAGTAAGGGTCCTTCATTTACTGTTTCCTTGGGAGAGAGTGGGCAAGAACACCTTACGGATTGAAACAAAACACTTTATTATAGACTACAATCATTTGTAAATTGTCCCTTATCTGCTTGGTCAGGTGAAAGGAAGAAATTCTTGATCAATTAATTGCCACCTGTAGGTGATTATTGTTGTATTTTTATCCCTGTTACTATCACTGATTAAGTTAGTTATTCTCTTCATAGAGAAGTCTCATGAATTTGCTAGTAATTTTTGCAGTGATAATTTTGGTCTTTTCCTGTGTCATTCCTTATGTCCGTAGTATGATGAGGGTGGTAAAAGGGGCAATGCCAGCCTTAGGGGAGTTTGAAATATTTTATCTGTTTTGAGTTTTTCTATATCATTTTCACATGACCTTTTCTATCACATTACACTTATTGTTGTATCATTAATCACTACATTTGTATTTTACACAGCTTAATTAATTTTGATTATATTTACACTTATTACACATTCACTTTAATTGTCCCTTTGTTTTTCTTTTAATTGTGATGCTTTATTAAGCATTAAGGGGGGATATGAATGAAAAATTCCATATTATTCTATAATATTGTTTTACCATGTCTGATATACTTGTGATTCATGTATGGCCTTCAGCAGTCCCAGTCTCTGTGTGAGTATGCCTGACTTAGCAATTATAAATCACACAGCTGTAATAATACCTTCTGTTTAGAATATTCAGTCTATGAGAATGAGATTTACATTTACCAATCCCCTCCATGTCCACGCCTGCCTCCCCCGAACTCCATTAGAATGTTCAGTCTACGAGAATGAGATTTCCACTGGCTCCATACTTTGACAACATTTGATAAGGACTGTGTGCGCCATGGACTCAAGGACAAAACTGCACGTCTTGCTGGACAATCTCTCCCTCCCCATGGATAAGACAGCTTTAAAAGTTTGACCAGTGTATGACTTAATTCAGAAGTGTGTGTGCACAGAATTAGGGTTGCTGCTGTACCGCTTCTTCCTCTTGGCCAGAGGAATAAATCTACTTACATATCAAGATCCTGCCTGATTTTTAACTCAGATTAAATATGCTGAAAAATAATCTAAAAGGACAAATGAGTAAACTGCAGCCATTTCCTGACATTGTGAACATTGTTGATTCCCCACCAGAAATCCTGAGGCTGTGAGTCAGAACAATGAATACACATGCAGATATGGTTATTCAGCATTTCTCACTAAAACAAATTAAAAGAAAAAAATCACACAAAAAGCCAACTTTGCTGTTCAAGGTAAATCATTTATTGTGGTTACACTGTCGATATGTTTCACTCTCACAGGAAAAAAAAAATCCCAAAGTTTTCCGTCCCCATCACCATTTTCCCAAAATAAGACAAAAAAAAAAAAAATCCCAATCATTGGGGTGATATTGCTCAGTGAGGCCCGTCAAATCCCTCCAGCAGCATCACTAAAGCCGTTACACAATAATAAAAACTTCATTTCTTCAAAAACTTTCAGGATTTTTCATCAGCTTGGTACCATGCGTCATGTTTTTCTTTAACTCACATTTGACTGATATAATTACAAAAATCTGAAACATGTAACCTGCAGAGCTTACATTTAACATTCAAACACAAACAAGTGTCGTTATTATGAAGTGATTCTGTGGACTCCTTTCCTCAATTTCAAAATATCAACATAAAGCCACGACAAGATTAAAGATCAATTTATGGAGGAAAAAGTTTTTTTTTTTTTGTGCTTTGTGACCTCTTCATACAGTAAATGGCAAAGACTTTATTACACTTCTAACCAGTAGGCATTTTTTTTTAACAAGGGGGGTGGGGGGTATTCACCAATTTAGCATGAGGAACAAATGTATAAATGTAGATTAGGTACAAATTTGCAAGAATAAAGGTGCAAAAATATGATAAAATATGCCAATTATTTTTTAAAAAAAAGGCAAAGTCCAATTTAATTACGCAGAATAGAAATGTAACCAGCATCAAGATGGGTGTTGCAAATTTACAGGAAAAAAGTGGCAAATTTATGAGAAAAAAGCTGAAAATTCACAAGAAAAAAAATTGCAAATTTGAGATAAAAGTTACCAATTTTTTGAGAAAAAAAGTTGCAAATTTACAAGAAAAAAATTTCAGATTTTTGAGAGAAAAGATACAAATTTAAGAAAAAGGTGCAAATTTATGAGGAAAAAAGTCACAATTTTTTGAGAAAAAAGTTGATTATCTGCAAGAAAAAAAACTGCATATTTATGAGGGAAAAAATGGCAAATTTTGGGGAAAAAAGGTGAAAATTTACAGGAATAAAGTTGAAAATTTACGGGAAAAAGTCACAAATTTTTAAATAAAAACTTACAAATTTATGAGGAAAAAAGAAACATTTTTGATGAAAAATTGTAAATCTACAAGTTGAACATTTATAAGATTTTTTCTTTTGCATTTCTGCTTAGAATTGGTTGTTCAAAGTCATATTATTCAGTTATACAACATGATATAGAAAGGTTTATGATGATTCTGGTGGGACAATTCTCCCTTTTTTCCAGGTTGTGAGGGACAATGTCCCCCCCGTGCCCCCCTTCAGCCGTGGAGCCTACAGCAGACCGGAGATGATGACAAAATTTACATCACACAAGGCTCACGCAGAGGTGGAGCATAAATCCACCTCAGTACTCTTCTGCACGGAGATCATTGAGATCTAGGACATTTTCTGGGTGTGCTGGACCTACTCTCCCAGTCTGGAGGTCACAGAACCAAGAGCTCCAGGAACCACTGGTACACTGACTTCCCACAACTCTTCCAGCTCCTCTTTTCTCCATTTCTCACAGGGAAAACAAAATCACCTTTTGGGCCCGTGACCTTGAGTTGTCTCTTCACCTCTGCAATACAACATCACATTTTTGAGGTCTTCAGCGAGGCTACTTCATTCTTTTGTGATTTCTTCTTCAGCATTGCATATCGAGCACCAGTGTCATGTGTTCTGGCCACTTAACTCTTGAGTGTATTAAGATAAGATAAGATAAGATAAGATAAGATAAGATAAGATAAGCCTTTATTAGTCCCACAATGGGGAAATTCCAGGATTGCAACAGCACAGGGATAGCAACACTCAGAAGGCAAGAAAAAACAAACAAAAAAAAAAAAAACAAGCAAGCAAGAGCAGCTAATATACATATGTACATATTACTATAAAATATATATATACACACACACACACACACACACACACAGACACACAGTGCAGAGCATTGTAGCTGGATGGAATAAATATATGAATTAACACTTTTAATGTGGGAGCCCATAGACAGTATGGTCTATGGCGGCTTGAATGAGGCTGTCCCTGCTCTTTGTTTAAACGCCAAGTGCTGGTAGGTTAATCAGATTAGTCAGTGACTTATGAAATTCACTCAAATTTGGCTGATAACAGCTGCTAATTTATGAGAAAAAAGTTGAAAATTTACAGGAAAAAAGTTGGAAATTTGAGTTTAAAATTTAGTTTAAACAAAGTCAAATTACAATTTAATTACAAAGAATAAAAATTTAACTTGCATCCAGATGAGTACTGCAAATTTATGAGAAAAAAGTTGCAAATTTACAAGAAAAAAAAAATCACATTTACAAAAAGTTGCAAATATGCGAGTTTAAAATTTACTAGAAAAATACAAATTTATGAGGAAAAGTCAAATTTTGAGGAAAAAAAAGTTGCAAACTGGCAAGAAAAAACAGCACATTTACAAGAAAAAATGCTAATTTATGAGGAAAAACGTTACCCATTTTTAAGAAAAAAAATTGCATTTTTTTCAGGGGAAAAAAGCTACAAATTTATGAGAAAAGTTGCTAATTTATGAGAAATTTACTGGAAAAAAGTTGCAAATTTATGAGAAAAAAGTTACAGATTTACCATAACAGTTGAAAATTCACAGTAAAAAAAGTTGTCAATTTACAAGAAAAAAGTTGCAAATTGACAAGGAAGAAATCACAAATTTACGAGTTAAAAATTTACAACAAACAAATGCAAATTTATGAGAAAAGTCAAATTTTTGAGAAACAGTTTAATTAACAAGAAAAAGTTGAAAATTTGTAGGTTTTTTTTTTTTCATTTTTCTTAGAACTGGTTGGTCAAAATCCTGTTATTCAGTTATGTAACACAATATAGAAAGGTTTAAGATGATTTTGGGAGGACAGTTCTCTCTTTTTTTCAGGTTGGAAGGTTCAAAGTCCCCCCGTCCCCCCTTGATTTACACCTACAAATGGGGATGAAGAGATGGCAGGTTAACAAGGGGGGATGCTTTTGGGTCATTTTGCTAACGGGGCGGTGGGGGGGTCTCCTACTGAATATAACATACAGCAGGGGTGTCCAATCATGTGCCATGGAGGGCCAAGACCCCGCAGGCTTTACCTCCAACCAGTGTCTTCAACAGCAGATTCCACTGAACTTCTTCCCACTGATTGCTGATCAGTGAAAACACCTGCTGAAGACTACTGGGTAGAAGAGAAAACCTGCAGGGTCTTGGCCTTCCATGGCACATGATTGGACACACCTGACATACAGCAACCCTGGAAAACAATTTTTAGTGACACCTGTGGACAAATGAGTGAACTGCAGCCATTTCCCGACATGAACAGGGTTGATTCCCCACCAGAGATCCTGAGGCTGAGAGTCAGAACAATGAAGACACATGCAGACCTGCTTATTCAGCATTTCTCACTAAAACAAATTAAAAGAAAAACATCACACAAAAAGCCAACTTTGTTGTTCAGGATAAATAATTTATTGTGGTTACACTGTTGATATGTTTCACTCTCACTCATACAGGAAAAAAAAAAATCCCAAAGTTCTCCGTCCTCATCACCATTTTCCCAAAATAAGACAAAAAAAAAAAAATCCCAATCACTGGGGTGATATTGCTCAGTGAGGCCCGTCAAATCCCTCCAGCAGCAGCAGCATCACTAAAGCCATTACACAATAATAACAAAAAATTTTCATTTCTTCAAAGACTTTCAGGATTTTTCATCAACTTGGTACCATGCGTTGTGTTTTTCTTTAACTCACATATGACTGATGTAATTACAAAAATCTGAAACATTTAACCTGCAGAGCTTACATTTAACATTCAAACACAAACAAGTGTCCTTATAATGAAGTGATTCTGTGGACTCGTTTCCTCAATCTCAAAATATCAACATAAAGCCATGACAAGATTAAAGATCAATTTAAGGAGGAAAAAGTTTTTTTTGTGCTCTGTGACCTCCTCATGCAGTAAATGGCCAAGACTTTATTACACTTCTAACCAGTAGGCGGTTATTTTTTAACAAGGGGGATGGGGGTATTCACCAATTTAGCATGAGGAACAAATGTATAAATGTAGATTAGGTACAAATTTGTAAGAATAAAGGTGCAAAAATATGATAAAATACGCCAATTATTTTTTTTTAAAAGTCAAAGTCCAATTTAACTACACAGAATAAAAATTTAACCAACATCCAGATGGGCATTGCAAATTTACAGGAAAAAAGTGGCAAATTTAAGAGAAAAAAGCTGAAAATTCACAAGAAAAAAAGCTGCAAATTTTTGAGACAGAAGTTACCAATCTTTCAGAAGAAAAGTTGCAAATTTACCAGAAATTTTTTTAGATTTTTTGAGAGAAAAGTTACAAACTTTTAAGAAAAAAGTTGCAAATTTATGAGGAAAAAAGTCACCATTTTTTGAGAAAAAAGTTGATAATCTACAAGAAAAAACTCCAAATTTATGAGGGGAGAAAGTGGCAAATTTTTGGGGGAAAAAGGTGAATATTTACAGGAATAAAGAAAATTTATGAAAAAAAAGTCACAAATTTTTAAATAAAAACATGCAAATTTATGAGGAAAAATTGTAAATCTACAAGAAAGTTGAACATTCATAGGATTTTTTTTTCTTTTGCATTTCTGCTTAGAATTGGTTGTTCAAAGACATATTATTCAGTTATACAACATGATATAGAAAGGTTTATGATGGTACTGGTGGGACAATTCTCCCTTTTTTCCAGGTTTCGAGGGACAATGTCCCCCCGTGCCCCCCTTGATTTACACCCATGAACTAATTACATAAATAAGAATTAATTTGAGTTGTGGTTACTATGAAGCCAGTCAAAAATACAGAGCTAAAAGAGAGCATAGATGGCTCCATTTATGACAATACATTTGATGGTAATCTGTGTGTGTGGCTTATAAATGACAACAAGAAAGGGGCCACTTTAATTAGCCGACTTAATATGTGCAGAGGTAAAAAGTTGCAGGAGTTCTCTCTTTTTACAGCTCCGCATCATTCTGACATTCACCTGTATTTGCACCCTTAGTGGTCACGTCCAGTGATGGATCCTGTAAAGGAGTCTGTGCCACTGCCTGTGTTTGTCTCAGCAGAGGAGAAGGTGATCTGTGGTAAAATCCCGTCCCTCTACCGTATATGTATGAGTGGGTTGGACCTGCAGTGACAGGTGGAGGTGACTCTGTGCTAACATGACGGCTACTTCTCACACTCAGCGATGCTGCTGCCCTCCTATAAACCTTTTTTATATCATGTTACATAACAGCATAAAATGCACCTGAAGCACCAATGTTCTGCAACTATTTTCTTGTAAATTTGTTTCTTTTTTCTTGTAAATGTACAACTCTTATTTTAAATTTGCAGCTTTTTTCCCCTTTAATTCTGCAAACTTTTGCTTTTAAATTTGTAACTTTTTGTGTAAATTTGCAACCTTTTTCCCCCTTACTCTTAATATTTTTTCATAATTTTGCTGAATTTTTCTTGTAAATTTGCTACTTTTTTCCTCAACAATTTTCCATTTTTTTCTTGTAAATTTGTAACTTTTCTTTCAAATCTGCAGCTTTTTCTTGTAAATTTGCAACTTTCTTTCCTCATGAATTTGCTATTTTTTCTTCATAAATTCACTACTTTTGTCATAAACCTGCAACTTTTCTTGTAAACTTGAGACTTTTTCTCCTAAATTTGCAATATTCATATGGATGCTGGTTTAATTTTTATTCTGTGTAGTTGATTAAATTTTATTTGTTCAGCTCAAGTTTTTATGTTTTTGTGGGTTTGAACTCTTCTCTATTACAAATACAGGAGTCCCTAAACACAATCGTGCACAGGACCCTGACTACAGTAACACCTCAACTACACGTCCCCCTCAATCTTAACTCCTGGGAAAATATTCTGTTTATTGTCTCCCCCGCCACCCCCCCAACAATGAATTGAAATATCTGCCCATGGTCTGGACTCATACATTTGTTACATTTTTTTGCCCAGACTTGTGAAGTTATGGCTTTTACCCAACAATTTTGTAAAATGAGAGCAAACATGGGCAATTAAGTGACCAAAACCACTGGCAGAACACTTAGATTGTTGTAATAGGGCCACTCACAGTGTGAAGCAGAAAGCTTGGGTCAGGAGTCTGCAACCTCTACTATGAAAAGAGCCATTTAAGCAATTTCTGTCCAAAAAATCCAAAAATCTGCCTGGAGCCACAAAATGTATTTGAGCTTTAAAAAAATGTAAAGGAGACAAATAATGCTGCAACATTGCTCTCTAATAAACAGCTTTTTACTATGATTTTTTAAAGTAAATTTGCACCCTTTAAATTAATTTACAACTTTTTAAGGATAAATTTGATACTTTTCACTTAAATTTGCAACTCATTTTCTGAAAACTAACATTTTTCTTGTAAATTTACAACTGTTTTCTTAAAAATACACAACTTTTGTCACAAAAATGTGTCGTTTCTCTTGTTAATTTGCAACTTTTTTCTTGAAAATGTGCATAATTATTCTTTGTCCCTTAATTTGCAGCTTTTTAACCAAATTTGCAACATCAATTTGTGACTTAAATGCTACTTTTTTCATAAATCTGTGGCTTTTTTCTCGCAATTGTGTAGCTTTTACCTTTAAAAAAAAAATTATATATATTCAGTCATGAAAAAATTAGGATACCCCATTATATATTCAGTTCTTTATTAAGAAATGTTCACATATCTATGTCTAACCTGGTTTTTGTTTTTATTTGCATTTTTTAACATTTTTAACAGAACATTTTTAACAGAACCAGGCTCAGAACCTGAGCCTGGTTCTGCTGGAGGTTTCTTCCTGTTAAAAGGGAGTTTTTCCTCTCCACCGTCGCCAAGTGCTTGCTCACAGGGGATCGCCTGATTGCTGGGGTCTTTCTGCAACTGTGGGGGTCCTCCCTACAGTTGATAGTGCTATGGGATGACTGTTGTTGTGAAATGGCGCTATATAAATAAAGCTGAATTGAATTGAATTGAATTGAATTGAATTTATTTTAGCAATTTTAAGTGGGAATGAATGTGTGTCCTAAAAAAGATGGGGGGTGTCCTAATCTAGTCCTCACTATTTCTTTAGCATTATATTTTACAGAAAATTTGAAAAAAGTCTTTAATTCATTTTTGTTTAGTTGTATTACATGAGGGGGCAGCACGGTGGCGGAGTGGTTAGCACTGCGGCAGCACACCAACTCACCCTTGGCCGGGGGATCCTGGGTTCGATCCCAGCCCCCCACCAACAGTGATCTGTGTGGAGTTTGCATGTTCTCCCCGTGTCTGCGTGGGTTTACTCCGGGATTTCTCCGGTTTCCTCCCACATGCCAAAAACATGCAAGTTAGGTTAATTGGCATCAAACTGGGGATTCTAAATTGTCCTTAGGTGTGACTGTGAGAGTGAATGGTTGTCTGTCTCTCTGTGTTGGCCCTGCGGTGGACTGGCGATCTGTCCAGGGTGGACCCTGCCTCTCGCCCAAAGATGCTGGGATAGGCTCCAGCCCCCCGTGACCCAAAAAGGATTAAGCGGAAGAAGATGGATGGATGGATGTACGTATTACTTGAATCTCCCAGTATGTTAAACACTGATATTTAAATATCGATATGTCCAAATATGTAAAAAAAAAAACAAAAAAAAACAACAACACAGGCTTATACAGGGTATCCTAATTTTTTCATGACTCACTCACACACACACACACACACACACACAAAACTCATCATGTAAATTTGCATTTTTTTCTCTTTAATCTAGAACTTTTTTCTTGTAAATTTGCAATGTTTTAATAAAAATGTGCATAATTATTGTCTCTGTCCTTTAATTTGCAGCTTTTTAACCAAATTTGCAACATCAATTTGTGACTTTTTTTTAAAAAGTGACTTTTTTCATAAATCTGTGGCTTTTTTCTTGTAATTGTGTAGCTTTTTCCTTTAAAAAAAAAAGTACAATTCATGTAAATTTGCATCTTTTCTTTAATTTGGAACATTTTTCTTTTACATTTACAATTGTTTTCTCATAAATACACAACTTTTGTCACAAAAATTTGCAAAACTTTTCTTAATTTTTAGATTTTTTTTCTTGAAAATGTACATATTTTCTGTCCTTTAATTTGCAGCTTTTTAACCAAATTTAGAACATCAATTTTTCCTTTAAAAAATGTACAACTCATCATGTAAATTTGCATTTTTTCTCTTTAATTTGGAACTTTTTCTTGAAAATTCAAAATTGTGTTCTTATAAATAAGCAAAAATTCTTATTTTTTGTCACTTCTCTCCTATTTTAGAGTTTTTCTGCTTTAATCTGCAGATTTTTCTTCTACATTAGTGAATTGATTTTGTCTGTAAATGTGTATTTTTTTTTCAAAATCATAGGGAGCCACAGGTTGCAGACCCCTGGCCTGGGTTAAGAAACCACAGCTGTGATATCTATTACTAATGTTAATTCAGGATTTGTCAAAACAGCTAAGACAATGAAACCAGGCTGTGTTAAATGAGCCGCATCAAAAATATCAGATCATAGATGATCACAGAATGAAACGCCCCAATTCATTACCAATGGAGGACAAAAAGCCCCAAAATTTTAATGCTGTATGTCATTCCTGCCTTCAGAATACTGTACATAACTCAACCACATTCTTTAATCCACCATAAATACTAACTAGAAGTACAAACTCCCTAAAGGTGCATCCAGACCAAATGCGAAGAGCAAATTTTTCACGATTACATATAAAGCCAATGTAAAGACACCAACAGATGCTAATCTGCGTCCAAGCGAATTGCAGTGGGGGTGGGGTTGCCTTCAAAACTTCTGCAGCAGCTTTCTACCTGCTGCGGAAATCCCCAAAACACAGTCATGTTTAGGGTTACAATGCTATCCGGTGGGGTACACAGCTGGGAAAATGCCACTGCTTCCTCCAGAAATTGCTCCTAGATGACAGTCATTTGCAGCGCTAGCTCTCATTAGCACGTCGGCAGCAGGACTACATGGGCAGATAAACTCCCGGCACTCTGTCTCAGCTGCACAGCTCCTGGGTCCATCTGTCTGCAGGTGAATTTACATGTTTACATTGACTTAACATGTAATCGAGCCACATTTGGTCTGAACGCACCTTAACGGCTGTCTGAACATATAACTCGTATAAATCAGTTAAAGCTCTGCTAATACTCAGGTTTTTTTCTGTAAACATGCATTTTAAACATTTCATCACAACTGAGCATTGACTTATGACACGTCATCCAGCTGTTTCTATATGATGCTGCATTCCTCTAAATACGTCTGCTGCAATATAATTAACATGATCTCTGAGACCTGTGTGTGTTTTAGGCTGACCAAATTACAGGAGAAGGAAGTTTTCAAGATAAGTTCACACATTTATAAGGTGGTATAAAACAGCCAAACAATCATAGCAGTAATAATAACAATGATGATGGAGATGCTCATCCATCCATACAGACCTATGAGAATCTTTGGGTTTACTGATATGTGGTCTGATGTTTGAAGAGATTCATGTTTTCACAGGATTTTGATGCATCGGTAATTCTGTGATCTTTACAGCTGCAGTGTGTTTGTGTGTGTGTGTGTGTGTGTGTTAGGAGGAGGTGGGCTTGCTGTAGTCTTCGACCCCAGTGATGGTGGCTTTGCAGAAGAAACAGTCCTTGTTGTTCATCAGATGCTGGTTGATGCAGGCTCTGAAACAGAAGAAACATGAGAGGAGGTTTTTTTTTTTTTTTAAATCATGGTTTTGTGATCAGAGGTGGACCGGGCAGGTAAAATTTAGCCTCAGCTCAGCCTTGGTGGCAAACAGAATCAGCTGGTTTTACGTAACCATGCTCTCAATCAGCACTGCAACAATCCATCCAGCTGCTGAGCTCAGCCAAATCAAACACACCTTCAGGAAAACATGAAATATGTATAGAGAAATGAATCGGAGCAAAGTCTGCTGCTCGCTGAGATTTTCAGCCGCAATCTGCAGTAAACTAAACAGCTGACTCACACACACACAGGCAGGTGGATATGTGTGTGTGCCAAGTGGTAATTATTTAGATCTTAAATAAATACAGTTGTCTAAGTTAGAGAAACATTCACAGTCACACACGGATGATGTTTTTATCTTTTAGGACTTTTTCAACTTTCAGGAGAGATTTACACCGCGTTGCAAATTATTAAGCAAATAGGATTTTAGTGTCATAAACATTCAATTTTTTGTTTTTCAATTAAACTCATGGATGGTATTGTGTCTCAAGGCTCTTTGGATCACTGATATCAATCTCAGACACCTGTCATAATTAGTTTGCCAGGTGAGCCCAATTAAAGGAAAACTACTGAAGAAGGATGTTCCACATTATCAAGCATGCCACAGGTTTCAAGCAATATGGGAAAGAAAAAGGATCTCTCGGCTGTTGAAACCCGTCAAACAGTGCAATGCCTTGGACAAGGTATGAAAACATTAGACATTTCACAAAAACTTAAGCCACTCCAGTGATCTGTGTGGAGTTTGCATGTTCTCCCCGTGTCTGTGTAGGTTTACTCCGGGATTTCTCCCGTTTCCTCCCACATGCCAAAAACATGCAAGTTAGGTTAATTGGCATCAACCTGGGGATTCTAAATTGTCCTTAGGTATGACTGTGAGAGTGAATGGTTGTCTGTCTCTCTGTGTTGGCCCTGCGATGGACTGGCGATCTGTCCAGGGTGTACCCTGCCTCTTGCCCAAAGATGCTGGTATAGGCTCCAACCCCCCCGCAACCCGAAAAGGATTAAGCAGAAGAAGATAGATGGATGGACAAAAACTTAAGCGTGACCATCGTACTGTGAAGAAATTTGTGGCTGATTAAGAACACAGACAGGTTAGTGCAGATAAAGGCACAATGAGGAAGGTTTCTGTCAGACAAATTCATTGGATTAAGAAAGCAGCTGCTAAAATGCCATTACAAAGCAGCAAACAGATATTTGAAGCTGCTGGTGCCTCTGGAGTCCTACGAACCTCAAGGTGTAGGATCTTCCAGAGGCTTGCAGTTATGCATAAACCCACTATTTGGCCACTCCTAACCAATGCTCACAAGCAGAAATGGTTGCAATGGGCCCAGAAACACAAGACTAATTTTCAAACAGTCTTGTTTACTGATGAGTGCTGTGCAACCATGGATAGTCCAGATTGGTGGATTGGCCACCATGTCCCAACAAGGCTGCGTTGTCAGCAAGGAGGTGGCGTAGTCATGTTTTGGACCAGAATCATGGGGAGAGAGCTGGTAGGCCCCTTTAGGGTCCCTGAAGGTGTGAAAATGGCTTCAGCAAAGCATGTAGAGTTTCTGACTGACCACTTTCTTCCATGGTATAAAAAGAAGAACTGTGCCTTCCGTAGTAAAGTTATCTTCATGCATGACAATACACCATCTCATGCTGCAAAGAATACCTCTGTGCCATTGGCTGCTATGGGCATAAAAGGAGAGAAACTCCTGGTGTGGCCCCCATCCTCCCCTGACCTCAACCCTACTGAGAACCTTTGGAGCATCCTCAAGCAAAAGATCCATGAGGGTGGGAGGCAGTTCACATCGAAACAGCAGCTGTGGGAGGCTACTCTGACATTTTGCAAAGAAATTCAAGCAGAAACTCTCCAAAAACTCACAAGTTCAATGGGTGCAAGAATTGTGAAGGTTATATCAAAGAAGGGGTCCTATGTTTAGATGTAACTTGGCCTGTTAAGATGTTTTTGATTGAAATAGCTTTTGATTTCAGTAAATATGACCTCCTAATGCTGCAAATTCAACAAATGACCATTTTCAGTTCTTTACAACCAATAAAATGCTTTGAAACTCTGTTGTGCATAATAATTTGGAACACTGCATTGTGAGTTTTATTTTTGCAAAAAAAAAGTTATCATTGGGAGGTTTGTTCAATAAAATTTGAATTATGCTCTTAACAGTTGATGACTTGAAAATTATACTGACTATCATCTGCATTGACTATTTAGGAAAATCTGAGACAAATATCATTTGCATAATAATTTGGAACATGGTGTATTTAGTGTTTGCTGCAGGTTAACAGTTTAAAACCATTTGTTCATAATCTGTCTTGGATGTACACCTTTTAAATGTTAGTGGAGGGTTAACTTTGGTTTATGGTACCTAAAGGCAGATATTTTCATTTAAAATGTCAACCTTTAGCTCTGATCCTAAAACAACGTCCCCCCACCCAGAAAAAGGATCATATTCTCTAATGATAGAGAAAATTCTCTGCCAGCTGTCTGCACAGCAGCAGTAGCAGTGAAAGGTATTGCAGTAATTTACTTGGTAGTACAAACCCCAATTCCAGTGAAATTGGGACGTTGTGGAAAACATATATAAAAACAAAATACAATAATACAATGATTTAAAAACCCTTTTCAACCTATATTCAAACAAATACACTATAAAGACAAGATATTTAATGTTTAAACTGATAAACTTTGTTTTTTTTGCAAATATTTACTCATTTTGAATTTGATGCCTGCAACACATTCCAAAAAAGCTGGACAGGGGCATGTTTACACTGTGTTACATCACCTTTCCTTTAAACAACACTCAATAAGTGTTTAGGAACGGAGGACACTAATTGTTGAAGCTTTGTAGGTGGAAATCTTTTTCATTCTTACTTGATGTACGACTTCAGTTGCTCAACAGTCCGGGGTCTCTGTTGCCTTATTTTGCGCTTCATAATGCACCACACAATTTCAGTAGGAGGCAGGTTTGGACTGCAGGCAGGCCAGTCTAGAACTCACACACTTTTGCTACAAAGCCACACTGTTGTGACACCTGCAGAATGTGGCTTGGCATTGTCTTGCTCAAATAAACAGGGACGTCCCTGAAAAAGGTGTGGCTTGGATGGCAGCGTATGTTGCTCCAAAACCTGTATGTACCATTCAGCATTAATGGTGCCTTCACAGATGTGCAAGTTACCCATGCCATGGGCACTGACACACCCCCATACCATCACAGATGTTGGTTTTGAGATTTGTGCTGATAGCAATCTGGGTGGTCATTTTCCTTTTTAGCCTGGAGGAGATGACATCCATCATTTCCAAAAACAATTTGAAATGTGGACTTGTCAGACCGCAGCACACTTAACATCAGTCTATCTCAGATGAGCTCGGACCCAGCGCAACCGGTGGCGTTTCTGGATGTTGTTGATATATGGCTTTCTCTTTGCATGGTAGAGTTTTGACTTGGAGATGTGGCGACAAACTGGGTTAAGTGGCAATAGTTTTCAGACGTTCCTGAGCCCACATGGTGATATCCTTTACAGAATGTCGGTTTTTAATGCTGCCAATCATGACACTCATCTGTTTCTAATTAACCTGTTCACCTGTGGAATGTTCCAAAAAGGTGTTTTATGAGCACTCCTCAACTTTCCCACTCTTTTGTTGCCCCTGTCCCAGCTTTTTTGGAACATGCTGCAGGCATTAAATTCAAAGTGAGTGAATATATGCAAAAAAAGTTTTAATTTTGTTTGTATTTACATTTTACACAACGTCCCAACTTCATTGAAACTGGGGTGTAGTAATAATTACTGCATTTGTGCAGACTGTATCAACCTTCGGATCATTTGGTCTCTAATTTTTCTGAACAGAAACTTTAATAGAGGAGCTCTGAGTGTCTTCTGCTCACCTCCATCTTTTTTCTTCACTTTTACAGTAAGTTATTTATTTTAACTTTAATTAAAATGTACAAATAAAAAAGTGGCATTATTGAGAACAAAGCTATGTTTTTTCCCCAAACACAGAATGAGAGGAGCTTAGTGGAGAACCAAGAGGGCATCAGCTAACGGCTAGCAGACTCTGGATGGTTTGACCCACAGGCAAAACAGAAGAGATTGGTAGGTAAAGGAGGGACTGTGTGTCAGTAAACTACATGTGATGTAAGTGTGTGCATGTTATTAGGAAGTTCCCCAGCTCTGTAATACCAGGTTTAGCGTTAGCAAAAAACTAACCAATAATAATCACCAGAATAATGGAGTAAACAGTCTGACTGCTGATTAAAGGTCACCACAAAAAGTTGGCCTCAATACAGTTAGAGCATTTTCACAGCATTAACTATCATAAGCCAACAATAACGGTAAGCTTACTCACTCACCATAACAGCTGTGTGGTTCTCCACTGGTTCCCCTCACACCACAAATTCATTTCTAGCTGCTGGCCGTTATTTCTCCTAGTCCCCCTTTGCTTCCTGGTCTCTATGATGTCTAACAGGTTCATAATCATAAGACTATGGTCCCTCATATGAATTACCAAACTTAAATGAATGAACAAACTACTGCAGATCACAACCAGACTGATGTTTTTGAGAAGGGGCTCGAAAAGTTGTTCTAAGGTATAGACAACAATATTTTTTGTAATATGTGCTTACTGAAGCACTTCTTAACATACTGTATTAATTAAATGGTGTGTTTAACCTCAGAAATGCTCTTTGAATAAATAATTATTTTTCCACAAAATCAATTTAAAGATTAGAAAATCTCACACTGTCATTGTTTCTAAACTTTTATTACTTTACTTCTATTATAGAAATAAAAAAAACAAAGAGCTTTTTCTTAAGTAACCACAGTAGATGGTGTTGTTTTGAAAAAAACCCAATCTTCACATGAATCACTTTCTTTTTAGCCCGATTGAAAGGGAACAACAGCATTAGCAGTCTGCAAAGAACAATTTGTTGATTGCATTAAGGGTCTCCATCCTGGGATATTATAGTGACTGAATTAATCAGCAACAAATTTAATCTGCTGGACCTTCACAACCGTCCAGGAGCCTCATTCATAAAATAATAAAAAGGTTCCATATTAAAAGTTTAGATGAGGCAAAAAAAAAGTTCAAAATGGTTTATACCCCAAAAATCATATTTATAAACCATTTATATGCACATCTTTACATAAAAGATTATTTTATAAATCACAATCCTATAAATGTGAACATGCTGATATGCCACATACTCCACCCTCTACACCCATAGTGAAAAAAGTATACTGGCATCGAATAATGACGTTGATCAAAGTGTCACTGCAGTATTAAAGGTAACATACAATGCTGTGAAAAAGTATTTGCCCTCTTCCTGATTTCTTATATTTTTGCATATTGGTCCGACTTAAATGTTTCAGATCAAACAAAATTTTAATATTAGACAAAAATAACCCAAGTAAATATAAAATGCAGTTTTTAAATGATGATTTCACTTATTAAAGGGGACACTGCACTTTTTCCACATTTTAACAGCTCACTCATGTCTTAACCAAGTGTTTGTGACATATTTTGTTCACATTTTCTTTATTTTTTAATTACTGAAACATTTGTTTTGTATTTTCCCTGGCTTTCTTGAAACATTCTGATTTAAAGACTGTCACTTTAAGAAACATCCTTCACCTATTCAACTCCGCCCTCCTTCTTACGTCAGTTAGCCATTAGCTGACTGGCTTCTAGCTTTCAGCATCCTTCTAGTTCAGATGAGTGGCGCTGATTCACTGCCCCACAGTCAACAGCACAGCGCACACCACCTCAGCCCACCTCCCAACAACCTTGCTGTGACTCCACAGCAATTCGCCAGCACCACGTGCCCCCCGTTTGACATAACTGACCCGACCTAGAATTGGAGGCTGCCAGCCAGAGGCCGAGCTGAGCTACAGAGCCTCGGGATCTCAAAGGGCAGTGTCCCGCTTCTGCGGCCAGATGGGGGACGCCCCCTCATGAGGCGGCTTCCCTGCAAAAGCAGAGTCACGTGGAGCCCCGGAGGACTGTGGGGGAGCTAGCCATGAGAGTCAGCAGCCTCTAGTCAGCAGCCTCTGGTCCTGGGCCAGGTTGTTTGCAGCAACCAGTATACCGGTACTGGCAATCTGCTGTGGAATCACAACAAAACCACTGGGAGTGGGGCCAGAGTAACGCGAGGCATACCCCCCGACTGTGGAACGGTAACAGGGATAGCTATTAGGGTGACTAAGATCTGAAGAAAGTAGCAACCAAATAACAGCCTCCTGGTACCAGTGTTAGCTCGGGGGCTAACAGGCAACCTTTACCCCCCACCCATTCCATCTACATGACAGACAGATAGATGGGCCAATAATAGAGCAGTGGGTGGGTCTTTAGGACCGTGGTGGGTTTGCTTTTTCTAATCGTGACATATATGATTTACCGGTAAGAGTCAAAAACGTTTCTGGTGTTTCTGGGAGAGAAAAACAAGATAAACACTGTGGGGGGGTTTTTGTGGGTTTTTTTTGAGAATTGACTGTTTTGAAATTTTTTGATAATTAAGTGACCAGTAGACTCTTTTCAGACAGTTAAACCCTACAAACACACTATTTTTCAGTCAATGACCCCTTTAAGGGGGGAAAAAAAAGCTATCCAAGCCCGCCTGACCTTATGAGAAAAAGCAATTGCCCCCTAAACCTAATAATTGGTCGTGCCACCCTTGGGGAATTGCAGCTTTTTTCTTAAAAATTTGTGGCTATTTTTCTTAAATTTGCCAATTTTTTCTTGTAGACTTTTCTCTCATAAATATGCAACTTTTTTCTTAAAAATGTGACTGTTTTTATTAAATTTGCACATTTTTTCTTACAGATTTGCAACTTTTTTCTCATACATTTGCAACTTTTTTCTTATAAAATTGGAACTTTTCCCCTCAAAAATTAGCAATTTTTCCCATGTAAATTTTCAACTTTTTTCTTGTAAATTTGCAGTGTTCATCTAGATACTGGTTAAATGTTTATTCTGTGTAATTAGATTGCAATTTGCAGCTTTTAACAACATTTTTAAATTGGCATCTTTTATCATTTGCACTTTCATTCTGGCAAATCTGTACCCAATTTACATTTACACGTTTGTACCTTATGCTAAATTGGTGAATACCCCCATACCCCCTATTAAAAAACATTTTTTGTTGCATGTTTACAAGAAAAAAAATTAAAAAATTATGAAAAAAGTTGCAAATGGATGAAAAAAAAGTAAAAAATTTTACAAAAAAAAGTACATTCATTTTCAAAAATAAGAACTTCTATACAGGAAGTAGCATTTGCAAACTGTAAACAAATCCGAAGACCCCAGGAAAGACGTTACCAGACTTTTGTGTCATGTTTTAATGTTGATTTTGTGCAGGAAATATCTGGTTTAACATATGTTAATCTCACGTCATTCGACATAAAAGTGTGAGAGTAATTTGGGCCAAGTGCGCCTGTGAGTCTCACGCCCAAAGTGTGAGAGCTGGCGACGCCGGTGGATCTGCGTGGTTCTGGGCGTGTCTGTGTGAACTCACTTGCAGGACTTGTGTGAGCAGGGCTTGAAGATGGCAGAGATGGAGTGAGCGTAGCAGATGGGGCAGAGGTCTTCTTCACTGGTTGGCTGAAGACAGGAAAAAAAAACGTGTAAGGAAGGTAAATTTCAGACTTTTAAAAGATGTTTTGAACATGACTTGTTAAGATGCTGGTGAAACACTGGTGAAACAGCAGAAACAATCCATGCCGTTTTTCCACATGTAGGCACAGCTCCCAGAGGTCTTAATGAAAAGCGATGACAGGCTTTGGTCAAAATATCTCTGGGACGAAATACTACAGCCATAGGTGTAAATCCAGGTTGTTTTTTTTTGGGGGGGGGGGCATCTCATGTTAAACAAGACTTTGAACCACCAATGTTAAATGCAAAAAAAAAAAAAAAACACTAGCAAATTTGGAACATTACATTCAACTTTTCTTTTAAATCTGCAACTTTTTTCTCATAAATCTGTAACTTATTTTCTCATAAATTTGCATTTTTTTCTTTTAAATCTGCAACGTTTCCATAAATCTGCAACTTTTTCTCATAAATTTGCAAACTTTTTAAAAAGTCTGCAGCTTTTTTTCTCAAAAATTTGCTACTTTTTTCTCATCAATTTGGATGTTTTTTTCTTGTAAATTTGCAACTTTTTCACATAAATTTGCAGTGTTTTTTCACATAAAAGTGCAACTTTTTCCTTTTGAATTTGGAACTTTATTCCTCATAAATTTGCATCTTTTTGGTTGTAAAGTTGCAACCTTTTTTCATGTAAATTTGCTACTTTTCCCCATGCACATTTTTTCCTCATAAATTTCCAAATTTTTTCCTATTAATTTACATTTTTTTCCTGTAAATTGGCAATTTTTTTCTTGTAGATTTGAAGCTTTTTTCTCATAAATTTGCAACTTTTTCTTTTAAATGTTTGATTTTTTAAACTCTAAATTTTAATTT
Source organism: Pholidichthys leucotaenia (assembly GCA_020510985.1). Lineage (NCBI taxonomy): Eukaryota > Metazoa > Chordata > Actinopteri > Cichliformes > Pholidichthyidae > Pholidichthys > Pholidichthys leucotaenia. The sequence goes on from CM035837.1 coordinate 21,983,566, forward strand.
TTTTCTAAAATATTTGTTTTCCTTTTTCCTATAAATGTGCAATTTTTTTTCAAAAATCTTCAACTATGGGGCGCTGTTGAGCAAACTATGGAGGAGGACATATCGGGTTTGGCCCTGCAGAACAAATGCATAAATATATTAGAGGCACTTTACACACAGTTAAACTAGTGGGAAAGTCTCCCGAACGCTACTGGACCATCGTGAATGACATATAATGGCAAGTAAATCCGGCAAAGGGCGACAAGCAACTGCAGCAACACCGAGGACTAGCACGCCACCCTCGTCCTCAACCTCTGGTGGGAAAGGTGGCCACGATGTCAACGCCCCCACTGGGTCCCTTGACACCAAAGATTTAAAGTGTGAATTGTTGCTGTCCCTGTGAGCGGATTTTGTTTCTATGATGAAGACAGAAGTCAGAGCGGTTTTGGAGAATGAAATGGCTGAGATTCGAACAGACATACGAGCTATGAGAACGGAGTTTGAAGAGTTTAAATCAGCAATGAACAGAGAGTTAGCCAAACTACGTAGCATGCTAGGAGAAGCCAAACAGAGTCTAATGGCCTGCTCAGACAACGTTGAGATGCTAAAACGGGAGGTTAAACGATTGGGAGCCCTGACTGATTCATTACAAAGCAAATGTGAAGATCTTGAATCCAGGTCCCAAATAATATTAGGATCGTCGACGTGCCAGAGGGCTCAGCCAGCGGTGCCCTCTCATCTGTTGCTGACTTGCTACATAAAGCATTGGATCTAACCCAAGCCCCGCTGATAGACAGGTCTCACAGATCCCTACAACCGATACCAGGGACAGCACCACACCCGAGGACCATAATTGCACGTCTCCATTACTACAGTGACTGTGTCAAGATTCTATGCCTCGCCAGGGAAAAACAGAGGATCAAAGTGAATGACATAACCATCTGCATCTTCTCTGACTACACAGCGCGGGTGGGTAAAGCCCGCGCTGCATTCAATGGCATCAGACAACAGCTTAGAGGACTAGATGGGGTATGGTTCAGCATCTCTCACTCTGCATCACTTTCAATGGCAAGGAGAACTTTTTCTCTGCCCCAGGAGAAGCTCAGACCTACATCTCACAATTCATCGTGCCATATGCTGCTCAGACCAGTGGACTGGCAACATCTTAGTTTCAGATGGTGACTGTCACTGAGCATGATGAGTGCAATTTGAACTGTGTCTTTTATTATTTACAAATATAGCTCTCTGACATATTTTTACAGTAGGCCACTATTTAGCTTTCACTATTTCATCCACTTTAGTGCCTCTATGTTAAGTAAAGATTTTGTTCTGTAGACCATGTTCAGGTTTGCGGCTTCCCGTGCAACAAGCACCTTTCATGTGCCTTTGCTTCCCTAGTTCAGAGGAGGTTAGTGCGATCTCCCACTTAATTGGAGATCGGCATAGAGTTAGTGTTTTAGGACTCCCCCTTTCCCCTTTTTGTCCCCCTACGCATTTCTATTTTATGGCAGGACCAAACAAGGACTTCTTTTTTCTTTACCTAAACCCATACCATTCAATAATATTACTCAGATGTTAACATGCTATGGTGATGTCTAGCTCCAGTACACCAGGCTCTATTCAGTTTATTAGCGGGTGTATTAAGGGGCTCAACCACCCTATGAAATGCAGTAGTGTGTTTATCCATCCATCGATCCATCTTCTACCGCTTTTCCAGAGGTCTGGGTCGCAGAGGCAGCAGTTCAAGCAGAGAAGCCCAGACTTCCCTCTCCCCAGCCACCTGCTCCAGCTCTTCAGAGAGGATACCAAGGCGTTCCCAGACCAGCTGGGAGACATAGTCTCTCCCCCGAGTCCTGGGTCTGGCCCGGGCTCTCCTCCCAGTGGGACGTGCCCGAAACACCTCAAGTGGGAGGCATCCAGTAGTGTGTTTACACATTTTGGATCTCTGGGGTCGGACATTTTTTTTTTTTTTTTTTTAACAAGAAACCCACCTGCACACTAGTGAGCACTCTAAACTGAAGAGAAACTGGGTTGGGCAGATAAATATGAGACCAGCTCTAGAGGCACAGCCATACTGATTAGAAAAGGAATTCCTTTGTTGCAACCTCTGTAACTGCTGACAAAAATGGCAGATTCATAATTGCTGCTGGCAAACTTTTTGGCTCACAAATCATTTTGCCTAATGTTTATGGTCCGAATTTGGATAATCCAGTTTTTCTTCCATTTCATAGCTAAACTACCTGACCGTTGTTCACATCATGTGATTGTAGGAGGGGACTTCATACCCAGGACTATACAAATCCAGATCCAAACCAGACAGTACAATCACTAAATCTGGTAAGGTTCTCCGCTCGTTTATCGACCTTTATAAACTCTCAGATCCATGAAGAAAACACAATCCTACACATAACCAATACTCATTTTTTCTCATCAGTACACCAGTCGTACTCACATATTGACTTTTTCCTGCTCGACAGTGGATCTCTTCATTTTGTGAAAAATTGTCAATATCACAGCATTTTTATTTCTGACCACAGCCCGGTCCAGTTGGAAATGTGTTTTCCTAACTGCATTGTGCCGCAACGCACTTGGTGTCTTGATCCACTACTGCTGTCCAATAATAAATTCACACAATTTTTAAATACTCAAATTAATACTTTCTTAGACATTAATACAACTTCAGGAATGCCATATATTACAATATGGGAATCCCTCAATATGGGAAGTTTTCTTGCGAGGCCAGATAATTTCCTACACATCCTATGAAAAGAAAAAGTGTACAAGCCCTCTCTCAGAACTGACTACACAGATAGCTGATACTGACAAAATACTATTTATCAACCATAAGCTGGAGCTGTATAAAGAATGACTCTTATTACAGACAGAATTTGATAACTTGTCAATTAAGCATACTGAACAGCTTTTATTCAGATCTAGTCAAACCTTTTATGAGCACAGTGACAAAGCAAGTAAGCTACTATCCCACCAGCTTAAACAATCAGCAGCTAATAGTGCTATTCCAGAGATCTGTGTGGCCCCTAATGTGACTTCTTGTAACCCCAAAAACATCAATGATTGTTTCAGGCAGTTTTATTACAATCTGTATTCAAGAGAAGCCAGTGTAGACATATCTGAGATTGAGTCCTTCCTAGATCAGATAAATGCTCCATAGATTGACCTAGATGCCCTTGAAATTCTTGATGATCCAAAAAATTATTAAAGCCATCAATTCTATGAAAAGTGGCAAACCATCCAGGGACGAGAATGGGGTTTGGGAAAAAAAGAGGAAACTAAGCCGGGGGTCTTGGGGGACGCAGGCCCCCAAGCTAACGAAATCTGGTGTTTTAGAATGCTCAAATGTGGTCTTATATTTAAAGTTAGAAGTAAGTACAAATGCATTTATAGTTTACCTTTTTAATCTGCTGCTGCATCACACGTGTAAATTTATGATATCTGAATGGTATGTTGATGTAATAATACTAAATTATATTTTACTACTATTTAATATGTTTAGAACTGACACAGAATTACATTTACATAGTTCTAGAACAGACAAAATAATTTAACCAAGTAAAATAAATTATAAATATTAACAAAATTCCATCACCAAGTCATCACCCATTTATTAAAATATACTGACATTCTGCAAACATTTTGATTTATTAATGTGTGCATTTGTTAGTGTTACTAGGAATATAAAAAAGTTGCATATTAGTATATTTTAATATTTGAAAGATAATCTAAGAAAATAAGTAAAACCTAAAAAATGTTTAATATTTTTATGCAATGACCATAAAGAAATTATGTTTACTAATAAAAGCAAAGGTATCTTAGGAAAGGCAACCCATCACTACCCATGACAAAAAAAACACACATTCATTATGTAACTCCTCCTAGTGAAACAAAAAATGATAAATTATATTCAAAATTCTTAGATTGCATTTCAAATTGTGAGAAAATGTGTAACTAGAAAAGCACTCGGAGAGCGCAGACCTCCGCCCAGCGCCACAGTTCCCCCCATACAGTGTTTAGCATCATAAATATTAATCCTACATTTATTTTGTCTAACTTTATAGATTCCTTGACCACAGAAAAAAATGCCATTGGCAAGAATTTTTTAAAGGATTCTTTTTTTTTTTTTTTTACCTCCTTGGCGGAGGTAAAAAAAAAAGAAAAGAAAAGAAAAAAAAAGAATCCTTTAAAAAATTCCTGGATCCAGATGGTGATCCGGATCACCACCAAACATTTATCTATTAACATTAACACACATGTATATAACACATTAACATTTATCTATTAACAATTGATTATCAGCATTCAAATGCAATTAGTGTTTCAAAACAGGCATGACGTCACAATTTACACATGCTATTTCATAACAAATTCATTACGCGAAAATGCTCAAGTACATTACTTATAACGAGAAAAAAATCTTACCTCGGAATGTGTCTTCCGATCACTAATTGCCGTAATCGGGGCCGATTGTGATGAACTTTGAGCAACTGGCATCTGAATTTGACCGTGTCCATCGATTGTTTTGAATGCAGCACGAGCGAGTAGTTCAATCTCTTGTAGGCACAATTTTGAGACGTTTCTGTTTTGAACAGTGTTCAACTAAGGCAACACAACCACGAGATCCATAACTCAAGAAATTGTTGCAATAAACACACTGGGCTTTCCCTGGTACTTCGCATTTCGCTATGAAGTCGGCCATTTTTTCAACCACACCTTCGGTATTTTTACCCATCTTTACAGTCAATGACACAGTTTTTTCGAGCCATTCCCAACGAAACTTATTCCTTATCCCTTTGTCGATTTCTAAAATTCTTGCTTTGTTGTCTTTCGTGAGTTTTAGGTTCACCATTTTCACGAAATCGGGAAAACTCAGTTGATTGAACTGTCTGCCATTTGCATTTCGCTCCGCGTGTGGGATATGACAAAGGGATAACAAAATCGCCGATTGGTTGCTTCAATAAGTATCAGCCAATCAGTGGCCTTGTTACATTACATTACTGATCTCGCTGGCTAGCGTGTTCTGCACGGTGGATTTTAGCAGCCGATCGAAAATACGACTCGCCGCTCATAACATACCTTACCCCCCCCCCCCCTAAAATTTTCTCCTCGAATTTAGACGATTCACGAGAATGACCCTAGACATGATTAAATCCAAGGAATTCTGCGGATTCGAGGAGGATTCTCATCCCTGACCATCGGGTCCAGACGGGTTTCCCATAGAACTTTTTCAAACTTTTGCACCTAGGCTACCTCTGATCTTATGTTCTGTATATCAGAAAGCACTGTTACTTCAGAAACTGCCAGAAACAATGACACAAGCAGTTATTTCAATTATTCTGAAAAAGATAAAGTTCCCTTAGACTGTGACGCATATTGATCTATTAGTATCCTTTGCTTTGATTACAAAGCAAAATGCAGGATTACTTGTAATACCTAGAATCTCCAAAAGTACAATGGGAGGCAGAGCCTTCAGTTATCAAGCTCCTCTCCTGTGGAACCAGCTGCCAATCTGGATTCGGGAGTCTGACTCGATCTCTGTTTTTAAGAATAGGGCTAAAACCTACCTTTTTGATATAGCCTACAATTAGGGAGGGATCATGTGTTTCTGAACCCTCCCTTAGTTATGCTGCTAATAGGTTTAGTCAGCCGGGGGACCTCCAATAATGCACTGGGCCTCACTCCTTTCTTCACTCTCAATGAAACATTTTTTTTTGCTGGTCATTAACATCTGTTTGTTCTCTCCCATAGATTGAGTCCCCATCGTGCTGTTTGCTCTCGACATGTCTGTTCTTTTCTTTTTCTCTGTCCCCTCACCCCCCAGCCAGTCGCAGCAGATGACTGCCCCTCCCTGAGCCTGGTTCTGCTGGAGGTTTCTTCCTGTTAAAAGGGAGTTTTTCCTCTCCACCGTCGCCAAGTGCTTGCTCACAGGGGATCGCCTGATTGCTGGGGTCTTTCTGCAACTGTGGGGGTTCCCCCTACAGTTGATAGTGCTATGAGATGACTGTCGTTGTGAAATGGCGCTATATAAATAAAGTTGAATTGAATTGAATTGAACTGAATTATTCTGTATTAAATATTACCAGAAAATAGTATAAACCACCACATCTTAAGTGCACTGAGACAAAACTTCAGGCCGGGAATTTGACTTCATCCTAGGCCACCCTGTTGTTGGAAACTAGAAACCACCACAGTTTTAGTAGCCCGATGTTTTAAAATAACAGGTATCAAACTAGTTATGAATGTAATTATAAACTTCAGCTGGGAGGAGAATTATAAATTTGGATTTTAATAGTCAACTGATCTATTGATTATTAAAACAACTGATTGACTAATCTTAATTTGAATCTGGTGCTGCTTCTGATTTCTTCACCTTCTCCGAATAAAAACACAAGGTAAGAGGCTTCAGGTAAAAAGTTACAATTCTGCATGAAAAAGGTCACAAATTTGTCACCAAAAACATTAAAAAATTAAAAAAAAAAAAAGTACTTTTTTGAAAAGATGTTTAAAAACATTAGAAAACTAGAAAAGCACTCGGAGAGCGCAGACCTCCGCCAAGGCAGCTCCCCATGCTGTGATCTACTCAAAAATGTAATTGCTGGACTTTGAAAAGTCCTACATTTATTTTATCTATATTTTCAGATTCCTTGACCATCAAAACATACATTTAGCAATTGGATTCACATTGATATCTTTATTAGTTCAGTAGTTATTGACAAAAATCACTTTTTCGGCAGTTTTCTTCTGGATATAGCTCCATAGCTTTTGAAGATACAACAAATCCAGTGGTGCACTACTGATTCCACATTGTCTTGGCTATATTTTGGTGTTTGTTGTATGCTTATATCTTAATTTGTTACCTTACAGTGATGAAAATTCCAAAGATCCCCTATTATTTGCTGTTGTGGATGACAGTATCCGGATTTTTTGAAGGATCCGGATCACTCTTTGATATTTCCTAGAACCTATTGGGATCTTATTCTGTATTTTTTTGGCAAGCGTCCTGACCATTTATTGTGGAGTTATATACACATATGCTAAAAACAGCCCTATCTCGCAATGATAAAGAATCCTTTTAAAAATTCCTGGATTCAGATGGTGATCCGGATCACTCCCAAAATGTAATCATTTCTTCCTTGTCCCATTTCGGACTTTTCCTGCAAATTTCGTCAAAATCCGTTCATAAGTTTTTGAGTTATGTTGGTAACAGACAGACAGACAACCAGACAAACCCCGGTAAAAACATAATCTCCTTGGCGGAGGTAATAAAACAAATTTAGGAGAGAATGGTAACGAGCAGATGAGTAAAGTTGGTACTGCAGACTACATACAGTATAGCCCATAGTTTTGAAAATTATAAAAGTTTTTCTTAAAACATCTGAATAGTCCTAAAAACATTGCCTTATGAATCTAAGAACAATTTAGCTCTGGTTAATGCAACCTATTTATTACATTAAAAAATGTAAACCCTAAACCACAGTATAAGCAGCTACAGCAGGATAATATAACCACAGACACTCATTCACCACATTACTTTTGTCTTCATCTCATTTCTATGCTCTGGGGCATGAGGGGGTTTTGGTCAACATATTAAATTAATTCTAGTATGTTATTTCACCGTGTCAGAAAGAGGGTCTAAATAAAACAGGGAGAGAGGTCTTATTTAAAAGTATTATTTCATCATTTGGCCTTCCTGTCAGCCGTTTCCACCAAACTACTAGACACTTCTGCAGGTAAATGAGCACTGCATCAGACCTCCAGTCTCTCTTTCTCTCAGTTTACTCGCGTTTGAAATCTCTGTTGCACAGACAACTCCTGTGGCTGTTAACAGATTTTTTTTCTTTCAGTTGGCTGAATAAATCAGGCTGGAGCAGCCACAAGGGAACGAAAATAAACCTCAGGACACTTCCGAGTGTGGACGTCAACAACACTGCTTCAGAGTGAAGTAAAACTTTTCACTGAAGCCTTGTTAGTGACATGTGGAAAAAAAATGTGGGTAGATTATCCGCATTGCTGCAGTTTTTTTAAAAAGAAGGCAGCAGTCTGAAACAGCCTTAAAACTAAATTACTTCCTCACAACTAGACACAGACGTTCCAAGCACAGAGCGCCGCTTCTCACCCCATGTTTTTTTTTGACGTTTCTATGGTAACGTGTAACTCGTGTTGGCAGTGTAACGGACCCCAAATATCACGATATTCATTTTTACACTGGTATCAAAAATTATACCGGTATTATCGTGAACGATATGATATGGCACACCCCTATTGTCAACAATGACAGCCCTACAACATCCAGGGCCTTGAGATACTCAGGGCGAATCTCATCCACCCCCGGGGCCCAGCCACCAAAGAGTTTTTTAACCATTTCGATGACCTCAGCCCCTGTGATGGGCAAGTCGTCCTCCTCGTCCTCAGGCCCTGCTTCCTCTGTGGAAGGTGTGTCAGTGGGGCTGAGGAGATCCTCGTATTCCTTCCACCGCCCGACGATGTCCCCAGTCAAAGTCAACAGCACCCATCCACACCATACACAGTATGGACAGGGAGCTGTTTCCCTCTCCTGCGATGCTGGACAGTTTGCCAGAATCTCTTCAAGGCTGACCAAAAGTCTTGTTCCATCACCTCACCGAACTCCTCCCACACCCGAGTTTTTGCTTCAGCAACGACTCAAGCTGCACTCTGCTTGGCTTGTCGGTACACCTCTGCTGCTTCAGGAGTTCCACAAGCCAACCAAGCTCGATAGGACTCCTTTTTCAGCTTGATGGCCCCCCTCACCACATGTGTCCACCACTTGGTTCGGGGGTTACCATCACCAGATGGAGCCTCTCACTGGGGTGCTGGAAAGTGCTCCTCTTGGAGACTCCATTGTCCTACTTGGGGATTTCAATGCGCACGTGTGCAACAACAGTGAAACCTAGAGGGGTGTGATTGGGAGGAACAGCCCAATCTGAACCTGAGTGGTGTTTAGTAATTGGACTTCTGTGCCAACCACAGTTTGTCCATAATGAACACCATGTTCAAGCATAAGGGTGTTCATATGTGCATCTGGCACTAGAACACCCTAGGTTGCATGTCAATGATTGATTTTGTTATCGTGTCATCAGACCTGCGACCATACAGTGCATCCAGAAAGTATTCACAGCACTTCACTTTTTCCACATTTTGTTATGTTACAGCAATATTCCAAAATGGATTAATTTTTTCCTCAAAATTCTACACACAATACCCCATAATGACAATGTGAAAAAAAGTTTTGTTTTTTAGATTTTTGCAAATTTATTAAAAATAAACTAAGAAATCACATGTACATAAGTATTCACAGCCTTTGCCATGAAGCACAAAATTGAGCTCAGATGCATCCTGTTTCCACTGATCATCCTTGAGATGTTTCTTCAGCTTAACTGGAGTCCACCTGTGGTAAATTCAGTTGAGTAGACATGATTTGGAAAGGCACACACCTGTCTATATAAGGTCCCACAGTTGACAGTGCATGTCAGAGCACAAATCAAGCATGAAGTCAAAGGAATTGCCTGTAAACCTCCAAGACAGGATTGTCTCGAGGCACAAATCTGGGGAAGGGCACAGAAAAAGTTCTGCTGCTTTGAAGGTCCCAATGAGCACAGTGGCCTCCATCATCCATAAATGGAAGAAGTTTGGAACCACCAAAATTCTTCCTCGAACTGGCCGGCCATCTAAACTGAGTGATCGGGGGAGAAGGGCCTGGTTTAGGAAGGCGACCAAGAACCTGATGATCACTCTGTCAGAGCTCCAGCATTCATCTGTGGGGAGAGGAGAGCCTTCCAGAAGGACAACCATCTCTACAGCAATCCACCAATCAGGCCTGTAAGGTAGAGTGGCCAGATGGAAGCCACTCCTTAGTAAAAGGCACATGGCAGCCCACCTGGAGTTTGCCAAAAGGCACCTGAAGGACTCTCAGACCATGAGAAACAAAATCCTCTAGTCTGATAAGACAAAGATCGAACTCTATGGTGTGAATGCCAGGTGTCATGTTTGGAGGAAACCAGGCACCGCTCATCACCAGGCCAATACCATCCCTACAGTGAAGCATGGTGGTGGCAGCATCATGCTGTGGGGATGTTTTTCTGCAGCAGGAACTGGGAGACTAGTCAGGATAGAGGGAACGATGAATGCAGCAATGTACAGAGACATCCTGGATGAAAACCTGCTCCAGAGTGCTCTTGACCTCAGACTGAGGCGACAGTTCATCTTTCAGCAGGACAACTGAATGATCAAATGTACGGTTTGTTATGTGTATGTTATTCGTTACATTAGTGTCCTCTTAAATGTTTAACCATGTTTTTTTTCTTGTAGATGCATTTTATTGCTTTTTTACATCTTGGCCAGGGGACTACAGATGAAAACTAGCCTTTTGGCTAATTCTGGCCTTTTTAACCATGAGTTTTATGAAATTGCATTGTCCCTTTTCAAATAAACTAAACTAAACTCAACAACGACCCTAACCACACAGCTGAGATATCAAAGGAGTGGCTTCGGGACAATTCTGTGAATGTCCTTGAGTGGTCCAGCCAGAGCCCAGACTTGAATCCAATTGAACATCTCTGGAGAGATCTGAAAATGGCTGTGCACCGACGCTTCCCATCCAACCTGATGGAGCTTGAGAGGTGCTGCAAAGAGAAAGGGGCCAAACTGCCCAAAGATAGGTGTGCCAAGCTTGTGGCATCATATTCAGAAAGACTTGAGGTTCTAATTGTTGCCAAAGGTGCATCAACAAAGTATTGAGCAAAGGCTGTGAATACTTATGCACATGTGATTTCTTAGTTTTTTATTTTTAATAAATTTGCAAAAATCTAAAAAAAAAAAACAACTTTTTTCATGTTGTCATTATGGGGTACTGTTCATAGAATTTTGAGGAAAAAAATGAATTTATTCCATTTTGGAATAAGGCTGTAACATAAAATGTGGAAAAAGTTCAGCCCTGTGAATACTTTCTGGATGCACTGCATGTCTTGGACACTCGCATAAAGAGAGGTGCAGAGCTGTCAACTGATCACCACCTGGTGGTGAGTTGGAGCCGATGGCAGGGGTGGATGCCACTCAGACCCGGTGGGCCCAAACGTATAGTGAGGGTGTGCAGGGAACGTCTGGCTGAGGCCCCTGTCTGAGAGGTCTTCAACTCCCACCTCTGGAACAACTTTGACCACGTTCTGAGGGAGTCTGGAGACATGGAGTCTGAATGGACCATGTTCTCCACCTCCATTGTTGAAGCAGCTGTCCAGAGCTGCAGCCACACGGCTGCTAGTGCATCTCCCCAATCCCCATTATTGAAAAATAACAAATCTTCTTCTGAATATAACAATTATGTGAATTATTTCTGTGGTAGTTTTAAGACCTTGAAAAAGGACTTGAAGGATTAGTTGCTAGGTTTCGGGATAATTAAGGCCTTAATTTTGGATAAGACTTTTTGACAATCCACAGACACCCAGGATAAAGTCCAACAGAAGAACATTTGACGTCACTTCGACCTTTTTCCCTCCACACCTCAGAGATGCTGCTTTTAAACCCCCATCAGTCACATGCTCTCTTGGTGGTCCTATCGGCACTCTTCGCCCTGGAAGCATGACGGGACGTGTGAATTTACTCCACGGGTGCACAGGGAAACACTTTGCCAGAAATTGTCAAAGTATCAGTCACACCCAGCCTTCTCACTCGCTGCCTTCTGTTCCCTTCGTATGTTTTCTCTTCCCAACCTTGCCACTCTGTTTTTTCTCTCTCAGCCTGTCCTTCCTGTCTCCTCGTCCTCCCACAGACTCTTCAACAGACTGATTCAACCTTCACGTCCTCTGACCTACACAAGCTCACGTTCCTCCTCACCTCTATTTTGGCTTCTCTGCTCCCGTCCGTCTTTCTTCCCCACACGTCTATTAACCTGTTAGATCTTCCTTGGATAGTGGATAAGAAGAATACAATAACCTGTAACCTTCAGATCATCTTACATGAATGCACATCACGCTGACAGAAAGATGTGAAAAGATTAGGAAATGAAAGGATCAGGAAGCCATGAAGTGATTTTCTGGAAAGACAAAAAATACTTTATACAACAGTTAGTCCTGACCAAGCAACTTGATTGGTCAATAGGGATTTACTATGTTCCCCAACGCTTCACTGGATTTGTACCAGCCCACTTCAGCAATGTTCTAATATTTGCTAATTACACTAAATGCCTGTGACTTCTTCTAATATGGGAAATTTTTAATGTGCCATGTACCTTAATTTCAACAGTGAGTTTGAAAAGAGAGACAACCATTAAAACCTGGTAGTTGTGTTATTGTGTTCTGGGTTAATGCTACTAGTTAGCCTGGTTAACTGTGATAAGCTTCCTTTTAAAATTAGTTATCCTAAAGTTTATAGTATAGTTTCTACTGGAGGCTCTTTCCTTACTGGCCAATAATAAGTCAGCTACATGACAAAAAAAAAAAAAATGTGGATAACAATGGAGCACTAGCTAGCAAGCTAACAGTTACCTTAATTTTAAGGAGATGAGAGTTACCCCAAAATGTAGATTACAACCTCACAGTGTACTGATTCTACTGAAGAATCTTTACTTACTTGCCAATAATAATTCAATTTAAAAAGTGGAGACACTGATGGAGCACTAGCTAACAGCCTAATTTTAAAATTAGTTACCCCAAAATTTAGATTAAAACCTCCCAGCATACAGTTTCTACTGAAGACTTTTTCCTTACTTGCTAATAAGACAGCAAAAAACAAACAAAAATGGAGTTACTGATGGAGCACTAGCTAGCAAGCTAACAGCTTAATTTTAAAGAGAGTTACCCTAAAATGTTGATTAAAACCTCACAGCGTACAGTTTTTATTGAAGCAACACAACATAATGTGTGTTTTTTCACTCTTTACTTCATTCGAAGATGCCAATAAACCTCTTGCAAAAATACGACATACTTGACTTCGGTCAAGTTCACGTTTGCTCAAAGCCAAATAACATTAACTTTCACTTAAACCATACTGCTTTCTCATCTTTAAATAAATTAATCCACTTTCACTTATTGCTTATATTGTACATGGAATCAACATTTTTTATACAGAGAGTTTGTGTTTCACATTTTATATGTGGTTAGTGTCAAAAAACAAGGGATGAGACTGTTAAAAAGAAGAAGAGCTTTATGCTCAGTTGGGACAAACATTATACTGTGAGCAGAGTCTTCTGGACGCTGAACTTTCTCTGGCTGCCTCTGCTGTGTGCATGGCCCCACCTCCACAGAGCACAACCGGCTGAAATGTTGGCAGATTATGTAAAAGCTGTGATACAGTATATCGAAGCCAGAAAACGTAACAAGTCTGTGTTTTTTAATCAAGATACAATTAAAAAAAGTTAAAAATTATATTAGTGCTGCACAACTTCTACTCATTTTTCCTTCTGCTTTTCCAAACAAAACCAGGACTCCGCAGCAGAAAATGAGTCGACTTTCCTGTCCCACAAACTCCTGATTTCATTCACCATCCATCAGCTCCAACCCTCCTACAGCCCTGCTGCCTCACTCCCTGGCATCAACGCAGCATGAAAACTCCTATTTATCAACACCTGGGTATAACCCCTGCTCCCCCCTCCTCATTTTCTCCTTCACGTCCTCCTTCATTCCTCCTCCACACAGAGCACCACTTCTCTCCTCCTCCTCTGTCACTTGTCACCACCCACAGGACACGGCTGTCAGGCTGCTGGAATGAAACGCTGGATTCCTTTAGTTTCCGTCTTCATACTAAGGTAAAATGACCACGCTTCAATCTTTACAATGTCAAATATTTTCAGGAACATATAAGCAGTATTGATATTTCCTGCACTCACTTTTTAACGTTCTGTTATTGTTTTTTTAAGTTGTAAACAGCATTTATCAAGACATACTAAAAAAATGTAGCAAAAACCACCTGATCCTGAAAACCTGGCTCAATGTTTCTACTTCCCCTTTGTTCTGCGATTATGTAACATTCGAAGAGTTTTGGGACTGGATTGATTTTTTTTTTATTCAAAGTTCGAAATAATCATTATTCATCTTTAAATGAGCAGCTGTTTAAACTGATCAAAAATATGAGTCAAAAGGACAAATATCCTCATTGACACAAATTATAACAGGAACCGTAACAAGCTTTCAATCCCAAGTTTTTGAGTTGGGAATGTCCTGTTGGAGAGACAAAGGGGGCTTTCATACCTAACATGTTTGGTCTGGCTTTTCCAGTTTCAATCAATCAATGAGTCAATCAACTTTATTGATAAAGCACTTTAAAAAGCAACACTCGCTACACAAAGTGCTGTACAACAACAACGTACATGAAAACATAAAAGCAAGGAGCAGGACACTAACACAAAAACAATATAAAACCAACAAAAACAATATAAAACTCAGCAAGAGTAGAAACCACAGTCAATGGAAACAATAAAATAAAAGGTAAAAGAAGTAAATAAATACATAAATAAAAATCCATTTCATTCAATAAAATCAATGTCTCACACACTGGATCCAAGGCCAGGAAGTAAAAGTGTGTTTTAAGACAGATTTTAAAAATGTTTGGCTCGGACCACAATTTTAGGTGTGAAAGCTCCCCGAACCACAGTCTGCACCTTACTTAACTCAATCCTCACCTGGCCACTTAAGTGACCGTTGCGGCCAATCGTCTGAAGGCAGGGCAGTCTTGGGCTAGGGCAATGAGGTCAGCCAGAGATCTTATCGTTGTGACCTGGGTCATCCAAGACAGTTTGGGCCAACCTTGGGGGCGATGCCAGCCCTGGGGGGGGGGGGGGGGGGGGGGGGGGGGGGAGGGGGGCTGGTGGAGAGAGCCTGCTTGGCCGGAATCCTATCATCCTTCCTGGACACGTGGCTGAGAAGCCGCAGCCTCCGTCTTCTGATGTCGGTGGAGATGGGGATGGGGCAGATCCCGAAGAATGGTGATGTACTTGGACAGGACTCCAATTCCGCGGGACTCCATTGCACCAAAGAGCTGAAATTTGGTTCAGCAAAAAGAGGTTGTCTCGGTCTGGATCAAACTGAACCTTGGTCTGGTTCATTTAGAGTGTGAAAACACTGTTCAGAAAGGTTCAGAGTTTTGGACCAAACACAGTTTAGGCAGCCGATAAGAGGGAAAATGAGCCGCGGTTCATTAGCAGCACAAATAGTCAATTAACCCCTTGACGCCTATTGTCGCGAATTCGCATCAATCCAAAAAAAAGAAACAAAAAACAAAAAACAACGATTTTCAATTATGAAAAAAAAAAATTAAAAAAATTGTTCACAGTTGGAAATAAATTTAGGCGTCAATAAAATCATAAAAATGCAAAAACTTGCCAGATATTTCCAGAGGGGATGTGACAGAAAGTAGTGAATGACTGGAGGATCAATGCCAGCTGAAAATCATCACGGCTGATGAGAAAAGCAAATCTGCCTGGATAATATTCTAGCTTCACTAAACTAGTTTACCGACTAATATGACAAAGTCTGAACCTGTTTCTACTTAGTGTGGTTACCGATGTGTCCAGAGCTGCAGAAAATGCCTCCAGCACTGAGTAGCATGCTTACTAACTGCAGTGTCTGTGCCAGCTACATACTGTAAATGTCGTCATGACAATGATAGGTCAGCACATTACGTAAAGTTGTTTGGTCTGCTTGGATCAAGAGCGGTGTGAAACCAAACCTAACCAGACCAAATGTATGCAATGTAACAAAAGATTTAACCCTTTGAGTGTGAGATTCCACGTGCCTCTAGTGGCAGAGAGCGGCACTGCACCTGTCAACTGATTTTACTTTCCTAACACTGTTCACCTTTACTACTACTACTGAGGATTTGTACTGATCATGCCAGTTCACAAGGTGGCAGACACGCGTTGGAGGACTCATGGATGACACTCAACATACCAGAGAAGAAGAAATCCTCCTTCTTCTTCGTCGTCTTGGAGATCACAGCAAAAGATGGACGCGGACCGTCACTGTGGACATTCGCGATCGCCCACAGACGAGGAAATTCATAGGATTGGTCCCAAATTTGCCAACTATGATTCTAAAAAGAGATTATTTAGCTTATGAAGGTAGATGTTTACATGTTCTTATAACACAGGGAGCGTGAGGCTCGTTGAATTCACCTGCCGGTACCCGGAGCGCCATGTGACTGGAGGACAATTGCCGGTTGTATGTCGTCAATATAAGATAAATTGCAGCGGAACAAAAGTGAAATTACGGTGGAATAATCAATAACAGTTCCTGAATGTAGGACAGAAAGCTAAAATAACCAGGAGAGGACAAAATAACCACTAGAATGTCGCTAAAGGACACTGCTTTGCCAGAGGTAAGTGACGAATGTCTTTGTTTGTTTGTATGCAAATTAGATGCATAAATTCACTCCTATTGGAAACTTTGGATCATATTCTATGTCTTTCTAATTGACAGTAAGCCATTATCTCTTACCACTTTAAAGTTATAGCCTTGGAGAGTTCTGACATCTGATCTGACTAGTTTCTTGAAAAAAATCTTTACCACTGTTGACAACTAGGGGTTATGCCGCAGTTTGGCAACAGTCACACTCAAACGGTTAAGTCCGGACTTTGGTGCGGACTTTCAGGTGTGAAAGCACCCTAAGTATGCCAGTTTGTGTTGTAGTGACATACATGACTAGTTATGTCTGAATGTTTTAAGTTAAAACCTCTTA
Organism: Pholidichthys leucotaenia; assembly: GCA_020510985.1. Taxonomy (NCBI): domain Eukaryota; kingdom Metazoa; phylum Chordata; class Actinopteri; order Cichliformes; family Pholidichthyidae; genus Pholidichthys; species Pholidichthys leucotaenia. Next base: position 22,000,243 of record CM035837.1, read on the forward strand.
ACGTTCTGGGGCCCATGGGCGGGGTCATTTAAATGTTTCAGCTGCGACACAGTGAACTGTAGTAAACATGCTTACAGTAGGTAGTCATGCTTTACATCATTTGAAAGCTTATAATTTGGCCTATTTGGTTATTAAAAACAGATTTCAGACAAAATCATCACACTGGATTTTAAAGAGGGCTTCATACAAGCTAGTGTAGCATAGCAATATAGCACTGACTCACCAAAGAGGCTTCCTTGTCGTCCTTGAATGAATGATAGTCCAACAAATACAGTCCATTTGTACTGCAAAAGGTCCAATAGATCCATTTGAGTAAGATTTATTGTCCCACTTGATGTCGACAGGGGAAACTACCCATAAAATCGGAGCATTTGTTTGAAACTCAGCCGACAAAAGAAAACGCCAAACGCCATTTTAAAAACTACACTTCTGGGAGATTGAACTGGAAACGGAAGCTCAAGAATGGTGTGGCTGTCTAGATTTGATTGACACGTCATTTGACTCAATAGGGCCTCCATTTGGGTTTCCACAGCCTTCAATAACCAGTGACTGATAAAGCTAGCATGAAGGACCAGCCCCACGACTAATGGGAACACAGCAAGCCAATTGCAGCTTAGTATACAGGTGATGTATGTGTTCAGTAGCCAATTAATTTTTGAATTCAGGGATATCTTACATGGGGGAATCCATTGCACTTCCTCCCTTTAAAGCCCATGCGTAAAGCTGGCATTAAGCTTGCGTAAACCAGTCCGTGAATCCAAACGGTGGCAGCGTTGCAACGTCAATCACATTTTTGAAAAATGGCTAAAATTAACACTGAACATCGAAGAAATTATTAATTACTTGGCCCAGTCGAGTGACGAGTCGTTAGCTGAAGAATCACAGGTGGGTGACCATGATTCCATATGGCACAGTTTGAAGATGTCTGGTTACAGGATTGTTACAGAATGTTGACCTGAATTTCATAACACTTGGTTCTACATTCCTATTGTGTTTTCCAGTCAGTATCTAACAGGTGTATGTTATTTTCAGGCATCTGTATCTAAAAATAAAACACCCAGGCAAACGTTATTTTCTTTAAATTTAGTATGCTTAGATCACTTTTACTCAGCGGCTGAAGCACTTAGAGGGATTCTGACTGTTGTGCCAAAAATTTAGTGTTTTCTTTTGAATGAAACAAACCCCATGAAAATACTGCAAAGGGTTGAAGAACAGCTTTGAATTTAGTTTGGGTATGTTTTTTTTTTAAGGCACTTCAAAAGGGAAATTGGCTGGGATGCTAAGGGGTTTTAAAGAGTCCCTTTTATGCTTTTTTTGGGGTTTTCTAGGGCTGGGCAGTTAATCAAAATAAAACCGAAACCAATGTTCAGGGTGCAAAACTGATGTAATCTTGCTCATGTTGGTTTTGCTCATGTCGGTTTTGAGCCATGTAACTCCACACCCCAGAAGCAATGCAGTTAACCCTGTTCAGAAACAGCTGAAAAAAGAAAAATGGCTTGTAACAAAAAGAAATGAAGTCTCCATTCACATTCGAAAATGCCAAGAAAAGCAAGCAAAGTGTACGGAAATTAGTGCACCGTAGTGATGACTCTTGTGTAATATTGCTAATTACGAGTCTTGCTGTTGAACTATGAGGGAGAAGAAAGAACCTTAACAAATGTGAGACAGACCTTCCTCCTGGATAGTCTGGTACACCTTCTCTTCTCAGAGAAGGGGAGGAAATTTCCCCACTGACCTGTGGAGCTCAGATAGCTATAGCTTAGCTAGCTTAGGCTAGTGGCTCCACCATGTTTTTAGAGCTCTTCTCTGTAAATTCTCATCACCCCACAAGATATCTGTAGTCTCTTCATTCATTAATCCACACTCGATAATATATCTCAAGTCACTCTGGTCTATTTTATTATTTTTTCCTCCTTGGTGATTCAAGTGCTGGGGCTGTTAGCATTCACTGCAACATGAATATGCGTGACTATATTTTTGTAAACTGTTGTCACCATACCTGAGCAGCTTGTTCATTAACCCACAGTCAGTTACATATCTTGTGCCATTCTGACTTATTTTGTTATATTCTGGTCGTGATAGCCAAATAGACTTGGCTGCTAACGTCTGCATAGATACAATCGGAATTTCTGACCGACTTTGCAGTCAAATTTCTGGGTAAAAACTGAGAAAAGTGTACACTACCAAGCCACTACATAGCTGTTTTAGCTTATTTCATCATAGTTTAATATACTCTGGACCGGTCATGTCCTGAATTAGCAATGGTTAGCTGACATGAGCAGAGCTAGCCATTCAGTCATTCAGGGTTGATTCTGTCCTAAGAGCAACAAGTTATATTTAATAAAGTGGAATGTCACAGGGAATAAGTATTGAACATGCTTGGTGAAATTCATTTAATATTTAGTACAAAAGCCTTTGCTGGTAATAACAGCTTCCAGATGCCTTCTGTATGGAGAAACAGCGCAGTCATTGCTCAGGAGTGTTTTTTGCCCATTCTTCCACACAAATTGTCTTCAAATATTAAAGGTTCCGTGGGTGTCTTCTATGAACTCTGACCTTCAGTTTGTTCCATAGATTTTCAATTGGATTCAGGTCAGCCGACTGACTGGGCCATTCTAGCAGCCTTATTTTCCTTCTCAGATGCCAGTTGAGAGTTTCCTTGGCTCTGTGTTTGGGATCATTGTCTTGCTGAAATGTCCATCCTCATTTCATCTTCAGAATCTTGGCAGATGGCAACAGGCTCTTATCAAGGATGTGTCTGTACATTTGTCCATTCATCTTTCCTTCAATGATATAAAGTCTGCCTGTACCATGTGCTGAAAAACACCCCCACACCATGATGCTGATACCTCCAAACTACACTGTTGGTATGTTGTTTTTGGGCTGATGTGCAGTGCCATTTCGCCTTTTTTTTTTTTTTTTTTTTTTTTTTTGTTACTTATTTGTACCCGTAGGTAGACTTGGTTTGCAGTCTGATGACAAGCCACCGGCTGCTGGTCGCTGCGTGCGCGAGCGCCCTAAACCTACATGTTTTTGGTGTGCGGGAGGAAACCGGAGAAATCCCGGAGTAAACCCGCGCAACACAGGGAGAACATGCAAACTCCACACAGCTCACTGTTGGTCAGGGGCTGGGATCGAACCCACGATCTCATGATCCCCTCAATCCCCCGGCCGAGGGTAAAACTGTGCTGTCACAGTGCTAAACCACTGCGCCACCGTGCAGCCCTTGAAACATGCTGTGTGTTGTGGCATCCAAAAAGTTTAATTTTGGTCACATCTGACCAGACTACATTATGCCAGTATTTTACTGGCTTGGCCAAATGTTGTGCAGCAAACTTTAAACAAGCTTTAACATGCTTTTTCTTCAGCAATGGAGTCTTGTGAGGTGAGCAGGCATAGAGACCATGTCGGCTGAGAGCATTACTAATCGTTTTCTTTGAAACAGCAGTACCTGCTAATTCCAGGTCTTTCTGGAGCTCTCCACGAGTGGTCTTTGGCTCTTGGGTAACTCTTCTGATAATTCTTTTGATTCCTCTGTCAGAAATCTTGCAAGGTTGTGGCTGGTTTATCGTAAAATGATGTTTTTTCCACTTCCGAATGATGGCTCCAACAGTGCTCACTGGAACATTCAGCAGTTGAGAAATGTGCCTGTAACCAATGCCATCATTATGTTTTGCAACAATAAGGTTGCGAAGGTCTAGAGAGAGCTCTTTGCTTCTACCCATCATGAGTTCCCTGTAGTCTCATATTCACAGACCTTTATACAGTCCCTTCAGGATTTTGCGATGTTGTGATCGCACCAATTCATGCGAGATCAAGCCGTCATCGCGTCTTTTGTGCGACCTTGCAACTTTGTCCAATCACAGCAACTTTCCAGCAATTTTGGCCAATCCTTGTCAACTTCTGCCAATTTTGCCAATCAAATTTGTCCCTGATTAGTGCTCAAATGCTCAGTCTAACCAACCAGATGTGTCGCTGGACCATGCTCACTTCTTTTTTTTACAATATTGACAGAACACATCACCAAAAACCAGTGTGTGATTTTAAAAAAACCTCACCCACAAATTTTCACATACCATCCCTTCCTCTGTCTTCCCCGGCTTGCCAGTGAACATCTCCCCACGTCTCCATCCTGACCATGTGTACGAAGTGCTGGGTTTGTATTTTATTTATTTAGCGAATGCAAAGTCCTTAAGCCAAGCAGTTGCCTCCTGGTTTGCTGTATGGAGGGTGTGTAATCCTCCTTCCAGTCTTTGGAGCGGGCAAGCCTCTATGATGTGTTCCATTGTTTGCTCCACTCCACATGCGCACAGTGGGCTAGGGCTACTGCCCCATCTGTGAAGGCTGGCCAAGCAGGGGCCATGTCCAGTCCTGAAGCGATTGAGTGTAGACCACTGTCTCCTTGGGAGGTTGGTGCCCGGGACCTGTTGGTTGGGGTTTATCACCAGCTGTTTGTTTGGGACCTCCTTGGTCCCCTATTCCTCTTGCCAAGCTGTCTGGATGGTAAAGTCAGCTGGGGGAGGGTTTTTCCAAATCGGCTGTCTGGATGAAAGTCGGGCAGTGGGTGGGGTGTAGATATCTGCATGGATTGGTAAGTGAGGAGAATCTTTAACTTTTTGGAGCATCCTTTGAGTTAATGCTGCTCGCCGGATGTGTGGAGGGGCTATGTTTGACAGTACAGAGAGCCAGGGGAGTGGTGTTGAGCGGATTGTTCCAGTTATAGTTCTCATGGTTGAGTTGAGCTGGGTGTCTACATGGTGTGTGTAAGATGACCTGGACCAGACAGGGGCACAATATTCTGCTACAGAGTATGAAAGGGCCAGTGCTGAGGTGCGCAGGGTGGAGACTGCCGCCCCCCATTTTGCACCAGCGAGCTTGCAGAGCAGGTTGTTTCGTACCTTCACCTTAGCAGCCGTCCCCTTTAGATGTTCCTTGTGGGTTCCTTGTGGCTGGGTTTCTCGATCTTACAGCCGCCTATGATACGGTCTGGCACAAAGGCCTCCTCCTGAAACTTATAAAGGCGATCCCTGCTTGGGCAACAGCAATTATAAAAACCCTGCTGACCAACCGAAGGTTCAGAGTCCACCTCAGTCAGAACACAAGTGCATGGAGAATGCAGAAAAACGGACTCCCACAAGGCTCAGTTCTAGCTCCAACTCTGTTCAACCTCTACATAAACGACCTGCCTACTACAAAATCCCGCAAATTCATCTATGCAGACGACATCTGTTTGGCATTCCAAGCACCAGACTTTGAACCACTGGAACGGGTGCTCACGGAAGATCTTACCAAACTGGACCAGTTCTGCAAAATCTGGGTTTGTACTGAAAAACATCAGCTTGCCTGACAACCACCCTAACACTAACACTACAACCAGTATTTGAACATGTTATACATCTTTAGAGGTAAAATCATTACTAAATCTTGTCAATGAGCTTTAAATCTGTGAATCTCCAGTCTGGACATGAGCCAACGTGCACCCCCAAGTAAAGCCCCTCCTCCCAGTATGAATGTGTATCAAGACGCAGCAGATAGACAGACTGGCAGGAGTTAGGCAAGGAAAGAGAAGATATTCAGTAATTTTTTTCCCAGAAAAACACAGACTTCAATAGATAATACAGAGCAACAGAACAAATTATTTCTTTTTTCTCTATGCTCAGTACCAAGTGATGAGGAATGCTGCTGTTAAGGAGTTTTCAAATGAAGGTGCTGCCATGATTTCCAAATCTACAGTCGTGTGAAAGCGTGTTTGCCCCCTTCCTGATTTCTCATTGTTTTGTATGTTTGTCACACTTAAATGTTTCAAATCATTAAACAAATTTAAATATTAGACAAAGATAACACAAGTAAACACAAAATGCAGTTTTTAAATGAAGGTGTTTATTATTAAGGGAAAAAAATCCAAACCTACATGGCCCTGTGTGAAAAAGTGATTGCCCCGTAAACCGAATAACTGGTTGGGCCACCCTTAGCAGCATCAAAAGCAATCAAGCATTTGCGATAACTGGCAGTGAGTCTTTTACAGTGCTGTGGAGGAATTTTGGCCCACTCATTTTTGTAGAATTGTTGTAATTCAGCCACATTTGAGGGCTTTCAAGCATGAACTGCCTTTTTAAGGTCATGCCACAGCATCTCAATTGGATTCAGGTCAGGACTTTGATTAGGCCACTCCAAAGTCTTCATTTTGTTTTTCTTAAGAGGTGGACTTGCGGGTGTGTTTTGGATCAGTGTCCTGCTGCAGAACTCAAGTGTGCTTCAGCTTGAGGTCACAAACAGATGGCCAGACATTCTCCCTCAGGATTTTTTGGTAGACAGCAGAATTCATGGTTCCATTTACCACAGCAAGGCTTCCAGGTCCTGATGCAGAAAAATGGCCCCAGGCCGTCACACTACCACCACCATACTTTACTGTTGGTATGATGTTCCTTTTCTGAAATGTTGTGCTACTTTTACACCAGATGTAATGGGACACACGCCTTCCAAAAAGTCCAACTTTTGTCTCATCAGTCCACAGAGTATTTTCCCAAAAGTCTTGGGAATCATCAAGATGTTTTCTGGCAAAACTGAGACAAGCAGGGTTTCCTCTGGTAACATTTTTGTGTGGCGGCCCGCCTTCCTAAGGAAGTATGTCACCACGCCTATAATATATTAATTTAAGAAAAATTAAATATGAAAGAAATACTCCGCAAGCGCGTGACTGTCATCCGTGCAGAAACACCCCGCCCGCCCGGCACCCGCGTGACAGTTTCTGCAGCCAGAGCGTGTCTCTCTAGCGTTGCTCTTCGAGAGAAGCATGAGCTTATTAAAGTACTTTAAATGCGGAAAAAAGTACAAGAGATAAGCAGTGGAGGCATTTATGGTGGTTTTAACCGACTGGTAACTGGAATAACAATGAGGAGTTGCTTAGCTAACAGGTCTGGTTAGGCTTCATTGCAGGGAAAGGCAAGAGTGACTGATGAATTGCTGAGGATTTACTTCACCAGCTACTACAATATTAACTAATAATTTTTGTTCATTATTATGTACTTAGCAAGTTAAGATGACCGAAATTCACGAAGTCAATGACTTAATTCATCAGCAGCCTTCAGACAAACTAACCGTGCCAACATTTGGATTTCAAAATAAGTGAGGTTTTTCCTGCTGTCAGGTTGGTGAGGAGATTTCTAAAAAAAATTGTAAATACATAGAAATATTATAACGGAAATAACTGCATCTTCGGTCATTTAAAGTAAATTTATTTCTTTAAATATAATTTTAATAATTGTATTTTTTTGAATTCAGAGTTATTGTTCTGTTCTGGCTCTACAAAGTTATGGTCAAAAGTTTAAATTGTATGAAGAAAAAAGTTAAAAATTTGCCACATTCTGTTTCAAATTTATTAAAAATAAACCCCAGCAATTTTATAATAATCTGCCTTTGTCCATCAGACAGGCCTCTTCACTGTCCAGTTTTAAAACTCCTCTCAAAACCCATTTTTATTCTCTGGCTTTTGACCCAGTTTGAGACATTGATTTTATTTGTTCTTATTGTCTCTATGTCACACACATGTATGTGTATCATGCCCGAGTACACACACTTTTTTAATTGTACTTGGCCAGCCGTAGCCCACCGGGAGATTTGAACTCACGCCTCCCGCTCCGGAGTCCCGCACTCTACCTGTTTCGCCAATAGGGTCAACCCCTTTGGCAAGCCAAGTGGGCGCTTATATATTGACTCTGCTACATCTATTGTATGACTATTGTTTTTCTTGTGCTGTTTTGTACTTTAGCTGTATTTTATTGTTTTTATATTTTATTTATCGTTGATGTACAGCACTTTGTGTCAACTGTCATTTTTAAAGAGCTTTATAAATAAAGTTGGATTGGATTAAAAAAAGATAAACATTAGCCATAAAATAATCTACAAATTTATAATAGTCTCAAATGTACAAGAAAAGTCATAATTTTACAAGAGAAAATTACAAATTTGAGGAAAATGGTTGCAAATTTAGATACATTTACAGAGTAAAGTAGAAAACTATAAGAAAATTGTTATAAATTTTGGAGAAAAACCTCAAACCTTCAAGATCGAAGTCATTACTCAAGTTTTTAAGTAGGTGCTCTTTGCACCCTTAACTCAACTAGAAATTTTTGGTTGTCTACTTTTAATTATTAATTTCATAGCACTGCTTTTACATGAGTAGAATTTTTGGCTACTATACCCACCTCTGATCATATAATTTAAGTATGCATGAGTAAATTACTATTATGAATGTTTTTTTCTCTTCCCTTTCCTAATCTTTGTCAATGAAAAAAAGAAACACTAGAAAAAAAATACAAAAAAATACACATTTTGGTTATTTATGCAAACCATGAAAAAAAAATCCTGCAAGACAAAACATGACATGGTATTTTCTAGCCTGTTTGTACACCACCATAGACAGAGAGAGAACCTGAATTAGACAGGGCTCAGAGAGGGAAAGATGAGATAGAAGAGAGGAGCCAAGTAGAGGAAAGTGTTCAGGCTGAGGGTCCAGGAGAGGTGAGAGCAGAGGGAGGAGAGAAGGATGACACCAGTAAAAGGTCCAAACACAGGACATCCGGGTGGGACCCAAACTGGCCCAATATGCCAACATTCAAGCCTTAGTAGTACAATACTTCAAATGGTAAGTTCCATTATGCAATATTAATGTGCAAAATTAAAAAAAAATAAAAAGAAATTTTTGCTGGAGTCCCAAAGCTTTAGAAATGGCTTTATAACCTTTTCCCAGACAGATAGATCTCAATTACTTTGTTTCTCATTTGTTCCTGAATTTCTTTGGATCGCAGCATGATATCTAGCTTTTGAGGATCTTTTGATCAACTTCACTTTGTCAGGCAGGTCCTATTTAAGTGATTTCTTGATTGAGAACAGGTGTGACAGTAATCAGGCCTGGGTGTGGCTAGAGAAATTGAACTCCGCTTTCCAAAGATGTGATAAACCACAGTTAACCCTTCTTGTGTCCAGGTTTCATGGACATAGACAGCGCCCTCACTGTCTATGTCACAGCTCTGTGCCTGTCATGTGATGTTTCATGTGATGTGGCCATAAACCATAAAAAATCCCCAGTTGTACTAAGTATTCCACCTCACAAGGTGGCAGACACATATAACTTACTGCTCTTGCCTTGGAGGACTGATGTCTCCCAAAGAATGACCCGAAAACCTCACTTCTAGGACACTGAAGAAGAAGAGTTTGTAAACAAATGTTGATGTGCTCCATCACAACACGGAGGAGGCATTTTCTCCCAAATTTGCCAACTATGATTCTAAAAGATTATTTAGCTTATGAAGGTAAATATCTACATTTTGTTATAACAGAGGGTGGCCAAAGCTGGTTAATTTTCACCTGCCATTGACCCCAGCTCCATGTGACTAGACAGAACAATTGCACCGGTTCTGTGTCGTCATATAAGATAAATTGCAGCGGAATAAAAGCGAAATTGAGGTGGAATAATCATAAGAGTTTGTGGATGTGGGAGAGAAAGCGAAAATGACCGACAAAAGACAAAATAGCAACCAGGATGATGAAAATGAACGAAACGAGCCGCCTCGCCAGCGGTAAGTCTGACGAATTTCTTTGTTTGTTTACATTGTACTGATTTTCTGGTTCATATACTTTGAAGATAAGAGAACAAAAAACGGTGACAAAAAACAAATCCATCCTTTGTGTAAATATGTTCAAAGTCCACTTTTGACTGAAAGCTATGTAATTCAATATGGCTGCTGTGGCATTATGCAAATTAGATAAGTAAATTTACTCCTATCTCAAATTTTGGATCATATTCTACATCTTTCTAATGGACATTAAGCCATTATCTCTTAACACTTTCAAGTTATAACCTTGGAAATCTCTGACATCTAAACTGAATATTTTCTTGAAAAAAATCTTGACCCCATCAATAACACAGTTTTCACAGGAAAACAGCTGAAAAGCTTAATAAAAAGTGACAGAAAAGGCAATGGATTTAACAGAGAGACAAAATGAAGGTAAACAGTTCTGAATAAGAACTGAATAAGGAGAAAATGACTTCATCACTGATTACATTAGTGTTCAGGTTTATGAACACTAATGTTCATAAACTAATGTTCAGGTAACCTGAACCTGAACCAGCAGTTCAGGTTCAGGTTACTTTATTTGTACCCGTAGGTAGATTTGTTTTGCAGTCTGGTGACATCCATATTTACAAGCCACTAATTACATTCAACATAGACACAAACACAGGCACACATGAAGCTGACTATAAACATGATAAAAATACTCAAGGCTCCATCAAACAGGGTATAAAAAGACAAAGAGATGAGGGAGAAACCAGAGGTAAGAGAGAAGGGTCATATTAAAGTTAAAAGTTAAAAACTAGTCAGAGGTTAAAAAACTCAAAGGTCTAAAACTCAATAAAATATTTAGAACCCAAGTGACATCATACAAAATAAGTATGATGTCACTATGATGTCACTGGCCACCGTGCTGCCACCGGGCAGCACGGTGGTGCAGTGGTTAGCACTGTTGCCTTACAGCTAGAAGGTTCCTGGTCCGAATCCCCAGGTTGGCAGGGGTTGGAACCTTTCTGTATGGAGTTTGCATGTTCTCCCTGTGCTGCGTGGGTTTACTCCGGGGGCTCCGGTTTCCTCCCACAATCCAAAGACATGCATGTTAGGTTAATTGGTTGTTCTAAATTGTCCCTAGATATCTGTTTCCTATAAGCCCTTAGAATAGAGGGTTAGTACTAGTGAAAGCGCTTTGAGTGGTCTTTGTGACTAGAAAAGCGCTATATAAGTGCAGGTTAGTTAGTAGTTAGTTAGTTAGTTAAATATAAAATGAAGTTAATAAATAGGTACCTAAATTATGTACAATATATTTTTATAGCTTGTTCAACTCTTTGACAGCAGCAGGGACAAAGCTGTTTTTGTAGCGCTGGGTTTTACTTTTTGGGACAGCAAACCTCCGTCTGGAGGGAAGAAGCTGAAAGTGGCAGTGCAAAGGGTGGGAGTCATCATTTAAAATGGAGGTAGCCATCCTCTGTACTTGTCTGGTGTACAGGGATGTCAGGCTCAGCTGTGACTCACCAAGCAAACGACTGGGCCATCTAACTACCTGATCCAAGGACTTCCTCTGTTTCAGTTTTATCTGACCAAACCATGACACTAAAGAAAAGGATAAAACAGATTCAATAAAAGCCCGATAAAACATTGTCATTATGGTTCGGTCAATTTGGAAGCGTGCAAGTTTCCTCAAACAATGCAAATTTTGCTGACCCTTTTTGCACACCCTTTCACAGTTCACTTCAAAGTTTAAATTACTATCAATAATCGTCCCAAGATATTTGTACGATTGTACACATTCGGTGGTCTGGCCTTTTAGTATGATGACTTTGTGCCTGGGAGTTTTCCTCCTAAAGTCAATAATCATATCTTTCGTTTTTGTTGTATTCATCTGCAGGTAGGAATCCTCACACCAGTGAACAAAATCATCAACTACTGGGCCGTGGCCACTCTCACCATCCTGGAGGAGACTGAAAATGACTGAGTCATCAGCATATTTTATAATGTGTCTGTTGTCATGTCTGCTCCGACACATGTTTGTGTACAGGATGAAGAGTAGTGGTGACAACACCCCCCCCTGAGGAGAGCCAGTAGAAGAGCACTTTAGGTCAGACAATGTACCATTGACCCTTACTCTCTGCGTCCTGTTGGTTAAGAAATCCAGAATCCAACCCACCAGATTATTGCTCAAATCAAATTGTTGCAGGAGCCTTTCAGCTAAAATATGAGGTTGGATTGTATTAAAGGAGGAAGAAAAGTCCACAAATAAAAGCCTAGCATGTGTCCCATTAAAATCCAGATGTTTAAAAAGCATGTTAAACATAGTGACAGTGGCATCCTCCACTCCTCTGTGAGGCCTATAGGCAAACTGCAGAGGATCCAATGCATGTTCAGTCTGCCTTAGGACCTCACATCTGACCAGTTTTTCAAAAATTTTCATTAAAATTGAAGTCAAAGCAACTGGTCTAAAGTCGTTTACCGTTTTAGGACAGCTGGATTTTGGAACAGGAACAACCACGGCTTCTTTCCAGATCTTAGGCACATGTTGTGTCTGTAAGGACTTACTGAAAATGTAATGAAATATAGGACTCAGTTCATGTGCACAGGACTTTACCAAGCGCCCACATATATTATCAGGGCCCTGACTTTTGTTCACTTTTACAGCGCAGAACTCCCTTTTAACATCCTGCACCTCAATATTAAAGTGCTGATTGTCTTTGAGTTTCTGTTTCAAATTTTGGATTTCTGTGCTGAAATCAAAGGAGTCAAAATGACCATAAAAACAATTAAGAGCATTAGCCAGCTCTGTGTCTGAATTAAAACCATCTAAAAACACACGATTACTGCGCTCTGTAGGCCTGCAATAGTTTTCATACTGGCCCAGGCTGAACCAAGTTTCTTTGTTGTCATCTTGCTTTCCAACTCTGATTTATAATTCTGTTTCGCTCTTAAAATTTCGGCCTTCAGCTCTTTTGTGGCAACCTGTAGCTCATAAACAGACCCCTGTTTAAAGGCAAGTGCTTTCCTCTTTAAGCAGGATTTAACTGATTTTGTAACCCATGGTTTGTTGTTGGGATATATTTTGACACGTTTACATGGAACAATCTTATTTTGACAGAAAGACATGCATGAGCATGTGAGGTCAGCCAAAGAGTCCAAATCATCCCCGCAGGCCAGTTTGAACATCTCCCAGTCTGTAGTGTGAAGCTACAGGTGCATATGTGCAGAGGTAGAACAGTCTCTTATTGTGTGTAAATTTACTTCTGTCTCAAACTTTGGATCATATTCTACATCTTTCTGACAGTAAGCCATTATCTCTTACCACTTTCAAGTTATAGCCTTGGAAATCTCTGACATCTAAACTGAATATTTTCTTGCAAACAATCTTGACCACTGGGGGGAGGTTGCCGGGTGCAAAAATGCACCACAGGTGCAAAGGTTTAGGTTTAAAAAACATCTGCTGCATTTGTAATTTTTCCCACAATGTTTAGTGCAAAAAAACCTCTCAAAACATCGCAACTTTTAATGGAACTTTTTAGAAAAGCTCCCGCGAATTCAGGCTTTTTGGCTGCAACAATCATAAAAACATCCCACAAAATCCTGGAGGAACTGTTTATAAAGGCTATCAGTCAGGACTTAACCAGCTGAAATTATTTGCACTGATGGGGGATGTGATGGCTTCCTAAATTCTGATGGATTTTAGCTGGTTTCTTGGCTTTCTATGCCTTTTTCAGGGGATAAAGCAAAAAATTGTCTGAGCCTGAACTTTTTCCAGGGGCAGGGTCTTCTTCTTCTTCTTTTAGATTTGATTGGCGGTTGGCAACCAGCTTACAGGTGCATTACCGCCACTGACTTGATTATCGCCACTATATCTTTGTACAAGGAGTTCAGAACAACTCCTTATGTGTGGAAAAAATTATCCGTCCTTAGACTGTGTCCTGGACTGGTCCTATTGCCACTCCTCTCAGCGGTGTTGCATCATCACGGGGGCAGGGTCATCGGGGTGGACACACACACTATATTTGTGTGTATGTGTATATATATATATATATATATATATATATATATACACACACATATACATACATACATATAAACAGCAACAGTGAACTTTATACAACACTCTAAATTGCATTATTTCCATAATTGTTTTGTTCAAAAGAAACAATCCCAAGGCTTCAAAAACTTACTCTCTATCCTATGGAATGTATGAAGGTAGGCCTGTCACAGTAGACGAATTTCCCCTGCAGTGACGGTGGATAGCTCAGCATCGCAATATGCAGTATTGTTGCAAATGTTTTTAGGACCCTGTGGTCTTGTAATTTAGGCAGGGTTCATAACTTATGTGGCAAATGATGGAAGCTGTAAGAAACTCGCTGCAGCTCCAGTCTCAACTTTATGCATGTGTGTGACAACTGTGTGATGCTCCAGTCTTTCTAGGCATGAACTGCTGATTCTGCTCATGATCATTTTCATAAATCAGTGGCGGGAACTCCAGTATTTAACTACGGCGTGTGTGGACTGGAGACTGCAACGACATTCAGCTTATTTAAACAGGACTGCCTCTGTACAGGACCCTGCTTGGCTCTTGTCTCCATGATTTAGCCACTGTCTGAAAAAATCACGTTCAAACAAGCAATGCACTATACAGTAGTTGTTTGGCTCTCGGAACTCAATTGTCAGGATCATAAACACTCCGCTCAGAAAGAAATGACACGCTTTGTGCCCTTCCAGCGCTCACTGTCACGGCTGTATTTAGCAAGGAGTCCCAACGCTTCCACCACTAACTGCCTGCTGGAATCCATCTGGAGAGAGAGTGCCCCACATGGTGCTACCGCTGCCAGCACCCGATGCTATGGAAGCTTCCACAATACCGGGTGCTGCCGCTGTTAGTACTGGGTGCAAACATGCTGGTGGCAATAAAAATACACTTAAAATTTAACAATTTATTTAATAATCAATAAGGGCACATAAGTGAACAACAAGATTTAGCCACACACACAAAAAAGTGAACACCGCGGTTGTTGTGGTTGCTCGTTTTCCTCCACGGTAGGCTTGTCGATAGCACAGTATTGCAAAATTGCGGATATCACAACAGCCCTATATGAAGGGTTTTGTGTACGTTGAAGGATGAAACACTTGCGCAGGGCCAGAGTGGGACCAGTTCCCAGCCCGGGAGTTTAATGCCCAAGACCAGCCCACTTTTTGTCAAGTGGAGGAAATTGAAACAAAAGTTCTATTTCTGTCCAACAGTTTTTATTGCAGACATGTTTTGACAAGAATATAGAACTTAGTTCACCTTAGTAAACCAGCTGACAAATAAATGAGAAAATGAAAGATAAATCACAAATGGCAACATCAATTCAGCTCAGTGGCATAAAATTCTACAGAAACAAAGTAGCTATTCATTAGACAACTTTAACCTAGTATGTAATAATAATATATACAGTGTCACATCAGTTCAGTGTTAGAAATGACATCATATCATTGTGTAATTTCCCCATATAGATTTTTTTGTCCTGTTCCAATATATGCATGTCTGTGTCATACCAGAAAAAAAGTTAAAAATGTTAGAATGTTTACAAGAAAAACCTCACTAACTGCATAAAAAATGGGAAAAACTAAAACATTTATACTAACCTGCAGCTTTTGTTCTTTAAATTTGACTTCATTCTTGTGAACTTAATTATTTTTTGGAGAAATGTGCCATTTCTCCCCGCATTCATTATGTTTTTCATACAAAACTAACTTTTTTCTCACAAATTTTCTATTTTACTTGTAAATTAGCCTCCTTTGTCATATTTTACAACTTTATTCTTGCAAATTTATACTTAATTTACATTTATACTGTAGGCTTTACCTTACACTAACTTTGTGAATCAACCGCCACTACCACCCCCCTTGTTAAAAAAAATAATAAATCAGCTGAGAACTGTCATGGTCCGCGCTCGGGTTGTCCGGTAGTTCCCCGTTCTCTTCTCAGGCGCACCATATGGCCTCCGGGCTTTTATTGTGACAGCGTCTCGGCGGGGCTTCCGGCTGTCAGGGCCGAGCTCCGCAGGGACGGCTGGAATTCAATCAGCTGATGACGTTCTCAACAGCTGATTAATCTGTCAGCCCTATTTAAGGGAGCTGCTCGGTTTACTCCGGGCTGCGAACTAGTCGATCACTCGTCGATCATTCGTCAAACATTCTTTCGTTAAAACTCCGTCTCTGATTCCTGACACTTCCCACTCTCAGTAAGTGTATTTCCTCGTAGTCTGTGTCTTATTCCCATGTGTATATTTCGTGTTTTTGCCCCACGTGGCTCTTTATTTTGTCATTTGTCTTTTGTTAATAAATTATGCAAACTCATCGGCTGGCATTCGGAGTCTCATTGATGGCTCGTGAAGGCCATCATTGACAGTAGGTCGCAGCCAGAAGGAGACGCCGGTCACCGTGAGTTTTTGCATTGATGTGCTTGTGTTTTTTTCCCCTTCTCTGGGTGCTCGTATTTTTCGTTAGCATGTCTGCTTTCGAGTGTGGGTATTGCCCCGAGTGGCTTGGGGAAGTGGATGGCTACCTGGCCGAAGCCCGTCTCCTTATGCCCATCTACGCTGCATACGAGCCCCTGGGTCTCACACAGAGGACATTATTAAAGTTTCACCTTACCTCCTTTCCAGAAGGGAAGGAGAGAGTGGCGTGGATCGTGGCGCAACGAGGACTGATAGAGAGCGTGGCCGAGAAGGTCCACGGACTGGAGGGAAACTCTGGCAGGAGGCCGACAGTGAGGCATCCCCGCTCCTCGCCTCGGGATTCAGCTCCTGTCACCCGTCCAGCCCAGGAGCGGCGGTTTCCTGACTCAACCTTTGCCTTGCCCTCTGTTGGTAGACGTCGTCACAAGGCCCGTGTTAAGCCTCAGTGAGAACCCCGTCCGGATCCAGTTCCGGGTCGCCGTAGGAACTCTGCCTCCCAGCCAGCTGTTTCTACGGTAATTAGTAAAAGAAAAAGTAAATAAAAAAAGTAGTAGGCAGGACAGTGGTGCAGTGGTTCGCACTGTGGCAGCACAGTAAGAAGGTCATGGGATTGATTCCACCCTTGACCATCGTGAGTTCGATTCCACCCCCAGACCATTGGTGACCCTTCTGTGTGGAGTTTGTATGTTCACCCCGTGTCTGTGTGGGTTTACTGCGGGTACTCCGGTTTCCCCCCACAGACCAAAGACATGCAGGTTAGGTTAAGTGGCATCAGCTGGGGATTCTAAATTGTCCTTAGGTATGACTGTGAGAGTGAATGGTTGTCTGTCTCTCTGTGTTGGCCCTGCGATGGACTGGCGATCTGTCCAGGGTGTACCCTGCCTCTCGCCCAAAGATGCTGGGATAGGCTTCAGCCCCCCCGCAGCACAAAAAGGATTAAGCGGTAGAAGACGGATGGATGGATGGATGGACGGATGGATGGAAAAAAGTAGTAAAATTGAGGAAAGTTGTGAAACTACAAGAAAAACAATTATGGAAAACAATTTGTTTATTTGTGAGAAAATAAGTCACAATTTTACAAGAAAAGAAGGAGGAAATATGCAACGAAAAATGTACAAAAATTTCAAAAGGTGAAAACTTGTGAGGGGAAAAAAAGTAGCAAAAGTATGAGGAAAAAAGGGTCAAATTTAAGAGAAAAAGTTGCAAATTTACAAGCAAAAGTGACAATTATGGGAAAATGTAGCAAAATTACATGAAAAAGGCAAACTATGAGGAAAAAAGTAGCAAAATTATGAGGAGAAACTTGCTAATTTATGACAAAATAAGACAAGATTGCAAAAAATAAAAAAGGTTTACAAGGATTTTCTTGTCACCTTGTATTTTTCTGCTGGCAAATTTGTGACTTTTTGCTTATAAATTTGCCACTTGTGACAAATTTGTTACTTTTTTCCGGAACAAATTTACAAGTACAGTAGGTGCTCAAGCTGAAACTGTTTTTATTAAGTTTGCAACTTCTTTGAATGATTTTTTTTGAATTTTCAATATTTTTCTTGTACATTTGCAACATCCACAGTTTCACCATCCCGCCTTCTCTCAGAAGAAGTCTATTCTTTCACCTCGTTGGAGGACATTAGCCATCACCCTGCACCTCCACCTGCCTCGCTGCCATTTATTCATCGTTCCTCATTTCTTCTCTCCATCTCCTCCTCACCTCTGCTAATCCGCTGACATTCAGAGAAATCGATGCTCATTCCCTGGTTGGTTTCTTCCCCCATACTTCTGCCACTCTTCACCACTGCTGATTGTTCATTTAAGTCTGTGAGTATCTTGACCTCTGACGCCTCGTCCTCTGAAGTCGGTCCGCTTCTCTCTGCCATCGGATTTTACTCAGTAGCCCTTGCTGATGTCTTGGTTGAACCGTGTGAGCAGTGAATCATTCAGTGCCTCACGCCTTTTCCACTGGAGTTTATTGATGAAAAAAATATGTGGTGATAGGGGACAAAAAAAGGGACTTTACATTCTCACTTATCAGCTCCACTCCAGAAAACACTTTCATAACCCAGTGTAGAGAAATGTGGCAAAGGAAAATGTGGATACGAGAAAATTGTTTGCTTTGAATTTTCTAAGCCTTTAAATACTCGATTATGCAGCTTTCAACTGTATAATATCACATAATGAGCTGAAAGCCCCCGCTAACATAAGTGGCAGAGATGGAAAGGAGACGCTGGTGATGAAATCCAGCGACATATGCAGAAAAGCCTCTAAACTGCGTTTTTATACCAGAAAAAGAGATTTGTACCCACATGAATCCAAATAATTTCCTCCCAAAAAATGAATAAGGGGACTGGGGGTGGGCTCCTCTTCTGAACTTGTGAAAATGGGGGATACTTAACAAAAATTAGCTGGTCACTTTTTATTCCAATTTTGCAAAACAAAGTGATTCTAAATAAACTACCACAGTATTTGGTGTATGTTTTAAAGGTCAGGACCTTGGGTTTTAATATTTACCTTTGTTTTTTTTATTATGCTTCTTATAGTTGCAGAGAAATCAAAGGTCGCTAGGGTAAATAAGTTTATGGGGTGGGCAATATATCGAATATTTTCAATGTATCGATACATTTTTCCATGTGAGATACATAAAATGCCTATATCATACCTACTGAATATAATTTGTCAAGTTAATGTAAGCTAACACAGCACGTAATTCTGCTTAACTATCAAGTAACTTTTTTTCGTTACTTCCGGCGCCACACGAGTAGGCTGCCTTTTGTAACAGCGGATCAATTTCTTCCTATTTCTATTTACTATCTGGCTCTCTGGCTAATCTTTCTGATTCGGCGACACCTTTATCCATCACAGACACATTGATTGCCCAAATGTCTCCTGAGCCAGTGGACGGAGCCACTGTTTCTTGCAGGAGGCAGTACAATAGGGACCAGCTGTTAGCACTTAACCGGCCCACGATGCTAACGCAAAAAATCGACATACCGGGAGAAATAAGACGGAAACGGCGTGGATGTCGAGCTGGAGTAAGACGGCGGGCGAGGAATATAAGGTACAGACCTGCCCTCCCATGCGTTATTATGGGGAATGTACGATCGCTGCTCAGTGAAACAGATGAGCTAGCGGCTATCTCCCGCTACGAGAGCATGTACAGGGAGAGTAGCTTGATGCTATTTACGGAGACGTGGCTAACAGAACTAGCAACAGATGCTAACATTAAACTGGAGGGTTTCCACGCAATACAGGCAGACCGAACACCAGACAGTGGGAAAGCAAGGGGCGGAGGAATGATAATGTATGTCAATAACAACTGGTGCCAATCGGGACATATCACGGTTAAACAACAACATTGCAACAAAGACATGGAGTTGCTAGCTGTTAGCATGCGGCCTACATATCTCCCGAGGGAATACTCACACGTGATCTGCATTGCTATTTATGCAAATCCGACGGCAAATGCTGGGACAGTGCGTGATGTCATCCACTCAGTAACTGGCAGGCTGCAGACAGAACACCCAGATGCTCTTCTCCTCATCTCAGGTGATTTCAACCATATTTCACTGTCCCCCATTCTACCCACGTTCACCCAGTATGTCACATGCCACACTAGAGACAATAAAACACTGGACTTATTCTATGCAAATACTAAGGAGGCGTACACCTCATCACCATTCCCCCCACTTGGGAGATCGGATCACAACTTGGTTCATCTCCTGCCAGTGTACAAACCCCTAGTACACAGACAACCTCCGGTCATGCGCATGGTGAAGTTATAGTCTGAGGAGGCAATGGACGCTCTAAAGGACTGTTCTGAAATCACTGCCTGGGAGCAGCTCTGCGATCCACATGGTGAGGACATCGATGGCCTCACTCACACCATCATGGACTACATCAGCTCCTGTGTGGACAACACCGTACCCACCAAGACCATACGGTGTTGCTCGAACAACAAACCCTGGATCAACCCTGAGATAAAAACACTTCTGAGAGAGAAGAAGAGGATCTTCAGGTCGGAGAACAGGGAGATGCTGAAGTCCGTACAGAGGGAGCTGAGGAGGAAGATCAGAGAAGGCAAGGACAGCTTCAGGAAGAAGATGGAGGACAAGTTGCAACACAGCGACATCGGCGGGGTCTGGAGAAACCTTAAAACCATCTCTGGGCTCCAGAACACCTTCCCCCAGGCCACGGGGGGCAGGGAGTGGGCAAACAATCTGAACCTGTTTTTTAATAGGTTTGACCAACCGCCCTCCCCCACGACTGCACAACAACCACTGCTGCCTCAAAGACATCGAGTCCTGCTGTCCACACCCCACTCCACCAACACCCCCCCCACTCCCAGCACACAGCCCCCCAACATGACCCTCACTAAGACCCAGGTGAGGACGGAACTGAGGAAGATCAAGGCGAGGAAGGCCTCGGGACTGGACGGCATCAGCGCAAAGCCCCTCAAGTCCTGTGCAGACCAGCTGTGTGGGATTGTGGAGCACATCTTCAACCTGAGCCTGAAGCTGGGGAGGGTACCACAGTTGTGGAAAACATCTTGTGTGGTACCTGTACCAAAGACTTTCCACCCCAAAGACCTGAACAGCTACAGACCAGTGGCCCTGATGTCTCACATGATGAAGACCCTGGAGAGACTGCTCCTTGCTCACCTCTGCCCCCTGGTGGGACCAGCGATGGAGCCACTCCAGTTTGCCTACCAGCATGGCATTGGGGTGGAGGATGCAGTGATCTTCCTCCTTCACCGTTCTCTGTCCCACCTGGAGAATCCCGGAAATGCGGTGAGGATCATGTTCTTTGACTTCTCCAGTGCTTTCAACACCATCCAACCGATGATCCTGAAGGACAAGCTGCTGTGCGCAGGGGTGGACCAGCACCTGTCATCATGGATCCTGGACTACCTCACTAACTGGCCATAGTTTGTGAGAACCCGGGACTGTGTGTCCGACACGATCATCGGTAGCACGGGGGCCCACCAGGGAACGGTTTTGGCTCCCTTCCTGTTCACCCTTTATACTGCGGACTTCTCACACAACACAACACACTGCTATCTACAGAAGTTCTCTGACGACTCTGCGATCATCGGCCTCATCTCCAACGGAGATGGAGCTGAGTACAGAGGACTTATCCAGGACTTCGTGGACTGGTGCCATCGGAACTGCCTCCAGATCAATGCGAGGAAAACTAAGGAGCTGGTGGTGGACTGCCACAGGCAAGGACAACCCCTCACAGCACCAGTAAACATACAGGGAACAGACATTGAGATGGTGACATACTACAAGTACCTTGGTGTTCATCTGAACAATAAACTAGACCGGTCACACAATACCGATGCACTCTACAAGAAGGGACAGCGCAGGCTGTTCCTACTGAGGAGACTCAGGTCTTTTGGTGTACAAGGGGTGCTGCTGAAGACATTCTACGACACGGTGGTGGCATCAGCCATCACTTTTGGAGTGGTCTGCTGGGGCAGTGGCATTACAGCAGTCGATAGGAAGAGATTGAACAAACTGATCAAGAAAGCTAGCTCTGTCCTGGGGCAACGCCTTGACCCAGTGGAGGAGATAGGAGAGAGAAGGATGGTGGCTAAACTGTTATCTCTGCTGGAGTCCGAGTCCCACCCTATGCAGGACATACTGAATGCACTGAGGAGCTCATTTAGCAGCAGACTACATCATCCTAGGTGCGCAACCGAGAGGTTTCGCAGGTCCTTCCTACCTACGGCTGTCAGACTGTATAACCTAAGCAGGGCTGCTCGCAAAGATAGCAAAAAACGTCACGACCTAATAGTATTGAATGCAAAAGACGCAATAGACTTACACAATGGTTCCCCTCCAGTATACAACTAGGAAATTATCAGTCGCTATGGAGGGTGACAATATGTATGGGTACATATTCATACTATGTAGGATAACTAAGTAGATGGTTATGCTGTTTATTCCATCTAGCTACAATGCTCCGCACTGTGTGTATATATATTTATATATTTATGTGTACATATGTATATTCGCTGCTCTTGTTTTCTTGTCTTCTTGATTGTTGCTCTGAGTGTTGCTGTCCCTGTGCTGTTGCAATCCTGGAATTTCCCCATTGTGGGACTAATAAAGGCTAATCTTATCTTATCTTATCTTAAGTATCTATCATTATAAATGATGACAGAGTTCAGCAACCTGTACTAGACAATGACCCACTGTGAGTCATTTTTGTATTAAAAAGTCTGCATGGAGCCATAAAATTATCTGAGCCTTAAAACTGCAGTATAACCGCAGAATTACAACTACAATCTGGCCTGACAACATCACAATTAACCCTTTGAGTGTGAGAATTTGCGTGCCCCTAGTGGCAGAGTGCAGCACTGCCCCTGCCTTCTCATTCTGACATGATCGCCTGCATTGGAGATTTGTACTGATTGTACTGATTTGCCAGTTTCAAAAGGTGGCAGATATCCATTGAAGGATTCAGTGGATGACACGTAATACACCAAAGGAGAAGAACTCCTCATTTCCTTTTCCTGTTTGTAGCAGTTAGCCCAGAAAGCTAATATGGCCATGATCGGTCACACCGTAACTTTCTCGGCTTTGTACATGGAAAACAGCCACAGGATACAAGCAAAATTTATGTGGGATAATCATAAGACTTTGTAGATGTAGCAGAGATTTTAAATTACTGACAGAATGCAAACTAAGGACCATGATGGGTTAAAATGCAGCCATCCACGCCATCCAGCCAGCCAGCCCCCCTTTGTCAAAAGTAAGTGAGAAATTTCTGTTTTGTTTTTTGTTTTTTTTTTAAATGTACTGATTTCTTGTTCATATACTTTGAAGATAAGATGATGAGGTACCTCTGTACAAGAAACAGTGTCAAAAGACTGAACCATTTTTTGTGTAAATACATCCAAAGTCCAGTTTTGACTGAGTTATGGAATTTAAAGAGGTGCTGCGACATTATGCAAGTTAGATGTGTAAATTTATTCCTATCTGAAACTTTGAATCATATTTTACATCTTTCTAATTGACAGTAAACCATTATCTCTTGCAACTTTCAAGTTATAGCCTTGGAAAGCTGAACTATTTCATTGACAAAAAATATTTACCACTCTTGACTACTAGGGGTTATGTCGCAACTTGGTGACATACACATTCAAAAGGTTAATAGTTTTTCCTTATAAATTTGCAGCTATTTTATTGTAAATTTGTTACATTTTTCTCACAAAATTGCTACTTTTTCTGGTAATTTTTTTTGATTATTTGCAAAAAATTTGTCTTTTTTCTTGCAAAATTATGTGGACTTTTTCCTCATTAAACAGTAATGTTTTGTTTTTTCAAAATTTGTTATACGCTTTGCTTTTTTCCTAAATTTGGTATATTTTTCTTTGCAAATTAAAAACCTTTAGAGTAAAATTGAAGACTTTCTCCATGTAAATTTGTGACATTTTCCCCAATAAAGTTATAAGCATTTTCATAAAAAACAACACTGTAAAATTGCTGCCTTTTTCATATAAATTTGCAACCAT
This sequence comes from Pholidichthys leucotaenia, assembly GCA_020510985.1. NCBI lineage: Eukaryota > Metazoa > Chordata > Actinopteri > Cichliformes > Pholidichthyidae > Pholidichthys > Pholidichthys leucotaenia. The sequence continues at coordinate 22,023,774 of CM035837.1, forward strand.
TTTTTTAATAAAATTGTATTTTTTTTTTGTGGGTAAATTTGTGACTTTTTTCTTACCAATTTGTGGGCTTTTTTCCCCCACTCACAAAACTGCAACATTTTGAGAATGTTTATTCATAAATTTTCAGTTATTCTCATAAATGTATATTTTTCTTTGTAAATGTATTAGCTTTCATGGGCAAAACTGCAACATTTTTTACATAAATTTATTATATTTTTGTCATAAAACTAATCTTTCCCAGTAAATTTGTGTTTTTTTCCAGAAATGTTGTGACTTTTCTCTGACAAATGCGTCGGTATGTTTTGCTCAGAAAATTGACAAAAAATTCCAATAAATTTGAGAGGGTTTTTTTTCACAATATTCTCATTTCCTGCTTTTTTAGGGTATTTTTCTCATAAATGTGCAACTGTTTTTCTTTTAAATTTATTGCATCTTTTCTTGGAACTGTATGATTTTTTTCAGTGCCTCAAGGAGCTACTAGCTATGGGCAAAAGAGTCACAACCCGGCCCCAGAGCCGCAGGTTGCAGACCTATGCTTTATGACATTGACATGTGAGCCAGCGGTTGAGCTGTCCTGTGTCTGCCATCCCGCCATCCCCAACTGCAGCTCGCAGTGAACATCTCACTCTCCTGTTCCAGCTGAATGCCGGGAGCAGAGAGAAATGGCCTGACTGACAGAATCAAAGCAGGTCTCCGCCTCTAAGCACACAAAACAGGGGAGCCAGATGAAGATAATCATTACTGACTACTACAGCATGGTTGCAGTCTGCACTGTGCAGGTAAGTGGATCATTCTCATGTATGAACGAACTTTCAAAAGAAGACCTCCCACGCATTCTACCTAAACATGATTACATGTCAATGTGAGTTTTAAGGGAAATAAATGCCACAGTTTCATCAGTTACACATTTATGTGAAGAACTTTATCTGATGTGGGTTTTCATTTTATTATATTATACAGCTATTTTATAAGTGAAATTAAACTCTGTCACTCTAGTGTGTGTACAGGTGTGCAATGAATATGAATTTTTACTTGTTTTTTCTAATAAAAATTTAAGTAAAACCTGTTATAATAAATAAAGAGTGAAGATTAGTTAGATATTACACAAAGTGCTCTTACACACAAGTTACACACCGGTCACACACATACACAAGCTACACACACACCGGATGCACACACACACACCCACACACCCACAAAAGCTGCACACACACATGCACAAACGCACAAGCTCTAGTCTCTCTGTTCCTGTTTCCATATATGGGCGTGGGGTTGTGTGGGGCCAAACCGGATGTGGAAGACATAAAAGTGAGGAGACATCTGGAGCCATTTGGATGCTGAGAGGAAGGATGTGAGAGCCATTTGGATGCTGAGAAAACCGGTTTAAACCAGTTTGGACAATGGCCATGCATTGTTGGAGTTGCCTGGGAACGTCCAGCAACCAGAAGCTATATGAAATGGGGGGGGGGGGGGGGGATTTCTTTGTTCTGGGTTTTAACCAGGCTGTGCTGCTAAGACCTATGGCTGTGTCTGACTCCTTTTTTTTTTTTTTTTTTTTGTTACTTATTTGTACCCGTAGGTAGATTTGGTTTGCAGTCTGGTGACAAGCCACCGGCTGCTGGTCGCTGCGTGCGCGAGCGCCCTAAACCTACATGTTTTTGGTATGCGGGAGGAAACCGGAGAAATCCCGGAGTAAACCCACGCAACACGGGGAGAACATGCAAACTCCACACAGCTCACTGTTGGTCGGGGGCTGGGATCGAACCCACGACCTCATGATCCCCGCGATCCCCCGGCCGAGGGTAAAACTGTGCTGCCACAGTGCTAAACCACTGCACCACCGTGCAGTCCTTGCATGCTCCAATAAAAAAAATAAGCTGAGAAATAGTATTTCTTCTGTGATTATTGGTTGGTTAACTGAAAAAGATTCTGCTAACTGTCCAAATTCATTTTTACAGTTTCCTGGTGAAGTATGCGGGCAGTTAGCAAACTACTTTGACGACGGACATCGGGACACAAAGCCTTTGTTTGGGTGTCGCGGACAAACCAGGGCCCCTATTGATCAGATGGTGAGCAGGGAACCTCTTCTAAAAATCTCTATAAGATTGTCTACGACATTCAGTCAGAGTAAGCCTTTTGTCCTGTTTTTAAATTTTATTGAAAAAACTTGATACAAAGATAATGTTATATTTTGTGGCTATTTTTTATGATTGTAAGAACACGCAGGGAGTCTCATAAGCATGCATGCAATCACATGTTAGGGACAGATCAATGAGTCGCTTTTTAAAGATACATGATAAGTCTTAAGACTTTCATATGTTAGTAATGATACAGAGAAAGTCTTTATGTACATAAGACTTTCATATGTTACTAATGATACATAGAAAGTCTTCAGACTTTCATATGTTACCAAAAGATACATAGAGAGTCTTGATGTAAAACAAGACTTTCATATGTTAATGGAATAAGAGGTTACAGTACAAAAATCTTAAGAAACAACAAATAGTGAGTAAGTGTAACCGCCAGTTTGTTAAAATTAGTTGGACTAATCTCCATAATAAGCTATCACTTGTTCTGATTCTGGATGCGGGTCAGGGAAAATAGCCTCTATATGGAGTTAAGCTGGTCATAAAGCGGAAGGGACAGAATATACACTGCTGGCTGAGATGCATGTTTATTTGTTTTTTTGAAACCAACTGTGTGGGTGGTTTAGCCTCTCTATTCATATTAAAAGATAAAAGTGGTGGTGTAGGAGGAGGAGGTTAGCTCCAATTCCGAATTCCCATCATCTGTTTGTCTAGAAAGAGAGGAATTCTGTATTGTGGGTTGGGAAATAGAGGCTGAACGCCTGGGGACTGTATATATTTTTTTGGTCTACCTGAAACAAAGAATTTACAATTTTCACTGACATTGCAGGCCATGTGCTCTCCTTCCTGGCTCATTAGGATTCAGGTAAAAGCTTGGAGAGGCTGCAATTTCCAAAAAGGAGTTGAAATTCGGAGTTTGAACCACAGGGCAGTAAATATCTCCTAACTCTTTTCCCCATAGTATATATAGGCAATTTAACTAAAACAACGACATCAAAACTAATTTTCACCATGCAGGAAATGGAGGCGAGTCTGTGTGTTTTTGATCACGAAGGCGAGGGGGTAATTCACCCGCTCACCTGAGTTGAACTGAGAAATTGTGTTTAAAGCATAAAAGTTATTGAGAGGAAATTCGAGGTAACAGCATTGAATTGTACACAAAGTTGAAGTTGTAAGATTATTCTTGCATGAATAAAACCGAATTTAAGGGAGACAACTCTCCAGTTTCTTTGAGAAAACAAGGCAAGGTTTGTGGTCAACAGGCTTTGCAGCCATGTTGCGCGTTCACATTTGCACGTGACCGAAAACGGCCACGTAACATTCCCATTGTATGAGAACGGCGCATGTGCATATTAAGCAGTGCAAACGCCATTTTGAAAATCACCAGGGTGAGTTATCCTGTGCGCCATCTTGGAGCTGAGACAGCTAGACCACCTCCAAGCGATATCACTGTGTCTCCTCCTCCTTGGTTGCAGAAGGAACTGCCTCCATCTTGTGGTCAACTATAAGAAGTGCATTCTTTCTTAAATTTACCTCCAAATTAAACAAAGTGCAAATATATTAAGCCAATTTATAACCAAATTGAGCTTCCAAGTTAACTTCAAAGGAAATTCTGTAGCCATGGCAGCAAGAAAGTCAGCATTTACTGTTGGTGAAACAGTAGATGGAACACAAAAAATTTGGTGAGAGACAGACAGTTGAGAAAGAGAAAAGAGGAGATAAGGAAGTTTAAAAAATGGGTGGCTGAGTTACAGGATTTAGGATATTTGCCAGGATCATCAAAACCGATGCCCTCGCCAGCTAAACTAGAAGAGATCCTGCAAATAATTATACAAAGCTATAATACTGCTAAGGAAAATCATGACACAGGAAGGAATCCAAGGTGGGGATTAATACATAAAAAAACTGAAAAATTCAGAGAAGAGGAAATACAGGGCCATGTGTTACATTCCTAAACTCATGGCTGCATTGCGTGGAGGACAATTGGTAGTCTGTGATAATGGAAGGGTCATATTACAAACGCAGGGGCAGCAAGTAGTGTCAGAGTCGCCATGCCAATATGACGACGTGGCCCTGCCTCCATCAGCTCCACCTCCGCCAGCCCTTTAAGCCCCCACCCTGAGACAAACAAGCCCCTATACTGAATGTGTGGACATCCTTTCTAACCAAATGCCCCTCACAACATTTATAAAAGATAATGGTGATCAAGTGAGGGCAGTGACAGGAATATTGCAACTGAGACCAATGATGGAGGAGGAAAATGCTGGAAAAGGAATGCATGGTGTAATAGCTGCTCATTCCTTTAGTGAACCAGGATTAAGTCAACATAATAAGGTTAGGATGTCCTTCAATACATCAACTCCAACATATCTTCAGGCTAACCCGAAAGATGTTGTGGAGGATGAGAATAGTGAACTGGGAACGGAGGTTTCACACATGAAAAAACTGCACCATTTAAGTTTATATATTATTATTAATATAAATATATATAAATATAAATATAAATAGGCGACGGAGTGGTTAGCACTGCGGCAGCACAGCAACTCACCCTTGGCCGGGGGATCCTGGGTTCGATCCCAGCCCCCGTCCAACAGTGATCTGTGTGGAGTTTGCATGTTCTCCCCGTGTCTGCGTTGGTTTACTCCGGGATTTCCTCCCACATGTCAAAAACATGCAAGTTAGGTTAATTGGCATCAAAACTGGGGATTCTAAATTGTCCTTAGGTATGACTGTGAGAGTGAATGGTTGTCTGTCTCTCTGTGTTGGCCCTGCAATGGACTGGCGATCTGTCCAGGGTGTACCCTGCCTCTCGCCCAAAGATGCTGGGATAGGCTCCAGCCCCCCCCCCCCCACGCGACCTGAAAAGGATTAAGCGGAAGAAGATGAATGAATGAATGAATGATTATTATTAATGATTACTGATATTCATCCATGTGAGGATACTGATCGCATCAATAAATTCCCACAATAATTATTAAAATGATTTAACAAGGTAAACAGATACATTTTAACATACAACACTACTTCTAATGTCTGTAAATGTTTCATTTTCAAATGATCACTTCTACAACATTTTGTAGGAAATCTTCAGGTCCCATTTTTAACAAATTTTGAACCATGTTTGTACAAGTTATCAGTTATGTAAGACTACAAAAATAAACTTTCAGATTTTTAAATCTTATCACATTTTGTAATAAACACCAAATATACAGCATTTTTATGAAAATATTTGAAATTATTTTTTCACCTTAATATTTAAATTTAATCTGGCCATGCCACAACCATCATCTAGTCTGTTTGTAAGAGGCAGGTTCTTACAGTATGTGGAGATGCTTGGCTCTCTGGACAGACATGACTGGAGAGAACCCACGTCACAATCCCAAAGTAGCTGCGGTATTCCACAATGTGGTGCAGAGTTCAGTTCCCCCACCTGTATATATATCATCGCCTTTCACCTGAAACGGGTATATCCGCAGTTCCTTCCTTACTCCTCTCCGCTCTGCGTCGAACCCGTCTTTTCTCGTAAGCTATCACTCTCTTTGTATTATGCGCCCAGCAATCTTTCCTCGTGAGGTTCTTCCATTCCGCTCTATCATGTACTACCAATTGCCATTGATCTAAAACATCGGCACACTTCAATGCATTTTTGCATGTGTCCTTAAAACGGAGTATGGGTCGACCTACTTTGCGAGAACCATGAGCCAGCTCACAATACAGGAGTTTCTTCACCGGCCTATCATCATTCATTCGACAGACATAACCTAACCAGTGCAGGCGACTCATTACAAGCTTGATCTCGATGTCTTCAACGTGTGCCCACCGCAGCACCTCCTCATTGCTGATGAAATCGTCCCACTTGATGTTGAGTATCAGGCGAAGGTGATGCTGTTGGATTATGCGAAGCTGCCTGACTTCATGCTGGTAAAGGGTCCACGTTTCGCTGCCATACAACAGGAGGGGCATAAGGCACTGATTGTAAACTGCGACTTTGGTAGAGACTGTGAGGTCATGCGAATCAAACACCCTCTTGCGCAGACGGCCAAAAGCACACGATGCTGCTTGGATGCGAGATGCAAGTTCCCCCTTCATAGAGCAGTCACTGCTGACATAACTGCCGAGATACTTGAAGCGAGTAACATTGGCCAATTTGATGTCGTCAATAAAGAACTCAGCTGTATTGACAATACACATGGTCTCTGTTTTGACTGTGTTGATGCAGAGACCCATTCTCTTAGCGACGTCATTGTAGGAGGATAATAACGTCTGCAGGCCCTCTGGTGTATCACTGAAGATCGCAATATCGTCAGCATACTGAGCTTCTCTAAAATATTCTGTGAGGACTCTGGATTTCGCTTTTAATCTGCGGAGGTCAAAAAGAACGCCATCGTAACGCAGTCTGATCTGTACGCTGCAGGTGTGCTTGATTTCTTTGGAAGCAAGCCAAAGTAGGACTGCTGCGTACATGCCAAAGAGTGTTGGAGCTAGTTTACACCCCTGCGTGACCCCGCTGTTGTATTCAAGGGATTGGGTGAGTTCACCATTGATAGCAAGTCGGGCGTGCACGTCCGTGTATAGTCTCTTGATGATTCTTATAAACTTTGGAGGACAGCCAAGTTTGCCAAGGATGATGAAGAGGAGCTTGCGACTGACCATGTCAAACGCCTTCACAAAATCCACGAAGGCTATGTACAAACATCTGTGCTGCTCGCTTGTTTTTTCCATCAGCTGGCGAAAGGTGAAAATCCCATCTATTGTACTTCTACCGTTTCGATACCCTGACTGCGACTGGGGGTAGATATATTCTGCTAACAGGTGAAGCCTCTGCAAGATAATGCCCGCGAAGACTTTACCGACAGCACTGAGCAGTGAGATTCCTCTGTAATTGCCACAGAGGCTTCTGACACCTTTTTTGAACAGAATTGCAATGATGGCATCTATCCAGTCGGTTGGGATAATCTCTGTAGTCCAGCAGATGTTGAATAGGACAAGTAGGAAAGCTCTTAAGCAACGTCCTCCATGCACAAGTACTTCAGGTAGAATACCGTCTGGACCTGGGCTCTTTCCTAATCGGGTGTTTCTAAGGGCTTGGTCAAGTTCTTGGCCTTCAATTGGAAGGCTCATTGATTCGATAACTGGAAGCTGGTCTATGTCATTGACGATGCTCAAGTCAACATCCGTTGGTTGGTTTAATAAGTCGCTGAAGTGTTCAACTCATCTGTCCTTTATCTTGTCAGGATCAGTCAGGAGCTCACCATCTTTGGACTTCACAGGATGGGTGCTTCTGGATCTAGGGCCATAGACGGCATTGAGGGTAGCATAAAACTCTCTGTGGTTCTTCTCCTGAGAGTGACACTCTGCCTCCTCTGCTCTGCGCCGAAACCAGTCATTCTTTAGCTCTCTGATCCGCCTTCTTAGAACATGCCTGTCCAAGTTCTTGTCTTGAAGCAGCTTTTGAATTTCTTGGTCCTGATCATCAAACCAGTCATTCAGCACTCGTTTCTTTTTGCCGAAGACATGTGTGGCAGCATTCTGGAGAATAACTCTGAGTTCATCAAAGTTTGCCTTACAGGTAGACAACTTTTCATCTAGGAAGAGCTCCAGTAATGCTTTTTTGTCATCATCCAAATGTGTGTCTAGCTTCTTGGGAGGCCTTGTACCACTCTTCTTGTTTTTAATAAAGAACAGGCACTTAGATACCAGGAGCTTATGATCGGTGAAGCAGTTTGCTGCTTGATTGACTCGTGTCACTGTAACATATGGTTTTGCGGCCTTATTGGATAGTACATGGTCCATTTGGTGCCAGTGCTTTGAATGTAGGTGTTTCCATGTGTTCTTTACGGTGTTTTTCTATTGGAACATAGTACCCATGACACTGAGCTGGAATCTGGTGCAGAATTCTAAGAGCATAAGCCCGTTGGAGTTCATTTTACCAACGCCATGTTTTCCAATTACATTCGGCCACGATTTCCAGTCCTTGCCCACTCGAGCATTAAAGTCGCCCAGGATGATGATGTGATGTCCATCTCGGCGGCAGATGTGCAGCTGCTAAGCTTTTCATAGAACTGCTCTTTTTCTTCCTGAGATCTTTGCATGGTCGTCCCATATACACTAATGAGAGTTACATTGCTTCCTCCCTTTAGCTGTATGCGCATTGACATGAGCCTATCGCTGATTGGTGTAGGGGTGATACCTTGAGCAGCTAGCCTGTTGGAAATAGCAAAGCCAACGCCAGCTGTTCTCTCTTCTCCTCCACTACAGAAGATTGTGTGACTCCTCTCAACTACGTTTCCGGTGCCAGGTCGCTGAACTTCGCTTAGGGCACAGATGTCAATGGACGCTTTCTCTAGCTCACGACAGATAAGGGCTGTTGCTCTTTCAGGTCTGATTGAAGACTCACTGTCGTTGGTTGTACGGACATTCCAAGCACCGAGATTGAGGCATTGTTTGCATGAGTTCGAAACAGAAGGTCGATGGTGTTGTTCCTCGGTTACCCTGGACGCGGTAGCAGTATACAGACTTCGTCCACAGGGAAGAAATAAACAAAGCCAAAAAGAACAAATTTACTGTGCAAGCCCCTGTTGTACCCACTCAGAGTATCACTGGCCCACTTCCAGCAGAGCCTCATGTGTTGGCATCCCAACAGCAGTGGTATTCATACCCCACAAGGGGGGCCTGGACACTGGGTCCGAGACTGTCTGCCTCATGGCACTATGTTCTGCTGCACGTCGGACACAAGTTCATCTTTTAATGCACCTCTACTTCCTGTTTCTGAACCTGAGGATATGCATTCATCACTGGCTACAGTCTGGTGGTTGCTCTTGGACAGCATAAACCCAGAAGATATTTTGATGGTACAAACTTATCTGTCTTGAGCCCCATGGATTGACTCCATGCGACCATATGACCCTCCCACAGATCCACCGCACTGCACCATGAACTATACTCATGATGACCAAGAACTCTATGATGATCAGTGGTCCATGTTGCCAGATGAACTCATGTTAACCTGTATGTTGGCTCTCAAGGAGTGGCAGCTGCTGCATTTCATGGAAAACACTCTGACTCTCTGTATGCACTGACACATCAGCTCCACATGTCATGCTGGCAGTGTCCGCAGGAGGTGAAGCCGGGGTATTGGGTCCAATGGTAAAAAACTGCATTCAGTTATCTGACTGGGTACCAACTTAAGATGCACAATTGCATTTCTCCCCCTCTAGTGGCTGTTCCCGCATTACTATGAATGCTGCTATGAAAACATTTCCCCAGTGCGTGCAACTAGATCGCATGCATGGTAGGGAAATACTGATCACCCCAAATTATCTTCTTTGCTTGAAACCATGCCATCATCTCCATGGTCTACTGGATCTGCAGACGTGGGACTGATAAACTGTACCCCTGTGCAAACTCCTTTAAAACCAAATGTCCAGCCCATATGGTGACCACAACATCCCCTTTCACCAGAAAAAAATCACTGGTATAGCGGGAACAATTGAGGGCCTCCTTCAAACTGGTGTCGTTGTGCCAACTGACTCTCCTTGGAACACTGTCATTCTCCCAGCGGTATGGCATAGTACATGATTTGCAGCTGATCAGTTCAGTAGTCATTCCAACCAACTATACAATTCCAAATCCTTACTTGTTATTAAATACCATTACCCCAGCACGTTTTTTTCTCAATCTTTATTTTTTTTTTGATACAGGACGTTGAAAAATATATATTGTAAACAGAAATACAAATAATTGTAAAAATGGAAACAAATAACCCAAAAGTCTTGAATTGTAGAAAATAAACTATAAAAAATAAAGGCGTATGGAAACTCTGCTTAGAGCATCCCATTACGTCCAGACAGCAGGCCCCTTTTACATTCACATATTAGAATCAACAATACACTTACAGCCACCTACCACAAGGTTTTGTTGATTCACCTGCCATTTTTATGTCACATGCATGTTCACTAAAACCACCTGATTACTCCTCTCCATTTCATCTTGATTGTTTCTGATACAGTATGGTGTTTAACGGACTGTATCAGGAGGGGGAAGGTACAGGGTCAAGGTCAGTTCTAATGTATTACAGCTCAACAATAGATAACAGAGAAAGGACACCCACCATGCACACGTCATATTGCAGCAATAGCTAAAGCATTAGAAAAAAACCTCTCACATCACAATGCAGCACATTGTGATTGTACACACCATGCATGGAGTAGCCTCCTACCTACAAAATGTACTGTTCACACTCTCAGCTAAAAGAACACAAAGGTTGAAAAGAATACTGCAGGTACCAAATGTCATTTACATACTGTAAGTGAAGGGACAAACATGGCAGAGGACATGCTTACAGGTGAACCTCACGACTGTCGAGCAGCTGTGGAGGTTGACATGAAAGCTGTCCCTAATCTTCAATCTGAACCTATCAAACATCCAAATTCGAACCGCTTTTGTGATGGCTGTTGGTACAGGAAAGCAGATGGGTCTCTGAGTGCCTCATATGCAGTTGTAAAATATGAGAGGACAGGTGCATTTTAAACTGTAGATGCAGGAATGGTAGCCCCTGCTAAAGTGTTGTTGTTATGCAAAGTGGCACATGAGAGAGGTCACATATATCAAAGGCTAATCTAGTGTGAAGCATGTCAAAAGGTCAACCCAAAGCACACACGGGAGGCTTCCCTTGGTGCCCTACCGAGCCATGGAAAGAAATAGTAATTGTTTTCACAGATAATTTTTGATCAAGATCTGTCATTAATTCACATATTAAACTGGTTTCTAAGACTGCCTTCTATCATTGGCATAATATTGCCAAAATTAGGAGCATCTTGTCTCAGAGTGATGCTGGAAACCTAATCCACACTTTTGATAGTGCTAGATTAGATTATTGTAACTCTTTATTATCAGACTGTCCTAAAACATTAAAAAAAAGCCTTCATCTGATCCAAAATGCTGCAGCAAGAGCTTTAATAGGTACAAGAAGGAGAGATCATATCTCTCCGGTTCTGGCCTCCTTTAGAATTAAATTTAAAAGCCTTCTTCTTACTACTAAAGCCCTAAATCAGGCCCCTTTTTATTTAAAAGATCTGATACTACCCTATCCTCCTAAAAGAGCACTTCACTTCCAAAATGCAGGCTTATTTGTAATACCTAGATTCTTCAAAAGTGCAATGGAAGGCAGAGTCTTTAGTTATCAAGCTTCTCTCCTGTGGAACCAGCTGCCAATTTGGATTCGGGAGTTAAACTCAATCTTTGTTTTTAGGAATAAGGTTAATGAATAAGGTTTTAGGAATAGGTTCTTTTTTTGCTATAACTTATAATTAGGGTGGGATCATGTGCCCCTGAACCCTCTCTTAGTTATGCTACTTATAGGTTTAGACAGCCGAGGGATCTCCAGTGATGCACTGGGTTTCACTCCTTTCTTCACTCTCAATGAAATATTTTTGCTGGTTATTAACATCTGCTTGTTCTCTCCCACAGATTGAGTCCTATCGTGCTGTTTGCTCTCTACATGTCTGTTCTTTTCTTCTTCTTCTCTATCCCCTCACCCCCCAGCCAGTCGTAGCAGATGACTGCCCCTCCCTGAGCTTGGATTTGCACCTGATTGCTGGGGTTTTTCTGCAATTGTGGGGGTTTCCCTTACAGTTGAAAGTGCTATGAGAGGACTGTTGTTGTGAAATGGCGATATATAAATAAGGTTGAATTGAATAGATATGGGCCCCCAAAAATAGGTGTGGGGGTTACAGATATTTGATGGTCTGTGTGGACACATTTGCAAGATAAATGGAAGCCAAAGCTTGTAAAAATGAAAGTGCAAAAGAAGTGATAAAGTGGCTAACAGCAGAAGTGATCCCTAGACATGGTTTCCCCAGAACAATTAGATCAGACAATGGAAGTCATTTTGCCAAAAAACATTTGAAGGAAACTGAACAAGTTCTAGGCATAAAGCATAGGTTTGGTTCGGTATAGGCAAGTGGCACTTTAAAGCAAATGATACCCAAATAATATATGGGAACAGGTATGGCATGGGTGTATGCACTGCCATTAGCTCTGATGGCACTGCAATCCACCCCCAATATGACACTCTACCTGATTCTACCTGATAACAGGAAGAAAATTCCAGCTATTTACTATTTACTACCCCACCCTTAGCACTCAGGAATAGCCACACTGTAGAACTCTCACAGTACAGATTTTTTTTTTTTAAGTAATATAAGTGGCGCGGTGGCAGAGTGGTTAGTACTGCAGCAGCACAGCAACTCACCCTTGGCCGGGGGATCCGGGGTTCGATCCCAGCCCCCGACCAACAGTGATCTGTGTGGAGTTTGCATGTTCTCCTCATGTCTGCGTGGGTTTACTCGGGGATTTCTCCGGTTTCCTCCCACATGCCAAAAACATGCAAGTTAGGTTAACTGGCATCAAACTGGGGATTCTAAATTGTCCTTAGGTATGATTGTGAGAGTGAATGGTTGTCTGTCTCTCTGTGTTGACCCTGTGATGGACTGGTGATCTGTCCAGGGTGTACCCTGCCTCTCGCCCAAAAATGCTGGGATAGGCTCCAGCCCCCCCGCGACCCGAAAAGGATTAAGCGGAAGAAGATGAATGAATGAATGAATGAATATAAGCCACCTCACATGCAGTAAAATTGTCAAAAAAAAGAAGAAAAACTCAGCAATTGGATTTATGTGACTCATTGTGCTGGAGTTGTTGAGCCAAATCGGCCTCTACTGCAGATTCCTGCTGACATAGTCAGTGCAAATAGCAGTGATGTCACCTATACTGCTTAACTGCACCATAAGGGAGAAGCATCACACATGCTATAGAGGCATTAGAAGGCCTACACACAAAATTTGGCCATAATATTGGATATGAGCCAGATGCCTTTACAGCTTGGCTCTAATCTATCTTTTGGACATTAGGCGGGTGTGATACGTTCAGTAATCTTGATTGTAGTCATCTCACTAGCAGTGATACTCGGGGTGGGGTGTTGCTGCATCCCATGTTTGAGAGCATTGCTGGAGAGATGCATAATCACAGCCCTATCCAAGTAGCCAATCCAGAGGATGACAGCCCAAGTCCACTCCCAAGAGGAGTCGAGGTCTCTCCTTCAGAACAAGGACCACTGTGAATTTGGTACTGACAGTGATGAAGGAGAGGCCATTGTTTTAAATGTATATATTGTGTCTTACCGTACCAAAAGCCAGTTTAGAAAGCTTACTCTCACCTATGGTCACGAGCTTTGGGTAATGACCGAAAGAACGAGATCGCGGATACAAGAGGCTGAAATGAGCCTTCTCCGTAGGATTGCTGGACTCACCCTCAGAGATAGGGTGAGGAGCTCAGTCATCCGGGAGAGGCTCAGAGTAGAACCGCTGCTCCTCCACATTGAAAGGAGTCAGTTGAGGTGGTATGGGCATCTGATTAGGATGCCTCCTGGACGCCTCCCACTTGAGGTGTTTCAGGCACATCCCACTGGGAGGAGACCCTGGGGCAGACCCAGGACTCGGTGGAGAGACTATGTCTCCCAACTGGTCTGGGAACGCCTTGGTATCCCCTCTGAAGAGCTGGAGCAGGTGGCTGGGGAGAGGGAAGTCTGGGCTTCTCTGCTTGAACCGCTGCCTCCGCGACCCGGACCTCCGGAAAAGTGGTAGAAGATGGATGGATGGATGGATATTGTGTCTTTCTGCTATCCACTGTTCTATTTACTGTCCACACATCCAACACTGCCAACATACATATAATCTTACATGAAAAGGGGGTGCACTGATGGCACCCTCCTGCGGTGGGTCATGTGCTAGTAACCTCTGCCCCCTTCCTTTTCCTTTGTTTTCTTGCAGGTATCTTCAAAATATTGTGCTATTTGCAGTCATGTAGTTAGAATTGAATTAGAAGGTTTGAAGCTCTGTTATATGGCAGATCTTGAGGCTCAGACACCACACACACGAATAAGAAATGTTTTGACTGAAAATGTTTTGTTTTGCATATGTTTATTTTCCTGATATAACGTGTGTTTCCAAAAAAGGCCGCCAAGGGTGGTGGGGCTGAGATGAGAATTTTCGCCTGTGAATATGTAGTGAATGAATAAAGAAACTGCATTACAATGACTACTCATCAAAGTATATACTGCCTACAGGTTTTTCGCTAATCTCACATGAAAATAACATCAGGTGCCTGATGCCTGTTTATTGCTAAGCCTGCCATAGTTATTGACTCCATGAAAATGGAGTCAAGAGAGGAAATTGTTATAATAAATAAATAGTGAAGATTTGTTAGTTAGATATTACACAAAGTGCTCTTACACACACGTTTCTCACACACATACACACAGGTTACACACCAGTCACACATGCACACACACACACACATGCACACACACACACAAGCTCTAGTCTCTCTGTTCCTGTTTCCATATATGGGCATGAGGTTGTGTGGGGCCAAACCGGATGTGGAAGACATAAAAGCGAGGAGACATCTGGAGCCATTTGGACACTGAGAGGAAGGATGTGGGAGCCATTTGGATGCTGAGAAGACCGGTTTAAACCAGTTTGGACAATGGTCATGCATTGTTGGAGTTGCCTGGGAACGCCCAGCAACCACAAACTATATGAATCAGAATCAGAATCAGATTTATTGCCATTGTTCATGTAGTACACAAACTAGGAATTTGTCTCGGTGCAATGCTGCAACATTAAACATGATAAAAATAAAAGATAGAAATAAAAAAAAACTATACATGCAATAAAATGTAGAATAAGAATGAGTAATACTAGTCAAAGCAATTTTTAAATATATTAGCGAGCAGCAGATATTGTGGAGTACCACATAGTGCAGTCGGTAATGCAAAAAGAAAACAATGATGATGTGACATCAGTCTGGTTGAGCTGCTGTACATAGTGCACGAGAGTCAATAAGTCACTTAGTGTTCAGTAGTCTGATGGCAGAGGGGAAGAAGCTGTTCATGTGACGGGAGGTTTTAGTCTGAATGGACCGAAGTCTTCTACCTGAGGGGAGGGGGGCAAACAGTACGTGACCAGGGTGTGAAGGATCGGCTATGATCCGGCCTGCACGCCTCCGGGTCCTGGAGATGTACAGGTCCTGGAGGGATGGGAGCTTGCAGCCGATCACCTTCTCAGCAGCGCGCACAACGCGCTGCAGCCTTAGTCTGTCCCTGGCAGTGGCTCCTGCGTACTACACGGTTATGGAGGTGGTGAGGATGGACTTGATGATGGCTGTGTAGAACTGTACCAACATCTTGGTGGGTAGCTTGAGCTTCCTCAGCTGCCGCAGGAAGAACATCCTCTGCTGGGCCTTTTTGATGAGGGAGCTGATGGTCGGCTCCCACTTGAGGTCCCGGGTGATGGTGGTGCCCAGGAAGCGGAAGGAATCTGCAGTGGTGATGGGAGAGCCTGTGAGGGTGAGGGGAGGCAGAGGGGTTGTGACTTTCCTGAAGTCCACGATCATCTCCACTGTCTTCAGAGCGTTCAGCTGCAGGTTGTTGTGGCTGCACCAGGACGCCAGCTGGGCCACCTCTCTCCTGTAGACGGACTCGTCGCCGTTGGAGATGAGCCCGATGAGGGTGGTGTCGTCCACAAACTTGATCAGCTTGACAGACTGGTGGCTGGAGATGCAGGAGTTGGTATAAAGGGAGAAGAGTAGGGGGGAAAGTACACAGCCCTGGGGTGATCCGGTGCTGATGCTAACAGAGTCTGAGACAGTCTTTCCCAGCCGCACATGCTGCCTCCGGTCTGTCAGGAAGTCGGTGATCCACCTGCAGAGGGAGTCAGGCACGTTGAGCAGGGACAGCTTGTCCCGGAGCAGAGCAGGGCGGATGGTGTTGAATGCAGAGCTGAAGTCCACAAACAGGATCCTGGCGTAGGTTCCCGGGGAGTCCAGGTGCTGCAGGATGGAGTGGAGGGCCAGGTTGACTGCGTCGTCCACAGACCTGTTGGCTCAGTAGGCAAACTGCAGCGGGTCCAGGAGGGGAGTGGTGGTGGACTTGAGGTGGGGCAGGACCAGGCGCTCAAAGGACTTCATGACTACAGAGGTGAGTGCTACAGGTCTGTAGTCGTTAAGTGCAGTGATCTGTGGCTTCTTGGGGACAGGGATGATGGTGGAGGTTTTGAGGCAGGTCGGCACGTGGCATAACTTCAGGGAGGTGTTAAAAATGTCTGTGAAGACAGGAGTCAGCTCTTCCGCACAGTGTCTCAGGGTGGAGGGAGACACGCCGTCCGGACCGGGGGCCTTGCACGGGTTCAGTCTGGAGAACTGTCTGTGCACGTCCTGCTCACTGATGACAAGGGCAGGGGGAGAGGAGGGGGGAGCCGCCTTTGATGAAGTAGGGACCGTGGAGGCAGTGGCGCTGGGGGGAGGGGGGAGATGGACACAGCTGACGAGGTGTCAAAACGGGCATAATGTTGGGACAGTCTTTGACAAAGGGCTTTGTCATCCTGACCTTTAGAAGCCTGAGGCCGATAGTTGGTGATTTGCCTCAGTCCTCTCCACACACAAGCAGAGTCGTTAGCAGTGAACTGTTGCTGGAGTCTCTCAGAATACACAGATTTAGCTCTCCTCAGCTCTCTGTTAAACCGATATTTGACCTCCCTGTAGCAGTCCCTGTCTCCACTTTTCAACGCTGCTTCCTTCTCCTTCCTGATCTGTCTGAGCTTAGCAGTGAACCAGGGCTTGTCATTTGAGTACCTCACCCTGGTGCGCGATGGAAGAATGTTCTCCTCACAAAAGTGGATATATGAGTTCACAGTGTCCGTGTACTCATCCAGATCATGCGTGGCTCCTTTAAACATGCCCCAGTCAGTTATTTCCATGCACGTGCTCAGCTTCTCCCCAGCTTCACTGGTCAATTTCTTCGTAGTGCTCACAACAGGTTTAGTGAGCTTCAGTCTCTGTCTGTATGTGGGAATGAGGTGGACCATCACGTGATCAGATAGTCCAAGCGCAGCACGGGGAACAGCGCGATGCGCGTCCTTCACTGTAGTGTAACATGAAGGGGGGGATTTCTTTGTTCTGGGTTTTAACCAGGCTGTGCTGCTAAGACCCACAGCTGTGTTTGACTCCTTGCGTGCTTCAATAAAAAGATAAGCTGGGAAATAGTATTTCTTCTGTGATTATTGGTTGGTTAACTGAGAAGATTCTGATAACTTGTCCAAATTAATTTTTACAAACCCAATTTTAAAGGACATTCAATGCACTAAATACATATCCCAATATATAAATTGTGTACAGTGGTACCTCTACTTACGAACGTCTCTACATACGGAATTTTCAGGTTACGACACGCCTTAACGGGAAAATATTGCCTCTTGTTACGAACGAAATTTCAGGATACGAAAGGCAAAAAAGTACGCGCTCCTCGCAGCTCCCGTAGTTTACCGAACGTAAACATACCTGTAGCTGCTCTGCCATTGGCTATCGCCTAGCATCTTCCTGGTATCCCATTGGCCACGAAGTTTTGTTTTTGTTTTTTTTTCCAAAACTTTATTAAGAACAAGGTGAAAGTTTTACGTGTGTGTACAGTACAGAATTAACATTTATTCGTTATGGGCCCCAAGAAAGTGATGGAGATAAGTAGAAAAGGAGAAAAGAAGAAGAGAGTTTTTTTGTCCATACAAACAAAGAAGGAGATAATCGAAAGGTATGAAAAGGGGATGCGTTTGGTTGATCTCGCCAAAGAATATGGCCGTAATACATCAACGATCAGCACGGTATTAAAACAAAAGGAAGCACTTACAAGCCGACAAAAGCAAACGTCCTTGGATCGTTTCTTCACAAAACGTCAGGCAAAAACCACTGATGAGACAGAACATGAACCAAAGAAGGCAAAAGGTGACGACGACGATAGCAGTTAAAAGGTAAATGAACATAATTTTTATTATTCTTTCTCTTTTATTATTCTCTTTTATTATTCTTTCTCTCATTTTAAACTCTCATTTTATGTTTATTGTGCAGTAATCTAATTGTAACATGTATTTGTTACATGTTTTGATGCGTTTTTATGATTTATAAAAAATTTATGCCCGAATTTTGGGGGGCTTGGAACGGATTACGGCATTTACATGTAAAACGCGCCTCTACTTATGGAATTTTCACGTTACGAGAATACTTCCGGAACGAATTAATTTCGTAAGTAGAGGTACCACTGTATCACGATATAGAGAAATTATATTGCGATACATTTTTGAGCCACCTAAGAGTAAGAATCTATTAAAGAAGTTACTTGAGTAGAGAACAAAATTTTTGTTTTTCACTTAAATATGTGACTTTTTCTTGGAAAAAACACTATTATTTCACAATAAATCATTAACTTTTCAAATATTTTCCCTTGTAAATTTGCAGCTTTTTTCTCCAAAAGTGGTGTTTTTCCCCAGTCGGGATATTTTTTCCTCATAAGGTTATAACATCTCTTACATTTGTGACTTCTTTTGCAAGATTTTTTTGCTTAAATTTGCAAATTTTTCTTCTAAATGGTCCACTTTTTCTTGTAAATTTGAAACTTTTTTAAAAGAAATTTTTTAGTTGTTCATCATCTTGTCAATTTGCAGCCAGTTTCTTGAATTTTTTTTTTAAAGAAATTTCTATTAAGTTTGTGATGTTTTTCTCAAAAAAATTGCTAAATTATGATTTTATTTTTTTTTTCCTTTTTCATCCATCCCTCATCCACCGCTTATCCGGGGATCTGGGTCATGGAGGCAGTAATTTAAGCACAGAAGCCCAGACTTCTTTCTCCCAAGACACCTCCTTCAGCTCTTCAGGGAGGATATGGTGGAAAATGGTTAGTACGATTGCCTCACAGCTAGAAGATTCCAGGTTCAAATCCCCTGGCTGGAAGGGGTGGGAACCTTTGTATGTGGAATTTACATGTTCTCCCTGTGCTACGTGGGTTTACTCCAGCCACCCTACAGCAAAAGCTCATTTCAGCTGCTGGTATCTGCAATCCATTTTTCTTGCAAATTTGTAACTTTTTTTCTCTTAAATGTCTTTTATTTCCACAGAATTTTTGGGGAAATGTGTGGAAAAGGATACATAGATTAGCTGACTATCAGAGCACTAATAAATACTATTGTTGATTTTCAGGCCTTTCATATAAAGTAGAGTTTCTGGTTTAAAATAGAGCAGTGCTACACAGGCTTATTTTGTTATGTGACCACAATCTGAAGACGTAAAACATAAAAGCCATCAAACATGCTCCTGATGGCTTCCTTGCTCTTTATTCCACTCCATATCTCGGGTGACAAGCAGCTCATTTAGTCAGTTTACACACAGCACTCTGCTGATAACTTTAGAGGAGAAAACAAAAATCATCAGAGCCACGGTCACTTCAGAGTCCCGAAGGCTTTTATCTCCTCCACCTGCTCCTCCTTCCCCTCTGCTTGAGTACACAGATCTGTTCTCCTCCACAGCTCTTGTTCTACATCTTATATATATATATATATATATATATATATATACGTATACTGTATATATATATATATAAAACAAAAAAAAACTTGAATTCTTTCTGCTGTGTTTGAAAGCCCGGCCAGCAGATTTCAGCCTCATCCTGAGCAGCTGTCACTATGATCCAGGCTGACCTTCTCCTCCTGGTCGCACACACTCAACATTCTCAAACCTCCAACTCCGTTGTGGCAGACAGACAGATTGATGTATAAATATTCATCAGAAATGGATGAATCCAGACTGAAGGTTGAAGTAAGCTCTTAAAAACCTCTTGTTAACCATCTGTTGGTCTAAAGGTCTGAGTTTTCATTCGGGTTGGAGAGGTCCAAGGTCCAAATCCTGGACAAGCCCCCAATAATGTTACATCCCAGAGAACAACCAGATGGACAAGGGTAAGATGAGGTTATTTTTTTTGCATATCAAAAAGTACTAACAACAAACAAAACAGTTCCTCAAGAGAAGATGGGGCCTATGGGTAAAGAAGTAAAAAAAATAAAAATCTGTTTTATTGTGATGATCTAGAAATTAGGATGATAACACAGCTACATTCTGTATCCTAAACAGAATGATTAACAAACCAAACAAATGCCTAACTCAACTTTACTTAAATTCTTCAGGTGCATTCAGACCAAACACGTGCAACGCAAATACATGTAAAGTTACTGTAAACATGCAGAAAACGTGCAAATTTGGGCATTCACACATTTGAGGAATTTGGTACCGCAAGCTAGTAATCAGACTTGAGATTCTGCCATCACCAGAGTTAAAATATCAAAACTGGAGAGTAAGCTAGTTTGAAAATGAGACTGCCACTCACCTGCAGACAGATAGGAGCTCTGCAGCTGAATCGGGGTGTTGGAGTTATCCACCCATGGACTCTGCCAAGGATGTGCTAATGAGGGCTAGTAGGCTAGCAGTGTAAACAACCATCATCCAGGTGAAGTTTTGGAGGCAGGTACAATTTTTCAATGTGAGAGCCCCATTGGATAACGTAAACCTAAACATGACGGTGTTTTGGGGATTTCCACAGCAGGTTGAACACAGCTGTAGAAGTTATAAAGGCAACTCCGCCCATCTGCAACTCGCTCAGATGATGAATTCATGTCTATTCATGTGTTTACCTTCAGTTAACACGTAATTGCACTGTGCAAAAAATTTGGGCATTCGCATTTGGTATGAATGCACCTTTAGAGTGGATACTGCAGGTCAAAAACTTCAAAACATTTGTTCATAATGTGTCTCAGAAGCATACTTTTTAAATTTTAGTGCCTAAAGGCAGCAGTTTTGATTTGAAGTGTTAATTTTCAGCTGTGATTCTAAAACAGCTGTTTCTCCCCCCAAAATGCATCATATTACGTAACATTAGGTAAACATCTGCATCAACTCCAATAGTGACAGCTATTGGTAGTAATTTACTTGGTAGCAGTAGTAACTCCTGTGTTTGTGCAGGTCGTAAAAGCGTTCAAGTCGTCAGGACATTTGCTCTCTAATTTTTCCCCAAACAGAAAATTTCACTTCATCACAGAGGAGCTCAGAGTGTCAGCTGATTACAGCCACTCCTGCTCACCTTCAGCTTTTCTGTTTGCTTTAAGTTATTCATTTTAACATTATCGGAAGTGTGCAAATCAGGAAAAAGAGGACATCATGAAGACCAAGACTACAATCTTTGCCAGGCACAAAAGGGGAGGACAACAATTAACAGATTCTATGGTTTTACCCACAGTAAACACACACCTACCGCTTTTCAGGAGGTACAGGTCGCGGAGGCAGCAGCTCAAGAAGAGAAGCCCAGACCTTCAGAGAGGATACAAAGATGTTCCCAGGACAGCTGGGAGACACAGACTCTCCAGCGAGTCCTGGGTCTGCCCCGGGGTCTCCTCCCAGTGACCCCAGGTATTTAAACTTATGTACTTTCACTACCGCTACTCCTTCCATCCTCACCATTGCACCTGCCTCCCTCTCATTCACACTCATGTATTCTGTCTTGCTTCTACTGGCTTTCACTCCTCTTCTCTCCAGAGCATACCTCCACTTCTCCAGGTTCTCTTCCACCTGCTCCCATCACAATGTCGTCTGCAAACATCAATGCTCACGGAGACTCCTGCCTGACCTCATCTATCAGCCTGTCCATCACCATGGCAAACAAGAAGGGGCTCAGAGCTGATTCCTGTTGTAATCCCACCCCCACTTTGAATCCATCCGTCACTACTACAGCGCACCACACCACCGTCTCACTGTCCTCATACATGTCCTGTACCACCCTCACATACTTCTCTGCCACTCCTGACTTTCTCATACAGTACCACACTTCCTCTCTTGGCACCCTATCATATGCTTTCTCTAGATCCACAAAGACACAGTGCAACTCCTTCTGACCTTCTCTATAATTCATCAGCACTCTTAGAGCAAACATTGCATCTGTAGTACTCTTTCTTGAAACCATACTGCTGCTCACTGATTCCCACCTCTCCTCTTAACCTGGCTTCAACAATTCTTTCCCATATCTTCATAGTGTGGTTGATAAACTTTATGCCTCTGTAGTTACTACAGCTCTGAGCATCACCTTTGTTCTTGAAAACTGGTACCAAAACACTTCTCCACTTCTCTGGCATCCTCTCACTCTCCAAGATTGTGTTAAATAATCTGGTTAATAAGTCCACTGCCATCTCTCCTGAACATCTCCATACCTCCACAGGTATGTCACTTGGACCAACCACCTTTCCATTCTTCATCCTCTTCAACGCTGCCCTCACTTCCGCCTTGCTAATCCTCAGGACTTCCTTGTTCAATATTTTTCGTTCATCCATCCTTCTCTCTCTCTCTCATTTTCTTTAGTCATCGGGTCTTCAAAGTACTCCACCTTCTCAACACACTCTTGTCATTTGTTAGTACATTACCATTTCTGTCCTTAATCAGCCTAACCTGCTGCACATTTTTTCCAGCTCGATTTCTCTGTCTAGCCAATCGATACAAGTGCTTTTCTCCTTCCTTAGTGTCCAGCCTCTCATACAAGCCAAGGCAAGTTTATTTGTATAGCACATGTCGTGTATGAGACAATTCAAAGTGCTTTACATAAAGCATTACAGCAAGTCACTATATGCCTTATCCTTTGACACCTCTCTCTTTGCCATGCACCTAGAACCAAATACTCCTGTCTACTTTCTTCATCTCCCTGACTATCCCACTTTGTCTTTGCTAACCTCTTCCTTTGGATACTTTCCTGTACCTCCTCATTCCACCACCAAGTCTCCTTGTCTTCCTTCCTCTGTCCACTGGATACACCACATACCTTTCTACCCATTTCCCTCAATACTTTTGCTGTACTTCCCCAGTCACCTTCCCTACCACCCAGAGCCTGTATCCACTCCTTCCTGAACTCTGTGCGACCTTCTTCCTTCTGTAACTTCCCCCACTAAATCTTTGGCTCTGCCTTCACCGTTTTCCTCTTCTTGCTTTGCACTCATCCTACAGGCTACCATCCAATGTTGTCTAGCTACTTACCTTTTGTTCTTATTAAAGACAAAAATAGAAAGGAGATGTTTTTACCTTCTTTACATGTTTCGACTGTTCACTGCAGCCTTCGTCAGAAGTGAAGGTAAAAACATCTCCTTTCTATTTTGGTCTTTAATAAGAACAAAAGGTAAATAATTAAAAGAAGACAAAATGAATCTACTTGAGCTGTCTAGCTACATTCTCCCCTGCCCTTGCAGTCTCCTATCTCTTTCAGATTTCTCCTTCTGCATAAGATATAGTCCACCTGTGTGCACCTTTGTCTACTCTTGTAAGTCACCCTATGTTCCTCTCTCTTCTTGAAGTATGTGTTCATCACAGCTATTTCCATCCTTTTAGCAAAATCCACAACCATCTGTCCTTCCACATATCTCTCCTTAAAACCATACCTACCCATACCTACCCAGGACCTCCTCATCGCCTCTTTTCCCTTCACCTACATGCCCATTAAAGTCTGCTCCAATCACCACTCTCTCGCCACTGAGAACACTCCACTCCACTACCACTTTATCCAACTTACTCCAGAATCCCTCTTTCTCTTCTACCTGATATCCAACTTGTGGGGCATATGCACTGACAACATTCAACATCACACCTCTGACTTCTAGCTTCACACTCATGATTCTGTCTGACTCCCTCTTTATCTCCTGAACACTTCACATACTCTTCCTTTAAGATTACTCCTACTCCATTTCTCTTCTTACCTACACCAGGGCAGAACAATTTAAATCCCCCTCCAGTGTTCCTAGCTTAGTTTCCCTTTCTTAAATTAAATTAAATTAAATTAAATTAAATTAAATTAAATCACCCTTATTGTCATTCAACCGTACAACCAATCATGCACAGTAGAACGAGATTGCGCTTTAACTATCTACAGTGTCAATCACACACACCCCAGTGCAGAATCAGAGGGCCGCTGCCATGCAAGGCGCCGCCACAAATTTCCCTCCTCCATTCCATTATTGCTGAGCACCAAGCTGGATGGCAGGAAGTTCCACTTTTATATGGTCTTTGGCATGACCCGGCCGGGATTTGATTCCCTGCCTCCCGGGTGTGGGGCGGATGCTCTACCAACTGAGCCACCACTCCGGTTGTCATCTCCACGACAACATCCCTGACGCGGCCATTCAGCTGGAAGGGATGACATTGTTCTGGGCGGACAGGGAGGCTGCTAGCTCCGGTAAGAGCCAAGGGGGGTGGGGGGTGGGGGGGCTATGTAGCTATATTAACAAGAACTGGTGTGTTAACGCCACGTTGGTAACTAAACACTGCTCTCCGTTGGCGGAGTTCCTTATCGTGAATTGCCGGCCATTCTACCTGCCGAGGGAATTCACCAACGTGTTTGTAGCTGCTGTTTACATAGCTCCTAGCGCTAATGCTAAAGCTAATGCTAACGAGGCACTCGGAGAGCTGCACGACGCTATAAGTGAATTTCAAACTTCACACCCGGACAGTTTTGTGGTTGTTGTGGGGGATTTTAATCACACCAGTTTAAAGGACTGTGCTTCCCAAGTTCAACCAATGTGTGGACTTTAAGACCAGAGGAGAGAATATGTTGGACTTGGTGTACACAAACTTCCCAGATGCATATAAGGAAACATCTCGCCCCCACCTCGGCCATTCTGACCACCTATCCGTGATGTTGGTGCCTGCCTACAAACCCTTACTGAAGCGCAGCAGGCCAGTAGAGAAACAAATCAGGATTTGGCCAGAGGGTGCAGCCTCAGCACTTCAGGACTGTTTTCTGCACACAGACTGGGAGGTTTTCAAAATAGCAGCCTCCTAGGGAGACAGGACAGATGTGGAGGAGTATGCTGAAACGGTCACCAGCTACATTGCGAAGTGCACAGAAGATGTCACTATAGTGAAGACTTTCACTGCACGGTGCAAACATGCCAAAAACATGCAGGTTAGGTTAACTGGAGACTCTAAAGTGGCCCTCTGTGTGAATGTGTGTGTGTGAATGGTTAAAGGGATAGCGCCGTATTGTGGCTGCTTCATCCATCCGGGTGGTGGATGACCCTTAGTTTCTGTAAAGCGTCTTTGAGTGTCTATGATAAAGCACTATATTAATCTGATGTATTGATTGATTGATTAACTTTAGACCCTGGATGACTGCAGAGGTGCACTCGCTGCTCACAGCCAGAGATGCATGCAGCCTTCAGAGCGAAGGACAGGATCGTCCTCTGCTCAGCCAGGTCTGCGCTCTCAAAGGGAATTAAGATGGCAAAATGCACCTATGCGGAGAAAATCCAGGGACACCTCTGTGACACAAGGAACACCAAATGAATGTGGCAGGGAGTTCGGGAGCTGACGGATTACAAGTCTAGGCAGGGGGTCAATAATGATGAAGCTTCGCTTCCAGACAGGCTCAACAACTTCTTTGCACGTTTTGAAGCATCAAACCCGACAATCAGAGGGAGGGCAGGCCCATCTCCACCATCTGTTGGGCCAGCTATCATCTTCAACGCAGCGGACACACGGAGGACCCTAATTAGGGTCAACCCACGTAAAGCTGCGGGTCCGGACAACATCTCGGGACGTGTGCTCCGAGTCTGCGCGAGCGAGTTGGCGGATGTCCTGACTGACATTTATAACATCTCCCTGAGTCAGGCCATCGTTCCCAGATGTTTTAAGACCTCTACCATAGTACCGGTGGCAAAGAAACCAGTTGTGTCCTGTCTGAATGACGATCGTCCTGTTGCACTGACACCAATTGTGATGAAGTGTTTTGAACAGCTTGTCAAACCACACATCACAGCCTGCCTCCCTGCATCACATGACCCGCTCCAGTCTGCGTATCATTCAAATCATCAAAAAGGCCCAGCAGAGGATGTTCTTTCTGCGGCAGCTGTGGAAGCTCAAGCTACCCACCAAGATGTTAGTGCAGTTCTACACGGCCATCATCGAGTCCATCCTCACCTCCTCCATAACTGTGTGGTATGCAGGAGCCACTGCCAGGGACAGACTAAGGCTGCAGCGCGTCGTGCGCACTGCTGAGAAGGTGATAGGCTGCGAGCTCCCATCTCTCCAGGACCTGTACATCTCCAGGACCCGGAGGCGTGCTGGCCGGATCATAGCCGATCCTTCACACCCTGGTCACGTACTGTTTGCCCCCCTCCCCTCAGGTAGAAGACTTCGGTCCATTCGGACTAAAACCTCCCGGCACATGAACAGCTTTTTCCCCTCTGCCATCAGACTGCTGAACATTAAGTGACTTGTTGACTCTCGTGCACTATGTACAGCAGCTCAACCAGACTCACGTCATTCATCACTGTTTTTCTGTTGCATTATCGACTGCACTATGTGGTACTTCACATTATCTGCTACTTGCTAATTTTTTAAAACTGCCTTGACTAGTACTACTCATTATTACTATTATTACTATTATTATTATTATTATTATTACTACTTATTATTACTTATTTTTCTACACTTATTGCACGTTTTTAGTCCTTTAGTTTTTTAGTTTATCCCGTTTTCTCATCATGTTTTTAATGTTGCAGCATGGCACCGAGACAAATTCCTAGTTTGTGTACTACATGAACAATGGCAATAAATCTGATTCTGATTCTGATTCTGAAATCGCTCCATGGAGGATGCTATAGTCACCACCCTGCACTCTGTCATCATCCACCTGGATCAGAAAGACACCTACGGCAGACTCTTGTACACTGATTTCAGTTCAGCATCCAACACCATTATTCCCCAGAGACTGATGGAGAAATTACTCCTTCTCAGTCTGAACACCGCCACATGTCTCTGGATCCTGGACTTTCTGACTGAAAGACCTCAGTCTGTCCATGTTGGAAACAACATCTCCAACTCTATCACGCTGAGCACTGGATCCCCTCAAGGCTGAGTCCACTGTTGTTTACACTTCTAACACATGACTGTGTATCCAGACACAAGGGGGACTAGATTATTAAGTTCGCGGACGACACCACAGTGGTGGGACTTACAGGAAAGAAGTTAGAGACCTGGAGGGCTGGTGCAGGGAGAATAATCTGGTGCTCAACGTGGACAAAACGAAGGAGATGATCATCGACTTCCGGCGGTCACGGTCTGAACATGTCCCTCTCAGCATCAGCGGCCGTTTGGTGGAGAGAGTGGAGAACATCAAGTTCCTCGGAGTGCAGATCTCGCAGGACCTGACTTGGAGCAAGAATTCCTTGGGAATCAGGAAGCGGGCCCAGCAGAGACTGCACTTCTTGAGGAAACTCAAACAGGTCTCTCTCCCCATCTGCATCCTCAGGACCTTCTACAGAGGTGTGGTGGAGAGTGTTCTGACGTACTGCAATGCAACATGGTAGTCCAGTTGCAGTATGTCAGACAAAAAAGCTCTGCAGAGGATAGTTAAGGGAGCTGAGAGGGTAATTGGAGTTTCCCTCCTCTCTGTCCAAGAACTTTTTCAGAACCGTTGTAGGAGCAGGGCACTGAACATTGTCAAGGATCACTCTCACCCTCTGCATAAACACTTTGAACTGCTGCCATCTGGCAAACGATTCTGGAGCATCAGAGGCAGAACTACCAGACTGATTAACAGCTTCCTTCCACAAGCTGTTAGGATGCTGAACAGTTGATCCGGAATCTTTCATACGTACTACTGCACTTTATGGACATTATGTATATTATATGTATATAGTTCTAGTTAGTTTCAAGTATGTCTCAGGGATGTGTGAATGGCTGTGTTGAGGTGGGGGTGAGGGGGTGCGTGAGTGTGTCTTAAATTATGTTCTTTTTACTTATATGGATGCCTAGAGAAACGTAATTTCATCTTGCCTGCACTACAGTTGTATGTACAGCAACATGACAATAAAGGTTGATTTAATTTGATTTGATCTGGTTTCTTGAACACGCAATATATCTGTGGTTATCCTGAACACAGTTTGCTCCGCGCTTGAGTCACTTATTGTTTTCTCCTTTTTGTCTCTTTATTTGGGTGTATTGTGATGGTGTTTATTTGTGCTTTTATTTTGACAGTGCCGCGACAGGTCTTCTGTCTGTCAGACTGCTTGCAGGCTGTCACAGCTGCTGGCACTTAATCATCATTATCTGTCCTCACCTGTTGTTGTTTGTTTGGTGCACTATTTAAGATTGCAATTGAGGCTCTCTCCTCGTTGCGACCTCGCCCTATCTAGGCTGGAGTCCCTAACCCTGACTCCAGTCCCTTTTCAGAGCACAGTTTTGCCCTTGCTATATTATATGTACAGTAAGTGACTGTTTTCTCTGTGTTTGTTCAGTTATTTTCACCCTTCGAGGTCGCATGTGTATAGTGTATGTGTTTTGCCCTCGTGGCACATTATTTTCTCACTTTTTGTTAATAAAATAACAAACTCACTGCTTGCTTCTGGTGCCTCATTTATGCCCTGAAAGGGGCAAACATAACGGTAGGTCGCAGCCAAAGCAGGTGCCAGCCACAGTGAGTTTTGTTTTTGGCTCTATTTTTCTTTTTTTCTCTCTCGGGTGCCAGCATTTTTTTTGGTTTGGGTATCATGGCGTCTTTTGGCCAGTGGTGTCCAATGGGCCTGGGTTTCAAGCTCAGCCAGGCTCTTATGGAAATGGACAACCTCCTGGCCAAAGCCCGTCAGTACTCTACACCCAAGTATGCATTATGGTACTTTGCGGAGGCGGCTGTTAATCATCATCCTCACCTTGCTGAGCACTCTTGAGGGCAGGGAGAGGATGGTGGAGCTATTGGCGCTCCAGCAGCAGCACCGTGAGCTGGTGAAGAGGTCCTGCAGGAAGCCTAAGATGGGGCAGACAGCGAAGCACTCCCGTTCCTCGCCTCATGACCAGGTTCCTGCTACGGTTCCAGCCCCTGTTTCTGCATCGCCTGAAAGCTGTTTTCCAGCGTGCTGTAGGAGCAGGGCCCCAGTGACGATGTACAGTGGGCAGCTGTATTCATCGGGAACCGTATGGCTGAAGCTCGCTCCTCCTGTAACCTGGACAAGGTTCTTAAGAGCGTGGTGGCAGCAGCTAGGGTTGTGGTGGCACATCCCGGGTTAAACCATTACCCCAAGTTCGCCGACCTGCTAGCCACTGTTTCCGCTCAGCAGCGGCGTTTTCCGAACCTGAAGTTAAGCTTGTCTCCAGCCAGAAGACGTCACCGCCTGCCACAGAACCCTTCTCCTCCTCGTGACTCGGCTGTCCCTAAGCGGGAGGAGGGGAATCATTGGGTGATTACGCCACGAGGTTCCCGTTCAGATCCAGCTACGGGCCTCCAGATGGATTCCCCTGTCTCCCAGTCAGCAGTGTTTTCTCTGCCCCCGCAGAGTGAACTGTCAGTAGCTTTGCCCTCCAGGTCCTCATTGTCAGCTGTTTCGCCAGCTCCCCTACCCCGGACTGCCTTAGCTGCCCCTCCCTCCTGCATGGCGCTTACTATAGCTGCTGCTAGCCTTGTGGTTTCATCTCCGGCTGCCTCCAGCACCGAACCTTATGAAGCGGCTCCTCCTGGTCTTCCCGAGGGGGCCACCATCATCAATATGATGGGAGAGGAAAGAATAGAGCCTGCTGCAGCAGTGATCACCGTTCCCCAGGAAAAAAGGCAAGTGTTTTTTCATTCTTTATTACTAGTTGATGAATTACCTTGTCTGATTCCTGGGGGTGAGGCTCAGGTCACGCAGTCCCCTGAGCTCCCACCACCTGCTGCAGCCTTTAACACATCTCCTGCTTCCTCTGTGTCTCCTCCTTTATCCCCCGAGTGTCTGTCGGTGCCAGGATTAGACTGTCGGACGGAGGAGTAGCCTGCAGCCCGGGAGAACCTGGTTCCAGCCCCGCAGCCACGACGTGGACAGAAGAGGAGGGCAGACTGTCATTTGGAGCCTGTGCCGACGATGAAGCGTCCCTGGGTCTCCATTGAGCAGGGCCCTACCCCTGCTGGAGACGGACCTCCTGTCGCCCCACCGAGCGAGCTATCGGTGTGGGCTACAGCGCCAGGGGGTTCTGAGACTGCCTTGACCATCATGACTGCTGTTGGAGCCGCTGCAGCAGAGTTCAAGTTGGACCTTCAGGAGGCTGGGCCAGAGTAATCACCATCTGGATCGACGGAGTCCTGGACGGCGATGGAACTTGAGCTCAGGCAAGTGCTCTCCTTTGTTTTCATTATTTCAGTGTTGGAGAGATCTTGTCTGGCTGTTGGTAGGGAGAGCCGGTCACTGCCATCAGCAGCGGCTGCACTCGCCTTGCCGGGTTCCACTGCTGCCAGTGACCCTTACCGTGTGCCTGTTTGTCTTGTTCCTAAGTCTACTTTGAGGGTCACTGGGGCGCACCCTGTAACTCCAGAGGTCTCCTTGGGTTCGGGTCCGCCACCTGTGGTCTTCGAGGGTGCAGCTGTGGCCCAGCCGGGTCCCACCGCGGGTGCAGCCATGTCCCGGACCGGGACCACCATGGATGCAGCTTCCTTCTAGGGTGGGACCCCCGTGGGTGCCATGCTGGCCCAGCCGGGGTCCCCCGCAGGTGCAGCCATGTCCCAGACGGGGACCACTGCAGGTGCTACAGTTTGCCTTTTCCCTGCTGATGCCTTCATGGTCCCTGTGGGTGTTGCTGTGGGGAAGTCGCCTCCCAGTCCACCTTCCTGGCCTGGTGGCTGAAGCGTCCTAGCCGGCCGCCTGATAGACTGTGCCGCTGGGTTGGGCGGTCCATTTTCCCTGGTAGGCCACCCGACTCATGCTATTTGGTGGTCCAGCGGTGGTGGGACTTTGGTATGCCACTATAATGTTTTTTTTCTTTTTTGTTTAGTCATCCTGTATTTCTTAGCGCTCTTGCTCCTCATTCAGTCGGTGTACGTGCATAAGTTATTCTTTGCCTTATTCTCTTATCTGTTAGTACAAGTTGGAATGTTCAGCCTTCTTTTTTGTGGGGTTGACATTTCTGGGGGGGAGGGGGGGAGAAGCACCCTCACTTGCACTTAGAGTCTTGGACTTTGCTATGTTACTTCTGTGTTGGTACATTGATGTATTTTCTCTTCTACAGGTGCTGGGAGTTTTGCTGATCATTTTTGGGGTTTTCTTTTTCTTTTCTCTTTCTTTCCTTTTTAGTGTCTCTCCCTCCAGGCCTGGTTTCCCGCTCCGCCCTCCCGAGGCTGATTTTGGTAGGTATTTCTGGTGGTGGTGGTGGTGGGGGGGGGGGGGTCCTGAATGTTACAGGGGGATGTCTGGAATCCATCCCTTAAATGGGGGGCACTGTAGTGATCCCGAGCACGGGTCTGCTCCGCATTCGAATCACTTATTATTTTCTCCTTTTTGTCTCTCTATTTGGGCGTATTGTGATGGTGTTTATTTGTGCTTTTATTTTGACAGCACCGCGGCAGGTCTTCCGCCTGTCAGACTGTTCGTGGGCTGTCACAGCTGCTGGCACTTAATCATCATCTGTCCTCACCTGTTGTTGTTTGTTTGGTGCACTATTTAAGATTGCAGTTGAGGCTCTCTCCTCGCTGCGACCTTGCCCTATCGAGGCTGGAGTCCCTAACCCTGACTCCAGTCCCTTTTCAGCGCACGGTTTCGCCCTCACTATATTAAATGTAAGTAACTGTTTGTTTTCTCTGTGTTTGTTCAGTTATTTTCACCCTTCAAGATCACATGTGTATAGAGTATGTGTTTTGCCCTCGTGGCACATTATTTTGTTACTTTTTGTCAATAAAATAAACTCACTGCTGGCTTCTGGAGCCTCATTTATGCCCTGAAAGAGGCAAACATAACAATATCTACCTTTCTTCTCTACATCATATCAGCCAACTCTCTGCCTTTATCAGTCATAGTCCCTACATTTAATGGCCCTACTCTCACCTCCACACTTCTACCTTTCCTTTTCTCTCTCTTCGTCCAAACACGCCTTCCCCCTCTCCTCCTCCTCGATCTTCAACCAACAGTAGCCCAGTTTCCACCGGCACCCTGTCAGCTAACGGCACCGGTGGCGGTCCTTGTTAACCTTGGCCTCGATTGATCCAGTACAAAAGTCTCATTTGTCATGATCCGCATGTTTGATTTGGCAAAGGTTTTACATCGGATGCCCTTCTTGACACAACCCTCTCCATTTACCCGGGACTGGGATCAGCATAAGGAGTACACTGGCTTGTGCACCCCCTGTGGCTGGGTTTAAGACTTATTTTTTGTAATAGCTCTTTATTGAATTGTTTCTCATCATATTAAGAGACCGGTGTGGTTAACCTGAGAACTGCACTTTAAATACTGTATAAAATGGCAACACTTTTTTTTAATCTACTTTGCTTTTCATACAGACGTGGACAAAATTGTTGGTACCCCTCTGTTAATGAAAGAAAAACCCACAATGGTCACAGAAATAGCTTGAATCTGACAAAAGTGGTAGTAAATAAAAATTCTATGAAAATTAACCAGTGAAAATCAGACAGTGCTTTTGAACTGTGGCTCAACAGAATTATTTTAAAAAACAAACTTATGAAACAGGCCTGGACAAAAATGATGGTACCCTTAACTTAATATTTTGTTCCACAACCTTTTGAGGCAATCACTGCAATCAAACGATTTCTGTAACTGTCAATGAGACTTCTGCACCTCTCAGCAGGTATTTTGGCCCACTCCTCATGGGCAAACTGCTCCAGTTGTCTCAGGTTTGAAGGGTGCCTTCTCCAGACGGCATGTTTCAGCTCCTTCCACACATGTTCAATAGGATTTAGATCAGGGCTCATAGAAGACCACTTTAGAATAGTCCAACATTTCGCTCTTAGCCATTCTTGGGTGTTTTTAGCTGTGTGTTTTGGGTCATTATCCTGTTGCAAGACCCATGACCTGCGACTGAGACCAAGCTGTCTGACAGTGGGCAGCACATTTCTCTCTAGAATACCTTGATAGTCTTGAGATTTCATTGTACCCTGCACAGATTCAAGACACCCTGTGCCAGGTGCAGCAAAGCAACCCCAGAACATAGCAGAACCTCCTCCATGTTTCACAGTAGGGGCAGTGTGACATGTTAGGCTAGCCCAGGAAACACACACACAGGCTCGGGTGAGATTTTAGAGTCTTTATTGACAAGCAGGTGTATGAATGCGTGAATGTGGAATGTGGATGTCTTGTTGGGGACAGGAGCACCGAGGACGGACCAGAACACCGTACAGCCAGGCAACCCTAAGGACAAGCAGAGGACAAGGGTGAGATGAACACACACAGGGATATGATGAGTAACGAGTGTGGCTTACTTGCAGGGATTTGGTGACTGACGTTGGCAAGACCGGCTCACGCCTGGGAGACAGCGCTCTG
Source organism: Pholidichthys leucotaenia (assembly GCA_020510985.1). NCBI lineage: Eukaryota > Metazoa > Chordata > Actinopteri > Cichliformes > Pholidichthyidae > Pholidichthys > Pholidichthys leucotaenia. The sequence continues at coordinate 22,057,045 of CM035837.1, forward strand.
ATCAGCTCCACGGGTCGAGGGTAGGAGAGGTACGGCGATGAGGAAGGAGTGCCGCCGCCAGGAGGGTCCACCTGTGCACAGGGCATGAACTGAGAGCAGGTGAGTGGATGACCTTACGTGCAAAGGACGAGAGGAGCGCTGGCCGTAGTAGTAGGCGAATGCAGAACATCACAAGGAGGAGAGCTGACGACTCCAGGCCGAAGCCATGGGCAGAGCAGGATAAATAGGCGCGGCCAGATGAGGTGCAGGTGTGCGCACAGCTGGGGCGGATGACAGGCGTGAGCGGGCTGTGACAGTACTCCCCCCCCGAGCAGTGCCTCCTGGCGCTGGCTTGTCTGGGTGCGCACGGTGGAACTCCCCAACGAGCTGTTGATCCAACACGAAGGCGGAGCGCACCCAGCGTCTATGTTCTGGACCAGAACCTTCCCAGTCCACCAGGTACTGTGTCCCCCGGCCCCGACGTCGAGAGTCCAGGATGGCTGTAATGGTCCAAGCCGGGTGGCCATCAATCATCCTGGGAGGGGGTGGCGCCCTGGGGGAGGGACAGAGAGGGCTAGACGCTACAGGTTTAACTTGGGAGACATGAAACGTGCGATGGACACGAAGGGGAGGGGGGAAGATCCAAGCACACAGCCACTGGGTTGACCACTTTCTCAACAGGGTAGGGGCCGATATAGCGCTAAGACAGCTTCTTCTTCTCAGCTTTCAGGTTAATGTCTTGGGTAGAGAGCCACACCTGTTGTCCCGTCTGGTATTGTGGAGTGGGCCTCCTGCGGCGATTCGCAGAGGAAGAGTTGTGAGCCGTAGTGCGCAACAGGGTCTACCGGGTTCTGGTCCACAGCCGGTGACACCGTCTCAAGTGAGCCTGGATGGATGGGACAGCCACCTCTCCTTCCTCCTCAGGGAACAGCAGGGGTTCGTACCCCAAGGATGCCTGGAAGGGGGACATCCCGATGGCCGAGGAGAAGGTGGCGTTGTGAGCGTACTCCACCCAGGGGAGATAGGTGCTCCAAGAGGAGGGGATGGAGGAGATGACGCAGTGCAGGGTGGCCTCCAGCTCCTGGTTGGTACACTCGCATTGCCCGTTAGACTGAGGGTGATGTCCTGAGGACAGGCTGACCGTGGCTCCAAGGGCACTGCAAAAACTCCTCCAGACACTGGATGTAAATTGAGACCCCTGGTCGGAGACAATGTCAGCAGAGATGCCGTGAAGTCTGACGATGTGCTGCACTAACAGATCAGCGGTCTCACACGCCGAGGGGAGCTTAGGGAGTGGCAGAAAGTGGGCGGCCTTCGAAAACCGGTCTACAATGGTCAGAATGACCGTATTTCCATGAGAGGGGGGAAGACCAGTGATAAAGTCTAGGGCGATGTGAGACCAGGGCCTACCCGGAACCGGCAGAGGATGGAGGAGCCCCGCAGGGGGTGAGTTGGACGACTTGTTCATGGCGCACTGAGGGCAGGCACGTACATAGTTGGCAACGTCGGTCCGAAGCCCAGGCCACCAGAAGAACCTCTGGATGAGTCTCACCGATTGGACAACCCCTGGGTGGCAGGCGAACTTGGCCGTGTGTGCCCAATGAATAACGTCGCCCCAGACCAACGAGGGCACAAATAATCTCCCTGCTGGGCCACCACCGGGATCGGGTTCGACCTCTAGCGCCTTCCGGACCTTGTCAGTAATCGCCCAGGAGACGGACCCCACAACGCACGATGCAGGCAGGATAGTGCGGACCTCTTCCTCAGGGGCTTCTGGGGCAAACTGCCTGGACAACGCATCTGGTTTCATGTTCTTGGAAGCTGGGCGATAGGAGATGGTGAACCTGAACCTACTGAAGAACAATGACCAGCGCGCCTGGCGGGTGTTCAGGCGTTTGGCCGTCCTGATGTATTCCAGGTTTTTATGGTCGGTCCAGACCACGAAAGGCTCAGCTGCCCCCTCCATCCAATGGCGCTACTCCTGCACAGTGAGCTTAATAGCGAGGAGCTCCCTGTCACCGATGTCATAGTTACGCTCGGCCGGAGAGAGGCGCTTGGAGAAGAAGGCACAGGGGCGCAGTTTCCCGTCCACTGGATTGCACTGTGACAAAACAGCCCCGACCCCGGTGTCAGACGCATCCACCTCCACCAGGCATTGCCACGCTGGGTTCACCTGAGTGAGGACCCGGGAGGATGAGAATTCCTTCTTGAGGGTCTCGAAGGCGGCCGCTGCTTCCGTCGTCCACTCAAAGCGTATTTTCGGGGAGGTGAGGCGGGTCAGGGGAGGGATGATGGAACTGTAACCGGGGACGAAGCGGCAGTAAAAGGCAGCGAACCCCAGGAATTGCTCGACCTGCTTCCTGGAGGAGGGAGTGGGCCATTCAACCACCGCTTTGATCTTGGCCGGGTCAGGAATGAGCTGATTATGCGAGACAATAAAGCCTAGAAAAGAGGTCTTGTCAGTGAAAAACTCGCATTTTTCAGCCTTGACGTAAAGTTGATTCTCTAAGAGGCGTTGCAGGACCCGCCTCACGTGGAGTAGATGCTCCTCCCGAGAGCGAGAGAAGATTAAAATGTCATCAAGATAGACGAAAGCAAAGACCCCCAAGAAATCACAAAGAACGTCGTTGATTAAACGTTGGAAGACGGCAGGGGCGTTGGTGAGCCCAAACGGCATCACAAGGTACTCAAAGTGGCCGCTGGGCATCCGAAAAGCCGTCTTCCACTCATCACCCTCCTGGATCTGGACGAGGTGGTAAGCGCTGCGAAGGTCCAATTTGGTGAACCAGGACGCCCCATGGAGGGAGCTAAAGGCCGAGTCCATGAGGGGCAGAGTGTAGCGGTCCTTGATGGTAATGTCGTTAAGGGCCCTAAAATCAATGCACGGCCGTAGGGTCCCGCCTTTCTTCGCAACAAAAAAGAATCCAGCACCCAGGGGGAGATGAGGATGGGTGAATGATGCCGGCACTGAGGGAGTCTCGGAGGTAGGCGTCCATAGCCTCTCGTTCAGGGGCTGAGAGGCTGTAGAGGCGGCCGGATGGGAGAGGCGCCCCTGCCTGGAGGTCGATGGCACAATCATAGGGGCGGAGGGGTGGGAGGGAAAGCGCCTTTGACTTGCTAAATACGGTGCCCAGGTCGTGGAGCTCCAGCGGAGCTGAGGAGAGGTCCGGTGGGGTGGGGTCCACAATGGGGGGGGCACAGATGGGGCAAAGGCAGCAGATTGGAGGCAGGTTCCTAGGCAAAAAGTGCTCCAGGAGTGGACGCGGCCGGTCTGCCAATCAAACACGGGGTTGTGGAGGCGAAGCCACGGGTAGCCCAGGACGACAGATGACGTGGAAGAGGGGAGGACATAAAAACTAAGGTCTTCTCGGTAGTTACCGGAGATGATGACGGGGAAGGGTTGGGTCTTGTGGGTGACTTTTTCTAGGGGGAAGCGGGTGAGGGCAACCAGATGGAGAGGGGAGGGTAACGCTTGGCACTGGATGCCCAGGCGGGTTGCCAGACTCTTAGACATAAAGTTCTGCTCCGCCCCCGAGTCTACCAGTGCGTGTGTGAAGTGTCCTATGGAGTTATGGCACAGTTTGATGGGAATTTGGCATTTGGATAGGGGATCTGACTGAGAAACGTCCGCGAGACCCCCTACAGCGACTCGCGGACCTCCCCTTTTGGCTTCACTGGGCAGACTTCCACGAGATGTTGGTCGTCTCCGCAATACATGCAGAGACCCAACTCTCGGCGGCGCTGTTGCTCCGCTAAAGGAAGTTTGGCCCACCCGATTACCATTGCGTCAGGGTCGGCGGCGGCCTCCGGAGGAGGCAATGCCAGGGAGCGAGACTGAGGAGTACGGGAGAAGGCTCCGCGCGAGTGGCCATGGGACTTCTGGTCAGTGGCCCGTTCCCTCAGCCTGTTGTCTAAAGATATGGCTAGGGAGATTAGGTCAGACAACTGATCTGGCAGGTCCCGGCAGGCCAGTTCATCCCGTAAATTGGAACTCAGGGGGCAGAGGAACAAACTACAAAGAGAGGCATTGCCCCAACCAACCTCCTCCGCAGCCACCAGGAAGTCGACAGCGAAGTCGGCCGCTAAGCGGCTACCCTGGCGAAGGCTGAGTAGCCGCTCGGCCAACACGCTATCTTGACCGGAATGATCAAAAACTTCAAAAAATTGTTGCACGAATTGGGTATACGTTAAGTTTGCGTAGCTGGGCGTCGCCATAATGGCGTAAGCCCAAGCTAACGCTCGCCCTTCCAACAGATTAGTGATGTACCCAATTCGGCTATGGTCAGTTGGGAAATCCCCGGAAATGCGCTGAAACACCGTCTCACATTGTAAAATAAATCCGCGCGCCTCCCCAAACTTCCCGTGGAAGCGTGCGGGGGTTGGAACAGGGGTGAGACGGGTCGGCGGACCCGGGGCAGTCTGACCGGCTTGAGGTACGGGAGGAGCTGACCCACCGAGCTGAGATCCCTGCGGGGGGTCAAGGCGATCCAAACGGTGAGTCATAGAGGTTAATTGATTTAGAATCACCTGTTGCTGATGGACGATCAAATCCACCCGAGCCTCGAGGGTGGAAAGACGGCGTGCGAACCTGCTGTTCGCTGGGCTACTGTGCTGGAGTCGTACTGACATGTTAGGCTAGCCAAGGGAACACACACGCAGGCTCGGGTGAGATTTTAGAGTCTTTATTGACAAGCAGGTGTATGAATGCGTGAATGTGGAATGTGGATGTCTTGTTGGGGACAGGAGCACCGAGGACGGACCAGAACACCGTACAGCCAGGCAACCCTAAGGACAAGCAGAGGACAAAGGTGAGATGAACACATATGATATGATGAGTAATGAGTGTGGCTTACTTGCAGGGATTTGGTGATTGACGTTGGCAAGACTGGCTAACGCCTGGGAGACAGCGCTCTGATCAGCTCCACGGGTCGAGGGTAGGAGAGGTACGGCGATGAGGAAGGAGTGCCGCCACCAGGAGGGTCCACCTGTGCACAGGGGATGAACTGAGAGAGCAGGTGAGTGGATGACCTTATGTGCAAAGGACGAGAGGAGCGCTGGCCGTAGTAGTAGGCGAACGCAGAACATCACAAGGAGGAGAGCGGACGACTCCAGGCCGAAGCCCTGGGCAGAGCAAGCTAAATAGGCGCGGCCAGATGAGGTGCAGGTGTGCGCACAGCTGGGGCGGATGACAGGCGTGAGCGGGCTGTGACACAGTGTTCTTTTCTTGGTATGCTTCATTTTTGCGTCTGTGAACATAGAGCTGATGTGCCTTCCCAAAAAGTTCCAGTTTTGTCTCGTCTGTCCATAAGACATTCTCCCAGAAGCTTTGTGGCTTGTCAACATGCAGTTTGGCAAATTCCAGTCTGGCTTTTTTATGATTTGCTTTCAACAGTGGTGTCCTCGGGGACTTCCGGTCATGGCCGCCACGTAGGAGGACGTGCTTCACTCTACTCTGCTCTTAAAAATAAAAAAAATCGGCAAATAACCCTCTCAATTGGAACAAAACCTATCCCAGCGTTTGGGTGAGGACATGCCGGTAAAGCCTAAGGCTGGGAAATCAGGTGGAGGAAAAACTGAACCGCCGAAACAGTCCAAGTTAACGGACTTTCACATCCATGACGAAGCAGAAAAATCCCCAGATATTATATATACACTACCGTTCAAAAGTTTGGGGTCACTTAGAAATTTCCTTATTTTTGAAAGAAAAGCACTGTTTTTTTCAATGAAGATAACTTTAAACTAATCAGAAATACACTCTAATATCTAATATACATTGCTAATGTGGTAAATGACTATTCTAGCTGCAAATGTCTGGTTTTTGGTGCAATATCTACATAGGTGTATAGAGGCCAATTTCCAGCAACTATCACTCCAGTGTTCTAATGGTACAATGTGTTTGCTCATTGCGTCAGAAGGCTAATGGATGATTAGAAAACCCTTGTGCAATCATGTTAGCACAGCTGAAAACAGTTTAGCTGGTTAGAGAAGCTATAAAACTGACCTTCCTTTGAGCAGGTTGAGTATCTGGAAAAAATTATTATTTCAGATACAAATCATTATTTCTAACCTTGGCAATGTCTTGACTATATTTTCTATTCATTTTACAACTCATGGTGGTAAATAAGTGTGACTTTTCATGGAAAACACAAAATAATTGTCTGGGTGACCCCAAACTTTTGAACGGTAGTGTATATGGCGGAGCAAGCTAGTGGAGGAGCGGTGAATGCTGGCGACGGCACAGGTGCGGTGCTTGCTGTCATTGGCTCAATGAGAGCAGACTTCTCTACTAAGTTTGATGGGATTATAGCAGCAATAGAGGGTTTGAGAAAGGAATTAAACGACTGTATGGAACGTGTAACGCAGGTGGAGCTCCGAATTTCCAGCGCTGAGAATGACGTCACCAGCCTACAATTAAAGGTGCGCACTTTGGAATTAAACAATAAACGTCTGGAAGATAATGTCCTGGATTTAGAATCCCGGTCGAGACGGAACAATCTGAGGCTGGTGGGTCTTCCTGAGGGTATGGAGGGGCGGGACTCATGTTCCTTTTTGGAAAAGTGGATCCCAGAAGCGCTGAACAATGCGGAGCTGCAGTCATCAGTCGTTCTGGAAAGCGCCCACCGAATTGGCCCACTGAGAGATAATAAGGCATCACCGAGGACGCTGATTATGAAGTTCCTCAGCTACAGAGACAGGATGACGATCTCCAACGCGGCGCGGGCAAAAGGAGAAATTAAATACCAGGATCAACAGGTGCGGTTCTACCCAGATTTGGCCACAGGAATCCAACAATTAAGGAAACAGTTTGACCCCGCACGTAAAGAGCTACGCAACCTTGGGATTCGTCATGGAGTGATTTATCCTGCAAGACTGCTGGTCACATATAAAGGGAGAACCCACACCTTCAAGACCCCAGAAGAGGCGCAGGAGCTCATCAAGAAGATCCAAGGAGAGACTGGTGGGAGCTAAGCATGAAGCATGAATAAGATATAAGGTAGAATATTTAAGCATTTGCACAGGCATCTGACTGATCTGAAGCAAATAGCAAGTTCACAAAATACAGATTGTATTGTATTCAAAAAAAAAACCTATGATGTACAAAGTTGCTATAAAATTTTGGAGTTAAGTTGGAAAACTACAGAAGAGAGTTAATGTTACGTCATTAAAAGCAGTAGAGTTAGGGTGATTGAGAGGAGAAAGAAAGAGTGGTTTTGCCTGATCCTTGTGAGTGAGGAGCAGTCAATGGCTATAGCAGGAGACTGAATTTTTTTTTTTTGATTTTGGGGGGATTACCACGAATGTGGGAAGGGGGAATTTGTGTGTAGTTTGTAGGATGAATGTTCAACCACTCATGTTTTTGCTTCTCTGTGTGAGCATGTTTACATTGCGAGGTAATCTCAAACTCCTTATTGATCATAGACCAAAGCGTTAATCTTAATTTAACTTCATGGAATTGCAGAGGTCTACAAAATTTAAAAAAAACTTAAACGTTATGAATAAAATAAAAGACATAGGTTCAAAAATTGTGTTTTTACAAGAAACTCATCTAATAGAGGAGGATGTAAAAAGAATTAAAAAAAGATGGCAGGGAAGTGTATTCACCTCATCATTTTCATCTCGAGCCAGGGGAGTTATGACTCTCATACACAAAACAGTCCCATTTCAAGTGAAAAATGTAATTGGAGACAAATTAGGAAGATACCTAATCATTCAAGGATCTTTGTTATTAGAAAATATAAATCTGGTGAACTTATATGGTCCCAATATAGATGATCAAAACTTCTTTGCTAATTTATTTCTTATTTTATCATCACTTACAGGGCAGCATATAATAGCAGGGGATTTTAATTGTACATTGAATCCCAGCATAGATTGATCAACAGGACTGGACTGTACGCACAATGGATGCAGGATGATCATTAATCATTTTATGAAAGAATTGAGATTGCTAGATATATGGAGAGAAATGAAACCGCAAGTTAAAGCCTACTCTTGTTATTCTAATACCTACAAGACATTCTCACGTATTGACTATTTTTTGATCTCCACAGAATTAAGGTCCAAGATTCAAAACTGTTTCTATGATAACATTGTGATCTCTGATCATGCACCCTGCTGTCTAATATATGTAGATAAGAAATTGACAAAGGAAGCAGGTAGGTGGCAATTTCAGCATAAATGGCTTCAGGACAAGGAATTTGTTAAGTACATAGAAAAACAGATAGATGAGTTCTTTGATATCAATACTACACAAACATCAGCATGTATAAAGTGAGAGGCTTTCAAAGCTTTTATTAGGGGGTGGCCTAGGGTCAGAGAAACGGAGATAGGCGCCGCCCCATACACCAACATGGTGTGAAGGGAATTAACTAACTAACTAACTAACTATACTATTAGTTATACAGGTTCAAAATCTAAGAAGACTCGAGAGGAGAGAGTCCAATTGGAACATAAAATAAAAATTCTCCAAGAAAAAGTGTATGCAGGAAGTGACCCAAAGTTAGAGAACGAATTACTGATTCTGAGAGCTGAATATGACAAAAAATCAGCGAACAGAGCTGCCTCAAATCTTCTAAGATTGAAGCAATCTTTTTATGAACAAGGTGAAAAATCAGGGAAATTATTGGCATGGCAGATTAAACAATTAGAATTTAAAACACCAATTACCAGTATTATAAGTAACGGACAGGCAGTTGTAGATCCTTTAGAAATTAACAGTGCCTTTAGAGATTATTATGAAAAACTATATGACACACAAAATGAAACTGACTTAACAAAACTAAATGGGTTTTTGGACGAATTATCTATACCTTGTATTCCAAATGAAAACAGGGAGATACTGGAGTCTAAAATTAGTCAAGAAGAAGTTGGGCTAGCCATTGATGATATGAAATCAGGAAAAAGTGCAGGACCAGATGGTCTTCCAGTTGACCTCTATAAAAAATTTAAGAATAAATTAATAAAACCATTTTTGGAAATGGTTTTAGAAGCATTTCAAAATAGTAATTTACCACTATACATGAATAATGCCTTAATTATACTGTTGCCAAAACCAGGTAAACCCTCTAATAAATGTGAAAATATGAGACCAATAAGCCTATTAAATGCTGACCTTAAGATAATCTGTAAAATTTTAGCAAGACGGCTACAAGAAATATTACCAAATATTATTAACCAAGATCAGAATGGCTTTAAAAAGCAGCAATATCTCAAAATCAATAAAAATCAATAGAGGATGTCGACAAGGCTGTCCACTTTCACCTTTACTGTTTACTATGGCAATTGAACCTTTAGCGTTGGCAGTACGTTTACATCCACAAATATATGGAATTAAAATAGGACTAAAAGAACATAAAATCTCCCTGCATGCTGATGACATAATTTTGTTCATGTCGAATCTTAAAAAATCAATTCCGACTTTGTTGAATTTAATAAAGAATTTGGGGGAAATATCAGGATATAAAATAAATAAAACTAAATCTTCAATATTAATGCTAAATGAGACCCAGAGAAATCACCCAGGTCCTGAGGTAAATCAATTCAAAGTTGTAAATCAGTTTAAATATTTAGGAATTCAAATTTTGCCTAAGCTAGAATTAGTCGCCAGTGCCAACTATGAAGCCTTAATGATAGACATTAATGATTTACTTCAGAGACGGATGTCACTACCAATGTCGATGATTGGAAGAATTAACATACTTAAAAGTAATATCTTACCCAAAATGCTTTATTAATTTCAATACATTCCTTTACCACCACCTTCAGATCTATTCTTAAGAATTAAAAAAAAGTTAGTGGAATTTATATGGAACAATAGGAAGGCTAGATTACGTCTGTCCTTACTATATTTACCATTTGATTGTGGAGGTCTGAAATGTCCAAACTTTATGTTGTATTACTGGTCAGCACAACTGAGGTCTATGACATATTATTTTTCATCAAATGATCTCCCTCACTGGACTGAAATGGAATCATACAATTTACCTTTACCTCTTCCCATATTCATATACTCAGACTAGGCAAAAAAATTACAGAAACAAGTTAAAAATCCATTTGTAAAGCATATGATCAAAATATGGTGTGAAACCAAAAAATATCTAAAAGAACCACACTTATTGTCACAATTTAGCCCAATATGGGGTAATCAATATTTTAAACCAGGGAAAGCGGATGCTGTATTTAAAGTATGGAATTTAAAAGGGATTCAAAAGATTCAAGACTTATATTTGTCAGGTTCAGATAACATAATGTCTTTTTAAGAACTGAGGATCAAATTTAATCTTAATAGAACACATTTTTTTAAATATCTTCAGCTTAGGAACTTTATTCGATCAAATCAAAATAATGCTCTCATCCGACCTACTTATTCATCCTTGGAAAAAATCTTGACGAAAGATAGTAAGAGAAAGGGTATTATTTCAGAGTTTTATAACTCATTGACATTATCCTCAAGTGAAAACTCACAGAAAAGACTGAATTATTGGAAAGAAGACCTGCAAACTGAAATTTCAGAGGAACAATGGGAATTGGCTTGTGCAGAAGCTCAAACCAAATCAATAAATGTACGTCTTAAATTGATACATTTTAAATGGTTAATGCAGATGTATGTTACACCAGTGGAGTTAAATAGATATAACAAAAACATACCAGATACGTGCACAAAATGTATGGAAAGTAAAGGAACCCTATTTTATTGTTTATGGGAATGTAGAAAAATTAGAATGTTTTGGGAAGAGGTGAGGGTAACAATTGAAAAAATAATCTCAAAACAAATCATATTGAATCCTAAACTGTTTTTGTTGGGTCTTTATCCAGAAAAGCATAACTTTAACAAGAGTGAGAGAGCATTCATAGACCTCAGTTTGCTTAACACCAAAAAATGTATTGCACTATTGTGGAAAAAGACTCATAGACCAGATGTGACTCAGTGGTTAAGACAGATGTTAACAAACCTTCCACTAGAAAGAATAACATACATACTGAAATCAAAAGAAATTGTGTTTGAGAATATATGGAGACCTTTCATTGATTATGTAAAGAATTTAAACATAACTTTTGAAGAAGGTGAATGATGTGTGTGGACCTTGTAAATTCCAAATTGGTGAATGTATAGTATGTATACTTACGTAATGGATTGCCTAGACTAAATAGAGGAGCATTGTTGAAGACCTCCTCATGGATCGTCACCTTATCGTGGTGGGGGGGTTTGCGTGCCCCAGTGATCCTAGGAGCTATGTTGTCCGGGGCAATTTGCCTCTGATAGGGTCTCCCAAGACAAACTGGTCCTGGGTGAAGGGCCAGACTAAGAACGATCCAACAGACTCTCATGATAAATTGTATATCAAGGATTCAGTGTACCCCGCCCGGTATGGGGTTACCGGGGCCCCACCCTGGAGCCAGGCCTGGGGGAGGGGCTCGAAGGCTAGCGTCTGGTGGCCGGGTTTCCACCCATGGGACCCGGCCGGGCTCAGCCCGAAGGAGTTACATGGGTCCGCCCTCCAGTGGGTCCACCACCTGCAGGAGGGATCATGGGGGTCCGGTGCTATGTGGATTAGGTGGCGGTCAAAGGCAGAGACCTTGGCGGACTGATCCCAAGCTTTCTAAACTGGCTTTTGGTACGTGGAATGTCACCTCTCTGGTGGGGAAGGAGCCTGAGCTGGTGTACGAGGTTGAGCGATACCGGCTAGATATAGTCGGCCTCACCTCAACACACAGCTCCGGTTCCGGAACCAGTCTCCTGGAGAGGGGCTGGAGCTTGGCCTTTTCTGGAGTTGCCCTGGGCGAGAGGCGACGAGCAGGGGTGGGTATTCTTGTATCGCCCCACCTTGCTGCCTCTATATTGGAGGTTTCCCCGGTGGACGAAAGGGTTGCTTCCCTGCGCCTTCGGGTTGGGAAACGGGTCCTGACCATCATTTGTGCCTATGCACCAAATGATGTTTCAGAGTACCCACCCTTTTTGGAGTCTGTGACTGGGGTGCTGGAGGGTACTCCTCCTGGAGACTCCATTGTCCTACTGGGGGACTTCAATGCGCACGTGGGCAACGGCAGTGAAACCTGGAGGGGGGTGATTGGAAGGAATGGCCTGCCCGATCTGAACCCGAGTGGTGTTCAGTTATTGGACTTCTGTGCTAACCACAGTCTGTCCATAACGAACACCATGTTCAAGCATAAGGGTGTCCATATGTGCACCTGGCACCAGGACACCCTAGGTCACAGGTCGATGATCGATTTTGTTATCGTATCATCAGACCTGCGACCGTATGTCTTGGACACCCAAGTAAAGAGAGGTGCAGAGCTGTCAACTGATCACCACCTGGTGGTGAGTTGGATCCGATGGCAGGGGAGGAAGCCATTCAGACCTGGTAGACCCAAACGTATAGTGAGGGTGTGCTGGGAGCGTCTGGCTGAGGCCCCTGTCCGGGAGGTCTTCAACTCCCACCTCCGGAAGAACTTCATCCACATTCCGAGGGAGTCTGGAGACATGGAGTCTGAATGGGCCTTGTTCTCCACCTCTGTTGTTGAAGCGGCGGCCCAGAGCTGCGGCCGCAAGGTGGTCGGTGTATCTCGTGGTGGCAACCCCCGAACCAAGTGGTGGACACCAGTGGTGAGGGGGGCCATTAAGCTGAAGAAGGAGTCCTATCAAGCTTGGTTGGCTTGTGGGACTCCCAAAGCAGCTGAGGTGTACCGGCAGGCCAAGCGGAGTGCAGCTCGGGTGGTTGCTGAAGCAAAAACGCGGGTATGGGAGGAGTTCGGTGAGGCCATGGAACAAGACTTTCGGTCAGCTTCAAAGAGATTCTGGCAAACTGTTCGGCGGCTCAGGAGGGGAAAGCAGCTCCCCGTCCACACTGTGTATGGTGCGGATGGGACACTGTTGACTTCGACTGGGGATATCGTCGGGCGGTGGAAGGAATACTTCGAGGATCTCCTCAATCCCACTGATACGCCTTCCACAGAGGAAGCAGGGTTTGGGGACGAGGGGGATGACTCGCCTATCACAGGGGCTGAGGTCGCCAAGGTGGTTAAAAATCTCCTTGGTGGCCGGGCCCCGGGGGTGGACGAGATTCGCCCTGAGTACCTCAAGGCCCTGGATGTTGTTGGGTTGTCATGGTTGACACGCCTCTGCAACATTGCGTGGAGGTTGGGGGCAGTGCCTTTGGCATGGCAAACCGGGGTGGTGGTTCCTCTCTTCAAAAAAGGGGACCGGAGGGTGTGCTCCAACTTTAGAGGGATCACACTCCTCAGCCTCCCTGGGAAGGTCTATGCCAAGGTACTGGAGAGGAGAGTCCGGCCGTTGGTCGAACCTCGGTTTCAGGAGGAGCAATGTGGTTTTCGTCCTGGCCGTGGCACATCGGACCAGCTCTTTACCCTCTCGAGAATTCTTGAGGGTTCGTGGGAGTTTGCCCAACCAGTTTACATGTGTTTTGTGGACTTGGAGAAGGCATTTGACCGCGTCCCTCGTGGATTTTTGTGGGGGGTGCTTCGGGAGTATGGGGTATCGGGCTTGTTGTTACGAGCTATTCGGTCTCTGTACGACTGTTGTGAGAGTTTGGTTCGTATTGCCAACACTCGGTCGGAGTCATTCCCAGTGAGAGTTGGACTCCGCCAGGGCTGCCCTTTGTCACCGATCCTGTTCATAATTTTTATGGACAGGATTTCTAGGCGCAGCCAGGGAATGGAGGGTGTCATGCTTGGTGACCACAGGATCTCATCTCTGTTGTTTGCAGATGATGTTGTCCTGTTGGCTTCATCCAGCAATGACCTACAGCTCTTGCTGGGACGGTTTGCCGCTGAGTGTGAAGCGGCTGGGATGAGAATCAGCACCTCCAAGTCCGAGTCCATGGTCCTCAGCCGGAAAAAGGTGGATTGTCCTCTCCGGGTTGGGGACAGGCTCCTGCCCCAAGTGGAGAAGTTTAAGTATCTTGGGGTCTTGTTCACGAGTGAGGGGAAAATGGAGCGAGAGATCGACAGACGGATTGGAGCAGCATCTGCAGTGATGCGGACGTTGTACCGGTCTGTTGTGGTGAAGAGGGAGCTTAGTTCTAAGACAAAGCTGTCGATTTACCAGTCAATCTACGTTCCTACTCTCACCTATGGTCACGAGCTTTGGGTAATGACCGAAAGAACGAGATCGCGGATACAAGCTGCTGAAATGAGCTTTCTCCGTAGGATTGCTGGACTCACCCTCAGAGATAGGGTGAGGAGCTCAGTCATCCGGGAGAGGCTCAGAGTAGAACCGCTGCTCCTCCACATTGAAAGGAGTCAGTTGAGGTGGTATGGGCATCTGATTAGGATGCCTCCTGGACGCCTCCCACTTGAGGTGTTTCAGGTACGTCCCACTGGGAGGAGACCCCGGGGCAGACCCAGGACTCGGTGGAGAGACTATGTCTCCCAGCTGGTCTGGGAACGCCTTGGTATCCCCTCTGAAGAGCTGGAGCAGGTGGCTGGGGAGAGGGAAGTCTGGGCTTCTCTGCTTGAACTGCTTCCTCCGCGACCCGGACCTCCGGAAAAGCGGTAGAAGATGGATGGATGGATGTTGAAGACCTGCCTTTGTTAGTGGTTGTTGGTGTTTTTAGTATTTTTTTTATTATTATTTTAGTGTTAGTGTTTGATTGTTTGTGTTTTGTTTGTAAAAAGGTTCAATAAAAATATTGCGGAAAAAAAAACAGTGGTGTCCTCCTTGGTTGTCTCCCATGAAGTCCACTTTGGCTCAAACAACGACGGATGGTGCGATCTGACACTGATGTACCTTGACCTTGGAGTTCACCATGAATCTGTTTAGAGGTTGTTCTGGGCTCTTTTGTTACCATTCATATTATCCTTCTCCTCCTGTGGCCACGTCCGGAGAGGTTGGCTTAAGTCCTGTGGATCTTAAATTTCTGAATAATATGTGCAACTGTAGTCACAGGAACATCATGCTGCTTGGAGATGGTCTTATAGCCTTTACCTTTAACATGCTTGTCTATAATTTTCTTTCTAATCTCCTGAGACAACTCTCTCCTTTGCTTTCTCTGGTCCATGTTTAGTGTGGTACACACCATGTCACCAAACAGCACAGTGACTATTTGTCACCCTAGGCCGACTGACTGATTACAAGTTTGTAGACACCTGTGATGTTAATTAGAGGACACATCTTGGTTGAACATGTCCCTATGGTCACATTATTTTCAATCTTTTCTAGGGGTACCATCATTTTTGTCCAGGCCTGTTTCATGAGTTTGTTTTTTAAAGTAATTCTGTTGAATCACAATTCAAAAGCATTGTCTGATTTTCATTGGTTAATTTTCATAGAATTTTTATTTATTACCACTTTTGTCAGATTCAAGTTATTTCTGCGACCATTGTGGGTTTTTCTTTCATTAACAGAGGGGTACCAACAATTTTCTCCACGTCTGTATATATCTTGATGCCCCATTTTCTGCTGTCAACCCTTCGGATTACAGCTGTTTAATCCTGGTTACATCAGTCCACCAAATATTGTTCTCTGTGTTGAAGATGGCTTTCACCGGCATCCAGGTGTGAGACAGGCTGTTAACACTTGGGCCACGCACACGTTTCTGTATTCCCAACACAAAAGAGGCCAGGAGAATGTGCATAAAACAGCAGCACTGCTTAAGTCATTTCCAAATTCAGTTGTCAAGCACAAACAATTGGATGATATTTAAACTCTGTAAGCTTCACATCCCTGGCAAACTCTTTGTAATGCTGTTTTAAAGTGGGGTAGGAAGATGAGTGCATGAAGGATGGAGAGGAAATGAGACAGATGGAAAAAGAAAAAATGTACAAAGATGTGAGTGCTCTACACTGATGTGATGGTCAGCAGAGATCAAAGTTCTGGGAAGTGCTGCTCACTGCCTGAGGCTTTTAGTGTGAAAACAGATGGACACGAACAAAAGGAGGGCAATACACAGAGTATAGACAGAAGACTGCCTCTCAATAGGAAGACACAATGCCAAAAAGGGTGCAGTAAAATTTAAGAAGATCACAGAGCAAGCTGTAGTTTCTGAATGATAGTCTGTTAAAACACCAATGGTGAAAGCAAACTATAAAGTTTAAGTAAAAATAATATGAGAGGTTGAGACGTTGCGTGTTGGTTGACCTTAGTCTAGTCCTCTCATCTGGTAGTCCTCCTCTGTCACATCACAGAGTCTTTGGGGATTTCTGAGTGTCCATCTTCTGGTCTTTACTATTTTAAATATGTCTGCGTCCTTTAAAATGTCCTCTAGTTTCTATAAAGGCCAACTTAGGTATTTAGTATTACTTTGAGTTTTGATATATTATGTTTTGAAATATTGAAGAGTCCTAATGATGCTCTTTTTCCCAAATGATAACAACTCCCAGAGGTGTGAATGAAATGTTTGTGCCATGCTTTGGTCAGAACTACTGCGAGGTTTAATTATTGCAGTATCATTTTACACAAAAAGGCTGTTTATAAAGCATTTATCCGGAGACCGAAGAAATCCCGGGGATTTCTCCGGTTTCCTCCCACATCCCAAAAACATGCAGGTTAGGTTAATTGGAGACTCTAAAGTGGCCCTTTGTGTGAATGTGTGTGTGTGAATAGTTAAAAGGGATGGCGCTGTATTGTGGCTGCTTCATCCATCTAGGTGGTGGATGACCCTTAATTTCTGTAAAGCGTCTTTGAGTGTCTATGATAAAGCGCTATATAAATCTGATGCATTGATTGATTGATTGATTTAGCTTTAAATGCTAATGAGCCACTTTTCCCATCCTCCCTTTTTTGTCATTTCTCTGAGATCTCTGTTTTCATGGTGACGGCTAATGTTAGTCTTTAGCTTCAGCTGTTAGACTAAGTAACATACTAACAAATACTGGCTGAATGTGAGACTTATAAAACCCAAATAAAGCATCATCACAGACAGATGATCTGGCTGCGAAAAATGAGATTTAGCAGGGATGGATAGAAGATACTGTATAGAAAATAGACAAAAATAGATGTCGAGCCATAGTTAAGCTAAAGGCTAGCAGACTCCTCTCTCAGTATGTACCATTCAGGTCGGCCTCAAAGTCAGTTTTAAATCCTGGCCATAGCCAACGTTAACAGCCAAATCTATCTGGCTACCACGGTCAAAATCTAACAAAATGAGGCAAAATGGTGATATATGACTTGAAAATTTAATATGTGAACTGTGTCAGTTAAGACTTAATTTATAAAGCATTTTGTACTCCACTATATACTGCCCACTTATAGCGTTTATACAATAAAGGCAGTATGAAGAGATTTACTGTTGCATACAATGATAGTATGAGACTACTGTTGAAAGCCCCAAGAAGTTGCAGGGCAAGCCAAATGTTTATTAATATTCATGTACCAACTTGTTCTGCTGTTTTACGGAAACTTGCATATAGATTTATGTGCAGGGCATTGAACTCTGGTAATTACATCACATTATTTCTTACTAGTTCTCAATGAAACTCTGTTAGATACGAATACAGAATGTGGAAGCACTGGCAAATTTGTCTGTACAATACATGAATTTTTGTTTGTGAATGTTTATCATTCTTTTATCATTTTTATATTTGCATTTTATATTTTATTTTACTTTCCCTTCTCTATGGACTTATTTTTCTTGTGTTCTTAATAAAGTTTTCAATGAATGAATATATTTGACTGTAGATTAATGAACAAGCTGGTCTATTACAGTGACTACAATTTACAAAAAAGAACCATGGTTGCAATGACTCATATCACTAAGCTAGCCATGCTAATACCAACAATCTGGTACCCAGACTTCCGGTTATGGCTGCCACGTGAGAAGGACACGTCTCACTCTGCTCTGCTCCTGGAGAAAAAAAATCGGCAAATAACTCTCTCATTTGGGACAGAACGTATCCCAGCGTTTGGGCGAGGATATGTCGGTGAAGCCTAAGGCTGGAAAACCAGGTAGAGGAAAAAGCGAGCCGCCGAAACAGTCCAAATTAACGGACTTTCAGGTCTGTGACGCAGCAGATAAAGCTCCATATATGGCGGAGGAAGCTAGCAGCGGTGCGGTATCTGCGGGAAACGGCACAGGTGCTAGCTGCCATAAGTTCAATGAGAGCAGACTTTTCCTCTAAATTTGATGGGATTATGGCAGCGTTGGAAGGAATGAGAAAGGAATTGGGTGACTGTGTAGAACGAATGGCGCAGGTGGAGCTTCGTGTCTCTAGTGCTGAAGATGACGTCACTTGTCTTCAATTAAAGATGCGCACTTTGGAAAAAAAAATAAATGTCTGGAAGATAATGTCCTGGATTTGGAGTCCCGGTCGAGACAGAACAACTTGAGGCTGGTGGGTCTACCGGAGGAATCCGAAGGTCAGGACTCATGTTCCTTTCTGGAAAAGTGGATTCCGGAGGCGCTGGGCAGCGCGGAGCTGCAATCAGCAGTGGTTCTGGAAAGCGCACATCGTATTGGCCCACGGAGAGATAAGGGACCACCGAGGACCCTAATTATGAAGTTCCTCAGCAACAGAGACAGGATGAAGATCTTCAACGCTGCACGAGCTAAAGGAGAGATTAAACACCAGGACCAGCAGGTGCGGTTCTACCCAGATTTGGCCACAGGAATCCAACAATTGAGGAAGCAGTTTGATCCCGTACGTAAAGAGCTGCGCAACCTTGGGATTCGTCATGGTGTAATTTATCCTGCGAGACTGTTGACCACGTATGGGGGCAGAACCCACATCTTCAAGACCCCAGAGGAGGCGCAGGAGTTCATCAAGAAGATCCAAGAAGAGACTGGTGGGAGCTAAGCATGAACAAAATATAAGGTAGAATATTTAAGCATTTGCACAGGCATCTGACTGACTTGAAGCAAATAGCAAGTTTACAAAATATAGATTGTATTATATATTAAAACAAAAACAAAAACAAAAAAAACTATGATGTACAAAGTTGCTAAAAATTTTGGAGTTAAGTTGGAAAACTACAGAGGAGAATTAATGTTACGTCATTAAAAGCAGTAGAGTTAGGGTGATTGGGAGGATGAAGAAGGAGTGGCTTTGGCTGTTCCTCGTGGGTGTGGAACGGTCGATGGCTATATCGGGAGACGGAATTTTTCTTTTGATTTTGGGGGGATCGCCACAAATGTGGGAAGGGGGAATTTGTTTGTGTGTAGTTTGTAGGATGAATGTTCAACCACTCATTTTTTTGCTTCTCTATATAAGCATGTTTACACTGCAAGGCAATCCCAAACTCCCTATTGATCATAAACCAAAGCGTTAATCTTAATTTAACTTCATGGAATTGCAGAGGTCTACAAAATTTAAAAAAACTTAAACAAGTTATGAATAAAATAAAAGACATGGGTTCAAAAATTGTGTTTTTACAAGAAACTCATCTAATAGAGGAGGATGTAAAAAGAATTAGGAGCAGATGGCAAGGAAGTGTTTTCACCTCATCATTTTCATCCCGAGCCAGGGGAGTTATGACTCTCATACATAAATCAGTCCCATTTCAAGTGAAAAATGTAATTGGAGACAAATTTGGAAGATATGTAATCATTCAAGGATCTTTGCTATGAGAAAATATAAATTTGGTGAACTTATATGGTCCCAATATAGATGATCAAAAGTTCTTTGCTAATTTATTTCTTATTTTATCATCACTTACAGGGCAACATATAATAGCAGGGGATTTTAATTGTACATTGAATCCCGGTATAGATAGATCAACAGGACTGGACTGTACGCACAATGGATGTAGGATGACCATTAATCATTTTATGAAAGAATTGAGATTGCTAGATATATGGAGAGAAATGAAACCACAAGTTAAAGCCTACTCTTGTTATTCCAGTACCTACAAGACATTCTCACGTATTGATTATTTTTTGATCTCCAAAGATTTAAGGTCCAAGATTCAAAACTGCTTTTATGATAACATCGTGATCTCTGATCCTGCACCCTGCTGTCTAATATATGTAGATAAGAAATTGACAAAGGAATCAGGTAGATGGCAATTTCAGCATAAATGGCTTCAGGATGAGGAATTTGTCAAGTACATAGAAAAACAGATAGATGAGTTCTTTGATATCAATACTACACAAACATCAGCATGTGTAAAGTGGGAGGCTTTCAAAGCTTTTATTAGGGGACATATTATTAGTTATACAGGTTCAAAATCTAAGAAGACTCGAGAGGAGAGAGCCCAATTGGAACATAAAATAAAAAGTCTTCAAGAAAAAGTGTATGCAGGAAGTGATCCAAGGTTGGAGAACGAATTACTGATTTTGAGAGCTGAATATGACAAAAAATCAGCGAATAGAGCTGCCTCGAGTCTTCTAAGATTGAAACAATCTTTTTATGAACAAGGTGAAAAATCAGGAAAATTATTGGCATGGCAGATTAAACAATTAGAATTTAAAACACCAATTACCAGTATTATAAGTAACGGACAGGTAGTTATAGATCCTTTAGAAATTAATAGAGCCTTTAGAGATTACTATGAAAAATTATATGATACCAAAAATGAATCTGATTTAACAAAACTAAATGGGTTTTTGAACGAACTATCTATACCGTGTATTCCAAATGAAAACAGGGAGATATTGGAGTCTAAAATTAGTCAAGAAGAAGTTGGGCTAGCCATTGATAATATGAAATCAGGAAAAAGTGCAGGACCAGATGGTCTTCCAGTTGACCTCTATAAAAAATTTAAGAATAAATTAATAAAACCTTTTTTGGAAATGGTTTTAGAAGCATTTCAAAATAGTAATTTACCATCATACATGAATAATGCCTTAATTATACTGTTGCCAAAACCAGGTAAACCCTCTAATAAATGTGAAAATATGAGACCAATAAGCCTATTAAATGCCGACCTTAAGATAATCTGTGAAATTTTAGCAAGACGAATACAAGAAATTTTACCAAATATTATTAATCGAGATCAGAATGGCTTTATAAAGGGAAGACAAGGCTTCCATAATGTAAGAAGACTATTTAATATTATTTATTCTAATAAAGAAGCACCGGATACAGCCCTCCTATCACTGGACGCCAAAAAGGCCTTTGATAGAGTCGAATGGCCCTTTCTTTTTGAAGTCTTACAAAGGTTTGGACTTGGAAATAATTTCATAAAATGGGTTCAGATAATATACAATAATGCTACAGCAGAAATCCTAACAAATAATAATATTTCAAAATCAATAAAAATCAATAGAGGATGTCGACAAGGCTGTCCACTTTCACCTTTACTGTTTACTATGGCAATTGAACCTTTAGCGATGGCGATACGTTTACATTCACAAATATATGGAATTAAAGTTGGACCAACAGAACATAAAATCTCCCTGTACGCCGATGACATAATTTTGTTTAGGTCAAATCTTAAAAAATCAATTCCGACCTTGTTGAATTTAATAAAGAATTTTGGGGAAATATCAGGATATAAAATAAATAAAACTAAATCTTCAATATTAATGCTAAATGAGACCCAGAGAAATTACCCAGCTCCTGAGGTAAATCAATTCAACGTTGTAAAACAGTTTAAATATTTAGGAATCCAAATTGTGCCTAAGCTAGAATCAGTCGCCAGTGTCAACTATGAAGCCTTAATGACAGATATCAATGAGTTAATTCAGAGATGGATGTCACTACCAATGTCGATGATCGGGAGAATCAATATACTTAAAAGTAATATTTTACCTAAAATACTTTATTTATTTCAATATATTCCCTTACCACCACCTTTAGATTTATTCTCAAGAATTAAAAAAAAGTTAGTGGAATTTATATGGAACAACAGGAGGGCTAGATTACGTCTGTCTTTATTATATTTACCATTTGATCGTGGAGATCTGAAATGTCCAAATTTTATGTTGTATTATTGGTCGGCACAACTGAGGTCTATGACATATTATTTTTCATCAAATGATCTCCCTCACTGGACTGAAATGGAATCATACAATTTACCTTTACCTCTTCCCATATTCATATACTCAGATTCGGCAAAAAAATTACAAAAACAAGTTAAAAATCCATTTGTAAAGCATATGATCAAAATATGGTGTGAAACTAAAAACTATTTAAAAGAACCACACTTATTGTCACAATTTAGCCCAATATCGGATAATCAATATTTTAAACCAGGGAGAGCGGATGCTGTATTTAAAGTATGGAATTTAAAAGGGATTCAAAAGATTCAAGATTTATATTTGCCATGTGCAGATAACATAATGTCTTTTGAAGAGCTGAGGATCAAATTTAATCTTAATAGAACACATTTTTTTAAATATCTTCAACTTAGAAACTTTATTCGATCAAATCAAAATAAAGCTCTCACTCGACCTATTTATTCATCCTTGGAAAAAATGTTGATGAAAGATAGTAAAAGAAAGGGTATTATTTCAGAGTTTTATAACTCATTGACACTATCCTCAAGTGAAAACTCACAGAAAAGATTAAACTACTGGAAAGAAGATCTGCAAACTGAAATTTCAGAGGAACAATGGGAATTGGTTTGTACAGAAGCTCAAACCAAATCAATAAATGTACGTCTTAAATTGATACATTTTAAATGGTTAATGCGGATGTATGTTACACCGGAGGAGTTAAATAGATATAACAAAAACATACCAGATACGTGCACAAAATGCATGGAAAGTAAAGGAACCCTATTTCATTGTGTATGGGAATGTAGAATAATTAGAATGTTTTGGGAAGAGGTGAGGGTAACAATTGAAAAAATAATCTCAAAACAAATCATATTGAATCCTAAACTGTTTTTGTTGGGTCTGTACCCAGAAAAGCATAACTTTAATAAAAGTGAAAGAACATTCATAGACCTCAGTTTGCTTAATGCCAAAAAATGTATTGCACTACTGTGGAAAAAGACTCATAGACCAGATGTGACTCAGTGGTTAAGACAGATGTTAACAAACCTTCCATTAGAAAGAATAACATACATACTGAAATCAAAGGAAATTGTGTTTGAGAATATATGGAGACCTTTTATTGATTATGTAAAAAATTTAAACATAACTCTTGAAGAAGAAGGTGAATGATGTGTGTGGACCTTGTAAATTCCAAACTAGTGAACATGATATGTATACTTATGTAATGGATTGTCTAGACTAAACAGAGGAGCATTGTTGAAGACTTGATTTTGTTGGTGGTTGTGGGTGTTTTTAGTGCATTTTTTTTTGTAGTACTTTAGTGTTAGTGTTTGATTGTTTGTGTCATGTTTGTTAAAAAAAAAGGTTCAATAAAGATATTGTGGGGAAAAAAACAATCTGGTACCCATGTCATGTTGGGGAAAAAGAAAATAGGCCAGAATGATGTGAGATATTATTAGCTGTGGATTGATGAAGAAACTGGGACTACTGATGTGTGGTTGGGCGACTACAAAGCAGAGCTAAAAAAAAAAAAAAGGTTGGGCCAATGGCTGCACTGTAGCTATGTGAGCTCCAAGGAGAGGGTGCACCAGACTATCCAGGAGGCCAGTCTGCATCAGGTCCCTTCAGTAATGACGTGATAACCTCACAGAAGAGAAGAGCCGGTTCAAATGAGACGTTTAAGGCAGAGTTGTAGTTCTAGTTTCTGTGGGAAGGGAGAAGTCCTCTGCAGGAGGACTTTGGCCTGTTTGACTTTGCAGATCGTATAATGTCACAAAAATTCTACATAATGCACTAAAATAAACTGGAAACCTCAAAAAATGGAACAGGGACTCGTAACATTTTGATATTTTGCAATAATATCATATATTGTTACATTTGTATATATTTAGTAAATCAACACGAGATAAATATTTTCTTCTGTCTTTTTTCTTTTAAAATACATCCTTGATAATCATTCCAGCCTTGGTTCATGGTTGGTGCGGTAGGACTGTGTGTCGTCTCTGCAGGATCCATATCAGCTCATCAAAAGTGACCTTTAAGTGAAGCTGGAGCCTATGGGAACTTCCAACGTATGTTTGAACTGCTGAAGTTGTTGGAACACGAATCTGTTCTGGCTCACTGTTGGAAGCATTAGGGCTGGGCAATGTGACCTTAAATCAGCATTATGGTTAAATGACCCCTTCATGTGTTTTTGTCTTTTTCTGAGGTTATTTTTTCAATCCCTTCTTCTTACTGACAAGGCATGTAATTAAGCAATATTACACAAGAGTGTTGTCTCATAACACTGTGGTGCAGTAGTAAATGAGCATAACATAATAAAGAAGAAGACTATTGTCATTTCACACTTTCATCTCCCTGCCATTACAGCACAATATATGCATTTTAATGTATTTGGATGGCAATCTAGGCTTTTGCCTTGGAAATGATTATTTTCACTACTCTACCAGATGGCACCATTTTGACCATATTTAGGATACAGAGGGAAAAAAACATACCATTTCCACAAAATGGCACTGTCACAACCGCTCTCGCTGCTAACCACTGACACATCAAGTTGTAATAATTCCTCTCAAAAAATTATTTTGCATAAAGTATATTGAAAATAGTTATTACCTCCGCCAAGGAGGTAATGTTTTCATCCGTGTTCGTTTGTTAGCAGGATTACGCAAAAACAACTGCATGGATTTGGATGAAATTTTCACCAAAGGTGTCCCTTGTCCCAACGATGAACCATTAGATTTTGGTGATGACCTGAGAGTGCATACCTCCACCAAGGGCCTTGTTTGTATTTGTGCAGCAGGATTTCACAAAAACTACAGGATGGATTTGGATTAAATTTTCACCAGAGGTGGTCCTTGGGCTAGAGAGGAACCCAATACATTTTGGTGATGATCTGAGAACACATACCTCCACCAAGGCTCTTATCTTCTCACAGTGTGCTCGCAACAATACTCCAAAACTACAGGAAAGACTTCGATGTAATTTTCACCAGAAGTGGCTCTTGGCCTACACACATTACACATATTACATTTCAGAGGCGATCCATGAGGGACGGAAGGAACCTTGGCGGAGGTATGTGCTCTCCGAGTGCTTATCTAGTTTATTTTTTTATAGTTTTTTAATCTAAAAATATGGTGTCATCATGACAAAAACCTGGCCTTTAAAGGTAAATCTTTTCATATCAATAATTAGGTCAGATGTAGTTGAAAATAATTAGCTCAATGAAAGTAGAATATGAATACATATTTTTTTTATATCCATCTTAAGAAAAGCACTTTTTTGCGCTTAGCAATCCAAGTGTGACTAATATTTGAATGAATTTAAGGCTTTTTAAGGAGTCTTTAAACTTTATTAGGATTTTTTTAAATAGTGTATACAAATAAATATTATTCAGACTTTTATGTGCATATGAGTTCATGTAATGGCCTCTAAAGCTGTGTTTGTGTTATAGCAGTAGAAGACATTCTGTTGTCTGAGCAGCCTCACAGAAAAACGATCAGGTGTGCTAAAGGAGAGAGGAGGTCACAGTGAAAAACTTACAGAGGGAGGAAGAATGAAGGCTGGACAGATGTGGGCAGAGATCAAATAATACAGTAATTAATCAAAAGGTCAGAAAAAAATGATCATCATCCTAATTACAGTCACATCTTTGTGTTTGATTGATTGATCCTCCCTGCTATCCAACACGACTCCAACCTTTGAGGAGGTGTTTTTTTGTTTTAGCGTAGGTTCATTTAGAAGTCGAGCTGCCGATTAAAGCTGCGTAATTAACCTCTTGGCAATGAGAATGACTCAAATGTCATGAAATGGGGAAAAAAGATGGAGGAAATGAGTGGGTCCTTTAATTTAAAATGCAAAGTGCTCTGAGGTGACTTCTGCTGCAGCCGTGTGAGCTGGAAATAAACTTATTGACAGAAGACGCCTTTATTTTTCTCAAATCCATCCATCCACAGTCACAAGGTGGACAGACTCCATCCCATCTGTCTTTGGGGCAGAGGCCCAGTCGTTCTACATCACTTGCAGGTGTGCAGGGCATCTGTGAAAATGCACTTGAGTAAATTTAACTGCTATTTTACTGCAGATTTTAAAATAACATCATTAATAAAACTGCCTCTGCATCGCTCCCACTAAAGAGCAGCTGTAGCCGAGTGTGCAAATGCCTCCACGAGCAGGAGTAAAATAAATATCACAAGACAATCTGTAACATGGAGCACAGAGACGGCGAGCGAGGTCAGCATTAATGTGTCCCGCTGGCTGCATATATGCACGCCCAGATCAAAAATCAGAGTTCGGGCAGCAGATCGCTTAAGGGTAGGAGGGCGCATGGGGGGATGCGGGCAAAACTGTTGGTGGAGGTGCTTGGGGAGCCAGCTGATCATGGCGAGAGAACTGAGCCTGGTCTCACATGAGCTGACGGATGCCAAAAATAAAGATGGCGGGGGCTTCGGAGGGAGAGGACCAAACTTTACCAAACTGAATATATTTGGGAAATGATGTACTAATTAAACAGGACAGTGATCAAAAGATGCAATTTCATTTTTATCAGTTGGAAACTGATTTGTTCTAAATTACATGAACAAAAAAAAAATGCTTTACAGTAAATATTCTATAGGAGCCATCAGGGACATTTCCAGCTTTTGGGGGCCCTATGAAAGATTGTGCTTGGAGGTACATATTTTTGGAATGGGAAAGAGTTCAAACCCATTAAAATCAAAACAATAAAATGTTTTTCCCTCCCAACAAAAACAGTAAAAAAAAAAAAAAGTTCGGGTCATTGTCTACACGAAGAGAAAATAAACAATTACAGTGTGGAGGTAACAGAACAGGCGAGATGCAACGAGCTGGAAGGGTGAAAGGTTTCATTTCCCTCAACATAATAAAACACGCTTCGTAGCTCGGTGAGCTACTGCGTTGCTGAGGCATGTGTAACAAGCTCTTTTATATACATTATACAGACAGAGAGAATCCATGGCACATTAGCACAGTGATTGTCATTTAATACCCATCATTAGCATGACATCAGCTGGCGCACGGATGTCCTCTCCGTCCTCTGGGGACGCATACATAACAGTCCAATCTCATTGCCCCCCGGGGCTCTCTGTCCGTATGTAAATTGTCCTCCCCTTCCTCCAGCCCTGATGAGTGTGAGATAATGTCCATCCGCAGTGTGCTGGGTCACCACACAGGCTCCCCCCAGAACACTCAGAAGGGGCTGTGACCCCCCCGGTCATTTGGGCTCCAGTTCCGGTAGAACTGTCCTGCTGTAGAAGAGTGTCGGAGGGCATGTCAGTCCGTGGGGGGGGCGGGGGAGGGGTGGAAGAGACAGTGTGCTCGGCTCCGAGTTTCAGCATGTTGAACGGCCGTGGATCGTGGGCGCAAGGGGTCGGTGCGCGTCGTGCGTAATGGAACAAACCGGCGATCGGCCGGCATTAGGGAGTGAGGTGCAGGAAGAATGATGCGGCGGAGGAGGGGGAGGTGGATGGGAATAAGCGAGTGCCGGCCTGGGACGTCAAAAGCGTCTGGGCCGTGCAAAAATTGCATGTGGATCCGCCATGGTGAGGGACTTTCCCGGTAAACCTGGCGGGATCTGGAGCGGCTGTGAAAAAAAATTTAGTCTCTGACTCCTCGTGCGGGCGCAGTCCTGCAAGGATGAGGGGAAGGCGAATGGCCAAATTCCCCGAGGATGCGTAGTGGCTGTGAAAAAACTAAAGTTGTGTGAGGGACTTGGCAGTTTTGCTTTAGGTGCGGAAGCAGCCCTAAAGGCATCGGGGAAAGCAATCGGCTAAATTCCCGTTGTGCGCAGTGGCTGAGGGACAAACACATGTCCTGCGTGCGAGGCTGCACATCTGCTTTAGGAGCAGCAGCAGCCCTAAAGGTTCCCAGGATGGCGATCGGCCGTGTTCCCGGGGCATGTGCAGCTGCGGGGGCTGGTGTGTGAGTCTGTGGAGCCGGTTTGTCCCTGGTGCATGGCGCGCGCAGCAGCCACATAGCTGGAAGTTGCGCTGTCCTTGTAATCCTGCGGTGTGTGCACGGGGATTCTGTGCGCTGAAAGTCCGCTGTAGGGAGGTGAGTCAGGGTCGGGAAGCTTGATGGAAATCAACGCAGACGGCGCCGATGATCTTCCCCGTTCAGGCTGTTTCCTTCAGTTCGCTCGTGTCACTGTTCATGGTGCGTGTCGGTCCCAGCGCTGCCCGCTCCGGAGAGCGCGCTCCGGTGTGGATGAAGAGGATGCAGGTGTTCTCTGGTACTCTGGAATCCACAGCACGGTGAAAGGGAGCAGACGGCCATCCCACGTCAGGTCACCATGTGGTGTGCGGCGTAAGGGAGAGACAGTTCATCTCCGTCAGGTCACCAATGTGGAGAAAATGGCATAGTCGAGAGACGCACCATGCACGTCCAGGGTCATCAATGTGGAGGTAATAGAACAGGTGAGATGCAACGAGCTGGAAGGGTGCAAGGTTTTATTCCTCCAACATACTGAAACACGCTTTGTAGCTCGGTGAGCTACTGCGTTGCTGAGGCATGTATAACAAGCTCTTTTATACAGTTATACAGACAGAGAGAATGCATGGCACATTAGCATAGTGACTGTCATTTAATACCCATCATTAGCATGACATCAGCTGGCGCACGGATGTCCTATCCGTCCTCTGGGGACGCATACATACAGTAACAGTCCCGTCTCATTGCCCTCCGGGGCTCTCTGTCCGTATGTCAATTGTCCTCCCCTTCCTCCAGCCCTGATGAGTGTAAGATAATGTCCGTCTGCAACATGCTGGGTCACCACAACAGCACCAAAAAACATTAAAAGCATCTATATGAACGTTGCAAATTTACAAGAAAAAGTAACAAATGTACAAAAAAAGCTGCACATTTATGAGAAAATTGCAAATTTATAAGCAAAAGCTCCATCCATTTATCTATCCATCCATCTTCCACCGCTTATCCAAAGGTCTGGGTTGCTGACCAGTTCACATAGGACCATGATCTCTCCTCCTGCAGGGAGTGAGCCCACTGGAGGGTGGACCCATGTGGCTCCTTTGGGTACACACTGCGTCCTTGATGTAACTGTTTTCATGGGTCCTCTACTGGACCACTCTTACCCTGGATTTCCACTGACTTCAGATGCAGTCCGTGTCAGTGACACAAATTTGAGTCTTGCGACCACCCCTGCCAGCTCCGTTTGTGTTCTGAAGCGGCACGGGTGAGAACAGGGTTCAAATTACAAGATCACACGAGAATTACATAAAATAACACGAGGGCTCGAGAACAACCCGAGAGAGACCAGGAAGGACCAATTGCAATCATGTGATAATAACAAGGAAGTGTGATGTACTGGCTCGCCATCTGAATTTCTGTGCTCTAATAATGCGTAACAAGCCCGTCGATGTTAAATCTGTGAAGTGTCTGTATGTTATGTCAACATTTTTAAATGTTCTGTGACACAGTAGTGGACCTCAGAAAATAACAGGCAATCCTTAAATAGGTTTTCTTAAATGAACAATTATTAAACACTGGGGCATTTCCTTGCGGACTGGATCCAGCAATTGTGCAGTTTCAGCAATCTAGATCCGGTGAGTCGAATTCAGTCCACAATGATCCAGACCAGGTGGGGGTAGAATACTGACTAGATTGAGAACTATTTACTGCGGAGACCGGATCGCAGCCATAACGGACAGCATCCAGAGTCAGTGAAAATCCTGGGTTAGTCTGGCCCTCCTACCCAGAACCAGTTTGTCTTGGGGGACCCTAACAACATAGCTCCTGGGATCACAAGGGCACTCAAACACCTCCACCCTGATCAGGTGGCGATAAATTCACAATTTATAAGGGAAAAAAATTTGCAAATTTTCAAAAAGCAGTCACACAGTGGAAAAGTTGAAAACTTATTAAGAGGAAAAAGTTGCATATTTACAAGATAAGTCACAAATTTACAAGGATTTTTTTAATTTGAGAAAAAGTTTAAAACTTACAAAAAGAAGCTACAAATTTATAAGAACAAAGTTGAAAATGTACAAGAAAAATGCAAATTTACAATGAAAAAATAAAAATCTTGAGAAAAAGTTGAACATACAGGAAAAAAGTCACAAATGGGCAAGAAAAAAGCTGCAAATTTACAATCAAAGTCACAAATTTATGAGCAAAAAGTTGCAAATTTACACCAAAAAAGTCAGATTTACAAGAAAAAGTCACAAATTTAAAAGAAGAAAGTTACAAACTTATGTGAAAAAACTGCACGCTTAAAAAAAATTACAGGTAAACTGAGGGACCTGTAGGATTTGTGAACTCTATAGGCAGAAGCAGCTCTGGTTTAATCTTTACTGAACCAGGTGATCTCACTGAGACTCCTGTTAGTTTTAGTGGAAAGGCCTCGAGTTCAGTCAAACTCACTGATGTGTGAAGGTGGGGGGTGAAACCAAAAGGATGAGGAAAATGTAAAAATTAATTTCTGCCGTCCCGTTTTTAAATGGCTCACTTCCTCCCTCCTTTCGTCTCCTGTGGTTCTTTTAAAGACTTCATAATAAGGTTCAGCGGTCCCATTGGCCCGCTGTTTCTCAGACTAACAACGGGCCCGCTGACACGTCAGATTTCACAGAACATTTAAATGCAGACAGGATGTCGGGCTAATCGCTTCACTAGCTATGGCAGCAGCCGTGGTGGAGGGGAAAAATGTCAGTTTTATTGTTGAGCTTCCTGGATTTAAAGGTGTTTCTGTTTAATGAAATACATTAATAGAAGATGCTGAATTAATGACTGAGACACTGGCACCCCTATTTCTTATTCAGAATCAACCAATCTGAGCGACACAGAGACCAAAAAGGACAAAACTCAGAGTTTATTAAAAATGACTGACATATTGCAGAGATCAAAAACAGAAAAATTGACATTTTAATGGTTCTGGATAAATGCTGATGGTTGGATTCTCTGAATATGAATGCATTCCTGATTTCAGGAGTGACAAATTCAACCATACTGATGGTTGACCAGAGAGTAAAGAATAAAGCCAGGAGCTGTTCCATTTTATTCTCAGAAATTTGATACTTTTTGACTTGCAGCTTTTTTCTCATGAATTTGTGACTTATTTTTCCTAAATCTGCAACTTTTTGCTGCTAAATCTGTGATTTTATTGTAAATTTGCAGCTTTTTTCTTGCACATCTGTGACTTCTCCTCCACAAGTTGAACTTTTTCTCAAATGCTTTTTATTTTTTCATTGTAAATTTGCTATTTTTTGCTTGTAAATTTTCAACTTTTTTCTTGTAAAATTTGTAACTTCTTTTTGTAAGTTGTAGACTTTTTCTCAAATTAAAAAAAAAAATCCATGTCACTTTGTGACTTTTTTCTTGTAAATGTGCAACTTTTTCCCATAAGCTCTCAACAATTTTCTCATTTTATGTAAATTTGTTAACTTTTCACCATAAATTTGTGACTTTTTCTACTATTTTCATATAGATCTGAAACTTTTTTCGCCAAAATTTGTGACTTTATTGTAAATTTGCATGTTTTTTTTTAAATTTGCAGCTTTTTTCTTGCACATTTGTGACTTTTTTCTTATAAGTTTAGCTATTTCTCAAATGTTAGTTTTATTTTTTCCCATTGTAAATTTGCTGCTTTTTTATATAAATTTTGTAACCTTTTGGAAGTTTTAGAGTTTTTCCTCATTTTTTTTTTAAATTTCCTTTTAAATGTGCAACTTTTTCTTGTAAGTTTTCAACTTTTTTCTCATATTTTTCTGTGAATTTACCTTTTTCACTGTAAATTTATGATTTTTTTCTTGTAAATTTATAACTATTTGGACATACAGCACATCCATTAAGTATTCACAGCGCTTCACTTTTTTCACATTTTATTATGTTACAGCCTTATTCCAAAAGGGATTAAATTCATTTATTCCTCAAACTTGTACACACAATACCCCATGATGACAATGTGAAAAAGTATTTTTGAGATTTTTGCAAATTTATTAAAAATTAAAAAAAAAAAAGAAATCACATGTGTTCAATACTTTGTTGATGCACCTTTGGCAGCAATTACAGCCTCATGTCTTGAGTTTGTTCAATATGATGCCACAAGCTTGGCACACCTATCTTTGGGCAGTTTCGCCCATTCCTTTTCGCAGCACCTCTCAAGCTCCATCAGGTTGGATGGGAAGTGTCGGTGCACAGCCATTTTCAGATCTCTCCAGAGATGTTCAAATGGATTCAAGTCTGGGCTCTGGCTGGGTTGTCCTGAAGCCACCCCTTTGATATCTTGGCTGTGTGCTTAGGGTCGCTGTCCTGCTGAAAGATGAACCATCGCCCCAGTCTGAGGTCAAGAGCACTCTGGACCAGGTTTTCATCCAGTATGTCACTGTACATTGCTGCAT
Organism: Pholidichthys leucotaenia; assembly: GCA_020510985.1. NCBI lineage: Eukaryota > Metazoa > Chordata > Actinopteri > Cichliformes > Pholidichthyidae > Pholidichthys > Pholidichthys leucotaenia. Next base: position 22,089,224 of record CM035837.1, read on the forward strand.
TCATCTTTCCCTCTACCCTGACTAGTCTCCGAGTTCCTGCCGCTGAAAAACATCCCCACAGCATGATGCTGCCACCACCATTGGCATGTTGAGCGGTGCCTGGTTTCCTCCAAACATGATGCCTGGCATTCACGCCAAAAAGTTCAATCTTTGTCTCATCAGACCAGAGAATTTTGTTTCTCATGGTCTGAGAGTCCTTCAGGTGCCTTTTGGCAAACTCCAGGTGGGCTGCCATGTGCCATTTACTAAGGAGTGGATTCCGTCTGGCCACTCTACCTTACAGGCCTGATTGGTGGATTGCTGTAGAGATGGTTGTCCTTCTGGAAGGTTCTCCTCTCTCCTCTGAGGAACGCTGGAGCTCTGACAGAGTGATCATTGGGATCTTGGTCACCTCTCTGACTAAAGCCTTTCTCCCCCACTTGCTTAAGTTTAGACGCCCAGCCAGCTCGAGGAAGAGTCCTAGTGGTTCCAAACTTCTTCCATTTATGGATGATGGAGACCACTGTGCTCACTGGGACCTTCAAAGCAGCAGAAATTTTTCTGTACCCTTCCCCAGATTTGTGCCTCCAGACAATCCTGTCTTGGAGGTCTACAGACAATTCCTTTGACTTCATGCTTGGTTTGTGCTCTGACATGCACTGTCAACTGTGGGACCTTATATAGACAGGTGTGTGCCTTTCCAAATCACGTCCAATCAACTGAATGTACCACAGGTGGACTCCAATTGAGCTGTAGAAACATCTCAAGGATGATCAGTGGAAACAGGATGCACCTGAACTCAATTTTGAGCTTCATGGCAAATGCTGTGAATACTTATATACAGTATTCACAGCAAAAAAAATAAGCTCAGCTACTACAACGTCACACTGACAATTCTCAGCGTGTCTGCATATGCAGCCGATGATGATGCTCATTACTGCAGCTTGCATAGAGAGATGTACTGTACGAGCTGCTTGAGAACATCCAGAAGGCCGGATAGACCGGTTCAGCAAAGGGGAACACAAAGGTGTGGAAGGGATACACAAAAGTATTTTCCCTCTTCCTGATTTTTCATTTTCTTGTATGTTTGTCACACTTAAATATTTCAGATCATCAAACAAATTAAAATATTAGACAAAGATAACACAAGTACACACAAAATGCAGTTTTTAAATTAAGGTGTTGACTATTAAGGGTAAAAAAAATATCCAAACCTACATGGCCCTGTGTGAAAAAGTGGTTGCCCCCCCCCCATCCTGTTAAAACATAAATTTACTGTGGTTTATCACATCTTTGGAAAGCTGAGCTCAATTTCTCTAGCCACACCCAGGCCTGATTACTGCCACACCTGTTCTCAGTCAAGAAATCACTTAAATAGGACCTGCCTGACAAAGTGAAGTAGACCAACAGATCCTCAAAAACTAGACATCATGCTGCGATCCAAAGAAATTCAAGAACAAGCACCCTCCTTCCTGTTCACCGGCTCTCTCATCAGACGCACCTGCTGATTCCTGCTTGACCAGCGTTTATAAGGAAGCAATCTTCAGTGATTCAACGCTGACTCGTTTGGGTATACTGCTCAACAGACGGCTCCTTAGTAAGCGGTTGTTTCTCTTATGACATTATCTAACAATCTCTTCTCCTCCACCTTTTCCAGATTGCTGCCAACGAAGCGGTGCGTCTGCGGGGATTTGGTGCGCTCACCAGCCTGTTGCTCCACCTCTAAGCAGCCTTCCTTCTCCGCCCGGTCAGACTCAGTCATCCTACCCGTCTGGCAGTTCTGCCTGCTGGTTCATCTCCTTCGCTGGGTTCTGTGCCGGTCTCTTCCTGTCTCCCACGTGAGTGGTAGTATTTGTTTACCCATTCAATTTCCATTCCTCTCTAACCAGCCTCATCTATCCTCTGCAGGGCTCCTGCTTATCTGGCAAGTGACTGGCACTTTTCTTCAAGATTGCTGTTTTGAATATTCTAATAAAAGGTCAAACGTTTTTTGTGTGTTCGCTTGCTGATTGCACGTTACACTCAGGTGGCTTATCCAGCCAATATGACAAAAGGCTATAAAGCCATTTCTAAAGCTTTGGGACTCCAGCAAACCACAGTGAGAGCCTTTATCCACAAATGACGAAAACATGGAACAGTGGTGAACCTTCCCAGGAGTGGCCGGCCGACCAAAATTACCCCAAGAGTGCAATGACGACTCATCCAAGAGGTCACAAAAGACCCCACAACAACATCCAAAGAACTGCAGGCCTCACTTGCCTTGCATGGGAGAGTTCCTGGACAAAAACCACTGCTGAGCAAAAAGAACATAAAGGCTTGTCTCAGTTTTGCCAGAAAACATCTTGATGATCCCCAAGACTTTTGGGAAAATACTCTGTGGACTGACGAGACAAAATTTGAACTTTTTGGAAGGTGTGTGTCCCATTACATTTGGCGTAAAAGTAACACAGCATTTCAGAAAAGGAACATTATACCAACAGTAAAATATGGTGGTGGTAGTGTGATGGTCTGGGGCCGTTTTGCTGCTTCAGGACCTGGAAGACTTGCTGTGGTAAATGGAACCATGAATTCTGCTGTCAACCAAAAAATCCTGAAGGAGAATGTCCGGCTATCTGTTCGTGACCTCAAGCTGAAGAGCACTTGGGTTCTGCAGCGGGACAATGATCCAAAATACACCAGCAAGTCCACCTCTGAATGGCTTAAGAAAAACAAAATGAAGACTTTGGAGTGAACTAGTCAAAGTCTTGGCCTGAATCCGACTGAGATGCTGTGGCATGACCTTAAAAAGGTGGTTCATGTTCAACAGCCCTCTAATGTGACTGAATTACAACAATTCTGCAAAGATGAGTCGGCCAAAATTCCTCCACAGCACTGTAAAAGACTCAATGCCAGTTATCGCAAACGCTTGATTCCAGCTGTTGCTGCCAAGGGTGGCCCAACCAGTCATTAGGTTTAGGGGGCAATCACTTTTTCACACAGGACCATGTAGGTTTGGATTGATTTCCCCCCTTAATAATAAACACCTTCTTTTAAAAACTGCATTTTGTGTTTATTTGTGTTACCTCTGCCTAATATTTAAATTTGTTTGATGATCTGAAACATTTAAGTGTGACAAACATACAAAAAAAATGAGAAATCAGGAAGGGGCAGACACTTTTTTCACACCACTGTACATGTGATTTCCTAGTTTTTTATTTTTAATAAATTTACAAAAAATCTAAAAAAAAAAGAAAAGACTTTTTTCACATTGTTATTATGGGGTATTGTATGTAGAATTTTGAGGGAAAAAATGAATTTAATCCATTTTGGAATAAGGCTGTAATATAACAAAATGTGGAAAAAGTGAAGCGATGTGAATACTTTCTGGATGAACTGTAAATCTGCAACTTTTTGCTTATAAATTTGTGACTTTATTGGAAATTAAAATAGTTTTAAATTGAAATTAAAATATTTTTTTAAATAATTTTTTCTTGTAAATTTGGACCCATTTTCACATAGATCTGCAACTTTTTTTCTCATGTTTTTTTTTTCTTTCTTGTAAATTTTCATTAAATTTTCCATTTTTTTCTGGTAAATTTATGACTATTTTCTCATATTTCTGTCCTTGTAAATTTGTGACTTTTTTTTTCTTGAAAACAAGTATTTTCACATACTATAGATCTGCAACTATTCCTCCCAAATTTACAACTTTTTGTAAATTTGCTACACTTACATGTTTGCAATTCATTTTTTTCCTATGTAATGGTTTAATTTTGTTTCTGTTCATCTAGATAATGACTCAAGCGTATTTTATGTTTTTGTTTGGAAGGGAGAGATGACCTTTTTCCAAACACAATCTTGCATTACACCCTCAAAATCAGAAACGGCCCTGAATGTAAGACAGAATCTGTCATATCTGTCAAAGTGGCCAAGTTGCAGCCCTTTCCTGCATTAATCTACCATTTGACTGATTCTAATATTCTCAAACCATTGCTGTACATATACAATCAATTAATTGGTTTGGTAAAATCTGTGAAATTATGAACAATGCCACCCTAATTAGCCAGACCGCAAAGTAACACAATCACTGGAAATGTGGTTATAGGGGATTAAAGTATAGGAGTGGAATCAAAGTAAAATTAACTTGTGCAGAACAGGTGACTAGAGGTATGTCAAACTCTTACAGCAGAGCGGGAATAAAGGATAGTCGTTATCATAGTTTAGAGTCCTCAGTGGAAGCCAAACACTGATGTGAAAATTGGAGTGGATGCCTAACTAATGGTCCTCTGACTGAGCTGCAGGTCACACTGACGACGGCACGTGGACTGAATATTAACGCACTCCACACACGCACCAGCGCGGCCCCATCCATCTGTAAGAACCATGCTCTCTGGCACTCAGACAGCTGTGACATTTACCTTAATGCTTAAATCCCCAGGTTTAATATCTATGAAAAATCTCTTAGCCGGTGCAGGAACTGGATCGCAGCTTATAAAGAAAGAAAACGTAGCAGTAAGGACACCACATGATGTTATCCTTTTTTTTTTGTTGTTGTTGTTTTTTAAAGGGACTGATAGCAGAAATTTTCACTGTGAAAAGTTTCAAGGACCCATGTCACATTTTCTCATGTTCTCCAACTCATCTACAAAGTTATATTGATGAATTATTAACTTGCAGTCATATGAAAAAATTAGGACACCCTCTGAAAGCCTGTGTGTTTTTAACATATTTTGATATATGGATATTTAATATCAATTTTAACAATACTGGGAGATTCAATTAATATAACTAAACAATTAAAACTGCAGAAAAGACTTTTTAAAATTTTCTGTAGAATGTAATTCTAAAAACATGCTATTTCTGGTGAGGAATAAATTAGGGCACCCCCACATTTATTCCCACTTAAAATGACTAAAATCACACACAGGTGTATCACAGCAGGTGCACCTGATTAGAACATCGTTACACAGCATTTTGAGGGAGGCTTGTCCTATTTAAACCACAGACATTTAGTGTGGTGTGCTCCTGACTGTTGAAGTGAGAGTGAACACCATGGTGAGATTAAAAGAGCTGTCTGAGGCCTTCAGAAAAAAGACTGTAGCAGCTTATGAGTCTGGTAAGGGATTTAAAAAGATCTCAAAAGAATTTAAATCAGTCATTCCACTGTCCAGAAAATAGTCTACAAGTGGAGGACATTCATAACAACTGTCAACATGCCCAGGTCTGGGCGTCCAAGCAAGTTCACCCCAAGAGCAGATGGCAAGATGCTAAAAGAAGTCTCTGCAAGGAAGAAACCTTTGCTCTCTTGAAACATGAAGGCCAGACTGAAGTTTACCAGGGAGAACACAGACAGAGACCAGGACTTCTGGAATAATGTTCTTTGGACAGATGAGTCTAAAACTGAATTATGTGGATATCAGAACAGAGGACGTGTTTGGTGTAGACCAAATACAGCATTCTAGGAAAAGAACCTCATACCAACTGTGAAGCATGGGGGTGGAAGTGTCATGGTTTGGGGATGCTTTGCTGCAGCAGAACCTGGCCAGCGTGTACCAGAGGGTGTTTGAGGACCACGTGAGACCATCTATAAAAAAATTAAAGCTGAAGTGGAACTGGACCCCACAACATGACAATGACCCAAAACATGCCAGTAAATCCAACAAGGACTGGCTAAAAACTAAGAAATTGAGAGTCCTGGAATGGTTAAGTCAAAGCAGAGATCTTAATCCAATTGAGATTCTGTGGGGTGACTTGAAACGGGCTGTACATGCAAGAAACCCCTCAAACAATTCACAGCTGAAAGAATTCTGCGTTGAGGAGTGGGACAAACTTTCCTCAGACCGATGTCAGAGACTGGTAGATGGCTACAAGAAGCATCTCACTGAAGTATTTCAGCCAAAAGGGGTAACACTAGCTATTAGGCGGTAGGGTGTCCTAACTTTTTCCTCAGAATACGCAATTTGGTTAGCATTTGTTTAATGAGTAAAACAAGGTTAATTTTTGTTATTTACCTGCAATTAAATCACCTTTTCCAGAGATAAATAAAAACAAGATTTGACATCATTATGCAAACATTTCTTATAAAAGAACTGAATATTTAATGGGGTCCCCCATGATTCGTCACCTTATCGTGGTGGGGGGTTTTGCGTGCCCCAGTGATCTCAGGAGCTATGTTGTCCGGGGCAATTTGCCTCTGATAGGGTCACCCAAGACAAATTGGTCCTGGGTGAAGGGCCAGACTAAGAACGATCCAACAGACTCTCATGATAAATTCTATGTCAAGGATTCAGTGTACCTCGCCCGGTATGGGGTTACCGGGGCCCCACCCTGGAGCCAGGCCTGGGGGAGGGGCTCAAAGGCTAGCGTCTGGTGGTCGGGTTTCCACCCATGGGACCTGGCCGGGCTCAGCCCGAAGGAGTTACGTGGGTCTGCCCTCCAGTGGGCTCACCACCTGCAGGAGGGATCATGGGGGGTCCGGTGCTATGTGGATTAGGTGGCGGTCAAAGGCGGCGACCTTGGCGGACTGATCCCAAGCTTTCTAAACTGGCTTTTGGTACGTGGAATGTCACCTCTCTGGTGGGGAAGGAGCCTGAGCTGGTGTACGAGGTTGAAAGATACCGGCTAGATACAGTTGGCCTTACCTCAACACACAGCTCCGGTTCCGGAACCAGTCTCCTGGAGAGGGGCTGGAGCTTGGCCTTTTCTGGAGTTGCCCCGGGCGAGAGGCGACGAGCAGGGGTGGGTATTCTTGTATCCCCCCACCTTGCTGCCTCTATATTGGAGTTTTCCCCGGTGGACGAAAGAGTTGTTTCCCTGCGCCTCCGGGTTGGGAAACGGGTCCTGACCATCATTTGTGCCTATGCACCAAATGATGTTTCAGAGTACCCACCCTTTTTGGAGTGTGTGACCGGGGTGCTGGAGGGTGCTCCGCTTGGAGACTCCATTGTCCTACTGGGGGACTTCAATGTGCACGTGGGCAACGACAGTGAAACCTGGAGGGGGGTGATTGGGAGGAACGGCCTGCCCGATCTGAACCCGAGTGGTGTTCAGTTGTTGGACTTCTGTGCTAACCACAGTTTGTCCATAACGAACACCATGTTCAAGCATAAGGGTGTCCATATGTGCACTTGGCACCAGGACACTTTAGGTCGCAGGTCGATGATCGATTTTGTTATCGTGTCATCAGACCTGCGACCGTATGTCTTGGACACCCGGGTAAATAAACCTGATTCTGATTCTGATTCTGATTCTGATTAAAGAGAGGTGCAGAGCTGTCAACTGATCACCACCCGGTGGTGAGTTGGATCCGATGGCAGGGGAGGAAGCCATTCAGACCTGGTAGACCTGGTAGACCCAAACTTATAGTGAGGGTGTGCTGGGAACGTCTGGCTGAGGCCCCTGTCCGGGAGGTCTTCAACTCCCACCTCCGGAAGAACTTCAACCACATTTCGAGGGAGTCTGGAGACATGGAGTCTGAATGGGCCATTGTTCTCCACCTCTGTTGTTGAAGCGGCGGCCCAGAGCTGCGGCCGCAAGGTGGTCGGTGCATCTCATGGTGGCAACACCCAAACCAAGTGGTGGACACCAGTGGTGAGGGGGGCCATTAAGCTGAAGAAGGAGTTCTATCAAGCTTGGTTGGCTTGTGGGACTCCCGAGGCAGCTGAGGTGTACCGGCAGGCCAAACGGAGTGCAGCTCGGATGGTTGCTGAAGCAAAAACCCGGGTATGGGAGGAGTTCGGTGAGGCCATGGAACAAGACTTTCGATCGGCCTCAAAGAGATTCTGGCAAACTGTCCGGCGCCTCAGGAGGGGAAAGCAGCTCCCTGTCCACACTGTGTATGGTGCGGATGGGACACTGTTGACTTTGACTGGGGATATCGTCGGGCGGTGGAAGGAATACTTCGAGGATCTCCTCAATCCCACTGATAGGCCTTCCACAGAGGAAGCAGGGTTTGGGGACGAGGGGGATGGCTCGCCTATCACAGGGGCTGAGGTCGCCAAGGTGGTTAAAAATCCCCTTGGTGGCCGGGCTCCGGGGGTGGACGAGATTCACCCTGAGTACCTCAAGGCCCTGGCTGTTGTTGGGCTGTCATGGTTGACACGCCTCTGCAACATTGCGTGGAGGTCGGGGGCAGTGCCTTTGGCATGGCAAAATGGGGTGGTGGTTCCTCTCTTCAAAAAAGGGGACCGGACGGTGCGCTCCAACTTTAGAGGGATCACACTCCTCAGCCTCCCTGGGAAGGTCTATGCCAAGGTACTGGAGAGGAGAGTCCGGCCGTTGGTCGAACCTCGGATTCAGGAGGAGCAATGTGGTTTTCGTCCTGGCCGTGGCACATCGGACCAGCTCTTTACCCTCTCGAGAATTCTTGAGGGTTCGTGGGAGTTTGCCCAACCAGTTTACATGTGTTTTGTGGACTTGGAGAAGGCATTTGACCGCGTCCCTCATGGTTTTTTGTGGGGGGTGCTTCGGGAGTATGGGGTATCGGGCTTGTTGTTACGAGCTATTCGGTCTCTGTACGACCGTTGTGAGAGTTTGGTTCGTATTGCCAACACTCGGTCGGAGTCATTCCCAGTGAGAGTTAGACTCCGCCAGGGCTGCCCTTTGTCACCGATCCTGTTTATAATTTTTATGGACAGGATTTCTAGGCTCAGCCAGGGAACAGAGGGTGTCATGCTTGGTGACCACAGGATCTCATCTCTGTTGTTTGCAGATGATGTTGTCCTGTTGGCTTCATCCAGCAATGACCTACAGCTCTTGCTGGGACGGTTTGCCGCTGAGTGTGAAGCGGCTGGGATGAGAATCAGCACCTCCAAGTCCGAGTCCATGGTCCTCATCCGGAAAAAGGTGGATTGTCCTCTCTGGGTTGGGGACAGGCTCCTGCTCCAAGTGGAGGAGTTTAAGTATCTTGGGGTCTTGTTCACGAGTGAGGGGAAAATGGAGCAAGAGATTGACAGACGGATTGGAGCAGCATCTGCAGTGATGCGGACATTGTACCGGTCTGTTGTGGTGAAGAGGGAGCTTAGTTCTAGAGCAAAGCTGTCGATTTACCAGTCAATCTACGTTCCTACTCTCACCTATGGTCACGAGCTTTGGGTAATGACTGAAAGAACAAGATCGCAGATACAAGCGGCTGAAATGAGCTTTCTCCGTAGGATTGCTGGACTCACCCTCAGAGATAGGGTGAGGAGCTCAGTCATCCGGGAGAGGCTCAGAGTAGAACCGCTGCTCCACCACATTGAAAGGAGTCAGTTGAGGTGGTATGGGCATCTGATTAGGATGCCTCCTGGACGCCTCCCACTTGAGGTGTCTCAGGCACGTCCCACTGGGAGGAGACCTCGGGGCAGACCCAGGACTCGGTGGAGAGACTATGTCTCCCAGCTGGTCTGGGAACGCCTTGGTATCCTCCCTGGAGAGCTGGAGCAGGTGGCTGGGGAGAGGGAAGTCTGGGCTTCTCTGCTTGAACTGTTGCCTCCACGACCCGGACCTCCGGAAAAGCGGTAGAAGATGGATGGATGGATGGATATTTAATGGGGTGTCCTAATTTTTTATTACATGACTGTAAATGCACAGATTCCGCAGTAATTCTATTAAAAATAAACTAATTTTGCCCAAGTCTTGTGCATTCACACTCTCCAGACTTCTTTTATGAGACTTTCAACTATGGTATCCTAGTTTCTGATTATTTTAATTAGTCTTATTTTCCAGGAAAAGTGTGTCCACAAGACGGTGGGAGTAGCCCTGTGTCTATGGCACACCAGCTGGGAAAATGTCACCACCTCCTCCAGAAACTGCATCCGATTGTCAGTTGTCCTCAGCAACAAACAAGAAGTGGTGGACAAAACTGTCATGGAGCTCCACCGGCCCATCCATCCATCTGCCCCCAATAAGTCTCATTTTCAAATTATTCTCCTGGTAATGGCGGAACATAAATGCTGATTTCTATGTAATCATGCCACATTTTGCACCGAGTATAAACACATTACAATGTGAGCACAGCAGTGCCACTCATGGCTGAGTTTCCTGACAGGTGCACAGTTCCAGAAAGTTTGGAAGAAAAATTAGAAAACTGAATTCCAAAGCTCCAGAGAGGGAGCATTTTGGGCTGAAGCCAAATGAGTGAGGAGAGCCCAGTAATGTCAACGAGCTGGCATCTGGTCTATATTTGAAAACAGTTGTAACAGTATGGTAGACTTGTCAGCAAAAAAGTCTACCATACCACAGGAAGACAACAACAAAGTAGTCCCAAGACTTGTCAAGAAAACCATACACTGCATCAAGAAAATCTCATTCTGGCCCAAGAAGATCAAAAAATACTCATGAAGTTTGATATAAACAAGGCAACAGGTCCTGACTCCATTCTAGCCAGAGTCCTACGACAGTGTGCCCCACACCTTGCAAAGCCACTGGCAATGTTATTCCAGATATGCTTCAAGAATAAGTGCATGCCATGACAATGGAAAATAGCCCATGTGAACCCTTGCTATAAGAAAAAAGACAAGCATGACCCCAACATCTACCATCCAGTCTTTCTCCTCAGCATCATGAGCAAAGTCATGGAAATGGTCATCTGCAAGGCTCTATGGAAATTCATCTGTAAACACCACATAATCTCAGACAAACAGTTTGGATTCTGAGCTAACCATTCCACCACAGATGCATTACACAGACTTTCCACAATGCTCTCGACAACCAGCAAGAAGGACACCTCATATGCCTAGATATCAGCCATGCTTTTGACCGGGTGTGGCACCCAGGTCTTCTTGCTAAGCTAGAAGCTATAGGGCTCAGTGAAACACTCCTGAAGTGGATGGAAAGCTACCTGTCTGACAGGGTATTAAAGGTCACTATCAATGGAGTCACATCTAGTGCCGAAGACATCAATGCAGGGGTGCCTCAGGGATCAATCCTGGGCCCTCTACTCTTCATTATCTCCATTGATGATCTTCCAGAGAAGCTGCAAAATCCAGCAATACTGTATACGGATAACTCCTCAGTCCTAAGCATAATCAGAGACAGAAAACTGGGGGTGACAGTTGCCAACTATCTAAATGATGACCTTGAAGAAATAGACATTTGGGCGAAGAAGTGGAATGTTCTCGTTGCTGCTGCCAAGTGCAAATCCATCACAATCTCCCAGTTAAAAGATGCCAGCAACAGTCATCCACCACTGCCCTTCATGAACTCCATAGTGTCAGAGGTTGATGAAATGGAGTTGCTTGGAATAACTATCCAGAAAGACCTCTCCTGGTCCCATCACGTCACCAAGATGGCTACGGATGCAGACAAAAGCCTGGGTCTTCTGAAAAGAGTAGTTAGGTACCTGGATCCCCCTCAGAGAGTAGCAATCTATAAGAGCATGGTTCGGTCCAAGATGGAATATGCATCTTCCGTTTGGATGGATGCATCACCAACATGACTAGCTCGACTGGATGCCATCCAGAAAAGCGCCATCAAGATCATCAAACTCCCTCAAGGTAGCCATGAAAAAGGTATCCAACCCCTTGACCACCGCTGTAAGGTGGGTGCCCTGACTCTCCTTCACAGGATGTACCATAGCAAGGCACCTGCCCTGCTTAACAACATGTTGCCCTCACCACCAATGGTGAGACACAAAACTCACCAGAGTACAAATCACCACAGTGCAGCTCTGGAAGAACCTCTGTCTAGCACACCAGGCCATAAGCGGACAATCCTCCCTGCTACCATTCAGCTGTGGAACAGCTTGCCGGAGGAGAAAGCTCTAAATGAAGATGAACAGAGGCTCAAACATTAAGTACATGCCTTCCTCAGTGCTTCTTGTCAGCGTCATTCCTACAAGCAGGGACTGCGACTAAGCTGAAGAAACATATCAACATGGAAAAAAACAAAACAAAACAAAACTGAAAAATGCATTAAAAACAACCATCCCTGACTTCCGGTTATGGCGGCCACGCAGGAAGACGTGTTTCACTCGGCTCTGCTCCTAAAAATAAAAAGTCAGCAAATAACTCTCTCAATTGGAACAAAACCTATCCCAGCGTTTGGGCGCGGATATGCCGGTAAAGCCTAAGGCTGGGAAAAACTGAAATGCCAAAACAGTCCAAGTTAATGGACTTCCACGTTCGTGACGAAGCAGAAAAATCTCCAGAGACTATGGCGGAGCAAGCTAACGGCGGAGCGGTGACCGCTGGCGAGGGCACAGGTGCGGTGCTCGCTGCCATTAGCGCAATGAGAGCAGACTTTTCCGCTAAATTTGATGGGATTATAGCAGCGATTGAAGGAATGAGAAAGGAAATAAGCGACTGTATGGAACGAGTATCGCAGGTGGAGCTCCGAGTTACCAGCGCTGAGGATGACGTCACCAGCCTACAATTAAAGGTGCACACATTGGAATTAAAAAATAAACGTCTGGAAGATAATGTCCTGGACTTAGAATCCCGGTCGAGACGGAACAACCTGAGGCTGGTGGGCCTCCTGGAGGGAACGGAGGGTCGGGACCCATGTTCCTTTTTGGAAAAGTGGATTCCAGAAGCGCTGAACAACGCAGAGCTGCAGTCATCGGTCGTCTTAGAGAGTGTACACCGAATCGGCCCACCGAGAGATAATAAGGCACCACCGAGGACGCTGATTATGAAGTTCCTCAACTACAGAGACAGGATGACGATCTCCAACGCGGCGCGAGCCAAAGGAGAAATTAAATACCAGGATCAACAGGTATTTGATCCTGGTATGGTGCTCCGCAACCTCGGGATTCGTCATGGAGTGATTTATCCTGCAAGACTGCTGGTCACATATAAGGGCAGAACCCACACCTTCAAGACCCCTCAGGAGGCGCAGAAGCTCATCAAGCAGATCCAAGAGGAGACTGGTGGGAGCTAAGCATGAAGCATGAACAAGATATAAAGGTAGAATATTTAAACATTTGCACAGGCATCTGACTGATCTGAAGCATATAGCAAGTTTACAAAATATAGATTGTATTATATATTTTTTAAAAAAACCCTATGATGTACAAAGTTGCTATAAAATTTTGGAGTTAAGTTGGGAAAACTACAGAAGAGAGTTAATGTTACGTCATTAAAAGCAGTAGAGTTAGGGTGATTGGGAGAATAAAGAAAGAGTGGCTTTGGCTGGTTCTCGCGGGTGTGGAACGGTCGATGACTATAGCGGGAGATGGAATTTTTTTTTTGATTTTGGGGGGATTACCATGAATGTGGGATGGGGGAATTTGTTTGTGTGTAGTTTGTAGGATGAATGTTCAACCACTCATGTTTTTGCTTCTCTGTATGAGCATGTTTACATTGCGAGGTAATCTCAAACTCCTTATTGATCATAGACCAAAGCGTAAATCTTAATTTAACTTCATGGAATTGCAGAGGTCTACAAAATTTAAAAAAACTTAAACAAGTTATGAATAAAATAAAAGACATAGGTTCAAAAATTGTGTTTTTACAAGAAACTCATCTAATAGAGGAGGATGTAAAAAGAATTAGGAGAAGATGGTAAGGAAGTGTATTCACTTCATCATTTTCATCCCGAGCCAGGGGAGTTATGACTCTCATACATAAATCAATCCCATTTCAAGTGAAAAATGTAATTGGAGACAAATTTGGAAGATATTTAATCATTCAAGGATCTTTGTTATTAGAAAATATAAATCTGGTGAACTTATAAGGTCCCAATATAGATGATCAAAATTTCTTTGCTAATTTATTTCTTATTTTATCATCACTTACAGGGCAACATATAATAGCAGGGGATTTTAATTGTACATTGAGTCCAGGTATAGATAGATCAACAGGACTGGACTGTACGCACAATGGATGCAGGATGATCATTAATCATTTTATGAAAGAAATGAGATTGCTAGATATATGGAGAGAAATGAAACCACAAGTTAAAGCCTACTATTGTTATTCCAATACCTACAAGACATTCTCACGTATTGACTATTTTTTGATCTCCATAGAATTAAGGTCCAAGATTCAAAACTACTTCTATGAAAATATTGTGATCTCTGATCATGCACCCTGCTGTCTAATATATGTAGATAAGAAATTGACAAAGGAACCAGGTAGGTGGCAATTTCAGCATAAATGGCTTCAGGATGAGGAATTTGTTAAGTACATAGAAAAACAGATAGATGAGTTCTTTGATATCAATACTACACAAACATCAGCATGTATAAAGTGGGAGGCTTTCAAAGCTTTTATTAGGGGGCATATTATTAGTTATATAGGTTCAAAATCTAAGAAGACTCGAGAGGAGAGAGTCCAATTGGAACATAAAATAAAAATTCTTCAAGAAAAAGTGTATGCAGGAAGTGACCCAAAGTTAGAGAACGAATTACTGATTCTGAGAGCTGAATATGACAAAAAATCAGCGAATAGAGCTGCCTCGAGTCTTCTAAGATTGAAGCAATCTTTTTATGAACAAGGTGAAAAATCAGGAAAATTATTGGCATGGCAGATTAAACAATTAGAATTTAAAACACCAATTACCAGTATTATAGGTAATGGACAGACAGTTGTAGATCCTTTAGAAATTAATAGTGCCTTTAGAGATTATTATGAAAAATTATATGATACAAAAAATGAAACTGACTTAACAAAACTAAATGGGTTTTTGGATGGATTATCTATACCGTGTATTCCAAATGAAAACAGGGAGATACTGGAGTCTAAAATTAGTCAAGAAGAAGTTGGGCTAGCCATTGATAATATGAAATCAGGAAAAAGTGCAGGACCAGATGGTCTTCCAGTTGACCTTTATAAAAAATTTAAGAATAAATTAATAAAACCATTTTTGGAAATGGTTTTAGAAGCATTTCAAAATAGTAATTTACCGCCATACATGAATAATGCCTTAATTATACTGTTGCCAAAACCAGGTAAACCCTCTAATAAATGTGAAAATATGAGACCAATAAGCCTATTAAATGCTGACCTTAAGATAATCTGTAAAATTTTACCAAGACGGCTACAAGAAATATTACCAAATATTATTAACCAAGATCAGAATGGCTTTATAAAGGGAAGACAAGGCTTCCATAATGTAAGAAGACTATTTAATATTATCTATTCTAATAAAGAAGCACCGGATACAGCTCTCCTATCATTGGACGCCGAAAAGGCCTTTGATAGGGTCGAATGGCCCTTTCTTTTTGAAGTCTTACAAAGGTTTGAACTTGGAAATAATTTCATAAAATGGGTTCAGATAATATACAATAATGCTACAGCAGAAATCCTAACAAACAGCAATATTTCAAAATCAATAAATATCAATAGAGGATGTCGACAAGGCTGTCCACTTTCACCTTTACTGTTTACTATGGCAATTGAACCTTTAGCGATGGCAGTACGTTTACATCCACAAATATATGGAATTAAAGTAAGACCAACAGAACATAAAATCTCCCTGTATGCCGATGACATAAATTTGTTTATGTCGAATCTTAAAAAATCAATTCCGACCTTGTTGAATTTAATAAAGAATTTTGGGGAAATATCAGGATATAAAATAAATAAAACTAAATCTTCAATATTAATGCTAAATGAGACCCAGAGAAATCACCCAGCTCCTGAGATAAATCAATTCAATGTTGGAAATCAGTTTAAATATTTAGGAATTCAAATTGTGCCTAAGTTAGAATTAGTTGCCAGTGCCAACTATGAAGCCTTAATGACAGACATTAATGAGTTACTTCAGAGACGGATGTCACTACCAATGGCGATGATTGGGAGAATCAATATACTTAAAAGTAATATCTTACCAAAAATACTTTATTTATTTCAATACATTCCTTTAACACCACCTTCAGATCTATTCTCAAGAATTAAAAAAAGTTAGTGGAATTTATATGGAACAATAGGAAGGCTAGATTACGTCTGTCCTTACTATATTTACCATTTGATCGTGGAGGTCTGAAATGTCCAAACTTTATGTTGTATTACTGGTCAGCACAACTGAGGTCTATGACATATTATTTTTCATCAAATGATCTCCCTCACTGGACTGAAATGGAATCATACAATTTACCTTTACCTCTTCCCATATTCATATACTCAGACTCGGCAAAAAAATTACAGAAACAAGTTAAAAATCCATTTGTAAAGCATATGATCAAAATATGGTGTGAAACCAAAAAATATCTAAAAGAACCACACTTATTGTCATAATTTAGCCCAATATGGGGTAATCAATATTTTAAACCAGGGAGAGCGGATGCTGTATTTAAAGTATGGAATTTAAAAGGGATTCAAAAGATTCAAGACTTATATCTGTCATGTTCAGATAACATAATGTCTTTTGAAGAACTGAGGATCAAATTTAATCTTAATAGAACACATTTTTTAAAATATCTTCAGCTTAGGAACTTTATTCGATCAAATCAAAATAATGCTCTCACCAGACCTACTTATTCTTCCTTGGAAAAAATTTTGACGAAAGATAGTAAGAGAAAGGGTATTATTTCAGAGTTTTATAACTCACTGACACTATCCTCAAGTGAAAACTCACAGAAAAGATTGAATTATTGGAAAGAAGACCTGCAAACTGAAATTTCAGAGGAACAATGGGAATTGGCTTGTACAGAAGCTCAAACCAAATCAATAAATGTACGCCTTAAATTGATACATTTTAAATGGTTAATGCGGATGTATGTTACACCGGTGGAGTTAAATAGATATAACAAAAACATACCAGATACATGCACAAAATGTATGGAAAGTAAAGGAACCTTATTTCATTGTTTATGGGAAATGTAGAAAAATTAGAATGTTTTGGGAAGAGGTGAGGGTAACAATTGAAAAAATAATTTCAAAACAAATCATATTGAATCCTAAATTGTTTTTGTTGGGTCTGCATCCAGAAAAGCATAACTTTAATAAAAGTGAAAGAGCATTCATAGACCTCAGTTTGCTTAACACCAAAAAATGTATTGCACTATTGTGGAATAAGACTCATAGACCAGATGTGATTCAGTGGTTAAGACAGATGTTAACAAACCTTCCACTAGAAAGAGTAACATACATACTGAAATCAAAGGAAATGGTGTTTGAGAATATATGGACACCTTTCATTGATTATGTAAAGAATTTAAACATAACTTTTGAAGAAGAAGGTGAATGATGTGTGTGGACCTTGTAAATTCCAGACTGGTGAATGTATAATATGTATACTTATGTAATGGATTGCCTAGACTAAACAGAGGAGCATTGTTGAAGACCTGTCTTTGTTAGTGGTTGTTGGTGTTTTTAGTACTTTTTTTTAAGTAGTTTAGTGTTAGAGTTTGAGTGTTTATGTTTAGTTTGTTAAAAAAAAAAAAAAAGGTTCAATAAAAAATATTGTGGAAAAAAAAAAACCATCCCACTCATTTTTTTTTTTTTTTTTAAGTGGGAACAAACTTGTGCTCAGACATGTGGAACCCTTCCTTTCCCCAGAGTCTTTTTTTTTTTTTTTTTTTTTTTAGTAATCAAGGTTTAAGGCCTGGTGTTGCCATTTTAGAGATGAAAACTGGCAGTTAAGCAGAGTATTAACCCCTGACCATTCCTGCCAATTTCCAGCCAATGTGAAACATTCTGTGGGTGGAAAACTAGAATTTTAAGAGGCTAAGAAAGACCTTTTATTATTCACCATTACACACTGTTGTTGTTATCTGTCACATAGATAAGACAAAAACATTGCATGGCAAGATTAGAAAAATTAATCTAAATTTTTTTTTGTAACTAAAATGTGGTGATTCACTGCATCAAAAGTAGGGGTTTTTTTTTTAGGTCCAGTAAAGTAGCTCCCACAACCTGACTTGATCTATTGACTTTTTTTGTTTTTAATTCGTTTAAACAAGTAGGAGTCAGCACGCTCCCATAGAGAGGATACAAGTAATTATTAGACTTCATATACTCCAATAATTGTGTAGCAACAGTTTTTTCTAAAACTTTGGAGAAAATTGGTAATATACTAACAGACACATACCTGATTTACAGCTCGAGATTTAAATCCCTTACCATTTCAGCCAGTGTCCAGCCAATGTAAAATGACCCACGAGCAGGACACCAGAACAGTAAGAGGTGAAACCACTGACCACATCACATCATCCATCCATCCATCCATCTTCTACTGCTTTTCCGGAGGTCCGGGTCACAGAGGCAGCAGTTCAAGAAGAGAAGCCCAGACTTCCCTCTCCCCAGCCACCTGCTCCAGCTCTTCAGAGAGGATACCAAGGCGTTCCCAGACCAGCTGGGAGACATAGTCTCTCCAGCAAGTCCTGGGTCTGCCCTGGGGTCTCCTCCCAGTGGGATGTGCCTGAAACACCTCAAGTGGGAGGCGTCCAGGAGGCATTCTGATCAGATGCCCAGACCACCTCAACTGGCTCCTTTCAATGTGGAGGAGCAGCGGTTCTACTCTGAGCCTCTCCCGGATGACTGAGCTCCTCACCCTATCTCTGAAGGTGAGTCCAGCAATCATACGAAGAAAGCTCATTTCAGCCGCTTGTATCTGTGATCTCGTTCTTTCGGTCATTACCCAAAGCTCATGACCATAGGTGAGGGTAGGAACATAGACTGACTGGTAAATTGACAGCTTTGCCTTAGAGCTCAGCTCCCTCTTCACCACAACAGACCAGTACAACGTACCATCACTGCAGATGCTGCACCGATCCATCTGTCAATCTCTCACTCCATTCTCCCCTCACTCGTGAATAAGACCCCAAGATACTTAAACTCCTCCACTTGGGGCAGGAGCTTGGCCCCAACCCGGAGAGGAAAATCCACCTTTTTCCGCCTGAGGACCATGGACTCAGACTTGGAGGTACTGATTTTCATCCCAGCCGCTTCACACTCAGCGGCAAACCATCCCAGTAAGAACTGTAGGTCATTGCTGGATGAAGCCACCAGGACAACATCATCTGCAAACAGAGATGAGATCCTGTGGTCACCAAGCATGACACCCTCCGTTCCCTGGCTGCACCAAGAAATCCTGTCCATAAAAATTATGAACATGATCGGTGACAAAGGGCAGCCCTGGCGGAGTCCAACTCTCACTGGGAATGAGTCCGACCGAGTGTTGGCAATACGAACCAAACACTGTGTATTTATATATCTACATATTATTCCATCTAGCTACATTGCTCCGTACTGTGGGTGTTTATATATTCACATATTTATTCCATCTAGCTACAATGCTCCGCACTGTGTGTTTACATATTCATATATTTATTCCATCCAGCTACAATGCTCTGCACTGTGTGTCTGTGTGTGTATATATATATTTTATAGTAATATGTACATATGTATATTAGCTGCTCTTGCTTGCTTGTTTTTTTTCTTGCCTTCTGATTGTTGCTCTGAGTGTTGCTATCCCTGTGCTGTTGCAATCCTGGAATTTCCCCGTTGTGGGACTAATAAAGGCTTATCTTATCTTATCTTACTCTCACAATGGTCGTACAGAGACCGAATAGCTTGTAACAACAAGCCCAATACCCCATACTCCCGAAGCACCCCCCACAAAAAAACATGAGGGACGGCTGAATGTCTTCTCCAAGTCCACAAAACACATGTAAACTGGATGGGCAAACTTTCACGAACCCTCGAGGATTCTCGAGAGGGTAAAGAGCTGATCCGATGTGCCACAGCCAGGATGAAAACCACATTGCTCCTTCTGAATCCGAGGTTCGACCAACGGCCAAACTCTCCTCTCCAGTACCTTTGCATAGACCTTCCCAATGAGGCTGAGGAGTGTGATCCCTCTAAAGTTGGAGCACACCCTCCGGTCCCCTTTTTTGAAGAGAGGAACCACCACCCCGGTTTGCCATGCCAAAGGCACTGCCCCCGACCTCCACACAATGTTGCAGAGGCGTGTTAACCATGACAGCCCTACAACATCCAGGGCCTTGAGGTACTCAGGGCGAATATCGTCCACCCCCCAGGGCCCAGCCACTAAAGAGATTTTTAACCACCTTGGCGACCTCAGCCCCTGTGATAGGTGAGTCGTCCCTCTCGTCCACAAGCCCTGCTTCCTCTGAGGAAGGCATGTCAGTGGGACTGAGGACCTCGAAGTATTCCTTCCATCGCCCGATGATATCCCCAGTCGAAGTCAGCAGTGCAGCATCCACACCATACACAGTGTGGACAGGGAGCTGCTTCCCCCTCCTGAGCTGCCGGACAGTTTTCCAGAATCTCTTTGAGGCCGACTGAACCATGGCCTCACTGAACTCCTCCCATACCCGAGTTTTTGCTTCAGCAATCACCCGAGCTGCACTCCGCTTGGCCTGCCGGTACACCTCAGCTGCTTCGGGAGTCCCACAAGCCAACCAAGCTTGATAGGACTCCTTCTTCAGCTTAATGGCCCCCCTCACCACTGGTGTCCACCACTTGGCTCGGGGGTTGCCACCACGAGATGCACCGACCACCTTGCGGCTGCAGCTCTGGGCCGCCGCTTCAACAACAGAGGTGGAGAACAATGGCCCATTCAGACTCCATGTCTCCAGACTCCCTCGGAATGTGGTTGAAGTTCTTCCGGAGGTGGGAGTTGAAAACCTCCCGGACAGAGGCCTCAGCCAGACGTTCCCAGCACACCCCCACTATACGTTTAGGTCTACCAGGTCTGAATGGCATCCTCCCCTGCCATCAGATCCAATTCACCACCAGGTGGTGATCAGTTGATAGCTCTACACCTCTCTTTACCCAAGTGTCCAAGACATATGGTCGCAGTTCTGATGACACAATAACAAAATCGATGATTGACCTGCAACCTAGGGTGTCCTGGTGCCAGGTGCACATATGGACACCCTTATGCTTTGAACATGGTGTTCGTTATGGACAAACTGTGGTTAGCACAGAAGTCCAATAACTGAACACCACTCGGACTCAGATCGGGCAGGCTGCTCCCCCGAATCACCCCCCTCCAGGTTTCACTGTTGTTGCCCAAGTGCTCATTGAAGTCCCACAGTAGGCCAATGGAGTCTCCAAGAGGAGCCCTCTCCAGCACCCCAGTCAGAGACTCCAAAAAGGGTGGGTACTCTGAACCATCACTTGGTGCATAGGCACAAATGATGGTCAAGACCCGTTCTCCAACCCGAAGGTTAAGGGAAACAACTCTTTCGTCCACCGGGGAAAACTCCAATATAGAGACAGCAAGGTGGGGGGATACAAGAATATCCACCCCTGCTCGTCGCCTCTCGCTCGGGGCAACTCCAGAGTAGGCCAAGCTCCAGCCCCTCTTCAGGAGACTGGTTCCGGAACCGGAGCTGTGTGTTGAGGTGAGGCCGACTATATCTGGCCGGTATCTCTCAACCTCTTGCAACAGCTCAGGCTCCTTCCCCACCAGAGGTGACATTCCATGTCCCAAAAGCCAGTTTAGGATGCTTGGGATCAGACCGCCAAGGTCTCTGCCTTTGACTGCCACCTGATCCACATAGCACCAGACCCCCATGGTCCCTTCTGCAGGTGGTGAGCCCACCGGAGGGCAGACCCATGTAACTCCTTCGGGCTGAGCCCGGCCGGGTCCCATGGGCGGAAACCCGGCCACCAGACGCTAGCCATCGAGCCCCTCCCCCAGGCCTGGCTCCATGGTGGGGCCCCGGTAACCCCATACTGGGTGGGGTACACTGAATCCTTGTTCTAGCATTCATCATGAGAGTCTGTTGGATCGTTCTTCGTCTGGCCCTTCACCCAGGACCAGTTTGTCTTGGGTGACCCTACCAGAGGCAAATTACCCCGGACAACATAGCTCCTGGGATCACTAGGGCACGCAAACCCCCCACCACGTAAAAGTGACAATCCATGAGGGGCACATCACATCATACAAATCAAAATCTTGAAAATTAGCAACATCACATCATACAAATCAAAATCTTAAAAAATAGCAACGAACAAAAGTTTATAATTGATCAACCAAAAATGCATTTATAGATGACTTGAATGAGTCTATGTTTGGAGCAGCAGGAAACACAGATGCTGGAAGAGAGTTCCATAGCTGACTTGCCCTAGGGATGTAGGAAGATAGATGGAGATGGTGATCAGATGGTGTTGGACTTTGAAACAGTTACAGTATATAGGTGACAGCTTGTAGTGGATCTTGTTACCCGCATGTTAGAAGCTCCAGAAGGCAAGATATTTGTCAGCTCAATTGATGGTTGAAGGAAGAAATGGCGGTAGAATGTGCACAAAGATGCCACCTTTCTCCTGTGCTTTAATGGGTAAATTCCTGCCTTGCAAGGATCATCAATTTTGAGTAGACAGAGGGCTTTTTTTGCAGCCTGTCTAAGAGACTTAGTGCCGTGGTTCCTGCTCCACTCCATATTGGAGCAGCATACTCCATGAGAGGTCGGATGTAGGCCTTGTATATGGTAGTACAGGCATTGAGAGGAAGAAGGTTCTTGTTATGCCCCTGGATGTACAATCTTTTGGCAGTCTTGGCTAGTCCTGTGATGTAAGGAGTCCAGGACAGAGTATTGGTGATGATGATACCAAGGACAGTAATACTCTGTATTGGAGTGAGTTCCTTGTTCATGAAGTGAAGAGGAGGAGGAAGATTTTGGACACGCTTCCTGCTGCTGATCATTTCCTCAGTCTTATTTGCATTAAATGTGATGCACCAGTCAGAGGCCCACCTTTTAACTGTGTCCAAGTCACGCTGAAGACTCCCAAATGAAGTGTTGAGTCATCTGCAAATTGATGAAGATCATTCTTTAGTTGAGATGCCAAGTCATCAATGTAGATGAGGAATAGCAATAAGCCAATTATGCTTCCTTGGGGCACTCCAGCAGTCAAGGGTAGCGGAGGAGAGGTGAACCCGTCCAAGACCACAGACTGTTGTCTTTCAGCAAGGAAGGATGATATCCAGTCAAGTAAGTCACCCTGAATGCTGAATGCAGTCAGCTTTGTGATCAGTCCGCGATGTCATACTCGATCAGAAGCCTTTTTGATGTCTAAGGCAATGACTTGGATTTCCCGTTGAGAGTCAAGAGCATTGTTTCACCACTGAGTAATGTATGCAAGCATATCCACTGTAGAGCTCTTGAAATCCATACTGGGTGTTGCAGGGAAGCTGGTGCTTGTCGAGATGTTTGCGTATGTGGTCACAGATAATGCTTTCCATGATCTGGTCTGTAGTTAGATGGGTCTTGCTTATTACCCTTCTTAGGTACAGCAATCACACTGGCAGATTTCCAACCTTAAGGGACTGTCTTGGTTTCAAGAGAAAACTGGAATAGCTTCGTCAGAACTGGTGCAAGCTCTGGAGCACAGTTCTTGAGTACAGATGCAGAAATCCTATCAGGGCCATTGCCTTGGATGTGTCCAGATGGCAAAGTTTTCTCAGAATCTTTTTTGGTCAGAATTTCACGGTGGACAGAACTTTGCATGTTTTTGGTGGCAATTTTGGAGGACTTTTACCACCATCATCAAGTTGAGCATTAGCTGCAAATGTGTTATTTAGCAGCTCAGCTTCGTCTTTATTCAAGGTTTGACCATTACTACTTAGCAGGTGAACAGCAGAAGTCTTGCTGTTGTCAGTAACAGCTTTAACAAGTTTCCACCACTGTTTATTATCTGTACATTTCGCCAACAAAATGGATGAGCTACGATCAGAGATCACCTACAATTGCTGCGTTCGGAACTGTTGTATTCTGATTGTGACCGAGTCTTGGCTCCACCCGCTCATCCCAGACACCACTGTGGAATTACCCAGCTCAACTACACTCCGTTTCGACCCCAGTGCTGATTCTGATAAGGGCAGAGGTGGTGGGCTCTGTGTTTACGTGCTTCAGACTTGGTGTAATAACAGCAGAATAATTCAAAGCCACTGTTGACCGGACTTAGAGGCCATGGGCAGTGGTGGCCTAATGGTTAGGGATGTGGACTGGTGAGCGAAGGGTCACGGGTTCGATCCTTGGACTAGCAGGATTACATCTGGGTGGGACAGATAACATAGCAGTGTTTGCCCCACCCTCCTTAACCCCACTATGGTGACCTTGAGCAAGGCCCTCAACCCCAACTGCTCCAGTGGAGCTGCTCAGTGGCCAGTCAGTCTGTGGCTGTACTGGGCAACTATAGCCCTATAGCTGTAACTGTGAGTGTGAACAGGGCATCCTTGAAAAAGAGAGGTTGTCTCTCAATGGAACTACCCTGTATAAATAAAGGTTAAAAAAAAAGTCCTTTCTGTGTAGTTCCTTCTATCTAACCCGCGAGCTAACAGCAGTAATTGTAACAGCTGTTTACGTCCCTTCAGATGCTAGCGTTAGCTTAGCACCTAGCCACCTCCAGCACATCGTTAGCAGGCAACAGAAAGATCACCCCGATGCAGTCCACAATACTGCAGGGGATTTTAACAAAGCATGCTTAAAGACTGTACTCCCCAAATTCCACCAACATGTTAAGCATCCCACAAGAGGGGAAAGAACACTGAATCATGTTTACAGCAACCTTAAGCATGCATACAGAGCCACCCCCTCCCAAACCTTGGACAATCAGACTATCTCTCTCTGCTTCCAATACCTGCTTACACCCCCTCCCCCTGAGGAGGAGTTCCCCACCAACCAAACAAACAATTAAAACCTGGCCTGAAAATGCTCTCCTCCAGCTACAGGACTGCTTTAGCTGCACAGATTGGAAAATCTTTGAACAGCAGGACCAGGGGTCTCATGTACAAAGACTTGCATGGATTTCGTACTGAAAGATGTTGTACATTTAAATCAAGAAAACGCCGTAAGCAAAAAAAAAAAAATAAAAAAAAATCCACATGTATGAAACAGTACGTACGCAGTAATCCAAGAACATTTCCTTTGTACATCCCAGTCTACTTGAAATTGAACGCCTGTGAGAAAATACTGGACTCCTCCCTTGACACGCCTCCATTTGAATATGCAATTACATGCAAATAGATATGGAAATAGATATATACAAGCCCTGCACATTTGATTTTCCTGTATCCACGATCAAAAATAATGGATTTAATGGAATTTCATGGACTGTGAGTTGGAGGCAGTCCTGAATGAGGTAGAGGCGCTTAAAAACGTTTTGTTTGGCACGCTGTCCTCCGATTAGCGCCAGATACAGGCAATTCAATAGCCTGCTCACAGCCCTATAAGATTGATTTACCGTTTTCCTTTATTCAGACAGGGATAAGAAGGTGGTGTTTATTTTAACCTTGACATGTTTCAACTGACGTCTGCAGTCATCCTCAGAAGCGTCAGCTGATCACTATGATTTGTGACCAGCTGGGTGGATCAGCTCGTTGAATAAAGGAAAACAGTAATGAAAAAGAAGACAATATGAAGCTATTTAATGGGTAGCCACGGTCACCTATCAGTTGAAAGCAGATCATATTAGACTCGACAAGTACATATTTTATGTCCAAAATGCAAATCTCATCCTTTATAGTTATATACAACTTACATGGATTACACACACGACTATTGTAAATGAATGAAGTGCGCTGGAGAAAGGGTGACACTGTTGCATTTCAGATTTTATGCATGTGTTTATTGACATAACTACTGTACACACAGAGGCAATTGGGGGCTTGGTAGAATGCTGTGAAACTGCAGTTTAATCAGCAAATAAAGGAAGTCACTTACTTGATCCACTGACTTGTAATGAAGCCTTGAAGACAGGGTGATATTTGGGAACACACAAGCGCATTGCGCATGAGGTAGGTTATTTAGGACCATTACATGAATTTACTCACCAAGAAGTCACCAACCCGCCCAGTGCCAGCTCGTAGCTTGTTCACAACAATGCTGTTCATTAGAATCATTAGGAAAAATGGCTCTCACTGCAAACTGCGCTTTGATGTTGGCCTGTTCAACTGCATTGTATGGTAATATGATGTACCTGGGTGAAAGTCGGATAATGCCATCCCACACAAGCTGGCATAGCTCGGCTCAGGGTTGACTGGGAAATTCACAATTGGTCTGCCAGCTCCCTCTACAATACCCCTGCTGCCAGGAACCCCAGTGTTGTCAGGACCTGCACTGGGACGGGCAGCACATGGCTTCTCGTCGTGTCGCGCTCCAAGAGTGGCCATAGCTCTGAGCAAAGTTCCACAAGGACTGACCATGGAAAACTAAACCGACTGACAAGCCAGTCATCCTCCTGAGCCAGAAAATCTTCTCTGGCTCTATATACCCTGTCTTCTCAGTGCGCAGTTTGCAATATCCTTTAGCAATGCTAACGCCATTGTTATTAGAGACATTTTCTGAACTTCTTTGCACCTGCTTTTATATCCACTCATCTAATTATGCACATTTGGATGTTTGCTCATCATGTGTCTCTGGTGTATACAATCATTTTCACGTCATTATCAGTCTCCCAACATCACCTCTAAGTCTCGCCAACGGACCAACAACAGTAGAAACATACGTACAGTACACCAGCCATGAAGTTACCTTGGGGCTGCGCATATTTCCATGGTCATTTAATTCTTGATACATCTGAAATTTTCCGTGGAAAAGGACGTACACCATGTTTTTGTCCGCAAATACCCTTTGTACATGAGGCCCCTGGACTCCTACACCAAGTCTGTCTTCTTTTTACATTAAATGCTGTGTAGAAAATGTAACAGTCACCAAACACATCTGGGTTTTTCCAAACTGGAAACCCTGGATGACCAGTGAGATCCAGACTCTAATCAGAACTTGCAACTCAGTCTTCAGGCAGAGGGACAGCTCTCTGTACAGCATTACCAGAGACAACCTGAGAAGAGGCATAAAACACATTAAGAACGCCCACAGGAGGAAAGTTGAGGGCTTCTTCACAGACAACAACCCCAGACAGATGGGACAGATGGAGAGGCATCCAGGCCCTCACCAGCTACAAGGGCCAGTGGCCCCCAACATCGGACAGCACCCTCACTCTGGCAGAGAAACTTAACAGCTTCTTTGCCTGGTTTGAGTTCAACTCATCCCCCACCCCACCCCACAGGTGCATGAGGTGAGGAGGCAGCTGAGAGCAGTGAACCCTCGCAGAGCTGCTAGTTCTGACAGCATCCCAGGAGTGGTGGTCAAAGCATAGGCTGACCACCTGGCAGAGATCCTCACCAAGCTGTTCAACCTCTCCCTGATGCACATCACCGTCCCCTCCTGCCTCAAGGCCTCCACGATCATTGCCATCCCCCAAAAATCTGCAATTGACATCCTGAACGACAACAGACCCATAGCACTCACGTCTGTAGTCATGAAGTGTTTTGAGAGACTGGTGTCCCAGCACATCAGGAACTGTCTTCCCTCCTCCTTCGACCCCCACCAGTTCGCCTACAGGAAGAACCAGTCTATGGAAGACGCCATCGCCACCTCTCTCCACAGAGGACTGAGCCACCTGGAGAACCCAAGGAGCTACGTGAGGATGCTTTTTGTAGACTACAGCTCAGTTTTCACCACCATCATCCCGGACATTCTGATCAATAAACTGCACCTCCTCCAGATCCCCCCCACCTGCCCCTGGATAAAAAACTTACTCACCAACCACCCACAAACAGTCAGACTCGGCCCCACCACTCCTCCACACCGTCTCTCAGCACTGGCTCCCCCCAGGGCTGCATGGTAAGCCCTCTACTGTACTACCTGCACACCTTTGAGTGTATTCCAACCCACCCAACCACCGTCATCGTGAAGTACACGGACGATACCACCTAGGTTGGGCTCATCACCAATGACGACAAGAAAGCATACAGGGCAGAGGTAAAGAATCTGCTGCTGTGGTGCCAAGGAAACAACATGAAACGGAATGTCAAAAAAACAAAGAACTCATACTGGACTTCAGAAAGAACAGACAGGACCACCCCTACCCCCTCATAAATGGTGACTCCATGGAAACTGTCCCCACCTTCAGGTTCCTGGGCACCCACATCTCTTCTGACCTCTCCTGGACTGTCAACACCAAGGCCCTGGTGAACAAAGCCCAGCAGCGGCTGCACTTCCTTTGTGTCCTGAGGAAGAACAACCAAGAACAGAAGCTGCTGCTAGCCTTCTACTGCTGCTCAGTAGAGAGCATGCCACCTACTGTCTGGGTGTGTGGTATGCCGGCTCCACGGCCGAGAACAGGAAGGCTGTGCAGAGGGTCATCAACACCAATCAAAAAAATCACTGGTGGCCCTCTGCCCTCCCTGGAGGACATCTCCAGATCCTCCTCTCTCAGAAAGATCAAGGCCATCACAGGAGACCCCTCACATCCTGCCCACCACCTGTTTGACCTGTTTCCCTCTGGACAAAAGTTCAGATCAATCAGGTCCCACACCTCCAGACTGACAAACAGTTTCTTTCCCTGGACCATCCGAACTGCAAACAGTCAGAGGCCCCACCCCCCTCCCTCTGAACACTCACATGCACAGAACTGAAGACCTTTTTAATTATCACAATACCACACCGGTTTTTGCACTCTTCACTTTCATCTATATTGACCCATCCGTGAAACCACTACTATGTATATTTTCCATAATCCTTGGGGCATTTTACTCAATTGTGTGTTCAATTGTGTGGTCTGCACTCCGCACTCCTACAGTGGGGTAAAAAAGTATTTAGTCAGCCACCAATTGTGCAAGTTCTCCCACTTAAAAGATGAAACAGGTCTCCAATTTTCATCATAGGTATACCTCAACTATGAGAGACAAAATAAGAAAAAAAAAATCCAGAAAATATCATTGAAGGATTTTTAATGAATTAATTGGTAAATTCCTCGGTAAAATAAGTATTTGGTCAATAACAAAAGTTCATCTCAATACTTTGTTATATACCCTTTGTTGGCAATGACAGAGATCAAACGTTTTCTGTAAGTTTTCACAAGGTTTTCACACACTGTTGCTGGTATTTTGGCCCATTACTCCATGCAGATCTCCTCTACAGCAGTGATGTTTTGGGGCTGTCGCTGGGCAACACGGACTTTCAACTCCCTCCAAAGATTTTCTATGGGGTTGAGATCTGGAGACTGGCTAGGCCACTCCAGGACTTGGAAATGCTTCTTACGAAGCCACTCCTTCGTTGCCCGGGCAGTGTGTTTGGGATCATTGTCATGCTGAAAGACCCAGCCACGTTTCATCTTCAATGCCCTTGCTGGTGGAAGGAGGTTTTCACTCAAAATCTCACGATATATGGCCCCATTCATTCTTTCCTTTACACGGATCAGTCGTCCTGGTCCCTTTGCAGAAAAACAGCCCCAAGTATGATGTTTCCACCCCCATGCTTAACAGTAGGTATGGTGTTCTTTCTCCTCCAAACACGACAAGTTGAGTTTTTACCAAAAAGTTCTATTTTGGTTTCATCTGACCATATGACATTCTCCCAATCCTCTTCTGGATCATCCAAATGCTCTCTAGCAAACTTCAGACGGGCTTGGACATGTACTGGTTTAAGCAGGGGGACATGTCTGGCACTGCAGGATTTGAGTCCCTGGCGGCGTACTGTGTTTCTGATGTAGCCTTTGTTACGTTGGTCCCAGCTCTCTGCAGGTCATTCACTAGGTCCCCCCATGTGGTTCTGGGATTTTTGCTCACCGTTCTCGTGATCATTTTGACCCCACGGGGTGAGATCTTGCGTGGAGCCCCAGATCGAGGGAGATTATCAGTGCTCTTGTATGTCTTCCATTTTCTAATAATTGCTCCCACAGTTGATTTCTTCTCACCAAGCTGCTTACCTATTGCAGATTCAGTCTTCCCAGCCTGGTGCAGGTCTACAATTTTGTTTCTGGTGTCCTTTGACAGCTCTTTGGTCTTGGCCATAGTGGAGTTTGGAGTCTGACTGTTTGAGGCTGTGGACAGGTGTCTTTTAAACTGATAACGAGTTCAAACAGGTGCCATTAATACAGTTAACGAGTGGAGGACAGAGGAGCCTCTTAAAGAAGAAGTTACAGGTCTGTGAGAGCCAGAAATCTTGCTTGTTTGTAGGTGACCAAATACTAAAACAAACAAAACTAAACAGACTTGGAGCAAAGAGGAGACACATTTCCTGGCTCCGTCCCTGGGTCTATGGACATGAGCAGAAGTACAAGATAAGCTGGAGGGGGCCACTCGGACAAAGCCCATTTTGATTTGATGAACTGTTTTGAGGAATAGCCCAGCCAACTAAGGCCATCCTAACTGCCATGGATGAGTTGTACAAACTGCTCAAAATGCTACTGGTAAGTGTATTGTCTTTAAAATGCCAAAAGTTAACGAATATGAGATGAGAGATGAGATGAGATTCAACTTTATTGTCATTACACATGTATGAATACAAGGTAACGAAACGTGACTTGGCATTTGGGCACGCTCTGCAGAGCGCATCCAAGGCCGGGGCAGCCGCTAGGCGCCAGTCATAAAGAAGAAAGGAAAAAAAGAAAAAGAGTGGATATGACACAGTAGGCGAGAGAAAAAAACATGTTTTATCAAATTGACGCTTAAGTAAGTAAGCGAAATTTTGATTGCAGGCAAAAAAACCCTCAATGCTTATTTAGCAGACATTTAGTAGACAAATCACACAGCAGGGGGAGAGCAGTGTATGTATATCAGTATGATGATATCAGTGTGTGTGCAGTGTTGAGTGTATCAGTTACTGGAGCACAACAAATAGTCTCCTAGGCAACGATAGATGTTATAGTTCATGAACGCTGTCCCTGAAGAGTTCTGTTTGTTGCACAGCAGCGGTGTTTGGGTTAGCGAGCCAGCTGACACATCCGCTTATCTCAACTCTGGAGGAGTGAGTTATCCAGGGGCGCCGATCAAGGCCGAATCTGCTCAGACAGAGTATAGGAGTATAGGATTTCCCTATTGTCATATTCTGAGCTTACAATTCAAATTAACATTCACTGGCTTTAAATTCATATCATTCCCTGGAGAGCACGAAGCGACTCCAGATGTTTCCCCTTCTAAACACAGATGAACATGTCCGATAGAGTCCATCTCCTACAGTGCATGCAGATGGTAAATTCCATGTTGGTCATTTGCCGCTACTTCGTGCACTCCCCATCTGGTCGAATTATTGAGAAGCAGCTCCGCCGGGTCCGCATTTTGATTAGCTCCTCCAGTTAAATTTTCGATACACCAGGAGAACTCCAAAGCCCAATCGGCAGAAATCCTGTGATCGTAGCCAAAACAGGTAGATGTTTTTCCACATCCTCAGTCAAATCACACAGACACATGAGTTCCAATCCATGGGTCTCTCCACATTTGGGCTCCCCCGGGCCCAATTTTCTGTTTAAAAAGGTGGTGTCAATTGCGTTTAAAGCCCAGCTTATATCCATTTTCCGTATTTTCCATTTGGGTTGAGATCAGCAAGATGGTGAGACGGCACAGACACTCACTCAGACGCAGCAAGCTGGGATTGGGTCAGGAAGGCAGGATAGGAGGAGGGAGGAAAAAAAAAATGCGACTGCTCTCTCTGAAGGCAAAAGAAAGATATATATATATATATATATATGCTTGGATTGATATGTAATGACCAAAGTGCAGATATTTTTTACTCACTCTTGTGCCTATAGTATTTTCCATTAGCTATGCTAACAAGCTAACAGTGCTTTTACAACCAAACGTTTCTCCTCGCCATAAAGAAATTCTCGTTTGAGAAAACTAGAACAAAAACCTTAGCGTCTTACAGAATACTTGGTTAGATATCCAGTGCAAAATATGCTGTGCTTGTTTTGTATCAATACTGTTTATTGTTGTCTCAAATGACATTAGTGACGTCGCCATTTATCTTGAAGTGCTCATTTGAGAAAACGAGAACAAAAATCTTAGCATCTTACAGAATACTTTTTTATAAAGATATCCAGTGTAAAATATGCTTTTTTGTGGTATCAATATTGTGTATGAATGGGCGCCTTGCGTTGTGTATATGGGAGATTTTTCTCCCAAAGACGCTAGTAGCGTCGTCATTTTTACTATTTTGGTAATATTTCCATAATCATGGGCCATTTTTATTTTTTCGCTCGTGTGTTGTGTAACCATATTTTATCTAATCCTTCTCTTTCTTTATTGCGCAGTAGCCTGGTGGAGCACCTACAATGTCATTGTACTGTACAACAGCACAGTGACAATAAAGCCTATTCTATTACGATTCTTCTACTCTATAACAAGACATGTAAGCCTTGGTAATAGTGATATTGAATAAAATTGCCTTCTATGTCTGCACATTTAATGGAAGGTTTAAGTTGTACACTGCACAAACTGAAACACTTTTTTTTGTATTTACAGATTTATCACACCAGGATAATGAGGGAGAACCACCCAGACCTGTGGTGTCCAGCTCACCTTCACCAGCACCAAGCTTGCCCTCCTCCTGCTCTTCCTATTCTCATCAGACCAGATTAGGTAATATATGTTCAGATCATGACCCCTTCACACAGAGGAGGGAGTGAATTAAATCAATTATACACTTGAATTGAATGTTGTGATGCCACTAACAGTAAATGGATGTTGAATAGACGTATTCAGTCTTGGACTGACAATTCCTGTGTTTTTCAGTGTGTGGTTATTTTATATTGCTTCTTATTTTTGTACTTTAAAACAGGGAAACGGAAGCGGGACACAAACATGGACCTCCTTCTTGACTACCTGGAGAGGTCAGATGAGAGACAGCAGGAGCAGAGCAGGAGGGAGGAGCAGCTGACCTCCAGAAGGTGGAGGACAGGACCAATACCCTTGTTGGACTGATGGGACATGTCGTCTGTGCTTGAGGGACTGTAAACAAAGTAATAACTATCACAGCACTGATATTTTTGGCTGTGTGTACACAATATTTCATATGTAGCAGTCTTAAGTTTTTGCACATTTTGTAAATAAAAGCTTTCTTTCCTTAAGTGTTTTTTTCTGCTTCCACATTAAGTAATTGTTATCCTCACACCAAACATATGCATGAAATGTAAATCTATTTAAGACAAACAATGCAAATCACTAATATTATAGTGGTGGGAAGTGAAAGTACAAATACTGAATTACTGCACCTATGTTAATTTTTTCAGGTATTTGAAAATATATGAGGTATTTGTGGACTTTACTCAAATATTTTTAAAAAGTAATCACTGTCTGCAGAAGCCAGGAGCACCCGCTTGTTAAGGTATCAGGATACTCCATACCCTTGCCACTCCATCCCAGGTCACTCCGTACCCAAATTGCAACATACCCTAGCCATTCTGTACTCACTTCTGTACCTGCATAATTAAATACTTACCAAACCAAAATGATGTTGTGATTTCTAATCACACTATGTAAGGCTGATACTCTTTAAGTGCCTTCATAGCATACGCAAACGGCCAAATTTTTTGCGCAGCACGATTACGTTATAACTCGGTGTAAATACACAACATGAATTCACCGTCTGAGTGAGATGCAGACAGGTGAAGTTGCCTTTATAACTTCTGCAGCTGGGTTCAACCTGCATTGTCAAACTAGTTTACTCTCCAATGTTGATACTTGTATTTAATTACCCAGGTACAGAAGTGGGTACGGAGTGACTTGGGACAGAGTGGTAAGGGTACGGAGTGTCCAGTAACCCTTGTTAGAGGTGTACTGCCTGGTCTCAGTCCACCTACAATGTGTCTAAATGTTTTGAGGTTTTATCGCATCTGAAAAATTATAGTGTTGGTCAAAGCGTTGCAGTTTGGATAACAACGTATAGAATTTATCAAATTGCAATTGATTGCAATATTTATGTGCAAAAACCTCATTGTTTTGGAGGTACATAGAACATATATATGCATAAATATATGCATTTTTCCACGTAACCTTGTGACTGCATTATTTTAAT
The DNA here is from genome assembly GCA_020510985.1 of Pholidichthys leucotaenia. NCBI lineage: Eukaryota > Metazoa > Chordata > Actinopteri > Cichliformes > Pholidichthyidae > Pholidichthys > Pholidichthys leucotaenia. Next base: position 22,122,870 of record CM035837.1, read on the forward strand.
TGCTTTTAATCCTAGATCAAGTTTGTTTCAGGTTCAAAATGCATCGTAAGTGTTAAATATATCTCATTATATCTAATTAAGTACTGTTTACCTGTTGAAATATATATTTTACGGCTACTATAACCCCATAAAAACAATATGGCACCTGGCAATCATTTTTTGGCAACTGATCTCTTTTTGGCATGATGTAACAGGCGACCTCCGTCTCGTAATACACCGTAACACCATCTATTACAGAACTGACATAAATATTACATTTAAAAGTGTAGTCAATGCTAGCCAGTTAAGCTACAGACTTGAGCTAACAATGGCTGATAACTGAAATATTGATAATTACCGGTCTCCTTAAACATAGCCGCCATTCTCTGCGATTAAGAATAAAACTGTTTTTGGATGGTAATACAGGTTTGGAATAATAAAAGCAGCACCCCCAAAGAGACAACAAACTCCTCCAAGTATACAAGCTTCTTCTTCTCCTCTTTTTACTTCTTCTGTGGTGTTCTGTGGGGTTGCATAAAGACGCTTCACACTACGTAATAACACAGCCCTGACGTAATCCCCGACTAGCTCCATGTCGGTGGAAAACCAACTGGTTCTTATGAAGCACTACAGTTGAACTGGTTAGGCACTGGCTCAAGCACCAGAACTGTACTAGCACTGGTTCTTATATGGTGGAAATGAGGGAGAGGTGTGATGAACTGGGGCTCATTAAGATTTAATGCAAACACCACAAAAACAGCTTGTTGAGAGGAGGGCTCCTTCACCTTGATATAAAATGGTGCTGCTGTGGGCACATATGTTCAATTCAATTCAATTCAACTTTATTTATATAGCGCCATTTCACAACAACAGTCATCTCATAGCACTATCAACTGTAGGGGATGTTGGTTATATATGCTCCACAAATACACTCACCGGCCACTTTATTAGGTACACCTGTCCAACTGCTCGTTAACACTTAATTTCTAATCAGCCAATCACATGGCGGCAACTCAGTGCATTTAGGCATGTAGACATGGTCAAGACAATCTCCTGCAGTTCAAACCGAGCATCAGTATGGGGAAGAAAGGTGATTTGAGTGACTTTGAACGTGGCATGGTTGTTGGTGCCAGAAGGGCTGGTCTGAGTATTTCAGAAACTGCTGATCTACTGGGATTTTCACGCACAACCATCTCTAGGGTTTACAGAGAATGGTCCGAAAAAGAAAAAATATCCAGTGAGCGGCAGTTCTGTGGGCGGAAATGCCTTGTTGATGCCAGAGGTCAGAGGAGAATGGCCAGACTGGTTTGAGCTGATAGAAAGGCAACAGTGACTCAAATAACCACCCGTTACAACCAAGGTAGGCAGAAGAGCATCTCTGAACGCACAGTACGTCGAACTTTGAGGCAGATGGGCTACAGCAGCAGAAGACCATGCCGGGTGCCACTCCTTTCAGCTAAGAACAGGAAACTGAGGCTACAATTTGCACAAGCTCATAGAAATTGGACAATAGAAGATTGGAAAAACGTTGCCTGGTCTGATGAGTCTCGATTTCTGCTGCGACATTCGGATGGTAGGTTCAGAATTTGGCGTCAACAACATGAAAGCATGGATCCATCCTGCCTTGTATCAATGGTTCAGGCTGGTGGTGGTGGTGTAATGGTGTGGGGAATATTTTCTTGGCACTCTTTGGGCCCCTTGGTACCAATTGAGCATCGTTGCAACGCTACAGCCTACCTGAGTATTGTTGCTGACCATGTCCATCCCTTTATGACCACAATGTACCCAACTTCTGATGGCTACTTTCAGCAGGATAATGCGCCATGTCATAAAGCTGGAATCATCTCAGACTGGTTTCTTGAACATGACAATGAGTTCACTGTACTCAAATGGCCTCCACAGTCACCAGATCTCAATCCAATAGAGCATCTTTGGGATGTGGTGGAACGGGAGATTCGCATCATGGATGTGCAGCCGACAAATCTGCGCCAACTGTGTGATGCCATCATGTCAATATGGACCAAACTGTCTGAGGAATGCTTCCAGCACCTTGTTGAATCTATGCCACGAAGAATTGAGGCAGTTCTGAAGGCAAAAGGGGGTCCAACCCGTTACTAGCATGGTGTACCTAATAAAGTGGCCGTTGAGTGTATATTGCTGTGTTTATTGTGTGCTACACGTCTCATGGAACAAAAGAACTGGGTCTCCAAGAGACAACGGGAGAGTGTGAGATTTGGCCTTTGTTTCAGGGAGATGGCCTGGAGAGATTCCCGGACCACAGAAGACTAAAGGACAATGGTGTGAAGGGGGTTACATTGTGACTGGGATTAAGTACCATGTGACTGTATGTTTGCTTAACCACTTGCGCTCCGTTGTTTCGCGGGCGGGCAAGTCTCTGCGTCCTATGATGCACGAGGGCCCGCGAGAGCGTGCTCGTGCGCCCTCGTGCGCATGACGCATGATAAGGATATTGATGGTGATGGTGTAGGTGGTGTGCCCTCCAAGCGCCACTGAAAAAAAAATCTGCAAACACAGCCGCGAACAGATTAGTTCATCTGATTGACCTCTCATTCGACTAATAAGAGCCTTGAATTGGGTTTCTGAAACCTTGAGGAGCCAATGAATGAAAATCTAGGAAGGAGGACCCGCCTACTGTGAACGCAGGAGCCAATTGAAGCACAGAAATTCTGGCTGGGTGAAGCAATATTTACTGCTGCAGAAGGACTCTGTACGAATCTCCTACAGACCCAGGCTCACCCAGCAGTATGGATAACACCCACAAGTGGGACCTGCACTCATTCCAGCAGAATAGACGGAGGCCGACGACAAAAGTCGTAAATCATTCGCCAAAACGGCAATAATGGAATTATGTTGATCGGGATCCACGAGCGGAGCAGCGTCGCGTTCGTCTGACGCGTGGGAAGAGCTGTTCGCCACGACTCTGCTGCTTTGAAGAGGTAAGGTGTTATAAGCTAAATTATTATTTATCCCTGAAAACTGTAATCCAAAAATGACTTTTGACCGATCGGTAAATTACAACTGTACTGCGCACGAAATACGAAGTGCGTGCGCCGCGATAAACGGTTCATTTGCCGTGTTCGGACCGTGAACGCCCCCCCCCCCACTCCTCGGTCCAAACGCTTCCCAGTCCACTGGGGGAAGCGTATCAGTCTATTCCATCATGGCCCTCTTCTGTAGCGAGGGGGGGGGGGGGGGCGTTCACGGTCCGTTCACAGTTCCCCCCCCCCCCACACACACACACAGTAGCGAGGGGGGGGGGAGCCGCTGTGAAAACATGCAAGGAAAAAAAAAAAAGAGTGTATTCCGTCATGTAGCGAGGGCCGAATTTGGTCCTTGGTAGCGGGGGGGGGGACGACCCCCCGCCCACACACACACACACAGACACAGCCCTGAGTGTGACCTTTCATTAGAGCCTAAAATGAAGATTCTACATTGAATTATTCAAAAGTTACAGACGTTTTTCCAAACTGTGCCATTTGGCACAATTTGGCACAGTTCCATAACGCCTGGGAACTACCTGAGAACAAAGCTGTGTAAAATATTCATTTTTTGTGGTATTGTTACCAAATTTGGATCTCAGCTGGATAACACTTGGTTCTACATTTCTGTTGCATTTTCCAGCCGGATCGGACAGCTGTGTGTTATTTACAAGCATTTGTATCCAAAAAAACACTGTCCAATTTTTTTTTCTTCAAGTTCAGTATGTTTAGATGACTGTAACTCAGTGGCCGGAGCACGTAGAGAGATTATGTTTTTTTTGCCAAAAAATTCAAAGTGTTTCCTTTTAAATGAGACCAACCCCATGAAGATGCTGCAAAGGGTTGAATAACAGCTTTCGATTTACTTTGGGCACGTTTTTTTTGGCATTTTTAGGAAAATTGCCTGGAGTGCAAGTGGTTAAACACCATGTGACTTGAGTTTCGGTGTCCGGGGTATAAAAGAGTGACGTGAGATGATTCTTCCTCTTTTTCCTGCTTTGAGATTGTTGGAGTATGTGATCTGTGAATAAAGCTGAACCTGAGGAATACACTCAGTGTCATCCTTGTGCACATTCTCCACACTGGTGACCTTACGACAAAGAATGAGCAGAGATAATTCTCCCGAGCGGGGCTCGGCAGAAGCCAGCCTGATGGCTGCCACCACACTCCGGCTGCCCAACTTCTGGCAGCATAGTCCGCGCCCCTGGTTTAGCGCGGTCGAGGCGCAGTTCAACCTCCGGAGAATCTCGAAGGACGACACGAAATTCTACCATGTGGTGGCGAAGCTGGACAGCCACACAGTCCAGAGGGTGGAAGATCTGGTCAATCACCCACCGGACAGCGACAAATACAGCGCATTGAAGGCTGCGCTTATAAGCCACTTCACCCCCTCGGTGCAGCAGCGGGCAGAAGGGCTCCTAACGTTGACGGAGTCGGAGAACGACAGACCCGTAGACCTGATGGTGAAAATGCTGAGGCTGAAAGACTCCAAGGATTGCGAATTTATCTTCGCCCACTTTTTCCTCCGGACCCTGCCACCAGCGGTGAGAGTTATCCTGGCAGACTCACCTCGGTTGGCCCGGCGAGACTACCATGGGCTGAGCAAGGAGGCGCAGCGACTCGTCGACGCCCACAAACAGAGCGTGGTTTCGGCCGCAGCAGCAGAGCTAGAAGCAACGTCCGGAGACAGCATGGGGCCAGTGGTTGCAGCACCAGACTCACCGGCGACGGCAGCAGTCAGGACCAAGCGACACGGAGCAGATGACGTCCTGTGCTTCTGTCATCGCCGCTTTGCAGAGAGGGCACACAAGTGCCTCCCACCGTGCCACTTCAAGTGTTCGGGAAAGGCCAAGACCGGGGGTTGGTAGCGGCTGCAGCCCTCGGGGAAGAGAACAAGCTGCTCTACCTGACGGATGCACGTTTGAGGAGGCATTTCCTCGTGGACACAGGCTCCCAGCTGAGCTTCATCACGCCTTCCTACGCAGACCAGCTGACACCGTCTAAGGGCCCCCTGGTGTCAGCAGCGAAAGGCTCAGCGATTAAGACCTTCGGTGAGAGGACTCTGCTTCTGTCTTTGCAGGGCCGTGCATTTGAGTGGACTTTTGTTGTAGCTGCAGTTAATTTCAACATGTTAGGGGCTGATTTTTTGTGCTCACATGGTTTATTGGTTGATCTTGCTAATAGACGTCTGGTTAATGCAGTCTTTCCACTCTATTCCCTGCACAGCTCGAGTGGCGCCGCCAACTGCACAAGCCAACGTCACAGCTGCGGGTGGTAAGTTCCACGCACTCCTCACTCAGTTCCCAGCACTCACAGTCCCAACATTTTCGGCGACAGTGGCTAAACATGGGGTGGAACACTATATCACTACCACCGGCCCGCCCGTTTTTGCAAAAGCTTGGCGCCTGGACTCAGCTAAACTGACCATAGCGCGCGAGGAGTTTGCCAACCTGGAAAAACTGGGCATCATCAGGTGTTCGAAAAGCCCCTGGGCTTCACCATTGCACATGGTCCCAAAGGCTGATGGCTCATGGCGACCTTGTGGTGATTTCCGCAGGCTGAATAACGCCACTGCACACGACCGCTACCCGATCCTGCACATCCAAGATTTGTCGGTTCATTTGGCGGGGGCACGCATTTTTTCTAAAATAGATTTGGTACGCGGTTACCATCAGGTTCCAGTGCACGCTCAGGACATACCCAAAACAGCGGTAATTACTCCTTTTGGGCTTTTTGAGTTTTTGCGCATGCCTTTTGGACTCAAGGGTGCGGCGCAGACGTTCCAGCGCATGATGGACGCGGTCCTACACAACCTCCCTTTCGTGTTCGTCTATTTGGACGACATTATGGTAGCCAGCACGTCCGAAGACGAACACGAAAGCCATCTCACAGCAGTTTTCCAGAGGTTAGCAGAGCACGGGTTAATAATTAACCCAGCGAAGTGTCAGTTTGGGGTGGCGCAGATTGATTTTTTGGGGTATTGCGTTTCACCAGAAGGAGCGGTCCCTCTGCCCGATAAAGTGCGTGCAATAACAAATTTTCCCCACCCTCAAACGGTTAAAGCGTTACAGGAGTTTTTGGGAATGGTTAATTTTTATAACCGTTTACTCCCCAGCGCAGCACAGCTCATGCAACCATTGTACACTGCACTAAAAAAACAAAAATCCATGAATAAAATCGAATGGTCTCCTGAGCGGGAGCGCGCATTCTCTCAAGTCAAATCAGCTTTGGCAAACGCTACCTTGTTGGCACACCCAGTTCCAACGGCACACATGGCGCTCACCACTGAGGCGTCTGATTTAGCAGTGGGGGCGGTCGTTGAACAGTATGTAGCTGGGACCTGGCAACCGCTCGCGTTTTTCAGCAAAACCTTGCGCGATAGCGAGCGAAAGTACAGCGCGTTCGACAGGGAGTTGTTGGTACTGCACTTGGCCATCCGCCATTTCCAGTTCTGGCTGGAAGGACGCCGTTTCACCGCGTTTGTGGACCACAAGCCGCTGACTTTTGCGATGGCCAAGATTTCGGAACCTTGGTCGGGCCGGCAGCAGAGACAGCTGGCCGCGATATCGGAGTTTACCACCGATATCCAGCATGTCGCAGGTAAACATAATGTAGTGGCAGACTGCCTCTCACATGCTGTGACAGCTCCAGGCCCCGTGGGGGCAGACTCTGCAGCCATGGCCGCGGGCCAGGGTAGCAACGCGGAAGCGCGTGCAGCCCCGGTCCGCATAGGGTTAGATTATGCAGCCATGGCCGCGGAGCAGGTTAGCGACGCGGACGTGCGCGCGCTCCAGTCTGGACCAACAGGGTTAAGGCTGGAGGACAGGGTGCTGCAAGATGGTATGCCCCCGCTAATCTGCGATATCTCCACTGGGCGGCCGCGTCCGGTGGTACCAGCTGCGTGGCACCGCCGTGTTTTTGACTCGATCCATTCTCTAGCACACCCGGGGGCGCGCGCATCGGTCAAAATGGTAGGAGAGAAATTTGTATTGCCAGGGTTGTGCAAACAGGTCAAGGAATGGGCGACAGCCTGCGTAGCGTGTCAGCGAGCCAAAATACACAGACACACTAGAGCTCCTTTGGAGCCTTTTCACATCCCGGCTAAGCGCTTTGATCATGTGCATGTCGACTTGGTAGGTCCCCTTCCGTCGTCACAGGGGTACACACATCTTTTGACAATGGTGGACCGCACCACGCGTTGGCCAGAGGCGGTCCCACTGGCATCAACCACAGCCGAGGAGGTGGCGCGCGCGTTTTTAACAGCTTGGGTAGCGCGCTTTAGAGTTCCGTCGGACATAACGTCCGACAGAGGTCCTCAATTTGTTTCCGAGCTTTGGTCATCGATGGCCCGCAGCCTAGGGGTAACGATCCACCGCACTACCGCGTACAACCCCCAGGCTAATGGTTTATGCGAACGTTTCCATAGGTCATTGAAAGCAGCCCTCAGAGCGTCGCTTACGGATACAAATTGGGTAGACAGGCTTCCATGGGTTTTATTGGGGTTGCGTTCTGCACCTAAAGAGGATTTACAAGCCTCCCCAGCTGAGTTAGTTTTTGCACAGCTTCTCCACCTGCCTGGGGAATTTCTCTCTGATAACCCTGCGCCAAATTGCCCCCCCCGCTCAGCTGTTGCAGAGCGGCACTGGATCAAACATGCTTCCGGGCCTGGTTCATCACAGTTTTCCACGCATTTTTGTGCCGAAAGCTTTAAAAAATGCGGAGTTTGTTTTTGTCAGACATGATGCACATCGCCCAAACTTGCGGCCGCCGTACGATGGACCGTTCAGGGTGCTGGAAACAGGAGAGAAGCATTTTTTGCTGGATTTGGGAGACAGAAAGGAGTTAATTGGTATAAACAGACTCAAACCCACTTTTGTTTTGGCGGATGAAGCAGTGCAGTTGGCGAGGGCCCCCCGTCGCGGCAGACCCCCTAGAGGGCATTCTCCAGAACACCCACAGAGATTGACTAACAGTTCTAATCCACAGGCAACAGTTCCACAGCAGGAGGACACTGCGGAAGCAGTAAAGCCGGCTTACAGCAAATACGGCAGAAGACTTAGACCTAGGCAACTGGTGGATTGCTATGTAGTAATGTTATTATGTCATGCATCTCTGGTTATGTTTGTTCCATCTTGGACGTTTGGGGGGGGGGGGTCATGTGGGCACATATGTTGGTTATATATGCTCCACAAATATATTGCTGTGTTTATTGTGTGCTACACGTCTCATGGAACAAAAGGACTGGGTCTCCAAGAGACAACGGGAGAGTGTGAGATTTGGCCTTTGTTTCAGGGAGATGACCTGGAGAGATTCCCAGACCACAGAAGACTAAAGGACAATGGTGTGAAGGGGGTTACATTGTGACTGGGATTAAGTACCATGTGACTGTATGTTTGCTTAAACACCATGTGACTTGAGTTTCGGTGTCCGGGGTATAAAAGAGTGACGTGAGATGATTCTTCCTCTTTTTCCTGCTTTGAGATTGTTGGAGTATGTGATCTGTGAATAAAGCTGAACCTGAGGAATACACTCAGTCTCATCCTTGTGCACATTCTCCACACTGCAACAATTAAACCCTGAGGTGTTGTTGAACAAAGTATGTCACAGACATTTCATTAACATCTCTGGGAACTGTGTCAAGATGTAGAAAAATGGCAGTTTAACAGTAAAATGACATTAGAGACATCCTGAATATCAGTTTGGGGAGCAGTCCAGAGTGAATTTCTGAATATTCTCCACCAGTCTTTTTACCCTCCTTCAGTAAACTGCATCAGCATCAATGTGATCACATTGATCACAATGTAGTTACAGAGTTCATGAACTCTATGTACAGCATGAGTCTATATCCCACAATAACACATCCCAGTAGAATCACAGTTCACTCTGCTACACTTACTGACAACCTGTTTGTCAATGTTTTCGATAAGAAAATAGAAAGTGGATTATTGATAAATGATATAAGTGACCACTTGCCAACCTTTGCACTTATCCATGGCCACACGGGGCCCAACGCAGAAAAAACTTCAAAATCGTTCAGACACAAATCACCAAATGCAATCAGTTCTCTTAAAGAGGACTTGCTGAAGCAAGACTGGACAGAAGTCTATGTATCAGATGTAAATGAAGCCTATGACACATTTATAAACATTGTAACCACTCTTTATGAAAAAAACTGCCCATTAGTAATAAAAAAGCTTAAACACAAATTTGCTAATAAGCCATGGTTAACCAAAGGACTACAAAAGGCGTGTAAAAAGAAAAATTTATTATATAAAGCTTTCCTAAAGAAAAGAACAAAAGAAGCAGAGCAGCGGTATAAAACATACAAAAATAAGTTAACATATATAATAAGATGTAGTAAAAGAGACTATTACAGTAAAGAACTGGAGAAAAACAGAGACAATATTAAAAATACATGGACAATACTCAACAGTATCCTTGGAAATAAAAGCAGAAATACAAGCTACCCAACTAATATTCCAAAAAATAATAAAACGACTCGGAGTGTGAATATTGCTTCACCTGCAGATGAATTTAATAATTTTTTTGTTAACATTGGACCTAAACTGGCCCGAGAAATACCCACTACGGTGCCAACAGGTGATACAATATGCAATAACACTGCTGTAAAAGACTCCATCTTCATAAAGAACACAGACGAAAGAGAGGTCACTGAAATTGTTAAATCGTTCAAAAGTAAAACATCTACTGACTGTGATGGTATTGACATGCTACTAGTCAAAACTGTTATCGAATGCATAGTAAAACCACTGACGTATATCTGCAACCTGTCTCTCCAATCAGGTATATTTCCCAATGCAATGAAAATAGCTAAAGTAATTCCGATATACAAGACGGGCGACAGAGGGGAACTCTCAAACTATAGACCAATTTCACTATTACCGCAATTTTCCAAGATACTTGAAAAAATATTCTATGAGAGAATTGACAACTTCATACTGAAGAATGATTTATTATGTGAGCAGCAATATGGGTTCGGACACAAGAGGACAACTGCATATGCCCTAATGGAATTTACAGAAAAAATATCAACAGCCATTGAAAATAAAGAGTACTCAGTTGGAGTATTCCTAGATCTTAAAAAAGCATTTGATACAGTAGATCATAATTTATTATTAAAGAAACTACAAAATTCTGGTATTAGAGGGGTAGCACTGTCCTGGTTAAGTACTTTAAGTACTTTTAAGTTACTTAAAGAATAGATATCAGTATGTATGTATTAGCAACAAAAACTCAGAGTTGCTGAAGGTCACCTGTGGAGTCCCACAGGGTTCAGTTTTGGGACCATTATTATTCAATATGTATATAAACGATATATGTAAAGTTTCAGAAAAAATGGACTTAATATTGTTTGCCGATGACACTAATCTGCTATGCAGTGGAAACAATTTGGAACAACTTCTGGATACACTCGGGAAGGAATTAGGAAAGCTTAAACTGTGGTTTGATTCAAACAAATTAACGCTCAATTTAAATAAGACAAAATTTATAGTCTTTAACAACCACCACAACAATCCAGTACCCAAACTCAGTGTAAATGGTGTAGAGATTGAAAGGGTATCTGAAACTAAATTCCTTGGAGTAATAATTGATAACAAACTGTGTTGGAAGTCACATATTAATTATATTAAAGGTAAAGTTTCCAAATCAATTGCAATATTACACAGAGTGAAATATTTGCTGAATCAACCCACACTATACACCTTGTACCATTCATTAATACTCCCATACATGACATATTGTAATGAAGTATGGGGAAATAAATACAAAACAAACATATATCCACTCTTTATGCTTCAAAAGAGAGCTATTAGAATAATAAACAAAGCAGCTTACAGGGAACCAACAAACCCACTTTTTCTTAAACAAAAAATTCTCAAGTTGAAAGATCTGGTTGACTTTAAAACCGCAATAATAATGTTCAAAGTGAAGAATTTATCACTGCCCGCAAATATCCAAAAGTTGTTCCAAACAAGGGAGAAACGATATCACTTCAGAGGAACATGTATATTTCAAAAGCCTACAGTGAGAACAACCACCAAGCAACACTGTATTTCAGTGCAAGGAGTCAGATTATGGAACGATTATGGACCTGAATTAAAATCATGTAGAACGCTTGGACAATTTAAACAAAAACTAAAGGAAGAAATACTCCAAACATATTTACAAGACGACATGTAAACTCACATAAGGATTGACATATCCAGCCTGTTTTGTGTTGTAGCTTAGTTTTTTTTTTTGTTTTTTTTTTTTTTCTCTCTGTGACATTCTGTCTTAGATTTGTTTTGAATAGTAACCGCTTAACTTAGCTTAGCTTAGTTTTCTTTTTTTTCTCTCAGTCACACTTTGTCTTAGCTTTGTTTTAAATTGTAATCACTCTTGTCTTGTTTACTCTTTTTTCTCTTTTGAATTCTTGGATGGAATATGGGTGGGCAATATAAGCTGCGGCTTCAGCCATCACCCATTTCGGATAACTCACGTGGAATTGTATAGAAGAAGGAGTCTTTGTCTAATTTGACCTTGTTGTTATATTATACAGTTTCTTTTAACCTGTACTGTATTATCCGAAATAAATTCATTCATTCATTCATTATCCGAAATAAATTCATTCATTCATTCATTCATTCATGTTTTTCAGAAATGTGGCTTTTCTTATAAATGTTTAACTTTATTCATGTATATATGCAATTTTTCCAATACATTTGTAGATATACTTATAAATTCGAGACCTTGTAAATATACTTTTTTTAAAAAAAATAAATATGCATTTTTTTCCTTGTAAATTTACAGTTGTTTCCCTCTTAAAATTTCAGCTTTGTTGTAAATTATAGGATGCTTTTCCCCCATAAATATACAATTTTTAGAAATGTAGATTTGGCACCCTTCAGCGAGTAATGATGAGTGATGTCCAGGTGTGACAATGTGAACCAATCAGGAAGCAAATCAAGTCCAAATCTAAGCAAATATAACACAAAGGTCAATCACAAACACACACTCCAGACAACATCTGGACAATAATCATCAGAGCTTTCGCGCCCGTTGCCATGGAGCTGGTTGTCATGACAGCCCCTGCTGTTGTCCTGGCAAACAGCAACCCAAAAAAAAGTGTTGGTGTCAGTAGCGGCATGCGTATACATATGTGCAGCTGTAGAGTGTTTGGGAACGCTGTGTAGTCGCATGAAACATCAGGATGAAAAGAGCAATCAGGCTCCAGCACCCAACCAGCCTGACAGCTTTTCAAACAATCTTATGATTTAATCACACAAAGGCAGCTGGATGCAGCATCTGCAGGCGGCTGAGGGTACTCAAACCGTTAGCAGATCAACGCCTGTCTCACTCTGGCTCTCTTTCCAATGATCACACTCTAGTTTAGCTTTCTGAATCCTACAATTTTTTTTAACTTATCAGGCTGGTTTCTTTACTGATACAGATTTACAACAAATGTTCATTTATCCACAAACATGCCAATATTAAAGGTATGAATCCTATGAGGAAAAAAGTTGGAAATTTATGAGGAAAAAAAGTCAAAAATTTACAGCAAAAAGTTGCAAATTTAGGAGAAAATAAGTCACATATTTGAGGAAAAAGCTCCACATTTATGAGGAAAAAATTTACAGGAAAAAGATGCAAATTTATGAGGAATTAAAGTTTAAAAAAAATGAGAAAAATGTTGCAAATCTAAGAGAAAAAATTGAACATTTACAGGGAGTAGTGCAAATTTACAACAATTTTTTTTTTGCAAATTTATGAGAAAAAGTTGCAAATTTATGAGGAAAAAACTCAATTTTACAAGGAAAAAAGCTGCAAATTTATGAGAAAAACGTTGAAATTTTGCAGGGGAAAAAAGCTGCAAATTTACAAGAAAAAAACTGCAAATTATTGAGAAAAAGTCACAAATTTTTGAGAAAAAAGTTGCAAATCTATGATAAAAATGCTGAAAATTCATGTTATATTGTGGTGCACATATGTGGGTGTCATATGCTTCACAGGTGTATTGCTGTATGCTTATGGTATTCTTCACATCTCAGAGGAACAAAAGGTCTGAACCTCCTAGGGTAACAGGAGGATGTGAAGTCTGGCCTTTTGTATGCAGAGAGATGGCCGTGAGAGATTTCCTGACCACCAGGACTTTAGGTGGAGAAGAGAAGACCTGGAGGGGGAGGAATTGTATTTGGGATTAAGAGACAATGTGACTGTGTGCTTTGATGTCCTGGGGTATAAAAGGGACAGAGGATGAGGGATCCCTTCCTCTTTTTCTGTTTCTGGATGTTGGAGAATGTGATTGTGAATAAAGCTGGTTTTGAGGAATAAACTCAGCCTCGTCCTTCCACACATCTCCACACTGGTGACCCTACGACGTATCATGAGCGGAGACGAATCTCCCGAGCCAGACTCGTCAGGAGCCAGCCAAACGAATGCAGCCACAGTTCAACTACCGGACTTCTGGCCAAGCAATCCGCGCTCCTGGTTTAGCGCAGTCGAGGCACAGTTCCACTTCCGGAGGATTTCGGTGGACACCACAAAGTTCTACCATGTGGTTGCAAAGCTGGACAACCACACAGCCCAGCGGGTGGCGAACCTGATCGACCACCCGCCGGACAGCAACAAGTACAGCACGTTGAAGGCTGCACTCATCCGTTACTTCACCCCCTCAGTGGAGGAGCAAGCAGAGAGGCTCCTGGCGCTGACTGAGTTCGAGAGCGACAGACCTGCAGACCTGATGGGGAAGATGTTGAGTTTGAGAGACTCCGAAGATGATAACTTCATCTTCACCCATCTTTTCCTCAGGACCCTACCATCAGCGGTGAGAGTGACCCTGGCCAGTTCACCACTGTTGGCCCGACGAGACTACCACGAGCTGGGCCAGGAGGCACAACGACTCGTTGACGCCAATAAACGGTGTGCGGCTGCGGCTGCAGCAGCGGAGCTAGGCGCAACGTCCGGAGATGGCAGGGTGCCAGAGGCTACAGCACCAGACTCACCGACGACGGCGGCGGCAGGGGCCAAGAAACACGGAGCAGACGACGTCCTTTGCTTCTATCATCACCGCTTCGCAGAGAGGGCACACAACTGCATTCCACCGTGCCATTTCAAGCGCTCGGGAAACGCCAAGACCGGGGGTCGGTAGCAGCTGCGGCCCTCGGAGAGGAGAACAAGGTGCTCTACTTGAGGGATACGCACTCGGGGAGGCATTTCTTAAAACGCAAGATGGCGGCGCGTGCACAACGCGAGGCTCAGCGTCCTACCAGATTCTGGGGACTAGCAGTGTTATTTCTGCTCATTTCGGGTATGTTCGTTCAGAACAGCTCTGCTTTTACATCTTACACCCGAGATGAGCTTTTGAATATTGGTTTACAAAACAACGATAACGACCTTTTTATCAGCAACCTACGTCTGAATCTACGTCTCATCCCGGAGCTCTGGAGAACTCCCGACGCTCGGCAGGCTTCCCGGCCGACCGGAAGTGCTCGCAGGCGGCGTAAGGATCGTAAACAAAGGAGGGGTAAATGCGGTGGGCTAAGAGCTAAGCTAAAGCTAACACCGCACCGGCTATCGCTACCCAGTATTTTCCTTGCTAATGTACGGTCTCTGGCGAGCAAAATGAGTGAACTACGGCTTCGGATCACCAACAATAAGAAACTTATGAACTGCAATATCATGATTTTTACGGAAACATGGCTTCACAGTGGAATACCCGACAATGCTATCGAGCTAGCCGGCCTACACACGCTCCGGGCAGACAGAGCAGCAGTTGACTCCGGTAAGACAAGAGGGGGGGGATTGTGCATTTATATTAACAAGGCTTGGTGCACGAACTCTGTCACTGTTGAGAGACACTGCTCAGCTAACCTGGAGTTTCTCATGGTTAAATGTAGACCTTTCTATCTGCCACGCGAGTTCACTTGTACCATCATAACAGCCGCTTACATTTCTCCGGATGCTAATGCTAAGCTTGCTATGAAAGAACTGCATGCAGCTATTAGCAAACAACAAACTGCACACCCAGAGGCAGCATTTATTGTGGCGGGTGATTTTAACCACTCTAACCTCAAGACAGTGCTTCCTAAATTCTACCAGCATGTCTCCTGTCACACAAGAGGGGACAAAACATTGGACCATGTTTACACCAATATTGTGGGAGCCTACACAGCAACTCCCCTCCCCCACCTAGGCCAGTCTGATCATTTATCCTTGTTCCTTACCCCCAAGTATGTACCGCTCATCAGCCGGGTGAAGCCATCAGTGAGGACCATCAAAGTGTGGCCAGAGGGGGTTGACTCTGTACTCCAGGAGAAGTTTAGGAACACAGACTGGAGTATGTTCACCTCTCAGGCTACCTGTGGCTCCCACATAAACATCAACTCTTACACCCACTCAGTCCTGGACCATATCAACACCACTATTGACAGTGTCACCACGGAAAGACAGATCACCACGTACCCAAATCAGAAGCCGTGGATGAACAGAGAAGTGCGACTTCTGCTAAAAGCACGTAACAATGCCTTTAGATCTGGTGATGCACAGGCCTACAATTCATCCAGGGCAGATCTGAAGAGGGGCATCAACAAGGCCAAGCACAGCTACAAGCTGAAGGTGGAGGAACATTTTGGGGACTCTGATCCCCGACGTATGTGGCAGGGCATTCAAGCTATCTCTGATTATAAGCCCAGCAACTCCATACCTATAGCCATGACTGTGCCCTTTCTCAATGAGCTAAATAACTTCTATGCTCGTTTTGACAAGGACAACAATGAAAAGAACATCAATTTCCCACCCTCTGATGACCTCCACCACCTCACACTCACCCACACCGACGTCCGTAATGCACTGAGTCATGTCAACGTACGTAAGGCTGCTGGCCCTGATGGCATTCCTGGGCGTGTGCTGAGGGCATGCGCTGAGCAGCTGGCAGGGGTCTTCACAGACATCTTCAATCTGTCCCTGGCCCAGGCCGTGGTACCAGCGTGCTTCAAGACCACTTCAATAGTACCAGTGCCGAAACATTCAACACCATCGTGCCTAAATGACTATCGCCCTGTGGCACTGACGCCCATAGTCATGAAGTGCTTTGAGCGACTGGTCTTGGCACAGCTCAAAGAAGGCCTGCCCCCAACACTGGACCCTCATCAGTTCGCCTACCGGAGCAACAGGAGTACAGAGGATGCGGTTTCTACAGCGCTGCACTATGTACTCTCACACCTGGATGACAAGAACACCTACGCAAGAATGCTGTTTATTGACTTCAGCTCAGCATTCAACACAGTTATCCCCTCCAAGTTGCTCACCAAACTTGGGGACCTGGGAATCAGTACCTCCACCTGCAACTGGATCATGGATTTTCTGACCAACAGACCCCAGCATGTTAGGTCAGGCCCCAACCGTTCTTCCGTCATCACACTCAACACTGGTGTACCACAGGGCTGTGTGCTCAGCCCATTCCTCTACTCCCTCTACACCCATGACTGCAGGCCTATGTATGGATCCAATTCCATCATAAAGTTCGCAGATGACACCACGGTGATTGGACTCATCAGGGACAACGACGAGTCAGATTACAGGGCAGAGGTTGAGCACTTGGCTACTTGGTGCGCTGACAATAACCTGCTCCTTAACACCAGCAAAACCAAGGAGCTCATAGTGGACTACAGGAAGGAGAGGGAAGAGACACATGACCCCATCCATATCAATGGCATAGCTGTTGAACGTGTCCCCAGCTTCAAATTCCTGGGGACCCACATCTCGGAGGACCTGTCCTGGTCAGTTAACACCACCAGCCTGATCAAGAAGGCCCATCAGCGCCTCTTCTTCTTGAGGACATTGAAGAAGAACCATCTGTCAACTGACATCCTGGGCAACTTCTACCGCTGCGTGATAGAGAGCACCCTGACCAACTGTATCACACTCTGGTATGGGAGCTGCTCTGTAGCTGACCGCAAGGCGCTGCAGCGGGTGGTGAAAACCGCCCAACGCATCACAGGGACTCCACTTCCAGCTATAGAGGACGTCTACAGGAAAAGATGTCTGCGCCGGGCACGCAGCATTCTTAGGGACTCCAACCATCCTGCTCATGGACTGTTCCAGCTTCTCCCCTCCAGAAGACGTTTCAGAAGCCTTCGGACTAGAACCAGCAGGTTTAGGAACAGTTTCTTTCCAACAGCTGTCACGTTATTGAACTTAGTTCCCCGCTGACTCTCTTACAATCATCTTTTACCATCCTCACCTGTACATAACTGCATAACTACATAACTACATCTAACTTATTGCACATTATTTGCACATAACAGTACTTTTAACTTTCTGCACTGCTGCATATATTTGCATATATTTGCTTAAATTGCACATACTGTTAATTACCGTATATACTGCCCTGCTGTCCTTTGCACTTCTGATTGGATGCTAAACTGTGTTTCGTTACCTTGTATTCATACATGTGTAATGACAATAAAGTTGAATCTAATCTAATCTAAACTAATTTCCTCGTGGACACGGGCTCCCAGCTGAGTTTCATCACACCTTCCTACGCTGACCGGCTGGCGCCCTCCAGTGGTCCCCTGGTGTCAGCAGCGAACGGCTCTGCGATTAAAACCTTCGGTGAGAGGACTCTGCTTCTGTCTTTACATGGGCTTACATTCGAGTGGACTTTCGTCATAGCGGCAGTCAATTTCAACATGTTAGGGGCTGATTTTTTGTGCTCACATGGTTTGTTGGTCGATCTCGCTAATAGACGCCTGGTTAATGCACTCTCTTTTCATTCTATTCCCTGTACAGCTCGAGTGGCCCCGCCGACAGCACAAGCCAACGTCACAGCTGCAGGTGGTAAGTTCCACACACTCCTCACTCAGTTCCCAGCACTCACGGTTCCAACATTTTCGGCGACCGTGGCTAAACACGGGGTGGAACATTTTATTACTACCACCGGACCGCCCGTTTTCGCAAAAGCTCGGCACTTGGATTCAGCTAAACTGACCATAGCGCGCGAGGAGTTCGCCAACCTGGAAAGGTTGAGCATCATCAGGCGTTCGAAGAGCCCATGGGCTTCACCGCTTCACATGGTCCCGAAAGCTGATGGCTCGTGGCGGCCTTGCGGCGATTTCTGCAGGCTGAACAACGCTACAGCGCACGACCGCTACCCAATCCCGCACATCCAAGATTTTTCAGTTCATTTGGCGGGGGCGCGCGTTTTTTCTAAAATAGACTTGGTACGCGGTTACCACCAGGTCCCAGTGCGCGCTGAGGACATACCCAAAACAGCGGTAATAACTCCTTTTGGGCTTTTCGAGTTTTTGCCCATGCCGTTTGGGCTTAAAGGCGCGGCGCAGACGTTCCAACGCATGATGGACGCGGTTTTGTGCGATCTCCCTTTCGTGTTCGTCTACCTGGATGACATATTGGTAGCCAGCGCGTCCGAAGACGAACACGAAAACCACCTCACGGCAGTTTTCCGGAGGTTGGCAGAGCACGGGTTAATAATTAACCCAGCGAAGTGTCAGTTCGGGGTGACGCAGATTGATTTTTTGGGGCATCGCATCTCCCCAGAGGGAGCGGTCCATCTGCCTGACAAAGTGCGCGCAGTAACAAATTTTCCCCAGCCACAAACGGTCAAAGCGTTACAAGAGTTTTTGGGAATGGTGAATTTTTATAATTGTTTCCTCCCTGTCATATCCGGCTCTAGGGAGCCGGGCAATCAGAGCCAGGGGCAAGCCAGTGAGTCGTGATATTTTATTCAGGGTAAAGGGGAAGGGATGAGGAGAGCACAGATACTCATGCAGAGGTACACTCACAGGTTGCACAGCGCAGAGGTAAGCAGCTCGTACCGGACGTGGGGGTAGCAAGACGTACATACTCACAGCGGGATACAAACACAGGAATGCTGCAAGAGGAGTATAAGCTGACACCAGACGAAGGGGCTTCAGCTTAGCAATGTGTTTATGTCGCAGCCCCGAGTCATCGAGGCTGCTCCTATTTATCCTCATTGGCAGCGCCCCAGCTGATGAAGACTAATTGGCCCCAGCCGTCCATAATGCTGCCAGCTGGGGGCCAGCTGAGACGCTGCTCAATGGGAAGCAGGGATGAGGGAAAACATGGGCTGAGTGCCGAGACGGCATCTCAACCCATGGTGACAGAGCCCCTCCCTCAAGGTCGGGCTCCTGAACGACCAGGAACATCCCAGCCCCCCCCCCCCCCCACCTAGGGTGGGAGGAAGGGAGGCGGACCGGAGGGGAAGAAGCCAAGGGAAGGACAACACCAATGGGGCAATGTAGGGTAGCGGGAAAGAAAAACCCAAATACAATACTGACAAAACAGAATAATTAACCCAGGTACAGATGGGGAGAAGAACTGGGTCAGCACGCCGGTTACATACTACCCAGAGAGTACCAACCATGCGTGACCCAGAGCAAGGAAAAAAGAACCACCAAAAAGGTACAGGGCAAAAAATGCTGAGTACGGTTAAATAAAGGGGAACCTATACACAGTGCTAATTTAAGTACATACACACAGTCACCAAGAAAAGTGAGGGTGACTGGAACAAATGACAATTATAGAGCATGGTGTTACGGAAAACAAGGCACATGACTCTATAATGAACCAACAGGACAAAAAAGAAATACTGAGTGCAGGCAAAGAAAAACCCACACACACGAATATATAAATACCCAGTCACCTAAAGAAATGAAAGTGACTGGAATAAATGGATAACTGCAGAGCATGGTGTTACGGAAAACAAAACATAACTCTACAATACAAAAAACGAGGCTAAAAACATGGCACAAAAAGTAAAATGCTGAGCATGAGCGATGGAAAACACAGCACTATAAAAACGAATCCACCAACAGGACAACACATTACACCCGAGTGACCTTAATAACAAAAGAAAAAGTGACACCCGAGGTGAATGGCAGGCAGAGTCCAAAAATGGCCGAGATGGCTCCGGAGATCTCCCCGCCCATTGTCCAGCTGGCGAATCAGGGAAAGAGAAGTGTTCAGACGGCGAACTCTGGACCCAGATCCCAGGAATCCAGTCCACCGGCAGCCGAACCAGGCTGCCCAGAGGGAAACAGACCAGTGGGGGGAACCAGATCACCGAACCGAAAGTTCTGTGGGTCGGGTCGTCGACCCGCATCACTCAACCACCAGGACCGTTGAGACGGGCGAAGGATCAGAGCGGATCCCGGTGGAAGAGGCTCAGGGGAGAGCCGATGACGAGGGCGGCGGGCGTCAGGCCGCAGGAAAACGGCCACCTCCTCACCGGACCTGGACAATACTGGGGCAGCACCCACGTCGGACCCCGATCAGGCCTCAGGCGAACCCACGTTGGACCCCGACTGGGTCTCGGGCGAACCCACGTTGAATACTGCACCAGAACCGACCTCCAACGTTGAACCCGGACCCTCCAGCACCACGAGGAACAGCAACTCCTTGCCGGTGACCCTGGAAGAAGGCTCAGAAGAGAAAACAGAACCGGGATCAGGATCACCGGCAGCGCCAGAACCCGGCGAGACGAGCTCAGACGCAGCGGACGGCTGCACCCGGCTCGTCTCCCCTGGAGATAGGCTGAAGTGCTCGGGGATAAAAAGAGAGAAAAGAAAGGAGAGCACTCGCCTGATCTTGGGTTCTGACGCCGTCCAGGACTGCGAAGATCCAGGATCCGTCGTCAGGAGGTCGTTGTCAGGCTCCCATCTAGCCGCGTCGGGCCCCGCAGCCAGCACGATGGTAAGCACAGCTTGAGATCCCTCCAGCTCAGGTAACCCCGCCGATGATCCATTCGGCGTGAAGCCAGAAGAATCTCGTCCCGCCGGACCGAACCGCTCCTCCGTGGAGACCCGGGGACGCTCAGTCGTCGGCGTAGACTCCACGCAGCAGTCAGTCCCCCTCCTCCGTCCGCAATGTAGCTGCGGAACCACAGGCCCTCTCCATATCCCACCACGTTGACCCGGAGCCGGGGACCGCTCGGCGGAGAGAGACACAGAGGATGCGGGATTAGGAATACAAGTTACAGCAGGTGGGGAGAGTTCAGGGAGCTGCGAACCCTGAACTTCTCCTCCAGGGATGTGACAGAGCAAATCATTAAGCAGGTGTGAAAAAACAATGACTTGCCTGCCCCCTGGAGGTTGAGTATCGCCTGCTGTAGTGGATTCTGCTTCTTCCTCTCCCCGCCCGGCGATAACGGAGGACCCCCCGGGAGTTAGTCTGAGGATCGCTCGCGTTGTCTCCAGCAGAGAGCTCACCAGGCCGGGATTCCAGGCACACACAGCAGTCAGGAAGCGCGTCGAGGAGGAGGGGAAAACAGCCGGGGTGAGCCAGCCCGAATGTCCAGGAATGACAGCGGGGGAACGAGGCTCAAGGGACGAGGCTGTAGAGTCTCCACACTGACGAGGCGAAGGGATGACAGCTGCGGGGGAGGAACGGTCCTGACGATGACCCAGAACTGGATCCGGACGAGGTTCGTGCAGAGGTGACTCGGCGATGTGATGGCGGCTATTCCCAGGGAACGAAGCGAGGGGGAAACCCAGGATTCGCCGCTCCAGATCAGAGAACGAGGCGAGGAAGGCGCCGAGAACGGGAAAGCTTCGTAGCCCTGAAGTCCACACCATCAATCTCCCTGCTGCCGCCACATGCCTGAAGGTGGTGACAGGAAACACAGTAGAGCTCGCGACAGCCACTCGACCCCGGACATAACTGCTGTCAGCTGCGGCACCTTGAAGGGAATCCCGAGTGACGTGGCGCAGGTCGGGGGAAGTCCTCTGGTTGGCGCGAACTCCCGGACTGGAATGACGGCAGGAACGGGACTCCGAAGCGGGGAAAGACATCGCCCACTTCGACTCCCTGCCGGGATTTCCATCCACCCCGTGGAGCTTCTCTCGCTGTGTACCTGCAGCGTCTATCCTGGCACTGTCCTCCAGATGGTACAGAGAGTGAGGGTGACAGTCCAGGAGTTCCTCAGCACGGCCCGGATGCCAGCGTCTCGCGTTGGAGGCGTCGTGCAGGGTGAAGAGCGTCCCGTCGACAGCCTCCGAGATGGACCTCAGCTCGTCGCCCTGGCGCCGGAAGTGACTCCTGGGAAACGGCATGCTAGCAGCGCTGACACCCGGACAGAAAGGTACATTTCCACAGCGACTCACGGCCGCCGGCAACTCTTCTGGCTGCGACATACTGTCATATCCGGCTCTAGGGAGCCGGGCAATCAGAGCCAGGGACAAGCCAGTGAGTCGTGATATTTTATTCAGGGTAAAGGGGAAGGGATGAGGAGAGCACAGATACTCATGCAGAGGTACACTCACAGGTTGCACAGCGCAGAGGTAAGCAGCTCGTACCGGACGTGGGGGTAGCAAGACGTACATACTCACAGCGGGATACAAACACAGGAATGCTGCAAGAGGAGTATAAGCTGACACCAGACGAAGGGGCTTCAGCTTAGCAATGTGTTTATGTCGCAGCCCCGAGTCATCGAGGCTGCTCCTATTTATCCTCATTGGCAGCGCCCCAGCTGATGAAGACTAATTGGCCCCAGCCGTCCATAATGCTGCCAGCTGGGGGCCAGCTGAGACGCTGCTCAATGGGAAGCAGGGATGAGGGAAAACATGGGCTGAGTGCCGAGACGGCATCTCAACCCATGGTGACACTCCCCCGCGCAGCGCAGCTCATGCAACCACTGTATGCTGCACTAAAAAAACAAAAACCCACAAATAAAGTCGAATGGTCTCCCGAGCGAGAGCGCGCATTTTCTGAAGTCAAAACAGCCCTGGCAAACGCTGCGTTGTTAGCACATCCAGTCCCAGCGGCCCGCATGGCGCTCACTACTGACGCGTCAGACATGGCCATAGGGGCGGTCATGGAACAGTATGTAGCCGGAGCCTGGCAACCGCTCGCCTTTTTCAGTAAGACCCTGCGCGACAGCAAACGAAAATACAGCGCATTCGACAGGGAGTTGTTAGCTCTCCACTTGGCCATTCGCCACTTCCAGTTCTGGCTAGAAGGACGCCGTTTCACCGCGTTCGTTGACCACAAGCCGCTGACTTTCGCGATGGCCAAGATTTCAGAACCTTGGTCAGGCCGGCAGCAGAGACAGCTGGCCGCGATATCGGAGTTTACTACCGATATCCAGCATGTTGCGGGTAAACTTAATGTAGTGGCGGACTGCCTCTCGCGCGCCATGGGGGCTCCAGTCCGCGTGGAGGTAGACCCTGCAGCCATGGCCGCGGAGCGGGTTAGCGGCGCGGAAGTGCGCGCGGCCC
This sequence comes from Pholidichthys leucotaenia, assembly GCA_020510985.1. Classification (NCBI taxonomy): domain Eukaryota; kingdom Metazoa; phylum Chordata; class Actinopteri; order Cichliformes; family Pholidichthyidae; genus Pholidichthys; species Pholidichthys leucotaenia. Next base: position 22,146,103 of record CM035837.1, read on the forward strand.
CGGTCCGCGTGGGGATAGATTATGCAGCCATGGCTGCGAAGCAGGCTAGCAACGCGGATGTGCGCGTGTTCCAGTCTGGACCGACAGGGTTAAGGCTGGAGAACAGGGTGCTCCAGGACGGTATGCCCCCCCCCCCAATCTGCGATGTCTCCACTGAGCGGCCGCGTCCGGTGGTTCCAGCTGCGTGGCACCGCCGCGTTTTTGACTCGATCCATTCTCTGGCGCACCCGGGGGTGCGTGCATTGGTCAAAATGGTAGGAGAGAAATTTGTATGGCCGAGCCTGCGCAAGCAAGTTAGAGAGTGGGCGGCAGCCTGCGTAGCTTGTCAGCGGGCCAAGGTTCATAGACACACGAGAGCTCCCCTGGAGCCGTTTCACATCCCAGCTAAAAGGTTTGATCATGTCCACGTGGACCTCGTAGGCCCCCTCCCGCCCTCACAAGGGTGCACACATCTTCTGACAATGGTTGACCGCACCACGCGCTGGCCGGAAGTGGTTCCGCTGTCGTCAACCACAGCCGAGGAGGTAGCGCGCGCGTTTTTAATGGCATGGGTAGCGCGTTTTGGAGTCCCGTCGGACATTACGTCCGACAGAGGCCCGCAGTTTGTTTCCGAACTTTGGTCAGCGATGGCCCGCAGCCTGGGGGCAACGATCCACCGCACAACCGCGTACAACCCGCAGGCTAACGGGTTATGCGAACGTTTTCACAGGTCACTGAAGGCGGCTCTCAGAGCGTCGCTTACGGATGCAAATTGGGTGGACAAGCTACCATGGGTTTTATTGGGGTTGCGTTCTGCACCTAAAGAGGATTTAGAAGCCTCCCCAGCTGAGCTAGTTTTCGCACAGCCACTTCGGCTGCCCGGGGAATTTCTCCCAGATAATCCAACGCCAGAGTGCTCCCCGGCTCAGCGGTTACAGAATAGCACGGGCCCGAGCACGCTACCTGGCCCCGTTCACCACAGTTTTCCGCGTGTTTTTGTGCCTAAGGCTTTAAAAAATGCGGAGTTTGTTTTTGTCAGACATGATGCCCATCGTCCGCCTTTACGCCCACCTTATGACGGACCATATAGAGTGCTGGAAACAGGAGAGAAGCATTTTTTGCTAGATTTGGGGGGCAGAAAAGAAACGATTGGCATTAACAGGCTCAAACCCGCTTTTGTGGTAGCTGACGAAGCTGTGCAGTTGGCTAAGGCTCCTCGGCGCGGCAGACCCCTTAGAGAGCATTCCCCAGAACACCCACAGAGATTGACTAACAGTTCTCATCCTCAGGCAGCAGCTCCACAGCAGGAAGACACCGTGGGGGTGGTACAGCCTGCTTACAGTAAATACGGGAGAAGGCTGAGACCCAAGCGGCACGTGGACTGATATGTAGTGATTTTATTATGACATGCAATCTGTGGTTATGTTGTTCCATCTTAGACGTTTGGGGGGGGGGGGGGGGTCATGTGGTGCACATATGTGGGTGTCATATGCTTCACAGGTGTATTGCTGTATGCTTATGGTATTCCTCACGTCTCAGAGGAACAAAAGGTCTGAACCTCCTAGGGGTAATAGGAGGATGTGAAGTCTGGCCTTTTGTATGCAGAGAGATGGCTGTGACAGATTTCCTGACCACCAGGACTTTAGGTGGAGAAGAGAAGACCTGGAGGGGGCAGAATTGTATTTGGGATTAAGAGACAATGTGACTGTGTGCTTTGATGTCCTGGGGTATAAAAGGGACAGAGGATGGGGGATCCCTTCCTCTTTTTCTGTTTCTGGATGTTGGAGAATGTGATTGTGAATAAAGCTGGTTTTGAGGAATAAACTCAGCCTCGTCCTTCCACACATCTCCACAATATATACTTTTTGGATTTCTGCTTTTAGAACTGGTGGTTCAAAATTTTATTCAGCTACAGCGGGGAAAATAAGTATTAAACACGTCAACATTTTTCTCATTAAACATTTCTGATGGAGCCACTGACCTGAGATTTTCACCAGATATCAGTAACAGCCCAAGTAATCCATACATACAAGAAATCAAGGCAACTGTGTTCACAAAAGTTATATTTAATAAAGTGGAATGACACAGGAAATAAGTATTGAATACACTTGGTGAAATTCATTTAATATTTAGTAGAAAAGCCTTTGTTGGTAATAACAGCTTCCAGATGTCTCCTGTATGGAGAAACTAGGCGCAGGCATTGCTCAGGAGTGATTTTAGCCCATTCTTCCACACAAACTGTCTTCAAATCTTGAAGGTTCCGTGGGTGTCTTCTATGAACTCTGATCTTCAGTTCATTCCATAGATTTTCAGTTGGATTCATGTCAGGTGACTGACTGGGCCATTCTAGCAGCTTTATTTTCCTGCTCTGGAGCCAGCTGAAAGTTTCCTTGGCTGTGTTTGGGATCATTTGCTTGCTGAAATGTCCATCCTCGTTTCATCTTCAGCATCTTGGCAGATGGGAACAGGTTATCAAGGATGTCTCTGTACATTTGTCCATTCATCTTTCCTTCAATGATATGAAGTCTGGCTGTACCATATGCTGAAAAACACCCCCACACCATGATGCTCCCAACTTCAATGTTGGAATGGTGTTTTTCGACTGATGTGCAGTGCCATTTCTCCTCCAAACATGCTGTGTGTTGTGGCATCCGAAAAGTCCAATTTTGGTCTCATCTGACCAGACTATATTCTCCCAGTATTTTACTGGCTTGCCCAAATGTTGTGCAGCAAACTTTAAATGAGCTTCAACATGCTTTTCCTTCAGCAATGGAGTCTTGTGAGGTGAGCGGGCATAGAGCCCATGTTGGTTGAGTGCATTACTTATTGTTTCCTTTGAAACAGCAGTACCTGCCAACTCCTGGGGCCTCATGTACAAAGGGTACTTATGCACAAAAACATGGCGTACGTCCTTTTCCACGGAAAATTTCAGACGTATCAAGAATGAAATGACCGTGGAAATATGCGCAGCCCCACGCCAACTTCACGGCTGGCGTGCGTACGTTTCTACTGTTATTGGTCCATTGGTAACACTTAGAGGTGATGTTGGGAGACTGATAATGACGTGAAAATTACTGTACACACCAGAGACACATGATGAACAAACATCCAAGTGTGCGCAACTAGATGAGTGGATATAAAAGCAAGCGCAAAGAAGTGCAGAAAATGCCTCTAATAACAGAGGATTAGAGGATATTGCAAATCGTGCAGTGAGAAGAGAAAGAGTATGTAGAGACAGAACATTTTAATATTTTCTGGTTCTGGATGATGACTGGCCTGTCAGCCAGTTTAGGTTTCCACGGGCAGTCCTTGTGGAACACGCCTGTGCACCCCACAAATATCATCCTGCCTTCAAGACTTCATTACAACTCAGTGATTTGAGTAAGTGACTTTCTTTTTTTGCTGATTAAACTACAGTTTGACAGCATTCTACCAAGCCCCCAACTGTCTCTGTCTGTACAGTAGCTATGTCAATAAACACAAGCATAAAGTTTGAAATGCAACAGTCTCACACGTTCCCCGGTTCACTTCATTCATTGAGTAGTGTGTGTGTAATCCATGTAAGCTGTATATAGCTATAAAGGATGAGACTTGCATTTTGGACATAAAATATGTACTTGCCGAGTCTAATATGATCTGTTTTCCCACTAAATAGGTTCATATTGTCTTCTTTTTCGTGACTGTTTTTCTTTATTCAACCAGCTGATGGACCCGGCTGGTCACAAACTGATTGATCGATTGATCGTTTAAAATAACACTGTATAAAAGATACAACATACATCTAAAAACAATGGGATGGCACAATAAAGTGCGCACACTTACTTCCATTGTGGTCCCTAAAAGAGATCGCAGCTGGTCTCGTACCTGCAACCTTTTGCTTTGAAATCTGGCACTATAACTACTGAGCTATACACGCTCTAAATCACAGCGTTCAGCTGATGCTTCTGAGAACGACTGCAGACGTCAGTCTAAATATGCCAAAGTTAAATAAATTTCTCCTTATCCCTGTCTGAATAAAGTAAACAATAAACTAATCTTCCATGGCTGTGAACAGGCTATTGAATTACCTGTATCCAGCACTAATGCCGGAGGACAGCATGCCAAACAAAATGTTTTTACGTGCCTCTTCCTCATTCAGAAGCACCTCCAACTCACATTCCGTGAAATTCCATTGAATCCATTATTTGTGATCATGAATACAGGAGAATCAAACGTGCAGCACTTGTATATATCTATTTGCATACCTATTTGCATCTAATTGCATATTCAAATGGAGGCGTGTCAACGGAGGAGTGTGGTATTTCCTCACATGCGTTCAGTTTCAAGCAGATCGGAATGTACAAAGGAAATGTGCTTGGATTCCTGCGTACGGATGGTTTTATACATTTGGATTTTTTTTTGCTTATGGCGTTTTCTTGATTTAAACATAAGTCATCTTTCAGTAGGAAATCCACGCAAGTGTTTGTACATGAGGCCCCAGGTCTTTCTGGAGCTCTCCATGAGTGGTCTTTGGCTCTTGGATAACTCTTTTGATAATTCTTTTGACTTCCTCGTCAGAAATCTTGCGAAGAGCTCCTGGTCGTGGCCAGTTTATGGTAAAATGATGCTCTTTCAGCTTCTGAATGATGGCTCCAACAGTGCTCACTGGAACATTCAGCAGTTTAGAAATGCACCTGTAACCAATGCCATCATTATGTTTTGCAACAATAAGGTTGCGAAGGTCTAGAGAGCGCTCTTTTCTACTACCCATCGTGAGTTCTTTGTGGTGTGACAATCTGATATTCACAGACCTTTTTAAAGGCCATCAGTCAGGACTTAACCAGCTGAAGTTAATTTGCACTGATGGGGGATAAGATAAGATAAGATAAGATAAGCCTTTATTAGTCCCACAACGGGGAAATTCCAGGATTGCAACAGCACAGGGATAGCAACACTCAGAGCAACAATCAGAAGGCAAGAAAAAAAACAAGCAAGCAAGAGCAGCTAATATACATATGTACATATTACTATAAAATATATATATACACACACACACACAGACACACAGTGCAGAGCATTGTAGCAGGATGGAATAAATATATGAATATATGAACACACAGTGCAGAGCATTGTAGCTAGATGGAATAAATATGTAAATATATAAACACCCACAGTACGGAGCATTGCAGCTAGGTGGAATAAATATGCAAGTATATAAACACACACAGTGCGGAGCAATGTAGCTAGATGGAATAATATGTAGATATATAAAAACACAGTGCGGAGCATTGTAGCTAGATGGAATAAATATATAGATAAATAAATATAAACACACCCAGTGCTGAGCATTGTAGCTAGATGGAATAAATATGTAAATATATAAACACACCCAGTGCAGAGCATTGTTGCTAGATGGGATGAAACAGCATAACCGTCTACTTAGTTATCCTGCATGGTATGATTATGTGCCCATACATATTCTCACCCTCCAGAGCAACCGGTATTTTCCTAGTTGTATGCCGGAGAGGACCATTGTGTAAGTCTATTGCATCTTTTGCATTCAAAAAACTATTAGTTTGTTACGTCTTTTTGCTATCTCTGCGAGCAGCCCTGCTTAGGTTGTACAGTCTGACAGCCGTTGGTAGGAAGGACCTACGAAACCTCTCGGTTGTGCACCTGGGATGATGTAGTCTGCTGCTAAATGAGCTCCTCAGTGCATCCAGTATGTCCTGCATAGGGTGGAACTCGGACTCCAGCAGAGATGACAGTTTAGCCACTGTCCTTCTCTCTCCTATCACCTCCATCGGATCAAGGCGCTGCCCCAGGACAGAGCTAGCTTTCTTAATCAGTTTGTTCAGTCTCTTCCTATCGGCTGCAGTAATGCCACTGCCCCAGCAGACCACTCCAAAAGTGATGGCTGATGCCACCACCGTGTCATAGAATGACTTCAGCAGCGCCCCTTGTACACCAAAAGACCTGAGTCTCCTCAGCAGGAACAGCCTGCGCTGTCCCTTCTTGTAGAGTGCGTCAGTATTGTGTGACCAGTCTAGTTTATTGTTCAGATGAACACCCAGGTACTTATAGGATGTCACCATCTCGATGTCTGTTCCCTGTATATTTACTGGTGCTGTGAGGGGCTGCCCATGCCTGCGGCAGTCCACCACCAGCTCCTTAGTTTTCCTCGCGTTGATCTGGAGGCAGTTCCGATGGCACCAGTCCACGAAGTCCTGGATAAGCCCTCTGTACTCAGCTTCATCTCCGTTGGAGATGAGACCAACGATCGCAGAGTCATCAGAGAACTTCTGTAGATGGCAATGTGTTGTGTTGTGTGAGAAGTCTGCAGTATAAAGAGTGAACAGGAAGGGAGCCAGCACCGTTCCCTGGGGGGCCCCCGTGCTACTGATGATCGTGTCGGAAACACAGTCCCGGGTTCTCACAAACTGAGGCCGGTTCGTGAGGTAGTCCAGGATCCATGATGACAGGTGCTGGTCCACCCCTGCGCGCAGCAGCTTGTCCTTCAGGATCATCGGTTGGATGGTGTTGAAAGCACTGGAGAAGTCAAAGAACATGATCCTCACCATATTCCCGGGCTTCTCCAGGTGGGACAGAGAACGGTGAAGGAGGAAGATCACCGCATCCTCCACCCCAATGCCATGCTGGTAGGCGAACTGGAGTGGATCCATCGCTGGTTCCACCAGGGGGCGGAGATGAGCAAGGAGCAGTCTCTCCAGGGTCTTCATCAAGTGGGACGTCAAGGCCACCGGTCTGTAGCTGTTCAGGTCTTTGGGGTGGGAAGTTTTTGGTACAGGTACCACACAAGATGTTTTCCACAGCTGTGGTACCCTCCCCAGTTTCAGGCTCATGTTGAAGATATACGTCACAATCCCACACAGCTGGTCTGCACAGGACTTGAGGAGCTTTGCGCTGATGCCGTCCGGTCCCGACGCCTTCCTCGCCTTGATCTTCCTCAGCTCCGTCCTCACCTGGGTCTTGGTCAGGGTCAGGATGGGGGGCTGTGTGTGGGGAGTGGGGGGGGTGTCGGTGGAGTGGGGAGTGGGCAGCAGGACTTGGTTTCTTAGAGGCAGCAGTGGTTGTTGTGCAGACAGGGGGGAGGGCGGTTGGTCAAATCTATTGAAAAACAGATTCAGGTTGTTCGCCCACTCCCTGCCCCCCGTGGCCTGGGGGGAGGTATTCTGGAGCCCCGAGATGGTTTTGAGGTTTCTCCAGACCCCGCTGATGTCGCTCTGTTGCAGCTTGTCCTCCATCTTCTTCCTGAAGCTGTCCTTGCCTTCTCTGATCTTTCTCCTCAGCTCCCTCTGTACGGACTTCAGCATCTCCCTGTTCCCCGACCTGAAGATCCTCTTCTTCTCTCTCAGAAGTGTTTTTATCTCAGGGTTGATCCAGGGTTTGTTGTTTGAGTGACGCCGTATGGTCTTGGTGGGAACGGATTTGTCCACACAGAAGCTGAGGTAGCCCGTGAAGGTGTGAATGAGGCCATCGATGTCCTCACCATGTGGATCGCAGAGCTGCTTCCAGGCGGTGGCTTCAAAACAGTCCTTTAGAGTGTCCATTGTCTCCTCAGACCATAACTCCACAGTGTGCATGGCCGGAGGTTGTCTGTGCACTAGGGGTTTGTACACCGGCCGGAGATGAACCAAGTTGTGATCCGATCTCCCGAGTGGGGGGAGTTGTGATGAGGTGTACGCCTCCTTAGTGTTTGCGTAGAATAAATCCAGTGTTTTATTGTCTCTGGTGTGGCATGTGACATACTGGGTGAACGTGGGTAGAATGGGAGACAGTGAAACGTGGTTGAAATCGCCTGAGATGAGGAGAAGAGCATCTGGGTGTTCTGTCTGCAGCCTGCTGGTTACTGAATGGATGATGTCACGTGCTGTCCCAGCGTTCGCCGTCGGATTTGCATAAACAACAATGCAGATCACGTGTGAGTGTTCTCTCGGGAGATATGTAGGCCTCATGCTAACAGCTAGCAACTCAATGTCTTTGCTGCAGTGTCGTTGTTTAACAGTGATATGTCCCGGTCTGCACCAGTTGTTGTTAACATACATTATCACTCCACCGCCCCTTGCTTTGCCACTGTCTGGTGTTCGGTCAGCTCGTATCATGTGAAAACCCTCCAGCTCAATGTTAGCATCTGCTGCTAGTTCAGTTAGCCACGTCTCAGTAAACAAAAGGAGAGAGCACTCCCAGTAAGTGCTATCATAACGGGAGATAGCCGCTAGCTCATCTAACTTTCCCAGTATCGACCGTACATTTCCCATGACAACAGATGGAAGGGAGGGTCTGTACCTTATATTTTTTGTCCTCCGCCTTACTCCAGCCCAGCAGCCGCGACGCTTTCGCCTCAATTCTCTTGGTATGTCGAGTTTTTCCAATGGGACCGGGTGGCGGTTGAAGTGGCTTCCTAAATTCTGATGGATTTCAGCTGCTTTCTTAGCTTTCTATACCTTTTTGCACCTCTTTTTCTTCATGTATTCAATACTTATTCCCTGTGTTATTCCCCTTTATTAAATATAACCTGTTTTGTGAACACAGTTGCCTTGATTTCTTAGTATGTATGGATTACTTGGGTTGTTGCTGATATCTGGTGAAAATCTCAGGTCAATGCTCCATCAGGAATATGTTTAATGAGAAAAATGTTGACATGTTCAATACTTATTTTCCCTGCTGTATGTAACACAGTAGAGAAAGGTTTATGAAGGTTTATCTTATCTTAATATTGGGGGATGGTTCAATGTTTTTTCCAGTTTGTTTGTTTTTTTTGGGAGGGGGGCATTCTTGATTTACAAACACAAATGGGGAGATGGCAGGTTAACAAGGGGAATGCTTTTTGCTGATTTTGCTAACAAGGCACATAGCACCCCACCCCCCTTCAAATCACCTATGGATTTTCAGACTGCAAAACACCCCCCTTCCTTCAGGACTCTCTTCAAATTCAATCCTCTAAAACACAAACATGCACTCAAAGCACTGGTAGGGTCCCCCCCAGTTTTTTGCAAACTGCTAACTAGCTCTGGTAACAGGTCAACGAAGACTTACTAACGAGTCTCTGGTGACAAGCAGTGAGCGCTCAGGTAGACTGGACACTAACCAAGCACTGTATGCGGTCTGTTGCCAATGAGCGAAAAAAACTCAGAGAGGCATGTGATGCCGAGAGATGATTTTGTCTTGTTTGCTATGCAGCTATGCTTTTCTGTATCTGATTCATTCCCACACCAGTGATCTCTGATCATATAGATATAATCTGTCTTAACACGTCTCAAAAATTCAAGTGTGAGACTGAAACCAGCAAAAACATATCAATCATCTCTGTCCATTTCCCCCCCAAAACAGTCTTCAATCAACCCTCCCTCCCTCCATGATAAGGTGGAAGGATTGTCATTAAAAATAGAAAGAATCTTGTAGTTCCCTTAATAAATGTTTAACACCAAGATAAAAAAAATGCTTTGGTTACATAAAACATGAAAAGAAAGGTTTTCCTGAGTGAAACACGGCAGCTGGCTTCATATCTGACCTGGCCTTCAGCAGCACTTCATCATCATCTTCACAAAAACAACCAACTCGGCTTCAATTTCCCATAGAAACACTTCGATTAATTGTTAAAATCTGGCTTGTGAAAAGAGGAATCTTTCTGGTCTGGCATAGCAGCTGAAGATCAGAAGATGATGCACAAAGTAGGTTCAAAACCAAGTTGATGGGATGTGTATACAGAGGAGAAAGTGAGTTTGAAAGGCTAAAACATATCCTAGGAATATAATATAAGGTTGGATAGTCAGCAAATGTGGTTGACAAGGTGATAAAATTAAATGGATTATTTTGTCAGAATTGGAATAATCTTTTTCTCAGAAATTGTATATATGTACAAATATGTTATCATTTCATAATTAGTTTTTAGCTGAACTTTTCTGTATTTTTTCCCTTACAATGGCTGCAACAATGCTGCATCAGGAAGGTTTAACTCACCCTGTAACAGACATACCTCAACAGACCGGAATAATCTGTATTTACTTAAAGTTTAGAAACTGGTGTGCAAGAAGTCATGTGCTGACATGGAGTTGTCTTTGTGTTACACAACAAAGCCTGACTGTTTCACGGTCTTATCAGTCACCACAAAGGTGCCCATAAAGTTGCAGTAGATGTTTCCTGTGTCTGACCTGCTCAGTATAAAAGGGACGTGCTGGCTTTGTATGGCAGCGCGCATTTCCCATCTGTAATCAGAGGTGTGTTGCTCCTTGTACAAGTAAAAACTTTGAACACATTTTGTGTCTCGAATCTTATTAAGGTACGAACCTAACAGAGTACTATTATTTTGTGAGTCTTGAGTTTCAGATTCCTGACACTTTTGTAACTTAAGTTTTAGGATCTTATGAGGGGGGCTGAAAAGTTCATAGGCTGAAAAGTTCCTAGTGGTCATATTTGACCAAATATGGTTTAATTTTGAACCGCAGGGATCCAAGCACTGCAACACTGATGGAAGAAGTGTGTGGACTGAAGGGAAGACTATGTTGAAAAATAAACCACATTTGGTCAAATTTGACCACTAGGAACTTTTCAGCCTATGAACTTTTCCATCCATCCATCTTCTACCACTTATCCATGGGTCGTGGTCATGGGGCAGCAGTCCAAGCTGCTTGAACTTTATGGGCCTGACTGACAAAAATCACAACTAGCATGCACTAAATTGCACACACTATCTTAATTCAGACCGCCAATGATGGAATAGCTTATTCCAGTCAGACAAAATCACCCCAGGAGTGCTCAGATCTCCTGACCACTGACCTTGACCTTAAATAGAGACCCATCTAGGATGTGCTGAAAATCAAGGTCAATGACCAAGGAGGAGCAACATTTTTCATGAAATCATATATTGCCCAGATCTCCTGACCGTTGACAATGACCCTGACCTCAACCTGAATGCAAACCTACCTCAGGGTCACTGTGATTGAGTTTTTTGAGAATCACGGTAATTGCCTTAGAGGAGTAGCGTTTTTTCTGAAATTATGTAGGTGTCCAGATCTAATGACTTTTGACCTTGGCACTGACCAAAACCTGGAGGCAGGGGGATAGCATCCCTCCTCAAATCGCCTACTGATTACACATATTACCTTTGTTATTGTATCGTACTGTATTATGTTTGCCTCACTAGCAAATTCATATTTTATTTGAAATAATCAGATTTTCTGACGTTTATTATCTGGAAGCATTGTGCATCATAGAAACACAGAATATAAATGTGGTTTGATCCAAATTCTCCAGCATCTCGTCTGAAATGGAATTAGTTGCGGCTCGGAGCCACTTACCATTTCTTAGAGAGACTGGGCTGAAGAATACTTTTCTAACCAAGTGGCATAACTTCACATTAAAGACAAAGTAATTTCCTACTTGAAGCAGAGTGTGAGCGGAGAGAGCCATTAGTGGGTTTGTGGAGTTCCACCTCAGGCTGCACTTTAACTCCCCACTCTGCTTTATTTTCTCCACTCCTATTTTTCCATCCTCCACATCTACAGCCCTCCTCCTTCAGAGTTTAATACACACTGCACATCCCAATGAACACAGCCTGTTGTCCATTACAGATTTTTCTAATGGTATTGTTGCAGAAGTTATGCTGATTTGATTTACCGGTCCTTGAAGCATGACACAGCACAAAAAAAGTAATATACAGCCCTGCTCTTTTCCTCATCTCCTCCCTCTCTCCTCCCCTTCCCTTATCAATAATAAATCCTCATCTGCAGCCAGTTTAGCTCCGTGGTGGAGACTACGAGGGAGAGTAAAGGATCGGGTTTCATCCGCAGAGAGGAGGAGCAGATTGGACACCAGAGGAAATGGGTTTCTGCTGACCAGGTTCACGCTCAAGGGCGACTCGATAGGTTTGTCCAAACTGCCAAGTTTAACTGGAACTTCTAATCTTCTCAAAGTCACGTCTGTCTTAAATGTTTCGTTACCCCCGCAGGGCTGTTTCTAGCTATCTGGACAAAGATTAGGTTGCAACAAGTTTCTGGTATATACTTAAGGTTCAAAATGAACTATTGACTTGAGCTTGTGTTTGACAATTATAATGAAATGGCCAACCAAAGTTTACCAACTTACCGTTACACCTGACCCCAAGCTCAGGGGAACCATCCGCCCACTAGTACACTGGTATAAATTATTTAAGGACAAAATGTAATGAGTGAAGTTTCACTGACAAACTCCTCTACAGAGCTCACTGTATAAGTAACAGTTTTGTAAACTCAAAAAAGAAACAAAAAAACTTTTGGATTACAGACTGATTTACAAACCCCAATTCCAGTGAAGTTGGAGTGTTCTGTAAAATTTAAATAAAAACAGAATTATTTACAAATCCTTTTTCAACCTATATTTAATTGAATACACTACAAAGATAAGATATTTAATGTTTAAACTGATGAACTTTATATTTTTGCAAATATTCACTCATTTTGAATTTGATACCAGCAACACATTCCAAAAAAAGTTGGACAGGGAAAACAAAAGACTGGGAAAGTTGAGGAATACTCAAAAAACACCTTTTTGAAACATTCCACAGGTGAACAGGTTAATTGGAAACAGGTGTCATGATTGGGTATAAAAGGAGCATCCCTGAAAAGCTCAGTCGTTCAGAAGCAAGGATAGTGCGAGGGTCACCACTTTGTGAACAACTGCGTGGGCAAACAGTCCAACAGTTTAAAAATGGTTCTCAATGTACAACTGCAAGGAATTTAGAGATTTCATCATCAACAATCCATAATATCAAAAGATTCAGAGAATCAGGAGAAATTTCTGCACGTAAGCAAGAAGGCTGAAAACCAACATTGAATGCCCATGACCTTTGACCCCTCAGGCGGCACTGCATTAAAAACAGACATCATTCTGTAAAGGATATTACCCTGTGGGCTCAGGAACACTTCGGAAAACCACTGACAGCTAACACGGTTCATCACTACATCAAGTGAAAGTCTACTATGCAAAAGGAGAGCCATATACATGGGGGGGCTGAAAAGTTCATAGTGGTCAAATTTGACCAAATGTGGTTTATTTTTCCAACATGGTCTCCCCTTCAGTCCACACACTTCTTCCACTGGTGTTGCAGCGCTTGGATCCCTGTGCTTGAAAAATAAACCACATTTGGTCAAATTTGACCACTAGCAACTTTTCAGCCCCCCCTCGTATCAACAACACCCAGAAATGCTGCTGGTTGCTCTGGGCTAGAGCTCATCTAAGATGGACTGACACAAAGGGGAAAAGTGTGCTGTGGTCTGACGTGTCCACATTTCAAACTGTTTTGGGAAATCATGGATGTTGTGACCTCCGGGTTAAAGAGGAAAAGGACCAGCCAGATTGTTATCAGCTTTTCTGCAGTCCAAACCTGTCTCCTATTGAAAATGTACGGAGCATTATGAGGCAAAAAATGCAAAAAAACTGAGATCCCGGACTGTTGAGCAACTGAAGTCGTACATCAAGCAACAATGGGAAAGAATTCCACCTACAAAATAATTAGTGTCCTCAGTTCCTAAACGCTTATTGAGTGTTGTTAAAAGGAAAGGTGATGTAACACTGTGCAAACATGCTCCTGTCCAGCTTTTTTAGAACATGTTGCAGGCATCAAATTCAAAATGATTGAATATTTGCAAAAAAACAATAAAGTTTATTAGTTTACACATTTAATATCTTGTCATTGTAGTGTATTAAACTGAATATAGGTTTCAAATGATTTTTAAATCATTGTATTTTCTTTTTATTTGTGTTTCACACAACGTCCAAACATCACTGGAATTGGGATTTCTAATACACAGACAGTGACTTTGAGAACTGGGCTCAAAATGCCAGCACTTTGTGATATTTAACACTGTGCCATTATGAGCGGGGATCGACTTTTCTGCTGCTGGGTAAAGGGACGTGGGTTGATTGGTTATATTTACATTTATGATCCCGTTTATTCCTGGTGTTCATCAAAGTCTTTGTTTAATTTGATAAGAGAAAAGCTGAGACCTGTAGTTGCTGCTCTAAACAGCGATCAGGATGAACCACCATAAATTGCAAACATGCTTTTACTGCCACACAGCAAAGAAGTCCTTGTACTTTAGAGTCCCAACCTTGACATGACGAAAGTTCTAAAAGAGCTGTCATGGTGGGACAAGAGCAGCAGGGAAAAAGGTGCTGACGCTGCTGAGAGATGGTGGTGAACTTACAGCTGTGCTGGCTGCAGCCTGTTTGGACTCTTCAGTGAGGAATGCCAACATCCGCTCCACTTTCTGCTTCTCCTCCTCGCTGATGTAGTCTGTGTCTGTTGGTAGGAAGAAAATAAAAATCAGTTAACAGGGATAACAGCAAATGAAACAATAGTCTTATGCTAGTGGAACATTGGTAATATTTTTTTAAGAAATGGAAAATTAATAATGGACTTGGTCTTCCTATACTCTGGTCTTGATCTGGTCTTGACTACAATGCCACAGTATGACTTTGCTTTGATTCCATATGACATCCATTGTTTCTTCGCCATTTTAACCAGACGGCGCTTATTTGCACATTAACTGTTGGATAGGCTACTGTCCCCTAAAAACAGTCAATCCAAGGTATCTGAAGTTTTTAGTAGGGCGGTGCTGTTAGTTTGAATAGTACAATGATCGCTCCAGAGTCATCATCAAAACTCTAACACTGTGAAAGAGTCTATTTCAACAAAAAGAAATACATAGTATGAAGATTGCTTTGAAAAAGTCTTCAAAAAAAAATGTGAAAATGTCAGTCACACATTTGAACAAGAGTAGTCTGAGGTGAGTGGAATATCCCCCGCCTCTGTTTTCTTTGAAGATCCCAATACTTACTGACAGAGAGAAGTTTTCAACTTTTCAATATAATTACTGTGGCAGATCCATGAATATACAACAAAGTATACAAGTCACAGTTGTAGGACAGGATCCCAAAGTGAACCTGTGTCGCAAGTTTGGTGACCCTAGAGAGCTTTACACATTCTATAATAAGAGATGATAATGAGTCCTAACATTGACCTTTGACCTTTTGACCCCAAACCCGAGTGAACCTGTGTACCAGGTTTAGTGACCCGAGCTTTCTTCACTGTTGAGATAGTGTTTATATGCCATTTTAATGTTGACCTTTGACCTTGCAATCTCAAATCCATAGTCATCCTTCAGGGTCACAGGGTGAACCTGTGTACCAAGTTTGGCGAGCCTAACTTTACTTGTTGTATAGTAATAAGTCACAGGGAATGTTAACCTGGACATTTGTCCTTTTGACCCCAAACCCATATTCAGAGGTCAGGATCCCAGGGTGAACCTGTGTACCAGGTTTGGTGGCCCTAGCTTACTGGTTTTATAGTAATAAATAATAGTAATTCTACCATTTACCATAGTACAAATAGATTGTTAACTTTGATCTTTTGGGGGTAGCTGTGGCGCAGGTGTAGTGTGGCCGACTACTGATCGGAGGGTCAGGGGTTCGACTCCCACTCTGTCTGCAGTTTGCATGTCGAAGTGTCCCTGAGCAAGACACTGAACGCCCAGTTGCTCCTGGTGGGTCAGACCAGTGCCGGTGTATGGCGGCTATGCCGCCATCAGTGTGTGCATGTGTGTGTGAATGGGTGGATAGCAGGATCTGTAAAGCGCTTTGGTCATCTAGAGATGAGAAAAAAAAAGCGCTATATATAAGTGAATGCCATTTACCATTTTATCATTTTGATCCCAAACTCATAGTCAGGTCAGGGTGTAAGTTGTCCAAGATGTGTCTCAAGACACAACTACTGTATTGATTTGAAAACCCTACATCATTTCTTTCAGTAGTTA
This sequence comes from Pholidichthys leucotaenia, assembly GCA_020510985.1. Lineage (NCBI taxonomy): Eukaryota > Metazoa > Chordata > Actinopteri > Cichliformes > Pholidichthyidae > Pholidichthys > Pholidichthys leucotaenia. The sequence continues at coordinate 22,161,873 of CM035837.1, forward strand.
TTGTGTTTAGAAGATTTAAGCACAATCTGACCTTGACCTTAAGGTCATCTGATCAAATTCAATATGCACATCATCAGTGTATATCAAACCACGGTATCAAGTTTCAAAACAACTGGAACAAAACTGTAGGAGGAGTTGATTTTACAAATGAGGGACAGACAGTTCAATTCAATTCAACTGAATTGAACTCAAGTGAAATGGCACTTGAGCTACTCAGGGCAAACCTCGTTCACCACTGGGGCCTGGCCACTAAAGAGTTTTTTTAACCACTTTGGTGACCTCAGTCCCTGTGATGGGTGAGCTGTCCCCCTTGTCCACAAGCTCTGCTTCCTCTGTGGAAGGCGTGTCAGTGGGATTAAGGAGATCCTCGAAGTATTCCTTCCACCGCCCGACAATATTCCCAGTTAAAGTCAGCAGTGTCCCATCCGCATCATACACAGTGTGGACAGGGAGCTGCTTCTCCCTCCTGAGTCACCGGACAGTTTGCCAGAATCTCTTCGAGGCTGACCGAAAGTCTTGTTCCATGGCCTCACCGGACTCCTCCCACACCCTGGCTTTTTCTTCAGCAACCACCCGAGCTGCAAATAGTCGGCAACAAAACAGGACGGGACTGAAACGGCAAACAATACACACAATTATTCCTGTAGAAAACAGCACCAATGATGCCTTTTCCACTGTAGTTACAAATAAATGTTATCTACTGCATGGTTTGGTTTTAATATTGTAAAGCCAAACGGTGAATTTATTTCCAAAAGTAACAGGACAAAGGGGTATAATACTTGACTGGTGAAAAACTTTAAAATGTTAAGATTACTAATAATAGGCCAGAAACACTGATTACTATAGCTGATGCTGTGGGAAAGATGAAAGACTGATTTATTTTACTAAAAGCCAAATTTCAAAGGAAGAACAAGATTGTCCTCTTATTAATTCAATATACTGTATCTATTAGTATTCATTATAGGTATGATGGACTGAATACAAAATAAATGAATCCTAACGAGCCCAGAAAACAAAGAATAAAGTCTGAACAGTACAAGATTAAGATTTATGTTGTTGCTTTTATAAAGTTTTATTTAAAGAGCAGATACTTTGTAGACAAAACTTACATCTTCCATGTAAATCTGTACCAATAAAACAGGAATGTGTCTCCAAATCTGAGACATAGAGTCGAGCCAGAAGATGCCCGGCTGAGATGATTGCTGTGTAAACCGATCTGAGGGCTGATACAGGACTTTTGTGAGGCATGAAGTCTAAAGACGGCATTTGGGAAACACTGCACTCCACTTCAGAGATCCTGTTACAGCTGATGCACCAGCTACAAAAACACAGCACGCCAGATCACGTTGGTCAGGTACAAAGTAACACAAATAACCCCAGCTACAACTGTCTGACATGTTTATGGATATGGCACTAGTTCGTAGGTGGTTTGTTGTTTTTTAACAAGGGGGGTGGGGGTATTTACCAATTTAGCATGAGGTAAATATAAATTAGGTACAAATTTGCAAGAATAAAGGTGCAAAACTATGATAAAATATGACAATGTAAAAATTACAAAAGTAGCAAATTACAATTTAACTACACAAAATAAAAAATTAACCAGCCAAGTCTTGCCAATTTACAGGAAAAAGAAGTTGCAAATTTATGAGAAAAGTTGAAAATTTATGAAAAAATTCTAGTTTTTAGGAAAAAGTTGCAAATTTTTGAGGAAAAAAGTCACAAATTTGAGAAAAAGTTGCTAATCTACAAGAAAAAAGTTGAAACTTTACAGGAAAAAACCTGCAAATTTACAAGAAAATGCTAGTGAATGAAAAAAGTTGCAAATTTGAGAAAAACATCACAAATTTATGAGAAGAAAACATCTCAAATTTTTCAGAACAAAGTCACAAATTTTTGAAAAAAGTTGCAAATCTACAAGAAAAAAGTGCAAATTACAAGAAAAAATCACTAATTTATGAGAAAAAAAAATTGCAAATTTATGAGTAAAAGGTTTAAAATTTATAGGGAAAAAGCTGCAAATTTCCAAGAAAAAAATTTGCAAATTTATGAGTAATAAATTCACAATTTTTCAGAAAAAAGTTGCAAACCTACAAGAAAATAAATATACTAATTTATGAGAAAAAAGTTGCACATTTTTAAGAAAAAAAAAGTCAAATTTATTTGAAGAAGTTGAAAAGATACAGGAAAAAAGTTGAAAATTTACAAGAAAAAAACTGCAAATTTATGAGAAAAAAGACGCAAATCTACATTTGAGGGGGGATATCATTCCCCCCATCCCCTGAAATCACATAATAGCCCGAGTTACTGAAGGTGAATCCTACTCTGGTCCAGTGATAGCTGTGAGAGGCTGCACATCAGAGGGAAAAACAAGACAGTTGGGGAGCCAAGGTGAACAATTTCTGAATACATCACTGCAGTGATATATTCACTGACGCCACACTCCCTCTCATGTAATACTGGCTAATTACTGCCAGGCTGCTTGTGTTTCAAACACCATCAAGGAATAATTTACTCTGCATTCACTGATGAAATCCAAGTTGACCAAGGCTGAGACATGGGTACACTTTACACAAACGATGACAGAAAGTTTCCATCGGTTTTACGTACGCTTATAAATGTGCTCACATTTGTCGGGACCCTTCCAACCCCTTTCCCCACCCCCCAAAAAAACCCCAAATAAACCCACAACTATCTCTGAAATAACTTAAAATTGAAGAAAGTTTAATAGCATATATTATTGTTTATATCATCAAACACAAATCAGGCTTTGCTTTTGATTATTAACTCAGGCACCACAGCAAGCGATCTCTTTTACTTCACAATGAGACGTCTGCATTTTCATCAGCTACTCATCCTATTTAAAGGGAAAAAAATGCTAGTGTGTAGTTTGGTATCATGGTGTACACCACAATGAACATGGACCAGAGAAAGCAAAGTAGAGAGCTGTCTGAGGAGCTCAGAAAGAAGATTATAGATAACCATGTTAAAGCTAAAGGCAATAAGACCATCTCCAAGTAGCTTCATGCTCCTGTGATCACAGTTGCTAATATTATTCTAAAAAGTTTAAAGTTGATAGGACTTTAGCCAACCTCCCAGAATATGGACACAAGAGGAAATGCAACCCCAGGCTGATCAGATGAATAGTGCTTATTATAGAAAAAAGAGCCTAGGAAGGCTCTTTTCGTGAAATCACAAATGCCCAGATCTCCTGACCTTTGACAATGACCTTGACTTCAACCTGGATGCAGACCTACTTGAGGATCATTGTGAGTGAGTTTGGTGAGAACTGAGGTGATTGCCTAGGAGAACTGATTCTTCTAAAATCATACAGCTCTCTTAACCTTTCACCTTGTCCTTGAGCACAACCTGGATGCAGACCCACCTGCAACATGTGCATCATCAGTGTTTATCAAACCCTGGTACCAAGTTTCAAAACATTTGTAACAAAACTGTAAGAGGTGTTGATTTCACAAAACGGGTGGGACAGACGGACGGACGGGCATCACCAAAACATAGCCCCCCATATGGGGATTTTTAAAAAAAACAAAAAAACCCAGCCAAACCACTTGCTGACAAGCCCTAAAGTTTCAGGGACAATGTCTTTTGGACTAATGAGACAAAACTGGACCTTCTTGGCCAGTCACATCAGCTCAATGTTTACAAAAGGAAAAAAGGAAGCTTTAAAAGGAAAGAACACTATACCTACTGTGAAACATGGAGGAGACTCAATTATGTTCCATGGCTGCTTTGCTGCATCTGGCACGACGACCCTTGAATCTGTGCAGGGCAGCAATGAAGTCTCAAGACTACCAAGGCATTGTAGAGCCAAGCATACTGCCCAGTGTCAGAAAGCTCAGCCTCAACCACAGGTCATGGGTCCTCCAACAGGATAATGACCCAAAACATTCAGCTAAAGGCACTCAAGAATGGCTGAGGGAAAAAAACACTGGACTATAACCACTGGACAAAATCTCATTGGTGTACAAGATGAAGCAAACTGACATGTGTGCCTACATTTTCAATACCTAAGAATTCTTTGTATTCCGTTCCTTTGCTGGTATTCAGAGTGGGCAGCAAAGGAAGAATTTCATTGCACAGTGAGATGGCTTTAACTGCATTTGTAGCAACAAATGTTTTAATGTCTCAACAAAAAGAACACACCGTGCGATGAAAGCAAGATGCAGTGCAGAGAAAATGCTCGGACAGAAAGAAACAACAAACTGTAACCATCTGCTGTGTGTGGAGTGATGAGGAAGCTGCGACTCTGCAGAAATTAGCAAATGAAACTGACAAATATCTGTTTCCCATCACATTTACTAATGCAAAGTTTAGTATAAAACATAAGTTGACTCTTTTACCATTTATGGAGCTGCTCTGTAAATGGTTGCATTCAGACGTAAAAATGTGGCGATCTACATGGATATTTATTACATGCTCTAACCCAGTGAAGGAAGCTCTCAGGCTAAAGTAGCATATTAAAGACCTAAAGGTGTCCAAAGAAGAGTTCAGCTCTACGGTCCATTAGAGTCCAGGCTTTCTTCATTTTGCCAATTGATGCACTAACCTCGAGACAGGATATAGACAGGAAGTGGCCACTGACTGGGAAGTCCACTTTATAGTAGCCTCAGTTGAAGAAACGGTCAAAGAGGAGACACCGCACCCTCGAATGGTGGAATTTCACTTACAGTCATGTGAACAAATTAGGATACCCTGTATAAGCCTGTGTGCTTTTTTTTTTTTACATATTTGGACATATGGATATTTAATATCAGTGTTTAAAATACTAGGAGATTCATGTAATACAACTAAACAATTAAAAATGAATTAAAGATTTTTTTTCATATTTTCTGTAAAATGTAATTCTAAACAAATAGTGAGGAATAAATTAGGACACCCCCCATCTTTTTTAGGACACTCACACATTCATTCCCACTTAAAATGGCTAAAATAAATGTTAAAAAATGCAAATAAAAACAAAAACAAGGTTAGACATAGATAAAAGTCATCAGTCTTAAAAGGAAAATAAAAGATTCTGAAGAGTTATTACACTCTCATACTGACTCAAGTATTTTATATATGGAGGGTGAGAATATGTATGGGCACATAATCATACCATGTAGGATAACTAAGTAGACGGTTATGCTGTTTCATCCCATCTAGCAACAATGCTCTGCACTGTGTGTGTTTATATATTTACATATTTATTCCATCTAGCTACAATGCTCCGCACTGGGTGTGTTTATGTTTATATATCTATATATTTATTCCATCTAGCTACAATGCTCCGCACTGTGTGTTTATATATCTACATATTATTCCATCTAGCTACATTGCTCCGCACTGTGTGTGTTTATATATTTACATATTTATTCCACCTAGCTGCAATGCTCCGCACTGTGTTTATATATTCATATATTTATTCCATCCAGCTACAATGCTCTGCACTGTGTGTCTGTGTGTGTGTATATATATATTTTATAGTAATATGTACATATGTATATTAGCTGCTCTTGCTTGCTTGTTTTTTTTCTTGCCTTCTGATTGTTGCTCTGAGTGTTGCTATCCCTGTGCTGTTGCAATCCTGGAATTTCCCCGTTGTGGGACTAATAAAGGCTTATCTTATCTTATCTTATCTTATATATATTCCAGGCATATCTAACAGCACTGAGAGCAGAGCCCAATCAACCAGAGAGAACATCAGATCACCCAGGAGAAGTTAAGGATAAGGGATGAGAACCTGTATTTATGTAGTGCTTTTTCAAGACCACTCAAAGCACTTAACTATTAACACTAAGCCTCTATAGGGCTTATTATAGGCGGTTACAGTGGATATAAAAAGTCTGCACACCCCTGTTCTAATGCCAGATTTTTGTGATGTAAAAAAAATGAAACCAAGATAAATCATTTCAAAACTTTTTCCACCATTAATGTGAAACCCAATTGAAAAACAAACTGAAATCTTTTAAGAGGAAAAATAAAAAATAAAAAACTTACAATAACCTGTTTGCATAAATATGCACACCCTGTTATAACTGGGGATGTGGCTGTGTTCAGAACTAACCAATCACATTCAAACTCATGTTAAATGGGAGTCAGCACACACCTGCCACCATTTAAAGTGCCTCTGATTAACCCCAAATAAGGTTCAACTGTTTTAGTAGGCTTTTCCTGACATTTTTGTAGTCACATCTTCCAGCACAAGCCATGGTCCGCAGAAAGCTTCCAAAGTATCAGAGGGATCTCATTGTTCAAAGGTATCAGTCAGGAGAAGGGTACAAAAGAATTTTCAAGGCATTAAATATACCATGGAACACAGTGAAGACAGTCATCATCAAGTGGAGAAAATATGGCACAACAGTGACATTAACAAGAACTGGACGTCCCTCTAAAACTGATGAAAAGACAAGAAGAAAACTGGTCAGGGAGGCTGCCAAGAGGTTGACGGCAACACTGAAGAAGCTGTAGGAATTTCTGAGCAAGTACTCGCTGTTTAGTACATGTGACAACAATCTCCTGTCTAGGGTGGAAAGATGGAAGCCTTATCTCACGAAGAAAAACATCCAAGCCCGGCTACATTTTGCAAAAAACACATTTGAAATCTCCCAAACGCATGTGGGAAAATGTGTCATGGTCCGATGAAACCAAGGTTGAACTTTTAGGCCATAATTCCAAAAGGTATATTTGGCACAAACACAACACTGCTCATCACCAAAAGAACACATACCTACAGTGATGCATGGAAGTGGCAGAATCATGCTTTGGGGCTGTTTTTCTTCAGCTGGAACTGGGGTCTTAGTGAAGGTGGAGGGAATTATGAACAGTTCCAAATACCAGTCAGTGTTGGCACAAAACCTTCAGGCTTCTGCTAGAAAGCTGAAGATGAAGATGAAGATGAAGAGGAACTTCATCTTTCAGCACGACAATGACCCAAAGCACACATTCAAATCAACAAAAGTATGGCTTTGCCAGAAGAAGATTAAGGTTTTGGAATGGCCCAGCCAGAGTCCAGACCTGAATCCGATTGAACATCCGTGGGGTACTCAGAAGAGGGCTGTGCACAGGAGATGCTCTCGCAATCTGACAGATTTGGAGCATTTTTGCAAAGACGAGTGGGCAAATATTGCCATATCAAGATGTGCCACACTGATAGACTTCTACTCAAAAAGACTGAGTGCTGTAATAAAAGCCAAAGGTGCTGCAACAAAGTATTATTTTAAGGGTGTGCATATTTATGCAACCAGGTTATTGTAAGTTTTTTATTTTTCCCCTTAAAAGATTTCAGCATGTTTTTCAAATGGGTTGTACAGGTCACATTAATGGTGGAAAAACATGGTGTTGCCATCAAAATAGAGCTGTCAGAGAAATGACTAAATAGGGAGGACAGGGCGACATGGGGCACATTGAGGTTTAAGGCAATATGCTATCAAACAGCCCATTTTGAGGATAGCTTCTTTCCCATCTGTAAAATGGTATCGCAATAGGTAAACCCTGAGGTGTTTGGACCAAAGCATGCCACAGACATTTTATTAACACCTCTGGGAGCTGTGTCAATGTGGTAAAAGCATGCAATTAAACATTGGTATTGGTATCGACACAAAATTAGAATTCCATAAGCTGCTTACTATTAAATTGTGGGAACACACTGACGTTACATCTCTGGAACAGTAGTGATTGATACCAGGTACAAACACATCAGTGTCGGTTAGCAGGACAGTGGGTACAGAGTGAACCGTTTCTCAAAGGTGCCGTCACCAAACTGACATGGTTCTCCTTCCCTGTTGCCATCCTTAACTTTCCCCTGGCATCCATCCTCCTCCTGTCTTCACCCTAGTTTCCTTCTGTAAACACTCACACACTCATTTGATGGCTTTCGGTTCACCCCACCCTCCCTTCTACCCCCCCCCCCCAAAAAAAAATAAACTCCAGCAATCACAGATCCATTTTTCTTCTTCTTCTTTTAGATTTGATTGGCGGTTGGCAACCAGCTTACAGGTGCATTACCGCCACGTACTTCACTCTATAAATCTTCACTCTATATTTTAAGTGTCCTCTAGACCCATTTTTAAAATACAGGAGGAAGCACTGGGGAAGGAGGGGGGGTGAGCAGGCAGACTGCTGTACAGATGCATAAATGCAGACTAAACAGAGGGGACATTAGCACTGTTAGACTGTAAACTGAAGTCTAATACAGGATGAATCAGAGTGTTAAAGAATTAACAGAATGAAGGACACAAAGGAAGATTTTTCCCCCATGAATTAGAAATACTTTGCTTGAAGCTGTTGCATGCATGCCTCCTTTTTCTAAGCACAAATAATCAAATCTCATCAGTGCAAGAAAAGGCTTTAACTGTTTTACATTTAATGCAACATAACACAGCACTTGTTGCACAAGTTTACATAGTTTTTTCAGGAGATTTTGTTTCTTCTTTACCAACACCACCCTTCCTCATCTCCTGTCATCTCTAATATATCTTAAAGAGCTTCTCTTATGGTTTTTGGGGTTCCCCCTTTATTTAGTGGGTCATGTAGGATTTTTGTGACAATACACAGCAGTTCTCCTCTCCCACAGAAAACTAGGACTACAACTCTGCCTGGAACACCTCGTTAGGATCGCCTGTTCTCTTTTGTGAGGTTATCACGTCATTACCTTACAGACCTGATACAGACCTGCCCTGTGGCTGGTCTGGCAAGGCCTCTCCTTGGAGGAAATGATGTTTTCCACTGAACCTCGGAACTAACATAGCTACGATGCAACAAGCTTAGCTAGCACAGTTCTTCTCTGTAAATTCTAGTCACGCTACTAGACATCTATGGTCCCAGCACAATCATGAATCAACAGTCCATAATATATCTCATATCATTCTGGGCTATTTTGTTGTTTTGTCCAGGCATGACAATGGCACCGGGGCCGTTAGCATCGCTAACTTTGTGACGTGAATCAGAGCGACCAGGTATTTTATGGCTCTTTGTTGTAAGTAGTCACCATACTAGACCAGTTAGTTTATTAATCCCCATTTGATTATAAGCTAACATTAGCTGGTCTGAGTGCTAATAGTTGGGACTTCTGACCAAATTTGAAGTGGTTCTTCCAGGTGCAAACTGATAGTCTGCTAGCCTAGCCACTTGATGGCCCTTTATGTCTAATTTTATGTCCCGTGCCCTGTGGATTGCCACCTTATCATGGTGGAGGGGTTTGAGTGCCCGAATGATCCCAGGAGCTATGTTGTCGGGGGTAATTTGCCCCTGGTAGTCTCCCAAGGCAAACTGGTCCTGGGTCAGGCCAAGAGCGGTCTAATTACTGACAAAATTCAACTGATGTTTCAGCTTTCTGTGCATTTTTTCACCTCCCTTTCGTCACATGTTCAATACATTTTCTCTGTGTCATTTCACATTATTACAAATAATTTATGGACACCTATTTTTTTTTATTTCTATGTATATATGGATTAGTTGAGTTGCTACCAAAATCTGATGAAAATTTCCTGACAATAGCTGCATTAGAAATACAAAAAAAAAAATTGTAACCAATTATCAATATGTATTGATTCTTTCATTCATAAATCCCGTTAAACTTCATGTGCCACTACAAGAACAACTTAGTAGGTACAAACAGTTGCAAGCATTGGGAAAACCTTCACATCAAAAATGGCAGCAGATGCATATTATTCCAAACATAAATGTAATAAAACAGATGAATCAAAATTTAGAGCCACTGTGGATTTACACTTTGAATGGTAATCTGGAATTTTTTGATGTCATTACTGTCTGCGGTGATCTGTTTTTAACAGGAGCTGATTACAGATTTTTGTTTAGGCCGTTTCCATTGTGTGCAAGTCTAGGAACACACTTTCAACATGCGCACACATTTTTTTTTTCAGCATGAAACATAATTATGGTTATCACACTACCTTTATTACTGCTGTTTTCTGTGGCAGCGTTGAGCCACTAAAACCCAGGCGTCTGGCGTAGATAACCAGAACATCAGACTAAATTAGAGTCAGCTGTGAACTTTTAGCTTCGCAGAAAGCTACAGGGAAAAATAAAGTAATTGTCCACTGTGACAACAAATCTACCGACATAATCAAAAACCAACCACAGCAGTTAGCAGCTCACCTGTGCAGGAGAATTACATGTTCTGAATCAAATGTTCCATTTCTGAAATTACATCTCTGAAATGATTTCCTGGTGTTGGCATGGGTTTTGCTCTTTTTGTTGCAATGCTCTTTGTGGGGGGCAGTGCGGTGGCAGAGTGATTAGCACTGCAGCAGTACAGCAACTCACCCTTGGCCAGGGGATCCTGGGTTCGATCCCAGCCCCCCACCAACAGTGATCTGTGTGGAGTTTGCATGTTCTCCCCGTGTCTGTGTGGGTTTACTCCGGATTTCTCCGGTTTCCTGCCCACATGCCAAAAACATTGCAACTTAGGTTATTGGCATCAACTGGGGATTCTAAATTGTCCTTAGGTATGACTGTGAGAGTGAATGGTTGTCTCTCTGTGTTGGCCCTGCGATCTGTCCAGAGTGTACCCTGCCTCTCGCCCAAAGATGCTGGGATAGGCTCCAGCCCCCCCCGTGACCTGAAAAGGATTAAGCGGAAGAAGATGGATGGCTCTTTGTGGGGCATGCAAAGTTGAACAAGCCACAGCCAGCACATAGATGCATAATAGATAGGCCCCTTAGTAACCTGTCGTACTGATGATGAGGGCTGTCCTTTCATAGTCAATTAAGTTTTAGGCAACAAACAAATCCTATCAGCCAGCTAAAATTTTAAAAAAAACACACATTTTCAGTGAATGGGACCTTTAAATTGCCACTGCTGGTTGTCCAGATCCCTACTGGTGATTTTTATCTCCTAGTAAACCCAGAACAATGAAGTCCTTGTGTATAATTTGTAGGTTTCTTTTCAGTACTGTAGCCAGGTTGACAAAGAGTCAGGACTCTGTCAATCCTAGCATCCCCTTAGAGCTTACTAGTCAGGACTTTATGAACGTTTTTCAATAATAAAATTTCATCCATCAGAGATAAAATCAATCAGAATTCTTCCCACAGTTAACTTAAATACTGTAACTACTACAACTCCTTCTAATTGATGTCTGTCTTGATGAGTTTACTCCAATCGGCCTTTGTGAGTTAGACAAAATAGTTTTCCTCATCCAAAACCTTCAACTTGTCTTTTAGACCCTATTCCTACCAGGTTATTTAAAGAAGTCTTCCCACTTATTGGGAGCTTTATTCTTCATATAATCAATTCTTCATTGACTTTAGGCCATGTACCGCAGGCTTTTAAAACGGCTGTAATTAAAACCCCTTACTCAAAAGCCAACGCTAGATTCCAGGAGCTTTTAGCTAACTATAGACCCAATCTCTAATCTCCCTTTCATTTCAAAAATCTTAGAAAAGAGTTGTTGCTACGCAATTATTTGACCACCTGCATGGAAATGGTTTACTTGAAGAGTTTCAATCTGGGTTTAGAATCCATCATAGTACTGAAACAGCCTTAGCGAAGGTCACTAACGACCTCCTCATTGCATCTGATAATGGACTAGTTTCTGTACTTTGTCCTTTTAGATCTTAGTGCAGCTTTTGATACTATTGATCATAATATTCTATTGATGATTAGATCACTATGTTGGACTTAATGGAACTACAATTGGCAGTGGTTTTTAGATCTATAATCTGATAGGTTCAGTTTGTTCATGTAATAGATGAGTTTTCTTTACAGCTCCAAGCTTAGTCATGGAGTTCCACAGGGATCTGTGCTAGGTCCCTACTCATTTTAGTTATATATGCTTCTCGTAAGGCAACATTAATAGGAAAGCACTGTATATCATTTGCATTTATGCAGATGACACACAATTATACCGGTCAATGAAGCCAGATGATACTACTCAATATAGCCAAGTAGAAGCCCTGTCTTAAGGAAATCAAAGCTTGGAAGATTGTAATTTTCTGCTATTAAATTCAGATAAGACTGAAGTCATTCTTGTTGGTCCAAAAAACCTTAGAAATTCCTTTCCAAATCAAACTTTCAGTTTGGATGCAGTTACTCTTTCTCTTAATAGCTCTGTGAGGAACCTTGGAGTTATTTTTGATCAGGATTTGTCCTTCAATTCACATATTAAATTTGTTTCTAAGACTGCCTTCTATCATTTGCGTAATATTGCCAAGGTTAGGAGCATCTTGTCTCAGAGTGATGCTGAGAAGCTGATCCACGCTTTTGTTAGCTCGAGATTAGATTATTGTAATTCTTTATTATCAGGCTGTCCTAAAACATCTTTAAAAAGTCTTCAGCTGATCCAAAATGCTGCAGCAAGAGTTTTAACAGGTACTAGAAAGAGAGATCATATCTCTCCGGTTCTGGCCTCCCTTCATTGGCTTCCCATAGAGTTTAGAATTAAGTTTAAAATCCTTCTTCTTACTTACAAAGCTCTAAGCAATCAGGCTCCTTTTTATTTAAAAGATCTGATACTACCGTATCCTCCTAACAGAGCACTACGCTCCCAAACTGCTAGGATTACTTTGTAATACCTAGAATCTCCAAAAGTACCATGGGGAGGCAGAGGCATCCTCAGTATATCAAGCTCCTCTCCTGTGGAATCAGCTGCCAAACTGGATTCGGGAGTCAGACTCGATCTCTGATTTTATAAGAATAGGGGCTAAACCCTACTTTTTGATTATAGCTACAATTAGGGAGGGAATCATGTGTTTTCTGGACCCTCCCTTATGTGATGCAGCTAATAGAGTTTTAGTCCAGTCCGGGGGACCCCCCAGTAACGCCCTGGAGCCTCACACCATTCCTCACTCTCTATGAATTTTTTTTTTTTTTGCTGATCATTAACATTTGTTTGTTCTCTCCCATAGATTGAGTCCCCATCGTGCTGTTTGCTCTCTACATGTCTGTTCTTTTCTTCTTCTCTATCCCCTCACCCCCCAGCCAGTCGCAGCAGATGACTGCCCCTCCCTGAGCCTGGTTCTGCTGGAGGTTTCTTCCTGTTAAAAGGGAGTTTTTCCTCTCCACCGTCGCCAAGTGCTTGCTCACAGGGGATCGCCTGATTGCTGGGGTCTTTCTGCAACTGTGGGGGTCTCCCCTACAGTTGATAGTGCTATGAGATGACTGTTGTTGTGAAATGGCGCTATATAAATAAAGTTGAATTGAATTGAATTGAATTGAATTGAATAATTTGTAGGCAATTTGTTTTGTTTTTTTAACAAGGGGAATGGGGTATATTCACAAATTTAGCATAAGGTACAAAGGTATAAATGTAAATTAGGTATAAATTTGCAAGAATAAAGGTGCAAAGATATGATTTTAAAAAAATTATTAAAATACAATTTTAATTAAAACTGTAACCAGCATCCAGATGTGTTGTAAATCTATGAGAAAAAAGTCACAAATTTATAAGAAAAAAGTTGCAGATTTATGAGAAAAAAAAGTTGAACATTTACGAGAAAAAAATTTTAAAATTTACAGGAAAAAACTGCAAATTTATGAGAAAAAAGTCCGCAATTTTTATGAGAAAAAGTAAAACTTTTGAGAAAAAAATGCTGAAAATTAATGAGGGAAAAAAGTTTCAAGTTTACAGGGGAAAAAGTTGCAAATTTACAAGAAAAAAATCGACTTATGAGGAAAAAATGTGCATGAAAAAAGTTACAGCTGTATGAGAAAATGGTTGAAACTTTAAGAGAAAGAAGTCACCAATTTTTAAGAATAAAGTTTCAAATTTATGAGAAAAATGTAACAAATTTTTGAGAAAAAGCTGAAAATTAATGGGGTAAAAAGTAAAAAAAATTACAGGAAAAATGTTGTAAATTTACAAGAAAAAAATTAGCAAATTTATGAGGGGAAAAAGTCTTTTTTTAGAAAAATGCTGCAAATGTATGAAAAAAGTTGAATATTTACAGGGAAAAAAAAATCTAATTTTTCATAAAAAAGTTGCAAATTTATGAGGAAAAAGTTGCAGGTTTATGAGGAAAAAAGTTGCCAATCTACAAAAGAAGTTGGAAATTTATAAGATTTTTTTTTTTTGCACTTCTGCTTATAATTGGTCGTTCAAGGTCATGTTATTCAATTTTATACAACAGTTTGTTCCCCCCAGGCAATTTGAGTGGACAATAGGGATTCCAGGAGTTACTATAATCCACGATAATTGCCCTCCAACATTTCACTGGATATTCAATTCAATTCAATTCAGCTTTATTTATATAGCGCCATTTCACAACAACAGTCATCTCATAGCACTATCAACTGTAGGGAGGACCCCCACAGTTGCAGAAAGACGGTGCGGTGCGATATGTATCACACCGCTTCAAAAGTAGCCTAGTAACCGTTAATTCATCATCATCATCATCTGTCATCCGTAGAAGAAGCAAAAGAAGCCGCAGCAACATGTTGGGCCCAAAGCTTCCTGTCCTTCATCAGCCGTAACACCTCCTGCTCCTCAAGTCCCATGTCCCTTTTGATTGTGTCAGGATAACAGTCTCTGTCTGCCACAGCTAGTGCGACCACTGACTGGAGTCCAGAAGACCAGGTGTAAAACAGGCTGGTCCACTGTGCGTAGGCAGTGTCCGACAAACCACAGATGTCTCAGTTTTATTGTTGTTGTTCTGAGGGGCAATTTTCCATACACAACTCTGTAAGGAATATGGTCCTTCCAACAGTAACTACTAACAGTAATCGACTGTCAAGCCTGCAGACTTGAGAACTGCAGTGCTGTGTTGGACTACCTTAATTTCCACAGTGAGGTGCTGTTTGAAAAGAATTATACAGCCGTGACCCAGAAGTCCCACCCCTTTGAAAAAACTTTATTGAGTTTACAAAGTCTGCCCTTGTATAAACATCATTAAGCTATATCTGTGATGGTTCGCTCTGGCTGGCTATCATCCTCAGCTGCGCGTACACCTGCTCCCCATCACGGCCAGGGTTATTTAGACCACAATGCCCTTGGATCAGCGCGGAGTCGTCTGTCTCTTCTCCTAATGAGACCTGCTCATGCCTTCATCCTCGTTCCAGAGAACCCTTGCCTCAGCCTACTCTCGTCTGGGTATCCTGCCTCCTGCCATCCGACGTTGGGAGGAATTCTCAGCTCTGCTCCAAGTAAGCCCTCGCTCTATTCACCTTCATCTGCTCTCGTTCCCCTGTGCACAGGTGGAGATCCGTGCCGGCGGACCTCCATTCCTTCTGGCGGCGGACCGAGCTGCACCGCACTTCACCGGACTCATCAACCACCTCCAGCTGCAACCGGGACAGTGGGCACTGTCTTCCTGGCCGTAGCCGCTGAGTTGAACCTGAGTTTAGCCCCATCTCAACAAACAGTAAGCTCTGTGCAATCCTGTACATTCCCTCTGGTATCTGCCACTAATTCTCCCTGCCTCTGTCTGTCCCTAGGGTTGCCAGGTTGCACAGTGCTCTGCTTGCCCCCGGCTGTCACATGAGCGCGCGCGCGCGCGCACACACACACATACACACACACCCACACACTAATCTCCATCCATCCATCTTCTTCCGCTTAATCCTTTTCGGGTCACAGGGGGGCTGGAGCCTATCCCAGCATCTTTGGGCGAGAGGCAGGGTACACCCTGGACAGATCGCCAGTCCATCACAGGGCCAACACAGAGAGACAGACAATCATTCACTCTCACAGTTATACCTAAGGACAATTTAGAATCCCCAGTTGATGCCAATTAACCTAACTTGCATGTTTTTGGCATGTGGGAGGAAACCGGAGAAATCCCGGAGTAAACCCATGCAGACACGGGGAGAACATGCAAACTCCACACAGATCACTGTTGGTGGGGGGCTGGGATCGAACCTAGGATCCCCCGGCCAAGGTTGAGTTGCTATGCTGCCGCAATGCTAACCACTCTGCCACCGCGCTGCCACACTAATCTCAATAAAGATAATTGCATCTACTTTGAGTCCGAGTCTGCTCTCTGGGTCAATAAACCATGTCAGTATGACTGCGCCAAAGAGACCCAGTAGACAGCGTGCTAGCACGCAAAGTTAACAACCTTGCGTCTTGAGTAGATCAATTAGCTTACCAGCAACAGCTCATTCTCACTCAACTGACCCGTGTAACTGATCGGTTGGATCACCTGGCAGGTCCGCAGGGTTTCCCTCCGGCCCCAAGTAGCTTCTCTGCTCCCGCTAGCTCCCAATCCGACCAACCCCTGCAGGGCCCCACATCCCAGCTAACTCCCATCCCCACTCCCACTAGCTTTAGTGGTAAGCTAGGGGAGGCTAGGGGGTTTATTCTACAGTGCAAGACAGTTTTGCAGAGGGTGCCTGGGGACTTTCCCACAGACCATAGCCGGATTGGCTACGTAGTTAACCTCTTGGAAGTTGAGCGCTAGCTTGGGCATACGCCGTAATGGCTAGGGCGAGCTATGCTAATTTGACATACAACCAGTTTGTCAGTGAGTTCAATGAGGTGTTCAACCACTCCGACCGTGACAAGTGTGCTTACCTCCCAGCTGTTAAATCTGAGACAGGGGACCAAGTCCGTGGCGGACTATGCTGTCGATTTCCGGGTGGTGGCCACAGAAGTGGGGTGGGAGGACGCCTCGCTCTGTAGCATCTTCATTAGGAGCCTTACACCTAGCCTGCGGGACGGGTTAGCCCGCTTAGAAAAACCAAGTAGATTAACTGAATTGATTTCCCTAGCCATTAGCCTTGATAACAGGTTAAGGGAGCGGGCAGCCGAGCATAAAACTTCCGGTCGCTTGGACACCCAATATCGCCGCTCCCCACAGCCCCCCCATTGGCCCTACCTCCCTCTGATTCCCCGGATACCCCGGAGCCAATGGTAGTAGCACAGTCTAAGCTGCCGTTAGCGGAGAAACAGCACCGCCGCGAGCTGGGGTTGTGCCTCTACTGTGGAAGCGAGGAGCACGAGGTAACATAAGATAAGATAAGATAAGCCTTTATTAGTCCCACAATGGGGAAATTCCAGGATTGCAACAGCACAGGGATAGCAACACTCAGAGCAACAATCAGAAGCAAGAAAAAAACAAGAACAGCTAGTATACATATGTACATATTACTATAAATATATATATAGAGAGACACACAGTGCGGAGCATTGTGGTTGGTGAATGTGCAGCAGAAAGTCTAAGCTCTCTCTCCGCGGATGCGGCGGGCCAGCTGGATGTCTTTGGGCATGATGGTGACCCTCCTAGCGTGGATGGCGCACAGGTTGGTGTCCACGAAGAGAAGAGACCCACCAGGTAGGCCTCGCTGGCCTCCTGCAGAGCCATGATGGCGAAGCTCAGGGAAGCGCAGGTCGGTCTTGAAGTCCTGAGACGATCTCCCTCACCAGGCGCTAGAAGGGCAGCTTACGGATGAGCAGCTCCGTGGATTTCTGGTAGCGACGGATCTCTCTCAGAACCACGGGCCTGTAACGGTGAGGCTTCTTCACTCCACCGGTGGCCGGAGTGCTTTTTCCGAGCAGCCTTGGTGGCTAGCTGCTTCCTGGGGGGCTTTTTCCTCCAGTAGATTTACGGGCGGTCTGCTTGGTTCTTGCCATCGCTCTTTATTATTCTGTCTTATATTTCTTGCACGTCGCCTAAACTCCAGCCCAGCACCCGCGTCGTTTTCGCTACAGTTCCCGGTATGTCGAGTTTCTCCGTTAGCACCGGGTGGCGGTTCAGTGCTAGCTAGCACTAGCTCTTCCCTGCTGTATCGTCTCCTGCTGTAAACAGTGGCTCCGTCCGCCAACTCAGAATCAGAATCAGAATCAGAATCAGAATCAGGTTTATTGCCATTGTTCATGTAGTACACAAACTAGGAATTTGTCTCGGTACAATGCTGCAACATTAAACATGATAAGATAAGAGAAATAAACTATACATGTAATAAAGTGTAGGATAAGATTAAGTGATACTGGTCAACAGTTAAAATATATATTAGCCAGCAGCAGATACTGTGGAGAACTATATAGTGCAGTCGGTAATGCAGGAAGAAAACAGTGATGATTGACATGAGTCTGGTTGAGCTGCTGTACATGGTGCACGAGAGTCACTTAGTGTTCAGCAATCTAAAGGCAGAGGGGAAGAAGCTGTTCATGTGACGGGAGGTTTTAGTCTGGATGGACCGAAGTCTTCTACCAGAGGGGAGGGGGGCAAACAGTACGTGACCAGGGTGTGAGGGATCGGCTATGATCCGGCCAGCACGCCTCCGGGTCCTGGAGATGTACAGATCCTGGAGAGATGGGAGCTTGCAGCCGATCACCTTCTCAGCAGTGCGCACGACGCGCTGCAGCCTTAGTCTGTCCCTGGCAGTGGCTCCTGCGTACCACACGGTTATGGAGGTGGTGAGGATGGGCTCGATGATGGCTGTGTAGAACTGCACTAACATCTTGGTGGGTAGCTTGAGCTTCCTCAGCTGCCGCAGGAAGAACATCCTCTGCTGGGCTTTTTTGATGAGTGAGCTGATGGTCAGCTCCCATTTGAGGTCCCTGGTGATGGTAGTGCCTAGGAAGCGGAAGGAATCAGCAGTGGTGATGGGAGAGCCTGAGAGGGTGAGGGGGGGCAGAGGAGTAGTGACTTTCCTGAAGTCTACAATCATCTCCACTGTCTTCAGAGCGTTCAGCTGCAGGTTGTTATTGCTGCACCAGGACGCCAGCTGGGCCACCTCTCTCCTGTAGGCGGACTCGTCCGCCGTTGGAGATGAGCCCGATGAGGGTGGTGTCGTCCGCAAACTTGATCAACTTGACAGACTGGTGGCTGGAGGTGCAGGAGTTGGTGTAAAGGGAGAAGAGTAGGGGGGAAAGTACAACAGCCCTGGGGTGATCCGGTGCTGATGCTAGTATAGTCTGAGACAGTCTTTCCCAGCCGCACATGCTGCCTCCGGTCCGTCAGGAAGTCGATGATCCACCTGCAGAGGGAGTCAGGCACGTTGAGCAGGGACAGCTTGTCCCGGAGCAGAGCGGGGCGGATGGTGTTGAATGCGGAGCTGAAGGTCCACAAACAGGATCCTGGCGTAGGTTCCCGGGGAGTCCAGGTGCTGCAGGATGGAGTGGAGGGCCAGGTTGACTGCATCGTCTACAGACCTGTTGGCTCGGTAGGCAAACTGCAGCGGGTCCAGGAGAGGGGTGGTGATGGACTTGAGGTGGGACAGGACCAGGCGCTCAAAAGGACTTCATGACTACAGAGGTGAGCGCTACAGGTCTGTAGTCATTAAGTCCAGTGATCCGTGGCTTCTTGGGGACAGGGATGATGTGGAGGATTTGAGGCAGGACGGCACGTGGCATAACTTAAGGGAGGTGTTAAAATGTCTGTGGAATACAGGAGCCAGCTGTTTCGCACAGAGTCTCAGGGTGGAGGGAGACACGCCGTCTGGGCCGGGGGCCTTGTGCGGGTTCAGTCTGGAGAACTGTTTGAGCACATCCTGCTCACTGATGATAAGGGGAGGGGGGGAGGAGGGGGGGGGGTGCCTTAAATGAAGTAGGGAATGTGGAGGCTGTGGAGCTGGAGACCTTTGGGGCGATCTGTGTGTCCGTGATATATATATAGAGTGAAAGGTGTAGAAAGAAGAAGGAAGATAAAAAAAAAGGCAGTTGCAAAGGGCAGCCAACTCGTGTGGCACCGCCGGTCCGGCGGAACCGGAACCTGAAAAAAAAAAATCATGTCCCATTCGGCCAAAAGGGGGAGTCCATGCGTCGCAGTAGGGGGACTCATGGACTCACCTCAATCCAATCCCCTCTAGATTTCTCCTTCCTATCCGCTTCATTCACAGTCACACTGAAATAGTCACACACACATTGACTGATTTAGGGGCTGAGCAGAGCTTCATCTCGGGGGAACTGGCAACCCGGCTGGGGCTCCCCTGTCAATCGTTAAGGACCCCACTCAAACTCATTGCCTTGTCCAAAGCCCCCCTTGCCACTGTATCCCATCAGACCGCCCCGGTGTCAGTCATAGTGTCTGATAATCATCGGGAGGAGCTGAGGTTATTTGTGCTGCCGGTTTCCTCTTCCCCAGTAATCCTCGGCTATCCCTGGCTCCGTCTTCACAACCCCTCTGTTGACTGGCGCTCCAGGAGCGTGGTCTCTAGGAGCTCATTTTGCCTTAGTGCCTGCCTGCAGTCCGCTGCTTGCTCGCCATCCGTGCCCCTGGGTGCCCCCGTCACCTCCCCTCCCGACTTGTCTAAGGTCTCTCTGGAATATCATGACTTGGGGGCCGCCTTCAGCAAGACCCAGGCCCTTTCCCTATCCCCTCACCACCCATACGACTGTGCAATCAATCTCCGTGTCGGAGCCCCGCTGCCATCTAGTCGACTCTACAGCCTGTCGGCACCGGAGAGGGAGGCCAAGGAGGCCTATATAAAGGAGTCATTAAACTCAGGCATAATCTGGCCGTCGTCCTCGGCGGTGGGGGCGTTTTTTTTTTTTTGTGGGCAAGAAGGACGGCTCGCTGAGGCCGTGTACTGACTTTCAGGAGTTAAAAAATACCACCATCAAGGACAAGTACACTCTTCCCTTAATTAATATGGCATTCGATTCCCTCCGGGGGGCCTTGGTTCACCAAGCTGGACCTCCGCAACGCTTACCATCTGGTGCGGATCTGGGAGGGCGACGAATGAAAGACGGGTTTCCGGACCCCTAGCGGGCATTTTGAATATCTGGTCATGCCGTTCGGACTGACCAACGCCCCCGCCGTATTCCAGCGCCTTATTAACGATGTGCTGAGGGACTTTTTGGGTGCATTCGTGTTTGTCTATCTGGATGATATCCTGATTTTTTCACAGTCCTTGGATGAGCATCGGGTGCATGTGAGGTGAGTACTGCAGCGGCTCTTGGGGAATAAACTCTTCATGAAGGCCAAAAAGGGTGAGTTTCACACCTTCAAGACATCCTTCCTTGGTTTCATCATCTCCCACAATGAGATCATCCCCGACCCCGACAAGGTAAAAGCGGTGGTAGACTGGCCCACTCCTTCCTCCAGGAAGCAGCTCCAGCAGTTTTGGGGATTTGCCAATTTCTACCACCGCTTCATTCAGAACTATAGTATTATTGCTCTTCCCCTGACCTGTCTTACGTTTTCCAAGGTGCCCTTCTGGTGGACGGAGGAAGCGGCTGCGGCCTTTGCTGAACTCAAGGGTAAATTTTCTTCTTCTCCCATTCTGGCACAGGTGGACCCCGTCCTTCAATGCCTGGTGGAGGTGGACGCCTCGGACTCGGGGGTTGGAGCCATTTTATCCCAGCACTCCCCGGTTGATGGCAGGATCCAGCCCCGTGCGTTCTTCTCCCACCGCCTATCACCGGCAGAGCGAAATTATGACATCGGTGACAGGGAGCTCCTGGCGGTGAAGCTTGCACTGGAGGAGTGGCGCCATTGGCTGGAGGGGGCCTCCCAGCCGTTCGTCATCTGGACAGATCACAAGAATGTGAAGTACCTTCGGACGGCCAAGTGCCTGAACGTGCGCCAGGCCAGCTGGTAACTGTTCTTCGGACGCTTTGATTTCACCATCACCTTCCGCCCCAGGTCCAAGAATACTAAGCCGGACGCCCTGTCCAGACAGTTTGCCTCGTGGGCGCCCTATTGTGGGGCATCAAAGAAAAGGTCCTGAGAGCGCAGGAGGTCGAGGCGGACCTGGGCGGGGGGCCAGTGGGGAGACTATTTGTCCCATCTGCCGTTCGGGGTGAGGTGATCCATTGGGCCCACTCTTCCAGGTTCTCGTGTCACCCCGGGAGGGCTCGCACGGTGGAGCTCCTACAAAGGACATTTTGGTGGTCTTCGCTCCAGAAGGACGTCGGGGAGTACATCCGCACCTGTCCCCAGTGCGCCGCCGGCAAGACATCCTCTTCTCCGCCGGCCAGTCTGCTCCACCCCTCCCCACTCCTGGCAGGCCCTGGTCCCATGTGGCGTTGGACTTCATCACCGGTCTCCCACCTTCTAACCACCACAATGTAATTCTCACCACTGTTGACAGGTTTTCTAAAGCCACCCATTTCGTTCCCCTGCAGGGGCTGCCTACGGCGAGGGAGACGGCGGACCTTCTCGTCCAACGTAGTGAGATTACATGGTATTCCCCTGGACATCGTCTCCAACCGGGGACCCCAGTTTGTTTCCCAGGTTTGGAGGTCATTTTGCAACGCCCTTGGGGCTACAGTGAGCCTGTCTTCTGGATATCACCCTCAGAGCAATGGACAGTGTGAGCGGGCGAACCAGAAGTTGGAGGCTGCGCTGCAGTGTGTCGCCACCTCCAACTCGGCATCTTGGAGCACCCACCTCCCTTGGATCGAGTACGCTCATAACACCACCGTCTCTTCAGCGATTGGCATGTCCCAATTTGAGGCCTCGCTGGGCTACAACCCCCCGTTGTTCCCTGAAGAGGAGAAGGATATCGCCGTTCCCTCCGTCAGAGCTCACCTGAGGCACTGCCGCCAGCTCTGGAGGGCGACCTGGACCGCACTACGATGCATGGCAGAGTGCAACTCAATGGCTGCTAATCGTCGCAGGACACCGGCCCCTCCCTACCGGGTGGGTCAGCAGGTATGACTATCCACCAAGCATATTAACTTGAAGGCAGAGGCGAGAAAGATGTCGCAGTGGTTCATTGGGCCTTTCGCCATAACCTGCATCATTAACCCTGTGTCTGTGCGCCTAGCTCTCCCCCCCTCCCTCCGCATCTGTCCAACCTTCCATGTCTCGCAGATCAAGCCCTTCTGTTCCAGCCCTCTGTGTCCCCCTCCCAGGTCTCCACCTCTGCCAGTGGTGGTCGACAGTGACCCAGCGCGGAAGGTCAATGCCATCCTGGATGTCTGCCGCCGGGGTCGCGGCCTGCAGTACCTGATACACTGGGAGGGTTATGGCCCAGAATGGAGGTCCTGGGTACGTCCCTCCTTCGTGTTGGACAATCACACTCATCAGGGACCTCCACCGAACACACCCAGGTAGGCTGGATCGACCGCCAAGAGGCATCTTGTGGGGAGGAGTACTGTGATGGCTTGCTCTGGCTGCCTATCATCCTCAGCTGCGCGCACACCTGCTCCCCATCATGGCCAGGGTTATTTAGAATGCACTGCCCTCGGATCAGCGTGGAGTTGTCTGTCTCTTCTCCTAATGAGACCTGCTCATGCCTTCATCCTCGTTCCAGAGAACCCTTGCCTCAGCCTACTCTTGTCTGGGTATCCTGCCTCCTGCCATCCGACGTTGGGAGGAATTCTCAGCTCTGCTCCAAGTAAGTCCTTGCTCTATTCACCTTCATCTGCTCTCGCTCCCCTGTGCACAGGTAGAGATCCATGGCGGTGGACCTCCCTTCCTCCTGGCGGCGGACCAAGCTGCACCACACTTCACCAGACTCATCAACCACCTCCAGCTGCAACCGGGACAGCTGGCATTGTCTTCCTGGCCGTAGCTGCTGAGCTGAACCTGAGCTTAACCCCATCTCAACAAACAGTAAGCTCTGTAAGTTCCTCTCCTGTGGAACCAGCTGCCAATCTGGATTCGGGAGTCAGACTCGATCTCTGTTCTTAAGAATAGGGCTAAAACATACCTTTTTGATATAGCCTACAATTAGGGAGGGATCATGTATTTCTGAACACTCCCTTAGTTATGCTGCTAATAGGTTTAGTCAGCTGGGGGACCTCCAGTAATGCACTGGGCCTCACTCCTTTCCTCACTCTCAATGAAATATTTTTTTTGCTGGTCATTAACATTTGTTTGTTCTCTCCCATAGATTGAGTCCCCATTGTGCCGTTTGCTCTCTACATGTCTGTTCTTTTCATCTTCTCTATCCCCTCACCCCCCAGCCAGTCGCAGCAGATGACTGCCACTCCCTGAGCCTGGTTCTGCTGGAGGTTTCTTCCTGTTAAAAGGGAGTTTTTCCTCTCCACCGTCGCCAAGTGCTTGCTCACAGGGGATCGCCTGATTGCTGGGGTCTTTCTGCAACTGTGGGGGTTCCCCCTACAGTTGATAGTGCTATGAGATGACTGTTGTTGTGAAATGGCGCTATATAAATAAATAAAGTTGAATTGAATTGTTCAATCCTGTACATCCCCTCTGGTATCTGCCACGAACTCTCCCTGTCTCTGTCTGTCCCTAGGGTTGCCAGGTTGCACGGTGCTCTTGCCCCGGCTGTCACACGAGCACACACACACACTCACACTAATCTCAATAAAGATAACTGCATCTACTTCGAGTCCAAGTCTGTTCTCTGGGTCAATAAACCATGTCAATATCACCTCTGTTTAAAAAAAATAGGCAGTGCTAGAGTTTGATTTATTGTCTCAATTAACAAACCACAATAGCTTTGTGGTGATGAACTCTGTTTCATCTGAAAATGCCAAGAAAAAGCAAGCAAAGTGTGCTGAAGCCAATGCTAGCTAGCCAGTGGCATTTGCCACATTTTGAGCTTGGCCTTTCTGCAGTACCAACTCAACAGGTGACTGGTATGTTTTTGTTTTTTTGTTTTTTTATAAACAATGACTTTTGCACTTGACAATATTTAATTTGCTAACGTGTGTGAAATGACAATAGATGTCTTCATGCTGATTGAGATGTTTAGCAACAGTTACTGACTACATTTAGAAGGGACTATTTTTTTTATTCTCAGCTGCACAAAATAACTGGTTAAACAAATCATAATATTTTGTCAAATATTGCTCTCATTTAATAAATTGTACTGGTGGAACTGCTGTATAAAAGCAATATTACACGAGAGGGAGTACGATATCAATGAATATGGTAACTGTGGGTGTGGCACGTCATATGCCCGATGTGTAAATGTAATGATATAAAGAGATTTATGATGATATTAGGGGGGCAAGTCTCTCTTTTTTCCACACCCCCCCCAACCCCTTGATTTACACCCAATTGGGAATGGGAAGATAGCAGGATAACAAGGGGAATGTTTTTGGGTCACTTTGCTAACAAGGGGAACGCATCCCCCCTCATCCTGTGTATACAGTATATACGGTGTATATATGTATATTTACTGTTTTTCTATCCAATTTCTTATCTTATTATCTTATTTACTATTGCTCTGAGTGCTGCTATCCCTTTGCTGCTGCAATCCTGTAATTTCCCTACTGTGGGACTAACAAAGGTTTATTTCATCCCTTCTCAAAGTGCCTACTGTGTATAATTCTCTTTCAGATAACCTAATCTGGTAACATATTCCTAAAAGTTGAGGCTTTCCTTGTCAAATCATAACCCTTAAAAACCTATTTTAAAGATTCAACATTAACAGTATGGTATGTAACGCCACCATTTTGTGTTCCATTGTTTTTACTTTAATTTCTGATTCCTGCAGTGATCCGTCCATGCACAAAGCTTAAGTATTTATTGATGCACAGCAGAGATTTGCTTTGTTCTCTGGCTGCCCGTACAACAGGGCAGTGGCAGAACCGTCATCAATAAATCCACCACTTGAAACTGAATCTTTTTTTTTTAATAGCAGACAGAGAACAGAGCTTTAATGATCTGCTGAAGTGGATTATGGTGCAATAAAAAAGGCTTTGTTGTGAGTGAGGCTGCGACCTGCCTGCTGAATCTCAGTCCGCAGAGTCCTGAATATTTTAAGGCGTTTCAGTCTTCTCTCACAATTGTCTCATTTTTTTAGGGCAGGTTGAAGGATTTCTTTGTTCAGTGCTGTATTTTAATGAGTGGGCCCATGTATGTGTATGTGGACAGAACGAGTTTTGTGCAGTATTCATTAAAGATAGGCCTGTCAAGAAGAAGAAGAGGCAGCAGGGACAACAGGAATTTCTGCTTAAAAAAAGTGTTCATTTTTTTCTTATTTATCATTACTGTCTCTGGATCCAGAGCCGTTTCTGACTACGAAGTAGAGTACACTAAAGGAAGCCCCCCCCAAAAAAAGCTACAAGTTCACACTCAGCATTATTCTGGGGGAAGAATTAAAATTGTCTTTAACTTTTTTCATGTCAATTTGAAATTTTTAAAATTTGCAAATTTTTCTATATTTTGTAAGCCTTCTCTCATAATTTTGCAACTTTTTGCTCATAAATTTGCACCTTTTTTCTTGTAAACGTGTAACATTTTTCTTGTAAATTTGAAACTTTTTTCTCATACAGTTGCATCATTTTTCTTGTAAACCACATGTCCAACGAAGATCTCTATGGGCACCTTCCCAGAATATCAGACAAGGTGGCTTGGTGAAGACTTGGCCTCCTGGGGAACCGTTACCTTCACCAAGAGCTCCCAGCAGGCCACCTGGAACTCTGGGAGCCGACGCATGGCTTTCACCGTCCAGGACGGCCATTAACGTCATTCATGGACGCTGTGAAAGCAGACACTGGGGCAGCCAACACTGCCGAGCTTGCTGCCTGTATGTTAGACCGTGAAGACTGGACCGCTAGGCATGCAGCTCTGCTGAGGCTGCTCTCACTGACTGATTGATTGATTTCCTGTAAATCTGTAACTTGTTTCCATTAATTCACTCCTTTATTCATTATAAATTTGCAACTTTTCTATCGTAAATTTTCAACTTTTTTTCTTCAAACCTGCTTTTTTCCCCTCATAATTTGCAACTATTTTCTTATAAATTTGGAACTCTTTCATAAAAATCAATCCTTTATTCACTGTAAATTTGCAACTTTTCTCTCTTCAATTTGGGACTTTTTGTTCTTGTTAATTTGCATGTTTTTTCCCATAAATTTGCACCTTTATACACTGTAAATTTGCAATGTTTTCCTCATAAACTTGCAACTTTTTTCCTCAAAGTTTTCAACTTTTTTCATAAATTTGCAACTTTTTTGTGTAAATTTGTCATTTTTTTCCTCAAAAATTCACTCCTTTATTCACTGTAAATGTGCAACTTCTCATATATTTTCAATGTTTACTCCTAAATCTGCAACTTTTTTTTCTTGTAAATTTGCAACTTTTCTCTCATAAATTTGCTTTTTTCCCCTCAGATTTGTGACTTTTTCTTCTTGTAAATGTGCAACTGTTTTCTTTCTTTGCTTCTTGTAAAGTTTCAGTTTTTGTGTCATAAATTTCTGACTTTTTTCTTGTAAAGTTGCACCAACTCCATTATGCTTGGTGTGCAGAGAAAAGTTGTCCAACATCAGGCTTAACCCCTTGCACTCTGGTCAATTTCCCTAAAAACACCTAAAAATAACGTACCCAAAGTAAATCAAAAGCTGTTCTTCAACCCTTTGCAGCATCTTCATGGGGTTGGTCTCATTTAAAAGAAAACACTTTGAATTTTTTGGCAAAACAGTCATAATCTCTCTAAGTGCTCCTGCCACTGAGTAACAGTCATCTAAACATAAGAAAATAAAGTTTGCCTGGGTGTTTTTTTTAGATACAAATGCTTGCAAATAACACACAGCTGTCAGATCCGGGCTGGAAAATACAACAGAAATGTAGAACCAAGTGTTATCCAGCTGAGGTAAAAATTTTGTAACAAAACCACAAAAAATGAATATATTATACAGCTTTTTTCTCAGTTTGTTCCCAGGCGTTTTTGAACTGTGCCAAATTGTGCCAAATGGCACAGTTTGGAAAAACGTCTGTAACTTTTGAATGATTCAACAAGGAAGCTTCATCTTGGGCTCTAATGAAAGGTGACACTCAGGGCTGTGTGTGTGGGGGGGGGGGGTTGTTTATTCATTCATGAATGAATGAATGAACAAACAAGCCCCCCACACACAAAGAAGCATGCCACGTAAAAAATGTGTGGCCTTTTTTTTCAAGAAAAAATAACCTACAGTGCAATAAAAATTATACTAAACATATCTGCAATGCAGAGGATAACAACTCCCCCGCCCCCGCTACAGAGGAACGCGGCGCACAAAAAAACGGTCCGTCAACGGTCCGTCATGTGGCGATGACGCACAGTTGTAATTACCGATCGGTCAAAAGTCATTTTTATTACTATTTTCAGTGATAAAGAATAATTTAGCTTATAACACTTACCTGTCCACAACAGCAGTGTCGTTGGCGAACATCTGTTCCTCATTGTCAGACGAACATGACGCTGGTCCGCTTGTTACGACTCGTGGTTCTGGTCACGCGACCCGGTCAAACCATGATTCCATTATTGCGGTTTTGCGCTTCCATGATTGCGGTTTTGGCGAACAATTTTTCAAAACAAATAAGAACAGTAGTAAGAAAAAAAGACTGGCGAACGTTACCGTTACACAGGTCTCAATGTGGGTCACCCAGCGTGCCTTTTACGCACGGGACGCACGCGTTTCAATCGTCGAACTTCTCTGCTTCAATTGGCTCGTTGTATTCGCAGTCGTTGGTAGGCGGGTCCTTCTTGCTAGGTTTTCAGTCATTGGTTCTTCAAGGTTTCAGAAACCCAATTCAAGGCTCTTATTAGTCGAATGAGAGGTCAATCAAATCTAAACCAATCAAAGCACTCCTTTGGTTTTCTGTTCGCAGCTGTGTCTGTAGTGGAAGAACGGAAATGCAGCTTTTTTTTTTTTCAGTGTGCACTGAGACGCACAGTGCGCACTAGGACGCACGAGGACGCACTAGGACGCAGCGACGTGACCACCCGCGGTATCCCGGAGTGCAAGAGGTTAAATGTCATCTCCAAGCAAAACACCTGTCACTTCAAAATAAGAACATGGACTATTTTGTTTGTCTCCATGATCACATGGAGAGATGGGTAACTTTAATGAGAAAAACCACAAAGATGTCTACCTTTTCTTCAGTTTCTGCCAGGACATCAGCTTTGTTTTCATCTAAACAGGCCCAAGTTTCTTACTAACTGAGCATAAACAAACTACAAAACTAAACTGTCATTACATACATCGTAACCAGCTACAGTGTGTCATTCTGTAACATTTCTGATTAGTGGTGTGCCACAAGATTTTTTTTCAATGTCAAAAATGTGCTGTGGCTCAAAAAAGGTTGAAAAACACTGCAATACGCAGTAACCAAGGTTTATTTTTTAATTCTTTTGTTCATGGGGAGAGAGATTCTTTTTTCATTTGAAAGGGTTTGAACTTCCCCTTCTAAAAATAGGGGGTCCCCGCAAACACAATCCTGCATAGGTCCCCCAAAAAGCTAGAAATAGCCCTGACCATATGTAACAGGATATGGATAAAAACGCTCCACATGTTTTCACACATGAATTGTTGGATTTTGTGACACAGTATATGTAAGCCTGTGTGTAAAGGTCTTGTGATTTCCCACACTACAGACGGGCACTCATTATCACCGACTCCTACACACACTGTCCTCCGGGTGAGTCTGAGGAGACACCGTTATCATCACTGCTGCTTTTAAAGACACCCCCCCCCCCACACACACACACACAATTTTCAATATTCTGCAGGGATGGGTCAAGTTTTCACTGTGATGACCTGTTTTATATTAATACTTTCACTGTTAGATGGAGCAGTATTTTATTCATAGAGAAGCCTTCTTAAATGAACGTTAACAGACTTTTAAGTGATGAGTTTTTAAAGATTTCGTTTTGGCCTTTTTTGCAATATTTAGATCTGGGGTGTCAAATTCAATCTTGCTGGGGGCCAACAAAAGGCTAATGAATAAAGCCAGGAGTGGGGCAGTCATTTATCATCTTTTTTAAAATGTAGCATGCATGTAGAAAAGTTTCCAATTTGTGAGAGGGAAGAAATAGTAAACTACAAACAAAATTTACTAATTAACAAGGAGAATCAGAAACTTAGATGGAGGGAAAGCTGCAAATTTACAAGGGAGGTGGGGGGGAGTTATAGATCTATAAAACAGGAAAAGGTCAAATTTATTGAGGAATTTATGTCTGTCTCTGTTCTATCTGTTCTCTTTCAGGTGCAGATACCCAGGTTGTGCTGAGATCTTCTCAGAAGCAGCAACTGTTTGGCTGCACGGTGGCGCAGTGGTTAGCACTGCGGCAGCACAGTTTACCCTTGGCCGGGGGATTGTGGGGATCGTGGGATCGTGGGTTCGATCCCAGCCCCCGACCAACAGTGATCTGTGTGGAGTTTGCATGTTCTCCCCGTGTTGTGTGGGTTTACTCCGGGATTTCTCCGGTTTCCTCCCACATGCCAAAAACATGCATGTTAGGTTAATTGGCTGTTCTAAATTGTCCCTAGATATCTGTTTCCTATAGGCCCTTAGAATAGAGGGTTAGTATTAATGAAAGCGCTTTGAGTGGTCTTTGTGACTAGAAAAGCGCTATATAAGTGCAGGTTAGTTAGTTAGTTAGTGTTTCCTTTCTCTTTGTCCGGTCACTTCGTATCCCTTCAAATCCATCCCCCACTCCCCCCGTCAGCATAAGTAAGAGAATTTCATGTTGTCATAATGTAGTGTAAACTTACAAGAAGGGGAAAAGGTCACAAATTTATGGATGGAGTTGCAAATTACAAGTGGGGAAGTAGTAAATTTAAGAAACTAGGGGAAAAGTTGCAAATTTACGAGATTCCAAGAAGCCCCAGCTTCAGTTCTTTAAGTCAGCAAAACAAATACACCCTAACTGCCTCCTTACTTGTGACTGGCCCACCCAAAAAGCATTTACCCAATCAGATGAGGAGCTAATTAATATTAATGAGCAGGCTGAACATTAAATGTTTCAGACAACTTTTTAAAGACAGGTTTTTTTGATGAGCTGAAAAGTAACACATAAATGGTTCTGGGCCTTGAAAACAACATATACATATGTCTTTGAGAGTGTCAAAACATTAAAAATGCACAACACAATCTTTATTTCTTATTTTTTTGTGCTGCAATTATTAAAATGATAATTGCAAAACTTTAAGTTGTACTTCAGATGGTTCCATTGTTATTTCACACAATATTGGATTAGTTACATCCCCTCTGAGTGCACTACTTAAGCAAATGTATTCCAACAAACTGCCAGCAGCAGCAACTTAGGAAACATGACAACCAGCTCTGCTTTTCTCCCTGATCGCCACCAATGTACGAAATGTTCTGCTTTTTTTGTGCGTGTGTGTGCAGCTTTGATTCAGGAAAATAAAACATCTCTATTATCTGAAGGAAAACAGTGTTTGATATTAATGAGACATACATTTCCGCCTCTTGGCTCGTCTTTCTCAAACATGGCTCTTCTGTCTCATCCATAAAACATGTGGGGCTGGAGGATTAGACTGCCTCCACCACACAACACACACACAGGAAACCAACACAGACTACACAAAAAGCAAGGCAGAAACATCTCCCGTGGTGCACCATTACCTCACAGCAGCAGGGAAAAGCAAGCAGACATGTTACCCACGTGTGTAACAGCTGCAGGTTTAAACCTGACAGCAGCTGAATGATGTGCTGCTCGGTGGAAACACGACAAGCACTCAGAATCTAAACATAAAACATGGTCATGATGGATTTCTGATTATAACATCAATGAATGATTATAGATCTCTTTCAGTGTTTTAGCAGCACTGCAATTTTCATGCATTTTTTATTGTGAAAATTTAGGAAGTCAAAATATTTTTGTTGACATATCAACAAAAATGACAAACGAACAAAGCAGGTGCTGCTGTTTTCTGCTTCAAACCTCAGTTTCATATTTATATTCACCTCAGATACACATTTACCACGCCTAACTGAGCAATCAGGTTAAAACAGCCTTTAAAGAGCCCATATTCTGCTTCTTGGGGTTTCCCCTTTATTTTAGTGGAATATAAAGGATTTTGGGGACATTACATGGCCTGCAAAGTCAAACAGTCCAAAGTCCTACTAGAAATCCACGGTCCTAGTTTGATCATTAATCCACAGTCAACATCTCATCATTCTGGCTTATTTTGTTATTTTTTCCACCAGCATGGCATGGCATCAGGCTGTTAGCAGTGCTAGCTTTACAACAGGAAACATCACAACCAGGAAATTTTATAGGTCTTTTGTAAACTGCAATCACTGTACCAGAGAGCTTGTTCATTAATTTACAATCAAATTACATACGTCATGGCATTCTGGCTTATTTTGGTACATGCTGGCCATAATAGCTAGGTAGATTTGGATGTCAATGTCAGCTGGTCTCAGTGGCCAGAGTCGTGATTTCTGACCGACTTCAAGGTCCACCTGTCGGGTAAAAACTAAACAAGGACTCCAACGGCCTAGCCACTAGATGTCCATTGATTACTGTTTTCTATCCCCGATAGACACCCATTTTCCCAGCTGGATCATCTACCAACCCTTGACCACATAAGTATGTCATTTATAGACCTTATTTCAGCTTATTTTATCATATTGGGGGGGGGAGGCTGAAAAGCTCATAGGCTGCCCATGATGCAGTGGTCAAATCTGACCAAATGTGGTTTATTTTTCAACACAGTCTCCAGTGTCAGTGTATCTGACAAGAAACAATGCAGTTAGTATCAGAGAAGGTTGAATTTAATGCATGACTAGTTGCGTTGCTGTAGCATAACTCCTTCTTAGTAGCCTATGAACTTTTCAGCCCCCCGCCAAGTACTCTTGAAAAGATACATCCTCAATTGCAGTGGTAAGCTCCTGTTAGAGTTAGCCTTTCACTCACTCAGGGCTGTTTCTGTGCTTGCTACACTCCAGGAACCTGTCATCACTTCTTCAGTAACGCTTTATTTTGGGCTTTTAAACTCAAACATTCAGTCAGTATGCGTTAGTATGCTACGTAGTATGATAACCAAAGCTAGCATCAGCCTCAAACATGGCGTTGCCATCAAAACAGAGATCTTAAAGAAATAATTAACAAAACTGAAAGAAATATGACAAAACAGGATGTTTTGAGGACACTTCTTCCCGTGTGTAAAATGGTACTGCAATAACTAAACTCAGAGGTGTCTGCAGAATAAAATTTAGAATGAAATTAAGTGTCTCAGATTACACTTACATATCAGTCCCTCCAGGATTTCACGGGATGTTTTAATGATTGTTGCGGCCCAAAAAGCCTGAATTCACGGGAGCTTTTTAAAAACACTGTGATAAAAGTTGTGATGTTTTGAGAGGTTTTGTGCACTAAAAGTTATGGGAAGAATTACAAATTTTAAAGCAGATGCTTTTTTTCCATAGTTTACTGCAATGATATTCTACATAACACCACAAGAAAAGCACAGGATTGTCAAAAATGTCCTATTAAACATTGACTTGTAAATTAAGCAGAAACTTCTGCTATACAGAAAACCTTGTTTATGCAACAGCAAATACAGACTTTAACACAATATCTACTACAACAGCTAAATTGCACAGAATGCATGTTAACGAGTATAGATTTAGAAATCATGGCAGCACCTTCATTTGAAAACTCCCCAACTGCAGCGGTCCCCAATCACTTGGTATCGAGCACAGAGAAAAAAGAAAATTTAATCTATTGCTCTGTATTGTCTGTCGAAGTTTGTGTTTTTCTGGAGAAAAAATTACTGAATATTTTCTCTTTCCTTGCCTGACTCCTGCCAGTCTGTCTATCTGCTGCGTCTTGACACACAGTTGTACCGGGAGGAGGGGCTCTCCTTGGGGGCACGGGTTTGTCCGTGTCCAGACCGGAGATTCACAGCTTTAAAGCTCATTAACAAGACGTACAATGCGTCCCGAAAGTATTCACAGCACTTCACTTTTTCCACATTTTGTTATGTTACAGCTTTATTCCAAAAGGGATTGAATTCACTTTTTTCCTCAAAATTCTACACACAATACAATGTGAAAAAAGTTTTTTTTTGAGATTTTTGCAAATTTATTAAAAATCAAAAAACTAAGAAATCACATGTACATAAGTATTCACAGCCCTTGCCATGAGACTCAAAATTCGTCTTAGGTGCATCCTGTTTCCACTGATCATCCTTGAGATGTTTCTGCAGCTTAAATGAAGTCCACCTGTGGTAAATTCAGTTGATTGGGCTTGATTTGGAAAGGCACACACCTGTCTATATAAGGTCCCACAGCTGACAGTGCATGTCAGAGCACAAACCAAGCATGAGGTCAAAGGAATTGTCTGTAGACCTCCGAGACTGGATTGTTTCGAGGCACAAATCTGGGGAAGGGTACAGAAAAAAAATTCTGCTGCTTTGAAGGTCCCAATGAGCACAGTGGCCTCTATCATCCATAAATGGAAGAAATTCGGAATCACCAGGACTCTTCCTAGAGCTGGCCGGCCGTTTAAACTGAACAATCCGGGGAGAAGGGCCTTAGGGAGGTGACCAAGAACCCGATGGTCACTCTGTCAGAGCTCCAGCGTTCCTCTGTGGAGAGAGGAGAACCTTCCAGAAGGACAACCATCTCTGCAGCAATCCACCAATCAGGCCTGTATGGCAGGGTGGTCAGATGGAAGCCACTCCTTAGTAAAAGGCACATGGCAGCCCATCTGGAGTTTGCCGAAAGGCACCTGAAGGACTCTCAGACCATGACAAACAAAATTCTCTGGTCTGATGAGACAAAGATTGAACTCTTTGGCGTGAATGCCAGATGTCATGTTTGGAGAAAACCAGGTAGCGCTCATCACCAGGCCAATACCATGCCTACAGTGAAGCATGGGGGTGGCAGCATCATGCTGTGGCAATGTTTTTCAGCGGCAGGAACTGGGAGACTAGTCAGGATAGAGGGAAAGATGAATGCAGCAATGTACAGAGACATCCTGGATGAAAACCTGCTCCAGAGTGCTCTTGACCTCAGACTGGGGCAACGGTTCATCTTTCAGCAGGACAATGACCCTAAGCTTCCCATCCAACCTGATGGAGCTTGAGAGGTGCTGTAAAGAAGAATGGGCGAAACTGCCCAAAGATAGGTGTGCCAAGCTTGTGGCATCATATGCAAAAAAACTTGAGGCTGTAATTGCTGCCAAAGGTGCATCAACAAAGTATTGAGCAAAGGCTGTGAATACTTATGTATATGTGATTTCTTGTTTGTTTTTTGTTTTTTTTAATAAATTTGCAAAAATCTCAAAAAAAAATCAGGCCATTATGGGGTATTGTGTGTAGAATTTTGAGGAAAAAATGAATTTATTCTATTTCGGAATAAGGCTGTAACATAACAAAATGTGGAAAAAGTGAAGCGCTGTGAATACTGTCTGGATGCACTGTATGTTACTCTGATTTTGTAATTCAGAATTAAATCCAAGTAATGTGTTGTTAAAATGTGCTGCTAAATCCACCAAATTCTTCATAAGCTGCTAGTGTTTTGATGCAAAATTGAGGCCAAAACAGCTACAGTATTTTAAGGCAACTGCATTAGCATCATCCTCCAATTTCTGAGTGGGTCTAAGGAGATTTAGTCTGGACACACAACAGAGATGGTGATATCCTCAGAAAGTAACTTCAACATGAATGTTTGATGTTGGAGTTCAAGTCAAAGGTACGAGTCAGAAAGACGATAAAAACAAAAATAGATGGACTAAAATAACACAATACAAGAATTCCCCACTGCTGAAGCAACAGATTGAGACATTAAATAACAGCATAAAGGCCAGTGATGAGAAGAATAACAGGGATGAACGATGCATAAAACCCCAAAATAATCCGGCCCCAGAGACAAAATGCTTTTCAAAATGTTTCAGCTGCAAAACTGAGGGCAACCCCTCCAGACAGACACAATACACCCAAAAATAAATGTCTCACAGAGCGCCTTCAGCTGCCATAAACACACAAGAAGGTTGTTTGCAAAACAAAATTCCATCAGGGGAACTCAATCATAAATTTTTTCCTAAATTATTAGTAACACAAACAGCAGCAGCTTCTAAATCAAAGTGGCATTTGACACTGATTTGACTGCATGTAAAGTGGATGTGATGTGCTGTAATAGCTGACCCCTGACATGTTTCAGGTACAGAAAAACCCAAAACATTCATAATAGGATGCTCAAAAAACCTGTTTACCCTGAAAGAATCAGACTTCTTGAATATTCAAACTAGGGATGGGTAACACACCAAATATACTCGATGTATCGGTATATTTGTCAGTGTGCAATACATGAAATGCCTATATCGTGCCTATCGAATATAATTAGTTATGCCACAATGTGATTCAGCTTCTCCCTCTCTCTCTCCCTCTCTCTCTCTCTCTTTGCCGAGGGAGGAGGGCCGAAATAGGGAACTCCGTGTTGTTTGGACTCTTTTCTATCTTTTATTATTGGCTGCATATTCAGTTTTTGGTTTTTTTTGGCTGAAGGATGGCGACCTTTGAGACGCCATCGCCGTCTATCCGGCAGGGGGTGAGGATCGTTCCCCCGGATAGCAGCGTTACTGTGGAGGAGGTCCTTCTTGCTGTGGGTGAGAAGGTGGGACATGATGCGATCTGCTTTGCGTCCCGAATGAATAAAGCTGTAGTTGTGTTTCTGGCTGGGGAGGAGTGTGTCCACAGTCTGAGTGGAAGCGGTGTTGTTATTGGAGACACATATGTACAGGTGTCCCCCTTATCTGTCCCATCAACGCGTATCACCGTCTCAGGTGTTCCTCCTTTCATCACTGACGAGCAGTTGGAGACGGAGCTCCGCAGATTTGGGAAGTTTGCGGGCCCGTTTAGAACTGTGAGTTTGGGATGCAAGGATACCAAATTAAAACATGTAAAATCACTCAGGCGACAGGTGTTCATGTTTTTGGACTCGCCCACTCAAACACTAGAAGTGTCCTTCCAGGTCAAACATGGGGACGGCTCCTACATGGTGTATGCGAGCTCAGGACAGATGAAGTGTTTTGAATGTGGAGACGTGGACCATAAACGGTTTGCTTGTCCGCACAAGCAGCGGGCGGGAGGCTCTGATGAAGCCGCAGCTAAAGCCGGCGGTGTGGCCTCCGCTCACGCCGCTACTACAGACAACGTTGCGGGGCCTTCCGCCGGTCCTGCTCCGGAGCCTGCTGCTGTGTCTGTGGACAGCCCGGCTGTGGCGCCCGCAGCCCAGCTTATGGTTGCAACCGTGGCTGGTGATGACGCACAAACAGTCACTGATGGTGCGTCAGAATCTAGCTGAGAGAAAGACCTTGTGACATCAGCGGCTGTGTTTCTGGTGGCTGCTACCGTTTCAGAGCAGCCAACGGAACAACGCCAGTCAGCTGTTGTAGGTGGCGTTCAGGAAAATGTAGCTCATGATGAATCAGCTGAGCCAGCTGTATCAAACAGTCAGCTAAGTTGTGCTGACGAGGGGATGGATTCTGATTCTGACACTGTGTCTATTGGAGCAACTTGCAGTAGGAACGCGAGTTTATATTCACTGGAAGAAATAAATGTTTTTCTGGATGAAACCTATAACAGAGCCGTTAAAGTCACTGATTACTTCAGTGACGCTGATAAATTTATTAGGTCTGTTAATGTGCTAAAAAGTCAGGTTGGTCTTGACCTCCTGGATGAAAGAAAACGTTTTTGCCTTAAAAAGCACCTAACAGACTTCCGGTTATGGCGGCCACGTAGGAAGACGTGTTTCACTCTACTCTGCTCCTAAAAATAAAAAGTTGGCAAATAACTCTCTCAATTGGAACAAAGCCTATCCCAGCGTTTGGGCGAGGATATGCCGGTAAAGCCTAAGGCTGGGAAATCAGGTGGAGGAAAAACTGAACCGCCGAAACAGTCCAAGTTAACGGACTTTCACGTTCGTGACGAAGCAGAAAAACCTCCAGATATGGCGGAGCAAGCTAGCAGCGGAGCGGTGACTGCTGGCGACGGCACAGGTGCGGTGCTCGCTGCCATTAGCTCAATGAGAGCAGACTTTTCCACTAAATTTGATGGGATTATAGCAGCGATAGAGGAATGAGAAAGGAAATAAGCGACTGTGTGTATGTATGTATGACTGTATGTAACGAGTATCGCAGGTGGAGCTCCGAATTTCCAGCGCTGAGGATGACGTCACCAGCCTACAATTAAAGGTGCGCACATTGGAATTAAAAAATAAACGTCTGGAAGATAATGTCCAGGACTTAGAATCCCGGTCGAGACGGAACAACCTGAGGCTGGTGGGCCTCCTGGAGGGAACGGAGGGTCGGGACCCATATTCCTTTTTGGAAAAGTGGATTCCAGAAGCGCTGAACAACACGGAGCTGCAGTCATCGGTCGTCTTAGAGAGCGTACACCGAATCGGCCCACCGAGAGATAATAAGGCACCACCGAGGACGCTGATTATGAAGTTCCTCAGCTACAGAGACAGGATGACGATCTTCAACGCGGCGCGAGCCAAAGGAGAAATTAAATACCAGGATCAACAGGTGCGGTTCTACCCAGATTTGGCCACAGGAATCCAACAATTAAGGAAGCAGTTTGACCCCGCCCGTAAGGAGCTGCGCAACCTCGGGATTCGTCATGGAGTGATTCATCCTGCAAGACTGCTTGTCACATATAAGGGCAGAACCCACACCTTCAAGACCCCTCGGGAGGCGCAGGAGCTCATCAAGCAGATCCAAGAGGAGACTGGTGGGAACTAAGCATGAAGCATGAACAAAATATAAGGTAGAATATTTAAGCATTTGCACAGGGATCTGACTGATCTGAAGCATATAGCAAGTTTACAAAATATAGATTGTATTATATATTAAAAAAAAAACCTATGATGTACAAAGTTGGTATAAAATTTTGGAGTTAAGTTGGAAAACTACAGAAGAGAGTTAATGTTATGTCATTAAAAGCAGTAGAGTCAGGGTGATTGGGAGGATGAAGAAGGAGTGGCTTTGGCTGGTCCTCGCGGGTGTGGAGCAGTCGATGGCTATAGTGGGAGACGGAATTTTTTTTTTGATTTTGGGGGGATTACCACGAATGTGGGAAGGGGGAATTTGTTTGTGTGTAGTTTGTAGGATGAATGTTCAACCACTCATGTTTTTGCTTCTCTGTATGAGCATGTTTACATTGCGAGGTAATCTCAAACTCCTTATTGATCATAGACCAAAGCGTTAATCTTAATTTAACTTCATAGAATTGCAGAGGTCTACAAAATTTAAAAAAACTTAAACAAGTTATGAATAAAATAAAAGACATAGGTTCAAAAATTGTGTTTTTACAAGAAACTCATCTAATAGAGGAGGATGTAAAAAGAATTAGGAGAAGATGGCAAGGAAGTGTATTCACCTCATCATTTTCATCCCGAGCCAGGGGAGTTATGACTCTCATACATAAATCAATCCCATTTCAAGTGAAAAATGTAATTGGAGACAAATTTGGAAGATATCTAATCATTCAAGAATCTTTGTTATTAGAAAATATAAATCTGGTGAACTTACAGTATATGGTCCCAATATAGATGATCAAAATTTCTTTGCTAATTTATTTCTTATTTTATCATCACTTACAGGGCAACATATAATAGCAGGGGATTTTAATTGTACATTGAATCCCGGTATAGATAGATCAACAGGACTGGACTGTACACACAATGGATGCAGGACGATCATTCATCATTTTATGAAAGAATTGAGATTGCTAGATATATGGAGAGAAATGAAACCACAAGTTAAAGCCTACTCTTGTTATTCCAATACCTACAAGACATTCTCACGTATTGACTATTTTTTGATCTCCACAGAATTAAGGTCCAAGATTCAAAACTGCTTCTATGAAAATATTGTGATCTCTGATCATGCACCCTGCTGTCTAATATATGTAGATAAGAAATTGACAAAGGAACCAGGTAGGTGGCAATTTCAGCATAAATGGCTTCAGGATGAGGAATTTGTTAAGTACATAGAAAAACAGATAGATGAGTTCTTTGATATCAATACTACACAAACATCAGCATGTATAAAGTGGGAGGCTTTCAAAGCTTTTATTAGGGGGCATATTATTAGTTATATAGGTTCAAAATCTAAGAAGACTCGAGAGGAGAGAGTCCAATTGGAACACAAAATAAAAATTCTTCAAGAAAAAGTGTATGCAGGAAGTGACCCAAAGTTAGAGAACGAATTACTGATTCTGAGAGCTGAAAATGACAAAAAATCAGCGAATACAGCTGCCTCGAGTCTTCTAAGATTGAAGCAATCTTTTTATGAACAAGGTGAAAAATCAGGAAAATTATTGGCATGGCAGATTAAACAATTAGAATTTAAAACACCAATTACCAGTATTATAAGTAACGGACAGGCGGTTGTAGATCCTTTAGAAATTAATAGTGCCTTTAGAGATTATTATGAAAAATTATATGATACAAAAAATGAAACTGACTTAACAAACCTAAATGGGTTTTTGGACGGATTATCTATACTGTGTATTCCAAATGAAAACAGGGAGATACTGGAGTCTAAAATTAGTCAAAAAGAAGTTGGGCTAGCCATTGATAATATGAAATCAGGAAAAGTGCAGGACCAGATGGTCTTCCAGTTGACCTCTATAAAAAATTTAAGAATAAATTAATAAAACCATTTCAAAATAGTAATTTACCACCATACATGAATAATGCCTTAATTATACTGTTGCCAAAACCAGGTAAACCCTCTAATAAATGTGAAAATATGAGACCAATAAGCCTATTAAATGCTGACCTTAAGATAATCTGTAAAATTTTAGCAAGACGACTACAAGAAATATTACCAAATATTATTAACCGAGATCAGAATGGCTTTATAAAGGGAAGACAAGGTTTCCATAATGTAAGAAGACTATTTAATATTATCTATTCTAATAAAGAAGCACCGGATACAGCTCTCCTATCATTGGACGCTGTAAAGGCCTTTGATAGGGTCGAATGGCCCTTTCTTTTTGAAGTCTTACAAAGGTTTGGACTTGGAAATAATTTCATAAAATGGGTTCAGGTAATATACAATAATGCTACAGCAGAAATCCTAACAAACAGCAATATTTCAAAATCAATAAATATCAATAGAGGATGTCGACAAGGCTGTCCACTTTCACCTTTACTGTTTACTATGGCAATTGAACCTTTAGCGATGGCAGTACGTTTACATCCACAAATATATGGAATTAAAGTAGGACCAACAGAACATAAAATCTCCCTGTATGCCGATGACATAATTTTGTTTATGTCGAATCTTAAAAAAATCAATTCCGACCTTGTTGAATTTAATAAAGAATTTTGGGGAAATATAAGGATATAAAATAAATAAAACTAAATCTTCAATATTAATGCTAAATGACACCCAGAAAAATCACGCAGCTCCTGAGGTAAATCAATTCAATGTTGTAAATCAGTTTAAATATTTAGCAATTCAAATTGTGCCTAAGCTAGAATTAGTTGCCAGTGCCAACTATGACGCCTTAATGACAGACATTAATGAGTTACTTCAGAGATGGATGTCACTACCAATGTCGATGATTGGGAGAATCAATATACTTAAAAGTAATATCTTACCCAAAATACTTTATTTATTTCAATACATTCCTTTACCACCACCTTCAGATCTATTCTCAAGAATTAAAAAAAAGTTAGTGGAATTTATATGGAGCAATAGGAAGGCTAGATTACGTTTGTCCTTACTAAATTTACCATTTGATCGTGGAGGTCTGAAATGTCCAAACTTTATGTTGTATTACTGGTCAGCACAACTGAGGTCTATGACATATTATTTTTCATCAAATGATCTCCCTCACTGGACTGAAATGGAATCATACAATTTACCTTTACCTCTTCCCATATTCATAAAATCACAGAAACAAGTTAAAAATTCATTTGTAAAGCATATGATCAAAATATGGTGTGAAACCAAAAAATATTTAAAAGAACCACACTTATTGTCACAATTTAGCCCAATATGGGGTAATCAATATTTTAAACCAGGGAGAGCGGATGCTGTATTTAAAGTATGGAATTTAAAAGGGATTCAAAAGATTCAAGACTTATATCTGTCATGTACAGATAACATAATGTCTTTTGAAGAACTGAGGATCAAATTTAATCTTAATAGAACACTTTTTTTTTAAAATATCTTCAGCTTAGGAACTTTATTCAATCAAATCAAAATAATGCTCTCGACTTCCGGTTATGGCTGCCACGTAGGACGGACGTGTCTCGCTCTGCTCTGCTCCTGGAAAAAAAAAAAATCGGCAAATAACTCTCTCATTTGGGACAGAACGTATCCCAGCATTTGGGCGAAGATATGTCGGCGAAGCCTAAGGCTGGAAAACCAGGAAAAGGAAAAAGCGAGCCGCCGAAACAGTCCAAATTAACGGACTTTCAGGTCTGTGACGCAGTAAACAAAACTCCATATATGGCGGAGGAGGCTGGCAACGCTGCGATATCTGCGGGGAATGGCGCAGATGCGCTGATGGCTGCCATGAGTTCAATGAGAGCGGACTTTTCCTCTAGATTTGATGGGATTATGACAGCGTTGGAAGGAATAAGAAAGGAATTGGGTGACTGTGTGGAACGAACGGCGCAGATGGAGCTCCGTCTCGCTAGTGCTGAAGATGACGTCACCCGTCTTCAATTAAAGGTGCGCACTTTGGAAAAAAAAATAAATCTCTGGAAGATAATATTTTGGATTTGGAATCTCGGTCGAGACAGAATAATTTGAGGCTGGTGGGTCTTCCAGAGGAATCAGAAGGTCGGGACGTATGTTCCTTTCTGGAAAAGTGGATTCCGGAGGTGCTGGGCAGCGAGGAGTTGCAATCAGCAGTGGTTCTGGAAAAAGCACATCGTGTTGGCCCACGGAGAGATAAGGGACCGCCGAGGACCTTAATTATGAAGTTTCTTAGCAACAGAGACAGGATGAAGATCTTCAACGCTGCACGTGCTAAAGGAGAGATTAAACACCAGGACCAGCAGGTGCGGTTCTACCCAGATTTGGCCACAGGAATCCAGCAATTGAGGAAGCAGTTTGATCCCATACGTAAGGAGCTGCGCAACCTTGGGATTCGTCATGGTGTAATCTATCCTGCGAGACTGTTGACCACGTATGAGGGCAGAACCCACATCTTCAAGACC
The DNA here is from genome assembly GCA_020510985.1 of Pholidichthys leucotaenia. Classification (NCBI taxonomy): domain Eukaryota; kingdom Metazoa; phylum Chordata; class Actinopteri; order Cichliformes; family Pholidichthyidae; genus Pholidichthys; species Pholidichthys leucotaenia. The sequence continues at coordinate 22,204,556 of CM035837.1, forward strand.
CCAGAGGAGGCGCAGGAGTTCATCAAGAAGATCAAAGAAGAAGAAGAGACTGGTGGGAGCTAAGCATGAGCAAAATATAAGGTAGAATAATTAAGCATTTGCACAGGCATCTGACTGACTTGAAGTAAATAGTAAGTTTACAAAATATAGATTGTATTATATATTAAAAAAACAAAACAAAAACAAAACAAAAAAAAAAAAAACTATGATGTACAAAGTTGTTAAAAATTTTGGAGTTAAGTTGGAAAACTACAGAGGAGAGTTAATGTTACGTCATTAAAAGCAGTAGAGTTAGGGTGATTGGGAGGATGAAGAAGGAGTGGCTTAGGCTGTTCCCCGTGGGTGTGGAACGGTCGATGGCTATATCGGGAGACAGAATTTTTCTTTTGATTTTGGGGGGTTTGCCACAAGTGTGGGAAGGGGAAATTTGTTTGTGTGTAGTTTGTAGGATGAATGTTCAACCACTCATGTTTTTGCTTCTCTGTATGAGCATGTTTACACTGCAAGGTAATCCCAAACTCTCTATTGATCATGGACCAAAGTGTTAATCTTAATTTAACTTCATGGAATTGCAGAGGTCTACAAAATTTAAAAAAACTTAAACAAGTTATGAATAAAATAAAGGACATGGGTTCAAGAATTGTGTTTTTACAAGAAACTCATCTGATAGAGGAGGATGTTAAAAGAATTAGGAGTAGATGGCAGGGAAGTGTATTCACCTCTTCATTTTCATCCCGAGCCAGGGGAGTTATGACTCTCATACATAAATCAGTTCCTTTTCAAGTGAAAAATGTAATTGGAGACAAATTTGGAAGATATGTAATCATTCAAGGTTCTTTGCTATTAGAAAATATAAATCTTGTGAACTTATATGGTCCCAATATAGATGATCAGAAGTTCTTTGCTAATTTATTTCTCATCTTATCATCACTTACAGGGCAACATATAATAGCAGGGGATTTTAATTGTACATTGAATCCAGGTGTGGATAGATCAACAGGACTGGATTGTACGCACATTGGATGTAGGATGACTATTAATCATTTTATGAAAGAATTGAGATTGTTAGATATATGGAGAGAAATGAAACCACAAGTTAAAGCCTATTCTTGTTATTCCAGTACCTACAAGACATTCTCACGTATTGATTATTTTTTGATTTCCACAGAATTAAGGTCCAAGATTCAAAACTGCTTTTATGATAACATCGTGATCTCTGATCATGCACCCTGTTGTCTAATATATGTAGATAAAAAATTGACAAAGGAATCAGGTAGATGGCAATTTCAGCATAAATGGCTTCAGGATGAGGAATTTGTCAAGTATATAGAAAAACAGATAGACGAGTTCTTTGACATCAATACTACACAAACATCAGCATGTGTAAAGTGGGAGGCTTTCAAAGCTTTTATTAGGGGACATATTATTAGTTATACAGGATCAAAATCTAAGAAGACTCGAGAGGAGAGAGCTAAATTGGAACATAAAATAAAAAGTCTTCAGGAAAAAGTGTATGCAGGAAGTGACCCAAGGTTGGAGAATGAATTACTGATTTTGAGAGCTGAATACGACAAAAAATCAGCGAATAGAGCTGCCTCGAGTCTTCTAAGATTGAAACAATCTTTTTATGAACAAGGTGAAAAATCAGGAAAATTATTAGCATGGCAGATTAAACAATTGGAAATTAAAACACCAATTACCAGTATTATAAGTAATGGACAGGTAGTTATAGATCCTTTAGAAATTAATAGAGCCTTTAGAGATTACTATGAAAAATTATATGATACCAAAAATGAACCTGATTTAACAAAACTAAATGGGTTTTTGAACGAACTATCTATACCGTGTATACCAAATGAAAACAGGGAGATATTGGAGTCTAAAATTAGTCAAGAAGAAGTTGGGCTAGCCATTGATAATATGAAATCAGGAAAAAGTGCAGGACCAGATGGTCTTCCAGTTGACCTTTATAAAAAATTTAAGAATAAATTAATAAAACCTTTTTTGGAAATGGTTTTAGAAGCATTTCAAAATAATAATTTACCATCATACATAAATAATGCCTTAATTATACTGCTGCCAAAACCAGGTAAGCCCTCTAATAAATGTGAAAATATGAGACCAATAAGCCTATTAAACGCCGACCTTAAGATAATCTGTAAAATTTTAGCAAGACGAATACAAGAAATTTTACCAAATATTATTAATCGAGATCAGAATGGCTTTATAAAGGGTAGACAAGGCTTCCATAATGTAAGAAGACTATTTAATATTATTTATTTTAATAAAGAAGCACCGGATACAGCTCTCCTATCACTGGACGCCGAAAAGGCCTTTGATAGAGTTGAATGGCCCTTTCTTTTTGAAGTCCTACAAAGGTTTGGACTTGGAAATAATTTCATAAAATGGGTTCAAATAATATACAATAATGCTACAGCAGAAATCCTAACAAATAACAATATTTCAAAACCAATAAAAATCAATAGAGGATGTCGACAAGGCTGTCCACTTTCACCTTTACTGTTTACTATGGCAATTGAACCTTTAGTGATAGCGATACGTTTACATTCACAAATATATGGAATTAAAGTTGGACCAACAGAACATAAAATCTCCCTGTACGCCGATGATATAATTTTGTTTATGTCGAATCTAAAAAAATCAATTCCAACCTTGTTGAATTTAATAAAGAATTTTGGGGAAATATCAGGATATAAAATAAATAAAACTAAATCTTCAATATTAATGCTAAATGAGACCCAGAGAAATTACCCAGCCCCTGAGGCAAATCAATTCAATGTTGTAAATCAGTTTAAATATTTAGGAATCCAAATTATGCCTAAGCTAGAATCAGTCGCCAGCGTCAACTATGAAGCCTTAATGTCAGATATCAATGAGTTAACTCAGAGATGGATGTCACTACCAATGTCGATGATCGGGAGAATCAATATACTTAAAAGTAATATTTTACCTAAAATACTTTATTTATTTCAATACATTCCCTTATCACCACCTTTAGATCTATTCTCAAGAATAAAAAAAAAGTTAGTGGAATTTATATGGAACAACAGGAGGGCTAGATTACGTCTGTCTTTATTATATTTACCATTTGATCGTGGAGGTCTGAAATGTCCAAATTTTATGTTGTATTATTGGTCGGCACAACTGAGGTCTATGACATATTATTTTTCATCAAATGATCTCCCTCACTGGACTGAAATGGAATCATACAATTTACCTTTACCTCTTCCCATATTCATATACTCAGATTCGGCAAAAAAATTACAAAAACAAGTTAAAAATCCATTTGTAAAGCATATGATCAAAATATGGTGTGAAGCTAAAAACTATTTAAAAGAACCACAGTTATTGTCACAATTTAGTCCAATATGGGGTAATCAATATTTTAAACCAGGGAGAGCGGACGCTGTATTTAAAGTATGGAATTTAAAAGGGATACAAAAGATTCAGGATTTATATTTGCCATGTGCAGACAACATAATGTCTTTTGAAGAGCTGAGGATCAAATTTAATCTCAATAGAACACATTTTTTTAAATATCTTCAACTTAGAAACTTTATTCGATCAAATCAAAATAAAGCTCTCACTCGACCTATTTATTCATCCTTGGAAAAAATGATGATGAAAGATAGTAAAAGAAAGGGTATTATTTCAGAGTTTTATAACTCATTGACACTATCTTCAAGTGAAAATTCACTGAAAAGATTAAACTACTGGAAAGAAGATCTGCAAATTGAAATTTCGGAGGAACAATGGGAATTGGCTTATACAGAAGCTCAAACCAAATCAATAAATGCACGCCTTAAATTGATACATTTCAAATGGTTAATGCGGATGTATGTTACACCGGAGGAGTTAAATAGATATAACAAAAATATACCAGATACATGCACAAAATGCATGGAAAGTAAAGGAACCCTATTTCATTGTTTATGGGAATGTAGATTAATAAGAATGTTTTGGGAAGAGGTGAGGGTAACAATTGAAAAAATAATCTCAAAACAAATCATACTGAATCCTAAACTGTTTTTGTTGGGTCTGTACCCAGAAAAGCATAATTTTAATAAAAGTGAAAGAACATTCATAGACCTCAGTTTGCTTAATGCCAAAAAATGTATTGCACTATTATGGAAAAAGACTCATAGACCAGATGTGACTCAGTGGTTAAGACAGATGTTAACAAACCTTCCATTAGAAAGAATAACATATATACTGAAATCAAAGGAAATTGTGTTTGAGAATATATGGAGACCTTTTATTGATTATGTAAAAAATTTAAACATAACTCTTGAAGAAGAAGGTGAATGATGTGTGTGGACCTTGTAAATTCCAAACTGGTGAACATAATATGTATACTAATGTATTGGATTGTCTAGACTAAACAGAGGAGCATTGTTGAAGACTTGATTTTGTTGGTGGTTGTTGGTGTTTTTAGTGCATTTTTTTTTTTTGTAGTACTTTAGCGTTAGTGTTTGATTGTTTGTATCATGTTTGTTAAAAAAAAAAGGTTCAATAAAGATATTGTGGAAAAAAAAAATCCATTTGTAAAGCATATGATCAAAATATGGTGTGAAGCTAAAAACTATTTAAAAGAACCACAGTTATTGTCACAATTTAGTCCAATATGGGGTAATCAATATTTTAAACCAGGGAGAGCGGACGCTGTATTTAAAGTATGGGATTTAAAAGGGATTCAAAAGATTCAGGATTTATATTTGCCATGTGCAGATAACATAATGTCTTTTGAAGAGCTGAGGATCAAATTTAATCTCAATAGAACACATTTTTTTAAATATCTTCAACTTAGAAACTTTATTCGATCAAATCAAAATAAAGCTCTCACTCGACCTATTTATTCATCCTTGGAAAAAATGATGATGAAAGATAGTAAAAGAAAGGGTATTATTTCAGAGTTTTATAACTCATTGACACTATCTTCAAGTGAAAATTCACTGAAAAGATTAAACTACTGGAAAGAAGATCTGCAAACTGAAATTTCAGAGGAACAATGGGAATTGGCTTGTACAGAAGCTCAAACCAAATCAATAAATGCACGCCTTAAATTGATACATTTCAAATGGTTAATGCGGATGTATGTTACACCGGAGGAGTTAAATAGATATAACAAAAATATACCAGATACATGCACAAAATGCATGGAAAGTAAAGGAACTCTATTTCATTGTTTATGGGAATGTAGATTAATAAGAATGTTTTGGGAAGAGGTGAGGGTAACAATTGAAAAAATAATCTCAAAACAAATCATACTGAATCCTAAACTGTTTTTGTTGGGTCTGTACCCAGAAAAGCATAATTTTAATAAAAGTGAAAGAACATTCATAGACCTCAGTTTGCTTAATGCCAAAAAATGTATTGCACTATTATGGAAAAAGACTCATAGACCAGATGTGACTCAGTGGTTAAGACAGATGTTAACAAACCTTCCATTAGAAAGAATAACATATATACTGAAATCAAAGGAAATTGTGTTTGAGAATATATGGAGACCTTTTATTGATTATGTAAAAAATTTAAACATAACTCTTGAAGAAGAAGGTGAATGATGTGTGTGGACCTTGTAAATTCCAAACTGGTGAACATAATATGTATACTAATGTATTGGATTGTCTAGACTAAACAGAGGAGCATTGTTGAAGACTTGATTTTGTTGGTGGTTGTTGGTGTTTTTAGTGCATTTTTTTTTTTTTGTAGTACTTTAGCGTTAGTGTTTGATTGTTTGTATCATGTTTGTTAAAAAAAAAAAGGTTCAATAAAGATATTGTGGAAAAAAAAAATCCATTTGTAAAGCATATGATCAAAATATGGTGTGAAGCTAAAAACTATTTAAAAGAACCACAGTTATTGTCACAATTTAGTCCAATATGGGGTAATCAATATTTTAAACCAGGGAGAGCGGACGCTGTATTTAAAGTATGGGATTTAAAAGGGATTCAAAAGATTCAGGATTTATATTTGCCATGTGCAGATAACATAATGTCTTTTGAAGAGCTGAGGATCAAATTTAATCTCAATAGAACACATTTTTTTAAATATCTTCAACTTAGAAACTTTATTCGATCAAATCAAAATAAAGCTCTCACTCGACCTATTTATTCATCCTTGGAAAAAATGATGATGAAAGATAGTAAAAGAAAGGGTATTATTTCAGAGTTTTATAACTCATTGACACTATCTTCAAGTGAAAATTCACTGAAAAGATTAAACTACTGGAAAGAAGATCTGCAAACTGAAATTTCAGAGGAACAATGGGAATTGGCTTGTACAGAAGCTCAAACCAAATCAATAAATGCACGCCTTAAATTGATACATTTCAAATGGTTAATGCGGATGTATGTTACACCGGAGGAGTTAAATAGATATAACAAAAATATACCAGATACATGCACAAAATGCATGGAAAGTAAAGGAACTCTATTTCATTGTTTATGGGAATGTAGATTAATAAGAATGTTTTGGGAAGAGGTGAGGGTAACAATTGAAAAAATAATCTCAAAACAAATCATATTGAATCCTAAACTGTTTTTGTTGGGTCTGTACCCAGAAAAGCATAATTTTAATAAAAGTGAAAGAACATTCATAGACCTCAGTTTGCTTAATGCCAAAAAATGTATTGCACTATTATGGAAAAAGACTCATAGACCAGATGTGACTCAGTGGTTAAGACAGATGTTAACAAACCTTCCATTAGAAAGAATAACATATATACTGAAATCAAAGGAAATTGTGTTTGAGAATATATGGAGACCTTTTATTGATTATGTAAAAAAATTTAAACATAACTCTTGAAGAAGAAGGTGAATGATGTGTGTGGACCTTGTAAATTCCAAACTGGTGAACATAATATGTATACTTATGTATTGGATTGTCTAGACTAAACAGAGGAGCATTGTTGAAGACTTGATTTTGTTGGTGGTTGTTGGTGTTTTTAGTGCATTTTTTTTTTTTTGTAGTACTTTAGTGTTAGTGTTTGATTGTTTGTATCATGTTTGTTTAAAAAAAAAAAAAGGTTCAATAAAGATATTGTGGAAAAAAAAAAATAATGCTCTCACCCGACCTATTTATTCTTCCTTGGAAAAAATTTTGACGAAAGATAGTAAGAGAAAGGGTATTATTTCAGAGTTTTATAACTCACTGACACTATCTTCAACTGAAAACTCACAGAAAAGATTGAATTATTGGAAAGAAGACCTGCAAATTGAAATTTCAGAGGAACAATGGGAATTGGCTTGTACAGAAGCTCAAACCAAATCAATAAATGTACGCCTTAAATTGATACATTTTAAATGGTTAATGCGGATGTATGTTACACCGGTGGAGTTAAATAGATATAACAAAAACATACCAGATACGTGCACAAAATGTATGGAAAGTAAAGGAACCTTATTTCATTGTTTATGGGAATGTAGAAAAATTAGAATGTTTTGGGAAGAGGTGAGGGTAACAATTGAAAAAATAATTTCAAAACAAATCATATTGAATCCTAAATTGTTTTTGTTGGGTCTGCATCCAGAAAAGCATAACTTTAGTAAAAGTGAAAGAGCATTCATAGACCTCAGTTTGCTTAACGCCAAAAAATGTATTGCACTATTGTGGAAAAAGACTCATAGACCAGATGTGACTCAGTGGTTAAGACAGATGTTAACAAACCTTCCACTAGAAAGAATAACATACATACTGAAATCAAAGGAAATTGTGTTTGAGAATATATGGACACCTTTCATTGATTATGTAAAGAATTTAACCATAACTTTTGAAGAAGAAGGTGAATGATGTGTGTGGACCTTGTAAATTCCAAACTGGTGAATGTATAATATGTATACTTATATACATAAGTTGCTCCACACTGTGTGTGTTTATATACTTGCATATTTATTCCACCTAGCTGCAATGCTCCGTACTGTGGGTGTTTATATATTTACATATTTATTCCATCTAGCTACAATGCTCTGCACTGTGTGTTCATATATTCATATATTTATTCCATCCAGCTACAATGCTCTGCACTGTGTGTCTGTGTGTGTGTGTATATATATATATTTTATAGTAATACGTACATATGTTTATTAGCTGCTCTTGCTTGCTTGTTTTTTTCTTGCCTTCTGATTGTTGCTCTGAGTGTTGCTATCCCTGTGCTGTTGCAATCCTGGAATTTCCCCGTTGTGGGACTAATAAAGGCTTATCTTATCTTATCTTATCTTATGTAATGGATTGCCTAGACTAAACAGAGGAGCATTGTTGAAGACCTGTCTTTGTTAGTGGTTGTTGGTGTTTTTAGTACATTTTTTTTTAAAGTAGTTTAGTGTTAGAGTTTGAGTGTTTGTGTTATGTTTGTAAAAAAAAAAAAGGTTCAATAAAAAATACTGTGGGAAAAAAAAAGCACCTAACAACCCTGGGTAAATCAGCTGGAGGACAAAAGGTCAAGCATAGCCGACAGATGAAATAACTTACATGGGCACAGCATGGTGTTCCTTAGATCTATCTCTCTATGCAAAACATAAGATTAGGATCCCTAAACATCAATGGTGGGAGGGCCAATCATAAGAGGGGATTAATTGGTGACATGTTCAGACAAAAAAATCTTAACATTTTGTTTTTGCAAGAAACTCATACCACTTCTGCAGATGAAGTGGACTGGGGCTTGTGGTGGAAGGGTCCTTTTTCACTCAGTCATGGTACAAATTTTAGTGCAGGAGTAGCCATTTTGTTTGGGGAATCTGCAAATGCAACAGTTTTATCTGTGGTGGAGGTAGTGAAGGGCAGGCTGCTCCTTGCTAGGGCCGAAATAGGGAATTCTGTGTTTTGTTTGATCAACGTTTATGCTCCAAATCACAGTTTTGAAAGAGTTGCCTTTTTCAATACACTGACAAAAGCATTGCAGAGCTATCACCAAGACCAACTTATTGTTGCTGGTGATTTCAACTGTACCTTGGATTTCAATCTGGATCGCACTAATGCAGAACCTCATCTGCAGTCTTCTCAAGTTTTAAAAAATATCACTGTACAGTTCGACCTCTTGGATATATGGAGAGTTAAACATGCAAACACTAGACAGTATACCTGGGTCAGAGTCACAGATGATATGGTCAGTGCTGCTAGATTAGACAGAATATATGTTTCTCAAACTTTTGCCCCGGGAATCCTCCACAGTAACATAAGTTCCATCGGTTTTACAGATCATCATCTGGCCTCTGTGGTGTTAATTAGCTCACCAGGGGAAAGGACTAAATCTTACTGGCACTTCAATAACAAGCTCCTTCAGGACACCACTTTTTGTCAATATTTTGTGTGCTTCTGGGAACACTGGAGGACTACAAAGCCTCGTTTTAGTTCCCTGGAACAGTGGTGGGAGGTTGGCAAGGTGCAAATTTGCATTTTTTGTCAACAGTATACTGCGAACTCGACTGCCATCATCAAAACCAGTCGGTGAACTTGAGGACACTGTAAAGAAGCTGGAGGAGAGTTTGGTTAGGGGATCAGGATTCTACCGCAGGTCCTTTGTTGCAGGAGAAGAGATCAGCGCTGAGCTCTTTCCTGCAGGAAAGAGTGAAGGGGGCACTTGTTAGGTCACGGTTTACTCGCCTGCAGGACATGGATGCCCCAACATCTTTTTTCTTCAATCTGGAGAAATCTGCTGCAAAAAAGAAGTTGATGACTTGCTTAAAACTCCCACATGGTCAAATGACTACAAATCCACCTGAGATGAGGTGCCATGCAGTGGATTTTTACGGGGCCCTGTTTGGTGCAGAACCATGTTGCATAGAATCTCAAAACCAACTCTTTGAAGGTCTTCCCAAGCTCAGCCCAGAGGACAGGGTTGCTCTGGACTGTGAACTGACTTTGGATGAGTTAACTGAACTGACGTGCACCTGGACTTGACGGTCTTTCTTCTGACTTTTTTAAGCATTTTTGGGATATTATTGGATCAGACTTTTATGACGTTCTAATTGCCTGTTACAGAACTGGAACTTTACCTGTCTCCTGCCGGCGTGCAGTACTATCTCTGCTGCCTAAGGAAGGGGACTTGGCCTTGCTTAAAAACTGGAGGCCTGTGGCTCTTCTTTGCATGGACTACAAGGTGCTTTCTAAAGCCCTGTCAAATAGACTGAAAAATGTATTGGATTTAATCATAGATAGAGATCAAACATATTGTATTCCTGACTGAACCATTATGGACAATATTTTTCTCGTACGTGGCGTTCTTCATCTCAGTAAATGTTATGATTTAGAGTTCGGTATTATGTCTTTGGACCAAGAAAAGGCTTTTGAAAGGGTTGACCATTCTTATTTGTTTTTCCACACTGAAGGGGTTTGGTTTTGGCAATATGTTTTTGAGGTGGGTCAATCTGTTATATACTGGAGCTGAGTGTTTGGTAAAGATGGGGGCAGGGCTGAGCCGGCCAATCCCTGTACGTCGGGGAATAAGGCAGGGTTGTCCAATCTCAGGTCAACTGTATAGCTTGGCTATTGAGCCTTTGCTGTGCAGGTTGCACACTCAGCTGGGTGGTTTGATTCTGCCGGGGCCCTCCAGTAGTTGTCGTCCAATCGTCTTGTCTGCTTATGCGGATGACGTCAACATTTTCATCACATCCCACAGGGATGTACAGCGTCTGGTGGACACTTTATCTATTTATGAAAAATCATCTTCTGCACGGGTAAACTGGACCAACAGTGAGGGTTTATTGGTGGGGCAGTGGTCACATCAGGACATTCCTCAGCTACCTGGAGGTCTTCTGTGGGGGAAAGCCGGTCTCAAAGTGTTGGGGGTATTTTTGGATTCTGAGGACTTTGAACGCAAGAACTGGGAGGGAATTAAGGAGAAGGTGTGTGCTCGTTTTTCTAAATGGAAATGGTTGCTACCACAGCTGTCATATAGGGGAAGGGTTCTGGTCGCCAATAATCTGGTCGCTTCGGCTCTTTGGCATAGGCTTATTGCTTTGACACCGCCCAGGAGCCTGGTTGAGGAGGTTCAGAAGATCATCGTGGATTTCTTTTGGTCTGGTCGACATTGGGTTTGTGCAGCTGTTCTCTACCTGCCTGTTGCCGAGGGAGGACAGGGCCTGGTGGACATACAGTCCAAGATTGCCTGTTTTAGGCTTCAGACTGCGCAACGGCTCCTTTATGGATGTGGCCTCTGCTGGATGGACAATGCAAAACTGCTCCTGAGGAGAGTTGGCCGGTTGGGCTATGATAAGCAGCTTTTCCTCGTGAAGTCCGGGGAGGTGGACCTTACTAGACTTTCTGCTTTTTATACATCTGTCTTGCATGCATGGCAAGTCTTCACCGTGGCCCGCATTCCTGAGGAGACACCAGGCATGTGGCTGTTCGAGAAACCACTGTTTTTCAATCAATTCACGGACACTCAAGTGCTGCAATCTGTTAGTCTGCGAACTTGTTTAAGAGAGGCAGGCTGTACCAAGCTTGGTCATCTTATGAAGATGTCAACCACGTCGATAGAAACGCTGGGGCGGAGTGCCAACATTACACCTGTCAGACTGGTGCATAGGGTGGTGAAGGAAGTGTGTGCTGCCCTGCTACGACCGCTTAGAGCACTTGCGGAAAACCGTACTCTTTCCACTCAATGGGATGAGGACACTGTGTCCAACTTTCCTGCCCCTTCCATAAGTCCAGCTGTGGGAGAGTGGCAGGAGGGAGAGGATCACCTGCTGTCCTTCAGAAATCCTCGTCTGGGCAAGTTCCAGTTTGTACGGAAGAAGACGGTGTATCACATCTGTGTGAAAGTTCTGAATCTGCGCTCTCTGACGGAGGTAAAAGAGTCGAAGTGGGTGGGGTTTTTGGGGCCGGTATTCTCTCCGAAAGGCAGCTGGCGGTCCATGTACAAGCTCCCTATTGAGAAACGGACGGCAGATCTCCAGTGGAGGATTGTACATGGGGAAATAGCTATGAATAAATACAGAGCACACCTGGATCCTAATGTGGGGGAGGAATGTTGGTTTCGTTCCCAAGTTGAGACCCTGGATCATTTGTTTGTTCAATGTTTTCGTTTATCTGGCCTTTTTGATCTTCTGAAAGTGTGGTTTCATAATTTGGGTGAATGTTTCTCTTTTGGTTTGTTTATTTACGGTCCAAAGTATAAAGTGGCAAAGAAGTCTGTGCACACTTTGATGAACTTCCTATCTGGTACTGCTAAACTTGCCATCTGGCTGACAAGAAAAAATTGGACTACTAACACTGGCAATGTGGATCCTGTGTTTGTTTTCAAGGCCTTGTTAAAAGTCAGACTCCAGGTGGAGTACTCTTACTATAAAATGGTGGACAATTTGGAGGTATTCACCAATAGATGGACTGTAGGGAATATTTTGTGTTCTGTGGAAGAGGGGGAAGAGTTATGTTAGCACTTTTGAAATGTGAGACACTTGGTGGGATGATGGTATTGGTGATCTTACATTTTTGAATTGTACAATAAAGGGATTTTTTAAAACTCAAACTCTCCTCTTTGTCTCCTGCTGCAGCTCCAGCAGCAGCCCCCCCACCCCACCCCCCGCATTCACGCTTTCAAGTTATTTTAATGTTAGAAGTGCTTTATGACATTGACTTGCAAGGCAGTGGTAGGACTGTCCTGTGCCCGCCCCCAATCACCGGAACTACTCAAGAGATGTCTCATTCCTGTTCATAAAGAAGGCCATCCTGCTCAAAAATACACCATTTAATCCCTCCATTAAAAACAAAAGTAAGCTACAAATTATACTTCTGTCACTTGTTATTAAACCAGTAAGTGTTAACTATGTGTGGTAAACTCAAATAGTTCAACCTGTGTGGATAAACTTGATTACTGATAATGTAAGGTAAGATAAGATAAGATAAGATAAGATAAGATAAGATAAGGTAAGATAAGATAAACTTTATTGCCCCTCAAGGGGAAATTTGTCTTGGGCTTGTCACCCGTGCTGCAACCACACAATCCACACATACACAATGGATGTAGTACATAATGAATGAAATAAAACCAAGTACATACATACATAAATATATAACAGCAGTCATTAAGAACAGGAGTTATAAGTGTCCCTGACCTATTTATCTGAGTTTATTCTTCATTGTTCAGAATTTTACAGAATATCAGCTGTGGCTATGCCACCGCTGTACTAGTATGTTTTTTTTTAAATAACCAAGGCACTTCAACACAGACTGTTATTTTGTTAAAAACAACAACAACAAAAACGGGGAGCAAAATTAGAGAACCGTGACCACTGTGTCAGAAGAGAAGATTTAAACAATGTTTTTTAGGGCTGTAGGATTAAAAACTTAATAGGAAGTGTACAGCCCCTTACTTTGAATGACTTCAGCACATCTGCACCCACAGGACATCACTAGTTTCTCACACTGCTTTGGTTTGATCTTGGTCCAGTATTCTTCAGTCTCTTCCACAGTTCAGTAACTGTAGTGGGTTTTTTAACCATTACTTTGTCACCATGGATTTTCCAGAGATTCTCTATGAGGTTTAGATCAGGGCTCTGGGCTGGCCATTTCATTGTTTCAATATTGTTAGATTCAAGGAACTGTTTAACCCATTTTGCAGTGTGACAGGGGGTACTGTCTTGCATGAAAATTGTGGGCTAATTGGGAGACAATTGCAGTAAAGGAATGGCACATAAACATTTGCTTTCACCCTGCCATGTAGCTGTACAAGAGGCCCAACTCCTGCTGCAGAAAACATCTCCCAAACTATGACACTCCCTTCTCCAAATTTAACTGACTTCTTTACACACTTTGGGTTCAGTCTTTCCTTAGTTTGACGGCAAACATATTGTTTTCCCATCAGACCCAAATAAACTGAACTTACTCTCATCACTGAAGTGCACTCTAGACCAGTCCTCCTCCGTCCACACAACATGCTCCTCAGCAAAGTCAAGTCTATCCTTTTTATTCTTTCTGCTGATGAGAGGTTCAGTCCCTGCAGAGTGAGCTTTGAGTCCAAATTGTCTTAAACGGAGAGACCAAGTGTGCTGAGACAGATCCTTGCCCTGTTCAGCAGTGAACTGGCGAGTAATTCCAGCTGCAGTGTTGAACTGATTCCACATTGAGAGTCTTCGTATAATCCTGTCCCCCAAACCAGAGCAGTGTGAGAAACAAGTGATGTCCTGTAGGTGCAGATGTGCTGAAGTCATTCAAAGAAGGGCCTCTACACTTCCTATTAAGTTTTCAATCTTATAGCCCTAAAAAAAAATAAATAAATAAAAAATCACTGTTTAAATCTTCTCTTCTGATGCAGTGGTGACTGTTCTCTAATTTTGCTCACTGTTTTTTGTTTTTCTTTTTACAAAATAAATGTTTGTGTTGAAGTGACTTGGTTATTTAAAAAAAAACATGCTTGTACAGCAGTGGTATAGCCACAACTGATATTCTGTCAAATTCTGAACAATGAAAAATAATATTTCAGAATAAATCAAGTATTAATACATTGTTCTCTAATTTTGATCTCCGCTGTATGTGTGTGTGTGTGTGCACTCAGTATGATTATATGGATTTTAATTCCCTTTTCTTATAACAATATATGTAAAATACGATTTTAAAGGTGGACTATGTAGAAATTGCAGTTGATTACTGGCAACACCAGATAGCAGTAACGAATAACATCATCCACTAATCACCCAGCACACTTCTAATGACGTGCTCCGAGCCAGCACACAACAGCCTACAGCATCCCACCTTATTACACAGCAACGTATCCGCTGGTTTGGCCATGCCCTCCGCCTCCTACCAGAACACTCGACAAAAGCCATCCACGTGTTCGACCCCGGGGCCTCAGGGTGGAAAAGACCCCGGGGCAAGCCACGCACTAGATGGCTCAATGTGGTGGAGAGAGAGCTCTGACAGCTTGGAGTTGCTGTTGACGACGCAGAGGAGCTGGCCCAAAACCGGCAATGTTGGCATGCACTGGTTAACCTGATTGGCTCTACACATGGTGATGGCCACCAGCCCTCACACCGCAGGAGTAGTAAGTAAGTGAGTAAGTACTAATCCCAACCAAATTTGATCAAGTTTTTTTTTTTTACTGATGACGCATGATGACTTCTTCAAGTTTGTCTACTCTGAGTGAACCAGTGATCAACAGGTATAATTACATGGTCTGCCCCACTCTAGAAATTAATTAAGTTACAAAATGAGATTTTTGACTCCGAGCTGAAAACTGACTCTGTTCACCCTGCTGGTGTAAACTGGTGTTTATCACTCTATCAGCCTGGCAAACATCAAAAATGAATTCATAGCTCTGCAATATCATAAATGATCATATTTGGCACAACAGCAAAAGAGATGTTTCTTTACACTCCAATTATATTTTTCGGTATTTCTGGAATATCTGAAAGTACAAAATACTGCATATTCTACTTTTAAAGCAATCAGTGCACAAAATACATATCACGATATGTACTGTGTATCGCAATATAGAGAAATTATATTGTGATACATTCCTTTCTGGCTATATCGCCCAGCCCCAATTCAAACCAACACTCATTATGCAACACCAGGAATCAGCAACCTGCAGCTCCAGAGATGCATGCACATTTTTCACCAATAAAAAACACCAAGTGGATTTGACAAAAAACCAGGATGAAATAAAACTGTCTAATTCATTTGTAGCTCTGACCAAAACAACACAACCCTTCACTGCACTGCTGTCAAACGTCATCAGGCCTTCTCACTGTTGCTCTCAATGAGGACTTCAGGCTTTTGTGTTTGCTGCAGCGTTTTATCAGATTAAATTTGGATGAGTTATTTATATAAGGCACTTTAGCTGTCATTTCTACTCCCCATCTCATTTAATCAGCCTTTGTATCTGTTTAACTTTACTCCTAAAACTTATTAAGATCCCCTTGTGTTTTCTTTACTCATTTCACTGATGCTGCACAGAACAAGTGTAAAGCTGGTCTTGGTGCAAACTAATTTATTTAAAAGACATTTCTCTGTGCAGCAGGACTTCAGTTCACTTCAAAAATTGATGATGTTTTATTTAACCGTGTTTTTTTTTCTGGCTGCAGTAATCAGATGATAAATATTTAACTTTGGTGCATCCTGTCCGACACAAATCTCCTCCAGCTGATACCACATAACGTGATCATGGCAACTAAATGCGTTGCCATGGCTACATGAAAAGATGCCACAGCGACAAGGCAATCCCCCAGGGAGCGAGAGCTCCAGTCCAAGGCCTCTAGGCTTTTCCACATCAACCAGCAATCGCAATCGTCACAAGGGATTTTAAACGGCAACCTCCACCCCGTCAATGACCCCAAACCAGGGTCATTTCTACTTTTTACAGGGCCCTATGTAAGACTTTGTAGCAGCGGGGCAACACTGGTCACTGTCAAGATGAACACAAAAAAATAAACAATTACTTATAATAATAATAACAATAATAATAATAACTAGCACCCATATAAACTTCAAAATTATAAGAAATGGAAAAGAAAAGACACAAATTTACAAGAAAACACAATTTTTTATTTTTTTTTTTCCTTCTTGCCTTCTGATTGTTGCTCTGAGTGTTGCTATCCCTGTGCTGTTGCAATCCTGGAATTTCCCCGTTGTGGGACTAATAAAGGCTTATCTTATCTTATCTTATCTTATCTTATCTTAAAATGAGTAAAAAAGTTGTAAATATACAAGAAAAAAAAATCAAAATTATGAGTGGAAAAAGTTTAGCATTTACAAGAAAAAAATCACATTTACGTGAAAAAATGTAAGCTTTTAAAGAAAAAGATTAAAATTTAGGAGAACAAAGCTGCAAACTTATGAGAGATGTGAAAAAAAAGAACTGCTTATTCACAAAAAAAGATGGAAATTTGCCAAGTCAAATTTATGAGGAAAAAAATCATAATTTACAAGAAAAAGATGCAAATCTACATGAAAAACATCACACGTTTATGAGAAAAAAGTTTAGAATTTACAAGAAAAATGTGACAAATTTATTTGGAAAAAAAATTGCAAGTTTTTGAGAAAAAAAAAGCACAATTTAGGAGAAAAAAGTTGCATATTTCCAAAAAGTTGAAAATCTGCAAAGTCAAATTATAAGAAAAAGTAAATTTACAAGAAAACGATGTAAATTTACAACAAAAACATCACGTTTATGAGAAAAAAAAAGTTGCAAGAATGACAAAAAAGTTGAAAATTTACAGGAAAAAATAATTTATGAAAAGAATCACCAATTTACAAGGAAAAAAGTCACAAATTTATGAGAAAAAAAGTGTATTTTAACAAAAAAGGTGGAAAATTTGCCAAGTCAAATTTATGAGAAAAAAGTCAATTTACCAGAAACATCTGCAAATTTATAAGAAAAACATGATATGTTTATGAGAAAAAAGTTCAGAATTTAAAAGAAAAAAGTCACAAATTTATGTGGGAAAAAATTAAAATTTTGAGAAAAGACATTTTCAGGAAAAAAGTCACAAGCTTATGAAAGACCGTATGTTACAAATTTGAGAAAAAAAGCTGCATAGTTACAAAACAGCTGAAAATCTGCAAAGTCAAATTTATGAGGAACTAGAAAAGCACTCGGAGAGCGCAGACCTCCGCCAAGCGCCACAGTTCCCCCCATACAGTGTTTGTGTGTACGTTTTCAGATTCCTTGACCATGAAAACATCTGACTAGCAATTGGATTGACAATGATAGGATTAGTGGTTCAGTAGTTATTGACGAAAATGGCATTTTCCGTAATGGCAGTTTTCTTCTGGACGGTGATCTGGATCACCACCAAAATGTAATCATCTGTAGGATACCCCATTTCTGACAATCTGAAAATTTCATGAAAATCCGTCCATAACTTTTTGAGTTATCTTGCTAACAAACAGACAAACCAACGCCGATGAAAACATAACCTCCTTGGCGGAGGTAAAAAGTCATAATTTACAAGAAAAAGATGCAAATTTACATGAAAAACATCACGTTTGAGAAAAAAGATGCAAGTCTATAAGAAAACAACAATCATTAATTTATGAAAAAAGAATCACAAATTTCTAAGGAAAAAAGTCACAAAATTATGAGAAAAAGATGCAAATTCACATGAAAAAAGCAGCAAATCTAGAAGAAAAAAATGCTAATTTAAGAGAAAGAGGTTGTAAATTTATGAGAAAAAAGTTATAATTTACAAGAAAAAAATGCAAATTTACAAGAAAAACATGTTTATGAGAAAAAGTTTCAAGTACATGACAAAAAAGTTGCAAATTTGCAAAAAAAAAAATGTCACTAATTTATGGAAAAGAAACAAAATTTCAAGAAAAAAACTTGCAAATTCACAAGGAAAAAAGCTTAAAAATTAGGAAAATGGTGCAAATTTACAAGAAAAAAGCAGCAAATACATAAGAAAATAAATAGCAAATTTTAGAGAAACAGCTTGCAAATTTATGAGAAAAAAAGGTGCATCTTTAAAAAAAGTGGAAATTTGCAAAGTCAAATTTATTAGAAAAAGTCATAATTTACAAGAAAAAGTTGCAGATTCACAAGAAAAACGTCACATTTATGAGAAAACGGTTGCAAGTATATGACAAAAAGTTACAAATTTGTAAGAAAAAGTCACTACTTTATAAAAGAAAAGAATCACAAATTTATAAGAAAAACTTGCAAATTCAGAAGGAAAAAGTAACAAAAGATGCACATTTACAAATGAAAAGCAGGAAATCTAGAGGGAAAAGATGCAAATTTAAGAGGGGGAAAAAAAACTGTAGGTAAATTTAATTCTTCCCAGAAAAATAGTTGAGGGTGAAGTTGTAAATTGGGGATGAAGGTGCCTGCAGCATTTGTGTACTCCACCCGAAACACTGCTGTAAGAAGCTCACAGTGAAACTATGATGTGCTTCCTACGACAAGAGCTGTCAAAAGCTTTATGAAAATACATTTTTGGTTTTTATTCTTCCCAAAGATTCCTGTAAAAAAGCTTAATATCAGCACTAGTCACACCTGAGAAAAGAATGACTGAGGCTTCAGTTTTTACATGACTCCATAAATTTAAATTACAACTCATTGACTACTGACTGAGAAGATTAAAAAGAAGAAGAAAAATTGCACTCCTACTGATCCAAACCTCCACCCCCACCATCACCACCACCCGCTGACACTCAGAATTCACACATGGAGGAGAAGCTGAGGCATGAAGACTGCCGGAGAAACGTCCATGTATGAGCGGAGGAGAGGTGAACAGTTAACGACATACATTATTTCATTTAACATATGAAAACATCATTGTAACGGGATTTTCCTGAAGAAGGTACAGTTTTTCCACCATCCATCCATCCATCTTCTACCGCTTAAACCTTTCCGGGTCGTGGGGGCGCTGGAGCCTATCCCAGCATCTTTGGGCGAGAGGCAGGGTACACTCTGGACAGATCGCCAGTCCATCACAGGGCCAACACAGAGAGACAGACAACCATTCACTCTCACAGTCATACCTAAGGACAATTTAGAATCCCCAGTTGATGCCAATTAACCTCACCTGCATGTCTTTGGCATGTGGGACGAAACTGGAGTACCCAGAGTAAACCCACGCAGACACGGGGAGAACATGCAAACTCCACACAGAAGGGTCACCAATGGTCTGGGGTTGGGATCAAACCCACGATGGTCAAGGGTGGAATCGATCCCATGACCTTCTTGCTGTGCTGCCACTGTGCTAACCACTGCACCACCGTAGTTTTTTCTCTCAGAGGAAAAAAAGATGAGGGAAAAAGCATCCATACCAAGTGGTTAGAACCAATTTAAAACATCTCAGTTTTTTTTTTAAACGCTATCTAAAGACCATTCAGGTAACATACTGCGACTCCACCTCTGCAGGTTCTCCTCTAGCTGCTCCCTACTCTCACTTCAGATCACAATGTTGTCTGCAAACATCATGGTCCATGAAAACTCCTGCCTGACCTCATTTGTCAGCCTGTCCGTCAACATGGCGAACAAGGGGGTCAGGGAGACAGCGTGCCTCACCACCATCTCCCTGTCCTCATACATGTCCTGCACCACCCTCACATACTTCTCTTCCACTCCTGACTTCCTCATACAGTACCATGCTTTCTCTCTTGGCACCCTATCATACACATCTTTTTTTCTTGGAATAAAACTATACTGCTGTTCAGTGTGGGTAATGATGTAATCATCAAGTTTTCCAAAATCTGTTTACATTACGCTGTTGCTCAATTTAATGTGTATTTTATGATACAGTTTATATTAGTATTTCTGCATGCATGTTCCTATTGGTGCTAAAATATGACGTTAACGCACTAACCAGGTGAACTTTGAGAAGGAGAGGACACTTGGGGGTGTGAAATGACATTTAAGTCTGCTTTAGAACCATAGCAATTGTTTGTATTTTACCATTTTCTACTGAATAATGTGAACTTATACCAGGCAGTGTTGTTGAGAAAAATTCCATAATATTCACCAGATAGCCTAAGGGCCAAAAACAAGCATCTTTTCTAAGCAGCTAAACATGCAAATGCACCATGACGTATAACAGCATGGTCCTAAAGCAAAATGCATTCTTCCCTAGCATCTCTTATTTAGTAGGAGTGTGTTGTGCTGATGACAGAAGCCACAAAATTACACTGAGGCCTAAATTACATTGAAAACACAACAGGCTCGTTTCCAAAGCACTCAGCCAAATTCTGAACCAATTCATTCTGAAAGCGCAAACTAAAACAGCTTGGTGACTGTCCTCTTTTATGTTTTCAGAAATTATATTTATTTAGCAATCAAATACGTCTCACAACTTCTCCATCTGCCTGTACAGTACTAAAAAATGTAGTGATTTACCTCCTGGTAAAAGTGTCACCATTTAGTTAATGTGTAATGAGGTACCACTAACCGTGCCGTTGCATTAGCTCCTTTCGGTTTCGCTGGTGTCATACCAAAAAGTGATTGGCTGCCAAAAATTGATCACTGGGTGCCATATTGTAGCTATAGGGTTATATGAGCTGTAATATACACTACCGTTCAAAAGTTTGGGGTCACTTAGAAATTTCCTTATTTTTTAAAGAAAAGCACTTTTTTTCAATGAAGATAACTTTAAACTAATCAGAAATACACTCTATACATTGCTAATGTGGTAAATGACTATTATAGCTGCAACTGTCTGGTTTTTGGTGCAATATCTACATAGGTGTATAGAGGCCCACTTCCAGCAACTATCACTCCAGTGTTCTAATGGTACAATGTGTTTGCTCATTGCGTCAGAAGGCTAATGGATGATTAGAAAACCCTTGTGCAATCATGTTAGGTCTGCAATGCTGTAATTGCTGCAAATGGAGGATTCTTTGACGAAAGCAAAGTCTGAAGGAAAAAATTATTATTTCAAATACAAATCATTATTTCTAACCTTGTCAATGTCTTGACTATATTTTCTATTCATTTTACAACTCATGGTGGTAAATAAGTGTGACTTTTCATGGAAAACACAAAATAATTGTCTGGGTGACCCCAAACTTTTGAATGGTAGTGTATATATATATATATATATATATATATATATATATATATATATATATATATATATATATATATATATATATATATATATATGTATATATAAAACACACACACACACACACACACACACACACATATATATATATTTTTTTCCAACAGGTAAACAGTACTGAATGAGGTATAATATGATATAGTTAACACTTACAATGCATTTTGAACCCAAAACAAACTTGATCTAGGATCAAAAGCAACTAAAATAATGCAGTCACAAGGTTACACGGAAGAATACATGGATTTATTGCCTATACACATGTAGATACTGTATAAATATACTGTATATTCTATGCATCAACAATGGACAATTACAGTGTAGCTTCTAAACAACAATGAGGTTTTTTCACAAAAATACTGGAATCAGTTACACTCACTTTTTGGCACCTGATGTACCAAAAAGTGATCACCTGCCAAAAACCGATTGTGCCACCGTCGATCACTTTTTGCACGAAACCAGAATGAGTTCACAAAAGTTTTGAACTTACAAGAGCAATGTTTTGAGCACAACAACCTGATAATTTGAGAAGACAACTGTCACCAACTTAAAAGGAAAAACAGCAAGTTCACAAGACACCTGACCTGCTAACGGAAGCTTATTAAGATAATCATTTGTAATTTTCCACCAATATTCCCCAAACTGATATGAGCAACTGTTTTACTCACAAGCATGCAGGGAGAAGTGTTTGTGATCTGAGGACCCTGAGTTCGCAGCAGCTAAAGGAAGAGGAGACGGCACCGACGACCCCAGAGACCCCACAGCAGGCCGGACTGTAGAGGAGGAGACGGCTGTGGAGGAGCCAGAGGAGGAGGAGGAGTCCCCGCCTTCTCCCAGGAGGTGCTGGATGGAGTGGAGCTGGAAGCAGGGGTCAGAGAGGAGGACGGAGGCAGCACAAGATATCCTGTGGAGGAGAGAGAGGGAAGGAGCCGTTAGGGGAGTAAAGGCTCATGTTGGAGCTTCAGCTGTGACAGCAAAAAACACTTCCCCTGATTTCCCGTCGGTGTTTTATCATTGGTGTTTCCTCCCGACAGAATCACACTCATCTCACATCGACGACAACACGTGCAGCTCTTCTCACCTTTTTTTTTTCCCTCTTCGTCAGCCTCCATCTATCTAGCTGTCTTGTTCCGACACATGTAGAAATCACCATTTTCTCTATACAACATCCATCAATTACTGGTGGTGTGATGCTAAACTGATTATTATTGATCCATTTCAGCCACTTATACAGGCCACACACAACCAGGATTGGACTAAAATGATGCTACTGCACAACTACTAATGTTTAGAGAGAGAACAGATGTCTTTTTCTTTGCAAGCAAATCTGACTAAAACATTACATCTTTGCATGCTAGGACACAGCAGCCGTAGATCCTGAGCATGTACTCTACTGCTGTGCCACTTTTCATAGGAGATATTTTACACTCTTACCTTTATCACATGAATGAGGTGAGTAAGTTCAAAGCAAACAATTCTTTGACAATTAAAATACCCAGAATTAAAGTAAATACACAACACAATTATAAAATTGTAGTTTTGAGCTGTGGTTTGTAATTGAAATTGTAAACTTACTACAAAAAAAAAAATTATAAGAAAAGCTGGCAATTTAGGTCAACAAATCTGCAAGAAACAGTACACAAAATATTTGGGAAATAAAATTTACTGGAAAAGTTGTGATTTTTGAGAATAATGTAATAATTTATGTGAAAAGTGCTGCAAATTTACCTGAAGAAGATAATAAATTTACACATTTACAAGGGATAATAAAACAAATTTATTAGAAAAGCAGAAAATTTATGGCAGAAATACGACAAATTTGGGGGAAAAGGTTGCATTCTTTCTGGAAAATAAATTTACAAACTTACTGGAAAGATTGGATTTTTATGAGAAAAAACCATCAAATTTATGTAGAAAGAGGCTATAATTTTAAATGTAAAAAGTAAATTTTCAAAGAAAAATATAACAGATTTTTTTTTAGAAAACCAGAAATTTATGCAAAAAATCTCACAAATTTTGGTGGAAAAAGTTACAGTTTAGTAAGGAAAACCTCTTAATATTGATGCCGTCAGGCCAGTTTGTACTGGTAATATTGCCAGTTCACCTCAGTCTTCAGGCTCAGATATTTTTGTGGCTCCATGCAGATTTTGCTAGTCAAAAATCTCTTAAAATGGCTCTCTACAAAGCAGAGGTTGCTGACCCCTGATATACACAAACAAACAGATACCTCTTTATGAAAAATAAATATGAACTGATTCAGTCATAACCTTAAATCTTGATCTATGTTTTTGATTATTTTGGTATCCGACAATCTCAGATAAAGAAAACTTTGGGAACCGTTTTAATTTCCAGGAAGTCCTGTTAATTCATCCACAGTGGACGTTATTTTTTAAACAGTAAGGGCTTTCAAAGATGACTAAATAAATACATAAAATCGTGACTTTGGAGAGTGTATTTGTACAGTGATTTTGATATCTGCACCTACTTTAACTTCAGCGCAAAGTTTATGAACCAGCAACCGATGGTAGAAAGGTAGAAAGAAAGAAATGGTAGAAAGTGACTGTAGATGGGAACTGGTGCTATGGATGTTTGGGAGTGAGCTTTTACAATCTTGTCAATATTAAAAAAAGAAATCAAAACAAACTAGAAAAGCACTCGGTGAGCGCAGACCTCCGCCAAGCGCCACGGTTCCCCCCATACAGTGTTTGTGTGTATGTTTTCAGATTCCTTGACCATGAAAACATATGACTAGCAATTGGATTGACAATGATAGGATTAGTGGTTCAGTAGTTATTCACGAAAATGGCATTTTCCGTAATGGCGGCCACAGTTCCCCCCATACAGTGTTTGTGTGTACGTTTTCCGAATCCTTGACCATGAAAACATATGACTAGCAATTGGATTGACAATGATAGGATTAGTGGTTCAGTAGTTATTCACGAAAATGGCATTTTCCGTAATGGCGGCCACAGTTCCCCCCATACAGTGTTTGTGTGTACGTTTCCGAATCCTTGACCATGAAAACATATGACTAGCAATTGGATTGACAATGATAGGATTAGTGGTTCAGTAGTTATTCACGAAAATGGCATTTTCCGTAATGGCGGTTTTCTTCTGGACGGTGATCCGGATCACCACCAAAATGTAATCATCTGTAGGATACTCTATTTCTGACAATCTGTGAAAATTTCATGAAAATCCGTCCATAAGTTTTTGAGTTATCTTGCTAACAAACAAACAGACAGACAGACAGACAGACAAACCAACGCCGATGATCACATAACCTCCTTGGCGGAGGTAACAAACAAAAAAAAAAACAGGGCAGCTCTGGCTGTGTTTATATGCTTGTTCAAAGTACCAGCAGAAAAGGCAGACATGATCTGTGTATGGCACAGAAAACAGCAGCAATAAAAGTAGCATGATAGCAATAATTATGCTTCATCCTGAAAACAAAGAGGAAAAAGTGTGTGCACGTCGAAAGCATGTTTGTACACTGCACACAGTGGAAACAACCAAAACAAAAAGCTGTAATCAGCACCTGTAAAAACAAAATACCTCAGGGTTTAACTACTGCAGTACCATTTTAGAAACTTCACTGAAGTTGGGACGTTATGTAAAACATAAATAAAAACAAAATACAATGATTTTCATATCCTTTTCAACCTATATTCAATTGAATACACTACAAAGACAAGATATTTAACGTTTAAACTGATAAACTTTATTGTTTTTTGGGGGGGCATGTTGTGTCACATCACCTTTCCTTTAAACAACACTCAGTAAAGGTTTAGGAACTGAGGACACTAATTGTTGAAGCTTTAAGGTAGAATTCTTTCCTCATTCTTGCTCAATGTACGACTTCAGTTGCTGAACAGTCCGGGGTCTCCGTTGTATTTTGTGCTTCATGGTGTACCTTTCAGTATTAATGGTGCCTTCACAGATGTGCAGGTTACCCATGCCATGGGCACTAACACACCCCCATACCATCAGAGATGTTGGCTTTTTAACTTTGCGCTGATAACAATCTGGAGGGTCTTTTCCTCTTTAGCTCCGGGGACACGACATCCATGATTTCCAAAAACAATTTGAAATGTGGACTTGTCAGACCACAGCACACTTTTCCACTTTGCGTCGGTAATATCCTTTACAGAATGATGTCTGTTTTTAATGCAGTGCCACCTGAGGGATCAAACATCACAAGCATTCAATGTTGGTTTTCGGCCTTGTCTCTGTGCAGAAATGTCTCCAGATTCTCTGAATCTTTTGATGATATTATGGACTGTACAACTGTAAACGTTCTTAATCTGTTAGACCATTTGTCCACGCAGTTGCTCACAAAGTGGTGAACCTCGCCCCATCCTTGCTTGTCAAAAACTGAGCCTTTCAAGGATGCTAATTTTATACCCAATCATGACAATCCGAATTTGCTGATTTCTTAGCTGATTTAGTGCTGAAATCTGATAGAATAATTATAGTAGGGGACTTTAATATACATGTGGATGTAGATAGTGACTGCCTTAATGTGGCTTTTAATTCAATATTAGACTCGATTGGGTTTTCTCAGAAAGTACGAAATTCTACTCATTACCTCCACCATACATTGGACCTTGTTCTGACAGGCATAGAAATAGAAAATCTTGTAGTGTCTCCTCATAACCCTGTACTGTCAGACCATTGTCTGTTAACCTTTGATTTTACTATTTCTGACTATTTGGCTCCTAAAGAAAAATATTATCACAGTAGATGCCTCTCAGATGATGCTGTTTCCAAATTTATGCAGATTGTTTCCTCTATGCCATGTGTCAACACAACGGAAATAAGCTATAGACAGCTTGCTCCTTCTGTAATTGATAACATGGTGGATAGTGTTTCAGCTTCTCTGCATCAGGCTCTAGACTTAGTGGCCCCCTTAAAAAAGAAAAAGTCTAATCAGAGATTTTTAACTCCTTGGTTCAACACAGAAACTCGTAGCTTAAAACAGAAGACTCGTCAATTAGAAAGAAAACGGCGCTCTACTAATTTAGATGAAATCTATTTAGCTTGGAGAAATCATCTTTTAATTTATAAAAAATCTCTTAGAAAAGCTAGAACGAGTTATTACTCTGCATTAATAGAAGAGAACAAGAATAATCCAAGGTTTCTTTTCAGTACTGTAGCCAGGTTGACAAAGAGTCAGGACTCTGTCAATTCTAGCATCCCCTTAGAGCTTACTAGTCAGGACTTTATGAACTTTTTCAATAATAAAATTTCATCCATCAGAGATAAAATCAATCAGATTCTTCCCACAGTTAACTTAAATACTGTAACTACTACAACTCCTTCTATTGATGTCTGTCTTGATGAGTTTACTCCAATCGACCTTTGTGAGTTAGACAAAATAGTTTCCTCATCCAAACCTTCAACTTGTCTTTTAGACCCTATTCCTACCAGGTTATTTAAAGAAGTCTTCCCACTTATTGGTAGCTTTATTCTTCATATAATCAATTCTTCATTAACTTTAGGCCATGTACCGCAGGCTTTTAAAACGGCTGTAATTAAACCCTTACTCAAAAAGCCAACGCTAGATCCAGGAGCTTTAGCTAACTATA
The DNA here is from genome assembly GCA_020510985.1 of Pholidichthys leucotaenia. NCBI lineage: Eukaryota > Metazoa > Chordata > Actinopteri > Cichliformes > Pholidichthyidae > Pholidichthys > Pholidichthys leucotaenia. The sequence continues at coordinate 22,231,659 of CM035837.1, forward strand.
GACCAATCTCTAATCTCCCTTTCATTTCAAAAATCTTAGAAAGAGTTGTTGCTACGCAATTATTTGACCACCTGCAGGGAAATGGTTTACTTGAGGAGTTTCAATCTGGGTTTAGAATCCATCATAGTACTGAAACAGCCTTAGCGAAGGTCACTAACGACCTCCTCATTGCATCTGATAATGGACTAGTTTCTGTACTTGTCCTTTTAGATCTTAGTGCAGCTTTTGATACTATTGATCATAATATTCTACTTGATAGATTAGAACACTATGTTGGACTTAATGGAACTTCGTTGCAGTGGTTTAGATCTTATTTATCTGATAGGTTCCAGTTTGTTCATGTAAATGATGAGTTTTCTCTCAGCTCAAAGCTTAGTCATGGAGTTCCACAGGGATCTGTGCTAGGCCCTACTCTTTTTAGTTTATATATGCTTCCGTTAGGCAACATTATTAGAAAGCACTGTATACATTTTCATTGTTATGCAGATGACACACAATTATACCTGTCAATGAAGCCAGATGATACTAATCAATTAGCCAAGTTAGAAGCCTGTCTTAAGGAAATCAAAGCTTGGATGACTTGAAATTTCCTGCTATTAAATTCAGATAAGACTGAAGTCATTCTTGTTGGTCCAAAAAACCTTAGAAATTCCTTTCCAAATCAAACTTTCAGTTTGGATGCAGTTACTCTTTCTCTTAATAGCTCTGTGAGGAACCTTGGAGTTATTTTTGATCAGGATTTGTCCTTCAATTCACATATTAAATTTGTTTCTAAGACTGCCTTCTATCATTTGCGTAATATTGCCAAGATTAGGAGCATCTTGTCTCAGAGTGATGCTGAGAAGCTGATCCACGCTTTTGTTAGCTTGAGATTAGATTATTGTAATTCTTTATTATCAGGCTGTCCTAAAACATCTTTAAAAAGTCTTCAGCTGATCCAAAATGCTGCAGCAAGAGTTTTAACAGGTACTAGAAAGAGAGATCATATCTCTCCGGTTCTGGCCTCCCTTCATTGGCTTCCCATAGAGTTTAGAATTAAGTTTAAAATCCTTCTTCTTACTTACAAAGCTCTAAACAATCAGGCTCCTTTTTATTTAAAAGATCTGATACTACCGTATCATCCTAACAGAGCACTACGCTCCCAAAATGCAGGATTACTTGTAATACCTAGAATCTCCAAAAGTACAATGGGAGGCAGAGCCTTCAGTTATCAAGCTCCTCTCCTGTGGAATCAGCTGCCAATCTGGATTCGGGAGTCAGACTCGATCTCTGTTTTTAAGAATAGGGCTAAAACCTACCTTTTTGATATAGCCTACAATTAGGGAGGGATCATGTGTTTCTGAACCCTCCCTTAGTTATGCTGCTAATAGGTTTAGTCAGCCGGGGGACCTCCAGTAATGCACTGGGCCTCAGTCCTTTCCTCACTCTCTATGAAATATTTTTTTTTTGCTGGTCATTAACATTTGTTTGTTCTCTCCCATAGATTGAGTCCCCATCGTGCTGTTTGCTCTCTACATGTCTGTTCTTTTCTTCTTCTCTATCCCCTCACCCCCCAGCCAGTCGCAGCAGATGACTGCCCCTCCCTGAGCCTGGTTCTGCTGGAGGTTTCTTCCTGTTAAAAGGGAGTTTTTCCTCTCCACCGTCGCCAAGTGCTTGCTCACAGGGGATCGCCTGATTGCTGGGGTCTTTCTGCAACTGTGGGGGTCCCCCCTACAGTTGATAGTGCTATGAGATAACTGTTGTTGTGAAATGGCGCTATATAAATAAAGTTGAATTGAATTGAATTGACACTTGCCCGTTTCCAATTAACCTGTTCACCTGAGGAATGTTGCAAAAAGGTGTTTTTTGAGCATTCCTCAACTTTCCCAGTTGTTTGTTGCCACTGTCCCAGTTTTTTTTTTTTTTTTTTTGAATATGGTGCAGGCACCAAATTTAAAATAAGTGAATATTTACAAAACAAACAAAATTAATCACTTTGTATATTAAATATCTGGTAGTGTAGTCAACTGAATATAGGTTGAAAAGGATTTTTAAATCATTGTATTTTGTTTTTATTTACAAAACGTTCCAACTTCACTCGAATTGGGGTTTGTTGGTTGGTTCCACTGCTGTATATGGAAAAGGTGACGTTTCTCCAACTTCTGAGAGCATGATCCAGCTAAACATGTGGTACACCTCTGACACCATCAATGGTCAAAGATACCCTCTCTTCCAGTTTTCCTCTACCGCATACCGTCGACATGGGAACACAGCATTAAGTTTATTTTGGAAGAGTAAGAAGAACTGGACTGACACCTCATGAGTCATAATGTTGTGTGTCCACTAATGAGGGACCAAGGCCAGCAGACTCCTGCTAACAAGTGCCTGTGTGAAAGAGGCTTATTTATCATTAAACTGTGTTTTCATAGTCAATAATCTGACTCTTGATTGATTCAGTGAGATTTCCCCCACTACCACTCCATTATATTGTGTTTTCAAACTGAATAACCCAAAATAATTAGCACTGGTGAAAGCGAGCAGATTTCAGTAACACACAAAGGGTGATTTGTAGGAGCAGGGTTGTTCTGTCTGATGCTTCATCAGTGCTCCTCATCTCCTCTGGGAGCGACTCTCCCCTGTGGTGCTACTCAATCCAACCTGCCTGCATCAATCTTTTATAGCAAGGCTTTCCACAACAGCCCACTCCCACTCACTTTTCCAAACCAATCTACTTGTCCTCGGTACATTCAAGCTCTGACTCACTCGGCTTTACTCTCACTATGTCTGAATGCCGTAATCAATCCATTCCTCTGGCTTGCTAACAAATAAACATAAATCAAATTAATTACTCATTTCTAACGTATGATCTGTGGCAGAGCAACACTGCAACCAGTTGGAGTTTTGAACCAACTGCAGCTGTTTAAAGAGCCCATATTATGTTCTCTTTCTACATGTTGACATACCGCAGGGAAAATAAGCATTGAACACGTTAACATTTTTCTCATTAAATATATTTCTTATGGAGCCATTGACTCGAGATTTTTTATCAGATATCAGTAACAACCCAAGTAATTCATACATACAAAGACATCAAGGCAACTGTGTTCACAAAACAAGTTATTGTTAATAAAGTGGAATGACACAGGGAATAAGTATTGAGCACGCTTGCTGAAATTCATTTAATATTTAGTAGAAAAGCCTTTGTTGGTAATAACAGCTCCCAGATGCCTTCCGTATGGAGAAACTAGGGGCAGGCATTGCTCAGGAGTGATTTTAGCCCATTCTTCAACACAAACTGTCCTCAGATTTCATTTATTTATTTATTCTTATGTAATCTTTATTTAGCCAGGCAGGACAGATTAAAAACACATTCTTATTTACAACTGTGGCCTGAGGGAAAGGGGCAAGGGGCAAGGGACAACTCACATTCATACCTCCTCAGATGATGCCAATTAACCTAACCTGCATGTTTTTGGCCCTTGTGGGAGGGAACCAGAGAAATCCTGGAGTAAACCCACACAGACACAGGGAGAACATGCAAACTCCACACAGAAAGATCACTGTTGGTCATCAGAGATCCCATGGCCAAGGGTGAGTTGCTGTGCTGCCACAGTACTAACCACTGCACCACCGCACTGCCCTTTAAGGTTCCGTGGGTGTCTTCTATGAACCCTGATCCTCAGTTTGTTCCATAGATTTTCAATTGGATTCAGGTCAGGTGACTGACTGGGCCATTCTAGCAGCTTTATTTTCCTTCTCTGAAGCCAGTTCAGAGTTTCCTTGGCTGTGTGTTTGGGATCATTGTCTTGATGAAATGTCCACCCTCGTTTCATCTTCACCATCTTGGCAGATGGCAACAGGTTCTTATCAAGGATTTCTCTGTACATTTGTCCATTCATCTTTCCTTCAATTATGTGAATGTTATGGGTTCCTCTCTAGCCCAAAGACCACCTCTGGTAAAAATTTCATCCAAATCCATCCATGAGTTTTGGAGTATACACATGTGCAGTGAAAATAATCTGTAGTTCACATGCCCATACTGTTGGCGGCAGCCAGGAGCCACCAACCTGATTTGAACAGCTGCAATTCAAACACAAAAGAAGAGCACAGTGGCAGACGTTTTAGATGGCAGAAGCGATGGAGGTACGTGAATACAATGACAATCAAGACGAACAGGAGCTTTTGCTGTTTAGTGGCAGAGGAAAAAAGAGACGGGCAAAAAGACAGACATTTGTTCACCCAGGATTGGGGGATTGCTCAGTACTTTCCGCTGGTGGGAGTTTCCGGGTGCATATGGTTCCATTGAAGGTAAAGGTGAGCTATTTTTGTGTTTATTTCAAAAACAAAGCATTCTTTTGAAATTCTGGCAAATTAAGAGTTGATAAAATATGGTGATACAGTGATACAAGCCTTTAGTTCCACTTAATTTTGACTGGGTGAGCTGAAACAGAGAGGCGGACAAACAGATACACAGAGCCATAAACAGATGCACTAACTGATTACTGTATGCCTCTCAGTTTCACCAAGGCATAAATATACAGTTAATGTTTGGGAGATGATCCAGCTGGGTAAACAGGTGTCTAGCAGGTATGGAAAGAATATAAAGGAAATAGACATAAATGTACATCTAGCTTCTAAGCTAGCAGACTCCTGGCTGTTACCACTCATATCAGCTAACATTAGTAACTCAATGTACTCATGACCAAAATAAACCAGAATGGTGAGACATATGTAATCTACTGTGGATCAGTGAATGAATTAATCTATCACAGTACTACAGTTTACAAAAAAGAGCCATAAAACCCTGGTTGCACTGATTCATATCACTATGAATGCTAACAGTTGCAATATTTGTGTCATGCTGGGAAAAGACAAAATAGGCCAGAAGGACGTGAGATTTATTATTGGCTATGAATTAATGAAAGCGCTGGGACCAAGGATATCTACTGGGGTGACAAGAATTTACAGAGAAGAGCTGTAAAAACCACGGTCAGGATGCTAGCTAAGCTAGCTACACTGTAGCTACGTGAGCTCCGAAGCTCAGAGGGAAACTTTTTCCCCTTTTGAACGTTATTTGAGTTTTTTCCCTTATAAATGTTTAATTTTCTTGTTTCTCTTGTAAACTTTAGCATTTTTCTTGGAAAGTTTTAACTTTTTTTTTATAAATTTGCAACTTTTTAAATTATTTTTATAGTAACATTCAGACTTTTGTCCTATAAATTTCCCATGTTTTGTGATAAACTGGCTACTTCCCCCCACACGCACAAACTCACAACAATATACTCATAAGATTGTAACTTTTTCTTCTATAAAACCTGTGACTTTTTTCTAGAATTTTCATGATTTTTTTGTACCTTTGTGTCATGTCTGCTGCGAACATAGAAATTGGCAGCGAGCCCAAAACGCAGTGTAAGTAACGTGTTTATTTATAATGGAAGAATGTACAAAATGTCCATATAACAGTCACCAATAACAGAACAGACAACCGGCATCAATCTTCGCTGGCAGGGGAGAACGCCAAGCGCGCTCCAGACGGAACAGGAGCGGAGGGAAAGGCACAAATTAAAGGACTTACATATGCGTAGGAGCGGAAAGGCTCTGAAGAAACTACACAGTTTAGTCCAGGAGAAAACTAACAGTCGTGAGCCTGGATGTCCAGAGTTGACTTTAAGCTGCCATACTGACTGGTCACACTGCCTCCCTATTAGTACACAAAACCCTAACAAAGGCAAGTGGACACAGCCATGTGGCAAGCAGGTGCGTGACTGATTGAACCTGTGTGTGTGTGTGTGTGTGTGTGTGTTGAACCATACAGCTTGTGAATGTCTGGTGAGAGGAGGAGGCGTGGCTGTAGGACTGGCGGAAAGCAAGGCTCAATCTGCCAGCTGGAATTAAGACGTAAACAAAACCTACAGCCACAGGTCATGGACGGGGTAAATGACCCCGAACGTGACACCTTCGCTCCTATCCTCTCACTGATATACCAAGTTGTCCTGTATAAACTATCCTACAGTCTTTATGGGGATGGAGGGTGGCAGCTTGACAGAGGGGAAGATTTTAGCTCACAAGGGGAAAAGGGGAATGGCCTTTCTCATTTTTCGTTTTTGCAAGAAAAAAGAGTTGCAGCCTTGCAATTGGCTGATTAGACATTTGCATTAACAAGCAGTTAAACAGGTGTACCTATTAAAGTGACTGGTAAGTTTAAGTGTCCTTAAATTACTCTGAAGAGAACGGAAATAACAAAAGTTTCAAATATACGCCACCCCTCTGAGCTGAGCAGAAACACAGGCAGTTAAAGTAGTCCAGCGTCAGTTTGTTCTAAGTTCACGTTTATGTGTCGCTCAGCAGTCGGCGCGGAGTGATAGGTCAACTCTGTCCCTCACAGAACGAACCCCTGTGGGACCGACGTGGAAATGCTGACATTTTCCTGTAACAATCCCCTCTGACCTTATCATTAGAGCCGCCCTGACACATCACACAGAGACTCTCCTCGTCCCTGCTTCACCTTCTCCTCACATGGGCTTAAGTTGTCTGTCTTTAAACAAAATCATTAGCGGTCTGATTTGAGCATGGAGTGGGGAAGGAAAAGCCTAAAAGGGAGATGTACGAGTGGTGATGATGACTGTGAAGAAGAGCGGCATGAGTCACTACGTTTGGGCTGGGAAATGTCGCCGGCTGTGTTTTTGTCAGAGGCCTGTGTTCCATGTCCACACAGGCTCATTGTGCTCCCATGTTAATTATAAACCAACAAAAAGGCAAAGTGCTTAGACTGACAAGGGAAATTATGAGGACCACATGCAAATTACTTCAACATGAATGAAACTAATAGAAAGCAAAACAAATGCTTGAGAAAGAATAAGAGATGATCCCAAGTGATTCCCAGTGTTGCCGAATGATTAATATCTACCTGTCAGAGTGGAGAAACGTGGGAGATTATTCATAGAGCTGATAGTTTAAAACACTAAATCCATTCAGAGGTGAATAAAGTCACAGCTCAGGGTCTGTTGTGTTTGCATGAAAACATCCGTCAACATCCATGGATTAATGGATCAATTAGACACTCAGAAGTGAATAAATCTGATGATGGATTCATGATTTCAGTTCATTCTTTACACCAACACACAGTGAATGCTAATGCACTGTTAATGTGATTCTTTAATATAATGCATTTTGTCAGTGTTAATCTAATCTCCAATCAGTGACAGAAAAATGGATTATTAAGTTATTATGCAAAATAAAAAACAACAATAGTCAAAGAACCTTAGTGAGCAAGCTCACATACCCCACACACCTGGATAGCAGGGGGTCCCTAATGACAGCTGTGATCAACATACAATGGACTGGAAAAATAAGTGCCCCTCTCCAAAAATGAAACTCCTCATTTGAGTTAAAGCTTCAGTATAAATGTGAAATCAGTCCAATCAGAAATGTAGAAGTGAATGAAAGAATGGACGGGAGGGTCAAAAACATTATTCCCAGCGGGCAATAAATCAGTATTCAAATACTTTTGTTTGGAAGATTTTTTAACATCAAAATCGACTATTGACACCCCCTCAACACACAAAAAAAAGCTAGAGTAAATATGGGGGGGGTGGGGGCTGAAAAGTTCATAGTGGTCCAGTTTGACCAAATGTGGAGTGGTGGCTTCACCACCGGAGTGGTACCACCGGAGTGGTGGCTCAGTTGGTAGAGCATCCGCCCCACACCCGGGAGGCAGGGGTTCAAATCCCGGCCGGGTCATGCCGAAGACCATATAAAAGTGGAACTTCCTGCCATCTAGCTTGGTGCTCAGCAATAAATGGAATGGAGGAGGGAACTCTGTGGCGGCGCCTTGCATGGCAGCGGCCCTCTGATTCTGCACTTGGGGTGTGTGTGATTTACACTGTAGATAGGTAAAGCACAATCTCGTTCTGCTGTACATGATTGGTTGTACGGTTGAATGACAATAAGGGTGAATTAATTAATTATTTTTCAACTGCAGGGATCCAAGCGCTGCAGCACCGATGGAAGAAGTGTGTGGACCGAAGGGGAGACTATGTGGAAAAATAAATCACATTTGGTCAAATTGGACCACTATGAACTTTTCAGCCCCCCCTCATACAGTATCCTCCAGCGCTAAGTGCCTCCCCCACCCCCATCTCTGTCCAACACAAACCCACGTGACACATGGCGGCACACGCGGAGAAAAGGGAGGATCTTGTTCCTAAAACACACAGCCTTACCTCTGTCGTGTGGAACTGGCTCGGGCTCGCACTTTCTGACAACAAACATTTCATAACTGACGACTGGAGTCCAAAAAGTGTCCTTTCACAAACTCTGAAAGTCCGCTTTCACTGTGATTTGTTTACAGTTGCTATGGTTATGTGGTGGTGGAGTAATTTCAGAATGGTGATTAAACTCCAGCTGGACTATGTTTTTTCAAGAGCCAATGAAGTGTTTTCATTTATTTTACAAAAAGTAAGATAGGTCAGCACTTTGTGTATTTGACTTGGATGATAAAGGAACACTTTAGATTTTTAAAATTAATTTATAAAAGGTGGCACTTTATTCTAAATTTGTGGATTTATCTTTCACCACAGCCTTTTTTTTTTAAAGGTTTTGCTTGGTTTGCGCTTGATTCTCAACACAGAAAAAGTGGCTCCATTTGAAATAAAAAGAATGGATTTGTACAGAATCTTGTGCAATTAAAAGATGTACATATTAAATATGAAAAAATACACACACCCCTGAATCAAATCAAATTATGAATCAGATGTGGCATGAAAAAAAATGGTGATTTTTGGGGGGAGGCCACATCGCCTAGCTCTACCCTCCACAACTTTGTGTGGGGTATAATAAAATTGTGGTTAATTATTTTGTGCCAAAAAAGAAAGAATCTGCCAAAAAAGTAACTAGTAAGTAGTGAGAAATGACTTTAATTTGTTACTCTTTCCTTTAATTTATGCCTTTTTTTTCTATTAAATGTTAATTTTTCTTCATAAATCTGACATTTTTTCCACATGGGTCATTGACTGAAAAATGGTGTGTTTATAGGGTTTAACTGTCTGAAATGTGTCTATTAGTCACGTAATTATCCAAAAAATATCAAAACAGTCAATTATCTTAAAAAAAACCCACACAGCCTTTATTTCGATTTTCTCTCCCAGAAACGTCAGGAACATTTTTGACTCTTCCGGGTAAACTGTATACGTCATGATTTGACAAAGCCAACCCACTGCCGTCCTTGAGACCCACCCACTGCTTTATTATTGGCCCACCTAGCTGTCTGTCATGCAGATGGAAGGGGTGCTAAGGGCAGCCTATCAGCCCAAGGCTCTGTGCGACTCAGCTCTGCTCTTGCGGGCAGTGTAGGGGAGCTCCCTCCCGACGGGGCATCCCCCAGCTGGCCATGGGAGCGGAACGGTGTCCTGCAGAGCAAGACACTGTCCTTTGAGATCCTGTGCCTCGGCAAACTTCGCCTTGGCCAGTAGCCTCAGGTCCCGATCCCAGTAGGCTGCGGAGATCGGGGGGCCGCCCAGCACGGTGCTAGCTATTTGTTGTGGAATCACGGCAAAATTATTGGGAGATGGGCCAGAGTGATGCGAGATACACCATCAACTGTGGATGGGAGGGAGGGCGGAGTTGAATAGGTGAAGGATGTTTCTTAAAGTGACAGACTTTAAATCAGAGCGTTTCAAGAAAGCCAGGGAAAATACAAAACAAATTTGCTTCAATGATTAAAAAACTTAAAGAAAATGTGAACAAAATGTCAGAAACACTTCATTAAGACATGAGTGAGCTGTTAAAATGTGGAAAAGTGCAGTCAATGACTCCTTTAATAGCTTTTATCTCATCAACTTCAATTTTGTCCTTGTAAATTTTTTGTGCACATTTGAAACTTTATTCCCCAAAATTTGTGGGGTTGTGCTCATAAATTTGAGATATATTTCTTGCAAATGTAAAAAATTTATCACAAATGTGTGATTTTTGCTATAATCAATATAACTGCATTTTCCACATATGAAAGTCTGCACCAAAGTTCATGTTTTTGTTATTTAGTTCAGTTAGGTTTGGTTTCACACTGCTCCTTACCCAAGCAAACAACTTTACGCAACACCACTACATCTTGATGTCATGACAATGTTTGTGTTGTTAGCACAGACCAGTAGTTAGCAAACATGCTACTCACCCTCCAAGGTGTTTTCTGCAGCTCTGGACACATCGGTAACCGGACTTTAAGGCTGCATTCAGACCAGGATAGTCTGGGGGTCTCGGTTCGACTGGGCAGGGAATGCTGAGAATTTTCACACCTTCATTTGGTTTGGTTTGTATTCACACTGCAGTGGACCAAATTGCCCAGACAACGTCACGCAGTTACATCAACTGCTCGTTTGGGGCGCTGTAGCCGAAACCCAACTGACCATGAAGAGAAAATCTCAGCAAAGAAGAAAAATCAGGCTCATCGATTGGCCAGGACTGAAAACAGAAATCCGTTCCCTTCAGCCGGGTTGTTTGTCTGCCACAAACGAGACATTTTTTTAACTTTTCTCCTCGTTTTTCCTCCGGTAAAGGATTTCTCTGATTCGTGCGGTTGTCTTTACCATAGTACATTTTGGGTAGAAAATAACAATAAATGCCACTTCCTCTTCTCAGACTACGTGTTGCAATGGTCACACAAATGTGGAGGGGCACTTCCGCCCTTTGGTCCACTGGATGCTCCATTTGGATTCACACTGCAAGTGGAGTGCACCAGACTTCGTTTGCAAGAGAACAAAACCCCCGTTTTCAGGCAGACCAGACTTTGCCTGTTTGGTGCGCACCAGAGTTCCAATGAGCGTTCAGATGGCATCAAACAAACCAGACTATCCACAGAAGTCACTGTTTGGTCTGTGGCCGTCTGAATGTGTTAAGTGGTTCAGACTCCATTAATCTGTGAACTAGTTTAGTGAGGTTAGTATATTACCCAGGTCTTCATTGAAAAAGGATGTTTGATCATCAGTCGTGATGATTTTCAGGTGATGTTGCTGCTCTTTTTTTTCCCCAAAAAACTTTCTGCATTTTTATGATTTTTTTCCAAGTGACTATCTATGCCAGTACTGGCCATATTTCCTCTCTCTGAGTGCTGCCACGGCTCATTTTCACTTTTATCAGCTGCCCTAACTTCCTTTGTTTGGTCCAGAAGCCTGAACCTTTTTGAAAATTGCTTTCACCCTAAACAAACCGGACCAAGGTTCAGTTTGATCCGGACCGACATCACCTCTTTTTGCCAGACCAATTTTCCACTCTTTGGTCTGGACCATGGGTCAGGGGAGGGTTCAAACCTGAAATTTTGGCCCAAATCAAACTGAAAACACAGAGTCCGGACCAAACAGGTTAGGTGTGAAAGCACCCGGATACTTAATTTCTTATACATTTGCCACTTTTTAAACTCATTTCCAATCATTTTCATTTCTTATAAACTTTTTACTTGTAGACTTCCCAACTTTACACTTTTTCATTAGTTCTTGAGTAATCCTGCTAATAAACCAACAGCCAAATGAAGGTGATTGCATAGCCACCTTGGCGGTGGTAACGGATACAGGTAAAGTTAATTACAAACACCCTGTGTTCACTATACATGAAGTGGTAATGCTTGTTTGGCTCATTAACACGTCAGTGCTCTGTGCTAATAAAGTTTTCTCTTTTAAATAAAAAAACTGTGTGAGCGCTTGCTCTTGATGCTCTGTGACAGCCTGAAACACACTGTGAAAAACTAAAAGAAAGTCATGCATATAAACTAGAAATACAAACATGAGAACACAATTCCACTTCTGTAAAGCACACTGTCAGACTGGTTTTAAATTATTCACTTCATGATGACTTGTTTAACAAGACCAAAAAAGAAAAAATTGGGCCCCAAAAAAGTGACAGAGTAAACTCATTTATGACTCAACAATTTCTTCTTCCAGCTGCCCCCTTTAGATGTCAGCACAGCAGATCACTGCAGTCTCTTCTTCACCTCTCTGAAGCCCACTTGTTCAAATTTAAGGCCTTACATCGCAAAGTCTCTGTGACCACATTACACCTAACTCACAAATTCAACTCACATTAAATCTGATCTTCCCCACGATTATTCAAGTAAAATAAATGAATATGACTTCCGGTTATGGCTGCCACGTAGGACGGACGTGTCTCGCTCTGCTCTGCTCCTGGGAAAAAAAAAATCGGCAAATAACTCTCTCATTTGGGACAGAACGTATCCCAGCATTTGGGCGAAGATATGTCGGCGAAGCCTAAGGCTGGAAAACCAGGAAAAGGAAAAAGCGAGCCGCCGAAACAGTCCAAATTAACGGACTTTCAGGTCTGTGACGCAGTAAACAAAACTCCATATATGGCGGAGGAGGCTGGCAACGCTGCGATATCTGCGGGGAATGGCGCAGATGCGCTGATGGCTGCCATGAGTTCAATGAGAGCGGACTTTTCCTCTAGATTTGATGGGATTATGACAGCGTTGGAAGGAATAAGAAAGGAATTGGGTGACTGTGTAGAACGAACGGCGCAGATGGAGCTCCGTCTCGCTAGTGCTGAAGATGACGTCACCCGTCTTCAATTAAAAGTGCGCACTTTGGAAAAAAAAAAATAAATCTCTGGAAGATAATATTTTGGATTTGGAATCTCGGTCGAGACAGAATAATTTGAGGCTGGTGGGTCTTCCAGAGGAATCAGAAGGTCGGGACGTATGTTCCTTTCTGGAAAAGTGGATTCCGGAGGTGCTGGGCAGCGAGGAGTTGCAATCAGCAGTGGTTCTGGAAAAAGCACATCGTATTGGCCCACGGAGAGATAAGGGACCGCCGAGGACCTTAATTATGAAGTTTCTTAGCAACAGAGACAGGATGAAGATCTTCAACGCTGCACGAGCTAAAAAAGGAGAGATTAAACACCAGGACCAGCAGGTGCGGTTCTACCCAGATTTGGCCACAGGAATCCAGCAATTGAGGAAGCAGTTTGATCCCGTACGTAAGGAGCTGCGCAACCTTTGGATTCGTCATGGTGTAATCTATCCTGCGAGACTGCTGACCACGTATGAGGGCAGAACCCACATCTTCAAGACCCCAGAGGAGGCGCAGGAGTTCATCAAGAAGATCAAAGAAGAAGAAGAGACTGGTGGGAGCTAAGCATGAACAAAATATAAGGTAGAATAATTAAGCATTTGCACAGGCATCTGACTGACTTGAAGTAAATAGTAAGTTTACAAAATATAGATTGTATTATATATTAAAAAAACAAAACAAAAACAAAACAAACAAACAAAAAAAAAACTATGATGTACAAAGTTGTTAAAAATTTTGGAGTTAAGTTGGAAAACTACAGAGGAGAGTTAATGTTACGTCATTAAAAGCAGTAGAGTTAGGGTGATTGGGAGGATGAAGAAGGAGTGGCTTAGGCTGTTCCCCGTGGGTGTGGAACGGTCGATGGCTATATCGGGAGACAGAATTTTTCTTTTGATTTTGGGGGGTTTGCCACAAGTGTGGGAAGGGGAAATTTGTTTGTGTGTAGTTTGTAGGATGAATGTTCAACCACTCATGTTTTTGCTTCTCTGTATGAGCATGTTTACACTGCAAGGTAATCCCAAACTCTCTATTGATCATGGACCAAAGTGTTAATCTTAATTTAACTTCATGGAATTGCAGAGGTCTACAAAATTTAAAAAAACTTAAACAAGTTATGAATAAAATAAAGGACATGGGTTCAAGAATTGTGTTTTTACAAGAAACTCATCTGATAGAGGAGGATGTTAAAAGAATTAGGAGTAGATGGCAGGGAAGTGTATTCACCTCTTCATTTTCATCCCGAGCCAGGGGAGTTATGACTCTCATACATAAATCAGTTCCTTTTCAAGTGAAAAATGTAATTGGAGACAAATTTGGAAGATATGTAATCATTCAAGGTTCTTTGCTATTAGAAAATATAAATCTTGTGAACTTATATGGTCCCAATATAGATGATCAGAAGTTCTTTGCTAATTTATTTCTCATCTTATCATCACTTACAGGGCAACATATAATAGCAGGGGATTTTAATTGTACATTGAATCCAGGTGTGGATAGATCAACAGGACTGGATTGTACGCACATTGGATGTAGGATGACTATTAATCATTTTATGAAAGAATTGAGATTGTTAGATATATGGAGAGAAATGAAACCACAAGTTAAAGCCTATTCTTGTTATTCCAGTACCTACAAGACATTCTCACGTATTGATTATTTTTTGATTTCCACAGAATTAAGGTCCAAGATTCAAAACTGCTTTTATGATAACATCGTGATCTCTGATCATGCACCCTGTTGTCTAATATATGTAGATAAAAAATTGACAAAGGAATCAGGTAGATGGCAATTTCAGCATAAATGGCTTCAGGATGAGGAATTTGTCAAGTATATAGAAAAACAGATAGACGAGTTCTTTGACATCAATACTACACAAACATCAGCATGTGTATAGTGGGAGGCTTTCAAAGCTTTTATTAGGGGACATATTATTAGTTATACAGGATCAAAATCTAAGAAGACTCGAGAGGAGAGAGCTAAATTGGAACATAAAATAAAAAGTCTTCAGGAAAAAGTGTATGCAGGAAGTGACCCAAGGTTGGAGAATGAATTACTGATTTTGAGAGCTGAATACGACAAAAAATCAGCGAATAGAGCTGCCTCGAGTCTTCTAAGATTGAAACAATCTTTTTATGAACAAGGTGAAAAATCAGGAAAATTATTAGCATGGCAGATTAAACAATTGGAAATTAAAACACCAATTACCAGTATTATAAGTAAAGGACAGGTAGTTATAGATCCTTTAGAAATTAATAGAGCCTTTAGAGATTACTATGAAAAATTATATGATACCAAAAATGAACCTGATTTAACAAAACTAAATGGGTTTTTGAACGAACTATCTATACCGTGTATACCAAATGAAAACAGGGAGATATTGGAGTCTAAAATTAGTCAAGAAGAAGTTGGGCTAGCCATTGATAATATGAAATCAGGAAAAAGTGCAGGACCAGATGGTCTTCCAGTTGACCTTTATAAAAAATTTAAGAATAAATTAATAAAACCTTTTTTGGAAATGGTTTTAGAAGCATTTCAAAATAATAATTTACCATCATACATAAATAATGCCTTAATTATACTGCTGCCAAAACCAGGTAAGCCCTCTAATAAATGTGAAAATATGAGACCAATAAGCCTATTAAACGCCGACCTTAAGATAATCTGTAAAATTTTAGCAAGACGAATACAAGAAATTTTACCAAATATTATTAATCGAGATCAGAATGGCTTTATAAAGGGTAGACAAGGCTTCCATAATGTAAGAAGACTATTTAATATTATTTATTTTAATAAAGAAGCACCGGATACAGCTCTCCTATCATTGGACGCCGAAAAGGCCTTTGATAGAGTTGAATGGCCCTTTCTTTTTGAAGTCCTACAAAGGTTTGGACTTGGAAATAATTTCATAAAATGGGTTCAAATAATATACAATAATGCTACAGCAGAAATCCTAACAAATAACAATATTTCAAAACCAATAAAAATCAATAGAGGATGTCGACAAGGCTGTCCACTTTCACCTTTACTGTTTACTATGGCAATTGAACCTTTAGTGATAGCGATACGTTTACATTCACAAATATATGGAATTAAAGTTGGACCAACAGAACATAAAATCTCCCTGTACGCCGATGATATAATTTTGTTTATGTCGAATCTAAAAAAATCAATTCCAACCTTGTTGAATTTAATAAAGAATTTTGGGGAAATATCAGGATATAAAATAAATAAAACTAAATCTTCAATATTAATGCTAAATGAGACCCAGAGAAATTACCCAGCCCCTGAGGTAAATCAATTCAATGTTGTAAATCAGTTTAAATATTTAGGAATCCAAATTATGCCTAAGCTAGAATCAGTCGCCAGTGTCAACTATGAAGCCTTAATGTCAGATATCAATGAGTTAACTCAGAGATGGATGTCACTACCAATGTCGATGATCGGGAGAATCAATATACTTAAAAGTAATATTTTACCTAAAATACTTTATTTATTTCAATACATTCCCTTATCACCACCTTTAGATCTATTCTCAAGAATAAAAAAAAAGTTAGTGGAATTTATATGGAACAACAGGAGGGCTAGATTACGTTTGTCTTTATTATATTTACCATTTGATCGTGGAGGTCTGAAATGTCCAAATTTTATGTTGTATTATTGGTCGGCACAACTGAGGTCTATGACATATTATTTTTCATCAAATGATCTCCCTCACTGGACTGAAATGGAATCATACAATTTACCTTTACCTCTTCCCATATTCATATACTCAGATTCGGCAAAAAAATTACAAAAACAAGTTAAAAATCCATTTGTAAAGCATATGATCAAAATATGGTGTGAAGCTAAAAACTATTTAAAAGAACCACAGTTATTGTCACAATTTAGTCCAATATGGGGTAATCAATATTTTAAACCAGGGAGAGCGGACGCTGTATTTAAAGTATGGAATTTAAAAGGGATACAAAAGATTCAGGATTTATATTTGCCATGTGCAGACAACATAATGTCTTTTGAAGAGCTGAGGATCAAATTTAATCTCAATAGAACACATTTTTTTAAATATCTTCAACTTAGAAACTTTATTCGATCAAATCAAAATAAAGCTCTCACTCGACCTGTTTATTCATCCTTGGAAAAAATGATGATGAAAGATAGTAAAAGAAAGGGTATTATTTCAGAGTTTTATAACTCATTGACACTATCTTCAAGTGAAAATTCACTGAAAAGATTAAACTACTGGAAAGAAGATCTGCAAATTGAAATTTCGGAGGAACAATGGGAATTGGCTTGTACAGAAGCTCAAACCAAATCAATAAATGCACGCCTTAAATTGATACATTTCAAATGGTTAATGCGGATGTATGTTACACCGGAGGAGTTAAATAGATATAACAAAAATATACCAGATACATGCACAAAATGCATGGAAAGTAAAGGAACCCTATTTCATTGTTTATGGGAATGTAGATTAATAAGAATGTTTTGGGAAGAGGTGAGGGTAACAATTGAAAAAATAATCTCAAAACAAATCATACTGAATCCTAAACTGTTTTTGTTGGGTCTGTACCCAGAAAAGCATAATTTTAATAAAAGTGAAAGAACATTCATAGACCTCAGTTTGCTTAATGCCAAAAAATGTATTGCACTATTATGGAAAAAGACTCATAGACCAGATGTGACTCAGTGGTTAAGACAGATGTTAACAAACCTTCCATTAGAAAGAATAACATATATACTGAAATCAAAGGAAATTGTGTTTGAGAATATATGGAGACCTTTTATTGATTATGTAAAAAATTTAAACATAACTCTTGAAGAAGAAGGTGAATGATGTGTGTGGACCTTGTAAATTCCAAACTGGTGAACATAATATGTATACTTATGTATTGGATTGTCTAGACTAAACAGAGGAGCATTGTTGAAGACTTGATTTTGTTGGTGGTTGTTGGTGTTTTTAGTGCATTTTTTTTTTTGTAGTACTTTAGCGGTAGTGTTTGATTGTTTGTATCATGTTTGTTAAAAAAAAAAAAAAAAAGGTTCAATAAAGATATTGTGGAAAAAAAAATAAATAAATGAATATAGGAGTGGGGGAAATAATGCACTGAATCGTCATATGTGGAAGATTCTGAATTGATTTTTAAATGTCCAGATTTCAGCCAGAACTGAAAAGGAAGTAACTGGGTACTGCAGTATTTGTGATGAGTAATGCACAGAGTACATGGAACATTCCAGTTGACTTGTCATATCTCTCTTCCATTTGATTTATAAACAAAAAAACAATAGAGGTAAATTCAGGATGATTCATTAAAAAAATGCTTTCAAGTACCAAGCAGTCAAACAGCAGGAAAAAAGATAAATTCTCAATAGAAAAAAAAAAAACATGCATCAAGAACTGTTTTTTTAATCACACTGCAATCCTCTGAATCCTAATTGGAATCAAACTGTGAGCTGGCTAGAAATTCCCACCTCTACCTGAAAACAGACACAAATTTGTGAGAAAAAACACAGTTTTAAAAAGAGAAAATTGGTAAATTTATAAGAAATAAGAAAAAAGGCATATTTACAAGAAAAAAGTTGAACATTTAAAAGAAAAATTAGCAAACTTGTGAGGAAAAGTGGCAAATTTGCAAAAAAGTTGCAAACTTAAAAGTAAAAAGTAATTTCTTTAATGAGGAAGAAAGTAGTAAAATTATGAGAATTAAGTGGCAAATTTACAAGAAAAAAAGTGGCAAATTCACAGATTTACCCCAAACAAGTGCTGTTTAATGCACTCGTTTCCCTTTCAGTTGGGCTAAAAAACCAAACAAACCAGTAACTAAAGTGAATATGAGGATTTCCCCCCACAGCGTCAGCGCAGGACATCCTAAGACCATTTAAAGGCACATTTAAGAATTGACTGTCATTTTTAGGGGTAAATAAGGCTTTAAATTTGGACAAGTTATATAATAAGATCATAGTCAAGTACATTCATTTTGTCTTCTTTTTCCATAATTAATTTACAGTGTGTTTTTTGTCAGACAAAAAGGTAGAAGATGCTTGTTGTTTTACCTTAACCTGTTTGGACTGACACTGTCAGGTCCATCAGGCTGGCCCAAGGAGAACAGCTGATAACGACATGGCATAAGGATCAGCTAACTCTTCTCAAGACGACTGCAGGTGTCAGTCCAAACATGTTAAGGCAAAAAACAAACATCTTCTACCTTTTTGTCTGACAAAAAAAAAAGAAACTGCAAATTAATAAGATCAGATAAATTCACTACTTTTGTTTAAAGGAACCACAGACACAGAGTCATTATTATTCCATTACTTGTCAAGTCGAAAATAATGGAAATCTTTTGATATTGCAGAATTTCCAATGGCACAATTTTTGTATAAAATTAGAAATAATTTATTACCAATTCACCTCCAGAAAATGTTTTCTGATAGAGATGGGAGGAATGATTTAAAGGGAACTTTAAACTTTAAAACTCAAAGAATTCAGACAACATTAAAAAGATTTAGTATTACATTTACTGGAGTGAAGATTTGGAACAAACTCGATGTGGATTTAAAGAAATGTTCAACCATCAGTCAGTTTAAAAATAAAAATAAATGTAAAATATTTACACGGTATATTGAAATGGGGAATAAGAAAAATTAGGGGTCTGTATATTGTGCTCCTGTATTATTTTTTTAGTTGTATTTTTTCCTAGTACTATTCAAATGACCTATATATTTAGTTGACGTTTATTATAAATGGTTATAATTATAGGAAAATGTAATACAAATGTAAAGGTGAGGTTTAAAAATTATTTGTGTAGTACAGTATATTATATTTTGCATTTGCCTTGTTATTTTTGTTGGTTTTGTATTAATTATGGAGTGTCATTATATTTTATGTTTGTAATGTTGGTTATGTATTGATTATCGATTAAGGGGTAGGCTTTAGTAAGTTTATTACTTCTGCCTACTCCTTTATTGAGCATGCTAAAATGATGCTGGACAAAGCTGTCTGTCTTTGATATATTTATTTATTCATTGTTGTTTTGGTTATAAATTTTTGTTTGCTTTTTAATCATTTTATATGTTCAAAAATAAAGATTTTTTTTTAAAAGTTTAAAGGCTAATGCTCTGACACTTCAGACAAAATAAGGACTTCTGCTTTGAATTACTTAGATGCGTTCTGGCTTCATGGATCTTTGAAAAGAAAACAGGAAAACAGTCAACATCTAATTTTACCAAGCAAATAGGGGATAATTCAGGGCATTAAATCTAAAGATAAAAGCAAAGGGGTTTTACTTATTCCAGAAACTTTGGAGGGCTCTCCAATCATAATCCTGCACATTCTTCTTTAACTGCCTGACACGGTCAAGGTCACGATAAATACAGCTGTTCTCTTTTTCTCTTCATTTTCTTCTGTTCTCCAGGACAATATATTAGAAGAGACCCGTATGGGTGATTTCCCCTCCTCATAAAATAATATCTGAGCAAACAGATGAGGACTGTGGTGTTTGTTTCCAGCCCAGTCATAACATGTCAGGTCATCATAAAAGCTAAACTAAGGTGGAAGGTGCAGCTGAGCAAATATTTGCCTGCCACTGAGAATACAGCAGCAGATCCAGCGAAAACAGAAATCATAAAGTGAGCCACCGGTGTTCTGAAAAAGAGCTTCACAGCCAAATTTACAGAGTTGGACATTTTTGTCTCGAGTGTCCGACTGCTCGTTATTCTTCTTTATACAACAGTTCTAGTCAGTAGGTGATTTGTTCATTTTTAACAAGGGGGATGGAGATATTCACCAATTTAGTATGAAAAAGAAGGACAAAGGTACAAAGATATGATAAAAGATGCCAATTTAAAAATAACCCAGATAAGCATTGCTAAGTTACAAGATAAAAAGTAAAAAATTTACAAGAAAAAATTAGCACAGTTTTGATAAAAAGTTGTGAATTTATAAGAAAAAAGTCACAAGTGTATTGGGAAAAAATGCAAATTTACAGGGAAAAAAAGTTGTAAATTTATGACACTTTTTTTTAATTTTCAGGAAAAAATAGCAAATGTTCAAGAAAAAAATGCATATCTATGAGAAAAAAAAGTTGAAATTTTTGAGGAAAAATGTCACAGATTTATGAGGATAAAAGATGCAGATTATGAGATACAAGTTAAAAAAATTTTCAGGAAAAAACTTGCAAATTTATGAGGAAAAAAGTGATAAATTTTTGAGAAAAAAGTTGCAAATCTACAAGAAAAAAATTGCAGATGTATTATGAAGGGAAAAAAAACTGCAAATCCATGAGAAAAAGTTTAAAATTTATAAGCTTTTATGTATTTATTTATTTTTGCATTTCTGCTTCGAACTGGTGGCTCAAAGTGATGTTATTTGGTTGTGGGATATGGTGTGGAAAGGTTCATGATGATACTGGGGCACAGTTCTCTCTTCCCTCGTGATTTACACCTCTGAACGGGGAACGAGAGATGGCAGGTTAACAAGGGGGATGTGTTGGGGTCATTTTGCTAACAAGGGGGATGACGTCCCCCCTCACCCCCCTTCAAATCACCTACTGGATCCAGTAGAACAATTTAATTAGACAGTAGGGATTCAAGGAGTAACTGTCCAGGAATCGTACTGCACTAAAAGCAGCATTACTTTAGAAAGATAATTCAAGTAAGACTAGTCACTAAAACAAATTACCTGAGTAAGATTAAGAAAGTATCTAGTTAGGAATTAACTTTTGCCAATTTACAAGGACTTTCTCATAATTTGTGACTGTTTTACTGTAATATCCAACTTTTTTCCTCCAAATGGGGCTCTTTTCTTTTGCAGTTTTTTATTGTTCCTCTGATAAATTTACCATTTTTTAATCTTTTTTTAAAAACTTTTTTCTCCACTCTAAAATTTTTTCATGCATAGTCACTTCTGTATGATTTCAATGTACAAGGGCTGTTCATTAAAATTTCCCTGACCCACTTCCAGTTATTGTAGGAGGCTGAAATTGCACAAGTATAATAATACATACCTCTATAGGTCATGCAATAACTTGCAGCTCTGAACTCCTAAGAGTTTCTCTTTTCCAGGTGCTAAGGTGGAGAAAGGTGTGCTAATGGAGCCAGTTGAATGCAGAGCAGTCATCAGGTTCCTGTACTTGAGAAGCCTCACACCACAGGAGACGTTCCGTGAGATGAAAGAGACTTATGGGGAGGAAGCAGCATCGTATGACGCTCACCTTTTCAGAAGCAGAGTCGCATGCTCCCAGGCTCTTTTGGCCATGTGCCAAGAAAAGTGGGAGGACTTCTTTGACAGACTGATCATGCAGGACGAAACATGGGTCCATCACTGTGATCCAGAGACTAAAGCCCAGTCGAAGCAATGGAAGCATTATGATTCACCACCTCCGAAGATGGCACGTGTCCAAGGTGCAACGGGCAAGGTCATGATCACAGTGTTTTGGTCAGCGCTGTTCAGATGCAGCAGTCTCCATCGACTGGGGTGGGGGGGGGTGGGGGTGGGTGAAAAATTCATAGTGGTCAAATTTGACCAAATGTGGTTTATTTTTCAACATAGTCTCCCCTTCGGTCCACACACTTCTTCCATTGGTGTTGCAGCGCTTGGATCCCTGCAGTTGAAAAATAAACCACATTTGGTCAAATTTGACCTCTATGAACTTTTCAGCCTCCACTCGTACATAGTATGTGATGACTGACTCTTTATTTCAGCTGAAGATGCCAAAACAAAGTGAACGAAGCGTGCAGATACTAACACTAAAAGGAGCAGAAGCTACGTTGCTGTTAGCACCTGATGACTGTCCGCATCACCTCACCTGTTTTACAGAGGGAATGGACAAGCTAAGGCTGTATTTAAAAAGCCAAGAAGAGACTCATAATCACTATGTGGCGGTAACACAATCATGGTTGCATAAAGGAGTCTCCCAATGCAGCTAACAAGCTAATTAGCCACCACGCATGTGACGTGACCCGCAAACTCTCAAGATGTACTGTATGTGTCGTAAACAGTGGACAATGTTTATTTTGTGTGTGAAATTACCATAGTCCTGTTCTTTATTACATTATGCTCAATTACTACCACAGTCTTGTGTAATATAGCTTAATTACAAGCCTTGTCAAAGTTCACTGAACATAGGTGTAAAATGACAATAAAGCTGTTTGTTATTGTGCTCGTTCTTTTAATTAGCAATCAATCAATCAGACTTTATTTATAAAGCCCTTTTCATACAGTGTAGCAGCTCAAAGTGCTGTACAAAATAATAAACACCATACACCAAAAGCCAAAATATAGTCTCACCCACCCACACACACATACATACACTCACAACACACCGACTTAAAAAACCCCCAAACATATAAAACATTAAAACTGAGCTGAGGAAGCGCTACTAGCAGTGAGGAGAAACCAGAGGTAAAAAGACATGAAACCAAGCAATAACAAGTTTAAAAAGAAAAGTTAAAAAACAGGATAAATACAAATAAAAAACAGGATAAAAATGGTTTAAAACAGGATAAAAAGGTGTAAGAAAAAGTAAAAATAGGGGAAAGCAAAAATAATTTACATAAAGGCCAGGTCCAAAAGGTGGGTCTTTAGTTTGGTTTTAAAAGTATCAACATTCTCTGCAGCCCTCATCCAAGCAGGAGTAGCAGCTGGGAACTGACTGTTGTCATGCAGTGACACTAGTCTTGGTGGGCCTACATAACACTAAATAAACAAATCACAATCTGTTGATGGTTTTTAACGTCAATTTATAATTCCCACTTGTGGAACTGTTGTTTAAAAGCAACATTACCCACACTGCACATCAGGCCTACTACCAAAACACCACAGCCTTACATTCATTCATACTGCACTCCCTCTATTATAATTGTGTTTAATTGGGCAATACCAAAGAACCCTGAAATAATAACAGCAGGTGGAGGCTTTAATGCCTCATGTGCATCTCTCAGCGGCCAGTCGAATTCAATACAAGAGCAGCCTCACAGCATAAGCTATCACCGAAAAGAGACACGACAGCAAGAGAGGGGAGAGGGAGAGATGAAACGCGACCGTGAGAGCCTGAAACGGCAACAGAAATAGACAAAGTAAGCAGAGCAGTGAAAACAGAGAAGAAGAAGAAGAGGAAGAAGGGGAGAAGGAGGAGGGTCTGAGATGGGTGGAGGATGCTGAGGGGAGGATTAATCCAGAGCAGAGGAGAGGAAGGGGGGGGGGGGGCTGGAGCTGGGAAAGCACCAGAAGCGGCAGACGCGGCTCACAGCTGAGCTGGGAGTCATAAAGAGACGGACGAGGGGCAGCAGCCCAGGTGGAACACACACGGAGTTCAGGAACCATCAGCGACAACTAGACTGGGCTAAGGACTACTCCACTGCCTGAGAGGAGATCTCTCAATGCTGGCTGCTTCACGTCTGGCCGTCTAAATCCCCCCACTGCTCCACAGGAAAAAAAAGCAAACAAAAGCAGGATATAAACTAGCCAGAGGGGAAAGACAGACACAGAGAGGTGTGGATGGATGGGTGTGAAACCTTCAAAGTGGAGCGGACTGGATGTTGACTTCTTTGGAAATCTGATCCTCTACTCCAGGACGACTGAAAATAATGATAATGATGATGATGGGCGAGCCGATTAACGAAGCTTGACTTGGCTTTAAGGACAAGACGGATGCTGCGACTCAGAGCAGGAGCCTTCAAGTGAGCGATGAGGAGGAGATAAAGTGGGGAAAAACTTGAAGAAATAAAAGAGGAGGAGACAGTTTCTTCCCGCGCTGGAGGTCCAGAGGAGCAGCTATGGGATAAATGTGAGCAAAAGGTGAGAGAAGGTGAACTGATTTGGATTACTTTTGACTTTTCTCCTTTTCTTTGCACCAGCTGCCATAATTTATCTCCAGAAGCACCTTGTTTATTTAAAACTGCACCCCTGGACCTTTTTCATTTTAAATAATTCAGACATTTCCCGATTGTTTTTCTCTCTCCAGATGGCTACCATGTGCGCTGCTGGGTGCAGATGCAGCCGTCTCATTCACCCTTAACTGGCTCAGCCCAAACAAACGATCGACTCGGAGCCAGACGCACAAACCAAACAGAGGGGAGTGAGCGTGGCGGCTTAAACACAAACAAATCAGATGTTTCCTTCTTAAAACATTTACAATCACTGCGCTGAGCAGCTCCACGTGGCAAAGGATGCAGATGAGAAACAACAGTTTCCAGGCGGCTCCGTCCTCCTGTCATCTGTGGTTTACTTTTGTGTAGAGGAAAAAAATCGTGTCAAAATGAGATGAATCGGTGTGTGTGAAGGATGTGAAAAACAAACATGGCTCCTCCACAGGGGAAAGTCAGAAAGACATAAGCTGGGTGGAGAAAAGAGAGCTGTGAACATGATGCTGTATGTTGGCGGTAACGCTGGACTCAGATCCGGGATTGGTGTGGAGGTGCCGGCTGTCACAGCAGCGTCGCCGTCGTGGTGGTCCGTCATCGTGCTGCTGGTCTGTCTGCAGCTGCTCCAGCTGAGCCCCATCCAGGCCGGCATCTGCCTCTCTCAGGGCTCCTCTCAGGCGGGTGGGTGCCTCTGCGCTTCGGACATCCTCAGCTGCACCGCCCTGGGTCTGGAGCGGGTCCCTGGAGAAATCCCCATCTCTGCCGTCACCGTGGATCTTAGTCATAACCAGATCGCTCAGTTGGAGGAAGGTGACTTCAAAGGACTGTCTCGATTGGAGACGTTACGTTTGGCGCACAACCAGATGATTACAATCCTGCCGGGGGCGTTCGGAAACTCCTCCGGGACTCTGCTCCGACACCTGGATCTGTCGTCCAATCAGCTTGGTGTTCTGGAGCAACACTATTTCGAGGAGCTGTCCGCACTGGAGGAACTGCTGCTGTTTAATAACAGGATCGTGCGGGTGGAGAACACAGCCCTGGCCGGACTGAAGAACCTCCGGAAGGCCTACCTCAGCCATAACCGCCTCACTGACTTCCCCTTCTTCTCCATCCAGAAGCACAGCCATCCTCACCTGGCCATGCTGGACCTGTCCTCCAACCGCATGCCCAAACTGTCCCTGGAAGACATAACCAACCTGCCCCTCTCGGTCCAGGAGGGACTCTACCTTCACAATAACTCTCTGGTGTGCGAGTGCTCCATGTACGGACTGTTCA
Organism: Pholidichthys leucotaenia; assembly: GCA_020510985.1. NCBI lineage: Eukaryota > Metazoa > Chordata > Actinopteri > Cichliformes > Pholidichthyidae > Pholidichthys > Pholidichthys leucotaenia. Next base: position 22,257,338 of record CM035837.1, read on the forward strand.
AGTACTGGGAGGAGAGGGGCTTTGACTCAGTCAGATTCTTCAAAAGAGAGCACGTCTGCCTGGTTTACGGGAAGCAGAGAGGCACCGTGCGCTTCTTCCAGTACAGCCGCTACTTTGAAAAGTGTAACCTGACTGGGATGTTCCAGCCGCTGAGGGAGCAGAAGGGCAGTGTCTCAGTGACGGTGGGGAAGGCCCTGCTGCTGCACTGCGCCACCTCTCTCTACAGCCACGGCCTCAGCTTCCTCTGGGTGGCGCCGAACTCAGAGTATGTGATACCACCAGGGAACAATGGATCGCTAAAGATGTTCAACAACGGCAGCTTGGAAATTGTAGCCGCCCGCGAGCAGGATTCGGGGATCTACTGGTGCATGGCTCTGGACAGGCAGCGGCAGCAGAACGAGACACTGGAGGTCAATGTGACCGTCATCCTGCACCAGGAGGAGGATGGTGAACCGTTCAACACTGGGTTTACCACCCTCCTGGGCTGCATGGTGAGCCTGCTGCTGGTCCTCATGTACCTCTACCTGACGCCCTGCCGGTGCCCCCCCTGCCCAGCTAAGGCCCGGCTCCCGGCCGCCGCCACCACCCACGGTCTAGGGAATGAGGTCAGGCCAGGGAGCGCCCAGTCATCCATCCTCTCCCCGACCCCACCGGCCAGCACGGAGGGCCCGGGACGCAAGGTCAGTACAAACAAGCACGTGGTGTTCCTGGAGCCGATCAGAGAGCAGCAGAATGGGAAACTGAGGGCGGGGCAGGGACACCTGGGGCTGGGGTTGCTGCTGGGGGCGGAGCAGCAGCACCACTCCAGACTCCCAAGCCAGACGCAGCACAGGGCAGGAGAGACGGACTCCATTGCGTCCGTCTTCTCGGACACGCCCATCATGCCGCCATAGCACTGGACCCACCCTCACCAATCACTCCCCTCCCCTTCCTCCCCCCTGAGCACCAGACCTAAGCACAACAGTAACCCGACACGGATCGAGAGCTCTGCAGATGCATCCTGTTTCTTTAACTTTTTTTTTTTTTTTTTTTTTTAATTGCAAGGCTTTGAGGTTGCTCTGCTGGCTGGGAAAAAAAAAAAAAAAAAAAAATCAAGTGCAATTTTTAAAAGATTGAATACTGTTAAATTTTTTACAAGAGCAGGTCTTGCCCATGAACCCCCTGCAGCCATAAACCAATGCACTGTGACGGGTCGGGCTCTCAGACAGACAGACAGGGTGGGGAAACGGGCAACTAACCAGTTAAATCAAACCAAAGACGGGAAAATTAGCTGCCTGAGCACTGAACGCATGTACAAAACGATTGGAAAAGAAACTCGAGTACGGAGGCTGTCCCTTTAAGCACGGCTTGAACACCTTTAATAATAAACATTTGCTACAGATGCCTTGTTTTCTCGTACAGAGATGTAGAGAAAAAAATCTTTTTGTAGAGCTTTTTTTAGGTTCTTTTTTGTTTGGTTTCTCTTGAGCCGGTGTGTCAGTTGATTAGAGCCAAACATATCTGCGTAGCATAACTCTGTCACATTGTGGAAACAACTTAGAGTAGACAAGCTAGATGAGAAGAGCTTTTTTAGCTGTTAATAATAAAAGTAAGAACGGTTCCATAGGATAAGGTTTGATATAAAACTCCCCATCAGTCAGATGTAAAAGTTGGAAAGGAGAAAAAAGGGAAATAAATACATAAACAAGTAAAACCCATCAGCTGACATTACTTATGCAAGAGAAGAAGAAACACTGGTGAGCTCATTTAGAGCCAGAGGAACTTTTAAAGTTTCATCAACGGGCGTTTAACATATTATTTTTTATATTGTCTGTGTCGTTGAATGTTAAAAAAAAATGAATCTGTGACAAAGAAATGATGAAATTACAGCAAGACTGAAATGACAATCAGGACAAATGTGTTTGTTTTTTTTCTTTTTCAAATTTTTGTCTGTTGTATTCACCGCATCCCCTCCACCCGCTCCGTCTCCTGTCCTCTTCTCTGCATCTGTGTTAATAAACGTCAGTATCTGCACCGTCCAGGTGAACGCTTGCCTTGTTATTGTCTCTCAGAGAAGGGAAAAAAAAAACACTTATTATGTTGGTGCACAATCATGGAAAGTGAAGGCTGTGTATTTGTGTGTGTGCATGACTTTGTGCAGCCACGTCGTTTGCATGTTTGGCCTCAAAGTAAAATGACACGTTCAACAACAACAACCTGTCTCAGACATCACCACAAGCACACAAAATCTGGTTTGTCTCCTTGCAAACCAAAGGTAAAATAAAGAGGCTTTTTGTGTTTTTTGTGTTGTTCTGTAATCAAGCACCAGGAGAAATGACATTTAAAGGATACGATGCAGCACGAATACTAAAAATATGAAGAAAACCAAACACATAAGGTATTATCGCTTCTCAAATTTCAGCATTATGTACAAGTCAGACCTGCTACAGATAGACAAGTGTAAAATAAAACTTGAGCCATACCATTTATGAGTGAAGTTGGCTTAGCCACTTTTATGAAAATTAGAAACCGTGCCACTGGTTCATGCTACATTTGTGCTGAAACAAAATCCCTGAGCCAATTTTTAAGATATTAACAATTATAACTAGAAAATTTACATTTCCTGAAGATATGAAGTGTGAATGCCGTAAGCTTACAAGGATTTTCTGAAGATTTTTTTTAAGTTAAAATAGCTTAAAAGTACATAACTTGAATAATTAGCTTAAAACCTGAAATACCTTATCACTATTTTATGTATAAACTGAAAAATGCTATCTTCAATGATAAAATTGTCTAAATATGAACAACATTCACATAAAAGAGGAAACAGCATAAACTGAAGAAAGTTAACTTAAAAGACTATCTTACAAGCTAAAATGGTCCAAAATTGTACAATTTTAGTACAAAAATTAGCATGGCTTAAAGTTAAAAAGTTAACAAAAAATGCTAAATTAAAAAATTAAGCTGAAAATGCTAGTTTTAAAAGCTAAAATTGTTGTAAATTATACAATGTTAGCATAAAATCAGACATACTTAAAGAATAAAAAGTTAGTTTAAAAATGCTAAATTAAAATGTGAAGCTGAAAAAATGTTTTAAAAGTTAAATTTTCTTAAAATTGTACAATGTTGGTATAAAATTTGATATGGCTTAAAGTGCTGATGACACGTTTTTGACTTGCTCTAATTTTTCAACATATAATACAATATGACAAAATAGGTTGGACTGTGCAGTTCTAAGTCAAACAGGCTTTTTTTCACGCGAATATCCACCGTTTTCATGAGCGCCACATCACCAATTACATCAGTGGCTGGAAAACCCCGCTGCCATGTAGTCACGTCATTGGGAGAACACAGCGCTTGGCTGCCCATTGTACACACAGGATGGAAGCGGTTGAGGACATCGACGATGGTTCCAGCACATGTAGTCTGGAATTGCTTTGTGTTGTCCAATCTTCAGACGATTACAGTTCCGAAGAACGGGATGATAATGAAGAATCTGGGGGCATCAGACCGTATAGGTTTGAGCCGTGCCAAGCGGGCATTTTGCCAAGTCAGTCACACTCAGAGAGTGACAGGTGGAGAGGCACACATGCCCGCTGCAGCAGCAGCGACAAGCACACAGCAGGGAAACACCAGTGTTGTTCTTTTGTTACAGATATTGCAACAAATTATTTGTTCATATATATAATTTATTTAAACCCGATTTTTCAATAAAATCATAGCAGTGTATTCTCTGTGGCTCAGGCATCAGGTTTATTATGGATTATATTTTGAATTATTGTTGTTTTTGTTTTGTACATGTGTTTTATGTGCTTTTTGAGCCACTTTCAGATGGGCACTGTCCAAGAGTCGCCAGTCCGAACATACACGCCCTCTCTCTTTGACAGTCAGCTGTTCATGGTTTGTGTGCATCATCTGCTGTGTTGTCAGCCAGCCAATGTTGCCAGCGCTATCACGACATGTTGGCCGCTCCACACAGCCGTGGTTCTGTTGTGCTCCTTGAAGTAATGTCGGCGATGGGGTGCAACCGTGGTTAACACGTCTCCTCTCCATGTTCGCTGGGCGATGTCGGCCCCGAACGCCAACTGTAATTGTTTCTGTTTATTTTGTAAGTCTTCACCTTTTTGGGAACTGTTGTCATCATTCTTATGTTCAATACATGTGCTGTGTTGAATTCTGTGCGTAAATCCATTCATCATGACCCTCCGTGCGCTCTTACACAGGGCAGGGAGAGGGAGGATGAAATAACAAGGATTTGCGTGCAGGGTTCACCACAGCACATTTAATACAGAAAGACAGACAGTTCCCTGAAAGGTGAAGACATACAAGAAACACAGACACACTTGCTGATGGTGTTCGGGGGCCGGCATCGCCCAGCAAACGAATGAGAGTTGGCGTGTTTGCCACAGGTGCGACCCAGAGCCGACATTGCTTCAAGGACACATGAGAGCCACGGCGAACATGGAGTGACTAGCATGTCGTGAGAGTGTTGAAAATACTGGCAGACAAACAGCACAGATGACAATACTATGGACCATCAGTGCACGACTGGCAAACGGCCGCGAAGGACACGCACTGCTGGTGATGGTGTGATGAGAAGCACCTGGGCAAGGACCGGGAAACATGATCAGCGGGAGTTTGAATCAGCTGGTGATAATGAGACAGGGGAGGTGACCGGACCGGTGAGCTGTCAGCATGGGATCACAGAAAGTAGGTCAAAGCTGCACGTAAATCCATTAATCCTTCCCCTCCTCCGCTCCTCCACAAGGAGGCTTATGACAGTTGGAGATGAAACGTGTGATGTGGTCTTTCACGGTTTGCTGTTTATCTAAGCCTGCGACACAACGCGAAGGCACAGCCATAAAATTAAAACAAGAAACCAGAGAAACTGTGAGCTACAAAGGTGCTGTCATTCCAGTCAACAACACCGGAGTCCGTTCTCCCGCTTATGTCATGGGGGTGCCGCCCTTAATTTGGTGGGCGGCACCACAGTCCAGTCAGCGGCTGCTGTTTTTTGATGATAACTAGTTTATGCAGGTGCGGTTGTAAATGTTATATTGATCATCGACAATGACTTTTGGGTTTACACAACATCCTAAAAAATGTCAAAATCGTGTCATCAGCTCTTTAAAGTTAAATAAAGTTAGCTAAAAATGGTCAATGAAAATTTGAAGCTGAAAATGTTAGCTTTAAAGCTAAATTGGTTTAAATTTGTACAATATTAGCATAAAAGCTGACAGAGATTAAAATTAAAGAAGGTTAGGCTGAATTGCTTAAAATATGAAGATGAAAATGCTAGCTTAAAAGCTAAAATGGCCTAATTTTTCACAACTTTAGCATGACAAATGGAAATGGCTTAAAGACTCGAATAGGCGTGATTGTCATTGTACAGTTGTAGAGTACAACAAAATTGTGGGTGCTCCACCAGGCTACTGCGCAATTAAGCATGAGAGAACACGGATAAAACACGGTTACAGAACACACGATTAAAATAAAAACTAGCCCAGGATTAAGGAAATATACACAGGCGTGGTAGTGGCTTCATGGATGAAACTATGTACATAAAAGCGCAGAGTGCAGAACACACGACTGAATAAAATAGCCCAGAATTATGGAAAAATATACACAAGCATGGTAGCGGTTTCACGGATGGGTCAATATACATGAAAGTGTGGAGTGCAAAGACAGGTGGGTTATTCTGATAATTGAAAAGCTCCTCAGTTCTGTGCATGTGAGCGTTTGGAGGGAGTGGGTGGGGCCTCTGACTGGTTGCAGTCCGGATGGCCCAGGGGAAGAAACTGTTTGTCAGTCTGGAGGTGTGGGACCTGATTCATCTGTGGTCTCCTGTGATGGCCTTGATCTTTCTGAGACAGGAGGATCTAGAGATGTCCTCCAGGGAGGGCAGAGGGCCGCCAATGATTTTTTGGGGCGGTGTTGATGACCCTCTGCACAGCCTTCCTGTTCTCAGCTGTTCTCAGCCAGCGTACTACACACTCAGGCAGAAGGTGAGCCTGCTCTCCACTGAGCAGCGGTTGAAGGCCAGCAGCAGCCTCTGGTCTAGGTTGTTCTTCCTCAGGACACGGAGGAAGTGCAGCCACTGCTGGGCTTTCTTCACCAAAGCCTTGGTGTTGAAAAAGTTGAAGAAAGTAAATTTAAAAATGCTAGCTTCAAAGTGAAACTGGCCTAACCTTACACAGTATTAGTATCAAAATGAAACAGCTTAATGTTGAAGAAAATTTGTTTAAAATGCTAAATATAATTTGATTACGGCAAACAAAAAATAAATTCATATACATGTGTGTGTGATTTAAAGAGTTACTTACTGGGCTAAAGATTCTTTAAACTACACTTTATCAATACCTCAGAAGAGCTGCACCTGTTCCCATTACATGTGAATTCTGTTGACACGTTCACATTCTTCAGATACTATTTTGCATAACCAATATTGAAATCAATGCTAAGTACAGTTTAACAAAATTTTCATGCCAGACTTGTATCATTTGGAAGGGATTATCTACCAACTAACTTCCTATAAATCACCTGCAGTTCAGCTAAAGTTCTCATACAAGAAAGTCCTGAACACTCCAAATATAAAAATGAAGAGAATACAACAAGCACATACCTGACTTTTTATCAACAGTGTTCATATTTACGTGCAACATGAGAGGCTTCTTTCAAGCAATGAAGGCCATTTATGGGCCTAGTTTGCATGGTCCCACACCTCTGAGATCACATGATGGTTCCATTCTCTTCAGGGACGATGTCACTATCAAGCAAAGATGGAAGGAGCATTTTGAGATACTCCTGAACCATGAATCAGAGGTATCAGATGCTACCATTGAGTCCATCCCTCAGCACCCTGTCAGAGAACCACTTGCTGACCTGCCAACACCTGAAGAGGTCTGTCTTGCAATCAGTCAGATCAAAAACATCAAGGCACCTGGACCAGATGGCATCCTGCTGAGATCTTTAAAGTTGGTGGATCACTGATTGTGCAGAAGCTTTACCAGCTCTTTCTTAAGGTCTGGGAATATGAGGACCTGCTAAGCTCAGAAATACTAACATTGTTACCATCTTTAAGAAAGGGGATAAGTCCGTATGTGGGAACTACCGTGGTATCTCCCTTCTTTCAATTGCTGGGAAGATCAGAATCAGAATCAGAATCAGGTTTATTGCCATTGTTCATGTAGTACACAAACTAGGAATTTGTCTCGGTACAATGCTGCAACATTAAACATGATAAGATAAGAGAAATAAACTATACATGTGATAAAGTGTAGGATAAGATTAAGTGATACTGGTCAACAGTTAAAATATATATTAGCCAGCAGCAGATACTGTGGAGAACTATATAGTGCAGTCGGTAATGCAGGAAGAAAACAGTGATGATTGACATGAGTCTGGTTGAGCTGCTGTACATGGTGCACGAGAGTCAATAAGTCACTTAGTGTTCAGCAGTCTAATGGCAGAGGGGAAGAAGCTGTTCATGTGACGGGAGGTTTTAGTCTGGATGGACCGAAGTCTTCTACCAGAGGGGAGGGGGGCAAACAGTACGTGACCAGGGTGTGAGGGATCGGCTATGATCCGGCCAGCACGCCTCCGGGTCCTGGAGATGTACAGATCCTGGAGAGATGGGAGCTTGCAGCCGATCACCTTGTCAGCAGTGCGCACGACGCGCTGCAGCCTTAGTCTGTCCCTGGCAGTGGCTCCTGCGTACCACACGGTTATGGAGGTGGTGAGGATGGACTCGATGATGGCTGTGTAGAACTGCACTAACATCTTGGTGGGTAACTTGAGCTTCCTCAGCTGCCGCGGGAAGAACATCCTCTGCTGGGCTTTTTTGATGAGTGAGCTGATGGTCAGCTCCCATTTGAGGTCCCTGGTGATGGTAGTGCCTAGGAAGCGGAAGGAATCAGCAGTGGTGATGGGAGAGCCTGAGAGGGTGAGGGGGGGCAGAGGAGTAGTGACTTTCCTGAAGTCTACAATCATCTCCACTGTCTTCAGAGCGTTCAGCTGCAGGTTGTTATTGCTGCACCAGGACGCCAGCTGGGCCACCTCTCTCCTGTAGGCGGACTCGTCGCCGTTGGAGATGAGCCCGATGAGGGTGGTGTCGTCCGCAAACTTGATCAACTTGACAGACTGGTGGCTGGAGGTGCAGGAGTTGGTGTAAAGGGAGAAGAGTAGGGGGGAAAGTACACAGCCCTGGGGTGATCCGGTGCTGATGCTAGTATAGTCTGAGACAGTCTTTCCCAGCCGCACATGCTGCCTCCGGTCCGTCAGGAAGTCGATGATCCACCTGCAGAGGGAGTCAGGCACGTTGAGCAGGGACAGCTTGTCCCGGAGCAGAGCGGGGCGGATGGTGTTGAATGCGGAGCTGAAGTCCACAAACAGGATCCTGGCGTAGGTTCCCGGGGAGTCCAGGTGCTGCAGGATGGAGTGGAGGGCCAGGTTGACTGCATCGTCTACAGACCTGTTGGCTCGGTAGGCAAACTGCAGCGGGTCCAGGAGAGGGGTGGTGATGGACTTGAGGTGGGACAGGACCAGGCGCTCAAAGGACTTCATGACTACAGAGGTGAGCGCTACAGGTCTGTAGTCATTAAGTCCAGTGATCCGTGGCTTCTTGGGGACAGGGATGATGGTGGAGGATTTGAGGCAGGACGGCACGTGGCATAACTTAAGGGAGGTGTTAAAAATGTCTGTGAATACAGGAGCCAGCTGTTTCGCACAGAGTCTCAGGGTGGAGGGAGACACGCCGTCTGGGCCGGGGGCCTTGCGCGGGTTCAGTCTGGAGAACTGTTTGAGCACATCCTGCTCACTGATGATAAGGGGAGGGGGGGAGGAGGGGGGGGTGCCTTAAATGAAGTAGGGAATGTGGAGGCTGTGGAGCTGGAGGGAGGGGGGGAGTTGGACACAGATGACGAGGTGTCAAAACGGGCATAGTGTTGGGACAGTCTTTGACAAAGGGCTTTGTCATCCTGACCTTTAGGAGCCTTAGGTCGATAGTTGGTGATTTGCCTCAGTCCTCTCCACACGGAAGCCGAATCATTAGCAGTGAACTGCTGCTGGAGTCTCTCTGAGTATAGAGATTTAGCCCTCTTCAGCTCTCTGTTAAACCGGTATTTAACCTCCCTGTAGCAGTCCCTGTCTCCACTTTTCAGCGCTGCTTCCTTCTCCTTCCTGATCTGTCTGAGCTTAGCTGTGAACCAGGGTTTGTCATTAGAGTAACTCACCCTGGTGCGTGATGGAAGAATGTTCTCTTCACAAAAGTGGATATATGAGTTCACAGTGTCCGTGTACTCATCCAGATCATGCGTGGCTCCTTTAAGCATGCCCCAGTCAGATATTTCCATGCACGTTTCCAGCTTCTCCTCAGCATCACTGGTCCGTATCTTCGTAGTGCTCACAACAGGTTTAGTGAGCTTCAATCTCTGCCTGTATGTGGGAATGAGGTGAACCATCACGTGATCAGATAATCCCAGCGCAGCTCGAGGGACAGCGCGATATGCGTCTTTCACTGTGGTGTAACAGTGATCCAGTGTGTTTAATCCTCTGGTGGGGCATTTAATAAACTGTTTGTAGCGGGGGAGATCGTGGCTCAGATTGCACTGATTAAAGTCGCCAGCCACAATAATCAGCGAGTCTGGAAAACTCCGCTCTGTGTGTTGAATGTGATCCGCGAGCACGCGCTGAGCTTCGCGCGTGTCCGCGTCGGGAGGGGCGTACACAGCGATCATTATGAAAGAAGCAAACTCCCGCGGGGAATAGAAGGGCTTGCAATTGATAACAAGAAATTCCAAGGCAGGAGAACAGTGTTTGGAAATTACCGTTACATCAGAGCACCAGCTGCAGTTGATGTAGAAGCAGACACCGCCTCCTGTGGTCTTGCCGGAAAGCTCTGTGTCACGATCAGCACGGAAGAGCTGAAAGCCGTCGAGGCGCAGCGCGCTGTCCGGTATATTTTCCCGGAGCCAGGTCTCAGTAAAGCAGAGGACAGCTGAGGAGGCGAGGTCCTTAAAACGCATCAGCAGTCTCAGTTCATCCACCTTGTTAGAGACAGAGTTGGTATTGGACAGAAATATGCCAGGCAGCGCCGTTCGCAAGCCTCTCCTGCGAAGTCGTACGAGAGCGCCCGCTCGTCTTCCTCTCTTCCGCCGTCTCACTTTCCGAGCCAAACAATAAACCAGATCGGCGGCAGGGGCTAGAAAAACTGGGAGGAGGTCCGTGGGGGTGAAAGTCCTGATATTTAGAAGTTCTTCACGGGTATAAGTGCAAGCAGACACACAATTGACAAACAAAAACAAACAAAGAGCGCAGCGAAGCACCATGTCGACCGCTGTGGGCGCCATCTTGGAAAGATCCTTGCCCGCATCCTCAACTGTGTTCTTCCTCTTGCTGAGGATGTACTTCCAGAGTCTCAATGTGGCTTTAGACCATCTCGTGGCACAATTGACATGATTTTTGCAGCACAACTAATCCAGAAGAAGTGCAGAGAGCAACATCAGAATTTGTTCATAGCATTCATTGGTCTATCCAAGGCCTTTGACTCCGTCAATCGTGAAGCCCTATGGAAGGTACTCTCAAGGTTTGGCTGTCCATCAATGTTCATCAAAGTACTAAGATTGCTTCATGATGGGATGACTGCCACTGTCCTCTACAAAGGCTCAGAGTCAGATTCATTTGCTATTCGCACCGGTGTTAAGCAGGGCTGTGTAGTGGCTCCAACCCTTTTTTCTATCTTTGTCTCTGTGATCTTGAGCCTTGTACACAACTGCCTTCCCCTTGGTGTTGAGACTGAATACCGAATGGATGGTTCCATTTTCAACTTGGGACGCCTCTGGTCCAAATCCATGGTTACCAGAACTGCCTTTTCTGAGCTACAGTATGCTGATGACTGTGCCATCCTCTCACATACTGAGGAAGCTCTATAAGCTACTCTGAATCTGTTCTCCAGTGCCTACCACAACTTGGGGCTCTCCCTCAACATCGGGAAGACCAAAGTGCTTTTTCAGCCTGCCCCAGGGGCGAGTTACCATCCTCCTCCCTACAAATCACTATGAATGGGGAGACACTGGAGACTGTCCAGTACTTTCCCTGTCTCGGTAGCCATCTCTCTCAGTCAGCAAACCTTGACATCGAGATCCAGCACAGGACAGTGTGCCAGTGCATCCTTTGGAAGACTGCTTCACCGAGTGTTTGCAAATTGAGTCCTGCGGAATGAGATCAAGGTCTTGGTGAATAATGCTGTGGTTGTGTCCACACTCCTCTATGGGTGTGAGACATGGGTAACTTACCGTTGCCATCTGAAAAGCCTTGAGGACTTCCATCAACGCTGCCTACAGAGGATACTGCACATTAGCTGGGATAACTATTACACAAATGCTGATGTGTTGTCTGTAGCCCGGTCCAGCAGTATTGAAGCACAGATCATGAAACACCAACTTTGTTGGGCTGGCCACTGTTTGCGCATGGATGACACCCGTATACCAAAGCAAGTGTTCTTCTCCCAACTGTGTCACGGCAAACAAACCCAAGGTGGCCAGAGAAAGTGCTACAAAGATACACTAAAAGCATACCTCCAGAGAGATGGCATTAATCCAGCAGATTGGGAAGCACTGGCCGAGGACAGGTCAGCGTGGTGCCTTACTGTGCATCATGCCGCAGCTCTCTTTGAGGAGGCTCGTCTCAAGAAGGAGGCTGAGAAGTGACGGAGGAGGAAGGCGAGAGCACAACACCCTGGACAAGTGACCCCCCATCAAACAACAACTACCTGTCACATCTGTGGAAGGGAGTGCAGGGCTCAAATTGGACTCAGTCATCTAAGAACACACACCACCTCTTGACACATTAAACCTTTTACTTTTGTTTTGTTTGTTTGTCTCTTTCTGTATCCCCCTTAGGTAGACATCATCCTCAGTGATGAGGGATTGCCTATTATTATTCACATTTGAACATACTGTATCATGCTTTATTTATACTAGAACCTTAATTTAAAATGCTGCTGCCAGATTAAATAGGCTGCTGATTTTGAGACCCACGGTTAGCATTTTACTTGCTCATTAAAAATAGAATTAAAAAATAAAGTTACATTAAGAATAAAGTTGAAAACTTAACAGAAGAAGTTTCAATTCATGAGCATACAGTTACAAATTTGTGTGGAAAAAGGGGTAACAAATTTATCAAGAAAAGTGGCAAATTTATAAGTAGAAATACTGAATTTACTAGAATATTTGCAAATTTGCCAGGAAAGAGTTGTTTCCAAGAAGTGTTTACAAGTTTGAGAAACAACTCAAATTTCTCATAGATTTTCTACCTTTTCTCCTAAAAATACAAATTTTCCACTCAAATTTGCAACCATTTTCTTTTAAATTTTCATCTTTTGTCATATAAATTTGTGACTTTTTTCCATAAATTTGCAGCTTTTTTTCTTGTAAATCTGCAACTTCTTTCTCATAAATTTAAACTTATTACGTCTTCTTGTAAACTTGCAAGTTTTCTCATAATTTTGTTACTTTTGTCCTCACAGATCTGTGATGTTTTTCTTGCAACCTTTTATTCGCACAAATTTCGCTTATAAATTTGTCACTCACTTTTTTCTTGTAATTTTACAATTTCTTTCTCATAAACTTGAAAATTTTCTCTCATAAATTTAAAAATTTTGTCTAATAAATTTGTGGGATTTTTTATTGTGAATTAGCATCCTTTACCATGTTCTTGCACCTTTATTCTTAAAATCTGTACTTAACTTACATTATCAAATCAAATCAAAATTATTGTCATATTGCTGTACATACAACTGTAGTGCAGGCAAGATGAAATTGCGTTTCTCTCGGCATCCATATAAGAAGCAGCATGATTAAGACACACTCCCACATAGCTCCCACCCCCCCATCCATTCACACATCCCTGAGACATACTTGGGGAAAAAGAATAACTAACTATAATATACAAAATGTCCATAGGTGCAGTAGTGTGTATGTGAGATTCCGGGTCAGCTGTTCAGCATCCTGACAGCTTGTGGGAGGAAGCTGTTGATCAGTCTGGTGGTTCTGCCTCTGATGCTCCGGAATCGTTTACCAGATGGAAGAAGTTCAAAATGTTTATGCAGAGGGTGAGAACGGTCCTTGACAATGTTCAGTGCCCTGCTCCTACAACGGTTCTGAAAAAGTTCTTGGACAGAGGGGAGGGAGACTCCAATTACCCTCTCAGCCCCCTTGACTATCCTCTGCAGGGCTTTTTTGTCTGACATACTGCAGCTGGAGTACCATGTAGCAATGCAGTACGTCAGAACACTCTCCACCACACCTAACTAACTAACTAACTAACCTGCACTTATATAGCTCTGTAGAAGGTCCTGAGGATGCAGATGGGAAGAGAGGCCTGTTTGAGTTTCCTCAAGAAGTGTAGTCTCTGCTGAGCTTGCTTCCTGATCTCCAAGGAATTCTTGCTCCAGGTCAGGTCCTGCGAGATCTACGCTGATTACACGCTGAGACATGCTAAATTTGTGAATACCACCACCACCACCCTTGTTAAAAATTAAATTGCCTACTCCCTCTCTCTCTGTGTGTGTGTGTGTGTGTGTGTGTGTGTGTGTGTGTGTGTGTGTGTGTGTGTGTGTGTGTGTGTGGTCAAAGGCAAATGTCCACCTCAGTGGAGAGTAGCTATTATTACTAGAAAATTAGCATTTTCCCAAGAAAATGCAGCGTGAATACTGTAAGCTAAAAATGCGTTACTGAAAGGCTGAAAAAAGGCTGCATTATGTTTGTTTAAAAGCTAGAAGACCTTAAAGTATTAGCTTAAAAGGAAGGTAGCAACATACAGCAAAGCATGTATTGCAGAAGACGGCTTGAACACAGCCTCTGTGCCATTACACCAACACAGTAGTCTAGTGCATGGAGTGTGATGAGCATGAGATAGCTGAAGGGAAGGAGATGGGAGGAAAATGTGATCGCAGAAGAACTTGTGGCTAAAGCACAGAGTCATGAACAGTTTCAACAGTGGGAGCCATTTTGACATATGGGGTAGCTGATTCCATAATTTAGGGTGCTGCCACTGAAAAGGCACAGTCATCTGTTTTGTTTTCCTGTTGTTTGGAATGACAAAGAGCAGATGCAAGGGAGGTCTGGTTAACGTCAGTATAAAACGCATTATGGTAGTCCAAACGGGTTGAGATAAAAGCATGAATCACACATTCAAAATCATTAAAAGATAATAAAAAGGATTTAACTTTAGATTAAAGCCTCAAATGCTAAAAGCTGGATTTAACCACAACATTTATCCATTTGTCAAATTTAAAATCACTGTTCATTTAACTCCAAGATTTGCAGGGAACCAAGATCCATAGTTGGAACATCACAGACTTGACTGGATCCAAATACTTCATTCAAGTGTAAAAAGTTAAAAGCCGTGCAGGCCTTTATCTTCTTTAGACATTCTAGCAGTGGTAATAGGGAATGACTAGCATTTCTTTAAAGAGGCAGATAAATTTGAGAGTCATCGGCATAAATATGATAGGAAATGCTATGTTTTTGTTTTCTTCCCCAAGAGGCACAGAAAATATATCCACCTTATTTCTATCCCCCATGACGCCTTGTGTAAATTATGGGCGTAACTTCCAGTACAAATCTAGAACGTGGAGTTGTCACGGAAACAGGACACCTTTCCTTGTTAAAAAACAATGACTTTGGCATCAAAAATGTGGGAACACGGCCTTTTGCACCTCAAAAACAGTAATATAATCACACCACTTCCCACGACTATGGAGAGATGGGAAGAGGACCTTAAAAAGTGGCCTCACAAACAGTACTGTAGCTCTGTTAGTTAGCTCCGCTGCTAAAATGCTTACAGTGTAAACAAATAAAAGCTCTGAGATATATTAAGGTCTCCACCCCAATAAAGTTGGTTGCATTTTGTTAAAAGATGTTGGACATAATCAGATTTACCTTTGAGCAGATGTAGAATCTAGTCAGAGCCACAAAGAACCACAACACCGTGCTTGGGTGCTTTTGTCGGGGTAAATACAGACAGCTGCAGCTGTTTGTTTTACCCTGAAATTAAAATGCTCATGCTGCTGTCGTGCCATGAATGCTTGTTATTCAACTTAACATGTACAGACATTTTCCAACATTCATTCATTCATTCATCTTCTTCCACTTAATCCTTTTCGGGTCGCGGGGGGGCTGGAGCCTATCCCGGCATCTTTGGGCAAGAGGCAGGGTACAATTGTTCAAAATTTTATTGATCTATATTTTGTGATAATTTAAAAATTACTGCATGCTGAAGTTGCTAATATCAAGTCCATATCGTTCCAATGCAGTGGTTTTTCTTCTTTCAGCTGCTCCCTTTAGGGGTCGCCACAGCGGATCATCTGCCTCCATCTCACCCTATCCTTTGCATCTTCCTCTGTAACACCAACCCTCTCCATGTCCTCCTTTACTCCATCCATGAATCTCTTCTGTGGTCTTTCTCTTTTCCTCCTGCCTGGCAGCTTCAACATCCTTTGTCCAATATATCCACTATCCCTCCTCTGCACATGTCCAAACCATCTCAGCCTTGCCTCTCTTACTTTGTCTCCAAACTGCTCAACCTGAGCTGTCCCTCTGATATACTCATTTCTAATCTTGTCCCTCCCAGTAACTCCCAATGAAAATCTTAGCATCTTAAACTCTGCCACCTCCAGCTCCACCTCCTGTCTTTTTGTCAGTGCCACCGTCTCCAAACCATACATCATACCAGGTCTCACTACCGTCTTGTAAATCTTCCCTTTCACTCTTGCTGCTACCTTTCTGTCACAAATCACCCGACACTCGTCTCCACCCACTCCATCCTGCCTGCACTCTCTTCTTCACCTCTCATGCATTTTCCATTGCTTTGGATGGTTTTTAAACAGGTATTTCAACTCATCTACTATCACTACCTCTACTCCTTCCATCTTCACCGTTACACCTGCCTCCCTCTCATTTACACTCATGTGTTCTGTCTTGCTTCTACTGACTTTCATTCCTCTTCTCTCCAGAGCATACCTCCACCTCTCCAAGATCTCTACTACCTGCTCCCTACTCTCACTGCAGATCACAATGTCATCTGCAAACATCATGGTCTACGGAGACTCCTGCCTGACCTCGTCTGTCAGCCTGTCCATCGCCATGGCAAACAAGAAGGGGCTCAGAGCCGATCCCTGTTGTAATCCCACCCCCACCTTGAACCCATCCGTCACTCCTATAGCACATCTCACCACCGCCTTGATGGATTCATACATGTCCTGCACCACCCTCACATACTTCCCTGCCACTCCTGACTTTCTCATGCAGTACCACACTTCTGCTCTTGGCATCCTATCATATGCTTTCTCTAGATCCACACAGACACTGTGCAACTCCTTCTGACCTTCTCTATACTTCTCCATCAGCACTCTTAGAGCAAACAATGCATCTGTAGTACTCTTTCTTGGCATGAAACCATACTGTTGCTCACTGATTGTCACCTCTCCTCTTAACCTGGCTTCAACAACTCTTTACCATATCTTCATAGTGTGGCTGATCAACTTTATGCTTCTGTAGTTACTACAGCTCTAAGCATCATATTTGTTCTTGAAAATTGGTACCAAAACACTTTTTCTCCACTCCTCAGACATCTCCATACCTCCACAGGTATGTCATCTGGACCAACCGCCTTTCTATTCTTCATCCTGTTCAAAGCTGCCCTCACTTCTGCCTTGCTAATCCTCAGGACTTCCTTGTTCACCACCTTTCCTTCATCCATCCTCCTCTCTCATTTTCTTTATTCATCAGCTCCTCAAAGCACTCCCATCTTCTCAACACACTCTCGTCATTTGTTAATACAGTACCATTTCTGTCCTGAATCAACCTAACCTGCTGCACATCTTTTCCAGCTTGATCTCTCTGTCTAACCAGTCGATACAAGTCCTTTTCTCCTTCCTTAGTGTTTAGCCTCTCATACAACTCACTATATGCCTTTTTCTTTGCCACGCGCCTAGACTCCAAATACTCCTGTCTGCTTTTCAAAGCAGTGCAACAAATGAAAAAAAGAATATTTGATATCTTTCTTAAATTGTTAAGCCTTAGAAAGCAAACCGTTACTATTTATTTATTTATTATTTTACTTCATGCAGCCCTGCATCTGGTGACATACATATGATACATAAACATCTTATCTGTGACATTCATACAAGTGAAAATATACCTGGTGTTCTTGTGTCTGCTCTGTGTCTTTACCACCAATCACACCAACAGTTCTTTTTAGTTTTCAGTGCATGATTCACGCAATGCTGTTGAAGCCACAGACTTACAGTAGTTGTGCTTATTTGTGAGGAGCCTCCATTTATCCAGTTGTTGGCACAACCACGAACAGCAGCAAAAAGTACCGGAACTATGCAAAAACATTAAAGAACACAAAAACAACAAGTGCTGAAATTACCTGCCACTTGACTGCAAAACACGTACGTGGACTATACATTAGGATCCAAAATGCTGCAGCAAGAGTTTTAACAGGTACTAGAAAGAGAGATCATATCTCTCCGGTTCTGGCCTCCCTTCATTGGCTTCCCATAGAGTTTAGAATTAAGTTTAAAATCCTTCTTCTTACTTACAAAGCTCTAAACAATCAGGCTCCTTTTTATTTAAAAGATCTGATACTACCGTATTATCCTAACAGAGCACTACGCTCCCAAAATGCAGGATTACTTGTAATACCTAGAATCTCCAAAAGTACAATGGGAGGCAGAGCCTTCAGTTATCAAGCTCCTCTCCTGTGGAATCAGCTGCCAATCTGGATTCGGGAGTCAGACTCGATCTCTGTTTTTAAGAATAGGGCTAAAACCTACCTTTTTGATATAGCCTACAATTAGGGAGGGATCATGTGTTTCTGAACCCTCCCTTAGTTATGCTGCTAATAGGTTTAGTCAGCCGGGGGACCTCCAGTAATGCACTGGGCCTCACTCCTTTCCTCACACTCTATGAAATATTTTTTTTTTTGCTGGTCATTAACATTTGTTTGTTCTCTCCCATAGATTGAGTCCCCATCGTGCTGTTTGCTCTCTACATGTCTGTTCTTTTCTTCTTCTCTATCCCCTCACCCCCCAGCCAGTCACAGCAGATGACTGCCCCTCCCTGAGCCTGGTTCTGCTGGAGGTTTCTTCCTGTTAAAAGGGAGTTTTTCCTCTCCACCGTCGCCAAGTGCTTGCTCACAGGGGATCGCCTGATTGCTGGGGTCTTTCTGCAACTGTGGGGGTTCCCCCCTACAGTTGATAGTGCTATGAGATGACTGTTGTTGTGAAATGGCGCTATTTAAATAAAGTTGAATTGAATTGAATTGAATTAAAATTAATTTGAAACACTTTGAAAAATGCTATTTTAAATGACCCGCAACTCCACTCTTGCTGACTGATTTAGCACTACTTCAGTCTGAAACCGGAAGTTGCACCCATAATCGTTTCCATAGCAGTGCTCTCAGGAATAAGGTGGATTGAAAAATGGCAAATGGCGTTCACTTATATAGCACTTTTTCTCATCTCTAGATGACCAAAGCACTTTACAGACCCTGCCATCCACCCATTCACACACTGAAGGCATCAGAGCTGCCATGCAAGGTGCTGGCCTGACCCACCAGGAGCAACTGGGGGTTCAGGGTCTTGCTCAAGGACACTTCGACATGCAGACTGCAGTCAGAGCGGGAATCAAACCCCTGACCCTCCGATCAGTAGTCGGTCACACTACACCTGCGCCACAGCCGCCCCTTATGGGTCCCATCTAGGTTTGTCCGTGGGTTCCACATTGGCCTCATCTGTGTTTGCTCACATGGAGGTTACTTGTTCACTTATTTTCAACTTATTTTCTCATAAATTTGCTATTTTCTTGTAAATTTGTGACTTTCCCCCCCTAAATTGAAGATTTTTTTTTCTTGAAAATTTGGAAGTTTCTCATAGATTTGCAAATGTCTCATAAATTTGAGGGGTTTTTTTCTTGTAAATTTTTAACTTTTTTCTCATAAATTTGTTAGTTTTTCTTGTAGAATTGCGACTTTTTTCTTGCAAATTTGCTTTTTCTTGTAATTTTGGAATTTTCTCATAAACTAGTGCATGCCCGTAGAACGCAAGTATTCCTGTCTGAAACAGGTATCCCAATCAGGCTTTCCAGGCCCAAATGTAGGCCATGTTTGAAAGTGGAATACAAAGAGGTGTAGGCTATATGTAGGCAATCACATGTTAGACTTTAACAAATATAAAAAGGGAGTAAATGGCACTAAGATTTATTTGATTGTGAATATTAATTACAGAATACCTAAACACTGAAAATGCATGGGACATCCAA
This sequence comes from Pholidichthys leucotaenia, assembly GCA_020510985.1. Lineage (NCBI taxonomy): Eukaryota > Metazoa > Chordata > Actinopteri > Cichliformes > Pholidichthyidae > Pholidichthys > Pholidichthys leucotaenia. Next base: position 22,276,642 of record CM035837.1, read on the forward strand.
TATTAGCGACTGTTTCAGATCCCTTGTTTATTTGTTTGTCAGATCAGTTATTTGTGGGATCTTTTATCACTTATATTCATAATAGTGTATCTTGTACTTTGGGGAAAGGGTGTTGTTTAGTCATCATTATAATTATTTTAGTTTATATCACTGTTCAGTGATGGAGTTCAGTGTAATATTGAATTTCTTCTGTGTATCGTCAATAAGCTCATGCAGTACTATAACAGGACACATTTACAAATATTTGAGACCCATTGTAGTGCATCATCTTATATTTTAGCAATACTTTGTTATAAAAAGGTTTTGTAAAACTTTAATGCTAAGATTGAAGCAGTGCTTACATTGTCACAGTGGGGCGATACTGAGGCCAAATAATGATCTGAACCTTGAGGGCGTGACTGACAAAGACTGAGCACAGTCGCTCTATTATAAGTGTTTGTTTTTTTATTGATGTGAGAAGATTATTTATTATTATTCCGCCTAAACAATCACATTTTTGGCCCTCTAAATGTTAGCCAAAACGCTTTTTTTTTTTCTACACACACCTCAGAACCAGTGAAAAATTTTGTAAAATGGAAAAAATGTGTCCCATGCTGAAAATTTATCCAGCGTATGGTTGATATGTCGTGGAGCAAAGATTGTAGGGTCTTCCCCCATATTGTTGTTTTTTTTACCTTTGGTAAAAAAAAAAGGTGGATCCAATCAGCTGATCACTGGAACCACAGAGCTCAGCTGTTTTCCATGATAAATCAACCTCAGGGAAAAAGCACACACCATGCAATATCTTTTTTTTTTTCACTTTATTGAAAATAACTTGCAAATAACAATGTGAGCGCTGCGGCTCTATTGTAAGCGGTTTGTTTTTAATTGATCAAAATTGTCGTGTTTCGCTTCCTTGTTTTGCACACGGAGCTTACCCGTGTGCAAAACAAGCGATTCAGCTGCCCCCCCCCCCCCGGCCTTTTCCCCAGCGGCACTTCGTGTTGTCCATGTCGAATTATCCATTAGACCTATGCAATCACAACAACTTTATGGTATAATTTTTTTAAGCATTAAATCTTAAGTATTACCTTTTTCTAGTCAAATTTGCCACGTTTGGCTTCCTTGTTTTGCACACGGAGTGCTGTGGTAGAGTCAATCCAAAACTAAACCCCGCCCACACTTCTAGAAGCCTGGGTATGAGACACAGCGGTGGCTAAACTTTTATTGATAAAAAATACATATTTTGACTGAGCAACTCCATATCCCAGGGGGCAGCGTGGTGGTGGAGTGGTTAGCACTGCGGCAGCACAGCAACTCACCCTTGGCAGGGGGATCCTGGGTTCGATCCCAGCCACCGACCAACAGTGATCTGCGTGGAGTTTGCATGTTCTCCCCGTGTCTGTGTGGGTTTACTCCGGGATTTCTCCGGTTTCCTCCCACGTGCCAAAAAAAACATGCACATTAGGTTAATTGGCATCAAACTGGGGATTCTAAATTGTCCTTAAGTATGACTGTGAGAGTGAATGGTTGTCTGTCTATGTATTGGCCCTGCAATGGACTGGTGATCTATCCAGGGTGTACCTTGCTTCTCACCCAAAAGATGTTGGGATAGGCTCCAGCCCCCCCGCGACCCAAAAAGGATTAAGCGGAAGAAGATGCATGAAGATGCATGCATGCATGCAACTCCATATTCGGAGATGCACACCCTCGTAACCTCAGGAAACCACGTTTAAAATCTGAGGCCAGTCTGACAAACGGTTCGAGAGATATGGGTGGAACAGACAGACAAACACACAGACAGAGATTTTGTGAATTTATAGATAGATGTGCCACTTTTTTTACTGTAATATTGCAACTTTTTCTCAAATTTGTGACATTTTCTTGTAAATTTGGGACTTTCTCAAAAAATTTCAACTTTTTTACTGTAAACTTATAGCTTTTCCTCATAAATTTGGAACTTTTCTAAAAAAAATTTCAATTTATTTAATCATACATTTGCCACTTTTTTGTTAATTTGCAGCTTTTTCTGTTTTTTTCTCATAAATTTGTGAGTTTTTCTTGTAAATTTGCTCATTTTTTCTTGTAAGTTTGTAACTCTGCAAGTAATTTTACAATGTTTTTCTTGTAAATTTGCAAAATTTTCTCCAAATTTTTCCACTTTTTTCTCTTCTAAATTTGTGACTTTTTTCTCAGAAATTTGCTACCTTTTTTTTAAATATGTCACTTTTTTTCTTACAAATGTTCACTTTTTTCATCAATTTGTGACTTTTTTTTTGCATAATTTTGCCTATGGTACAAGTGTTACTGAAACTTGCTCACCCATATCAAATCCATATGATGCCCAGATGGGTTTAAAGTGGGTGGTGGGTGTGGCGGCCGTGGCTCACGAGGTAGAGCGGGTCATTCAATAACCGGAGGGTCGGGGGTTCAAATCCTGCTCTCCCCAGTCATCCTGCTGTTGTGCCCCTGGGCAAGACACTTTACCCACCTTTACCCAGCTGCATGACTGTTGACAGGGACAAAGAAATTTGACCACATAACAGCAATTTTTCCATCACTGCATTGACTGAATGTCACTTAGAGGATCCAGTTCAAGACCCTGACCCTTGTTTTTAATCTTTGAACGGTCTGGCTCCTCCATATCTTACTGAGCTCCTCACCATTTACATGCCAGTTAGAACAATGACGTCATCCTCTCAGTTGTTTTTAAACAGTCCATGCTGTAAGCAAAAAAAACTCAAGGAGACCGAGCTTTTTCAGTGGCAGGTCCCAGACTGGAACGCTCTAACTTTCCACATTAGAGCAGCTGAGTCACTCGAGCACTTTAAATCTTTGCTGAAAAACACACCTCTTTGCTCTGGCTTTTAACATAGGTTGAGCTTGGACATTATGGATTTTATGGATCTTATTTAATCTAATTTATGACCGACTTATTGTGTTAATGTATCGTTTTTGCATTTGTTTTCATCTATTAGTTTGCTTTTTTCCATTAAGTACAACACTTTAAGCAGCGCTTGTTGTTGTAAATGTGCTTTATAAATAAACTTGTTGACCTTGCCTCCAGTGCTCATGACACTGGGTATGAATGTGTATAAATGTTCGGTAGTGGTCGGTTGGCAGCCATGTTTCGATGAGTCTGCCCCAGGGCAACTGTGGCTACAGAAGTAGCTTACCACTATCAATGTCTGTTTGGAGTGAATGAATAATGGACTCACTATAAGCACTTTGAGATGTCACTTGATATGTAAAGCACCATATAAAGGGGCGTGAAAAAGTGTTTGCCCCCTTTTTGATTTCTCATTTTTTTGTTTGTTTGTCACACTTAAATGTTTGAGATAATCAAACAAATTTAAATATTAGACAAAGATAACACAGTTAAACACAAAATGCAGTTTTTAAAAGAAGGTGTTTATTATTAAAGGAAAAAAAAACCAAACTTACATGGCCCTGTGTGAAAAAGTGATTACCCCCTAAACCTAATAACTGGTTGGGCCACCCTTAGCAGCAACAACTGCAATCAAGCATTTGTGATAACTGGCAATGAGTCTTTTACAGTGCTGTGGAGGAATTTTGGCCCCCTCATCTTTGCACAATTCTTGTAAATCAGCCACATTGGAGGGTTTTCGAGCATGAACCACCTTTTTAAGGTCATGCCACAGCATCTCAATCGGATTCAAGTCATGACTTTGACTAGGCTACTCCAAAGTCTTCATTTTGTTTTTCTTAAGCCATTCAGAGGTGGACTTGCTGGTGTGTTTTGGACCATTGTCCTGCTGCAGAACCCAAGTGCGCTTCAGCTTGAGGTCACAAACAGATGGCCGGACAGTCTCCTTCAGGATTTTTTGGTAGACAGCAGAATTCATGCTTCCATTTACCACAGCAAGTCTTCCAGGTCTTGAAGCAGGAAAACAGCCCCAAACCATCACACTACCACCACCATATTTTACTGTTGGTATGATGTTCCTTTTCTGAAATACTGTGTCACTTTTATGCCAGATGTAATGGGACACACACCTTCCAACAAGTTCAACTTTTGTCTCGTCAGTCCACAGAGTATTTTCCCAAAAGTCTTGGGGATCATCAAGATGTTTTCTGGCAAAACTGAGATGAGCCTTTATGGTCTTTTTGCTCAGTAGTGGTTTTCGTCTTGGAACTCTGCCATGCAGGCCATTTTTGCCCAGTCTCTTTCTTATGGTGGCGTTATGAACACTGACCTTAACTGAGGCAAGTGAGGCCTGCAGGTCTTTGGATGTTGTTGTGGGGTCTTTTGTGACCTCTTGGATGAGTCATCACTGTGCTCTTGGGGTAATTTTGGTCAGCTGGCCACTCCTGGGAAGGTTCACCACTGTTCCATATTTTCGCCATTTGTGGATAATGGCTCTCACTCTGGTTCGCTGGAGTCCCAAAGCTTTAGAAATGGCTTTAGAACCTTTTCCAAACTGATAGATTTCAATTACTTTGTTTCTCATTTGTTCCTGAATTTCTTTAGATCACAGTATGACGTCTAGCTTTTGAGGATGTTTTGGTCTATTTCACTTTGTCAGGCAGGTCCTACTTAAGTGATTTCTTGATTGAGAACAGGTGTGGCAGTAATCAGGCCTGGGTGTGGCTAGAGAAATTGAACTCAGCTTTCCAAAGATGTGATAAACCACAGTTCATTTATGTTTTAACATGAGGGGGGCAATCACTTTTTCACACAGGGTCATGCAGGTTTGGATTTTTTTTTACCCTTAATAATAAACACCTTCATTTAAAAACTACATTTTGTGATTGTGTTATTTTTGCCTAATATTTAAATTTGCTTGATGATCTGAAACATTTAAGTCTGACAAACATACAAATAAATGAGAAATCAGAAAGGACACAAACACTTTTTCACACCACTGTAAATGCAATCCATCAACAGATTACCTGCTACCCTGTACCACAGGTAAAGGCCATGCGGGCAGACACAGATGGGACCAATAAAACAGCCTAGCTTAAACCTGTGGTGGAGCCCACATGGGCATGCTGGCTGGGTGGGGAACTCCACAAGACAGGGGAGCAGAAGACAATACAGTTACCAAGTCTAACTGAGAAGCATCTCCCTGACACATACAACCAAAACCATTGCAGGGCAGTATCCCCAATACCAACAAAGTGCTGTCAACGAGAAATAAGAATTTCATGGTTAACTGTGTCAAAGGCAACAGTCAGGTCTAAAAGCACGAGAACAGTAAAATCACCTGGGTCATTAAAACCTGTTACACTGTGCATCCTTAGTGTCCAATTTCCCAAATGTCTACATCAGATCAGTCAGAATCAACATTAAGACGAATCACTGTCTGCTGCCAGCACCATCAGCATATTTCTGTTTAGTCAACTTACTGCCGTTATCACTGTCAGCGGCATGATGCATGTCCATGACCTCCACCGCACTCACTGTTTTGTCCATCACCATCATCGTGCGCCGATACAGTCTCTAGAACGGGCCGACACTCACTGTCCCAACGACAAGACGGTTTCTACCCAGAACAGATTACATAAATGATGAAAAACAGGTTCTTCAGAACAAAAAAAAGACAATGCAGGTTCAAACAAGTTACATTTACTTAGACTTGCCTGGCAGTCAACAAGGAGTCCTGACACTGGTGCTCATCTTTATGTAAAGTTTAAAAATGTTTATCTGCTCTTTATAAGCGCAAAAATCTTAAGTTCTACAGTTAAGAAGAAAATTCCTAGAAATGAGTGCCGACTTCTGGCTGTTCACTGCAAATCAAAGGGCATTTCTTATGTATGAATTCCTTCAGTTCTATTTAAACAGCACCCATAGAAAGTTCACCTCCTTCAAACTTCAGTCTAATTATTGAGCCAAACACACTTGCTTATTACACTCATTACCTCAAACTCAAATCCATTTGATCAATAAATGCCTATTTACAGCACAAAAAATATATAATTTATGCATTAAATACAGTAGTTTACGTTTAAATTTATGCAGCTGCAGTTTCAAGTGTTTAACAACATCAATGTGTGATTTATTATGAAGGATCAATAATGTCATTATGAACCAGGCGGTCAGAGACCTACAAAACACTTTCTGTTAATTGGAAGCGTCTCAGAGAGAAAGTGTGTGTGTGTGTGTGTGGGGGGGGGGGGGGGTAGGTGTGTGTGTGTGTGTGTGCATCTCAAATTCATTTATAAAGCACAAAATTTGGTACCACACATCGCTGCAGTAGCAGTACTGTTCCAAGTGCTTCATTATACTCTTTTGCCACATGTTGGCACCGCTCCCAGAGGTGTTAATGAAGTGTCTGTGACACGTTTTGGTCAAAAACAACCTGGGGTTTAATTATTTCAGCACCATTTTACACACAGGGAAGAAGCACGCCTCAAAATGGGCTGTTTTTTTTTAGCATACTGCTTTAAAGGGTAATGTGTCCCGGCTCACTCTACCCTCCCTTTTTTGTCATTTCTCTGAGATCTGCTTTGATGGCAATGCCATGTTTGATGCTAATGTTAGCTTTTACCTTTGGTTGTCAGACAAAGTCGCATGGTTACTAATACTGGCTGAATGTGAGAGTTTAAAAGCCCAAATAAAGCAGTATCAGAGACAGATGTGTGGTTTGAGTGGTCAGCAGCATATGACCAGTACCTGAGGCTTAATAAGCACAGAAAGAACCCTGAATGAGTGAATGGCTAACTGTGTTATGGAAGCTAACCATTGCTAATTAAGGAGGTGCCCAGTCCAGAGTAAAATAAACTATAATAAAATAACGTCTGTGACTGAAATATATGGTCAGGGGTTGGTAGATGATTGGGCTGGTAAAAATGGTGTCTAGCAGGAATGGACAGACTATATAAAAAAATAGACAAAACAGAAATCTAGTGGTTAGGCTAGCGGCCAGTTTGTATCCACCAGGTTGACCTCATCTGGTGGTCAGATATCCCAGCTGTGGCCGCTGAGACCAGCTAATGTTAGTGGCTCAATATACCTGCTTATTATAGCCAAAATATAAAATAAGCCAGAATGGTGCAAGATATATGATTGTGGATTAATGAACAAGCTGGTATATTAGAGTTGCTACAATTTACAATAAAGAGCCATAAAATCTCTGGTTGCCCTGATTCATGTTGCAAAACTAGTAATGTTGACAGTCACAGCACCGGTGTCATGGCAGTAAAAGTTAATAAAATAGGCCAGAAGATATAAGTAACTGTGGGTTAATGAACAAATTGGGACCACAGATGTTGAGTGGGGTGACTAGAATTTATTGTGAAGAGCTAAACTAGCCTGCTAGCTAACGTAGCTGGACAGCAACTCTGTAACTCTCCTATAACAGACCATTAAGAAGACGAATGAATGAACTGTAAACTTACAGGACAATTACACACATCAAACATTCATTTATTTACCCTCCCCTTAGGTGATCAGAATGGGGGTCACTTTTTTTTTTCTTTTAAACTTCACACTGTTGGACCAGTGTGTGACATACACCGGGAGGCAGCTCTCATTCGGCTGGAGAGCCCGTCTGCTGAGATCTACACACACCAAACACCGGACCGTGCAATGAAGACTTTTATATCCACCATGATCTAATTGAATCGGTGAATTCAAAAAGGGCCCAAGTCCACACTTTTTCAAAGGGGACTTGGGCCCTTTTTGAATTCACCGATTCAATTTATTACAGATTCAATTTATTACAGTTTCATTTTTTTCTCTAGTCATTCACTGTAATTTGTGCACTGCTGTAATAGCAAAATGGACTTGAGACACGGCCATAAATGTGCTCTGCAATCTTTGACAACAGACTGGGTCGCTGACACAGAGCCCCTACATTCTGTGGTAGAGGAGAACTCCTGTGGAGGACGACTTTGGACTGCTTGACTTTACACACCATATAATGCTGCAAAAACCCAACATACAGTGGGCCAAAAAAGTATTTAGTCAGCCACCGATTGCGCACGTTCTCCCACTTAAAAGATGAGAGAGGTCTCCAATTTTCATCATAGGTATACCTCAAATATGAGAGACAAAATGAGAAAAAAAATCCAGAAAATCACATTGTCTGATTTTTAAAGAATTTATTTCCAAATTATGGTGGAAAATAAGTATTTGGGCACCTACAAACAAGCAATATTTCTGGCTCTCACAGACATGTGACTTCTTCTTTAAGAGGCTCCTCTGTCCTCCACTCGTTACCTGTATTAATGGCACCTGTTTGAACTCGTTATCAGTATAAAAGACACCTGTCCACAACCTCAAACAGTCAGACTCCAAACTCCACTATGGCCAAGACCACCAAAGAGCTGTCAAAGGACACCAGAAACAAAATTGTAGACTTGAACCAGGCTGGGAAGACTAAATCTGCAATAGGTAAGCAGCTTGGTGTGAAGAAATCAACTGTGGGAGCAATTATTAGAAAATGGAAGACACACAAGACCACTGATAATCTCCCTCGATCTGGGGTTCCACGCAAGATCTCACCCCGTGGGGTCAAAATGATCATGAGAACGGTGAGCAAAAATCCCAGAACCACACGGGGGAACCTAGTGAATGACCTGCAGAGAGCTGGGACCAAAGTAACAAAGGCTACCATCAGTAACACACTACGCCGCCAGGGACTCAAATCCTGCAGTGCCAGACGCTTAAGCCAGTACATGTCCAGGCCCGTCTAAAGTTTGCTAGAGAGCATTTGGATGATCCAGAAGACGATTGGGAGAATGTCATATGGTCAGATGAAACCAAAATAGAACTTTTTGGTAAAAACTCAACTTGTCGTGTTTGGAGGAGAAAGAATGCTGAGTTGCATCCAAAGAACACCATACCTACTGTGAATCATGGGGGTGGAAACATCATGCTTTGGAGCTGTTTTTCTGCAAAGGGACCAGGATGACTGATCCGTGTAAAGAAAAGAATGAATGGAGCCATGTATTGTGAGATTTTGAGTGAAAACCTTTTTCCATCAGCAAGGGCATTGAAGATGAAACGTGGCTGGGTCTTTCAGCATGACAATGATCCCAAACACACCACCTGGGCAACGAAGGAGTGGCTTCGTAAGAAGCATTTCAAGGTCCTGGAGTGGCCTAGCCAGTCTCCAGATCTCAACCCCATAGAAAATCTTTGGAGGGAGTTGAAAGTCTGTGTTGCCCAGCGACAGCCCCAAAACATCACTGCTCTAGAGGAGATCTGCATGGAGGAATGGGCCAAAATACCAGCAACAGTGTGTAAAAACCTTGTGAAGACTTACAGAAAACGTTTGACCTCTGTCATTGCCAACAAAGGGTATATAACAAAGTATTGAGATGAACTTTTGTTATTGACCAAATACTTATTTTCCACCATAATTTGCAAATAAATTCTTTAAAAATCAGACAATGTGATTTTCTGGATTTTTTTTTCTCATTTTGTCTCTCATAGTTGAGGTATACCTATGATGAAAATTGGAGACCTCTCTCATCTTTTAAGTGGGAGAACCTGCACAATTGGTGGCTGACTAAATACTTTTTTGCCCCACTGTACATAATCCACTAAAATAAAGGGAAACTCCAAAAAGCAGAATAGGGGCTCTTTCATTAAATTTCTTATGTAAACATGAAACAGCTTTTGCATCAGGGAGAAAGCATTTTTGCAGCATAAAAGAGTCATACACTCACAACAATGCTGAGTGTTGGATTTCTTATTAAAAATAGAATAAAAGTGATTTTTTTTTGTGCTTTATTTTCTCCGGTCTTTGTGCATCAGCAGCAGTGTGCTTACTGTGTCATTTATTATGAGCTGCTGTTTACACCCGCGTGTCTCTGTGAGAGTCTGGCTGTTCTGAGTATAAAAGCCGACTGTGGAAACGTAATGAACTGTGAGGCTTCAATAAATGAGTTTGTCCCAAACGGATTTGTGTTTGTTTATCAGCTGCTCTATTCTGAGCTGATGGGCAAAACCGCACATAAAATAAATTCCCCATTTATTCTTAAAATATATCTGTACATTTTTTGTCTCGCACATATGTAAATGTTCACATAAATTCCTGATCTTTTTTTCTTGTAAATGTGACTTTTTATTTTACAGATTTGCCAAAAAGGTTTTTTTTTATACATTTTAAACTTTTTTGTCAGTTTGCCATTTTCTACTCATACTTTTATATTCATATTATTTTTCCCACAAATTTACTAATTTTTGTTATAAATCTCTAAGTTTATTCTCTTAAATTTGTGACTTTTCTTATAAACTGGTGATTTGTTGTAAAGGTAACTTTATAAATCTACATTCGTGACTCATTAAATTTGCAGGTTTTTATTCATAAATTTGTTTTATATTCACAAGGCTGCCTGTCCACAGAGAGCATATGCTCTAAACCTGTTTTTCTGGGTGATTCACAGGTGCTCTTAAAAAAGGGTCTCTGCCGTGTATTATAGCAACCACATGACCAGTCACTCAAAGCTCAAAATTTAGCCCTGAATCTCTCAACTAACTGCACTAAACTGCATCAAACTGAAAAGAAAACATGCATCACTTCACTTTTGCTGTTGAATATTGACCATGGTATACTTTTATCCTGATTCTGATCGACTAGTTACAGAAGTGTGTCGCCAATGAGCGATGCACCATTCCAAAAGTTTTTTTTAACTTTCAGAACCGAGAGCACAACAACAACAAAAAAAACCTCACCGCCGAGAATGTTTTTACGCTGAGGACGCTGAGCACATAAAATGTTGGACTACATAAAAAATAAACAGAAAATAAACGCTAAGAGTGGGGAAAAAAATGCGAGAACAAAACATCTGTGTGGCTATGCAGTGTTCAATTGTTGGATACTGCTCCACTCCGACTCCTCTACGAATACTCAGCTGTTGGGCGAAGGGATACATTACGGGCCACAGTACAATGCTGGGTAGCAAGACAGATGCTCTTCAGTTGATAACATAGTGCTCTCTGATGCAGATGAGAAGTGGTGTGAAAACATTTGAAATGTTTTATCAAACCGCGGCGAAGTTTCTAAATCCTCTAGTCTTTTTAGATGGTAGAAGTTGTCTCTCCACTGCAACCCCGACTCTGTGCTACCCCCCTCTGTCTCTGAAAGGAGAAGATCCAGACCACTGACTACTTAAGATCAATACAGGACTACTCAGAACTATTTCACATAACCCCACTTCAAAACCAAACTATCTGTTTAAGCTCATTTCTCAACCTAGTTATTTGTAGCTTTTTACGCTGATGCTATTCGACTTTAAATGACTTCATTCAGCTTATGCCGAGTTCCAGGAGTGTCAGATGTTGAAACAACAAGGAGACAAGGAGGTCAGAATGATGTCATTTTCACCCTAACTATTGCTGCAGCAAAGTGATTCAAAAAACATTTTACATTTAAACTAAATTAAATCCACATTTCCATGCCTAGTACTTCTTGTTAGATTCCCTTGATCTTAAACATCAGGCTCTACAATGGAGTAAAATTGTGTTTTTAAAGATGTATTCCTTCCTTTATTTTATATTGTTTTATAAAGTTATCTCAGGTTAAAACACAAATTAATGTATTCCCAAACCACCTTCTCTTGTGATTGCTATCTGCTGCTTAATATTTTTAAGGCGACTGCACAATCTGTTGACTTTCTTGTGTTGGTGAAATGCTTTAATTCACATAATTGGTGTATATCAGAAATGACAAAATACTAAGATATCGCATGTTGCTAGGCAACAGCCGCAATCCTCACATCATCAACAGACATCACTAAGACTGACATAGTTAAGGCTAGGCTCAACTTTGATCAGCATAAACAAACTGAAGTATTTTCTGAAGAGGGGTCATAACCAAGCCTGAGAGCAGAATGGTGGACTAGTGGCAGAGCAGCCGGCTCACAGCCAGGAGGTTGTAGGCTTAAAGTTAAAGTCAGATTTATTCATAGAGCACATTTAGCAACAATCAAGCTGACCAAAGTGCTGTACATTGAGAAAAAAAAATAAAATCAAACTAGAAAACAAAAAATACACAATAAATAGGAATAAAATGCATTAAAAGAAAAACAGAATAAAAACAACATAGAACACAGCCAACTGTTGAGTTTTCACTCTCTACTTGAATCAAATGCCAGTGAGAACAGACCGTCTTCAGCAGTGACTTAAAAGTAACTTAAATCTAATGCTACACAAAAACTAATGATGTATCAAAATCAATACTTGGGCTAATCTTTGGCATATCCAAGACTGATTTTTTTTTTTAATTTCCCCAGCCCCCCAACGTTTGTTATATGGAAAATAACTAATTCTGTGCTTTTTTTTTCATAAAAAAATATTAGCATCATGTAATCAAACTGGCATTTAAAGGGTTACATTCTTGATAATTATTCAATATTTGATAATTTTGATCAGGACTGAGGTCAATCAAAAGATTAAACCAAAAAAGAAGAAAAAATATTATTCTGTATCATTTTTATAGCAATTTTTGGAAGTGGACATTTTTGTCCTTGATGGTTCATTAGGGTAGCATTTTTCCCACAGTGTTCTATTGATGCAGTAGAAAATATAAAAGTTGAATTCCTAGTCTAGAGAGAGACTTTCTTTAAAAGAAAACTGTGCCATATGCATGAACACAGCCAAAATGATGGCCAGATCAAGAGAAAAAATTTGCCCAAATGGACAAAAATGTCCATAGCAATACATGATGGTTAAAAAAAATCCTTTTTTTTTTTAATTACTTATTTTGTACCCGTAGGTAGATTTGTTTTGCAGTCTGGTGACAAACCACCAGCTGCCGGTTGCTGCGTGCGCAAGAGCCCCTTAAGTCCCTAACATGCATGTTTTTGGCATGTGGGAGGAAACTGGAGAAATCCCGGAGTAAACCCACGCAAACACGGGGAGAACATGCAAACTCCACAAAGATCACTGTTGGCCAGGGGCAGGGATCGAACCCACGATCTCATGGTCCCTGTGATCCCCCGGCCGAGGGTAAAACTGTGCTGCCACAGTGCAAACCACTGCGCCACCGTGCAGCCCATGTCCTGTGCAGCCCAAATCCTGTTGAATTTAAAGTTAATTTACTGACATTCTTTGAAAAAAACAACAGAGAAATATTGCAAAGATGGCTTCTGGATGATGAAGTTTGTCCAAACTGACTCAACTTCACACAGTTCTGTATTAAAAGGGAGTTGTAAGTAAACACACACCCACAGAGAAACACAGAGTACATGCAGCACAAACAATACTATAAAAAAGTACCCCCCCCACACACACACAAATAACAATGGCTCATTAATCTCTCCTCTACAGCGGCCCAGTTCATTTCCGCCACTGACTCCATGCCGTTATTCAAATCAGCACCAATATCGCGACCCCCGCTAAAGATCCAGAGCAGACAGATTAGCAGTGAACCGGGCTGATCATTATGCAGCTCCAACAAGGGGGTTTAAACAGCAAAGAAAAAAGGTTATTATTCTGAAGCAGAGCAGCCCACACAGCAACGCTGCCAAGGGGGAAACAGGTAGGGAGGAGAGAGGAGGCGTACTTCACCTCCTGCAGGTGTTTTTCACAATTTATCAAAAGGAAAAACAACAAGAGAGGGAAATTACACTTCTAGTTGGGTACGGCTGCTGCAGTCAAACACACAGAATGGATGAGAGTGAGATGATCTCTGAGTCTGAAACGTGCCTGGTACGTGTGATCTCCACTTTCATTGTGAGAATGACATAATCCCTGATATCTCTGCCTGAGAATGTCCACATTTGTTCTCCGTTTCCAAGTAATTTAGTGACAGTTGTCTAAATATTTGTGAAACACTGAGCAGAAGATGCTGATGGGGAAGTTCGTTTTCAAGCTGAAAAGAAACCAATCGTCAGTGACGGAGGAAGTCATTCTGGCCTGATGAACTCACACCGAGCGTGCTCAGATCTCCTGACCTTTAACCTTGACCACAGCCTAGACCCACTTGAGGATCATTGTGTGAAGTTTGATAACCATCTGGGCAAATGTCTAGGAGTAGTGATTCCACTGAAATGTGGACAGACTGACAGACGGACATTAGGTCCTTTTGGCTTCACCTGAACGAGCTAAAAAAATGCTATCTGAAGTCTAAAGCTAATCAACTCAGACATGATATTGTTGAAGAGTGAGGCTCTCACTCGATAGGAACGTGCAACTTACATTTATCTTTTTCAATAATTTTTTCAATATCAATTGAAATTCTTCAGACCAAACCAACAAGGAAATACACATCTAAACAGAAAAATTACTCTTTTCTACTAAATATTTTAGCCCCATCTCCACTACAGGAACCAGTTTTACAGGAACTTCGCCCATGGTGTGTGTCTTCACTACAGGAACTTCCACGAAGGGGAAGTTTTCAGGAATTTTAAGGGCCAAAACACGACCCTGGCCAGGGGTAGGTACTTCAGAGCAGCCCTGGAAACTGCTGAGTGGGGTTTAGGATTGACTTGATGCTGAGTGGATAAAAGTCAGCATCACAACGCAAACAAGAAACAAGGAAAGGAGAAGCCCGTGCAGTAAGACAAAACACCCCTTCTCTCCATTATTCCGTGCAACATTTTGCCAAACTAAAAACTAAAACTAGTCGTACATAAAATTGTCCTAAAGATGGTTTCTGTCTGTTAGAGAGACTTCTGAAGCTACCATAAACAAAAAGGCTGACACGTTGATCTTCAATTGAGGCAGTCTTTATTGCAGCGCTGGGAGATCAGAGCACATCTCAAAATCTTTACATTTCACCCCAACATATATACTCAAGGATGACCAGAGGGGGAGAGTATTAGCCCCCCTCTCTACCTAAACCCAGACTCGTTGGCACCATTCGTCGTCATCCCAAATTCTTTGGGCCCCTATATAAACATCTTCTCAGTCTATGTTTTAGTTACCCATCTGGTTTCCATCCAACTTTGAGGTGGTGGTCCTCAATCCATAGTCCCGCAATGTCAAAGTTCAACCTTACACCATCCTCAAAGGTAGTTTCTATGATGCAGATTCATGTTCACTTTGAGACAGTAATCCTTCATTACATCCTGCCTGGATTACTGCACCACACTTTACTTTGGAGTCAGCCAGTCTTCCCTTTCATGTCTCCAGTTGGTTCAAAATGCCGCTGAACGTCTTTTAACTGGAACACGTAAGAAGGAGCACATTACACCCACTCTAGCCTGTGGAACAGTCTCCCTTTGCCCATTAGACAGGCCCGTGCACTGTCTGCTTTTAAAAGTCATGTTAAAACCCATTTTTATTCCTTGGCTTTCAACCCAGTATGAGATATTGATTTTACTTGTTTTTATTAATTGTTTTGTACTTTTTAAGCTGTATTTTATAGGTTTTTTTTATCTTTTATCTTTTTATATTTTACATTTTTTTATTTTTTACATCCTTGTTGATGTACAGCACTTTGTGTCAGCTGTAGCTGTTTTTAAAGTGCTTCAGAAATAAAGTTGGATTGGACTGTATTATTATAAACTCTGCATTAGTCTTCTTGCAATTTCCCAGTCTGGCTTCTCATTTAAGACTTGATGATGACAACCTGAAGCTATGAACTGCACACAGAATGATTTAAGAACACATGAATGCTTCTCTTATAGCCCAGTCAGACTAGATCATAAAGACTGACAGCATTAGTATCTCAGATGTTCCCAGTGGGACATAAGCAGCAGCCATCAGCCTTCTGACATGTTTTGGTCATGGTTGTGATTCTCTCTCAGTAGAAAACATTAAAAAAAAAATTAAAAATCATTATGAAGCCCTCCAACTATTTTGTGAATATTAAATTGGTACAAACTATGCACAGATGCATATAATAAAAAAAGAGGGAGCTGAGTTAAAAACAAGCAAACAAAGGGCTTGGACACTGTGGGGCTCCAATCAGAGCGAAGCTGATGGAAAGCAGCAACACTCCAAATGTCACTTCTTTTCTGCTGAAGCATGGAGGTGAAAATTGGATCACCTGCTGTGAGTGAGCTTTTTATTTCCTGAATATTAGATGTGAAAAAAAGACAAATAATTGAGGAACTCACTGAACTAAGGCTCAGCTGGACTTTCATGTGAACATACTAATTTTGCATCTTGTTATGACTGTTTTTTTTAATTGTTTGTTGCATTAAGTTTTTATTGTAGGGATACTGTGTTTTTCAAACTGTATTACCCTTTCCATTATACTGTTTTTTCCCCCAAATTTTTCCCCATTACCTTTTCCTCAGTGTTTTTTTTAAAATCCATGTTTGCTTTAAGAGTGTTGATGAAGCACGGAGAAAGTCAGAAGGAGTTGCGCTGTGTCTTTGTGGATCTAGAGAATGCATATGATGGGGTGCCAAGAGAGGAAGTCAGAACTGACAGGAGTATGCGAGGGTGGTGCAGGACATGTACGAGGACAGTGGTAGGGTGTGCTGTACAGTCCCTCCAGGATTTTGCGGTGCTCACAAATTCACGCAAAATCACTGACTGGCTGTGTCTTTTGTGCGACCTTGCAACTTTGTCCAATCACCACAATTTTAGCTAATCGTCATCAACTTCCGTCAATTTTGCCAATCAAATTTGTCCAGGAGTAGCGCTCAAATGCTCAGTCTAACCAATCAAATAGGTCGCTGCACCGCTCTCACTCCCATGCTTACAGTGAGTATTAATGGAACACATCAGCAAAAAACAAGCTGCGTTCCGATCCACAGTGTACTGCAACTGTATTCCCTACTCCCTTCTCAGGGAGTATCAGTTGACTGCCCTTCACAAAACTTCTCCATTTGAAACACCCCGTAACCGTTGGCCCCCTCCTCCGTATATTACCATGGTAACCATGGACGCGTACTGATACTACTGTGGATAATTTATATTTCTTAAATAAATAGGGACACAGGTTTTTCCAAATAAAAATAATCATTACTATCATATTTTCATGTCTGTGGGTACGACACGTAATTTAAAAGAAGAGGATTTCTTGCTCACACAGCAAAAAAATGAACATGTATAATCTGCCATCTTTCCCAAATAGGAAAAGCTCCTCCTGCTCCTCTCTCTTTCCCCGAGGGAGTGAACTCAGGTCTGTAGCCATGCCCAGTGCTTAGCCTGATTGATTAATGTTAAATGCTTACGTAGCTAGAAACGCTCTGTCCAAACTCACCTTTTTTGGGGGGGGGGGGGGGGGGGGGGATAACTGGAAAGTCGCAGCAGAAAAACACAGACTTCAGACATTTGAGTGATTTCACTCTTGATACTGTATATCTTTTAAGTCACAAAAAACATGTTACAGGCATGTTAACAACAGAAAAAAAATAGATTTTTGGCAGAGTGTCACTTTAAGAAAAAAAGGTTGCAATTTTATGAAGACAGTGCCACAAAAAATGAGCACGAAATAGTCACAATTTCAGGGTGGGGGTGGGGGGATGACACCAATTTACTAGAAAAGTTGCTATTTTTTGAGAATGATGTTACCAATTTTAGTGGAGTGCTGCAAATATACCTGAAAATGCAACAAATTCACTAGGAGAATAGAACAAATTTATTAGAAAACCTGAAAATTTATATCAGAAATATGACAAATTTGAGGGGGAAACATTGCAATCTTCTAAAAAAAACCCTGCAAATTTGAATTTAAAAAAAAATCACATTTATTAAAAAAAAAATCACAAACTTACTGGAAACTGCAAGAAAAAATGTTACAAATTTAAGTAGAAAAAGGCTGCAATTTTACCTAAAAATTAACAAACTTTCAAAGAAAAATATGACATACTGTATTTATTAGAAAACCAGAAAATTTATGCCAAAAATGTCACAAATTTTGGAAAAAAGTTGTAATTTTATGAGGAAAATCCTCTAAGTATTGATGTGCCAGGCCAGTTCGTTCTGGAAACGTTTTATATTAGTTTTCAGGCTCAGATGTTTGTGTGGCTCTATGGGGATTTTGCTAACCAAAATCTATCGAGGCCACTCTTTGCATAGAAGGAGCTTGCTGACCCCTGGTCTAGCTGCAACCCAAGTACAGTTTGGAGTCTAAGTGAACATGTTTTGTGAAATATTAAGCACACAATTTATGCCTGCCTCTTCTCAATGTTTTCTACACTGACAGAGTGAAACAATGCTAAAAAAAAAAATTAAGAAATAGAAGCCCCTTGGTTCTAAAACTGTTCAACAATCCTCCTGGTGGAGTCCTGATATCTCTATAAAGTTCCCTGTGGAGAAAGGTAAAGGAAAAAAGGTAAAAAAGGTAAAGCCAACTTTATTGTCATTCAGTCCATACAGCCAATCATGTACAGTAGAACAAAATTATGTTTCTCTTATCTACAATGTTAATCACATCTAGAATCAGAGGGGTCGCTGCCATGCAAGGTGCCACCACAAATTTCCCTCCTTCATTCCATTATTGCTGAGCACCAAGCTGGACGTTCCGCTTTTATATGGTCTTCGGCATGACCTGGACAGGATTTGAACCCAGGCTTCCTGGGTGAGGGGCGGATGCTCTACCAACTAGGCCACGCTTCCGGTGGAAGACCTTGTTGGCCAGATTTCACCTCATCTGTGAAATTGTACATCATCTCAGCTGAAGGGGTTAAAGTGAGTGGGAAGTGAAGTGATGTTCTTATGTAACACGGAGGGAAGAGCATCCATTAAATACTGAAGAGGTCTTCCCTCAAGCTCAGCTTTCACTTCAAAACAAGTCAGCAGTTGGTTGAAGCATGACAGCAAAAAAAACCCAACTGTTTTGAGTTTTTGCTCAGTTCTTCTACAACTACCTGACGTACATACGTACGGTTTGCATTTATGCACATTATTCTGAGCTTATATGAGCCTGCCACAACACTTCTGTATAAAATATGCTCATTTTAGGATTACATAAAAAACTAGAAAAGCACTCAGAGAGTTCATACCTCCGCTAAGGCTCCTTCCTTCCCTCCCTTGTCCATCCATCTGTTTGTATCTCCCCACTTCCATCCCAACATACATTGCAAGATTGGGCTTTGGTAGAGGTATGTGCTCACAGATGAGCTCCAAAATGTAATGGGTTCGTCTGCAGGCCAAGGACCATCTCTGGTTAAAATTTGAGCAAAATTCATCCAGTAGTTTATACATAATCCTACTAAACCACTGCAAGAAGATTGAGCCTTGGCGGAGGTATGCAGTCATGGATCACCCCCAAAATGTAATGGGTTTGTGTGTAAGCCAAGAACCACTTCTGGTGAAAATTTCACCCAAATCCATCCAGTAGTTTTGGAGTATTGCAGCTAACAGTCTGTGAGAATATAAGAGCCTTGGTGGAGGTATGCATTCTCAGATCATCTCCGAAAATGTAATGGCTTCCCCTCTAGCCCAAGAACCAACTCTGGTGAAAATTTCATCGAAATCCATCCAGTAGTTTTTGTGTAATACTGCTGCACAAATGCAAACAAAGCCCTTGGTGGAGGTGTGCACTCTCAGATCATCACCAAAATCTAATCGTCTGTTTCCTGTGCCATGATACACCTTTCTTGAAAATGTCATCAAAATCCATCCATAACTTTTTGAGTTATGTTGCTAACAAACAAACAAACAAACAGACAAACGCCGGCAAAGCAGCGTTTGTCTGTTAGCGTTATCACCCCATACATCCCTACCCCCAGACGGGCTCCTGTCCCTTTAAACCAGGTTTATTGTGATTAGCTGCCCCCCAAAACCTGAACAGCAGATGGGAGGAGCTAATGTGCCAGAAATAACCATACTAGAGTTACCCCTCTCTCAGCAATATACAATGGTGTGAAAAAGTGTTTGCCCCCTTCCTGATTTCTCATTTTTTGCATGTTTATCACACAAATGTTTCAGATCATCAAATAAATTTAAATATTAGGCAAAGATAACACAAGTAAACACAAAATGCAGTTTTTAAATGAAGGTGTTTATTATTAAGGGGAAACAAATCTAAACCTACATGGCCCTGTGTGAAAAAGTGATTGCCCCCCTCATGTTAAAACATAAATGAACTGTGGTTTATCACATCTTTGGAAAACTGAGTTCAATTTCTCTAGCCACACCCAGGCCTGATTACTGCCACACTTGTTCTCAATCAAGAAATCACTTAAATAGGACCTGCCTGACAAAGTGAAGTAGACCAAAACATCCTCAAAAGCAAGACATCATGCTGCAATCTAAAGAAATTCAAGAACAAATGAGAAACAAAGTAATTGAGATCTATCAGTCTGGAAAAGGTTATAAAGCCATTTCTAAAGCTTTGGGACTCCAGCGAACAACAGTGAGAGCCATTATTCACAAATGGCGAAAACATAGAACAGTGGTGAACCTTCCCAGGAGTGGCCAGCTGACCAAAATTACCCCAAGAGCACAGCGACGACTCATCCAAGAGGTCACAAAAGACCCCACAACAACATCCAAAGAACTGCAGGCCTCACTTGCCTCAGTTAAGCTTAGTGTTCATAACTCCACCATAAGAAAGAGATTGGGAAAAAATGTCCTGCATGGCAGAGTTCCAAGACGAAAACCACTACTAAGCAAAAAGAACATAAAGGCTCGTCTCAGTTTTGCCAGAAAACATCTTGATGATCCCAAGGACTTTTGGGAGAATACTCTGTGGACTGACGAGACAAAAGTTGAACTTGTTGGAAGGTGTGTGTCCCATTACATCTGGCATAAAAGTAACACAGCATTTCAGAAAAGGAACATCATACCATCAGTAAAATATGGTGGTAGTGTGGATGATCTGGGGCTGTTTTCTTGCTTCAGGACCTGGAAGACTTGCTGTGGTAAATGGAAGCATGAATTCTGCTGTCTACCACAAAATCCTTAAAGAGAATGTCCGGCCATCTGATCGTGACCTCAAGCTGAAATGCACTTGGGTTTTGCAGCAGGACAATGATCCAAAACACACCAGCAAGTCCACCTGGTCGCATGCGCACGCAGCGACCAGCAGCTTGGTGATATAGTGCGTGTGTGCGTGTGTGTGTTTTTTGTACTTTTTTACGTTTTTAGAAAATCCTCTGTGTCGTTTCTGCCCTGGAGCGTTTGTGGAATATATGGCGAACAGCTCCCTGGTATCTGCAACATGGATTTCCTCTCATATCTCGCACTGCTGCTTTCTGTGTTCTGGCTCTTTGTCTCTGAGGTAAACGCGTTCGGCTCCATGACGAGCAGAATAGCGGGCAGAATACAATATTCCAGGGACGTGTTGCTGCGCTTTAACACAGCTGGTGCAGAGTCTCTGATTGCGCCCAAATTTCAGCTGCCGGACTTTATTTTGAGAGACGGTCACAGCGGTGAAAAAAGAAGCGGCAGGAGGAAGCGTGGAAGACGTGGAGGTGTGAAATTGCGCCTTAGGAGACGTCAGTTTGGTAACATTCCTCTTCCTTCGATCATTTTTGGGAATGCACAGTCTGTGAGAAACAAGGTGGAGGAAATTCAAGGCAATGTACGTTACCAGAAGGATTTTAAGAACTGCTGCGACATGGCTTTCACTGAATCTTGGCTTACTGCGCATGATCGGGATGCAGACCTGTGGATTGACAGCTTTGGAGCTCCGCTGCGCTCGGATCGGCAGGAAGAGGTAACTGGGAAGCGTCAGGGGGGCGGAGTATGTTTATACATTAATAAGCAGTACTGCACATCTGTCACGGTCAGAGAGCGCATCTGTACACCCCATGTGGAGCTGCTGTCTGTGTCACTACGCCCCTTTTATTTGCCTCGAGAGTTTCCCCAACTTTTCATCACAACTGTGTACATTCATCCGAGGGCAGACGCTGACTCCGCCTCCAGCACCATCTCTGATGTGGTGCAGCGGCTGCAGTCAATTTCTCCAGAGGCGCCAAACTTCATTCTTGGGGATTTTAACCATGTTTCTTTAAAGACACTTAAAAACTTTCATCAGTATGTCTCCTGCCCAACCAGGCGAAAAAAGACATTGGACCTGTGCTATGGATCCATAGAGAGGGCCTATAAATCACTCCCCCTTCCTCCTTTAGGATCATCAGATCACAACTGTGTTCATTTGCTGCCCACATATAAAACTGCTCTCAGAAGAGGCAAGGTGGAGATGAGAGACATTGATGTGTGGACAGAGGATTCAGAGCACAGCCTCCAGGAATGCTTTGACTGTACAGACTGGAAGATGTTCATAATGGCCTGCGGGGATGATTTGGACTCTCTGGCTGAGCTCACATGCTCATACATGGCTCACTGTCAAAATAAGTTTGTTCCACGTAAACGTGTCAAAATATACCCCAACAACAAGCCATGGGTTACTAAATCAGTTAAATCCTGCTTACAGAGGAAAGCTCTTGCCTTTAAACAAGGGTCTGTTTCTGCGCTACAGGTTGCCACCAAGGAGCTGAAGGCCGAAATTTTAAGAGCAAAACAGAATTATAAATCAGAGTTGGAAAGCAAGATGGCAGCAAATAAACTTGGTTTGGCCTGGGCCAGTATGAAAACTATTGCAGGCCTTCAGAGCACAGAGCGCAGTAATCGTGTGTTTTTAGATGGTTTTAATTCAGACACAGAGCTGGCTAATGCTCTTAATTGTTTTTATGGTCGTTTTGACTCCTTTGATTTTAGCACAGAAATCCAAGATTTGAAACAGAAACTCAAAGACAATCAGCACTTTAATATTGAGATGCAGGATGTTATAAGGGAGTTCTGCGCTGTAAAAGTGAACAAAAGTCAGGGCCCTGATAATATATGTGGACGCCTGGTAAAGTCCTGTGCACATGAACTGAGTCCTATATTTCATTATATTTTCAATAAGTCCTTACAGACACAACATGTGCCTAAGATCTGGAAAGATGCCGTGGTTGTTCCCGTTCCAAAATCCAGCTGTCCTAAAACGGTAAACGACTTTAGACCAGTTGCTTTGACTTCAATTTTAATGAAAATTTTTGAAAAACTGGTCAGACGTGAGGTCCTAAGGCAGACTGAACATGCATTGGATCCTCTGCAGTTTGCCTATAGGCCTCACAGAGGAGTGGAGGATGCCACTGTCACTCTGTTTGACATGCTTTTTAAACATCTGGATTTTAATGGGACACACGCCAGGCTTTTATTTGTGGACTTTTCTTCTGCCTTTAATACAATCCAACCTCATATTTTAGTTGAAAGGCTCCTGCAACAATTTGATTTAAGCAATAATCTGGTGGGTTGGATTCTGGATTTCTTAACCAACAGGACGCAGAGAGTAAGGGTCAATGGCACATTGTCTGACCTAAAGTGCTCTTCTACTGGCTCTCCTCAGGGGGGTGTGTTGTCACCACTACTCTTCATCCTGTACACAAACATGTGTCGGAGCAGACATGACAACAGACACATTATAAAGTATGCTGATGACTCAGTCATTGGCCACGGCCCAGTAGTTGATGACTTTGTTCACTGGTGTGAGGATTCCTACCTGCAGCTGAATACAACAAAAACGAAAGATATGATTATTGACTTTAGGAGGAAAACTCCCAGGCACAAAGTCACCATACTAAAAGGCCAGACCACCGAATGTGTACAATCGTACAAATATCTTGGGACAATTATTGATAGTGGATTGAACTTTGAGGTGAACTGTGAAAGGGTGTGCAAAAAGGGTCAGCAAAATTTGCATTGTTTGAGGAAACTTGCACGCTTCCAAATTGACCGAACCATAATGACTATGTTCTATCGGGCTTTTATTGAATCTGTTTTATCCTTTTCTTTAATGTCATGGTTTGGTCAGATAAAACTGAAACAGAGGAAATCCTTGGATCAGGTAGTCAGATGGTCCAGTCGTTTGCTTGGTGAGTCACAGCTGAGCCTGACATCCCTGTACACCAGACAAGTACAGAGGATGGCCGACTCGATTTTAAATGATGACTCCCACCCTTTGCACTGCAACTTTCAGCTTCTTCCCTCCAGACGGAGGTTTGCTGTCCCAAAAAGTAGAACCCAGCGCTACAAAAACAGCTTTGTCCCTGCTGCTGTCAAAGAGTTGAACAAGCTATAAAAATTATATTGTACATATTTTATATTTACCTATTTTGTAAGATGTGTGCCTGTGTTTGTGTCTATGTTGAATGTAATTAGTGGCTTGTAAATATAGATGTCACCAACTGCAAAACAAATCTACCTACGGGTACAAATAAAGTAACCTGAACCTGAACCTGAACCTCTGAATGGCTTAAGAAAAACAAAATGAAGACTTTGGAGTGGCCTAATCAAAGACCTGACCTGAATCTGATTAAGATGCTGTGACATGACCTTAAAAAGGTGGTTCATGCTCGAAAACCCTCCAATGTGACTGAATTACAACAATTCTGCAAAGATGAGTGGCCTAAAATTCCTCCACAGTGCTGTAAAAGACTCATTGCCAGTTATCCCAAACACTTGATTGCAGTTGTTGCTGCTAAGGGTGGCCCAACCAGTTATTAGGTTTAGGGGCAATCACTTTTTCACACAGGGCCATGTAGGTTTGGATTTTTTACCCTTAATAATAAACACCTTCATCTAAAAACTGTATTTTGTGTTTACTTGTGTTACCTTTGTCTAAATATTTAAATTTGTTTAATGATCTGAAACATTTAAGTGTGACAAAAACAAAAAAAAAGAGAAATCAGAAAGGGGGCAAACACTTTTTCACACCACTTTATATGGCGCTTTACATGTGAAGTGACATCTCAAAGTGCTTATAGTGCAGCATGATGAATATAATACTCTCATGTGCATTATCTGTTGCTGTGGATAGGTGACCCCAGGTATTTAAACTCCTCAACCCTCTCTACCTCTGCTCCTTGCATCTTCACCATTACACCTGCCTCCTTCTCATTCACACACGTATGCATGCTACTACTGACTTTCGTTCCTCTTCTCTCCAGTCCATATTTCTACCTCCAGGTCTCTTCCACCTGCTCCCTACTCTCACTACAGGTCACAACGTCACCTGAGAAGATCGTAGTCCATGAAGACTCCCGTCTGACCTCTTCTGTCATTCTGTCCATCACCATAACAAACAGAAATGGGCTCAGAGCTGATCCCTGATGTAATGGCACCCCCACTTTGAATCCGTCTCGCTGTCCTCATACATGTTCTGTACCATCCTCACATACGTACTTTGCCACTCCCAACTTCCCCACACAATACCACAGTCCCTCTCTTGCACCCTACCATATGCTTTCACTACAACAAAGTACCAATGATAGAAAATACTGAACAGTTAATAGAAAATGTTATATTTTCTTATGAAATATGACACTCTATTGTATAAGCATGTTCAATGGTAATATTGTACTTTTCTGTCACGTTCACAGGACATCATAGGACGGCCTATGATCTCTGCCTGAACGTCATAGGACGTCCTATGAACTCAGGCATCATAGGACACATAGACAAATGTGTCTTTATGATGTCATATAGACCATGTGTCTTTGAATTCAGGTATCATAGGACACAGACAAATGTGTCTATGATGTCATATAGATCATGTGTCTTTGAACTCAGGCATCATAGGACACATAGACAAATGTGTCTTTATGATGTCATATAGACCATGTGTCTTTATGATGTCATATAGACAGAAATCGGTGTGTCTGTCACGTTTATAGGACATCATAGGACAGCCTATGACCTCTGCCTGAACATCATAGGATGTCCTATGAACTCAAGCATCACAGGACGACTCGCAATGCCTATATGATGGCAAATAGACAAATGTGTCTTTATGATGTCATATACATCAAGCCCACAGCACATAGGCAAATGTGTCTTTATGATGTCATATACATCAAGCCTGCCTTCATGTCTTTATGATGTCTTATACAGTACATCAAGCCCACGGCACACAGACAAATGTGTCTTTATGTCATACACATCAAGCCTGCCTTCATGTCTTTATGATGTCATATACAGTGAGTCCATGCCGAAAAGCCTCTTTTTGCTCAGATCTATTTTCATGATCCTGTCCATGAACTGGAATTACGACGCACCTATCCCTCAACCAGTGGTCTCAATGAAGAAGAAGACCCACCAGATGGAAAGCAATGAATGACGACAACTGCTGCACGTCAGAAAAGATGCCATGAAGATGAAACACCTGAGGTTCCAGCAGTACATCGCACCTGTCTGAGACAGGAGGACACCCTTCACCAGCATAGGGTACGACAGACTTTAAAGCACGTTTCTAGGACATCATAGAACGGCCTATGATCTCTGCCTCATCATCATAGCGCGTCCTATGAACTCAGGCATCATAGGGCGACTCGCCATGCCTACATGACGGCAAATGTGTAACCTTGATGAATGCCAGTCTACACTACAAATGTGTAAAATGCCAAACAAAGCGATGATTTTCTCCGGGTGCTCCAGTTTCTTGGTTTCTATGGGCATGCACGGGTCTTTAAGGGTTGAAAGCCACTTTTTCAAGATTGTGCCCATGAACTGGAATTACAACGCACCTATCCCTCAACCAGTGGTCTGAACGAAGAAGACCCACCAAATGGACAGCAATAGAATGAGGAGAACTGTTGCACATCAGAAAGGATTTGTATGCCGTGAACATGAAACACCTCAGGTTCCACCAGTACGCTGCAGGCATGACTGTGAACAACACAGCCGTCTGAGACGGGAGGAGACCCTTCAGCAATGGGCATGCAGAAATACTTGCTTATACTTGGTTTCTATGGGCATGAATGGGTATGCACGGGTATGTACTAGTTTACTCGAAATTTATGAAAGTTTACATTTTTATTGGTGCCACTCTTTCCTTAAAACACTTTGAACCCATTGTGTTTATGGTGTATTATACAGCAGTTAGTTCCGACTGGACAATTTGATTGGACAATAGGGATTCCAGGAGTTACTATATTCCACAATAATCGCACTCTTACACTTCACTGGATATGTATCACCACGGTTCAAAGATATTCTAGTAACTGCTAATTGTTACTAGCAGTAATTTTCTGTCAAGTTTGTGGCTTCTTTTAGATGAGAATTGTAATATTGTGTTGGATACCTTAATATCCATATTGAGGCACTGTTTGAAAAGAAAACATCTCTGTGACCAAAAAGTCTTACCTTTTTTTCAAAAAACTTCATTTAGTTTAAAAAGTTCTACCTTTGTAAACATCCTTAAGCTATTTCATGTCCATTTAAAAAAAATAGGATTTATTGTCTCAATTAGCAAACCACAATACCTTGGATGTGATGGACTTTTTATTTCATCTGAAAATGCCAAGAAAAAGCAAGCAAAGTGCACTGAAACCAAATCGCTAGGATGCTGACTAGCCATCTGCACAATCTGACGGGGACCCACAAATCCCTCTCAAGGAGTGACCAGTATGTATTACAAACACTAACTTTTGACCTTTCCTTTCAATATGATGCTGATTCAGGTGCTTAGCAACAGTTAATTGGGTACACTCAGAAGGGACTATTTTACTCGGTGGAGGAAAATAACTGGTTAAAACAAACAAATAATACTCTGTGCTGTGTTTCTGTCATTTAATAAACAGTGCTTGTAAAACTGTTGTATAAAGCAATATTACACTCAAAGTTGTGTGGTATCATGACTATAGTAACTGCGGTGATGTGCTGTAAGCCCGACAATCACCGCAATTAGTATATTCATTGATACCGCACTCCCCCTGCTTCAGCATTACTGCTTTTATTAAAAATAATGGGAGCACTATGACCCCTGTTGGTAGTAGCTGGATTAAGATAAAACGTGTCAGCAGTGTTACAATCAAGTCTTTTTCATGGCTAAATTGGTACACCAGCAGGTCTCCACTCTTCCAATCATACTGAAAGCATTGATTACAAACAGACCCACTTTACTTTTCTGTTTCACACATCAGCAGACGCCCACTCAAAGAGCCTTGGATTAACAGCCCGTCTTGACACTGAGAGACCTTCTGTACGAGCTCCTGTTAGACAGCTGATCCAAAGATTATTGCAGCGTTTAAAGTCCAATTCAAACATCAATTCAGAGAAGGAAGCCAAAAATTCTCAGATGCACAGTCTGAAATGTTTAGAAGAGGAAATAAATGAGGAGAGAGGGGAGGGAGATAGGGATGACAGGGTGTTTGGGGGAAGGCAAATAAAATGATAACGTGCTGTACATAAGAGGACTAAAACAAGAAGAAATTAGGAATGTTACAGAGAACAGCTAGTGGGGATTTTCATTCTGTAGTTGAAGCCCTGGAGAGTTTAAGAGAACAAGCAGGAACAGAGCAGCAATCTGTTCAACAATTCAGTTGACTGTATGTTGAAGCTTAAAGTACATTTTAAAAGGAAAATTAAATACTACAGCACCATTTTCCACCCACATTAAATGTCTTTCTTCAGAGTGGCCAGCTTCAGTGACACAGATCACGTCACCCCCCTTTGCCACTTGACATCTGTGGTTGATGACAACATTAGCTGGCTAGGCTCTGGTTGTCAGACACAGCATGAGCTGACAAACGTAGAACTTGCTGAATGTAAACTGAAAAAGTAGTAGAATGGTAGTAAGTTGGTAGGATGTGACTGGTGCCTGGATTATAATAGGAACCGAAACTTACCGGAATGAGGGAATAGCTGGCTCTAGCTAACCACTACTTGGTAGAGAAGCCATTCTGGCAAGAGTATAATAAACTAGAAAAGCACTCGGAGAGCGCAGACCTCCGCCAAGCGCCACAGTTCCCCCCATACAGTGTTTAACATCATAAATATTAATCCTACATTGCACGGCGAACTAAAGTTTAAAAGGGTGCTTTATTCATCCTCCACGAGGCTCGCTCAGCGCTGTGGCAGCGTGCTGGAGCGAGCCATGTGTCTCAAAATCAGCAACAAACAATGCGAGTGATCAAAAAGAGAGAGAGCAAGAGAAATGCAGTCAACTTATACACCCAGCTCAGACAATGCATGCAGGGCACATTAGCATCACAGTATACAGCAGGAAAGCATGGACATTTGCATTAGAGTCACACATATCAGGATTACTGGCCGAAAGAGGGAGGGAGGCGCATCTGCATAATGATCAGTCCATACCTCTCACTGTTCTGATAATTGCTCACGCTGAGCGCTCTGTCAGGCCCGTACGCTGCCGGGGTCACACACGAGGTGTTCCTCCACACTGTCAATAATTTTTTTTTCCCGTATATTTTTTTTTTCTTTTTGGCGTACAGAAATGGCAATACGCCCGTGTTTGCTAAAATTGGCTGGGTGTTACAATTCACCGCACAACTGCGTACAACCCACAGGCCAATGGGTTACGCGAGCGTTTTCATAGATCACTGAAAGCAGCACTCAGGGCTTCATTGACGGATGCAAATTGGGTAGACAGGCTGCCGTGGGTTTTATATTGGGGTTGCGCTCCGCGCCGAAAGAGGATCTCGAAGCTTCCCCGGCAGAGCTGGTTTTTGTGCAGCCACTACGGCTGCGCAAAAACCTTATATTATAGAACCTGAAAAAAAAAAAAAAGAATCCTTTAAAAAATTCCTGGATCCAGATGGTGATCCGGATCACCACCAAAATCTAATCATCTGTAGAATACCACATTTCTGACAATCTGTGAAAATTTCATGAAAATCCGTCCATAACTTTTTGAGTAAAAAAAAAGAATCCTTTTAAAAATTCCTGGATCCAGACGGTGATCCGGATCACCACCAAAATCTAATCATCTGTAGGATACCACATTTCTGACAATCTGTGAAAATTTCATGAAAATCCATCCACAACTTTTTGAGTTATCTTGCTAACAAACAGACAAACAGACAAACAAACAGACAAACCAACGCTGATGATCACATAACCTCCTCCTCTTGGCGGAGGTAACTATAGGAAAACTTGAGCCATATGGTCAATGGCTTCTCATAAAATGAGAGAATTCTAACATGGTATTGGATATCTTAAAGTGCTAAGAGATGACTGTTGTTGTGAAATGGCACTATATAAATAAAGTTGAATTGAACTGAATTGATTTCCACAGTGCGACGCTGTTTGAAAAGAGATGGTCTTAAAAATCCAACTGCCGTAATCCGGAAGTCCCGCCTTGTAAACAACTGCAAGATATTTTGCATCTGCTTACAACAAAATAGACAACAGACTTGAGTTGGAGTTATTGCTTCAGTTAGCCAATAATAATACCTTTGTGGTGATTGACTCTTTGCTTCATCTGAACATGCCAAGAAAAAGTGAGCAAAGTGCTAAATCGCTGGCCACCACTGCGACACAACATGAGCTGCAAAACATACTAAACAGGTGGCGCGGTATGTATGGCGGGAAAAATAAGTATTGAACACATCAACATTTTTCTCATTAAACACATCTCTGATGGAGCCATTGACCTGAGATTTTCACCAGATATCAATAACAACCCACGTAATCCATACATACAAAGAAATCAAGACAACTGCGTTCACAAAACAAGTTATATTTTTTTTTCCACAATATCTTTATTGAACCTTTTTTTTTTAACAAACATGATACAAACAATCAAACACTAACACTAAAGTACTACAAAAAAAAAAAAAAATGCCCTAAAAACACCAACAACCACCAACAAAATCAAGTCTTCAACAATGCTCCTCTGTTTAGTCTAGACAATCCAATACATTAGTATACATATTATGTTCACCAGTTTGGAATTTACAAGGTCCACACACATCATTCACCTTCTTCTTCAAGAGTTATGTTTAAATTTTTTACATAATCAATAAAAGGTCTCCATATATTCTCAAACACAATTTCCTTTGATTTCAGTATATATGTTATTCTTTCTAATGGAAGGTTTGTTAACATCTGTCTTAACCACTGAGTCACATCTGGTCTATGAGTCTTTTTCCATAATAGTGCAATACATTTTTTGGCATTAAGCAAACTGAGGTCTATGAATGTTCTTTCACTTTTATTGAAATTATGCTTTTCTGGGTACAGACCCAACAAAAACAGTTTAGGATTCAATATGATTTGTTTTGAGATTATTTTTTCAATTGTTACCCTCACCTCTTCCCAAAACATTCTTATTAATCTACATTCCCATAAACAATGAAATAGGGTTCCTTTACTTTCCATGCATTTTGTGCATGTATCTGGTATATTTTTGTTATATCTATTTAACTCCTCCGGTGTAACATACATCCGCATTAACCATTTGAAATGTATCAATTTAAGGCGTGCATTTATTGATTTGGTTTGAGCTTCTGTACAAGCCAATTCCCATTGTTCCTCTGAAATTTCAATTTGCAGATCTTCTTTCCAGTAGTTTAATCTTTTCAGTGAATTTTCACTTGAAGATAGTGTCAATGAGTTATAAAACTCTGAAATAATACCCTTTCTTTTACTATCTTTCATCATCATTTTTTCCAAGGATGAATAAATAGGTCGAGTGAGAGCTTTATTTTGATTTGATCGAATAAAGTTTCTAAGTTGAAGATATTTAAAAAAATGTGTTCTATTGAGATTAAATTTGATCCTCAGCAGGACTTCCGGTTATGGCTGCCACGTAGGACGGACGTGTCTCGCTCTGCTCTGCTCCTGGAAAAAAAAAATCGGCAAATAACTCTCTCATTTGGGACAGAACGTATCCCAGCATTTGGGCGAAGATATGTCGGCGAAGCCTAAGGCTGGAAAAACCAGGAAAAGGAAAAAGCGAGCCGCCGAAACAGTCCAAATTAACGGACTTTCAGGTCTGTGACGCAGCAAACAAAACTCCATATATGGCGGAGGAGGCTGGCAACGCTGCGATTTCTGCGGGGAATGGCGCAGATGCGCTGATGGCAGCCATGAGTTCAATGAGAGCGGACTTTTCCTCTAGATTTGATGGGATTATGACAGCGTTGGAAGGAATAAGAAAGGAATTGGGTGACTGTGTAGAACGAACGGCGCAGATGGAGCTCCGTCTCGCTAGTGCTGAAGATGACGTCACCCGTCTTCAATTAAAGGTGCGCACTTTGGAAAAAAAAAATAAATCTCTGGAAGATAATATTTTGGATTTGGAATCTCGGTCGAGACAGAATAATTTGAGGCTGGTGGGTCTTCCAGAGGAATCAGAAGGTCGGGACGTATGTTCCTTTCTGGAAAAGTGGATTCCGGAGGTGCTGGGCAGCGAGGAGTTGCAATCAGCAGTGGTTCTGGAAAAAGCACATCGTATTGGCCCACGGAGAGATAAGGGACCGCCGAGGACCTTAATTATGAAGTTTCTTAGCAACAGAGACAGGATGAAGATCTTCAACGCTGCACGTGCTAAAGGAGAGATTAAACACCAGGACCAGCAGGTGCGGTTCTACCCAGATTTGGCCACAGGAATCCAGCAATTGAGGAAGCAGTTTGATCCCGTACGTAAGGAGCTGCGCAACCTTGGGATTCGTCATGGTGTAATCTATCCTGCGAGACTGCTGACCATGTATGAGGGCAGAACCCACATCTTCAAGACCCCAGAGGAGGCGCAGGAGTTCAACAAGAAGATCAAAGAAGAAGAAGAGACTGGTGGGAGCTAAGTATGAACAAAATATAAGGTAGAATAATTAAGCATTTGCACAGGCATCTGACTGACTTGAAGTAAATAGTAAGTTTACAAAATATAGATTGTATTATATATTAAAAAAACAAAACAAAAACAAAACAAACAAACAAAAAAAAAACTATGATGTACAAAGTTGTTAAAAATTTTGGAGTTAAGTTGGAAAACTACAGAGGAGAGTTAATGTTACGTCATTAAAAGCAGTAGAGTTAGGGTGATTGGGAGGATGAAGAAGGAGTGGCTTAGGCTGTTCCCCGTGGGTGTGGAACGGTCGATGGCTATATCGGGAGACAGAATTTTTCTTTTGATTTTGGGGGGTTTGCCACAAGTGTGGGAAGGGGAAATTTGTTTGTGTGTAGTTTGTAGGATGAATGTTCAACCACTCATGTTTTTGCTTCTCTGTATGAGCATGTTTACACTGCAAGGTAATCCCAAACTCTCTATTGATCATGGACCAAAGTGTTAATCTTAATTTAACTTCATGGAATTGCAGAGGTCTACAAAATTTACATTTTATAATATTTTTTTTTTACAAAAAAAAAAAAACTTAAACAAGTTATGAATAAAATAAAGGACATGGGTTCAAGAATTGTGTTTTTACAAGAAACTCATCTGATAGAGGAGGATGTTAAAAGAATTAGGAGTAGATGGCAGGGAAGTGTATTCACCTCTTCATTTTCATCCCGAGCCAGGGAGTTATGACTCTCATACATAAATCAGTTCCTTTTCAAGTGAAAAATGTAATTGGAGACAAATTTGGAAGATATGTAATCATTCAAGGTTCTTTGCTATTAGAAAATATAAATCTTGTGAACTTATATGGTCCCAATATAGATGATCAGAAGTTCTTTGCTAATTTATTTCTCATCTTATCATCACTTACAGGGCAACATATAATAGCAGGGGATTTTAATTGTACATTGAATCCAGGTGTGGATAGATCAACAGGACTGGATTGTACGCACATTGGATGTAGGATGACTATTAATCATTTTATGAAAGAATTGAGATTGTTAGATATATGGAGAGAAATGAAACCACAAGTTAAAGCCTATTCTTGTTATTCCAGTACCTACAAGACATTCTCACGTATTGATTATTTTTTGATTTCCACAGAATTAAGGTCCAAGATTCAAAACTGCTTTTATGATAACATCGTGATCTCTGATCATGCACCCTGTTGTCTAATATATGTAGATAAAAAATTGACAAAGGAATCAGGTAGATGGCAATTTCAGCATAAATGGCTTCAGGATGAGGAA
The DNA here is from genome assembly GCA_020510985.1 of Pholidichthys leucotaenia. Lineage (NCBI taxonomy): Eukaryota > Metazoa > Chordata > Actinopteri > Cichliformes > Pholidichthyidae > Pholidichthys > Pholidichthys leucotaenia. The sequence continues at coordinate 22,310,258 of CM035837.1, forward strand.
TTTGTCAAGTATATAGAAAAACAGATAGACGAGTTCTTTGACATCAATACTACACAAACATCAGCATGTGTAAAGTGGGAGGCTTTCAAAGCTTTTATTAGGGGACATATTATTAGTTATACAGGATCAAAATCTAAGAAGACTCGAGAGGAGAGAGCTAAATTGGAACATAAAATAAAAAATCTTCAGGAAAAAGTGTATGCAGGAAGTGACCCAAGGTTGGAGAATGAATTACTGATTTTGAGAGCTGAATACGACAAAAAATCAGCGAATAGAGCTGCCTCGAGTCTTCTAAGATTGAAACAATCTTTTTATGAACAAGGTGAAAAATCAGGAAAATTATTAGCATGGCAGATTAAACAATTGGAAATTAAAACACCAATTACCAGTATTATAAGTAATGGACAGGTAGTTATAGATCCTTTAGAAATTAATAGAGCCTTTAGAGATTACTATGAAAAATTATATGATACCAAAAATGAACCTGATTTAACAAAACTAAATGGGTTTTTGAACGAACTATCTATACCGTGTATTCCAAATGAAAACAGGGAGATATTGGAGTCAAAAATTAGTCAAGAAGAAGTTGGGCTAGCCATTGATAATATGAAATCAGGAAAAAGTGCAGGACCAGATGGTCTTCCAGTTGACCTTTATAAAAAATTTAAGAATAAATTAATAAAACCTTTTTTGGAAATGGTTTTAGAAGCATTTCAAAATAATAATTTACCATCATACATAAATAATGCCTTAATTATACTGCTGCCAAAACCAGGTAAGCCCTCTAATAAATGTGAAAATATGAGACCAATAAGCCTATTAAACGCCGACCTTAAGATAATCTGTAAAATTTTAGCAAGACGAATACAAGAAATTTTACCAAATATTATTAATCGAGATCAGAATGGCTTTATAAAGGGTAGACAAGGCTTCCATAATGTAAGAAGACTATTTAATATTATTTATTTTAATAAAGAAGCACCGGATACAGCTCTCCTATCATTGGACGCCGAAAAGGCCTTTGATCGAGTTGAATGGCCCTTTCTTTTTGAAGTCCTACAAAGGTTTGGACTTGGAAATAATTTCATAAAATGGGTTCAAATAATATACAATAATGCTACAGCAGAAATCCTAACAAATAACAATATTTCAAAACCAATAAAAATCAATAGAGGATGTTGACAAGGCTGTCCACTTTCACCTTTACTGTTTACTATGGCAATTGAACCTTTAGCGATAGCGATACGTTTACATTCACAAATATATGGAATTAAAGTTGGACCAACAGAACATAAAATCTCCCTGTACGCCGATGATATAATTTTGTTTATGTCGAATCTAAAAAAATCAATTCCAACCTTGTTGAATTTAATAAAGAATTTTGGGGAAATATCAGGATATAAAATAAATAAAACTAAATCTTCAATATTAATGCTAAATGAGACCCAGAGAAATTACCCAGCCCCTGAGGTAAATCAATTCAATGTTGTAAATCAGTTTAAATATTTAGGAATCCAAATTATGCCTAAGCTAGAATCAGTCGCCAGTGTCACCTATGAAGCCTTAATGTCAGATATCAGTGAGTTAACTCAGAGATGGATGTCACTACCAATGTCGATGATCGGGAGAATCAATATACTTAAAAGTAATATTTTACCTAAAATACTTTATTTATTTCAATACATTCCCTTATCACCACCTTTAGATCTATTCTCAAGAATAAAAAAAAAGTTAGTGGAATTTATATGGAACAACAGGAGGGCTAGATTACGTTTGTCTTTATTATATTTACCATTTGATCGTGGAGGTCTGAAATGTCCAAATTTTATGTTGTATTATTGGTCGGCACAACTGAGGTCTATGACATATTATTTTTCATCAAATGATCTCCCTCACTGGACTGAAATGGAATCATACAATTTACCTTTACCTCTTCCCATATTCATATACTCAGATTCGGCAAAAAAATTACAAAAACAAGTTAAAAATCCATTTGTAAAGCATATGATCAAAATATGGTGTGAAGCTAAAAACTATTTAAAAGAACCACAGTTATTGTCACAATTTAGTCCAATATGGGGTAATCAATATTTTAAACCAGGGAGAGCGGACGCTGTATTTAAAGTATGGAATTTAAAAGGGATACAAAAGATTCAGGATTTATATTTGCCATGTGCAGACAACATAATGTCTTTTGAAGAGCTGAGGATCAAATTTAATCTCAATAGAACACATTTTTTTAAATATCTTCAACTTAGAAACTTTATTCGATCAAATCAAAATAAAGCTCTCACTCGACCTATTTATTCATCCTTGGAAAAAATGATGATGAAAGATAGTAAAAGAAAGGGTATTATTTCAGAGTTTTATAACTCATTGACACTATCTTCAAGTGAAAATTCACTGAAAAGATTAAACTACTGGAAAGAAGATCTGCAAATTGAAATTTCAGAGGAACAATGGGAATTGGCTTGTACAGAAGCTCAAACCAAATCAATAAATGCACGCCTTAAATTGATACATTTCAAATGGTTAATGCGGATGTATGTTACACCGGAGGAGTTAAATAGATATAACAAAAATATACCAGATACATGCACAAAATGCATGGAAAGTAAAGGAACCCTATTTCATTGTTTATGGGAATGTAGATTAATAAGAATGTTTTGGGAAGAGGTGAGGGTAACAATTGAAAAAATAATCTCAAAACAAATCTTATTGAATCCTAAACTGTTTTTGTTGGGTCTGTACCCAGAAAAGCATAATTTTAATAAAAGTGAAAGAACATTCATAGACCTCAGTTTGCTTAATGCCAAAAAATGTATTGCACTATTATGGAAAAAGACTCATAGACCAGATGTGACTCAGTGGTTAAGACAGATGTTAACAAACCTTCCATTAGAAAGAATAACATATATACTAAAATCAAAGGAAATTGTGTTTGAGAATATATGGAGACCTTTTATTGATTATGTAAAAAATTTAAACATAACTCTTGAAGAAGAAGGTGAATGATGTGTGTGGACCTTGTAAATTCCAAACTGGTGAACATAATATGTATACTTATGTATTGGATTGTCTAGACTAAACAGAGGAGCATTGTTGAAGATTTGATTTTGTTGGTGGTTGTTGGTGTTTTTAGTGCATTTTTTTTTTTGTAGTACTTTAGTGTTAGTGTTTGATTGTTTGTATCATGTTTGTAAAAAAAAAAAAAAAGGTTCAATAAAGATATTGTGGAAAAAAAAAAAATTTGATCCTCAGCTCTTCAAAAGACATTATGTTGTCTGCACATGGCAAATATAAATCCTGAATCTTTTGTATCCCTTTTAAATTCCATACTTTAAATACAGCGTCCGCTCTCCCTGGTTTAAAATATTGATTACCCCATATTGGACTAAATTGTGACAATAACTGTGGTTCTTTTAAATAGTTTTTAGCTTCACACCATATTTTGATCATATGCTTTACAAATGGATTTTTAACTTGTTTTTGTAATTTTTTTGCCGAATCTGAGTATATGAATATGGGAAGAGGTAAAGGCAAATTGTATGATTCCATTTCAGTCCAGTGAGGGAGATCATTTGATGAAAAATAATATGTCATAGACCTCAGTTGTGCCGACCAATAATACAACATAAAATTTGGACATTTCAGACCTCCACGATCAAATGGTAAATATAATAAAGACAAACGTAATCTAGCCCTCCTGTTGTTCCATATAAATTCCACTAACTTTTTTTTTATTCTTGAGAATAGATCTAAAGGTGGTGATAAGGGAATGTATTGAAATAAATAAAGTATTTTAGGTAAAATATTACTTTTAAGTATATTGATTCTCCCAATCATCGACATTGGTAGTGACATCCATCTCTGAGTTAACTCATTGATATCTGACATTAAGGCTTCATAGTTGACACTGGCGACTGATTCTAGCTTAGGCATAATTTGGATTCCTAAATATTTAAACTGATTTACAACATTGAATTGATTTACCTCAGGGGCTGGGTAATTTCTCTGGGTCTCATTTAGCATTAATATTGAAGATTTAGTTTTATATATTTTATATCCTGATATTTCCCCAAAATTCTTTATTAAATTCAACAAGGTTGGAATTGATTTTTTTAGATTCGACATAAACAAAATTATATCATCGGCGTACAGGGAGATTTTATGTTCTGTTGGTCCAACTTTAATTCCATATATTTGTGAATGTAAACGTATCGCTATCGCTAAAGGTTCAATTGCCATAGTAAACAGTAAAGGTGAAAGTGGACAGCCTTGTCGACATCCTCTATTGATTTTTATTGGTTTTGAAATATTGTTATTTGTTAGGATTTCTGCTGTAGCATTATTGTATATTATTTGAACCCATTTTATGAAATTATTTCCAAGTCCAAACCTTTGTAGGACTTCAAAAAGAAAGGGCCATTCAACTCTATCAAAGGCCTTTTCGGCGTCCAATGATAGGAGAGCTGTATCCGGTGCTTCTTTATTAAAATAAATAATATTAAATAGTCTTCTTACATTATGGAAGCCTTGTCTACCCTTTATAAAGCCATTCTGATCTCGATTAATAATATTTGGTAAAATTTCTTGTATTCGTCTTGCTAAAATTTTACAGATTATCTTAAGGTCGGCGTTTAATAGGCTTATTGGTCTCATATTTTCACATTTATTAGAGGGCTTACCTGGTTTTGGCAGCAGTATAATTAAGGCATTATTTATGTATGATGGTAAATTATTATTTTGAAATGCTTCTAAAACCATTTCCAAAAAAGGTTTTATTAATTTATTCTTAAATTTTTTATAAAGGTCAACTGGAAGACCATCTGGTCCTGCACTTTTTCCTGATTTCATATTATCAATGGCTAGCCCAACTTCTTCTTGACTAATTTTAGACTCCAATATCTCCCTGTTTTCATTTGGAATACACGGTATAGATAGTTCGTTCAAAAACCCATTTAGTTTTGTTAAATCAGGTTCATTTTTGGTATCATATAATTTTTCATAGTAATCTCTAAAGGCTCTATTAATTTCTAAAGGATCTATAACTACCTGTCCATTACTTATAATACTGGTAATTGGTGTTTTAATTTCCAATTGTTTAATCTGCCATGCTAATAATTTTCCTGATTTTTCACTTTGTTCATAAAAAGATTGTTTCAATCTTAGAAGACTCGAGGCAGCTCTATTCGCTGATTTTTTGTCGTATTCAGCTCTCAAAATCAGTAATTCATTCTCCAACCTTGGGTCACTTCCTGCATACACTTTTTCCTGAAGACTTTTTATTTTATGTTCCAATTTAGCTCTCTCCTCTCGAGTCTTCTTAGATTTTGATCCTGTATAACTAATAATATGTCCCCTAATAAAAGCTTTGAAAGCCTCCCACTTTACACATGCTGATGTTTGTGTAGTATTGATGTCAAAGAACTCGTCTATCTGTTTTTCTATATACTTGACAAATTCCTCATCCTGAAGCCATTTATGCTGAAATTGCCATCTACCTGATTCCTTTGTCAATTTTTTATCTACATATATTAGACAACAGGGTGCATGATCAGAGATCACGATGTTATCATAAAAGCAGTTTTGAATCTTGGACCTTAATTCTGTGGAAATCAAAAAATAATCAATACGTGAGAATGTCTTGTAGGTACTGGAATAACAAGAATAGGCTTTAACTTGTGGTTTCATTTCTCTCCATATATCTAACAATCTCAATTCTTTCATAAAATGATTAATAGTCATCCTACATCCAATGTGCGTACAATCCAGTCCTGTTGATCTATCCACACCTGGATTCAATGTACAATTAAAATCCCCTGCTATTATATGTTGCCCTGTAAGTGATGATAAGATGAGAAATAAATTAGCAAAGAACTTCTGATCATCTATATTGGGACCATATAAGTTCACAAGATTTATATTTTCTAATAGCAAAGAACCTTGAATGATTACATATCTTCCAAATTTGTCTCCAATTACATTTTTCACTTGAAAAGGAACTGATTTATGTATGAGAGTCATAACTCCCCTGGCTCGGGATGAAAATGAAGAGGTGAATACACTTCCCTGCCATCTACTCCTAATTCTTTTAACATCCTCCTCTATCAGATGAGTTTCTTGTAAAAACACAATTCTTGAACCCATGTCCTTTATTTATTCATAACTTGTTTAAGTTTTTTTAAATTTTGTAGACCTCTGCAATTCCATGAAGTTAAATTAAGATTAACACTTTGGTCCATGATCAATAGAGAGTTTGGGATTACCTTGCAGTGTAAACATGCTCATACAGAGAAGCAAAAACATGAGTGGTTGAACATTCATCCTACAAACTACACACAAACAAATTTCCCCTTCCCACACTTGTGGCAAACCCCCCAAAATCAAAAGAAAAATTCTGTCTCCCGATATAGCCATCGACCGCTCCACACCCACGGGGAACAGCCTAAGCCACTCCTTCTTCATCCTCCCAATCACCCTAACTCTACTGCTTTTAATGACGTAACATTAACTCTCCTCTGTAGTTTTCCAACTTAACTCCAAAATTTTTAACAACTTTGTACATCATAGTTTTTTTTTTTGTTTGTTTTGTTTTTGTTTTGTTTTTTTAATATATAATACAATCTATATTTTGTAAACTTATTATTTACTTCAAGTCAGTCAGATGCCTGTGCAAATGCTTAATTATTCTACCTTATATTTTGTTCATGCTTAGCTCCCACCAGTCTCTTCTTCTTCTTTGATCTTCTTGATGAACTCCTGCGCCTCCTCTGGGGTCTTGAAGATGTGGGTTCTGCCCTCATACGTGGTCAGCAGTCTCGCAGGATAGATTACACCATGACGAATCCCAAGGTTGCGCAACTCCTTACGTACGGGATCAAACTGCTTCCTCAATTGCTGGATTCCTGTGGCCAAATCTGGGTAGAACCGCACCTGCTGGTCCTGGTGTTTAATCTCTCCTTTTTTAGCACGTGCAGCGTTGAAGATCTTCATCCTGTCTCTGTTGCTAAGAAACTTCATAATTAAGGTCCTCGGCGGTCCCTTATCTCTCCGTGGGCCAATACGATGTGCTTTTTCCAGAACCACTGCTGATTGCAACTCCTCGCTGCCCAGCACCTCCGGAATCCACTTTTCCAGAAAGGAACATACGTCCCGACCTTCTGATTCCTCTGGAAGACCCACCAGCCTCAAATTATTCTGTCTCGACCGAGATTCCAAATCCAAAATATTATCTTCCAGAGATTTATTTTTTTTTTTCCAAAGTGCGCACCTTTAATTGAAGACGGGTGACGTCATCTTCAGCACTAGCAAGACGGAGCTCCATCTGCGCCGTTCGTTCTACACAGTCACCCAATTCCTTTCTTATTCCTTCCAACGCTGTCATAATCCCATCAAATCTAGAGGAAAAGTCCGCTCTCATTGAACTCATGGCAGCCATCAGCGCATCTGCGCCATTCCCCGCAGATTTCGCACCGTTGCCAGCCTCCTCCGCCATATATGGAGTTTTGTTTGCTGCGTCACAGACCTGAAAGTCCGTTAATTTGGACTGTTTCGGCGGCTCGCTTTTTCCTTTTCCTGGTTTTCCAGCCTTAGGCTTCGCCGACATATCCTCGCCCAAATGCTGGGATACGTTCTGTCCCAAATGAGAGAGTTATTTGCCGATTTTTTTTCTCCAGGAGCAGAGCAGAGCGAGACACGTCCGTCCTACGTGGCAGCCATAACCGGAAGTCCAAACAAGTTATATTTAATAAAGTGGAAGGACACATGGAATAAGTATTGAACATGCTTGGTGAAATTCATTTAATATTGAGTAGAAAAGCCTTTGTTGGCAATAACAGCTTCCAGATGCTTCGTGTATGGAAAAACTAGGACCAGGCATTGCTCAGGAGTGATTTTAGCCCATTCTTCCACACAAACTGTCTTCAAATCTTGAAGGTCCTGTGCGTGTGTTCTATGAACGCTGATCTTCAGTTCGCTCTATAGATTTTCAATTGGATTAAAGTCAGGTGACTGACTGGGCCGTTCTAGTGGCTTTATTTTTCTTCTCTGGAGCCAGGTCAGAGTTTCCTTGGCTGTATGTTTGGGATCATTGTCTTGCTGAAATGTCCACCCTCGTTTCATCTTCAGCATCTTTGCAGATGGCAACAGGTTCTTATCAAGGATGTCTCTGTACATTTGTCCATTCACCTTTCCTTCAAATATGAAGTCTGCCTGTACCATGTGCTGAAAACATCCCCACACCATAATGGGATGGGGAGTGCCATTTCTCCTCCAAATATGCTGTGTGCTGTGACATCCATAAAGTTCAATTTTGGTCTCATCTGACAAGACTATAGTCCCCCAGTATTTTACTGGCTTGCCCAAATGTTGTGCAGCAAAAGTGCTTCAACATGCTTTTTCTTCAGCAATGGAGTCTTACAAGGTGAGCGGGCATAGAGCACATGTCGGCTGAGTGTACTACTTAAGGGCCTTTTCCACTAGCACGCTTTAGCGCGACACGGGACGGCTCAGCACGCTTTGTACGCTTTTCTACAAGCCCCAACACGGTTTAACAGCCGCGATTCTCAGCCCCGCTGAAGGGCAGGGTACGGCAGTGCTGAGCTGGGCCGTGTTGTGACGTTAACAGACTGGTCGCCGCTGATTGGTCAGGTCATAACCGGCGCCGATTGGTCAGGTTGTAACCGCCCCTCTCCTCCTCCTCTTCTACCGAATCTTCACGACCTTCTCAATAAAGTTTTTGAAAAAAAAAAAAAGAATCTAGACGACCGCCATTACTCAGCACGCAACCACTGTTGGCGGTTTCTTTTCAGTGTATTGCTGTGCTATTTTCAGTTATTCTCTATCAAAAATGGCTTCACGTAATAAGGGTGTTCCATGGACCAATAAGGAGGTGCAGTGTCTGCTCACTGCATTGTCAGACGAACGTATGCAGCGCGAGTTAGACGGAGCCACCCGGAATGAAAAAATATACCGGGAGGTCTCGACATCGGAGTCCTTTAACGGTGAGTTTTAATTTTTTTTTATAGTGCGTTTTTTCGCAAATATATTCGGTAAGACGCTCAGTTTATTTATGCAATAAAAAAGCTGTTCATTTGTGGATGATGACCGCTGCTTTATCGCAGCACACTGCGGACTTGCTTTTCTTTTAATTATTCATGTGAACAATACGCTGAAATAAGCTTATGTAATCTTGTTAAAAACTATTGTCTTTTCTGTATATCTTGCACTTTCATGCTGTATTTTATTGTGTGCATTTTCCTTGTAGAATCCACGCGTCCGCAGCGCCAGCCCGCCCGGATTCTCCAATGTGAATCTGTCCCGCCACCAGGCGCAAAATGTATTCAATGATAAATATTTGCAACATTTAAATGAGGTTGCAGAAAACGCGAGGGTATCCCTGGACCTGGCAGAGACGGCTTCATTCAACCGAGCCTTCCTGACCCAGTTTGGGAAGCTGGGAGAGGCACTCAGTGGTCGGCGTGTATAAAATGTCGATTAACCTTCATGTTGTGTTGCAAAGTTTTTTTTATTTTAATATTTTGTATATAATAAAATGGAATTGTTTTGGAAAGTGTGGTTTGTCTGTTACAACACTGAATTATAAAACAGTATAATTGCATAGAAATTCCATTGCCTAGTCTGATGAAAATGATGCTGATCATCCTGTCAGGGGTCAACCATTGTAAAGGTAATGTAATTTTTAACTAGACCAAAAAACAAATGTTTTTGTAAGCTTTCTGTTCTTTTTATTGAAATATCATAAAAAATTAGCAACACATGATACAGTTCTAAACTTTGGGTAAATTTTTTTTATGTTAACATAAGAAGTTGCACAGTTGGACTTTAAAATGCAGCAGGAGAGACTGATCAAGCTTACAAGTCAAAAAGTAAGTATATGTAAATTGAATGTTCTATCGGCATTCCAAATTCAGAGAATTACAATACTTTAGGAGTGTAGCATCATCTAAACGGAAAATAATAATACTGTTGTTCCAAACGTTGACCTGAAGGTGAAAAACATGAATTTTTTTTATTCAGTACATCCAAAATGCCCTAGGATGTAAAAAATAATACAAATTGGTGTTGGCCAGTGTGCCACTGTCTCATTATTTAATACGAATAAAAACAAGTTTCAGCTCATTATTTCTAGGTCATTTGGCTGTTAATTCAAAACAAAAGTGACTTGTGTTGTTGCAGCTTTTTTATCAGAGAGTTTCTCCAGTTTTGGAGCATATAATCATCCGTCCCTTAACTGTTAAACATTAAATAACAGCAGACAGATTGGCAAAGGATACACAATTGTGTTGCTGTAGCCTAAAACTGCTGTGACCCACTGCTTGTGGTGCTACCTTTCATGTGTGTGCTTTTTATGAATATTCACACATTTTTGTAAGTACAAGTGGGATAGTATTAAATTGAAATATTCATTCATATTTCATCTCGCTGCCTGTACCCTTGTCTGGCGGTCCTTTTTGGCGTTTACGGTGAAAAAAGCCACAGACCGAGGAGTGGCCTTGTACAGCTATGTGTTACGTTTTGCTTGGGTCTTCTCAATAAAGTTTTGGAAAAAAAAATGTTTTGCTTGGGTCGCGTGCGTACGTCACGGGAGTGTGGCACCGCCTCGCTGTTATAAACCCACCCACCCCAGCACAACACCCATGCCAAACACCATGCTAATGGAAACAGAAGCATGCCGAGCCGTACTGAAGTGAATCGAGCCGTACCGAGGTGTGCTGGGCTAGTGGAAAAGAGGCTTTACTGTTTTGGGTTTTGTTTTGTTTTTTAACAGCAGTACCTGCTAACCCCAGGTCTTTCTGGAGCTCTCCACGCATGGTCTTTGGCTCTTGGATAACTCTCTGATAATTCTTTTGGTTTCTCTGACAGAAATCTTCCAAGGAGCTCCTGGTCATGGCTGGTTTATGGTAAAATGATGTTCTTTCCAGTTCCGAATGGTGGCTCCAACAGTGCTCACTAGAACATTCAGCAGTTTAGAAATACGCCTGTAACCAGTGCCATAGTTATGTTTTGTAACAATAAGGTTGCGAAGGTCTAGAGAGAGCTCTTTGCTTCTACCCATCATGAGTTTTTTGTGGTGTGACAATCTGATATTCACAGACCTTTTTAAAGGATATCAGTCAGGACTTAACCAGCTGAAATTAATTTGCACTGACGGGGGATGGCTTCCTAAATTCTGATGGATTTCAGCTCGTTTCTTGGCTTTCCATGCCTTTTGCACCTCTTTTTCTTTGTGTTCAATACTTATTCCCTATGTCATTCCACTATATTAAATATAGCTTGTTTTGTGAACACAGTTGCCTTGATTTCTTTGTATGGACGGATTACTTGGGTTGTTATTGACATCTGGTGAAAATCTCAGGTCAATGGCTGGATCAGAAATATATTTAATGAGAAAAATGTTGATGTCTTCAATACTTATTTTCCCCGCTGTACGAACAAGTTATTTTGCTTGACGGAGCAAAATAACTGGTTAAACAAACAAAAATCAAAAAATTTTGTCCTGTACTGCTGTCATTTAATAAACTGTGCTTGTGGAACACTACATGTTGGGCCCATGATGAATCACCACAGTTACTATATTTACTGATACTGTACTCCTGCTCATGTAATATTGCTTAAGTATATGGGTTTTTTTTAATAGGTGTACCAGCATAGTCAAGCGTAGATTAATGAACCAGTTGGAAACACGGAGGTCTAGAGGGATGAATAGAATATTAGAGAGTAGCCATAAAAACTGTAGCAGCTAAGCCAAGCGAATGACATGTTTACAGGGTTACCCCAACCAAAATATAACAAAACTAGAAAAGCACTCATAGAGCGCATACCTCCGCCAAGGCTCCTTCCGTTTCTCATGGATCACCTCCAAAATGTAATGGGCTTGTGTGTAGGCCTATCGCCACTTGTGGTGAAAATTGCATCCAAGTCTGTCCATTAGTTTTGGAGTTTTGTGGCTGACACACTATGAGAAGAGCCTTGGCTGAGGTATGCATTCCCAGATCATCCCCAAAATGTAATGGGTTCCTCTCTAGGCCAAGAACCACCTCTGGTGAAACAGACAGACAAACAGACAAATGCCAGTAAAAGCATTACCTCCTTGGCGGAGGTAATAAACTCAAGTGTTGCTGTTGTGTCCATCTCCTCCATCTCCAAACTCCCAGGCTGCGGGCGTTGCAATTCATCACACAACCGTGTACAACCCACAGGCCAATGGGTTATGCGAGCGTTTTCATAGATCACTGAAAGCAGCACTCAGGGGTTCACTGACGGATGCAAATTGGGTAGACAGTTTGGCGTGGGTCCTATTGGGGTTGCGCTCCGCGCCAAAAGAGGATTTTGAAGCTTCCCTGGCGGAGAGCTTGTTTTTGCGCAGCCCCTATGGCTGCCTGGGGAATTTCTGCCAAATAATCCCGCGTCGGACAGCTGCCCGTCTCAGCTTTTGCAGCGTAGCACAAACACAGGCACGCTGCTGGGCCCGGCCCACCACTGTTTTTCGCATGCTTTTGTGCCTAAAACTTTGAAGAATGCGGAGTTCGTGTTCGTCAGACACGATGACCAGCGCCCTCCATTGCGCCTGCACACATGTTGAAAATGGCCCTATCTCACAATGTTAAAGAATCCTTTAAAAAATTCCTGGATCCAGACGGTGATCCGGATCATCCCCAAAATTTAATCAGTTCTTCCTTGTACCATTTCCAACAACGCCTGAAAGTTTCATCGAAATCCGTCCAAAACTTTTTGAGTTATCTTGCTAACCAACAGACAGACAGACAGGCAAACAAACCCCGGCAAAAACATTACTTCCTGCGGCCTGCGGCCTGGCGGAGGTAATGAGCCAGAAAAATGCCTGAAAGTGAGATAAGCAATTGAGTGTGGTACAGTACATATCTATTCCTAGGTAGGGATAGAGGTGGAGGGTGGTATCACACCAATGACCTCTGAGTCACATCAGAATGGCTCACTGAATGAGACCTAATGAGAACAAGGTGGACTCTTCAATTCAATTCAGCTTTATTTATAATGCGCCACATCACAACAAAAGCCGTCTCGTGGCGCCACAGTGCAGAAAAAAAAACACAGTCACAAAAAACCACAGTCACTACTCTATTGGTAGCCACTCCAGACATCCAAATTCATCCACAAAAACATTGAAAAATATCACCATACAGTGGGGCATAAAAAGGATTTAGTCAGCCACCAATTGTGCAAGTTCTCCCACTTAAAAGATGAGAGAGGTCTCCAATTTTCATCATAGGTATACCTCAACTATGAGAGACAAAATGAGAAAAAAAATCCAGAAAATCACATTGTCTGATTTTTAAAGAATTTATTTGCAAATTATGGTGGAAAATAAGTATTTGGTCAATAACAAAAGTTCATCTCAATACTTTGTTATATACCCTTTGCTGGCAATGACAGAGATCAAATGTTTTCTGTAAGTCTTCACAAGGATTTTACACACTGTTGCTGGTATTTTGGCCCATTCTTCCATGCAGATCTCCTCTAGAGCAGTGATATTTTGGGGCTGTCGCTGGGCAACACGGACTTTCAACTCCCTCCAAAGATTTTCTATGGGGTTGAGATCTGGAGACTAGCTAGGCCACTCCAGGACCTTGAAATGCTTCTTAAGAAGCCACTCCTTCGTTGCCCGGGCAGTGTTTTTGGGATCACTGTCATGCTGAAAGACACAGCCACGTTGTTTCCACCCCCATGCTTCACAGTAGGTATGGTGTTATTTGGATGCAACTCAGCATTCTTTCTCCTCCAAACATGACAAGTTGAGTTTTTACCAAAAGTTCTATTTTGGTTTCATCTGACCATATGACATTCTCCCAATCCTCTTCTGGATCATCCAAATGCTCTCTAGCAACCTTCAGACGGGCCTTACCTGGACATGTACTGGCTTAAGCAAGGGGACACGTCTGGCACTGCAGGATTTCAGTCCCTGGCGGCGTAGTGTGTTACTGATGGTAGCCTTTGTTACTTTGGTCCCAGCTCTCTGCAGGTCATTCACTAGGTCCCCCCATGTGGTTCTGGGATTTTTGCTCACTGTTCTCGTGATCATTTTGACCCCACGGGGTGAGATCTTGCGTGGAGCCCCAGATCGAGGGAGATTATCAGTGGTCTTGTATGTCTCTCCATTTTCTAATAATTGCTCCCACAGTTGATTTCTTCACACCAAGCTGCTTACCTATTGCAGATTCAGTCTTCCCAGCCTGGTGCAGGTCTACAATTTTGTTTCTGGTGTCCTTTGACAGCTCTTTGGTCTTGGCCATAGTGGAGTTTGGAGTCTGACTGTTTGAGGTTGTGGACAGGTGTCTTTTATACTGATAACGAGTTCAAACAGGTGCCATTAATACAGGTAACGAGTGGAGGACAGAGGAGCCTCTTAAAGAAGAAGTTACAGGTCTGTGAGAGCCAGAAATCTTGCTTGTTTGTAGGTGACCAAATACTTATTTTCCACCATAATTTGAAAATAAATTCTTTAAAAATCAGACTGTGATTTTCTGGATTTTTTTTTTCTCATTTTGTCTCTCATAGTTGAGGTATACCTATGATGAAGACTGGAGACCTCTCTCATCTTTTAAGTGGGAGAACTTGCACAATTGGTAGCTGACTAAATACTTTTTTGCCCCACTGTATGTCCCCTATGAAGATGATAGTGATACCTCTGGCCAAGAAATGAACTGCAGCTCAATTTCTCCATTCATATACAACACAGCCTCGGCCACGAAGAAAAGTTTGACCTAAATTCTTCTGCATAAATAGAGAGAATGAGCTGTGGGTTTTATAGGATTACATTTGAGTGTCACTTTTTAAACTCCTATTTGCACCAACTAACTCATACGCTTTGTGTTTACGTTTCCCTGGTTTTAGTTTTATTCAGTATCACACTGGTGCAGCGATAGCAGAGCCTGTATATATATATATATATATATATATCTTTGCATAAAAGAGGAAAAAATCGTTGTGGTGCCGTTCTCTGGTGTAGGATGCTGTCATCCTTTGTTGCCTATGCCACATCTCCGTTGACATACTTCAGCTGAAATATTGATTCTGACGGGACAGAAGTAGAGAACAGAACAGTTACATAAAATTATTGACTTTATTCTGTCATACCTGGTGGAAACGTGAAGAACAGAGTAGGTCTACCGCTCTACAACCAACAAGAACAGTTCCAGCATCTTATAAACACACAAGCCACAAACTCAGCTGCATCTGTTTTTATAAATCCAAGTTTGGAAGCTTGATTTTCTGGTTTGAAGTTGAATTAGAAGTTATCTGGTCAGAACTTGTTTTCAAATTGTTGTTCTGCTGTTGGAGGAGAGACTGCCCGACTTTCAGCTTTGAGAATCAGACCAATCTAAAGACAAGGAAAGGGAGAAACACCTACAACATAACGGGAAAACGTTCTGCATAACGGGAAAAACTTCAACACTGAGCAGCTCTGAGAGCCCCTTCACACAGCATGGAGATCCTTGGGTGAATCACTGAGAAATCAAAAACTGGCCCGATATCCCCACGATCTCCTAAAGAAATGTGGGAAAAAATAGGTAACAAATTAATCTCAAAAAGTGCCTAATTTATAGGCAAAAAGTACTATATTTTCTAGAAAATTTGCCAAGAAAAACATAAATTTCCAAGAAAAAGTTTACAAAAAAACCTCAAGCTTTTTGCCATATATTTGCCTACATTTTCTCTTAAATGTATTTTTTTTTGTAAATTTGTTTTATATAGTTGCAACTTTTTTCATAAATTAAATTTTTTTCTTTTTTCTACTTTTTCTTGTAAATTTGTACTTTTTTCTTAATTTTGTGACTTTTTTCGCATCAATTTTTGACTTTTTTTTTGGTAAATTTACAACTTTTTTGTGTAAATTTGCTATTTCTTTCTCTTGGATTACATCTTTTTTGTTGTAACTTCGGATTATTTTTCTCAAAATGTCATGACTCTTCTCCAATTCTTTCATAAATGTAAGATTTTTCACTCGTAAATTTACAAGTTCTTTTTCATAAAATGGGGGGGGGTGATTGTGTTTTATTTCAATGTGTGAAGCACTTTGTGTTGTATCTTTTTGTATGAAAAATGCTATATAAATAAAGCTTTGATTGATAAATTTGCAACTTCTCAAATTTTCAACTTTTGTCTTACAGCATTGCAACATACAACATTATATCATATTTTCGCACTTTCATTGGTACAAATATTTATTTAATTTACATTTACAGTCATGTGAAAAAATTAGGACACCCTGTATAAGCAAGTGTGTTTTTTTAAAATATTTGCACATATGGATATTTAATATCAGTGTTAAAATACAGGGAGATTCGTGTAATACAACTAAACAATTAAAACTGAATTAAAGACTTTTTTCAAATTTTCTGTAAAATGTACTGTAATTCTAAACAAATAGTGAGGAACAAATTAGGACACCCCCCATCTTTGTTAGGACACCCCCACATTCATTTCCACTTAAAATGGCTAAAATAAATGTTAAAAAAAATGCAAATAAAAACAAAAATAAGGTTAGACATAGATATGTGAACATTTCTTAATAAAGAACTGAATATTTAATGGAATGTCCTAATTTTTTCACATGACTGTATATGTTCAGACCTTATGGCAAATTTGTGAATACTCCCATCACCACCATTCCCCTTGTTAAACAAAATAACAAATCGCCCACTGTGTATTGCAATCTTTGAAAGATCCTTGATAGATCACTGAGGGATCACAGAGTTTCTTGGGTGACCAAGGAGGCTGCTGAGCGTTTCTTCTTTCTGGGTATATATTTGAGAGGTTTCTAGTGTTGTTTTACCCCAATTACACAAGGGTGGAGAACACTGACAGATTGTTGAGAGATGGAAAAAATGGCCAGATCTCTAAACTATCTTTCAATGAGTGCCCAGCGATCACTGAGGTCACTCAATGATCCTCCATTGATCTCCACAATCTCCTCAAAGTTTTGACTCAGTGCAAGATAATCTCTGAATGACCACCGAAGAGAAGCGACCTTATCAATGTTCCAACGATCCAACAGTGATCTCTACCGTGGTCTTTTAACTCTATTGGTCTTTCATCAAATCCTCAACGATCCCTTACTGATCTCTAAGCCATCTCTTCGATCAGGCTGGAAAATTTTGGTGTTCAATGAGGGATCACTGAGAGATCTTTGAACGATGTCAGAATGGTGCTGCAATAATTCAACCCTGAGGTATTTTGACCAAAGCATGCATGGCCCAGACATTTAATTAAGACCTCTGGAAACTGTGGAAGAACATGATAAAAGTGCAGTGTCTCTTTTAAGATGAATGATTTTGGAAAATGAAGAAATCATCTTCCTAAAGTTCATTTAATGTTAGTAAAGTTCATCTTTTGTGCAATGTCCATTAACCATCCAGGCCAAAGGACAACTACAATAATCCTCACAAATGTGCAGTCTTCTTAATTGCTGTTTGCACCTTTAATTGTTGTTCCTGAAGGGAGTTTCTGCAGTTCACGGCTGAACTTGAATAAACTCCTTTTTCCCTCCATTAGGACAGAAATCCCCACCTGAAGCTCCTGTTCTGCTGCCTGTCTCTCTACTAAAACATTTCACATCAAAAATTCATGAAACCGCAGCATAAATAAAAGCCACGTAGAAGAAATCCCATCTGTCTGTCTCCCACCGAAGAGCTGTGGGAGAGAAAAAAGAAATCTAAACTGGGAGTGTGCCATCCATCCATCCATCCATCTTCTACCGCTTTTCCGGAGGTCCGGGTCGCGGAGGCAGCAGTTCAAGCAGAGAAGCCCAGACTTCCCTCTCCCCAGCCACCTGCTCCAGCTCTTCAGAGGGGATACCAAGGCGTTCCCAGACTAGCTGGGAGACATAGTCTCTCCACCGAGTCCTGGGTCTGCCCCGGGGTCTCCTCCCAGTGGGACGTGCCTGAAACACCTCAAGTGGGAGGCGTCCAGGAGGCATCCTAATCAGATGCCCATACCACCTCAACTGACTCCTTTCAATGTGGAGGAGCAGCGGTTCTACTCTGAGCCTCTCCCGGATGACTGAGCTCCTCACCCTATCTCTGAGGGTGAGTCCAGCAATCCTACGGAGAAAGCTCATTTCAGCCGCTTGTATCCGCGATCTCGTTCTTTCGGTCATTACCCAAAGCTCGTGACCATAGGTGAGAGTAGGAACGTAGATTGACTGGTAAATCGACAGCTTTGCCTTAGAACTAAGCTCCCTCTTCACCACAACAGACCGGTACAACGTCTGCATCACTGCAGATGCTGCTCCAATCCGTCTGTCGATCTCTCGCTCCATTTTCCCCTCACTCGTGAACAAGACCCCAAGATACTTAAACTCCTCCACTTGGGGCAGGAGCCTGTCCCCAACCCGGAGAGGACAATCCACCTTTTTCCGGCTGAGGACCATGGACTCGGACTTGGAGGTGCTGATTCTCATCCCAGCCGCTTCACACTCAGCGGCAAACCGTCCCAGCAAGAGCTGTAGGTCATTGCTGGATGAAGCCAACAGGACAACATCATCTGCAAACAACAGAGATGAGATCCTGTGGTCACCAAGCATGACACCCTCCATTCCCTGGCTGCGCCTAGAAATCCTGTCCATAAAAATTATGAACAGGACCGGTGACAAAGGGCAGCTCTGGCGGAGTCCAACTCTCACTGGGAATGACTCCGACCGAGTGTTGGCAATGCGAACTAAACTCTCACAACGGTCGTACAGAGACCGAATAGCTCGTAACAACAAGCCCGATACCCCATACTCCCGAAGCACCCCCCACAAAAATCCACGAGGGACGCGGTCAAATGCCTTCTCCAAGTCCACAAAACACATGTAAACTGGTTGGGCAAACTCCCACGAACCCTCAAGAATTCTCGAGAGGGTAAAGAGCTGGTCCGATGTGCCACGGCCAGGACGAAAACCACATTGCTCCTCCTGAATCCGAGGTTCGACCAACGGCCGGACTCTCCTCTCCAATACCTTGGCATAGACCTTCCCAGGGAGGCTGAGGAGTGTGATCCCTCTAAAGTTGGAGCACACCCTCCGGTCCCCTTTTTTGAAGAGAGGAACCACCACCCCGGTTTGCCATGCCAAAGGCACTGCCCCCGACCTCCACGCAATGTTGCAGAGGCGTGTCAACCATGACAACCCAACAACATCCAGGGCCTTGAGGTACTCGGGGCGAATCTCGTCCACCCCCGGGGCCCGGCCACCAAGGAGATTTTTAACCACCTTGGCGACCTCAGCCCCTGTGATAGGCGAGTCATCCCCCTCGTCCCCAAACCCTGCTTCCTCTGTGGAAGGCGTATCAGTGGGATTGAGGAGATCCTCGAAGTATTCCTTCCACCGCCCGACGATATCCCCAGTTGAAGTCAACAGTGTCCCATCCGCACCATACACAGTGTGGACGGGGAGCTGCTTTCCCCTCCTGAGCCGCCGAACAGTTTGCCAGAATCTCTTTGAAGCCGACCGAAAGTCTTGTTCCATGGCCTCACCGAACTCCTCCCATACCCGGGTTTTTGCTTCAGCAACCACCCGAGCTGCACTCCGCTTGGCCTGCCGGTACACCTCAGCTGCTTCGGGAGTCCCACAAGCCAACCAAGCTTGATAGGACTCCTTCTTCAGCTTAATGGCCCCCCTCACCACTGGTGTCCACCACTTGGTTCGGGGGTTGCCACCACGAGATGCACCGACCACCTTGCGGCCGCAGCTCTGGGCTGCCGCTTCAACAACAGAGGTGGAGAACATGGCCCATTCAGACTCCATGTCTCCAGACTCCCTCGGAATGTGGTTGAAGTTCTTCCGGAGGTGGGAGTTGAAGACCTCCCGGACAGGGGCCTCAGCCAGACGCTCCCAGCACACCCTCACTATACGTTTGGGTCTACCAGGTCTGAATGGCTTCCTCCCCTGCCATCGGATCCAACTCACCACCAGGTGGTGATCAGTTGACAGCTCTGCACCTCTCTTTACTCGGGTGTCCAAGACATACGGTCGCAGGTCTGATGATACGATAACAAAATCGATCATCGACCTGCGGCCTAGGGTGTCCTGGTGCCAGGTGCACATATGGACACCCTTATGCTTGAACATGGTGTTCGTTATAGACAGACTGTGGTTAGCACAGAAGTCCAATAACTGAACACCACTCGGGTTCAGATCGGGCAGGCCGTTCCTCCCAATCACCCCCCTCCAGGTTTCACTGTCGTTGCCCACGTGCGCATTGAAGTCCCCCAGTAGGACAATGGAGTCTCCAGGAGGAGCACCCTCCAGCACCCCAGTCACAGACTCCAAAAAGGGTGGGTACTCTGAAACATCATTTGGTGCATAGGCACAAATGATGGTCAGGACCCGTTTCCCAACCCGAAGGCGCAGGGAAGCAACCCTTTCGTCCACCGGGGAAAACTCCAATATAGAGGCAGCAAGGTGGGGCGATACAAGAATACCTACCCCTGCTCGTCGCCTCTCGCCCGGGGCAACTCCAGAAAAGGCCAAGCTCCAGCCCCTCTCCAGGAGACTGGTTCCGGAACCGGAGCTGTGTGTTGAGGTGAGGCCAACTATATCTAGCCGGTATCGCTCAATCTCGTACACCAGCTCAGGCTCCTTCCCCACCAGAGAGGTGACATTCCACGTACCAAAAGCCAGTTTAGAAAGCTTGGGATCAGTCCGCCAAGGTCTCCGCCTTTGACTGCCACCTAATCCACATAGCACCGGACTTCCATGATCCCTCCTGCAGGTGGTGAACCTACTGGAGGGCGGACCCATGTAACTCCTTCGGGCTGAGCCCGGCCGGGTCCCATGGGTGGAAACCCGGCCACCAGACGCTAGCCTTCGAGCCCCTCCCCCAGGCCTGGCTCCAGGGTGGGGCCCCGGTAACCCCATACCGGGCGGGGTACACTGAATCCTTGATATACAATTTATCATGAGAGTCTGTTGGATCGTTCTTCGT
Source organism: Pholidichthys leucotaenia (assembly GCA_020510985.1). Taxonomy (NCBI): domain Eukaryota; kingdom Metazoa; phylum Chordata; class Actinopteri; order Cichliformes; family Pholidichthyidae; genus Pholidichthys; species Pholidichthys leucotaenia. Next base: position 22,331,227 of record CM035837.1, read on the forward strand.
CTGGCCCTTCACCCAGGACCAGTTTGTCTTGGGAGACCCTATCAGAGGCAAATTGCCCCGGACAACATAGCTCCTGGGATCACTGGGGCACGCAAACCCCCCCACCACGATAAGGTGACGACCCATGGGAGTGTGCCATCAATCCTAAATCATTTATGGCTCTGAAGGATGCAAACCAGCTGTGGACATGCACTGAGGATGAAGATTTTCATTTTTACAGTTTCTTCCAGACACAACTATAAATTAGTCAGCTGGAAGGAGAGATGGAAATGACCCCATCTGTTAGAATTAATTATCCAGTTAACCAATTAAAAACTCTTTAAATTCAGCAGGCTGAGACACAAACAGAGAGCTGTGATCACTGAGTTTAATAAAACCTTCAGTGTTGTAATGTAACGGCTGCTGTTTAATAAAGTTATATGTATTGGGCCATTCAAAAACAATTAATTAAGTTACATTGAGAGGCAACCTCTCTTTTTCAAGGATGCCCTGTTCACACTCACACAGTTAAACATTCACACCAGGAAGCTGTCCAGTACAACCGCAGACTGACCTGTGGCCTCTGAGCAGCTCCACTGGAGCAGCTGGGGTTAAGGACCTTGCTCAAGGGCACCACAGTGGGGTTAAGGAGGGTAGGGCAAACACTGCTCTGTTGTCTGTCCCACCCAGATCTAATCCTGCCAGTCCAGGGATCAAACTGGCGACCCTCCACTCACCAGTCCACATCCCTAACCATCAGGCCACCACCGCCCAATAGGGCCTTGGCAGAGGTATGCGCTCATGGATAACCTCCAAAACAGAATGGGTTCATCCTTAGGCCAAGGCCCACCTCTGGTGAAAATTTCATCCAAATCTGTCCAGTAGTTTTAGTGTAATCCTGATAAAAGACAGACAGACAAATGTCAGCAAAAACATGACCTCCTTGGTGGAGGTAGTGATCTTCACGTGGGTCTGCATCTAGGATGTGCTCAAGGTCAGTGGTTGTTTTGGCAGTGGGGAGCCCAGGCATTTAATTACTGGGGAAAAAAACTAGCTTAAAAGCTAAAATAGCATAAATTTACTCATGTTAACATCAAAGCCTAAATAGATTAATTCATCTTCTTAACCGCTTATTAATCGTTTTCAGGTTGCGGGGGGCTGGAGTCCATTCCAGCACCTTTGGTTGAGAGGCGGGGTACACGATGGGCAGATCGCCAGTCCCCCACGCGGCCAACACAGAGACGGACAACCATCCACTCTCACATTCATACCCAAGGACAATTTCTCCCCAGTTAAAGCTGGGCTGATGTCATTTTCATTGCTCTGCCACCTCAGACAACTGTTACAACTGAATTTTTACATGCACGGCCTCGACTAAAAGTCCCTGGGTGAAAGGTGCTTTACAGTTAATTGATTTTCAGCTGAATACATCTGAGTTTGAAATGAAAATGAAGATGAGACGATTTGGATGTACCAATTCATGATGCAGGGAATTCTAACCACTTGTTTCATAACTGAGTATAACCAATTAACAGAGACTAATGTGAATCAGGATTTTATTGCTTTCCAACTGGCCTCACCGGTGATGGAGAAGATGGAAGGAAATATGTTATACTAGATTTTATTAAAAACATTAATTCTGCATAACAATATTGAAACAGGGTTGAATGACTTACGTCATATGTGCCAAGTTGTTTGGGATGATTAGTGAGGGCCAATCAGCTCTGAAGCAAAAATCAAATAAATGACAAACGGGTAAATGAATGAGTCCCATGGATGTGTATTAGTGAGATGACACGATCAGACCCCAGCGCTCATTTATTTAGCCTGTTACATCTTTTCTGGCTCCATCTGTGCACCAAAGGCAGAGCCAAGTGACAGCTGCCGCCATGCCGATCTCATCATCCTCATCACTGTTAAATCTGGCCACTGCCACCAATAACAACGTATAGACACGTGTTCTATAGCAGCTGATATATGGGGGGGGGGGGCAGATGGAGGTTAAAATAGCGTCTCACACCTCATATGAAACGACATTATTCATGGTAAATCACAGAGAAAAGGTGTCACACGGGCCACTGGCTACAAGCCTGCCCGTAGTGCAGCTGTGATCGAGGTTTAAACCAGAGCACGGCACAGTTCAAGAGAATCTAACTCGATAACGGAGACAAGCAGGAGCCAAAATTGAGTTAATTTAACACTGGTGAGAGGTTATGAAGCACAAAAAAACCTTCACACACAAAACATCAAAACCAGCATTGGCCAAAACTCTGATTTTTTTTTTTTTTTTGAGCTACAAAAAAACTTGCCCTTCTTTGTACACTTTTTTTTTAATCTATTTTTATTTTGTATACTTTATTAATCCCAGAGGGAAATTCAGGGCATCCACGTGGATGGATGAGGCAGCCACTGTGCAGCGCCAATCCCTTCACCATTCAAACACAATCATACTTAGGGGCCACTTTAGAGTGTCCAATTAACCTAACTTGCATGTTTTTGGCCTGTGAGAGGAAACCGAGTACCCAGGGTAAAGCCATGTAGACACGGGAAGAACATGCAAACTCCACACAGAAGGGTCACTGATGGTCAGGGAGTGGGATCAAACCCACGGCCTTCTTACTAAGCTGCCACAGTGCTAACCACTGCTCCACCAAGCTGCCCAAACATGACAGAACACAGTAATTTTCTAAGAGTTTAAATTATAATTTGCTGCTTCCTCGACCACGGAGGTTACAGCGGGGAAAATGAATATTGAACATGCCAACATTTTTCTCAATAAACATATTTCTGATGGAGCCATTGACCTGAGATTTTCACCAGATATCAGTAACAACCCAAGTAATCCATACATACAAAGAAATCAAGGCAACTGTGTTGACAAAACAAGTTATATTTAATAAAGTGGAATGACACAGTGAATAAGTATTGAACACACTTGGTGAAATTTATTTAATATTTAGTAGAAAAGCCTTTGTTGGTAATAACAGCTTCCAGACACCTCCTGTATGGAGAAACTAGGACCAGGCATTGCTCAGGAGTGATTTTAGCCCATTCTTCCACACAAACTGTCTTCAAATATTGAAAAATCTGTGGGTGTCTTCTATGAAGTCTGATCTTCAGTTCGTTCCATAGATTTTCAATTGGATTCAGGTCAGGTGACTGACTGGGCCGTTCTAGCAGCTTTATTTTCCTTCCCACAAGGAGATCGTCACTTCCTTGTGGTAACGTATCGTCACTTCCTGTTTTGCTGTCTGCCTGTGTGGTTTGCTCTCCAGCTCTCGAGCCACTAGCTATGGCTACTAGCTCTCTTTCCTCTCCTCCTCTGGTGTGCTCTCTCTGTCAGATGTTTAGCTACACCTCTGCCTCTTTTAGTGATAACGGTAAATGTAATAAATGTTGTCTTTTTGAGGCGCTCGAGGCGAGGTTGTCTGATTTGGAATCCCGGCTCCGCTGCATTGAAACACCGTCTGCGCCAGTTAATCTCGACGGACGCCCATTAGCTGCAGCGGAGCTAGCTAGCTTAGGCCCCCCTGTCAGCGGTTCCCCGGCTCTCCTCTGCAGCGAGGAGACTGGGTGGGTGACGGTGAGAAGGAAGCCTAGTCGCAAAGCCCCGGTTCACCACCAACCTGTTCACGTTTCTAATCGTTTTTCCCCGCTCAGCGACACACCCGCTGAGGAAAAAACTCTGATCATTGGCGACTCTGTAGTCAGAAACGTGAACCTAGAGACTCCAGCGGCCATAGTCAAATGCATTCCTGGGGCCAGAGCAGGCGACATCGAGTCAAATTTGAAAATGCTGGCTAAAAGTAACTGTAAATATTCCACAATTGTTATTCACGCCGGCATTAATGACATCCGTCTCCGGCAGTCGGAAGTCACGAAACTTAATGTAGAATCGGTGTGTGACTTTGCAAAAACGATGTCTGCCACTGTAGTATTCTCTGGGCCCCTCCCTAATCTGACCAGTGATGACATGTTTAGTCGCTCGTCATCCTTGAACCACTGGCTGTCTGTGTGGTGTCCTAAAAATGACGTGGGCTACATTGACAATTGGAGCTCTTTTTGGGGAAAACCTGGTCTTATGAGACGAGACAGCATTCATCCCACTTTGGATGGTGCTTCTCATTTATCTAACAATCTGGCATCTTTTTTATCCAAATTTCCAAAACCCTGACTACTCAGAGTTGGGACCAGGAAGCAGAGTCGCAGTCTTACACGCCTCTCTGCAGCTCCTCTTCATCTGCCACCCCTCAGCTTAGCCCCTGTCTTCCCCATCAGAGAATCGTTGTCTGCTCCCTCCAAAGTAAATAAAAATATAATGTATAAGCATCCCAAAGTGATAAAGCAAAATATTGGTAAAACTCAAACATAAAGCCTCTAAATTGAATGATTTGGCCTCTGTTCCTCCTCATAATTTAAAAATTAAATGTGGTTTATTAAATATTAGGTCTCTAACTCCCAAGTCTCTGTTAGTCCATGATCTGTTAATTGATCATCAGATTGATTTAATTTCCCTTACAGAGACTTGGTTAGGACAAGAGGATTATGTTGGTTTAAATGAATCAACTCCCTCTGGTTATTTAAACTGTCAAAATCCCAGAAGTTCTGGTCGTGGAGGAGGAGTAGCAGCAATTTACCATTCCAAATTACTAGTTAATGTAAAGCAAAAAACATGTTATAATTCCTTTGAGGGCCTGGTCCTCAGTGTTGGGCACTTTAGCAATTCCAGGTTAAACCCAATTTTATTTGCCATAGTTTATCGTCCCCCATCAACCTATTCAGAATTTTTATCCGAATTTCCTGATTTCTTAGCTGATTTAGTGCTGAAATCTGATAGAATAATTATAGTAGGGGACTTTAATATACATGTGGATGTAGATAGTGACTGCCTTAATGTGGCTTTTAATTCATTATTAGACTCGATTGGGTTTTCTCAGAAAGTAGGAAATTCTACTCATTACCTCCACCATACATTGGACCTTGTTCTGACATATGGCATAGAAATAGAAAATCTGGTAGTGTCTCCTCATAACCCTGTACTGTCAGACCATTGTCTGTTAACCTTTGATTTTACTATTTCTGACTATTTGGCTCCTAAAGAAAAATATTATCACAGTAGATGCCTCTCAGATGATGCTGTTTCCAAATTTATGCAGATTGTTTCCTCTATGCCATGTGTCAACACAACGGAAATAAGCTATAGACAGCTTGCTCCTTCTGTAATTGATAACATGGTGGATAGTGTTTCAGCTTCTCTACATCAGGCTCTAGACTTGGTGGCCCCCTTAAAAAAGAAAAAGTCTAATCAGAGATTTTTAACTCCTTGGTTCAACACAGAAACTCGTAGCTTAAAACAGAAGACTCGTCAATTAGAAAGAAAATGGCGCTCTACTAATTTAGATGAAATCTATTTAGCTTGGAGAAATCATCTTTTAATTTATAAAAAATCTCTTAGAAAAGCTAGAACGAGTTATTACTCTGCATTAATAGAAGAGAACAAGAATAATCCCAGGTTTCTTTTCAGTACTGTAGCCAGGTTGACAAAGAGTCAGGACTCTGTCAATCCTAGCATCCCCTTAGAGCTTACTAGTCAGGACTTTATGAACTTTTTCAATAATAAAATTTCATCCATCAGAGATAAAATCAATCAGATTCTTCCCACAGTTAACTTAAATACTGTAACTACTACAACTCCTTCTATTGATGTCTGTCTTGATGAGTTTACTCCAATCGACCTTTGTGAGTTAGACAAAATAGTTTCCTCATCCAAACCTTCAACTTGTCTTTTAGACCCTATTCCTACCAGGTTATTTAAAGAAGTCTTCCCACTTATTGGTAGCTTTATTCTTCATATAATCAATTCTTCATTAACTTTAGGCCATGTACCGCAGGCTTTTAAAACGGCTGTAATTAAACCCTTACTCAAAAAGCCAACGCTAGATCCAGGAGCTTTAGCTAACTATAGACCAATCTCTAATCTCCCTTTCATTTCAAAAATCTTAGAAAGAGTTGTTGCTATGCAATTATTTGACCACCTGCAGGGAAATGGTTTATTTGAGGAGTTTCAATCTGGGTTTAGAATCCATCATAGCACTGAAACAGCCTTAGCGAAGGTCACTAACGACCTCCTCATTGCATCTGATAATGGACTAGTTTCTGTACTTGTCCTTTTAGATCTTAGTGCAGCTTTTGATACTATTGATTATAATATTCTACTTGATAGATTAGAACACTATGTTGGACTTAATGGAACTTCGTTGCAGTGGTTTAGATCTTATTTATCTGATAGGTTCCAGTTTGTTCATGTAAATGATGAGTTTTCTCTCAGCTCAAAGCTTAGTCATGGAGTTCCACAGGGATCTGTGCTTGGCCCTACTCTTTTTAGTTTATATATGCTTCCGTTAGGCAACATTATTAGAAAGCACTGTATACATTTTCACTGTTATGCAGATGACACACAATTATACCTGTCAATGAAGCCAGATGATACTAATCAATTAGCCAAGTTAGAAGCCTGTCTTAAGGAAATCAAAGTTTGGATGACTTGTAATTTCCTGCTATTAAATTCAGATAAGACTGAAGTCATTCTTGTTGGTCCAAAAAACCTTAGAAATTCCTTTCCAAATCAAACTTTCAGTTTGGATGCAGTTACTCTTTCTCTTAATAGCTCTGTGAGGAACCTTGGAGTTATTTTTGATCAGGATTTGTCCTTCAATTCACATATTAAATTTGTTTCTAAGACTGCCTTCTATCATTTGCGTAATATTGCCAAGATTAGGAGCATCTTGTCTCAGAGTGATGCTGAGAAGCTGATCCACGCTTTTGTTAGCTCGAGATTAGATTATTGTAATTCTTTATTATCAGGTTGTCCTAAAACATCTTTAAAAAGTCTTCAGCTGATCCAAAATGCTGCAGCAAGAGTTTTAACAGGTACTAGAAAGAGAGATCATATCTCTCCGGTTCTGGCCTCCCTTCATTGGCTTCCCATAGAGTTTAGAATTAAGTTTAAAATCCTTCTTCTTACTTACAAAGCTCTAAACAATCAGGCTCCTTTTTATTTAAAAGATCTGATACTACCGTATCATCCTAACAGAGCACTACGCTCCCAAAATGCAGGTTTACTTGTAATACCTAGAATCTCCAAAAGTACAATGGGAGGCAGAGCCTTCAGTTATCAAGCTCCTCTCCTGTGGAATCAGCTGCCAATCTGGATTGGGGAGTCAGACTCGATCTCTGTTTTTAAGAATAGGGCTAAAACCTACCTTTTTGATATAGCCTACAATTAGGGAGGGATCATGTGTTTTCTGAACCCTCCCTTAGTTATGCTGCTAATAGGTTTAGTCAGCCGGGGGACCTCCAGTAATGCACTGGGCCTCACTCCTTTCCTCACTCTCTATGAAATATTTTTTTTTTTTTGCTGGTCATTAACATTTGTTTGTTCTCTCCCATAGATTGAGTCCCCATCGTGCTGTTTGCTCTCTACATGTCTGTTCTTTTCTTCTTCTCTATCCCCTCACCCCCCAGCCAGTCGCAGCAGATGACTGCCCCTCCCTGAGCCTGGTTCTGCTGGAGGTTTCTTCCTGTTAAAAGGGAGTTTTTCCTCTCCACCGTCGCCAAGTGCTTGCTCACAGGGGATCGCCTGATTGCTGGGGTCTTTCTGCAACTGTGGGGGTCCTCCCTACAGTTGATAGTGCTATGAGATGACTGTTGTTGTGAAATGGCGCTATATAAATAAAGTTGAATTGAATTGAATTGAATTCTCTGGAGCCAGTTCAGCGTTTCCTTGGCTGTGTGTTTGGGATCATTGTCTTGCTGAAATGTCCACTCATCTTTCCTCAATTATATGAAGTCTATTGGCTCCTCTGTCAGAAATCTTGCGAGGAGCTCCTGGTCATGGCTGGTTTATGGTAAAATGATGTTCTTTCCACTTCTGAATGATGGCTCCAACAGTGCTCACTGGAACATTCAGCAGGATAGAAATGTGCCTGTAACCAATGCCCATCATTATGTTTTGCAACAATAACGTTGCAAAGGTCTTTGCGTCTACCCATCATGAGTTCTTTGTGGTGTGTTCAATACTTATTTCCTGTGTCATTCCACTTTATTAAATATAACTTGCTTTGTGAATACAGTTGCCTTGATTTCTTTGTATGTATGGATTACTTGGGTTGTTACTGATATTTGGTTAAAATCTCAGGTCAATAGCTCCATCAGAAATATGTTTAATGAGAAAAATGTTGACGTATTCAATACTTATCTTCCCCACTGTACATGAAAGGGTCTGCATATTTATTTACTCATAAAACTAGTGAGTAGCAGAATTTAACCCAAATTTAGGCTTGACCAACTCAGAGATGATTCTACAGAATATTCAGATACTTGTTATGGATTTATTTTGAATATCCAAAACCCCAAAACTGGTTTTCAGGACAGCCCTAGAGTCACATCAGCATCCTCTCTCTTTCAGGCTGTTATAAAGTTAAGCAAAGCCATTTCTGCATATAAAGCAGAGTACGCAAAATGTGATGGGCTCACACAACCACTCGTGGGTCCCCCAAGGTAACAGTTCACCTTAAACATTTTTTGGGTGGAGAGTTAAAATTACCCTCAACTGTTTTTTCTCTTGTAAATTTGCGACTTTGCAACAGTGCTGTGAAACAGTGCTGATTTCTTATATTTTTGCATATTTATCACATTTAAATGTTTAGAATAGGCTTTATTGTAATTTAGAATAGGCTTTACTGTCATTGTGCAGTTGTACAGCACAATAAATTTGTTTCAGATCAAACAAATTTAAATATTAGACACAGATAACCTTAGTATGTAGTTTTTTAAATGATTTCATTTATTGAGGAAAAAAGCTATCCAAACCTACCTGACCATATGTGAAAAAGTAATTACCCCCTTGTTACATCTTGAATTAACTGTGATTAATGTCAGACCTGTTGAATCAAGAAATCATTTAAAGAGAACCTGTCTGATGAAGTGAAGTAGGCTAAAAGATCTCAAAAAGCAACACATCATGCTGTGATCTAAAGAAATTCATGAACAGACGAGAAACAAAAACCCAGAACAACATCTAAAGAACTGCAGGCTTCAGTTTGGATAATGGTACATGATTCAACAATAAAAAAGAGACTGGGCAAAAATTGCATCCATGGGAGAGTTCCAAGGCAAAAACCACTGTTGACCAAAAAGAGCACAAAGGCTTGTCTCACATTTATGCCACCCCCCCGCAAAAAAACCAAAACAAAACAAAAAACATCTTGATGATCCCTGAGACTTTTGGGAAAATATTCTGTGGACTGACGAGATACAAGTTGAACTTTTTGGAAGGCGTGTGTCCCGTTACATCTGGCGTAAAACTAACACTGCATTTCATAAAAAGAGCATCATACCAACAGTCAAACATGGTGGTGGTAGTGTCATGGTCTGGACGACTTGCTGTAATTGATGGAAAACTGAATTCTGCTCTCTACCAGAAAATCCTGAAGGAGAATGTCCAGCCATCAGTTCGTCACCTCAAGCTCAACCCCTTCAATGCGGCTGAATTAAAACAATTCTGCAAAGAAGAGTGGGCCAAAATTCCTCAGTGGTGATGTAAAAGACTCATTGCCACTTATCACAAACACCTGACTGCAGTTGTTGCTGCCAAGGATGGCATTGCTAGCTTTATTGGTGAATCATGGACCAGTGTCCAAACTGAGACCATTGAGGCCTGCAGTTCTTCAGATGTTGTTCTGGGTTTTTGTTTCTTGTCTGTTCTTGAATTTCTTTAGATCATGGCATGATGTGTTGCTGTTTGAGATCTTTTAGCCTATTTCACTTTGTCAGACAGGTTCTATTTCAGTGATTTCTTGATTCAACGGTCTAGGTGAGGCTAGTGAAGTTGTAGGCCGTGAGCAGCTGCCACTTTTCGTTCAGTTTCGTGGCACCCAACGGGGAACTAAAATTTTAGTGTTTCTAAATTAAGATTACATTATTGTAAGACAAAATATTGATGTTCCCACTTCCAAAGGTGTGGATAGCTGCATGAAAAATGCGATTGAAGTCAGTCGGTAATAATTGTCTGGCTACCTTAAACATGGCCCAGTCCGGGACGTTTTAACCAATCAGTGTCGTCCCTTTGGTCATGTGACAACAAAATGGCAGCACCCACAGGGGTAGCGTGCGCTGAAAGCCTCTCCTGTGTTAGTCACATTTCCGATAAGTTTTCGGGCAGTATCACTCGTTTTACTGAAGCATCGTGGGCAAAAGTACGTGAGTGTGCCCAAAAATGGCTTGTACTTGACGGACCCCAACAGAAAGTAGCAGAACAACGTCGCGACTTGTTCGAGAAAGGTGAGTGGCAGCCATTGTTTATGGTTGTACTGCGTGTGCCCTGGAGTTGTTTGGCTCCGATCATTTGTAACTCTAAATATGAACTAAAATGGAACCCTAGATGTCTAAAACCTCTGTCAACCGCTCACAGGGTGACCTAGTCCTGGTCTAAGACTCCGAGTAGGTCGATCTGGGGGTGTGGAGGCTAATAACCAAGGGACTCTGGGTGCCAGGTAGCATAGTCCTAGTATAGATCTAGATGATGCAGATCGACTCACTCTGATGATGCATCTATCCCCAGAACCCACCCTGGGCCTGAATTATAGTCAAAATATACCACTACCACAAAGTAGCTCAAATGGGAAAAGGGTAGCAATCCCAATGAGCTTAACTCTGAGTCTGAGGGTTGGATGTACTTCTCAGCCCAAGACCAAGGGGTGCAGTGTACTAGTAGGTGAGGGAGGAACAAGTTTGGGCATACATTTATATAGTTTGCACATAGTCACACTCATACTATCAAGCCTTAGGCGGATGGAAAATGGCCTGTTAAGGAAAGCCCATATGTTTGTGATGTGTCACCCAAGAAAGGTTAAACTCATGGCAGCAGCAGTCGCCTGTATACTTTATGCTCTCAATAAATATGGGCACACGGTCTGTGCTTGCCATTTTGCAAGTTTACATTGAGCAGTGACTAGGTTGCACAAGGTCTCTATTATAAGCTCCCTGTTAATGTGAAAATTATCTGCAATCTATATATGTTTTATATCTATATGGGTACAAGGTAGGCCTAATAAGATAAGATAAGATAAGATAAGCCTTTATTAGTCCCACAACGGGGAAATTCCAGGATTGCAACAGCACAGGGATAGCAACACTCAGAGCAACAATCAGAAGGCAAGAAAAAAAAAAAACAAGCAAGCAAGAGCAGCTAATATACATATGTACATATTACTATAAAATATATATATACACACACACACACAGACACACAGTGCAGAGCATTGTAGCTGGATGGAATAAATATATGAATATATGAACACACAGTGCAGAGCATTGTAGCTAGATGGAATAAATATGTAAATATATAAACACCCACAGTACGGAGCATTGCAGCTAGGTGGAATAAATATGCAAGTATATAAACACACACAGTGCGGAGCAATGTAGCTAGATGGAATAATATGTAGATATATAAAAACACAGTGCGGAGCATTGTAGCTAGATGGAATAAATATATAGATATATAAATATAAACACACCCAGTGCTGAGCATTGTAGCTAGATGGAATAAATATGTAAATATATAAACACACACAGTGCAGAGCATTGTTGCTCGGTGGGATGAAACAGCATAACCGTCTACTTAGTTATCCTACATGGTATGATTATGTGCCCATACATATTCTCACCCTCCATAGCGACCGGTATGTTCCTAGTTGTATGCCGGAGAGGACCATTGTGTAAGTCTATTGCATCTTTTGCATTCAAAAAAAAACTATTAGTTTGTTACGTCTTTTTGCTATCTCTGCGAGCAGCCCTGCTTAGGTTGTACAGTCTGACAGCCGTTGGTAGGAAGGACCTACGAAACCTCTCGGTTGTGCACCTGGGATGATGTAGTCTGCTGCTAAATGAGCTCCTCAGTGCATCCAGTATGTCCTGCATAGGGTGGAACTCGGACTCCAGCAGAGATGACAGTTTAGCCACCGTCCTTCTCTCTCCTATCTCCTCCATCGGATCAAGGCGCTGCCCCAGGACAGAGCTAGCTTTCTTAATCAGTTTGTTCAGTCTCTTCCTATCGGCTGCAGTAATGCCACTGCCCCAGCAGACCACTCCAAAAGTGATGGCTGATGCCACCACCGTGTCATAGAATGACTTCAGCAGCGCCCCTTGTACACCAAAAGACCTGAGTCTCCTCAGCAGGAACAGCCTGCGCTGTCCCTTCTTGTAGAGTGCGTCAGTATTGTGTGACCAGTCTAGTTTATTGTTCAGATGAATACCCAGGTACTTATAGGATGTCACCATCTCGATGTCTGTTCCCTGTATATTTACTGGTGCTATGAGGGGCTGCCCATGCCTGCGGCAGTCCACCACCAGCTCCTTAGTTTTCCTCGCGTTGATCTGGAGGCAGTTCCGATGGCACCAGTCCACAAAGTCCTGGATAAGCCCTCTGTACTCAGCTTCATCTCCGTTGGAGATGAGACCAACGATCGCAGAGTCATCAGAGAACTTCTGTAGATGGCAATGTGTTGTGTTGTGTGAGAAGTCCGCAGTATAAAGAGTGAACAGGAAGGGAGCCAGCACCGTTCCCTGGGGGGCCCCCGTGCTACTGATGATCGTGTCGGAAACACAGTCCCGGGTTCTCACAAACTGAGGCCGGTTCGTGAGGTAGTCCAGGATCCATGATGACAGGTGCTGGTCCACCCCTGCGCGCAGCAGCTTGTCCTTCAGGATCATCGGTTGGATGGTGTTGAAAGCACTGGAGAAGTCAAAGAACATGATCCTCACCATATTCCCGGGCTTCTCCAGGTGGGACAGAGAACGGTGAAGGAGGAAGATCACCGCATCCTCCACCCCAGTGCCATGCTGGTAGGCGAACTGGAGTGGATCCATCGCTGGTTCCACCAGGGGGCGGAGATGAGCAAGGAGCAGTCTCTCCAGGGTCTTCATCAAGTGGGACGTCAAGGCCACCGGTCTGTAGCTGTTCAGGTCTTTGGGGTGGGAAGTTTTTGGTACAGGTACCACACAAGATGTTTTCCACAGCTGTGGTACCCTCCCCAGTTTCAGGCTCATGTTGAAGATATACGTCACAATCCCACACAGCTGGTCTGCACAGGACTTGAGGAGCTTTGCGCTGATGCCGTCCGGTCCCGACGCCTTCCTCGCCTTGATCTTCCTCAGCTCCGTCCTCACCTGGGTCTTGGTCAGGGTCAGGATGGGGGGCTGTGTGTTGGGAGTGGGGGGGGGTGTCGGTGGAGTGGGGAGTGGGCAGCAGGACTTGATTTCTTAGAGGCAGCAGTGGTTGTTGTGCAGACAGGGGGGAGGGCGGTTGGTCAAATCTATTGAAAAACAGATTCAGGTTGTTCGCCCACTCCCTGCCCCCCGTGGCCTGGGGGGAGGTATTCTGGAGCCCCGAGATGGTTTTGAGGTTTCTCCAGACCCCGCTGATGTCGCTCTGTTGCAGCTTGTCCTCCATCTTCTTCCTGAAGCTTTCCTTGACTTCTCTGATCTTTCTCCTCAACTCCCACTGTACGGACTTCAGCATCTCCCTGTTCCCCGACCTGAAGATCCTCTTCTTCTCTCTCAGAAGTGTTTTTATCTCAGGGTTGATCCAGGGTTTGTTGTTTGAGTGACGCCGTATGGTCTTGGTGGGAACGGATTTGTCCACACAGAAGCTGAGGTAGCCCGTGAAGGTGTGAATGAGGCCATCGATGTCCTCACCATGTGGATCGCAGAGCTGCTTCCAGGCAGTGGCTTCAAAACAGTCCTTTAGAGTGTCCATTGTCTCCTCAGACCATAACTCCACAGTGTGCATGGCCGGAGGTTGTCTGTGCACTAGGGGTTTGTACACCGGCCGGAGATGAACCAAGTTGTGATCCGATCTCCCGAGTGGGGGGAGTTGTGATGAGGTGTACGCCTCCTTAGTGTTTGCGTAGAACAAATCCAGTGTTTTATTGTCTCTAGTGTGGCATGTGACATACTGGGTGAAAGTGGGCAGAATGGGAGACAGTGAAACGTGGTTGAAATCGCCTGAGATGAGGAGAAGAGCATCTGGGTGTTCTGTCTGCAGCCTGCTGGTTACTGAATGGATGACGTCACGCGCTGTCCCAGCGTTCGCCGTCGGATTTGCATAAACAACAATGCAGATCACGTGTGAGTGTTCTCTCGGGAGATATGTAGGCCTCATGCTAACAGCTAGCAACTCAATGTCTTTGCTGCAGTGTCGTTGTTTAACAGTGATATGTCCCGGTCTGCACCAGTTGTTGTTAACATACATTATCACTCCACCGCCCCTCGCTTTGCCACTCTCTGGTGTTCGGTCAGCTCGTATCATGTGAAAACCCTCCAGCTCAATGTTAGCATCTGCTGCTAGTTCAGTTAGCCACGTCTCAGTAAACAAAAGAAGAGAGCACTCCCGGTAAGTGCTATCATAACGGGAGATAGCCGCTAGCTCATCTAACTTTCCCAGTATCGACCGTACATTTCCCATGACAACAGATGGAAGGGAGGGTCTGTACCTTATATTTTTTGTCCTCCGCCTTACTCCAGCCCGGCAGCCGCGACGCTTTCGCCTCAATTCTCTCGGTATGTCGAGTTTTTCCAGTGGGACCGGGTGGCGGTTAAATGCTAGCAGCTCTTCCCTGTTGTATCGTATCCTGCTATAAACAGTGGCTCCGTCCACCGGCTCAGGAGACATTTGGGACCATCTGTGTGTCCGTGATATAAGTGGGGTGAAAAAAAAAGTGATCAAAAGAGAGAGGAAGGGAAAAATGTTATAATAATAATGTTATATAATAATAATGTTGGTGTTGGTGTTGGGGGACTAAGTTCTGGTCCGCTTTGCTCCTGAGGCTCAGGAATGTGGATAATAATAATGTTATAATACCCTATGGTCCATATAATATGTTTTCAGATCTAAACAACCTTGATCCAACATTTGGCTACCATCGTGTGTGCTATAGCCGTTTTATGGACAAAACAAGAGTGGAATGTGCTGAAGCTCGTAAAAAACGACTGGCCGAAGCCCACATTCCTGAGCCTCAGGAGCAAAGCGGACCAGAACTTAGTCCCCCAACACTATCTCCTAAAAAGCGACTGCGATCTCACCATGCTGCAGCAACCATCAGCCAAGCATCTGCAAGGTCAAGCAATGTGTTGCCAAACATCTGCATCATCTGCAAGAAGGAAACGCTCAGAGAAGGGCCACGGACAATAGCAGGGAAATTAGCGGGGTTCTTTGACCCTCAGTCACACTAATGACCTTGGAAATCGATTCCTCAGGTTAACATTAGCCGAAAAGGATGTCTCCAACGTGATTCTATGTAGAATGGCTAAAAAGTTACTCCATCCATGGCAGCCATCTTGGATCATCTTGGATTTATGCAAATTAGCGTGGTTCTTTGACCCTCAATCACACAGTCAACCTCAGAAATCGATTCCTCGGCTCAACATTATCCAAAAAAGAGGCCTCAAACGTGTTTCTAGGTAGACTGGTTGAAATGTTAGGCCATTCATTCCCTTGGCTAGTCGTGGCAGCCACCTTGGATTTATGCAAATTTGACATAGCTATCCACACCTTTGACAGTGGGAACATCAATTTTCAGATTCAGCAGATTTTTTTTTACATAGAAATCATCAAAGATCCCGTAGTTCCCAGTTGGGTGCCACGAAAATCATTTTCTAGCCACATTTTGAGGGAGCTGCTCACGGCCTATTGAACTCAACTTTGTGGTTAATCACGGTTAATTCATGATGTAACAAGGGGAGCAATTACATTTTCCACATAGGACCGGGTAGGTTTGGATAGCTTTTTTCCCCCTTAATAAATAAAATCATCATTTAAAAACTGCATTGTATTAACTCAGGTCATCTTTGTCCAATATTAAAATTTATTTGATGATCTTAAACATTTAAGTGTGACAAATAGGCTCCAGCCCCCCCGTGACCCGAAGAGGATTAAGCGGAAGAAGATGGATGGATGGATGGAAATATGCAAAAATTTAAGAAATCAGGTTCAGGTTCAGGTTCAGGTTACTTTATTTGTACCCGTAGGTAGATTTGTTTTGCAGTCTGGTGACATCCATATTTACAAGCCACTAATTACATTCAACATAGACACAAACACAGGCACACATCTTACAAAATAGGTAAATATAAAAATATGTACAATATAATTTTTATAGCTTGTTCAACTCTTTGACAGCAGCAGGGACAAAGCTGTTTTTGTAGCGCTGGGTTTTGCTTTTTGGGACAGCAAACCTCCGTCTGGAGGGAAGAAGCTGAAAGTTGCAGTGCAAAGGGTGGGAGTCATCATTTAAAATCGAGTCGGCCATCCTCTGTATCCGTCTGGTGTACAGGGATGTCAGGCTCAGCTGTGACTCACCAAGCAAACGACTGGACCATCTAACTACCTGATCCAAGGATTTCCTCTGTTTCAGTTTTATCTGACCAAACCATGACATTAAAGAAAAGGATAAAACAGATTCAATAAAAGCCCGATAAAACATAGTCATTATGGTTCGGTCAATTTGGAAGCGTGCAAGTTTCCTCAAACAATGCAAATTTTGCTGACCCTTTTTGCACACCTTTTCACAGTTCACTTCAAAGTTTAATTTACTATCAATAATCGTCCCAAGATATTTGTACGATTGTACACATTCGGTGGTCTGGCCTTTTAGTATGGTGACTTTGTGCCTGGGAGTTTTCCTCCTAAAGTCAATAATCATATCTTTCGTTTTTGTTGTATTCAGCTGCAGGTAGGAATCCTCACACCAGTGAACAAAGTCATCAACTATTGGGCCGTGGCCACTCTCACCATCCTGGAGGAGACTGACAATGACTGAGTCATCAGCATACTTTATAATGTGTCTGTTGTCATGTCTGCTCCGACACATGTTTGTGTACAGGATGAAGAGTAGTGGTGACAACACACACCCCTGAGGAGAGCCAGTAGAAGAGCACTTTAGGTCAGACAATGTGCCATTGACCCTTACTCTCTGCGTCCTGTTGGTTAAGAAATCCAGAATCCAACCCACCAGATTATTGCTCAAAACAAATTGTTGCAGGAGCCTTTCAACTAAAATATGAGGTTGGATATTGTATTAAAGGCAGAAGAAAAGTCCACAAATAAAAGCCTGGCGTGTGTCCCATTAAAATCCAGATGTTTAAAAGGCATGTTAAACATAGTGACAGTGGCATCCTCCACTCCTCTGTGAGGCCTATAGGCAAACTGCAGAGGATCCAATGCATGTTCAGTCTGCCTTAGGACCTCACATCTGGCCAGTTTTTCAAAAATTTTCATTAAAATTGAAGTCAAAGCAACTGGTCTAAAGTCATTTACCGTTTTAGGACAGCTGGATTTTGGAATGGGAACAACCACGGCATCTTTCCAGATCTTAGGCACATGTTGTGTCTGTAAGGACTTATTGAAAATGTAATGAAATATAGAACTCAGTTCATGTGCACAGGACTTTACCAGGCGCCCACATATATTATCAGGGCCCTGACTTTTGTTCACCTTTACAGCGCAGAACTCCCTTTTAACATCCTGCATCTCAATATTAAAGTGCTGATTGTCTTTGAGTTTCTGTTTCAGATCTTGGATTTCTATGCTGAAATCAAAGGAGTCAAAACGACCATAAAAACAATTAAGAGCATTAGCCAGCTCTGTGTCTGAATTAAAACCATCTAAAAACACAGGATTACTGCACTCTATGCTCTGAAGGCCTGCAATAGTTTTCATACAGGCCCAGGCTGAGCCAAGTTTATTGGCTGCCATCTTGCTTTCCAACTCTGATTTATAATTCTGTTTTGCTCTTAAAATTTCGGCCTTCAGCTCCTTAGTGGCAAGCTGTAGCTCAGAAACAGACCCCTGTTTAAAGGCAAGTGCTTTCCTCTGTAAGCAGGATTTAACTGATTTAGTAACACATGGTTTGTTGTTGGGGTATATTTTGACACGTTTATGTGGAACAATCTTATTTTGACAGTAAGCCATGTATGAGCATGTGAGCTCAGCCAGAGAGTCCAAATCATCCCCGCAGGCCATTATGAACATCTTACAGTCTGTACAGTCAAAGCATTCCTGGAGGCTGTGCTCTGAATCTTCTGTCCACACATCAATGTCTCTCATCTCCACCTTGCCTCTTCTGAGAGCAGTTTTATATGTGGGCAGCAAATGTACACAGTTGTGATCTGAGGATCCTAAAGGAGGAAGGGGGAGTGATTTATAGGCCCTCTCTATGGATCCATAGCACAGGTCCAATGTCTTTTTCCGCCTGGTTAGGCAGGAGACATACTGATGAAAGTTTTTAAGTGTCTTCTTTAAAGAAACATGGTTAAAATCCCCAAGAATGAAGTTTGGCGCCTCTGGAGAAATTGACTGCAGCCACTGCACCACAACAGAGATGGTGCTGGAGGCGGAGTCAGCGTCTGCCCTCGGATGAATATACACAACTGTGATGAAAAGTTGGGGAAACTCACGAGGCAAATAAAAGGGGCGTAGTGACACAGACAGCAGCTCCACATCGGGTGTACAGATGCGCTCTCTGACCGTGACAGATGTGCAGTACTGCTTATTAATGTATAAACATACTCCGCCCCCCTGACGCTTCCCCGTTACCTCTTCCTGCCGATCCGAGCGCAGCGGGGCTCCAAAGCTGTCAATCCACAGGTCTGCATCTCGATCATGCGCAGTAAGCCAAGATTCAGTGAAAGCCGTGACGCAGCAGTTCTTAAAATCCTTCTGGTAACGTACATTGCCTTGAATTTCATCCACCTTGTTTCTCACAGACTGTGCATTCCCAAAAATTATCGAAGGAAGAGGAATGTTACCGAACTGACGTCTCCTAAGGCGCAATTTCACACCTCCACGCCTTCCACGCTTCCTTCTGCCACCTCTCTTTTCACCGCTGTGTCTGTCTCTCAAAATAAAGTCCGGCAGTTGCAGTTTGGGCTCAATCACAGATGCTGCATCAGTTGTGTTTAAGCGTAGCAACACGTCCCTGGAATATTGTATTCTGCCCGCTATTCTGCTCGCCATGGAGCCGAACGCGTTTACCTCAGAGACAAAGAGCCACAGCACAGATAGCAGCAGTGCGAGAGAGGAGAGGAAATCCATGTTGTAGATACCAGGGAGCTCTTCGCCATATAGTCCCACAAACACTCCAGGGCAGAAACGACACAGAGGATTTTATAAAAACTTATAAATGTACACAAAAGCACACACACACACACGCACTAATTTACAATTTTTTTCCTGTAGATTTTCAACTTTTTTCTTGTAAATTTTCAACTTATTTCTTGTACATTTTCTACTTTTTTTCCTTGCAAATTTAAACCTTTTACATCTGCAAATTTGCTTGTAAATTTGCTACATTCATATGGATAATGGTTAAATTTTAATTCTATGTAATGCTTTTTTTATTGTTCATCAAAACAATAATTTTTTTTTTTTTCCCATTTTAAACAGTTTGAAGTCTTTCCCATTTCAAAAACAGGGGGACCCAAAAAGCTACAAAATGTTCAGGTTTTCGTTGTCTTACATCAGTCCACCAGTGACACATAAAAGTCTGGGTACAAATATGTTAATAAATCCTCAGCAACAGAGAAAATAAAGCAGATCAAACTGAATGAAGTAAATAAAAAGGAATCCTTGAAATTATTCAGCTCTGTAAGAAGGCCACTGCCATCACAGAGAAAAGGAGGGCAATTTTTTCATTTGTTTCACTTACTTAGCTACTAATTACCACTGCAGTTAGAAAGGTTGAAAAAGCAAAGCATTTCATATTCAGAGATCTGTGAGGTGCTTTTTCATGGCCTTAAAAGTCTGAGGTTTTGAGAGTCAGGCAGCAGGAATCACATTTGTCCACTCGGTTTAACCTGCTGGCACGGGTGTAACGGTCACGCTTCAACAAACGATAACTGGAGATATGTTTGGAGTAGGTTTTATGTAATAGCTTATTCCATGTTTCATTGATAGAAGTGAATAGGATTCAGGGATGAGGAGACTCTTTTGTCCTTACTATTACAAACAACAGCACCACACACGGGACATTATACACCTGCCCTCAGCCATTATCGACAGTGTGTAGCTAGCACATCAACAACCTGAAGAACGATTACAGATTCATCATTCAATAAAGTTTAGATCTGTAATAAAAAACTATTAACCAATCCTATAATTAAAAAAACTAAAAATAATATAATTGCAAGGAGTTTGAGCAAATCAAACAAAGAACAATTCAAAGTGGGACAAATTTAGATTTAGATTTAGTATACTTTATTGATCCCCAGAGGGGAAATGGAGGGTCATCCCCCACCTGGATGGATGAAGCAGCCACGATACGGCGCTATCCCTTAACCATTCACACACACATTCACACCTAGGGCCACTTTAGAGTCTCCAATTAACCTAACCTGCATGTTTTTGGCATGTGGGAGGAAACCGGAGAAATCCCGGGGTAAACCCACACATACACGGGGAGAACATGCAAACTCCACACAGATCATTGTTGGTCGGGGGCTGGGATCGAACCCACGATCCCACGATCCCCCGGCCAAGGGTAAACTGTGCTGCCGCAGTGCTAACCACTGCGCCACCGTGCAGCCCCAAATTTAGAGAAGGTATTAGATAATCATTAAACACCCTACAATATCCACATCTTCAATACACGGACAAACACTGTGGGAAATGAAAATGTCCTAGCTGCAATTTTTTTTCCTCATAAATCTGGATTTTTTTTCTTGTTATTTTCCAACTTTTTCCCATAAATTTGCAATTTTTTTCTGATAAATTTTCAACTTTTTCTTATAGACTTGCAGCTTTATTCACATGAATTTTTAACTTTTTCTCAAAATTTGTATTTTTTTTTCCTGTAAATTTGCTAGTTTTCTTGTAGATCTGCAATGCTTTTCTCATGAATTTGCAACTTCTTTCCTGAAAATTTGCAACTTTTTTCCTCTAAATTTGACATGTTTTTCTCATAGATCTAAAACTTTTTTCTCACAGATTTGCTCCTTTTTCGCTGGAAATTTTTTATTTTTTTTCTCATGAATTTGCAAATGTTTTTTTTCCCCCACCTGTAGATTTTCAACTTTTCTTGTAAATTTTCAGCTTTGTTCTCATAAATCTGCAATACTCATTTGGATACTGGTTATTTTTTTTAAAATTTATTCTATGTTATCAAATTTAAAGTTGCAACTTTCTGAATTTTTAAATTGGCTTCTTATATTTTTGCACCTTTATTCTTGCAAATTTATCCCTAATTTACATTTATCCATTTGTACCTTATGCTAGATTTGCGAATACCCCCAATATCCCCTGTTAAAAAATAATAAATCGCCCACTGGTCCCGTTTTTAGAGAAGGCGTATGAAAATGAAGACACAATCTCACAAAATTTTAATATTTACTTTTAAAGATTAAAAAATGTGATAACAAAGGGACAGATGTGTTCCGGTAAACTGCATTTCTACACATTTCAGGAGGAAGCCATATGTTGTTGTAACTGTTGAGATAGATTTTTTGAGTAGAGATTTTTCCTAATTCCTTGTCACCCAGAAAAACACCCATCAGAACTTTACTCTTCACTTCACCGTTTCCTTTTCCCTCTTTTTTCACTTTCACCCTTTTCAGAACTTCCTCTTGCGACTGATGGCCCAGCCTCTGTTCAGGCGCATCTCCATGGCGACAGAGGACCACCCAGAGGACGGGAAGCATGCCCCAAGGGAGTGACGTACATGTGACTACAGACACATGCATGTCAAGGAGCAAGATGCACCAACGTTTATAACTATGGGGCAACTCTGAGAGGCTCATCTAATCACAGACTGGACTGAACAGTAAATATTGATGGAATTTTTATTTCTGGAGCGAATTAAGACATTCTTATCGGGATCAAATTCACGAGAGAGGGAATGATTTTCCACAATTTAAAAAACATCTATAAATGTGATGATACAGAATCTCTTTAGCTTGTGTAAAACTCACTGTAGGGTAAGAAGAATCTTTTTTGATGATGCTAATTCTTTAGCTTGTGTGTTCTGTAAGAAGGGAAATTAAAGGCAGAGGTGCACCAAGACCCTGAATATCATAACATTTCAATTAGTCTGCACTAAGAGTTATGCAAAGCTGCTACAAAGATCAGCTTTTTAGCACCACAGGTCCCCTTTAATTTTATTCACTCTAACTTGTTGAATTTTTTTTTATTTTATTTTTTTTTAATTTAAGTTTTTGTAAAGGGTATACAGGTCGTTACAGCAATGCAGTGTTTACATTTTCATCACATGTTCCCTTATTTTCTGATATCTGACAACATTGGAAGATTAATTCTTACAACACCCCTTTTTTTTTTTTAAAGTGAAAGAAAAAGTGAAATTAAAGAGAAAAAAAAACAAAAAACAAATAACAAAAAAACCCCAAACAAACCAGTAAAAAACAAACAAAAAGAAAAAGTAAGTAAATAAAGATAAAAGAGCATCTGAGTAGCGTTGGAACAAAGAGCGGAACCATTATTGAAATGGTATTTGTCAAAGATTAGATCTAATGGAAGACACATATGCGGTCCAGGGTTGCCAAAAGTTCATGAACACATCCATGTCCTGTCTCAGTGCGAATGTCAACTTTTCCATCGAGTAAATGTCTTGGATCACGTTAGTCCAATCTTCAGGTGTAGGACAGTCCTTCAACATCCATTTTTTAGTTAGAGCTTTTTTGCTTGCCAATATTAAAACATTGAATAAGTATTTTTCTCCTCGTCTTTCCAGTGAGTCCGGTAGTAAACCCAAATACAAAGTTACAAAAGAAAAGGGAACTGTAATTTTGAATATTTTCCCCAATATTGTCTGTACCTTGGTCCAATATTGGTGGATAACTGGGCATGACCAAAACACATGAAAATGATTTGCAGTCTTTTCACCACACAAGCGCCAACAGTTCAATCCCTTATGGGTAAATTTGTTTTGTGCAGGTGTTCTGAAAAATCTTGCCAAGTTTTTCCATCCAAATTCTCTCCACTGCAGGGATGAGGTACTTTTCCATTGCTGTTTATTTAGCTTTTCCCATATTTCCAGTTGTAAAGTGAAATTCCCCTCTTTTTCCCATCTCTCTTTTATATAAGATGTGTTGTCTCCTTTTAAGTCTTGAAGACCTTGGTATATTTTAGAAATGTATCTGATCCCTGGGATCCCTTTATATGCCATTAAGAAGACCTTCAGAACACCTGACTGGGCCCTTTCCAAAATCTCCTTTTTAAGTATATTGGTTATGTGGTGTCTAAGCTGGAAGAACCTGTAAAGGTCTTGATTTATTAGTGTCACCATGGGTTGAGATGCCGTCTCGGCACTCAGCCCATGTTTTCCCTCATCCCTGCTTCCCATTGAGCAGCGTCTCAGCTGGCCCCCAGCTGGCAGCATTATGGACGGCTGGGGCCAATTAGTCTTCATCAGCTGGGGCGCTGCCAATGAGGATAAATAGGAGCAGCCTCGATGACTCGGGGCTGCGACATAAACACATTGCTAAGCTGAAGCCCCTTCGTCTGGTGTCAGCTTATACTCCTCTTGCAGCATTCCTGTGTTTGTATCCCGCTGTGAGGATGTACGTCTTGCTACCCCCACGTCCGGTACGAGCTGCTTACCTCTGCGCTGTGCAACCTGTGAGTGTACGTCTGCATGAGTATCTGTGCTCTCCTCATCCCTTCCCCTTTACCCTGAATAAAATATCACGACTCACTGGCTTGTCCCTGGCTCTGATTGCCCGGCTCCCTAGAGCCGGATATGACAGTATGTCGCAGCCAGAAGAGTTGCCGGCGGCCGTGAGTCGCTGTGGAAATGTACCTTTCTGTCCGGGTGTCAGCGCTGCTAGCATGCCGTTTCCCAGGAGTCACTTCCGGCGCCAGGGCGACGAGCTGAGGTCCATCTCGGAGGCTGTCGACGGGACGCTCTTCACCCTGCACGACGCCTCCAACGCGAGACGCTGGCATCCGGGCCGTGCTGAGGAACTCCTGGACTGTCACCCTCACTCTCTGTACCATCTGGAGGACAGTGCCAGGATAGACGCTGCAGGTACACAGCGAGAGAAGCTCCACGGGGTGGATGGAAATCCCGGCAGGGAGTCGAAGTGGGCGACGTCTTTCCCCGCTTCGGAGTCCCGTTCCTGCCGCTATTCCAGTCCGGGAGTTCGCGCCAACCAGAGGACTTCCCCCGACCTGCGCCACGTCACTCGGGATTCCCTTCAAGGAGCCGCAGCTGACAGCAGTTATGTCCGGGGTCGAGTGGCTGTTGCGAGCTCTACTGTGTTTCCTGTCACCACCTTCAGGCATGTGGCGGCGGCAGTGAGGTTGATGGAGAGGACTTCAGGGCTACGAAGCTTTCCCGTGCTCGGCGCCTTCCTCGCCTCGATCTCCAATCTGGAGCGGCGAATCCTGGGTTTCCCCCTCGCTTCGTTCCCCGGGAATAGCCGCCATCACATCGCCGAGTCACCTCTGCACGAACCTCGTCCGGATCCAGTTCTGAGCCATCGTCAGGACAGTTCCTCCCACGCAGCTGTCACCTCTTCGCCTCGTCTGTGTGGAGATTCTACAGCCCCGTTCCCTGAGCCTCATTTCCCCGCTGTCATTCCTGGACATTCGGGCTGGCTCACCCCGGCTGTTTTCCCCTCCTCCTCGACGCGCTTCCTGACTGCTGTGTGTGCCTGGAATTCCGGCCTGGTGAGCTCTCTGCTGGAGACAACGCGAGCGATCCTCAGACTAACTCCCGGGGGGTCCTCCGTTATCACCGGGCGGGGAGAGGAAGAAGCAGAATCCACTACAGCAGGCGATACTCAACCTCCAGGGGGCAGGCAAGTCATTGTTTTTTCACACCTGCTTAATGATTTGCTCTGTCACATCCCTGGAGGAGAAGTTCAGGGTTCGCAGCTCCCTGAACTCTCCCCACCTGCTGTAACTTGTATTCCTAATCCCGCATCCTCTGTGTCTCTCTCCGCCGAGCGGTCCCCGGCTCCGGGTCAACGTGGTGGGATATGGAGAGGGCCTGTGGTTCCGCAGCTACATTGCGGACGGAGGAGGGGGACTGACTGCTGCGTGGAGTCTACGCCGACGATTGAGCGTCCCCGGGTCTCCACGGAGGAGCGGTTCGGTCCAGCGGGACGAGATTCTTCTGGCTTCACGCCGAGTGGATCGTCGGCGGGGTTACCTGAGCTGGAGGGATCTCAAGCTGCGCTGACCATCGTGCTGGCTGCGGGGCCCGACGCGGCTAGATGGGAGCCTGACAACGACCTCCTGACGACGGATCCTGGATCTTCGCAGTCCTGGACGGCGTCAGAACCCGAGATCAGGCGAGTGCTCTCCTTTCTTTTCTCTCTTTTTATCCTCGAGCACTTCAGCCTATCTCCAGGGGAGACGAGCAGGGTGCAGCCGTCCGCTGCGTCTGAGCTCGTCTCGCCGGGTTCTGGCGCTGCCGGTGATCCTGATCCCGGTTCTGTTTTCTCTTCTGAGCCTTCTTCCAGGGTCACCGGCAAGGAGTTGCTGTTCCTCGTGGTGCTGGAGGGTCCGGGTTCAACGTTGGAGGTCGGTTCTGGTGCAGTATTCAACGTGGGTTCGCCCGAGACCCAGTCGGGGTCCAACGTGGGTTCGCCTGAGGCCCGATCGGGGTCCGACGTGGGTGCTGCCCCAGTATTGTCCAGGTCCGGTGAGGAGGTGGCCGTTTTCCTGCGGCCTGACGCCCGCCGCCCTCGTCATCGGCTCTCCCCTGAGCCTCTTCCACCGGGATCCGCTCTGATCCTTCGCCCGTCTCAACGGTCCTGGTGGTTGAGTGGTGCGGGTCGACGACCCGACCCACAGAACTTTCGGTTCGGTGATCTGGTTCCCCCCACTGGTCTGTGTTTCCCTCTGGGCAGCCTGGTTCGGCTGCCGGTGGACTGGATTCCTGGGATCTGGGTCCAGAGTTCGCCGTCCGAACACTTCTCTTTCCCTGATTCGCCAGCTGGACAATGGGCGGGGAGATCTCCGGAGCCATCTCGGCCATTTTTGGACTCTGCCTGCCATTCACCTCGGGTGTCACTTTTTCTTTTGTTATTAAGGTCACTCGGGTGTAATGTGTTGTCCTGTTGGTGGATTCGTTTTTATAGTGCTGTGTTTTCCATCGCTCATGCTCAGCATTTTACTTTTTGTGCCATGTTTTTAGCCTCGTTTTTTGTATTGTAGAGTTATGTTTTGTTTTCTGTAACACCATGCTCTGCAGTTATCCATTTATTCCAGTCACTTTCATTTCTTTAGGTGACTGGGTATTTATATATTCGTGTGTGTGGGTTTTTCTTTGCCTGCACTCAGTATTTCTTTTTTGTCCTGTTGGTTCATTATAGAGTCATGTGCCTTGTTTTCCGTAACACCATGCTCTATAATTGTCATTTGTTCCAGTCACCCTCACTTTTCTTGGTGACTGTGTGTGTATGTACTTAAATTAGCGCTGTGTATAGGTTCCCCTTTATTTAACCGTACTCAGCATTTTTTGCCCTGTACCTTTTTGGTGGTTCTTTTTTTCCTTGCTCTGGGTCACGCATGGTTGGTACTCTCTGGGTAGTATGTAACCGGCGTGCTGACCCAGTTCTTCTCCCCATCTGTACCTGGGTTAATTATTCTGTTTTGTCAGTATTGTATTTGGGTTTTTCTTTCCCGCTACCCTACATTGCCCCATTGGTGTTGTCCTTCCCTTGGCTTCTTCCCCTCCGGTCCGCCTCCCTTCCTCCCACCCTAGGTGGGGGGGGGGGGGGGGGCTGGGATGTTCCTGGTCGTTCAGGAGCCCGACCTTGAGGGAGGGGCTCTGTCACCATGGGTTGAGATGCCGTCCCGGCACTCAGCCCATGTTTTCCCTCATCCCTGCTTCCCATTGAGCAGCGTCTCAGCTGGCCCCCAGCTGGCAGCATTATGGACGGCTGGGGCCAATTAGTCTTCATCAGCTGGGGCGCTGCCAATGAGGATAAATAGGAGCAGCCTCGATGACTCGGGGCTGCGACATAAACACATTGCTAAGCTGAAGCCCCTTCGTCTGGTGTCAGCTTATACTCCTCTTGCAGCATTCCTGTGTTTGTATCCTGCTGTGAGGATGTACGTCTTGCTACCCCCACGTCCGGTAGGAGCTGCTTACCTCTGCGCTGTGCAACCTGTGAGTGTACGTCTGCATGAGTATCTGTGCTCTCCTCATCCCTTCCCCTTTACCCTGAATAAAATATCACGACTCACTGGCTTGTCCCTGGCTCTGATTGCCCGGCTCCCTAGAGCCGGATATGACAATTAGGCCTTGTTTTTTCAAATCTTCAAAACTTCTTAAGATTTGCCCTTTAAAAAAATCGTAATATTTTATCAGCCCTTTCTCCTTCCACTTTTTAAATCTGGTGTCTGTTTTATTAGGAGTAAAGTCCTGATCATAGGCGATCCATTGCAGAAGTCGATAGGGCTCTTTAGTTTGATTCTCTCTGACTATCTTAAACCAAATTTTTAGCGGGGTCTCTATCCACGGGTTAGTGTTATTCAAAAGCTTAGGTAAGACATTGTTCCCTATTATCGCCTGTAGGGGGATGTCACTTGTTATTTGGCATTCGATCTCCTTCCATTGTGCAGTGTAGACTGGGTTACATATCTCTACTAAAGTTTTAATTTGTGCGGCTTTAAAGTAGTCCCTGATATTTGGCAGCGCGAGCCCACCTTTGTTTTTGTTTAGCTGTAGGGTTCTATATCTGATTCTAGGTCTCTTGCCCTGCCATATGAATCTTGAGATCCTTCTGTCCAGCTCCTGCCATGTTTTTTTGGGAGGTTCTACCGGTATTGTTTGGAAAAGGTATAGAAGACGTGGAAGTATATTCATTTTGACTGCTTCAATTCTTTGTGCAGTACCCAAGAATGGTATCATATTCCATCTTGCTAGGTCAGATTTTATTTTTGTCACCAGTGGATCATAGGTTAGTGATATAATTTTGTTGAGTTGTTTTGGGATATTGACCCCCAGATATTTCATAGATTCCGACTCCCAGTTAGTTTTGAGTTTGCTTAGTGAATAATGATTTGGGTCATAGTTGAATGTTAAAACTTGGGTTTTATGCATATTTAATTTGTACCCCGATAAATCTCCATACTCTGAAAAAACTGAGGTTAGTTCTGGTAAAGAAGTGTCCGGCTGCCCTAGGTATATTAAAATGTCATCAGCAAAGAGTGCTATTTTATGTTCCTTCTGACCAAGTGTAATACCTTGAATTTTTTGGTTTTGTCTTATCCATTGGCTCAGAGGTTCTATGAAGATTGCAAAGAGCAGTGGAGAAAGGGGGCAGCCCTGACGACATCCTCTTTCCAGTTCAAAAGATGATGATAAATTACCGTTAATCCTTATTTTAGCTGTTGGTTTTTTATATAATGCCTGTATAGTTCTAATGAAGTTGTTATGAAAATTGAAACTGGATAAGATTCTATATAGAAAAGACCAGTCAACCGAATCAAATGCTTTTTCAGCATCTAATCCCAATATGACTGCATTTAAGTTATATTTTTTTATATGATGAATTATGTGTAAAGTGCGTCGAATGTTGTCTTGTGTCTGTCTTTGTCTTATAAAACCTGTTTGGTCTAAATGAATTAGGTCTGTCAGTATATTTTCTAACCTTTTGGCAAGGATAATGGTAAAAAGCTTATAGTCCTGATTTAGTACACTGATTGGTCTGTAGTTGGAGCACTCTAGTTTATCCTTTTCAGGTTTAGGTATAACTGCAATGACCCCTTCTCTCCAGGAGGGGGGGATTTCCCCTGTGTGGAGGACATAATTAAATGTTTTCAGGAGGAGAGGAGATAGTTGCTGTTTAAAGGTTTTGTACCACTCTGCTGTATAGCCATCAGCTCCTGGGGATTTGTTAGCTTTAAGTTTCATAATTGCTTTTTCCAATTCTTTAGGATGTATTTCTGACAGTAGTGTTTTATTTTATGACTCCGTAAGTTGGGGAAGGTTTAATGTGTTTAGGAATGCCTCGGATGCGTTTTTATGTTTTTTGTGGGAGTATAAGTTCTTATAGTAATTCTCGAAGTTTTTAAGAATATCCTGAATTCTGAATTTTATTTCCTTTGATACTGGGTCTCTGATTTTGTAGATTGCTCTTTCTGTTTGATGTTTCCTCAATTTATAGGCTAGCAATTTTGCCGATTTACTGCCTGCTTCATAGTATTTTTGTTTCAGAAATGTAAGTTTCTTCTGGATTTCTATTGTGTAGATCTCATTTATTTGGTTTTTAATTTCCTTAATCTTGAGCGAGTCAGTAGAATGAGTGTTGCCTTTGTGTTCTTTTTCTAGGTTCCTAAGTTCTGACTCTAATGTGGATAGTTTTTCTTGTCTTAGTTTCTTTTGGGTTGCCAGTTTTGCAATAATCTTTCCTCTTATTACAGCTTTACATGCATCCCACAGTATTAAAGGGGATACTTCTCCATTATCGTTATCTTCCAAATATCTGAGAATATCTGATTCCAATTCATCTTTCAATGGTCCTTTCAGGACATTTGAATTTAACCTCCAAGAAAATGTATTATTTGTGTATTTTTGGATATTTAAGTCCATGTAGATCGGACTGTGGTCGGAGAGATCCATCAGTCCTATTTTACATGTTTTTACTCTTCCAATGTCTCTATTAAACATAAAAAAATAGTCAATCCTTGAGTAAGATGAATGTGGAGTTGAGTAAAATGTATAGTCTTTTACACTGGGGTTGAGTTCCCTCCACACGTCACAGATTCCCAATTCTTTTAGTAGCATCCGAGTCTTCCTGTTTTGGGTGTTATTTTGATGTGGGGAATTACCAGAAGCATCCCAGTATGGATTCAGTCTAAGATTGAAGTCCCCACCACATATCACTAAACCTTGAGCTTTAGTTATCATTAGGTCGAATACATTTTTATAAAATTTCCAGTTAGCCCCTGGGGGAGCATACACATTCAGCAGGGTGATATCTTCTCCCTCTAGCCGCCCAGTTACCAAACTGTATCTCCCTTCTTTATCTTTGTGTTCTGATTTTTTTTCAAATGTAATTTTGGTTGATATCAATGTCGCTACTCCCCTCCTCCTCCCTGATTTATATGAAGATGAAGAGATCATTTTAAACCCTTGTCTACTGAGTTTATTGTGTTCCACGTCTGTTAGGTGGGTTTCTTGTAAAAGTATTATTCCTGCTTTGTCTTTTTTCATTTTGCCTAGAATCTTGGATCTTTTAACTGGATTCAGGATTCCTTTTACATTATATGAAATTATTTTGGTTACACCCTGTTTCTCCATTGTGTTGTTTTGTTTAGTATAACTGTGTGGTGGCCCTCTTTTGTGCTACTCAGAAACTGAAAGAACATTAAAAACAAGAAAAACATTAAGAACATAGTGTAAAAAACTTTAAAACAAAAAGCTGTCATAAGAACTTCCTGAGCTGAGGTCTTTTTAAAGACCCTGTAAGAGCCTTGATGGAGTGAAGGCTCTGAGGGAAATTCCTCAAACTCTGTTACGTGTTGAGGGCCCTCTCTTACCATTGAAAGTAGTCCCATGCTTTTAACGTGAGTTTCAGAACCCAATCCAAACTTGTAATGATTTTTTTTTTTCCTTTTATGCCTAAACCCTGTGAAATTGTGTGCACCCTCCCACCCCCATCACATCAAACATTCACGCAAAAACAGTATTTGTTAGTATGAGGAGAACATGTGGATTATTGTCACATTTCTATTTTAACAAGTTTTTTTTTTTTTTTATTACAAAGACTTATTTGTTTCAAATAATATGATTGTTCCATGAAATGTTTTACCACATGCTGAATATGCATCTCCTTTAATGTTTGTTACCTTGTATGAGGGGGGTTGGATGTGCGGATTGATTCAAGAGAAAAGAAAAAAAAAAAAAAAAAAAGGTCGCTATTCCAACCTAAAAACGGATAGTTTATCCGCGACGCTCTGGTGCTGGGTTTCCCGCTGCTGGTCCGTGGATTTTGAGGGTCTTTGTGTTGTCCATGTTTACGCTTTGATCTTATCACTCGGGTCTGCTGCGGGTTTAAATACCGTTACCGGGAGCCCTCTTTTCGCCATGTCAGCTGTTGCTTCTTCCGCCGAATTATAGAGACACGTTTCATCGCCGTAGAAGACCCTTAACTTCACAGGAAATGGTGTCTGAAAGCGCAATTTCTTCTCTCTTAACACCTTTTTCGCGTCATTGTATTCCCTGCGCTTTTTAAGGACCTCCGGGGCGTAATCGTGTTCCACGTAGACTTTTCTCTCCTGGTGCATAAATCCTTTTTTCTGCCAGGCCAGTCTTACAACCTCTTGTTTTATTTTGAAATTGGAAAATCTTACCAACACCGAACGTGGGGGCGCTTCCGCCGCCGGCCTAGTGGCTAATGAACGATGTGCCTTTTCTATCTTCAAGTCGGTGGTTTGTGGAATATCCAATTTCTCTCTTAGTAAGGATTCCACGCATTCTGCCATTGAGTTAAAACCATTTTCGGTTCCTTCTATCAGACCATGAATTCTTATGTTGTCTCTTCTTTGTTTTCCTTCTTGGTCGGTTAGCTTAGCCTCTATAGCTGCTTGTCTTTTGCGTAGGTCTAGCACAGAATCTTCAAGCACTTTTATTCGATCCTCTGTTTCCAAGATTTGGTTCTCGGCCTGGTCCACTCTGCTGTTTGTCCTTTTCAATTCTTCTCTGAATTCCCGAAATTCGGCCGT
Source organism: Pholidichthys leucotaenia (assembly GCA_020510985.1). Lineage (NCBI taxonomy): Eukaryota > Metazoa > Chordata > Actinopteri > Cichliformes > Pholidichthyidae > Pholidichthys > Pholidichthys leucotaenia. The sequence goes on from CM035837.1 coordinate 22,362,959, forward strand.
AACATCTCGGCGAAATCGTCGTAGCTCCTCAAATAGTGATTTCAGGCTAACCCTTTTGTTAGCTATCACCAGTTCCTCGTCTTCTGAACGGAGATCTTCCAGTTCAGATTCTCCGGCCGATACGTGTCCTGGCCTGGAGAATTTCAGTTTCTTCTGTTTTCCTTTAGACATGATGATTTTGTCTTTTGATTTTCACTCCTCCAAAAATCCGTTAAGTTTGATTTTCAAGGTGTTATCCTGGATTGGGTCTGAGAGCTTCAGTGTTAAGCTGCAGTCGCCATGGCGTCCAGACCGGAAGTCCTTGTTGAATTTTTTTAAAATTGACTTGCATGTATTTTACCACTTTTAGAAAAAACACATATACAGTCAAACTTAACTCCAAGTTACTGTTAAACATCACCACAAGCATGAACAGGAAGTCAACAAAGTCCATCCGGCATCAACTGTATTGCACTGATTTAAAAAGTACAGTGAAACTGACACTCAAAATAAGATTAAAAAGTGGGATTTATGTTTAATTTGAAGCTTACTGTGATGAATGCTGAGATGTGTATGCTAGTTCTAGTATGGGGGCATGTTTATTGTATATGCCCCACCACTTGCATTGTTTTTCATGTTGAACTTATTATTATCTCTCTGGTTTAGTCTTAAGTTTGGTTTAATGTATTTTTGCCTTATTCTTGTCTAGCCTAGTTTCCGTGGTTCCTTGTGTACTGGTCTCTTGTATAAAGCAAAGTGAATTTTTCACAAGGCGCGAATACATACAAAGTCAATGGAAAGAGGTGAACACATGCGCATTCGCCCGTTCACATCCGAGGGATAGCACTAGCTAGTATTGGCGTAAAGGGACTGCCGTTACTGGAATTAAAGTACCAAATCTGGAGAGTAAACTAGTTTGAAAATGAAACTGACACCTGCAGGCAGATGGACCGGGGGCTCTGCAGCTGAACTGGAGTGTCAGAGTCATTTACCCACGGACTCCTGTCTTGCGTTAAATACAATTAACTAAATTATGTCCAACTGGGAGGAGACCCTGGAAATAAAGGGACATGCAGGAGCCATCATCTGCCCTACCATGACGTTCTGGTCAAAAGTCCGGCGTCAAAACACCATACATCAATTACGGGCATGTTTAAGTCTATTTTGTGACAAATTGCCCCCATGAAAAATGCAAAAAGGTTCCCCTAACTGTCTGATTTATTCAGATGTGTGTTTTGGGCGTAATATGGAATAAACCAATCAGAAGTGCTTGTCAGCTCACCTTTTAACAGGAAGGTGTACAGGGTCTAAGATAGATTGTTATTGTACTTGTTTTTCTGTCGGGTAGGTGCCACTCTTCCACCTAATTCCCTCAATTCTAGCCACTGTTCTTGCCCTTGCAAATGCGTCTCGTTACAAAATCCACAACACATTTCATGTCATTTTGGCTGGTCGTGCACATCTTGATTTTTTATACCATTGCTTACACAATGTAGCTGGCCCATTTAACCATATAGCAAAACCTTCTTTCCCTTATTTGTCTAACATATAACTGATGTTTTCCAGAATTATTTTTGCACCGATGTTTGTGTTTTTGGTAAGCTGAAAAACTATATACATTTTTTAATTAATAGGGTGTTTATAGAGCAAAATGAACATTTCGGTATGACGAAACACATTAAATCAGACAGATGTAGTTGTTTTCAGTTTGGTCACTCAAAATATTAGATAAAATCATTTTTTGTTTACTGTTGAAAACGGCAGTGAATCCAAAGTAGTACAGGCACGACTATAAACAGCTGTGGTCCTTTGTGGCATCATGCTGACATCACTGTTTCCGGGTGCAATGACCAGTACAGCAACTACAGTATATCAGAGCCTTAAGCATTTCAAGGTGAAGCAGCTGGGGGATGACGTAGCACCAAGTCTGTCCTCATTTTGTGGCACCTGCATGTTTTTTTTAAATGTGCCGATTAAATAGCGATGGACAATGCACCACTGACTTTAGACAAGGGTTTTTTTTTTATTTATTTATTTTTTTTAATCAAAAGTGCTTTGTCATTGTGCTGCAGTAAATGAGCAATGGGTTGACTCTGTGCTCAGCCGCACCAATTTTAAGAAGGCACCACTCCTATGAAAACAATAGGACAACAAGAGCAAAAAGTGTGAAAATGTATTGCCAGAAATCATCAAAACCACTGGTGGATGGAACAAAATGCGGTGCAAATTTACGCTTCGGATCATTATAACAGGGCCCTGTGTCTCAGTTCAATTAGCAAAACCTCTGAATCACCACAGAGTAAGCTACAGTCCCCATTACCAAAAATCCAGGACAAACAATAGAAAGGAGATGTATACAGTGCATCCGGAAAGTATTCACAGCACTTCACTTTTCCCACATTTTGTTATGTTACAGCCTTATTCCAAAATAGAAAAAACTCATTTTTTTCCTCAAAATTCTACACATAATACCCCATAATGACAATATGAAAAAAGTTTTTTGAGATTTTTGCAAATTTGTGACCCATGCTGGCAAAATGAGTCAGAATGTGCACCGCGTCATTATGAGCTACAGGCAGGAGAAGTCATAAATCATGACTCTTTCTTTGTTTGCTAGCGGCAAGTCCCGGGAAACCCCCCGTGAGTGCCTGGTATCACTGTAAAGCTTAGAAATCGTACTTTCTAAAAATATATATGTTTTGACAGAATACCTAACTCCTGATCGATTGAACGCGAGTTTTAAACCTAGCCAAAATATAAACAAACCAGCTTTTTCCGGGTCCGTTTTTGCGCACTTCCTATAAATTAAATATCATTTTGAAGGTTGTTCAATGGTCGTTCAATGCAGCTACTTCTGGCAGGGGATATTCACCTTAACCCTGGACCTGCCACTACTAAACAGCAGACCACTGGGTTAGCACAAACATCTGAGCCGACGGATTGGTTGTTGCTATCTACGGCCCGGCTAACATCTGAACCGGCTGATCGCCCGCTGCTATCAACGGCCCTACTAACATCTGAACCGGCTGGTCGCCCGCTGCTATCAATGGCCCTGCTAACACCTGAACCGGCTGGTCACCCGCTGCTATCAACGGCCCTGCTAACATCTGAATCGGCTGATCGCCCGCTGCTATCATCGGCCCTGCTAACATCTGAACCGGCTGATCGCCCGCTGCTATCAACGGCCTGGCTAACATCTGAACCGGTTGATCGCCCGCTGCTGCCAACGGCCCTGCTAACATCTGAACTGGTGGAGCAGCATAATGCTGGTCTTCGCCCCAGTACAGCTGAACATAGCGAGTCGGGTGAGTCGAATTGCACTGAACAGTCTCACATATCTGATCCTGCTGTAAACAGCTGCGCTACGTCCAAACTTTTGGAAACAGGAGCAGTTAAACAAAATGCAAATGAGGCAAGATCCGAAAACCGAGCTGTACAAAAGCAAAAACAACATTTATTTTTCCAAACTGTTAATCATGCACGAGTTCTTTGGGACACAAAGGCTAAACCAAAGGGGATCCTCGGCGGACATTTAAACATATGGAGCATAATCCCCAAAAGAGATGAGATTTCGGTGTTGCTGTTGGACTCAAATCTGGACTATCTTTGTCTTTCAGAAAGCTGGCTACACAGGAACATAGACACTAATATGATCAATATTGTGGGTTATCAGTGTTTTAGAAAAGACAGGCAGGTAGGGAGGGGAGGAGGTGTTTTAATTTACATAAAAGAGAAATTTAAATGTCAGTTGGTTGATTTGAATACTTCACTTGAATGTTTAGCTGTTAATGTATGTCTCTCACCGGTAATGAATTTCAACATTGCAGTATTGTACAACCCACCGTCACACAATTCTTCTTTTTATAATGAATTAAGTGATCTGGTTAAACAACTTGAGAGGAGCAGAGAAACAATATTTTATGGTGACTTTAATATTAACTGGTCTGATAAAAAGGACAAACAGAAACTGAAAAGCCTCATGACTAAATTTAATTACCAACAAATGATCAAAGGACCCACCAGGATAACCAAACAATCTAGAACACTTATTGACATGGTATTTACTAATAAACCAGAACGAATAACCAGAACCTATAATCTTGTAACTGGTCTCTCAGATCATAACATGGTTCTTGCTGTCAGAAAACTTACTAAAAAGCGACTACAGTATTTTGGGGGAGTCGATATTGACAAATTAAATTTTATTATTCCCAAATCAAAAAATGCGGAGTTTGAACATTACTTAGAGAATCAAAATTGGGAGCAGCTCATGTCAATATATGAAGTAGATGATTGTTGTAATTTTATAACTGCAACAATTACAAAGTCTATAGAAAAATTTACAAAGCAAATTAAAAGTAGACAACAGAAGATTAACCTACCATGGTTAAATAATAAAATAAGAAAACTTATGAAAAGGCGAGACTCTGCATTGAAAACATCATTAACCTCTAAACTACAAAATGATCACCTTGTGTACAAAAGTTTAAGAAATAAAGTGGTACAAGAGCTGCGAAAATCAAAAGTATCTTATTACAATAAACTGATAGATCATGCAAAGGGTAACAACAGTTCCCTATGGAGGCATTTAAATAACTTAACTAATAAAAAAAATGTTCAGAAGGGGGTAAAGGAACTCAGAATCAATGGCAAGACCATCAGTGACAAGGCTACATTGGCAAATGAATTTAATTCATATTTTGTGGACTCTGTGGAAGACTTAACAAAAAACTTTGTGCTGCCAAATGTGCTCAACAACACAAAATCAATACTTTCAACAGATTCTTTTCACATCGATGAGGTAAATGAGGAGTTAATTGCTGGTATTGTTAAAACACTGTCAAACTCAAAAACTAATGATATCTACAATATGAGCACTTCCTTTCTCAAAACGCACAGCAAAATATTAATCAAACCACTGACTCATCTCATTAATCTCTCCATTAGGTCTAGTACATTTTCATCTGGTTGGAAAAAAGCTGTCGTCATACCAGTTCATAAATCAGGCAGTAAAGACGATATATGCAATTACCGCCCAATCTCTATTTTACCAGTCCTGTCTAAGGTTCTTGAAAAAGTTGTAGCTACACAGCTGATAGACTATTTACAAGACAGTCAACTTCTTCATCCACATCAATTTGGTTTTAGACCAGGATACTCAACAGAAACAGCAAATTGTTGCCTTATTGAAAATGTCAAACAGTCCTTGGACAGGGGTAATGTGGTAGGGGCTGTTTTTCTAGATCTCAAAAAGGCCTTCGATACTGTAAACCACAGTTTGCTTTTATCCAAAATGGTATCTTTTAACTTCTCTCCAGATACATTAGAATGGTTTGCATCTTATCTCCAGAATAGAGAACAGTGTGTAAAAAGTTCACCAGGATAAATCCTAATTTTTAAACAACCGTATGGGTATCCCACAAGGGTCCATTCTTGGTCCTTTACTTTTCAGCATTTTTATTAATGACTTGCCGCTACACTGCTCAGCTGCAACATGTCAACTTTATGCAGATGATGCAGTTATTTACACAGCTGCCAAGACTCCAGCACAGACTGCAGATGTACTGTCCACAAGTATGGTTGATGTCCAAGAGTGGCTCTTCCAGAACCATCTATTGCTGAACCTTCAGAAAACAGTTTCAATGTGCTTTTCAATCAAAAAATGTAACCTGCAACATTTTAAAGTTAATATACATGATCAAGACATCAGTTTAGTTACAGAATTCAAATACCTTGGCTTTGTACTAGATCCTCAATTCAAATTTAATCTTCATATAAAGAAAATTTCTAAAACAGTAAAAAAAAAATCTGAACTACTTAAAATTAATTAGATATTACATACCATATGAAGCAGCTGTACTGTATATGCATTCTATGGTTTTTTCTCATATATCATCATGTACCAGGGGTCAAGCAGCCCCTTCCACAATAAAACATATAGGTTCATTATATAATCAAACTCTAAAAATCTTGGACAAAAAGCCCATTAGGTGGCATCACTGTTATATTTTAAAAAAATACAATCTATTGAGTTTTGAGAGTTTCATTGACCTCTGTTTTCTGAAATTAATTTTCAAATGTTTCCATAAATCAGCGCCTGAGCCACTTGCTGGTTTCATCCAAAGACAGGACAGCAGCAGAGCCACCAGGAGTTCTGTTAACAATAACTGTAAAATATTCCACCGCAGAACCACATTTGGACAAACAGCTTTCTCTATAAAGGGCAGTCACATCTGGAACACAATGCCAAATGAAATTAAAATAATAACGGACTTCAAAACATTCACTACAAAGGTTAAAAACTGGCTGAAAAATAAACAAGAATGTACCCATGTATGAAATGATTGTCTGCAGGGTGAGAGTGAATGAAGGGAAGGAATGAATGTGTTTGTTTATAGTGAGTGACGAAGGGAGGGAGGCCTGAAATAGGCAAATGTGAATCAGGTTTTTATATTGTGTATTTATAATATTTATAATACTTATAATTGTGTATTTATAATGTATTTATAATCTTTTTTGCATTGATGTATGTAGTTATTGTTTATTCTGTTTTCATTTTTTCTTTTCCTTATCCTTTTTTCTTCTTACTTGTTCCTCCTTTCTAAAGCCCATCCAGGGAAAAGAGTTGCAAATTAGCTAATAGCTATACACTCTTTGTGCAACACATCAGATTGATTGTCATTTGATTAAATGTCTGTTTATTGCACTGTCCCTGTCAAATAAACAAATAATCTAATCTAATATGGAAAAAAACATTACCTCAGTTTTGATAACTTCCTCAAAGTGACTCATTTTGCCAGCATGGGTCACTTTCATTAAAATTTAAAAAAAAATCATATGTATATAAGTATTCACAGCCTTTGCTCAATACTTTGTTAATGCACCTTTGGCAGCAATTACAGCCTCAAGTCTTTTTGACTATGATGCCACAAGCTTGGCACAACCATCTTTGGGCAGTTTCACCCATTCCTCTTTACAGCACCTCTCAAGCTCCATCAGGTTGTATGGGAAGCGTTGCTGCACAGCCATTTTCAGATCTCTCCAGAGATGTTCAATTGGATTCAAGTCTGGGTTCTGGCTGGGCCACTTGTTATAACAAATAAATAGGAAAGATTAGTTAGTTAGATATTACACAAAGTGCTCTTACACACACACACACACACACACACACACACACACACACACACACACACACACACACACACACATGCACACAAGCTCTAGTCTCTCTGTTCCTGTTTCCATATATGGGTATGGGAGGTTGCACAAAGCTGAAGAGCCGTGACCAGACCCAAAACAACAGGATGTGGGAGCCATCTGGAAGACCGGTTTGAACCAGTTTAGACAATGGACACATATTGTTGAAGAGTTGCTGGGAATGCCCAGCAACCAGAAGCTATATGTAGGGGGGGGGGCGGTTCTTTGTTCTGGGTCTTCACCAGGTTGTGCTGCTGAGACCCACGGCCGTGTTTGACTACCTGCATGCTCCAAATAAAAGATAAGCTGAGAAACAGTATTTCTTCTGTGATTATTGATTGGTTAACTGAAAAGATTCTGCTAACTGTCCTATTTAAATTTTTATAGTTTCTTGGTGGAGGATGCGGGCAGTTAGCCAACTACACTGACGATGGACATCGGGACGCGAAGCCTCTGTCTGGGTGTCGCAGACAAACCAGGGTCCCCACTGATCAGAAGGTGAGAAGAAACCTCTTCTAAAATTCTCTGTAGGATTGTCTGCGGCATTCAGACAAGAGTAAGACTTTTGTCCCTATTTTTAAATTTTATTGAGAAACCGTAATACAAAGATAATGTTATATTTTGTGGCTATTTTTTATGATTGTAAGAACACGCAAGGAGTCTCATAAGCATGTATGCATTCACATGTTAGGGACAGATCAATAAGCCGCTTTTTAAAGATACATAAGAAGTCTTAAGACTTTCATATGTTACTAATGATACGTAGGAAGTCTTTATGTAAAAAAGACTTTCATATGTTACTAATGACACACTGGAAGTCTTTATGTAAATAAGAATTTCATAGGAAGTCTTGAGACTTTCATATGTTACCAAAGACACGTAGGGAGTCTTGTTGTAAAACAGGACTTTAAACAGGGGGCTACAAAATTCTTGTAAAAAGAGAAATTAACTCTATAAAAATTTCATTAAATTAAGAACTAAAGAATCGGACTTCCGGATATGGCGGCCATGTAGGGTGCCTCTCCATTTGGAGCGGTCCGTTGCAAGGTCCACCCAGCGCTCTGTGTTGATCTCCAGGGCCTTCATGTCTCTCTTGCAGACGTCTCTAAAGCACAGCTGTGGGCGGCCAACGTCTCTCCTGCCAGTCGCCAGTTCTCCGTAGAGGACGTCTTTGGGGATTCTGCCATCCTCCATACGGTGAACGTGGCCTAGCCAGCGGAGCCTGCGCTGCCTGAGTAGAGTGAACATAGAAGGAAGGCCGGCGTGGGACAGAACTTCTGTGTTGGGCACTTTGTCCTGCCAGGATATTTCCAGGATGTGGTGAATGCAGCGCAAGTGGAAGGAGTTCAGTCTCTTTTCCTGCTGGGCGTATGCTGTCCACGTCTCACTCCCACAGAGCAGTGTGCTGATGACGCAGGCGTTGTACACTGCCATCTTCGTCTTGACAGAGAGTTTGGGATTCTCCCACACTCGTGTGGTGAGGCGAGCGAGTGTGAAGGCTGATTTTCCAATCCTCTTGTCGATCTCTGTACCAAGGGAGAGGTTGTTGCTGATCGTGGACCCCAGGTACGTGAACTGTTCACAACCTCCAGCTCGTAGTCGTCGATGGTGATGGTTGGTGGTGTTTCCGTGCCTTGCGCCAAGATGTTAGTCTTCTTCAGGCTGATGGTAAGCCCGAAGTCCTTGCATGCCTGGGAGAAGCGGTCCATCAGGGTCTGAAACTCCTGCTGTGTGTGGGTTGCGACTGCAGCGTCGTCTGCGAACAGCATGTCTCTGATTAGAGCCTCGCGTACTTTGGTTCTGGCTTTCAGGCGGGGGAGGTCGAATAGCCTGCCGTCAGATCTTGTGTGCAGGTAGATTCCCTCTGTTGCTGTGCTGAAGGCATGCCTCAGGAGCATAGCAAAGAAAATCCCAAAGAGGGTTGGCGCAAGTACACAGCCCTGTTTCACTCCGCTGCGTATGTTGAATGGCTCTGAGACGTTGCTGTCGTGCTGCACTATCCCCTGCATGTTGGTGTGAAACGATTTGATGAGGCTTTGCAACTTTGGTGGGCATCCTATCTTTGGCAGGATCTTGAAAAGGCCCTCTCTGCTGACCAGATCGAACGCTTTGGTGAGGTCAATGAAGGCGACGTACAGGGGCATGTTCTGTTCTCTGCATTTCTCCTGGAGTTGGCGGATGGAGAATATCATGTCTACCGTCGATCGCTCAGCGTGGAAGCCACACTGAGACTCGGGGTAGACACATTTGGCAAGCTTCTGTAGATGAACGAGAACAACTCGTGCATAGACTTTGCCAACAACGCTGAGAAGGGAGATGCCCCTGTAGTTGTTGCAGTCGCTTTTCTCCCCTTTGTTTTTGTAGAGGGTGATGATCTTGGTGTCCCTCATGTCCTGTGGTACGGCACCTTCCTTCCAGCACTGGCAGAGGACGTCATGCAATGGCAGCAGTAGGGCGGTCTTGCAGTGCTTGATCAGGTCGGGGGGTATGCCGTCATTGCCGGGTGCCTTGCAAGCGGCCAAGCTATCAATGGCCTTGCTGAGTTCGTCGATGGTTGGCTTGGCGTCAAGTTCATCCATGGATGGCAGGCAGTCGATGGCATCAAGGGCTGACGGTGTCACGGTGTTCTGTCTGGAGTAGAGGTCAGAGTAGTGTTCCACCCATCTCTCCATCTGCTTGTTCTTTTCTGTGATCATCTCCACAGTGGAGGATTTGAGGGGGGCCGTCTTGCTCTGAGCCGGACCAAGTGCTTTCTTGATGCCATCGTACATACCACGGATGTTCCGTTATGGCAGCGGTTTGAATGTCTTGGCTGAGCTGAGTCCAGTACTCGTTGGCACAGCGCCGAGCAGTCTGCTGAACTTTGCTTCTCGCAGCCCTGAGAATCTGGAGATTCTTCTCGTTTGGGTACTTCTTGTACTCAGCAAGTGCTGAGCGCTTCGCTTCAATGACGGGCGTCATCTCAGTCAACTTGGCATCAAACCAGTCTTGTGACTTCGAGGTCTTCCTCCCAAAGGTAGCCAAGGCTGTGCGGTGGATGGTGTTTCGCACCTCTTCCCACTTCTGCTTTGCAGATTCTCCTTCTTGTGGTACACCAAGTTCCTTCTCAAAGGTGGAGGCAAACTGCTCAACAAGTTCTGGTTGGGCCATCTTGCTGGTGTCAATCCTTGCCTTTCCAGGCTGTCTAGCACGATGGAATTTCTTCAGCTGCAGCTTGACCTTGCAACACACCAATGAATGGTCTGTGTCGCAATCTGCACTCTGGAACGAACGGGTGATTAGCACGTTCTTCAGTGAGGTGCGCCTGGTCAAGATCAAGTCCAGCTGGTGCCAGTGCTTTGAGCGCGGATGTCGCCAGGAAACCTTGTGTTGGGGCTTGGTCTTGAAGAACGAGTTTGTGATGCACAGATCGTGATATGTGCAGAACTCGAGCAGCCGCTGTCCGTTGTCGTTCATTCTGCCCACGCCAAATGGTCCAAGCAGGAGGGCCAGGAGTCGTGGTCAGCACCCACTCTGGCATTGAAGTCTCCAAGGAGAATGAGTTGTTCAGAGTTGGGGATGATCCTGACAGTTGTTGCGAGATTCTCGTAAAACTCGTCTTTTGCCTCTGGTGTGGCTGTCAGTGTTGGGGCATACACATTGACGAGGGTGACTGGGCCTTCAGTGGTGTTCAGGCGGAGGGTGAGGAGTCGTGCAGAGCCATTGCTGCCCGGTTCCACCATCTTCAGCAAGGTGTTCTTCACTGCGAAGCCCACTCCATATTCCCTGTGTTCGTCACTGCCCTTTCCCTGCCAGTAGAACGTGTAGTCCTTCTCTCTCAGTGTGCCTGCGTCAGCCAACCGTGTTTCCTGGAGAGCGGCGATATCCACTTCCAGTGTCTTCAGCTCATTATTGATGATGGCAGTCTTCCTGGTGTCGTTGATGTCCTTGAGGTTAGCAGCGAGTCCTGTCATCATAGTGCGGACGTTCCAAGTTCCCAGTTTTAGAGTTGGTCTCTCTTGTTTTTTTGTTTTGCCTGGTGTGAAGGTTCTCAGCCTGCCGTTTGGACTTCTCCTCATCCCCATGCACCCAATGAGGAAAGCAAGCTGTGGCGGGACAACACCTTATTGGCTGGGGGCTGCCCAGCTTGAGGCAGGCGGTAGCTGTCCAGTGAGATCCGATGATCCCTCCCACCGTTGGGAACAACCCCTGGCGCCGCGCTCTACGCCAATTGAGCGGTGGCTTATAACCGGTAACTGTCATTCCCCGTGTTTTGTCTACGCCAAAGGCGAAGCTGGAGTGTCCTCTCCAGTGATCCGGTGTTCTACCTTCCAGCGTTGGGCGTTGGTAGGATTCAAGCCTGGGCAGGAAGATATGGAGGACAAGATGTTGCCCATGCAGCTTGCCCCCCCTCTCCACGTCACTGATGAATCCAAAGGAACAGCAGGGCTGCTACAGTTTGGCACCAGCGCCGTCGCAGGAGCTGCCAGAACAATGTGGAGCACAACAAAGAACTGCCTTAGGGGCTCCGACTCCGGATTTTTTCTCAGGGTTGACTCCCGAAGCCTTTCCCGTGACCGGGTGTGCCGCAAGGCAGCGGAGGTTTGAAATCAGGGTTTACCTTCCCCTAGATGGGCTACCTTCCCAGGTTGACGAGCCACCATCTACCCGAAGCATCTGGTTTTAAGGCGCCAGAGATCCGCCCTCGCCCCTTCTCCTATTAGTAAAAGCAGTTCTGCTGGGCTTAGAGACTAAACCACACGGGCAGGCTAGGAGTTGGACTTAGTTGTCAGAGGCTTTTCGAGACGCACGCCATAAGGAGCATTTTATGAGCACTGGGAGCTTAACCCCAGTGCCGCTCCTGGCTATGACAACCTTGGAGAAGTATCACACATGCTATAAAGGCATTAGAAGGCCTACACACAGAATTTGGCCAAAATACTTGATATAAGCAAGATGCTTTCACAACTTGGCTCTAATCCATCTTTAGACGTTGGACGGGTGTGATGTGTTCAGTAATCTTGATTGTAGTCATCTCACTAGCAGTGATACTCGGGGTGGGGTGTTGCTGTATCCAATGTTTGAGAGAGTTGCTGGAGAGATGCATAATCACAGCCCTATCCAAGGAGCCAATCCAGAGGATGATGGTCCAGGTCCACTCCCAAGAGGAGTCTAGGCCTCTCCTCCACAACAAGGACCACTTTGAATTTGGTACTGACAGTGATGAAGGAGAGGCCATTGTTTGAAATGTATATATTGTGTTTTTCTGCTATCTACTGTTCTATTTACTGTCCACACAACCAACACTGCCCACATACATATAATCTTACATGAAAAGGTGGTGCACTGAAGGCACCCTCCTGCGGTGGGTCATGTGCTAGTAACCTCTGCCCCCTTCCTTTTCCAATGTTTTCTTGCAGGTATCTTCAAAATATTGTGCTATTTGCGGTCATGTAGTTAGAATTGAATTAGAAGGTTTGAAGCTCTGTTATATGGCAGGTCTTGAGGCTCAGACACAACACACACGAATAAGAAATGTTTTGACTGAAAATGTTTTGTTTTGCATACGTTCATTTTCCTGATATAACATGTGTGTTTCCAAAAAAGGCCATCAAGGGTGGTAGGGCTGAGACGAGAATTTTCGCCTGTGAATATGTACTGAATGAATAAAGAAATTGCATTACAATGATTACTCAAAGTATATACTGCCTACAGGTTTTTCGCTCATCTCACATGAAAATAGCATCAGGTGTCTGATGCCTGTTTATTATTGAACCTGCCATAGTTATTGACTCCCGTAAAACGGGGCTATAAGGGACGGCGGGGTAATACGGGACACTTTTCTGGGAAATGTTTTAAATGTAATTCTGCTTTTTTTTATTTTGAGCAGGACGCTGAGTTGTGTTGTTATTGTCTTTCCTGTAGATAGATATTAGTTTTAAGAAATTTGTCACCGTTATATTTAAGGAAAATTCGAAAAAAAAGTGTCCCTTATTACCCCGCCGTCCCTTATAGCCCCGTTTTACAGTCCATGAAAATGGAGTCAAAAGAGGAAATTTATATAATAAATAAATAGTGAAGATTGGTTAGTTAGATATTACACAAAGTGCTCTTACACACACAGCAAGTCACACACACCGGCTGCACACACACACAAGCTCCAGTCTCTCTGTTCCTGCTTCCATATATGGGCATGGGGGGTTGCACACAGTTGAAGAGTCCCAATCAGACCCAAAACAACAGGATGTGGGAGACATTTGGACACTGAGAAGAACGGTTTGAACCAGTTTGAACAATGGACACGTATTGCTGAAGAGTTGCTGGGATCGCCTGACAACCAGAAGCTATATGGGGGGGGGGGGGGGGGGTTCTTTGTTCTGGGTCTTGACCAGGTTGTGCTGCTGAGTCCCATGGCCATGTTTGACTACCTGTGTGCTCCAAATAAAAGATAAGCTTGAGAAATAATATTTCTTCTGTGATTATTGATTGGTTAACTAAAAATATTCTTCTAACTGTCCTATTTAAATTTTCACACACTCAAGGACATTCACAGAGTTGTCCTGAAGCCACTCCTTTGGCTTCAAGCCACTCCTTTGATATCTTGCTGTGTGCTTAGGGTCGCTGTCCTGCTGAAAGATGAACCGTCACCCCAGTCTGAGGTCAAGATCACTCTGGAGCAGGTTTTCATCCAGGATATCTCTTTACACTGCTGCATTCATCTTTCCCTCTACCCTGACTAGTCTCCCAGTTCCTGCCACTGAAAAACATCCCCACAGCATGATGCTGTCACCACCATGCTTCACTGTTGGGATGGTATTGGCCTGGTGATGAGCGGTGCCTGGTTTCCTCCAAACATGACACCTGGCATTCACACCAAAGAGTTCAATCTTTGTCTCATCAGACCAGAGAATTTTGTTTGTCATGGTCTTGAGAGTTCTTCGAGTGCCTTTTGGCAAACTCCAGGGGGGCTGCCGTGTGCCTTTTACTAAGGAGTGGAGTCCATCTGGCTACTCTAACACAGGCCTGATTGATGGATTGCTGCAGAGATGGTTGTCCTTCTGGAAGGTTCTCCTCGCTCCACGGAGGAACACTGGAACTCTGACAGAGTGACCACTGGGTTCTTGGTCACCTCCCTGACTAAGGCCCTTCTCCCCGATCGCTCAGTTTAGACGGCCGACCAGCTCTAGGAAGAGTCCTAGTGATTCCGAACTTTTTCCATTTACGGATGATGGAGGCCATTGTGCTCACTGGGATCTTCAAAGCAGCAGAAATTTTTCTGTACCCTTCGCCAGATTTGTGCCTCGAAACAATCCTGTCTCAGAGGTCTACAGACAATTTCTTTGACTTCATGCTTGGTTTGTGTTCTGACATGCACTGTCAACTGTGGGACCTTATATAGACAGGTTTGTGTGCCTTTCCAAATCATGTCCAATCAACTAAATTTACCACAGGTGGACTCCAATTAAGATGTAGAAACATCTCAAGGATGATCAGTGGAAACAGGATGCACCTGAGCTCAATTCTGACCTTCATGGCAAAGGCTGTGAATATTTATATACATGTGATTTCGTAGGTTTTTATTTTTAATAAATTTACAAAAATCTAAAAAAAGAAAAAACTTTTTCATGTTGTCATTAATTGTGAGGAAAAAAATGAATTTAATCAATTTTGGAATAAGGCTGTAATGTAACATAAAATGCAGAAAAAGTGAAGCACTGTGAACACTTTTCAGGTGCACTGTAATTAAAGGTCAATGCAGAGTGACTAATTTTTTAAAAAGCTGTGTTATTACACTGCAGACCTTAAATCCCATAAAAATGTCATGATCTGGACAAATACCGATTAGAAATAAGGAAAATGCTTAATTATCCTCAGGGAATAATGGTTGTCCTAAAAACTGACTTGTTCAAATTATTCCCCAGTTCACACTCAACAATGTTAGAAATCTTTTAAATTCTGAGTTCTTTCTTTAGCCCTCACAGAACAAAAAATCTGCTGTTGGCTTCACAAAGAAACCAATCATCACTGTAACAATATTAACAGAGTGAAAGGTGAGGTGAAGGAAATGGGATAGAAATGTGCACTGCAGTGTTCACTAAATGTGTTAAAATCTGTCTTACGGCTTGTTCTTTGGAAAGTCTAATGTTATGATTCATAAAATCACAGCATGTGCTGAGTTTTATTCTGTGTGTTTCTGCAGAGTTTATTCCACAAAGGACATCAGTTTACACCTATCTGATAGAACTGATTGTAACATTTTTATCCTCTTTTATAGGTAGTAAATGAGGATATGAAATGTAGTAAATAATATAAACATAGTATTCTGTTTCTTTGGGGCAGGAGCATTTTTATTATTTGCAAATCAAATTGAAATCGCCAATTAAAACAATACAACAAAATCACCAAAAACAATTCACATGGTTGGAGGTGGCATGTCTGCAGGTAGAAAAATAGAAAATGGCACACCTATTTTAAGAGGACAGACCTCTGGACAACAGTGTGTGTGATGTGTTTAATTCTGATTTTAACAAGCACACAGCCAGTCAAAGCACTGCTCAGCATGTAATTACACAGGAGATTTAGATCAGCGATGTACAACCCCAATTCCAGTGAAGTTGGGACTTTGTGCAAAACATAAATTAAAAAAAAATACAATCATTTAAAAATATTTTCAACCTATATTCAATTGAATACACTACAAAGACAAGACATTTAACGTTCAAACTGATAAACTTTTTACTTTATTTTTTCAAATATTCAATCATTTTGAATTTGATGCCGGCAACACGTTCCAAAAAAGCTGGACAGGGGCATGTTTACCATTGTGTTACATCACCTTTCCTTTTAACAACACTTAAGTCTTTAGGAACTGAGGACACTAACTGTTGAAGCTCTGTAAGTGAAATTCTTTCCTATTCTTGCTTGATTTATGACTTCAGTTGGTCAACAGTCCAAGGTCTCTGTTGTCGTATTTTGCGTTTCATAATGTGCCACACATTTTCAATGGGAGACAGGTCTGGACTGCAGGCAGGCCAGTCAAGTACCTGTACTCTTTTACTACAAAGCCACACTGTTGTAACACATGCAGAATGTGGCTTGGCATTGTCTTGCTGAGATAAGCAACATCCATCCATCCATCCATCTTCTACCGCTTTTCCGGAGGTCCGGGTCGCGGAGGCAGCAGTTCAAGCAGAGAAGCCCAGACTTCCCTCTCCCCAGCCACCTGCTCCAGCTCTTCAGAGGGGATACCAAGGCGTTCCCAGACTAGCTGGGAGACATAGTCTCTCCACCGAGTCCTGGGTCTGCCCCGGGGTCTCCTCCCAGTGGGACGTGCCTGAAACACCTCAAGTGGGAGGCGTCCAGGAGGCATCCTAATCAGATGCCCATACCACCTCAACTGACTCCTTTCAATGTGGAGGAGCAGCGGTTCTACTCTGAGCCTCTCCCGGATGACTGAGCTCCTCACCCTATCTCTGAGGGTGAGTCCAGCAATCCTACGGAGAAAGCTCATTTCAGCCGCTTGTATCCGCGATCTCGTTCTTTCGGTCATTACCCAAAGCTCGTGACCATAGGTGAGAGTAGGAACGTAGATTGACTGGTAAATCGACAGCTTTGCCTTAGAACTAAGCTCCCTCTTCACCACAACAGACCGGTACAACGTCCGCATCACTGCAGATGCTGCTCCAATCCGTCTGTCGATCTCTCGCTCCATTTTCCCCTCACTCGTGAACAAGACCCCAAGATACTTAAACTCCTCCACTTGGGGCAGGAGCCTGTCCCCAACCCGGAGAGGACAATCCACCTTTTTCCGGCTGAGGACCATGGACTCGGACTTGGAGGTGCTGATTCTCATCCCAGCCGCTTCACACTCAGCGGCAAACCGTCCCAGCAAGAGCTGTAGGTCATTGCTGGATGAAGCCAACAGGACAACATCATCTGCAAACAACAGAGATGAGATCCTGTGGTCACCAAGCATGACACCCTCCATTCCCTGGCTGCGCCTAGAAATCCTGTCCATAAAAATTATGAACAGGACCGGTGACAAAGGGCTGCCCTGGCGGAGTCCAACTCTCACTGGGAATGACTCCGACCGAGTGTTGGCAATGCGAACTAAACTCTCACAACGGTCGTACAGAGACCGAATAGCTCGTAACAACAAGCCCGATACCCCATACTCCCGAAGCACCCCCCACAAAAATCCACGAGGGACGCGGTCAAATGCCTTCTCCAAGTCCACAAAACACATGTAAACTGGTTGGGCAAACTCCCACGAACCCTCAAGAATTCTCGAGAGGGTAAAGAGCTGGTCCGATGTGCCACGGCCAGGACGAAAACCACATTGCTCCTCCTGAATCCGAGGTTCGACCAACGGCCGGACTCTCCTCTCCAGTACCTTGGCATAGACCTTCCCAGGGAGGCTGAGGAGTGTGATCCCTCTAAAGTTGGAGCACACCCTCCGGTCCCCTTTTTTGAAGAGAGGAACCACCACCCCGGTTTGCCATGCCAAAGGCACTGCCCCCGACCTCCACGCAATGTTGCAGAGGCGTGTCAACCATGACAACCCAACAACATCCAGGGCCTTGAGGTACTCGGGGCGAATCTCGTCCACCCCCGGGGCCCGGCCACCAAGGAGATTTTTAACCACCTTGGCGACCTCAGCCCCTGTGATAGGCGAGTCATCCCCCTCGTCCCCAAACCCTGCTTCCTCTGTGGAAGGCGTATCAGTGGGATTGAGGAGATCCTCGAAGTATTCCTTCCACCGCCCGACGATATCCCCAGTTGAAGTCAACAGTGTCCCATCCGCACCATACACAGTGTGGACGGGGAGCTGCTTTCCCCTCCTGAGCCGCCGAACAGTTTGCCAGAATCTCTTTGAAGCCGACCGAAAGTCTTGTTCCATGGCCTCACCGAACTCCTCCCATACCCGGGTTTTTGCTTCAGCAACCACCCGAGCTGCACTCCGCTTGGCCTGCCGGTACACCTCAGCTGCTTCGGGAGTCCCACAAGCCAACCAAGCTTGATAGGACTCCTTCTTCAGCTTAATGGCCCCCCCTCACCACTGGTGTCCACCACTTGGTTCGGGGGTTGCCACCACGAGATGCACCGACCACCTTGCGGCCGCAGCTCTGGGCTGCCGCTTCAACAACAGAGGTGGAGAACATGGCCCATTCAGACTCCATGTCTCCAGACTCCCTCGGAATGTGGTTGAAGTTCTTCCGGAGGTGGGAGTTGAAGACCTCCCGGACAGGGGCCTCAGCCAGACGCTCCCAGCACACCCTCACTATACGTTTGGGTCTACCAGGTCTGAATGGCTTCCTCCCCTGCCATCGGATCCAACTCACCACCAGGTGGTGATCAGTTGACAGCTCTGCACCTCTCTTTACTCGGGTGTCCAAGACATACGGTCGCAGGTCTGATGATACGATAACAAAATCGATCATCGACCTGCGGCCTAGGGTGTCCTGGTGCCAGGTGCACATATGGACACCCTTATGCTTGAACATGGTGTTCGTTATAGACAGACTGTGGTTAGCACAGAAGTCCAATAACTGAACACCACTCGGGTTCAGATCGGGCAGGCCGTTCCTCCCAATCACCCCCCTCCAGGTTTCACTGTCGTTGCCCACGTGCGCATTGAAGTCCCCCAGTAGGACAATGGAGTCTCCAGGAGGAGCACCCTCCAGCACCCCAGTCACAGACTCCAAAAAGGGTGGGTACTCTGAAACATCATTTGGTGCATAGGCACAAATGATGGTCAGGACCCGTTTCCCAACCCGAAGGCGCAGGGAAGCAACCCTTTCGTCCACCGGGGAAAACTCCAATATAGAGGCAGCAAGGTGGGGCGATACAAGAATACCTACCCCTGCTCGTCGCCTCTCGCCCGGGGCAACTCCAGAAAAGGCCAAGCTCCAGCCCCTCTCCAGGAGACTGGTTCCGGAACCGGAGCTGTGTGTTGAGGTGAGGCCGACTATATCTAGCCGGTATCGCTCAATCTCGTACACCAGCTCAGGCTCCTTCCCCACCAGAGAGATGACATTCCACGTACCAAAAGCCAGTTTAGAAAGCTTGGGATCAGTCCGCCAAGGTCTCCGCCTTTGACTGCCACCTAATCCACATAGCACCGGACTTCCATGATCCCTCCTGCAGGTGGTGAACCTACTGGAGGGCGGACCCATGTAACTCCTTCGGGCTGAGCCCGGCCGGGTCCCATGGGTGGAAACCCGGCCACCAGACGCTAGCCTTCGAGCCCCTCCCCCAGGCCTGGCTCCAGGGTGGGGCCCCGGTAACCCCATACCGGGCGGGGTACACTGAATCCTTGATATACAATTTATCATGAGAGTCTGTTGGATCGTTCTTCGTCTGGCCCTTCACCCAGGACCAGTTTGTCTTGGGAGACCCTATCAGAGGCAAATTGCCCCGGACAACATAGCTCCTGGGATCACTGGGGCACGCAAACCCCCCCACCACGATAAGGTGACGATCCATGAGGGGGAGATAAGCAACAATGTCCCTGAAAAAAACGTGGCTTGGATGGCAGCATATGTTGCTCCAAATCCTGTATGTACCATTCAGCATTAATGGTGCCTTCATAAATGTGCAAGTTACCCATGCCATGGGCACTAACACAACCCCACACATCACAGATAATGGCTTTTGAACTTTGCTCTGACAACAATCTGGATGGTCCTTTTCCTCTTTAGCCTGGAGACACAATGTCCATGATTTACAAAAACAATTTGAAATGTGGACTTGTCAGACCACAGCACATTTTTTTCACTTTGTACAAGTCCATCTCAGATGAGCTTAGGCCCAGGGGAACCAGCAGCATTTCTGGGTGTTGCTAACATATGGGTTCTGCTTAGCATGGCAAAGTTTTAACTCTTGCTAGATGTAGTGATGAACCGTGTTAACTGACAATGATTTTCCGAAGTGTTCTGAGCCCACATATTAACATCCTTTACAGAATGATGTCTGTTTTTAATGCAGTGCCACCTGAGGGATCGAATGTCACGGGAATTCACAGTTCGCTTTTGGCCTTGTATCCTATGTGCAGAAATTTCTCCAGATTCTCTGAATCTTTTGATGATATTATGGACTGTTGATGATGAAATCCCTGAATTCCATGCAACTGTACATCAAGAAACGTATTTGCCCACACAGTTGTTCACAAAGTGGTGAACCTCACCCCTTCCTTGCTTCTGAATGACTGAGCCTTTTGGGGATGCTCCTTTTATACCCAATCATGACACTCACCTGTTTCCAATTAACCTGTTCACCTAAGGGGTGCTCCAAAAGGTGTTTTTTTGAGCATTCCTCAACTTTTCCAGTCTTCTGTTGCCCCTGCCCCAGTTTTTTTTGGAATATGCTGCAGGCACCAAATTCAAAGTGAATGAATACTTGCATGAGTGAATGAATACCTCATGGATCGTCACCTTATCGTGGTGGGGGGGTTTGCGTGCCCCAGTGATCCCAGGAGCTATGTTGTCCGGGGCAATTTGCCTCTGATAGGGTCTCCCAAGACAAACTGGTCCTGGGTGAAGGGCCAGACGAAGAACGATCCAACAGACTCTCATGATAAATTGTATATCAAGGATTCAGTGTACCCCGCCCGGTATGGGGTTACCGGGGCCCCACCCTGGAGCCAGGCCTGGGGGAGGGGCTCGAAGGCTAGCGTCTGGTGGCCGGGTTTCCACCCATGGGACCCGGCCGGGCTCAGCCCGAAGGAGTTACATGGGTCCGCCCTCCAGTAGGTTCACCACCTGCAGGAGGGATCATGGAAGTCCGGTGCTATGTGGATTAGGTGGCAGTCAAAGGCGGAGACCTTGGCGGACTGATCCCAAGCTTTCTAAACTGGCTTTTGGTACGTGGAATGTCACCTCTCTGGTGGGGAAGGAGCCTGAGCTGGTGTACGAGATTGAGCGATACCGGCTAGATATAGTCGGCCTCACCTCAACACACAGCTCCGGTTCCGGAACCAGTCTCCTGGAGAGGGGCTGGAGCTTGGCCTTTTCTGGAGTTGCCCCGGGCGAGAGGCGACGAGCAGGGGTAGGCATTCTTGTATCGCCCCACCTTGCTGCCTCTATATTGGAGTTTTCCCCGGTGGACGAAAGGGTTGCTTCCCTCCGCCTTCGGGTTGGGAAACGGGTCCTGACCATCATTTGTGCCTATGCACCAAATGATGTTTCAGAGTACCCACCCTTTTTGGAGTCTGTGACTGGGGTGCTGGAGGGTGCTCCTCCTGGAGACTCCATTGTCCTACTGGGGGACTTCAATGCGCACGTGGGCAACGACAGTGAAACCTGGAGGGGGGTGATTGGGAGGAACGGCCTGCCCGATCTGAACCCGAGTGGTGTTCAGTTATTGGACTTCTGTGCTAACCACAGTCTGTCTATAACGAACACCATGTTCAAGCATAAGGGTGTCCATATGTGCACCTGGCACCAGGACACCCTAGGCCGCAGGTCGATGATCGATTTTGTTATCGTATCATCAGACCTACGACCGTATGTCTTGGACACCCGAGTAAAGAGAGGTGCAGAGCTGTCAACTGATCACCACCTGGTGGTGAGTTGGATCCGATGGCAGGGGAGGAAGCCATTCAGACCTGGTAGACCCAAACGTATAGTGAGGGTGTGCTGGGAGCGTCTGGCTGAGGCCCCTGTCCGGGAGGTCTTCAACTCCCACCTCCGGAAGAACTTCAACCACATTCCGAGGGAGTCTGGAGACATGGAGTCTGAATGGGCCATGTTCTCCACCTCTGTTGTTGAAGCGGCGGCCCAGAGCTGCGGCCGCAAGGTGGTCGGTGCATCTCGTGGTGGCAACCCCCGAACCAAGTGGTGGACACCAGTGGTGAGGGGGGCCATTAAGCTGAAGAAGGAGTCCTATCAAGCTTGGTTGGCTTGTGGGACTCCCGAAGCAGCTGAGGTGTACCGGCAGGCCAAGCGGAGTACAGCTCGGGTGGTTGCTGAAGCAAAAACCCGGGTATGGGAGGAGTTCGGTGAGGCCATGGAACAAGACTTTTGGTCGGCTTCAAAGAGATTCTGGCAAACTGTTCGGCGGCTCAGGAGGGGAAAGCAGCTCCCCATCCACAGTGTGTATGGTGCGGATGGGACACTGTTGACTTCAACTGGGGATATCGTCGGGCGGTGGAAGGAATACTTCGAGGATCTCCTCAATCCCACTGATACGCCTTCCACAGAGGAAGCAGGGTTTGGGGACGAGGGGGATGACTCGCCTATCACAGGGGCTGAGGTCGCCAAGGTGGTTAAAAATCTCCTTGGTGGCCGGGCCCCGGGGGTGGACGAGATTCGCCCCGAGTACCTCAAGGCCCTGGATGTTGTTGGGTTGTCATGGTTGACACGCCTCTGCAACATTGCGTGGAGGTCGGGGGCAGTGCCTTTGGCATGGCAAACCGGGGTGGTGGTTCCTCTCTTCAAAAAAGGGGACCGGAGGGTGTGCTCCAACTTTAGAGGGATCACACTCCTCAGCCTCCCTGGGAAGGTCTATGCCAAGGTACTGGAGAGGAGAGTCCGGCCGTTGGTCGAACCTCGGATTCAGGAGGAGCAATGTGGTTTTCATCCTGGCCGTGGCACATCGGACCAGCTCTTTACCCTCTCGAGAATTCTTGAGGGTTCGTGGGAGTTTGCCCAACCAGTTTACATGTGTTTTGTGGACTTGGAGAAGGCATTTGACCGCGTCCCTCGTGGATTTTTGTGGGGGGTGCTTCGGGAGTATGGGGTATCGGGCTTGTTGTTACGAGCTATTCGGTCTCTGTACGACCGTTGTGAGAGTTTAGTTCGCATTGCCAACACTCGGTCGGAGTCATTCCCAGTGAGAGTTGGACTCCGCCAGGGCTGCCCTTTGTCACCGGTCCTGTTCATAATTTTTATGGACAGGATTTCTACGCGCAGCCAGGGAATGGAGGGTGTCATGCTTGGTGACCACAGGATCTCATCTCTGTTGTTTGCAGATGATGTTGTCCTGTTGGCTTCATCCAGCAATGACCTACAGCTCTTGCTGGGACGGTTTGCCGCTGAGTGTGAAGCGGCTGGGATGAGAATCAGCACCTCCAAGTCCGAGTCCATGGTCCTCAGCCGGAAAAAGGCGGATTGTCCTCTCCGGGTTGGGGACAGGCTCCTGCCCCAAGTGGAGGAGTTTAAGTATCTTGGGGTCTTGTTCACGAGTGAGGGGAAAATGGAGCGAGAGATCGACAGACGGATTGGAGCAGCATCTGCAGTGATGCGGACGTTGTACCGGTCTGTTGTGGTGAAGAGGGAGCTTAGTTCTAAGGCAAAGCTGTCGATTTACCAGTCAATCTACGTTCCTACTCTCACCTATGGTCACGAGCTTTGGGTAATGACCGAAAGAACGAGATCGCGGATACAAGCGGCTGAAATGAGCTTTCTCCGTAGGATTGCTGGACTCACCCTCAGAGATAGGGTGAGGAGCTCAGTCATCCGGGAGAGGCTCAGAGTAGAACCGCTGCTCCTCCACATTGAAAGGAGTCAGTTGAGGTGGTATGGGCATCTGATTAGGATGCCTCCTGGACGCCTCCCACTTGAGGTGTTTCAGGCACGTCCCACTGGGAGGAGACCCCGGGGCAGACCCAGGACTCGGTGGAGAGACTATGTCTCCCAGCTAGTCTGGGAACGCCTTGGTATCCCCTCTGAAGAGCTGGAGCAGGTGGCTGGGGAGAGGGAAGTCTGGGCTTCTCTGCTTGAACTGCTGCCTCCGCGACCCGGACCTCCGGAAAAGCGGTAGAAGATGGATGGATGGATGGATGAATACTTGCAAAAAGAAAAAAGTTTAGCAGTTTGAACATGAAATATCTTGTCTTTGTAGTGTATTCAATTGAATATATGTTAAAAAAAGGATTTTTAGATCATTGTATTTTGTTTTTATTTGCATTTTACACAATGTCCCAACTTCACTGTAATTGGCGTTGTACAGTTTGTATTCACATTACAAGCCATAGAGTCAGGTGGGTTTGGATAGCTTTTTCCCCTTGATGAATGAAATCATCTTTTAAAAATCACATTTTGTCTTTACTTGGGTTATCTTTGTCTACTATAAAAATTGGTTTGATCTGAAACATTTAAGTGGGACAAATATGCAAGAAATATAAGAAATCAGGAAAAGGCCAAATATTTTTTTCACAGCACTGGTTTGGCTCCAAGCTGAAGACACTGCAGAAACGCTAAACAGTTTGATCTCCATGTTTTTTTTTTCCACAATATCTTTATTGAACCTTTTTTTTTTTAACAAACATGATACAAACAATCAAACACTAACACTAAAGTACTACAAAAAAAAAAATGCACTAAAAACACCAACAACCACCATCAAAATCAAGTCTTCAACAATGCTCCTCTGTTTAGTCTAGACAATCCAATACATAAGTATACATATTATGTTCACCAGTTTGGAATTTACAAGGTCCACACACATCATTCACCTTCTTCTTCAAGAGTTATGTTTAAATTTTTTACATAATCAATAAAAGGTCTCCATATATTCTCAAACCCAATTTCCTTTGATTTCAGTATATATGTTATTCTTTCTAATGGAAGGTTTGTTAACATCTGTCTTAACCACTGAGTCACATCTGGTCTATGAGTCTTTTTCCATAATAGTGCAATACATTTTTTGGCATTAAGCAAACTGAGGTCTATGAATGTTCTTTCACTTTTATTAAAATTATGCTTTTCTGGGTACAGACCCAACAAAAACAGTTTAGGATTCAATATGATTTGTTTTGAGATTATTTTTCCAATTGTTACCCTCACCTGTTCCCAAAACATTCTTATTAATCTACATTCCCATAAACAATGAAATAGGGTTCCTTTACTTTCCATGCATTTTGTGCATGTATCTGGTATATTTTTGTTATATCTATTTAACTCCTCCGGTGTAACATACATCCGCATTAACCATTTGAAATGTATCAATTTAAGGCGTGCATTTATTGATTTGGTTTGAGCTTCTGTACAAGCCAATTCCCATTGTTCCTCTGAAATTTCAATTTGCAGATCTTCTTTCCAGTAGTTTAATCTTTTCAGTGAATTTTCACTTGAAGATAGTGTTAATGAGTTATAAAACTCTGAAATAATACCCTTTCTTTTACTATCTTTCATCATCATTTTTTCCAAGGATGAATAAATAGGTCGAGTGAGAGCTTTATTTTGATTTGATCGAATAAAGTTTCTAAGTTGAAGATATTTAAAAAAATGTGTTCTATTGAGGTTAAATTTGATCCTCAGCTCTTCAAAAAACATTATGTTGTCTGCACATGGCAAATATAAATCCTGAATCTTTTGTATCCCTTTTAAATTCCATACTTTAAATACAGCGTCCGCTCTCCCTGGTTTAAAATATTGATTACCCCATATTGGACTAAATTGTGACAATAACTGTGGTTCTTTTAAATAGTTTTTAGCTTCACACCATATTTTGATCATATGCTTTACAAATGGATTTTTAACTTGTTTTTGTAATTTTTTTGCCGAATCTGAGTATATGAATATGGGAAGAGGTAAAGGTAAATTGTATGATTCCATTTCAGTCCAGTGAGGGAGATCATTTGATGAAAAATAATATGTCATAGACCTCAGTTGTGCCGACCAATAATACAACATAAAATTTGGACATTTCAGACCTCCACGATCAAATGGTAAATATAATAAAGACAAACGTAATCTAGCCCTCCTGTTGTTCCATATAAATTCCACTAACTTTTTTTTTATTCTTGAGAATAGATCTAAAGGTGGTGATAAGGGAATGTATTGAAATAAATAAAGTATTTTAGGTAAAATATTACTTTTAAGTATATTGATTCTCCCGATCATCGACATTGGTAGTGACATCCATCTCTGAGTTAACTCATTGATATCTGACATTAAGGCTTCATAGTTGACACTGGCGACTGATTCTAGCTTAGGCATAATTTGGATTCCTAAATATTTAAACTGATTTACAACATTGAATTGATTTACCTCAGGGGCTGGGTAATTTCTCTGGGTCTCATTTAGCATTAATATTGAAGATTTAGTTTTATTTATTTTATATCCTGATATTTCCCCAAAATTCTTTATTAAATTCAACAAGGTTGGAATTGATTTTTTTAGATTCGACATAAACAAAATTATATCATCGGCGTACAGGGAGATTTTATGTTCTGTTGGTCCAACTTTAATTCCATATATTTGTGAATGTAACGTATCGCTATCGCTAAAGGTTCAATTGCCATAGTAAACAGTAAAGGTGAAAGTGGACAGCCTTGTCAACATCCTCTATTGATTTTTATTGGTTTTGAAATATTGTTATTTGTTAGGATTTCTGCTGTAGCATTATTGTATATTATCTGAACCCATTTTATGAAATTATTTCCAAGTCCAAACCTTTGTAGGACTTCAAAAAGAAAGGGCCATTCAACTCTATCAAAGGCCTTTTCGGCGTCCAATGATAGGAGAGCTGTATCCGGTGCTTCTTTATTAAAATAAATAATATTAAATAGTCTTCTTACATTATGGAAGCCTTGTCTACCCTTTATAAAGCCATTCTGATCTCGATTAATAATATTTGGTAAAATTTCTTGTATTCGTCTTGCTAAAATTTTACAGATTATCTTAAGGTCGGCGTTTAATAGGCTTATTGGTCTCATATTTTCACATTTATTAGAGGGCTTACCTGGTTTTGGCAGCAGTATAATTAAGGCATTATTTATGTATGATGGTAAATTATTATTTTGAAATGCTTCTAAAACCATTTCCAAAAAAGGTTTTATTAATTTATTCTTAAATTTTTTATAAAGGTCAACTGGAAGACCATCTGGTCCTGCACTTTTTCCTGATTTCATATTATCAATGGCTAGCCCAACTTCTTCTTGACTAATTTTAGACTCCAATATCTCCCTGTTTTCATTTGGAATACACGGTATAGATAGTTCGTTCAAAAACCCATTTAGTTTTGTTAAATCAGGTTCATTTTTGGTATCATATAATTTTTCATAGTAATCTCTAAAGGCTCTATTAATTTCTAAAGGATCTATAACTACCTGTCCATTACTTATAATACTGGTAATTGGTGTTTTAATTTCCAATTGTTTAATCTGCCATGCTAATAATTTTCCTGATTTTCACCTTGTTCATAAAAAGATTGTTTCAATCTTAGAAGACTCGAGGCAGCTCTATTCGCTGATTTTTTGTCGTATTCAGCTCTCAAAATCAGTAATTCATTCTCCAACCTTGGGTCACTTCCTGCATACACTTTTTCCTGAAGACTTTTTATTTTATGTTCCAATTTAGCTCTCTCCTCTCGAGTCTTCTTAGATTTTGATCCTGTATAACTTCTTAGATTTTGATCCTGTATAACTAATAATATGTCCCCTAATAAAAGCTTTGAAAGCCTCCCACTTTACACATGCTGATGTTTGTGTAGTATTGCTGTCAAAGAACTCGTCTATCTGTTTTTCTATATACTTGACAAATTCCTCATCCTGAAGCCATTTATGCTGAAATTGCCATCTACCTGATTCCTTTGTCAATTTTTTATCTACATATATTAGACAACAGGGTGCATGATCAGAGATCACGATGTTATCATAAAAGCAGTTTTGAATCTTGGACCTTAATTCTGTGGAAATCAAAAAATAATCAATACGTGAGAATGTCTTGTAGGTACTGGAATAACAAGAATAGGCTTTAACTTGTGGTTTCATTTCTCTCCATATATCTAACAATCTCAATTCTTTCATAAAATGATTAATAGTCATCCTACATCCAATGTGCGTACAATCCAGTCCTGTTGATCTATCCACACCTGGATTCAATGTACAATTAAAATCCCCTGCTATTATATGTTGCCCTGTAAGTGATGATAAGATGAGAAATAAATTAGCAAAGAACTTCTGATCATCTATATTGGGACCATATAAGTTCACAAGATTTATATTTTCTAATAGCAAAGAACCTTGAATGATTACATATCTTCCAAATTTGTCTCCAATTACATTTTTCACTTGAAAAGGAACTGATTTATGTATGAGAGTCATAACTCCCCTGGCTCGGGATGAAAATGAAGAGGTGAATACACTTCCCTGCCATCTACTCCTAATTCTTTTAACATCCTCCTCTATCAGATGAGTTTCTTGTAAAAACACAATTCTTGAACCCATGTCCTTTATTTTATTCATAACTTGTTTAAGTTTTTTTTAAATTTTGTAGACCTCTGCAATTCCATGAAGTTAAATTAAGATTAACACTTTGGTCCATGATCAATAGAGAGTTTGGGATTACCTTGCAGTGTAAACATGCTCATACAGAGAAGCAAAAACATGAGTGGTTGAACATTCATCCTACAAACTACACACAAACAAATTTCCCCTTCCCACACTTGTGGCAAACCCCCCAAAATCAAAAGAAAAATTCTGTCTCCCGATATAGCCATCGACCGTTCCACACCCACGGTGAACAGCCTAAGCCACTCCTTCTTCATCCTCCCAATCACCCTAACTCTACTGCTTTTAATGACATAACATTAACTCTCCTCTGTAGTTTTCCAACTTAACTCCAAAATTTTTAACAACTTTGTACATCATAGTTTTTTTTTTGTTTGTTTTGTTTTTGTTTTGTTTTTTTAATATATAATACAATCTATATTTTGTAAACTTACTATTTACTTCAAGTCAGTCAGATGCCTGTGCAAATGCTTAATTATTCTACCTTATATTTTGTTCATGCTTAGCTCCCACCAGTCTCTTCTTCTTCTTTGATCTTTTTGATGAACTCCTGCGCCTCCTCTGGGGTCTTGAAGATGTGGGTTCTGCCCTCATACGTGGTCAGCAGTCTCGCAGGATAGATTACACCATGACGAATCCCAAGGTTGCGCAGCTCCTTACGTACGGGATCAAACTGCTTCCTCAATTGCTGGATTCCTGTGGCCAAATCTGGGTAGAACCGCACCTGCTGGTCCTGGTGTTTAATCTCTCCTTTAGCACGTGCAGCGTTGAAGATCTTCATCCTGTCTCTGTTGCTAAGAAACTTCATAATTAAGGTCCTCGGCGGTCCCTTATCTCTCCGTGGGCCAATACGATGTGCTTTTTCCAGAACCACTGCTGATTGCAACTCCTCGCTGCCCAGCACCTCCGGAATCCACTTTTCCAGAAAGGAACATACGTCCCGACCTTCTGATTCCTCTGGAAGACCCACCAGCCTCAAATTATTCTGTCTCGACCGAGATTCCAAATCCAAAATATTATCTTCCAGAGATTTATTTTTTTTTCCAAAGTGCGCACCTTTAATTGAAGACGGGTGACGTCATCTTCAGCACTAGCGAGACGGAGCTCCATCTGCGCCGTTCGTTCTACACAGTCACCCAATTCCTTTCTTATTCCTTCCAACGCTGTCATAATCCCATCAAATCTAGAGGAAAAGTCCGCTCTCATTGAACTCATGGCAGCCATCAGCGCATCTGCGCCATTCCCCGCAGATATCGCGCCGTTGCCAGCCTCCTCCGCCATATATGGAGTTTTGTTTGCTGCGTCACAGACCTGAAAGTCCGTTAATTTGGACTGTTTCGGCGGCTCGCTTTTTCCTTTTCCTGGTTTTCCAGCCTTAGGCTTCGCCGACATATCCTCGCCCAAATGCTGGGATACGTTCTGTCCCAAATGAGAGAGTTATTTGCTGATTTTTTTTCTCCAGGAGCAGAGCAGAGCGAGACACGTCCGTCCTACGTGGCAGCCATAACCGGAAGTCCCCGTTTGATGTTGATAAATTAATGAAAAACCTTCTAAAGAAAATTTAACCCCTTCCATTCTCATTTTTAAAACTGCACTTTGAACCATTTGGAATCCAGTGGAATCCAGAAACAATGGAACACTCCAACCTCTGCCGCTACATGGTTTGACATTTCACTTTTAACAGCTGTTCCATTTTATTTCCTATTAATGTGTTGAATAATTTATCCCAGTGGTTCATGCACCTTAATTTGCACTTTGCTGTCAGAGCATCAAAGAAATAAGAAGTTACACAAAATAGTTGCTACTGCAGCAAAAGGTTTGTAAGGTTAAAATGTTGTTAAAATTTTTTCAGTGTCTCACTTGAAACATTTAGGGCCTTATTTTGACTATCATCGATGGACTTTTCTGCCGTACGGCAGTGTTTTAGTTAGTTTCTGTCAGCACACTGTCTGTTCTTTACGCTTTGCGTCATGCCATCTAATTGCCAGTAGACAGTGCGCTCGCTATGCGCTGGCAGAGGCTCATTTCAAAGAGGTGTGGCAGTGCACAATCTAATGTGCATTACTATTATAGTGCATGTCATGACAATCCACTTTTAATCAGGAAAAAGGAGGTCTATTGTCCGAAGCGCATTGTTTAATGCTATTTCAGTGGCGTGTTTTGAACTTGCGTAGCTCTGAAGCTCATGAAGAAACTGCATGTGCTGGGATCTTCTTTTATTATTTTATTGGTGAGAGCTGTAACAGTCATGATATAATCACCTGTCATTTTAATTATAGATGATGACACACTATTTTTTTTTATTCCATCCACGGTCTCATTTTAATTGCGGACTTACCACAGGAGTCTATAGATTAAGCATTAATATAGGATTTTTTAGGGGAATAAATGAATGAACAGGGAGGATGTGTGTGTTCCAGTGTGAAGTGCGGCACATAGGGGGAGGCGTGTCAATCTGAAGATTTTTATTCCATTCACATTTTCATCATGGACTTATTAGGGATTAATGTGTTTATTTTTAGGGGAATAACTGAATGAACAAGGAGTGTGCAGCCTTTTACTTTTCACTGTAACTCCCCAGAGAGACAGGAGATGCGTCCACATCTGCCTCGGCCGCGCACCCTGGGTTTCCAGCTGGGCCGAGGCCACCTGCCCCAGCAAGATTCCCGACTGTCACCCGTCAGCCCCCAGCAGCCACAGAGCAGACTTGCCAACGTTAATTTATCAACCAAAGTCACAGCCAGAAACTGTGCTCAACAGTTCCCAAATATTTTTCATAAAGCAGGGATGAATGATATTGTACTATGTGCAGCACTGTGTTGGAACATAAAAGTCAATGATTAATAAACAATTTTTAAACAGGAAACACACAGAGAACAACAACAGACCAGAGAGTGAGACTGTTGCAGCTGCTGCAGGCAAGTAAAATATTGTTTTTTTTTTACTTTTGTGTCGTAAATTAATAATTCATCCATGAAAATGGCAGAATTAATAAAGGCTGCAGTACAACGAGCCATTTTTATTACTCAATAGAACTAAACTGAAATGACCGAATCTTCCAGGAAATGAATTGAAACCCTTTTCAAAAATTGAAAATTAATTTGTAGTTAAAATATAAACAAACAAAAAAAAATAAAATAAAATAAAATAAACTGTGGTGTGGGAATTTAAAAATATGATTATTAATTTTACTTTGAAATATATTCTCCTTTTCATCTCCCCTTAAAATCTGTGAAGACTGGGTTTCCACTCCAAGGTCCATCCTGCACTGAGACCTTCTGAAGGGAAGAGGTTGTAAGTGGAGGAGCCATCCGTGCTTCATTGTGGATTTCAGCATAGAAGAAGACCTCAAATTTTTCAGGGGTTCTAATTTTCAAATTCAAGATTTAAGAAGATGCTGCCATAATTTCCTCCATACTCTGAAATGCATTCAATGCAATTTAGTTGTTGAAATGGCTAATTCTTTTATTTTATCTTTTTTATTTAAGTTCTTAGCAAGAATACAATGTTGATCGTTTTTTGACAATTTTTTCTGAGCATTTAATTCTGAATAAATCACTGTTTAACAGGAAATTTTTGGCAATCCTGTACTTTTCTTGTGCTGTTACAGAGAATAGCATCACTGTAAACTATGGAAAAAGCAGATACTTTAAACTCTGTACTTCCTCACACAACTTTCAGTATTATATGATAATTTATGTATTAACAAAATTAGAGTATTCCTGCTACAAATGACAGCATTAGGTCTCTAAGATTTTTTTTCCTGGCAAGTAAAATAGTTATTAAAATGGTAATTTCCCTGAATGAGTCGGGATTGGATCGAATCAAGACTGAATCGATTCAGAACCTCAAGAATCGGAATCAATTAGATTCTGGAAATTAGTGATGATTCCCAGCCCTAAGAGGGAGCACTCCATCTCTTCATGGGCCGGGAGCATCTTACGCGCCACTGTTAATGAAAGTTTCTGAAAGTCTGCACATGCATCATCCTCTTTCGCTGAAGTTCAATACAGGAAGTGTGCACTACATCAAACCATTCAGCTGATTTTTCAGCTCAGCATTGTTCCCTGTTTGTTCTAACATCACTAACTGGGCATCAACTGTGATTGATGTATTCCTTATTACCAAGCAGCATTACTATCGCGTGCATTTTGGCTCACACACACGGGCTTTGGTCAGTGCAAAACCCATCAACCTGTCATGGTCACAGTTCACTTTAGATAATGTGCTTCTTTGCATTAAAGGGATGGGCATGAGCGCTTTGGATGGATTATGCAAAACACACCTCTGAATGATTAGACCCACTTCTTTGCGTCATGTGCTCGGCGGAAAGTTCATTTCTACACTGTTGTGATAAGGAAATGAACTTGGAAACACCCATAAACGTGTTCTGCATCAGTGACAACTGACTGACCAAGTCGTTGTAATATGGCCCTTAGTCTGGCTGAAAGGTCATACAAAAACACCCAGCTAGAAGTGGACATATTACCAAGAGTTGTACGTGCTGTACTGCTTGATCACCATCTTAAAGGGGGCGTCTGTGGCGCAGTTGTAGTGTGGCTGACTACTGATTAAAGGGTTGGCGGTTCGATTCCCACTTTCTGCAGTCTGCATGTCAAAGTACGCTTTTCCACAAGCCCCAACACGGTTTAACAGCCGTGATTCTCAGCCCCGCTCCAGGGCAGGGTACAGCAGTGCTGAGCTGTGCCGTGTTGTGACGTTAACAGACTGGTCACCGCTGATTGGTCAGGTCGTAACCGGCGCTGATTGGTCAGGTTGTAACTGCCCCTCTCCTCCTCCTCTTCTACCGAATCTTCACGACCTTCTCAATAAAGTTTTTGAAAAAAAAAAAAAAAAGGAATCTTCACAACCGCCATTACTCAGCACGCAACCACTGTTGGCGGTTCCTTTTCAGTGTATTGCTGTGCTATTTTCATTTATTCTCTATCAAAAATGGCTTCACGTAATACGGGTGCTCCATGGACCAATAAGGAGGTGCAGTGTCTGCTCACTGCATTGTCAGACGAACGTATCCAGCGCGAGTTAGACGGAGCCGCCCGGAATGAAAAAATATACCGGGAGGTCTCGACATCGGAGTCCTTTAACGGTGAGTTTTAATTTTTTTTTATTGTGCGTTTTTTCGCAAATATATTCGGTAAGACGCTCAGTTTATTTATGCAATAAAAAAGCTGTTCATTTGTGGATGATGATCGCTGCTTTATTGCAGCACACTGCGGACTAAAGCTTTTATTTTAATTATTCATGTGAACAATACGCTGAAATAAGCTTATGTAATCTTGTTAAAAACTATTGTCTTTTCTGTATATCTTGCACTTTCGTGCTGTATTTTATTGTGTGCATTTTCCTTGTAGAATCATCCCACGCGTCCGCCGTGCCAGCCCGCCCGGATTCATTCAGCCGAGCCTTCCTGACCCAGTTTGGGAAGCTGGTGTAGAGGCACTCAGTGGTCGGCGTGTATAAAATGTCGATTAACCTTCATGTTGTGTTGCAAAGTTTTTTTTTTATTTTAATATTTTGTATATAATAAAATGGAATTGTTTTGGAAAGTGTGGTTTGTCTGTTATAACACTGAATTATAAAACAGTATAATTACATAGAAATTCCATTGCCTAGTCTGATGAAAATGATGCTGATCATCCTGTCAGGGGTCAACCATTGTAAAGGTAATGTAATTTTTAACTAGACCAAAAAACAAATGTTTTTGTAAGCTTTCTGTTCTTTTTATTGAAATATCATAAAAAATTAGCACCAAGTCAAAGTAGGTACAAGTATATGTAAATTGAATGTTCTATCGGCATTCCAAATTCAGAGAATTACAATACTTTAGAAGGAGTGTAGCATCATCTAAACGGAAAAAAATAATACTGTTGTTCCAAACGTTGACCTGAAGGTGAAAAACATGAATTTTTTTTATTCAGTACATCCAAAATGCCCTAGGATGTAAAAAATAATACAATTTGGTGTTGGCCAGTGTGCCACTGTCTCATTATTTAATATGAATAAAAACAAGTTTCAGCTCATTATTTCTAAGTCATTTGGCAGTTAATTCAAAACAAAAGTGACTTGTGTTGTTGCAGCTTAATTATGAGATAAAATTAATTGTGAGATAAAACCACAGAGCGAGCAAGGCAATAATCCTTGGATCCTCCATTTTTTGTCTCGTGTAAATAAGGACTCAGTCGGGTGCGTAACGTCACGGGAGTGTGGCCCCGCCTCGCTGGGAGTCTGGCGCCGCCTCGCTTCTAAAACCTCCTAACACAAACCATCACAGCACAAGCACAACACCATGCTAATGGAGACAGAAGCATTCTGGGCCGTACTGAAGTGAATCGAGCCGTACCGAGGTGTGCTGGGCTAGTGGAAAACAGGCTAAAGTGTCCTTGAGCAAGATACTGAACCCCCAGTTGCTCCTGGTGGGTCAGGCCAGTGCCTTGCACGGCAGCTCCACCGCCATCAGTGTCTAAATGGGTAGATAGCAGGATCTGTAAAGCGCTTTGGTCATCCAGAGATGAGAAAAAAAGTGCTATATAAGTGAACGCCATTTACCATTTAAAGAACCACATTATACCTCTTGACTCTTCTTTTTTTATTTTAGTGCTAGACCAGCTCATTATTTAACCCACAGTTGATTATGTATCTTGAGCCATTCTGTCTTATTTTGTTATATTCATTCTGCGCTAGCTGTAAAGATTTGGCTGCTAATGTTAGCTGGTCTAAGCAACCACAGCCGGGATTTCTGACCAAACGCAAGGTCGACCTGCTGAGTACAAACAGAGAGGTGTCCGCTAGCCTTCCCCTTAGCTGCTACTCAACATATGTTTGTCTATTTTCTATATCTTCTATCCATTTATGCTGGACACCCATTTTCCTAGCTGGATTGTTTACCTACCCTTGATCATACTCGGCACATTCATTCATAGATGTTATTTAAGCAATATTACACAAGAGGGAGTGTGGTATCATGAATATAGTAACTACAGTGATGCGTCCGGCCGAACACATCACTATAGTTACTATATTCATGATACCACACAACCTCAGAGTAATACTGCTTTTATACAACAGTTCCACAAGCACAGTTTATTAAATGACAGCAATAAAGGACAAAATATTATGATTTGTTTTAGGGCTGTGTAATATGACGATATACTGTATATCGGTGATGTGATAAAAAATGTTTACCGTTTCATATAAAACTGTATCGTTTATATCGGGATTTAAGAGACATACCCACTTCTACTTGTCACAGCCCTGCCTCTCCCCCGCAGTGCGCCAGCTGTGCCACAGCAGCTAACTGCAAGCTAATGTTTTGCCGCTACTTCTGTGCCAGCCAGAGATGTTGGACTTTTTGCCCACCATGCTGTGTCAGAGAGAATAGTCCTCTAACCTCGTTTTAATTGGAGGTAGGTCACGTTAACACCATCTCTCTCTAATTATAAGATGGCAAATGCTAAATGAGGATGCTAACTTGTCGCTAACAGAAAACATTATAGTGAATCAGACCATCGTTCTGGTTTAAATCACTGGCGAGTTTCTTAATTTTGTCTGAAAAAATAGTGCATGACAGCGGCTGCATACACACTAAATAAATAATTAAAACGTGTCAGAGGAACAAACTGGCTCTTAATGTAACTTGATTTCTAATCATTTTTAATTAGCCCAGTAGCAATAAAGAACAAAGTTGAAGTCATCTCAAATGCACATTAAAAACAATTTCATGACACTGCAAAATTAAGAGGGGAAAAAAGTGCATAATACATATGTACAGTATATTGTGATATATATTGTGATATATATCGTTATCGTCAAATAAGATAACATATCATGATATGAAATTTTGGTCATTCCGCACAGCCTTAATTTGTTTGTTTAACCAGTTATTTTGCTCAATGAGCATAATACAGAAAAGAATAGGCCTAATGTAATTTCTCATACATACATGTAACCAAATTAAATATTGACCAGAGAAGAAGTCAATGTTTATAATACATAACGGTCAATGGCTGAGTAGGGTTTGAGGGTGCCTGTGACATTGCACCGGTAGCTAGTTAGCACACTAGTGATTTGGCTTTGGTACACTTGACTCACTTTTTCTTGGCATTTTCAGATAAAACAAAGAGTCCATCACCACAAAGGTATTATGGTTTACTAATCAAGAAAATAAATCCAACTCTATCTTTTTTAAACAGATGTAAAATATCTTGCGGATATTTATAAGGGTAGAACTTCCAGGTAACAGAGGTATGATTTCTTTTCAAACAGCGCCTCACAGTGGAAATTAAGGTATCCAACACAGTATTACAATTCTCACGTATTTTATAAGAACTCACTGATAGATGTGACAGTTGACGGTAAATAATGGTTGGTAATTAACAGTTACTAGAACGCCTTTGAAGCGAGTGATACATATCCAATGAAACGTTGGAGTGTGATTACTGGTGAATATAGTACAGTGCATCTGGAAAATATTCACAGCGCTTCACTTTTTCCACTTTTTATGTTATAGCCTTATTCCAAAAATGGATTAAATTCATTTTTTCCTCAAAATTCTACACACAATACCTCATAATGACAATGTGAAAAAAGGCTGGAGATTTTTGCAAATTTATTAAAAATAAAAAACTAAGAAATCACATGTATATAAGTATTCACAGCCTTTGCCATAAAGCTCAAAATTGAGCTCAGGTGCATCCTGTTTCCACTGATCATCCTTGAATTGTTTCTACAGCTTAATTGGAGTCCACCCGGGGTAAATTCAGTTGATTGGACATGATCTGGAAAGGCACACGCCTGTCTATATAAGGTCCCACAGTTGACAGTGCATGTCAGAGCACAAACCAAGCATGAAGTCAAAGGAACTGTATGTAGACCTCCAAGACAGGATTGTCTCGAGGCACAAATCTGGCGAAGGGTACAGAAAAATTTCTGCTGCTTTGAAGGTCCCAATGAGCAAAGTGGTCTCCATCATCCGTAAATGGAAAAACTTCAGAACCACCAGGA
This sequence comes from Pholidichthys leucotaenia, assembly GCA_020510985.1. NCBI lineage: Eukaryota > Metazoa > Chordata > Actinopteri > Cichliformes > Pholidichthyidae > Pholidichthys > Pholidichthys leucotaenia. Next base: position 22,400,370 of record CM035837.1, read on the forward strand.
CTCTTCCTAGAGCTGGCCGGCCGTCTAAACTGAGTGATGGGGGCAGAAGGACATTAGTCAGAGAGGTAACCACGAACCTGATGGCCACTCTGTCAGAGCTCCAGCGTTCCTCAGTGGAGAGAGGAGAACCTTCCAAAAGGACAACCATCTCTGCAGCAATCCATCATTCAGGCCTGTGTGGTAGAGTGGCCACACGGAAGCCACTCCTTAGTAAAAGGCACATGGCAGCCCACCTGGAGTTTGCCAAAAGGCACCTCAGACCATGAGAAACAAAATTCTCTGCTCTGATGAGACAAAGATTGAACTTTTTGGCATGAATGCCAGGCGTCATGTTTGGAGGAAACCAGGCACCAATCATAACCAGAACATTTAGTCGGAACTAAGTGTTGTATAATTTAGCTTGTTTTATTATAGTTTACCAGATACCTTGGTTAGTAGCTGTTACTGTAGCTGCCATTAGCAAAAATAGCCATTCACTCATTCTGGGCTGTTTTTGTGCTTATTACACCCCAGGGACTTGTCATATGGTATCAACCTCTCAAACCACACACCCCTGTCTCTCATATTGGTTTATTAAACTAACATTCTGCATATACTTGTTAGTATGTTACTTAAACAACTGAAGCTAAAAGCTAACATTAGCCTCAAACATGGCATCGCCGTCAAAACAAAAATCTCAGAAATGATGAAAAAGGGAGGGTGGGCTGGACTGGGGTTCAATAGCATTTAAAGCAATATGCCATAAAAACAGCCATTTTGAGGATAGCTCCTTCACCATGTGTAAAATGGTACTGCTATAACTAAACCCAGAGGTGTTTTCACCAAAGCATGTCCCAGACATTTCATTATCACATCTGGAAGCCGGGTCAACATGTAGAAAAGGTGCTTAACAGAGGGTCTAATAATTTATCTTGAAGGTCAGATAATTTTACTTTAATATAAAAGTATCTACCACAACTTTGATGATTTGGGGGGAAATAAATTCTGTGAACTTAAGATTGTGCTAACCTGACAAAACTACAAAAAGCTCCAATCCCGACCAAACAGAAACAGCAGAAAACAACAGTATATACAAAAACTTCAGTCAAGTGAAGGAATTGAATTCTTATAAAAACTCTGTAAAAAGAGATATCAAGTAATTGCACATCAAATGCAAGGAAACAAAATGCTGCAGGAGAACTTTTTGTGTGTGAGAGAATCTTTGTCAGCACAAAAAACATCCATCTACACACAGACACGCACAAACAGATACAGCCTGCAGCTAATGAGGACTCAAATGCTGTCATGTGACCTGTCAGCTAACCGCTCACTCTTGATAAAAACAACTGGTGCAACACTTTCATTTAAAACTCCTTGATCTGCATTTAAAGAGAAAAGACTCAAAACAGCTCATTTATCAGCCCAGTAAATTAAAAAAAGCTAATGATGGTGATGTCTTTCATCATGAAAATAAGCTCAAAAAAATCGCAAGAGTGAGACATCATCAACAGAAATGAAGCAGATGAAACACTACATCAGTTCACGCCTTTAATCTGAGAAATTTGTCATTAATCCCATCTTTAAACAAAAAACTTAATTCTGTGTTTAAACCAGATGAAACCCAAAGAATCAAAACAGGAACTTAAAAAAGAATCAAAGCCAATTATTTCAATTTCCCCCTCTCTTTTAATAAGTTCCCCACTATGTGCATTGCCAAATAAATGCTTTGCTAAACACCAATTTGATAAAAGCTGCTGTTTAATGTATTTAATGAGTCTCTGTGCAAAGTGCAGCAGCTCCTGTTTAACTCACCTCTCTTGTCCCGTGGATTTATCCTGCTGAAAACAAATCTGCTAATGTCTGACCAGCAGAAAATCTGTTACAGTTTATAAATAATTTCAATATTCTACTGATAAAATGAAGGTAATTACTGGGCACACCACTGTATGCCTCCCCCCAAAAATAAAATGTTTGTCCTTCTCATTAGCCAAGATGATTTTCAGGTGGCGTTGCTCATCCATTTTTTTCCAAAATCTCTGTCGCATCATCTCTGAAAATATCTGGTAAGTATGAAATGACTATGCCAGTAACGGTCATATTTCCTCTCTCCGAGTGCTACCACGGCTCATTCTCCCTCTTATCGGCTGCGTTAAATTCCTGTGTTTGGTCCGCAAGTCCCAACCTTTCTGAAAATTGCTTTCATACTTTAAACAAATCAGACCAAGGCTCAGTTTGATCCAGACTGAGACTACCTCTTTTTGCCGGAACAAATTTGGGCTCTTTGGTCCAGATCGTGGTTTGGCGCAGCTTTCACACCAAAAGTTTTGGTCTGGACCAAACTAAAAAGTCAGAAAGTCCAGATCAAATGAGTTGGGTGTGAAAGCCCCCTAGAATTTAATCAGTGTGAAAAATGAACACTCGAACATGCATCAGCATAAAAACAACCTATGAGGACAGGAACAATGTTTTAGAAACAATTATTTAAGGAACATTTTTAGTGTTTTTGGCAAAATGCTGCAAATAATAATGGAATTTATCATCTTTTTGTAGTCAGCCACAAGAGGCTGATTAAGATGTGTGAGATTCACATTCGGAGAGCACTCACATGCAGTCCATTTTTATGTACAGTCCATGTTAGAAACTCTTGTCCAAACTCAGATCCCAACACTAGGTTTACCTAAGCTTGAACCTGTACCATGAGTCATGGGAGGATATTTCATTACACTGTTGTAATAAGGAAGAGTTCAAACCCTTTAAAACAAAAACTCTACAAAAACAAATTTGCGTCATTGTCTGGATCAGGGGTGTCCAATCATGTGCCATGGAGGGCCAAGACCCTGCAGGTTTTCTCTTCTACCCAGTTGCTTCAGCAGGTGTTTTCACTGATCAGCAATCAGTGGGAAGAAGTTCAGTGAAATCTGGTGCTGAACACACTGGCTGGAGGTAAAGCCTGCAGGGTCTTGGCCCTCCATGGCACATGACTGGACACCCCTGGTCTAGATAAAGAGAAAATTTAAAGAATAACACAGAATAAAAACTTAACCAGCATTTATATGACTGTTATAAATTTAAAAAGTACAGGAAAAAAGCCACAAATTTACAACCAAAAATTTGCAGATCTATGATGAAACAAGTAGTGAATTTATGAGGAAAAAATAGCAAATTCAATAGGAAAAAAGCTGCACGTTTAAAAGAAAACATTTAAAATTTATGGAAAAAAGTTGCAAATTTATGAGAATAGTAGCAAAGTCAGGTGGAGAAAAGTAGCAAATTTACAAGAAAAAAGTCATAATGTGATTAAAAAAAGGCTGCAACTTTATAAAAAGTTATATACATAAAGTGGTGTGAAAAAGTGTTTGCCCCCTTCCTGATTTCTCATTTTATGTGTTTGTCACACTTAAATGTTTCGGATCATCAAGCAAATTTAAATATTAGCCAAAGATAACACAAGTAAACATAAAATGCAGTTTTTAAATGAAGATGTTTATTATTAAGGGGGGAAAAAAATCCAAACCTGCATGGCCCTGTGTGAAAAAGTGATTGCCCATCTGTGTGGAGTTTGCATGTTCTCCCCGTGTATGTGTGGGTTTACTCGGGGATTTCTCCGGTTTCCTCCCACATGCCAAAAACATGCAGGTTAGGTTAATTGGAGACTCTAAAGTGGCCCTAGGTAGTAGTAGTAGATTAGTTTATTTGACCAATGTGAATGTGTGTGTGAATGGTTAAGGGATAGCGCTGTATCGTGGCTGCTTCATCCATCCAGGTGGTGGATGACCCTCAATTTCCCCTCTGGGGATCAATAAAGTATACTAAAATCTAAAATCTAAATCTAAAGCATAAATGTTATAACTGTGGTTTATCACATCATTGGAAAGCTGAGTTGAAGTTCTCTAGCCACACCCAGGCCTGATTACTGCCACACCTGTTCTCAATCAAGAAATTTCTTAAATAGGACCTGCCTGACAAAGTGAAGTAGACCAAAAGCTCCTCAAAGGTTAGACATCATTCTGCGATCCATAGAAATTCAGGAATAAATGAGAAACAAAGTAACTGAGATCTATCAGTCTGGAAAAGGTTATAAAGCCATTTCTAAAGCTTTGGCACTCCAGCGAACCACAGTGACAGCCATTATCCACAAATGGCGAAAATATGGAACAGTGATGAACCTTCCCAGGAGTAGCTGGCTGATCAAAACTACCCGGAGTGCAGCGACGACTCATCCAAGAGGTCACAAAAGACCCCACAACAAGATCCAAAGATCTGCAGGCCTCACTTGCCTCAGTTAAGCTTAGTGTTCATGACTCCACTATAAGAAAGAGATTGGGCAAAAATGTCCTGCATGGTAGAGTTCCAAGATGAAAACCACTGCTGAGCAAAAAGAACATAAAGCCCCATCTCAGTTTTGCCAGAAAACATCTTGATGATCCCCAAGACTTGATGATGATGGTCTGAGACTGTTTTGCTGCTTCAGGACCTGGAAGACTTGCTGTGGTAAATGGAACCATGAATTCTGCTGTCAATCAAAAAATCCTGAAGGAGAATGTCCGGTCATCTGTTCATGACTTCAAGCTGAAGCACACTTGGGTTCTGCTGCAGGACAATGATCCAAAACACACCAGCAAGTCCACCTCTGAATGGCTTAAGAAAAACAAAATGAAGATTTTGGAGTGACCTAGTCAAAGTCCTGACCTGAATCTGACTGAGGTGCTGTGGCATGACCTTAAAAAGGTGGTTCATGCTCGAAAACCCTCCAATGTGGCTGAATTACAACAACTCTGCAAAGATGAGTGGGCCAAAATTCCTCCACAGTGCTGTAAAAGACTCATTGCCAGTTATCGTCAACACTTGATTGCTGTTGTTGCTGCTAAGGGTGGCCCAACCATTATTAAGTTTAGGGGGCAATCACTTTTTCACACAGGACAATGTAGGTTTGGATTTTTTTTCCCCTTAATAACAAACATCTTCATTTAAAAACTGCATTTTGTGTTTAACTGTGCTATCTTTGTCTAATATTTAAATTTGTTTGATGATCTGAAACATTTAACTGTGACAAAAATACAAAAAATGAGAAATCAGGAAGGGGGCAAACACTTTTTCACACTACTGTACACACACACACACACACACACACACACGAGGGGGGCTGAAAAACTCATCGTGGTCAAATTTGACCAAATGTGGTTTATTTTTTAACTGCAGGGATCCAAGCACTGCAACACTGATGGAAGAAGCATGTGGACTGAAGAGGACACTATGTTAAAAAACCAACCACATTTGGTCAATTTTGATCACTATGAACTTTTCACCACCACCCCCCGTAAATATTTATATTTTCCAAATTTAAAAGAAAACCACTCCAAATTTATGAAAAAACAGTTTCAAATTTATGTGAAAAAACTTGAAAATTTGTGGAAAAAAAACTTGAAAATTTACTAGGAAAAAAGTTGCAGATATTAAAGAAAAAAGAGCAAATTTACGAGAAAAAAGTTGAAAATCTCAGAAAAAAGTTGCTGATTTTAAAAGGGGGGGGGGGAATTTACAAGAAATGTTCCAAATTTGCAAGTAGTTTTTTTTTTTTTGTATTTAGCATATGTGCTTCAAAGTCATATATAACATGATATTAAAGGTTCATGATTTTTTTTTTTGGGGGGGGGGGTTCTCTATTTTTCTCCTGTGAGAGGCCTATGATACTCCAAAAATATATCTTACATTTTTATAATTAATTGGATGGGTTTATTTTTCTTAAAGCATTAACTCCACAGTCTGTGTCAGGAACTAACTGGGTTGCCCTTGTTTGAACCACATCGACTTCTCACGATGACTTTATCTCTGGGTCAGTGATGACATCCGCTGAGGGAAACACTCCTGAAACCATCCCACCCCTTAACAATCTCAGTGGGAAATGACCACGGACTGAAAAACAATCCTACCACATGAGAGGGATCGGCGCTGAGAGCAGCGATCGTACTGAGCAATGCAAATCACAGCAGGCCTGTCTCCTCTGGTCTTTAAAAAAAAAGCATCCACAGAGCGCAGGCCCCTCATGGGCCAAAGCTGCTAAGCTAATTAGCCTCGGTCGCAATCTAATCTGCGGATGGCTGCGAGCTGCTTCTGATGTCTTTCAGCCAGAGGTAATGGACAATAATTAGCCCCATTGATTTTCTACAGGGGTGCAGCGGGTGGGGAGGGCCGCTAATGGCCCTGATGCGAGCAGAGAAAGGAGAAGGGAGCCATGAGGGCCATGGGCGGGCGGTAGAAACGCAGTGTGAATATCACCACTGAAATGATCACACAGAGATGAAGGTCAAAGACGCAGCGGAGGGATTTTCTCCAGCCGAAATCAGAATCCTCAGAGCAGGGGATGACAGACAGGCGAGGGAAAGATGAGAACGAAGAGGACTGGGCAGGGCTACAATTAACGACTATTTTGGTTACAGATTAATCTGAATTATTTTTTCAATTAATCGACTCTTAACTTGGCATTTTTAGCTCTGAAATTTTGACTTTTTTATTTCCCAGACAGGTTTGTGATTTGTTTTTATCCAAGTTTGTCGCAAAATTTACAACTTTTTTTAAATTTGATTTTTTCCATAAATTTGTTTTGAATTCACAACTTAATTCTCTCAAATCTGCAATGTTTTTCCTCAGAATTGTTTTTTCTCTTAAGTTTGTAAAATTTTTCTAAAATGTGTGACCTTTTCATAAGAAATGTGTGTTTTTTTCCTCTTAAGTTTGAAACTATTTTCTAGTAAATGTGTTAAAATGGTAAAAGATGGTATGTAAAAATGGTAAAAAAAGATACCACAAAATGGTATCTTTTAACTTCTCCCCAAATACATTAGAATGGTTTGCATCTTATCTCCAGAATAGAGAACAGTGTGTAAAAGTTCACCAGGATAAATCCTCATTTTTAAACAACCGCATGGGTATCCCACAAGGGTCCATTCTTGGTCCTTTACTTTTCAGCATTTTTATTAATGACCTGCCGTTACACTGCTCAGCTGCAACATGCCAACTTTATGCAGATGATGCAGTTATTTACACAGCTGCCAAGACTCCAGCACAGGCTGCAGATGTACTGTCTACAAGTATGGTTGATGTCCAAGAGTGGCTCCTCAAGAACCATCTATTGCTGAACCTTCAGAAAACAGTCTCAATGTGCTTTTCAATCAAAAAATGTAACCTGCAACATTTTAAAGTTAATATACATGATCATGACATCAGTTTAGTTACAGAATTCAAATACCTTGGCATTGTACTAGATCCTCAACTCAAATTTAATCTTCATATAAAGAAAATTTCAAAAACAGTAAAAAAAAATCTGAACTGCTTTAAATTAATTAGATATTACATACCTTACGAAGCAGCTGCACTGTATATGCATTCTATGGTTTTTTCTCATATATCATACTGTTTGACAGTCTGGGCTCAAGCAGCCCCTTCCACAATAAGACATATAGGTTCATTATATAATCAAACCCTAAAAATCTTGGACAAAAAGCCCATTAGGTGGCATCACTGTAATGTTTTAAAAAAATACAACCTATTGAGTTTTGAGAGCTTCATTGACCTCTGTCTTCTGAAATTAACGTTCAAATGTTTTCATAAATCAGCACCCGAGCCACTTGCTGGTTTTGTCCAAAGACAGGACAGCAGCAGAGCCACCAGGAGTTCTGTTAACAATAACTGTAAAATATTCCACCGCAGAACCACATTTGGACAAACAGCTTTCTCTATAAAGGGCAGTCACATCTGGAACACAATGCCAAATGAAATTAAAATAATAACGGACTTTAAAACATTCACTAAAAATGTTAAAAACTGGCTGAAAAATAAACAAGAATGTACTCATGTATGAATTAATTGTCTGCAAAGTGAGAGTGAATGAAGGGAAGGAATAAATGTGTTTGTTTATAGTGAGTGACGATGGGAGGAAGGCCTGAAATAGGCAAATGTGAGTTATGTTATATGTGTTAAATGTGAGTCAGGCTGTTATATTTGTGTATTTATAATATTTATAATATTTATAATTGTGTATTTATAATTTTTCTGCATTGATGTATGTGGTTATTGTGTATATTTTTTATCTTGATTCTTTTTTCTAAAGCCCATCCAGGGACAAGAGTTGCAAATTAGCTAATAGCTATACACTCTATGTGCAACACATCAGATTGATTGTCTTTGATTAATTGTCTATGTTTATTGCACTGTCCCTGTCAAATAAACTAATCTACTACTACTACTTATTCTTTCTTTTAAATTTGCAACTTTTTTTTCTGGAAAAATATGCAATACTTTTCCTCAGAATTTTTTTTTTCTGTGCAAGTCTGTAACATTTTTTCTCAAATTTGTGACCTTTTTTTTAAAGAAATTTGTCAGTTTTATTTCCTAAGTTTGAAACTGTTTTTTGTAAATTTGCAAGTGTTTTTTCCAGACATTTGTGTGGCTTATATCTTCAAATATGTGAGTTTTATTTTTAATAAAAATAAAATCTCTGATGACTCTGCGATCATTGGTCTCATCTCCAGCGGAGATGAAGCTGAGTACAGAGGGCTTATCCAGGACTTTGTGGACTGGTGCCATCGGAACTGCCTCCAGATCAACGCGAGGAAAACTAAGGAGCTGGTGGTGGACTGCCGCAGGCATGGGCAGCCCCTCACAGCACCAGTAAATATACAGGGAACAGACATCGAGATGGTGACATCCTACAAGTACCTGGGTATTCATCTGAACAATAAACTAGACTGGTCACACAATACTGACGCACTCTACAAGAAGGGACAGCGCAGGCTGTTCCTGCTGAGGAGACTCAGGTCTTTTGGTGTACAAGGGGCACTGCTGAAGTCATTCTATGACACGGTGGTGGCATCAGCCATCACTTTTGGAGTGGTCTGCTGGGGCAGTGGCATTACTGCAGCCGATAGGAAGAGACTGAACAAACTGATTAAGAAAGCTAGCTCTGTCCTGGGGCAACGCCTTGATCCGATGGAGGAGATAGGAGAGAGAAGGATGGTGGCTAAACTGTCATCTCTGCTGGAGTCCGAGTTCCACCCTATGCAGGACATACTGGATGCACTGAGGAGCTCATTTAGCAGCAGACTACATCATCCCAGGTGCACAACCGAGAGGTTTCGTAGGTCCTTCCTACCAACGGCTGTCAGACTGTACAACCTAAGCAGGGCTGCTCGCAGAGATAGCAAAAAGACGTAACAAACTAATAGTTTGTTTTTTTTTTTTTTGTTTTTTTTTTTTTTTGAATGCAAAAGATGCAATAGACTTACACAATGGTCCTCTCCAGCATACAACTAGGAACATACTGGTCGCTATGGAGGGTGAGAATATGTATGGGCACATAATCATACCATGTAGGATAACTAAATAGACGGTTATGCTGTTTCATCCCACCTAGCAACAATGCTCTGCACTGTGTGTGTTTATATATTTACATATTTATTCCATCTAGCTACAATGCTCTGCACTGGGTGTGTTTATATTTATATATCTATATATTTATTCCATCTAGCTACAATGCTCAGCACTGGGTGTGTTTATATTTATATATCTATATACTGTATTTATTCCATCTAGCTACAATGCTCCGCACTGTGTTTTTATATATCTACATATTATTCCATCTAGCTACATTGCTCCGCACTGTGTGTGTTTATATACTTGCATATTTATTCCACCTAGCTGCAATGCTCCATACTGTGGGTGTTTATATATTTACATATTTATTCCATCTAGCTACAATGCTCTGCACTGTGTGTTCATATATTCATATATTTATTCCATCCAGCTACAATGCTCTGCACTGTGTGTCTGTGTGTGTGTGTGTGTATATATATATTTTATAGTAATATGTACATATGTATATTAGCTGCTCTTGCTTGCTTGTTTTTTTTTTTTTTTTTTTTTTTTTTTCTTGCCTTCTGATTGTTGCTCTGAGTGTTGCTATCCCTGTGCTGTTGCAATCCTGGAATTTCCCCGTTGTGGGACTAATAAAGGCTTATCTTATCTTATCTTATCTTATCTTAAACTGCACTGATACATTTGTGACTTTTTTCATAGAAATTTGTAATTTTTTTTTTCTAAAAAAAAAAAACCAGGAACTTGGTGATTTTTTCCTGATAAATCTGCTAAAATTCATTCTCATAAATTTGCAACTTTGCTTCGTGTGAATGTGATACTTTTTTTCAGCAAAATTTGGGATTTTTTTTCCCTTTGAGTTCATAAAATTTTTCAAATTTGTGACCTTTTGATAAGAAATTTTTTTTCCTCCTACGCTGTGATTAATTTGTGATTTAAAAAAAAAATCACTGATACATTTGTGACTTTTTCCATGTAAGTTTGCAATGTTTTGTTTTGTTTTGTTTTTTTAAATGACTGAATTTTTTTCATGACAAATTTGGTAAAATTTTGTCTCATAAATTTGCAACTTTGCTTCTTGTAAATTTGATACTTTTTCTAGAGAATTTTTTTCCCTTGGATTTTTTTCCTCGTCAGAACAAAATGGGTGGAAAAGGGTGCATTGGCGATTAGCTGATTATCAAATTCTGTCAAACGACTAAGTTGATCAATGGATTAATCGTTACTGCACTAGTACTGGGTGCATGGTGTAGCTGCAGAAGAGCTCTGTGTGAAACAGTTCATCCATTGAAGGCCATACTTGTCTGTTCTGAGCAGCTCTGACTACTGACAGACACAAAAGAAAAACAGGGAAGGTAAATCCAGCACCCTCAGAATATGAAATCAATCCGACCTCTCCATTAAAACCTCCTATCTCTCCTGACTATCTATTCAGCAGAACATTTCATGTCCACACATCGTTACAATCTGCACCCACAATGCTCAGCTGTAAGCTCAAAAATCCACTCCAGCAGCAGGACAGGATTGTTCTGCTGATATCTAGTGAAAACAAACATGCAGCCACTGTCATACGAGGACATGGATTATCTCGATGAGTCACCCAAATGTCTTTTGCAAGAGCCGTTATTTAATACTAGTTAACTTTGACATTGGACTCAAAGAGTCGACGCAGCCATCTAGTGTGAAGCAGACTGGATAAATGGTTGCCAAGAAACAAAAGACATCACACACATACTTAAAGGTCCCTTACTGCTCATTTTCAGTGGATTGATTTTAAGTTTTGACATTCTCAACGGCATTAATATGTAGTGTTAAAGACCAAGAACAATTTCTGTGTTTTAGTTTATCACAACAGCCATCTTTGACAAACAGTTGGGGTGTGTTTATTTTGCTAAAAGACAACTGAAGGCAGGGTTTGTTTGCTCATGACACCATAAGAAAACTTTTCTGCAGACGAGAAAGTGTACACACGTTGACAAAATTGTTGGTACCCCTCTGTTAATGAAAGAAAAACCCACAATGGTCACAGAAATAACTTGAATCTGACAAAAATGGTAATAAATAAAAATTCTATGAAAATTAACCAATGAAAATCAGACAGTGTTTTTGAATTGTGGTTCAACAGAATTACTTTAAAAAACAAACTCATGAAACAGGCCTGGACAAAAATGATGGTACCCCTAGAAAAGATTGAAAATAATGTAACCATTGGGACATGTTCAACCAAGATGGGTCCTCTAATCAACATCACAGGTGTCTACAAACTTGTAATCAGTCAGTCGGCCTATTTAAAGGGTGACAAGTAGTCACTGTGCTGTTTGGTGACATGGTGTGTACCACACTAAACATGGACCACAAGAAGCAAAGGAGAGAGTTGTCTCAGGAGATTACAAAGAAAATTATAGACAAGCATGTTAAAGGTAAAGGCTATAAGACCATCTCCAAGCAGCTTGATGTTCCTGTGACTACAGATGCACATATTATTCAGAAATTTAAGATCCACAGGACTGTAGCCAACCTCCCGGGACGTGGCCGCAGGAGGAAACTTGATGAAAAATGGAAGAGATGGATAATACGAATGGCAACAGAAGAGCCCAGAACAACCTCTAAACACCTTCATGGTGAACTCCAAGGTCAAGGTACATCAGTGTCAGATCGCACCATCCGTCACTGTTTGAGTCAAAGTGGACTTCATGGGAGACGACCAAGGAGGACACCACTGTTGAAAACAAATCATAAAAAAGCCAGACTGGAATTTGCCAAACTGTATGTTGACAAGCCACAAAGCTTCTGGGAGAATGTCCTATGGACAGACGAGACAAAACTAGAACTTTTTGGCAAGGCACATCAGCTCTATGTTCACAGACGCAAAAACGAAGCATACCAAGAAAAGAACACTGTCCCTACTGTGAAACATGGAGGAGGTTCTGTTACATTCTGGGGCTGCTTTGCTGCATCTGGCACAGGGTGTCTTGAATCTGTGCAGGGTACAATGAAATCTCAAGACTATCAAGGTATTCTAGAGAGAAATGTGCTGCCCAGTGTCAGACAGCTTGGTCTCAGTCACATGTCATGGGTCTTGCAACAGGATAATGACCCAAAACACACAGCTAAAAACACCCAAGAATGGCTAAGAGCGAAACATTGGACTATTCTAAAGTGGCCTTCTATGAGCCCTGATCTAAATCCTAATGAACATGTGTGGAAGGAGCTGAAACATGCCATCTGGAGAAGGCACCCTTCAAACTGAGACAACTGGAGCAGTTTGCTCATGAGGAGTGGGCCACAATACCTGCTGAGAGGTGCACAAGTCTCACTGACAGTTACAGAAATCGTTTGATTGCAGTGATTGCCTCAAAAGGTTGTGCAACAAAATATTAAGTTAAGGGTACTGTCATTTTTGTCCAGGCCTGTTTCATGAGTTTGTTTTTTTAAAATAATTCTGTTGAACCACAATTCAAAAGCATTGTCTGATTTTCATTGGTTAATCTTCATAGAATTTTTATTTATTACCACTTCTGTCAGATTCAAGTTATTTCTGTGACCATTGTGGGTTTTTCTTTCATTAACAGAGGGGTACCAACAATTTTGTCCACGTGTGTATGTTTTCAAATCTTGCAGCTCACCTCCTCCCGTAAGGTGTGCAATGAATCAGCAAACACACACTCATGAGAAAGAAGAGTTTAAAATCAAACATGGACAAAAAATCATTGTGAACTGTTTGTGCTATGATTGGTTAGGACAAAAAAGCATGCCAAATTTCCCCAATTCACTCTTAAAGGTGCATTCAGACCTTATGCAAAAACACAAATTTTTCTGCACAGTGCAATTACATGTAAACTCAATGCAAAGACATGAATAGATGTGAATTTGCGTCAGAGCGAGCTGCACTTCTACAACTGTTTTCTATCTGCGGTGTGAATCCCCAAAATGCTGTCATGTTTAGATTTACAATGTTATCCAACCGGGCACACAGCTGGAAAATTGTCAAAGCCTCTTCCAGAAACTGCACCTAGGCTGCTAGCCCTCAGTAGCACGTAGGAGTACGTGGGTGGATAAACTCCCAACACTCTGTTTCACCTGGAGAAGTCCTGGTTTATCTGTATGTAAGTGAGCGGCAGTCTCATTTTCAAACTAGTTCACTCTCCAGTGTTGATACGTTTACTCCCATGGTGGCGGAATCCCAAGGCTGATTAGCTATCATGAGCAACTCCCTTGGACATGTATTCATGTGATTACATTGAGTCAACATGTAATCTTGCCATGCAAAAAACTTGCTTTGTGTTTGGTCTGAACGCACCATTAGAGGGAAACAATGGCTGTGTTTACATGCATACTAATAAACCATTATAATCAGATTTCTGGAGTTATCTGATTATTCAAGTAGTCATGTCAACAGAATAATCAGATAAAGGCCATTATCGGGTTATAAGAAATTACATAAGCAAACAAAGTTTATTGTCCAACAATCTGCTTATTCAGAGAATGTAAACATGTCATATCTGAATATCCCCAGTTATCGGATTATTGTAGCCATGTAACCAGGTTCAATAAGAGGTGGGGACTGTTCAGCAGGAGTACGGAGCTTCTCTGACACAAGCTACATGTCCACCTTGGCGTCTGTTGACGGAAGGTCGCCGTGCCTCCTCCACATCAGGGATCTGTCAGGAGTGTGAATGGGGCGTAACAAGGTGAGAGTCACTAGTCCAATACTCTGGAGCCACAAACTCCACGGTGAGTATCACCTCCTGGTCAGAGAACTTCGGCGGGTGTTCAAGCAGTATTTTCAGCTACAAAAGTGCAGTGTGATGAGCTTCTTCTGTCCTCCCTGACCTGCACAGCCTGCACATCATTAGTCAACACCACTCATAGAGGGTGGGCTGCTCTAGTCTGTTCACGATGCATCTGGACATTAAACTTTTGCCTATATCTTCAAAAATAAACAGCAAAACATGTTTCTGAAAACTATTGAGGTGAGAAATAAATGTGTGGTTGCTAAATGTGTTTACTTTTTTCTAACAACCACTATTTTAAAAGTTCAGCGTAAGTTCCAGGAAGTGATCGCCCGCTCCTCATTTGCAAATGGGTCTGTAGCAGGGATTCATGGAAATGAGGAGCAGGCACCTCCACGCGACAGCTCGAGATTCTTGACGCAACGGTGCCAGAATGCACGTGGGGCGGGCTACATAGACCATGAAAGGGAAGCATGAAAACACACGCCTAGGTGGACACATAGCTGCTTGCTTCCATATAAGCAGTTGTCATGAATGTGAAATGAGTGTGAAAGTCCACAGCTGCTATGTAAGCAGGGACGTCCAGTGACTGACAGATCAGTTGAGCAAGCCAACATTTTTCAAAATCCTGCCTTCCCCAAGAAAATCCCCCCCCCAAAAAAATAAGTCCTCTAATGCGAAAAAAAAAAAAAAAATCTAGAAGACTATACAGAAACATCCATCCATCCATCTTCTTCCGCTTAATCCTTTTCGGGTCGCGGGGGGGCTGGAGCCTATCCCAGCATCTTTGGGCAAGAGGCAGGGTACGCCCTGGACAGATCGGCAGTCCATCGCAGGGCCAACACAGAGAGACAGACAACCATTCACTCTCACAGTCATACCTAAGGACAATTTAGAATCCCCAGTTTGATCCCAATTAACCTAACTTGCATATTTTTGGCATGTGGGAGGAAACCGGAGAAATCCCAGAGTAAACCCACGCAGACACGGGGAGAACATGTTATGAGGAAAAAAAAAAAGTGCATTTTTTTCTTTTTAATGGCACATGTGTCTCATGGACATATTTTACAAGGCTAAAACCTACAAAACCACCATTTTGGGTGCTATGCAACGTTTAAGGAAATGACAGGATTGGCAATTTTCTGAGCATCTCTCCACTGGTTCACACACAGGTCTGAAAAAAATAAGAGACCACTGCATGTATGGCAGCCATTCAATTCGAGTATCTGTTGAATTCCTACACAAGGACATGTCAGTCTACTTAAGGAGGTACTGACTAGGTGATCATCTATGCATGGTAAGATTAATGAAAGCTGTGAATAACAGTTATTACACAAATGCAGATTTCTGAGTTAAAACTCAAGTAGTGTTTAAGAATGAACATGAACTTATTTTCCTTGCATTATTTGATCTAAAAGAACATCAAAAAGACTTCCGGTTATGGCTGCCACGTAGGACGGACGTGTCTCGCTCTGCTCTGCTCCTGGAGAAAAAAAATCGGCAAATAACTCTCTCATTTGGGACAGAACGTATCCCAGCATTTGGGTGAGGATATGTCGGCGAAGCCTAAGGCTGGAAAACCAGGAAAAGGAAAAAGCGAGCCGCCGAAACAGTCCAAATTAACGGACTTTCAGGTCTGTGACGCAGCAAACAAAACTCCATATATGGCGGAGGAGGCTGGCGGCGGTGCGACGTTTGCGGGGAATGGCGCAGATGCGCTGATGGCTGCCATGAGTTCAATGAGAGCGGACTTTTCCTCTAGATTTGATGGGATTATGACAGCGTTGGAAGGAATAAGAAAGGAATTGGGTGACTGTGTAGAACGAACGGCGCAGATGGAGCTCCGTCTCGCTAGTGCTGAAGATGACGTCACCCGTCTTCAATTAAAGGTGCGCACTTTGGAAAAAAAAAATAAATCTCTGGAAGATAATATTTTGGATTTGGAATCTCGGTCGAGACAGAATAATTTGAGGCTGGTGGGTCTTCCAGAGGAATCAGAAGGTCGGGACGTATATTCCTTTCTGGAAAAGTGGATTCCGGAGGTGCTGGGCAGCGAGGAGTTGCAATCAGCAGTGGTTCTGGAAAAAGCACATCGTATTGGCCCACGGAGAGATAAGGGACCGCCGAGGACCTTAATTATGAAGTTTCTTAGCAACAGAGACAGGATGAAGATCTTCAACGCTGCACGTGCTAAAGGAGAGATTAAACACCAGGACCAGCAGGTGCGGTTCTACCCAGATTTGGCCACAGGAATCCAGCAATTGAGGAAGCAGTTTGATCCCGTACGTAAGGAGCTGCGCAACCTTGGGATTCGTCATGGTGTAATCTATCCTGCGAGACTGCTGACCACGTATGAGGGCAGAACCCACATTTTCAAGACCCCAGAGGAGGCGCAGGAGTTCATCAAAAAGATCAAAGAAGAAGAAGAGACTGGTGGGAGCTAAGCATGAACAAAATATAAGGTAGAATAATTAAGCATTTGCACAGGCATCTGACTGACTTGAAGTAAATAGTAAGTTTACAAAATATAGATTGTATTATATATTAAAAAAACAAAACAAAAACAAAACAAAACAAAAAAAAAAACTATGATGTACAAAGTTGTTAAAAATTTTGGAGTTAAGTTGGAAAACTACAGAGGAGAGTTAATGTTACGTCATTAAAAGCAGTAGAGTTAGGGTGATTGGGAGGATGAAGAAGGAGTGGCTTAGGCTGTTCCCCGTGGGTGTGGAACGGTCGATGGCTATATCGGGAGACAGAATTTTTCTTTTGATTTTGGGGGGTTTGCCACAAGTGTGGGAAGGGGAAATTTGTTTGTGTGTAGTTTGTAGGATGAATGTTCAACCACTCATGTTTTTGCTTCTCTGTATGAGCATGTTTACACTGCAAGGTAATCCCAAACTCTCTATTGATCATGGACCAAAGTGTTAATCTTAATTTAACTTCATGGAATTGCAGAGGTCTACAAAATTTAAAAAAACTTAAACAAGTTATGAATAAAATAAAGGACATGGGTTCAAGAATTGTGTTTTTACAAGAAACTCATCTGATAGAGGAGGATGTTAAAAGAATTAGGAGTAGATGGCAGGGAAGTGTATTCACCTCTTCATTTTCATCCCGAGCCAGGGGAGTTATGACTCTCATACATAAATCAGTTCCTTTTCAGGTGAAAAATGTAATTGGAGACAAATTGGGAAGATATGTAATCATTCAAGGTTCTTTGCTATTAGAAAATATAAATCTTGTGAACTTATATGGTCCCAATATAGATGATCAGAAGTTCTTTGCTAATTTATTTCTCATCTTATCATCACTTACAGGGCAACATATAATAGCAGGGGATTTTAATTGTACATTGAATCCAGGTGTGGATAGATCAACAGGACTGGATTGTACGCACATTGGATGTAGGATGACTATTAATCATTTTATGAAAGAATTGAGATTGTTAGATATATGGAGAGAAATGAAACCACAAGTTAAAGCCTATTCTTGTTATTCCAGTACCTACAAGACATTCTCACGTATTGATTATTTTTTGATTTCCACAGAATTAAGGTCCAAGATTCAAAACTGCTTTTATGATAACATCGTGATTTCTGATCATGCACCCTGTTGTCTAATATATGTAGATAAAAAATTGACAAAGGAATCAGGTAGATGGCAATTTCAGCATAAATGGCTTCAGGATGAGGAATTTGTCAAGTATATAGAAAAACAGATAGACGAGTTCTTTGACATCAATACTACACAAACATCAGCATGTGTAAAGTGGGAGGCTTTCAAAGCTTTTATTAGGGGACATATTATTAGTTATACAGGATCAAAATCTAAGAAGACTCGAGAGGAGAGAGCTAAATTGGAACATAAAATAAAAAGTCTTCAGGAAAAAGTGTATGCAGGAAGTGACCCAAGGTTGGAGAATGAATTACTGATTTTGAGAGCTGAATACGACAAAAAATCAGCGAATAGAGCTGCCTCGAGTCTTCTAAGATTGAAACAATCTTTTTATGAACAAGGTGAAAAATCAGGAAAATTATTAGCATGGCAGATTAAACAATTGGAAATTAAAACACCAATTACCAGTATTATAAGTAATGGACAGGTAGTTATAGATCCTTTAGAAATTAATAGAGCCTTTAGAGATTACTATGAAAAATTATATGATACCAAAAATGAACCTGATTTAACAAAACTAAATGGGTTTTTGAACGAACTATCTATACCGTGTATTCCAAATGAAAACAGGGAGATATTGGAGTCTAAAATTAGTCAAGAAGAAGTTGGGCTAGCCATTGATAATATGAAATCAGGAAAAAGTGCAGGACCAGATGGTCTTCCAGTTGACCTTTATAAAAAATTTAAGAATAAATTAATAAAACCTTTTTTGGAAATGGTTTTAGAAGCATTTCAAAATAATAATTTACCATCATACATAAATAATGCCTTAATTATACTGCTGCCAAAACCAGGTAAGCCCTCTAATAAATGTGAAAATATGAGACCAATAAGCCTATTAAACGCCGACCTTAAGATAATCTGTAAAATTTTAGCAAGACGAATACAAGAAATTTTACCAAATATTATTAATCGAGATCAGAATGGCTTTATAAAGGGTAGACAAGGCTTCCATAATGTAAGAAGACTATTTAATATTATTTATTTTAATAAAGAAGCACCGGATACAGCTCTCCTATCATTGGACGCCGAAAAGGCCTTTGATAGAGTTGAATGGCCCTTTCTTTTTGAAGTCCTACAAAGGTTTGGACTTGGAAATAATTTCATAAAATGGGTTCAAATAATATACAATAATGCTACAGCAGAAATCCTAACAAATAACAATATTTCAAAACCAATAAAAATCAATAGAGGATGTCGACAAGGCTGTCCACTTTCACCTTTACTGTTTACTATGGCAATTGAACCTTTAGCGATAGCGATACGTTTACATTCACAAATATATGGAATTAAAGTTGGACCAACAGAACATAAAATCTCCCTGCACGCCGATGATATAATTTTGTTTATGTCGAATCTAAAAAAATCAATTCCAACCTTGTTGAATTTAATAAAGAATTTTGGGGAAATATCAGGATATAAAATAAATAAAACTAAATCTTCAATATTAATGCTAAATGAGACCCAGAGAAATTACCCAGCCCCTGAGGCAAATCAATTCAATGTTGTAAATCAGTTTAAATATTTAGGAATCCAAATTATGCCTAAGCTAGAATCAGTCGCCAGCGTCAACTATGAAGCCTTAATGTCAGATATCAATGAGTTAACTCAGAGATGGATGTCACTACCAATGTCGATGATCGGGAGAATCAATATACTTAAAAGTAATATTTTACCTAAAATACTTTATTTATTTCAATACATTCCCTTATCACCACCTTTAGATCTATTCTCAAGAATAAAAAAAAAGTTAGTGGAATTTATATGGAACAACAGGAGGGCTAGATTACGTTTGTCTTTATTATATTTACCATTTGATCGTGGAGGTCTGAAATGTCCAAATTTTATGTTGTATTATTGGTCGGCACAACTGAGGTCTATGACATATTATTTTTCATCAAATGATCTCCCTCACTGGACTGAAATGGAATCATACAATTTACCTTTACCTCTTCCCATATTCATATACTCAGATTCGGCAAAAAAATTACAAAAACAAGTTAAAAATCCATTTGTAAAGCATATGATCAAAATATGGTGTGAAGCTAAAAAACTATTTAAAAGAACCACAGTTATTGTCACAATTTAGTCCAATATGGGGTAATCAATATTTTAAACCAGGGAGAGCGGACGCTGTATTTAAAGTATGGAATTTAAAAGGGATACAAAAGATTCAGGATTTATATTTGCCATGTGCAGACAACATAATGTCTTTTGAAGAGCTGAGGATCAAATTTAATCTCAATAGAACACATTTTTTTAAATATCTTCAACTTAGAAACTTTATTCGATCAAATCAAAATAAAGCTCTCACTCGACCTATTTATTCATCCTTGGAAAAAATGATGATGAAAGATAGTAAAAGAAAGGGTATTATTTCAGAGTTTTATAACTCATTGACACTATCTTCAAGTGAAAATTCACTGAAAAGATTAAACTACTGGAAAGAAGATCTGCAAATTGAAATTTCGGAGGAACAATGGGAATTGGCTTGTACAGAAGCTCAAACCAAATCAATAAATGCACGCCTTAAATTGATACATTTCAAATGGTTAATGTGGATGTATGTTACACCGGAGGAGTTAAATAGATATAACAAAAATATACCAGATACATGCACAAAATGCATGGAAAGTAAAGGAACCCTATTTCATTGTTTATGGGAATGTAGATTAATAAGAATGTTTTGGGAAGAGGTGAGGGTAACAATTGAAAAAATAATCTCAAAACAAATCATACTGAATCCTAAACTGTTTTTGTTGGGTCTGTACCCAGAAAAGCATAATTTTAATAAAAGTGAAAGAACATTCATAGACCTCAGTTTGCTTAATGCCAAAAAATGTATTGCACTATTATGGAAAAAGACTCATAGACCAGATGTGACTCAGTGGTTAAGACAGATGTTAACAAACCTTCCATTAGAAAGAATAACATATATACTGAAATCAAAGGAAATTGTGTTTGAGAATATATGGAGACCTTTTATTGATTATGTAAAAAATTTAAACATAACTCTTGAAGAAGAAGGTGAATGATGTGTGTGGACCTTGTAAATTCCAAACTGGTGAACATAATATGTATACTTATGTATTGGATTGTCTAGACTAAACAGAGGAGCATTGTTGAAGACTTGATTTTGTTGGTGGTTGTTGGTGTTTTTAGTGCATTTTTTATTTTTTTTTGTAGTACTTTAGCGTTAGTGTTTGATTGTTTGTATCATGTTTGTTAAAAAAAAAAAAGGTTCAATAAAGATATTGTGGAAAAAAAAAAGAAGCACCGGATACAGCTCTCCTATCATTGGACGCCGAAAAGGCCTTTGATAGAGTTGAATGGCCCTTTCTTTTTGAAGTCCTACAAAGGTTTGGACTTGGAAATAATTTCATAAAATGGGTTCAAATAATATACAATAATGCTACAGCAGAAATCCTAACAAATAACAATATTTCAAAACCAATAAAAATCAATAGAGGATGTCGACAAGGCTGTCCACTTTCACCTTTACTGTTTACTATGGCAATTGAACCTTTAGCGATAGCGATACGTTTACATTCACAAATATATGGAATTAAAGTTGGACCAACAGAACATAAAATCTCCCTGCACGCCGATGATATAATTTTGTTTATGTCGAATCTAAAAAAATCAATTCCAACCTTGTTGAATTTAATAAAGAATTTTGGGGAAATATCAGGATATAAAATAAATAAAACTAAATCTTCAATATTAATGCTAAATGAGACCCAGAGAAATTACCCAGCCCCTGAGGCAAATCAATTCAATGTTGTAAATCAGTTTAAATATTTAGGAATCCAAATTATGCCTAAGCTAGAATCAGTCGCCAGCGTCAACTATGAAGCCTTAATGTCAGATATCAATGAGTTAACTCAGAGATGGATGTCACTACCAATGTCGATGATCGGGAGAATCAATATACTTAAAAGTAATATTTTACCTAAAATACTTTATTTATTTCAATACATTCCCTCATCACCACCTTTAGATCTATTCTCAAGAATAAAAAAAAAGTTAGTGGAATTTATATGGAACAACAGGAGGGCTAGATTACGTCTGTCTTTATTATATTTACCATTTGATCGTGGAGGTCTGAAATGTCCAAATTTTATGTTGTATTATTGGTCGGCACAACTGAGGTCTATGACATATTATTTTTCATCAAATGATCTCCCTCACTGGACTGAAATGGAATCATACAATTTACCTTTACCTCTTCCCATATTCATATACTCAGATTCGGCAAAAAAATTACAAAAACAAGTTAAAAATCCATTTGTAAAGCATATGATCAAAATATGGTGTGAAGCTAAAAACTATTTAAAAGAACCACAGTTATTGTCACAATTTAGTCCAATATGGGGTAATCAATAGTTTAAACCAGGGAGAGCGGACGCTGTATTTAAAGTATGGAATTTAAAAGGGATACAAAAGATTCAGGATTTATATTTGCCATGTGCAGACAACATAATGTCTTTTGAAGAGCTGAGGATCAAATTTAATCTCAATAGAACACATTTTTTTAAATATCTTCAACTTAGAAACTTTATTCGATCAAATCAAAATAAAGCTCTCACTCGACCTATTTATTCATCCTTGGAAAAAATGATGATGAAAGATAGTAAAAGAAAGGGTATTATTTCAGAGTTTTATAACTCATTGACACTATCTTCAAGTGAAAATTCACTGAAAAGATTAAACTACTGGAAAGAAGATCTGCAAATTGAAATTTCGGAGGAACAATGGGAATTGGCTTGTACAGAAGCTCAAACCAAATCAATAAATGCACGCCTTAAATTGATACATTTCAAATGGTTAATGCGGATGTATGTTACACCGGAGGAGTTAAATAGATATAACAAAAATATACCAGATACATGCACAAAATGCATGGAAAGTAAAGGAACCCTATTTCATTGTTTATGGGAATGTAGATTAATAAGAATGTTTTGGGAAGAGGTGAGGGTAACAATTGAAAAAATAATCTCAAAACAAATCATACTGAATCCTAAACTGTTTTTGTTGGGTCTGTACCCAGAAAAGCATAATTTTAATAAAAGTGAAAGAACATTCATAGACCTCAGTTTGCTTAATGCCAAAAAATGTATTGCACTATTATGGAAAAAGACTCATAGACCAGATGTGACTCAGTGGTTAAGACAGATGTTAACAAACCTTCCATTAGAAAGAATAACATATATACTGAAATCAAAGGAAATTGTGTTTGAGAATATATGGAGACCTTTTATTGATTATGTAAAAAATTTAAACATAACTCTTGAAGAAGAAGGTGAATGATGTGTGTGGACCTTGTAAATTCCAAACTGGTGAACATAATATATATACTTATGTATTGGATTGTCTAGACTAAACAGAGGAGCATTGTTGAAGACTTGATTTTGTTGGTGGTTGTTGGTGTTTTTAGTGCATTTTTTTTTTTTTTTTTGTAGTACTTTAGCGTTAGTGTTTGATTGTTTGTATCATGTTTGTTAAAAAAAAAAAAGGTTCAATAAAGATATTGTGGAAAAAAAAAAGAAGCACCGGATACAGCTCTCCTATCATTGGACGCCGAAAAGGCCTTTGATAGAGTTGAATGGCCCTTTCTTTTTGAAGTCCTACAAAGGTTTGGACTTGGAAATAATTTCATAAAATGGGTTCAAATAATATACAATAATGCTACAGCAGAAATCCTAACAAATAACAATATTTCAAAACCAATAAAAATCAATAGAGGATGTCGACAAGGCTGTCCACTTTCACCTTTACTGTTTACTATGGCAATTGAACCTTTAGCGATAGCGATACGTTTACATTCACAAATATATGGAATTAAAGTTGGACCAACAGAACATAAAATCTCCCTGTACGCCGATGATATAATTTTGTTTATGTCGAATCTAAAAAAATCAATTCCAACCTTGTTGAATTTAATAAAGAATTTTGGGGAAATATCAGGATATAAAATAAATAAAACTAAATCTTCAATATTAATGCTAAATGAGACCCAGAGAAATTACCCAGCCCCTGAGGTAAATCAATTCAATGTTGTAAATCAGTTTAAATATTTAGGAATCCATATTATGCCTAAGCTAGAATCAGTCGCCAGTGTCAACTATGAAGCCTTAATGTCAGATATCAATGAGTTAACTCAGAGATGGATGTCACTACCAATGTCGATGATCGGGAGAATCAATATACTTAAAAGTAATATTTTACCTAAAATACTTTATTTATTTCAATACATTCCCTTATCACCACCTTTAGATCTATTCTCAAGAATAAAAAAAAAGTTAGTGGAATTTATATGGAACAACAGGAGGGCTAGATTACGTTTGTCTTTATTATATTTACCATTTGATCGTGGAGGTCTGAAATGTCCAAATTTTATGTTGTATTATTGGTCGGCACAACTGAGGTCTATGACATATTATTTTTCATCAAATGATCTCCCTCACTGGACTGAAATGGAATCATACAATTTACCTTTACCTCTTCCCATATTCATATACTCAGATTTGGCAAAAAAATTACAAAAACAAGTTAAAAATCCATTTGTAAAGCATATGATCAAAATATGGTGTGAAGCTAAAAACTATTTAAAAGAACCACAGTTATTGTCACAATTTAGTCCAATATGGGGTAATCAATATTTTAAACCAGGGAGAGCGGACGCTGTATTTAAAGTATGGAATTTAAAAGGGATACAAAAGATTCAGGATTTATATTTGCCATGTGCAGACAACATAATGTCTTTTGAAGAGCTGAGGATCAAATTTAATCTCAATAGAACACATTTTTTTAAATATCTTCAACTTAGACACTTTATTCGATCAAATCAAAATAAAGCTCTCACTCGACCTATTTATTCATCCTTGGAAAAAATGATGATGAAAGATAGTAAAAGAAAGGGTATTATTTCAGAGTTTTATAACTCAATGACACTATCTTCAAGTGAAAATTCACAGAAAAGATTAAACTACTGGAAAGAAGATCTGCAAATTGAAATTTCAGAGGAACAATGGGAATTGGCTTGTACAGAAGCTCAAACCAAATCAATAAATGCACGCCTTAAATTGATACATTTCAAATGGTTAATGCGGATGTATGTTACACCAGAGGAGTTAAATAGATATAACAAAAATATACCAGATACATGCACAAAATGCATGGAAAGTAAAGGAACCCTATTTCATTGTTTATGGGAATGTAGATTAATAAGAATGTTTTGGGAGGAGGTGAGGGTAACAATTGAAAAAATAATCTCAAAACAAATCATATTGAATCCTAAACTGTTTTTGTTGGGTCTGTACCCAGAAAAGCATAATTTCAATAAAAGTGAAAGAACATTCATAGACCTCAGTTTGCTTAATGCCAAAAAATGTATTGCACTATTATGGAAAAAGACTCATAGACCAGATGTGACTCAGTGGTTAAGACAGATGTTAACAAACCTTCCATTAGAAAGAATAACATATATACTGAAATCAAAGGAAATTGTGTTTGAGAATATATGGAGACCTTTTATTGATTATGTAAAAAATTTAAACATAACTCTTGAAGAAGAAGGTGAATGATGTGTGTGGACCTTGTAAATTCCAAACTGGTGAACATAATATGTATACTAATGTATTGGATTGTCTAGACTAAACAGAGGAGCATTGTTGAAGACTTGATTTTGTTGGTGTTTTTAGGGTATTTTTTTTTTTGTAGTACTTTAGTGTTAGTGTTTGATTGTTTGTATCATGTTTGTTAAAAAAAAAAAGGTTCAAAAAAGATATTGTGGAAAAAAAAAAAGAACATCAAAAAGCAACATCTTTTTTTGTTGTTTTGGCCAGTTGTAATTTTCTGAAAATAAATGCTCTAAATGACAATATTTTGACTTGGAATTTGGGTGAGTTGTTCTCAGTCGGTTAAAGAATAAAACAAAATTGTTTGTTTTACTCAAACATATATGTATAAATAGTAAAACCAGATAAAGTGATAATTTTGCAGTGGCCTCTCTGCTCTTATTTTTTTCCAGAGCTGTATGTGCAGACAAAGAATCACAGGACACATTAAAAACCAGACATTGGGTCCAGACATCGTGGAATGGATGGGAAATGGAAAGATAGTGCTTTCCATGATAATTAATGTAAATATTAGAATATGACATTCAATCAACAAAACTGCAACAAAAAAACTTCCATTCTATTTCTCCATCTCACCAAGCTACAGTGGTGTGAAAAAGTGTTTGCCCCCTTCCTGATTTCTCATTTTTTTGTGTTTGTCATACTTAACTGTTTCAGATCATCAAACAAATTTAAATATTAGGCAAAGATAACACAAGTAAACACAAAATGCAGTTTTTAAATGAAGGTGATTATTATTAAGGGGGAAAAAAAATCCAAACCTATATGGCCTTATGTGAAAAAGTGATTGCCCCTGTTAAAACATAAATTAACTGTGGTTTATCACATCATTGGAAAGCTGAGTTGAAGTTCTCTAGCCACACCCAGACCTGATTACTGCCATACCTGTTCTCAATCAAGAAATCACTTAAATCACCTGCCTGACAAAGTGAAGTAGACCAAAACATCCTCAAAAGCTAGACATCATGCTGTGATCCAAAGAAATTGAAGAACAAATGAAAAACAAATTAATTGAGATCTATCAGTCTGGAAAAGGTTATAAAGCCATTTCTAAAGCTTTGGCACTCCAGTGAACCACAAAGAGAGCCATTATCCACAAATGGTGATAACATGGAACAGTGGTGAATCTTCTCAGGAGTGGCCAGCCGGCCAAAATTACCTCAAGAGTGCAGCGATGACTCATCTAAGAAGTCACAAAAGACCCCACAACAACATCCAAAGAACTGCAGGCCTCATTTGCCTCAGTTAAGGTCAGTGTTCATGACGCCACCATAAGAAAGAGACTGGGCAAAAACAGCCTGCATAGCAGAGTTCCAAGACAAAAACCACTGCTGAGCAAAAAGAACATACAGGCTCATTTCCCTTTTGCCAGAAAACATCTTGATAATCCCAAACACTTTTGGGAAAATACTTTGTGGACTGACGAGACAAAAGATGAACTTTTTGGAAGATGTGTGTGTCCCATTACATCTGGCGTAAAAGTAAAACACAGCATTTCAGAAAAGGAACATCATACCAACAGTAAAATATAGTGTGATGGTCTGGGGCTGTCTGTCTGGTCAGGCATTGGCTTGCTTGCTACCGGATAACCATGAAAACCGGTACTACCTGTCTCATGGGTCGGGCCGTCGGCCACTCAACCGGCAACCCTGCCCTTCCAGGGGCGCAGAGGGTGAAACTGGGCATCCTGGCAGTACTAAAAACATTATCTGTCACAGGTCTGTGGTGGACCACTCCCAGTTACATGGGGTGAGACTGGACATCCTGGCAGATAAGCACATCTGTCGCAAGGTCTGTGGTGGACTTTTGCCAGTCGGTGCACTGTGACATGCACTACACAAAGAGCAGAGATAAACAAACCTATCATCTGGTCTGTCACTGCAACAGATACTGGAGTCAGTTTGTCTTGGCTTGTCCTTGCTACTGATAATAACTCTATCTGCCAAGAATGTGCCACTAGTCCAGCAAAAGCTAGAGGCACTCAAATACTTTGCAAGCAGTTTCATGAAATGGTCAGTCAGAAAGCAACTCATACCGGCTCGGATGTTGCCCAGGTTTGCAGGGTCGGGAGTTCCTGGCAGCAGAGGGTGGGGGACAGAGCTGCGCAGAGGAATCTGATCAGACCTAAATGTAACAGTCATTGTCGCCCGCGACAGACTGCTATGATGATGATGATGATGATGATGATGGTCTGGGACTGTATTTCTGCTTCAGGACCTGGAAGACTTGCTGTGGTAAATAGAACCATGAATTCTGCTGTCTACCACAAAATCCTGAAGGAGAATGTCCAGCCATCTGTTCGTGACCTGAAGTTGAAGCGCACTTGAGTTCTGCAGAAGGACAGTGATCCAAAACATACCACCAAGTCCACCACTGAATGGCTTAAGAAAAACAAAATGAAGACTTTGGAGTGGCCTAGTCAAAGTCCTGACCTGAATCTGATTGAGATGCTGTGGCATGACCTTCAAAAGGTGGTTCATGCTCGAAAACCCTCCAATGTGGCTGAATTACAACAATTCTGCAAAGATGAGGGGGCCAAAATTCCTCCAGAGCACTGTAAGACTCATTGCAAGTTACTGAAGTGCTTGATTGCAGTTGTTGCTGCTAAGGGTGGCCCAACCAGTTACTAGGTTTAGGGGGCAATCACTTTTTCACACAGGGCCATGTACGTTTGGATATTTTTTCCCCTTTATAATAAACACCTTCATTTTAAAACTGTATTTTGTGTTTACTTGTGTTATCTTTGTCTAATATTTAAATTTGTTTGATGATCTGAAACATTTAAGTGTGACAAACATACAAAAAAAATGAGAAATCAGGAAGGGGGGCAAACACTTTTTCACACCACTGTATATTTTGTGGCCAGCTTGCCTGTTGACTTTGTTCTTAACCTTGGTCAGCACACAAATGTCCAGGGTGCATATATAGACAGTTTCCCATGATTCCAGCTGGCTACGAGGTGCTCCACACAACTGGGAACACTGCCTCGCTAATTTATTGCATGCAAATACTTCAACACCCACGAGTGTCCAAACCCTATTAGAACGAGCAGGCGGCATGTGCGCTGCATTAGGACATGAAATTAGTTCAGAACACAGCTCCAGGCTGTTCAGGGAATGGCTGTTTTCCCAGTCCAATTAATTAGCATGTAGTGTGGCCGCGCAGCGTCAGACAAACATGAAAACCAAACAAAATGAATACAGTTTAACTATGTCAGGGGATCAGAGCTGGATGGCAGCTATGCATTGATCTTCAATATACGTATAACACAGTGTAAAAGACCCATTAACCAAATCAGAGCTTTGTTCTTTCCGAGTGTTAATGTAAAAAATGTAAATCGATCTGTGTGCTCAGTTTTATTTTATTTTTTTTTCATGGTCATGGTATGTTAGACCACAAATCAATTTACGTTATAAAGGCACCCCCACTAAGAGGGTGTGATATTTTAGAAGGTGCGTATTATGAAAATGACACTACCTCAGTCCTTCTGTGCATTAACTGGGGTATCTGGAGTATGGTGTGGTCTGCTGGGGCAGCGCTGCCTCAACCTAGTGGACGTGATAGGAGAGAGGATGATGGTGGCTAAGTTGACATTTCTCCTAGAGTCTGAAACCCACCCACACCACTACTTATTTTTTTTTAACTGTACAAAAAGTATTTTACATTTTTTTAACTTCTTGCACTGTGTATATACTGCTTTTACCATATTTTATGATTTATTATTCCTGAGTGCTATCCCTTTACAATACTGAAAATTCCCCCATTATCAGACTAAAAGAATTATCTTACCAGCAGCACTGCTAGCCTTGTCAGCTTAGCGCAGTCCCCACGGTTTTTATGGCTACACTTTATTCAATTCACCCCATCCCCACAGGTTTATTAATCCACATTAAATGATATATCGCACACTCTGACATTATTCTGGCTTCTTTTGGCCAGAATGGCGCTGTAATCATACCACTCATCAAGTCAGCTTAAGCTAGCGACCACAGTTTTTAGGGCTACTCTATATATTCTACTCACTCCATTAGACATCCATGTTCCCAGCTGGTACATTAATCCACACACATGAATTATGTATCTCACTTCAAGGCTTTATTCTGACTTATTTCATAACACTTTGGCAGGAATGGCCCTGTAACCACGCCGACAAACATGCTAGTACAGTTAGTTAACCTTAGATACCCCTTGTAACGCCCCTTGACTTAACCCACTGACGATTAACCGAATTAAAACCAAAACCAACATCTGGGGTGTAAAACCAATATGATCTTGATGTGTTGTTGTTTTTTTTCTTTTTTTCCTTTTTTTAGGTTGTTCCCTTCTCCCTGTTAACCACTTGCGCTCCGTTGTTCCGCGGGCGGGCAAGTCTCTGCGTCCTATGACGCACGAGGGCGCACGAGAGCGCGCTCGTGCGCCCTCGTGCGCATGACGCATGATGGTGGTGATGGTGATGTAGTAGCGTCCAAGCGCCACTCAAAAAAAAACTGCAGAGACAGCCGCGAACAGATTAGTTCATCTGATTGACCTCTCATTCGACTAATAAGAGCCTTGAATTGGGTTTCTGGAACCTTGAAGAACCAATGAATGAAAATCTAGGAAGGAGGACCCGCCTACTGTGAACGCAGGAGCCAATTGAAGCACAGAAATTCTGGCTGGGTGAAGCGATATTTACTGCTGCCACAGATGAAAACAAAGGACGCTGGACAAATCTCCTACAGACCCAGGCTCACCCAGCAGCATGGAGAACACCCACAAGTGGGACCTGCACTCATTCCAGCAGAATAGACGGAGGCCGACGACAAAAGTCGTAAATCATTCGCCAAAACGGCAATATGTAATGGAATTATGTTGATCGGGATCCACGAGCGGAGCAGCGTCGCGTTCGTCTGACGCGTGGGAAGAGCTGTTCGCCACGACTCTGCTGCTTTGAAGAGGTAAGGTGTTATAAGCTAAATTATTATTTATCCCTGAAAACTGTAATCCAAAAATGACTTTTGACCGATCGGTAATTTACAACTGTACTGCGCACGAAATATGAAGTGCGTGCGCCGCGATAAACGGTTCATTTGCCGTGTTCGGACCGTGAATGCCCCCCCCACCCACCCGCTGCAGAAGAGGGGGGGGGCACGGTCCGAACGCTCCTCGGTCGGCGGGGGGAAGCTTATCAGTCTATTCCATCATGTAGCGATGGCCCTCTTCTGTGCCCTCTTCTGTACCGAGGGGGGGGGGGCGTTCACGGTCCGTTCACGGTTCCCCCACACACACACACACACACAGTAGCGAGGGGGGGGGGAGCCACTGTGAAAACATGCAAGTTAAAAAAAAAAGAGTGTATTCCGTCTTGTAGCAAGGGCCGAATTTGGTCCTTGGTAGCGGGGGGGGGGGGGGACGACTCCCCGCCCGCCCACACACACACACACACACACACAGACACAGCCCTGAGTGTGACCTTTCATTAGAGCCTAAAATGAAGATTCTACATTGAATTATTCAAAAGTTACAGACGTTTTTCCAAACTGTGCCATTTGGCACAATTTGGCACAGTTCCATAACGCCTGGGAACTACCTGAGAACAAAGCTGTGTAAAATATTCATTTTTTGTGGTATTGTTACCAAATTTGGATCTCAGCTGGATAACACTTGGTTCTACATTTCTGTTGCATTTTCCAGCCGGATCGGACAGCTGTGTGTTATTTACAAGCATTTGTATCCAAAAAAACACTGTGTCCAATTTTTTTTCTTCAAGTTCAGTATGTTTAGATGACTGTAACTCAGTGGCCGGAGCACGTAGAGAGATTATGTTTTTTTTGCCAAAAAATTCAAAGTGTTTTCTTTTAAATGAGACCAACCCCATGAAGATGCTGCAAAGGGTTGAATAACAGCTTTCGATTTACTTTGGGCACGTTTTTTTTTGGCATTTTTAGGAAAATTGCCCGGAGTGCAAGTGGTTAAGTGTCCGTGTCTATAGAGAGCTTTTCATGTACTGCCCCTTTAAGACTTGCGTAACTCTTTGCCCCGGAAGCAGTGTAGTTAGTACTGTTTTGAATTGACTTCTGCACTGGACAATGTATAATTTGTGTGTGAAATGATGATAGGCCTATTCTTTATTATATTATGTTCATCTACTACTGCAGTGATACCACATGCTTGTGTAATATTGCTTAATAAGGGAGAAGAAAGGAGGAAAAAAAAAAACCTGACATGAAAGGATCAATTAACCATGATAATGATTTAAGGTCAAATTGCCCAGTCTTACATCCCAGCCAAGTCATCTACCAACTTTTGACCATATAATCTTCTTCCTAGACATTATCTAATTTATTCACCTCTTGTCGGGATGCCTCCTCTACCAGCCATGGTTAGCTAGCAGACGCCAGGGACCCCAGGGACAACACCAGGGCCCCCTGTCCCTGGTGTTGCTTTATTTAGGGTTTTACCCAATCACATGCAGTCACTTTTGAGTCAATATCACTATAAAGTGCGTTTGGTGTCCTCATCATAATCACTCAGTCATCATGAAAATGTAGCAGAATAATTAAACTCTGAGGTCTTATTATAAGTGACCAAAGATTTGCACACATATCAGTACAATAATATGTCTCTTAAAATGTGTTTCCTTCATTTTATACCTTTTTTTTTCTTTGGATGTACGTGATTTTGGCATGTCCCACACACTGTTCTGCTAACTTCAGTGTGTGTAATAAGTGGTTAAATGATACTAAATCATTTTTTTACATGGTTTTATTGTCACAACAAGTTATTTGATAAAACAAGTCATTTTGATCATGTATATTCTATTTTCATAATAGTATTGAACATTTTGCATGTGTCCCTGAAAATGCTGTCCACCCTGTCATTTTGGGCTAACTGCCCCTTTAAGAAACCCGCTGATGTTTTCAGTGACATCACAACCAGCATTTTGTCTTTCTTCAATGGAGACTGAAACAGTGGCTAGTTGCAGAGTAAGTATTTATACTTATGTTTCGTAATTTTTTAAAAAAGAGACGATGATTATAATTTGAGAGGAGACTTAAACTTTACAAAACCCAAGATACGAACAACCAAGAAAAGTATGTGCATATCTGTCTGTGGGGTGGATTTGTGGAACAGTCTGGAGCCGGAACTGAAACTATGTACAAACAGAAATCAATTCAAAAAGAGGTATTATGGCGCGCATTTAGGGTGCATATATACTGTAGTATGCATGTATGGTATGCATTTTCCCTCACATATATTCAGTAGGCATGACGGTGCATACTCTGGAAGCTTCACGTCTAAACGGCCAAGAAGACCTGACCCGGCGGAGACCTCGGGAGGTGTGAAGTGGTTTCTTGAGAGACGGGAAGTCAGAGAGAATGTCCCAGCAGGAGCCCCCGAGGCTGAGGAGTTGAGAGACAATAGAGACGCCAAGGAGCCTCGGAAGCTATATGTTTACTGAAGGACTGTGGGCTGGGAATGTAATATTTGATGTTGGGGGGTTTTGTGTCTCTGGAGAGTATAAGAGCTGTGATGAATGATTGTTCTTCCTCTTTTGCTGAGATACTTGCTTGATAGAGGATGTAGACTCTCAATAAACCTTTCCTGAGAAATAAACTCAGTCTCGTTTGTGAAAGCGTCCTCTACACTGGTGACCTACGACAAACCAATTCTTCATGGTGTTTTTAGTATGCAAGTCAATGAATCAATTAGTAACCGGGGTCAGAGGGGCCTGAGCTTCACTGATGACCCCCACAAGGATCATTGATGACTTAGCCAATCAATGATGATCTATCAATGACAGTAATTGCCAAGCCTGCTGTGTGATGTCATTGACTCGTAGCACCTGCCTAAATCTTCATGCCACCAACATATAGGTCTCTCTGAAGCAGCTTTCCATGATGACTCCGACCTAAGGAGGTGACTCTCCCCCCTGATTCACATCATCTCAAGTTGGGAAAAAAAGATTCCAATACACAAAAGCCCCCATCTTATGATTTCCAGGACTTGCAGATAGCGTCTTGAATGGTGATACCACAGAGTACCTTAAGGGTCCCTGTCATGTCCCTGCTGATGCATTCTATAATGACCAGCCAATACCAACATTTACTATGGACACCTTAATGGGCGCAATAAGGGGCAAGGAGACTAAAGAAGCTCTTAATGGGATTCGATCATGGGTGGACAGGCCCTCATGTTTAGTCCTCCACGCTAATGTGGGTTCAGAACATTCTCTATGAGTGAAGCCTGAATGGAAGTCACAAACATATAATCTTATTCTGCTGTTAAATTCAAATCAGAGTGGAGCAAAACAAAGAGGCACACTGGAGATACTTCATAATCTGCTAACAGATGAAATGACCAAACTCAGTTTAATTAGTTAAATGGTTAAGTTAATCCCTTCCACAGCATGTGGGACCCCATGTAGTGTATGGGGTGGCACCTATCTCTGTTTCTCTGACCCTAGACCACACAGCTACTGTAAGCGGTGAAAGCTACAGTGTGGTAGTAGTGGTGGTGGTGGTGGGGGGGGGGTGGGTGGGGGGGTCAGTCCTCTGGTGGCTCTGTGCGTTAACTTTCCTATCCCCATTTTATTATGCTGAGCACCAAGCTAGAAGGTGGCAAGTACCATTTTTTTATACGGTCTTTGGCATGACCCGGCTGGGATTTGAACCCACGACCTCCCAGTTGTGGGGCGGATGCTCTACCAACTAGGCCACCACTCCAGTAGTTAAATGGTTAGCTTTGGGGATCCACCTCAGTATATTTACACTCAGACTTAAAAGACAAAAAGGAACTGTCATGGGGGGTTTGTGTGTGGATGTGGGAGTGGTGTGTTGATGTGAACAGTGACAAATAGAATGGGAATTACAAAGGCTTTGATGTTAAGGCAGCACACAGAGAAGGCTGACCGAGTGGTATGATTTAAGAGCAGAGGTGCCTGAGAGCTGTTACTCTTTTGTTGCTTATGTTTCTAGAGAAATGTAAGAGAGAGAGTTGAATAAAGTCTGATATGATCTGGACCTCTCTGCCTGATTATTTCTCTCTCCACACTGGTGATCCCCGACACACAATGGAACGCGAGGCGAACACCACGGAGATGACCCAGACGGGAAGTACCAGCAACGCGTGCGCCATTTCGGTCAAACTCCCAGACTTTTGGCTCCACGACCCGAAGTCTTGGTTCCTCCACACCGAGGCCCAGTTCGCGCTCCAGGGAATAACAGCAGATGACACCAGATACTACTATGTGGTCGCAGCGCTGGATGCACGCACAACTCATCAGGTGGCGAGCCTGCTCCAACTGCCTCCAGCTCGTGACAAATATGGCGCTCTCAAAACCGAGCTGACCCAGCGCTACACACTCTTGGATTGTGAGAGAGCGGAGAGGCTCCTGACATGCTCCAAGTTAGGAGACGGATCAGCGGTCAAATTGATGGAGAAGATGTTGGCGTTGATGGGCACAGATGACGGGCATTTCCTCTTTGCTCACCTTTTCCTCCGGAACCTTCCGATGGCAGCCAGAGTGGTCCTTGCCAATTCGCCGCTGCTGGCCGCGCACGACTACTGGGCGCTAGCCCAGGAGGCAGATCGGATTATCCTCACCACCAGAGCCCTCACAGTGAACGCAGTGGCGTTGGACCCCAGCGAGACAGCCAGCGGAGGTGAGGAGCCAGCGATGGTGGCTGCAGCAGGGGCCAAGAAGCACCGGAGAGACACGCTCTGTGTTTACCACCGCCGTTTTGGAGAGGACGCACACCGATGCATGCCACATTGCCAATTCAAGCATTCGGGTAACGCCAGGACCGGCAGTCGGTAGCAGCTGCGACCGCCGGTGAAGCAAGCAAACTGCTCTATGTGACAGACTCATGCTCGGGGAGATGGGTCCTCGTGGACTCCGACTCCCAAAAGAGCCTCATCCTGCCGTCCTACGCTGACCGGCTGGCAGGAACTAGCGGCCCCAAGCTGATGGCCACAAACGGCTCAGACATTAAGACTTTTGGTGAGAGGACACTGACTGTATCCTTGCACGGCCATACATACTGTACCAATGGACATTCGTCATAGCGGCATGCAGCTTCCCCATCTTAGGCACTGATTTTTTGTGTACACATGGACTACTATTTGATGTTGCTAACAGACGCCTGATTAAGGCTATGTCTTTTGATTCTCTCCCCTGTACAGCTCGGGGAGCCGGGCCAACAACACTAGCCAACATCACAGCTCCAGGGGGTAAGTTCCACACACTACTCACCCAGTTCCCAGCACTCACGGTCCTGACGTTTTCAGCGACCATCACTAAACATGGGGTGGAGCACTTCATTACCACCATGGGGCCGCCCGTTTTCACAAGACCTCGGTGCCTGGACGCAGCTAAACTGGCCATAGCGTGCGAGGAGTTTGCCAACTTGGAAAGGCTGGGCATCATCTGGCGTGCAAACAGCCCATGGGCATCCCCGCTACATATGGTTCCTAAGGCCGAGGGATCATGGCGACCATGCGGAGATTTCTGCAGATTAAACAACGCCACAGCGCACGACCGCTACCCCATCCCTCATATTCAGGATTTTTCCATTCACCTCACCGGGGCACGCATTTTTTCCAAGCTAGACCTGGTCGGCGGTTACCACCAGGTCCCGGAGCGCACTGAGGACATACCTAAAACGGCAGTAATAACCCCGGTTGGCCTGTTTGAGTTTTTACGCATGCCTTTCGGGTTAAAAGGTGCAGCGCAGATATTCCAACACATGATGGATGCGGTGTTGTGGGATCTGCCATTTGTGGTCATCTACCTGGATGACATCCTCGTGGCCAGCGCGTCCGAGGACGAACACGTAACCCACCTCAGGACAGTTTTCCAGAGGTTGGAGGAGCATGGATTAATAATCAACCTGGCGAAGTGCCAGTTCGGGGTGGCAGGGATCGATTTTTTGGGCTACCGCATCTCACCGGAGGGCGTGACACCCTTGCCGGACAAGGTGCGTGCCGTGGCGAATTTTCCCCGGCCTCAGACGGTCAGGGCACTGCAGGAGTTTTTGGGGATGGTTAACTTTTACAATCGTTTCCTCCCCCGCACAGCCCAGCTCATGCAGCCGTTGTATGCTGCACTTAAGAAACGGAAACTGGCGGACAGAGTCGACTGGACTCCTGAGCGGGAGCAAGCGTTTTCCAAGGTTAAAACAGCTCTGGCGAACGCCACACTGCTGGTGCACCCGGACCCGGTGGCTCGGATTGCGCTCACTACAGACGCCTCGGACGTGGCCATAGGGGCCGTCGTGGAGCAGCACGTTGCAGGTTCTTGGCAGCCACTTGCCTTTTGTAGAAGGTCTTTGCGCGACAGTGAGCGTAAATACAGCACGTTCGACAGTGAGTTACTGGCTCTCCACCTGGCCATACACCACTTCCAGTTCTGGCTGGAAGGGCGCACCTTCACTGCGTTCGTAGACCACAAGCCACTAACGTATGCGATGGCCAAGGTTTCGGAACCATGGTTGGGCTGGCAGCAGAGACAGCTGGCCGTGATCTCGGAGTTTACAACCGACATTCAGCATGTGGCCGGTAAACTCAACGTGGTAGCGGACTGCCTCTCACGCACATTAGTGGCCCCAGTCTACATGGGGATAGATTACTCAGCCATGGCTGCTGTGCAGAGCGGTGATGCGGACGTTTGCGCACTCCAGTCTGGACCAACAGGGTTAAGGCTGGAGAGCAGAGTACTGCAAGATGCCCCCCCCCCCCCCAATCTGTGACGTCTCCATGGGCTGCCAGTGCCTGGTGGTCCCACGCGCTTGGCACCGCTGCGCTTTTGAGTCAGTTCACTCCCTGGCGCACCCAGGAGTGCGCGCGTCAGTTAAAATGGTGGGAGCGAAGTTCGTCTGTCCGAGCCTGCGCAAACAGGTGAAAGAGTGGGCTGCAGCCTGCGTAGCGTGCCAGTGAGCTGAAGTGCACAGGCACACAAAGGCCCCCTTGGAGCCATTTCATATCCCGGCTAAGCGGTTCAACCACGTTCACGTGGACCTCGTGGACCCCCTCCCGCTATCGCAAGGATTCACGCACCTCTTGACAGTGGTGGACCACACCACGCGCTGGTCTGAAGTAGTCCCGCTAGCTTCCACCGCGTCCGCAGAAGTTGCACGTGCTTTTTTGACGACATGAGTGGCATGTTTCGGCGCCCCTTCGGATATCACGTCGGATTGGGGCCTGCAATTTGTTTCCGACCTCTGGTCCACCATGGCCCGGAACCTGGGCGTCTCACTTCATCGCACGACCGCGTACAACCCACAGGTCAATGGGTTATGCGAGCGTTTCCATATATCGCTTAAAGCAGCGTTCAGGGCTTTGCTTACGGATGTAAATTGGGTGGACCGGTTGCCGTGGGTTCTATTAGGGTTGCGTTCAGCACCAAAGGAGGATTTGGCAGCTTCCCCAGCAGAGCTGGTTTTTTTCCCAGCCACTGCGGCTCCCAGGGGAATTGTTGCCGGACAGCCCCACGCCAAACACTGATCCATCCCTGCTTTCACTGCGTAACGCAGTGGCAGGGACAGTACCCGGTCCAGACCACCACTGTTTTCCACGCGCTTTTGTGCTAGAGGCCTTGAAGGACGCGGCGTTCGTATTTGTCAGGCACGATGTCCACCAGACCCCCTTGCGCCCCCCCTACGATGGCCCGTTCAGAGTGCTGGAACCCGGGGAGAAACATTTTGTGTTAGACTTGGGGGGACGCAGAAAAACAGTCTGTATAGACAGGCTTAAGCCCGCTTTCGTGTTATCAGACGAGTAAGTGGTGCTGGCCCGAACTCCTCGGCATGGACGACCCCCACTGAGAACTCCCCAGGTAAATGACTCGTCAGATCAGTCACAAGGGCATGCTAATGATGTTTTCCCCCCTCCCAATGTCCCCCCCCCCAAGACGGACGCACCCCCAACCTCGAAGCTGCAGCATGTTACAGCCGTTACGGAGGTAAGCTGAAAACCAAAGGACATGAGGGTCAAAGCTCAGTCTTAGAGTCTGGGGGGGGCAGTGTGGGGATCCACCTCAGTATATTTACACTCAGACTTAAAAGACAAAAAGGAATTGTCATGGGGGGTTTGTGTGTGGATGTGGGGGTGGTGTGTTGATGTGAACAGTGACAAAGAGAATGGGAATTACAAAGGCTTTGATGTTAATGATGGGCTGCACGGTGGAGCAGTGGTTAGCACTGCGGCAGCACAGTTTACCCTTGGCCGGGGGATTGTGGGGATCGTGGGATCGTGGGTTCGATCCCAGCCCCCGACCAACAGTGATCTGTGTGGAGTTTGCATGTTCTCCCCGTGTTGCGTGGGTTTACTCCGGGATTTCTCCGGTTTCCTCCCACATGCCAAAAACATGCATGTTAGGTTAATTGGCTGTTCTAAATTGTCCCTAGATATCTGTTTCCTATAGGCCCTTAGAATAGAGGGTTAGTATTAATGAAAGCGCTTTGAGTGGTCCTTGTGACTAGAAAAGCGCTATATAAGTGCAGGTTAGTTAGTTAGTTAGTTAGTTAGTTAAGGCAGCACACAGAGAAGGCTGACCGAGTGGTATGATTTAAGAGCAGAGGTGCCTGAGAGCTGTTACTATTTTGTTGC
Organism: Pholidichthys leucotaenia; assembly: GCA_020510985.1. Lineage (NCBI taxonomy): Eukaryota > Metazoa > Chordata > Actinopteri > Cichliformes > Pholidichthyidae > Pholidichthys > Pholidichthys leucotaenia. Next base: position 22,439,356 of record CM035837.1, read on the forward strand.
TTGTGTTTCTAGAGAAATGTAAGACAGAGAGTTGAATAAAGTCTGATATAATCTGGACCTCTCTGCCTGATTATTTCTCTCTCCACAAGCTTCTCAAAGCTTGTGGAGAGAGAAGCTCCACAAGCTTCTCAAAAGTATTTAAGAAGTTCATAAACCACAAATCTATCTCCAGTCTGTTTTGACTTTTCCACACAAATTTTATACTGCACTGTAAAACATCATAGCCTCATTAAAGAGCCCTTATTACGCTTTTGGGGTTTCCCCCCCCTTTTTTTAGTAAGTTATGCATAATTTTGGTGACATTATATTAGGGCTGGGCAACTTGACCTTAAATCAGCATCACTGTTAATTGACCCTTTCATGTCAGTTTTCAGTTTTTTTCAGTTATCCCCCTCCCCCTTCTTCTTACTAACAAGGCTCGTAATTGAACAATATTACACAAGACTGTGGTATCATATCATTGCCGTGTGAAAATACATTATCATTATTTAATAAAGAACAGGACTATTGTCATTTCACACAAAATAAACACTGCTTAGCATTTACAACACATATTTCTTGAAGGTTTGTGGGCCACATCACATGTGCGGTGTCTAATTAGCTTGTTAGCTGCGTTGGGGGAAATCCTTTAGACACCCATGATTGTGTTACGACCCCACAGTGATTATCAGTCTCTTATCTGGTTCTTAAATAGATCCCTAACTTGTCCATTTCCTCTGTAAAACAGTTGAGATGATGGGAATAGCCTCCAGAGGTTAACAGCGACTTTGCTTCTGCTCCTTTAAGTGTTAGTATCTGTGCACTTTCTTGCTTCTTCTTGGCATCTTCAAATGAAATAAAGAGTCAATCATCACATACCATGTAGATGGAGACCACATTTGTTTTCATTACAAGTCGCTTTTAATTGCTCCGCTCATGTTCTGCTGCATCTAAACAGTACTGACTGTGCTGCTTCCAGAGTTATGTGTCCAAGCTTGTAACTCTGTGGGCAGTACATGAAAAGCTCTCATATATGTGCACACAACAGGGAGAGGGGAAAAAAACTATTTTTAAAAAAAAAACAAAAAAACTCCAACATGAGCAATATAACGATGGTTCCGGGTTTACTTGAATTAATCGCCCAGCCCTACATTATATGGTCTCCAAAGTCAAACAACCTAAAGTCCTCCTGCACAGGAGTTCTCCTCTCCCACAGAAGCTAGGACTACCACTGTCTGAAACACCTCGTTTGGATTGGTTGTCTTCTTCGGTGACTTTATCATATCATTACCTAACAGACCTGATAAAAATCTGCCTCCTGGATAGTCTGGTACACCCTCTCCTCGAAGAAGAAGAGAAAGTTTCCTGGAATGAACCGGGTACTGAGAGCTATTAGCACTGCTAATTTTCAACATGAATCAGCATGACCAGAGCTTTTAAATTAAAGTTCAGCTCTGTCATGACTCCAGAGGTGATTATATATCTCAGGCCATAATGGCTTATTTTGCGTATTTTGGCCATGATAGCCAGGTATATTGGGCTGGCAACATTAGCTGGTTTGATCAGCCACAGCCATCATTTCTGAGGTTGATGTGCCAGGTACAAATTGTATGAGGAGTCGGCTAACCTAGACATCGTTTATATCCATTTTCTATAAATTCTATTGATTCCCACTACTGAGCCTGATGATATACCAACCCCTGACCTTATATTTCATTCATGAACATTATTTTAGCTTATTTTATTATGGTTTAATTATGGTATAATTTTATCATTCTCTGGACTGGAGGCCTCCTCGATTAGCAGCGGTTAGTGTTAGCTATTTAAGATAAGATAAGATAAGATAAGCCTTTATTAGTCCCACAACGGGGAAATTCCAGGATTGCAACAGCACAGGGATAGCAACACTCAGAGCAACAATCAGAAGGCAAGAAAAAAAACAAGCAAGCAAGAGCAGCTAATATACATATGTACATATTACTATAAAATATATATATACACACACACACACAGACACACAGTGCAGAGCATGGTAGCTGGATGGAATAAATATATGAATATATGAACACACAGTACGGAGCATTGCAGCTAGGTGGAATAAATATGCAAGTATATAAACACACACAGTGCGGAGCAATGTAGCTAGATGGAATAATATGTAGATATATAAAAACACAGTGCGGAGCATTGTAGCTAGATGGAATAAATATATAGATATATAAATATAAACACACCCAGTGCTGAGCATTGTAGCTAGATGGAATAAATATATAGATATATAAATATAAACACACCCAGTGCAGAGCGTTGTAGCTAGATGGGATGAAACAGCATAACCGTCTATTTAGTTATCCTACATGGTATGATTATGTGCCCATACATATTCTCACCCTCCATAGCGACCGGTATGTTCCTAGTTGTATGCCGGAGAGGACCATTGTGTAAGTCTATTGCATCTTTTGCATTCAAAAAAAAAAAAAAAAAAAAAAAACTATTAGTTTGTTACGTCTTTTTGCTATCTCTGCGAGCAGCCCTGCTTAGGTTGTACAGTCTGACAGCCGTTGGTAGGAAGGACCTACGAAACCTCTCGGTTGTGCACCTGGGATGATGTAGTCTGCTGCTAAATGAGCTCCTCAGTGCATCCAGTATGTCCTGCATAGGGTGGAACTCGGACTCCAGCAGAGATGACAGTTTAGCCACCGTCCTTCTCTCTCCTATCTCCTCCATCGGATCAAGGCGCTGCCCCAGGACAGAGCTAGCTTTCTTAATCAGTTTGTTCAGTCTCTTCCTATCGGCTGCAGTAATGCCACTGCCCCAGCAGACCACTCCAAAAGTGATGGCTGATGCCACCACCGTGTCATAGAATGACTTCAGCAGCGCCCCTTGTACACCAAAAGACCTGAGTCTCCTCAGCAGGAACAGCCTGCGCTGTCCCTTCTTGTAGAGTGCGTCAGTATTGTGTGACCAGTCTAGTTTATTGTTCAGATGAATACCCAGGTACTTGTAGGATGTCACCATCTCGATGTCTGTTCCCTGTATATTTACTGGTGCTGTGAGGGGCTGCCCATGCCTGCGGCAGTCCACCACCAGCTCCTTAGTTTTCCTCGCGTTGATCTGGAGGCAGTTCCGATGGCACCAGTCCACAAAGTCCTGGATAAGCCCTCTGTACTCAGCTTCATCTCCGCTGGAGATGAGACCAACGATCGCAGAGTCATCAGAGAACTTCTGTAGATGGCAATGTGTTGTGTTGTGTGAGAAGTCCGCAGTATAAAGAGTGAACAGGAAGGGAGCCAGCACCGTTCCCTGGGGGGCCCCCGTGCTACTGATGATCGTGTCGGAAACACAGTCCCGGGTTCTCACAAACTGAGGCCGGTTCGTGAGGTAGTCCAGGATCCATGATGACAGGTGCTGGTCCACCCCTGCGCGCAGCAGCTTGTCCTTCAGGATCATCGGTTGGATGGTGTTGAAAGCACTGGAGAAGTCAAAGAACATGATCCTCACCATATTCCCGGGCTTCTCCAGGTGGGACAGAGAACGGTGAAGGAGGAAGATCACCGCATCCTCCACCCCAATGCCATGCTGGTAGGCGAACTGGAGTGGATCCATCGCTGGTTCCACCAGGGGGCGGAGATGAGCAAGGAGCAGTCTCTCCAGGGTCTTCATCAAGTGGGACGTCAAGGCCACCGGTCTGAAGCTGTTCAGGTCTTTGGGGTGGGAAGTTTTTGGTACAGGTACCACACAAGATGTTTTCCACAGCTGTGGTACCCTCCCCAGTTTCAGGCTCATGTTGAAGATATACGTCACAATCCCACACAGCTGGTCTGCACAGGACTTGAGGAGCTTTGCGCTGATGCCGTCCGGTCCCGACGCCTTCCTCGCCTTGATCTTCCTCAGCTCCGTCCTCACCTGGGTCTTGGTCAGGGTCAGGATGGGGGGCTGTGTGTTGGGAGTGGGGGGGGGTGTCGGTGGAGTGGGGAGTGGGCAGCAGGACTTGATTTCTTAGAGGCAGCAGTGGTTGTTGTGCAGACAGGGGGGAGGGCGGTTGGTCAAATCTATTGAAAAACAGATTCAGGTTGTTCGCCCACTCTCTGCCCCCCGTGGCCTGGGGGGAGGTATTCTGGAGCCCCGAGATGGTTTTGAGGTTTCTCCAGACCCCGCTGATGTCGCTCTGTTGCAGCTTGTCCTCCATCTTCTTCCTGAAGCTGTCCTTGCCTTCTCTGATCTTTCTCCTCAGCTCCCTCTGTACGGACTTCAGCATCTCCCTGTTCCCCGACCTGAAGATCCTCGTCTTCTCTCTCAGAAGTGTTTTTATCTCAGGGTTGATCCAGGGTTTGTTGTTTGAGTGACGCCGTATGGTCTTGGTGGGAACGGATTTGTCCACACAGAAGCTGAGGTAGCCCGTGAAGGTGTGAATGAGGCCATCGATGTCCTCACCATGTGGATCGCAGAGCTGCTTCCAGGCAGTGGCTTCAAAACAGTCCTTTAGAGTGTCCATTGTCTCCTCAGACCATAACTCCACAGTGTGCATGGCCGGAGGTTGTCTGTGCACTAGGGGTTTGTACACCGGTCGGAGATGAACCAAGTTGTGATCCGATCTCCCAAGTGGGGGGAGTTGTGATGAGGTGTACGCCTCCTTAGTGTTTGCGTAGAACAAATCCAGTGTTTTATTGTCTCTAGTGTGGCATGTGACATACTGGGTGAAAGTGGGCAGAATGGGAGACAGTGAAACGTGGTTGAAATCGCCTGAGATGAGGAGAAGAGCATCTGGGTGTTCTGTCTGCAGCCTGCTGGTTACTGAATGGATGACGTCACGCGCTGTCCCAGCGTTCGCCGTCGGATTTGCATAAACAACAATGCAGATCACGTGTGAGTGTTCTCTCGGGAGATATGTAGGCCTCATGCTAACAGCTAGCAACTCAATGTCTTTGCTGCAGTGTCGTTGTTTAACAGTGATATGTCCCGGTCTACACCAGTTGTTGTTAACATACATTATCACTCCACCGCCCCTAGTTTTGCCACTCTCTGGTGTTCGGTCAGCTCGTATCATGTGAAAACCCTCCAGCTCAATGTTAGCATCTGCTGCTAGTTCAGTTAGCCACGTCTCAGTAAACAAAAGGAGAGAGCACTCCCGGTAAGTGCTATCATAACGGGAGATAGCCGCTAGCTCATCTAACTTTCCCAGTATCGACCGTACATTTCCCATGACAACAGATGGAAGGGAGGGTCTGTACCTTATATTTTTTATCCTCCGCCTTACTCCAGCCCGGCAGCCGCGGCGTTTTCGCCTCAGTTCTCTCGGTATGTCGAGTTTTTCCAGTGGGACCGGGTGGCGGTTAAATGCTAGCAGCTCTTCCCTGTTGTATCGTATCCTGCTATAAACAGTGGCTCCGTCCACCGGCTCAGGAGACATTTGGGACGATCTGTGTGTCCGTGATATAAGTGGGGTGAAAAAAAAAGTGATCAAAAGAGAGAGGAAGGGAAAAAAAAACTCGGAATCGAGCCGCTGTTGCAAAAGGCAGCCGACTGGTGTGGCGCCGAGAGGAGATATTTCATCATTTCAACTCATTCATGGTTGTTTCTGTGCATATTATACCCCAGAGACCAGCCATATGCTACAGACCACTCAAACCACACACCCCTGCCACTGTTAAAGCTTTATTTTGGCCTTTTAAATGCTAACATTCAGCTAATATTTGCTACTTTGTTACTTAGTCTGACAACCAAAGCCAAAAACTAATACTAGCCGCAAACATGGTGTCACCATCAAAACTGAGATCTTAAAAAGGCATAAGAGGGAATGTGGGGTGAACTGGGGCTCATTAGCATTTAAAGAAATATGCCATAAGTTTAAGTTTAGTTTAAGTTTAATGTGTATTTAAAAGGGACATTAGATACTAATGAACATTAATACAAATGTAAGTAAGGCAGATTTAGCAATACTGCTAATTTGCATCTGTAGTCCCCCAGCAGGTCACAAAAACACACAAACAATCATACACGAGAACATCTGCAATGAAAGCACCAAGGTGCTGATGCCTCGGTGCAGAGCCCTGGAGGAGGTATGAGTTCTCGGATCATCACCAAAATGTTGTGGGTTCCTCTCTAGCCCACGGACCACCTCTGGTAAAAATTTCATCCAAATCCATCCAGTAGTTTTGGAGTACACGCATGCACAGCGGGAAAAAAAACAGCCCCTTTTGTTTCACGGTGTGTAAAATGGTACTGCAATAATTAGGGCCTGAGCCACTGACAAAGTCAGTGGGCAAGAGCCCTATTGCAGTTGTTAGAATTTGTTTTTTCTTCTTCTCCATTTAAGATCTCATTTTTGGGGTAGTGAACATGCACGAAAACTCACCATTTTTTGCAGGGACCTCAACACTGGCGAAAAATTGATTATTTTGGAGGAAATATGAATGACCCTACAAAAATGGCTCTACAGCACCACCTAACATGTGAAGTCAATGGGGAGTGGTACACGTTTACTTTCACGTAGAAAGATGAACATCAGGTGACATGTTTATCATGTCGAGACATGCAAAAAACTCCATAGAAGTGATGGTCTACACCCAACAGGAAGTCGGGCATTTTTTTTTCCACAATATCTTTATTGAACCTTTTTTTTTTTTAAACAAACATGACACAAACAATCAAACACTAACACTAAAGTACTACAAAAAAAAAAAATGCACTAAAAACACCAACAACCACCAACAAAGTCAAATCTTCAACAATGCTCCTCTGTTTAGTCTAGACAATCCAATACATAAGTATACATATTATGTTCACCAGTTTGGAATTTACAAGGTCCACACACATCATTCACCTTCTTCTTCAAGAGTTATGTTTAAATTTTTTACATGATCAATAAAAGGTCTCCATATATTCTCAAACACAATTTCCTTTGATTTCAGTATATATGTTATTCTTTCTAATGGAAGGTTTGTTAACATCTGTCTTAACCACTGAGTCACATCTGGTCTATGAGTCTTTTTCCACAGTAGTGCAATACATTTTTTGGCATTAAGCAAACTGAGGTCTATGAATGTTCTTTCACTTTTATTAAAGTTATGCTTTTCTGGGTACAGACCCAACAAAAACAGTTTAGGATTCAATATGATTTGTTTTGAGATTATTTTTTCAATTGTTACCCTCACCTCTTCCCAAAACATTCTTATTATTCTACATTCCCATAAACAATGAAATAGGGTTCCTTTACTTTCCATGCATTTTGTGCACGTATCTGGTATGTTTTTGTTATATCTATTTAACTCCTCCGGTGTAACATACATCCGCATTAACCATTTGAAATGTATCAATTTAAGACGTACATTTATTGATTTGGTTTGGGCTTCTGTACAAGCCAATTCCCATTGTTCCTCTGAAATTTCAGTTTGCAGCTCTTCTTTCCAGTAGTTTAATCTTTTCTGTGAATTTTCACTTGAGGATAGTGTCAATGAGTTATAAAACTCTGAAATAATACCCTTTCTTTTACTATCTTTCATCAACATTTTTTCCAAGGATGAATAAATAGGTCGAGTGAGAGCTTTATTTTGATTTGATCGAATAAAGTTTCTAAGTTGAAGATATTTAAAAAAATGTGTTCTATTAAGATTAAATTTGACCCTCAGCTCTTCAAAAGACATTATGTTATCTGCACATGGCAAATATAAATCTTGAATCTTTTGAATCCCTTTTAAATTCCATACTTTAAATACAGCGTCCGCTCTTCCTGGTTTAAAATATTGATTACCCCATATTGGGCTAAATGGTGACAATAACTGGTTCTTTTAAATAATTTTTAGCTTCACACCATATTTTGATCATATGCTTTACAAATGGATTTTTAACTTGTTTTTGTAATTTTTTTGCCGAATCTGAGCATATGAATATGGGAAGAGGTAAAGGTAAATTGTATGATTCCATTTCAGTCCAGTGAGGGAGATCATTTAATGAAAAATAATATGTCATAGACCTCAGTTGTGCCGACCAATAATACAACATAAAATTTGGACATTTCAGACCTCCACGATCAAATGGTAAATATAATAAAGACAGACGTAATCTAGCCATCCTGTTGTTCCATATAAATTCCACTAACTTTTTTTTAATTCTTGAGAATAAATCTAAAGGTGGTGGTAAGGGAATGTATTGAAATAAATAAAGTATTTTAGGTAAAATATTACTTTTAGGTACTTCCGGTTATGGCTGCCACGTAGGACGGACGTGTCTCGCTCTGCTCTGCTCCTGGAGAAAAAAAATCAGCAAATAACTCTCTCATTTGGGACAGAACGTATCCCAGCATTTGGGCGAGGATATGTCGGCGAAGCCTAAGGCTGGAAAACCAGGAAAAGGAAAAAGCGAGCCGCCGAAACAGTCCAAATTAACGGACTTTCAGGTCTGTGACGCAGCAAACAAAACTCCATATATGGCGGAGGAGGCTGGCAACGGTGCGATGTCTGCGGGGGGAGGCGCAGATGCGCTGATGGCTGCCATGAGTTCAATGAGAGCGGACTTTTCCTCTAGATTTGATGGGATTATGACAGCGTTGGAAGGAATAAGAAAGGAATTGGGTGACTGTGTAGAACGAACGGCGCAGATGGAGCTCCGTCTCGCTAGTGCTGAAGATGACGTCACCCGTCTTCAATTAAAGGTGCGCACTTTGGAAAAAAAAAATAAATCTCTGGAAGATAATATTTTGGATTTGGAATCTCGGTCGAGACAGAATAATTTGAGGCTGGTGGGTCTTCCAGAGGAATCAGAAGGTCGGGACGTATGTTCCTTTCTGGAAAAGTGGATTCCGGAGGTGCTGGGCAGCGAGGAGTTGCAATCAGCAGTGGTTCTGGAAAAAGCACATCGTATTGGCCCACGGAGAGATAAGGGACCGCCGAGGACCTTAATTATGAAGTTTCTTAGCAACAGAGACAGGATGAAGATCTTCAACGCTGCACGTGCTAAAGGAGAAATTAAACACCAGGACCAGCAGGTGCGGTTCTACCCAGATTTGGCCACAGGAATCCAGCAATTGAGGAAGCAGTTTGACCCCGTACGTAAGGAGCTGCGCAACCTTGGGATTCGTCATGGTGTAATCTATCCTGCGAGACTGCTGACCACGTATGAGGGCAGAACCCACATCTTCAAGACCCCAGAGGAGGCGCAGGAGTTCATCAAGAAGATCAAAGAAGAAGAAGAGACTGGTGGGAGCTAAGCATGAACAAAATATAAGGTAGAATAATTAAGCATTTGCACAGGCATCTGACTGACTTGAAGTAAATAGTAAGTTTACAAAATATAGATTGTATTATATATTAAAAAAACAAAACAAAAACAAAACAAACAAACAAAAAAAACTATGATGTACAAAGTTGTTAAAAATTTTGGAGTTAAGTTGGAAAACTACAGAGGAGAGTTAATGTTACGTCATTAAAAGCAGTAGAGTTAGGGTGATTGGGAGGATGAAGAAGGAGTGGCTTAGGCTGTTCCCCGTGGGTGTGGAACGGTCGATGGCTATATCGGGAGACAGAATTTTTCTTTTGATTTTGGGGGGTTTGCCACAAGTGTGGGAAGGGGAAATTTGTTTGTGTGTAGTTTGTAGGATGAATGTTCAACCACTCATGTTTTTGCTTCTCTGTATGAGCATGTTTACACTGCAAGGTAATCCCAAACTCTCTATTGATCATGGACCAAAGTGTTAATCTTAATTTAACTTCATGGAATTGCAGAGGTCTACAAAATTTAAAAAAACTTAAACAAGTTATGAATAAAATAAAGGACATGGGTTCAAGAATTGTGTTTTTACAAGAAACTCATCTGATAGAGGAGGATGTTAAAAGAATTAGGAGTAGATGGCAGGGAAGTGTATTCACCTCTTCATTTTCATCCCGAGCCAGGGGAGTTATGACTCTCATACATAAATCAGTTCCTTTTCAAGTGAAAAATGTAATTGGAGACAAATTTGGAAGATATGTAATCATTCAAGGTTCTTTGCTATTAGAAAATATAAATCTTGTGAACTTATATGGTCCCAATATAGATGATCAGAAGTTCTTTGCTAATTTATTTCTCATCTTATCATCACTTACAGGGCAACATATAATAGCAGGGGATTTTAATTGTACATTGAATCCAGGTGTGGATAGATCAACAGGACTGGATTGTACGCACATTGGATGTAGGATGACTATTAATCATTTTATGAAAGAATTGAGATTGTTAGATATATGGAGAGAAATGAAACCACAAGTTAAAGCTTATTCTTGTTATTCCAGTACCTACAAGACATTCTCACGTATTGATTATTTTTTGATTTCCACAGAATTAAGGTCCAAGATTCAAAACTGCTTTTATGATAACATCGTGATCTCTGATCATGCACCCTGTTGTCTAATATATGTAGATAAAAAATTGACAAAGGAATCAGGTAGATGGCAATTTCAGCATAAATGGCTTCAGGATGAGGAATTTGTCAAGTATATAGAAAAACAGATAGACGAGTTCTTTGACATCAATACTACACAAACATCAGCATGTGTAAAGTGGGAGGCTTTCAAAGCTTTTATTAGGGGACATATTATTAGTTATACAGGATCAAAATCTAAGAAGACTCGAGAGGAGAGAGCCCAATTGGAACATAAAATAAAAAGTCTTCAGGAAAAAGTGTATGCAGGAAGTGACCCAAGGTTGGAGAATGAATTACTGATTTTGAGAGCTGAATACGACAAAAAATCAGCGAATAGAGCTGCCTCGAGTCTTCTAAGATTGAAACAATCTTTTTATGAACAAGGTGAAAAATCAGGAAAATTATTAGCATGGCAGATTAAACAATTGGAAATTAAAACACCAATTACCAGTATTATAAGTAATGGACAGGTAGTTATAGATCCTTTAGAAATTAACAGAGCCTTTAGAGATTACTATGAAAAATTATATGATACCAAAAATGAACCTGATTTAACAAAACTAAATGGGTTTTTGAACGAACTATCTATACCGTGTATTCCAAATGAAAACAGGGAGATATTGGAGTCTAAAATTAGTCAAGAAGAAGTTGGGCTAGCCATTGATAATATGAAATCAGGAAAAAGTGCAGGACCAGATGGTCTTCCAGTTGACCTTTATAAAAAATTTAAGAATAAATTAATAAAACCTTTTTTGGAAATGGTTTTAGAAGCATTTCAAAATAATAATTTACCATCATACATAAATAATGCCTTAATTATACTGCTGCCAAAACCAGGTAAGCCCTCTAATAAATGTGAAAATATGAGACCAATAAGCCTATTAAACGCCGACCTTAAGATAATCTGTAAAATTTTAGCAAGACGAATACAAGAAATTTTACCAAATATTATTAATCGAGATCAGAATGGCTTTATAAAGGGTAGACAAGGCTTCCATAATGTAAGAAGACTATTTAATATTATTTATTTTAATAAAGAAGCACCAGATACAGCTCTCCTATCATTGGACGCCGAAAAGGCCTTTGATAGAGTTGAATGGCCCTTTCTTTTTGAAGTCCTACAAAGGTTTGGACTTGGAAATAATTTCATAAAATGGGTTCAAATAATATACAATAATGCTACAGCAGAAATCCTAACAAATAACAATATTTCAAAACCAATAAAAATCAATAGAGGATGTCGACAAGGCTGTCCACTTTCACCTTTACTGTTTACTATGGCAATTGAACCTTTAGCGATAGCGATACGTTTACATTCACAAATATATGGAATTAAAGTTGGACCAACAGAACATAAAATCTCCCTGTACGCCGATGATATAATTTTGTTTATGTCGAATCTAAAAAAATCAATTCCAACCTTGATGAATTTAATAAAGAATTTTGGGGAAATATCAGGATATAAAATAAATAAAACTAAATCTTCAATATTAATGCTAAATGAGACCCAGAGAAATTACCCAGCCCCTGAGGTAAATCAATTCAATGTTGTAAATCAGTTTAAATATTTAGGAATCCATATTATGCCTAAGCTAGAATCAGTCGCCAGTGTCAACTATGAAGCCTTAATGTCAGATATCAATGAGTTAACTCAGAGATGGATGTCACTACCAATGTCGATGATCGGGAGAATCAATATACTTAAAAGTAATATTTTACCTAAAATACTTTATTTATTTCAATACATTCCCTTATCACCACCTTTAGATCTATTCTCAAGAATAAAAAAAAAGTTAGTGGAATTTATATGGAACAACAGGAGGGCTAGATTACGTTTGTCTTTATTATATTTACCATTTGATCGTGGAGGTCTGAAATGTCCAAATTTTATGTTGTATTATTGGTCGGCACAACTGAGGTCTATGACATATTATTTTTCATCAAATGATCTCCCTCACTGGACTGAAATGGAATCATACAATTTACCTTTACCTCTTCCCATATTCATATACTCAGATTCGGCAAAAAAATTACAAAAACAAGTTAAAAATCCATTTGTAAAGCATATGATCAAAATATGGTGTGAAGCTAAAAACTATTTAAAAGAACCACAGTTATTGTCACAATTTAGTCCAATATGGGGTAATCAATATTTTAAACCAGGGAGAGCGGACGCTGTATTTAAAGTATGGAATTTAAAAGGGATACAAAAGATTCAGGATTTATATTTGCCATGTGCAGACAACATAATGTCTTTTGAAGAGCTGAGGATCAAATTTAATCTCAATAGAACACATTTTTTTAAATATCTTCAACTTAGACACTTTATTCGATCAAATCAAAATAAAGCTCTCACTCGACCTATTTATTCATCCTTGGAAAAAATGATGATGAAAGATAGTAAAAGAAAGGGTATTATTTCAGAGTTTTATAACTCATTGACACTATCTTCAAGTGAAAATTCACTGAAAAGATTAAACTACTGGAAAGAAGATCTGCAAATTGAAATTTCAGAGGAACAATGGGAATTGGCTTGTACAGAAGCTCAAACCAAATCAATAAATGCACGCCTTAAATTGATACATTTCAAATGGTTAATGCGGATGTATGTTACACCTGAGGAGTTAAATAGATATAACAAAAATATACCAGATACATGCACAAAATGCATGGAAAGTAAAGGAACCCTATTTCATTGTTTATGGGAATGTAGATTAATAAGAATGTTTTGGGAACAGGTGAGGGTAACAATTGGAAAAATAATCTCAAAACAAATCATATTGAATCCTAAACTGTTTTTGTTGGGTCTGTACCCAGAAAAGCATAATTTTAATAAAAGTGAAAGAACATTCATAGACCTCAGTTTGCTTAATGCCAAAAAATGTATTGCACTATTATGGAAAAAGACTCATAGACCAGATGTGACTCAGTGGTTAAGACAGATGTTAACAAACCTTCCATTAGAAAGAATAACATATATACTGAAATCAAAGGAAATTGTGTTTGAGAATATATGGAGACCTTTTATTGATTATGTAAAAAATTTAAACATAACTCTTGAAGAAGAAGGTGAATGATGTGTGTGGACCTTGTAAATTCCAAACTGGTGAACATAATATGTATACTTATGTATTGGATTGTCTAGACTAAACAGAGGAGCATTGTTGAAGACTTGATTTTGTTGGTGGTTGTTGGTGTTTTTAGTGCATTTTTTTTTTTTGTAGTACTTTAGTGTTAGTGTTTGATTGTTTGTATCATGTTTGTTAAAAAAAAAAGGTTCAATAAAGATATTGTGGAAAAAAAAAATATTACTTTTAAGTATATTGATTCTCCCGATCATCGACATTGGTAGTGACATCCATCTCTGAATTGACTCATTGATATCTGTCATTAAGGCTTCATAGTTGACACTGGCGACTGATTCTAGCTTAGGCACAATTTGGATTCCTAAATATTTAAACTGATTTACAACGTTGAATTGATTTACCTCAGGGTCTGGGTAATTTCTCTGGGTCTCATTTAGCATTAATATTGAAGATTTAGTTTTATTTATTTTATATCCTGATATTTCCCCAAAATTCTTTATTAAATTCAACAGGGTCGGAATTGATTTTTTTAGATTCGACATAAACAAAATTATGTCATCGGCGTACAGGGAGATTTTATGTTTTGTTGGTCCAACTTTAATTCCATATATTTGTGAATGTAAACGTATCGCCATCGCTAAAGGTTCAATTGCCATAGTAAACAGTAAAGGTGAAAGTGGACAGCGTTGTCGACATCCTCTATTGATTTTTATTGATTTTGAAATATTGTTATTTGTTAGGATTTCTGCTGTAGCATTATTGTATATTATCTGAACCCATTTTATGAAATTATTTCCAAGTCCAAACCTTTGTAAGACTTCAAAAAGAAAGGGCCATTCGACTCTATCAAAGGCCTTTTCGGCATCCAGTGATAGGAGAGCTGTATCCGGTGCTTCTTTATTAAAATAAATAATATTAAATAGTCTTCTTACATTATGGAAGCCTTGTCTTCCCTTTATAAAGCCATTCTGATCTCGATTAATAATATTTGGTAAAATTTCTTGTATTCGTCTTGCTAAAATTTCACAGATTATCTTAAGGTCGGCATTTAATAGGCTTATTGGTCTCATATTTTCACATTTATTAGAGGGCTTACCTGGTTTTGGCAACAGTATAATTAAGGCATTATTCATGTATGATGGTAAATTATTATTTTGAAATGCTTCTAAAACCATTTCCAAAAAAGGTTTTATTAATTTATTCTTAAATTTTTTATAAAGGTCAACTGGAAGACCATCTGGTCCTGCACTTTTTCCTGATTTCATATTATCAATGGCTAGCCCAACTTCTTCTTGACTAATTTTAGACTCCAATATCTCCCTGTTTTCATTTGGAATACACGGTATAGATAGTTCGTTCAAAAACCCATTTAGTTTTGTTAAATCAGATTCATTTTTGGTATCATATAATTTTTCATAGTAATCTCTAAAGGCTCTGTTAATTTCTAAAGGATCTATAACTACCTGTCCGTTACTTATAATACTGGTAATTGGTGTTTTAATTTCTAATTGTTACCTCCGCCAGGCCGAAAAGGCCAGGAGGAGGTTATGTTTTTGCCGGGGTTTGTCTGTTTGTCTGTCTGTCTGTCTGTCTGTTGGTTAGCAAGATAACTCAAAAAATCTTGGACGCATTTCCATGAAACTTTCAGGCATTGTTGGAAATGGTACAAGGAAGAACTGATTAAATTTTGGGGATGATCCGCATCACCGTCTGCATACAGGAATTTTTTAAAGCATTTTTCCACACTGTGACATATGGCCATTTCCAACATGTGCGCAGGCGCAATGGACGGCGCTGGGCGTCGTGTCTGACCAACACAAACTCCGCCTTCTTCAACGTTTTAGCCACAAAAGCATGCGGAAAACACTGGTAGCCTGGGCCCGCCAGCCATAGGCGCTGCGCACATTGCGCTGCTTGTCGTGTCTGACCAACACAAACTCCGCGTTCTTCAACGTTTTAGGCACAAAAGCACGCGGAAAACACTGCTGGCCTGGGCCCGCCAGCGTGCCCGCTTTTTCTGCGACGCTGCAAAACCTGACACGGCCACCTGTCCGCCGCCCCATTATTTGCCACAAATTCCCCGCCCAGCTATAGGCGCTGCGTAAAAACGACCTCTCTGCCGGGGAAAATTCTAAATTCTGTTTTGCCGCGGAGCGCAACCCAATATAATATAAAACCCACGGCAACCTGTCTAACCAATCTGCATCCGTCAGTGGAGGAGATGGACACACCAACACTTCAGTTTATTACCTCCGCCAAGGAGGCAATGCTTTTACAACCGTAAAACGGGGCTATAAGGGACGGCGGGGTAATATGGCACACTTTTCTAAATGTAATTCTGCTTTTTTAATTTTGCTTCCGCCTACATTTGATGAAGGATTCATGGATATTTGACAATAAAAACACAACTCAGCGTCCTGCTCAAAATAAAAAAAGCACAATTACATTTAAAACATTTCCCAGAAAAGTGTCCCTTATCAACCCGCCGTCCCTTATAGCCCCGTTTTACACTACTGAACCACTAATCCTATCACTATCACATTGATTGTCATTCATTAATTGTCTGTTTATTGCACTGTCCATGTCAAATAAACAAATAATCATTGTGAATCCAATTGCTAGTCATATCTTTTCATGCTCAGGGAATCTGAAAACGTACACACAAACACTGTATGGGGGGAACTGTGCCGCTTGGCGGAGGTCTGCGCTCTCCGAGTGCTTTTCTAGTTTAATCTGCCATGCCAATAATTTTCCTGCTTTTTCACCTTGTTCATAAAAAGATTGTTTCAATCTTAGAAGACTCGAGGCAGCTCTATTCGCTGATTTTTTGTCGTATTCAGCTCTCAAAATCAGTAATTCATTCTCCAACCTTGGATCACTTCCTGCATACACTTTTTCCTGAAGATTTTTTATTTTATGTTCCAATTGGGCTCTCTCCTCTCGAGTCTTCTTAGATTTTGAACCTGTATAACTAATAATATGTCCCCTAATAAAAGCTTTGAAAGCCTCCCACTTTACACATGCTGATGTTTGTGTAGTATTGATATCAAAGAACTCATCTATCTGTTTTTCTATGTACTTGACAAATTCCTCATCCTGAAGCCATTTATGCTGAAATTGCCATCTACCTGATTCCTTTGTCAATTTCTTATCTACATATACTATACAGCAGGGTGCATGATCAGAGATCACGATGTTATCATAAAAGCAGTTTTGAATCTTGGACCTTAATTCTGTGGAAATCAAAAAATAATCAATACGTGAGAATGTCTTGTAGGTACTGGAATAACAAGAGTAGGCTTTGACTTGTGGTTTCATTTCTCTCCATATATCTAGCAATCTCAATTCTTTCATAAAATGATTAATGGTCATCCTACATCCATTGTGCGTACAGTCCAGTCCTGTTGATCTATCTATACCGGGATTTAATGTACAATTAAAATCCCCTGCTATTATATGTTGCCCTGTAAGTGATGATAAGATAAGAAATAAATTAGCAAAGAACTTTTGATCATCTATATTGGGACCATATAGGTTCACCAAATTTATATTTTCTAATAGCAAAGATCCTTGAATGATTACATATCTTCCAAATTTGTCTCCAATTACATTTTTCACTTGAAAAGGGACTGATTTATGTATGAGAGTCATAACTCCCCTGGCTCGGGATGAAAATGATGAGGTGAAAACACTTCCTTGCCATCTACTCCTAATTCTTTTTACATCCTCCTCTATTAGATGAGTTTCTTGTAAAAACACAATTTTTGAACCCATGTCTTTTATTTTATTCATAACTTGTTTAAGTTTTTTTAAATTTTGTAGACCTCTGCAATTCCATGAAGTTAAATTAAGATTAACGCTTTGGTTTATGATCAATAGGGAGTTTGGGATTACCTTGCAGTGTAAACATGCTCATACAGAGAAGCAAAAAAATGAGTGGTTGAACATTCATCCTACAAACTACACACAAACAAATTCCCCCTTCCCACACTTGTGGCAAACCCCCCAAAATCAAAAGAAAAATTCCGTCTCCCGATATAGCCATCGACCGCTCCACACCCACGAGGATCAGCCTAAGCCACTCCTTCTTCATCCTCCCAATCACCCTAACTCTACTGCTTTTAATGACGTAACATTAACTCTCCTCTGTAGTTTTCCAACTTAACTCCAAAATTTTTAGCAACTTTGTACATCATAGTTTTTTTTTTTGTTTTTTTTTTAATTATATAATGCAATCTATATTTTGTAAACTTGCAATTTGCTTCAAGTCAGTCAGATGCCTGTGCAAATGCTTAATTATTCTACCTTATATTTTGTTCATGCTTAGCTCCCACCAGTCTCTTCTTCTTGGATCTTCTTGATGAACTCCTGCGCCTCCTCTGGGGTCTTGAAGATGTGGGTTCTGCCCTCATACGTGGTCAGCAGTCTCGCAGGATAGATTACACCATGACGAATCCCAAGGTTGCGCAGCTCCTTACGTACGGGATCATACTGCTTCCTCAATTGTTGGATTCCTGTGGCCCAATCTGGGTAGAACCGCACCTGCTGATCCTGGTGTTTAATCTCTCCTTTAGCTCGTGCTGCATTGAAGATCTTCATCCTGTCTCTGTTGCTGACAAACTTCATAATTAAGGTCCTTGGTGGTCCCTTATCTCTCCGTGGGCCAATACGATGCGCGCCCTCCAAAACCACCGCCGGCCGCAGCTCCGCACTGCCCAGCGCCTCCGGAATCCACTTTTCCAGAAAGGAACACGGGTCCCGACCTTCGGATTCTTCCGGTAGACCCACCAGCCTCAAGTTGTTCTGTCTCGACCAGGATTCCAAATCCAGAATGTTTTCTTCCAGACATTTTTTTTTTTTTTTCCAAAGTGCGCACCTTTAATTGGAGACAACTGACTTCATCTTCAGCACTGGAAATACGAAGCTCCATCTGCGCCATTCGTTCCACACAGTCACCCAATTCCTTTCTCATTCCTTCCAACGCTGCCATAATCCCATCAAATCTAGAGGAAAAGTCCGCTCTCATTGAACTCATAGCCGCCAGCAATGCACCTGTGTCGCTTCCCGCAGCTCCCGCGCCGTTGTTAGCTTCCTTCGCCATATTTGGTGCTTTCTCTGCTGCGTCACAGACCTGAAAGTCCGTTAATTTGAACTGTTTCTGCGGCTCGCTTTTTCCTCTACTTGGTTTTCCAGCCTTAGGCTTCACCGACATATCCTCGCTCAAACGCTGGGATACGTTCTGTCCCAAATGAGAGAGTTATTTGCCGATTTTTTTTCTCCAGAAGCAGAGCAGAGTGAGACGTGTCCTTCTTACGTGGCAGCCATAACCGGAAGTCGGAAGTCGGGCATTTTGGCACAAAGTGGCAGTGACCTGATTTCCAACTCGCACAATTGACTCGTATTTGATCAAATTCGTCCTAGGGTTTTTGTCCGATTGAGCTCATTTGTGGTGACAATCATCTATTCCCATGTGCCATTAAAAGTTATTGAAAACGTTTGTTAAAGCTCGACAGTTTGGCTGTAGGGGTGTGGCAAAGTTTGATGTCTCGCCATGATCATTCTATGACCATTCTGATGGCAAAAACTCTGGTATGTATTGTCGGATTTAAACCAAATTCAATATTAAGGATATCAGTCAAATTCCAAACAGTTATATAAAACAATATTCATAGAAATCTACAGCACCACCTAGTTGTTAAAGGAAGAATTGCTGAAAACTTTTATTTATTACTCACACACCACTTGCCAGAATGACGTGAAATTGTCTGACATTAATCAGACCACAGGGAAGACCATAACTGCACATCAACTTTACCATGACGTCACTTTTGTTACCATGGACACGCCCTCCTCACCATTCAATCCGTGATCTTGTGGGGAGGGTTGGGAAGGTCCTGGAGTCATGAAATTTGGAGCACAGGTAGAGGTGACTGACCTCTGCAGTCCAATATGGGTCAGCAACACAACTGATAGGTAAGAGTTACCATGGCGACATGGCGAAGGTTCACTCCTCACCACCTACAGCTCACAGGAAATACTGCGCCAAACATTCTTCTTGATTATTCATGCAGCGCATGCCGTGACGACGGGAAATTTTCCGTGCTGGCTAGGTCCAACGGGCGCCAGGTTCCATGGGTGCGTGGGGAGCGAGGGTCCGCTTACAGCTGCTTGCAGCTTTAATTAAACCTTGTGTTGTTTTGACCAAATCATGTCGCAGACATATTATTAACACCTCTGGAAGCTGTGTCATTGGGGGCTCTTTAACAATGTAAGTCAACATAACTGCAATGTAAGCAGTGCCATTTTAAATTTAATGTTTAATAAAAGCATAAAATCGAGGTGAATATCCATAATTTGTCATGAAATTTTGAGTTGAATAAAAGACATCAGTTCATCTAACTTGAAGGGGGATGTAAAGTTTTACTGTGTGTAAGTTATTTGCTGGATGAAACTAGACTCAAGTTTCCTAAATTCTCTCTCTCTCTGCACATTTTTTCTATTTAAATCCCAGTCAGTTCCCTGAAATTATGAGCAATTTCTCCCTCTGTGCCCAAAGTAAGATTTCCCTCTGAGTTGCAGCTACAGTTTTATTTGCCTGTTTTACTTAAAATAATGAGGTCCACTTCGCTGTTTATTTTCCTGGGCCTGCCTTGGGAGCTCCGGCTCTGCATCTCTCCATCAGAGGTCCTATCTTTGGATGAAAACATCCCCAGCCTTTCTGCTTTCCGAGTTTGCCTCAATTATATTTGCCCTTTGGGGCAATTAACAGGACATTTGCTAAAGTTTGATAAACAGAACACTGTATATTTTTGAGCAGTATATGTTCTTTAAGTAGCAGATTGATTTATTTCGTTGAGTAGACACCTTTTTTCTTTTTTTTTTTGTTACAGAGCATTCCTTTATGAGTCATCTAACATGTTATAAAACAGCCTGATGAACCATGAGGAAGTATTCACAGCTCACTGATTAACATGTTGTAATTTATTAGGAGGAGTTATAAACAAATATTTCTATTTCTAGGCTGGAATTTAAAAAAATGGTAGCACAAAGCTCTGTCATTTCACCCTTTTCCTCATGTTTGGGCAGAGCTAAACAGACACAAACTTGAACATCAACAAGAAGAAGGTTTTCCAAAAATTTAATTACATAAATGAAACTTTTTTTAATGATGAGCAGAGTCAGGATCCTTAACTCTTTCAGTGACAGCTTCAGTGTCCAGGTCAGTGTCCATCAAGGCACAGTACTGCATCTCTTACTGTTTGTCACCATCTTGGAGGCCCTGTCATGTGACTTCCGCACAGTGGGAGATGTTGAAAGCTGATGATCTGGTGCTCTCATCCAACTCACAAGAGGGGCTTTTGCAAAAAACTAGGCTCCTGCAAAGTTGGATTGGAGTCAAGAGGGCTTTGCGCAAACATGGGCAAGACCAAGATTCTGATTTCAGGTCCAAACTTAGAATCAGTGAAATACTCTGGTAAATAGGGGTGGGTTCAAAAGATCGATACAATGATCTAAATGGTAAATGACGTTCACTTATATAGCCCTTTTATTCTCATCTAGGATGACCAAAGCACTTTACAGATCCTGCAATTCACCCATTCACACACACACATTCACACACTGATGGTGGCAGAGCTGCCATACACACAGGTGCTAACCAGGCCACCAGAAGCAACTGAATGTTCTGTGTCTTGCTCAAGGACACTTCGACAAGCGGACAGCAGATAAGAGTAGGAATCAAACCCATGACCCTCCGATCAGTAAGTCAGTCACACTACACCTGCGCCACCGCCGCCCCCAAACGTGGATCTAGATCGATCCACGTTTGACTGAGCCGACATCAATTCACAAAATCCGTGGATCGATCTTTCAATATAATGCTTTTACATCTGTGAATGTCTGCTGAGTCTGATCGGGTCGAAACCGGCTCAGTGAGCTAGGAACAACAGCAAAGAACCAGAAACACCCGGAGCACGAACAGCTAACAAGCTAACAGATGGGCTAGTTCTTCTTCTGTTATGTTAAAACACCATCATCCGGCTATAATGGTGTTTTCCTTTACAAACTATGGATACAGTAGTTAACTGTTGGTTAAGCGCTGTGAATAAATGCAGAATAAAAGGTATATTTATTGAGATTATGGACTTCTAGCACTTAAGTGAGAGATTTGAAGATAATAAATCACAATAAAATGAAAATGGCAGAATTAATAAAAGCTGCAGTACGAGCCATTTTTACTCAATAGAACTTAACTGAAATGGACAAATCTTCCCAGGAAATGAATTGAAACCCTTTTAAAAATTGAAAGTTAATTTGTAGTTAAAATATAAACAACAAAAAATAAAAGAAACTAAATTATTAAAGGTGCAATATAAATGATTCTGACCTCCTGGCCAGTAGGTGTCACACGCACTGTTGGCTCACTATAATCTTGTACCGGTTGCCTGGTAGAGAAAAACAGCACTTCCTGGAGGCTAACATCAATATACTGCAGACTGCTAACATCTCAGAGCTTTGGTTATTATGAGCCAGACAGCATGTCAGGCAAGAACTCTTGTGGTACAGAATCATTTATTTAACATAATCCTCTCTGATGTGCATCTCTGATGTATTATTTTTTTAAAAATCTTTGTTTTCATGAAAATCTATATTTTACTTTTAAATTGTACTGTGGTCTGGGGATTTAAAAATATGATTATTAATTTTACTGTGAAATCTATTCTTTTCATGTCCCCTTCAGATTTGTGAAGACTGGGTTTCCATTCCTAGACCCATCCTGCACTGAGACCTTCTGAAGGGAAGAGGTTGTCAGTGGAGGCGCCATCCCTGCTTCATGTGGATTTCAGCACAGAAGAAGACCTCAAATTTTTCAGGGGTCTTAGTTTTTAAATTCAAGATTCAAGAAGGTGCTGCCATAATTTTCTCCATACACTAACATGCATTCAGTGCAATTTAGTTGTTGTAATGACTAACTCTTATTTCTTTTTTTTTTTTTTAATTTAAGTTCTCGGCAAGAATACAATGTTGGTCATTTTTTGACAACTTTACTAAGCATTTAATTCTACATAAGTCACTGTTTAACAGTAATTTTTTGGCAATCCTGTGCTTTTCTTGTGGTGTTACATAGAATAGCATCACTGCAAACTATGGAAAAAGCAGCTACTCTAAATACTTCCTCACACAACTTTCAGTGCAAAAAAAACCCCCTCTAAAATTGTCACAGCTTTTATCACAACTTTTTGGAAAAGTTCCCACAAATTCAGGCTCTCTGGGCCACAACAATTGCAAAAACAGCCATGAAATCCTGGAGGGACTGAAATACAGTGAGATTAAGTCTACATGCTTCATGCACTGAATTTGTTTACCGACTGTGGGTGGTTAACTTGACACTACACACCATTTGCACTAAAGAAAGCACTTGTGAGCAATTTGTGAAATCATAAGTTAAATAATAAAAAGCCCATTATTGTAACTGATTTTGGGTCAGTTCTTTATGTGATAATTTATGTATTAACATTATAGAGTATTCTTGGTACAATTTGCAGCATTAGGTCTTGGAAGATTTTTTTCCTGGCAAGTAATATAGGTATTAAAATGGTAATTTCCCAGACTGAATCAGGATCGGATCGAATCATATCAGAATTGAATCGATTCAGAATCTCAAGAATCGGAATCTAATCGATTCTGGAAATTATGGATCGTTCCCAGCCCTACTGGTAA
Organism: Pholidichthys leucotaenia; assembly: GCA_020510985.1. NCBI lineage: Eukaryota > Metazoa > Chordata > Actinopteri > Cichliformes > Pholidichthyidae > Pholidichthys > Pholidichthys leucotaenia. The sequence goes on from CM035837.1 coordinate 22,462,537, forward strand.
ATACCCATGTGGGGTGTGTAGGAAGGGGGTTGGTAATAACTCCATCTTCTGTAACAGCTGCTTGTACTGGATCCACAAGGAGTGCTATGGTATCCATGGCAGGCTGACACCCTGATCCTTCATTTAAGAGCAGCAGATGTCTCGTCAAAGCCCGTCCCATCGATAGTAAGCCTTCTGACTGTGTCATGGTCGAAGAGCATCAACTTGCAGTAGTAGACACTTTCTGCTACCTAGGTGACAGTGTTTCTGCAGGCGGTGGCTGCAAGGCTGCCACAGTAACTAGAGTTAGAGCTGCCTGCAGTAAATTCCGGAAGCTTTTGCCCATACTCTGTTCTAAGAGTCTATCTCTTCATACATGTGGAAAGGCCTACAATAGCCGTGTCAGGGGAGTGCTGGTTGCTGAAGAGGTCTGACCTAGCACAGCTTGAAGGAAATGAGAGGGCCATGCTCCGATGGATGTGCCGTGTTAAACCCACGGATAACGTCAGTTCAACATGACCTGCATCTAAGGCTCAGCATTGAAGACCTTGATATTTCCCTCAGACGGAAACGCCTTAGATGGTTTGGTCACATGCAGTGGAGTGAGTCCTGGATAAGGAAGATCTGATCCTTCTAGGCGTACATGTCAGCAAAAGCTGACATGAAGTGCTGACTGAGGACTAAAGATTCTTCTTGGATCCCTTGCTGGTGCCTGGAGGACGAGGTAGACCTTGCAACCAGTACACTGCTGTAGGAGCCACAAGTTGTCGGACACTGTTGAAGATGCTCTCCCATGCTTTATGGTCCATGACACTGGCCTTAGCTTGATTGAGTTTGAGGCGCCGAGGTTTTAAGTCGTCCTCAACTTGCTTGGCCTATGTTTTTTTTTTTCAGTGCACTACATTGGCTTCTTCAGTATGTGGGCTGTTTCCGCCACAGGAGTCAGTGTGGTAGCTGGTCAGTGCTTATTTCGCAGACGCAGCTGAACCACCACAGGCTGTGCTTCTAGGCTTGCTCTTCAATGGTCGGCCACTGTTGTTCTGCAATTCTGGGGTTTTCGCCTACAGTTTGACAGTGCTATGAGCTGACTGTTGTTGTGAAATGGCGCAATACAAATAAAGTTGAATTGAACTGTTGGCATCATTCACGGATGGTGTCATTGGTAATATGATCACGGAGTGAAACTTCAAGGATCTCCCAGAGACACCGCATTTGGAAAACTTTGAGCTCATTCAGCTCCCCTTTGAGAATGGTTGAGGTCTCAGAGCCATAAAGAAGGATGGGCAGAATCAGTGTTCAAAAGAGACAGATGTTGGGCTTCTTCCAGACGCACCATCGGAGAGATGTGAACGCCGACGCTGCAGACCCAATTCTGCAGTTGATCTCTGCTGTCAAAGCTACCTTCTTTGTAGCTACCAGTGAACTGAGATATTTGAACTCACAAACCTGTTCGATTGGAATGCCCTTGATGTAGACTGTTGCTGGACTTAAGATTAACTGGTCTTAACCCTGAGGATGTGATGGATCGAGTGATCTGGAGAAGGGAGCTGAACACAGCATGCAGCCCCACACCTGCGGGACAGTGGATTGAGTGAAGTTAAACGGATATGACAATGATGATTTTCGAAAATGTAAAGTGAAGCTGAACAGAAGAACACTAATTTAATTATAAAGGGAAAAAAATACACACTGTGGGCTGGACATCCTTCAAAAGTACTTCACTGGCACAGACACAACACTTATGAACATTTCTGTGGTGGAGAAATAGCAGCAGTTTATAAGTCAGATTTGTGGATTGTTTTTAAAGAGTTATCTAACCAGAACATATAACTAATCAATTGAATGCTAAGAAATCAGTGGCCTTTACAGATTAAAAACAGTACTCTTAGAACCTCTCAGTGCTCTGATTTCATTAAAATGAATGCATTCCTCTAACAAAACAAATATATTAAAAAGCTGAAAAGACTGTGGCACAATAAAAGCAGGGGATACCAATCAAAGCTTTACCCTGCACTTTGAATTTAAACATTTATTCCTCCAGGAGTATTTTTTGCAAAGATGATATAACAGTAACACAAGGAGAAATGCTCAAGCACACAGAAGTGACAACAATGCCATCACTGCTGTCAAGGCTAAGTCTGGGACAGCAGATAGCTATTACTGTAATTACATATTATCATCTGAGAATTATTTGGTCAATAGAAACGTCTGAAAGCTGTGAAAACTGACGCCACCGAGAGAGTGAAACCCAGAGAATGTTTGGCATTGTTGTTACACAGATTATTACTCTGATTTGTCCATCTGACAAATTATGTCTGGAGCCAGAGAGCTGTCCAATTTGAAAATAAAAGCACAAAAACAAAATAAAGGATTCATAAGTGAGTTCTGGTTGACTAATTAGACCTTTTTAATGAATGAGTCTTGAATATAAAACAATATTATTAATAAGGAAAGGTTCAGCTACTTTTGAGCTTTCCCTGCTGATGCATGAAGGACCATGAACTACAAAAGCATGCACAGCTCTTGAATAAAACATCTCACCTAGTAACCAAGGTCTTTTGAAAAATTGTGTTTTTGTATATTAAAACACTTGACAAAGAAATACAAGCTGAGTTTATATACTTAAACTCTTAAAGATGCACTCCGGTGGATATAAACCCCCTATAAAAATAAATCTACATTGTCGAAAATGGCATCTTATGCCCCTTTTTCTACCCCCCAAAAAACCCTTTCATTGTCTTAGTTTTGTGTCAAAATCTTTTCACTTTTCCTCCTCCTTCAAACACCAGGATCTGTGAACAGGCCCACCCACATCCCACAAGGCTAATAGTGGCTAACGCTAGATTAAACAGAACTAGAAAAGCATTCGGAGAGCGCAGACCTCCGCCAAGCGCCACAGTTCCCCCCATACAGTGTTTGTGTGTACGTTTTCAGATTCCTTGACCATGAAAACATATGACTAGCAATTGGATTGACAATGATAGGATTAGTGGTTCAGTAGTTATTCAGGAAAATCGCATTTTCCGTAATGGCGGTTTTCTTCTGGACGGTGATCCGGATCACCACCAAAATCTAATCATCTGTAGGATACCCCATTTGTGACAATCTCTGAAAATTTCATGAAAATCCGTCCATAACTTTTTGAGTTATCTTACTAACAAACAAACAAACAAACAAACAGACAGACAAACCAACGCCGATGAAAACATAACTTCCTTGGTGGAGGTAATAAAACCTGCAATAAAAAGAATTCCCAGTTGAAGAACATGTCCAGTTGTATACACGGTAGCCCAGGATAATGACTGAAACTGCATTGGTCTTTAAAAGCAGTTTAATGGTAAATAGTGTTCACTTATATACCGCTTTTTGCTCATCTCTGGATGACCAAAGTGCTTTACAGATCCTGCTATCCATCCATGTACAAACACATTCACACACTGATGGCGGTGGAACTGCCATGCACAGGTGCTGGCCTGACCCACCAGGAGCAACTGGGGGTTCAATGTCTTGCTAAAGGACACTTCGACATGTAGACTGCAGACAGAGTGGGAATCAAATCACTGATTCTCCAATCAATAGTCGGCCACACTACATCTGCACCACAGCCGCCCCCAATAACGGTAAAATCCATCTTAATTTGGGTCAAGTTTTCAAAGCAGCAGGCCAAAATGCTAACTGGGCCTGGAGGCTAACTTCAGTTAGGCCAGAGAGTCCTGACTGGCTCAACACTACAAACCATTGACAGTTACATAACCAGAAATGTTCTGTCCTAATTCGCCTTTTTTCGGGGATAGGGTTTAAGTGAAACTTTAAAGCAAAAAAAAGATACATGAGACATGAGTAATTTCACTCTTGATACATCTTGTAAGTCATTAAAAAAATGTTACAGATAAAAAAAAAAAATCATTGTCAGCGTGTCCCTTTAAAGAAATAAGCAGATCACTCTTCCTGGTTAAGTAAACAAATGCACTCTAACTGCCTTTTTACTTGTGATTGGCCCACTCAAAAAACCTTTACCTAATCAGATTAGGGGTTGATTAATATTAATGAGAAGGTACGAGGGTGGCTTGTTAAAGATTTCCCCTGACCCACTTCCAGTTAGTGTAGGAGGCTGAAACTGCACATGTATAATAAGACATATCTCTATAGGTCAGGTGGTAATTTGCAGCTCTGAACTCCTAAGAGTTTCTCTTTTACAGGTGTTAAGGTGGAGTAAGGTGTGATAACGGAGCCAGCTGAATGCAGAGCGGTCATCAAGTTCCTGTATTTGAGAGGCTGCACACCATGGAAGACATTCCATGTGATGAAAGAGACTTATGGGGAGGATGCCCCATCGTATGATGGAATCAAGCACTGGCATGGACAGTTCCAGTGTGGTCGGACATCAGTGGAAGCGGCACCCATTCCTAGGCAAACACAGTGCACCATTGATGAAGACACCATCTAAAAAGTGGAGGAAGCATAACTGTTTGACAATTAGCCCAAGATGTCGAGATCAACGTGGGGTCTGTTGGGAAAAAGAATCATCCGTGACCATTTGCACATGCGGAAATTGTCTGCACAATGGACTCCCCGATAGATCACACCTTTTCAGAAGCAGGAATGAGTCACGTGCTTACAGGCTGTTTTGGCCATGTGTCAAGAAAACCAGGACAACTTCTTTGACAGACTAATCATGCAGGACAAAACATGGGTCCATCACTGTGATCCAGAGACTAAAGCCCAGTCAAAGCAATGGGAGCATGATGACTTCCCACCTCCGAAGATGGCATGTGTCAAACCTTCGGAAAAGCATGGCGTATTGATGATGGATTTCCAGGCAAAGGGTACCACAATTGCCGGGACTTACTGCGCTTCACTGCTGCAGAAATTGCAGAAGGCCATCAAAACCGAGAGGCGTGGGTTTTAAAGAAGGCACAAATACCACCTACTGTAGATGGAATGAAGCAATAATTTCTGCTATACCAAAAGAAAACAAGGATAAATTAGAATGTGGATTCTATAGGCCAATATTGGTTCTTAATATTGATTATAGGCTGTTCACTGCCATCATGGCCAGAAGATTAGAAAAGTCCATATCACATTTGATACACAACGATCAGACAAGCACTTCCAGGATGATGAAATGCTCATTTCTGAGGTCAAGTCGTGGCTTCTGACGCAACCTGCAGACTTCTACAGGTAAGGTCTCCACAGCTGCATAAAGCAATGGCAGAAGTGTGTAACGCTTGGTGTTATCTATGTAGAGAAAGACTGATAACTGTGGCCAGTTTGGTTCCTCTCAGTAAATGGGAAACAAGTCAGGGGAAATCCTTGTAGAACTGACTGTTTCAAAGCTTTAAAGACTGCTTTTTGATGTAAATCAACACAGAAGTGGGTTTTGGTCTTTAAAACGACACATATAAGCCCGTGAGGATGCTAAAACTTTTAATAATTAATACTTGAAAAACTGCACCTACATGGGGGGGGGGGGGCATAGGCTGACCATGATGAAGTGGTCACATTTGACCAAATGTGGTTTACTGTACCCATACTCTTGATAGTTCTCTCACTCTCAGTTCTGCCCTCTTGTTCCTCAGCTACTGAAGCACAGCTCAGCACCTGCGAGCATAACTTCTTGTTAGTCAGCCTATGAACTTTTCAGCCCCCCCCGGTAATACATCCATGACGACACCTGACCTACTGAAACCAGTTTGAAGTATATGAGAGGAATTGATTGGCTTCTCTGATACTTTTATTTGCTCTCCAAATCTGATCTGTGGTTAGATTTTATTGTGACCTCATGACGAGTCCACATCGGTTCTATTTCTAAACTCTCCATGTTGTCTCAGCCCAGTGGAGGTCAGGGTCATTCACAGTTTGGTCTCACAACGCTGGAGTTGGTACCGACTAAAACACTGACCCTGTTTACATGGTCACATTACAAACAGCTTTCTAAAGTTACCTGATTATTCAAACTGTCATGTAAACAGAGTAATCTGATTACCTTTATCGGTTTACTCCAGTAATCGGTTTACTCGTGACCATGTAAACAGGGTCAAAGGCTCATTAACGGTTTATGAGAAAACAGATTAACACACCTACTTTATCTGCCCAGCAAACTGTTCACTCAGTGCACGTAAACACCATAAGCCGTTTATTACCTTTATCGGTTTACTCCAGTAACCAGTTTACTCGTGACCATGTAAACAGGGCCAGTGTTTTTATCAATTGGAGATATTTAAAAAATATATCTGAAGGCATTAAAACTGAAAATCCAGGGTTTACTCTTTGCCTCGCCTTGCAGGAGCCCAACCAGAGTTACTGTGAACATCATTGATGCCTTTATCCATGTCAGCTATTATGTTACCGGTCACACAGAGTCCATTAACGGGCACTACGCCTTCCTGCGGTATCCCATCACTGCACTGGGTCCATCTCAGAAAACACTTAAAGTTACAGGCACTCACAGCGTATCCTAAAGAGAGTTCTAACAGGGCATTAAAGTAACAGGAAACATGATTTAGACAACCTTCGGTTTATATGTGCAAATGTTTTTGTGTTGTCTTTTTTACATGCCAAAAATGCACACAAAAAATGTGCAATAATGTAAACTTATGTAATGGAGCATGCAGCGACTGATATGCCTTACAGGTAAAACTCAGGGCAAAAAAATGCCCCCCCAAAAAACAGTTTATTTACTGCTAAGTTCAAGGAAGATGCTGATTTCACTCAATACATTTAAAGAAGAAGAGATGATGACACAAAACTGAAGTGATGTGCTCATGTGCTTTTTTGTTTTTATCTTTGTCAGGTTTTCTGATTTAAGACAAAAACTAAAGTCTGTTGATTAGATAAACAAGCAAATCAACAATGCAGAGAACAGGGAATGACAGAAGGAGGGCAGGAGGCAAAAGAAGAGATAAGACACAATAGGAATTAACTTTATACTTTAAACGTGGCTGAACCTATGTCACTAATTAGAGTCAAACGTCACTCCTGATACTGGCAGTCTGCAGCAGAAATCACTCTGACCTAAAATTTACCCACACACACTTTTAGAAGCAAGACACATACAGTATGCCTGATTACTTACTGTACAATAAGTGCCAAAAAAAAGCGTACACCATCTTTTGCACATAACCTCTGCTCATATTACATATTATGATATTCTACTGATAGCTGCAATTGTTTCATAAATTAGCAACTGTTTTCATGTAAGTTCATGACTTTTTCCCTATAAATTCCCCTCTAATTTCTGATAAATTGGTGACTTTGTACATACAGTATAAATTTGCTGTTTTATTATAAATTTTAAATTTTTTATATATAATTTTGCGACTTTTTCCACATAAATTTACTTTCCCTCCCTTTGCAAGGATTTTCTCTTAAATGCCTCGAGTCTGAGGAAAATAAAATACAAAGCATTCATATAAAACCTTTGACATAATCTGAATAATGGCAGATTCTGAGCATGGTCAGGGGACTATGCTCACGCCCTAAGTTTATTTTTGTTATTCTCTGTTTTCCTCACCTCAGTTTGGTTATTGTGTTTATTTTCACAATCATGTCCCTATTTATGTTCCTTTGAATTTGCCATTTATTTCTGTTTGCCATGATTATCTTCTGAGTTCTGCCTTGTCATTTTTCTTATCTTAGTGTTAAGTTTAGTTCTTCGTAGTCCTGTTTATTAGTATTATTATCATGAGCACAGTTATGCATGGGTTTTATGATTATTGTTCTCATGTATATACAGTGGGGCAAAAAAGTATTTAGTCAGCCACCAATTGCGCAAGTTCTCCCACTTAAAAGATGAGAGAGGTCTCCAATTTTCATCATAGGTATACCTCAACTATGAGAGACAAAATGAGAAAAAAAAATCCAGAAAATCACATTGAATGATTTTTAAAGAATTAATTGGTAAATTCCTCGGTAAAATAAGTATTTGGTCACCTACAAACAAGCAATATTTCTGGCTCTCACAGACCTGTAACTTCTTCTTTAATGGGCTCCTCTGTCCTCCACTCGTTACATGTATTAATGGCACCTGTTTGAACTTGTTATCAGTATAAAAGACACCTGTCCACAACCTCAAACAGTCAGACTCCAAACTCCACTATGGCCAAGACCAAAGAGCTGTCAAAGGACACCAGAAACAAAATTGTAGACCTGCACCAGGCTGGGAAGACTGAATCTGCAATAGGTAAGCAGCTTGGTGTGAAGAAATCAACTGTGGGAGCAATTATTAGAAAATGGAAGACATACAAGACCAATGATAATCTCCCTCGATCTGGGGCTCCACGCAAGATCTCACTCCGTGGGGTCAAAATGATCACGAGAACGGTGAGCAAAAATCCCAGAACCACACGGGGGGACCTAGTGAATGACCTGCAGAGAGCTGGGACCAAAGTAACAAAGGCTACAACAGTAACACACTACACCGCCAGGGACTCAAATCCTGCAGTGCCAGACGTGATCCCCTGCTTAAGCCAGTACATGTCCAGGCCCGTCTGAAGTTTGCTAGAGAGCATTTGGATGATCCAGAAGAGGATTGGGAGAATGACATATGGTCAGATGAAACCAAAATAGAACTTTTTGTTAAAAACTCAACTTGTCGTGTTTGGAGGAGAAAGAACACCATACCTACTGTGAAGCATGGGGGTGGAAACATCATGCTTTGGGGCTGTTTTTCTGCAAAGGGACCAGGACAACTGATCCATGTAAAGGAAAGAATGAATGGGGCCATGTATCATGAGATTCTGAGTGAAAACCTCCTTCCATCAGCAAGGGCATTGAAGATGAAACGTGGCTGGGTCTTTCAGCATGACAATGATCCCAAACACACTGCCCAGGCAATGGAGTGGCTTCGTAAGAAGCATTTCAAGGTCCTGGAGTGGCCTAGCCAGTCTCCAGATCTCAACCCCATAGAAAATTTTTGGAGGGAGTTGAAAGTCCGTGTTGCCCAGCGACAGCCCCAAAACATCACTGCTCTAGAGGAGATCTGCATGGAGGAATGAGCCAAAATACCAGTAACAGTGTGTGAAAACCTTGTGAAGACTTACAGAAAACGTTTGACCTCTGTCATTGCCAGCGAAGAGTATATAACAAAGTATTGAGATAAACTTTTGTTACTGACCAAATACTTATTTTACCGAGGAATTTACCAATTAATTCATTAAAAATCATTCAACGTGATTTTCTGGATTTTTTTTTTCTCATTTTGTCTCTCATAGTTGAGGTATACCTATGATGAAAATTGGAGACCTCTCTCATCTTTTAAGTGGGAGAACTTGCACAATTGGTGGCTGACTAAATATTTTTTTTGCCCCACTGTATGTTGTGTTTATTTCAGTCATGATTTGGGTTTGGGCTTTTGTTCTGACGCCCCCTTTTGTTTACTTCTGGTTATGCATTGTGAGTTTTTGCCTTGTTAATTTTTCACAACTGTTTTTGATTTCTTGATTATTGATTGTTCACAGGTGTTCTTGATTTTTGTTTCCTTATTTATAGAGGTTGCGTGCAGCCTTCGGCACGGTGACCTTCATGCAATCATGCTTTCTCGCCATCATGTTCACAGTTTTGTATCTAGTTCTTGTTTCTTGTTCATGTTTGGAATTTAGATTTTGTTAATAAATCATGCCTCAACATCGCTGTGCACTTGAGTCCAATCCTTTGCCCCGGAGGAGCAACAGTGACAAATAATATCATAACACCTTTATCTGCCAAGAATGTGCTGCTAGTCCAGCAAAAGCTAGCGGTACTCAAATACTTTGCAAGCAGTTTCATGAAATGGTCAGTCTAGACAGGAGTTCTGGCAGAGGAAGGCTAAGGACAGAGCTGCGTGGAGGAATCTGATCAGACCTAAATGAAACAGTCATTATCGCCCACGACAGACTGCTATGATGACAATGATGACTTCCAACCGAGCAATCCTATTGGACAATAGGGATTCCAGGAGTTACCATATTCCCCGATAATTGCACTCGAACATTTCATTGAACATGCATCACTCAGCTTCAGCTGCATTTTAATAATCTTTAAATTAGATTTAATATCAGTGGATTCTCGTAATACTGTAATGGATACCTTAATTCCAACAGTGAGGCGCTGTTTGTTTAGAATAGAAACACTCCCAAAAATGACACCTTCGTGACCCGGAAGTAATACCCTCATAAACATCTGGCCAGTGCCATCCAGTCATAAAGATTTCATGTCCATTTGCAACAACACAGACAAGCTAGAGTTGGATTTATTGTCTTGATTAACAAACCATAATAACTTTGTGGTGATGGACTCTTTGTTTCATCTGAATATGCCAACAAAAAGCAAGTGAAGTACACAGTCACGGTGACCCACAAACCCTTCTCAACAGGTGAGACGGTAAGTATATTAAACGCTGACTTGGTTACATGTATGTATGTGAAATGACAATGGGCATATTCTTTTCTATATTATGCTCATCGAGGTGCTGAGCAACAATTCCTTCAGAAGAGAATATTTTTCTCAGCGACGCAAAATAACTGGTTAAATAAACAAAAATCATAATATTCTTTCCTGTATTGCAGTCATTTAATAAACTGTGCTTGTGGAACTGTTGTATAAAAGCTATATTACACTCAAGATCATACAGTATCATGAATATATACAGTAAGTGCAACCTAAGACATCACCGCAGTCATAGCCTCTTGGCTAGGTCTCCCTCACAAAAGAGATTTAATTTCAAGTAGGGGTGCAGCTAACAACTATTTTACGGCTCGGGTGATCACCCACTCTAATCGAAGATTACTCGAGTAATCTGATTTTTTTTTTAAAAAAAAAGAAACATGCATTGACTAACATTTGCAGAACTTTCTTTCCTAAAGAGCAGTAGTAATTGTACCAAACTCTCAATAAAACAGGTACACATTTATTGCAATGCTTACTGCGATGTTTACTGCACAGAACATAACTTTAAATGGTACGTTACACCATAAAGTTCCTTTCGCTAACAGTTAGCATCTGTTAGCATCCGCCATTAGCATCCGGATGCTAACGTGGTGGCTATATGTTCTTTGGTCATATAAGCATAATTAGCATAGCTGACTACATTCTCTTCATCTTAATTTAAATCTCAATTATGTACCTTGTCTCGGGTGCACTGGCTGTGCATGATGTGGGATGCTTTCTGCCAAGACACTAACATCCGATGTTGTAGCATGCTAGCTCACCGCTTGGCTATACCATATACACACTGCACAATGTTTTCCTACAATTTGAACTTGAAATGATTCCAGACTTGAGATACTTCTGTCATTTTTTTAAATTTTCTTTATCACTGCCGGCCCGTCACTATACCATTCTGCCATGGCGCTGTTAAACAAATCTGCGTTTTTGTATAGGTAGCATGACCGGAAGAAGGTCATATAGACCAGAAGTGCTACATGAAACGACACATCAACGCATAAATTTTGGATCGAGAATTTTTTGTAACCAAATTATTCGAGTAATTGTTGCAGCCCTAATCTCAAGGGACTTCCTGATAAAATAAAGGTAAAATAAAATATATTTATGATAACGTACTCCCTCTCATGTAATAGTTGTAGCGGACTCAAGCTGGATTGAACGTCGAAATATTGGACTTGTTGCTCAATCTATGAACTTTCTTGAAGACTGTTAACTATCATCCAAATCTCATCACCCCACAGGATCCAGCTGTGATGTAAGGCCACTTCTGGGTTACCCCCCCACCCTCAACACACACATTCCTGACATCTGCTAGGAACAAAGACTCCCCACTAGGGATGCAAGTTATCAATTCATTAATTGTTAATTGATTGATCTTAGCAATCGATTAATGATTAATTGATAAGTGGCAATTTTCCTGAGAATATGAATTTCCTTCGGTATAATACAGTCTTTCTATCTTTAACATAAAAAGTTAATTATTGTTTTTGATATACTGAATAAAACATGAACATCATATTCCTCAGTGATTTATTGTATCATTTGATTTTTTTAACTACAATGTCATTTTTTTGTAGTTTAATAAATTTTGTACTGTATACAGTTAGGCCCAAAAATATTTGGACAGTGACACAAGTTTTGTTATTTTAGCTGTTTACGAAAACATATTCAGGATACAATTATATAATCAATATGGGCTTAAAGTGCAGACTCTCAGCTGTAATTTGAGAGTATTCACATCCAAATTGGAGCAAGGGTTTAGGAATTACAGCTCTTTAATACGTAGCCGCCTCTTTTTCAAGGGACCAAAAGTAATTGGACAATTGACTCAGAAGGCTGCAAAAAAAAAATAATTAAAAAATAACAAGGCTGCATGGGCTCTTCCCTCATTAACCTGTCATCAATTAAGCAGTTAAAAGGTCTGGAGTTGATTCCAGGTGTGGCGTTTGCATTTGGAAGCTGTTGCTGTGAACACACAACATGCGGTCAAAGGAGCTCTCAATGGAGGTGAAACAGACCATCCTGAGGCTGAAAAAAAAGAAGAAATCCATCAGACAGATAGCAGAAATGTTAGGAGTGGCCAAATCAACAGTTTGGTACATTCTGAGAAAAAAAGAGTGCACTGGTGAGCTTGGGAACTCAAAAAGGCCTGGACGTCCACGGAAGACAACAGTGGTGGATGATCGCAGAATCCTTTCCATGGTGAAGAACAACCCCTTCACAACATCCACTCAAGTGAAGAACACTCTCCAGGAAGTAGGTGTATCAGTATCTAAGTCTACCATAAAGAGAAGACTTCATGAGAGTAAATACAAAGGATTCACCACAAGGTGCAAACCATTAATCAGCCTCAAAAATAGAAAGGCCAGAATTGACTTTGCCAGAAAAAACACCTGAAGAAGCCAGCCCAGTTCTGGAACAGCAATCTTTGGACAGATGAGACTAAGATCAACCTGTACCAGACGTATCTTGGCTACCTCAGGGGAAGAGGGAGGAGCCGAGGAGCAGCAAGATTGGGGTAGAGGAGGATGAAGGTGTCCGTTTCGCATAGCAAAGCAGTGGAGGAGGTGACCAATCACGTGCAGAGGGGCAGTTCTGCTTACCAAAAGGGGCCCACTGGACGGCTCACGTTCCAGCCTCCAAGCAGCGACTTTGCCTGCAGGTTGGGAGCACGGTGACCAATCACATGCAAGCCCAGCAGATTGGGAGTGCAGCAACCAATCACGTGCAAGCCCTGCAGGCCACTAATTAGAATATTCATAGCTCCGCGAATACTTAAGTAGGTGCAAGATTTAAAATCTCTTTCCAAGGATCTATAGGCTATCAAGAGCTGCTCGATACCACCAAGAGGGAACTGCTGATTAGATTAGATTCAACTTTATTGTCATTACACATGTATGAATACAAGGTAACGAAACACAGTTTAGCATCCAATCAGAAGTGCAAAGGACAGCAGTGCAGTATATACAGTAATTGACAGTATGTGCAATTTAAGCAAATATATGCAAATATATGCAGCAGTGCAGAAAGTTAAGAGTACTGCTATGTGCAAATAATGTACAATAAGTTAGATGGGCAGTTATGTACAGGTGAGGATGGTAAGAGATGATGGTAAGAGAGCCAGCGGGGAACTAAGTTCAATAACATGACAGCTGTTTGAAAGAAACTGTTCCTAAACCTGCTGGTTCTAATCCGAAGGCTTCTGAAACGCCTTCCGGAGGGGAGAAGCTGGAACAGTCCATGAGCAGGATGGTTGGAGTCCCTAAGAATGCTGCGTGCCCGGCGCAGACATCTTTTCCTGTAGACGTCCTCTATAACTGGAAGTGGAGTCCCTGTGATGCGTTGGGCGGTTTTCATCACCCGCTGCAGCACCTTACGCGACAGAGCAGCTCCTATACCAGACTGTGACACAGTTGGTCAGGGTGCTCTCTATCACGCAGCGGTAGAAGTTGCCCAGGATGTCAGTTGACAGATGGTTCTTCTTCAGTGTCCTCAAGAAGAAGAGGCGCTGATGGGCCTTCTTGATCAGGCTGGTGGTGTTAACTGACCAGGACAGGTCCTCCGAGATGTGGATCCCCAGGAATTTGAAGCTGGGGACACGTTCAACAGCTACGCCATTGATATGAATGGGGTCATGTGTCTCTCCCCTCTCCTTCCTGTAGTCCACTATGAGCCCCTTGGTTTTGCTGGTGTTAAGGAGCAGGTTACTGTCAGCGCACCAAGTAGCCAAGTGCTCAACCTCTGCCCTGTAATCTGACTCATCGTTGTTCCTGATGAGTCCGATCACCGTGGTGTCATCTGCGAACTTTATGATGGAATTGGATCTATACATAGGCCTGCAGTCATGGGTGAAGAGGGAGTAGAGGAATGGGCTGAACACACAGCCCTGTGCTACACCAGTGTTGAGTGCTGATGATCCTGTCCATGAACTAGAATTACGACGCACCTATCCCTCAACCAGTGGTCTCAACGAAGAAGAAGAAGAAGACCCGCCAAAGGTGTGCAGAGTCGCACAGCTGGAGAGCCTTGGAGGATTGGAAGGCATCGAAGAGAAGAAGAAGATTGGGACCGCATTTACTGTACGTCTGTGTTTGGCTGGCGGTAGGATTGATTTGTTTGTGGCGGATAGCAAAAACTGTACGCTGTCTGGAACATTATGGCATCTAGCTCTGACAGGTATGATAAAAATGAGGTGGGCTGGACACTATCCAGGCCTGGGGGTCAGAAAAGAGCAGCTAGGGGAGCAACAAGACCTAGAAGTGGGTTAGATGAGAATGGATGGCAGTTTGAGGATGTAGGGAATGGCTGCAAGGTTGTTATTGAGTTCAATCAGGGTGGGGGGCACGATCACCTGGTTAAGCTAACAAAAGCAATTGAGAAAGAAATTGGGAGAGTTAAGTTTGCAAAGTTCTTGAAGAATAACCGGCTGTTAATTCATGCCACAAGTAAACAACAGAAACAGAAAATACTGACAATAACATGTCTAAACAGAGAACAAATGAAGGTGCATGTTCCTGGCATGACAGCTAACTTGAGGGGAGTTATATCAGGTGTCCCTTTGTGCATGTCCATGGAAGAAGTGAAAAACGAGATCCAAGGAGGAAAGGTGAAGGATGTGAAAAGGCTAAAGAGTAAAAAAGAAGGTTCGCTGAAGGACACAGTCTGTCATGATTCAGTTTGAGGAAACAATCCCTAAATCAGTCCTTAATAGGATACATGTATTTCAGTGTCAGAGAATACGTCCCAAAGCCACTCAGGTGCTACAAATGTCAAAGGATGGGTCACACTGCTCAGCAATGTAGGGGAAAGCTAAGATGTGCTAGAAGTGGAGGGGAGCATGAATATGGTAAATGTGACAAGGATGCCAAAGTAAAGCGTTGCAACTGCGGGGGTGAGCACAGTGCTGCATATGGCGGATGTGTTGTGCAGAGGGAAGCTAGACAAGCCTAGGAAATCAGAATAACTAAGAAAATCTCATATGTGGAAGCTAAAAAGACAGTGAAGCAGGAATAGTCAGAAACACAGCAGGCCTTCCTCAAAGAAGTTCAGTTCAAATGGAAGCCCAGCAATCAACGGGTCCCATGCAAGCACAGGATTGTGCAGCTGCAAGGAATGTTTGTGTTCACAAATGCAAAATGGATGATGACACATTGATAGTTAAGACGACAAACTTTATAGCTTTTATCTGCCACACCATGAATGCTGCTGCACGGCTTAAGAAGAAAAGTGAAAGAATCAAAAACATTGTGGAAGCAGCAGGAAGCTTCCTAGATGTGAAAGATATCACAGCTGACCAGATTCATGCTTTATTGAAAGCTGAAACTGGGGAGACTGCACACGCTGAAATAAGACCTTAATTATGGTACTACACATACTATAGTGGAATGCGAGGAATCTTATAGCAAACGGACAAGAACTCAAGAAGTATCTTTACAAACTAGAAGTTGTTCCACAGGTAGTGTGTGTACAGGAGACATGGCTTCAACCTCACTTAGATTTTGTTATTCCAGGATACAGTTCAATCAGACAGGATAGAATTAACACTGTAAATGGAGGAGGATGTGCCACTTTCGTTAAAAATGGCCTGGCGTATAGGGTGATCCCTCCCCTGAGGATATAGAGTGTAATATTATTGAAATATGTAGGCCAAACGGACAAGGAAATATTAAGCTGATTAATTATTACAACCCATGTAGGAAGTTAACAGCAGATATTTTCAGTGTTATGGATGGGGAAGGGCATATGAAAGAGGTATGGTGTGGAGACGTTAATGCCCATAATAGCTTGTGGGGAAGCACACATACAGATAACAACGGAAATGTTGTGGAAAACATGTTAGATGAAAGATAGTTAATTTGTCTAAACAGTGGTGAAGGTACCAGGGTGGATGTGCATAGGGGCACATTATCATGTATTGACCTGGCTCTGGTATCTGATTCTTTAGTGGGCCCCTGTGAATGGACGGTTATGAACAGGATAACTATGGGAAGTGATCACTTCCCAATACTTACAGTCATTAAAACTGAAGTATGAATACAAGAGGGAAGATGTTTTACAAGATGGTGTTTTGACAAGGCAGATTGGGGAAAATTTAGGTAATACTGTGTTCAATCGTGTCATTTGGTAACATTAGAAGGTGGCATAGAAGAGTGTTCAAGCCAGGTAACCAATCATATTCTGAATGCTGCAACAGCAAGTATACCTAAGAAAACAACACAGGGTAGGAAGAAGGCTGTACCCTGGTGGAATGACGAATGTAGTATTGCAATAAAAGAGTGAAACAAGGCATTCAGAGAGCTGAGGAAAAATATGAATATGAAAACTTAATAGATTATAAAAAGAAAAGGGCAGTAGCTCGAAGGATTATTAAAAACAACAAAAGGTCAACATGAAGAGAATTTTGTTCCACCCTTGGTAGGAAAACAGAACTAGGTGATGTCTGGGGTATGTTTAAAAAAATGAGTGGGAAAAGGGTATCAGTTAAAATTCCAGCTTTAGTGGATGGGGACAAGATGGCTGTATCAGACAAAGAAAAGGCAGAAGTCCGAGGCAGAGCATTTGCAGCAGTGCATAGAGCAGACCATCTTGGTGAGAGTCATAGACAGCAAAGGCACCATAAATTCATAGAAAATGCAAACTTAAAAAATGACATGAAAGAGGACATGACTGTGTTAGACCCCGAGCTCACAATGTCAGAACTTAAGAAAGCTTTGCAAGATAGTGGATACACAGCTCCAGGATATGATCAGTTAAGCTATGCTATGTTCCGGCAGTTGCCTATGCAATCAATGCAACTGGTGCTGAAATTGTTTAATAGGATATGGAAGGAAGGGGTTATCCCAAGTGGGTGGAAAAAGGCTGTAATTTTACCATTTAATAAGCCAAGGAAAGATCCAGCTCATCCAGGCAACTACAGGCCAATAGCATTAACGTCACATTTAGGGAAATGGATGGAGAAGGTATTAGTTTACAGACTCTCATATGTATTAGAGCAAAACGATTAATAAACGACTATCAGAATGGTTTTAGAAGAGGAAGATCCACAGTGAATGCTCTAGTTAAGGTAAGTAATGATACTGAAAAGACTCAAAATGAAAGAAGTAATGGTTATAGTTTATCTGGATACTGAAAAGGCTTATGACTCACTGTGGAGGGATGGACTTGAAACTGAATAAAATGGACATTGGTGGTAGGATGTATAATTGGATAATGGATTTTTTTTAACACACAGGATAATTAGGGTTAAAGTAGGATCAGAAGTTTCTAATGACTTTGAAACAGAAAATGGTGTTCCTCAGGGGAGTGTGATAAGCCCTGTTTTATTCAATATAATGATTAATGACATGTTTGAGGATCAAGAGGGATCCATCAAAACAGCACTATATGCAAATGATGGAGCCATATGGACGAGGGGAAGAAATGAGAAATTTGTGTTCAAAAACATCAGGAAAGCAATGGAGAGAGTGGAAAAGTGGTCATATAACTGGGGATTTAAATTTTCAAACAGTAAAACCTGCTATATGACTTTCACAAAAAACAAAAACAAAAACACAGAACTGGTACAGAACCATTAACATTATATAATCAACCAATAGAGAAAGTCAGTGAATTCAAATATATAGGATTGTGGTTTGATAGTGCATACACATGGAGAGTTCATGTTGAAAATATGGATCTGGAGACAAAATGCAAAAAAGTCATTAATCTCATAAAAGCTGTATCTGGACACGAATGGGGTGCAGATAAACAGGCATTAATTGACATTTACAGCGCACCAATGAGATCGACAATAGACTATGGATGCATGATTTATGGAGCAGCGGCAAAGATGACTCTGGAAAAAATAGACAGAATGCAGCATAGAGCACTTAGCCTGTGCATTGGAGCTGTCAAAACAACACCAAACAATGCAGTTTTAATAGAAGCAGGAGAAATGTCAATGGATTTGAGAAGAGATACACTTGCATTATCATACTGGGTCAAGCTGATAACGAAATGACGAAGCAAATATTTCAAAAACAACACTACAAGACTGCTGGGAATGCTCTAATTTCCAGGGACATGGGTTTGGGTGGACAATTGAAAGAAGGACCAGAATGTATGGGCTGCACACTATTGATATAGCTAACACCAGTCCAATGAGTAATGTTCCCCCTTGGCTGTTTCCAGGAATAGAAGTAGACGCTAGTCTGCTAATGAGGAAAAAGGATTGGCATATGACTGAAGTTGGTTTTAAAACAAGCATTTACCTCAGGAACAACTACTATAACTTCTTACAGCTCTATACTGACAGTTCAAAGAATAAAGAGGACTCTGCTGGAGTTGGAGTATACATCCCAGAGTTTAAAGTGACCATTGCAAAAAGACTCTCCAACAATACATCCGTGTTTACAGCAGAGATGGTGGCAATAATTACTGCTTTGCAGTGGGTGGAGGAGGTCAGACCAGACCGGGTGGTGGTGTGCACGGACTCACTTGCAGCGCTAAAAAACCATACAGACACTAAAATCTACAAGGGAAGACTTGGTGAATGAGCTATATCACAGTTTATTTAGGGTACACAGGGGCGGTGGAGAAGTTCAGTTTTGTTGGGTTCCTGCACATGAAGGGTTGAAAGGGAATGACTGTGCAGACAAATTAGCAAAAAGTGCTCTTGGAAAAGAGATAACTATACCATTGTCTCTTGGAAAAGGTGAAGGGAAAGAAGTAATCAAGAAAAAAAGGAACTGAGCTATGGCAAAAAAAAAAAAAAAAGATGGGATGAAGATCATAAAGGTAGATCATATTACAAAATACAAAAATCTATTGCAATAAAGAATTTCATAACAACCAAAAGGAGGGAAGACATCATTATGGCAAGACTCAGACTGGATCACACAGGTTTAAACGGCACTTTATTCACCATGGGGAAAAGCGAAAGTGAAAAATGTAGAGAATGTGGAGTAAAAGAAAATGTCGAGCACATCTTATTACACTGTCACAAATATGGAAATGAAAGACAGATAATGGAAAATTCAGTTCGAGGGGCCAGTAGGGAATGGGATTTAATTGGGATTCTGGGAACAGATGGAGATAGAGAGGCAGTAAGAATCACGAGAAGGGCTCTTTTCTCTTTTTTAAATAACACAGGATTAAGTCATAGAATTTAGGGGTCGAGCTCAGATGACATAATGTTACACACTCTTGTACAGTAGGTGGTGGTATGCACCTTTCAGTTGTTTGCTATCCGCCAGTAACCAAGAGAAGAAGAAGAAGAAGAAGAAGAAGAAGAAGAAGAAGAAGAAGAAGAAGAAGAAGAAGAAGAAGAAGAAGAAGAAGAAGAAGAAGAAGAAGAAGAAGAAGAAGAAGAAGAAGAAGAAGAAGAAGAAGAAGAAGAAGAAGAAGAAGAAGAAGAAGAAGAAGAATCTCTTTCCAAGCAATTCTAAGGTAATGAAAGATTTTCTTGTGGGTAAAAAGCCACAATATACTACTTTGGCCAATACATATGTTTTTGAGGTGGTTTTAGAGCCGCTGGAGTGCACCTTTAACTTATCAATTGCCAAATTCTTAAGCCGAGTTGTTTTCAATAGGGTCCCCATCAACCCTGCCTCAAAGATGAGTGGTGCCTCACCTAGCGTTACAAATGAGGTAATGCAAAAGGTATTAATAATTAATAATCCCAGTTATTAATTATTAGTAATCATATTCATATAACTGTAGCATCCAACGCTACATTATTATGGTGTTCCCAGTGTGACACTACATATTGCTTAAATATTTCATTAGCTAGTACAGTAAACAGTGAGTTTAACTTATTTCAATTGAATGAAATGATAAATGATTAACTCCACAAATACTTACAGTTCTATTACTCTTTTTGCCTCACAAACTTGCAACTTGTTTGTCACAAATTTGCAATTTTTTTGCTTGTACAATAGCGACTTTTTCCATCCAAATTTGCAACTCTTTTTTGTGGAAATTAGCACATAAATTCATATAAATTTGCAACTTTTTTCATGTAAATATGTAACTTTTTTTCATTGAAAATCAGCAACTTTTTTTCCCCCTCACATTTGGAACTTTTCTCAAATATGCAACTTTTTTGGGGGAAAAAACTGCATTGTCTTAGATAAATGTCATTATAATTGGTTTAATAGTGTGCATGTAAGCACTGCCACTACTAGAGCTACTTCTTTTCATCAGGCCTCATAATGATCCAATTTTTTGTTTCCGATTTTCATAGACTTTCTCATGGATTGCACATGCAAAAGCTCTTCACAGCAGCAGCTTCTTCATACATTATTCTACATCATTCATAGAATCAATGCAATTCCTGGAGATGGATGGATGGATGGATGGGTGGACTTTATTGATTCCAAACTGGGAAATTGCAGTGTAACAGCAGCATGACAGTAGACAACCAAACGACAGAAACACACACATGACAAAGACATTACCCATGGAAAGTAAAACTAACACTACTATCAAAGCCTATATACATCATAGCTGAATAGATGGTGACCCGTATAAACACATGAATCATAACGGCTGCACAATGCAGGACTATCAGGAGCAGAGTCAAATGTGAGGTGCCAGTTAGACTGTAAGGTGCAGTATGGCAGCATAGCTATGACCAGAATACACCATCATAGTGAAATAAACTGTCTTCGGCCCTGAACTGTCACATTTACTGGCCCATCATTATCTGCTATAACCAGCCGCTCAGAAAATGTGCTGCTGAGATGAATTCTGAAGTCAGCCAAAGCTGGTCACAGACTCATTTACACAACTTCATTTCAGTACATCTATAGTGGACTTTTTTTTTTCTTTCTTTGTGCAGCCAACCATATGCTAATGTTAATGCTCTCCCTCGCTGGTCATTAGCATGTTCTGAGCCTTCAGGCCATCGTTCATGTTTGTGTCCACGCAGCAGCACAGGTTATACAAACAGGGCTGTCATAAGGCCAAAAGTTGCAATAACACAGCCTAGTATAGGCCAAGTACATCACCACTTAGAGCCAATTTTTTTTTTTTATTTTTGTAATGAAGAAGACTTCAGACCCTTTAAACAAATAAAAAAAAACTCCCTTCACAACAAAAACGTTAAAAATAAACTTAAATTTACATAGCACAAAAAATGTAACAAGCGTCCAAATGAATGTTACAAATTATTGAGGAAAAACAGTTGCAAATTTCCAAGAAAAAGTCACAAATTTACAAGGAAAAAGTGGCAAATGTATGAGGAAAAAAGTTGGAAATTCACAAGTCATAAATTTTAAATGACAATTTGCAAATTCATGAAAAAAAGTTGAAATTTTACAAAAACTTTTTGCAAGATTTCAACTTATCTTTTTAAAAGGCAAAATTGCATTAAAAAATCACAAATTAATAAGAAAAAAGTTGCAAATTTAGTAAAAAACAGTGGTAAATCAACAAGGCAAAAAGCAAATTCAGGAGAAAAAAAATTGGAAATTTACAAAAAACCTGGAACTTTAAAAAGAAAAAAAAACTTAAAAATTTACAAGAAAAAAATGGAAATTTACAAAAAAAAAAGTCAGAAATTTGCAAGAAAAAATTTAGAAATTTGTGAGGAAAAAAGGGAAATTTATAAGAAATAAACTTGAAATGTAAAAGAAAGAGGTGATAAATTTATGAGAAAAAAGTGGCAAATTTAAAAGAAAACTGGAAATTTAAAATAAAAAAGTTAGAAATTTACAAGAAAGTGGCAAACTTGTTTGAAAAAAAGCTGAAAATTTTTGAAAAGTGGCAAATTTATGAGGAAAAGTAAGAAATTAAAAAGAAAACATTCAGAAATTTACAAGAAAAAAGCTGGAAATTTATGAGAAAATAATTTGCAAATTTATGAGAAATAAAAATGTAAAAGAAAAATAAGTAACAAATTTCTGAACAAAGGTGGCAAAAAAAATCAAAATTTAAAAGAAAAAAAGTCAAAAATTTACAATGTAAAAAGTGGCAAATTTAAATGAAAAAAGTCAAAAAATTTCTGAGGGGAAAAGAGTCACAAATTTCTGAGAAAAAAGCTGCAAGTTTATCCACCTTATTCCTGAGGACGCTGCTGTAGAAACGATTACGGGGGCAACTTCCGGTTCCGGCTGAAGTCGTGTTAAATCAGTCAGTAAGAGTGGAGTAGTGGGGCATTTAAAATAGCGTTTTTAAAAGTTTTTCAAATGTATAGTCCTCATATGTGTTTTGCACTCAAGTGGCAGCTAATTTCAGCACTTGTAGTTTTTGTACTTTTTGAATGTGGTACTTGTTTTTTTTTTGTTTTTTTTTTGTTACTTATTTGTACCCGTAGGTAGACTTGGTTTGCAGTCTGGTGACAAGCCACCGGCTGCTGGTCGCTGCGTGCGCGAGCGCCCTAAACCTACATGTTTTTGGTGTGCGGGAGGAAACCGGAGAAATCCCGGAGTAAACCCACGCAACACGGGGAGAACATGCAAACTCCACACAGCTCACTGTTGGTCGGGGGCTGGGATCGAACCCACGATCTCATGATCCCCGCGGTCCCCCGGCCAAGGGTAAAACTGTGCTGCCACAGTGCTAAACCACTGCGCCACTGTGCAGTTGGCGCAGTTGTTGTTGCTGGTGTTCGTGGTTGTGCCATAGACTATAAATGGAGGTTTCTCAGCGGCAATGTGTAGATCATGCAGTGAAAACTAAACAGGACTGTTGGTGTGATCGGTGGTACAGATGCAACAGCACACCAGGTATGTGTTCACTTGCATGAATTTCACATATCTGATGTTTATGTGCCATATACACACGTGGACAAAATTGTTGGTACCCCTCTGTTAATGAAAGAAAAACCCACAGTGGTCACAGAAATAGCTTGAATCTTACAGAAATGGTAATAAATAAAAATTCTATGAAAATTAACCAATGAAAATCAGACAATGCTTTTGAATTGTGGTTCAACAGAATTATTTTAAAAAACAAACTCATGAAACAGGCCTGGACAAAAATGATGGTACCCTTAACTTAATATTTTGTTGCACAACCTTTTGAGGCAATCATTGCAATCAAATGATTTCTGTAACTGTCAATGAGACTTCTGCACCTCTCAGCAGGTATTTTGGCCCACTCCTCATGAGCAAACTGCTCCAGTTGTCCCAGGTTTGAAGGGTGCCTTCTCCAGATGGCATGTTTCAGCTCCTTCCACAGATGTTCAATAGGATTTACAGCAGATCAGGGCTCATAGAAGGCCACTTTAGAATAGTCCAATGTTTCGCTCTTAGCCATTCTTGGGTGTTTTTAGCTGTGTGTTTTGGGTCATTAACCTGTTGCAAGACCCATGACCCGCGACTGAGACCAAGCTGTCTGACACTGGGCAGCACATTTCTCTCTAGAATACCTTGATAGTCTTGAGATTTCATTGTACCCTGCACAGATTCAAGACACCCTGTGCCAGATGCAGCAAAGCAGCCCCAGAACATAACAGAACCTCCTCCATGTTTCACAGTAGGGACAGTGTTCTTTTCTTGGTATGCTTCATTTTTGCATCTGTGAACATAGACAGGGATGAGAATGGGGTTTGGGGAAAAAAGAGGAAACTAAGCCGAGGGTCTTGGGGGACGCAGGCCCCCTAGCCGGATCCAAGGCGGAGCCTTGTTGGGGGTTAATCTGGTGTTTTAGAATGCTCAAATGTGGTCTTATATTTAAAGTTAGAAGTAAGTACAAATGCATTTATAGTTTACTTTTTTAATCTGCTGCTGCATCACATGTGTAAATTTAAGATATCTGAATGGTATGTTGATGTAATAATACTAAATTATATTTTACTACTATTTAATATGTTTAGAACTGACACAGAATTACATTTACATAGTTCTAGAACAGACAAAATAATTTAACCAAGTGAAATAAATTATAAATATTAACAAAATTCCACCACCAAGTCCATCACCCATTTATTAAAATATACTGACATTCTGCAAACATTTTGATTTATTAATGTGTGCATTTGTTAGTGTTACTAGGAATACAAAAAAAGTTGCATATTAGTATATTTTAATATCCATCCATCCATCCATCTTCTACCGCTTTTCCGGAGGTCCGGGTCGCGGAGGCAGCAGTTCAAGCAAAGAAGCCCAGACTTCCCTCTCCCCAGCCACCTGCTCCAGCTCTTCAGAGGGGATACCAAGGCGTTCCCAGACCAGCTGGGAGACAAAGTCTCTCCACCGAGTCCTGGGTCTGCCCCGGGGTCTCCTCCCAGTGGGACTTGCCTGAAACACCTCAAGTGGGAGGCGTCCAGGAGGCATCCTAATCAGATGCCCATACCACCTCAACTGACTCCTTTCAATGTGGAGGAGCAGTGGTTCTACTCTGAGCCTCTCCCGGATGACTGAGCTCCTCACCCTATCTCTCAGGATGAGTCCAGCAATCCTACGGAGAAAGCTCATTTCAGCCGCTTGTATCCGCGATCTCGTTCTTTCGGTCATTACCCAAAGCTCGTGACCATAGGTGAGAGTAGGAACGTAGATTGACTTGTAAATCGACAGCTTTGCCTTAGAACTAAGCTCCCTCTTCACCACAACAGACCGGTACAACGTCCGCATCACTGCAGATGCTGCTCCAATCCGTCTGTCGATCTCTCGCTCCATTTTCCCCTCACTCGTGAACAAGACCCCAAGATACTTAAACTCCTCCACTTGGGGCAGGTGCCTGTCCCCAACCCGGAGAGGACAATCCACCTTCTTCCGGCTGAGGACCATGGACTCGGACTTGGAGGTGCTGATTCTCATCCCAGCCGCTTCACACTCAGCGGCAAACCGTCCCAGCAAGAGCTGTAGGTCATTGCTGGATGAAGCCAACAGGACAACATCATCTGCAAACAACAGAGATGAGATCCTGTGGTCACCAAGCATGACACCCTCCATTCCCTGGCTTCGCCTAGAAATCCTGTCCATAAAAATTATGAACAGGATCGGTGACAAAGGGCTATCACAGGGGCTGAGGTCGCCAAGGTGGTTAAAAATCTCCTTGGTGGCCGGGCCCCGGGGGTGGACGAGATTCGCCCTGAGTACCTCAAGGCCCTGGATGTTGTTGGGTTGTCATGGTTGACACGCCTCTGCAACATTGCGTGGAGGTTGGGGGCAGTGCCTTTGGCATGGCAAACAGGGGTGGTGGTTCCTCTCTTCAAAAAAGGGGACCGGAGGGTGTGCTCCAACTTTAGAGGGATCACACTCCTCAGCCTCCCTGGGAAGGTCTATGCCAAGGTACTGGAGAGGAGAGTCCAGCCGTTGGTCGAACCTCGGATTCAGGAGGAGCAATGTGGTTTTCGTCCTGGCCGTGGCACATCGGACCAGCTCTTTACCCTCTCGAGAATTCTTGAGGGTTCGTTTTGAATGCAGCACGAGCGAGTAGTTCGATCTCCTTGTAGCCACAATTTTGAGATGTTTCTGTTTTGAACAGTGTTCAACTAAGGCAACACAACTACGAGATCCATAACTCAAGAAATCGTTACAATAAACACACTGGACTTTCCCTGGTACTTCGCATTTCGCTATGAAGTCGGCCATTTTTTCAACCACAACTTCGGTATTTTTACCAATCTTTACAGTCACTGACACAGTTTTTTCGAGCCATTCCCAACGAAACTTGTTCCTTATCCCTTTGTCGATTTCTAAAATTCTTGCTTTGTTGTCTTTCATGAGTTTTAGGTTCACCATTTTCACGAAATCGGGAAAACTCAGTTGATTGAACTGTCCGCCATTTGCATTTCGCTCCGCGTGTTGGATATGACAAAGGAAATCTAACAAAATCGCCGAATGGTTGCTTCAATAAGTATCAGCCAATCAGTGGCCTTGTTATATTACATTACTGATCTCGCTGGGTAACGCGTTCTGCGCGGTGGCTTTTAGCAGACGATCGAAAATACGACTCGCCGCTCATAACATACCTCACCCCCCCCCCCCCCTAAAATTTTCTCCTCGTATTTAGACGATTCACGAGAATGACCCTAGACATGATCAAATCCGAGGAATTCTGCG
Organism: Pholidichthys leucotaenia; assembly: GCA_020510985.1. Classification (NCBI taxonomy): domain Eukaryota; kingdom Metazoa; phylum Chordata; class Actinopteri; order Cichliformes; family Pholidichthyidae; genus Pholidichthys; species Pholidichthys leucotaenia. The sequence continues at coordinate 22,488,927 of CM035837.1, forward strand.
GATCTGCGGAGGATTCTCATCCCTGCATAGAGCTGATGTGCCTTGCCAAAAAGTTCCAGTTTTGTCTCGTCTGTCCATAGGACATTCTCCTAGAAGCTTTGTGGCTCGTCAACATGCAGTTTGGCAAATTCCAGTCTGGCGTTTTTATGATTTGTTTTCAACAGTGGTGTCCTCCTTGGTCGTTTCCCATGAAGTCCACTTTGGCTCAAACAACGACGGATGGTGCGATCTGACACTGATGTACCTTGACCTTGGAGTTCACCATGAATGTGTTTAGAGGTTGTTCTGGGCTCTTTTGTTACCATTCACATTATCTGTCTCTTCCATTTTTCATCAAGTTTCCTCCTATGGCCACGTCCAGGGAGGTTGGCTACAGTCCCGTGGATCTTAAATTTCTGAATAATATGTGCAACTGTAGTCACAGGAATATCAAGCTGCTTGGAGATGGTCTTATAGCCTTTACATTTAACGTGCTTGTCTATAATTTTCTTTGTAATCTCCTGAGACAACTCTCTCCTTTGCTTCCTCTGGTCCATGTTTAGTGTGGTACACACCATGTCACCAAACAGCAATTCTGAACAACTGTCAGAAAATGTCTGTACATTTTAAGTTAAATAACAAGCATTCATGGCACGACAGCAGCATGAGCATTTTAATTTCGGGGAAAAACGAACAGCTGCAGCTGTCTGCATTTACCCTGACATTAAAACACCCAAGCACGGTGCTGTGGTTCTTTGTGGCTCTGACTAGATTCTACGTCTGCTCAAAGATAAATTTGATTATGTCCAACATCTTTTAACAAAATGCAGCCGACTTTATTGCAGTGGAAACATTGATATATCTCAGAGCTTTTATTTGTTTACAGCGTTAGCATCTTAGCAGTGGCGCTAACAAATGGAGCTACTGCCTGCCAGACCGCTTTTTAAGGTCATCTTCCCATCCCTCCATAGGCATGGGAAGTGGTATGATTATATTACTGTTTTTGAAGTGCAAAAGACCGTGTTCCCACATTTTTGATGCCAAAGTCATTGTTTTTTAATAAGGAAAAGTGTCCCGTTTCAGTGACAACCACACGTTCTAAACTAGTACCGGAAGTTGTGCCCATAATTCACACAAGGCATCGTGGGGGCTAGGAATAAGGTGGATAAGAAAAAAATAGGAAATTTATAAGAAAAAGTTGAAAATTTATAAGAAAAAAGTTGAAATTTTACAAGAAAAAATCACACATTTATAAGGAAAAAGTTGAAAAATTATTAGAAATAAGTGGCAAATTTATGAGAAAAAAATGAAGGTAATTTTAATTCTCAGCAAAAAAAATGCTGTGGGTAAATTTGTAGTTTTGGGGCCTGTTAATGGCTGACAGCCCATAGCATTTACATTCTGCTTTACAGCCAAAAACGGCTCTGGTGGGTAAAGTAATACCATTATAAAATCTTTGCTCACCTCCAACATATTTGCTGCTAAAATTAACAAAAAAAAAAGTATGAAAACAAACAGAAAAGCCAGGGTTCGTTTGTTTATGTAAACTTTCCTTTGTTGAGAGCAGGATAGAAACTACATCTACAGTATAAAGATCCACTGATCCATTCATCTGTGACCACCCTCAGCGACCGCACTCGGACATCCAGGAAAAGCCCAACTAAATTATGTTTGAGGAACGATAAGGAGAAAAATGACAGACAGCTTAGCCACTAGTGTTAACCAGTAAGGGACCCACGCACACCATCCATCAACCTCTGGACACGGCAGCTGGAGAATGACAACAATACCGAGGAATCTGGAGCGGACAGCTTCAGCAGAAGAACACCCCGCAGACATGGATGATAGACGGACCAACGAACCTGACAGTCAGACTGTCCAGCCACACAGAAACTCTGGCTCTGTCAGCTTATTTACTCTGTGTGTGTTGGTGTGTGAAAAAGCCTGAGAGCCTACAGGTGAATGGATGAATGGTGACTACAGATCTGGGTGATGTTACTTCAGTCTGAGTCAGAGTGAGGAGACTGAGACTTGGTTGGGGTTTGTTTCCTGTCTGTTGGTGGTTTTCTGTGGCTCCAGCCCGAGCTTTTATCATCCACTAATTGAATTTCCTCCATCAACACCAGTCATATCACCACTATGGCTCTTTTGCGAATAAGTAAGCCAGAGAGTGGATATACAGCATATAGTATATACTGTATATCAGAGATGGGCAACTGGTGGCCCACAGGCCGCATGCGGCCCACAACATCATCCACTGCAGCCCACCAGTCCATTTCCAAAAGTCAATTATTTTATTTATAACCCGTTTGAACATATTTGGAACTGCATTCTTAAATGTAGTTATAAAGTCAGCCAGCAGAGGGAGTGCTAATTGCAACCTCGGTGCCACTCCATGAGTGGTCGAGCAAGAGTGAGGCAGCCACAGATAGAGAGAGCAGTGTGCCCCAGAGTACGTCTTTTAAGGTATGTATGTGTTGCACACTGAGACCGCATTAATAGGCTGTCAGCAGCAGGAAATGTACAGAGCAGGCTGCTTTTAAACAACAATAAATGCTACAGCTCCTCATTGAGGTGTATTTACAGGAACAAGTTTCAAACTGAAAGGCAAATTTATATAAGAAATGACATATTTACGACAGGAAAAACACTAATTTAGAAAAAAAAACAAAACAGTACAACTAAAAAGTTGCAAATCTTTAAATAAAATGATGCAAATTTATCAGTAGAAGCTTGCACATCTAATTCCAAAATAAAATACAGATTTGTATAAAAAGGCTAATTTAAGCCAGAAATGTAGCATATTTATCAGTAAAACCATTTTTTACTTTGATCATATTCTTCTAATATTTTAAACATTTTTTCTTCATCGTCATATTTCCTTTTCTTCTTGGGTTTTTTTTTATTAATTACTGTCCGGAATTTCTCTTTGTAGTAGATTAGTTTATTTGACAGGGACAGTGCGATAAACATAGACAATTAATCAAAGACAATCAATCTGATGTGTTGCACATAGAGTGTATAGCTATTAGCTAATTTGCAACTCTTGTCCCTGGATGGGCTTTAGAAAAAAGAATCAAGATAAAAAATATACACAATAACCACATACATCAATGCAGAAAAATTATAAATACACAATTATAAATATTATAAATATTATAAATACACAAATATAACAGCCTGACTCACATTTAACATAAATATTATAAATACACATATATTATAAAATATTATAAATACACAAATATAACAGCCTGACTCACATTTAACACATATAACATAACTCACATTTGCCTATTTCAGGCCTCCCTCCCTCCGTCACTCACTATAAACAAACACATTTATTCCTTCCCTTCATTCACTCTCACTTTGCAGACAAATAATTCATACATGAGTACATTCTTGTTTATTTTTCAGCCAGTTTTTAACATTTTTAGTGAATGTTTTAAAGTCCGTTATTATTTTAATTTCATTTGGCATTGTGTTCCAGATGTGACTGCCCTTTATAGAGAAAGCTGTTTGTCCAAATGTGGTTCTGCGGTGGAATATTTTACAGTTATTGTTAACAGAACTCCTGGTGGCTCTGCTGCTGTCCTGTCTTTGGACGAAACCAGCAAGTGGCTCGGGTGCTGATTTATGGAAACATTTGAACGTTAATTTCAGAAGACAGAGGTCAATGAAGCTCTCAAAACTCAATAGGTTGTATTTTTTTAAAACATTACAGTGATGCCACCTAATGGGCTTTTTGTCCAAGATTTTTAGGGTTTGATTATATAATGAACCTATATGTCTTATTGTGGAAGGGGCTGCTTGAGCCCAGACTGTCAAACAGTATGATATATGAGAAAAAACCATAGAATGCATATACAGTGCAGCTGCTTCGTAAGGTATGTAATATCTAATTAATTTAAAGCAGTTCAGATTTTTTTTTACTGTTTTTGAAATTTTCTTTATATGAAGATTAAATTTGAGTGAGGATCTAGTACAATGCCAAGGTATTTGAATTCTGTAGCTAAACTGATGTCATGATCATGTATATTAACTTTAAAATGTTGCAGGTTACATTTTTTGATTTTGATTTTGATGAAGAGTTTGAAAAATTAGGTCATGACATAATTTTATCAATAATTTTAATTCTAATATGGTAAAATACTGAGTAGCTTTTATTTCATTTGCATTTTCAGTTTTAACTGCAAAACTTTTGACTTTAAAGAAAATACTCCCCAAGGTTTACATGTAAATTTGGCCCTCGGGAAGTGAGGAAATGCTGTATGTGTTTCTGTACATGTAGTACAACGCTGCATTCACACGTCCATAGTAGGGTTGTGAAAACAAAAGAAGCTTCGATACTAATCGGTGCTGAAAATTAATATCAGATTAGATACTCTTTTGAAACCATGCCAACACCAGCAGCAGTTGTTTAGGAGGGAGGGGCGATGTATTGCTCTCAATAAAGCCCCCTCCCCTAAAGTTGGCGACGTTAGCCACGTAAATTTCTGACTTTTCTCCAGAGTTCCACAAATTTGTGACTCCCCACTTGTAAATTTGTGTCAACTTCCAACTTATCCAACAGTTTCTTAAATTTGCAACTTTTTCCCAACTTGTAAATTTTTTGACTTTTTCCCCCATCTTGTAAATTTGCGACTTTTCTCCCCAGTGTGGGAGACTGTTCCTGTTTTGTAAATTGGTGATTTTTCTGCAATTGCAAATTTGGGACTTTTGTCCAGCTTGCAAATCCCCCCCCCCCCCAAGTTTTGTAAGCTTGTGACTTTTTCCACTTTGTAAATCTGCAACTCTGTCCACGTTTCACAAATTTGCAGCTTTTCCCAGTTGCAGATTTGCAACTCTTTTTTTTTTTAAATCGTGGGTATGTAACCAGGCTCAGGTGTATCACTTTCTTTCCTTCCATATACTGTATGTGTTAAAAAAAAATTTCCCCACTGGGGACTAATAAAGGATTATCTCATCTTAAATACTGAAAGATTTTGTTTGTGGATTCATCAAGCTGAGGAGCGAGGTGAACAATACAAAGGGATGAAGGTTATAGGACAGTACCTGCAAGAGTTTAAAACTACTTTCACCTGTTTATCAGCAGATCAAACCACAAATCACTGATAAAATGAAGATTAACCTCTGAGCTTGTGAAAACGCTGGCCAGTTCCTAACTATTAGTCAAAGTGAAGAGCAGAAAAATGCCAAGCAAGAATGTATTAATGGGCTTTGACATGTATTTTGGGCTAATGATTTCTACTTATACGGACAGTTGTCCTTTTATTTGCTGTTTGCTCAGTAAAGAATACCCAATAAAGCGAAACAGATGAGATCCATTTCCCTTCTTGTATTTCATTACTATTATCATTTGTGTGACCTTGATGATTTATGTTTATGTGAGACTCAAAGTGAGAAATGTAATCAGTAAACTCATTTTCTGCCTCATACTAGGGCAGAGGTCAGCAACCTCTACTATGAAAAGTGCAGTTTTGAGTAATTTTTGCCCCCCCCCCCCAAAAAAAAAAAATTATGTATGGAGCCGCAAAACTTATTTGAGCCATTAAAAAAGAAGCACAATATTACTCTCTCATAAAGTTTATTATTTTTATTTATTTTATTTTTGTAAACATGCATCCTTTTTTATTAATATACAACTTTTGAAAGATAAATTTGCTAGTTTTACTTATCAAATAAATTTAAATATAAATATTAAATATAAATTCAAATATAAATTTGAACTGATTTTTTTTTCACCCAAATATGAAAAATTTGCAACTCATTTCCTGAAAACTATCATTTTTTTTTCCCTATGCCAACCTGCAACACTTTTCTCTTAAATGTGCAACTATTTTCTTAAAAATATACAACTTATTTCACAGAAATTTGCAAAGGTTTTCCTCATCAATTTGCAGCTTTTCTCTTGTAAATGTGCATAATTTTTTCTCAGAAATTTGTGACTCTCTTTCATTTGCAGCTTTTTAATGGAATTTCACAACATTTTTTCCACATAAATTTGTGACTTTTTTTAAATTTGCAACTTTTTTTATATAAATATGGGGCTTTTTTCTCTTTTAATGTGTAACTTTATCCTTCTATTTTTTAAAATTTACAACTTTTTTCAAAACTCATTTTTTTCTTCTTTAATTTGGAACTTTTTCTTGTAAATTCACAATTCGTCCTATAAATAAACAAAATATCCTCATACATTTTTGTCAGTTTTCTCACACTTCAGAGTTTTTCCTCTTTAATTTGCTTTTTCTTGTACATTAGTGAATCTATTCTGGCATACATTTCTGACCATTTTTCTGTTCATTTGTGAGTTTCTCAAGACCAAAGGGAACTGAATATGGGCTCCAGAGCCACAGGTTACACACCCCTGTAGTAGGGAGTTGGGGTGGTCAAAGAAGAAACCACTAAACCCACATAACTTTCTAAAAGTGGCCCTGAGAAGTGGCCATTTTAGTTCAAACTTTGATTTCTGTACAATCTGGATGAGGTACTGCTTCTCCAGGGTGACCTTTTTATAACTGTGTTAGCTTTTTTCATTACAGAAATAAACACAATGACTCTAACCCTGTGTACTTTATTGTCCTCTGTGCTGGTGAGCATTATTGTGTTGAAGATGTGAAGTTCTGCGATTGTCCAGTTAACCACACAGACAATCAGCCTTCAGACAAATTACCCCACTATTCGACACTTTAGTCTGAATAATGTACGACACTGGGCTCCTGCTGGCCTGAAGGGATGCTCTGATTTCTCACCCCCCACCCACATCGTTTCATGCTGCTCCGCTAACTGTGAGCAGACCTTCACAGCGTAATTCGGCCTGGGAGTCACAGGGAGGTAATGGCGTTGGACTCATCCCAGCAAACATGTCACTGCAGGAACGATGTATCAATTAAAGCTCAATTAACTGGCAGTGAAAAGCTCTCAGCGTCGGCTCCAATAGTCACAGATGAATCAAAATCATTATAACGGCTCCATTAATCCAAACACAAATTACATCTTTGGATCTATGAAAGTTTCCAACAGCTTAACATAAAAAAAAAATGAATCCAAAGATGACTTTTTTGTTGTTGTTGTTTTACAGTGGGGTTATAAAAGTACAAATGTAACGACTCCTTTTACAGCGTGTGGAAAAAAGATAATCAAGTAGAAATCTATCTATAACTGCACCAAATCTCTGAGTGTGTCTGTCTGTCTGTTCCTCAGACATCTCCCAAACTGTTTGTCACACTGACCTCACATTTTAAGTGTTTTCCTGAGGTCACGAGGGTGTGCATCCCCGAGTACGGAGTCGCTTAGTCAAAATATGTCATTTTTATCAATGAACATATAGCCACCGCTCTGCCACTGCTTTCTCTTCACGTCCTGGCTTCAGGAAGTGTGGGCGGGGTTTTGGATTGACTCCGTGCTGATTGGATAATAGGCAGGCTCACAGCCATGCTGACTGGATAATAAGTGGCATCACGACCACGCTGCTTGGAAAATATGCAGCATCACAGTCATGCTGATTGGATAATATACGGCATCACGACCAATCAGTCACCACAGTGCTTCACAAACAAAAAAAGTAAGTGAATAGTGACATATTTGAGAAGAAAGAGAGAATAGTGAAGGTGTAGTGCCTAAAAAATCATACTATAATGTTGCTGTGATTGTGTACGTCTAAAGGATAATCCAGGGAATGTCAACAAGGACCCAGGGTCTGCCTAAAGAACACCGGTGTTGGAGAAGCAATGGGCGGAACGCAGTCCTGGGGAAGTCACAGGGAAGCAAGCTCAGCCCGCCCCATCAGTGGTAGACGGGAGTCCCTTAGCAAGACCACGACTCGTCGTCGCTGATGGCGCGCCTCTCGGTGTGCTCGCACAGCTATCTAAAAATTAAAAGTTCATAATAATACCACCATGATTGTGGAGCAGAATGCCCAGGTCAATTGCATGTCATATGTGGCCACATGCATGGTTTGACTAAACGACGACCGTCACCAAACTGCACACAAAAAGGTCTAAATAAGGAAGTAAATAATTTTTATTTAAATATTGATGGACAAATGGACAACACTGATGCAACATTTGCAGCCAAACAGGTCATTCTGTTGTGTATAATAATGTTTGGTGTTTTGTACTTATAATATCCAAAAATATAAAAGGATGCACTAGAATGGGTCTCAAATATTTGTAAATGTGTCCTGTTATAGTACTGCATGAGTTTACTGACGATAGACTATAAATTACACATATAAACTAAAACAGTTATGATGATGACTGAACAACTCCCATTCCTCAAAGTGCAAGATACAACACCTGTGAATATAAGTCATAAAAGATCACACAAATACAGTAAGTGATCTGACAAAACATAAACAAGGGCACTTCAGTCGCCAATATTGGATGTCCCATTGATTTTCAATAATTCTGTAATTAATATTCACACAATCAAATAAATCTTAGTGCTGTTCAATCCCTTTTATATTTGTCAGAGTCTAACATGTGATTGCCTACATATAGGCTACACCTCTTTGTATTCCACTTTCAAACACAGCCTACATTTGGGCCTGTAAAGCCTGATTGCAATACCCGTTTTCAGACAAGAATATTTGCTTTCTACGAGCATGCACTAGTTCTGTATGAATTCAGAGACTCCAAATATGGTGGCCCAGAGGGCTAAAAAAAATAAATAAACTGTAAACAACTGCAACATACAGATGCTGAAAAAAGTCACAACAGCTGCAAATAGACAAAAATGCTGTTAATACAACACAATGGAAGTGACTCCAGGGACACAATAAAATGATGGACCACACAATGCACATACACGTTAGCCTAGCCTTAGTCATTTGAAATTCGCCTGCAAATCCATAATCTGTTGAAACACCTAAAAATTTCAGTCTGACCACAACTTTTGCAGGAAGGAAAACAACAGGATCAGACTTCTTCTGGTGAACCATAAGTACATGTGACTCCCAAAACATCTCCGCTATACAAAAAGCTTGGTACAAACATTAGCTTTGTGGCTAACAGCAGGACCATCCGTTTCCATGCCGATAACAAATCAGCTGTTTAAGATTAACCGAAAGTCGACGATCTCTCCTGGTTCTGACCCGGTAAAATACATTGCTACTTTCAGGATGAAATAACCAAAACCACTGAGTGTCTTCAAAACTCCTGTCTTCACAATTTTGTTACAAGTTTTCAGAATGATGCTCCTCCCCACGGTTTTAGCTAACAGACAACTGCTGCTACGTGCCTCCCAGTGACATCATGAACTACATATTGTGGCAATTTTCAAAACTGAAAATTCCAATTTCAATTAATTTATTTTAATCCTGAAACATCCCTGATTTCCACTAACTTCAGTTGCGGTCTGTTACAGCCACAATACCAGTTCCCAGTGCAAATACAGTGGGGCAAAAAAGTATGTAGTCAGCCACCAATTGTGCAAGTTCTCCCACTTAAAAGATGAGAGAGGTCTCCAATTTTCATCATAGGCATACCTCAACTATGAGAGACAAAATGAGGAAAAAAAAAATCCAGAAAATCACAATGAAGGATTTTTTTTTTCCACAATATCTTTATTGAACCTTTTTTTTTTAACAAACATGATACAAACAATCAAACACTAACACTAAAGTACTACAAAAAAAAAATGCACTAAAAACACCAACAACCACAACAAAATCAAGTCTTCAACAATGCTCCTCTGTTTAGTCTAGACAATCCAATACATAAGTATACATATTATGTTCACCAGTTTGGAATTTACAAGGTCCACACACATCATTCACCTTCTTCTTCAAGAGTTATGTTTAAATTTTTTACATAATCAATAAAGGTCTCCATATATTCTCAAACACAATTTCCTTTGATTTCAGTATATATGTTATTCTTTCTAATGGAAGGTTTGTTAACATCTGTCTTAACCACTGAGTCACATCTGGTCTATGAGTCTTTTTCCATAATAGTGCAATACATTTTTTGGCATTAAGCAAACTGAGGTCTATGAATGTTCTTTCACTTTTATTAAAATTATGCTTTTCTGGGTACAGACCCAACAAAAACAGTTTAGGATTCAATATGATTTGTTTTGAGATTATTTTTTCAATTGTTACCCTCACCTCTTCCAAAACATTCTATTAATCTACATTCCATAAACAATGAAATAGGGTTCCTTTACTTTCCATGCATTTTGTGCATGTATCTGGTATATTTTTGTTATATCTATTTAACTCCTCCGGTGTAACATACATCCGCATTAACCATTTGAAATGTATCAATTTAAGGCGTGCATTTATTGATTTGGTTTGAGCTTCTGTACAAGCCAATTCCCATTGTTCCTCTGAAATTTCAGTTTGCAGATCTTCTTTCCAGTAGTTTAATCTTTTCAGTGAATTTTCACTTGAAGATAGTGTCAATGAGTTATAAAACTCTGAATAATACCCTTTCTTTTACTATCTTTCATCATCATTTTTTCCAAGGATGAATAAATAGGTCGAGTGAGAGCTTTATTTTGATTTGATCGAATAAAGTTTCTAAGTTGAAGATATTAAAAAAATGTGTTCTATTGAGATTAAATTTGATCCTCAGCTCTTCAAAAGACATTATGTTATCTGCACATGGCAAATATAAATCCTGAATCTTTTGTATCCCTTTTAATTCCATACTTTAAATACAGCGTCCGCTCTCCCTGGTTTAAAATATTGATTACCCCATATTGGACTAAATTGTGACAATAACTGTGGTTCTTTTAAATAGTTTTTAGCTTCACACCATATTTTGATCATATGCTTTACAAATGGATTTTAACTTGTTTTTGTAATTTTTTTGCCGAATCTGAGTATATGAATATGGGAAGAGGTAAAGGTAAATTGTATGATTCCATTTCAGTCCAGTGAGGGAGATCATTTGATGAAAAATAATATGTCATAGACCTCAGTTGTGCCGACCAATAATACAACATAAAATTTGGACATTTCAGACCTCCACGATCAAATGGTAAATATAATAAAGACAAACGTAATCTAGCCCTCCTGTTGTTCCATATAAATTCCACTAACTTTTTTTTTATTCTTGAGAATAGATCTAAAGGTGGTGATAAGGGAATGTATTGAAATAAATAAAGTATTTTAGGTAAAATATTACTTTTAAGTATATTGATTCTCCCGATCATCGACATTGGTAGTGACATCCATCTCTGAGTTAACTCATTGATATCTGACATTAAGGCTTCATAGTTGACACTGGCGACTGATTCTAGCTTAGGCACAATTTGGATTCCTAAATATTTAAACTGATTTACAACATTGAATTGATTTACCTCAGGGGCTGGGTAATTTCTCTGGGTCTCATTTAGCATTAATATTGAAGATTTAGTTTTATTTATTTTATATCCTGATATTTCCCCAAAATTCTTTATTAAATTCAACAAGGTTGGAATTGATTTTTTTAGATTCGACATAAACAAAATTATGTCATCGGCGTACAGGGAGATTTTATGTTCTGTTGGTCCAACTTTAATTCCATATATTTGTGAATGTAAACGTATCGCTATCGCTAAAGGTTCAATTGCCATAGTAAACAGTAAAGGTGAAAGTGGACAGCCTTGTCGACATCCTCTATTGATTTTTATTGGTTTTGAAATATTGTTATTTGTTAGGATTTCTGCTGTAGCATTATTGTATATTATTTGAACCCATTTTATGAAATTATTTCCAAGTCCAAACCTTTGTAGGACTTCAAAAAGAAAGGGCCATTCAACTCTATCAAAGGCCTTTTCGGCGTCCAGTGATAGGAGAGCTGTATCCGGTGCTTCTTTATTAAAATAAATAATATTAAATAGTCTTCTTACATTATGGAAGCCTTGTCTACCCTTTATAAAGCCATTCTGATCTCGATTAATAATATTTGGTAAAATTTCTTGTATTCGTCTTGCTAAAATTTTACAGATTATCTTAAGGTCGGCGTTTAATAGGCTTATTGGTCTCATATTTTCACATTTATTAGAGGGCTTACCTGGTTTTGGCAGCAGTATAATTAAGGCATTATTTATGTATGATGGTAAATTATTATTTTGAAATGCTTCTAAAACCATTTCCAAAAAAGGTTTTATTAATTTATTCTTAAATTTTTTATAAAGGTCAACTGGAAGACCATCTGGTCCTGCACTTTTTCCTGATTTCATATTATCAATGGCTAGCCCAACTTCTTCTTGACTAATTTTAGACTCCAATATCTCCCTGTTTTCATTTGGAATACACGGTATAGATAGTTCGTTCAAAAACCCATTTAGTTTTGTTAAATCAGGTTCATTTTTGGTATCATATAATTTTTCATAGTAATCTCTAAAGGCTCTATTAATTTCTAAAGGATCTATAACTACCTGTCCTTTACTTATAATACTGGTAATTGGTGTTTTAATTTCTAATTGTTTAATCTGCCATGCTAATAATTTTCCTGATTTTTCACCTTGTTCATAAAAGATTGTTTCAATCTTAGAAGACTCGAGGCAGCTCTATTCGCTGATTTTTTGTCGTATTCAGCTCTCAAAATCAGTAATTCATTCTCCAACCTTGGGTCACTTCCTGCATACACTTTTTCCTGAAGACTTTTTATTTTATGTTCCAATTTAGCTCTCTCCTCTCGAGTCTTCTTAGATTTTGATCCTGTATAACTAATAATATGTCCCCTAATAAAAGCTTTGAAAAGCCTCCCACTTTACACATGCTGATGTTTGTGTAGTATTGATGTCAAAGAACTCGTCTACCTGTTTTTCTATATACTTGGCAAATTCCTCATCCTGAAGCCATTTATGCTGAAATTGCCATCTACCTGATTCCTTTGTCAATTTTTTATCTACATATATTTAGACCAACAGGGTGCATGATCAGAGATCACGATGTTATCATAAAAGCAGTTTTGAATCTTGGACCTGAATTCTGTGGGAAATCAAAAAAATAATCAATACGTGAGAATGTCTTGTAGGTACTGGAATAACAAGAATAGGCTTTAACTTGTGGTTCATTTCTCTCCATATATCTAACAATCTCAATTCTTTCATAAAATGATTAATAGTCATCCTACATCCAATGTGCGTACAATCCAGTCCTGTTGATCTATCTATACCTGGATTCAATGTACAATTAAAATCCCCTGCTATTATATGTTGCCCTGTAAGTGATGATAGATGAGAAATAAATTAGCAAAGAACTTCTGATCATCTATATTGGGGACCATATAAGTTCACAAGATTTATATTTTCTAATAGCAAAGAACCTTGAATGATTACATATCTTCCAAATTTGTCTCCAATTACATTTTTCACTTGAAAAGGAACTGATTTATGTATGAGAGTCATAACTCCCCTGGCTCGGGATGAAAATGAAGAGGTGAATACACTTCCTTGCCATCTACTCCTAATTCTTTTAACATCCTCCTCTATTAGATGAGTTTCTTGTAAAAATACAATTTTTGAACCCATGTCTTTTATTTTATTCATAACTTGTTTAAGTTTTTTTAAATTTTGTAGACCTCTGCAATTCCATGAAGTTAAATTAAGATTAACACTTTGGTTTATGATCAATAGAGAGTTTGGGATTACCTTGCAGTGTAAACATGCTCATACAGAGAAGCAAAAACATGAGTGGTTGAACATTCATCCTACAAACTACACACAAACAAATTTCCCCTTCCCACACTTGTGGCAAACCCCCCAAAATCAAAAGAAAAATTCTGTCTCCCGATATAGCCATCGACCGTTCCACACCCACGGGGAACAGCCTAAGCCACTCCTTCTTCATCCTCCCAATCACCCTAACTCTACTGCTTTTAATGACGTAACATTAACTCTCCTCTGTAGTTTTCCAACTTAACTCCAAAATTTTTAACAACTTTGTACATCATAGTTTTTTTTGTTTGTTTTGTTTTTGTTTTGTTTTTTTTAATATATAATACAATCTATATTTTGTAAACTTACTATTTACTTCAAGTCAGTCAGATGCCTGTGCAAATGCTTAATTATTCTACCTTATATTTTGTTCATGCTTAGCTCCCACCAGTCTCTTCTTCTTCTTTGATCTTCTTGATGAACTCCTGCGCCTCCTCTGGGGTCTTGAAGATGTGGGTTCTGCCCTCATACGTGGTCAGCAGTCTCGCAGGATAGATTACACCATGACGAATCCCAAGGTTGCGCAGCTCCTTACGTATGGGATCAAACTGCTTCCTCAATTGCTGGATTCCTGTGGCCAAATCTGGGTAGAACCGCACCTGCTGGTCCTGGTGTTTAATCTCTCCTTTAGCTCGTGCAGCGTTGAAGATCTTCATCCTGTCTCTGTTGCTAAGAAACTTCATAATTAAGGTCCTCGGCGGTCCCTTATCTCTCCGTGGGCCAATACGATGTGCATTTTCCAGAACCACTGCTGATTGCAACTCCTCGCTGCCCAGCACCTCCGGAATCCACTTTTCCAGAAAGGAACATACGTCCCGACCTTCTGATTCCTCTGGAAGACCCACCAGCCTTAAGTTATTCTGTCTCGACCGAGATTCCAAATCCAAAATATTATTTTCCAGAGATTTTTTTTTTTCCCAAAGTGCGCACCTTTAATTGAAGACGGGTGACGTCATCTTCAGCACTAGCGAGACGGAGCTCCATCTGCGCCGTTCGTTCTACACAGTCACCCAATTCCTTTCTTATTCCTTCCAACGCTGTCATAATCCCATCAAATCTAGAGGAAAAGTCCGCTCTCATTGAACTCATGGCAGCCATCAGCGCATCTGCGCCTCCCCCCGCAGACATCGCACCGTTGCCAGCCTCCTCCGCCATATATGGAGTTTTGTTTGCTGCGTCACAGACCTGAAAGTCCGTTAATTTGGACTGTTTCGGCGGCTCGCTTTTTCCTTTACCTGGTTTTCCAGCCTTAGGCTTCGCCGACATATCCTCGTCCAAACGCTGGGATACGTTCTGTCCCAAATGAGAGAGTTATTTGCCGATTTTTTTTCTCCAGGAGCAGAGCAGAGTGAGACACGTCCGTCTTACGTGGCAGCCATAACCGGAAGTCACAATGAAGGATTTTTAATGAATTAATTGGTAAATTCCTCTGTAAAATAAGTATTTGGTCAATAACAAAAGTTCATCTCAATACTTTGTTATATACCCTTTGTTGGCAATGACAGAGGTCAAACGTTTTCTGTAAGTCTTCACAAGGTTTTCACACACTGTTGCTGGTATTTTGGCCCATTCCTCCATGCAGATCTCCTCTAGAGCAGTGATGTTTTGGGGCTGTCGCTGGGCAACACAGACTTTCAACTCCCTCCAAAGATTTTCTATGGGGTTGAGATCTGGAGACTGGCTAGGCCACTCCAGGACCTTGAAATGCTTCTTACGAAGCCACTCCTTCGTTGCCTGGGCGGTGTGTTTGGGATCATTGTCATGCTGAAAGACCCAGCCACGTTTCATCTTCAATGCCCTTGCTGATGGAAGGAGGTTTTCACTCAAAATCTCACGATACATGGCCCCATTCATTCTTTCTTTTACACGGATCAGTCGTCCTGGTCCCTTTGCAGAAAAAAAGCCCCAAAGCATGATGTTTACACCCCCATGCTTCACAGTAGGTATGATGTTCTTTCTCCTCCAAACACGACAAGTTGAGTTTTTACCAAAAAGTTCTATTTTGGTTTCATCTGACCATATGACATTCTCCCAATCCTCTTCTGGATCATCCAAATGCTCTCTAGCAAACTTCAGACGGGCCTGGACGTGTACTGGCTTAAGCAGGGGGACACGTCTGGAACTGCAGGATTTGAGTCCCTGGCGGCATAGTGTGTTACTACTGATTGTAGCCTTTATTACTTTGGTCCCAGCTCTCTGCAGGTCATTCACTAGGTCCCCCGGTGTGATTCTGGGATTTTTGCTCACCACTCTCGTGATCATTTTGACCCTACGGGGTGAGATCTTGCGTGGAGCCCCAGATTGAGGGAGATTATCAGGGGTCTTGTATGTCTTCCATTTTCTAATAATTGCTCCCACAGTTGATTTCTTCACACCAAGCTGCTTACCTATTGCAGATTCAGTCTTCCCAGCCTGGTGCAGGTCTACAGTTTTGTTTCTGGTGTCCTTTGACAGCTCTTTGGTCTTGGCCATAGTGGAATTTGGAGTCTGACTGTTTGAGGTTGTGGACAGGTGTCTTTTATACTGATAACGAGTTCAAACAGGTGCCATTAATACAGGTAACGAGTGGAGGACAGAGGAGCCTCTTAAAGAAGAAGTTACAGGTCTGTGAGAGCCAGAAATCTTGCTTGTTTGTAGGTGACCAAATACTTATTTTACCGAGGAATTTACCAATTAATTCATTAAAAAATCCTTCAATGTGATTTTCTGGATTTTTTTTTTCTCATTTTGTCTCTCATAGTTGAGGTATACCTATGATGAAAATTGGAGACCTCTCTCATCTTTTAAGTGGGAGAACTTGCACAATTGGTGGCTGACTAAATACTTTTTTGCCCCACCGTAGATGGTGCTTGACTGAGGTGGTGATTGACTTCAGGAAGAAGGGGACACCTTCACAGCCAGTGTGGATTGGGGGGGGGTGGAGGATGTGGAGGTAGTGGAGGACTACAAATACCTGGGTGCCGTGATCAGCAACGGACTTGATTGGAGATCCAACACCGATGCTGTGTACAAGAAGGGGATGAGCAGACTACTACAATGTCCTACTCTCCACCAGATACAGTATGTTGTGGAACAGATCCAACTTGCCACAATGGATCACTAACCAGACCGTCAATGATGGAGTAGCTCATTCCAGCTTGATGAAATGACCCAGGAGTGCTCAGATCACCTGACCTTGACCTTGAATGATCTTGAAATGTGAACAGATGGACGGATGGATGCTGCATCATCGCATTACCGCCTTTGCCAGATGAGCTAAAAATACGCAACAAGTCTAATTGTGACAAATGCTGCGGTATCTACTATATTTAATAACCTTTTGTTCATTTAAAAAAAAACTAAGGATCAACCGTTATTTTCTGAGGTTTACTCCCCCACCACTGTGTCAAAGAAGATAAAAACTTTGAAATAACATACAAACCCTTCACCGCGTTAACAATTAAAGGCTACTCACACATTATTAACCTCCAGGGAGCTTTGAGCACATTTTACGTGCTCCTCATTCTTTATTTTTTTGATAATTTTGGCTGTGCTAATGCATATGGTAGGGCTATTCAATTACAAAATCAGCTGGGCCACAATTTAAAATCAAGACATGTAACTGGGCGATCTGCTGAATATGATAAATTTCAAACCAACAAGGATCAATATGACAAAAAACATTAACTTTTTATTCATTGTTTTTTTTTTTTTTAATGTGTGCTTGGCACATGACAAAGACACCTCAAAAGCACATAAAAACACAGTAACAGTGCTGGAGTTGAACAGAACCTGAAATAGTAGAAATATTTTTCCTCTTGAATAACGATTAAATTACTAACTTACTAACTAACTAACCTGCGCTTATATAGCGCTTTTCTAGTCACAAAGACCACTCAAAGCGCTTTCACTAATACTAACCCTCTATTCTAAGGGCCTATAGGAAACAGATATCTAGGGACAATTTAGAACAACCAATTAACCTAACATGCATGTCTTTGGATTTAAATAGAATGAAAAAAAAAAAACCAGCACCCGGATACACTCGCAGCAGATTAAACACTGGTTTGGTGTTTGAAGCGGACAGTAAAATGAATAAATAATTGTCACTCCAGGCAGAGTTAAACCGACAATTTTCATTGTCAATTTTATGCTTCAGAGTTGACATTGACATGTTTTAGGCTTGGTATCTTGCCACTAGCACTGTTAACCACAGTCATAGAGCCCACACTTCAAAACAAATACACTGCATTGTGGACTGACAGTTAGGCTAAGCGGACTGTTTCACTTCCATTAAAGCACAATACATGCATTTTATTATATCTGGGTGTCAATCTGGGCTTTTGCCTTGAAATTGATCATTTTTACGACTCTCCACCAGATGGTGCCATTTTGACCATATCTGGCATATGGAGAAAAGCATACTATTTCCACTAGATGGCACTGTCACAACCCCCCTTGCTGCTAACCACTGACACATCAGGCTGTAATAATTTAACAGAAAAAAATAATTTGCATGTAGTATATTGAAAATAATTCATTTTTTCTGTTTTTTTTCCATCTAAAAAGATAGTGGCATCATGACAAAAACCTGGCATTTAAAGAAGTGAAATCTTTGAAAATTAATGAATAACTGATATCAATAATTAGGTCAGATGTAGGTGAAAAAACAGTTCAAGTAGAATATAATATTGCACTTTTTTTAATAGATACCTTATGAAAAGCACATTTTCTGTGTTTAGCGGTACAAGAGTGACTAATATTCAAAGGGTTCCTGAGGGTTAAAGCACATGAATCCAAATGAATGGAATGCAAACCGCAATCAGTGGAAATGAGGTTTTACATTTTGCAATTTATTGTAATTTTTAAGGATAATTCAAGCCCTAAATTTGGCTAAATGACTTTAGGACTTTGTAGGGACCCCACAGACACCCAGATTAGACAAGCTCACCCTTCAGTGTAAAAAAAATGATACTGTAGATGATTTTCACTCTTTAAACAACCATCCTCCCACAAATTCATATTCATCTGAGATCTTCTGAGTAATTATCTGCTAATTCATGGAACAATGGGTTTTGCATGTTCTCCATATTTTGATACAACCATCAGCTTAACTATTGAACAGCAAACCTCCTGATCTGAACAATAAAAAAGCCTGACAGTAAGTATGCTGTGCTGAATTGTGCCACTGACAAAATGCAATAAGTAAGACAGCAGCAAACAAGAGTCTGACACCAGAAACCGCTCAAAGAACAGAACTCACTGAGACTGATGGGAACCGACTCCATCAGACAAGTCAAAAACAAAACGGGAGCACAAAGAAAGTGAAGGTCTTACCCCTGCCTGTCTCCATCCACCAGGATCCGCACCAGGATGCCCGTGACAGCTACCAGGATGGGGTAGTGGTCCACACTTTCTAGACCTGCAAAACCAACGGAGAAAAAAATTCAATAGGCATGGTTAAAAAAAAAAAATGCAGTTGAGAACCACATTCACAGAGTTTGATATCTTGTATGACATCACTGCCTGTATAAAAAGAAGATTTAAAAGAAAACTTTAAAAGAAAAAAAGTCACAAATATCTAAGTAAAAGCTGTAAATTTATGGGAAAAAAGTTAGAAAATTTATGAGAAAACTTAGCAAATAGAATAAATTTATAAATAAATAAATAAATAAATAAATAGGCTTTTTTCTCATAAATAAATTTATGAGAAAAAAGTTTTTAAAAAATTACAAGAAAAACATTACACAATAACAGGTCAAACATTTATGAGAAAAATGTCACATTTATAAGAAAAAGTTGCAAGTTTGTGGAAAAAAGTCAAAAATTTAAGAGGAAAAAGAACAAAAATTTATGAAAAATGTTGCAAATTGATGGAAAAAAAACTGTAAATTAAAGAAAAAAGATGCCAATTTTTTTTTTAAAAAAAGTCACAAATTTCTGAGCAAAAGCTGTAAATTTATGGGAAAAGGTTTCCAAATTTTTGAGAAAAAATGTGCAAATTTAAAAGAATAAGATTACAAATTTACAAGAAAAAAGTGCCATATTAAAGCCAAAAAAGTTGCAAATTTAAAAAGAAAAAAGTAACACATTTATGAAAAAACAGAAAATGGACAAGAAAAATGTAAATTTATGAGGAAAAAAAGCTGAAAACTTCAAAGAAAAGAGTAACAAATTCATGAGCAAAAGCTGTAAATTAACAGGGGAAAAGTTTCAGATTTGTAAGAAAAAACTGCAAATTTAAAAGAATAAGTTTACAAATTTTCAAAAAGAATGTTGTAAATTAGATGAGAAAAGGTTATAAAAAAAACAAGGAAAAACACTGCACAACAACAGGTCAAACATTTATGAGGAAAAATGTCAAATTTACAAGAAAAAGTATCTTGTTTATGTGGGGAAAAAAGTATAATTTAGGAGGAAAAAAGAAGGAAAATTTACAAAAGAAATGTTGCAAATATATGAAAAAAATATTAATTTACAAAGAAAACAGATGCCAACTTAAAAGAAAAAAAAATCAAAAATGTCCGAGCAAAAGGTGTAAATTTACAGAGATAAAAGTTATCAAATTCAAGAAAAAAGTAATACAGTAGTTTAAATTGAAAGTGAGCTGCATTTATGACCCAAAACTTCCAGTAATTCCAACTCTGTTAAATTATTGGACAAGGCTAATTATGGACACCTCCCACTTGAGGTGTTTCAGGCACATCCCACTTGGAGGAGGCCCCGGGGCAGACCCAGGACTCGGTGGAGAGACTATGTCTCCCAGCTGGTCTGGGAACACCTTGGTATCCTTGGTGTACAAGGGGCGCTGCTGAAGTCATTCTATGACACGGTGGTGGCATCAGCCATCACTTTTGGAGTGGTCTGCTGGGGCAGTGGCATTACTGCAGCCGATAGGAAGAGACTGAACAAACTGATTAAGAAAGCTAGCTCTGTCCTGGGGCAGCGCCTTGATCCGATGGAGGAGATAGGAGAGAGAAGGACGGTGGCTAAACTGTCATCTCTGCTGGAGTCCGAGTTCCACCCTATGCAGGACATACTGAATGCACTGAGGAGCTCATTTAGCAGCAGACTACATCATCCCAGGTGCACAACCGAGAGGTTTCGTAGGTCCTTCCTACCAACGGCTGTCAGACTGTACAACCTAAGCAGGGCTGCTCGCAGAGATAGCAAAAAGACGTAACAAACTAATAGTTTTTTGAATGCAAAAGATGCAATAGACTTACACAATGGTCCCCTCCGGCATACAACTAGGAACATACCGGTCGCTATGGAGGGTGAGAATATGTATGGGCACATAATCATACCATGTAGGATAACTAAGTAGACGGTTATGCTGTTTCATTCCATCTAGCAACAATGCTCTGCACTGTGTGTGTTTATATATTTACATATTTATTCCATCTAGCTACAATGCTCAGCACTGGGTGTGTTTATATATTTATATATCTACATATTATTCCATCTAGCTACATTGCTCCGCACTGTGTGTGTTTATATACTTGCATATTTATTCCACCTAGCTGCAATGCTCCGTACTGTGGGTGTTTATATATTTACATATTTATTCCATCTAGCTACAATGCTCTGCACTGTGTGTTCATATATTCATATATTTATTCCATCCAGCTACAATGCTCTGCACTGTGTGTGTGTGTATATATATATATTTTATAGTAATACGTACATATGTATATTAGCTGCTCTTGCTTGCTTGTTTTTTTCTTGCCTTCTGATTGTTGCTCTGAGTGTTGCTATCCCTGTGCTGTTGCAATCCTGGAATTTCCCCGTTGTGGGACTAATAAAGGCTTATCTTATCTTATCTTATCTTATCTTATCTTATCCTCTCTGAAGAGCTGCAGCAGGTGGCTGGGGAGAGGGAAGTCTGGGCTTCTCTGCTTGAACTGCTGCCTCCGCGACCCAGACCTCCGGAAAAGCGATAGAAGATGGATGGATGGATGGATGGATGGATGGATGGATGGAAGGCTAATTATAATAGGGTCACATATATTGCCATTTTTCAAATGTGAGGTCTTAAATTTGACCAAATGGCCTTGAAAAGGTCTTAAAAAAAACTTAATTGAACTTAATTTCCTTACAGCTACATGACTGAGCAGAAAATAAAGAGGAGGAAACATCCGGAAGTACGTCCTGCAGCTCTGACAGCGGTGGATAATGTGATGGATTTGTTTATCTGTTATGAGGATGTGTTTTCAGTCTCTGTTTTAATTTGTCAGTGTGAATGAAAACAAACAGTGGGGGGTCAGGAGTGAGGACGGGGCTGTGGTTTTAATAGTGAAATTTTTAACGCTTGCATCAGTCAGGTAGCCTCAATCCACATTATAGGAAATTCTTCTCCTGGCATTAAAAAGTCATTTCCTTTTGTGTCATGCATCATACGTATATTTTGGAGATAAAGCCAGGCATTATATTTTGCTGTGTTAATGAGAACGTTATAGTGCTGAGAAACAGGAAACACTGGAATAGGGCCTTTATGCAAGATTGTGTTTGGGGGGGTTGGTCTATTTTTGTAATGAGGAACAGTTCAAACCCTTTAAAATTGCCCTAAAAAAATCTCTCCTCAAAAATGTTGAAGTAATAAAACTGGGTCATTGGCTAGAAGATGAACAGAAAAAAATTACACCATTACACAGAAACAAACAATTTAACCAGCATCCATATAAATGTTATCGACTTACAAAAAAAATGTACAAGGAAAAAGTTGAAAATTTACTCAGAAAAAGCTGCACAAGAACAAGAAAAAAAATAAAACATTTATGGGGAAAATGTTACAAATTTAAAAAGAAAAAAGTCACATTTATGAAGGAAAAAAGCTGCAAATTTAAAAGAAAAAAAAAGTCACAAATTTATGAACAAAAGGTGTAAAATGACAGGGCAAAAGGTGCAAGTTTTCAAAAGAAGTTAGCAAATTTGCTAGAAAAAAAGTTGCAAATTTATAAGAAAGAAGCCAAAAATTTACATTAAAAAAGCTGCAAGTTTATGTGGGAGAAAGAGTTGCAAATTTAAAAGAAAAAGTCACAAATTTATGAGCAAGAAGTTGCAAATTTTAAAGAAAAAACTTGCACATTTATGAGAAAAAAGTTGCAAATTTACAAGAAAAAAACAATAATTTACAATAAAAAGTTGCAAATTTGCAAGAAAAAAATTGCATTTATGAGAAAAAAGTTGCACATTTCCAAGAAAAAAGCACAAATTTAAGTGATCTTGTTCTTCTATTAAGACAAAGCGATGTCTCATATCTTGACCCTGTCAGATACCCGTTAGATAAAGTGCAAATTTACAAGAAAAAGTCACAAATTTATGAGGAAAAAGTTGGAAATTTACAAGAAAAAAGCAAAAAAAATTATTCAATTTCAATTCAATTCAGCTTTATTTATATAGCGCCACATCACAACAGAAGTCATCTCATAGTGCTACCAAATGCAGGGAAAACCCCCCCAATTTCAGAAAGACCCAGCAATCAGACGATCCCCTGTGAGCAAGCACTGAGCAACGGTGGAGAGGAACAACTCCCAATTATGAGTAAAAGCTGTAAATTTACAAGGAAAAGTTGCAAATTTAAGAGAAAAAAATGCAAATTTGCAAGAAAAAAGTGAAGAAATTTACAATTAAAAAAAGTTGCAAATTTACAAGGAAAAAAGTAACAAAATTATGACCAATAGCTGTAAATTTACAAGAAGTGGCAAATTTACAAGTTTAACAAATTTATGAGAAAAAAGCAATTTACCAGAAAAATGTTACAAATTTATGAAAAAACCCTGCAAATCTATCAAGAAAAAATATGTCAATTTATAGGGAAAAAAGTCACAAATTTCTGAGCAAGAGCTGTAAATTTACAGGAAAAAATAGGCAAATTCATGAGGGGAAAAGGTTCGCAAATTCATAACAAAAAAAATGCAAATTTAAAAGAATAATATTTGAAATTTACAAGAAAAAATTTGGAACTTTATGAAAAATAACTAAAAAATTTACAAGAGAAAAAAAAGGAAGGGAAACTACTGGACTAATTAACAGAGACAATAATCATTAATAACATTACTCACAGGTTCCTGCAGTATTAACCTACAGAACACCCAAAGACAAATACATACTGCATATCTACATTGAAACCTGCTCTAATCTACACAAATTTCTCTTCCTGCACAGAAATTCAATCGGCTTCCTGTTGCTGCTGGGAGGAATTAAACCGCCACGTCGTTACAGTCCATCTGGATGACAGCAGCAGTTACACAGTTTTTCTCATTTTAATTGATTCTTGTTTTTTTCCAGCCGTTTGCTCGGTTTGAGTTTGGCTGATTCAGTGGCAAATCTCTGCAAGCATCTTTGCAGCAGACAGCATCACATTTAGGGAGAAAAATGGCCACAGTTTATACACAGATGTTCAAGCATTCTTAGTGATTTATGAACTTAATATTTGCTGGTAAATTTGAATTCACAGTTCAAGGAGGATTCTTTTTATCACGACTGATTTGGGAGAAAAAACACTTCAGATCAGCAAGTTTTAGTGGAGATGTTAGAGAAACCTCTACATCTCCTGTAACAAATTAAACTCCAATCTAAAACGCCAGCTGAAGGGACTTTTCTCATCGTCTCATTTCCATTTTCCAAAAACCTCAGAAGGGTTTCAGCAGCAGAAAAAAAAAAAAAATCCTGTTTGCAACCACCCACAGCACAAATCCATTATATGACACAGATTCCTAGCCTGTGTTCCAATAATGCCAAACAATAACAACATCAATAATAGATATTTCAATAACAGATATTGTTTGCTGTTACTGTTGAACAGAGTCAGAGACAAAAACACCAAAAAATATACTTTATTGATTAGGAAACACTGCACAGAACTGAATAAGCAAGTAAAAAATGGGTTCATCATCAATAATTTAACACTATTATTTTATCTGATAACATTAAAGGATGTGAACAAAATATTTTGCAGCCCTCTTTGACTAAAAGCGTATCTGAAGAAAGAACATGTCAGATATTACACAACTGTTCAACCCTGTCAGGGTCCGCCTCTGTCTCAGTCCCTCTCACTAAACTGGCAGTTCTGATTCTGCTCCGGCTGGGATGTGAGAACCAGAGCTCAAAGGAATGATTCCACCCTGCCAGCTTCACCTCCACCCATCTTAAGGAACCCTGTGAACGTCCAGCCCCGCCACTGACGGTGCTACTGTGGCTGCTAGCCGGCTACACAGTTAGCATTGCAACTATGGTTTTTATTGTTATTTTCTGTAAACTCCAGTCACATCTTACAGATTTTCTTGTAAATTTTACTTTGTGTGGAGTTTGCATGTTCTCCCCGTGTTGCGTGGGTTTACGCCGGGATTTCTCCGGTTTCCTCCCACATGCCAAAAACATGCATGTTAGGTTAATTAGCTGTTCTAAATTGTCCCTAGATATCTGTTTCCTATAGGCCCTTAGAATAGAGGGTTAGTATTAATGAAAGCGCTTTGAGTGGTCTTTGTGACTAGAAAAGCGCTATATAAGTGCAGGTTAGTTAGTAGTTAGTTAGTTTTATAGGAGTTCTGCAAACTTTTTTCTCATAAATGTTTGACCTGCTATTGTGCAGTTTTTCCTAGTAAATTTTTAACTTTTTTTTTCTCATTAATTTGCAATTTTTTTCTCATAAATATGCTAACTTTTTTCCCGTAAATTTATAGCTTTTGCTCACAAGTGTGTGACTTTTTCTTTTAAATTGGCCTTTTCGTCTTTGTAAATCCACAGCTATTTTTCTCATAGATTTGTAACATTTCTCTTGTAAATTTCTTTCTTTTCTTCCTCACAAATTTGTGACTTTTTTTCTTTTTAAATCAGCATGTTCTGTATGCGAGCTTACAGGGCTTCATTGGCATCACTATTCAATCGTGCAATGACCCCCTGGGTCAGGTATGCAGAAGCTTTAGTGCCAACTTAACTATATAGAGCGGGCCGTCCAATAACCGGAGGGTTGGCAGTTCGAATCTCGCTGTCCCCAGCCATCCTGCTGTTGTGTCCTTGGGTGTGATACTTTAGCCACCTTGCCTGAAGCGTCTGTGACACTGGTGTATGAATGTGAATAAATGTCTGGAGGTGGCTGGAGAGGCCATTGGTGCAGATTGGCAGCCACGTTTCTGTCAATCTGCTGCGAGACAACTGTGGCTACAGAAGTAGCTTACCACTAAAAGTGTCCATCTGTGGAGTGAACGAATAATGGACTCACTGTAAAGCGCTTTGGGTATCATGAAAGGTGCCTTATAAATGCAATCTGTGGGTTGCGGTCAGTCTTATTGTCATTTTCTATAAATTCTTTCCACCCCCACTAGACATCTGTGATCATCTACCAACATCTGAACAAATGCGTCATTCTTAAGGTGCGTTTAGACCAAACACAAAGCAAATTCTTTTGCACGGCATGAAAGCATACAAAGTCAATGGAAAGAGGTGAGCACACGTGAATCTTGCACATTCGCGTGTTCACATCCGAGGTAATGGCCCTGCGATTCTGCCATCACCGGAGTAAAAGTATCAACATTGGAGAGTAAACAAGTTTGAAAATGAGACTGACGCTCACCTGGAGACAGATGTGGACTGGGAGTTGTGCAGCGGAATTGGAGTGTTGGAGTGTTTTACCTACAGACCCCTGCCACGGACATGCTAACAATGCTAGCAGGCGAGCAAACTTTTCAGTCTATGAAGTTTTCAGCCCCCCCCCCCCCAATACATTGAGTTAAAATGCAATCATGCTGCGCAAAAAATGTGAATGTTCACGTTTGGTCTTAACACACCTTTAGCAGTTACTTTAGCTTATTTTACTATACTGACCACCCTCCTGTACTGCTCTGAGTCATGGATCACATGTCATCATCCCCCAGGGTTTCCTCTGGTAACATTTCCATGTGGCGGGCCGCCACCCTTGAAGTTATGCCGCCACGCTAAGAAGAAACATAAATTTAAGAAAAATAAATTAAGGAATGACGCTCCATAAACGTGCACACGAACAACGTGCGTGACATTCATATGCGCATTGGAGTTCGGAAGCGCCCCGCCTGCGTGACCATCAGCCGGAAGGCAGAGTGTCTCTCTAGTGTTGCTGTCCGAGAGAAGCATGAGTTCATTAGAATACTTTAAATGTGGAAAAAAAGCAGAAGCGGTATGTAAGCAGTGGAGGCATTTGTGGTGGTTTTAACCCGCTGGTAACGGGAACAATAATGAAGAGTCGCTTAGCTAACAGATGTGGTTAGGCTTGATATGCAGGAAAAGGCAAGACTGACTGAATCGCTGAGGATTTACGTCAACAGTTACTACAATATAAACTAATTTATGTTCATCATTACAGTATGTACCTGTCAAGTTAAGATGATCGAAATTCACAAAGTCAATGACTTTAATCCATCAACAGCCTTAAGACAAACTAAACGTGCCAACATTTGGATTTCAAAATAAGGGAGACTTTTCCTGCTGTCTGGCTGGTGAGGAGAGTTCTAAAAAAAAACAGAAATATACAGAACTATTATAACAGAAATAACTGCATTTTTGGTCATTTAATTTATTTAGTTAAATATAATTTTATTAATATTTTATTCTTTGAAATCAGAGTTAAATTATTGTTCTGTTCTGGCACTGTAAAATTATGACCAAAAGTGTAAATTGTATAAGGGAAAAAAAGTCAAAATTTTACCACAATCTGTTTCAAATTTATATATATTTAAAAAATGGGGATTTTGCAAAAAAAAAAAAAATAGAAATTAGCTCTAAAATAATCCAAAAGTTTATAATAAAATCTCAAATATACAAGAAAAATCATAATTTTGCAAAAGAAAATGAGGAAAATAGTTGCAAATTTAGATAAAACTTACAGAGAAAAGTAGAAAACTATAAGAAAATAGTTATAAATTTTGGAGAAAAACCTCAGACCTTCAAGACTGAAGCCATTACTCAAGTTTTTAAGTGGGTGCTCTTTGTACCCTTAGCTCAACTAGAGATTTTTGGTTGTCTACTTTTAATTATTAATTTCACAAGATAACACTGCTTTTACATGAGTAGAATTTCTGGCTACTATACCCACATCTGATCATATAATTTAAGTATGCATGAGTAAATTACTATGATGAATGTCCCCACCCCCTTTCTCTTTCCTACTCTTTCTCAATGGAAAAAAAAGAAACACTAGAATACGAAAAAATACACATATCTTTGTCATTTATGTAAACCATGACAAAAAAAATCCTGCAGGACAAAACGTGACACTTGATATTTTCTAACCTGTTCGTATACCCCCATAGACAGAGAGAGAGCCTGAATGAGACAAGGCTCAGAGAGGGAAAGATGAGACAGACAAGATGAGTCAAGGAGAGGAAAGTGTTCAGGCAGAGGGTCCAGTAGAGGTGAGAGCAGAGGAAGGAGAGACGGATGACACCAGTAAAAAGTCCAAGCACAGGACGTCTGGGTGAGACCCCAACTGGTCCAATGGTCCAACATTCAAGCCTTGGTTGTACAAAGTTCATATGGTAAGTTCCATATGCAAAGTTACTGTACAAAATTTTAAAAAAGAAATAAATAGTATAAAATTAGCATATGTTGCCGCCGTGCCAAGGTCTTTAAGCCAGAGGAAACACTGATCACCTGAGACTCCTGGAGCGCTTCCATCTGCACAGCCTCCACACCACTTCTACATCCACTGCAGTGATTTCATTACCAGCAATGACATTGTGGAACAAACAGAGATCACCAGCATTGAGGCCATGCTGCTGAAGACCCAGCTATGTCAGGAAGGGCATGTCTCCAGAATGGAGGACCACCGCCTGCCCAAGACAGCACTGTATGATGAACTGCCCACTGGCCACCACGCCACCAAAGAGAAATAGAGACTCACTGAAGAACTCCCTCAGCACCTGTCAAATTGACCGTTGCCAGTGGTCCACCCTAGCCAGTGACAGAGATCTGGTGGCACACCACCAAGCTGTCTCATCCTTTGAAAATACCTACAGAGAGACTCTCATGGACAAAAGAAGCTGAAGGAAGAATCCTGAGGACATTCATTTGCAGTCACTGCAACCAGGCATGCCTGTCTCACACTGGCCTCATCAGCCACCAGTGTTCCTGCAACTGATGTGGAGCACCACTTTCCTAGTTCTTCGTCCGTGAAGCTGTTATGATGATGATGACTATAGTTTATTATACTCTGACCGGGACCAAAGGTGGCTAGCTGCTGTTAACTGCTGAAACAACACACCCCCATCCACCAGTGATTCATTCTTTTAAACATTTTATGACAGTTAGCGCAGGTTGTGTTAGCTTGTGGATCTAGGAGCTAGCCAGCTAACATTAGCAATATGGCATCAACAACTGACCTCAGCAGTGACAAAAGAGAAAGGGTGGGGTGAACTGGGGCTCATGAGTATTTAAAGAGACATGCACCGAAATGAGCTGTTCTGAGGAAGGCTGCAAAAGATGGGTCAGAATGTTGCTGCAATAATTAAACTCTGATGTACTTTGACCAAATCATGTCACAGACATTTCATTAAGAGTTGTGGGAACTGTGTCAGCAGGTGGGAAAAGTACATCATATGTCCCCTTTAACGTCTAAAGTAAAATCGTTTCTGCAGTCATATTTTGGGGAAGCAGGCTTTCCTCTTCATAGACAAGTCAGCATAAATCATGACATTTTAAAACCAAATTTTGCAGCTTACTCTGGTGAAGGCATTATAGATCGAAAGCTCAGTAAAAGTGAAAACTGCATCAACGGAGTGTGTGGATATCCTATTTTTCCTGCTGGAATTTTGTTGATTATTTAGTACCTTAAAAAAAGTTTTGAGCTAGGCAGAGCAGAAGTCCTCCAACAAAACCAAATTATATGAAATGAGGGAAATAAGTGGGGCTTTCTGTACATAAGGGAGCGCCTTACTTCCCAGCATTAGATGCTAGTAGACATATGATAGATGGCTGACAGCTGTTCCTCCTCTCCAAATCCTCCCACTGCTGTCAAACACTGATCTACACCTGATCCAAGATTCCCTCATGGGCCGACTCCTCCAGGTTTTCAAATCAAAACTAATATCTATTATCTACATAACCTTTTATCATACAGCAAAATGTGTTTATGAAAGCATAAGAATAGATAAACAGTGATAAATTTACATAAATGAGCTTATATACGTACGTACAGTGACTGGGAACCTTTGAAATGACATGTCGTAAAGCTGTGTAGTGCACTCTGTTAGAAACGTAAGAGTGTACCTGGCAGTCTCAGATTGACAACTCGATCAAACAGGTTCTTCTCTGCCGTCACTCTGTTCAGCACTTGGTTCAACAGCTGCAAACAAAGACAAATCACCATTGTTAATAACAATCTGATCCTTCCTATTGCAGGCAACTTCACAGGAGCAGTGTGAACAACAGAAGAGGATGCTGGCATGTTTTGCTTTAACTTCCATCCTCTTCTTCACCTCTCTTGTGCACTTTCCATTGCTTTGGATGGTTGACCCCAGGTATTTAAACTCATCTACTTTCACTACCTCAACTCCTCACAGCTTCACCATTACACCTGCCTCCCTCTCATTCACACAGACAGACATGTATTCTGCCTTGCTTCTACTGACATTCATTCCTCTTCTCGCCACCTCCATGTTCTTTTCAACTTGCTTCTTACTCTCACTTCAGATCACAATGTCACTGAATTTCGTCTCAAAAGTAAATGATGCAAAACTCAAACTTCCAGTGTAGTTGCTAACGGAGCTGTTTTTCTACTAAACCCCACCCACACCATTTTTGCAGACACACTGTTTGGAACATCAGCATTTCTGTTTTATCTGCTGTCCAGAAGGTCAAAAATATTCATATTCTTTATTTCGTTGGGCATTGTGCAAGTTTCCTTCTCACTTTGAAAATTTTTTCCTGCATTCACATTTCCATCTGCACCCATGTGGGTTTAATTGCATATTTGCACATGTGCAGACATTAAAAAAATGAACTAAATAAGCCTATATTATGCATATTATATATAATACTGTATGACAGTGGGGCACTACTCTGTCAGAGCGACTCCTGACACCGCTGAATGAGTGGGAGAATTATTGTTGTTTTAGAGTGGTTTTTTTGCATGCTTCTCTGTCTTTTTTTGCTCTTGTTGAAATGAAAATCGAAACACTGTTCTACCTGGCCTGTGCCTGGCTGTTTATCATGAATCTGCGGTGCGCAAACAGACTCTGTTCACAACTGGCACAGCCATTCACCACCATCCCAGGTTGGCTCTCTTATTCACGGGACTACCTGTTGGAATTAAGCCACTCGGTGCCAGAGTCTGCACTGACATCACTCCACGATGACACCATACCTGCGGAAGTAGTCTGTGGATACAAGAGGAAGCGAATACGAAGGAAAAGAGGGTCGAGAGGAGGAATAAGGAGCAGACTGAGGAGGAGAGGCAGCCGCCTACCATTGCCTGCCATAGCCCTGTCAAACATGTGTTCGCTAAAGAACAAAAGTGAAGAACTCGCCACACTGATCTGGTACGATCTGGATTACCGGCAAACCAGTCTCTTCTGTTTCACGGAGACATGGTTTTCTGGGGATATAGACTTTGATTTGGAAGGTTTTACCATCATTCATGCTGACAGGGACAAGGCAAAAACACAGAAATCAATTGGGAGAGGGCTCTGCATGGCTGTCAATAGTAAGTGGGCAACAAACCTCACAGTGAGAGAGACTGAATGTTGCAAACACTATGAATTAATGACTGTGTCCTTCAGACCTCACTATTTACCTCGAGAATTTGCTCAAATAACGGTTATTTTAGCAGAGCTACGGAGCACATAGCTGACTGTTATAATAGAGCTGTCAATCAGACTGGAGAGCAGCCTGTGTTTTTACTGGGGGATTTTAACAGATGCAACATCACCACATATTTGCCCAATCTGGAGCAATATGTCACAATTCCCACCAAAATGGAAAACAAGTTGGACTTGTGTTATGGCAATGTCCCTGGTGCATATAACTCAAAACCACACCCACTTCTCGGACGTTCTGATCATAACGTCATTCTGTTACTGCCAAAATATAGATCAAAACTGAAAACAGGTAAACCTATAAAAAAGCCTGTCAGAGTCTGGAATAAAGACGCAGCTGAATCACTGAGAGCTTGCTTTGGATTGACAAACTGGGATCTGTTCTTTAATGACTGTGGCAGTGATTTTAACATGTTGACAGATGTGCTGACCCCCTACATCTTATTCTGTGAGGACACTGTTTCTCCCACCCACCATATAATAATGCACCCAAATAATAAGAAATGGGTTACAAGCAGTGCTGGGCAAGTTACTAAAAAATAGTAAGTAGTTAACAATTACTAGTTACTTCGTTTCAAAAGTAACTGAGTTACTTACCAGTTACTGCATGATTGAAGTAACTAGTTACTTGGAAAAATAACTTTCACTTTACTTTTAAATGCATACTTAAATCATATTGCACACATAGCAAGATCAAAGGCCCCTTGTTCTCATCAGAAAGAAGAAAAAGAAAACTGATGAGAAAAAATTCTCATCTTACAGAGAAAAAATGTCTCAGATTTACACAAACTATTGTAATCAGTAGAAAGTCAGAAATTTACTAGAAATAAAGCTGTAAATTCACAGAGAAAATTTTGGACACCCTGGTGGGCCGTTTTTGGCCCATGAGTCATAAGTTTGACACCCCTGGACCAGCCCATTAAAAATGCATATTTAGAGGATTTACTTCCATGAAATAGTTGCATATCACAAGAGCATGTAAATGAATAAGATAAAATAAAACAGAATGAAAGTTCACCTCAGAAGAAGCTGTTCTTTACTGGAACAAAACAGTGACTTTTTCTCTGTGCGGTAACAAAACTTTTACAATTACTTACACAACTTACACATTTACACAACTGCAGACATTAAATGTGAGCTTCTTGCTCTAAAAATACTCATGTTTAACTACAGAGGTAGGGCTGTTGGGGGCTACTCACCGCTCGGACAACAGGTGATAAGGGCTCAATATGAGAAGTCGCCATTGCCACGGCATTTCTTCCCACCAGGTTGCGGTGTGAACTGGGGCAGGACAGGAAACCGACCCGCGGAGGAGACTGACGGCTGCGCCAGCTATGGTAGGATCAGTTTATATTTATTTGTGTTAAAAATATCTATCCATATTAATAAAATGAGTAACGTGAGTAATGCATCTGATCAAATTTCAGTAACTGTAATGCATTACTGAATTTTTAAACAGTAATTTCGTTACACAGCACATTACTGCAAAAGTAGTGGTGTTGCACATTACTCCCAACACTGGTTACAAGGGACATTAAAATCTGCTTGGTCCAAAAGAAAAAAGCTCTCCTACAAGGAGACAAGCTCAGGGTGAAGGAACTGCAGAAAGATTTTGGGAGGATAGCAAAGCTGGTCAAAATAAATTATAAGAATAAGGTGGAGCAGAAATTAACATCAGGAAGTGTGAGAGAGGCGTGGCAGGGTCTAAACATCATGATGGGCAGAGCCCCAAAACCTGCCATGGTCAACTGTCCAGATCTCACTTCCTTTGCAGAATAGCTTAACACATTCTTCACCTTTAACACCTTCTTCACTCATTTCCCCCCATGAACCCAGGGGTTCATGGGGGGAAATGGATGGTGGGATGGAAGGTGGGATGCTCTACCACTATGCCACCAACCAGAGTGGTGATCTAGTGGTAGAGCATCCGCCCCACAGCTGGGAAGTCGTGGGTTCAAGCCCCGGCCGGGTTATACCTAAGACCATATAAAAATGGTACTCCTCGTCTTCTAGCTTGGTGCTCTGCATAACAGAATGGGGGAAGGAAAAGTTGTTTGTGACGGCGCCTTGCATGGCAGTGGCCCCTCTGATTCTAGATGTGATTAACACTGTAGATAGGAGAAACGTAATTTCGTTCTACTGTACATGATTGGCTGTATGGACTAAATGACAATAAAGTTGACTCTCTCTCTCTCTCTCTCTCTCTCTCTTATCATTGAGGAGCAACTGGTGGCATCCATCTTACATAGGGTCAACCAACACAAAGCCACTG
The DNA here is from genome assembly GCA_020510985.1 of Pholidichthys leucotaenia. Lineage (NCBI taxonomy): Eukaryota > Metazoa > Chordata > Actinopteri > Cichliformes > Pholidichthyidae > Pholidichthys > Pholidichthys leucotaenia. The sequence continues at coordinate 22,522,596 of CM035837.1, forward strand.
GCCCTGATAGGCTCAAAGGCAGAGTCCTCAAAGACTTTTTGAGCATCTCTTGGATTCTGGATGTGTCCCTGATCATTGGAAGGAAGCTACCATCATCCCAATCCCTAAAAAGACTCACCCTAAGGATTTGAAAAACTACAGACCAGTGGCCCTGACCTCTGTGCTCTGTAAATATATGGAGCGAGTGCTGTGTAACGTTTTGACCAACATGTTGTCACACAAATTGGATCCCCTCCAGTTTGCCTATAAGGCAAAACGAGGATGTAGAGGATGCATGTCTTACACTTTTAGAAACTGTCACCAAACAACTGGACTCTTCACACCTACACACACGGATTTTGTTTATGGACTTCTCTTCTGCCTTTAACACTATACACACAGAAACCTTGCTACATCACCCGACAGACCTGCAGGTTCACCCAACATTGATTTTATGGATTCAGAGTTTTTTATATGACAGGCCACAACAGAAGTTTTTAAATGGTTTTACATCTAGCAAGTTGATTTTAAACACAGGTCTTCCTCAAGGTTGTGTTTTATCTCCAGTTTTGTTCTCTGTGTACACACATAACATCTCCTGTTACAGCGAAGGAATGACTCTTTTTAAATAAGCAGATGACATGGCCTTGGTGGCTCATCTGACAGACAGTTCTGCACTGACCCGCTATCAGCAGGCAGTCAACGATTTAGCTCAGACTTTTAATCAAAACTCTCTGGAGTTAAACACCACAAAGACTAAGGAGTTGTGCTGTGGGCGCAGAGAGAAACTTTCAGCTACTCTCTTTACACCCCTCAGTATCCAGGATCAGGCTATTGTGCAAGTTCAAGTTTTTAAATATTTAGGAATAGAGATGGACTGCAGCATGTCTTTTGCACACCATGTTGCCTATTTATAAAAAAAAGCACAACAACGCCTCCACCTGTTAAGGAAACTGAGAACTTTTAATGTCAGCAAACACATTTCAACTCTGGTTTACACTTCACTAATTGAATCCACTCTCACTTTTAACATTTCATCCTGGTACAGCTCCCTCCTCATCAAGCACAAAACAAAGTTTTCCCATATAGTTAATCAAGCTACCAAAATCAATGGCTCACCACAGACACCACTGTCTGAACTGTACCAGTGCTCTGATCAGGAAAGCCACCCTGATCACAGAGGATTCATCTCACCCCTTCATCATTCTTTTCAATTACTGCCATCAGTCAGACGATACAAAGTTCCACTGGCCCATAAAAACATTTACAAGAAATCATTTATTCCCTCTGCAATAACCATCCTGAACAAAATCAAATAGTTATCATACTTTAGTTAGGTATCACTATTTATCTATTAATCACTATTAATTTTTAATAGGTATCAATATTTTCTGCCACATGATTTTATTTGCCGTTTCCTTTTTAGCCATGCTTACGTTTTAAATTGTTTTTATCTTGTGAGTTTGAGTGCTGAATGTGTTGTGCTGTTGTGGCCGTGTCAAAGAAGAATTTCTGTCACTGAATGGACCAGACAATAAAGTTATCTATCTATATACATTACACACAAAAAGTTAGGGATATTTGGCTTTTGGGTGAAATTTATTGAAAAGGTAAAAAGTTCACGCTACAGTGATATTATATCATGAAAGAAGGCATTTAAGTAGAAGCATGCAATGGTAATTTCCTCATCTCAAACAATTTATTGAAACAAAAGCCAACAACAGTGGTGGGTATACCACAACAAAAAATGTCAATGTCTCAATAACTTGTCATGTGCTCTTGGTGATCAATTACAGCTTGGCAACAACATCTCATGCTGTTCACATGTCAATTTATTGTCTGCTGAGGCATGGCATTCCACTCTTCTTGAAGGGGGGCCCTCAGGTAATTGAGGTTGTGGGGTGTAGGGTTACAAACCTCTACACGGCCACTCCGCTGATCCCATAGGTTTTCTATGGAATTCAGGTCTGGAGGAAGTGTAGGACACTCCATTTGAGGTACCCCAGCCTCCAGCAGCCGTTCTCTAATGATGTGACCTCGATCAGCTGGAGCATTATCGTCCATGAAGATGAAATTAGGCCTGTGTTGTTCATGCAAGGGCAAAATGACTGGATTCATGATGTTATTCAGGTAGTATCGGCTTGCCACTGTACCATTCACAAGGTGTAGGGCAGTTCTGTATTGACAAGATTCACCTGCCCACACTGTAACACCACCAAATGATCATCTGGTGACAACAGTGGCTGATGCATAGTGCTCTCCTTGATGTCCAACATCGTTGGCAGCCATCATTTCTGCTCAACATGAATCGACTTTCATCAGAGAACAGCACTGAGGCTCACTTGTCCCTTGTCCAGCATAAATGCTCCCTGGCCCATGCAAGACAATGATGCCTGTGCCTGGGGTGTGGTCAGGCACCCTTGCAGGTCATCTAGCACGCAGACCACACTGATGTAAATGGCTTCAAATGGTCTGATGTGACACTTGGGTGCCTCTCACCTCCCTTAAATGTGCCTGGAGTTGAATGGTATTCATCATCTGGTTCTGGCTCTGCATCTGGTTCACAATGAAGCGGTCATCAGCATGGGATGTGGCCAAAGGACGTCCACTTCTATGCCTTTCTGTGACTCTTCCAGTCTCACTGTATCTCTGTTGCAACTTGCTGATGACACTCTGTGACACTCTAAGCTCAGTGGCCACTGCCCTCTGAGAACATCCTGTTTGAAGCCTCGCAATGGCGAGGTACTGTTGATCAACTGTTAGGTGTCATCTTGGTCTCATGATGTCAAAATGTGAACAGCACGATGAAGAGGACTGTTTAAATACCAATTCTAATTGAATCAGAACATTTATTGCTCAATTCTTGGATCAAACCTGTTGCGAATTTTGCTGTTCAACACCTTGTGAGAGAACAGCAAGTTATGCAAAAAGTACTGAAATATTGAACTGTTGGACATGTGCACTCAAAAGGTTAGAAGGGCAAATTAATTCACCTGTAAAGTTTATTGTGCATTTTAGGTGCATCCTGAAATTTCTCCCGAAAGCTGAAAATCCCAAACTTTTTGTGAGTAGTGTGTTTGTATATATAGTACACACACAGTGGATATAGAAGTCTACACACCCCTGTTCCAATGCCAGGTTTTTATGATGTAAAAATGACACCAAGATCACTTCAAAAATGTGGCTCTGTTTAGAATTAACCAATCACATTAAAACTCATGTTAATGGGAGTCAGCACACACCTGCCACCATTTAAAGTGCCTCTGATTAGCCCCAAATAAGGTTCAACTGTTCTAGTAGGCTTTTCCTGACATTTTTGTAGTCACATCTTACAGCACAAGCCATGGTCCGCAGAGAGCTTCCAAAGCATCAGAGGGATCTCACCGTTTAAAGGTATCAGTCAGGAGAAGGGTACAAAAGAATTTCCAAGGCATTAAATATACCATGGAACAAACACAGTGAAGACAGTTATCATCAAATGGAGAAAATATGGCACAACAGTGACATTACCAAGAACTGGACGTCCCTCCAAAATTGATGAAAAAACTTGAAGAAAACTGGTCAGGTAGGCTGCCAAGAGGCCAACAGCAACATTAAAGTAACTGCAGGAATTTCTGGCAAGTACTGGCTGTTTAGTACATGTGACAACAATCTCCCGTCTAGGATGGCAAGACAGAAGCCTTATCTTACAAAGAAAAACATCCAAGCCTGGTTACATTTTGCGAAAACACATTTGAAATCTCCCAAACGCATGTGGAAAAATGTGTTATGGGCCGATGAAACCAAGGTTGAACTTTTTGGCCATAATTCCAAAAGGTATATTTGGTGCAAGCAACACTGCTTATCACCAAAAAAACGCCATACCTACAGTGAAGCATGGTGGTGACAGCATCATGCTTTGGGGCTGTTTTTCTTTAGCTGGAACTGGGGCCTTAATCAAGGTGGAGGGAATTATGAACAGTTCCAAATACCAGTCAGTGTTGCCACAAAACCTTCAGGCTTCTGCTAGAAAGCTGAAGATGAAGAGGAACATCATCTTTTAGCACGACAATGACCCAAAGCACACATCAAAATCAACAAAAGAATGGCTTCACCAGAAGAAGATCAAGGTTTTGCAATGGCCCAGCCAGAGTCCAGACCTGAATCCGACTGAACATCTGTGGGGTGATCTGAAGAGGGCTGTGCACAGGAGATACCCTCGCAATCTGACAGAGCTGAAGCATTTTTGCAAAGAAGAGTGGGCAAATATTGCCACATCAAGATGTGCCACACCGATAGACGCCATCCCAAAAAGACTGAGTGCTGTAAAAAAAAGCCAAAGGCGCTGCAACAAAGTATTAATTTAAGAGTGTGCATATTTATGCAAACAGGTTTTTGTAAGTTTTTTATTTTTATTTTTCCTCTTAAAATATTTAAAAGTTTGTTTTTCAATTGTGTTGTCCAGGTTATATAGGTCACATTAATGGTGGAAAAAGTTTTGAAATGATTCATCTTGGTCTCATTTTTTTTCACATCACAAAAGCCTAGCATTTGAACAGGAGTGTGTTGACTTTTTATATCCAGTGTGTGTGTGTGTGTGTGTGTGTGTGTGTGTGTGTGTGATTTCTGATAATCTGTTAATGTTTTTGGCTTAACTTTTGGTTATTCTGAATTCTGAAATATAGTCCAGCATTAAATCTTAACATTAATCACTCTTGAGTTAAATTGGTTGGACTTTATGTTCCTTTTTCTATTAAACTTTAATAGATAAAAGGCTTCTGCAGGTTCTTCTATATTAGGGGTCCTCAAATGCTTTGCAGTGTCAATATGCTGCAAAGGCGGATGTTTCATTTCCATCTTGGGAGAGACAAACAGAACATTTTCTCCAGAGCAAATACTGAAGGGACAATACAAGTATTATTGTAATCAGTCACACATTTATGAGAAAGAATGTACAAACATTCACTTATGGGGAAAAAAGCTGCAAATTTACAAGAAAAAAAAGTCAAATCTATGAGAAAAAAAAATGCAAATTTAAAAAAGTCAAGTTTACTCAAAAAAGCTGCAAATTAATGAGAATTAAAAAGTATGAAAATTTGCAAGAAAACTCAAATTTATTAAAAAAAATGTTATAAATTTACAAGAAAAAAGTTGTAAATTTACAAAAATTAACAAATTTATAGAAGTTGCCAATGTAAGATGCAAAAAAGTTAATATACTAGAAAAAAGTTTTACATTTATAAACGTAGTAAATTAATGAGAAAAAGTTACCATAAATAAATTAATTAATTTAAATTTGCCATAAAAAAAATTAAATTTACCAGAAAAGCTGCAAATTTAAAAGAAAAAAATAGTCCACCCTGGATCTCCTTGATTTATGCTGATGTCACCAGGCTGTCCTGCTGTAGGAGGAGCTGGGAAAATGCAGTGACTTTCAGAGGCAGCTAGCAGGACATTAGTGCACGTAATTGCACTGGTGAATGAACATACATACACGGACAACGAGCGCGCTCTTTGAGCTTCGGTGGCAGCAAGGCCAAGATGGTAGTAGCAGTCAGGTGGCAATGTTTGGAACGGAGTCATCACGAGCACAATGTGTGTACACAACGCTGATTCAGTCACACACAGGCAGCGCAACCAAGCTGATAAACACAGAGAAGTTCATATACTGAATAAAGGTGAATAACGTAGTCCTTCAGTCAAAAATATGCAGAATTTCTAACACAATATTATCAGACTTGTAATAAAAGTTAGAAACAACCCTTCCCGCTGTCTTTCTCTCATCCGGATGGGGTGTGCGGTGCGGTTTCTCACCTGCCTCCACTGAGCATTTTGCCCTCGTTTGACACAAACTCATCAAAGAGCTCACTCCACCCAGACCTGTCCTCACAACATAAACTGTCTGGCTGGTGGCCATTGCAACATTTGAGTTCAATTTTCTTCATTCTGTCAAAACAAAGCAGGTGTTTTGTTTTTTTTTTAATTTGTTTTTGTTTTGTTCACCATTTGAGCAGCCCTGTCCTGCATGCTTCGGAATGCTTTGAACTGGCTGCATTTTTGAAATCTGACTGCTCAAATATTACATAATATTCAGACAAAGAACATAGGGTTATGCTGTTTAAATGGCTGTGTCGTGTTGTTGACTGACTGGTGCCTGAATCAGTATTAAAATCAGTAATTAATATTAGAATGGCTCAGTGTGTTGTATTAAATATCAAACTACAGGACTGGCTGGAGAACCCCTGTGTAGATTACATTAGAATTTTGCATGTTTTTTGTGTTTATTTCCAATACACCCTTGCAGTTTTTTTTTTTCCTGTAGGCCAGGGGTGTTCAATCATGTGCCATGGATGGACAAGACCCTGCAGGTTTTTTCTTCTGCCCAGTCTCTTCAGCAGGTCTTTTCACTGATCAGCAATCAGTGGGAAGGAGTTCAGTGAAATCGGCTGTTGAAGACACTAGTTCAGGTTCAGGTTCAGGTTCAGGTTACTTTATTTGTACCGTAGGTAGATTTGTTTTGCAGTTGGTGACATCCATATTTACAAGCCACAATTACATTCAACATAGACACAAACACAGGCACACATCTTACAAAATAGGTAAATATAAAATATGTACAATATAATTTTTATAGCTTGTTCAACTCTTTGACAGCAGCAGGGACAAAGCTGTTTTTGTAGTGCTGGGTTCTACTTTTTGGGACAGCAAACCTCCATCTGGAGGGAAGAAGCTGAAAGTTGCAGTGCAAAGGGTGGGAGTCATCATTTAAAATCGAGTCGGCCATCCTCTGTACTTGTCTGGTGTACAGGGATGTCAGGCTCAGCTGTGACTCACCAAGCAAACGACTGGACCATCTAACTACCTGATCCAAGGATTTCCTCTGTTTCAGTTTTATCTGACCAAACCATGACATTAAAGAAAAGGATAAAACAGATTCAATAAAAGCCCGATAGAACATAGTCATTATGGTTCGGTCAATTTGGAAGCGTGCAAGTTTCCTCAAACAATGCAAATTTTGCTGACCCTTTTTGCACACCCTTTCACAGTTCACCTCAAAGTTCAATCCACTATCAATAATCGTCCCAAGATATTTGTACGATTGTACACAATCGGTGGTCTGGCCTTTTAGTATGGTGACTTTGTGCCTGGGAGTTTTCCTCCTAAAGTCAATAATCATATCTTTCGTTTTTGTTGTATTCAGCTGCAGGTAGGAATCCTCACACCAGTGAACAAAGTCATCAACTACTGGGCCGTGGCCACTCTCACCATCCTGGAGGAGACTGACAATGACTGAGTCATCAGCATACTTTATAATGTGTCTGTTGTCATGTCTGCTCCGACACATGTTTGTGTACAGGATGAAGAGTAGTGGTGACAACACACACCCCTGAGGAGAGCCAGTAGAAGAGCACTTTAGGTCAGACAATGTGCCATTGACCCTTACTCTCTGCGTCCTGTTGGTTAAGAAATCCAGAATCCAACCCACCAGATTATTGCTTAAATCAAATTGTTGCAGGAGCCTTTCAACTAAAATATGAGGTTGGATTGTATTAAAGGCAGAAGAAAAGTCCACAAATAAAAGCCTGGCGTGTGTCCCATTAAAATCCAGATGTTTAAAAAGCATGTTAAACAGAGTGACAGTGGCATCCTCCACTCCTCTGTGAGGCCTATAGGCAAACTGCAGAGGATCCAATGCATGTTCAGTCTGCTTTAGGACCTCACATCTGACCAGTTTTTCAAAAATTTTCATTAAAATTGAAGTCAAAGCAACTGGTCTAAAGTCATTTACCGTTTTAGGACAGCTGGATTTTGGAACGGGAACAACCACGGCATCTTTCCAGATCTTAGGCACATGTTGTGTCTGTAAGGACTTATTGAAAATGTAGTGAAATATAGGACTCAGTTCATGTGCACAGGACTTTACCAGGCGTCCACATATATTATCAGGGCCCTGACTTTTGTTCACTTTTACAGCGCGGAACTCCCTTTCAACATCCTGCATCTCAATATTAAAGTGCTGATTGTCTTTGAGTTTCTGTTTCAAATCTTGGATTTCTGTGCTAAAATCAAAGGAGTCAAAACGACCATAAAAACAATTAAGAGCATTAGCCAGCTCTGTGTCTGAACTAAAACCATCTAAAAACACACGATTACTGCGCTCTGTGCTCTGAAGGCCTGCAATTTTTTTCATACTGGCCCAGGCCGAACCAAGTTTATTTGCTGCCATCTTGCTTTCCAACTCTGATTTATAATTCTGTTTTGCTCTTAAAATTTCAGCCTTTAGCTCCTTAGTGGCAACCTGTAGCGCAGAAACAGACCCCTGTTTAAAGGCAAGTGCTTTCCTCTGTAAGCAGGATTTAACTGATTTAGTAACCCATGGTTTGTTGTTGGGATATATTTTGACACGTTTATGTGGAACAATCTTATTTTGACAGTAAGCCATGTATGAGCATGTGAGCTCAGCCAGAGAGTCCAAGTCATCCCCGCAGGCCATTATGAACATCTTCCAGTCTGTACAGTCAAAGCATTCCTGGAGGCTGTGCTCTGAATCTTCTGTCCACACATCAATGTCTCTCATCTCCACCTTGCCTCTTCTGAGAGCAGTTTTATATGTGGGCAGCAAATGAACACAGTTGTGATCTGATGATCCTAAAGGAGGAAGGGGGAGTGATTTATAGGCCCTCTCTATGGATCCATAGCACAGGTCCAATGTCTTTTTTCGCCTGGTTGGGCAGGAGACATACTGATGAAAGTTTTTAAGTGTCTTCTTTAAAGAAACATGGTTAAAATCCCCAAGAATGAAGTTTGGCGCCTCTGGAGAAATTGACTGCAGTCGCTGCACCACATCAGAGATGGTGCTGGAGGCGGAGTCAGCGTCTGCCCTCGGATGAATGTACACAGTTGTGATGAAAAGTTGGGGAAACTCTCGAGGCAAATAAAAGGGGCGAAGCGACACAGACAGCAGCTCCACATGGGGTGTACAGATGCGCTCTCTGACCGTGACAGATGTGCAGTACTGCTTATTAATGTATAAACATACTCCGCCCCCCTGACGTTTCCCCGTTACCTCTTCCTGCCGATCCGAGCGCAGCGGAGCTCCAAAGCCATCAATCCACAGGTCTGCATCCCGATCATGCGCAGTAAGCCAAGATTCAGTGAAAGCCATGACGCAGCAGTTCTTAAAATCCTTCTGGTAACGTACGTTGCCTTGAATTTCCTCCACCTTGTTTCTCACAGACTGTGCATTCCCAAAAATGATCGAAGGAAGAGGAATGTTACCGAACTGACGTCTCCTAAGGCGCAATTTCACACCTCCACGTCTTCCACGCTTCCTCCTGCCGCTTCTCTTTTCACCGCTGTGTCCGTCTCTCAAAATAAAGTCCGGCAGCTGAAATCTGGGCGCAATCAGAGACTCTGCACCAGCTGTGTTAAAGCGCAGCAACACGTCCCTGGAATATTGTATTCTGCCCACTATTCTGCTCGCCATGGAGCCGAACGCGTTTACCTCAGAGACAAAGAGGCACAGCACAGAAAGCAGTAGTGCGAGATATGACAGGAAATCCATGTTGCAGATACCAGGGAGCTGTTCGCCATATATTCCACAAACGCTCCAGGGCAGAAACGACACAGAGGATTTTCTAAAAACGTAAAAAAGTACAAAAAACACACACACGCACACACGCACTATATCACCAAGCTGCTGGTCGCTGCGTGCGCATGCGCCCAAAGTTGGAGGTAAAGCCTGCAGGGTCTTGGCCCTCCATGGCACATGATTGGACATTCCTGCTGTAGACGGTACTTTATCAATTGGCCATTACCACCAGCAGATCAGTTTACCATATTTTGTTCTGCTACCCTTAATATTACCCTGAGTCACCTGAGCGAGTCGTCTGAGCAGCAGCTCAGCTGAAGGGCGGGACCAGTCCAAGAAGATCTCCGGCACCAGAGTGACGGTCATTTCCAGCACCCGCAGCAGGCTGACGGACAGGTCGAAGCAGGTCGCACACACCTGGGTCAAGAGTTCAGATTACAAATTATTCAATTTATCTCACCATTCACGGAGCAGCTGTCGCAGTAGGAACTGCCTTAAGCAAAAGTATTTTTACATCACATTAAAAGACTCACTCACTCGTATGAAGCAACGGCTGCTTCTCTGTTGCTCAGGCTCGTATAACATGAGCATTAGTACCTGTTTCAAGCCAGTAGAAAGAGGCCCGATGATTCCTGCTGACTCTCCACATACATCAGTGGGAAAATATGAGTATACTTGGTTGCAAATCTCGAAGAATTCATACAATTACTGGACAAAGTCAAAGGAGTTTTATGGGTTTATCATAGAGCAGCGTGTAAAATAACACCATATAAAAGCTGCCAATGAGCCTCTTAAATCAGAGCTGTATTACCTCCACGGGAAAGATGCAAAGGCCTGGCTGCTACAAGGTTTGTTACGCTACCTCCATATAATTTCTCGGGGTCAAGGGCTTTCCAAGAGGCTCATTCATAAATATGATATCTAATTTTTTTAAATACTCGTTTCAAATTACTACTGAATACAGAACAACCTTGATGAGCTGTGATGCAGTCAATGCATTCGCATTATCGCACCATTCTCGTGTGATCTTGTCCTTACGCCACTTCACAGCAGAAATGCAACCACTGGAAATTTGCCTTGAGTGTACTTAACTACTTTACACGACTGTCTTGCTGCTGCTCCATGTCACTGAAACTACTTTTAGTATCATAGGGGTTGCATTTAATCCACTTAAAACCTAGAACTAAATACGTCACCCACACCTCTTAGATGTCACACAGTATTATTAACATAAAAACAGCCATGCCAGCCACACTGGTAAACGTATGGCTATGTAAGGCTGCCCCGGACACTGTTGTTCCATTTGTGGTTCTTTTGCATTTAATTTGTGTTCATTAGGTTGCCCTAACTCGGGCAATTAATTTCAAATTTAGCAATAGCTCTTCAGTTACTGAAGAATTATTATGTGTGACCATCACATCCCTCAGAGAGTGTGTTAGCCCGATAACGTTAGCTAGATGAGCAGTGTTAAACTCATTACTAATTAAAGAAAACCTAGAAAGCTGCATGATAATCATACTGCCGTTTTTAGGAAACTTGCTTTTAAAGGCTCATACATCTCTGGAAGACACCATTACAGAAGTGGCATCTTGTCCACTTCCGGTAACTGTCCAGATTCGTCTGTAGCTAAAGAGGTTAGGCTAAGGCTAGCAACAATCAGCCCACTAGCTTGAGTGGCTAAAGAAAACAGGCTATTTTACACGTGCCAGGTCAAAGTAAGTGGTAATTTGACAAAAGGTTTCACCAAGTTGGGCTTTTTTGTAAAGGAAAAGGCCAGACTAACAGGCTGTGATTACCTTCAGCTGACGGGTGTCCACAAAGTTTCTCTCTGGACGCTCCGCAGCCTGCTGGATCTGACAGGTAAAAGTAGACAGGGACAAAAGAGGAGCACAAAGGTCACATCATGTAAAGCAAATCCAACATTAAATATGTTTTAAGTAGATCAGGTGTTTGTGTGACACCTGTTAAATTACATGGTTTGTGTTTCAGGGTCTATTTGACACATCTGTGTATGACAGATTTAGTTGCTAAATAAAGCCACTGCAATACAGTAAATACAGCGGGGAAAATAAGTAGTGAACTTGTCAACATTTTTCTCATTAAACATATTTCTGATGGAGCCACTGACCTGAGATTTTCACCAGATATCAGCAACAACCAACGTAATCCATACATACAAAGAAATCAAGGCCAATGTGTTCACAAAGTAAGTTATATTTAATAAAGTGGAATGACATAGAGAATAAGGACTGAACACATGAAGAAAAAGAGGTGCAAAAAGGCACAGAAAGACAAGAAACCAAGTGAAATCCATCAGAATTTAAGAAGTCATCCCATCCTCCATCAGTGCAAATTAATTTCTGCTGGTTAAGTCCTGATTGATAGCCTTTAAAAAGGTCTGTAAATATCAGTCACATCACAAAGAACTCATGATGGGTAGAAGCAAAGTGCTCTCTCTAGACCTTCACAACCTTATTGTTGCAAAACATAATGATGGCATTGGTTACAGGCGCATTTCTAAACTGCTGAATGTTCCAGTGAGCATTGCTGGAGCCATCATTCAGAAGTGGAAAGAATATGATATTACCATAAACCGGCCATGACTAGAAGTTCCTCACAAGATTTCTGACAGAGGAGTCAAAAGAATTATCAGAAGACTTATCCAAGAGCCAAAGACCAGTCGTGGAGAGCTCCAGAAAGACCTGGAGTTAGCAGATACTGCTGTTTCAAAGAAAACAATGTAATGCGCTCAACCAACATGGGCTCTATGCCCGCTCACCTCGCAAGACTCCATTGCTGAAGAAAAAGCATGTTGAAGCTTGTTTAACCCCTTGAACTCTGGTCAATTTCCCTAAAAACGACTAAAAATAACATACCCAAAGTAAATCAAAAGCTGTTCTTCAACCCTTTGAAGCATCTTCATGGGGTTGGTCTCATTTAAAAGAAAACACTGAATTTTTTGGCAAAACAGTCATAATCTCTCTAAGTGCTCCTGCCACTGAGTAACAGTCAACTAAACATACTGAATCTGAAGAAAAATAAAGTTCGCCTGGGTGTTTTTTTAGATACAAATGCTTGCAAATAACACACAGCTGTCAGATACTGGCTAGAAAATGCAACAGAAATGTAGAACCAAGTGTTATCAAACTGAGGTCAAAATTTTGTAACAGTACCACAAAAAATGAATATATTACACAGCTTTTTTCTCAGGTTGTTCCCAGGCGTTTTTGAACTGTGCCAAATTGTGCCAAATGGCACAGTTTGGAAAAACGTCTATAACTTCTGAATGCTTCAACACAGAAGCGTCATCTTGGGCTCTAATGAAAGGTGACACTCAGGGCTGTGTGTGTGTGTGTGGGGGGGGGGGGGGTTTTTTTATTCATTCATGAATGAATAAATGAACAAACAAGCCCCCCACACACAAAGAAGCATGCCACGTAAAAAATGTGTGGCCTTTTTTTTACAAGAAAAAATAACCTACAGTGCAATAAAAATTATACTAAAATATCTGCAATGTAGAGGATAACAACTCCCCCCCCCCCACCGCTACAGAGGAGCTCGGTGCACAAAAAACAGTCCGTCAACCGTCCGTCATGTGGCCATGACGGACCGTTGTAATTACCGATCGGTCAAAAGTCATTTTTATTACTATTTTCATTGATAAAGAATAATTTAGCTTATAACACTTACCTGTCCACAACAGCAGTGTCGTTGGCGAACATCTGTTCCTCATTGTCAGAAGAACATGAAGCTGGTCCCGTTGTGATGGACTCATGATTCTGGTCACCCAACCCGGTCAAACCATCTCCGCTTCCATGATTGCGGTTTTTGCGAACGATTTTTCAAAACAAATAAGAACAGTAGTAATAAAAAAAGACTGGCTAACGGCTGAGAGTGGCGAACGCTACCGTTACACACAGGTCTCAATGTGTGTCACCCAGCGGCTTAGACAAAACAGATTTTACGCACGGGACGCATGCGTTTCAATCGTCGAACTTCTCTGCTTCAATTGGCTCGCTGTATTCGCGGTTGTTGGTAGGCAGGTCCTTCTTGCTAGGTTTTCAGTCATTGGTTCTTCAAGGTTTCAGAAACCCAATTCAAGGCTCTTATTAGTCGAATGAGAGGTCAATCAAATCTAAACCAATCAAACACTCCTTTGGCATTCTGTTTGTGGCTGTGTCTGTACTGGAAGAACGGAAATGCAGCTTTTTTTTTTTTAATGCACACTGAGACGCACTAGGACGCAGAGACGTGACCGCCCGCAGAATCCCGGAGTTCAAGGGGTTAAAGTTTGCTGCACAACATTTGGGCAAGCCAGTAAAATACTGGGAGAATATAATCTGGTCAGATGAATCAGAATCAGAATCAGAATCAGGTTTATTGCCATTGTTCATGTAGTACACAAACTAGGAATTTGTCTCGGTACAATGCTGCAACATTAAACATGATAGGATAAGAGAAATAAACTATACATGTAATAAAGTGTAGGATAAGATTAAGTGATACTGGTCAACAGTTAAAATATATATTAGCCAGCAGCAGATACTGTGGAGAACTATATAGTGCAGTCGGTAATGCAAGAAGAAAAACAGTGATGATTGACATGAGTCTGGTTGAGCTGCTGTACATGGTGCACGAGAGTCAATAAGTCACTTAGTGTTCAGCAGTCTAATGGCAGAGGGGAAGAAGCTGTTCATGTGACGGGAGGTTTTAGTCTGGATGGACCGAAGTCTTCTACCAGAGGGGAGGGGGGCAAACAGTACGTGACCAGGGTGTGAGGGATCGGCTATGATCCGGCCAGCACGCCTCCGGGTCCTGGAGATGTACAGATCCTGGAGAGATGGGAGCTTGCAGCCGATCACCTTCTCAGCAGTGCGCACGACGCGCTGCAGCCTTAGTCTGTCCCTGGCAGTGGCTCCTGCGTACCACATGGTTATGGAGGTGGTGAGGATGGACTCGATGATGGCTGTGTAGAACTGCACTAACATCTTGGTGGGTAGCTTGAGCTTCCTCAGCTGCCGCAGGAAGAACATCCTCTGCTGGGCTTTTTTGATGAGTGAGCTGATGGTCAGCTCCCATTTGAGGTCCCTGGTGATGGTAGATGAGACCAAAACTAAACTTTTTGGATGCCACAACACAGCATGTTTGGAGGAGAAATGAAACTGCACATCCCTTCATGGTGTGGGGGTGCTTTTCAGCACATGGTAAAGGCAGACTTCATATAATTGAAGGAAAGATGAATGGACAAATGTACAAGACATCCTTGTTAAGAAACTGTTGCCATCTGCCAAGATGCTGAAACGAGGGTGGACATTTCAGCAAGACAATGATTCTAAACACACAGTCAAGGAAACTCTCAACTCTTTCCAGAGAAGGAAAATAAAGCTGCTAGAACGGCCCAGTCAGTCACCTGATCTGAATCCAATTGAAAATCTATAGAATGAACTGAAGATCAGAGTTCAAAGAACACACCCACAGAACCTTCAAGATTTGAAGATGGTTTGTGTGTAAAAATGGGCTAAAACCACTCCTGTGCAACGCTTGCACCTAGTTTCTCCATACAGGGGGTGTCTGGAAGGTGTTATACAGTGGGGCAAAAAAGTATTTAGTCAGCCACCAATTGTGCAAGTTCTCCCACTTAAAAGATGAGAGAGGTCTCCAATTTTCATCATAGGTATACCTCAACTATGAGAGACAAAATGAGAAAAAAAAATCCAGAAAATCACATTGAATGATTTTTAATGAATTATTTGGTAAATTCCTCGGTAAAATAAGTATTTGGTCAATAACAAAAGTTCATCTCAATACTTTGTTATGTACCCTTCGTTGGCAATGACAGAGGTCAAACGTTTTCTGTAAGTTTTCACAAGGTTTTCACACACTGTTGCTGGTATTTTGGCCCATTCCTCCATGCAGATCTCCTCTAGAGCAGTGATGTTTTGGGGCTGTCGCTGGGCAACACAGACTTTCAACTCCCTCCAAAGATTTTCTATGGGGTTGAGCTCTGGAGACTGGCTAGGCCACTCCAGGACCTTGAAATGCTTCTTACGAAGCCACTCCTTCGTTGCCCAGGTGGTGTGTTTGGGATCATTGTCATGCTGAAAGACCCAGCCACGTTGCATCTTTAATGCCCTTGCTGATGGAAGGAGGTTTTCACTCAAAATCTCACGATACATAGCCCCATTCATTCTTTCCTTTACATGGATCAGTCGTCCTGGTCCCTTTGCAGAAAAACAGCCCCAAAGTACGATGTTTCCATTCCCATGCTTCACAGTAGGTATGGTGTTCTTTCTCCTCCAAACACGACAAGTTGAGTTTTTACCAAAAAGTTCTATTTTGGTTTCATCTGACCATATGACATTCTCCCAATCCTCTTCTGGATCATCCAAATGCTCTCTAGCAAACTTCAGACGGGCCTGGACATGTACTGGCTTAAGCAGGGGGACACGTCTGGCACTGCAGGATTTGAGTCCCTGGCGGTGTAGTGTGTTACTGATGTAGCCTTTGTTACTTTGGTCCCAGCTCTCTGCAGGTCATTCACTAGGTCCCCCGTGTGGTTCTGAGATTTTTGCTCACCGTTCTCATGATCATTTTGACCCCACGGGGTGAGATCTTGCGTGGAGCCCCAGATCGAGGGAGATTATCAGTGGTCTTGTATGTCTTCCATTTTCTAATAATTGCTCCCACAGTTGATTTCTTCACACCAAGCTGCTTACCTATTGCAAATTCAGTCTTCCCAGCCTGGTGCAGGTCTACAATTTTGTTTCTGGTGTCCTTTGACAGCTCTTTGGTCTTGGCCATAGTGGAGTTTGGAGTCTGACTGTTTGAGGTTGTGGACAGGTGTCTTTCATACTGATAACGATTTCAAAAAGGTGCCATTAATACAGGTAACGAGTGGAGGACAGAGGAGCCTCTTAAAGAAGTTGTTACAGGTCTGTGAGAGCCAGAAATCTTGCTTGTTTGTAGGTGACCAAATACTTATTTTACCGAGGAATTTGCCAATTAATTCATTAAAAATCCTTCAATGTGATTTTCTGGATTTTTTTTCTCATTTTGTCTCTCATAGTTGAGGTATACCTATGATGAAAATTGGAGACCTCTCTCATCTTTTAAGTGGGAGAACTTGCACAATTGGTGGTTGACTGAATACTTTTTTGCCCCACTGTATGAACAAAGGCTTTTCTACTAAATATTAAATGAATTACTTCCGGTTATGGCTGCCACGTAGGACGGACGTGTCTCGCTCTGCTCTGCTCCTGGAAAAAAAAAAATCGGCAAATAACTCTCTCATTTGGGACAGAACGTATCCCAGCATTTGGGCGAGGATATGTCGGCGAAGCCTAAGGCTGGAAAACCAGGAAAAGGAAAAAGCGAGCCGCCGAAACAGTCCAAATTAACGGACTTTCAGGTCTGTGACGCAGCAAACAAGGCTCCATATATGGCGGAGGAGGCTGGCGGCGGTGCGATTTCTGCGGGGAATGGCGCAGATGCGCTGATGGCTGCCATGAGTTCAATGAGAGCGGACTTTTCCTCTAGATTTGATGGGATTATGACAGCGCTGGAAGGAATAAGAAAGGAATTGGGTGACTGTGTAGAACGAACGGCGCAGATGGAGCTCCGTCTCGCTAGTGCTGAAGATGACGTCACCCGTCTTCAATTAAAGGTGCGCACTTTGGAAAAAAAAAATAAATCTCTGGAAGATAATATTTTGGATTTGGAATCTCGGTCGAGACAGAATAACTTGAGGCTGGTGGGTCTTCCAGAGGAATCAGAAGGTCGGGACGTATGTTCCTTTCTGGAAAAGTGGATTCCGGAGGTGCTGGGCAGCGAGGAGTTGCAATCAGCAGTGGTTCTGGAAAAAGCACATCGTATTGGCCCACGGAGAGATAAGGGACCGCCGAGGACCTTAATTATGAAGTTTCTAAGCAACAGAGACAGGATGAAGATCTTCAACGCTGCACGTGCTAAAGGAGAGATTAAACACCAGGACCAGCAGGTGCGGTTCTACCCAGATTTGGCCACAGGAATCCAGCAATTGAGGAAGCAGTTTGATCCCGTACGTAAGGAGCTGCGCAACCTTGGGATCCGTCATGGTGTAATCTATCCTGCGAGACTGCTGACCACGTATGAGGGCAGAACCCACATCTTCAAGACCCCAGAGGAGGCGCAGGAGTTCATCAAGAAGATCAAAGAAGAAGAAGAGACTGGTGGGAGCTAAGCATGAACAAAATATAAGGTAGAATAACTAAGCATTTGCACAGGCATCTGACTGACTTGAAGTAAATAGTAAGTTTACAAAATATAGATTGTATTATACATTAAAAAAAACAAAACAAAAACAAAACAAACAAACAAAAAAAAAAACTATGATGTACAAAGTTGTTAAAAATTTTGGAGTTAAGTTGGAAAACTACAGAGGAGAGTTAATGTTACGTCATTAAAAGCAGTAGAGTTAGGGTGATTGGGAGGATGAAGAAGGAGTGGCTTAGGCTGTTCCCCGTGGGTGTGGAACAGTCGATGGCTATATCGGGAGACAGAATTTTTCTTTTGATTTTGGGGGGTTTGCCACAAGTGTGGGAAGGGGGAATTTGTTTGTGTGTAGTTTGTAGGATGAATGTTCAACCACTCATTTTTTTGCTTCTCTGTATGAGCATGTTTACACTGCACGGTAATCCCAAACTCTCTATTGATCATGGACCAAAGTGTTAATCTTAATTTAACTTCATGGAATTGCAGAGGTCTACAAAATTTAAAAAAACTTAAACAAGTTATGAATAAAATAAAGGACATGGGTTCAAGAATTGTGTTTTTACAAGAAACTCATCTGATAGAGGAGGATGTTAAAAGAATTAGGAGTAGATGGCAGGGAAGTGTATTCACCTCTTCATTTTCATCCCGAGCCAGGGGAGTTATGACTCTCATACATAAATCAGTTCCTTTTCAAGTGAAAAATGTAATTGGAGACAAATTTGGAAGATATGTAATCATTCAAGGTTCTTTGCTATTAGAAAATATAAATCTTGTGAACTTATATGGTCCCAATATAGATGACCAGAAGTTCTTTGCTAATTTATTTCTCATCTTATCATCACTTACAGGGCAACATATAATAGCAGGGGATTTTAATTGTACATTGAATCCAGGTGTGGATAGATCAACAGGACTGGATTGTACGCACATTGGATGTAGGATGACTATTAATCATTTTATGAAAGAATTGAGATTGTTAGATATATGGAGAGAAATGAAACCACAAGTTAAAGCCTATTCTTGTTATTCCAGTACCTACAAGACATTCTCACGTATTGATTATTTTTTGATTTCCACAGAATTAAGGTCCAAGATTCAAAACTGCTTTTATGATAACATCGTGATCTCTGATCATGCACCCTGTTGTCTAATATATGTAGATAAAAAATTGATAAAGGAATCAGGTAGATGGCAATTTCAGCATAAATGGCTTCAGGATGAGGAATTTGTCAAGTATATAGAAAAACAGATAGACGAGTTCTTTGACATCAATACTACACAAACATCAGCATGTGTAAAGTGGGAGGCTTTCAAAGCTTTTATTAGGGGACATATTATTAGTTATACAGGATCAAAATCTAAGAAGACTCGAGAGGAGAGAGCTAAATTGGAACATAAAATAAAAAATCTTCAGGAAAAAGTGTATGCAGGAAGTGACCCAAGGTTGGAGAATGAATTACTGATTTTGAGAGCTGAATACGACAAAAAATCAGCGAATAGAGCTGCCTCGAGTCTTCTAAGATTGAAACAATCTTTTTATGAACAAGGTGAAAAATCAGGAAAATTATTAGCATGGCAGATTAAACAATTGGAAATTAAAACACCAATTACCAGTATTATAAGTAATGGACAGGTAGTTATAGATCCTTTAGAAATTAATAGAGCCTTTAGAGATTACTATGAAAAATTATATGATACCAAAAATGAACCTGATTTAACAAAACTAAATGGGTTTTTGAACGAACTATCTATACCGTGTATTCCAAATGAAAACAGGGAGATATTGGAGTCTAAAATTAGTCAAGAAGAAGTTGGGCTAGCCATTGATAATATGAAATCAGGAAAAAGTGCAGGACCAGATGGTCTTCCAGTTGACCTTTATAAAAAATTTAAGAATAAATTAATAAAACCTTTTTTGGAAATGGTTTTAGAAGCATTTCAAAATAATAATTTACCATCATACATAAATAATGCCTTAATTATACTGCTGCCAAAACCAGGTAAGCCCTCTAATAAATGTGAAAATATGAGACCAATAAGCCTATTAAACGCCGACCTTAAGATAATCTGTAAAATTTTAGCAAGACGAATACAAGAAATTTTACCAAATATTATTAATCGAGATCAGAATGGCTTTATAAAGGGTAGACAAGGCTTCCATAATGTAAGAAGACTATTTAATATTATTTATTTTAATAAAGAAGCACCGGATACAGCTCTCCTATCATTGGACGCCGAAAAGGCCTTTGATAGAGTTGAATGGCCCTTTCTTTTTGAAGTACTACAAAGGTTTGGACTTGGAAATAATTTCATAAAATGGGTTCAAATAATATACAATAATGCTACAGCAGAAATCCTAACAAATAACAATATTTCAAAACCAATAAAAATCAATAGAGGATGTCGACAAGGCTGTCCACTTTCACCTTTACTGTTTACTATGGCAATTGAACCTTTAGCGATAGCGATACGTTTACATTCACAAATATATGGAATTAAAGTTGGACCAACAGAACATAAAATCTCCCTGTACGCCGATGACATAATTTTGTTTATGTCGAATCTAAAAAAATCAATTCCAACCTTGTTGAATTTAATAAAGAATTTTGGGGAAATATCAGGATATAAAATAAATAAAACTAAATCTTCAATATTAATGCTAAATGAGACCCAGAGAAATTACCCAGCCCCTGAGGTAAATCAATTCAATGTTGTAAATCAGTTTAAATATTTAGGAATCCAAATTATGCCTAAGCTAGAATCAGTCGCCAGTGTCAACTATGAAGCCTTAATGTCAGATATCAGTGAGTTAACTCAGAGATGGATGTCACTACCAATGTCGATGATCGGGAGAATCAATATACTTAAAAGTAATATTTTACCTAAAATACTTTATTTATTTCAATACATTCCCTTATCACCACCTTTAGATCTATTCTCAAGAATAAAAAAAAAGTTAGTGGAATTTATATGGAACAACAGGAGGGCTAGATTACGTTTGTCTTTATTATATTTACCATTTGATCGTGGAGGTCTGAAATGTCCAAATTTTATGTTGTATTATTGGTCGGCACAACTGAGGTCTATGACATATTATTTTTCATCAAATGATCTCCCTCACTGGACTGAAATGGAATCATACAATTTACCTTTACCTCTTCCCATATTCATATACTCAGATTCGGCAAAAAAATTACAAAAACAAGTTAAAAATCCATTTGTAAAGCATATGATCAAAATATGGTGTGAAGCTAAAAACTATTTAAAAGAACCACAGTTATTGTCACAATTTAGTCCAATATGGGGTAATCAATATTTTAAACCAGGGAGAGCGGACGCTGTATTTAAAGTATGGAATTTAAAAGGGATACAAAAGATTCAGGATTTATATTTGCCAGGTGCAGACAACATAATGTCTTTTGAAGAGCTGAGGATCAAATTTAATCTCAATAGAACACATTTTTTTAAATATCTTCAACTTAGAAACTTTATTCGATCAAATCAAAATAAAGCTCTCACTCGACCTATTTATTCATCCTTGGAAAAAATGATGATGAAAGATAGTAAAAGAAAGGGTATTATTTCAGAGTTTTATAACTCATTGACACTATCTTCAAGTGAAAATTCACTGAAAAGATTAAACTACTGGAAAGAAGATCTGCAAATTGAAATTTCAGAGGAACAATGGGAATTGGCTTGTACAGAAGCTCAAACCAAATCAATAAATGCACGCCTTAAATTGATACATTTCAAATGGTTAATGCGGATGTATGTTACACCGGAGGAGTTAAATAGATATAACAAAAATATACCAGATACATGCACAAAATGCATGGAAAGTAAAGGAACCCTATTTCATTGTTTATGGGAATGTAGATTAATAAGAATGTTTTGGGAAGAGGTGAGGGTAACAATTGAAAAAATAATCTCAAAACAAATCATATTGAATCCTAAACTGTTTTTGTTGGGTCTGTACCCAGAAAAGCATAATTTTAATAAAAGTGAAAGAACATTCATAGACCTCAGTTTGCTTAATGCCAAAAAATGTATTGCACTATTATGGAAAAAGACTCATAGACCAGATGTGACTCAGTGGTTAAGACAGATGTTAACAAACCTTCCATTAGAAAGAATAACATATATACTGAAATCAAAGGAAATTGTGTTTGAGAATATATGGAGACCTTTTATTGATTATGTAAAAAATTTAAACATAACTCTTGAAGAAGAAGGTGAATGATGTGTGTGGACCTTGTAAATTCCAAACTGGTGAACATAATATGTATACTTATGTATTGGATTGTCTAGACTAAACAGAGGAGCATTGTTGAAGACTTGATTTTGTTGGTGGTTGTTGGTGTTTTTAGTGCATTTTTTTTTTGTAGTACTTTAGTGTTAGTGTTTGATTGTTTGTATCATGTTTGTTAAAAAAAAAAAAAGAAAAGGTTCAATAAAGATATTGTGGAAAAAAAAAAATATTAAATGAATTTCACCAAGCGTGTTCAATACCTATTCCTTGTGTCTTTCCATTTGATTAACTATAACTTGTTTTGTAAACACAGTTGCCTTGATTTCTTTGTATATAAGGATTACTTGGGTTGTTACTGATATCTGGTGAAAATCTCAGGTCAATGGCTCCATCAGAAATATGTTTAATGAGAAAAATGTTGACGTGTTTAATACTTATTTTCCCTGCTGTATAAGCAAAAATGTCTTAAAGAGACCTTGAGCATTTTCGAGTTTCCTTTTTATTTCTGTGGGTTATGTAGGATTTTGGTAGCATCATATGGTCTGTAAAGTCAAACAACCCAAAGCTCTCCTGCACAGGAGTTCTCCTCTCCTACAGAAACTAGAACTACATCTCTGAGTGAAATGCCTTGTTTGGATTGGTTGTTCTCTTCTGTGAGGTTATCAGTCATTACTTAACAGACCTGCCTCCTGGACTGGCTGGTACACCATCTCCTTGGGAGAGAAAAGGATGTTTTCCACTGAAACTTGAAGTTCACATAGCTACAGTTCATCTAGCTTACCTAATGAGTTCAGTAGCGGCCCAATGATGGTTTCTCTGTAAACTCTAGTCACTCCACTAGATATCAGTGGTCCCAGATTATTTATTAATCCACAATTAAAGTATCATGTCTTTCTGGCCTAATTTATTTTGTGGCATAACACAGGTAGTGAGATCATGAGCATGGCTAGCTTAGCGACAGGAATCAGTATGACCAGGAATTTGGCTGTGTGTGTGTGTGTGTGTGTGTGTGTGTGTGTGTGTGTGTGTGTGTGTGTGTGTGTGTGTGTGTGTGTGTGTGTGTAGGAATTATAATCACCTATACTAGACCAACCTGCTCATTAATTCACAGTTGATCTATCTTGTGCCATTCAGACTTAGTTTATTATATTTTTGGCTGTGACATCCGGGTATATTGGGCTGCTAATGTTAGCTGGTCTAAGTGGCCACAGCTGGGATTTCTGACCAACTGAGGCTGACCTGCTTAGAACAAACACAGAGGAGTCCCTGTGGCTTTAGTTTGACTGCTGGTCTAAGTCCCGCTACACATACTCTAGACCAGGCGCCTCCTTAGTTAGCAGTGGTTAGCTGCTGTTAGCAGAGGTACTCATTCAAGGTTGTTTCTGTACTTAATACACCACTCATATGCTATAGACCAGTGATTCTCAACTGGTGGGTCATGACCCAAAAGTGGGTCGTGGACCAGTTTTGAGTAGGTCACGGACAGTAGGTCAAAAAATAAATGTTATTCTGAAGTTCAGTTACATCTGAAGTTGGACTTCTCTTATTTTGAAAAATCTTTTATTTTGACAGGCATGCGTCAGAGAGGTGCAGCTCTCTGGCACTGTACACATGGTATCCATCATTTGATTGATGTTTACTTCAAGTTTATGTTGCTATTCAGAGGCGAGATGGCAAAGCACAAATATGACCCAGAGTATCTGAAATGTGGATTTTCATACATTGAGGATAAAAAGGGACAGAAGCCGCAATGTGTAATTTGTAGTGAAGTGCTTGCACATGAGAGCATGAAACCATCCAAACTAAAGTGCCATTTAGAAACTAAACATATCGCATGCAAAGACAAGCCGGTGGGATTTTTTCAGAGGTGATTTCAGGAGCTGAGAACATCACAGAGAGATTTGGTGAGGTAAGCCAGTCCCACTTTTGGTGCAGAACAAAAAAGTAAAAAAGCAAAACAAATGACAAGTGCAGTAAAACTGACAGTATACAGTGCTCGAAAGGAAGAAGGAAGAAGTGAACACTTACTTACTCCAACTCCTCTTTTCCCTAAATACAACCCATGTGAAATATATACAAATTATCTCATTTAAGACCCCAAGTAGACAATTAACTATATTTTGTACATATCAACATTGATACCCATCCATCCCAACATACATACAGTCCATACATCAAAACCCAGCCCCAAACAACACAGATATACACAGTACTGTCCCACCTACCATTCCATAGTGTCCCAGAGTGAGCATAGTGAATCGCACAAATAAATACTACCCCTGTAACATATACAGTATTCTTTCAGCAAATAATGTTTATACCTATTTTTGAATTGATTTCTGTTCGTACATAGTTTCAGTTCCAGCTCCAGACTGTTCCACAAATCCACCCCACAGACAGGTATGCACAGACTTTTCTTAGTTGTTCATACCTTAAGTTTTGTAAAGTTTAAGTCTCCTCTCAAATTATAATCATTGTCTCTTTTTTGAATATTTTTTGTATATTAGTTGGGAGTTGATTATTAATTGCCCTGTACATTACTTGTGCTGTCTTAAATTTAACTAAATCCATGAACTTAACGACATCTGACTTTAAAAACAACTAGTTGGTATGGTCTCTATATCCAACATTATTTATTATCCTTATAGCTTTTTTTTTGTAATGTGCATATTGGCTGGAGGTTGGTCCTGTAGGTGTTTCCCCATCCCTCTACACAGTATTTACGATATGGTAGAAACAGTGAATTGTACAGTAAGAACAATGATTTATAGTCCAAGATGTGTCTTGTTTTCCCCAGTATCCCTATACATTTTGCCAACTTGGCCCGGATGTGACTGATGTGAGGTTTCCAGCAGATTTTATTGTCTAGCGTCACCCCCAGAAACTTATTTTCTTGTACTGTTTCTATTCTGGTATCATCTATAGTTACCATTATTTCATGATTGATTTTATAATTTCCAAGCAACATAATCTTTATTTTTTTACAGATCGAGAGATAATTTATTTTTGTTGAACCACTGCGTTAACCTTTTCATTTCAGTTGTGACCACCTCTAAAACCTGCTGCAAATTCTCACCAGTGCAAAGGATATTTGTGTCATCTGCAAACAAAATAAATTTCAGAATTTTTGATACTTGGCATATGTCATTTATATATAAGATACAGAGTTTGGGTCCCAAAACTGACCCCTGGGGCACACCACAAAAGATGTTCATAAAGGGTGATTTGTGCTCACCAATTTGTACAAATTGTTGTCTGTTACTTAAATAACTTTCCACCCAACTCAGTCCGACCCCTGTTATCCCATACCTTTCCAATTTCCTCAGTAAAATTCTGTGGTCGATGGTGTCAAAAGCTTTCTTTAAATCTATAAATACTCCTACAGCAAACTTTTTTTTATCTATACAACTAGTAATTTCTTCTATAAGTTCGATCAATGCCAAAGATGTAGATTTGTCTGCTCTAAAACCATACTGGCTGTCTGTAAGGAGGTTGTGTTTTTCAATGAAATCATCCAGTCTCTTAGTGAAGATTTTTTCAAGTATTTTGGAGAATTGTGAGAGTAAAGAGACCGGCCTGTAATTTGTGAAATAATGACTGTCTCCTGTTTTGTATAGTAGTATTACTTTTGCTATTTTCATTTTGTTTGGAAATTTACCAGTTTGAAATGACAGGTTACAGATGTGGGTGAGTGGCTTAACAATTCCTTCAATTACTTTTTTCACTATTGTCATGTCAATTTCATTCCAGTCAGTTGATTTTTTGTTCTTAAATTTACTCACAGTCTCGATAATTTCCTTTTCAGTAACTGCACCCAAAAAGATTATGTTTGGATTTCTATTTTCTATTTCATTTACAGAACCACTGTTGTTTGTTTCTGGTGTCACTATTGATTTTGCTAATTCAGGACCAACGTTTACAAAAAATTTATTGAAACCACTGACCACATCCTCCATATTATTTATCAAATTGTCATTTTCAATAAAATATTCTGGATAATTAGCATTCTTTGATCGGTTACTAAAAATCCCATTGAGTACTTGCCATATTCCTCTTAAGTTATTCTTATTATCCTCTAATATTCTGTTGTAGTATTCTTTCTTACAAGTCCTCATTATATTAGTAAGCTTGTTTTTATATCTTTTATATTTGATCTCAGCCTCTACCATTCTGCACTTAATGAATTGTTTATATAATGTATTCTTCTTTTTATATGCATTTAGTAACCCCTTGGTGACCCAAGAAATATTTTTGTTTTGTTGTCTGTCACTGTATTGTTTTATAGGACAGTTTTTATTGTACAAATTTATCATATGCTTTATTTATATCATTTTCATCACAAACTATCTTCCAATCTTGCATTAATAATTCCTTTGCCAGTAAATACATAGATTCTTCAGTTCTTATTCTTTTATATTTAATATTTTTGGTATACTTTTTCTTCCTACAATCACATTGATAAGACAACAAAAATCGGCAGGTGGTCACTGATATCATTCAATAAAAGCCCACTCATGATATTATTTTCCATAATGTTTGTGAATATGTTATCTATTAGTGTGGCACTGTGTGACGTGGTTCTGCTAGGTCTGGTGATTGTTGGATGTAAGCCCATACTGTACATTGTGTTGATAAATTCTTCTGTCAAACTATGTTGTTTTGAATTCATAAGATCTATACTGAAATCCCCACAGATGAACATAACTTTATGAGTTAGTTTTGCATACATTTTTTCCATCCAGTCCTTAAATAAATCAATATTTGATCCAGGTGTTCTATATTACACAGCTCACTACCATATTCTTCACATTGTCCAGACAGATTTCTATTGTAATACATTCAAATAAATCATCCACAGTTACTGACAAATTTTCACCAACCTTGTATTGCAAGCTCTTGTCAACATAAATTGCAACTCCTCCTCCTTTTTTCACTTTTCTATTTATATAATTTAATTCATAGCCATCCATGGTAAAATCCACTCCTTTCTCTTCACTGAGCCACGTCTCTGATATTGTCACAATATTGAATGGCTCTTTAAACTGATGTAAATAATCTTTAATGTTATTAAAGTTGGCATAGAGACTTCTGCTGTTAGACTTAACTTTATTAATCCCTTTGGGATGACCCCCTCTGGGAAATTTAAAATTTCCAGCAGCACATATTAAAAGAGGTTAAAAAGAGCTAAATACCGAGCTACTGGAAAGGCAGCCGTCTCCACAGCACCCATCTGACACTATTGAAGTGGATCATAGATCCACTGTTGAAGTGGATCATAGAAATATTGAAATCAGATGTGACCATTGTATTAAACTGTTCATCCGTGTAGTAACTACAGTTATTATTGATGGAGCTAAATAAATTATTATCAGGGTCTATGTTATATTCTACGTCCTGTGGGTTGTGATCCGTATATTCAAAAACTTTCAGTTCCTGTTGTTCCTGTTTGTTGATCTTTTGTTTCAAGTTGTTAAATGTCCTGATGCAGATGAGTGTGATCCTTCAATGTCTTACAGTTATCATTTGTTGCTGTCGACTCCAGTTCATAATGTTCACTGGTATTTGTCCAGTTCCATAATATTTCGGATGTTAATAACTTTGGCTTCTTCAGGTGATCCATTTAATCTGATGTATATTTTACAGTTTAATGTCTAGGTGTTTTGAATCTTTTTTTGCTTTCTCATGTATCTTGCTTTTCTGGCTATTTCTGCGTTTTCTTTTGTAAGGTGCTCGTTCATGTAAATGTTTGTTCCTTTCAGTTTCCTCCCTTGTTTTAGCAGCGCAGTCTTGTGTTTTCTGTTTACAAACCTTATGATGACAGCTGGTTTGTCACTGTTTTTCCTGGGCAGAGGGTGGCAGGTCTCAATGGTGTTACAGTCCAGCTGGATTCCTGAGGACTGCAGGAAGGCCGCCACTTGTTGCTCCGTGGATTCAGCTTCCAGCGCATCGAGCCTCCCTCCGCTGTCCGCGGCCACTGCTCGAGCATATGATCGGGGTTTAATGTAGAGCCCTGTGATGATCACGTCGTTCACCCGGGTGTACTGCTCCAGGTCCGACACTCTGCTCTCCAGATACGCCAGCCTCTTGTCCTTCTCGGCGTTCTGGATCCGCAGCGCTTTCACCTCCTCGACCAGGCCCAGAATGTTTTTTTGCTGCAGCTTAACAGCAGAAATCTCTTCAGCCAAGAAGTCGAGTGATCTTTTAATATCGTCCACCTCCTCAGTCTGTTGAGCTTTCTAAGGACCCATGATCCCGGACGACTTATGTTGACTAAACAGTTAATGAACAGCTGTTTAGCTAGCTGAATGGCAGGCCGCTCCACTCTCGTTTCCCAGTCCGTAGATGTCGCTACTGGCGTCTTAAATCAGTCAGGGGTCGAAACTAGGATGTCCAGTTCGTAATCCAAATTCAGTTCTCAGAAGCCAAAAAAAAAGTAGTCAAAAACCGAGCACCAAAACACAGAAATCCACTGACTGACAGGCTCTGACAGCAGGTTGACAGGAACCGGAGCATTGTAGCTAGATTGTAGCTAGATGACAGGAACCGGTTGACACAGTGCGGAGCATTGTAGCTAGATGCAATAAACAGCATAACCGTCTACTTAGTTATCCTAAATAGTATGAATATGTGCCCATACATATTGTCACCCAAATGCCAGGGGTTTGAAATGTAAAAAATGATACCAAAATAAATCATTTCAAAACTTTTTCCACCATTAATGTGACCTGAAAAACCCAACTGAAAAACAAACTGAAAACTTTTAAGGTAAAAAACAAAAAATAAAAAACTTACAATAACCTGTTTGTATAAATATGCACACTCTTAAACTAATACTTTGTTGCGGCACCTTTGGCTTTTATTACAGCACTCAGTCTGTTTGGGTAGATGTCTATCAGTGTGGCACATCTTGATGTGGCAATATTTGCCCACTCTTCTTTGCAAAAATGCTCCAGCTCTGTCAGATTGCGAGGGTATCTCCTGTGCACAGCCCTCTTCAGATCACCCCACAGATGTTCGATCAGATTCAGGTCTGGACTTTGGCTGGGCCATTACAAAACCTTAATCTTCTTCTGGTGAAGCCAT
The DNA here is from genome assembly GCA_020510985.1 of Pholidichthys leucotaenia. Taxonomy (NCBI): domain Eukaryota; kingdom Metazoa; phylum Chordata; class Actinopteri; order Cichliformes; family Pholidichthyidae; genus Pholidichthys; species Pholidichthys leucotaenia. The sequence continues at coordinate 22,551,728 of CM035837.1, forward strand.
TCTTTTGTTGATTTGGATGTGTGCTTTGGGTCATTGTCATGCTGAAAGATCAAGTTCCTCTTCATCTTCAGCTTTCTAGCAGAAGCCTGAAGGTCTTGTGCCAACACTGACCGGTATTTGGAACTGTTCATAATTCCCTCCACCTTGACTAAGACCCCAGTTCCAGCTAAAGAAAAACAGCCCCAAAGCATGATGCTGTCACCACCATGCTTCACTGTAGGTATGGTGTTCTTTTGGTGATAAGCAGTGATGTGTCTGCACCAAATATACTGTTTAGAACAGGGGTCACCAACCTTTTTGAAACCAAGAGCTACTTCATGGGTATCGAGTCATGTGAAGGGCACCAGCTTGACACCTTCCTCTAAAATAACAAATTGTGTGTGTGTGTGTGTGTATATATATATATATATATATATATACAGTATATACAGTATATATATACTGTGTATATATATATATATATATATATATATATATATATATATATATATATATATATATAGTATATAATTATCAATAACTTAGAGTGGGTAACAGACAAGATCAATATTCAACACTTTATTTTTATTAATCTCAGCAATTGTTCAGATGATCACATCTACATTAAAAAAATGTTCAGTTTTCACCAGTCCCTTTTAACCATAAAAAACTAAACCCTGTTAATTCATGAACTATGTTGAACCACGTTTGAAAAAGTTATGCAACATTTAAGAAAAATCAACTTTCATATTAAATAAATCTTATCACATTTTTAACTGAACAAATCTACTGCAATTCTGCTCAAAATCTGTTACATTTAATAAACACACTTTTGTGTGTTCTTCTTCACTGGAATTATATCCATACAGTTCTTGCCAAGAATCATGCTTGAGAAGAAGCTAAACAGCACTGAGAGTGCTTATATGCACGGTGGCACCGCGGCAGCACAATTTACCCTCGGCCGGGGGATCGTGGGTTCGATCCCTGCCCCCGGCCAACAGTGATCTGTGTGGAGTTTGCATGTTCTCCCCGTGTTTGCGTGGGTTTACTCCGAGATTTCTCCGGTTTCCTTCCACATGCCAAAAACATGCAGGTTAGGGAGTTAAGGGGCGCTTGCGCACACAGCAACCGGTAGCTGGTGGCTTGTCACCGGACTGCAGAAGAAATCTACCTTCCGTCAAAAAAAAAAAAGAGTGGGCAGCAGTGGGCCACAGTCGCCCCACAAATTAAACACACGCAGCTTCCTTTCACGGTAGTAAAAAAGAACTCTTCCTCCCGCTCACTTTGAAAATGATAAATTTTCTGTCTTTTTTTTTGGAAAAAGAACTGTGTAGGAAACTGCACTCCACTCACATCTTAACTGCCCGCTAGCTTACTCTCCACAAGCGCGAAGGTTTTGTCATGCGCACAATACTGACCTTTGAACTAGGTCAGAGTTCACATTAACTTTACGTGTAATAAACATATTTTCATTTTTTTTATTTTTAAGACATTGTCATTTTAAAATCTATATAAATGCAAGTGTGATTTTAAAAATAGCGGCAGAAAAAATTACATCTTAGACGCAGCTCACTTGCGAGTTGTGCTATTTTTAGAACAGGCCTGCAGGCGACTCATGTGGTCCCTGCGGGCGACATGGTGCCCGCGGGCACCGCGTTGGTGACCCCTGGTTTAGAATTATAGCCAAAACGTTCAGCGTTGGTTTCATCGGACCATAACACAATTTCCCACATGCGTTTGGATTTCAAATGTGTTTTTGCAAAATGTAGCTGGGCTTGGATGTTTTTCTTCTTAAGATAAGGCTTCTGTCTTGCCACCCTAGACAGGAGATTGTTGTCACATGTACTAAACAGCCATTAGTTAGTTAGTTAATCCCTTCACACCTGAAGGTGTATATGAGCGGCGCCTATCTCCGTTTCTCTGACCCTAGGCCACACAGCTACTGTAAGTAGTGAAAGCTACAGCGGGGGGTCAGTCCTCTGGTAGCTCTGTGTGTAACTTTACTTTCCCCATTCCATTATGCGGAGCACCACGCTAGAAGGCAGAAAGCACCATTTTTATATGGTCTTTGGTATGACCCGGCCGGGATTTGAACCCCTGCCTCCCGGGTGTGGGGCGGATGCTCTACCAACTGAGCCACCACTCCGGTCTAAACAGCCATTACTTGCCAGAAATTCCTGCAGTTCCTTCAATGTTGCTGTTGGCCTCCTGGCAGCCTCCTTAACTAGTTTTCTTCTCGTCTTTTCATCAATTTTGGAGGGATGTCCAGTTCTTGGTAATGTCACTGTTGTGCCATATTTTCTCCATTTCATGATGACTGTCTTCACTGTGTTCCATGGTATATTTAATGCCTTGGAAATTCTTTTGTACCATTATTCTGACTGATACCTTTGAACAGTGAGATCCCTCTGATGCTTTGGAAGCTCTCTGCGGACCATGGCTTGTGCTGTAAGATGTGACTACAACATGTCAGGAAAAGCCTACTAGAACAGCTGAACTTTATTTGGAGTTAATCAGAGGCACTTTAAATGGTGGCGGGTGTGTGCTGACTCCCATTAACATGAGTTTGAATGTAATTGGTTAATTCTGAACACAGCCACATCCCCAGTTATAACAGGGTGTGCATATTTAAGCAAACTGGTTATTGTAAGATTTTTATTTTCCCCCTTAAAAGATTTCAGTTTATTTTTCAATTGGGTTGTACAGGTTATAGGTCACATTCATGGTGGAAAAAGTTTTGAAATGATTTATCTTGGTTTCATTTTTTTACATCACAAAACCCTGGCATTTGAACAGGGATGTGTAGACTTTTTATATCCACCATAAAATAAAATAATTATAATGGTGACTGAACAACTCCCATTCCCCAAAGTGCAAGATACACTATTATGAATACAAGTCAAAAAGATCATACAAATAAGTGATGACAAACAAATAAACAAGGGATCTGAAACAATCACTAATATTGGATGTCCCATTCGTTTTCAATAATTTAGGTATTCTGTAATTAATATTCACACAGTCAAATAAATCTTAGTGCCGTTCAGTCCCTTTTATATTTGTCAAAGTCTAACAAGTGTGATTGTCTACATATACGTAGGTCACACTTCTTTATTCCACTTTCAAACAGCCTACATTTGGGCCTGTAAAGCCTGACTGGGATACCTGTTTCAGACAGGAATACTTGCGTTCTATCAGCAATGCACTAGTTTTGTTTAATTTTATTTTTCTATACAGCACCAGAACACCATGATTCCTTAAAGAGTTTGTCGTTGTCAACCTTCACGCTGCCCCCCTTCCCCCCAAGGCTGTAAACCTAGGGGAAAGACTGAAATGAGTAAGAAACCTTGGGAAAAATACATTTATAATAAAAATGGAAGCTGACAGAAATGGTGTTTCCTAATCCCAGCAGTCTCGACACTTCCACTGAAGCAGCGTGGATGCAGAAAAGTGATACTTCTCTCTATTCTTCGTTTCACTCTAATAAGATTATTTGGGCTTTTCTAGAAATCCTCAGTAAGACGCACTGGATCAGCCGACCTGGAACCACTTAGTGTTGTAATTGATCGTATTCCTGAGGGAGGCCCGGGTATTTTCGGCTCAGCAGCATTATGTTCAGCTGTCCGGGTGATGCCCAGTTGCCACACTGTCTCACTGCTCGATAAACTGGCAGAAGAGTCGAGTGTTAGGCTTCCTTCTCTCTGGCAGCCACATTAGCAGTTTCTATGATTGTTCTGTTCTGATAATATGGGTCAGAATTAAAGAATAAAATGCAACTGAATTCATGAAGTATATGTATGCATCAATGGAGTACTCTTTCTTGGCATGAAACCGTACTGCTGCTCAATGATCGTCACCTCTCTTCTTAACCTGGCTTCAACAACTCTTTCCCATTTCTAATCAACTTTATGCCTCTGTAGTTACTACAGCTTTGAGCATCACCCTTAAAGTGCAAAATACTGATTGTAAATTAATAATAAATATGCAAAGTGGCACAAAAAAACAAATTATTTTAATAAACGTAAATGACAAATTTACCTCTACCAAATTTACCAAAAGATTCCCGTTCAGTTTAGGAAAATAAATTCACAAGAAAAAAAGTAGTAACATGAAGATAAAATTACATAATTTATCAAAAAACATCACAAATTTATATAAATAAATTTGCAAGTATGTAAGAAAACAAAAACTGAAAACATTTGAGGAAAAAAAGAATTCATGAGAAACTGTAAATTTAAAAAAAATCAAAGTTAAAAGGGGAGAAAAATCAAATTTATTATAAGAAAAATCAATTTACAAGGCAAAGATCTCAAATTTACAAAAAAGGATTAGGAAAAAATTAGAATAAGAAATAAATTAGAATAAGAAAAAAAATTTATAAGAAAAATCACATTTCTCAAAAATATTGATTCTGATGCAAGTTTACTGATATTTATTTTGGGTTGCTCTCAAACAGGGCTTGACATTAACACCGGCCAACAGGCTAATGGCGGGTGGATTTCAGCAGTGGCCGGTAAGACAGCCACTCCCGCTAGCCACTTTGGCTGGTTGTAGTTTTCTCAAACAGCATCTAAAGTAATAAACCTATCGCAGTGTGAGACTACGAAACTACAACTCCCATAAGCACTATCTGCACACAGTGTGTGATCATTGGTCTACTGTCACCATGGACAGAGTCTGGAGAAGCCGCGGATCGGTGCACTCCACGGGTCGGTTTCCTGTCCTGCCCTTGTTCAGCCTGGTGGGAAGAAATGCCGTAGTGGGTGTCAGCTTCTCCTGTACTGAGCACAGAGTGAAGCCAGACTCCGCCCACGGCGAGTTCATTTTGCAGCCAGTCTGGAGAAATGGTGAACAGGCAGCAGCCGGCAGAACACACCTGTCCCCGCTCTCAGCGATCATATTACCAGGAGAACTGCCTCTGATCCCCGTTGTCCCAGCGGTGAGTAGCTAATCGCTGTGCTCCCCACCACATCAGCTCCTACCTCTGTGGTTAAACATGATTATTTTTCAGAGCAAGAAGTTGTTGTTTACTCTCTAAATATGTATTTTTAATGGGTTGATCCAGGGTTGTCAAACATATGGCCCGCGGGCCAAAACTGGAGACCAGGGGGTCCAGATTTTTCTCTGTGAATTTACAGCTTTCTTTCTAGTAAATTTCTGACCCTTTCTACTGATTAGAATTGTTCATGTAAATCTGAGACATTTTTCTCCTTAAGATGAGACTTTTTTCTAATCAGGTTTCTTTTTGTTTCTCTTTTTTTTCTGGTGAAAACAGGTTAGGTTAAATCAATCAGCAACTGCTAATTGCTAATTTCATTCCTCTACTGCCTAACTGTGTATCGGTGTGTATGTTATTAGCATCCATCAGTATTAGGATTGAGTTACTGTGTTAGTGTCATGACCTATTAGAATTGTTGTTTCTGTACCTTTTACCTTGGCATTCGTTCGAAGAGCAAAGTAAGAATTTCATTGCTCAGGAAATGTAGCATTTCTTAACTGTGCACATGATAATAAAGCCTTTGAATGATGTAGTGTAACCATGAAGGGGTGTCCCAATTCATAGAGGTAGGCGAAGGGTACAAATGAGAATTGGGACAGACCCCAAATCTACCTGTACTTCACTCTCACATCACCAATATTTTTCTCATTTGTAGTAGTGTTTCTCTTGCCATTTTTTACATATGTATAAGAGTCATTTACATTTAAAAAGGTTGTAAATTTAGTTCAAGTAAATTTTAGCATGCTATAGTCCAATTTGATCATATTAAACATAATTTTCCAACCACAAAATTGTGGCCAGTGAAAAGGCTGAGTGGCTAGTAACTTTGGAAAATCACTAGCCACAGTGGCTGGTGAGCAAAAGAGTTAATGTCAAGCCCTGCTCTCAAATATTTGGAGCCCCAAAACTGGTATTGGGACAACCTTCCAGACTTCTAAAGTATTTAGCACGCTTATGATTGAAAAAAGTCAAAAACTTGAGAAAAAAGGTTGCAATTGTATGAGGGAAAAAAGGCAAGAAAAAAGTCTGAAATTCTCCAGGAAAGTTGCAAATTTCAAAGAAAAAAAAGAAGTCAGTTTAGTGGAAAAAGTTGCAGATTTAAAAGCAAAAAATTATGATGGGGAAAAAAACACAAATTTCAGAGAAAAAAACTCAAAACTACAGTGGGGCAAAAAAGTATTTAGTCAGCCACCAATTGTGCAAGTTCTCCCACTTAAAAGATGAGAGAGGTATCCATTTTCATCATAGGTATACCTCAACTATGAGAGACAAAATGAGAAAAAAAAAATCCAGAAAATCACACTGAAGGATTTTTAATGAATTAATTGGTAAATTCCTCGGTAAAATAAGTATTTGGTCAATAACAAAAGTTCATCTCAATACTTTGTTATATACCCTTTGTTGGCAATGACAGAGGTCAAACGTTTTCTGTAAGTCTTCACAAGGTTTTCACACACTGTTGCTGGTATTTTGGCCCATTCCTCCATGCAGATCTCCTCTAGAGCAGTGATGTTTTGGGGCTGTCGCTGGGCAACACAGACTTTCAACTCCCTCCAAAGATTTTCTATGGGGTTGAGCTCTGGAGACTGGCTAGGCCACTCCAGGACCTTGAAATGCTTCTTACGAAGCCACTCCTTCGTTGCCCGGGCGGTGTGTTTGGGATCATTGTCATGCTGAAAGACCCAGCCATGTTTCATCTTCAATGCCCTTGCTGGTGGAAGGAGGTTTCCACTCAAAATCTCATTCTTTCCTTTACATGGATCAGTCGTCCTGGTCCCTTTGCAGAAAAACAGCCCCAAAGCATGATGTTTCCACCCCCATGCTTCACAGTAGGTATGGTGTTCTTTCTCCTCCAAACACGACAAGTTGAGTTTTTACAATAAAGTTCTATTTTGGTTTCATCTGACCATATGACATTCTCCCAATCCTCTTCTGGATCATCCAAATGCTCTCTAGCAAACTTCAGACGGGCCTGGACATGTACTGGCTTAAGCAGGGGGACACGTCTGGCACTGCAGGATTTGAGTCCCTGGCGGCTTACTGTGTTACTGATGGTAGCCTTTGTTGCTTTGGTCCCAGCTCTCTGCAGGTCATTCACTAGGTCCCCCCGTGGGGTTCAATTCAATTTCAATTCAATTCAACTTTATTTATATAGCGCCATTTCACAACAACAGTCATCTCATAGCACTATCAACTGTAGGGGGAACCCCCACAGTTGCTGAAAGACCCCAGCAATCAGGCGATCCCCTGTGAGCAAGCACTTGGCGACGGTGGAGAGGAAGGTTCTGGGATTTTTGCTCACCGTTCTTGTGATCATTTTGACCCCACGGGGTGAGATCTTGCGTGGAGCCCCAGATCAAGGGAGATTATCAGTGGTCTTGTATGTCTTCCATTTTCTAATAATTGCTCCCACAGTTGATTTCTTCACACCAAGCTGCTTACCTATTGCAGATTCAGTCTTCCCAGCCTGGTGCAGGTCTACAATTTTGTTTCTGGTGTCCTTTGACAGCTCTTTGGTCTTGCCCATAGTGGAGTTTGGAGTCTGACTGTTTGAGGTTGTGGACAGGTGTCTTTTATACTGATAACGAGTTCAAACAGGTGCCATTAATACAGGTAACGAGTTGAGGACAGAGGAGCCTCTTAAAGAAGAAGTTACAGGTCTGTGAGAGCCAGAAATTTTGCTTGTTTGTAGGTGACCAAATACTTATTTTACCGAGGAATTTACCAATTAATTCATTAAAAATCCTTCAATGTGATTTTCTGGATTTTTTTTTTCTCATTTTGTGTCTCATAGCTGAGGTATACCTATGATGAAAATTGGAGACCTCTCTCATCTTTTAAGTGGGAGAACTTGCACAATTGGTGGCTGACTAAATACTTTTTTGCCCCACTGTATTGTTCACAGGCCAATTTATTGTTATGATGCAAATGACTTTACAGCCTTTATACAGAGTGAAATTCAGAAATTGTTTCTATGATTTGTGGCTCCATGCAGATTTTTTTTGGACAAAATTGCTGAGAATAGCTCCTTACATGTTGACACCTTGGCCCGTGAGCAGGATAAATAAGTAGGTTATAAAGCATCAATATCAAGCTAAATAAGTAGGTTATAAAGCATCAACGTCAGGCTCTGGTCACTGCCGAGTGCCTTACCTCCTGGATCATGCCGATGAACTCGGAAAAAGCCCAGTTGAGCTGGTTGAGAACACTGTTGAGGAAAGAGGCGGCCATGTCTTTGTCCATGCTCAGCAGCTCCGCCATATGTCTCTGCAGCAGTAATGACGGACACGGCTCTGCACCAATCAGATGACAGGAGACAGGTCAACAGACAGCAGAGGCGAAAGAAGGTGAGTGCTACCGTATTAACCGCAGGTTCCTCACAGCAGTGATGGTCGGCCATGAAGCAAGGAGAAAGGTTCACAGAATACAGGGGATTCAGAGCTTTACCATATTTTTTTTTAGATTTAGATTTAGTATACTTTATTAATCCCCAGAGGGGAAATTGAGGGTCATCCACCACCTGGATGGATGAAGCAGCCACGATACGGTGCTATCCCTTAACCATTCACACACACATTCACACCTAGGGCCACTTTAGAGTCTCCAATTAACCTAACCTGCATGTTTTTGGCATGTGGGAGGAAACCGGAGAAATCCCGGAGTAAACCCACGCAAACACGGGGAGAACATGCAAACTCCACACAGATCACTGTTGGTCGGGGGCTGGGATCGAACCCACGATCCCACGATCCCCCGGCCAAGGGTAAACTGTGCTGCCGCAGTGCTAACCACTGCTCCACCGTGCAGCCCATTATACTGTATGTATGTATATACTGTATATTATAGCTCTGCACCCCCCAATTATATGGGCATCAAACTACAGTATCTCACAAAAGTGAGTACACCCCTCACATGTTTGTAAATATTTCATTATATCTTTTCATGGGACAACACTGAAGATATGACACTTTGATACAATGTAAAGTAGTCAGTGTCCAGCTTGTATAATAGTGTAAATTTGCTGTCCCCTCAAAATAACTCAATACACAGCCATTAATGTCTGAACCACTGGCAACAAAAGTGAGTACACCCCTAAGTGGAAAATGTCCAAATTGTGCCCAATTAGCCATTTTCCCTTCCCAGTGTCATGTGATTCACTAGTGTTACAAGGTCTCAGGTGTGAATGGGAAGCAGGTGTGTTAAATTTGGTGTTATCGCTCTCACACTCTCTCTTACTGGTCACTGGAAGTTCAACATGGCACCTCATGGCAGAGAACTCCCTGAGGATCTGAAAAAAAGAATTGTTGCTCTACATTAAGATGGCCTAGGCCAGGGGTGTCAAACTCAATCCATGGAGGGCCAAGACCCTGCATGTTTTGCTTCTACCCAGTGTCATCAGCAGGTGTTTTCATTGATCAACAATCAGTGGGAAGAAATTCAGTGAAATCACCTGCTGAAGACACTGAGTGGAGGTAAAACCTGCAGGGTCTTGGCCCTCCATGGAATGAGTTTGACACCTGTGGCCTAGGCTATAAGAAGATTGCCAACACCCTAAAACTGAGCTGCAGCACGGTGGCCAAGACCAACAGCGGTTTAATAGGACAGGTTCCACTCAGAACAGGCCTCGCCATGGTCAACCAAAGAAGCTGAGTGCACATGCTCAGCGTCATATCCAGAGGGTGTCTTTTGAAAATAGATGTATGAGTGCTGCCAGCATTGCTGCAAAGGTTGAAGGGGTGGGGGGTCAGCCTGTCAGTGCTCAGACCATATGCCGCACACTGCATCAAATTTGTCTGCATGGCTGCCGTCCCAGAAGGAAGCCCCTTTGAAAGATGATGCATAAGAAAGCCTGCAAACAGTTTGCTGAAGACAAGCAGACTAAGGACATAGATTACGGGAACCATGTCCTGTGGTCTGATGAGACCAAGATAAATTTATTTGGTTCAGATGGTGTCAAGCATGTGTGGCAGCAACCAGGTGAGGAGAACAAAGACAAGTGCGTCTTGCCTACAGTCAAGCATGGTGGTGGGAGTGTCATGGCTTGGGGCTGCATGAGTGCTGCTGGCACTGGGGAGCTACAGTTCATTGAGGGAACCATAAATGCTAACATGTACTGTGACATACTGAAGAAGCGCATGATACCCTCCCTTCGGAAACTGAGCCACAGGGCAGTATTCCAACATGATAATGACCCCAAACACACCTCCAAGACGACCATCATCATCATCATCATCATCATCATCATCATCATAGCAGTCTGTCGTGGGTGACAATGACTGTTTCATTTAGGTCTGATCAGATTCCTTCACACAGCTCTGTCCTTAGCCTTCTGCTGCCAGGAACCCCTGTATATATCCAACTTCTTCAAGTTTCTTTTTACAGTGTCTTTAAATCTGAGCCTTGGTCTACCCTGATTGCATTTGCCCTTGCATAACTGTGAGTAGAGTAACTTCCGAGGGAGACGCTGGTGGTCCATCCTCTCAACATGTCCGAGCCATCACAGGTTTATCTCTATTAGATGAATCTCTTAGAAAAGCTAGAACGAGTTATTACTCTGCATTAATAGAAGAGAACAAGAATAATCCCAGGTTTCTTTTCAGCACTGTAGCCAGGTTGACAAAGAGTCAGGACTCTGTCAATCCTAGCATTCCCTTAGAGCTTACTAGTCAGGACTTTATTAACTTTTTCAATAATAAAATTTCATCCATCAGAGATAAAATCAATCAGATTCTTCCCACAGTTAACTTAAATACTGTAACTACTACAACTCCTTCAATTGATGTCTGTCTTGATGAGTTTACTCCAATCGACCTTTGTGAGTTAGAGAAAATAGTTTCCTCATCCATACCTTCAACTTGTCTTTTAGACCCTATTCCTACCAGGTTATTTAAAGAAGTCTTCCCACTTATTGGTAGCTTTATTCTTCATATAATCAATTCTTCATTAACTTTAGGCCATGTACCGCAGGCTTTTAAAACGGCTGTAATTAAACCCTAACTCAAAAAGCCAACACTAAATCCAGGAGCTTTAGCTAACTATAGACCAATCTCTAATCTCCCTTTCATTTCAAAAATCTTAGAAAGAATTGTTGCTACGCAATTATTTGACCACCTGCAGGGAAATGGTTTACTTGAAGAGTTTCAATCTGGGTTTAGAATCCATCATAGTACTGAAACAGCCTTAGCGAAGGTCACTAACGACCTCCTCCTCGCATCTGATAATGGACTTGTTTCTGTACTTGTCCTTTTAGACCTTAGTGCAGCTTTTGATACTATCGATCATAATATTCTACTTGATAGATTAGAACACTGTGTTGGACTTAATGGAACTTTGTTGCAGTGGTTTAGATCTTATTTATCTGATAGGTTCCAGTTTGTTCATGTAAATAATGAGTTTTCTTTCAACTCAAAGCTTAGTCATGGAGTTCCACAGGGATCTGTGCTAGGCCCTACTCTTTTTAGTTTATATATGCTTCCGTTAGGCAACATTATTAGAAAGCACTGTATACATTTTCATTGTTATGCAGATGACACACAATTATACCTGTCAATGAAGCCAGATGATAGTAATCAATTAGCCAAGTTAGAAGCCTGTCTTAAGGAAATCGAAGCTTGGATGACTTGTAATTTCCTGCTATTAAATTCAGATAAGACTGAAGTCATTCTTGTTGGTCCAAAAAACCTTAGAAATACCTTTCCAAATCAAACTTTCAGTTTGGATGCGGTTACTCTTTCTCTTAATAGCTCTGTGAGGAACCTTGGAATTATTTTTGATCAAGATCTGTCCTTCAATTCACATATTAAATTTGTTTCTCAGACTGCCTTCTATCATTTGCGTAATATTGCCAAGATTAGGAGCATCTTGTCTCAGAGTGATGCTGAGAAACTGATCCACGCTTTTGTTAGCTCGAGATTAGATTATTGTAATTCTTTATTATCAGGCTGTCCTAAAACATCTTTAAAAAGTCTTCAGCTGATCCAAAATGCTGCAGCAAGAGTTTTAACAGGTACTAGAAAGAGAGATCATATCTCTCCGGTTCTGGCCTCCCTTCATTGGCTTCCCATAGAGTTTAGAATTAAGTTTAAAATCCTTCTTCTTACTTACAAAGCTCTACACAATCAGGCTCCTTTTTATTTAAAAGATCTGACACTACCGTATTATCCTAACAGAGCACTACGCTCCCAAAATGCAGGATTACTTGTAATACCTAGAATCTCCAAAAGTACAATGGGAGGCAGAGCCTTCAGTTATCAAGCTCCTCTCCTGTGGAACCAGCTGCCAATCTGGATTCGGGAGTCAGACTCGATCTCTGTTTTTAAGAATAGGGCTAAAACCTACCTTTTTGATATAGCCTACAATTAGGGAAGGATCATGTGTTTCTGAACCCTCCCTTAGTTATGCTGCTAATAGGTTTAGTCAGCCGGGGGACCTCCAGTAATGCACTGGGCCTCACTCCTTTCCTCACTCTCAATGAAATATTTTTTTTGCTGGTCATTAACATTTGTTTGTTCTCTCCCATAGATTGAGTCCCCATCGTGCTGTTTGCTCTCTACATGTCTGTTCTTTTCTTCTTCTCTATCCCCTCACCCCCCAGCCAGTCGCAGCAGATGACTGCCCCTCCCTGAGCCTGGTTCTGCTGGAGGTTTCTTCCTGTTAAAAGGGAGTTTTTCCTCTCCACCGTCGCCAAGTGCTTGCTCACAGGGGATCGCCTGATTGCTGGGGTCTTTCTGCAGCTGTGGGGATTCCCCCTACAGTTGATAGTGCTATGAGATGACTGTTGTTGTGAAATGGCGCTATATAAATAAAGTTGAATTGAATTGAATTGAATTGAATTGAATTGAATTAGCATGTCCTCCATTGATGGTAGACCAGCTTGTTTCAACACTTCTATGTTGGTTATCTTGTCTTTCCATGAGATGTTCATTATGGCTCAAAGGTGTCTCATCAGGCACACGTGGCATTTTTTTACCTGCACTCTGCAGATAGTCCAAGTTTCAGCACCGTACACCAGAGTAGCCAGTACTGTCACTCTGTACACTTTGCATTTAACATAGATAGACACATGTTGATTGTTCCAAAGTCTCTTCCTCAAGTTTCCAAACATAGCGCTCGCTCTTCCCATTCTGAGAGATATTTCATCCTCCAGCCTAGCATTCTCTGAAACAGTACTCCCTAGATACTTGAAAGTCTTGCACTTGACTAGTGGCTTTGTACCAATGCTGATCTCTTTTGGTAGTGATGTTGATAATTGGAACTTTGGTGGTTGATAAAGGCACTCTGTCTTCTTGATGTTGATTTTGAGGCTGAAATGGCTAGCTGCTCTTGCAAATTTCTCCACTAAAGATTGCATATCTTCCACACTGTGTGCAACTAGAGCACTGTCGTCGGCAAAGAGCATTTCTCTTACTACCTTTATCGATGTCTTACTCTTGGCTTTAAACTGTGCCACATTGAACAAGTCTGTTTCTTTCCTTGTTTGAATGTATACTCTTTCTGAAGTGTCTTTGAAGGCCAACTCAAGCATGGCTGCCAGATATAGTGAGAAGAGCGTAGGTGCCAGCACACACTCTTGTTTCACCCCGTTGCTTACTGAAAAGTCTTTAGATACTGAACCACTCATTGCCACGTTTGCTTGCATTCCTGTATGGAGTGCCTCGATCAGGCTGACAACCTTCTCTGTACACCCCTATTTCTTGAGTACCTGCCAAGTCCTTGTCGCAAAACACTATCAAAGGCTTTACTGAAGTCTATGAAGACTACATAAAGCAGCATGTTCTGTTCGATACACTTTTCTTGAATCTGTTTCAACCAGAAAATCATGACCATTGTGCTTCTTCCACTTCTAAAGCTGCACTGGGTTTCCAGTAGTACATTCTGCGAGATGTGTTCATTAAGTCTGTTCAGTAGTACACGTGAGAGAATCTTACCGACAGTGGCTAGCAGTGATATACCTCGGTAATTTCCACAATCTTTCCTGTCACCTTTCTGGAACAAAGGCGCAATACTTGCATCCTTCCAGTCTTTGTGTTCATTAAGTCTGTTCAGTAGTACACCTGAGAGAATCTTACCGACAGTGGCTAGCAATGATATACCTCGGTAATGTCCACAATCTTTCCTGTCACCTTTCTTGAACAAAGGTGCAATACTTGCATCCTTCCGGTCTTGAGGTACTTTCTGGGCATCCCATATCTCTTGGATGAGCTTGTGTAGGCAGTTGGTCAGCTGAACATCACCAAATTTCCACACTTCTGCTGGAATTCCATCTCTTCCTGGAGCTTTACCATCCTGTGTTGTCCTGATAGTTGCCATTAGTTCATCAGAATTTGGTGGTTCATCCAGACTTGATACAGCTGGTCGCTGCACTAGAGCTTCTTTAGCCTCTTCAGTGAGATCTCCAGGGTGGTTTAGTAGTTGGTCAAAGTGGTCTGCAAATCTGTCCAGGATCTTGTCTTTCTCCTGCAAAACCATTTCACCATCCATAGCCTTTAGTTGGATCAATCCTCTTGGTTTAGGGCCGTAGATTTCTCTCAAACCTGTGAAGAATGTTTTCATGTCCTTCCTGTCTGCTGGAGGTTGAAGTTCCTCTGCTTTTTCATCCCACCAGTTGGACTTCATCTCTCTGGTGTACTTCTGTAGCTCACTCTGAGCCTCTGAGTATTTCTTCTTCTTCAATCTTGTGTTACACTGTAGGTTTTCCTGCCTTGCGGTATTCCTCACTTCTAGTAGTTTCTTCAGGTGTTCATCATGCTCATCAAACCAATCTTGATGTTTCCTCTCAGGGTGGCCTAATACATCACTCGCAGTCTGATACACCGTATCCTTCAGTGTTGGCCATTTCTCTTCTATGTCATTCTCTGAGTTGTTGCTGTCCCAGTCTTTCAAGTTTTCACCCATTTCCTGTGTAAGTTCTTCCTGCTTCTTTTGGCCTTTCAGTGCACTAGTGTTTAGCTTCCGTGGTGGCTTCGCACCCGTCCTGCAGTGCTGTTTTCGTCTCCAAATCCTTAATCTAGATCTCAGCATATGATCAGTACCACAGTCCGCGCCTCTCATTGCTCTGGTGTCCAGTACATCCCTTATGTCTCTCTGCCTGACTATGATGTAGTCTAATAAGTGCCAGTGCTTGGATCTTGGGTAAATCCACGTCTTCTTGTGTGTGTCCTTGTGCTTAAATAGAGTGTTTGTTATCACGAGGTTGTACTCTGAACATAGTGCAAGTAGAAGTTCTCCATTAGCATTGCATTTGCCTACTCCATGACTGCCTAGCACTCCTTTACATTTCTCAGTGTCCAAACCAACTCTGGCATTAAAATCTCCAACGAGTATCAGTCTGTCATCAGTCGGTACACGCCTGATAGTCTCACGTAAATCACTGTAGAACTCCTCCTTCACCTCCTCTGCGTTGGTCATTGTTAGGGCATATACACTGATGAGTGTGGCATACATCTTCCGCTGTAGTGGGAGTCTCATAGTCATTATCCTGCCGTTGATTGGCACCAGTTTCTCATCAAGCATTGTTGCTATCTCCTTTCTAACTGCAAAGCCCACTCCTGCTTCTCTGCTTCACTCCTTTCTTGAGTTGATCTCCCACTCCAAAATAAGATGTACCCATGGTCTTCCAAGCTGTCATATCCAGGCAATCTTGTTTCACTAAGTGCAGCTATGTCTACATTGTACCTGTTCATTTCCAAGGGCACAAGTGTGGTCTGTCTTTCTGGGCGCTGTGATGTTGTTCTGTCCAACAGAGTGTGTACATTCCATTCTGCTACACAAAAGGCTGCTGTTTTCCTCTTCTTTTGTCTTCCTGCTCCTAGCTTACTTTTCACTGCCTGTCGGAATGTGAACAGTTCAGCGCGGACCTTGTAAACCCGGGCGACGTCCGAGCCGGTATGAGTTGCTTTCTGATTGACTATTTCATGAAACTGCTTTCAAAGTATTTGAGTACCGCTAGTTTTTGCTGGACTAGCAGTACATTCTTGGCAGATAAAGGTATTATCAGTGGCAAGGACACGCCAAGACAAACTGACTCCAGTATCTGTTGCAGTGACTGACCAGATGATAGGTTTGTTTATCTCTGCTCTTTGTGTAGTGCATGTCACAATGCACTGACTGGCACAGTCCACACAGACCTTGAGACAGATGTGTTTATCTGCCAGGATGTCCAGTCTCACCCCGTGTAACTGGGAGTGGTCCACCACAGACCTGTGGCAGATATTGTTTTTAGTTCTGCCAGGATGCCCTGTTTCACCCTCCACGCCCTCGGAAGGGCGGGGATGCCGGTTGAGTCACCGATGACCCGACCCATGAGAAAGGTAGTTCCGGTTTTCATGGTTATCTGGTAGCAAGTAAGCCAATGCCTTACCTGACCAAAATGTTTCAGTTTATACACACTAAAAGCCACTAGTGTAAAGGTGTTTTGCTACACTACACTTTATAGCTGAGACCAGATGTTCTTGTCAGGTTAATTGGCATCAAACTGGGGATTCTAAATTGTCCTTAGGTATGACTGTGAAAGTGAATGGTTGTACTGGAGTAAACCGATAAAGGTAATGAACAGCTTATGGTGTTTACATGCACTGAGTAAACGGTTTACTGGACAAATAAACTAGATGTGTTAATCTGTTTTCTCATAAACCGATAATGGCCTTTAACTGATAAAGGTAATCGGATTACTCCGTTTACATGACAGCTTGAATAATCAGGTAACTCCAGAAAGCTGATTATAATTGGTTTACTCGTGACCATTTAAACAGGATCATTAGGTTTTACTAAGCTGCATTTTAAAAGTTTATGTAAAAACTGTAATCGATGTTAATGTTCAATTGAACATGATATTCTGTCCACAGTGGGGAAAAATAAACTGTGAGTGTGTCATATGTTATACGCTCAATACAGATGTACTTCACTAGTATTCTGGTTATTGCCAGTTGTTATAAAAGGGTAATGATTTAATAAATGTTGGGAAAGGATTTCCCTCTCATTTATTTGTGTATTTATGGTAATGTTAAGTAATTGTTTGAAGCATTTTAAACTTAAAATACAGAAAATTACTATTGGTAAAACTTAATAAAATTAAGTACATATTTGAATCAAATTCTTAATTTATCATTTAAATTTAACTTATTTTAATTAGGTGTAATAGATTAAATATGTTGACTTTTTTAATTTGGTTTTAGTCAATTTCTTAGACATTTTTGCTTTGAGTCTACTTAATTTTTCAGCAAACAGTGAAATGCATATTAGGAAGTTTTCTCAACTTAAAATAGCAGTTAGTTCACTGAACTACCAAAAATTGCTTGGAAAATGTTGCCTTAATTTTTTTGAGTTAGAAATAGGAAACAGTTTTTACAGTGCATGCATGTTTTTCCACCTCAAAATTTTACGCACGCACGCACGTGTGCACACACACACACACACAAAAATCTGCATGAAGCACAAAACTCTGAATGGGACAAAATACTGCTAATGTACTGTATCAGTCTGGTTTGTGAAGTTCAAATGTACTCGGCTAATTCTCATTCAGGTACTTCAACAACTTTAGAAACCAAAACTACGACAAATCCAGAAATATTTTCACGTTTGAACGCCCATGTTTTAAACTGTCTTTATGTGTATATCCAACTGATATAGGATTAACCCAGAAGCAGAGACCCCTTGCCCTACTCAGGGAATGGAAGCACACAGGATCACCAGCTGTACAGACCACAACAAATGGGGGCCTACATGCTCTCTAACTCCATCTAGGCCCGAAACTTACTTCCACGATGAATAAAACGTCCTGGGAGACATTTATATTTCTTTTGTGCACAAGCTACTCCGATAGTTGTTTATGATTTTGGCTCCGATTGCGTAGGCCACCGGACTATAAGCTGCTACTGCCAAAGGACAAGAATACGTCTGCACAGCTGCTATAAGCTATTAGCATTTTGTCCTGGTAACAGCGAATAAAAATCTTAGCTTAATATGTTAATCATTAAAACTGTAAACCTGTAGTAACTTTAACTATGAAGTATGAGCACCAGGTCTAATCAAAACATCAATTTCGACTCTAATATCCACAGTTTGCCGTGTTCCGATGAAAATCGACATTAGCTAGCGTCAGGCTAATTACTATAGCTGCAGCAACGAGGAAAAAAAAAAACAAAGAATAGCAACGACACGTCGCCATAGAACGATAGTAGGACATTGGCTACTGAATAACGATTTTCCCATTCTCACAAATTTACCTCCTGCAAGAAAACGGTCTTCCTCCACGCTTGACTCAATGCATTTAGTTTCGTTGAGTAAAGATTTCTCTTGATCAACTATCTTCAGGTTTAGCTGATGGAGGGTAAAGAAACTGAGGGTAAAGGTGATGGACTGGCCAAGCATGTCTCCAGACCTAAACCCTATTGAGCATCTGTGGGGCATCCTCAAATGGATGGTGGAGGAACGCAAGGTCTGTAACATCCACCAGCTGCGTGATGTCGTCATGAAGGAGTGGAAGAGGGTTCCAGTGGCAACCTGTGAAGCTCTAGTGAACTCCATGTCCAAGAGAGTTAAGGCAGTGCTGGAAAATAATGGTGGCCACACAAAATATTGACACTTTGGGCACAATTTGGACATTTTCACTTAGGGGTGTACTCATTTTTGTTGCCAGCGGTTTAGACATTAATGGTTGTGTGATGAAATATTTTGAGGGGACAACAAATTTACACTGTTATACAAGCTGGACACTGACTACATTCTATCAAAGTGTCAAATCTTCAGTGTTGTCCCATGAAAAGATATTATAAAATATTTACAAAAATGTGAGGGGTATACTCACTTTTGTGAGATACTGTATATCAATTAGGGCAGTGTTTTTCAACCAGGGTTCCCGGGTGTGTTCAGGTTTCTGTGGGAAATTATCCAATTTCACTTGCTAATTGGTCCAAGAAGTTGGAAATAATTTGCCGTTGTTGTGCAGGGGTTCTGTTGGCACCTATGCACAACAATGGCAAATTAGTTGCATTTTTGGACCAATTAAGAAGTGAAATTGCCTTCTGATTGTTGATTGGGTGAAGGATCGTCACTTCCTTGTGGTAACGTATCGTCACTTCCTGTTTTGCTGTCTGCCTGTGTGGTTTGCTCTCCAGCTCTCGAGCCACTAGCTATGGCTACTAGCTCTCTTTCCTCTCCTCCTCTGGTGTGCTCTCTCTGTCAGATGTTTAGCTACACCTCTGCCTCTTTTAGTGATAACGGTAAATGTAATAAATGTTGTCTTTTTGAGGCGCTCGAGGCGAGGTTGTCTGATTTGGAATCCCGGCTCCGCTGCATTGAAACACCGTCTGCGCCAGTTAATCTCGACGGACGCCCATTAGCTGCAGCGGAGCTAGCTAGCTTAGCCCCCCCTGTCACCGGTTCCCCGGCTCTCCTCAGCAGCGAGGAGACTGGGTGGGTGACGGTGAGAAGGAAGCCTAGTCGCAAAGCCCCGGTTCACCACCAACCTGTTCACGTTTCTAATCGTTTTTCCCCGCTCAGCGACACACCCGCTGAGGAAAAAACTCTGATCATTGGCGACTCTGTAGTCAGAAACGTGAACCTAGAGCAGGGGTGTCCAACCATGTGCCATGGAGAGCCAAGACCCTGCAGGTTTTACCTCCAACCAGTGTCTTCAACAGCAGATTTCAGTGAACTTCTTCCCACTGATTGCTGATAAGTGAAAACACCTGCTGAAGAGACTGGGTAGAAGAGAAAACCTGCAGGGTCTTGGCTCTCCATGGCACATGGTTGGACACCCCTGACCTAGAGACTCCAGCGGCCATAGTCACATGCATTCCTGGGGCCAGAGCAGGCGACATCGAGTCAAATTTGAAAATGCTGGCTAAAAGTAACTGTAAATATTCCACAATTGTTATTCACGCCGGCATTAATGACATCCGTCTCCGGCAGTCGGAAGTCACGAAACTTAATATAGAATCGGTGTGTGACTTTGCAAAAACGATGTCTGCCACTGTAGTATTCTCTGGGCCCCTCCCCAATCTGACCAGTGATGACATGTTTAGTCGCTCGTCATCCTTGAACCGCTGGCTGTCTGTGTGGTGTCCTAAAAATGACGTGGGCTACATTGACAATTGGAGCTCTTTTTGGGGAAAACCTGGTCTTATGAGACGAGACAGCATTCATCCCACTTTGGATGGTGCTTCTCATTTATCTAACAATCTGGCATCTTTTTTATCCAAATTTCCAAAACCATGACTACTCAGAGTTGGGACCAGGAAGCAGAGACGCAGTCTTGCACGCCTCTCTGCAGCTCCTCTTCATCCGCCACCCCTCAGCTTAGCCCCTGTCTTCCCCATCAGAGAATCGTTGTCTGCTCCCTCCAAAGTAAATAAAAATATAATGTATAAGCATCCCAAAGTGATAAAGCAAAATATTGGTAAAACTCAAATTAAACATAAAGCCTCTAAATTGAATGATTTGGCCTCTGTTCCTCCTCATAATTTAAAAATTAAATGTGGTTTATTAAATATTAGGTCTCTAACTCCCAAGTCTCTGTTAGTCCATGATCTGTTAATTGATCATCAGATTGATTTAATTTCCCTTACAGAGACTTGGTTAGGACAAGAGGATTATGTTGGTTTAAATGAATCAACTCCCTCTGGTTATTTAAACTGTCAAAATCCCAGAAGTTCTGGTCGTGGAGGAGGAGTAGCAACAATTTACCATTCCAAATTACTAGTTAATGTAAAGCAAAAAACATGTTATAATTCCTTTGAGGGCCTGGTCCTCAGTGTTGGGCACTTTAGCAATTTCAGGTTAAACCCAATTTTATTTGCCATAGTTTATCGTCCCCCATCAACCTATTCAGAATTTTTATCCGAATTTCCTGATTTCTTAGCTGATTTAGTGCTGAAATCTGATAGAATAATTATAGTAGGGGACTTTAATATACATGTGGATGTAGATAGTGACTGCCTTAATGTGGCTTTTAATTCAATATTAGACTCGATTGGGTTTTCTCAGAAAGTAGGAAATTCTACTCATTACCTCCACCATACATTGGACCTTGTTCTGACATATGGCATAGAAATAGAAAATCTTGTAGTGTCTCCTCATAACCCTGTACTGTCAGACCATTGTCTGTTAACCTTTGATTTTACTATTTCTGACTATTTGGCTCCTAAAGAAAAATATTATCACAGTAGATGCCTCTCAGATGATGCTGCTTCCAAATTTATGCAGATTGTTTCCTCTATGCCATGTGTCAACACAACGGAAATAAGCTATAGACAGCTTGCTCCTTCTGTAATTGATAACATGGTGGATAGTGTTTCAGCTTCTCTGCATCAGGCTCTAGACTTGGTGGCCCCCTTAAAAAAGAAAAAGTCTAATCAGAGATTTTTAACTCCTTGGTTCAACACAGAAACTCGTAGCTTAAAACAGAAGACTCGTCAATTAGAAAGAAAATGGCGCTCTACTAATTTAGATGAAATCTATTTAGCTTGGAGAAATCATCTTTTAATTTATAAAAAATCTCTTAGAAAAGCTAGAACGAGTTATTACTCTGCATTAATAGAAGAGAACAAGAATAATCCCAGGTTTCTTTTCAGTACTGTAGCCAGGTTGACAAAGAGTCAGGACTCTGTCAATCCTAGCATCCCCTTAGAGCTTACTAGTCAGGACTTTATGAACTTTTTCAATAATAAAATTTCATCCATCAGAGATAAAATCAATCAGATTCTTCCCACAGTTAACTTAAATACTGTAACTACTACAACTCCTTCTATTGATGTCTGTCTTGATGAGTTTACTCCAATCGACCTTTGTGAGTTAGACAAAATAGTTTCCTCATCCAAACCTTCAACTTGTCTTTTAGACCCTATTCCTACCAGGTTATTTAAAGAAGTCTTCCCACTTATTGGTAGCTTTATTCTTCATATAATCAATTCTTCATTAACTTTAGGCCATGTACCGCAGGCTTTTAAAACGGCTGTAATTAAACCCTTACTCAAAAAGCCAACGCTAGATCCAGGAGCTTTAGCTAACTATAGACCAATCTCTAATCTCCCTTTCATTTCAAAAATCTTAGAAAGAGTTGTTGCTATGCAATTATTTGACCACCTGCAGGGAAATGGTTTATTTGAGGAGTTTCAATCTGGGTTTAGAATCCATCATAGCACTGAAACAGCCTTAGTGAAGGTCACTAACGACCTCCTCATTGCATCTGATAATGGACTAGTTTCTGTACTTGTCCTTTTAGATCTTAGTGCAGCTTTTGATACTATTGATCATAATATTCTACTTGATAGATTAGAACACTATGTTGGACTTAATGGAACTTCGTTGCAGTGGTTTAGATCTTATTTATCTGATAGGTTCCAGTTTGTTCATGTAAATGATGAGTTTTCTCTCAGCTCAAAGCTTAGTCATGGAGTTCCACAGGGATCTGTGCTTGGCCCTACTCTTTTTAGTTTATATATGCTTCCGTTAGGCAACATTATTAGAAAGCACTGTATACATTTTCACTGTTATGCAGATGACACACAATTATACCTGTCAATGAAGCCAGATGATACTAATCAATTAGCCAAGTTAGAAGCCTGTCTTAAGGAAATCAAAGTTTGGATGACTTGTAATTTCCTGCTATTAAATTCAGATAAGACTGAAGTCATTCTTGTTGGTCCAAAAAACCTTAGAAATTCCTTTCCAAATCAAACTTTCAGTTTGGATGCAGTTACTCTTTCTCTTAATAGCTCTGTGAGGAACCTTGGAGTTATTTTTGATCAGGATTTGTCCTTCAATTCACATATTAAATTTGTTTCTAAGACTGCCTTCTATCATTTGCGTAATATTGCCAAGATTAGGAGCCTCTTGTCTCAGAGTGATGCTGAGAAGCTGATCCACGCTTTTGTTAGCTCGAGATTAGATTATTGTAATTCTTTATTATCAGGCTGTCCTAAAACATCTTTAAAAAGTCTTCAGCTGATCCAAAATGCTGCAGCAAGAGTTTTAACAGGTACTAGAATGAGAGATCATATCTCTCCGGTTCTGGCCTCCCTTCATTGGCTTCCCATAGAGTTTAGAATTAAGTTTAAAATCCTTCTTCTTACTTACAAAGCTCTAAACAATCAGGCTCCTTTTTATTTAAAAGATCTGATACTACCGTATCATCCTAACAGAGCACTACGCTCCCAAAATGCAGGTTTACTTGTAATACCTAGAATCTCCAAAAGTACAATGGGAGGCAGAGCCTTCAGTTATCAAGCTCCTCTCCTGTGGAATCAGCTGCCAATCTGGATTCGGGAGTCAGACTCGATCTCTGTTTTTAAGAATAGGGCTAAAACCTACCTTTTTGATATAGCCTACAATTAGGGAGGGATCATGTGTTTCTGAACCCTCCCTTAGTTATGCTGCTAATAGGTTTAGTCAGCCGGGGGACCTCCAGTAATGCACTGGGCCTCACTCCTTTCCTCACTCTCTATGAAATATTTTTTTTTTGCTGGTCATTAACATTTGTTTGTTCTCTCCCATAGATTGAGTCCCCATCGTGCTGTTTGCTCTCTACATGTCTGTTCTTTTCTTCTTCTCTGTCCCCTCACCCCCCAGCCAGTCGCAGCAGATGACTGCCCCTCCCTGAGCCTGGTTCTGC
The DNA here is from genome assembly GCA_020510985.1 of Pholidichthys leucotaenia. NCBI lineage: Eukaryota > Metazoa > Chordata > Actinopteri > Cichliformes > Pholidichthyidae > Pholidichthys > Pholidichthys leucotaenia. The sequence continues at coordinate 22,575,316 of CM035837.1, forward strand.
TGGAGGTTTCTTCCTGTTAAAAGGGAGTTTTTCCTCTCCACCGTCGCCAAGTGCTTGCTCACAGGGGATCGCCGGATTGCTGGGGTCTTTCTGCAACTGTGGGGGTCCTCCCTACAGTTGATAGTGCTATGAGATGACTGTTGTTGTGAAATGGCGCTATATAAATAAAGTTGAATTGAATTGAATTGAATTGAAATTAGACAATTTCCCATAGAAACCTGAAAGCACTGGAACACGCTGGTGTAAAAACACTGAATTAGTGGAACAAAACTAAAAACTGAGGAAAAACACTGAAATTAGCTGCGTTTTAGATATGGACATCATAACTGTCCCAACATATCAAATGCATAACAAAGCAAGCATAGACTAAGACACATCATGATGATTTTTTGTTTGCTCCTCTATAAGCAAAAAAAAAAAGTCAAAAATATACAAGAGGTGAAAATTTATGAGAATTTTTTAATTTATAAGAAAAAAGTTTATAATTTATGAGAGAAAAAAAATTAAAACTTACAAGAAAAAGCTACAAATTTATGGCCAAAGTTGCAAAATTACAAGAAAATAAGTAGCAAATTTAAGAGGGAAAAAAAGCTGCATATTATGAAAAATACAAAATTAAAGGTAATTTTAAATTCTTTCCCCCAAAAAAAGCACTTGGGGTGAACTTGTAATTGGAGGTTGGGGCTTGAGTTGAATGCACGTTGTCTGAACTTTGAGCAGCTGAAAGTGTTAGTTTGATTTGATTCTATGGGTATGTTCCTGTTGTTGGTTTGTGATCGAGATCGCCACATTTGAAACCTGCAGACGCATGACACCTTCCACCTGCAACGCCGAGCTCACAGGAAAAACCACACTGATCATTTTTCGGTTAAAAAAAAACAACCCACAGACACCAACAACTTAATCAGCTTCTTTAGACCAGGAAGGATTTTTACTGAAGTAGGAATAAGACTACATAAAAATAAAAGTGATGGCAAAATTAAGAACTTACTTTGGAAACTAGCAATGGACAGATCCCCTGAAAGGCATGCAGCAAATGAGAAGACACACAGATGAGAGTCGGTTAGCATGCAGGAGAGCAGAGAGAGCAGAAAATAAAAGAGCATTACAGTAAAGTGGAGGAAAGGAAACAGAAGAAGAAACACAAAAAAAACAGTGCTGTGGAACAAAGGAAGGGGCCGACTCAGCAAAATACAGGATTAAAACTAAAGTATTTAACAAACTGCTTTGTAGTATCTGCAGCTATACGGAAGTTAAATTTAAGATCTTTTTTAAAGCCAATTTATCACATTAAGGACCTTATATTTGCAAAAAAAAAAAAAAATCTATACTTTCTCAGGATTGATTCTAATAGTGAAGGCATTCAAGTAAAATACCAAAAAATCACTTCCGGTTATGGCTGCCACGTAGGACGGACGTGTCTCGCTCTGCTCTGCTCCTGGAGAAAAAAAATCGGCAAATAACTCTCTCATTTGGGACAGAACGTATCCCAGCATTTGGGCGAGGATATGTCGGCGAAGCCTAAGGCTGGAAAACCAGGAAAAGGAAAAAGCGAGCCGCCGAAACAGTCCAAATTAACGGACTTTCAGGTCTGTGACGCAGCAAACAAAACTACATATATGGCGGAGGAGGCTGGCGGCGGTGCGATGTCTGCGGGGAATGGCGCAGATGCGCTGATGGCTGCCATGAGTTCAATGAGAGCGGACTTTTCCTCTAGATTTGATGGGATTATGACAGCGTTGGAAGGAATAAGAAAGGAATTGGGTGACTGTGTAGAACGAACGGCGCAGATGGAGCTCCGTCTCGCTAGTGCTGAAGATGACGTCACCCGTCTTCAATTAAAGGTGCGCACTTTGGAAAAAAAAAATAAATCTCTGGAAGATAATATTTTGGATTTGGAATCTCGGTCGAGACAGAATAATTTGAGGCTGGTGGGTCTTCCAGAGGAATCAGAAGGTCGGGACGTATGTTCCTTTCTGGAAAAGTGGATTCCGGAGGTGCTGGGCAGCGAGGAGTTGCAATCAGCAGTGGTTCTGGAAAAAGCACATCGTATTGGCCCACGGAGAGACAAGGGACCGCCGAGGACCTTAATTATGAAGTTTCTTAGCAACAGAGACAGGATGAAGATCTTCAACGCTGCACGTGCTAAAGGAGAGATTAAACATCAGGACCAGCAGGTGCGGTTCTACCCAGATTTGGCCACAGGAATCCAGCAATTGAGGAAGCAGTTTGATCCCATACGTAAGGAGCTGCGCAACCTTGGGATTCGTCATGGTGTAATCTATCCTGCGAGACTGCTGACCACGTATGAGGGCAGAACCCACATCTTCAAGACCCCAGAGGAGGCGCAGGAGTTCATCAAGAAGATCAAAGAAGAAGAAGAGACTGGTGGGAGCTAAGCATGAACAAAATATAAGGTAGAATAATTAAGCATTTGCACAGGCATCTGACTGACTTGAAGTAAATAGTAAGTTTACAAAATATAGATTGTATTATATATTAAAAAAACAAAACAAAAACAAAACAAACAAAAAAAAAAAAACTATGATGTTCAAAGTTGTTAAAAATTTTGGAGTTAAGTTGGAAAACTACAGAGGAGAGTTAATGTTATGTCATTAAAAGCAGTAGAGTTAGGGTGATTGGGAGGATGAAGAAGGAGTGGCTTAGGCTGTTCCCCGTGGGTGTGGAACAGTCGATGGCTATATCGGGAGACAGAATTTTTCTTTTGATTTTGGGGGGTTTGCCACAAGTGTGGGAAGGGGAAATTTGTTTGTGTGTAGTTTGTAGGATGAATGTTCAACCACTCATGTTTTTGCTTCTCTGTATGAGCATGTTTACACTGCAAGGTAATCCCAAACTCTCTATTGATCATGGACCAAAGTGTTAATCTTAATTTAACTTCATGGAATTGCAGAGGTCTACAAAATTTAAAAAAACTTAAACAAGTTATGAATAAAATAAAGGACATGGGTTCAAGAATTGTGTTTTTACAAGAAACTCATCTGATAGAGGAGGATGTTAAAAGAATTAGGAGTAGATGGCAGGGAAGTGTATTCACCTCTTCATTTTCATCCCGAGCCAGGGGAGTTATGACTCTCATACATAAATCAGTTCCTTTTCAGGTGAAAAATGTAATTGGAGACAAATTTGGAAGATATGTAATCATTCAAGGTTCTTTGCTATTAGAAAATATAAATCTTGTGAACTTATATGGTCCCAATATAGATGATCAGAAGTTCTTTGCTAATTTATTTCTCATCTTATCATCACTTACAGGGCAACATATAATAGCAGGGGATTTTAATTGTACATTGAATCCAGGTGTGGATAGATCAACAGGACTGGATTGTACGCACATTGGATGTAGGATGACTATTAATCATTTTATGAAAGAATTGAGATTGTTAGATATATGGAGAGAAATGAAACCACAAGTTAAAGCCTATTCTTGTTATTCCAGTACCTACAAGACATTCTCACGTATTGATTATTTTTTGATTTCCACAGAATTAAGGTCCAAGATTCAAAACTGCTTTTATGATAACATCGTGATTTCTGATCATGCACCCTGTTGTCTAATATATGTAGATAAAAAATTGACAAAGGAATCAGGTAGGTGGCAATTTCAGCATAAATGGCTTCAGGATGAGGAATTTGTCAAGTATATAGAAAAACAGATAGACGAGTTCTTTGACATCAATACTACACAAACATCAGCATGTGTAAAGTGGGAGGCTTTCAAAGCTTTTATTAGGGGACATATTATTAGTTATACAGGATCAAAATCTAAGAAGACTCGAGAGGAGAGAGCTAAATTGGAACATAAAATAAAAAGTCTTCAGGAAAAAGTGTATGCAGGAAGTGACCCAAGGTTGGAGAATGAATTACTGATTTTGAGAGCTGAATACGACAAAAAATCAGCGAATAGAGCTGCCTCGAGTCTTCTAAGATTGAAACAATCTTTTTATGAACAAGGTGAAAAATCAGGAAAATTATTAGCATGGCAGATTAAACAATTGGAAATTAAAACACCAATTACCAGTATTATAAGTAATGGACAGGTAGTTATAGATCCTTTAGAAATTAATAGAGCCTTTAGAGATTACTATGAAAAATTATATGATACCAAAAATGAACCTGATTTAACAAAACTAAATGGGTTTTTGAACGAACTATCTATACCGTGTATTCCAAATGAAAACAGGGAGATATTGGAGTCTAAAATTAGTCAAGAAGAAGTTGGGCTAGCCATTGATAATATGAAATCAGGAAAAAGTGCAGGACCAGATGGTCTTCCAGTTGACCTTTATAAAAAATTTAAGAATAAATTAATAAAACCTTTTTTGGAAATGGTTTTAGAAGCATTTCAAAATAATAATTTACCATCATACATAAATAATGCCTTAATTATACTGCTGCCAAAACCAGGTAAGCCCTCTAATAAATGTGAAAATATGAGACCAATAAGCCTATTAAACGCCGACCTTAAGATAATCTGTAAAATTTTAGCAAGACGAATACAAGAAATTTTACCAAATATTATTAATCGAGATCAGAATGGCTTTATAAAGGGTAGACAAGGCTTCCATAATGTAAGAAGACTATTTAATATTATTTATTTTAATAAAGAAGCACCGGATACAGCTCTCCTATCATTGGACGCCGAAAAGGCCTTTGATAGAGTTGAATGGCCCTTTCTTTTTGAAGTCCTACAAAGGTTTGGACTTGGAAATAATTTCATAAAATGGGTTCAAATAATATACAATAATGCTACAGCAGAAATCCTAACAAATAACAATATTTCAAAACCAATAAAAATCAATAGAGGATGTCGACAAGGCTGTCCACTTTCACCTTTACTGTTTACTATGGCAATTGAACCTTTAGCGATAGCGATACGTTTACATTCACAAATATATGGAATTAAAGTTGGACCAACAGAACATAAAATCTCCCTGTACGCCGATGATATAATTTTGTTTATGTCGAATCTAAAAAAATCAATTCCAACCTTGTTGAATTTAATAAAGAATTTTGGGGAAATATCAGGATATAAAATAAATAAAACTAAATCTTCAATATTAATGCTAAATGAGACCCAGAGAAATTACCCAGCCCCTGAGGTAAATCAATTCAATGTTGTAAATCAGTTTAAATATTTAGGAATCCAAATTATGCCTAAGCTAGAATCAGTCGCCAGTGTCAACTATGAAGCCTTAATGTCAGATATCAATGAGTTAACTCAGAGATGGATGTCACTACCAATGTCGATGATCGGGAGAATCAATATACTTAAAAGTAATATTTTACCTAAAATACTTTATTTATTTCAATACATTCCCTTATCACCACCTTTAGATCTATTCTCAAGAATAAAAAAAAAGTTAGTGGTATTTATATGGAACAACAGGAGGGCTAGATTACGTTTGTCTTTATTATATTTACCATTTGATCGTGGAGGTCTGAAATGTCCAAATTTTATGTTGTATTATTGGTCGGCACAACTGAGGTCTATGACATATTATTTTTCATCAAATGATCTCCCTCACTGGACTGAAATGGAATCATACAATTTACCTTTACCTCTTCCCATATTCATATACTCAGATTCGGCAAAAAAATTACAAAAACAAGTTAAAAATCCATTTGTAAAGCATATGATCAAAATATGGTGTGAAGCTAAAAACTATTTAAAAGAACCACAGTTATTGTCACAATTTAGTCCAATATGGGGTAATCAATATTTTAAACCAGGGAGAGCGGACGCTGTATTTAAAGTATGGAATTTAAAAGGGATACAAAAGATTCAGGATTTATATTTGCCATGTGCAGACAACATAATGTCTTTTGAAGAGCTGAGGATCAAATTTAATCTCAATAGAACACATTTTTTTAAATATCTTCAACTTAGAAACTTTATTCGATCAAATCAAAATAAAGCTCTCACTCGACCTATTTATTCATCCTTGGAAAAAATGATGATGAAAGATAGTAAAAGAAAGGGTATTATTTCAGAGTTTTATAACTCATTGACACTATCTTCAAGTGAAAATTCACTGAAAAGATTAAACTACTGGAAAGAAGATCTGCAAATTGAAATTTCAGAGGAACAATGGGAATTGGCTTGTACAGAAGCTCAAACCAAATCAATAAATGCACGCCTTAAATTGATACATTTCAAATGGTTAATGCGGATGTATGTTACACCGGAGGAGTTAAATAGATATAACAAAAATATACCAGATACATGCACAAAATGCATGGAAAGTAAAGGAACCCTATTTCATTGTTTATGGGAATGTAGATTAATAAGAATGTTTTGGGAGGAGGTGAGGGTAACAATTGAAAAAATAATCTCAAAACAAATCATATTGAATCCTAAACTGTTTTTGTTGGGTCTGTACCCAGAAAAGCATAATTTCAATAAAAGTGAAAGAACATTCATAGACCTCAGTTTGCTTAATGCCAAAAAATGTATTGCACTATTATGGAAAAAGACTCATAGACCAGATGTGACTCAGTGGTTAAGACAGATGTTAACAAACCTTCCATTAGAAAGAATAACATATATACTGAAATCAAAGGAAATTGTGTTTGAGAATATATGGAGACCTTTTATTGATTATGTAAAAAATTTAAACATAACTCTTGAAGAAGAAGGTGAATGATGTGTGTGGACCTTGTAAATTCCAAACTGGTGAACATAATATGTATACTAATATATTGGATTGTCTAGACTAAACAGAGGAGCATTGTTGAAGACTTGATTTTGTTGGTGGTTGTTGGTGTTTTTAGGGCATTTTTTTTTTTTTTGTAGTACTTTAGTGTTAGTGTTTGATTGTTTGTATCATGTTTGTTAAAAAAAAAAAAAAAAGGTTCAATAAAGATATTGTGGAAAAAAAAAATACCAAAAAATCAGGTTAATGAGAAAAAGATATTCAATTCAAATTGAAAATAGCAGCAAATTTATAAGTAAAAATATCAAATTTTATAAACAAATTTCAAAAATATTAAAAAAAGCGTCAAATTTATGAGAAACAATGGGTGTCAAGTTTATAAAAGAAGTGGTAAATTCCAAGAAAAAAAGGTCCCAGAATTATGATAAAAGGTAGGAAAATTATAAGGAAAAAACTGCAATTTTACAAGAAAAAAGTTACAAATCAACAAAAAGTTGCATCTTAACAAGAAAAAAGTAGCAAAATTATGAGGGGAAAAAAGATGTAACTTCATAGGAAACAGTTGCCAATTAACAACAAAAAAAAATTGCAACTTTACAAGGAGGAAAAAAGCTGCAAATGTGCAAGAAAAAAATGGGGGGAAGTTGCAAAACTACAAGAAAAAAATGCAATCTTACAACAAAAAAGTTGCCATTTGAGAGAAAAAAAAAGACTGGAAATGTAAGAGAAAAATGTGCAACTTTTCAAGGAAAATGTAGCAAAATTTTGAGGAATAAAGTTGTAATTTTGCAAGAAAAAAATGATATATTGAGGAATAAAAAGTTGCAAAATTACAAGGAAAAACAGCAAAAATGAGGAAAAAGTAGCAAATCATATGAAAAAAAAATTGAGAAAAAAAAACTTAGTGAATTTCCAAGGAAAAATTAGCAAAAGTTTGAGGAAGAAAACAATTTTACAAATTTATTTTTTTTTAAATCGACAAAAAAAAAGTTGCAAAAGTATGAGGGAAAAAACCTGCAAAATGATGAGGAAAAAATTCAACTTTACAAGAAAAAAGTTGCTAAATTAGAAGAAAAAATAGTAGGAAAACATGAGGAAAAAGAAGCAAAATAATAGGAAAAAAGCAGCAAAATGATGAAAAGAAAAAAAGGTGCCATTTCACAACAAAAAGTTGCCACTTAATGACAAAAATTTCAATTGTAAAGAAAAGAATTAGAAAAATTACAAAGAAAAAAGTTACAATTATACAAGAAAAAAGCAAAAACAGTAGGAAAAAATTACCAACAATTCTGAAGAAAAAGTAGCAAAATTTTGAGAGAAAAAGTTGCAGCTTTAAAAAACAAAAGTTGCAGGCTTATGAAAAAAAGAGTTGCAGATTTAAGAGGTTGGGAAAGACTTTTTGTCTTGATTTTGGGTAATCATCATTATCCACCGACATGCAGTTTTCGCAGCGTTTGGTATCCATTTATCTCATTCGATCTATTATATTTTTTATATTGGAATGGTGTTTTTTCCCTGTATCCATTTGTGTGAATTTTGCTGTGTCATGTTTGGCCATTTTTTAATGCTTGCGATCATTTCTGAGACCGAAAACAGCCCGGTACATGGATTGACCAATCTAATAAATGTACACCCATCCTCTGTGATAATGCTCAGAAAACACCAGGGTGCATGTTTGGAGTTTGTGATCTAGGTTTAGATCATCTCCTACATTGTGCTTCCTAAAATAAAGTGCCTGTCTTCGTCTCTGCGGTCCACTGAAACGGCAACTTCATTGATCCACTTCTGACATTTACCGTCACAAACACACAATCCCGGCGCTCACAACGGGATGATTAAAGCCGTAAATCAAGCTCAGCTGCAGTAAAAATAAACCTGCTGCAGGCACGCACCCATGGCCTCGATTTATTTATGGAAATTTATGACAAACGGCAGATACCTGAAGAAGGAACATATTCAGAAAAGATTTATTAGTTCCCACACCAAACACAACTAAGGGATATGAATGGGGAAAAACCAAAAGCAAACAGAAAAAAGCAATCAGAATATATGACATGAATATATAGGAGACTAGAGCCTAATTTATGAGGAAAAGTCGTACATTTATGGAGGAAGAAGTGGCAAATTTATGCGGGAAGAAGTGGTAACTTTATGAATGAAAAAAACAAGAAAATTTACAGCTAAGAAGTGCCAAATTTACAAAAATAAATGGCTGCAAACTTAGAAGAAAAGGGGGACTCTAAATTGGAAGAAAAACATGGAAATTTACAACAGAAAAGTTAGAAATTTATAAAAGAAAAGTTGCAAATTTACAAAAAACTTGCACATTTATGAGAAAAAAGAATTGCCAAAATAATTTAAAATTTTAAGAGGGAAAAATATGGAAATTTATAAGACAAAAGTTGTGAATTTGTAAAAAAAAAAAAAAAAAAAAAAAAAACCCTGACAAACTTAAAATGTTCCAAATTGACAAGAAAAAAAAAGTTAAAAACTCACAAGAAAAAAGTAGCAAATTTATGAGAAAACAGTAGCAAAGGTCATGGCATGGCTTTGGAATCCAAAGATATGTGGTCAGCGGCATCGTAGGCATGCTCGCTCGTGGCTGATGAGTTTGATGCGGGATCCGCTGATTCTTCCACAGGTTGAGTAGTTGAGAGCGTTGCTGGGTGTAACCTCAGATGTTCGTTGCTTGCATTTCTGGCGTTTGTCCTTGGCGCCAGTTCTACGCTGGGCTTTGTAGGAGGTTGTGACTTCATGAATACGCAAGCGCCATTCTGGACAGTTTGAGGTGAGCGAGGACCAGCTTCTGGGGTCAATTTGGTAGGCTATGCGGGTTTTCTTCAAGCAGTCCTTGTATCACCTTTCTGGGTCTTCCATGTTCCGATGACCATTTGCCAGTTCATTGCAGAAGGGGATTTTCGGAAGGCGGTGGTCCTCCATGCAAGAGACATTGTCCTGACCTGGTAGAGTTGGGTTTTAGTTTGGGCTTGTAGGTTTTTCAGGTTGAAAACACCTCCATCCTTTGAGTAGCAAATCACAATGCCATCATCTTCCCTGAGGTCTCAAGCAGCGCGAAAAAGCATCATGCTGAAGAAGATTGTGAAGAGGGTTGGTGCGAGTACAAAACCCTATTTCACACCAACGCTGAAAATTATAAGTAGTAGCAAAAATTATATAATATTTTTAATAATATCTTTAAGAACAAAAATACTGTAAATTCACCACAAAATACAAGAAATACAAATTCACAAGAAAAAAATTGCAAAATAATGAAAAAGTGGCAAATTTCCAAGAAAAAATTATAAATTCCAAGAAAAAAGTAGAAATTTACAAGAAAAAAGTTGCATATTTATGAAAAAGAAGTGGCAAATTTACAGGGGAAAAAAGCAAATTTACAAGGAAGAGTCAAATTTACAAAAAAGTTAAACATTTATAGGAAAAAAGTAGCAAACTTATGTGAGAAAATGTTGCAAATTTATCAGGGAAAAAAGTGGCTAGATTATTTTTAAAATGGCAAATGTAAAAGGGAAAAAAATGGTGCAAATTTACATGAAAGAAAAATGGAAATTTACCAGAGAGGTAGAAAAATTGTGAAAAAGTGGCAAATTCACCAGAAAAAAGTGGCAAATTTACAAGAAAAAAAAGTCTAAATTCACAAAAGGAAAGTTGCAAATTTGGGAAGAAAAAGTTGCAAATATTTAACAAGAGCACTCTGAGGTGAGAGCAATATCCCCCGCCTCAGCCTTCTTTGAAGATCCCAATACTTACTGACTGAGAGCAGTTTTCAACTTTTCATTATAATTACTGTAGCAGAACCAAATTATGATAAGCCCATCATCCATGAATATACAACAAAGTATACTGTACAACCCATAGTTGTAGGTCAGGGTCCCAAGGTGAACCTGTGTAGCAAGTTTGGTGACCCTAGAGAGCTTTACACATTCTATAGGAAAAGATCATAGGGAATGCCAACCTTGACCTTTGACCTTTTGACCCCAAACCTGTAGTCAGAGGTTATGGTCTCACGGTAAACCTGGGTACCAGGTTTGATGACCCTAACTTTCTTTGCTGTTGAGATGTACTTTATAAGGCATTTTGATGTTGACCTTTGACCTTGAAATCCCCAAACCATAGTCACACTTCAAGGTCACAGGGTGACCCTGTATACCAAGTTTGGTGACCCTTGCTTTACTTGTTTTATACCAACAGTGTAAATGGAATGCTAACCTTGACCTCTGACGTTTTGACCCCAAACCCATAGTCAGAGGTCAGGTTCCTAAGGTGAACCTGTGTACCAGGTTTGGTGGCCCTAGCTTTACTCATTTTATAGTAAAACTAAATGTAGCATTTACCATTGTGCAACTGCAATGTTAACTTTGACCCCAAACCCATAGTTAGGTGAGGGTATAAAGCATCCAAGATGTGTATTAGATGCAACTACTGTATTGATTTGAAAATCCTACATCATTTCTTTCAGTAGTTACTGTGTTTAGAAGATTTAGAGAAAATCTGACCTCTGAGTTTTGACCTCAACGTCATCCGATGAGAGTGAAATTGTAATATGCACATCAACAGTGTATATCAAACCACGGTACCAAGTTTCAAAACCATCAAAACCAAACTGTAGGAGAAGTTGATCTCACAAGATAGTTACTGCTATGAAGTGAGGTGAAACAGGAGGTCAGACGCTACAATTCCCGCAAAAATCATCCAATCAGAACCAAATTGCAATATGCGCATCATAAGTGTATATCAAACCATGGTACAAAGTTTCAAAGCAATTGGAACAAAACTGTAGGAGTTGATTTCACAAAAGTGGGTCGGATGGACGGCCCCATAACATAATCCCCCTTTGGCCTTCACCCAAAGGGGTTGAAGAGCCCTTTGGGCTTCGTCCAGCAGGGAATAAGAAGTAGCAAAAATTCATCATAAAATAGCATCTTTAAGAAAAAAAAATACTCACCAAAAATACAAATTCACAAAAAAAGAATAACACAATGATGAAAAAGTGGCAAATTTACAAGAAAAAAATTTCAAATTGCCAAGAAAAAAGTTGCAAATTTACAGGGGAAAAGAACAGTCAACTTTACAAAAAAGTATAAAAAATTATGAGGAAAAAAGTGGCACATTTATGGAGAAAAATGTTGCAAATTTACGAGGAACAGGTTGCAAATTTATCAGGGAAAAAATGGCAAAATTATTTTTAAAATGGCAAATTAAAAAAAAATATGGTGCAAATTTACAAGAAAGCAAAATGTAAATTTACCAAAGAAGTAGCAACATTATGAAAAAAGTGCCAATTCACAAGAATAAAAGTGGTAAATTTACAAGAAAAAAGGAAGTCAAACTGCCAAGAAAACAGCTGGAAATTTACAAGACAAAGGTTGTACATTTACAAGAAAAAAATGGCAGATTTTACAGGGAAAAAACAGCAAATTTACAAGGGAAAGGACAGTCAAATTTACAAAAAAGTTTAAAAATTTGAGGGGAAAAAAAGTGGTAAATTTATAAAATTATGAAAAAGTGTCAAATTTACCAGAATAAAAGTGGCTAATTTACAAGAAAAAGTCCAAATTTAGAAGAGGGAAGTTGCAGGGGAAAAAAAGCAAATTTATAAGAGAAAAGCTACAAATTCTGCTCATTTCAGCTTCAGTTGCAAAAACTCAGAATCCGATGATTATGCTGGATGTTTTTCCCATACCAGTAAAAGCAGATGCGTGGAGACCTCCTGAGCCATTCCACGTGGTGTGAAGGCAACAGACACCGATTCACATTCACACTGACAGACAGCGTTGACTCCCCGCTGCCCACTAACAAGACGGCGGGGGGGGGGGGGCATGTGACCAGAATTAAAACCAAACTAAGGACAGAAAGAGCATCGCTGACACATCCACACACAGAGGCACAGAGGGAGGGGGGATGAACACCTACTCTGCAGACTGGGGAGGTTGGCGTCCTCAGGTTTGGTTTTCAGGAGGTGAGGCAGACGAGTGTATCTGTAGCCGAAACCACAACCCTGGGGAATAACGAGGAGAGAGAAAATGAGCAGTACAATACACGCATCAATCCATGTTGCTTGGTATAAAGTAACACAAGTTCTGACAAGTTCATATATTAGTCTATATTAGCAACTTTTTCTCTACATTTTTTACTTTTTCCTCAAAAATTTGTAACTTTCTCAAAAGTTATCAATTTTTGTCATAAATTTGCCACTTTTTCTCAAAAAAATTCAAATTTTTTCTCATCTGCAACTTTTTTCTTGTAGATGTGTAACTTTTCTCAAAAACTTGACATTATTCCTCATAAATTTGAATTTTTTTATTTGACTTCTCGTGTACGTTTGTAACTTTTTTCTCAAAAATCTACAACTTTTTTTGCATAAATTTGTTATCTTTTTCCCACAGAATTTGCAACATTTTTCTCATAAATTTGCAGTGTTTTTGCATAAATTGTGACTTTTCTCAAAAATTTCCAATTTTTCTCAGAAATTTGCAAATTTTTCCTGTAATGTTTTTTTTTTTAACTTTTTTTCATAAATCTGCAACTTTTTACATAAATTTGTGACTTTTCAAAAATTTGCAACTTTTTTCCTCAAAAATGTGCAACTTTCTCAAAAATCTGCAATTTCTTTCTTGTAAACCTTTCCATTTCTCCAAATTTTTCAATTAAATCTGTAACTTTTTTCTTGTCAATCTGCAAGTTTTTTCTAAAAATATGACTTTTTTCCTCATAATTTCAAAAATTTATTTCTTGCAAATTTGCAACTTTTTTCCTGTGAATTTTCAGCTTTTTTCCTATTAATCTACAACTTTTTTCTCATAAAGTTGTGGCCTTTTCTTGTAAATTTGCAAGTTTTTTCCTCATAAATTTGTGGGGTTTTTTCCTTGTAAATTTTCAGCTTTTTTCTCACAAATTTGCAGTGCTTATCAGAATCAGAATCAGAATCAGCTTTATTGGCCAAGTATGCACAACACATACAAGGAATTTGACTTTGGCTAAAAACTTGCTCTCATTGTTCAGGTGGAGGATTTAAATAAGGATTCAATGACAACAGAGTATGTACAGTAAATTACAGTCTGTCCACGTTTCTATAAAAGGATGCAAATATATACAGGAATATATGCAGTTATTTACTCAGATTAACCACACTTTGCAGAAATATATGAAAAAATATACAGTCACACAGTATTTCAATGTGAACTCAGATTCAGTGATATAATGTGAATGAAGTAAAAAGCAGTGTGAGAGTTATGTGCAATGTAATAATGGATGAAAAGCCATGAGTACAGCAACAGGTAGATGCTGGTTACATTTTTATTCTCTGTAATTAAATTGTAATTTGTGACTTTTAATTTTTAAACTGGCATTTTTTATCAAGTTCATGGTGCCATATTAATCCATCTGTCCATCTGCTTTTCCACATGTCGACAGTTCCCACAGACCTTAAGTATCTGTAACATTTGGTCAAAATACCTTGGGGATTATATTCTACAACACCATTTTCCAACCAAATTAAACACCCTTCATCACAGTCAACTGTTTCAGCATCTTCTTTCACATCACTTTTGAGATCTGTGGCTGAGGCTCATTGCCATAAGTGCCCTCATGGAGGTGTCCACTACGGGTGGGGAAAAAGACTGATTCAGTGATGGATCTCGATACTTGGCACTAGTGACAATACATCAATCCATAAACGCACGGATCAATCTTTTATTAAACAAGAGCACTCTTAGGCAAGTGCAGTATCCCCCACCTCTGTTTTCTTTGAAGATCCCAATACTTACTGATGGAGAGCAGAACCATATTATGATAAGCTCATCATCCACAAATATACAATTAAGTATACAACCCATAGCTGGAGGTCGAGATCCCAAGGTGAACCTGTGTAGCAAGTATGGTGACCATTGAGAGCTTTACACACTCTATAGCAGGCGTCACCAACTGGCGGACTCCGGTCCAGATCCGGACCCTGAAGCTTTTTGATACAATTTGGGAAAAAGGGAGACTGTTTTGTTTTGATGGGGGGGGGGGGGGTGGAAAAAAGTGGAACTTAACTGCTGTATTGGCGACCGCCCGGACAGATTACAGCACGAGCCCTTGGGCACTCTCCTGCTGCAGACTCCCCTCTCCCATGAATGCCACTCTCACTCTGCGGCGAGTGAGTGAGTGAGTGAGTGAGTGAGTGAGTGAGTGAGTGAGCAGATGGATAGAAAGATATACTTTATTGATCCCAAACTGGGAAAATACAGTGCAACAGCAGCATGACAGCAGACAGCCGGACGAGTATTTGCTTCGGGCGCCACACACAAGCGAGGCCGACAGCCAGGACATCCACCCCGGACAGACACGCTTGGGTTCAGGTCTGTATCTACGAAATGAAGCACGGTTGTGAAACTGAGTGTATTTACCGGAGAATTTCCTCTATCCTATCGAGAGCAGTCTGTGCCGGGATGCAGGGGTGAGGTTGCTGGTTATGGAGGCCCTTTTTGTAGCCTCCAATATCACATAAATGTCATATCCTGGTGAGCGCTCGCCCCCTCCATCCTGTTCCCTGCCTCCCTGCTAATCATCTCAACTGGGAGGATTGACGCACCTGGTGCTTCTACTGAGCCAGAGTTTATAAGGACCAGCTCTTCAGTGATTCAACGCTGGCTTGTTTGGGTATACTGCTTCAGAGCAGAGTTTATCACAAACTAGTAAGCCATCTCGTGTTTATGGTGTGTTACCTAAACACTTCTCTCCTCCTTCTCCTTCAGGTTGCTGCCATTGAAGCAGTGTGTCTCCAGGGATTGCGGTGTGGTCACCAGCCTGTTGTTCATCCCGTCGCAGCTCCTCATCACCACCTGGTCAGACTCAGCCCGTCATTTCCCAAATCCCAGCAGCTTCATCCTGCTGGTTCATCTCTCCTCACTGGGCTCTGTGCTGGGCTCTCTCATTCCCCACGTAAGTGGCACAATTTGTATTTCCACTCACTCCTCCATTCCTCTTCCAAATCAGCTCTCGTCTTATCTCCGCAGGCTGCTGCTGCTCTGATGAGCGACTGTTTTTCTCTACTCCTGCTCTTTTTGAGATTTAATAAATTGTCAAACTTTCCTTAATTGGGTTCAAAATTCCATCACCTCTTGGAGTCCTAACTGTTTGGCTATGTGTCTAAGTTCGGCCGAGTGTTCTCCGTCCCTGTCCATCTCCTCCCCTCCATTCAAGCCGCCGGACCTCAGCCTCGTGCCCGAGGTCTATCACGACCTTGGGGAGGTATTTAGCAAGTCACAAGCATTGGCACTTCCTCCGCATCGCTTGTACAACTGTGCTATTCACCTCCTCCCGGGCGCGTGGTTGCCAGCCGGCTCTATAACATTTCCGGGCCAGAGAGGTAGGCTATGGAGAGGTACATTAAAGATTTTTTGAACGCCGGCCTCATTCGGCCATCCTCAGCTCCTCTCAGGGCAGGGTTTTTCTTTGTTGGTAAGAAGGACGGGTCTCTGCGTCCGTGCATTGACTACCATTAACTTAATGCCATCACCATCAAAGATAAATATCTTTTGCCCCTGATGAACTTTGTGTTTGAGCTCCTGCAGCGCGCGCGCGTATTCTCCAAACTCGATCTGCGCAACGCTTATCATTTGGTCTGTATACGTGAGGGGGACGAATGGAAGACGGCATTTAAAACCCATTTAGGGTAGTTTGAATATTTAGTCATGTGCTTTGGCCTCACCAGCGCCCCGGCACTCCCGTATCACTAGCCACCACTCCAGACAAGACACTGCCCAGCCTGACAAACTGTGGTCCGCCTGTCAGGTAGTCAGTAATCCAGGAGATCACAAAGCTGTCAACCCCCATCACCTGCAGCTTCTCACCCAGCAGCAGTGGCTGGATGGTGTTAAAGGCACCGGAGAAATCAATAAAAGTGATTCTCACAGTATCTCCTCCACCACCCAGGTGCAGATGGGCTTGTTGCAGCAGGTAGATGACAGCATCTTCAACTCCTAAATGGGGCTGATATGCAAACTGCAGAGGGTCCAGCCACGTCTTCACCTGTGGCCTCAGGTGGGCTAAGACCAGGACCTTCATCACATGAGATGTGAGGGCAACTGGTCGGTAGTCATTCAAATCCGATGGAGATGACTTCTTGGGGACAGGAACCAGGCAAGATGTCTTCCACAGCACCGGTACTTTCTCCAGACTCAGGCTCAGGTTGTACAGGTGTTTCAGTACCGGAGCTAGTTGGTTGGCACAGGTCCTCAGGGTCCTTGCAGAGATGCCGTCAGGGCCCGCTGTCTTTCGCTGACGGAGTGTCTCCAGTTGTTTCTCCACCTGATCTGTAGTCACCGTGAAGTGAGGGAGGGTCCTGGTGCCCCCTGAGGAGGGGGGGGGAGATGGAGAGAGGTTCTGCACAGGAGCGTGGGTGGGGAGGGGTGCATGGGGGTCTGGTTGTGTTGCTCGGGTGACAGACTGTGAGTTGAACCTGTTAAAAAACAGATTCAGTTCCTCAGCTCTCTCCTGGCTCCCAGATGGCTGCCTGACTCTCCCCTTGTACCCAGTTATTTTCTTCATTCCCTCCCACACATCTTTAGTGTTGTTTTGCCTGAGTTTATCTTCCAACTTCTTCCTATAATTGTCCTTGCACCTCCTCAGCATCTCTCTCAGCTCGTGCTGCACTCCCCTCAGCTTCTCCTTGTCTCCAGCCCTAAAAGCTCTTTTCTTTTTGTTCAGAAGTGCTTTCAGGTCACTGGTGACCCATGGTCTGTTGTTGGAGAAGCAGCGTACAGTCTGAGCTGGCATGGTCATGTCTTCACAGAATCTAATATATTCTGTGATGCAGTCAGTCATATTGTCTATGTCCACCCCATGTGGTTCACAGAGTACACTCCAGTCCGTCATCTCGAAGCAGTCCTGCAGTGCATCAGCAGCCTCCTGTGTCCACCTCCTCACAGTCCGTGTATAAGCAGGCTGCCTTTGCACAAAGGGGACGTACTTGGGTGTTAACATGACCGTGCAGTGATCTGATTTACCAATGGGGGGTAGAACTGTTGCACTATATGCATCCCTGACATTGGCATACAGTAAATCCAGTGTTTTGTTCTCTCTGGTGGGACAGTCAACAAACTGGTGAAAGTTTGGTAGTGTTTTTCCCACTGAGACATGGTTAAAATCACCTGTGATGGCCATGAATGCATCCGGGTGCTTCTCCAGTAATATGTCCGCAGTGGAGCTGATGACGTCATAGGCCACCGCTGCGTCAGCTGACGGAGGGACGTAGACGATAACAATTAAAGCGCACTTCATTTCTCGCGGCATATACAGTAATAAGGTCTCATACTGACAGCCAGCAGTTCAATGTCCAGGCTGCAGCACTTTTCCTTCACATAAATGTGCCTGGGATAACACCATCGTTCATTAACAAGAAGTGCCACTCCTCCTCCCCTCTTTTTCCTGCTGTTTTTCACGTCTCTGTCCCCCCGTATAGTCCTAAAGCCAGGTATCGCTACGTTTACATCCGGGATCTGTGAGTGTAACCACGTCTCCGTAAAACACATGAAACTACACTCACGATACTCCTTTTGCATCCTGACCAGTGCTGTAAGCTCGTCTGTTTTATTTCCCAGCGACCACACATTCCCGGTGATGATCATCGGTACAGCTGGCTTATGCTTCCTCCTCCTCCTCCTAACCTTCACTCCAGCCCTTCGCCCACAGTGTCTCCTCTTCAGCTCATCCGGGATGAGGGGCTTCACTGCCAGCCACAGCGATCCAGGCGCCGGCCTCCTCAGCGCAATCAGCTGTTTGCGTGTGTAAATGCGTCCGCCCCCACCTCTGTTGATCTCCATTGCCCGAGGAAGAGAAAAAGCGATGAAAACTAGAGAAAAGACTGGCTAAAATAGAGAAAAAAGTTGGCCAGTCTTAGTCCAAGTATGTAAGAGTCATCCAGATGAAGGTTTTGAATAGTCAGACTTAGACTGAGAGCTCGCGTTTCCTGTTGGTGAATACTGATCGAAGCTTGTTGAAGGCGTCTTTCGCTAGGCTGATGCTTCTTCAGAATTCCTTTTTACAACGGGTAGCGGAAGTGACTAAAGCTCCAAGGTAGCTGAATGAGAAGAACTGGTCTATCATCACATTCCCATGTCACAGATGGCAAGGCAGTAGACCCTCCGACTTCGAAATGACCATGCATTTTATCTTCTTGCTGTTGACATGCAACCTAAAACATTTGACCACAGCTACTACATTATCAGAAAGCCGTTGAAGCAGTTCAGCAGACAGTGTCAGTAGAACCATATTGTCAGCTTACCTGAAGTTGTTGATCTTGATGGCACTGATGACAATTCCTTCTGGCATGTTCTTGAACTCTCTGAGGATCACTTCTGAGTGCAGGTTAAAGAGGTCTGGCAACATAACACATCCTTGGCGTACTCCGCATTTGATTGTGAACCGGTTTATCATGGCATCAGGGAGATGAAGTGCAGTGAGTTGACAGTAGTAGACCAATCTGACAATATGGAAATCTTTGCCATCCAGTTGAATATGGCCAACATCTTGAATAAAGTGCACCCGGAAAGTCTTCACAGCGCTTCACTTCTTCCACAATGTGTTATGTTACAGCCTTGTTCCAAAATGGATTAAGTTCCTTTTTTTCCCTCAAAATTCTACACACAATACCCCATAATGACAATGTGAAAAAAGTTTTTTTTTTTTTTAAATTTTTGCAAATTTATTAAAAATAAAAACTAAGAAATCACATGTACATAAGTATTCACAACCTTTGCCGCAAAGCTCAAAATTGAGCTCAGGTGCAACCTGTTTCCACTGATCATCCTTCGAGATGTTTCTACAGCTTAATTGGAGTCCACCTATGGTAAATTCAGTTGATTGGACATGATTTGGAAAGGCACACACCTGTCTATATAAGGTCCCACAGTTGAAATTGCATGTCAGAGCACAAGCCAAGCATGAAGTCAAAGGAACTGTCTGTAGACCTCCGAGACAGGATTGTCTCGAGGCACAAATCTGGGCAAGGGTACAGAATAATTTCTGCTGCTTTGAAGGTCCCAATGAACACAGTGGCCTCCATCATCCGTAAATGAAAGAAGTTCAGAACCACCAGGACGCTTCCTCGAGTTGGCTGGCCGTCTAAACTGAGCAATCGGGGTAGAAGGGCTTTAGATAGAGAGGTGACCAAGAACCCGATGGTCACTCTGTCGGAGCTCCAGCATTCCTCTATGGAGAAAGGAGAACCTTTCAGAAGGGCAACCATCTCTGCAGCAATCCACCAATCAGGCCTGTATGGTAGAGTGGCCAGATGAAAGCCACTTCTTCGTAAAAGGCACATGGCAGCTTGAGTTTGCCAAAAGGCACCTGAAGGACTCTCAGACCATGAGAAACAAAATTCTCTGGTCTGATGAGACAAAGATTGAACTCTTTGGTGTGAATGCCAGGCATCATGTTTGGAGGAAACCAGGCACCGCGCATCACCAGACCAATACCATCCCTACAGTGAAGCATGGTGGTGGCAGCATCATGCTTTGGGGATGTTTTTCAGAGGCAGGAACTGGGAGACTAGTCAGGATAGAGAGAAAGACGAATGCAGTAATGTATAGAGACATCCTGGATGAAAACCTGCTCCAGAGCACTCTTGACCTCAGACTGGGGTGAGGGTTCATCTTTCAGCAGGACAACGACCCTAAGCACACAGCCAAGATATCAAAGGAGTGGCTTCAGGACAACTCTGTGAGTGTCCTTGAGCGGCCCAGCCAGAGCCCAGATTTGAATCCAACTGAACATCTCTGGAGAGATCTGAAAATGGCTGTGCACCAATGCTTGAGAGGTGCTGCAAAGAGGAATGGGTGAAAGTGCCCAAAGGTAGGTGTGCCAAGCTTGTTGCATCATATTCGAAAAGACTTGAGACTGTAATTGCTGCCAAAGGTGCATCAACAAAGCATTGAACCAAGGCTGTGAATAACTATGTACATGTGATTTCTTAGTTGTTGTTTTTTTTATTATTTTTAATACATTTGCAAAAATCTCAAAAAAACCCCAAACATTTTCATATTGTCATTATTGGGTATTGTGTGTAGAATTTTGAGGAAAAAATTAATCCATTTTGGAATAAGGCTGTAACATAAAATGTGGAAAAAGTGAAGCGCTGTGAATACTTTCCGGATGCACTGTAGTTCTGTATGATGTACTTTGTCGAAAGCCTTCTGGTAATCAATGAAGGATGATTACAGAAAGATGTCTTGTTGGTGCCGAATGGCCTGTTCTCCTAGCATTCTCAAGACAAAGACCGTGCATCTCATACCTCGGTCTTTCAGGAATCCAAACTGAGTTTGTGGAATTTCTGGAAGTAGCTTCCATCTGATTCTTTGCAGGATAAAAAGAGTAACTTTTGATTATGCGACATGAGGCTTATGGTGCGGTGGTTTGTGCAGTCAAGGGTTCCAGGGTTTTTTCGGAAGAGGAATGAAAACTGACTTAGGCAGGCTCTGTGGAAAATTCCTGTCTCACAGATTTTTATGAAGATTCCCCAGATCATGTCGATGGCATCATGCTCTGAGCATTTCGGTGTAGGTGCCATCTGGACCACCGGACTTTCCTGATTTCATCTAACTCAAAGGCTACAGTTGTCAGACAAATCCTGAGATAACCAATGTAAAATTAATGGAATGCGAGAATGTAAAAGCTTAATGAAAACATCATCAGGGACTGTCAACATGTGGGAAAAGTGCAGTAAATGGGACCTTTATGACACTTCCTCTTACTCAGATTTGACTTGTGCACTCACCCTCCAGAGTCTGACCAGGATCCAGTTGGTCTGAGCCCAGGGTCTCTGCTCATACGGAGCCAAAAGATTCCTCATCATAGCAACTCGCCTGAAATCAAACACCATCAAAGATCACAACCAACGTCTGTATATTTACCACTGAATTACAATAAAAGAATATAAAACTGAGTGGACACCGTAGGGCTTGGACATGCAATAAAATTCAATAAAGGCCTTAAAGTTTGGGTTAGTCTTTCTGGATGATCCAAACCCAACAATCAGAACAGAGAAACTCACTGCTCCTCTGGAATCCTCTCCACTGCCTTGAGGGATTGTGGGTAACACACATAGCTGGCCAGTGCCTGCATCAGGGAGTCTTTGATATCTGGGAGAACAGGAGAGGGTTTTAGTTTTTAGATGATAACATCGCTGACTCAGGGCAGATTTTAGTGATGCGTTAACGGATAATCAGCTAAATAAACACCATGGTTGTGATCTGACAGGAAACATGTTTAACCCATCTGTTCAGAAGCATCCCCTGGTGAGTGGAAGGGTGTCAACGGTTTATTTCCATTATTAAAGAAATGCTGATCCACTTGGTGATTTGAAAGGAGATGGAAAGCACCCCCACCTCCAATAACCTGCTATGTCAATACTCTATACCTGGGCTCCTCAAATAGTGGACTCCTGTCCACATCCGGACCCAGAGGGTCTTCCGTCCAGACCCAAAACCTTTTTGATACCACAGACAGCGATCCAAACATGACGCAAAAACGAAAGTCAGAGAGCCACTATCAGACAGTGGTAGGCTTATTTCCAGTTTTTATTAGAAGTCTGATATTTATATGTTAGACATTCTGTGTTGTTGACTGAAGGACTACATTACTGTTTATTTTATTTCACCTTTATTTAATATATTTGCTTCTCTGTGCTTCCCAACTTTGCTGTGTTGCCTTCAGCGTTGTGTACGTGCATTGAGCGACACCTGTGCTTGTGATCACTCCATTCAAACAGCAGATATGACTGACCAACATGACCTTGCTGCCACTGTAGCTCGAAGAGCGCACTCCTTGTCCATGTATGTGGGCACGCCCATCTCTGGTGCAATTACGTGCACTAATGTTCCGCTGAAAGTTGCTGCCTTCACCAAGCTCCTCCTACAGCAGAACAGCCTGGTGACAGGGGCGGAAATCAAGGGGGTCCAAGAAAGGGACAATTTTTTTATTTAAAATTTGCAGCTTTTCTCATAATTTGTAACTTTTTTCTCATTAATTTACTACATTTATTTGCAAATGTAAAACTTTTTTGTTGTAAATTTGCCACTTTTTCCTCATAAATCGGCTGCTTTTGCATCTTAAATCTGCATTTTTTTCTTGTAAATTTGTAACCTTTTTTAATAAAAGATGATTTTCTTTTAAATTTACATATTTTTCCTCACTAAATTTGCAACTTTTTTCTAGTAAACCTGACTTTTTGTAAATGTACAACTCTTTTAAATTTGCAATTTTCGTTCTCATAAATTTATGACTTTTTACTTGTAAATTTACAGCTTTTTCCCCCATGAGTGTACATTTGTACATTCTTTCTCATAAATGTGTGACTGACAACAATACTTATAGTGTCCCCTCAATATTTACTCTGGAGGAAATGTTCTGTTTATTGTCCCTCCCAACATAAAAATGAAATATCTACCCATGAAGCATACTGACACTGCTCCGGATCACCAGCCCACAGGACAAAACAAATGCGACCCCTTGGCAAAAACATTTGAGGACCCCTGCTCTATATATACAGGACATATCGGAGAACTGAAATGCCGTTTTTCTCTCTCTTAGTAGTTGCATATAAACAAGAATAAAGATGAAAACAACAACAGCAATCCTATGTACAATAATAATAATACCAGTAGTGCAAATTCAATGCGGTAGAGGAGGTGCAAACAGTGACAGACTGGAATGTGCATGGGCAGTAGTGCAATAACAAACAGCAGCAGATGTGACATTAGTGCAAATGGCTGTGGTAAAGTGCAAAGACATAGAGCAGCAGAAGTAATACTGTTGGTGTACTGAGTCTTTACTTTTCTGTTCTAACTCAAGTACCAGTGCTTTTTCTTTTTTTATTCTTAGACAAACAGTAAAAAATTATTTTACCTCACATGACCACTTTTGCTGCTTCCCAAAGAATACAGAGCGACATTCCTGGCACATCATTATATTCCAGATAAGATTCCCACTCTTTCATTAGACATCTTCAAAACAATATCAGAGATCAACAAATGAAAATCTGTGTGTCAACAATTTTCAAAATTGAACAAAACAGAAGCACCCTGACTTTCAAAAATCACAACAAAACGTCTGTCTTAAAAACAAAGTTCAATATGGAATATGGCCTCTGGAATATGGCCTATCGATAAATGCAAGGAATCTGTGTGTGTGTGTCTGTTCCTCACATCTCTCTCAAACCATTCATCAAACAGACCTCAGATTTTATACTGAGGTTACGAGGGTGTGTATCCCGAAGTATGGAGTTGCTCAGTCAAAATATGTCATTTTTATCAATAAAAGTTTAGCCACCGCTCTGTCTTCTCATTCCCTGGCTTCTGGAATTGTGGGCGGGGTATCAGATTGACTCGGTACTGATTGAATAATACACAGCATCATGACCAGTGACTCGCCACAGCCCTCCGCAAACAAAAAAGGAAGTGAAAAGCGACAACTGTGACCAGAAAAAGAAAAAAGAAAACACTGAAGATGTAATGCTTAAAAAATTATACATTAATGTTGCTGTGATTGCACAGGTGTAAAGGATAATTCGGAGAGCGCCAGCAGGGACCTGGGGTCTGACAAAGAACACCGGTGTTGGAGAAGCAGCAAATGGAATGCAGTCCTTCGCAGGGAAACAAGCCCGGTCCGCCCAGTCAGCAGTAGACAGGAGTCCCTTTGCACGACCGTGACTCGCCGTCACTGATGGTGCTCCTCTCGGTGTGCTAGCGTAGCTATCAACAAATTAAAAGTTAGTAATAATACTGTTATGACAGTGAAGAAGAATGCCCAGATTAATTGCATACCATATGTGGCCATATGCACAGTGTGACTAAATGATGACCATAACAAAACAGAACAGAAAAACGCCCAACTAATGAAATAAATATTTTTTATTTAAATATTGACTGACAAATGGGCAACACTGATGTAACAGTTTGAAGCCAAATGGACCATTCTGATGTGTACGAGTTGGGTGTTTTGGACTTATAATATTGCTAAAATATGAAAGGATGCACAAGATCCATCCATCCGTCTTCTGCCGCTTTTCCAAAAGTTCGGGTCGCTGAGGCAGTAGTTCAAGCAGAGAAGCCCAGACTTCCCTCTCCCCAGCCACTTGCTCCAGCTCTTCAGAGAGGATACCAAGGGGTTCCCAGGCCAGCTGGGAGACGTAGTCTCTCCAGCGAGTCCTGGGTGCCCCAGGGTCTTCTCCCGGTGGGATGTGCCCAAAACACCTCAAGTGGGAGACGTCCAGGAGGAATCCTGATCAGATGCCCATACCACCTCAACTGGCTCCTTTCAATGAGGAAGAGCAGCAGATCTACTCTGAGCCTCTCCCGGATGACTGAGCTCCTCACCCTATCTCTGAGGGTGAGTCCAGCAATCCTACAAAGAAAGCTCATTTCAGCCACTTGTATCCGCGATCCCGTTCTTTCAGTCTTTACCCAAAGCTCATGACCATAGGTGAGGGTAGGAATGTAGATTGACTGGTAAATCGACAGCGTTGCCTTAGAGCTAAGCTCCCTCTTCACCACAACAGACCGGTACAACGTCCGCATCACTGCTCCGATCCGTCCGTCAATCTCTCGCTCTATTCTCCCCTCACTCGTGAATAAGACCTCAAGATACTTAAAGTCCTCCACTTGGGGCAAGAGCCTGTCCCCAACCCGGAGAGGACAATCCACCTTTTTCCGGCTGAGGACCATGGATTCGGACTTGGAGGTACTGATTCTCATCCCAGCCGCTTCACACTCAGCGGCAAACCGTCCCAGTAACAACTGTAGGTCATTGCTGGATGAGGCCAGCAGGACAACATCATCTGCAAACAACAGAGATGAGATCTGTGGTCACCAAGCATGACACCCTCTGTTCCCTGGCTGCGCCTACAAATCCTGTCCATAAAAATTATGAACAGGATCAGTGACAAAGGGCAGCCCTGGCGGAGTCCAACTCTCACTGGGAATGAGTCCAATCGAGTATTGGCAATACAAACCAAACTCTCACAACGTTTGTACAGAGACCGAATAGCTCGTAACATCAAGCCCAATACCCCATACTCGCAAAGTACCCGCCACAAAAAACCACAAGGAATGTGGTCGAATGCCTTCTCCAAGTCCACAAAACACATGTAAACTGGTTGGGCAAACTCCCACGAACCCTCGAGGATTCTTGAGAGGGTAAAGAGTTGGTCCGATGTGACACGGCCAGGACGAAAACCACATTGCTCCTCCTGAATCCGAAGTTCGTTCAACAGCCAGACTCTCCTCTCCAGTACCTTGGCATAGACCTTCCCAGGGAGGCTGAGGAGTGTGATCCCTCTAAAGTTGGTGCACACCAAAAGGTCCCCTTTTTTGAAGAGAGGAACCACCACCCCGGTTTGCCATGCCAAAGGCACTGCCCCCAACCTCCATGCAATGTTGCAGAGGCGTGTCAACCATAACAGCTCTACGACATCCAGGGCCTTGAGGTACTCAGGGCAAATCTCATCCACCCCCAGGGCCCGGCCACCAAAGAGATTTTTAACCACCTTGGGGAACTAAGCCCCTGTGATAGGCGAGTCGTCCCCTCGTCCACAAGCCCTGCTTCCTCTGCGGAAGGCGTATCAGTGGGATTGAGGCGATCCTCAAAGTATTCCTTCCACCGCCTGACGATATCCCCAGTCAAAGTCGACAGTGCCCCATCCGCACCATACACAGTGCGGACAGGGAGCTGCTTCCCCCTCCTGAGCCGCCAGAGAGTTTGCCAAAATCTCTTCGAGGCCGACTGAAAGTCTTGCTCCAGGGCCTCACCGAACTCCTCCCATACCCGAGTTTTTGCTTCAGCAACCACCCGAGCTGCACTCGCTTGGCCTGCCGGTACACCTCAGCTGCTTCGGGAGTCCCACAAACAAACCAAGCCTGATAGGACTACTCCTTAAGCTTAATGGCCACCCTCACCACTGGTGTCACCACTTGGTTCGGGGGTTGCCACCATGAGATGCCCTGATGACCTTGCGGCTGCAGCTTTGGGTAGCTGCTTCAACAATGGTGGTGGAGAACATGGCCCATTAAGACTCCATGTCTCCAGACTTCCTCGGAATGTGGTTGACGTTATCCCAGAGGTGGGAGATGAAGATCTCCCGGACAGGGGCCTCACACAGATGTTCTCAGCACACCCTCACTATACGTTTGGATCTACCAGGTCTGAATGGCAGCCTCCCCTGCCATCGGATCCAACTCACCACCAGGTGGTGATCAGTTGACAGCTCTGCACCTCTCTTTACCCGAGTGTCCAAGACATACGGTCGCAGGTCTGATGACACAATAACAAAATCAATCATCGACCTGCGACCTAGGGTGTCCTGGTGCCAGGTGCACACATGGTCACCCTTATGCTTGAACATGGTGTTCGTTATGGACAAACCGTGGTTAGCACAGAAGTCCAATAACTGAACACCACTCAGGTTCAGATCAGGCAGGCCGTTCCTCCCAATCACCCCCTTCCAGGTTTCACTGTTGTTGCCCACGTGTGCATTGAAGTTCCCCAGTAGGACAATGGAGTCTCCAAGAGGAGCACTCTCCAGCACCCCAGTCAAAGACTCCAAAAAGGGTAGGTACTCTGAACCATCATTTGGTGCATAGGCACAAATGATGGTCAGGACCCGTTTCCAAACCCAGAGGCACAGGGAAACAACCCTTTCATCCACCGGGGAAAACTCCAAAATAGAGGCAGCAAGGTGGGGGGAAACAAGAATGCCCACCCCTGCTCGTCACCTCTCGTCTGGAGATACTCCAGAGTAGGCCAAGCTCCAGCCCCAGTCTCCAGGAGACTGGTTCCGGAACCGGAGCTGTGTGTTGAGGTGAGACCAACTATATCTAGCCGGTATCTCTCAACCTCATGCACCAGCTCAGGCTCCTTCCCCACCGGAGAGGTGACATTCCACATCCCAAAAGCCAGATTAGGAAGTTTGGGATCAGACTGCCAAGGTCTCCGCCTTTGACCGCCACCTGATCCACATAGCACCGGACCCCCATGATCCCTCCTGCAGGTGGTGAGCCTTGTGGAGGAGGACAACACACACACACACGCACAGACAGATACACAGAGATTTCTTGAAGAACGTGAGTAACCAAGAGGAGAAGAAGAAGTTGCCAGATATATCTCTAAGTGGAGTTGGACTGTTTGAAGAAGAGGAAGAAGACAGTTGCGACCGCATTTACGTTTGTGTTCTGCTGGCGGTAGGATTGATTTTTTTGTGGAGGATAGCAAAAACTGTACACTGTCTGTAACATTATGGCATCTAGCTCTGACGGGTATGATAAAGATGAGGTGGGCTGGACACTATCCAGGCCTGGGGGCCGGATAAGAGCAGCTAGGGGGGAAACAAGACCTACAAGCGGGTCAGATGAGAGTGATGCGGGAGGAAGTAACAATGCGAAGAAAACATGAACTAGCCAAAACGGATGGCAGTTTGAGGATGTAGGGAATGACTGGAAGGTTGTCACTGAGTTCAATCAGGGTGGGGGGCACGATCACCTGGTTCAGCTAACAAAAGCAATTGAGAAAAAAATTGGGAGAGTTAAGTTTGCAAAGTTCTTGAATAATAACCAGTTGTTAATTCATGCCACAAGTAAACAACAGCAACAGAAAATACTGGCAATGGCATGTCTAAATGGAGAACAAATGAAGGCGCATGTTCCTGGCGCGACAGCTAACTTGAGGGGAGTTATCTCAGGTGTCCCTTTGAGCATGTCTCTGGAAGAAGTGAAAAACGAGATCCAAGGAGGAAAGGTGAAGGATGTGAAAAGGCGAAAGACTCTCTACAGAAATCTTTAGTAAAAGGCGAAAGATTTATACAATCTGAAAAGAAACATGAGTGAAAGACTAAAAAAGAAGGTTCACTGAAGAACACACAGTCTGTCATGATTCAGTTTGAGGAAACACTTCCTAAATCAGTCCTAATAGGATACATGTATTACAGTGTAAGAGAATACGTCCCAAAGACACTCAGGTGCTACAAATGTCAAAGGATGGGTCACACTGCTCATCAATGTAAGGGAAAGCTAAGATATGCTAGATGTGGAGGGGAACACGAATATGGTAAATGTGACAAGGACGCCAAAGTAAAGTGTTGCAACTGCGGGGGTGAGAACAGTGCTGCATATGGAAGATGCGCTGTGCAGAAGGAAGCTAGACAAGCCCAGGAAATCAGAATAACTAAGAAAATCTTGTATGCGGAAGCTCTAAAGACAGTTAGAGAGACAGGAATAGTCAGAAACACAGCAGGCCTTCCTCAAAGAAGTTCTGTTCAATTGGAAGCCCAGCCATCAATGGGTCCCACGCAAGCACAGGATCGTGCCACTGCAAAGAATGTTTATGTTCACAAATGCAAAATGGATGATGACACATTGATAGTGAAGAGGACAAACTTCATAGCTTTTATCTGCCACACCATGAATGTTGCTGCACAGCTAAAGAAGAAAAGTGAAAGAATCAAAACCACTGTGGAAGCAGCAGGAAGCTTCCTAGATGTGAAAGATATCACAGCTGACCAGATTCATGCTTTATTGATTCCCTCCCTGAGGATATAGAGTGTAATATTATTGAAATATGTAAGCCAAATGGACAAGGAAATATTAAGCTGATTAATTATTACAACCCATGTAGGAAGTTAACAGCAGATATTTTCAGTGTTATGGATGGGGAAGGGCATATGAAAGAGGTATGGTATGGAGACTTTAATGCCCATAATAGCTTGTGGGGAAGGACACATACAGATAACAATGGAAATGTTGTGGAAGAGATGTTTGATGAAAGATCATTAATTTGTCTAAACAGTGGTGAAGGTACCAGGGTGGATGTGCATAGGGGCACATTATCATGCATTGACTTGACTATGGTATCTGATTCTTTAGTGAGCACCTGTGAATGGACGGTTATGATCAGCACAACTACGGGAAGTGATAACGTCCCAGTACTTACAGTCATTAAAACTGAAGTATGTATACAAGAGGGAACATGTTTTACAAGATGGTGTTTTGACAAGGCAGACTGGGGAAAATTTAGGCAATACTGTGTTCAATCGTGTCATTTGATAACACTGGAAGGTGGCATAGAAGAGTGTTCAAGTCAGGTAACCAATCATATTCTGAATGCTGCAATAGCAAGTATACCTAAGAAAACAACACAGGGTAGGAAGAAGGTTGTACCCTGGTGGAATGACGAATGTAGTATTGCAGAAAAAGAGCAAAACAAGGCATTCAAATTGCTGAAGAAGAATATGACTAGTGAAAACTTAACAGAGTACAAAAAGAAAAGGGCAGTAGCTCAAAGGATAATTAAAAACAGGAAAAGGTCAACATGGAGAGAATTTTGTTCCACCCTTGGTAGGAAAACAGAACTAGGTGATGTCTGGGGTATGTTTAAAAAAATGAGTGGGAAAAGGGTATCAGTTAAAATTCCAGCTTTAGTGGATGGGGACAAGATGGCTGTATCAGACAAAGAAAAGGCAGAAGTCCTAGGTAGAGCATTTGCAGCAGTGCATAGAGGAAACCATCTTGGTGGGAGTCATAGACGGCAAAGGCAGCATAAACTCAGAGAAAATGCAAACTTAAAAAATGAAGTGAAAGAGGACACGACTGCGTTGGACCTCCAGCTCACAATGTCAGAGCTTAAGAGAGCTTTGCAAGATAGTAGATACACAGCTTCAGGATATGATCAGTTAAGCTATGTTATGTTCCGGCAGTTGCCTAAGCAATCAATGCAACTGGTACTGAAATTGTTTAACAGAATATGGAAGGAGGGGGTTATCCCAAGTGGATGGAAAAAGGCTGTAATTTTACCATTTAACAAGCCTGGGAAAGATCCAGCTCATCCAGGCAACTACAAGCCAATAGCATTAACTTCACACTTAAGATAAGATAAGATAAGATAAGATAAGCCTTTATTAGTCCCACAGTGGGGAAATTCGAGGATTGCAACAGCACAGGGATAGCAACACTCAGAGCAACAATCAGAAGGCAAGAGAAAAAAAAAGAAACAAGAGCAGCAAGTATACATATGTACATATAAATATATATATATATATACAGTATATATACTGTATATATATATAGACACAGTGCGGAGCATTGTAGCTGGATGGAATAAATATATGAGTATATAAACACAGTGTGAAGCATTGTAGCTAGATGGAATAAATATGTAGATATATAAACACACACAGTACGGAGCATTGTAGCTAGATGGAATAAATATGAAATAAATATATAAACACACACAGTGCGGAGCATTGTAGCTAGATGGAATAATATGTAGATATATAAACACACAGTGCGGAGCATTGTAGCCAGATGGAATAAATATGTAGATATATAAACACACCCAGTGCGGAACATTGTAGCTAGATGGAATAAATATGTAAATATATAAACACACGCAGTGCAGAGCATTGTTGCTAGATGGGATAAAACAGCACAACCGTCTACTTAGTTATCCTACATGGTATGATTATGTACCCATACATATTCTCACCCTCCATAGCGACCGGTATTTTCCTAGTTGCATGCCGGAGGGGACCATTGTATAAGTCTATTGTGTCTTTTGCATTCAAAACTATGAGGTTGTCATGTCTTTTTGCTATCTCTGCGAGCAGCCCTACTTAGGTAGTACAGTCTGACAGCCGTTGGTAGGAAGGACCTGCGAAACCTCTCGGTTGTGCACCTAGGATGATGTAGTCTGCTGCTAAATGAGCTCCTCAGTGCATTCAGTATGTCCTGCATAGGGTGGAACTCGGACTCCAGCAGAGATGACAGTTTAGCCACCGTCCTTCTCTCTCCTATCTCCTCCACTGGGTCAAGGCGCTGCCCCAGGACAGAGCTAGCTTTCTTGATCAGTTTGTTCAGTCTCTTCCTATCGGCTGCTGTAATGCCACTGTCCCAGCAGACCACTCCAAAAGTGATGGCTGATGCCACCACCGTGTTGTAGAATGTCTTCAGCAACACCCCTTGTACATCAAAAGACCTGAGTCTCCTCAGTAGGAACAGCCTGCGCTGTCCCTTCTTGTAGAGTGCGTCTGTATTGTGTGACCAGTCTAGTTTATTGTTCAGATGAACACCCAGGTACTTATAGGATGTCACCATCTCGATGTCTGTTCCCTGTATATTTAC
Source organism: Pholidichthys leucotaenia (assembly GCA_020510985.1). NCBI lineage: Eukaryota > Metazoa > Chordata > Actinopteri > Cichliformes > Pholidichthyidae > Pholidichthys > Pholidichthys leucotaenia. The sequence goes on from CM035837.1 coordinate 22,607,156, forward strand.
TGGTGCTGTGAGGGGTTGTCCTTGCCTGCGGCAGTCCACCACCAGCTCCTTAGTTTTCCTCGCGTTGATCTGGAGGCAGTTCCGATGGCACCAGTCCACGAAGTCCTAGATAAGCCCTCTGTACTCAGCTTCATCTCCATTGGAGATGAGGCCAACGATCGCAGAGTCATCAGAGAACTTCTGAAGATGGCAGTGTGTTGTGTTGTGTGAGAAGTCCGCAGTATAAAGGGTGAACAGGAAGGGAGCCAAAACCGTTCCCTGGGGGCCCCCCATGCTACCGATGATCATGTCGGACACACAGTCCCGGGTACTCAGAAACTGAGGCCGGTTAGTGAGGTAGTCCAGGATCCATGATGACAGGTGCTGGTCCACCCCTGCGCACAGCAGCTTGTTCTTCAGGATCATCGGTTGGATGGTGTTGAAAGCACTGGAGAAGTCAAAGAACATGATCCTCACCGCATTCCCGGGCTTCTCCAGGTGGGACAGAGAACGGTGAAGGAGGAAGATCACCGCATCCTCCATCCCAATGCCATGCTGGTAAGCGAACTGGAGTGGATCCATCACTGGTCCCACCAGGGGGCGGAGATGAGCAAGGAGCAGTCTCTCCAGGGTCTTCATCATGTGGGACGTCAAGGCTACTGGTCTGTAGCTGTTCAGGTCTTTGGGGTGGGAAGTCTTTGGTACAGGTACCACACAAGATGTTTTCCACAGCTGTGGTACCCTCCCCAGCTTCAGGCTCAGGTTGAAGATGTACTCCACAATCCCACTTACACACGTGGACAAAATTGTTGGTACCCCTCTGTTAATGAAAGAAAAAACCACAATGGTCACAGAAATAACTTCAATCTGACAAAAGTGGTAATAAATAAAATTTCTATGAAAATTAACCAATGAAAATCAGACAATGCTTTTGAATTGTGGTTCAACAGAATTATTTTAAAAAAACAAACTCATGAAACAGGCCTGGACAAAAATGATGGTACCCTTAACTTAATATTTTGTTGCACAACCTTTTGAGGCAATCACTGCAATCAAACGATTTCTGTAACTGTCAATGAGACTTCTGCACCTCACAGCAGATATTTTGGCCCACTCCTCATGAGCAAACTGCTCCAGTTGTCTCAGGTTTGAAGGGTGCCTTCTCCAGATGGCATGTTTCAGCTCCTTCCACAGATGTTCAATAAGATTTAGATCAGGGCTCATAGAAGGCCACTTTAGAATAGTCCAATGTTTCGCTCTTAGCCATTTTTGGGTGTTTTTAGCTGTGTGTTTTGGGTCATTATCCTGTTGCAAGACCCATGACCTGCGACTGAGACCAAGCTGTCTGACACTGGGAAGCACATTTCTCTCTAGAATACCTTGATAGTCTTGAGATTTCATTGTACCCTGCACAGATTCAAGACACCCTGTGCCAGAAGCAGCAAAGCAGCCCCAGAACATAACAGAACCTCCTCCGTGTTTCACAGTAGGGACAGTGTTCTTTTCTTGGTATGCTTCATTTTTGCGTCTGTGTACATAGTGCTGATGTGCCTTGCCAAAAAGTTCCAGTTTTGTTTCATCTGTCCATAGGACATTCTCCCAGAAGCTTTGTGGCTTGTCAACATGCAGTTTGGCAAATTCCAGTCTGGCTTTTTTATCATTTGTTTTCAACAGTTGTGTCCTTCTTGGTCGTCTCCCATGAAGTCCACTTTGGCTCAAACAACGACGGATGGTGCGATCTGACACTGATGTACCTTGACCTTGGAGTTCATCCTGAATGTGTTTAGAGGTTGTTCTGGGCTCTTCTGTTACCATTTGTATTATCCGTCTCTTCCATTTTTCCTCCTGCGGCCACGTCCAGGGAGGTTGGCTACAGTCCCGTGGGTCTTAAATTTCTGAATAATATGTGCAACTGTAGTCACAGGAACATCAAGCTGCTTGGAGATGGTCTTATAGCCTTTACCTTTAACATGCTTGTCTATAATTTTCTTTCTAATCTCCTGAGACAACTCTCTCCTTTGCTTCCTCTGGTTCATGTTTAATGTGGTACACACCATGTCAACAAACAGCACAGTGACTACTTGTCACCCTTTAACCTGTTGCACTTCGGTGTACCGCGGGCGGACACGTCTCTGCGTCCTAGGGCGCACGAGGGCGTCCTAGGACGCACACTGTGTGTCCTAGGAGGCACTGAAAAAAAAAGAAGCTGCATTTCCATTCTTCCACTACAGACACAGCCGCGAACAGAAAGCCAAAGGAGTGCTTTGATTGTTTAAATGTGATTGACCTCTCATTCGACTAATAAGAGCCTTGAATTGGGTTTCTGAAACCTTGAAGAACCAATGACTGAAAACCTAGCAAGAAGGACCCGCCTACCAACGGCTGCGAATACAGCGAGCCAATTGAAGCACAGTAGTTCGAAAGTGTGCCTCCCTTGCAAAATCTGTTTTGTTTTCAGCCGCTGGGTGACACACACGCGTTCGCCAGTCTTTTTTTCTTACTACTGTTCTTATTTGTTTTGAAAAATCGTTCGCCAAAACCGCAATCATGGAAGCGCAAAGCCGCAATAATGGAATTATGGTTTGACCAGGTCGCGTGACCAGATCCACGAGTCCGTAACAAGCGGACTAGCGTCATGTTCGTCTGACAATGAGGAAAAGAAGTTCGCCAGCGACACTGCTGTTGTGGACAGGTAAGTGTTATAAGCTAAATTATCTTTATCCCTGAAAACTGTAATCAAAAATGACTTTTGACCGATCGGTAAATTACAACTGTGCGTGGTAGACCGCGGCACACAAACCGGACTCCGTGCGCCCCCCCACCCCCACCCCCCGCTACTCTTCTGTAGCGGATTGCAGATATTATTGCAGATATTTTAGTACAACTGTGTGTAGTAGACCGCGGCACACCAGGCGATGTCCGTCCTCTGTAGCGGGGGGGGGGGGGGATGTTATCTTCTACATTACAGATATTCTAGTATAATTCTTAGTGCACTGTAGGTTATTTTTTCCTGTAAAAACAAAGCCACACATTTTTTACGTGGCATGTTTCTTTGTGTGGGGGGGCTTGTGTGTTCATTCATTCATTCATGAATGAATAACAACCCCCACACACACAGCCCTGAGTGTCACCTTCCATTAGAGCCCAACATCAAGCCTCTATATTGAATCATTCAAAAGTTACAGACGTTTTTCCAAACTGTGCCATTTGGCACAATTTGGCACAGTTCAAAAACGCCTGGGAACAACCTAAGAAAAAAGCTGTGTAATATATTCATTTTTTGTGGTATTGTTACAAAATTTTGACCTCAGCTGGATAACACTTGGTTCTACATTTCTGTTGCATTTTCCAGCCTGGATCCAACAGCTGTGTGTTATTTGCAAGCATATGTATCCAAAAAAACCACCCAGGCGAAATTTATTTTCTTCAAGTTCAGTATGTTTAGATGACTGTTACTCAGTGGCCGGAGCACTTAGAGAGATTATGACTGTTTTGCCAAAAAATTCAAAGTGTTTTCTTTTAAATGAGACCAACCCCATGAAGATGCTGCAAAGGGTTGAAGAACAGCTTTTGATTTACTTTGGGTACGTTATTTTTTGGCGTTTTTAGGGAAATTGACCAAAGTGCAAGGGGTTAAATAGGCCGACTGACTGATTACAAGTTTGTAGACACCTGTGATGTTAATTAGAGGACACATCTTGGTTGAACATGTCCCTATGGTCACATTATTTTCAATCTTTTCTAGGGGTACCACCATTTTTGTCAAGGCCTGTTTCATGAGTTTGTTTTTTAAAATAATTCTGTTGAACCACAATTCAAAAGCATTGTCTGATTTTCATTGGTTAATTTTCATAGACTTTTTATTTATTACCACTTTTGTCAGATTCAAGGTATTTCTGTGACCATTGTGGGTTTTTCTTTCATTAACAGAGGGGTACCAACAATTTTGTCCACAGCTGTAGGGAAATGGATGGAGAAGGTGTCAGTTTACAGACTCTCACATGTACTAGAGCAAAAATGATTAATAAACGACTATCAGAATGGTTTTAGAAGAGGAAGATCCACAGTGGATGCTCTAGTTAGGGTAAGTAATGATATTGAAAAGACTCACAAAATGGAACAAGTAATGGTTATAGTTTATCTGGATATTGAAAAGGCTTATGACTCACTGTGGAGGGATGGACTTCTTCTCAAACTGAATAAATCACAAAAAACGCAGAACTGGTACAGAACCATTAACATTATATAATCAACCAACAGAGAAAGTCAGTGAGTTCAAATAGCTAGGATTGTGGTTTGATAGTGCATACACATGGAGAGTTCATGTTGAAAATCTGGAGACAAAGTGCAAAAACGTAATTAATCTCATAAAAGCTGTAGCTGGACACAAATGGGGTGCATACTGTATAATCAAGCATTAATTGACATTTACAGACCCCTAATGCGATCGACAACAGACTGTGGATGCATGATTTATGGAGCAGTGGCAAAGACGACTCTGGAAAAATAGACAGAATGCAGCACAGAGCGCTTCGCCTGTGCATTGGAGCCGTCAAAACAACACCAAACAACGCAGTTTTAATAGAAGCAGGAGAAATGCCATTGGATTTGAGAAGAGATAAACTCACATTATCATACTGGGTCAAGCTGAAAGGAAGTGACAAAGCGAATATTTCAAAAACAACACTACAAGACTGCTGGGAATACTCTAATTTCCAGGGACACGGGTTTGGGTGGACAATTGAAAGAAAAGCCAGAATGTACGGGCTACACACTATTGACATACGTAGCTAACACCAGTCCAGTGAGTAATGTTCCCCCTTGGCTGTTTCCGGGAATAGAAGAAGACGCTAGTCTGCTAATGAGTAAAAAGGATTGGCATAGGAGTGAAGTTGGTGTTAAAACAAGCATTTACCTCAGGTCAATACAAAAATCTATTGCAATAAAGATTATATACAGTGGGGCAAAAAAGTATTGAGTCAGCCACCAATTGTGCAAGTTCTCCCATTTAAAAGATGAGCGAGGTCTCCAATTTTCATCACAGGTATACCTCAACTATAAGAGACAAAATGAGAAAAAAAAATCCAGAAAATCACATTGAAGGATTTTTAATCAATTAATTGGTAAATTCCTCGGTAAAATAAGTATTTGATCAATAACAAAAGTTCATCTCAATACTTTGTTATATACCCTTTGTTGGCAATGACAGAGTTCAAACATTTTCTGTAAGTCTTCACAAGGTTTTCACACACTGTTGCTGGTATTTTGGCCCATTCCTCCATGCAGATCTCCTCTAGAGCAGTGATGTTTTGGGGCTGTCGCTGGGAAACACAGACTTTCAACTCCCTCCAAAGATTTTCTATGGGGTTGAGATCTGGAGACTGGCTAGGCCACTCCAGGACCTTGAAATGCTTCTTACGAAGCCACTCCTTCGTTGTCCAGGCGGTGTGTTTGGGATCATTATCATGCTGAAAGACCCAGCCATGTTTCATCTTCAATGCCCTTGCTGATGGAAGGAGGTTTTCACTCAAAATCTCACGATACATGGCCCCATTCATTCTTTCCTTTACACGGATCAGTCGTTCTGGTCCCTTTGCAGAAAAACAGCCCCAAAGCATAATGTTTCCACCCCCATGCTTCACAGTAGGTATGGTGTTCTTTGGATGCAACTCAGCATTCTTTCTCCTCCAAACACGATAAGTTGAGTTTTTACCAAAAAGTTCTATTTTGGTTTCATCTGACCATATGACATTCTCCCAATCCTCTTCTGGATCATCCAGATGATCTCTAGCAAACTTCAGACGGGCCTGGACATGTACTGGCTTAAGCAGGGGGACACGACTGGCACAGCAGGATTTGAGACCCTGGCGGCGTAGTGTGTTACTGATGGTAGCCTTTGTTACGTTGGTCCCAGCTCTCTGCAGGTCATTCACTAGGTCCCCCTGTGTGGTTCTGGGATTTTTGCTCACCGTTCTCGTGATCATTTTGACCCCACGGGGTGAGATCTTGCGTGGAGCCCCAGATCAAGGGAGATTATCAGTGGTCTTTTATGTCTTCCATTTTCTAATAATTGCTCCCACAGTTGATTTCTTCACACCAAGCTGCTTACCTATTGCAGATTCAGTCTTCCCAGCCTGGTGCAGGTCTACAATTTTGTTTCTGGTGTCCTTTGACAGCTCTTTGGTCTTGGCCATAGTGGAGTTTGGAGTCTGACTGTTTGAGATTGTGGACAGGTGTCTTTTATACTAATAATGAGTTCAAACAGGTGCCATTAATACAGGTAACGAGTGGAGGACAGAGGAGCCTCTTAAAGAAGAAGTTACAGGTCTGTGAGAGCCAGAAATCTTGCTTGTTTGTAGGTGACCAAATACTTATTTTACCAAGGAATTTACCAATTAATTGATTAAAAAGCCTTCAATGTGATTTTCTGGATTTTTTTTTTCTCATTTTGTCTCTCATAGTTGAGGTATACCTATGATGAAAATTGGAGACCTCTCTCATCTTTTAAGTGGGAGAACTTGCACAATTGGTAGCTGACTAAATACTTTTTTGCCCCACTGTAACAACCAAAAGGAGGAAAGACATCATTATGGCAAGATTCAGACTGGATCACACAGGTTTAAACGGCACTTTATTCACCAAGGGGAAAAGCGAAAGTGACAAATGTAGAGAATGTGGAGTAAAAGAAAATGTCGAGCACATCTTATTACACTGTCACAAATATGGAAATGAAAGACAGATAATGGAAAATGAAGTTCCGAGAGGCCGGTAGGGAATGGGATTTAAATGGGATTCTGGGAACAGATGGAGAGGCAATAAGAATCACAAGAAGGGCTCTTTTCTCTTTTTTAAACAACACAGGATTAAGTCATAGAATTTAGGGGTCGGGTTCAGATAACATGATGTTACACACGCTTGTACAGTAGGTGGCGGTATCCACCTTTCAGTTGTTTGCTATCTGCCAGTAACCGAGAGAAGAAGAAGAAGAAGATACACAATAGGACACAGCACTTTATCGTCACATCCATCGTCACATCGTCGCCGAGATGAAGTCCCAGCTCCTGGACACAGTCCAAGGACGGATAATTTTTTCACACATAAGGAGTTGTTCAGAACTCCTTATAAGAACTTATACAAAGATACAGAGTGATAATAATCAAGTCAGTGGCAGGAATGCACCTATAAACTGGTTGCCAACCACCAATCAAATCTAAAAGAAGAAGAAGAAGACGAGCCCACTGGAGGGCGGACCCATGTAACTCCTTCGGGCTGAGCCTGGCCAGGTCCCATAAGCGGAAACCCGGCCACCAGACGCTAGCCATCGAGCTCCTCCCCCAGGCCTGGCTTCAGGGTGGGGCCCCAGTAACCCCATACTGGGCGGGGTCCATTGAATCCTTGTTCTAGTATTTATCATGAGTCTGTTGGATCGTTCTTAGTCTGGCCCTTCAACCTGGACCAGTTTGTCTTGGGTAACCCTACCAGAGGCAAATTGCCCCGGACAACATAGCTCCTGGGATCACAAGGGCACGCAAACCCCCCACCACGATAAGGTGACGATCCATGAGGATGCACAACAATGGGTCTCAAATATTTGGGTCTCAAATATTTGTGAACATGTCCTGTTATACGTAGTATTGCATGAGTTTATTGGCGATACACTATAAACTACACATAAAAACTAAAACAATTATAGTGGTGACTGAACAACTCCCAAAGTGCAAGATACACCACTATGAATATACAGTGCATTCGGAAAGTATGTACCTAAGTATTCACAGCCTTTGCTCAATACTTTGTTGATGCACCTTTGGCAGAAATTACAGCCTCAAGTCTTTTTGACTATGATTCCACAAGCTTGGCATACCTACCTTTGGGCACTTTCGCCCATTCCTCTTTGCAGCACCTCTCAAGCGCCATCAGGTTGGATGGGAAATGTCAGTGCACAGAATTTTCAGACCTTTCCAGAGATGTTCAATTGGATTCAAGTCTGGGATCTGGCTGGGCCGCTCAAGGACACTCACAGAGTTGTCCTGAAGCCACTCCTTTGATATCTTGGCTGTGTGCTTAGGGTCGTTGTCCTGCTGAAAGATGAACCCTCACCCCAGTCTGAGGTTAAGAGTACTCTTGAGCAGGATTTCATCCAGGATACCTCTGTACATTGCTGCATTCATCTTTCTCTCTATCCTGACTAGTCTCCCAGTTCCTGCCTCTGAAAAACATCCCCAAAGCATGATGCTGCCACCACCATGCTTCACTGTAGGGATGGTATTGTCCTGGTGATGAGCGGTACCTGGTTTCCTCCAAACATGACGTCTGACATTCACGCCAAAGAGTTTAATCTTTGTCTCATCAGACCAGAGAATTTTGTTTCTCATGGTTTGAGAGTCCTTCAGGGGCCTTTTGGCAAACTCCAGGCGGGCTGCCATGTGCCTTTTATGAAGAAATGGCTTTCATCTGGCCACTCTACCATACAGGCCTGATTGGTGGATTGCTGCAGAGATGGTTGCCCTTCTGAAAGGTTCTCCTTTCTCCACAGAGAAACGCTGGAGCTCTGACAGAGTGACCATTGGGTTCTTGGTCACCTTCCTGACTAAGTCCCTTCTCCCCCATTCGCTCAGTTTAGACGGTCAGCCAGCTCGAGGAAGAATCCTGGTGGTTCCGAATTTCTACCATTTACGGATGATGGAGGTCACTGTGCTCATTGGGACCTTCAAAGCAGCAGAAATTTTTCTGTACCCTTCCCCAGATTTGTGCCTCGAGACAATCCTGTCTCGGAGGTCTACAGACAATTCCTTTGACTTCATGCTTGGTTTGTGCTCTGACATTGTCATGACTCGCCGCTCATCAGCGGCTTCAGCTGCGCGCACACCTGCGCCTCGTCAGCAGCGGGCTATTTAACCCACTCGGCCCAGTGCTGCGGTCTGGAGCCGTCTGTTCGCATCAGCACTTCATAGCTCGTGAATCAACCTCTGATCACCAGCAAGACTTCAACTACACGTAAGCATCCCTTACCTTTCTCCTAGTTCTTCACCCCTGTGCACAGGTGGATTCCCCGGCGGCGGATTTCCCCCGTCATCGCCGACCCATCTTCACCATCTACGCAGGCTCTGCAGTACGCTGTCTCCCGGGCTCCCCCCTTGCCAACGCCAGCCACCTGTACCCACAAGGTTGTCCGGCTGTACGGCGCGTTGCTCTGCTTCCTGCACATCGACGTTCACCCCCAACACATACACATACCGCATACATCCATTCAGACACACCTGCTTGTTGAATAAAGCTGTTAAATCTGTCCTGAGCCTGCGTGCGTGTTTCCTGGGCCAGACATTATGTCAGTACGGCTCCAGCAAAGCGGCTCAGCAGACAGCGGGCTCGCACGCCGTCTTTCCACCCTCGAGGTTCGGGTGGATTTAATAGCCCATCAACAGCAGGTGACTTTAAACCAGTTGGTTAACATAACTCACCGGTTAGACCGCTTGGACCCCCAGCAGACGTTCCCCTCGGTTCGCCAGGGTGGGCTAGCTCCTGCCGCTCCGGTGTCCGGTCAGTCTACCTCGGGGACGCCAACTCGACTCACACCGATCCCAACCCCCGCCCGCTTCAGCGGGAAGCTCGGCGGAGCGCGGGGGTTCATTATGCAGTGTGAGTCAGTGTTTCTGCGTGTTCCTGGGGATTTCCCCTCAGACCACAGCCGAATTGGCTACATTGGTAATCTTCTGGAGGGGCGAGCGCTAACTTGGGCTTAAGTCAAATATTTTTGACTTCTGAGTTCCCAAAACAAACAACAAGCTCAAAAAGACTACAGACTACTACAGGTTGTACTAAGAGTACAACCACTGAAAATGACTTCTAGATGTCTTTTGAGTCATACAAACAATATTACTCAAGCACAGATAGAATGGGCCCAAAAATATTTATACAACAGTTGTGCTGCATTTTCATTTACAGTGAGCATCTAAGTTTATGAGGGGGAAAAGTAGCAAAATTACAAAAAAAAAACGTTCAATTTAAGAGAAAAAAGACGCTAATTTGTAAGAAAAACAACTGAAACTTTACAAGAAAAAAGTAGTCAAAATTTGGCCAATTTACAAAGAAAATATAAAAAATTCACAAGAAAAAAGCAACAAAATCATGAAAAACTGGCAAATTTATAATGAAAAAATGCAAATCTACAAGAGAAAAGTTGCAAATTCATGTGTGTTTGTTCATTTCAGTTTTATTTTGTAAAATGAAAAAAATAACAAGTGATTACAAGGGTAACACTCAACAGTGTAAGAAAACATTAACTATTGTGTTTGTGTGATATTTTTAAAGACCTTTGAAAGGCCTATTTATGAACTGATTGCCATTTTTAAAGGATAATTAAGGCCTTATTTTGGGCAATTTTTTTCAGGATCCATGAACACCCAGATTCATTTTCCAACAAAATAAAACTCTTTAAATTCACAGTCACGGTCCTATGACACCAAAAGAACCACTGTGTGAATTATTGGTCAAATGAAAACACTGCAGATCCTTTAAATAGCAACAAACAACCACGGTGACGTGTTTGGTGCTCAAGCAGTCGACTGATAACGTCTGCATACATATTCTGGCTCAGACTGGCAGATAAGATGGTGATTGATTGTTGCTGCCTGATTGTAATAAACAGAGTCACAGCTCTGTGGAAAATGCTGGCACAAACACCAGGGTTTCAACAGATAAACAACACAACACACACAAAGATGTGCTCATTATGCCAGCACAGAAAAACAAGCACATTCACCAAGCTATTTAATTTAGCCTGAGACCAAATGAAACTCCAAACATGGAGAGAAATTCATAATCTATTGGATTTTCAAAAAGAAACAACACCAGGACTGTGTTCAACAACTTTAGCTACTACAATGCTAATTTGTAGAAGTATAATTATTTTAAAGAGCGATTCCCAGGCTAGCATCACCAGTTAATATGCTGAGTAATTCAAAAATATGGTTGTCTGTGCATTAGAGCAACTTGTAAAGCTGTTTTTGCAGGAGTGTCAGCACCTCCTCAAAAACAGCAGCCTGACCGTAACATAACCAGAGGCATCTACAGTCCACCCAGTCACTGTCAGTAAAGAAAAGCTGCAGTAACCCCCTCTCTGAAGAGAAGGGGGAAAAAAAAGTCTGTATTCATATCAGGGACCACAGCCTTATAATTAGGAACCTGCAGAGGAGGATTAGGAGAAATAACAGCCACCAGCCAGAAATTAATCTGTGGTGGGAGGGAAACCAGTGGAAAACCAAACAGCTGTTATTGGTGAGTTGGTTATCTTAAGACTATTGAGTAGTCAGACCAGAGCTCGGCAATCTAACCTTAAATCAGCATCACGGTTAACTGACCCCTTCCCGTTAGTTTTGGGGGTTTTTTCCCCTCTTTTCTTTTCCCTTATACAGCTGTGGACAAAATTGTTGGTACCCCTCTGTTAATGAAAGAAAAAACCACAATGGCCACAGAAATAACTTCAATCTGACAAAAGTGGTAATAAATAAAAATTCTATGAAAATAGTTCAACAGAATTAGTTTAAAAACAAACTCATGAAACAGGCCTGGACAAAAATGATGGTACCCTTAACTTAATATTTTGTTGCACAGCCTTTTGAGGCAATCACTGCAATCAAACGATTTCTGTAACTGTCAATGAGACTTCTGAACCTCTCAGCAGGTATTGTGGCCCACTCCTCATGAGCAAACTGCTCCAGTTGTCTCGGGTTTGAAGGGTGCCTTCTCCAGACGGCATGTCTCAGCTCCTTCCACACATGTTCAATAGGATTTAGATCAGGGCTCATAGAAGGCCACTTTAGAATAGTCCAATGTTTCGCTCTTAGCCATTTTTGGGTGTTTTTAGCTGTGTGTTTTGGGTCATTATCCTGTTGCAAGACCCATGACCTGCGACTGAGACCAAGCTGTCTAACACTGGGCAGCACATTTCTCTCTAGAATACCTTGATAGTCTTGAGATTTCATTGTACCCTACACAGATTCAAGACACCCTGTGCCAGATGCAGCAAAGCAGCCCCAGAACATAACAGAACCTCCTCCATGTTTCACAGTAGGGACAGTGTTCTTTTCTTGGTATGCTTCATTTTTGTATCTGTGAACATAGTGCTGATGTGCCTTGCCAAAAAGTTCTAGTTTTGTCTCGTCTGTCCATAGGACATTCTCCCAGAAGCTTTGTGGCTTGTCAACATGCAGTTTGGCAAATTCCAGTCTGGCTTTTTTATCATTTGTTTTCAACAGTGGTGTCCTCCTTGGTCAACTCCCATGAAGTCCACTTTGGCTCAAACAACGACGGATGGTGCGATCTGACACTGATGTACCTTGACCTTGGAGTTTACCATGAATGTGTTTAGAGGTTGTTCTGGGCTCTTTTGTTACCATTCGTATTATACGTCTCTTCCTGCGGCCACGTCCAGGGAGGTTGGCTACAGTCCCGTGGATCTTAAATTTCTGAATAATATGTGCAACTGTAGTCACAGGAACATCAAGCTGCTTGGAGATAGTCTTATAGCCTTTACCTTTAACATGCTTGTCTATAATTTTCTTTCTAATCTCCTGAGACAACTTTCCTTTGCTTCCTCTGGTCCATGTTTAGTGTGGGACACACCATGTCACCAAACAGCACAGTGACTACTTGTCACCCTTTAAATAGGCCGACTGACTGATTACAAGTTTGTAGACACCTGTGATGTTAATTAGAGGACACATCTTGGTTGAACATGTCCCTATACTCACATTATTTTCAATCTTTTCTAGGGGTACCATCATTTTTGTCCTGGCTTGTTTCATGAGTTTGTTTTTTAAAATAATTCTGTTGAACCACATTTCAAAAGCATTGTCTGATTTTCACTGGTTAATTTTCATAGAATTTTTATTTATTACCACTTTTGTCAGATTCAAGTTATTTCTGTGACCATTGTGGGTTTTTCTTTCATTAACAGACGGGTACCAACAATTTTGTCTATGTGTGTAGTTCACCAACAAGGCTTGTATTTAAGAAATATTACATGAGTGTGGTATCATATCACCGCAGGGCGCTGGTAAATTAGCATAATAAAGAATATATCAATTGTCATTTCACACACAAATTAAACAACATCCAGTGCAAAAGTCACAGTTTGTTTACATACCTTTTCAGGGTTTGTGGGTCACGTGACTCGGGACAGTGGCTAATTAGCTTGTTAGTTGCATTGGGGGAGTCCTTTATGCAGCCATGATTACGTTACCACCACAGTGATTATGAGTCTCTTATTGGGTTCTTAAATGTAGCCTTAGTTTGTCCATTTTGTTGGTCATTTTCTAGTGTACAACAGTTCAGCTGAAGCGGACAGCCATTAGTGGCCAACAGTGACTTAGCTTCAAGCATCTACATGTCCCCATCAAAACAAAAATCTCAGAAATTATGAAACAGGGAGGTTGGGGTGGGGCTGGGGTCAGGGATGGGAATTGCTAAGATTTTATCAATATCAGTGGCATTGCCGATTTTGCTTATCGATCCGATTCTTTATCGATTCCCTTATCAATTCTTGATCAGGTTTGCATGTGGGGGAAAAAGCAGGCCTTCACAAGATTTCAGTATCATTGCAGGAGTTTTATTTTTCTCACTTTAAACAATGCTTCTTCTCTTAAAAAGACATCAAAATAAAATATAAAACACCATAAACATGCTTTCCTTAGAAAAATTGGCATTTATGCCTTGTAACATTTGTTATGTTCAAATGCTGAAAAGCAATATAAATAAAAAGTAGTATGAATGGAATGCTGAAGTGATTAGAAACTACAGTACTGCACAATTGTGTTATTTTAGCAATCACAAAAATATACAAGCTGTAGCTATTTGGTGTAATCTTTGCACATTTTTTAAATATATACACTACTCACAAAAAGTTATGGATATTCGGCTTTCGGGTAAAATTTCAGGATGCACCTAAAATGCACTATAGCCTTTACAGGTGAACTTAATTTGACCTTCTCTATCCTTTTGAATGCACATGACCAACTGGTCAATGTTTCACTAATTTTTGACATCATGAGACCAAGACGACACCTAATAATTGATCAGAATCAGAATCAGAATCAGCTTTATTGGCCAAGTATGCACAACACATACAAGGAATTTGACTTTGGCTAAAAACTTGCTCTCGTTGTTCAGGTGGAGGATTTAAATAAGGATTCAATGACAACAGAGTATGTACAGTAAATTACAGTCTGTCCACGTTTCTATAAAAGGATGCAAATATATACAGGAATATATGCAGTTATTTACTCAGACTAACCACACAACAATCAACAGTACCTCGCCACTGCGAGGCTTCAAACAGGATGTTCTCAGAGGGAAGGGACCACTGAGCTTAGAGTGTCACAGAGTGTCATCAGCAGGTTGCAACACAGATACAGAGAGACTGGAAGAGTCACAGAAAGGCATAGTCACAGAAAGGCATAGAAGTGGATGTCCTTTGGCCACATCCCATGCTGAGGACCGCTCCATTGTGAACAGTGCCCTGCGGAACTGGATGATGAATGCCACTCAACTCCAGGCACATTTAAGGGAGGTGAGAGGCACCCAAGTGTCACGTCAGACCATTCAAAACCATTTGCACCACCATGGTCTATGTGCTAGATGACCTGCAAGGGTACCTGACCACACCACCAGGCACAGGCATCATCGTCTTGCATGAGCCAGGGAGCGTTTACACTGGACAAGGGACCAGTGGGCCTCAGTGTTGTTGTCTGATGAAAGTTGATTCACAATGAGCAGAAATGATGACCATCAACAATGTTGGAGATGTCAAGTAGAGCGCTATGCATCAGCCACTGTTGTCACCCCTCCTCACCTCTGGTGGTGATGGTGGTGTTACAGTGTTACAGAACTGTCCTACACCTTGTGACCAGGACAGTAACAAGCCAATACTACCTGAATAGTATCATTAATCCTGTCATTGTGCCCCTGCATGAACAACACAGGCCTAATTTCCTCTTCATGGACCACAATGCTCCAGATCATCAAGGTCATCATGTGGGAACGGCTGCTGGAGGCTGGTGTAAATCAAATGGAGTGGCCTGCACTTTCTCCACACCTTAATCCCATAGAAAATCTATGGGATAAGTTGAGTCACCATGTAGAGGCTCATAACCCTGCACCCCACAACCTCAATGACCCAAGGGCTGCCCTACAAGAAGAGTGGAATACCATGCCTCAGCAGACAATAAGTCGACTTGTGAACAGCATGAAACGTCGTTGTCAAGCTGTAACTGATGCTCAAGGGCACATGACAAGTTATTGAGATACTGACATTTTTTGTTGTGGTATACCCACCACTGTTGTTGGCTTCTGTTTCAATAAATTGAAGATGAGATGAGGAAATCACCATTGCATGCTTCTACTCAAAGGACCTACTTTCATATTATATCACTGTAGCGTGAATATTTCAAATTTTCCATAAATTTCACCCAAAAGCCAAATATCCCAAACTTTTTGTGCGTAGTGCATATGCACAGTGTATATACTGTACACCCACATGCATAAAATACTCAGTGTTTTCCCCGAGGTTTCAGCCTTGGGGGGAAGGGAAGGCATGAAAACTGTTTCAACTGACATTAAGACCCTTAATTTTGAGCAGGTGAAATAACACATTTATAAGCTATAACAGCCATTTGAGACTATTTCACAAATGTGAGAGAACAAGTTACAGTAATATATTCACAATTTAACCCTGAACAAGTAAATCAAGTCATTCTTCAAGCATGAAAACCATTTCAATCAACATTAAGAACTTTAATCAATTTTTGGCAGGTTAAATAATATATTTATAAGCTATAACGGTCCTTTGAGACCATTTCAAAGCTTGGACACAGCAAGTTATAGTATATTCACAATTTAATCCAAATAACCAAATCAAATCATTCTTAAAGCATGAAAACTGCTTCAATCAACATTAAGACTCTTAATCAATTTTTGGTAGGTGAAATAACATATATATATATATAGGCTAGCCCTTTGAGACTATTCACAAGTTGGACAGAACATGCTATATTATAATCTTTACAATTCAACCTTGAAGAACCAAATCAAGTAATTTTTTGGCAGATAAAATGTTTCAATCCAAATTGGGAGCCTTAATGAATTTTTGGCAGATGAAGATCACACTTTATGGATTCTACTTAAGTAACAATAAATAGAGTGGGTATAAAAAAAAATCTATACACCCCTGTTCAAATGCCAGATTTTTGTGATGTAAAAAAAATGAGACCAAGCTAAACAATTTCAAAACTTTTTCCACCATTAATGTGACCTAAAACCTGTTCAAGCCAATTGAAAAACAAACAAATCTTTTGAGAGAAAAAATAAAAAACTTACAATAACCTGGCTGCAAAAATATGCACACCCTGTTATAACTGGGGATGTGGCTGTGTTCAGAATTAACTAATCACATTCAAACTCATGTTAAATGGGAGTCAGCACACACCTGCCACCATTTAAAGTGCCTCTGATTAACCCCAAATAAAGTTCAGCTGTTCTAGTAGGCTTTTCCTGACATTTTTGTAGTCACATCTTACAGCACAAGCCATGGTCCACAGAGAATTTCCAAAGCATCAGAGGGATCTCATTGTTCAAAGGTATCAGTCAGAAGAAGGGTACAAAAGAATTTCCAAGGCATTAAATATACCATGGAACACAGTGAAGACAGTCATCATCAAGTGAAGAAAATATGGCACAACAGTGACATTACCAAGAATTGGACGTCCCTCCAAAATTGATGAAAAGACGAGAAAAAAACTGGTAAGGAAGGCTGCCAAGAGGCCGACGGCGACACTGAAGGAGCTGCAGGAATTTCTGGCAAGTATTGGCTGTTTAGTACATGTGACAACAATCTCCCGTCTAGGGTGGAAAGACATAAGCCTTATCTTATGAAGAAAAACATGTAAGCCCGGCTACATTTTGCAAAAACACATTTCAAATCTCTCAAACGCACGTGGGCAAACGTATTATGGTCCGATAAAACCAAGGTTGAGCTTTTTGGCCATAATTCCAAAAGGTATATTTTGTGCAAACAACACTGCTTATCACCAAAAGAACACCATACCTACAGTGAAGCATTGTGGTAGCAGTATCATGCTTTGGGGCTGGTTTTCTTCAGCTGGAACTGGTGCCTTAGGCAAGGTGGAGGAAATTACAAACAGTTCCAAATACTAGTCAGTGTTGCCACAGAACCTTCAGGCTTCTGTCAGAAAGCTGAAGATGAAGACGAACTTGATCTTTCAGCATGACAATGGCCCAAAGCACACATCGAAATCAACAAAAGAATGGCTTCACCAGAAGAAGAGTAAGGTTTTGGAATGACCCAGCCAGAGTCAAGACCTGAATCCGATCGAACATCCAACGGGGTGATCTGAAGAGGCTCCTGGGTAGAGACTCCTACCCAAAAAGACTGAGTGCTGTAATAAAAGCCAAAGGTGCTGCAACAAAGTATTAGCTTAAGGGTGTGCATATTTATGCAATCAGGTTACTGCAAGTTTTTTTTGTTTTTTTTTTTTTCCCCTTAAAAGATTTTAGTTTGTTTTTCAATTCGGCTATATTTTTTATTTTTTTTTTTTTGTTACTTATTTGTACCCGTAGGTAGACTTGGTTTGCAGTCTGGTGACAAGCCATCGGCTGCTGGTCGCTGCGTGCGCGAGCGCCCTAAACCTACATGTTTTTGGTATGCGGGAGGAAACCGGAGAAATCCCGGAGTAAACCCACGCAACACGGGGAGAACATGCAAACTCCACACAGCTCACTGTTGGTCGGGGGCTGGGATCGAACCCACGATCTCATGATCCCCGCGATCCCCCGGCCGAGGGTAAAACTGTGCTGCCACAGTGCTAAACCACTGCGCCACCGTGCAGCATATAGGTTATAGCTCACCTAAATGGTGGAATCTGATTATTCTAACACAAAACTTCTTCTTCTGGCTACCGCCTTTAGGGATCGCCACAGCGGATCATCTGCCTCCATCTCACCCGATCCACTGCATCTTCCTCTGTAACACCAACCCTCTCTATGTCCTCCTTCATTACATCTATGAATCTTCTCTGTGGTCTTCCTCTTTTCCTCCTGCCTGGCAGCTCCATCTTCAACATCCTTTGCCCAATATATCCACTATCCCTGCTCTGCACATGTCCAAACCATCTCAGCTTTGCCTCTCTTATTTTGTCTCCAAACCACTCAACCTGAGCTGTCCCTCTGATATACTCATTTCTAATCTTGTCCTTTCTAGTCACTCCATGTAAAAATCTTAGCATCTTCAACTCTGCCACCTCCAGCTCCATTTCCTGTCTTTTTGTCAGCGCCACCGTCTCCAAACTATACATCATCGCAGGTCTCACTACCGTCTTGCGAATCTTCCCTTTCACTCTTGTTACTACGCTTCTGTCACAAATCACCCGACACCCGTCTTCACCCACTCCACCCTGCCTGCACTCTCTTCTTCACCTCTCTTGTGCATTTTCCATTGCTTTGGATGGTTGACCCCAGGTATTTAAACTCCTCTACTTTCACTACCTCTACTCCTTCCATCTTCACCATTACATCTGCCTGCCTCTCATTCACACTCATGTATTCTGTCTGACTTCGACTGACTTTCATTCCTCTTCTCTCTCAAGAAAACTTCCACCTCTCCAGGTTCTCTTCCACCTGCTCCCTACTCTCACTGCAGATCACAATGTCATCTGCAAACATCATGGTCCACAGAGACTCCTGCCTGACCTCATCTGCTGTCAGCCTGTCCATAACCATGGCAAACAAGAAGGGGCTCTGAGCCGATCCCTGATGTAATCCCACCCCCACCTTGAATCCATCTGTCACTCCTACAGCACACCTCACCACCATTTTGCTGCCCTCATACATCTCCTGCACCATCCTCACATATTTCTCTGCCACTCCTGACTTTCTCATATAGTACCACACCTTCGCTCTTGGCACCCTATCATATGCTTTCTCTAGATCCACAAAGACACAGTGCAACTCCTTCTGACCTTCTCTATACTTCATCAGCAAACTTAGAGCAAATATTGCATCTGTAGTACTCTTTCTTGGCATGAAACAGTACTGCTGCTCACTGATTGTCACCTCTCCTCTTAACCTGACTTCAACAACTCTTTCCCATATCTTCATAGTGTAGCTGATCAACTTTATGCCTCTGTATTTACTACAGCTCTAAGCATCACCTTTGTTCTTGAAAATTAATACCAAAACACTTCTTGTCCATTCCTCTGGCATCCTCTCACTCTCAAAATTGTGTTAAACAATCTGGTTAAAAGGTCCACTGCCATCTCTCCGAAACATCTCCATACCTCCACAGGTATGACATCTAGACCAACCGCCCTTCCATTCTTCATCCTCTTCAAAGCTGCCTTCACTTCTGCCATGCTAATCCTCAGAACTTCCTTGTTCACCATCTTTCCTTCATCCATCCTCCTCTCTCTCATTTTCTTTATTCATCAGCTCTTCAAAGTACTCCTTCCCCCTTCTCAACACACTCATCATTTGCTAGTACATTACCATTTCTGTCCTTAATCAGACTAACCTGCTGTACATTTTTTTCAGCTTGATCTCTCCGTCTAGCCAATCGATACAACTCCCTTTCTTCTTCCGTAGTGTTTAGCTTCTCATACAACTCCCTATATGCCTTTTCCTTTGTCACCTCTCTCTTTGCCATGTACCTAGATTCCAAATACTCCTGTCTACTTTCTTCTGCTCCCTGACTATCCCACTTTTTCTTTGCTAACCTCTTCCTTTGAATACTTTCCTGTACCTCCTCATTCCAACACCATGTCTCCTTGTCGTCCTTCCTCTGTCCACTGGATACACCCCATACCTTTCTACCCGTTTCCCTCAATACTTTTGCTGTACTTTCCCAGTCATCTGGTAATTCTTCACTACCACCCAGAGCCTGTATCAACTACTTCAGGAACTCTGTGCGACCTTCTTCCTTCTGTAACTTGCCCCACTTAATCTTTGGCTCTGCCTTCACTGTTTTCCTCTTCTTGCTTTTCAAAGCCATCCTACAGATTACCATCCAATGCTGTCTAGCTACATTCTCCCCTTCCACCACCTTGTAGTCTCCTATCTCTTTCAGATTTCTCCTTCTGCATAAGATGTAGTCCACCTGTGTGCACCTTCCTCCATTCTTGTAAGTCACCCTACGTTTCTCTCTCTTCTTAAAGTATGTGTTCACCACATATACCATTTTTATCCTTTTAGCAAAATCCACAACCATCTGTCCTTCCACATTTCTCTCCTTAAGACCATACCCATCCAGAATCTCCTCATCACCTCTGTTCCCTTCACCTACATGCTCATTAAAGTCCATTCAAATCACCACTCTCTCCCCCCGGGAACACTCTCTTCGAACACAAAACTCACGGGTCTGAAATTATGACTAATCCCACACTGCATTAAATATTCACAGACATACCTTCGCTAATGGCATGGACAAAAAGTTAGGTCCGCTTTGCTCAAAGGCAGCCGTCAGCCTCAGAATCCGAAAAGAAACGGCTTTAGCCAAGCAAGGCACGCTCCCACAGCAAGCCGATCAGTTTCTGATGGCCCATCACTTTTTGGCACGACACTGGACTTTTGCTGCTTGTTGGGGGCATGGCATGCAGCACTTGGGCTTTTTTCTACACTTGGACCCGGAGCAGGAGAGCTACTTTGGCTGCTACTAACAAGAGAGCTAGTGTTGCAACCTTAGTCATCCCGGGTGCATTTAAAAAAAACTGATTTTTTTTCTGTTGTCAGTTGGCTGACGCAACATGCTTTCCAACGCACTCTCTCTCCATTGGTGCAGGTGTGTTCACCTGTATGTGTGCACGTCTGTCTGTGTGTGCGCAAGTGCATGTGTCTGTGGAGGAGGTCCGCCCCGCAGAGATGAGAAGAGACAGAAATGAGCTGCTGTTGTGTAAATAAGATAAATAACATAAGGATATTTAGTTTGTTTCATAAAAGGACAAGGTAAAGACTTGTTCTACAGTGAATGCATCTTAAAATGACTTCTGTTGTGATTGGCCCTATATAGAAAATAAAATTAACTTGACTCTCTAGGGCGGGGGGGGGGGGCACCCAATACAATGGTAGGGGAAACACTGTCAATTGTATATTAGCATGCTGGTAAAACCTCAAGACATTGCTCAGTCTCAGAAGGAGTCAAATTCAGTATCTGTAATCTACATTACATGTACCACCTACCCAAACTCCAGCTGCTTTATGGTCATGAATGGATGTAAACCTTTCAATACAAACTTCATTCAGCTCCATGAGCAGCTAGCATCAGTGGGTTTTCCTGGCAAGCAGCGGGGAGCAAGCAGGTTGGTAAAACCTCAGAGCTACCTGTTGCTGTCATCGTCTACAAGGAATGAGCTCATATTAAATAGACATTTTTAGCTGGGTTTTGTGAGATAAAAAATGTATTAAGCCTGCAAGGCCGCAAGCATTGCATTAATATTCTACAAGGAGGGGGGCTGAAAAGTTCATAGTGGTCAAATTTCACCAAATGTTTTATTTTTCATCATAGTCTCCCCTTTGGTCCACACACTTCTTCCATTGGTGTTGCAGTGCTTGGATCCCTGTGGTTGAAAAATAAACCACATTTGGTCAAATTTGACCTCGATGAACTTTTCACCCCCCCCCCCCCCCCCGTACTAATAATAATAAGGTGTGGCACATATGTTGGGCTCACATTTTCCACAAAGGTATGACTGCATGTTTATTGGAGGCTTCACGTCTCCAAGGACAAAAGGCTCGAATCTGCAGAGGATGACGAGGAGGTGTGAGATTTGGCCTTTGTCTCGGAGAAGATGCCCCAGACAGATTTCCGGTTCATCAATGAATAAGAGACAATGGTGAAAGTTCAAAGGGTTACATTGTGGCTGGGATTAAGTACCATGTGACTGTATGTTTACTGAAGCACCATGTGACTTGAGTTCCGATGCTGGAAAGATATAAAGAGGTGATGTGATATAGTTCTTTCTCTTCTTCCTGCTTTGAGAATGTTACAGTATGTGTTCTGTCAATAAAGCTGAACCTGAGAAATAAAACTCAGCCTCATCATTGAACGCATCCTCTACACTGGTGACCCTACGACAAAGAATGAGCAGACAGAATTCTCCCAAGCGGGGCTCGGCGGAAGCCAGCCTGATGGCTGCCTCCACACTCCGGCTGCCCGACTTCTGGCAGCATAGTCCGCGCTCCTGGTCTAGCGCAGTCGAGGCACAGTTCAACCTCCAGAGAATCTCAAAGGACGACACAAAATTCTACCATGTGGTAGCGAAGCTGGACAGCCACACGGTCCAGAGGGTGGAAGATCTGGTCAATCATCCACCGGACAGCGACAAGTACAGCACATTGAAGGACGCGCTGATCAGCCATTTCACCCCTTCGGTACAACAGCGAGCAGAAGGGCTCCTAACGTTGACGGAGTTGGAGAACGACAGACCTGCGGACCTGATGGTGAAGATGCTGAGTCTGAAAGACTTCGAGGATGGCGAATTTATTTTCGCCCACCTTTTCCTCCGGACCCTGCTGCCAGCAGTGAGAGTAGCCCTGGCAGAGTCGCCCCGATTGGCCAGGCGAAACTACCATGGGCTGAGCAAGGAGGCGCAGCGGCCCGTCGACGCCCACAAGCGGAGCGCGGTTTCAGCCACAGCAGCCAGCCCAGGAACGACGTCTGGAGACGGCTTAGAGCCAGTGGTTGTGGCGCCAGACGCACCGACGACGGCGGCGACGAGTACCAGGCGGCGCGGAGCGGGTGACGGCCTGTGCTTCTACCATCGCCGTTTTGCAGAGAGGGCACACAAGTGCGTCCCACCGTGCCACTTCAAGCGTCCAGGAAACGCCAAGACCGAGGGTTGGTAGCAGCTATGACCCTCGGGGAGGCAAACAAGCTGCTTTACCTGACGGATTCACACTCGGGGAAACAATTCCTCGTGGACACGGGCTCCCAGCTGAGTTTCGTCACACCTACCTACGCGGAACGGCTGATGCCATCTAAAGCTCCCTGGGTGTCGGTGTCAGCAGCGAACGGCTCAACGATTAAGACTTTCGGTGAGAGGACTATGCTTCTGTCCTTACAGGGCCGTTCATTTGAGTGGACTTTTATTGTAGCAGCAGTCAGTTTCAACATGTTAGGGGCTGATTTTTTTGTGCTCACATGGTTTATTGGTTGACCTTGCTAATAGACGTTTGGTTAATGCACTGTCTTTCCATTCTATTCCCTGCACAGCTCGGGTGGCCCCGCCGACTGCACATGCCGGTGTCACAGCTGCGGGTGGTAAGTTTCACGCACTGCTCGCTCAGTTCCCAGCACTCACAGTCCCCACGTTTTCGGCGACAGTCACTAAACACGGGGTGGAGTATTTTATCACCACCACCGGGCCGCCCGTTTTTGCAAAAGCTCGGTGCTTGGACTCAGCTAAACTTGCCATAGCGCGTGAGGAATTCGCCAACCTGGAAAAACTGGGCATTATTAGACACTCTAAAAGCACCTGGGCTTCGCCGCTACACATGGTCCCAAAAGCTGATGGCTCGTGGCAACCTTGCGCAGCCCCGGTCCGTGTAGGTTTAGATTATGCAGCCATGGCCGCGGAGCAGGTTAATGATGCGGATGTATGCGCGCTCCACTCTGGACCAACAGGGTTAAGGCTGGAGCACAG
Source organism: Pholidichthys leucotaenia (assembly GCA_020510985.1). Lineage (NCBI taxonomy): Eukaryota > Metazoa > Chordata > Actinopteri > Cichliformes > Pholidichthyidae > Pholidichthys > Pholidichthys leucotaenia. The sequence continues at coordinate 22,630,840 of CM035837.1, forward strand.
GGTGCAGCAAATTGGTATGCCCCCCCCCCCTAATCTGCGATGTCTCCACGGGGCGAGGCGCCCCGTGGTTCCAGCTGCGTGGCGTCACCGCGTTTTTAACTTGGTCCATTCTCTGGCGCACCCGGGGGTGCGCGCATTAAGATGGTGGGGGAGAAATTTGTTTGGCCCGGGTTGCGCAAACAGGTCAAGGAATGGGCAGCAGCCTGCATAGCGTGTCAGCGAGCCAAAATACACAAGCACACTAGAGCTCCGTTGGAGCCTTTTCACATCCCGGCTAAGCGTTTTGATCACGTGCATGTTGACTTGGTGGGCCCCCTTCCGTCGTCACAAGGGCACACACACCTTTTGACGATGGTGGATCGCACCACGCGTTGGCCAGAAGCGGTTCCTCTGGCATCAACCACAGCGGAAGAAGTTGCGTGAGCATTTTTAACAGCGTGGGTTGCGCGTTTCGGAGTCCCGTCGGACATAACGTCCGACAGGGGCCCCCAATTTATTTCCGAACTATGGTCGTCGATGGCCCGCAGCTTAGGGGTGAAGATTCATCGCACTACCGCGTACAACCCCCAGGCTAATGGTTTATGCGAGCGCTTTCACAGGTCGTTGAAAGCAGCCCTCAGAGCGTCACTTACGGATACAAGTTGGGTGGACAAACTTCCCTGGGTTTTATTGGGGTTGCGTTCTGCACCTAAGGAAGATTTTCAGGCTTCCCCGGCTGAGTTAGTTTTTGCACAACCTCTCCGTTTTCCGGGGGGAATTTCTTCCCGACAATCCCGCACCAAATTCCCCCCCCCCCCCCGCTGCAGAGTGACACAGGATCAAACACACTCCCTGGCCCGGTTCATCACAGTTTCCCACGCATTTTTGTGCCAAAAGCTTTAAAAAATGCGGAGTTTGTTTTTGTTAGACATGATGCTCAGCGCCCAAGTTTGCGACCGTTTTATGACGGACCGCTCAGAGTGCTGGAAACCGGGGGGGAGCATTTTCTGCTAGATTTAGGGGGCAGAAAGGAGTTGATTTGCATAAACAGACTCAAACCCGCTTTTGTTCTGGCTGATGACCACGTGCAGCTGGCGAGGCCCCCCAGCCGTGGCAGGCCGCCGAGAAGACATTCTCCAGAACCCCCACAGAGACGTGCTGACAGCTCTAATCCACAGAGGCAGAAAGACGCTGAAGAGGTAGCAAAGCCGGTTTACGGCAGATTCGGCTGAAGGTTAAGACCTAGGCATCTGGTGGATTGATTTGTAATATGTGGAGGGTTTTTTTTTTTTTTTTTTATGCCATGCATGTTTTGTCCTTTAATAGACGTTTGGGGGGGGTTATGTGGCACATATGTTGGGCTCACATTTTCCACAAAGGTATGACTGCATGTTTATTGGAGGCTTCACGTCTCCAAGGACAAAAGGCTCGAATCTGCAGAGGATGACGAGGAGGTGTGAGATTTGGCCTTTGTCTCGGAGAAGATGCCCCAGACAGATTTCCGGTTCATCAATGAATAAGAGACAATGGTGAAAGTTCAAAGGGTTACATTGTGGCTGGGATTAAGTACCATGTGACTGTATGTTTACTGAAGCACCATGTGACTTGAGTTCCGATGCTGGAAAGATATAAAGAGGTGATGTGATATAGTTCTTTCTCTTCTTCCTGCTTTGAGAATGCTACAGTATGTGTTCTGTCAATAAAGCTGAACCTGAGAAATAAAACTCAGCCTCATCATTGAACACATCCTCTACAAAGGTAATATTACCATCACTAACGGGGGTGCTGCTGTTTGGGAATCGGGTGCGGGCACACTTCGTAGACTGTTGAACACATTGCGGTGTCATGATCAGGCAAGCGTGCCTCCCCCCTCCTTCCTGTTTCTGTTTTCCCGGCTCTGGAGCTCATCAGCGGACCTGCGTGATTACACACCTGCTGCTTCCTGATTCACCAGCATATTTAAGGACCAGTGTGTGAAGAGCTCTCTGCTGGATCATTGGGTTTGTGCCGCCGATCAACTACAGGTCTTGTTGCTTGGCAAACTTATCTTTTGTTTCAAGTAATCTTACCCTTTTGTCTCCTCCTCTCTCAAGTTTGCTACCACCTCCAGTGGTGTGTCTCCGGGGCTGTGTGTGCTTGCTTGCCTGAACCAATCCTCTCCAAGACAACAACTTCTCCACCCAGGTCCTCCAGTCATTCCTCCTCCTTCTCTGCAGTCTCCAGATCCCCTCCACTTTTCCCTGAGCTGGAGTTCACTGCCGGGCTCTCTACCAGTACCGTAAGAGCCATCTCTTCAGTAGTCATTTCCCAGTGTGTTACACTCATCATTAATCATTCCACTCCTCTCTTTCCTCCTAGGCTGCATGTGGCTCCAGCATGCAACTGTTTACCTTATATATAGTTTGGCGTTTTGGTTGCGGGTTTCCTTAATTGTGGTGTGTGTATTTATTCTTTTAGTCAGCGTGTTTATTTTAGGTTTTGGGTTTTCATTAACCCTCAAGCGACCAAGCTACTTTACAGACTGAAATGACCAAGTGGGGTCATTTATGACCCCATTGTGCTCTGTACAGGGATCCTTATTATAAATGGCTGGTTGGAGGTTTATCATACCAAAACTACTCCCTGTATTTAAGACAGGTATTTTATAATGATCTAATGTAAAATGTGTTTGCTAATAATACTTTTATTGCAAGAAATAACCAAAACGCAGACTGTAAGAACAACATTACATTTATTTAGACAGTCCTTGTCAGTTCACTCTTGGAACATCATCATCATCATCATAGTTATTATCATCGTAGTTACAATAATAGGTATCATCATCAACATCATAGTCATCATAGTCATCATATCATCATCACAATGATGATGATACCTATTATTGTAGTTACAATGATGAGCATGATACCTATTATGGCATTTTGCGTAATGGCGGTTTTCTTGTGGATGGTGATCCGGATCACCACCAAAATCTAATCATCTGTAGGATACCCCATTTCTGACAATCTGTGAAAATTTCATGAAAATCCGTCCATAACTTTTTGAGTTATCTTGCTAACAAACAGACAAACAAACAGACAAATCCAGACAAACAGACAAATGTAAATCTTGCTATCCTAGGTCTGTTAGCCATGGTTCACTGCAATACAATATAAAGTACTGATTAGAAGTGGAAACCGGAGTGGTGGCTCAGTTGGTAGAGCATCCGCCCCACACCCGGGAGGCAGGGGTTCAAATCCCGGCCGGGTTATACCAAAGACCGTATAAAAATGGTGCTTTCTGCCTTCTAGCGTGGTGCTCCGCATAATGGAATGGGGAAAGTAAAGTTACACACAGAGCTACCAGAGGACTGACCCCCCGCTGTAGCTTTCACTACTTACAGTAGCTGTGTGGCCTAGGGTCAGAGAAACGGAGATAGGTGCCGCCCATATACACCTTCAGGTGTGAAGGGATTAACTAACTAACTATTAGAAGTGGAACATTTGAATAAAATTTATAAAACCAATGTTTAAAAACCAGTGCTTCTCTTCGGGGTCATAAATGACCCCACAAGAGTTTGCGATGTCTACGCCACACCAATTGGTTGATCCCTGCAAAAAACTATGAAAGTGTGTAGGATTAGTAGACTGACAAATTCATGCTAGGAATGAAAATTTGGATAAAAAATAAAGAGACGGCACATTAAATTATATGGCTGGGGTCGTAAATGACCCCACTCGGTCGCTTGAGGGTTAAAGTGGTGAAACTATTCATCTGCGTCTGCGTATTCTTCTGAAGTGGTTTGCCCTGCTCTTAAGCCTCCTTAAACACCATATTATGACAGAACGATCCAGCCAGGATAGAGGCTTATCGGGCTTTGCCTCAGGAGAACTGTCAGCACTCTCACATTTGGAAGCCACGGAGCACCAGGTCATGTTTTTGTCAGAGCAGCTCCAAATGATTACCCAACAACTGACCACAGTTACGCAGCATTTGTGTCGACTTCCTGGCGTGGCCACTCCCCCTCCTGCACTTGCTGTCCGGGCAGCTCCGGTTTTCCGCAGGACCTATGGGGGGGAGGTGGGGGGATGTAAGGGGTTCCTGTTACACTGTCGGATGTATTTCCAGCAGGTGGAGGGGGAATACAGGGATGATTCGGCTAAGATTCAGTTCCTGACCCTGTTACTCCGCAACCGGGCACTCAAGTGGGCTCGGTCCGTCTTGAGTGGTCCGGAGGGGGCCCAATATACCTTAGAACGTTTCGGTCAGGAATTCACCCAGGCATTTGATCACACCGAGAGTGAGGGGAACATCGCTTGCCAGTTGCTAGGGCTCCGGCAGGGGAGTCGGTCAGTTGCCGATTACTCAGTCAAGTTTCGGGTCGCCGCAGTGGACTCTGGGAGGAATGACACTGCGCTACGTAGCGTCTTCCTCTGGAGTCTGAATGCCAACTTCCATGACGAACTGGCTATTCGGGTGAACCCATCCTCTCTGGATAAGTTGATCACACAGGAAGTGGCCCTTGATAACTGGTTCCAGGAGCGCGCTAGGGAGCGGAGGACCACCGCTCCCTTGCCTGCTCCAGGGCCAGTTCCCCTGCCCCCTCACGCTGCATCCACGGTGCCGCCTTCAGAGCCGATGATCCTGGGAAGGACTCATCTGACTCCGGAGAAGCACCGGCGCCGGGAAAAGGCGGTGGCGTGCACGTATTGCAGGGCTACTGATCATGCCATCTCCAAATGCCCAATTTGGCCAAAAGAACCGGCCCGTCAGTAACTGTGGGGGGTCTGGTGGGAGGTTCTTCTCGAAATCCCCCCAGCTGTTTTACACTTCCGGCTCTAATCCAATTACCGGGAGCCGAGTGTAAAACTTCCACTCTGGTGGATTCCAGGGCAGAGCAAAACTTCATCCATCAGGAACTGATTGGAAAATTTCAGATTCCCACCAGGAACCTCCCAACACCTGTTAATGTCTCCTCCTTAACTGGTTGTAGTCTCGTGGCGGTGACCCAGCAAACTGAGCCCATTTCAGTCATTTTGTCCGGTAACCATCGCGAGACAATCCAGTTTTTGTGCTGCCACAATCTTCTGCCTCCATGATTTTGGGGTATCCGTGGCTTCACAAACATAATCCAATAATTAACTGGGCCCTGGGTTCAATCTCTTCCTGGAGCTCGTTTTGTTTGTCATCGTGTCTCTGTTCTGCTGCCTGCTCACCCTCTCTCCTCTCCTTCAGCTGACCCGACGGATCTCAGCCACGTGCCCAAGGTCTACCATGACTTAGGGGAGGTTTTTAGCAAGTCAAGGACCCTATCTTTGCCACTTCATCGGTCCTATGACTGCGCTATTAACCTCCTTTAGGGTGCACAGCTGCCATTCAGTCGACTCTACAGTTTATCTGGGCTGGAGAGGGAGGCGATAAAGAGCTACATTAAAGACTGCCTTAGCGCCGGCCTTACTCGCCTATCATCCGCTCCTCTCGGCGCGGGGTTCTTTATTGCAGGTAAAAAGGATGGGTCTCTACGGCCATGCACTGATTATCACAAGCTGAATGCCATCACCGTTAAGGATAAATACCCACTGCTGCTCATCAATTCAGCCTTTGAACTCCTCCAACAGGCACGGGTATACATTAAGCTCTAGCTCCGGAAAGCATATGATTTGGTGCATATCCGTGACGGGGATGAATGGAAGACAGCGCATAAAATGCATTTGGGTCATTTTGAATATCTGGTCATGCCTTTTGGCCTGACCAACGCTCCTGCCGTCTTCCAGCAATTAATCAATGACATCCTCCAATACATGGTGAACAACTTCACTTTTGTTTGCTTAGATGACATATTGATTTTTTTCTCGCATGCTGGAGGAACATGTGGTTCACGTTCGGACTCTCCTGCAGCGGTTGCTTGAGAATCAGCTTTTTGGGACAGCTGAGAAGTGCGAGTTCTCCACCTGCTCCACATCTTTCTTGGGATTTACCGTGGGCGGGGGCACATTAAAGGCTGACCCAGTAAAAATTCAAGCGGTAGTAGACTGGCCCATTCCTTAAACCAGGAAGGAGCTTCAACGCTTCCTGGGGTTTGCCAACTTCTACCACCGGTTTATCTGTGATTATAGCAAAACCGCTCTGCCCCTTACCCAGCTAACTTCCACCAAGAGCCCATTTAAGTGGTCCGAGGCCGCTGAGCGGGCTTTTGCTACATTGAAGGAGAAGTTTACCACCGTGCCCAACTTGGCGCAGGTAAACCCCAAAGCCCAGTTTGTGGTTGAGGTGGATGCTTCTGATTCAGGGGTGGGCGCTGTGCTTCCATAGTGTTCCAGCTCCGATCAGAAGCTCCACCTGTGCGCATTTTTCTCCCGGCGGCTGACCCCAGCCGAGAGAAATTATGATGTAGGGGTCCGCGAACTGCTGGCCATTAAATTGGCACTGGTGGAGTGGAGGCACTGGATGGAGGGAGCCAATCAGCTGGTGATGGTCTGGACGGATCACAAAAATTTAGAATATCTTAGATCTGCCAGACGGCTGAATGCCCGGCAGGCTCGGTCGGCCCTCTTTTTTTTCCAGATTCAACCTCTCTATTTCATACCGCCCAGGGTCTCGTAATATGAAACCTGATGCTCTCTCACGCCAGTCCTCCCCCGACTCCTCCTCCACCTTCCCTCCCGCAGCCGCTGCCTCCCTCCCAGACACTATCCTGCCTTCCTCCTGTATTCTGGGAGCCCTCACTTGGGATATTGAGCAGAGGGTCCGGCAGGCCCAGTCAGTGGAACCGATTCCCGAGGGAGGCACAACCAACAGACTGTATGTGCCCTCCCCTCTACGTAGTGACGTTATCCAGTAGGGGCACACAAGTTTTTTTGCCTGTCATCCCAGTATCACCCGCTTCACGGAAATCAATCAGCGTGTGTTTTGGTGGCCTTCCCTCAGGAAGGACGTCAAAGACCATGCTAAGGCCTGTCATACATGTGTCTCCAATAAATCAGACTCTTCACTCCAGCTGGTCTCCTCCATCCACTCCCCATCCCTTCCCGTCCCTGGTCCCATATCGCCATTGACTTTCTCTCGGGTATCTCTCCATCACAAGGTAACACTGTCATTTTCACAATCACTGATCGCTTCTCCAAGGCCATCCACTTGGTCTCTCTTCCTGGTCTCCCTTCTGCTGCCGAGACAGCCAATCTCCTGTCCATCCACGTCATCCAGTTACATGACATCCCCATAGACATTGTCTCTGACCGAGTACCACAGTTTACTTCTCGGGTGTGGAGAGTCTTTTGTCAGTCTCTGGGCACCTCCATCAGCCTCACATCGGGATACCATCCTCAGAGTAACGGTCAGGCTGAGCATGCAAACCAGTCCTTGGATGCCACCCTGAGGTGTGTAGCATCCTGCAACCCATAAACCTGGAGCTCCCACCTGACCTGGGTGGAGTATGCACTCAACTCTGCCGTCTCTTCCGCTATGGGGCTGACACCTTTTGATGCCACCATGGGGTATACGCCACTGCTTCTGCCCATGATGGAGAGGGAGATCGCAGTTCCTTCAGTGGATGCCCATGCCCGCCACTGTCGCCGCCTCTGGAGGTCCACTCGGGCTGCTCTTCAGCGATTGTCCAAGCAGAATCACCTGTATGCCAACCTTAGGCATGCAGCAGTGCCAAAATACTCTGTGGGCCAGAAGGTCTGGTTATCCGCCGAGAGGGTACTGGTGAAGACAGACTCTCGGAAGCTGTCCCCTCGCTTTCTGGGTCCATTCCCAATCTCCCACATCATCAATGATGTCATTGTCTGACTGAAGTTGCCTCCATCCCTCCGCATCCATCCCACCTTTCATGTTTCACAAATCAAACCTCTCTCCGTCAGCCCCTTGTGCCCTCCTCCAGACCCCCTCCACCTCCCCGGATCATCGATGGACATACCACCTATACCGTCCAGTGGATTCTGGACGTGCGCCGTCAAGGCCGGGGTCTGCAGTATTTGGTACACTGGAAGGGTTATGGTCCAGAGGAGAGATCATAGATTCCACAATCCTACTTCCATGACAACGATATGGTTCGGACATTTCACCTTGCCCATCCACAGAAGCCTAGGGGGTCGACAGGAAGCACCACTTGGGGGGGGGTACTGTCCTGATCAGGCGAGCATGCCCCCCCCCCCCCTTCCTGTTTGTTTTCCCGGCTCTGGAGCTCATCAGCGCACCTGCGTGATTACACAGCTGCTGCTTCCTGATTCACCAGCATATTTAAGGGCCAGTGTGTGAAGAGCTCTCTCCTGGATCATTGGGTTTGTGCTGTTGATCAACTACAGTTCTTGTTGCTTGGCAGACTTATCTTTTGTTTCAAGTAATCTTACCCTTTTGTCTCCTCCTCTGTCAGGTTTGCTGCCACCTCCAGAGGTGTGTCTCCAGGGCTGTGTGTGCTTGCTTGCCTGAACCAATCCTCTCCAAGACAGTGACTTCTCCACCCAGGTCCTCCAGTCATTCCTCCTCCTTCCCTGCAGTCTCCAGATCCCCTTCAATTTTCCCTGAGCTGGAGTTCACTGCCGGGCTCTCTGCCAGTACCGTAAGATCAATTTCTTCAGTAGTCATTTCCCAGTGTGTTACACTCATCATTAATCATTCCTCTCCTCTCTTTCCTCCTAGGCTGCATGTGGCTCCAGTGTGCAACTGTTTTCCTTGTATATAGTTTGGCGTTTTGGTTGCGGGTTTCCTTAATTGCGGTGTGTGTATTTATTCTTTAAGTCAGCATGTTTGCATACCTGCCAACTACTCCGGTTTTGCCGTAATGGTTACGGTTTTCAAGACCCCATTCCTGGTTACGGCTTTATTAATCAAAATTACGGTTTTTCACTAAAAATTCAGTCAAAAATTTTAAGTCGTAAAAAAAAAAACACGAAAGCAATTCCAAACACGAGATCACTAGGAATCGTATCTAAATTTACCTGAAGCGTTTGCTAAGCTAACGCTATAGCTAACACCATAGCTAGTCGTAGCACCTAACACCGATACAAAGAAGCGACTCCATCCCCGGTGATTGGGGCTCGCCGGAGGAACCAACCGAGGCAACAGTTGGACGGGAGCCGGATCGGAGTTCAAGTACAGCGGTGGTAGGAGACGGGGACCAGTGGAGGAGCAGCCGGGGCCCCAGCTGGATAAGAGCCGGAATCGGAGCCCAGCTACAGCGGCGGGGCTCAGCGGAGGATCTACCGGGACCCCAGCTGGACAGGAGCAGGATCGGAGCTCAACTACAGCGGCGGTGTGCGGCGGGACTCGGCGGAGGAGCTGCCGGTACCCCGGCTGGACAGGAGCTCAATTGCAGCAGCGGTAAGCAGCGGGACTAGCAGCGGAGGGGGCTAGCTGAGGCCCAGCTGGATTCGAGGTCGGTTGGATCGGATATCGGCATCACCAGCAAAGATTGTTTTACTATCAACAGGTCAGTAAAAATGCCACCAAAGAAGGAGGAAATGGAAGAGATCAAAAAATCTCTGAACTAAGTTCAGAGATTTTATCTTCTTGGAACATAAGTCAATATTATACAGTAATAAGTGGCATTCAGCTGTTTGTTTTATGTCATTTAAGCACAGTTCTGGTACTTAAATATCATAAAAACACAGGAGCTTCGGGGGGCTTTGCCCCCCTTGCCCCCCCAATGGGGCTCTGCCCCGGACCCCGTTGGGGGACTGTGTCCCCCAGACCCCCTGCTAAATTTTCAGATAATTTCCCCAACTCCAAATCACATCCCTGGGTAAAGAATGACATATTGAGGCAGGACAGAAAGTTACGGGGAACACAAGTTTACCTAAATGAACATCTAACAAAAACTAATGCTGAAATAGCACGGCAAGCACAGATGCTGAAAAGACAAAATAAGATACAGGCAACATGGACAAGAAATTGTAGAGTTTGGATCAAACTAAATGGAACACCTGAGAAAGCAAAGAGTATAATAATCAAGAGATGTTACTGACTTAAATAAATACAGATGAACAATGATTAAGAAAATTAAGAGACTATGATAATCCATATCCACACACATGGCAAGTCTTTTCGTGAGGAATACTCCAAAGCATTTCCAGGAATTATTATTGTGGACTGTGAGCGCATATTCAGCCATGTGAACAAGAACAAAACTGAGTTCAGGTCCAGTCTGTCAACTAAAGTTCTGGGAAACCTCATGACCAGGAAAATGATGATGACAGCTTCGGGTAACAAGTGCCAGAGTGTGTTCCATTCAAAAGACCAACTGAAGAAAGCTAAGAGGTGTACCATGGAAAACAACAATGCTTGAGAGTTACCATAGAGTTTATCCTTGATCTTTTCCATCAGCATATCTGCATTGACAATTTAAGGAAAATAGAAACATGATTGTTGAAGAAATATGAGGTTGTTAGCCACATTTTAACTTGATTTAATGCTAATATTTGTTTGCCGTCGGGGGGCTTTGCCCCCCTGAACCCCCCCACCAGGACTTTGTCCTGGACCTACCGGGGCCTGCGGCCCCTGGACCCCGGCTAGCTACAAGGCTTTTCAGGTTTTAAAAGTTGCCAGGTATGTGTTTGTATTAGGTTTTGGGTTTTCATTAAAGTGGTGAAACTATTCATCTGAGTCTGCGTATTCTTCTGAAGTGGTTTGGCCTGCTCTTAAGCCTCCTCAAACACCAAATTATGACATGCAGTGTTTCATTTTTTTTCCCATGTTGCCGCATCAGGAGGTTTCAACTGGTGTTTATCATACACTAGGGCTGCAACTAATGATTATTTTGGTAGTCAACTAATCTAACAACTATTTTTTTTTGATTAGTTGACTAATCACGATTGTTTCTGTCAAGTCCACCATCCCTGCTTCCTGTTGGCATGGCTCTTTTTTTTTTTGCACAGCTCATGTTAGGGGCTCCAGTGCATGTTAAATCTCACCTGTTTAAGCCTGCACATGTACCTTTTGTTGTCAACTTTGCTGACAACTTTTGTTGTCAGTCTCTGCCTTAATATAATGTAGCCTATTATAATGGACTATTATAATTATAATTATAATTATATTGCTAAATAGAATAACAACCCATGAAACAAGTTAGAAACTGGAAATTGACAGCTTAATAAAAAGTGTTTGGAGCAACATAATTAAATAACAGAAATTATAATTTAGTCTTTTAATCCAAAAATAAAGTGTAGAGAAAGCTGTTGTAACGCTACATGTTCAAAACAAACTAGAGTAATATTAAAATCTATAAAAGTGTAAAAGAAAACAAATTAATCCATCTTATTAAAACCTTTCTGGATCTGCAAGTTCAAAAGTTCAAGTAGGCTTCAGATGGAAATTAAAAGAACTTCTTTCATTCCAAAATAGCAGTTTGCAAATGCTTGAAGTTACAGTGCAAGAACGTTAGCCTTCACTACACATAGAGTGAAATATTTAAGCCTTTTAATTTATTTTTGATGATTATGATTACAGTTTTTATAAATTAAATTACAAATCATAGTATTGTAATTTACTGAGATGCACTAATATTCAGAATGCGGGCTGGTATTGCCATGACAAAAAGAGGGACGATAAGAGAGTAAGTCATTCCTATAATTCACTAATTTAGTGCACTTAACATGTTAGCCAGCAGAACCGAAACAGCTCAGCTGTCAGCAGCCACCATTGAAGAGAGATCATTGTCCGACAGGTAAACTAACATAAACAGCACATGTTAACAGTTTCATCAGTTTTCTAAAGCTCAAACAGTCGCTTACTGAAAATAAGAAGCACTAAATTTACTTGCTAACCTTACCAGTGCGGTGTTTATAAGTGGCCCAATTTCAGTCATTCATCACTGGGACGGAGCGTAGTAGAAGCCCGCAGACAGGCGGCTGAGCCAAAGCCAGAGGAGGACGGATGTGTCGCTGTAGCGCTGCTGTGATAATGCCAACTCTGCTTTACAGAGTTTGCATTTAACTTGGTTCATTTGTTTATTTTCAGTAAAATGCTCCCATACTTTGGAAAGTTTGGGCCTCTTCTCCATGTTTTTCTCTCTTCTGTGTTGCCATGATGTGCTCCTCTTCTTTGCTGGAACAGTTAAACTGAACATTTCCGCAATATGCATATAAACTTTAAAATTAAATGATGTGTTGACAAATTTTTATAACAAATTTTTACGTTGATGATATCGAGTAAAAGCGTTGCAGCCCTATCATGTGCCATGCTGCTCGTTTTTACACACAGTATGCTACTGCCATTATCCTGAGGTAGCGACGGCATCATGGCGTTGCTTGATAACGGCAGCGTGCAACGTCATGACGTGTACAGTTTTTTGTTTTTTTTAAATACAGAAGTTTTTAAACCCACAGCATTGTTGATAACATCAGCGACGTATGATTCCGTACGATTCTGAAAAATTTAGAACCGGTTCTAAATTCCCATCCCTAGGTGGGATCCATTAGCATTTAAAGCAATATGCCATAAAAACAGCCTGTTGTGAGGACAGCTCCTTTGCCATGTGTAAAATGGTAGTGTAATAATTAAACCCTGAATGGTTTTGACCAAAACATGTGACAGACACTTCATCAACACCTCTGGGAGCTGTGTCAACATGTTTCAAAGCTGCATAATAGGGACTCTTTAATAAAAAAAAAAAAAGTCCCAAATACAGAAATAAAAACTAAATAGAAGGCAGATCTATGCAAGGATGGGGGGTGTGACAGGAGATCATTACCTGTTCCAACGATACGAGGGTCTGCAAAGTGTTTGGCGAGAATGGCAGCGAGCTGAGTCAGCGTTTCTTCGTAACCTGATGGTGGCAAAAAATAATAAAAATAAATGTTGCCATCCCATACATGCATGGAGTTCTGCTTACGGGCAGAAATGTGCTGATTCAGCCGACAAGACATGTAAACATCAGTCAGGGCTGAGATGCTGAATCAGCAGGTTATGAGACACAGTTAATGATGAACCAGGGCTGAACAGCAGAGCAAAGCAAGTAAAATCCTTCAAGGGTTGAAATGTTTTTCTTATATGATGTGATTTTTTTCCCTCATAACAGGCATTAAAAATAAGGTTGTCATCAGATAAGTGTGAGTCAGTAAATTTTCAAAGGCAGAATTACTTCCTGACTACCTACAAGGTCAAACAATCCATTTGCAGCACTTAACCTCTAGATGCTCGAAGCATCTTAATCTCTTTAATGATCTCCATGTCATCGTTGCTGCTCCAACTCGGTGACTACCTGCATAAATCTGTCACTTTCACCTCGTTCCACACCAGCATCTCTTCCTCAACTCTCTGCTGCGGCTCTCCTACAGAGAGCGTGAACACCTCTAATCAGGCACATCCCAAACCCCGCTTATAAAGCTGTTACTGTTTTATCATTTTCACACAAGTTCACATTATAACAAAATACTCCAGCACATCTGGCGAACATTAACGCCTCACATCACAAAATCCTGCTTCATTCCAAATTTAGGGGCTATGAATAAAACCATCAGGGTGAAGCTTTTAAATCTTGTCTTCTCTCTCAGTGAACAAGATCAATGTCCATCCAATTCATTCAGACCTGGTAGACCCAAATGTATAGCAAGGGTGTGCTGGGAACGTCTGGCTGAGGCCCCTGTCCGGGAGGTCTTCAACTCCCACCTCCAGAAGAACTTCGACCACATTCCAAGGGAGTCTGGAGACATGGAGTCTGAATGAGTCATGTTCTCCACCTTCATTGTTGAAGCGGCTGCCCAGAGCTGTGGCCACAAGGTTGTCAGTGCATCTCGTAGTGGCAACCCCCGAACCAAGTGGTGGACACCAGTGGTGAGGGGGGCCATTAAAGGCCAAATGTCACGTAATTTTTTTTTCTAAATGACAACGAATTTAGATAAAATACACATAGCTTAGCTTGGGGGCAATGGATCAGCGTTCTCGTCGCGCCCTCCGCCAGTACCCGGGCTCGCCTGGGGAAGCTAATGATCCTACCAGCAGACTAAATTCGAAGAGACGACGCCTCTGTGCCAAGTCAAAGAAGAATCCTAGTCACAGTCCTAAAGCCGAAAGCAAACAGCCCCAAGAGCACTTTGTGGTAGGATCGGCCCTTCGCATATTACAACTAAACGTTGAAGGCCTATCTGCAGCCAAGCGAAGCCTTATCGAAGTCCTCGCCTTCCAACATTCGATTGATGTAATCTGCCTCCAAGAGACTCATATTGGCACAGAGGAAGCTGGCCGCTTCACCATCAAAGGCTTTGACCTCCTGTGCTATGTTCTACATGCTAAACATGGACGTGCCACCTATGTGCGTTCTGACATAGTTGAAGCAAATCACCTGATAACAACACATTTCTCAGACACCATAATCATTGGTGGCTTCCATATTGTCAATGTGTACAAGCCCCCTAATGCCAACTGGGATCTGCAGGTCTTACCCACCCTACCCCACCCTGCCATCTATGTGGGGGACTTTAACAGCCATCACCCTGACTGGGGGTACCCAGCAGTGGACAGTGATGGGAAGGCACTTTCAGACTGGGCATCCAGAAATGACCTCGCTTTGATATACGACCCCAAACAAAGAGGAACCTTCCACTCTGCTAGGTGGAAGAAGGACTATTCTCCTGACCTGTGTTGGGTCAGCTCTTTGAATGGGGAGCCATATCCTACACAGATCCTCATTCTTGATGATTTTCCACACAGCCAACACCGGCCCCTGCTTGTACACATTGGCCTACAACTTCCAGTCATATACAGCCCAAGGAAGATGCGCTGGAACTTCCGCAAAGCCAACTGGAAGAAATTCAGTGAAACTCTGGACCGGAGCGTTGTTACCATCCCACTCCACACCATCACTGTAGATGAAGCATACAACCGCTTCTGCAGCGCAATCTTCAAGGCTGCCCATACTGCAATCCCACGAGGCTACCGACCCCTCTATGTCCCATGTTTGGACGGAGAAAGTGCTGCCCTCCTACAATCCTATCAAACATCAGGGGACCCAGAGATAGCTGACCATCTCATTGAATCGCTAAATACAGCTCGGCGAAAGAAATGGGAGGAGACAGTTGCTGACCGGAGCTTTACCCACTCTAGCAGGAAATGTTGGAGCCTCATCCGTCGCCTAGGAGCTGCACAGAAGCCCCCTAGCCAAAGCCGAGCATCCGTCACACCCAACCAAGTTGCATCCCACCTACTGACTATCGCCAAAGCACCCCAAGACAAAGACACCAAAAGAGCAGTTACAACTGAGCTAAAAAAAACACCAAAAAATGCCTGTAGAGGAAACGAACCCTGAACCCTTCGAGGCTGCTGAACTGGAGAAAGTCCTACAGAGCCTGAAATGTGGAAAGGCAGCAGGATACGATAACATCTTCCCAGAATTCATGAAAAATCTTGGCCCCCGAGCCCTAACCTGGTTGACACAATTCTACACAAGGATCACACAAACAAACTCGATCCCAAAGAAATGGCGGACAGCAAAGGTCATTGCCATCCCAAAACCTGGCAAAGACCACAAATTACCAGCAAGCTACCGCCCAATCTCCCTACTCAGCGTTCCTTACAAAATCATGGAGCGCCTAATTCTGCAACGCATTTCCCCAGAGGTAGAGGATATTCTAAGTGTGGATCAAGCAGGTTTCCGCAAGGACCGCAGTACAGGAGAACAAGTACTGGCCCTAACCACCTTCATCGAAAATGGCTTCGAGAGCAGACTGAAGACAGGGGCTGTGTTTCTCGACCTTACAGCCGCCTATGATACGGTCTGGCACAAAGGCCTCCTCCTGAAACTTATAAAGGCAATCCCTGCTTGGGCAACAGCAATTATAAAAACCCTGCTGACCAACCGAAGGTTCAGAGTCCACCTCAGTCAGAAGACAAGTGCATGGAGAATGCAGAAAAACGGACTCCCACAAGGCTCAGTTCTAGCTCCAACTCTGTTCAACCTCTACATAAACGACCTGCCTACTACAAAATCCCGCAAATTCACCTATGCAGACGACATCTGTTTGGCATTCCAAGCACCAGACTTTGAACCACTGGAACGGGTGCTCACGGAAGATCTTGCCAAACTGGACCAGTTCTGCAAAATCTGGCGCCTAAAACCAAGCCCAGCAAAAACCGTCTCCAGTGTATTCCATCTCCACAATGCAAAAGCTGCCAGAGAACTAAACATCCACCTGAGCGGACTCAAGCTTAAGCATGCCCCAAATCCAACTTATCTTGGAGTGACCCTTGATAGGACCTTATCCTTCAAGGAACATCTAAAGGGGACGGCTGCTAAGGTGAAGGTACGAAACAACCTGCTCTGCAAGCTCGCTGGTGCAAAATGGGGGGCGGCAGTCTCCACCCTGCGCACCTCAGCACTGGCCCTTTCATACTCTGTAGCAGAATATTGTGCCCCTGTCTGGTCCAGGTCATCTTACACACACCATGTAGACACCCAGCTCAACACAACCATGAGAACTATAACTGGAACAATCCGCTCAACACCACTCCCCTGGCTCTCTGTACTGTCAAACATAGCCCCTCCACACATCCGGCGAGCAGCATTAACTCAAAGGATGCTCCAAAAAGTTAAAGATTCTCCTCACTTACCAATCCATGCAGATATCTACACTCCACCCACTGCCCGACTTTCATCCAGACGGCCGATTTGGAAAAACCCTCCCCCAGCTGACTTTACCATCCAGACAGCTTGGCAAGAGGAATGGGAGACCAAGGAGGTCCCAAACAAACAGCTGGTGATAAACCCCAACCAACAGGTCCCGGGCACCAACCTCCCAAGGAGACAGTGGTCTACACTCAATCGCTTCAGGACTGGACATGGCCCCTGCTTGGCCAGCCTTTACAGATGGGGCAGTAGCCCTAGCCCACTGTGCGCATGTGGAGAGGAGCAAACAATGGAACACATCATAGAGGCTTGCCCGCTCCAAAGACTGGAAGGAGGATTACACACCCTCCATACAGCAAACCAGGAGGCAACTGCTTGGCTTAAGGACTTTGCATTCGCTAAATAAATAAATAACATAGCTTAAACCAAATATTCATACCGGAGACCATATCACCCACCTGTATTTACATAATTGCACAAAATACACCAGGTGAAGGCCCCACCTTGCTTGCTGGCTTGTGACAGACAGTCCAGACCACGCCCATGTTTTTGACATCACCAGTTGTACCCTGGCTGCCCTGCCTATCCACATTCACACTTATCAACATTGGACAATCATGACGGAAAGTGACAGCGATTGTGAACAAATTAGTTTAGTTTTGTCTTTTTTTTGGTCTTTTTTTTTGTCAGTGGTTCAGACAGTGACAGAGGCATAGAACCTTACCGGTTCGAGCCGTCCGAGACGGAATCAGATGCTTTGTCTGATGACAACAGTTCCAACGATGACCAGAGAGCAGAACCAGTGGAAAATGTCATTGAACTGGACATTAATCGCCTCCAGAATTGCGAAGCCGAAGGGGGTCTGTCCAGGGCGCCCCATAAATATTGATTTTTCGGAAGCCATTATTATTACAGTGGAGGAGAGCCGCTGCTGTCAAGAAATTGACCAGATCAATATGAAAATGGAGGCGCATACCTGTCAAGTGAGACGTTTTCGCCGTATTTTAATACCGTAAAACGCGGCTATAAGGGACAGCGGAGTAATAATGGACATTTCTCTGGGAAATGTTTTCATACCTGTCAAGTGAGACGTTTTCGCCGTATTTTAATACTGTAAAACGCGGCTATAAGGGACAGCGGAGTAATAATGGACATTTCTCTGGGAAATGTTTTCATACCTGTCAAGTGAGACGTTTTCGCCGTATTTTAATACCGTAAAACGCGGCTATAAGGGACAGCGGAGTAATAATGGACATTTCTCTGGGAAATGTTTTCATACCTGTCAAGTGAGACGTTTTCGCCGTATTTTGGTGCCAAGCGCGGCTGTGGGGGACGGCACAGTGGTGGAGGACACTTTTCTGGGAAATGTTTTAAATGTAGTTCGTGTTGCTATTCTGTACGCCCAAAACAAAAACATACGGGAAAAAAAATTGAGTGTCTTGAGGAGCACTCCTGTGTGTGATCCCCCACAGCTGGTGCTGGCAGATCGCTCAGCCTGAGCTATTATCACTACAACGAGAACTGTGGAGTCAGTCATTAGTTTGATTGTCTGGGCGGGCTGATCGCTCAGCGTGAGCTATTCTCACTACAATGAGAAGTCATTAGGACAATGGTTTAACACGTTCAGCTGTGCTGCAGTTGCGAAACAGAGAGATCGCCTTACAAATACAGAATTCTGTTTTTTTTTTTTATTTTGCGCCGGACGCTGAGTTGTGTTGTTATTGTCAAATATCCATGAATCCTTAAAATATTTGACAATAACAACACGAGTTGCATTTGGGGCATTTCACAGAGAGGTGTCCCTTGTGGCTCCGCCGTCCCTTATAGCCGCTTTTTACGGTGTTGAAGTACGGCGAAAACGTCTCACTTGACAGGTATGAAAACATTTCCCAGAGAAGTGTCCCTTATTACCCAGCTGTCCCTGATAGTCCCGTTTTAAGGTATGGGTGAAATATCCAATTTTTTCTTTCTTGTTGCTCACTTCAACCTTCCAGTCTCCATATAAACAATCAATTGAAATACCCCAAGCATCAAACTCGGGTACAATCGATTTCGTCACTTCCGCCTTCTTCCCTAGGCGATTCCAGGGGCCGTGTCAGGCCAAGCGCGGCAGTTTTAAATTAACGAATATTCCGTTGTTACTGAAGCATATGCACCAAGACCCGAACGGATCGGTTCCCTTTTATATCTAGTTTCAAGATATTTAAAGTACCCTGTTACGTGACATTTGGCCTTTAAGCTGAAGGAGGAGTCCTATCAAGCTTGGTTGGCTTGTGGGACTCCCGAAGTAGCTGAGATGTACTGGCAGGCCAAGTGGAGTGCAGCTCGGGTGGTTGCTGAAGCAAAAACTCGGGTGTGGGAGGAGTTCGGTGAGGCCATGGAACAAGACTTTCGGTCGGCCTCGAAGAGATTCTGGCAAACTGTCCGGCAGCTCAGGAGGGGGAAGCAGCTCCCTGTCCACACTGTGTATGGCGCGGCTGGAGCACTGTTGACTTCGACTGGGGATATCGTCGGGTGGTGGAAGGAACACTTCGAGGATCTCCTCAATCCCACTGACACGCCTTCCATAGAGGAAGCAGGGCTTGTGGACGAGGGGGACGACTCACCTACCGCAGGGGCTGAGGTCGCTATGGTGGTTAAAAATTTCTTTGGTGGCCAGGCCCCGGGGGTGGACGAGATTTGCCCTGAGTACCTCAAGGCCCTGGATGTTGTAGGTCTGTCATGGTTGACACGCCTCTGCAACATTGCGTGGAGGTCGGGGACAGTGCCTTTGGCATGGCAAACCGAGGTGGTGGCTCCTCTCTTCAAAAAAGGGGACCAGAGGGTGGGCTCCAACTTTAGAGGGATCACACTCCTCAGCCTCCCTGGGAAGGTCTATAAATATAATAACATAAAACATAATATTTTTGGTTTGAAGTGTGTGTGTGTCTGTGTGTGCGCGCATACATGTTTGGATTTATTTTTGTATGCGATGCAGTTAGTGTTCACGGACTTGCTTCAGCTATTTCTTTATAATACAAGATAAAGACCTTGAATTCTGTCAGTTTCTTGAGTTCAGTTGGTAAATGCATTCAATACTTTTATAACTCACTGAAAAAGACGATTGGCCAAAGGTTATTCTGCGTTTTGCTGCCAGTTTCCACTGACTGCTCCTCGCATTCTAGCTCCACTGTTACTAATTTTTCTTGTAAACAGGACAAATTCTTATTATTCTTTCTTGCTTTTCTCATAAAGTTAAGATTTGTTTTATGAATTTTCAATTACTTCACTAAATTTCTTTGGTCATTTGCAAATGTATGAATGTAAATCTGTGGCCTTTTCTATTATCAATTTGCTTTTTTTGTGAACTTCCCATTTTTTTCTAGCAAATTTGAAAATTTTGCAAACCATCTTCATAATGAAGGGAAGGAATGCATGTGTTTGTTTATAGTGAGCGACGAAGGGAGGGAGGCCTGAAATATGCAAATGTGAGTCAGGTTGTTATATTGTGTACTTATAATATTTATAGTCTTTATAATATTTATAATTGTGTATTTATAATGTATTTATAATCATTTTTGCATTGATGTATGTGGTTATTGTTTATTCTGTTTTCATTTTTTCTTTTCCTTACCTTTTTCTTTTTACTTGTTTCTCCTTTCTAAAGCCCATCCAGGGACAAGAGTTGCAAATTAGCTAATAGCTATACACTCTTTGTGCAACACATCAGATTGATTGTCATTTGATTAATTGTCTATGTTTATTGCACTGTCCCTGTCAAATAAACAAATAATCTAATCTAATAAGTAGTTCTGTACAGTTAATTTTTTTCTCCAACCTGGTAGTTCTTCCATGCTGTTGACCAGGCTGAAGTAGTTCTTGAGGGCGCTGTACGCGTTCATGGCGACGTTGAGGTAGAACTCTGGGGCGAAGGCAAACAGAGAGCCAGTGTTGTCAGCGTGCTCAATGGTCCGAATGCAGACACACAGCAGCCAGTAGACGTCCAGCATCTTCTCCTGGGGGGGGGGGGGGGGGGGGGGGCACGACACAGGGATGAGAATTAGACAGAGCTGAAGAATAATCAGAAATGACTAGATTTAATGATCCGCGGGGGGGGGGGGGGGGGGGGAGACAGAAACAAATGAAGCGGGCGTGTCACCTTGGAGTAGATGGTGGCATTTATCCAGGCCAGTCTCCTGCTCAGGTGGTTCAGCTTCTCCGCAAAAACTTTCTGGCTCTTCTGGAGCTCCTCCAAGATGTCTGCTCTCTGAAACACACACAAAATATGCATATTGAGCCCAATTTTTACAGTAAAGGCAGTTTTGGGAGGTGTTTTCTGCTCAACTGTGTTTTTTTTTTCTTCATAAGAAAAACGTAAAACATTAACAGCTTTTAGGACATGGGAACGCGATAGAGGAACCTTTTCAGTCAGTAGTTCCTCTTTTTTCGTGTGTTTTGACTAAGAGAACTAGGAAATATTGCAGATTTGGTTCTTATTTCCTCCAAAAGAAGAAGTACATTCTATCATAACAGGAGCCTTTGTGTGACAAAAGGAGCATGGGATTTGAGGGGGGATGAAAGATAATCAGTTATTAACCCGTTAGCCCATCCTTCATTTTTTTGATAATTTTGACTGTGCTCATGCATATGGCATGAATTTTGGCAAAATTGTGTATTTTTTTTCCACAATATTTTTTATTGAACCTTTTTTTTTTACAAACATGGCACAAACAATCAAACACTAACACTAAAGTAATTTAAAAATAAAAAAAACCACTAACTACAAAAAAAAAAAAAATGTACCAAAAACACCAACAACCATTAACAAAGGCAAGTCAACAACAATGCTCCTCTGTTTAGTCTAGGTAATCTATTACATAAGAATACATAATATACATTCACCAGCTTGGAATTTGCAAGGTCCACACATATCATTCACCTTCTTCTTCAGAAGTTATGTTTAATTTCTTTACATAATCAATGAAAGGTCTCCATATATTCTCAAACACATTTTCTTTTGATATATATATATCAATATACTATATATATATATATATATTGTATATTGTATATTTTCTGGATACAGACCCAACAAAAACAGTTTAGGGTTCAATGTGATTTGTTTTGAAATTATTTTTTCAATTGTTACCCTCACCTCTTCCCAAAACATTCTGATTTTTCTACATTCCCATAAACAGTAAAATAGGGTTCCTTTACTTTCCATACATTTTGTGCATGTATCTGGTATGTTTTTGTTATATCCATTTAATTCCACTGGTGTAACATACATCTGCAGTAACCATTTAAAATGTATCAGTTTAAGACGTACATTTATTCATTTGGTTTGAACTCCTGCACAAGCCATTTCCCATTGTTCCTCTGAAATTTCAATTTGCAGGTCTTCTTTCCAGTCATTCAGTCTTTTCTGTGAGTTTTCACTTGAGAATAGTGTCAATGAGTTATAATACTCTGAAATAATACTCTTTCTCTTACTATCTTTCATCAAAATATTTTCCAAAGATGAATAAGTAGGTCGGGTGAGAGCATTATTTTGATTTGATCGAATAAAATCTCTAAGCTGAAGATATTTAAAAAAGTGTGTTCTATTAAGATTGAATTTAATCCTCAGTTCTTCAAAAGACATTATGTTATCTGAGTGTGACAAATGTAAGTCTTGAATCTTTTGAATCCCTTTTAAATTCCATACTTTGAATACAGTATCCGCTCTCCCTGGTGTAAAATATTGATTACCCCATATTGGGCTAAATTGTGACAGTGAGTGTGGTTCTTTTAAATATTTTGGGGTTTCACACCATATTTTGATCATGTGTTTTACAATTGGATTTTTAACTTGTTTCTGTAATTTTTTAGCCGAGTCTGAGTATATGAATATGGGAAGTGTCATAACCCGAGTGTCGGTTCTGGCCACACTCGGGTCTCATATCTTTTTGTTCCCTGGCTTTGGCAGCTGAGGGTTCCTTCCAGCTCCTCGGGCTCTTATTGTGAAGGCGCCCGGGGGAGCTCCCTGCTGTCAAAGTCAGCTGCTGCTCTGCTGTCATTAGCAGCAGCTGTGCCGCGTTGGGGTCATTAGCCGCCAGAGATATAAGCGGGTGCTAAATGTCCTCCAGCGCGGCAGTCTCTGTTATATCCTGTTATGTTCTCCTGTTATGATCATCGGTTACGATCATCTGTTATATCCTGCTACGTTTTGATGGTGCTCCTTTATGCTCAGGTATGTTCCTGTTTGCCTAGCTCATCATTAACGTTGTCGTCTGGCGCATCGGGTGTTCCCCGGCTCAGACTTCACTCAGCCGCTGTATGTGTTCTGTGTGTGTTCATCCTTACTCTACAATAAATTACCACTGCAAACTCACTGGTGACTGAGGCGTCTTGTGACGGTCCGTGAGGGCCGTCGTGACAGGAAGAGGTAAAGGTAAATTGTATGATTCCATTTCAGTCCAATGAGGAGGATCATTTGATGAAAAATAATATGTCATAGACCTCAGCTGTGCTGACCAGTAATACAACATAAAGTTTGGACATTTCAGACCTCCACGATCAAATGGGAAATATAGTAAGGACAAACGTAATCTAGCCTTCCTATTGTTCCATATAAATTCCACTAACTTTTTTTAATTCTTGAGAATAGATCTGAAGGTGGTGGTAAAGGAATGTTTTGAAATAAGTATTTTTGGTAAGATATTACTTTTAAGTATATTAATTCTCCCGATCATCGACATTGGTAGTGACATCCATTTCTGAAGTAACTCATTAATATCTGTCATTAAGGCTTCATAGTTGGCATTGGCGACTGATTCTAGCTTAGGCAAAATTTGAATTCCTAAATATTTAAACTGATCTACAACACTGAATTGGTTTACCTCAGGAGCTGGGTGATTCTTCTGGGTCTCATTTAACATTAATATTGAAGATTTTGTTTTGTTTATTTTATATCCTGATATTTCCCCAAAATTCTTTATTAAATTTAACAAGGTCAGAATTGATTTTTTAAGATTCAACATAAATAAAATTATGTCATCGGCATACAGGGAGATTTTATGTTCTGTTGGTCCTACTTTAATTCCATATATTTGTGGATGTAAACGTACTGCCATCGCTGTGCCATTCATGTGTCTACACACTGCCAAAACCAAAGAGAAGCTGCTAGCAGCAACATGGTGAACGTGTGTTTTCATCATGGTGAATCCCTCCACATGTATGAAAGTGATGCCGGATTATTCAGACTGTCTCTCTGACTTCTTCACATCATGACTCCGTGTGGCTGTTATTGAGATTCAAAGCGGTAACCGAAGAGAACCGTAAACCGTCTGATTCTTCAGTGGACTTTAATACAGTAGCATGTTAGCCTGTTAGCTCTGGCTGCTCCCTCCATGGAAGAAGGCTGCGGTTTTCCTCCTGAATGAGTCTCTTCATGGTCTTTGCAGGAGAAAATCAGCACAGACGGACCTATCTAGCTTCCATGTGGTCGGTGTGGGTGGTTCTGCTGCTGTTCTGCTCCTCATGGATGAATAGCTGATGTAGCTCCGTGGAGACCTGCCATTGATGGTCTGTGCTGAGTGCTGGAGAACGAAGCACCGACGTGGAAGTGTGAGGACGAAGAGAAACCATGACTTCAGTTTCCACTATAAAATCACACAGACTGGATGTCCAACAGCAAAATGACTTTAACCAGGAGGAGGTTCTGGATGAGCAGCAGCTTCTAAACCAGCAGAGAAACTTCATTGCCGTTCAGGTGGGAGCAGATTGTTCCCAGATTAAAGAGGAACAGGAGGACGTCTGCATCAGTCAGGAGGGAGAGCAGTTTGGACTGAAGCAGGAGACCCAAACCTTTGATGAAGGTCGGTGCAGGTCAAGGTTCCACTCAGTGATTGATGAGACAGAAATGAGACAGAAGAAGTGAACTGAGAAATGTCATGAGGGCAGTCAGCCTGAGGAAAGACAAAGTAGTTGTAGATGAAAACGTTCTAACAAAAAAGACAAAAAATGATGTGGTAAAATAGAATTGAAACTCTTGTCGACTTAAAGTAAATGACGTGGATAGTTAAATGATAAAATTATAGGGTACCTATGGTCGTAAATGAAATAAAGATATTATATTGAGCCCCTGTCTCACTTTCTAGTTCAAGTTTTTATTCTGAACAGAGCGCCAGCAATGCGATATAAATCCATTGCCGATGTGCTGGTTCAGCTATGGCAGCAAAACATGCGTGCAGCCATATTGGCAGCTACATGGCCTGCCAGGATGCTTCCTGTGACATAGTATTGTTGATACCGCGATCTGGATCAATATTGGCTGAGCCTGGAGTGCCCAGCTGAGCAGTGGCTGCCGGGATATGGATATCTGGTGACTGCAGCGGCGGTGTGCGACGAGACTACCCGAAGCGATTGCTAAGCTAACGCTAGTTAGCTTAATGCTGGCGCCAGTCATTCCACCTTACACCAGCCTGAATCGAAGCCCAGCTGCGAGGCCCAGCGGAGATACTACCAGGCAAGCGGCTATTTGTTGACGGGGCTCAGCAGAGATTTCACCCAGGCAGACGACGGTAGGTGGCGGTGCCTAGCGGAGGATTTACCGTGACCTCAGCGGAGCTCGGTGGCAGCGGCGGTGTGTGACGAGACTCGGTTGGAGGAGCGGGACGGGAGACCAGTTACGGCGACTATGAGCAACGAGACCAGCAACGGAAGGGGCTAGTTGGCTAGCTGAGGCCCAGCTGGATTCGAGGACGATCGGATCAGATTCTGGCGATATAAGCAGAATTTATTTTACTATCCACAGATTTTCCTTTTCCTTCTTTCCAAGAAGGACTGAAGATGGCTGCCACCGGATTAAAAAGTGGGCTGATGGGCACCACTAATAAGCCTTCTCTACTTATCTACTTCCTCTTCGTTTTGTCTTTGTGTGTCTGGACCTGCAACAAGAAGGATTTTCCGACAAACTCAACCAAAGGTGAAGTTAAAAAGTTTTATCTGTATGGATTTGGGCTTGGACATCTCACCCTACACTCTATGTGGTCTTTAAAAGCCCTGAGCAAAAACTTCCAAATTAAGGCAAACATGGCTGTTAAGCAAAAATCACAATATGGCAGAGGATATACAGTTAAAGTTCTGTTAGTTCTGCTACTTCTGGCAGGAGATATTCACCTTAACCCTGGACCTGCCACTATTAAACAGCAGACCACTGGGTTAGCACAAAACCGAGCTGTACAAAAGCAAAAACAACATTTATTTTTCCAAACTGTTAATCATGCACGAGTTCTTTGGGACACCAAGGCTAAACCAAAGGGGATCCTCGGCGGTCATTTAAACATACGGAGCATAATCCCCAAAAGAGATGAGATTTCGGTGTTGCTGTTGGACTCAAATCTGGACTACCTTTGTCTCTCAGAAAGCTGGCTACACAGTAACATAGACACTAATATGATCGATATTGTGGGCTACCAGTGTTTTAGAAAAGACAGGCAGGTAGGGAGGGGAGGAGGTGTTTTAATTTACATCAAAGAGAAATATAAATGTCAACTGGTTGATTTGAATACTTCACTTGAATGTTTAGCTGTTAATGTATGTCTCTCTCCGGTAATGAATTTCAACATTGCAGTAGTGTACAACCCACCATCACACAACTCTTCCTTTTATAATGAATTAAGTGATCTGGTTAAACAACTTGAGAAGAACAGAGAAACAATAATTCATGGTGACTTTAATATCAACTGGTCTGATAAAAAAGACAAACAAAAACTGAAAAGCCTCATGACTAAATTTAATTACCAGCAAATCATCAAAGGACCCACCAGGATAACCAAACAATCCAGAACACTTATTGACATGGTATTTACTAATAAACCAGAACGAATAACCAGAACCTATAATCTTGTAACTGGTCTCTCAGATCATAACATGGTTCTTGCTGTCAGGAAACTTACTAAAAAGCGACTACAGTATTTTGGGGGAGTCGATATTGACAAATCAAATTTTATTATCCCCAAATCAAAAAATGAGGAGTTTGAACATTACTTAGAGAATCAAAATTGGGAGCAGCTCATGGCAACATGTGAAGTAGATGATTGTTGTAATTTTATAACTGCAACAATCACAAAGTCTATAGAAAAATTTTCAAAGCAAATTAAAAGTAGACAACAGAAGATTAGCCTACCATGGTTAAATAATGAAATAAGAAAACTTATGAAGAGGCGAGACTATGCACTGAAAACATCACTAACCTCCAAACTACAAAATGATCACCTTGTGTACAAAAGTTTAAGAAATAAAGTGGTACATGAGCTGCGAAAATCAAAAATATCTTATTACAATAAACTGATAGATCATGCAAAGGGTAACAACAGTTCCCTATGGAGGCATTTAAATAACTTAACTAATAAAAAAAACGATCAGAAGGGGGTAAAGGAACTTAGAATCAATGGCAAGACCGTCAGTGACAAGGCTACTTTGGCAAATGAATTTAATTCACACTTTGTGGGCTCTGTGGAAGACTTAACAAAAATTTTTGTGCTGCCAAATGTGCTCAACAACACAAATTCCATACTCCCAACAGATACTTTTCACATCGATGAGGTAAATGAGAAGTTAATTGCTGGTATTGTTAAAACACTGTCAAACTCAAAAACTAGTGATATCTACAATATGAGCACCTCCTTTCTCAAAATGCACAGCAAAATATTAATCAAACCACTGACTCATCTCATTAATCTCTCCATTAGGTCTAGTACATTTCCATCTGGCTGGAAAAAAGCTGTCGTCATACCAGTTCATAAATCAGGCAGTAAAGACGATATATGCAATTACCGCCCAATCTCTATCTTACCAGTCCTATCTAAGGTTCTTGAAAAAGTTGTAGCTACACAGCTGATAGACTACTTACAAGACAGTCAACTTCTTCATCCACATCAATTTGGTTTTAGACCAGGATACTCAACAGAAACAGCAAATTGTTGCCTTATTGAAAACGTCAAACAGTCCTTGGACAGGGGTAATGTGGTAGGAGCTGTTTTTCTAGATCTCAAAAAGGCTTTCGATACTGTAAACCACAGTTTGCTTTTATCCAAAATGGTATCTTTTAACTTCTCCCCAAATACATTAGAATGGTTTGCATCTTATCTCCAGAATAGAGAACAGTGTGTAAAAGTTCACCAGGATAAATCCTCATTTTTAAACAACCGCATGGGTATCCCACAAGGGTCCATTCTTGGTCCTTTACTTTTCAGCATTTTTATTAATGACTTGCCGTTACACTGCTCAGCTGCAACATGCCAACTTTATGCAGATGATGCAGTTATTTACACAGCTGCCAAGACTCCAGCACAGGCTGCAGATGTACTGTCTACAAGTATGGTTGATGTCCAAGAGTGGCTCCTCAAGAACCATCTATTGCTGAACCTTCAGAAAACAGTCTCAATGTGCTTTTCAATCAAAAAATGTAACCTGCAACATTTTAAAGTTAATATACATGATCATGACATCAGTTTAGCTACAGAATTCAAATACCTTGGCATTGTACTAGATCCTCAACTCAAATTTAATCTTCATATAAAGAAAATTTCAAAAACAGTAAAAAAAAATCTGAACTGCTTTAAATTAATTAGATATTACATACCTTACGAAGCAGCTGCACTGTATATGCATTCTATGGTTTTTTCTCATATATCATACTGTTTGACAGTCTGGGCTCAAGCAGCCCCTTCCACAATAAGACATATAGGTTCATTATATAATCAAACCCTAAAAATCTTGGACAAAAAGCCCATTAGGTGGCATCACTGTAATGTTTTAAAAAAATACAACCTATTGAGTTTTGAGAGCTTCATTGACCTCTGTCTTCTGAAATTAACGTTCAAATGTTTCCATAAATCAGCACCCGAGCCACTTGCTGGTTTCGTCCAAAGACAGGACAGCAGCAGAGCCACCAGGAGTTCTGTTAACAATAACTGTAAAATATTCCACCGCAGAACCACATTTGGACAAACAGCTTTCTCTATAAAGGGCAGTCACATCTGGAACACAATGCCAAATGAAATTAAAATAATAACGGACTTTAAAACATTCACTAAAAATGTTAAAAACTGGCTGAAAAATAAACAAGAATGTACTCATGTATGAATTATTTGTCTGCAAAGTGAGAGTGAATGAAGGGAAGGAATAAATGTGTTTGTTTATAGTGAGTGACGGAGGGAGGAAGGCCTGAAATAGGCAAATGTGAGTTATGTTATATGTGTTAAATGTGAGTCAGGCTGTTATATTTGTGTATTTATAATATTTATGTTAAAGGTGAGTCAGGCTGTTATATTTGTGTATTTATAATATTTATAATATTTATAATTGTGTATTTATAATTTTTCTGCATTGATGTATGTGGTTATTGTGTATATTTTTATCTTGATTCTTTTTTCTAAAGCCCATCCAGGGACAAGTGTTGCAAATTAGCTAATAGCTATACACTCTATGTGCAACACATCAGATTGATTGTCTTTGATTAATTGTCTATGTTTATTGCACTGTCCCTGTCAAATAAACTAATCTACTACTACTGCTAAAGGTTCAATTGCCATAGTAAACAATAAAGGTGACAGTGGACAGCCTTGTCGACATCCTCTATTGATTTTTATTGGTTTTGAGATATTGCTGTTTGTTAGGATTCCTGCTGTAGCATTATAATATATTATCTGGACCCATCCATCCATCCATCTTCTACCGCTTTTCCGGCGGTCCGGGTCACGGAGGCAGCAGTTCAAGCAGAGAAGCCCAGACTTCCCTCTCCCCCGCCATCTGCTCCAACTCTTCAGAGAGGATACCAAGGCGTTCCCAGACCAGCTGGGAGACACAGTCTCTCCACCGAGTCCTGGGTCTGCCCCGGGGTCTCCTCCCAGTGGGACATATCTGAAACACCTCAAGTGGGAGGCGTCCAGGAGGCATCCTAATCAGATGCCCATACCACCTCAACTGACTCCTTTCAATGTGGAGGAGCAGCGGTTCTACTCTGAGCCTCTCTCGGATGACTGAGCTCCTCACCCTATCTCTGAGGGTGAGTCCAGCAATCCTACGGAGAAAGCTCATTTCAGCCGCTTGTATCCGCGATCTCGTTCTTTCGGTCATTACCCAAAGCTCATGACCATAGGTGAGAGTAGGAACGTAGATTGACTGGTAAATCAACAGCTTTGCCTTAGAACTCAGCTCCCTCTTCACCACAACAGACCGGTACAACGTCTGCATCACTGCAGATGCTGCTCCAATCAGTCTGTCGATCTCTCGCTCCATTTTCCCTTCACTCGTGAACAAGACCCCAAGATACTTAAACTCCTCCACTTGGGGCAGGAGCCTGTCCCCAACCCAGAGAGGACAATCCACCTTTTTCCGGCTGAGGACCATGGACTCGGACTTGGAGGTGCTGATTCTCATCCCAGCCGCTTCACACTCAGCGGAAAACCGTCCCAGCAAGAGCTGTAGGTCATTGCTGGATGAAGCCACCAGGACAACATCATCTGCAAACAGCAGAGATGAGATCCTGTGGTCATCAAGCATGACACCCTCCATTCCCTGGCTGCGCCTAGAAATCCTGTCCATAAAAATTATGAACAGGATCGGTGACAAAGGGCAGCCCTGGCGGAGTCCAACTCTCACTGGGAATGACTCCGACCGAGTATTGGCAATACGAACCAAACTCTTCCAACGGTCGTACAGAGACCGAATAGCTCGATATATATTTATAGCTCACAAGCCCGATACCCCATACTCCTGAAGCAACCCCCACAAAAATCCACGAGGGACGCGGTCAAATGCCTTCTCCAAGTCCACAAAACACATGTAAACTGGTTGGACAAACTTCCATGAACCCTCAAGAATTCTCAAGAGGGTAAAGAGCTGGTCCAATGTGCCACGGCCAGGACAAAAACCACATTGCTCCGCCTGAATCCGAGGTTTGACCAATGGCCGGACTCTCCTCTCCAGTACCTTGGCATAGACCTTCCCAGGGAGGCTGAGGAGTGTGATCCCTCTAAAGTTGGAGCACACCCTCTGGTCCCCTTTTTTGAAGAGAGGAACCACCACCCCGGTTTGCCATGCCAAAGGCACTGCCCCCGACCTCCACGCAATGTTGCAGAGGCGTGTCAACCATGACAGCCCTACAACATCCAGGGCCTTGAGGTACTCGGGGCGAATCTTGTCCACCCCCGGGGCCCGGCCACCAAGGAGATTTTTAACCACCTTGGCGACCTCAGCCCCTGTGATAGGCGAGTTGTCCCCCTCATCCCCAAACCCTGCTTCCTCTGTGGAAGGCAGAATCAGAATCAGAATCAGAATCAGGTTTATTGCCATTGTTCATGTAGTACACAAACTAGGAATTTGTCTCGGTACAATGCTG
Source organism: Pholidichthys leucotaenia (assembly GCA_020510985.1). Lineage (NCBI taxonomy): Eukaryota > Metazoa > Chordata > Actinopteri > Cichliformes > Pholidichthyidae > Pholidichthys > Pholidichthys leucotaenia. The sequence goes on from CM035837.1 coordinate 22,661,724, forward strand.
CAACATTAAACATGATAACATGGGCTGCACGGTGGCGCAGTGGTTAGCACTGCGGCAGCACAGTTTACCCTTGGCCGGGGGATTGTGGGGATCGTGGGATCGTGGGTTCGATCCCAGCCCCCGACCAACAGTGATCTGTGTGGAGTTTGCATGTTCTCCCCGTGTTGCGTGGGTTTACTCCGGGATTTCTCCGGTTTCCTCCCACATGCCAAAAACATGCATGTTAGGTTAATTGGCTGTTCTAAATTGTCCCTAGATATTTGTTTCCTATAGGCCCTTGGAATAGAGGGTTAGTATTAATGAAAGCGCTTTGAGTGGTCTTTGTGACTAGAAAAGCGCTATATAAGTGCAGGTTAGTTAGTTAGTTAGTATAAGATAAGAGAAATAAACTATACATGTAATAAAGTGTAGGATAAGATTAAGTGATACTGGTCAACAGTTAAAATATATATTAGCCAGCAGCAGATACTGTGGAGAACTATATAGTGCAGTCGGTAATGCAGGAAGAAAACAGTGATGATTGACATGAGTCTGGTTGAGCTGCTGTACATGGTGCACGAGAGTCACTTAGTGTTCAGCAGTCTAATGGCAGAGGGGAAGAAGCTGTTCATGTGACGGGAGGTTTTAGTCTGGATGGACCGAAGTCTTCTACCAGAGGGGAGGGGGGCAAACAGTACGTGACCAGGGTGTGAGGGATCGGCTATGATCCGGCCAGCACGCCTCCGGGTCCTGGAGATGTACAGATCCTGGAGAGAAGGGAGCTTGCAGCCGATCACCTTCTCAGCAGTGCGCACGACGCGCTGCAGCCTTAGTCTGTCCCTGGCAGTGGCTCCTGCGTACCACACGGTTATGGAGGTGGTGAGGATGGACTCGATGATGGCTGTGTAGAACTGCACTAACATCTTGGTGGGTAGCTTGAGCTTCCTCAGCTGCCGCAGGAAGAACATCCTCTGCTGGGCTTTTTTGATGAGTGAGCTGATGGTCAGCTCCCATTTGAGGTCCCTGGTGATGGTAGTGCCTAGGAAGCGGAAGGAATCAGCAGTGGTGATGGGAGAGCCTGAGAGGGTGAGGGGGGGCAGAGGAGTAGTGACTTTCCTGAAGTCTACAATCATCTCCACTGTCTTCAGAGCGTTCAGCTGCAGGTTGTTATTGCTGCACCAGGACGCCAGCTGGGCCACCTCTCTCCTGTAGGCGGACTCGTCGCCGTTGGAGATGAGCCCGATGAGGGTGGTGTCGTCCGCAAACTTGATCAACTTGACAGACTGGTGGCTGGAGGTGCAGGAGTTGGTGTAAAGGGAGAAGAGTAGGGGGGAAAGTACACAGCCCTGGGGTGATCCGGTGCTGATGCTAGTATAGTCTGAGACAGTCTTTCCCAGCCGCACATGCTGCCTCCGGTCCGTCAGGAAGTCGATGATCCACCTGCAGAGGGAGTCAGGCACGTTGAGCAGGGACAGCTTGTCCCGGAGCAGAGCGGGGCGGATGGTGTTGAATGCGGAGCTGAAGTCCACAAACAGGATCCTGGCGTAGGTTCCCGGGGAGTCCAGGTGCTGGACTCCCACTGGTGCATATCAGTGGGATTGAGGAGATCCTCGAAGTATTCCTTCCACCGCCCGACGATATCCCCAGTCGAAGTCAACAGTGTCCCATCCGCACCATACACAGTGTGGACGGGGAGCTGCTTTCCCCTCCTGAGCCGCCGGACAATTTGCCAGAATCTCTTTGAGGCCGACCGAAAGTCTTGTTCCATGGCCTCACCGAACTCCTCCTATACCCGGGTTTTTGCTTCAGCAACCACTCGAGCTGCACTCCGCTTGGCCTGCCGGTACACCTCAGCTGCTTTGGGAGTCCCACAAGCCAGCCAAGCTTGGTAGGACTCCTTCTTCAGCTTAATGGCCCCCCTCACCACTGGTGTCCACCACTTGGTTCGGGGTTCGATCCATGAGGGGTTATCTGGACCCATTTTATGAAATTATTTCCAAGCCCAAACCTTTGTAGGACTTGAAAAAGATAGGGCCATTCGACCCTATCAAAGGCCTTTTTGGCATCCAATAATAGGAGAGCTGTATCCGGTGCTTCTTTATTGGAATAAATAATATTAAATAGTATTCTTACATTATGGAAGCCTTGTCTTCCCATTATAAAGCCATTCTGATCTCGATTAATAATATTTGGTAATATTTCTTGTAGTTGTTTCGCTAAAATTTTACAGATTATTTTAAGATTAGCACTTAATAGGCTTATTGGTCTCATGTTTTCACATTTATTAGGGGGTTTACGTGGTTTTGGCAACACTATAATTAAGGCATTATTCATGTATGGTGGTAAATTACCATTTTGAAATGCTTCTAAAACCATTTCCAAAAGTGGTTTTATTAATTTATTCTTAAATTTTTTTATAGAGGTCAACTGGAAGACCATCTGGTCTTGCGCTTTTTCCCCGATTTCATATAATCAATGGCTTGCCCAACTTCTTCTTGACTAATTTTAGACTCCAGTATCTCCCTGTTTTCATTTGGAATACATGGTATAGATAATCCATCCAAAAACCCATTTAGTTTTGTTAAGTCAGTTTCACTTTTTGTATCATATAGTTTTTCATAATAATCTGTAAAGGCACTATTAATTTCTAAAGGATCTACCTGTCCGTTACTTATAATACTGGTAATTGGTGTTTTAGATTCTAATTGTTTAATCTGCCATGCTAATAATTTTCCTGATTTTTCACCTTGTTCATAAAAAGTTTGCTTCAATCTTAGAAGACTCGAGGCAGCTCTATTCACTGATTTTTTGTCATATTCAGCTCTCAGAATCAGTAATTCGTTCTCTAACTGTGGGTTACTTCCTGCATACACCTTTTCTTGAAGAATATTTATTTTACGTTCCAATTGGACTCTCTTCTCTTGGGTCTTCTTAGATTTTGAACCTGTATAACTAATAATATGCCCCCTAATAAAAGCTTTGAAAGCCTCCCACTTTATACCTGCCGTTGTTTGTGTAGTATTGATATCAAAGAACTCATCTATCTGTTTTTCTATATACTTAACAAATTCCTCATCCTGAAGCCATTTATGTTGAAAATGCCACCTAACTGGGTCCTTTGTCAATTTCTTATCTACATATACTAGACGGTAGGGTGAATGATCAGAGATCACAATGTTATCATAGAAACAGTTTTGAATCTTGGACCTTAATTCTGTAGAGATCAAAAAGTAGTCAATACGTGAGAATGTCTTATAGGTATTAGAATAACAAGAATAGGCTTTGACTTGTGGTTTCATTTCTCTCCATATATCTAGCAATCTCAATTCTTTCATAAAATGATTAATGGTCATCCTGCATCCATTGTGCGTACAGGCCAGTCCTGTTGATCTATCTATACTGGGATTCAATGTACAATTAAAACCCCTGCTGTTATATGTTGCCCTGCAAGTTATGATAAAGTGAGGAATAAATTAACAAAGAAGTTATGATCATCAATATTGGGGCCGTATAAGTTCACCAGATTTATATTTTCGAATAGCAAAGATCCTTGGATGATTAGATATCTTCCTAATTTGTCTCTAATTACATTTTTCACTTGAAATGGGACTGTTTTGTGTATGAGAGTCATAACTCCCCTGGCTCAGGATGAAAATGATGAGGTGAACACGTTACCTTGCCATCTTCTCCTTATTCTTTTTATATCCTCTTCTAATAGATGAGTTTCTTGTAAAAATACAATTTTCGAATCTCTGTCTTTTATTTTATTCATAACTTGTTTAAGTTTTTTAATGTTTTGTAGACCTCTGCAATACCATGAAGTTAAATTAAGATTAATGCTTTGATCTATGATCAATAAGGAGTTTGAGATTACCTTGCAATATGAACATACTCATACAGAGAGGCAAAAACATGGATGATGGAACATTCATCCTACACACTAAACAAAAACAAATTCCCTTTCCCCACATTCGTGGTAATCCCCCCAAAATATTCCGTCTCCTGTTGTAGCTAGTGACTGTTCCACACCTGCGAGGATCAGCCAAACCACTCTCTCTTTCACCTCTCAATCACCCTGACACTACTACTATTCTTATGACATTAACTCTCTTCTGTAGCGTTTTCAACATAACTTCAAAGTTTTATAGCAACGTTGTAAATCATAACTTTTTTTTTAAATACAGTCTGTATTTTGTAGACATGTTTATGTTTCAGATCAATCAGATGCCTGTATGTATGCTTAAATGTTCTACCTTTGTCATGTTCATGCTTAGCTCCCACCAGTCTCCTTTTGGATTTGCTTGATGAGCTCCTGCGCCTCTTGAGGGGTCTTGAAGGTGGAGGTTCTCCCTTTATATGTGACCAGCAGTCTTGCCGGATGAATTACTCCGTGACGAATCCCTAGGTTGCGCAGCTCTTTGTGGGCGGGGTCGAACTGTTTCCTCAATTGTTGTATTCCTGTAGCCAAGTCCGGGTAGAACCGCACCTGTTGGTCCTGATATTTAATTTCCCCTTTAGCTTGCGCCGCATTGGTGACTGTCATCTTGTCTCTGTAGTTGAGAAACTTCATAATCAGTGTCCTCGGTGGTGTCTTATTATCTCTCGGTGGGCCAATTCGGTGAGCTCTCTCTAAAACGACTGATGACTGCAGATCCGCGTTATTCAGTGCTTCTGGAATCCACTTTTCCAAAAAGGAACACGGGTCCCGTCCCTCCGTTCCCTCCAGGAGGCCCACCAGCCTCAAATTATTCCGTCGCGAGCGGGATTCCAAGTCTAGGATGTTATCTTCCAGACTTCTGCATTTTGATTCCAGTGTTTGCAGTTTAGTTTGCAGGCTGGTGACATCATCTTCAGCGCTTGATATTCGGAGCTCCGCCTGCAACACTCACTCCATGCAGTCGTTTATTTCTTTTCTCATACCTTCTATCGCTGCTATAATCCCGTCAAATTTAGACAAAAACTCTGTTCTCATGGAGTTAATGGCAGTGAGCACTGCGTTTGTCCCCTCTTCAACTGTTTCCGCTCCGCCGCTGGCTCCCTCCTCCGCCATTGCCTCTGGAGTTTTCTCTGTTTCGCCTCGAGCGTGAAAGTCTGTTAGCTTGGGTTGTTTTGTCGAGTTACCTTTTCCTCCACCTAATTTTCCAACCTTAGTCTTTACCATATCCACACCAAAACGCTAGGATGGGTTTTTGTTCCAATTAAGAGAGTTTTAGTAAAAATTTTTATTTTCACGAGCAGAGCAGTGTGAAGCACGTCTTCCTACGTGGCCGCCATAACCGGAAGTCACTTTTCCAGTCTTTTAGCATTTAATTTATGTCACTAAATCTTGGTAACTTTCACAAATAAAACAAACAAAAGCGGAGACATCTGCAAACATCTGCTGTGCCAACAGCCTCTCCGGCCACCACCGAACATTTATACACATTCATACCCAGTGTTATGGACACTGGAGGCAAGGTGGGTAAAGTGTCTTGCCCAGGGACACAACGGCAGGATATCTGGGGAGAGCGGGACTCGAACCGCCAACCATCCGGTTAATAGACGACCTGCTCTACCTCCTGAGCCACTGCCGCCCTCATGGTGTGAAAAAGTGTTTGCGCCCTTCCTGATTTCTCATATTTTTGTATGTTTGTCACACTTAAATGTTTCAGATCATCAAACAAATTTAAATATTAGACAAAGATAACACAAGTAAACACAAAATTCAGTTTTTAAATGAAGGTGTTTATTATTAAGGGAAAAAAATCCAAACCTACATGGCCCTGTGTGAAAAAGTGATTGCCCCTAAACCTAATAACTGGTTGGGCCACCTTTAGCAGCAATAACTGCAATCAAACATTTGCAATAACTAGCAATGAGTCTTTTACAGTGCTGTTGAGGAATTTTGGCCCACTCATCTTTGCAGAATTGTTGTAATTCAGCCACATTGGAGGGTTTTCAAGCATGAACCGCCTTTTAAAGGTCATGCCACAGCATCTCAATGGGATTCAGGGCAGGACTTTTGACTAGGCTACTCCAAAGTCTTCATTTTGTTTTTCTTTACCCTTTGAGTGTGCAAATTTGCGTGCTAATAATAAGATAATGAGGTACCTCTGTACAAAAAACAGTGTCAAAAGACTGAACCATTTTTTGTGTAAATACGTCCAAAGTCCACTTTTGACTGAGCTATGGAATTTAAAGAGGTGCCCTGACATTATGCAAATTAGATGCATAAATTTATTCCTATCTGAAACTTTGGATCATATTTTACATCTTTCTAATTGACAGTAAGCCATTATCTCTTACCACTTTCAAGTCATAGCCTTAGAAATCTGAACTATTGACAAAAAATATTTACCACTCTTGACCACTAGGGGGTATGTCGCAGTTTGGCAACATACACATTCAAAGGGTTAAGCCCTTTGAGTGGACTTGCTGGTGTGTTTCGGCTCACTGTCTTGCTGCAGAACCCAAGTGCGCTTCAGCCTGAGGTCATGAATAGATGGCCGGACATTCTCTTTCAGGATTTTTTTTGTAGACAGCAGAATTCATGGTTCCATTTACTACAGCAAGCCTTCCAGGTCCTGAAGCAGCAAAACAGCCCCAGACCATCACACTACCACCACTATACTTTACTGTCGGTATGATGTTCCTGATGTTCTTGATGTTCCTGTTTCTGAAATGCTGTGTTACTTTTACGCCGGATGAAATGGGAGAAGGCATTCGACCGCATGGCATGAGAAGGCATTCGACCGCGGCCCTCGTGGTTTTTTGTGGGGGGTGCTTGGGGAGTATCGGGTATTGGGCTTGTTGTTACGAGCTATTCGGTCTCTGTACGACCGTTGTGAGAGTTTGGTTCGTATTGCCAACACTCGGTCGGACTCATTGAATGAATGAATGAATGAATCTTTATTTCGGATAGATTAAAAGTAAAGATTAAAAAAAACAGAATAATATAACAAAGGGGAAAAAAGAAAAAAATCCAACAAGGTCAAATTAAACAATAACTCCTCTGATTATACAGTTCAACATAAGTTATCCGAAATGGGTGATGGCTGAAGCCGCAGCTTATATTGCCCACCCATATTCCATCCAAGAATTCAAAAGAAAAAACAAAACAAGAGCGATTACAATTCGGAACAAAGCTAAGACAAAATGTGTCAAAAAAAAACTAAGCAACAACACAACACAGACTGGATATGACAATCCTTACGTGATTTTACATGTCATCTTGGATATATGTTTGGAGTATTTCTTCCGTTAGTTTTTGTTTAAATTGTCCAAGCGTTGTACATGATTTTAATTCAGGTCCAAAATCGTTCCAAAATCTGACTCCTTGCACTCAAACACAGTGTTGCTTGGTGGTAGTTCTCACTGAATGTTTTTGAAATATACAGTACATGTTCCTCTGAAATGATATTGTTTCTCCCTTATTTGGAACAACTTTTGGATATTTGCGGGCAGTGATAGATTCTTCATTTTAAACATTATTACTGCAGTTTTAAAGTCAACCAGATCTTTCAACTTGAGAGCTTTTTTTTTTTCCACAATATCTTTATTGAACCTTTTTTTTTTTTTTAACAAACATGATACAAACAATCAAACACTAACACTAAAGTACTACAAAAAAAAAATGCACTAAAAACACCAACAACCACCAACAAAATCAAGTCTTCAACAATGCTCCTCTGTTTAGTCTAGACAATCCAATACATAAGTATACATATTATGTTCACCAGTTTGGAATTTACAAGGTCCACACACATCATTCACCTTCTTCTTCAAGAGTTATGTTTAAATTTTTTACATAATCAATAAAAGGTCTCCATATATTCTCAAACCCAATTTCCTTTGATTTCAGTATATATGTTATTCTTTCTAATGGAAGGTTTGTTAACATCTGTCTTAACCACTGAGTCACATCTGGTCTATGAGTCTTTTTCCATAATAGTGCAATACATTTTTTGGCATTAAGCAAACTGAGGTCTATGAATGTTCTTTCACTTTTATTAAAATTATGCTTTTCTGGGTACAGACCCAACAAAAACAGTTTAGGATTCAATATGATTTGTTTTGAGATTATTTTTCCAATTGTTACCCTCACCTCTTCCCAAAACATTCTTATTAATCTACATTCCCATAAACAATGAAATAGGGTTCCTTTACTTTCCATGCATTTTGTGCATGTATCTGGTATATTTTTGTTGTATCTATTTAACTCCTCCGGTGTAACATACATCCGCATTAACCATTTGAAATGTATCAATTTAAGGCGTGCATTTATTGATTTGGTTTGAGCTTCTGTACAAGCCAATTCCCATTGTTCCTCTGAAATTTCAATTTGCAGATCTTCTTTCCAGTAGTTTAATCTTTTCAGTGAATTTTCACTTGAAGATAGTGTCAATGAGTTATAAAACTCTGAAATAATACCCTTTCTTTTACTATCTTTCATCATCATTTTTTCCAAGGATGAATAAATAGGTCGAGTGAGAGCTTTATTTTGATTTGATCGAATAAAGTTTCTAAGTTGAAGATATTTAAAAAAATGTGTTCTATTGAGATTAAATTTGATCCTCAGCTCTTCAAAAGACATTATGTTGTCTGCACATGGCAAATATAAATCCTGAATCTTTTGTATCCCTTTTAAATTCCATACTTTAAATACAGCGTCCGCTCTCCCTGGTTTAAAATATTGATTACCCCATATTGGACTAAATTGTGACAATAACTGTGGTTCTTTTAAATAGTTTTTAGCTTCACACCATATTTTGATCATATGCTTTACAAATGGATTTTTAACTTGTTTTTGTAATTTTTTTGCCGAATCTGAGTATATGAATATGGGAAGAGGTAAAGGTAAATTGTATGATTCCATTTCAGTCCAGTGAGGGAGATCATTTGATGAAAAATAATATGTCATAGACCTCAGTTGTGCCGACCAATAATACAACATAAAATTTGGACATTTCAGACCTCCACGATCAAATGGTAAATATAATAAAGACAAACGTAATCTAGCCCTCCTGTTGTTCCATATAAATTCCACTAACTTTTTTTTTATTCTTGAGAATAGATCTAAAGGTGGTGATAAGGGAATGTATTGAAATAAATAAAGTATTTTAGGTAAAATATTACTTTTAAGTATATTGATTCTCCCGATCATCGACATTGGTAGTGACATCCATCTCTGAGTTAACTCATTGATATCTGACATTAAGGCTTCATAGTTGACACTGGCGACTGATTCTAGCTTAGGCATAATTTGGATTCCTAAATATTTAAACTGATTTACAACATTGAATTGATTTACCTCAGGGGCTGGGTAATTTCTCTGGGTCTCATTTAGCATTAATATTGAAGATTTAGTTTTATTTATTTTATATCCTGATATTTCCCCAAAATTCTTTATTAAATTCAACAAGGTTGGAATTGATTTTTTTAGATTCGACATAAACAAAATTATATCATCGGCGTACAGGGAGATTTTATGTTCTGTTGGTCCAACTTTAATTCCATATATTTGTGAATGTAAACGTATCGCTATCGCTAAAGGTTCAATTGCCATAGTAAACAGTAAAGGTGAAAGTGGACAGCCTTGTCGACATCCTCTATTGATTTTTATTGGTTTTGAAATATTGTTATTTGTTAGGATTTCTGCTGTAGCATTATTGTATATTATTTGAACCCATTTTATGAAATTATTTCCAAGTCCAAACCTTTGTAGGACTTCAAAAAGAAAGGGCCATTCAACTCTATCAAAGGCCTTTTCGGCGTCCAATGATAGGAGAGCTGTATCCGGTGCTTCTTTATTAAAATAAATAATATTAAATAGTCTTCTTACATTATGGAAGCCTTGTCTACCCTTTATAAAGCCATTCTGATCTCGATTAATAATATTTGGTAAAATTTCTTGTATTCGTCTTGCTAAAATTTTACAGATTATCTTAAGGTCGGCGTTTAATAGGCTTATTGGTCTCATATTTTCACATTTATTAGAGGGCTTACCTGGTTTTGGCAGCAGTATAATTAAGGCATTATTTATGTATGATGGTAAATTATTATTTTGAAATGCTTCTAAAACCATTTCCAAAAAAGGTTTTATTAATTTATTCTTAAATTTTTTATAAAGGTCAACTGGAAGACCATCTGGTCCTGCACTTTTTCCTGATTTCATATTATCAATGGCTAGCCCAACTTCTTCTTGACTAATTTTAGACTCCAATATCTCCCTGTTTTCATTTGGAATACACGGTATAGATAGTTTGTTCAAAAACCCATTTAGTTTTGTTAAATCAGGTTCATTTTTGGTATCATATAATAACTTGAGAGCTTTTAATTTAAGAAAAAGTGGGTTTGTTGGTTCCCTGTAAGCAGCTTTGTTTATTATTCTAATCGCTCTCTTCTCAAGCATAAAGACTGCATATATGTTTGTTTTATATGTATTTCCCCATACTTAAGTACAATATGTCATGTATGTGAGTATTAATGAATGATACAGAGTATATAGTGTGGGTTGATTCAGCAAATATTTCACTCTGTGTAGTATTGCAATTGATTTAGATATTTTAACTTTAATATAATTAATATGTGACTTCCAACACAGTTTATTATCAATTATTACTCCAAGAAATTTAGTTTCGGATACCCTTTCAATCTCCACACCATTTACACTGAGTTTAGATACTAAGTTGTTGTGATGGTTGTTAAAAACTATAAATTTTGTCTTACTTAAATTGAGCGTTAATTTGTTTGAATCAAACCACAGTTTAAGCTTTCCTAATTCCTTTCCGAGTGTATCCAAAAGTTGTTCCAAATTGCTTCCACTGCATAATAGATTAGTGTCATCGGCAAACAATATTAAATCCATTTTTTCCGAAACTTTACATATATCATTTATATACATATTGAATAACAGTGGCCCCAAAACTGAACCCTGTGGGACTCCGCAAGTAACCTTCAGTAACTGTGAGTTTTTGTTACCAACACATACATACTGATACCTATTCTTTTAAGTAACTACATAACCAGGACAGTGCTACCCCCCTAATACCACAATTTTGTAGTTTCTTTAATAATAAATTATGATTCACTGTATCAAATGCTTTTTTAAGATCCAGGAATACCCCAACTGAGTACTCTTTATTTTCAACGGCAGTTGATATTTTTTCTATAGATTCCATTAGAGCAAATGCAGTTGTCCTCTTATGTCTGAACCCATATTGCTGCTCACACAATAAATTATTCTTCATTATGAAGTTGTCAATTCTCTCACAGAATATTTTTTCAAGTATCTTGGAAAATTGCAGCAATAGTGAAATTGGTCTATAGTTTGAAAGTTCCCCTCTGTCACCCGTCTCGTATATCGGAATTACTTTAGCTATTTTCATTGCATTGGGAAATATACCTGTTTGGAGAGACAGGTTACAAATATATGTCACTGGTTTCACTAAGCATTCAATAATAGTTTTGACTAAGAGCATGTCAATACCATCACAGTCCATAGATGTTTTACTTTTAAACAATTTAACAATTTCAATAACCTCTCTCTCGTCTGTGTTCTTTATGAAAATGGAGTCTTTTATAGCAGTGTTTTTGCTTATTGTATCACCCGTAGGTGCCGTAATGGGTATTTCTCGAGCCAAATTAGGACCAATGTTAACAAAAAAGTTATTAAATTCATCTGCAGGTGAAACTGCATTCACACTCTGAGTTGTTTTATTATTTTTTGAGAAACTGGTTGGGTAGCTTGTATTTCTATTTTTATTTCCAAGAATATTGTTAAGTATTGTCCATGTATTTTTAATATTCATCCATCCATCCATCCATCTTCTACCGCTTTTCCGGAGGTCCGGGTCGCGGAGGCAGCAGTTCAAGCAGAGAAGCCCAGACTTCCCTCTCCCCAGCCACCTGCTCCAGCTCTTCAGAGGGGATACCAAGGCGTTCCCAGACTAGCTGGGAGACATAGTCTCTCCACCGAGTCCTGGGTCTGCCCCGAGGTCTCCTCCCAGTGGGACGTGCCTGAAACACCTCAAGTGGGAGACGTCCAGGAGGCATCCTAATCAGATGCCCATACCACCTCAACTGACTCCTTTCAATGTGGAGGAGCAGCGGTTCTACTCTGAGCCTCTCCCGGATGACTGAGCTCCTCACCCTATCTCTGAGGGTGGGTCCAGCAATCCTACGGAGAAAGCTCATTTCAGCCGCTTGTATCCGCGATCTCGTTCTTTCGGTCATTACCCAAAGCTCGTGACCATAGGTGAGAGTAGGAACGTAGATTGACTGGTAAATCGACAGCTTTGCCTTTGAACTAAGCTCCCTCTTCACCACAACAGACCGGTACAACGTCCGCATCACTGCAGATGCTGCTCCAATCCGTCTGTCGATCTCTCGCTCCATTTTCCCCTCACTCGTGAACAAGACCCCAAGATACTTAAACTCCTCCACTTGGGGCAGGAGCCTGTCCCCAACCCGGAGAGGACAATCCACCTTTTTCCGGCTGAGGACCATGGACTCGGACTTGGAGGTGCTGATTCTCATCCCAGCCGCTTCACACTCAGCGGCAAACCGTCCCAGCAAGAGCTGTAGGTCATTGCTGGATGAAGCCAACAGGACAACATCATCTGCAAACAACAGAGATGAGATCCTGTGGTCACCAAGCATGACACCCTCCATTCCCTGGCTGCGCCTAGAAATCCTGTCCATAAAAATTATGAACAGGACCGGTGACAAAGGGCAGCCCTGGCGGAGTCCAACTCTCACTGGGAATGACTCCGACCGAGTGTTGGCAATACGAACTAAACTCTCACAACGGTCGTACAGAGACCGAATAGCTCGTAACAACAAGCCCGATACCCCATACTCCTGAAGCACCCCCCACAAAAATCCACGAGGGACGCGGTCAAATGCCTTCTCCAAGTCCACAAAACACATGTAAACTGGTTGGGCAAACTCCCACGAACCCTCAAGAATTCTCGAGAGGGTAAAGAGCTGGTCCGATGTGCCACGGCCAGGACGAAAACCACATTGCTCCTCCTGAATCCGAGGTTCGACCAACGGCCGGACTCTCCTCTCCAGTACCTTGGCATAGACCTTCCCAGGGAGGCTGAGGAGTGTGATCCCTCTAAAGTTGGAGCACACCCTCCGGTCCCCTTTTTTGAAGAGAGGAACCACCACCCCGGTTTGCCATGCCAAAGGCACTGCCCCCGACCTCCACGCAATGTTGCAGAGGCGTGTCAACCATGACAACCCAACAACATCCAGGGCCTTGAGGTACTCGGGGCGAATCTCGTCCACCCCCGGGGCCCGGCCACCAAGGAGATTTTTAACCACCTTGGCGACCTCAGCCCCTGTGATAGGCGAGTCATCCCCCTTGTCCCCAAACCCTGCTTCCTCTGTGGAAGGCGTATCAGTGGGATTGAGGAGATCCTCGAAGTATTCCTTCCACCGCCCGACGATATCCCCAGTTGAAGTCAACAGTGTCCCATCCGCACCATACACAGTGTGGACGGGGAGCTGCTTTCCCCTCCTGAGCCGCCGAACAGTTTGCCAGAATCTCTTTGAAGCCGACCGAAAGTCTTGTTCCATGGCCTCACCGAACTCCTCCCATACCCGGGTTTTTGCTTCAGCAACCACCCGAGCTGCACTCCGCTTGGCCTGCCGGTACACCTCAGCTGCTTCGGGAGTCCCACAAGCCAACCAAGCTTGATAGGACTCCTTCTTCAGCTTAATGGCCCCCCTCACCACTGGTGTCCACCACTTGGTTCGGGGGTTGCCACCACGAGATGCACCGACCACCTTGCGGCCGCAGCTCTGGGCCGCCGCTTCAACAACAGAGGTGGAGAACATGGCCCATTCAGATTCCATGTCTCCAGACTCCCTCGGAATGTGGTTGAAGTTCTTCCGGAGGTGGGAGTTGAAGACCTCCCGGACAGGGGCCTCAGCCAGACGCTCCCAGCACACCCTCACTATACGTTTGGGTCTACCAGGTCTGAATGGCTTCCTCCCCTGCCATCGGATCCAACTCACCACCAGGTGGTGATCAGTTGACAGCTCTGCACCTCTCTTTACTCGGGTGTCCAAGACATACGGTCGCAGGTCTGATGATACGATAACAAAATCGATCATCGACCTGCGGCCTAGGGTGTCCTGGTGCCAGGTGCACATATGGACACCCTTATGCTTGAACATTGTGTTCGTTATGGACAGACTGTGGTTAGCACAGAAGTCCAATAACTGAACACCACTCGGGTTCAGATCGGGCAGGCCGTTCCTCCCAATCACTCCCCTCCAGGTTTCACTGTCGTTGCCCACGTGCGCATTGAAGTCCCCCAGTAGGACAATGGAGTCTCCAGGAGGAGCACCCTCCAGCACCCCAGTCACAGACTCCAAAAAGGGTGGGTACTCTGAAACATCATTTGGTGCATAGGCACAAATGATGGTCAGGACCCGTTTCCCAACCCGAAGGCGCAGGGAAGCAACCCTTTCGTCCACCGGGGAAAACTCCAATATAGAGGCAGCAAGGTGGGGCGATACAAGAATACCTACCCCTGCTCGTCGCCTCTCGCCCGGGGCAACTCCAGAAAAGGCCAAGCTCCAGCCCCTCTCCAGGAGACTGGTTCCGGAACCGGAGCTGTGTGTTGAGGTGAGGCCGACTATATCTAGCCGGTATTGCTCAATCTCGTACACCAGCTCAGGCTCCTTCCCCACCAGAGAGGTGACATTCCACGTACCAAAAGCCAGTTTAGAAAGCTTGGGATCAGTCCGCCAAGGTCTCCGCCTTTGACTGCCACCTAATCCACATAGCACCGGACTTCCATGATCCCTCCTGCAGGTGGTGAACCTACTGGAGGGCGGGCCCATGTAACTCCTTCGGGCTGAGCCCGGCCGGGTCCCATGGGTGGAAACCTGGCCACCAGACGCTAGCCTTCGAGCTCCTCCCCCAGGCCTGGCTCCAGGGTGGGGCCCCGGTAACCCCATACCGGGCGGGGTACACTGAATCCTTGATATACAATTTATCATGAGAGTCTGTTGGATCGTTCTTAGTCTGGCCCTTCACCCAGGACCAGTTTGTCTTGGGAGACCCTATCAGAGGCAAATTGCCCCGGACAACATAGCTCCTGGGATCACTGGGGCACGCAAACCCCCCCACCACGATAAGGTGACGATCCATGAGGGGGAATATTTTTAATATTGTCTCTGTTTTCTCCAGTTCTTTACTGTAATAGTCTCTTTTACTACATCTCATTATATATGTTAACTTGTTTTTGTATGTTTTATACCGCTGCTCTGCTTCTTTTGTCCTTTTCTTTAGAAAAGCTTTATATAATGATTTTTTCTTTTTACGCGCCTTTTGTAATCCTTTGGTTAACCATGGCTTATCGACAAATTTATGTTTAAGCTTTTTCTTTACGAATGGACAATTTTTTTCATAAAGAGTGGTTACAATGTTTATAAATGTGTCATAGGCTTCATTTACATCTGATACATAGACTTTTGCCCAGTCTTGCTTCAGCAAGTCTTCTTTAAAAGAACTGATTGCATTTTGTGATTTGTATCTGAAAGATTTTTAAAAAATTTTCTGTACTGGCCCCCGTGTGGCCATGGATAAGTGGAAAGATTGGCAAATGGTCACTTATATCATTTATCAATAATCCACTTTCTATTTTCTTATCAATAATATTAACAAACAGGTTGTCAATAAGTGTAGCAGTGCGAACTGTGATTCTACTGGGATGTGTTATTGTGGGATATAGACTCATACTGTACACAGAATTCATGAACTCTGTAGTTACATTTTGTTGAAATGGATTTAGTAAATCAATATTGAAATCTCCACAAATTACTACCATTTTCTTACTAGTAATATTATTGTACAGCTCGACTAACTTATCTCTGAATGTCTCAATGCAAGTTTCCGGCATTCTATATATACAACTTATAATTAGATTTTTTTGTTTTATCTTGGTCGATCTCGACAGTAACACATTCCAAAATCCCTGGTAGTGCAAAGGACATTCCATTTACAAGCTTACACCTATACAGGTCATCAATATACAGTGCAACACCACCACCCTTTTTTTGAGATCTGTTAATATGAAACATCTGATATCCCTCTATTGCCATCAGGGGAGCCTGCTCTTCATTAAGCCAAGTTTTGGAGACTGCAATAGCTGTAAATTTTCTGTCTAGCTGTTCTAAATAGTCCTGAATCTGTGGAAAGTTTTTGTTAAGACTTCTGCTGTTGAAGTGTATTATTGATAGTTTACCATCAGAATCAGAATCAGAATCAGAATCAGGTTTATTGCCATTGTTCATGTAGTACACAAACTAGGAATTTGTCTCGGTACAATGCTGCAACATTAAACATGATAAGATAAGAGAAATAAACTATACATGTAATAAAGTGTAGGATAAGATTAAGTGATACTGGTCAACAGTTAAAATATATATTAGCCAGCAGCAGATACTGTGGAGAACTATATAGTGCAGTCGGTAATGCAGGAAGAAAACAGTGATGATTGACATGAGTCTGGTTGAGCTGCTGTACATGGTGCACGAGAGTCACTTAGTGTTCAGCAGTCTAATGGCAGAGGGGAAGAAGCTGTTCATGTGACGGGAGGTTTTAGTCTGGATGGACCGAAGTCTTCTACCAGAGGGGAGGGGGGCAAACAGTACGTGACCAGGGTGTGAGGGATCGGCTATGATCCGGCCAGCACGCCTCCGGGTCCTGGAGATGTACAGATCCTGGAGAGAAGGGAGCTTGCAGCCGATCACCTTCTCAGCAGTGCGCACGACGCGCTGCAGCCTTAGTCTGTCCCTGGCAGTGGCTCCTGCGTACCACACGGTTATGGAGGTGGTGAGGATGGACTCGATGATGGCTGTGTAGAACTGCACTAACATCTTGGTGGGTAGCTTGAGCTTCCTCAGCTGCCGCAGGAAGAACATCCTCTGCTGGGCTTTTTTGATGAGTGAGCTGATGGTCAGCTCCCATTTGAGGTCCCTGGTGATGGTAGTGCCTAGGAAGCGGAAGGAATCAGCAGTGGTGATGGGAGAGCCTGAGAGGGTGAGGGGGGGCAGAGGAGTAGTGACTTTCCTGAAGTCTACAATCATCTCCACTGTCTTCAGAGCGTTCAGCTGCAGGTTGTTATTGCTGCACCAGGACGCCAGCTGGGCCACCTCTCTCCTGTAGGCGGACTCGTCGCCGTTGGAGATGAGCCCGATGAGGGTGGTGTCGTCCGCAAACTTGATCAACTTGACAGACTGGTGGCTGGAGGTGCAGGAGTTGGTGTAAAGGGAGAAGAGTAGGGGGGAAAGTACACAGCCCTGGGGTGATCCGGTGCTGATGCTAGTATAGTCTGAGACAGTCTTTCCCAGCCGCACATGCTGCCTCCGGTCCGTCAGGAAGTCGATGATCCACCTGCAGAGGGAGTCAGGCACATTGAGCAGGGACAGCTTGTCCCGGAGCAGAGCGGGGCGGATAGTGTTGAATGCGGAGCTGAAGTCCACAAACAGGATCCTGGCGTAGGTTCCCGGGGAGTCCAGGTGCTGCAGGATGGAGTGGAGGGCCAGGTTGACTGCATCGTCTACAGACCTGTTGGCTCGGTAGGCAAACTGCAGCGGGTCCAGGAGAGGGGTGGTGATGGACTTGAGGTGGGACAGGACCAGGCGCTCAAAGGACTTCATGACTACAGAGGTGAGCGCTACAGGTCTGTAGTCATTAAGTCCAGTGATCCGTGGCTTCTTGGGGACAGGGATGATGGTGGAGGATTTGAGGCAGGATGGCACGTGGCATAACTTAAGGGAGGTGTTAAAAATGTCTGTGAATACAGGAGCCAGCTGTTTCGCACAGAGTCTCAGGGTGGAGGGAGACACGCCGTCTGGGCCGGGGGCCTTGCGCGGGTTCAGTCTGGAGAACTGTTTGAGCACATCCTGCTCACTGATGATAAGGGGAGGGGGGGAGGTGGGGGGGGTGCCTTAAATGAAGTAGGGAATGTGGAGGCTGTGGAGCTGGAGGGAGGGGGGGAGTTGGACACAGATGACGAGGTGTCAAAACGGGCATAGTGTTGGGACAGTCTCTGACAAAGGGCTTTGTCATCCTGACCTTTAGGAGCCTGAGGCCGATAGTTGGTGATCTGCCTCAGTCCTCTCCACACGGAAGCCGAATCATTAGCAGTGAACTGCTGCTGGAGTCTCTCTGAGTACACAGATTTAGCCCTCTTCAGCTCTCTGTTAAACCGGTATTTAACCTCCCTGTAGCAGTCCCTGTCTCCACTTTTCAGCGCTGCTTCCTTCTCCTTCCTGATCTGTCTGAGCTTAGCTGTGAACCAGGGTTTGTCATTAGAGTAACTCACCCTGGTGCGTGATGGAAGAATGTTCTCTTCACAAAAGTGGATATATGAGTTCACAGTGTCCGTGTACTCATCCAGATCATGCGTGGCTCCTTTAAGCATGCCCTAGTCAGATATTTCCATGCACGTTTCCAGCTTCTCCTCAGCATCACTGGTCCGTATCTTCGTAGTGCTCACAACAGGTTTAGTGAGCTTCAATCTCTGTCTGTATGTGGGAATGAGGTGAACCATCACGTGATCAGATAATCCCAGCGCAGCTCGAGGGACAGCGCGATATGCGTCTTTCACTGTGGTGTAACAGTGATCCAGTGTGTTTAATCCTCTGGTGGGGCATTTAATAAACTGTTTGTAGCGGGGGAGATCGTGGCTCAGATTGCACTGATTAAAGTCGCCAGCCACAATAATCAGCGAGTCTGGAAAACTCCGCTCTGTGTGTTGAATGTGATCCGCGAGCACGCGCTGAGCTTCGCGCGTGTCCGCGTCGGGAGGGGCGTACACAACGATCATTATGAAAGAAGCAAACTCCCGCGGGGAATAGAAGGGCTTGCAATTGATAACAAGAAATTCCAAGGCAGGAGAACAGTGTTTGGAAATTACCGTTACATCAGAGCACCAGCTACAGTTGATGTAGAAGCAGACACCGCCTCCTGTGGTCTTGCCGGAAAGCTCTGTGTCACGATCAGCACGGAAGAGCTGGAAGCCGTCGAGGCGCAGCGCGCTGTCCGGTATATTTTCCCGGAGCCAGGTCTCAGTAAAGCAGAGGACAGCTGAGGAGGCGAGGTCCTTAAAACGCATCAGCAGTCTCAGTTCATCCACCTTGTTAGAGAGAGAGTTGGTATTGGACAGAAATATGCCAGGCAGCGCCGTTCGCGAGCCTCTCCTGCGAAGTCGTACGAGAGCGCCCGCTCGTCTTCCTCTCTTCCGCCGTCTCACATTCCGAGCCAAACAATAAACCAGATCTATCTAGTTACCATCTAGTTGCACTTGACTTTTGAATTGCTTTTCAGTGTAATATTCACAATGATTATGAATATTATTGAAAAAGTGGTTATCAGGATCAATATCATTCTCCATCTCTTGTAGTTTATGTTCAGCATAATGGCATATTTTCAGAGTTTGAATTTCCTCACTCTGTGTCAAATGACTTCCTCCAACTGGGGATAATTGATGTCTACTCAAGTCAGTTATAAGTTTTTTGTTTGTTTTGTTTTGTTTTTTTGTTGTTTTTTTTTAAAGTACAGTGACATGGTATGTCACAGAAGAACTATTCTTGCCATGTGTGTGGATATGGATTATCATAGTCTTTAATTTTCTTAATCAGTGTTCATCTATATTTATTTAAGTCAGTAAGATCTCTGATTATTATGGTCTTCGCTTCCTCAGGTGTTCCATTTAGTTTGATCCAAACTCTACAATTTGTTGTCCATGTTGCCTGTATCTTATTTTGTCTTTTCAGCATCCGTGCTTGCCATGCTATTTCAGCATTAGTCTTTGTTAAATGTTCATTTAGGTAAACTTCTGTTCCTCGTAGCTTTCTGGCCTGCCTCAGTATATCATTCTTTACCCTTCTGTTCACAAAGCGCATCACAATTGATTTCTTTGTTTTATTATCCTTTCTGGGTAAAGCATGACAGGCTGAAATTGCATTTGCTTCAACCTTTATATTTCTACTTTCAAGGAACTGAAGCACCTGGTTTTCCAGGGAGACTGATTCACTCAGGGGAGCCTCCTCACCTCTCATTCCTGCTGTAGCATGAGCATATGATTGATATTTAATGTCTAGCCCACTTATAATTACATCATCCATACGAGAACATTGTTCAAGATCCTCAACGCATCGCTCCAAGTCTGCAATTTTTTTTGTCTTTTTCCTTAATTGTTAATTTTAATTCTTGGACTTCTTCCATTAGCCCTAATATTTTAACCTGTTGACTAGCCACTTTGGTCAGTTCTTCTGACAAGAAGTTCAGAGAGTTTTTGATCTCTTCCATTTCCTCCTTCTTTGGTGGCATTTTTAATGACCTGTTGATAGTAAAACAATCTCTGCTGGTGACGCCAATATCCAATCCGACCAACCCCGAATCAAGCTGGGCCTCAGCTAGCCCCCTCTGCTGCTAGTCCCGCTGCTTACTGCCGCTGCAATTGAGCTCCTGTCCAGCCGGGGTACCGGCAGCTCCTCCACCGAGTCCTGCCGCCCACCAC
Source organism: Pholidichthys leucotaenia (assembly GCA_020510985.1). NCBI lineage: Eukaryota > Metazoa > Chordata > Actinopteri > Cichliformes > Pholidichthyidae > Pholidichthys > Pholidichthys leucotaenia. Next base: position 22,682,231 of record CM035837.1, read on the forward strand.
CGCTGTACTTGAGCTCCGATCCTGCTCCTGGCCAGCTTGGGTCCCGGTAGATCCTCCGCTGAGCCCCGCCACCCACCGCCGTCTTCCTCAGTAGCTCCTCCGTCGAGCCCCGCCGCTGTAGCTGGGCTCTGATTCTGGCTCTTATCCAGCTGGGGCCCCGGCTGCTCCTCCACTGGTCCCCGTCTCCTACCAACGCTGTAATTGAACTCCGATCCGGCTCCCGTCCAACTGTTGCATCAGTTGGTTCCTCCGGCGAGCCCCAATCACCAGGGACGGAGTCGCTTCTTTGTATCGGTGTTAGGTGCTACGACTAGCTATGGCGTTAGCTATAGTGATAGCGTTAGCTTAGCAAACGCTTCAGGTAAAGCGTAGCAGCGAACCACGAAAAGAAACGCTAATCAGTTTACTCACAAATGAGAGCAGTCCCAAAAGTCCAATTCTCACAGCGAGCGCAAAATAATTCTTAAAAACAGAGATCGAGTACCAGCACACGTGTGGGCACCCAGCACAAGACACCACACACCACGCTTCCAAATTTCATTTGGTGAGAGTTCCCATTCCCATTCCCTGTGAGAGTTGGACTCCACCAGGGCTGCCCTTTGTCACCGATCATGTTTATAATTTTTATGGACAGGATTTCTAGGCGCAGCCAGGGAATGGAGGGTGTCATGCTTGGTGACCACAGGATCTCATCTCTGTTGTTTGCAGATGATGTTGTCCTGTTGGCTTCATCCAGCAATGACCTACAGCTCTTGCTGGGACGGTTTGCCGCTGAGTGTGAAGTGGCTGGGATGAGAATCAGCACCTCCAAGTCTGAGTCCATGGTCCTCAGCCGGAAAAAGATGGATTGTCCTCTCCGGGTTGGGGAAAGGCTCCTGCCCCAAGTGGAGGACTTTAAGTATCTTGGGGTCTTATTCATGAGTGAGGGAAGAATGGAGTGAGAGATTGACAGATGGATCGGAGCAGCATCTGCAGTCATGCGGACGTTGTACCAGTCTGTTGTGGTAAAGAGGGAGCTGAGTTCTAAGGCAAAGCTGTCGATTTACCAGTCAATCTACGTTCCTACTCTCACCTATGGTCACGAGCTTTGGGTAATGACCGAAAGAATGAGATCGCAGATACAAATGGCTGAAATGAGCTTTCTCCGTAGGATTGCTGGACTCACCCATAGAGATAGGGTGAGGAGCTCAGTCATCCGGGAGGGGCTCAGGGTAGAGCCGCTGTTCCTCCACATTGAAAGGAGTCAGTTGAGGTGGTATGGGCATCTGATTAGGATGCCTCCTGGACATCTCCCACTCGAGGTGTTTCGGGCACGTCCCACTGGAAGGAGACCCTGGGGCAGACCCAGGACTCGCTGGAGAGACTACATCTCCCAGCTGGTCTGGGAACGCCTTGGTATCCTCTCTGAAGAGCTGGAGCAGGTGGCTGGGGAAATTGAAGTCTGGGCTCCTCTGGTTGAACTGCTGCTTCCGTGACCCGGACCTCCGGAAAAGCAGTAGAAGATGGATGGATGGCTGGATGGATGTAATGGGACACACGCCTTCCAAAAAGTTCAACTTTTGTCTCGTCAGTCCACAGAGTATTTTCCCAAAAGTCTTGGGGATCATCAAGACATTTCCTGACAAAACTGAGATAAGCCTTTATGTTCTTTTTGCTCAGCAGTGGTTTTCATCTTGGAACTCTGCCATGCAGGAAATTTATGCCCAGTCTCTTTCTTATGGTGGAGTCATGAACACTGACCTTAACTGAGGCAAGTGAGGCCTGCGGTTCTTTGAATGTTGTTGTGGGGTCTTTTGTGACCTCTTGGATGAGTTGCCGCTGTGCTCTTGGGGTAATTTTGGTCGGTCTGCCACTCCTGGGAAAATTCACCACTGTACCATGTTTTCGCCATTTGTGGATAATGGCTGTCACTGTGGTTCGCTAGAGTGCCAAAGCTTTAGAAATGGCTTTATAACCTTTTCCAGACTGATAGATCTCAATTACTTTGTTTCTCATTTGTTCCTGAATTTCTTTGGATCGCAGCATGATGTCTAGCTTTTGGTCTACTTCACTTCGTCAGACAGGTCCTATTTAAGTGATTTCTTGATTGAGAACGGGTGTGGCAGTAATCAGGCCTGGGTGTGGCTAGAGAAATTGAACTCAACTTTCCAAAGATGTGATAAACCACAGCTAATTTATGTTTTAACGAGGGGAATCACTTTTTCACATTGGGCCATGTAGGTTTGGATTTTTTTTTTACCCTTTATAATAAACACCTTCATTTAAAAACTGCATTTTGTGTTTACTTGCGTTATCTTTGTCTAATATTTAAATTTGTTTGATGATTTGAAACATGTTAAGTGTGATAAGCATACAAAAAAATGAGAAATCAGGAAGGGGGCAAACACTTTCACACTACTGTAAATAATGAAGAGAAGTGGCCATAAGACTGACTCCTGAGGGATGCCCTTGGTTACAGCAAGTGAAGTGGAGGTAAAACCATCTGCTTGCACACACTGAGATCTTTGTGAGAGGTAGTTATCAAACCAGCTGACAACATGTTGAGAAAGTCCAATACTGATAAGTCTTTGTTTCAGGAATGTATGATCCACAGTATCAAAAGCTTTGGACAGGTCGATAAAAAGGGGTGTACAATGATGTTTACTATCAATAGAGTCAACTAAGTCATTTATTACTTTTAGAGCTGCAGTAATAGTACTATGTTGTTTTCTAAATCCTGATTGAAAATCTGACAAAATATTGTTATGATGTAGAAATTCCTTCAACTGATTACTGACAAGCTGTTCCAGAACCTTAGCCAGGACGGACAATTTGGAAATGGGACAGTAATTGTTGAGAACTGCGGGCTCACCCCCTTTCAGCAGAGGAAGAACAAAAGCAGATTTCCATATGGTAGGAATTTAACTTGACATGAGAGACAGATTAAAAGTCAAAGGAGATGCAATAAAATCAGGTGCTAAATGTAAAAAGTAAGGCTCTAGTGTAGGGGTCACCAACTGGTGGACTCCGGTCCAGATCCCGAGAGTCCTCCATCAAGACCCGAAATCTTTTTGATACAATTTGGGGGAAAAGGGGGACTGTTTTATTTTGGTGGGGAAAAAATGCAGAAAAAGGTGGAACTGAACTGCTGCATCAGCGACCGTCACCGCCCGGACAGATTATGGCACAAGCCTTTGGTGCTCTCCTCCTGCCGCGGACTCCCCTCTTCACTGTCCCATGAATGCTGGTCTCTGCAGAGACTTTCGTTTCATGTCTGTACCCACAAAATGAAGCACTGTTGTGAAATTGAATGCATTTACTGGCATGCAGAGGTGAGATCGCTAATTATGGAGGCCCTTTTCGTAGCCGCCGATGTCGCATAAAAACTCAGTAAAAGCTCCGTGTGTTACTGAACATGAAATGTTCCACCTCCTCTCTCCCTGTAACCATGAAGTTACAGCTCCATCCATGCTGTAACACAGTTTACTGATGAGATTAAAAAAATGTCAGAGGAATTCTGTAGTATGAAATTATATCTTGTGTCCCTTTTTTTTGTCTTAGTTTGAAAGTTTTTTTTCTGCACTGAAGATATTGTATAGAGGTCGAGTTTTTGAGAAATTTAGTTTTTTACATAATAGTCTTTTACAAAAATGCAATTCAATTTAGTTTGTGTTCTCCTGTAAAACATGTCTAGGATTTTAGTTGTAGATTTTAGATCTATTTATTTGGAGTCAACAAACACATTTAGTGTTCTCCTGTATCATAGAATTTTATATTGTGTTTTGTTTGAAACTGAACAAAGGTTTCAATTTTTTGTTTAAAAATTAATACAGCGCTAAAAGCAGCTAAAACATGAGCTTAATAAAATAATGAAAGCAAGTTAAATGATACTGGCCTGTCTGCAGACAGCTGTGGTCTTCTGAAAGAATGTCAATAAAAGGATGACCATTCTTAAAAGCATATTTTGAGATAAATTTGTCCATGTGTCAGCTTTCTCTTCCATTTGTTTTAATAAAAGATGTTGGAAGTAAATTCATGTGTCATTGCAAATACTTTGCTTTAAAAAGGCCAAGTTGTCTTACAGTAGGAGGGAAAAATGTTGAATAGGAAAAAAAAAATGTGTCACGATGCATTGAGAATGGTTTTAAAATCAAATCAGAGTTCTGAATCATAATCAAATCATGAGGTGTCTGAAGATTCCAACATCTAGTTTGGACCTTGGCTGGGGAGGAGGACCGACTTACCGGGCCTCTTACAGTTTTAGTTGGCGACCCCTGATCTAGTGTGTTGGGGCCAGCTGACTTGGTAGTATCCAAGAGCCTGAGGGCTTTATGCACCTCAGCAACAGTTATAATAGAAAAATTAAAAGGTTGTGTTGATAATATCGATCATCAGGGCATGCATCAGCAGGACTTTGAGTTACATTGATTGAATTAAATAAATTGCTGGCAGCAATAAAGTGTTCATTACAACACTTTAGCATTTCAACCTTATCCAAAATTTGCTGAGTCTTTTACAATACTAGGTGGTAGCTCCACTTTAGTATTATTTTCAGCTAAAGATTTTATCATTTTCCAGAATTTTGAAGGATTATTCAAGTTATTAGAGGTTTGTGTAAGAAAATGATCAGCTTTAGCTTTCCTAATTGCAACTGTGCAAGCATTGCAGTGTTGTCTGAAATGCAGCCAGTCACTATTACCTCCGCCAAGGGAGGAGGTAATGTTTTTGGAAGCGATGGCTGGTTGGTTTGTCTGTCTGTTCGTCTGTCTGTCTGTTAGCAACATTACTCAAAAAGTTCTGAACAGATTTTGATGAAATTTTCAGGAAAGGTGTGTAATGTTGTTTGTGGTGGTGCCTTGCATAGCAGCGGCCCGTGATTCTGATGTGGTTAACATTGTAGATAGGAAAACTGTAATTTCGTTCTACTGTACACAATTGGCTGTATGGATTGAATGACAATAAAGTTGGCTTCTTCTTCTTCTTCTAATGGCACGGGGAACAGACGATTAGATTTTGGTGGTGATCCAGTTCACGAACTGAATCCAGGAATTTTTTGAAAATTGTTTTATATATTAATATGACGCTTTTTATGTACTGCCCCTTTAAGATGTGTCCACTGAGTTACGTGCATCGCCACGCCATAGGCCCAGAAGTTGCGGACGTGCATAGTATGCGATGGTTGACATTATTTTTTCATCTGAAGACACCAAGAAAAAGCAAGAAAAGCAAGAAAAACCAAGACGGGGCGCCCTAACAGCACAGCAAGGTATCAACAAACGACGATTTCAATGCATTTCTATGGCAGTGTTAGCTAAATTTAGACAAAGAAAATGGCAAAATGGTGTGCGACTGGCTCATGCAGCAATCAGAAATCCAAATTTTTTTTAGATTCACATCGGCCAGCAGAGATTACCGAAGGGAGTATATTGTGGGCTCCCATTTCATAATGTGATGAGAAACGTGTCGGCTCAGTAGGAATACTCATTCCATATTTGATCCGTTAATCAGCCTCAGAGTACAGTAAACATATCAACACTGCAATTAAAGGTCTGATGACACGATTCTGACTTCATCTAATTTTGCAACACATAATTTCAATATGACAAAATAGGTTGGTCTGTGCAGTTCTAAGTCAAACATCCTTTTTTTCACGCGAATATCCAATGTTTTCATGAGCGCCACATCAGCAATTGCGTCAGTGGCTGAAAAATCCCCTGGCCACGTTGTAATATCAGTGACAGAACACAGCGCTTGGCTGCCCATTGTACACACAGGATGGAAGCGGCAGAACACATCGACGATGGTTCCAGCACATGTAGTCTGGAACTGGTTTGTGTTGTCCAATCTTCAGACGATTATAGTTCAGAAGAATGGGATGATAATGAAGAACCTGTGGCATCAGACCTTATAGGTTTGAGCCGTGCCAAGCGGGCATTGTGTCTAGTGAGTCAGACTCAGAGAGTGACAGTGGAGAGGCACACATGTCCGCCGCAGCAGTACCAACAAACACACGGCAGGGGAACACCGAGTGTTATGCTTTTGTTACAGATATTACAACAAATTATTTGTTCATAAATATAATCTATTTAACCCCTTGCACTCTGGTCAATTTCCCTAAAAATGCCAAAAAAATAACGTACCCAAAGTAAATCAAAAGCTGTTCTTCAACCCTTTGCAGCATCTTCATGGGGTTGGTCTCATTTAAAAGAAAACACTGAATTTTTTGGCAAAACAGTCATAATCTCTCTAAGTGTTCCTGCCACTGAGTAACAGTCATCTAAATAAACTGAACTTGAAGAAAATAAATTTCGCCTGGGTGTTTTTTTGGATACAAATGCTTGCAAATAACACACAGCTTCAGATACTGGCTGGAAAATGCAACAGAAATGTAGAACCAAGTGTTATCCAGCTGAGGTCAAAATTTTGTAACAATACCACAAAAAATGAATATACACAGCTTTTTTCTTAGGTTGTTCCCAGGCGTTTTTGAACTGTGCCAAATTGTGCCAAAAGGCACAGTGTGGAAAAACGTCTGTAATTTTTGAATGATTCAATATAGAAGCTTCATCTTGGGCTCTAATGAAAGGTGAAGGGCTGTGTGTGTGTGTGGGGGGGGGGGGGGGTTGTTTATTCATTCATAAATGAATGAATGAACAAACAAGCCCCTACACACAAAGAAGCATGCCACGTAAAACGTGTGGCTTTTTTTTACAAGAAAAAATAACCTACAGTGCACTAAAAATTATACTAGAATATCTGTAATGTAGAAGATAACTCCCCCCCCCCCCCCCGCTACAGAGGACGGACATCGCCCATCGCTACATGACGGAAAGCGGTGACGGTGCGCCGCGGTCTAATACGCACAGTTGCACTAAAATATCTGCAATCCGCTACAGAAGAGTAGCGGGGGGGGGGGCGTTCGCAACATGACGCACAGTTGTAATTTACCTATCGGTCAAAAGTCATTTGGATTACAATTTTCAGGGATAAAGAATAATTGAGCTTATAACACTTACCTGTCCACAACAGCAATGTCGCTGGTGAACTTCTCTTCCTCATTGTCAGACGAACGTGACGCTGGTCCGCTTGTCAAACCATAATTCCATTATTGTGGTTTTGCGCTTCCATGATTGCGGTTTTGGCGAACGATTTTTCAAAACAAATAAGAACAGTAGTTAGAAAAAAAGACTGGCAAACGCCTGTGTGTCACCCAGCCTTACACAAAACAGCTTTCGAACTTCTGTGCTTCAATTGGCTGGCTGTATTCGCAGCCGTTGGTAGGCGGGTCCTTCTTACTAGGTTTTCAGTCATTGGTTCTTCAAGGTTTCAGAAACCCAATTCAAGGCTCTTATTAGTCGAATGAGAGGTCAATCACATCTAAACCAATCAAAGCACTCCTTTGGCTTTCTGATGATGATGATTCTGATGAGAAGCACCTGGGCGAGGACCGGGAAAGATGATCAGCGGGAGTTTGAATCAGCTGGTGATAATGATAGAGGGGACGTTGCCGGACCGGCGAGAGTCAGCATGCACTCACAGAAAGTAGCTGCACGTAAATCCATTAATCCTTCCCCTCCACGTGTGCTCCTCCTGCGTAAAAGCGCACAAGGAGGCTTATGACAGTTGGAGCTGAAGCGTGTGATGTGGTCTTTCACAGCCTGCTGTTTATCTAAGCCTGCGACACAACGCGAAGGCATAGCCGTAAAATTAAAACAAGAAACCAGAGAAACTGTGAGCTACAAAGCTGCTGTCATTCCAGTCAACAACACTGGCATCCGTTCTGTCGCTTACGTCATGGTAGTGCCACCCTTCAGTCGGTGGGCGGCACCACAGTCCAGTCAGTGGCTGTGGTTTTTTGATGATAGCTAGTTTATGCAGGCGTGGTTGTAAATATTATATTGATCATAGACAATGACTTTTGGGTTTACACAACATGCTAAAAAATGTCAAAATCGTGTCATCAGACCTTTAAACTAGTTTAAAAATAAGACTGACACTCATCTGCTTACAAATGGACCGAAACTCTGTAGAGCTGAAATGAAGTGTCCAGATTAATGAGGGCTAACGAGTGTAAACAAACAGCATCTCCAATAGAGGAGACAGGAGGTTGTTTTTCCTGTGAGCTCCGGTGGCTAAATTTTAACTACTGGACAGATTTTGATGAAAATTTTACCAGAGGTAGCCCTTGGGCCAAGGATGACCCCATTAAATTTTGGTGATGATCTGAGAGTGCATACCTCCAGCAAGGACCTTGTTTGTATTTGTGCAGCAGGATTACACAAAAACAACTGGATGGGTTTGGGTGAAATTTTCACCAGAGGTGGTCCTTGGCCTACAGAGAAACCCATAACATTTTGGTGATGAGCTGAGAATGTATACCTCCACCAAGGCTCTTATCTTCTCACAGTGTGTTAGCAAGAATCCTCCAAAAATCACTGGATAGACTTTAATGCAATTTTCACCAGAACTGGCTCGTGGCCTACACACAAACCCATTACATTTTGGAGGTGATGCATGAGGGACGGAAGGAGCCTTGGTGGAGGTATACGGTCTCCGAGTGCTTTTCTAGTTTTTATCTGATTTTCCTGCTTTCAACCAGGCCAAATTACACTCATGAAGCAGGTCTGAAAGCTGGAGACTGCACCAAGGATTATTCCTACCTTTAACTCTAAAATGATTAAAAGGAGCATGCTCATCAACAAAAACAGTAAAACCATAATAAAAGAATTTCCAGGCAGTTTCAACTTCAGGAATGCAATTAATTTTGGCCCAGTCAAAATAAGAGAGATCATGAAAGAAAACCTGTTCTGAGAAATGTTTCATATCACATTTGATCAAAATGGATGGCTTGGACTTAGGAGTTTTTGCCTGTCTGCCTTAACTGTTGCAATAACAGTGCTCCCTAATGTCATTTGTAAATATTGAAGGTGTTGAATACTTATGTGGAGCATTTGTCAAAATGAGATCAATTAGCGATGACTTCTCAGGAGCTTTAACATTGGGTCTTGTGGGACTATTAATCTGAAACAGATTTAGAGAGTCACAACAAGCCTTGCAATCATCAAACACTGGCTGCAACCAGTTTCAATTAAAATCACCCAAGATTACAATTTCATTAAAATTCAAATCAGTCAGGAGCTGCATTTAAGAAGGTAGTGCACCACTGTCAGCTGATGGTGTCCTATAGCAACCAACAACCGTTATATGCAGGGAATTGGAGACCTCAAAGTCCAAAACTAAACACTCAAACTGTTTAGTCACAGACTTAGGAGACATTCAGACTGTTTGGTTCGGACCAAAGGACCAAACAGTGGCATCCGCGGATAGTTTGGTTCGTTTCGTGCTGTCTCAACCCGCGCTGGAACTCTGGTGTGCTCCAAACAAGCGAAGTCTGGTCCTCCTGAAAACAGGGGTCTCGGTTCTCTTGCAAATGAAGTCTGGTGTGCTCCATCCGTTTGCAGTGTGAATCCAAACGGACTATCCAGTGGCCCAAAGGGTGGAAGTGCCCCTCGGCATTTGTGTAACCATAGCAACACATAGTCTGAGAAGAGGAAGTGGCATTTACAGTAGTACATTTTGGGTAGAAAATAAAGACAACTGTGCAAATCTGAGAAATCCTTTTACCTGTCATATGGGGTGAGACGCCGTGTTATCCAGCGCTCAGGCCATATTCCTCCTCAGCCCGGCTCTTAATGTGACAGCGTCTCAGCGGGCTCCCAGCTGTCAAGCTCTACGAGACGGCTGGAGCCCAATTACCCCTCATCAGCTGAGGCGCTGTCAACCAGTATTAAAGGGAGCAGCTCCGATCATTCGGGGCTGTGACCTCGCACCGTTATCCACGCTTTTCTCCGGTGTGGGTAAGGCTGGAACCCCTTCGTCTGGCGCCAGCCACCTGCTCATCATTCAGCATTGTGTGTAAGTGTGATCCTCGTATTATCATTTGTGTTTTGGCCCCACGAGGCCCTGTTCCTTTGTTCCTTTTCCCTCATTATAATAAACATCGCAAACTCACTGGTCTGCCCTTGGCTCTCATTGTATGTCTCACGAGAGCCATACGTAACATTACCGGAGAAAGCCGAGGAGAAAACTTAAAAAATGTCTCATTTGTGGAGGACAAACAACCCGGCTGAAGGGAACAGATTTCCATTTTCGGTCCTGGCCAATCGATGAGTCTGATTTTTCTTCTTCGCCAAGATTTTTTCTTCGTGGTCAGTGGTGGATTTGGCTACAGTGCCCCAAATGAGCAGTTGTTGCAGCTACGTGACATTGTCCAGGTAGTTTGGTCCGCTGCAGTGTGAATGCAAACCAAACCAAATGAAGGTGTGAAAATTCTCGGCATTCCCCGCCCAGTTGAACCGAGACCCCCCAGACTATCCTGGTGTGACTGCAGCCTTAGAAATCAGTACTTTTACAGTAAACTTCTTTTTCATGTAAACTGCAACACCACCTCCTCGTTTATAGCCTTCTATATGAATGTCACTGTCTGATACGGATTTGTTTAACCATGATTCTGATAACACAATAACAAAGTCAATTTTAGCAACTAGGCTACGCACATTCAAGTGCAGGAAACCAATACCAGATCTTAATTTAAAATCTGCAGGGGTATCAAAATTTATCACAGGGTCGGGACCAGGATTGCGTTTCACGTTCCCAGAAATCAGCAACAATAAAACAACGAGACACCTGTGTTTAAAATATTTACTCATACAAGAATTCTCAGAGCTCTTATCATCCATATCAAGATCATGAAGAGCATTTGAGGCTAAAGAAAAGTTATCTTGCAGGCCTATTACACTGGCCAGGCAGATTAAATCCGCCATATCTGTATTTAACAGACATACAATGTCAGTTTGACCTGAGTTCAAACAGCCAGACGCTCTCATTCCCATATAGGTCATATCAAAACCTGGAGACACCAAACTGGATTTTACATTCCTGCAGAGTCCTTTACCAGTGATGCAAATGGAAAATGAAAACAGGAGAGCAGGAAACAAAAACAGTGGCACATGAGCCATTCCCATCATCCCATTTCATACAAGATGAAGAGAAAGAGACAAAAATTGATCTGCCAGCCAGTAACAGTAATAACGGCAAAATCCAGATCCCTTTGAATAATCCAGTTCTGGAGTTTTCCTTTTCTCGTAATGATGACGAATCATGATGTTGGTTGTAAACAGGAAGAGTAGACCAGTACAGTAGTGCTGAGAGTAAAATGAAAAAAAAAAAAAGCCTGGTCCTGATGCAAAATTAGACCTGTAAAACATTCATAAAAGCCAAGCGAAATTACTTTCCTTTATGATGAGTAAACCGGACCCATCAAAATAAGATGTCAGGGTCCAGCGCAGACTGGTGACACAGGTTCTGTTGTCTGTTGTCCATCTACAGGTGAACAGCCTCCGTGGGATCTATTATCCATCCAGGGAGAGTGATCCAGATCTTTCAGAATCAGCACAAGTAATTGGGTTCTCCAGAACCGGCGCAAATGATCCTTCTCTTTCAAGACCAGTGGAACCAGTGGGGATAGGCCACACACAACCCCATATGCGGTGTAAAAGATGGAGTATTACAAGATGGAACAAGGAATGACTGATCCCCTTTTACTAAGCAGGTTAGTGTCACCCTAAACCTACATCCAAATAAACACTGCAAATTATATATAACTTAATTCAGCACAGCAAACATGCAGGCATATGGACACACAGAGAGACATGCTGCCATCTTGGAAAATGTCCATACCTTATGGACATGTCCATACCTTAAGTTGAACCTGACAAATGTAGTGTAGAACATTATACAACTGCATTTCAATCAATTATAAAACATTAAATAATTATATAACACAAAATATAAATATTTTATAATATTCTGCTCATCAACTTATCAACAGCTGAGTGAAGTACATGCCCAAAGCACTGCAGCCATGTCAACTTGTTTAGTGATATGGCCTTCACTATATTTGTCCCACTGTCTGTCGTGATGCAGACTTGTCTTCACTCAGTCTCCAGGATGCAAGTGCTTCAGTCAGTCCGAAAGCATTGGCTTCACCTGTATGGTCTTCACGAAAGTTTGAAGACATTTGCTTTCAAATTCCAATCTTGATTAATGAAGTGGGCAATGAGGCTCATATATGATGTGCAACTTGCCCACAAATCTGACGTAGTAGTGAAGTATAGCACACTTTACAGCTCCTTTTCAGCCGTTTCTCTACATTCCATGTACAGCTGGGGAAGTGCCATCTGGGAGAAATATTTATGGCCAGAGAACTGATAACAAGGGTCAATTACTTTAATAAGCCGCTTAAAATCCAACATTCTGTGTGCTCAACAGGATGGCACTGCTTCAGATGGTAAAAAAGACTTGTAGCGTTACCTGATTTTTGGGAGTGTGCTTGCGAGACAGTTTGCAGTGCACACTAAGCTGTTTCTTGTCAGACTTTAAATAGCCAAAATATCTCCACACCACTGAATTCCTCGGACCCTTCTTTTCAACAATCTTCTCATCTATTGAGCATTGGGCGGCGTCCGTTTCGGTGTCTTCTTTGGTAATGCTGTCACTGCCCTTTTCATTAATGTTTTCTGTCGTCTCCTACACGGCTGTGCTAGCTCAAACATTAGCAGGTGTGCTAAGGCTAAGCCCCAGCTGCATGCTGGTCCTACGCGGCTATGCATGCTGTTGTGTACATCAGTCAAATGTGACTTCCAGCTTTGTGACTGGTTCGGTGAGGTGTATTCTCTCATTTTCATTGGCTTTTCGTGTTGTCTGTCAAAACACGGAGCAAATGAGTTCTATCGAAGTTCTATCAAAAATGTCTTCTGTCTCTATCAAGGAAAAATTATTTTCTGATAATTATCGTTATCATTTTATCACCCAGCCCTGTGAACATGTCAACATTTTTCTTATTAAACATATTTCTGATGGAGCTATTGACCTGAAATTTTCACCAGATATCAGTAACAACCCAAGTAATTCATACATACAAAGAAATCAAGGCAACTGTCTTCACAAAACAAGTTATATTTAATAAAGTGGAATGACACAGGGAATCAGTATTGAACACGCTTGGGGAAATGTATTTAATATTTAGCAGAAAAGCCTTTGTTGGTAATAACAGCTTCCAGACGCCTCCTGTATGGAGAAACTAGGTACAGGTATTGCTCAGAAGTGATTTTAGCCCATTCTACCACACAAACTGTCTTCACATCTTGAAGCGTCTTCTATGAACTCTGATCTTCAGTTTGCTCCATAGATTTTCAATTGGATTCAGGTCAGGTGACTGACTGGGCCATTCTAGCAGCTTTATTTTCCTTCTCTGGAGCCAGTTGAGAGTTTCCTTGGCTGTGTGTTTGGGATCATTGTCTTGCTGAAATGTCCACCTTCATTTCATCTTCAGCATCTTGGCAGATGGAAACAAGTTCTTATCAAGGATGTCTCTGTATATTTGTCCATTCATCTTTCCTTCAGTTATATGAAGTTTGCCTGTATCATGTGCTGGAAAAACACCCCCACACCATGATGGGATGTGCAATGCCATTTCTCCTCCAAACATGCTGCATTGTGGCATCAAAAAGTTCAATTTTGGTCTCATCTGACCAGACTATATTCTCCCAGTATTTTACTGGCTTGCCCAAATGTTGTGCAGCAAACTTTAAACAGGCTTCAACATGCTTTTTCTTCAGCAATGGAGTCTTGCAAGGTGAGCGGGCATAGAGCCCATGTCGGCTGAGTGCATTACTTATTGTTTTCTTTGAAACAGCAGTACTTGCTAACTCCAGGACTTTCTGGAGCCCTCCATGACTGGTCTTTGGTTCTTGGATAACTCTTCTGATAACTATTTTAGCTCCTCTGTCAGAAATCTTGCGAGGAGCTCCTAGTCGTGGCTGGTTTATGGTAAAATGATGTTCTTTCCACTTCCGAACGATGGCTCCAACAGTGCTCACTGGAACATTCATCACTTCAGAAATGTGCCTGTAACCAATGCATCATTATGTTTTGCAACAATAAGGTTGTGAAGGTCTAGAGAGAGCTCTTTGCTTCTACCCATCATGAGTTCTTTGTGGTACGACAACCTGATATTCACAGACCTTTTTAAAGGCTACCAGTCAGAACTTAGCCAGCCAAAATTAATTTGCACTGATGGTGGATGGGATGGCTTCTTACATTCTGATCGATTTTAGCTGGTTTCTTGGCTTTCTATGCCTTTTTGCACCTCTTTTTCTTCATGTCTTCAATACTTATTTCCAGTATTATTCCACTTTATTAAATATAACGTAATAATGTAGAGCATCTGCCCCACAACCAGGAGGTCGGGGTTCAAGTCCCGCCCAGGTCATGCCAAAGACCATATAAAAGTGGAACTTCCTACCGTCCAGCTTGGTGCTCAGCAAAAATGGAATAGAGGAGTGAAATGTGGGCGGCAGTGACTCAGGAGGTAGAGCGGGTTGCCCAATAATCAGTGTTGGCGGTTCAAATCTCCCTCTCCCCAGCCATCGCACCGTTGTGTCCCTGGGCAAGACACTTTATCCACCTTGCCCACAGTGTCCATGACACTGGGTATGATTGTGTATAAATGTTCGGTAGTGGTCAGAGAGGCCGTTGGCATGGAATGGCAGCCACGTTTCCGTCAGTCTGCTCCAAGGCAGCTGTGGCTACAGTAATAATAATATTAATAATGGATTATCAATCAATAATCAATTCTTCATTAACTTTAGGCCATGTACCACAGGCTTTTAAAACTGCTGTAATTAAACCCTTACTCAAAAAGCCAACGCTGGATCCAGGAGTTTTAGCTAACTATAGACCAATCTCTAATCTCCCTTTCATTTCAAAAATCTTAGAAAGAGTTGTTGCTACGCAAATATTTGACCACTTGCAGGGAAACTGTTTATTTGAGGAGTTTCAATCTGGGTTTAGAATCCATCATAGTACCGAAACGGCCTTTGTGAAGGTCACTAATGACCTCCTTATTGCATCTGATAATGAACTTGTTTCTGTACTTGTCCTTTTAGACCTTAGTGCAGCTTTTGATACTATCGATCATAATATTCTACTTGATAGATTAGAACACTATGTTGGACTTAATGGAACCTCGTTGCAGTGGTTTAGATCTTATTTATCTGATAGGTTCCAGTTTGTTCATGTCAGTAATGAGTTTTCTTCCAACTCAAAGCCCAGTCACGGAGTTCCAGAGGGATCTGTGCTAGGTCCTACTCTTTTTAGTTTATATATGTTTCCGTTAGTCAACATTATTAGAAAGCACTGTATACACTTTCATTGTTATGCAGATGACACAATTATACCTGTCAATGGAGCCATTCATTCATTCATTCATTCATCTTCTTCCGCTTAATCCTTTTCGGGTCGCAGAGGGGCTGGAGCCTATCCCAGCGTCTTTGGGCGAGAGGCAGGGTACACCCTGGACAGATCGCCAGTCCATCGCAGGGCCGTCAATGGAGCCAGATGACAGTTTGATTTGGAAAGGAATTCCTAAGGTTTTTTGGACCAACTAGAATGACTTCAGTCTTATCTGAATTTAATAGCAGGAAATTACAAGTCATCCAAGCTTTGATTTCCTTAAGACAGGCTTCTAACTTGGCTAATTGATTACTGTCAATGGAGCCAGATGACAGTAATCAATTAGCCAAGTTAGAAGCCTGTCTTAAGGAAATCAAAGCTTGGATGACTTGTAATTTCCTGCTATTAAATTCAGATAAGACTGAAGTCATTCTAGTTGGTCCAAAAAACCTTAGGAATTCCTTTCCAAATCAAACTTTTAGTTTGGATGTGGTTACTCTTTCTCTTAATAGTTGTGTGAGGAGCCTTGAAGTTATTTTTGATCAAGATCTGTTTTTCAATTCACATATTAAATTTGTTTCTAAGACTGCTTTCCATCATTTGTGTAATATTGCCGAGATTAGGAGCATCTTGTCTCAGAGTGATGCTGAAAAACTGATCCACACTTTTGTTAGCTCTAGATTAGATTATTGTAACTCTCTATTATCAGGCTGTCCAAAAAACATCTTTAAAAAGTCTTCATTCTTCCGAACTGCTGCAGCAAGAGTTTTAACAGGTACTAGAAATAGAGATCATATCTCTCCGGTTCTGGCCTTCCTTCACTGGTTTCCCATAGAGTTTAGAATTAAGTTTAAAATCCTTCTCATCACTTAAAAAGCTCTAAACAATCAGGCCCCTTTTTATTTAAAAGATCTGATACTACCCTATTATCCTAATAGAGCACTACGCTCCCAAAATGCTGGATTACTTGTAATACCTAGAATCTCCAAAAGTACAATGGGAGGTAGAGCCTTCAGTTATCAAGCTCCTCTCCTGTGGAACCAGCTGCCAATCTGGATTCGGAAGTCAGACTCGACCTCTGTTTTTAAGAATAGGGTTAAAACCTTCCTTTTTGATATAGCCTACAATTAAGGATGGATCATGTGTCTCTGAACCCTCCCTTAGTTATACTGCTAATAGGTTTAGACAGCCGGGGGATCTCCAATAACGCACTGGGCTTCACTCCTTTCTTCACTCTCAATGAATTTTTTTTTTTTTTCTGGTCATTAACATCTGTTTGTTCTCTCCCATAGACTGAGTCCCCATCGTGCTGTTTGCTCTCTACATGTCTGTTCTTTTCATCTTCTCTATCCCCTCACCCCCCAGCCAGTCGCAGCAGATGACTGCCCTTCCCTTAGCCTGGTTCTGCTGGAGGTTTCTTCCTGTTAAAAGGGAGTTTTTCCTCTCCACCGTCGCCAAGCACTTGCTCACAGGGGATCGCCTGATTGCTGGGGTCTTTCTGCAATTGTGGGGGTTTCCCCTACAGTTGAAAGTGCTATGAGATGACTGTTGTTGTGAAATGGCGCTATATAAATAAAGTTGAATTGAATTGAATTATATAGTGCCTTTCAAGATGCCCAAAGCACTTTACAATGAGTCCATTATTCATTCACTCCACAGACAGATAATGGTAGCAGTAAGCTACTACTGTAGCCACAGCTGCCGGTAAGCTACCACTCCAGGGCAGTAGTAGCTTAGCACTACCATTGTCTGTCTGTGGAGTGAATGAATAATGGATTTTCAGTGTAAAGCGCTTTGGGTTTCTTGAAAGGCACTATATAAATGCAAACCATTATTATTATTAGTGAACACAGTTGCCTTGATTTCTTTGTATGTATGGATTACTTGGGTTGTTACTGATATCTGGTGAAAATCTCAGGTCAGTGGCTCCATCAGAAATATGTTCAATGAGGAAAATGTTGAGGTGTTCAATACTTATTTTCACTGCTGTAATTTAAGTACGGGTGGATTAATTACTACAGTATTATGAATGTTTTTTTTCCCCATCGAGTGTCATGTGTTTTCTCATTTTTACACATGCTTTGCCCCCCCCCTCCGAAAAAAATATAGGTTGCCACCACACCAAAGTCTTTAAGCCAGAGGAAACACTGAAGGGTTAAAATCTATTTTTAAAAAAATCATGAATATTTGACATCAACAATTAGGTCAGTGGTGCTGCTAATCACTGACATATCCCAGGCTGTAATAATTAGACACAAAACATTTACTTTCCATGTGTCAAAGATAATTAATTTTTCCCATTTTTTTCATTTAAAACACACAAAGTCACAAAATCTAAAACACAGAAATTCACATTAATTAAAAACAGTTTACCCAAAATCACTGAAAAAAAGAAAAGCTCTCCGACGTTTCCTGCTACACGGCTCAGTTTGTGGTGGCAAATCTAACTTGAATAGTCATCTTATCCATCCTCCCACATGTTTCTGCAGAAGACGGGCACAGACCGACCACACTGTTCTACCTACTGAAGCAGAACCTCACTGAGCCTAACAGGGACATGTTCTGTTTGACAGTTTTGTAGCTACAGAGAAGTCACAGAGCCCCAGCCAAAGTTCCCCCCACAGTGGCAAGCCCTGATTTAAGCACTCTGTGGAATTCTTTGACAATCACACCAAAAGGGGACTCAAGGGCCATCCAGGTGTCCCCATGACTGTCAGCAGAGCACCTTCTGGAGGACTTTAACCCGTCTGCACTGTCAACTAAACACCCAGCATGTTTTCTCTGAATGAAGTTAATATTTCTTCTCCGACTCCTTAGACTTACCTCTCCTTTGTCTGGCTGGTTTTTGTTAAGTGTTTATGTCTGCAAAACTAACTGCTGCCGGCGACACTTTAGCCCTGGACACTCTAATGAGAAGCTTCTGACAGGACCACAGCCAATTACCTTCAGCAGAGCCGCAACAAACAATGAGAGGCACGTCAGATTAACAAGAACACACTGACAGGAAGGTCGACATCAGGATGGATTCAACGTTCCTGGGGACATCGTTATTTCCAGTGTCCATCCACAATAAACCCCGAAAACCACAGAGAAACCAGAGGAGAAAACCTCAGAGAAACTGCCTGCTCTTAACTTCACTATCTCGTGGTTCAGGTGGAGCATAAGGAACAGGAATCTTAGGGAGGACAGAAACTTGATAAATAAAGCCCCTGTATCTGGCCCTCTTCCCCATTGTGTCTCCATTATCAGGGGTAGGACCCCTCAGTCTCTGGAGGATTTGTTCTTGACGTAGTCATCTGACGGTTGAAAATGATGCAGCATGGCAAAGTAAAATACATTGAAATCATACAGAAATAATTATGTGCAAAATGCTGCCCAAGCAGTATAGCAGGAATTTGGCCCGTGGCTGGCCAATGGTGTGTTATCACAGCCCAAGCTGCCGATCCTGTGCCTTTGCCTCTGGTGTGCAGCGTTGGAGGACTCGAATCCGGCCTCACCCTCAAGGCCGGACTAATGACTCGTCCTCGGCCTCGAGACCTACGGCTTCGGTAACTCGGGCCGAGGCCGGCTCGAGGCCATGCAATTTCAACATTATTTTTTTTATTTTTGTAGATTCAATTCTCCTTAAATGATTTTCAGATATTACTTTTTGATGAATATAAATCAAAATCCACCTCGTAATGTCAGGAAATTTTCCTAATTACCTCCGCCAGGCCGAAAGGCCAGGAGGAGGTTATGTTTTTGCCGGGGTTTGTCTGTTTGTTTGTCTGTCTGTCTGTCTGTCTGTCTGTTGGTTAGCAAGATAACTAAAAAAATCTTGGAAGGATTTCCATGAAACTTTCAGGCGTTGTTGGAAATGGTACAAGGAAGAACTGATTAAATTTTGGGGGTGATCCGGTTCACCGTCTGGATACAGGAATTTTTTAAAGCATTTTTCATTCAACACTGTGACATACAGCCATTTTCAACATGTGCGCAGGCGCAATGGAGGGCGCTGGTCGTCGTGTCTGCAACACAAACTCTGCGTTCTTCAACGTTTTAGGCACAAAAGGACGCGGAAAACACTGCTGGCCTGGGCCCGCCAGCGTGCAACTGCAAAACCTCACACGGGCAGCTGTCCGCCGATGGATTCTTTGGCAGAAATTCACCGGCCAGCCATAGGCGCTGCGCAAAAACGAGCTCTCTGCCGGCGAAGCTTCTAAATTGTCGTTTGCCGCGGAGCGCAACCCCCAAAACAATAATATTGTAGCGAACTCAATATGAGCACCCTATTTGGCTTGCCAAGTGGGTTGACCCTATTGGCGACACAGGTAGACTGCGGGACTCCGGAGCGGGAGGCGTGAGTTCGAACCTCCCGGTGGGACGTCACCATGTCGAGCAGCACGTTACAATATAATATAAAACCCACGGCAACCTGTCTACCTAATCTGCATCCGTCAGTGGAGGAGATGGACACAACAGCAACACTTCAGTTTATTACCTCCGCCAAGGAGGCAATGCTTTTACTACTGAACCACCAATCCTATCACTATCACATTGATTGTCATTGATTAATTGTGTGTTTATTGCACTGTCCCTGTCAAATAAACAAATAACCATTGTCAATCCAATTGCTAGTCATATGTTTACATGCTCAAGGAATCTGAAAACGTCCACACAAACACTGTATGGGGGGAATTGTGGCGCTTGGCGGAGGTCTGCGCTCTCCGAGTGCTTTTCTAGTCTGACAATGCACTTCCCCCCTCTGCTGCAGAAGATTTGGTATCACCCAGCCTGCTCGTCACTGTTGGTCACTGACTAAACCATGTTTGATAGTTTCAAAAATGAACGTTACATTCCTCATTATAGCAAAAACATTTATAGTTTGTCTTCAGCAAAACTCCTCATACTGTCAATGTCCTGCCCCTCCCCTAACAGGTGTGTTCCAGTGTCTAGGTGTGCTGCTCCGCTGAGTTCCGGAGGCGCCTTCTGTGATGTATGGGAGTTGTATGAGTTGTATGAGTGGTATGAGTTGCATTTGCATATGCCACCCCATTGGTGGGCGCTGTACCCTGTGGCATTGCCAATAGTATAAGAGTGTGCTCATTGAACTGAACTGATACGTGTATGTGTGCGTATGCCTGAGTAAACGAGCAAGCTAATGACCTGCAGCCGTGTGTGTCTTTGTGTTTGTTCCATCCATCCATCCATCCATCCATCCATCCATCCATCTTCTACCGCTTTTCCGGAGGTCCGGGTCGCGGAGGCAGCAGTTCAAGCAATTCAATTCAATTCAATTCAACTTTATTTATATAGCGCCATTTCACAACAACAGTCATCTCATAGCACTATCAACTGTAGGGGGGACCCCCACAGTTGCAGAAAGACCCCAGCAATCAGGTGATCCCCTGTGAGCAAGCACTTGGCAACGGTGGAGAGGAAAAACTCCCTTTTAACAGGAAGAAACCTCCAGCAGAACCAGGCTCAGGGAGGGGCAGTCATCTGCTGCGACTGGCTGGGGGGTGAGGGGATAGAGAAGAAGAAAAGAACAGACATGTAGAGAGCAAACAGCACGATGGGGACTCAATCTATGGGAGAGAACAAACAAATGTTAATGACCAGCAAAAAAAAAAATATTTCATAGAGAGTGAGGAAAGGAGTGAGGCCCAGTGCATTACTGGAGGTCCCCCGGCTGACTAAACCTATTAGCAGCATAACTAAGGGAGGGTTCAGAAACACATGATCCCTCCCTAATTGTAGGCTATATCAAAAAGGTAGGTTTTAGCCCTATTCTTAAAAACAGAGATCGAGTCTGACTCTCGAATCCAGATTGGCAGCTGATTCCACAGGAGAGGAGCTTGATAACTGAAGGCTCTGCCTCCCATTGTACTTTTGGAGATTCTAGGTATTACAAGTAATCCTGCATTTTGGGAGCGTAGTGTTCTGTTAGGATGATACGGTAGTATCAGATCTTTTAAATAAAAAGGAGCCTGATTGTTTAGAGCTTTGTAAGTAAGAAGCCCAGACTTCCCTCTCCCCAGCCACCTGCTCCAGCTCTTCAGAGGGGATACCAAGGCGTTCCCAGACCAGCTGGGAGACATAGTCTCTCCACCGAGTCCTGGGTCTGCCCCGGGGTCTCCTCCCAGTGGGACGTACCTGAAACACCTCAAGTGGGAGGCGTCCAGGTGGCATCCTAATCAGATGCCCATACCACCTCAACTGACTCCTGTCAATGTGGAGGAGCAGCGGTTCTACTCTGAGCCTCTCCCGGATGACTGAGCTCCTCACCCTATCTCTGAGGGTGAGTCCAGCAATCCTACGGAGAAAGCTCATTTCAGCCGCTTGTATCCGCGATCTCGTTCTTTCGGTCATTACCCAAAGCTTGTGACCATAGGTGAGAGTAGGAACGTAGATTGACTGGTAAATCGACAGCTTTGCCTTAGAACTAAGCTCCCTCTTCACCACAACAGACCGGTACAACGTCCGCATCACTGCAGATGCTGCATCTGCAGCATCTGTGTTTGTTCCTCCGAGTGGTAATCTAAAGTAGAAACCCACGGACATAACATCATTGGTGACGAGGATAACTTTAGGTTTCCAAGTCTCGCCGCAGTATTGACTGCGAGTGACGGAGGAAGAGGAACGTTTGTCCTGGTGGGAGTTTGGCTGGGCGCAGCACGCCAGGTGATAGGACGCCAGGTGACAGCGCGCCAGGTGACAGGACGCCGGGTGACAGGACGCCAGGTGACAAGATTGCTAAACGCTAGCTAACTGCACGCCATGGCTGGATTTATTGGACACATTAACCCATTCAACGAGTCGGTGGAGCAGTGGACAACCTACGTTGAGAGGTTTGAGTATTTTGTAACGGCAAATGGTATTGCAGAGGAGAAAAAGCTTGCCGTTTTCTTAAGTGTAATTGGTGCGTCAACATATGGACTTTTACGTAGCCTCGTAGCTCCAGATAAGCCAGGGGCTAAGACATATGCTCAACTCACGGAAGTTTTGAAAGACCACTTTTCTCCGAAGCCAATTGTGATCGCTGAAAGATTTCGCTTTCATAAACGGAACCAACAAGAGGGAGAGTCTGTGACGCAATACATAGCAGTCATTAAAAAGCTTTCTGAACACTGCGAGTTTGGTATGCACCTGCAGGATGCATTGAGGGATAGGCTCGTTTGTGGACTGAATATAGAAGCTATCCAGAAAAAATTGCTGACGGAGGAGAAGCTTACTTTTTCCAAAGCAATGGAACTAGCCGTGTCAATGGAGACAGTAGCTCGCGAGACACATCAGCTGAGCAACACGCTGAAAGTGCATGCACTGTCACCACACGACAAACAACACACGAAATGTTCGCGCTGTGGAAAAATGAACCACAAAGAGAGCGATTGTTTTTATAAGGAGCAAAAATGCCATAAATGTGGTAAGAGAGGACATATCTCGAAAATGTGCAGGAACAAGGAGACTGTAAATAAGGAGAAACCAGTGGAGTATAAAGCTAAAAAGGAAAAAAGGGTGCACCAACTGGATGTAAAAGAAATATCTAGTGATGGTAGCACTACAGACACTGAAGTGAGCCTGCATATGGTGTCTCAGCAGAGTAATTTGTCATACATGTGTGTTAAACCAAAAATTGAAGGTAAAAGGATTATCATGGAATTAGATACCGGTGCTGCCGTTTCTCTGATTTCAAGAAAACTGTATGATGCACACTTTAAGGACTTGCCCTTGCGCCAAACCCATATAATGCTGAAAACATACACGGGCGAGGTGATTCCAGCAGAGGGTGTCATCACCGTTTCAGGGAGGATGAATAAGCAGAGGGCTAGACTACCACTGTATGTGGTTCGGGGAAGTTCACCCCCACTTTTTGGTCGGGAGTGGCTGCGGAGGATTCAAATTGACTGGCGAGAAATAAAGACGGTCCGGGAGGAGACGCTAGAGGGCGTGCTACAAAGACATGCAGAGGTCTTTAAGAAAGAATTAGGCACTCTGAAAGGCATGGAAGTAGCCATAGCGCTGAAGCCGGATCATGTGCCACGGTTCTGTCAAGCGAGAGTCGTTCCCTATGCCCTTAGGCCAAAAGTGGAGGCTGAAATTGACCGATTGTGTGAGCAGGGCATTATATCCCCTGTCAAATTCAGTGAATGGGCAACACCCATTGTGCCCATTGTGAAAAAGAACGGAGATGTTAGGATATGTGGGGATTTTAAAGTCACAGTTAATCCTGCCCTGTGTGTGTAGAAATACCCAATTCCATGCATTGAAGATCTATTCGCATCACTTTCGGGGGGGCAACATTTTAGTAAACTGGACTTATCTCATGCCTATTTGCAAATGGTGATAGAGGGAAATTCCAGAAAATATCTCACAATAACCACATCCAAGGGTCTGTTTTGTTACAACAGGCTGGCATTTGGAATTACCTCAGCACCAGCGATATTCCAGCGTGCCATGGACCAAGTCCTCCAGGGTCTGCCGAACGTTCACTGTTACCTGGACGATATATTGGTCAGTGGACAGGATCGTGTGCAGCATCTGAAAAATCTGGATGCAGTCTTAGGGCGCTTGGAAGAATTCGGTTTGTGAGTACGGAAGGAAAAATGTGAATTTTTCAAGGATTCACTGGAATATCTGGGTCACGTCATTGATGCCCAGGGTCTACACAAGGCACCAGAGAAAGTCAGGGCAATTGTGGAGGCTCCTGCACCTACAGACATGAGTCAGTTACGTTCTTTCTTGGGGCTAATTAATTATTACAGCAGATTTATCCCCAACTTGTCAGCTATCCTAAGCCCACTGAATACTCTGCTGTGCAAAGGAAAACAATGGCAATGGATATCTGAATGTGCTGCATCTTTCAAAGAGGCAAAAGAGCAGTTACTCTCTCAAAGTGTGTTAACCCATTATGATCCACAACTTCCCATTCGGCTGGCGTGTGATGCATCACCTTATGGTGTAGGTAGTGTCATCTCACATATTCTCCCGAATGGACAAGAGAGGCCCATAGCTTTTGCATCAAGGACTCTGAATAAGGCAGAACGCAATTATGCCCACATTGAGCGCGAAGCTCTTGGCATTATATTTGGAGTTCGTAAATTCCATCATTATCTGTATGGTAGGCAGTTTACACTCCTTACAGATCATCGCCCATTGACTACTATTCTGAGTCCGTGCAAAGCCACACCATCTATGGCTGCTGCTAGAATGCAGCGGTGGGCTCTCCTGTTAGCTGCCCATAATTACACCATACAGTACCGAGAGGCAGCTCGTCATGGAAATGTGGATGGGCTTTCACGCCTTCCATTACCAACATCATCAAGAGAGAGAATCAGTACTGTGGACAGTTTTCACATTAAACACCTAGAAGCCTTACCTGTGAACTGTTGAGAAATCTGCCAAGAGAGCAGGGGTGATCCTGTCCTTGCTCAAGTCCTGGAGATGGTCTCCACAGGTCGCTTTCCGAGGGTCCAGGATGTGGCCAGCACATTGGTGCCATTCATCAGCCGGAGGGATGAGTTGACATTCCAGCAAGGTTGCCTTATGTGGGGTGTGCGCGTCGTCATTCCCTCAAAATTGAGATCCCGACTGCTGTCGGAACTGCATACTGGACACCCAGGTGTTGTCAAAATGAAAGCTGTCGCCCGCAGTTACATGTGGTGGCCCGGAATTGACGCTCAAATTGAACAGGTCTCAAAAATATGCCAGTCCTGTCAATTCACACAGAAAGCACCGGGACCAGCACCACTCCACCCATGGACCTGGCCTGGATCCCCGTGGCAGAGAATTCATGTTGACTTTGCTGGGCCGTTCCAAGGCCAAATGTTTATGGTGGTTGTAGACGCCCATTCAAAATGGCCTGAGGTACACCTTATGAGTTCCACTACAACGGCTAATACCATCCAGGTGCTCCGAGGGTTATTTAGTCACTATGGGCTCCCTGAGGTGTTAGTGAGTGATAATGGTCCTCAGTTTACCTCACACGAGTTTGACACTTTTATGAAAGGCAATGGAGTAAAGCACATTCGCTCTGCACCATTTCATCCATCAACAAATGGTCTTGCAGAACGTTTTGTACAGACATTCAAGCAGTCACTGAAGCATTCCACTGGAACCACTTCCATACAACACCGACTGGACGCCTTTCTACTCACGTACCGTAATACTCCACACTCTACAACGAAGGAGTCCCAGTCTATGCTTTTCATGCATCGCAAGCTGCGATCTCGATTGGACCTGCTGAAGCCTAGCGTGACGTCAGAGGTAGAGAAAGCACAAGAGGCACAGTGTGCGTATCGAGGAATGCATGCAAAAGCCAGAACGTTCAAGGTGGGAGACCCAGTTCTTGTTCGGGATTACAGGAGAGGACAGAAGAAGTGGATACCAGGGGTTGTTTCAGATTAGACTGGCCCTGTATCCTACACCGTCGACATCGGCGCATCGCAGCACTGGAGGCGACACGCGGACCAGATGCTGGCCAGGGTTGTTGAATTGGATACCTCTACAGACGACGGCGGAGCTGCATCGTCGTGCATCTCAGCAGACCTGCCTGTGCCGGAAAAGACTGTTCCAGAACCAGCTACTCCGGTTCCTGTGAGTGACCCCTCACCATTACCCCAGGTAACCTCAGAGGGAAACACCACATCACCTCCAGAGACTGGTAAGAGATATCCTTCTCGTATTACTAGACCACCAGAGCGTTATGTTCCATAAACTTTGTTTAAGATACTTTTAAGAGACATATATTGGACATTTTTGAATAAGAGACCTTTTTTATGTGTTAGATGAGAGAGTCACGTCTCACCAAAAGGGCAGAATAAACCCTTGACTGACTCAGGGGTTTGGGATCGTCTACTCCCAGCCTCAAGGCTAGTGTGTGTTTTTAAATTAATAAAAGTTGTTTGCTTTGTGTATCTTGGGGGTGGGTACAACATTTAGTGGGGAGGAGATGTGATGTATGGGAGTTGTATGAGTTGTATGAGTGGTATGAGTTGCATTTGCATATGCCACCCCATTGGTGGGCGCTGTACCCTGTGGCATTGCCAATAGTATAAGAGTGTGCTCATTGAACTGAACTGATACATGTATGTGTGCGTATGCCTGAGTAAACGAGCAAGCTAATGACCTGCAGCTGTGTGTGTCTTTGTGTTTGTTCCTCCGAGTGGTAATCTAAAGTAGAAACCCACGGACATACTACCTTCCTTGTATCCCAACTTACGGGTGTGCTCTGACCATTTTGTAATAGGTTTGTAGAAATAACTGACCAATAACGTTGTGCAGCAAACTTTAAACAAGCTTCAACAGGTTTTTTCTTCAGCAATGGATTCTTGCAAGGTGAGCAGGCATTGAGCCCATGTCGGCTGAGTGCATTACTTATTGGTTTCTTTGAAACAGCAGTACCTGCTAACTCCACGTCTTTCTGGAGGTCTCCACAAGTGGTCTTTGGCTCTTGGATAAGTCTTCTGATAATTGTTTTGGCTCCTCTGTCAGAAATCTTGCAAGGAGCTCCTTGTCGTGGTCAGTTTATAGAAAACTATCACTCACTACGCAAACGCGTTTGCAGTACAGTATGTGGTGTATAATGCGAAAACATTATGCACTACTTTGCTGCTACGCCAGCTGTGCTTAGTGCATGCATGCATTATACAGTGCATGCATACATGACCTCTGCAAGGAGTACCATGTTGTGCAGTGCACGTCTGATTTTGACCTCTTGCACGAGTTCTTGTGACACCGCTTCTCATCGAGAGAAAAAAAGCCGTACGTTGGCGAGTCAATTATGTCTTCCAAGTCACAAATCGTTCAGTTTGGATTCAACGATCATGAGGGGTACGAGGAGAAAGGGAGACAGAAACATAGGGCGAAATGCAAATTTTGCAAAGCACTTTGAAGTTGGCCTCTGAAACAATGTGGTGACTCGGACTCGGCCTCAACCTCGGAATGTGGTAACTCGGACTCTGTCTCAGCGTGTGGTGACTCAACTACAACACTGCTAATGTGTTCATGCTACCCTGACACGTGTGGCTGCATATGATATACAGTCAACCTGGCCGTCCCTCTCCACAATGATGGCAGTATTAACGTGTAAATTCTTAGGTACTATATGGCATAGCTGCATGAACACACTGGAAGAAACACCGGCGGGGACTCAGTCTCCCATTGGCTGGCTGTGTGAGTCAACATCCTGACAAAGGACAGCAGTAGCTGCCAAATAATAGTTCAGACCCTCCACAAACACAGCAGCTTTACATTACACATTTTTACGTATGAGATTTTCCCTGTTTTTCCGGTCAAATTTGGTGCTTCTCATTTCCTTCTGTTTTATCAAATCAGCATCAAGCCAATCAGAAACCCCACCCTGCAGTTTTCAGGGCCGCTCTGAAGTGCCAACCCCCACCAGGGCGTAATTTCAACCACTACAAGTTCCTGAAAACTTCCCCTTTCGGAGAGGTTCCTGTAGTGGAGACACACCACACGGGGGAAGTTTCTATAAAACTGGTTCCTGGTTCCTGTAGTGGCAACGGGGGTGGCTGTGGCACAGGTGTAGTGTGGCCGACTGAACCCCCAGTTGGTCCTGGTGGGTCAGGCCAGCACCCGTGTATGGCAGCTCCGCCACCATCAGTGTGTCAATGTGTGTGTGAATGGGTGGACAACAGGATCTGTAAAGCGATTTGGTCGTCTAGAGATGAGAAACAGTGCTGTTTAAGTGAACACCATTCTCCATTTTACCATTTAATTATGACTGACTCAAGGGCAGCTAAAATGAACAGGATATTAGCAGCTATAAATAAGTTAAATTTCAGACTTTTAGGCTAATTTATCAAATTGCTGACCATTAATTTGCAAAATGGCAAAACTCATATGATGACATTACAGTTAGCCTTCTCAAATGATATGCTTGAACTTCTTTTCTTATAAAAGAACAACGGTTTTTGGAAATATTACAATTTCAGACAAAGCAATGAAGGAGTGGAACAAGGAATAAGTTGCAAAGGTGCAAATTTTTGCAAAATATAAGTAGCCAATTTAGGAAGGAGAGTTGCAAATTACAAGGGCAAAGTCAAAAATTTAAACTCTTGGGAAAAAGCTGCAAATTTATGAGGATGGGTGGAGTCACAAATTAGGCAGGTGAGAGTTGCAAATTTATGAAAACTTACAAGACAAAAAAAAAATTGCAAATTTGTGAGAGGGGTAAAATTTTGATGTGGGGGTCACAAATTTATTGGGGGGGTGAATAAGATTAACTGGAGGGCTATATCTGGTCACAGGTAATTGATACAGACACCTGTGCTGTAGAGAATGAATCCACTGTGGGAGAAATATGGAGGGAAAAAAAAAGCAGAAAAAACAAAGTGAAACTACCCTTCTAGCATATGATGTTTGTAGAGAAAAAGATGCTGTCGAGCTGACCTTACTTTTAACATAACTCGTATTTGCTCCCGTTTATGGCAAGTTTAAGAAAAAAACCAACTGTGTGGGTTGTGAAGACAACAGTCTGAGATGAGCTGCTGAATAACAGAGAAAATCAGGACTGAGCTCACTCTGGCAGGGCATCGAGCAATCTTCTCCTCTGTGTCCTTCAGTGCCACGGCGTACTCATGGACATCATCTGAAACCACCACCATCTGCAGAAACATGAGACGCACTTTAATTAGCACAATTTAGCGAAAATGCCGAGCCACTGGCAGCAGAAAGACTTTCAGTGGGAGTTTATAAGTGCAAACCCAGAAACACACAAAGAAAACACTTCAAACCGCCTTGTTAAAAAATGAATTTGTACACGACAGCAGGGCGCTGTGCTGAGACGATGGCCCATCAATCAGCAGACATGTGAATCTCCAAAAACACAGCATGACATTAGAAAAATCCAAATCATAAAGGCTGCGGTCACTCTGAGCTCTGCCGGGATGAGTTTCTAGATGAGATGCAGCAATAACAGAGGGGTCAAGAGGGCAAGCCGTGGCGGAGGACAATCTCTGGGAGGATTACAGGGAGATGAGAGGGGAACTTAAACAGATGGAACTGTCAGAGGAAAGGCAGGAAAACAGACCGATTCAGTTGTTCTTTAGATATGCTGTGAACATTATTCTAAAAGATGTGTCAGAGTTGAACCAGGGAAATTACATGCACAGGAACACTCAGATAAAAGTGTGCAGACATTTTATTTAAATGTTGCAGAGATGAATCAGAGGCCAATATGCCTCATCTCCTTACTGTCACACTCAATAAATGATTAAAAAAAAAGAATTTGAATGAATGAGTAGCACATTGTGGCCAAATGAACACCCCCTCTTCTCTTTCTCCATATATGTGCAATGGGGTAAATAAGTACTGCATGTCAGTACTTTTTTTTAGTCCATATATTTCCAGTGAGGCTACTTGCTTAAAATTTTGACCAGACTTTAGTATTAAGTCAACAATAAACCTATACACAGAAAGAAATCAAAAGATTTAGGTTCATAAATAAAATTATGTGTAATAAAGTCAAATAAAACAGGAAAAAGCATTGAATACATTAGAAAAAGCAGTACCCCAAGGCATGGAAAAGCAAGGAATCAGTTGAAATCTATAAGCTGTTATAAAGTAGTTCTACCTCCTATCTGTGGAAATTAATATCAACTGGGTAGGTACTTCATGAGTGGCTATAAAAAGGTTTGCTGTTACCAAGGTGTCATACACTAAACATCTCATGATGGGCCAAGAGCTCTCCCTAGACCTTCACAACCTTATTGCTGTAAAACACATAGATACACTACTCACAAAAAGTTAGGGATATTCGACTTTCGGGTGAAATTTCAGGATGCACCTAAAATGCACTATAACCTTTACAGGTGAACTTAATTTGACCTTCTAACCTTTTGAATGCACATGTCCAACTGTTCAATGTTTCAGTACTTTTTGCACAACTTGCTGTTCTCTAAAAAGGTGCTTAATGGCAAAATTCACAACAGGTGTTTGATCCATGAACTGACCATTAAATTTTCTGGTTCAATTAGAATTGGTATTTAAACAGTCCTTTTCATCATGCTGTTCACATTTTGACATTATGAGACCAAGATGACACCTAACAATTGATAAGCAGTATCTTGACATCGCAAGGCTTCAAACAGGATGTTCTCAGAGGGCAGTGGCCACTGAGTTTAGAGCGTCACAGAGTGTCATCAGCAGGTTGCAACAGAGATACAGCGAGACTGGAAGAGTCACAGAAAGGCATAGAAGTGGACGTCCTTTGGCCACATCCCACGCTGATGACCGCTTCATTGTGAACCAGATGCAGAGCCAGAACCAGATGATGAATACCATTCAACTCCAGGCACATTTAAGGGAGGTGAGAGGCACCCAAGTGTCACATCAGACCATTCAAAACCATTTACATCAGCATGGTCTGCATGCTAGATGATCTGCAAGTGTACCTGACCACACCACCAGGCACAGGCATCATCGTCTTGCATGGGCCAGGGAGTATTTACAGTGGACAAGGGACCAGTGGGCCTCAGTGCTGTTGTCTGATGAAAGTTGATTCACGTTGAGCAGAAATGATGGCCGCCAACGATGTTGAAGACGTCAAGGAGAGTGCTATGCATCAGCCACTGTTGTCACCATGTTACAGTCTGGGCAGGTGTGTCTAGTCAATACAGAACTGCCCTACACCTTGTGAATGGTGCAGTGACAAGCTGATACTACCTGAATAACATCATTAATCCAGTCATTGTGCCCCTGCATGAACAACACAGGTCCAATTTCATCTTCATGGACAACAATGCTCCAACTCATCAAGGTCACATCATTAGGGAATGGCTGCAGGAGGCTTGGGTACCTCAAATGGAGTGGCCTACACTTTCTCCAGACCTGAATCCCATAGAAAACCTATGGGATCAGCTGAGTCACCACGTAGAGGCTCGTAACCCTGTACCCCACAACCTCAATGACCCGAGGGCCGCCCTTCAAAAAAAGTGGAATGTCATGCCTGAGCAGACAATAAATCAACTTGTGAACAGCATGAGATGTTGTTGTCAAGCTGTAATTGGTGCTCAAGGGCACATGACAACTTACTGAGACACTGACATTTTTGTTGTGGTATATCCACCACTGTTGTTGGCTTTTGTTTCAATAAATTATTTGAGAGGAGGAAATCACCATTGCATGCTTCTACTAAAATGCCCTACTTTCATGATATAATACCACTGTCACGTGAACTTTGAACATTTTCCATAAATTTCATCTATAAGCCAAATATCCCTAACTTTTTGTGAGTAGTGTATATCAGAACTTCTGAGGAAGCACCACTGGGCCATTATCAACAAAAGATGTCCCTCTCCCATCAACCAGCCATGCACCGGAGGTCCTCACAAGATACCTGACAAGCAGTGTTGGGAGTTGCTGAGAGAGTGATATTAGCAAAAACCTGTTGGCCTCTTATGGCTGTGGAAGGCCTAACTGTGACCCCAGTCAACCTGCTGCACACTCTCTCACCACACTCTGCTGCATCCAAGCCTTCAAGAACACCTTAAACAAGGGACTCACTGTACAGTCACTGTGGGAAACAACTGCAGGAAAGCCCCGCTCTGACCGACAGCCCACCTATGGTCAACTTCCTGAGAAAGCCCTGTCGCCCATCTTGGACCCGCACCTTTTAGAGCCAGTTCTGGCCAGAGAGATGACAACATCATTGAGGACTGGACTTGGGAGTCGAAACATGGACAGTATTTCCTCTGAGAAGTGATCATATGAGCACCAGGCCAAGCCCGGAGGGTGGTGACTTAAGCATCTTCATCTATAAAAAAAAACATTTTTGGGGC
Organism: Pholidichthys leucotaenia; assembly: GCA_020510985.1. Taxonomy (NCBI): domain Eukaryota; kingdom Metazoa; phylum Chordata; class Actinopteri; order Cichliformes; family Pholidichthyidae; genus Pholidichthys; species Pholidichthys leucotaenia. The sequence goes on from CM035837.1 coordinate 22,714,285, forward strand.
CAGTTGCAAGGGGTCCTGCTGCTCCTCCCATGCTAGGCTGAACATGAACGTCGAACAACTATTTTTCCTACAACTTTTTGGTCTGTTTTCTATGCCTTTCTGCAACATTTTCTGATTTTTCATGATATTTTTTATTTTCAGGCAAGTATTTAAAGGTGCAGTGAAGTGACCTTGGGCTAATCTCTTTTCACACAGGCTGCAAGAGTGAGTTTTTTCATTTTTTAACGGCCTATAAAACCATCCATCCATCCATCCATCCATCCATCCATCCATCTTCTACCGCTTTTACAGAGGTCTGGGTCGCGGAGGCAGCAGTTCAAGCAGAGAAGCCCAGACTTCCCTCTCCCCAGCCTATAAATCCTTTTTCACAAATATCATGCACCAATTTTGTTTTTTCTGCATTTTTATGGTGTGCTTTATTAATTAAATGTCACTTTTAGTGACACCTTAAACCTTTTGATCGGTCTTATTTCTTTTGTACTTGCTCGGCTGAGTAAATCATTTCTGTGTGTTGATCTAATTTAGAGGGCATTAAGGTACTGAGGTTCTAAATCTGTATCTTTTGATTTAGGCTGTAGTTCGTTAAATTATAGCCCACAAATAAGTGTCTCCACACCATCCATCCATCCATCCATCTTCTACCGCTTTTCCGGAGGTCCAGGTCACGGAGGAAGCAGTTCAAGCAGAGAAGCCCAGACTTCCCTCTCCCCAGCCACCTGCTCCAGCTCTTCAGAGGGGATACCAAGGCGTTCCCAGACCAGCTGGGAGACATAGTCTCTCCACCGAGTCCTGGGTCTGCCCCGGGGTCTCCTCCCAGTGGGACGTGCCTGAAACACCTCAAGTGGGAGGCGTCCAGGAGGCATCCTAATCAGATGCCCAAACCACCTCAACTGACTCCTGTCAATGTGGAGGAGCAGCGGTTCTACTCTGAGCCTCTCCCGGATGACTGAGCTCCTCACCCTATCTCTGAGGGTGAGTCCAGCAATCCTACGGAGAAAGCTCATTTCAGCCGCTTGTATCCGCGATCTCGTTCTTTCGGTCATTACCCAAAGCTCGTGACCATAGGTGAGAGTAGGAACGTAGATTGACTGGTAAATCGACAGCTTTGCCTTAGAACTAAGCTCCCTCTTCACCACAACAGACCGGTACAACGTCCGCATCACTGCAGATGCTGCTCCAATCCGTCTGTCGATCTCTCGCTCCATTCTCCCCTCACTCGTGAACAAGACCCCAAGATACTTAAACTCCTCCACTTGGGGCAGGAGCCTGTCCCCAACCTGGAGAGGACAATCCACCTTTTTACGGCTGAGGACCATGGACTCGGACTTGGAGGTGCTGATTCTCATCCCAGCCGCTTCACACTCAGCGGCAAACCATCCCAGCAAGAGCTGAAGATCATTGCTGGATGAAGCCAACAGGACAACATCAACTGCAAACAACAGAGATGAGATCCTGTGGTCACCAAGCATGACACCCTCCATTCCCTGGCTGCGCCTAGAAATCCTGTCCATAAAAATTATGAACAGGATCGGTGACAAAGGGCAGCCCTGGCGGAGTCCAACTCTCACTGGGAATGACTCCGACCGAGTGTTGGCAATACGAACCAAACTCTCACAACGGTCGTACAGAGACCGAATAGCTCGTAACAACAAGCCCGATACCCCATACTCCCGAATCACCCCCCACAAAAATCCACGAGGGACGCGGTCAAATGGTGGTGTCCCTCGGTGGTGTCCCTCGTGGTGTCTCCACACATCAAATGAAAAACTTTTACTGTCAGGATGAGACCCAGAGTTTAAAATAATACATGTTCACTGCTGGGGGAAGATCCAAAAACAGTAGAGCTGTGTGAAAATATACACATCTGTGAATGGATACAGAGTAAAAGCTCAAAAAAGCAAATATCTGCCAAGAAAAGCAAATGTGTGTTTAAAATTAGGACTAATTAGTCTGAAGGATTAATTCTGCAGCAGAAAATGTAGTTTTTTTTTAACCCCTTTTATTAAAATCCCACCCACCCCGATAAACTTCAACTTGGCAGGTCTAGTTTTAGCATTTAGATTTTTCGAGGTGATGAAGGCAGGTGAGAGTCTTGGGCCTGTGTAGCATCAAAGGGCATAGTGTGCCAAGTCTGCGCAGTCTCAGGTCTGCTCTCTCTTCAGGAATAACGTGAAGAGAGAGCAGACCTTTTGTAGTAATTTGCTGTGTAACAAAATTACCTATTTAAAAATTTAGCAATGTGTTACAATTATTGAAATTTGATTTGTTAATTGTTTTACTTATATATAAATTTTTATTCTTCTTTTTTCAGCTGCTCCCTTTAGGGGTCGCCATAGCGTATCATCTGCCTCCATCTCACCCGATCCCTTGCATCTTCCTCTGTAACACCAACCCTCTCCATGTCCTCCTTCACTGCATCTGTGGTCTTCCTCTTTTCCTCCGGCCTGGCAGCTACATCTTCAACATCCTTTGTCCAATATATCCACTATCCCTCCTCTGTACATGTCCAAACCATCTCAGCCTTGCCTCTCTTACTTTGTCTCCAAACTGCTCAATCTGAGCTGTCCCTCTGGTATACTCAGTCCTAATCTTGCCCCTCCTAGTCACTCCCAATGAAAATCTTAGCATCTTAAACTTTGTCACCTCCAGCTCCACCTCCTGTCTTTTTGTCAGCACCACAGTCTCCAAACCATACATCATACCATGCCTCTCTACTGTCTTGTAAATCTTCCCTTTCACTCTTGCTGCTACCTTTCTGTTACTAATCACCCGATACTCGTCTCCACCCATTCTACCCTGCCTGCACTCTCTTCTTCACCCCTTTTGTGCATTTTCCATTCCTTTGGATGGTTGACCAAAGGTATTTAAACTCATTTACTTTCACTACCTCTACTCCTTCCATCCTCACCGTTACACCTGCCTCCCTCTCATTCACACTCATGTATTCTGTCTTGCTTCTACTGACTTTCATTCCTCTTCTCTCCAGAGCATACCTCCACCTCTCAGGGTTCTCTTCCACCTGCTTCCTACTACTCTAACTGCAGATCACAATGTCATCTGCAAACAACATGGTCCATGGAGACTCTTGCCTGACCTCATCTGTCAGCCTGTCCATCACCATGGCAAACAAGAAGGGACTCAGAGTCGATCCCTGATGTAATCCCACTCCCACCTTGAATCCAGTCATCACTCCTACAGCATACCTCAACACTGTCTCGCTGTCCTCATACATGTCCTGCATCACCCTCACATACTTCTCTGCCACTCCTGACTTTCTCATACAGTGGGGCAAAAAAGTATTTAGTCAGCCGCCAATTGTGCAAGTTCTCCCACTTAAAAGATGAGAGAGGTCTCCAATTTTCATCATAGGTATACTTCAACTATGAGAGACAAAATGAGAAAAAAAAAATCCAGAAAATCACATTGAAAGATTTTTAATGAATTAATTGGTAAATTCCTCGGTAAAATAAGTATTTGGTCACCTACAAAGAAGCAAGATTTCTGGCTCTCACAGACCTCTAACTTCTTCTTTAAGAGGCTCCTCTGTCCTCCACTCGTTACCTGTATTAATGGCACCTGTTTGAACTCGTTATCAGTATAAAAGACACCTGTCCACAACCTCAAACAGTCAGACTCCAAACTCCACTGTGGCCAAGACCAAAGCGCTGTCAAAAGGACACCAGAAACAAAACTGTAGACCTGCACCAGGCTGGGAAGACTGAATCTGCAATAGGTAAGCAGCTTGGTGTGAAGAAATCAACTGTGAGAGCAATTATTAGAAAATGGAAGACATACAAGACCACTGATAATCTCCCTCAGTCTGGGGCTCCACGCAAGAGCTCACCCTGTGGGGTCAAAATGATCACGAGAACGGTGAGCAAAAATCCCAGAACCACACGGGGCGACCTAGTGAATGACCTGCAGATAGCTGGGACCAAAATAACAAAGGCTACCATCAGTAACACACTACGCCGCCAGGGACTCAAATCCTGCAGTGCCAGACGTGTCCCCCTGCTTAAGCCAGTACATGTCCAGGCCCGTTTGAAGTTTGCTAGAGAGCATTTGGATGATCCAGAAGAGGATTGGGAGAATGTCATATGGTCAGATGAAACCAAAATAGAACTTTATTGTAAAAACTTAACTTGTCGTGTTTGGAGGAGAAAGAACACCATACCTACTGTGAAGCATGGGGGTGGAAACATCATGCTTTGGGGCTGTTTTTCTGCAAAGGGACCAGGACGACTGATCCGTGTAAAGGAAAGAATGAATGGGGCCATGTATTGTGAGATTTTGAGTGAAAACCTCCTTCCATCAGCAAGGGCACTGAAGATGAAACGTGGCTGGGTCTTTTAGCATGACAATGATCCCAAACACACCGCTCGGGCAACGAAGGAGTGGCTTCGTAAGAAGCATTTCAAGGTCCTGGAGTGGCCTAGCTAGTCTCCAGATCTCAACCCCATAGAAAATCTTTGGAGGGAGTTGAAAGTCCATGTTGCCCAGCGACAGCCCCAAAACATCACTGCTCTAGAAGAGATCTGCATGGAGGAATGGGCCAAAATACCAGCAACAGTGTGTGAAAACCTTGTGAAGACTTATAGAAAACATTTGACCTCTGTCATTGCCAACAAAGGGTATATAACAAAGTATTGAGATGAACTTTTGTTATTGACCAAATACTTATTTTACCGAGGAATTTACCAATTAATTCATTAAAAATCCTTCAATGTGATTTTCTGGATTTTTTTTTTCTCATTTTGTCTCTCATAGTTGAGGTATACCTATGATGAAAATTGGAGACCTCTCTCATCTTTTAAGTGGGAGAACTTGCACAATTGGTGGCTGACTAAATACTTTTTTGCCCCACTGTACAGTACCACACTTCCTCTCTTAAATATAAGATAACACAGCAACTTAAGCAAAAAGAAACATTAAAACATCCAATTCAAAGATTCAAGATTCAAAGATTTTATTTGTCAATACTACTATACGTACAGGACATACAGGAGAACTGAAATGGTGTTTCTCTCTCTCTCTCTATTGGTGTGTGCAATATAAAAAAAAAGAAAAAGGAATACGGCTGGAAAAAAACAACAGCAGTCTATGTACAGTAATGCAACCCGTAGTGCAAATGGTGACAAAAGATAGACACACGATTAAAATAATAAAATAAATAAAAACCAGGCCACCAGTCAACTAAAAGCTTGCCTAAATAACAGTGTCAACACACTCTCATCATTTGTTAGTATATTACCATTTCTGTCCTAAATCAACCAAACCTACTGTACAACCTTTCCAGCTCGATCTTTGTCTGCCAGTTGATACAAGTCCTTTTCTTATTCCTTCGTGTCCAACCTCTCATACAACTCACTATATGCCTTATCCTTTGCCACCTCTCTCTTTGCCATGCACCTAGATTCCAAATACTCCTGTCTGACTATCCCACTTTTTCTTTGCCAACCTCTTCCTTTGGATACTTTCCTGTACCTCCTCATTCCACCACCAAGTCTGCTTGTCTTCTTTCCTCTGTCCACTGGATACACAACATACCTTTCTACCCGTTTCCCTCAATACTTTTGCTGTACTTTCCCAGTCATCTGGTAATTCTTTCCTACCACCCAGAGCCTGTATCAACTCCTTCCTGAACTCTGTGACCTTTTTCCTTCTGTAACTTCCCCCACTTAATCTTTGGCTCTGCCTTCACTGTTTTCCTCTTCTTGCTTTCCAAAGTCATCATACAGACTACCATCCGATGCCATCTAGCTACATTCTCCATTGCCACCACCTTGCAGTCTCCTATCTCTTTCAGATTTCTCCTTCTGCATAAGATGTAGTCCACCTGTGTGCACCTTCCTCCACTCTTGTAAGTCACCCTATGTTCCTCTCTCTTCTTGAAGTATGTGTTCATCACATCCATTTCCATCCTTTTAGCAAAATCCACAACCATCAGTCCTTCCACATTTCTCTCCTTAAGACCATACCTACCCAGGACCTCCTCATCGAAGGCGGAACCTGAGATGATTATTCATGCTTTTATTTCTTCTCATTTAGACTACGTACTGTAATAGTCTTTTTACTTGTCTGAGCCAAAAGCATCTTCAATGTCTTCAGGCTGTCTAAAATTCGGCTGCCAGACTTTTAACCCACACTAAGAAAAGGGCACACATTACACCGGTTTTAGCAGCACTTCACTGGCTCCCAGTTGATTTTAGGATTCAGTTTAAAATTTTAGTTTTTGTTTTTAGAACCATTCATGATCATGCCCCCAAATATATCACTGAGCTGCTTAAACTGTATAACCCCTCATGGTCTCTGAGGTCCTTGGATCAACATTTACTGGCTGTCCCTTAAACCCATTTTAAAACCCACGGTGATCAAGCCTTTCAGGCAGTGGCACTAAAATTGTGGAATGCTCTACCACTGTCTTTGTGCTGAGTAGACTCTGCTGACGCTTTTAAAAAGCAGCTGAAGACCCTGCTGTTTAAACAGGCTTTTTAGTTTGGTTATGGTTTTTATGGGTTTTTTATATTTTTATCGTTGTATTTGTGAATGTGTGTTTTATTTTACTGTTAAGCACTTTGTGATTCTTTCTGTGAGAGGTGCTATATAAATAAACTTTACTTACTCATCACCTCTGTTCCCTTCACCTACATGTCGATTAAAGTCCGTTTCAATCACCACTCTCTCCCTCCTGGAAAAACTCTCTACCACTTCATCGAACTTACTCCAGAATTCCTCTCTCTTTTCTACCTGACATCCACCTTGTGGGGCATAGGCACTGGCAAAATTCGACATCACACCTTTGACTTCCAGCTTCAAACTCATGATTCTGTCTGACTCCCTCATTACGTCCTGAACACTCTTCACATACTCCTTCATATATTCCTTCAAGATTACTCCTATTCATTTCTCTTCTTATCTACACCATGGTAGAACAGTTTAAATCCACCTCCAATGTTCAGAGCCTTGCTTCCCTTCCATCTGGTTTCTTGAACACAGAGTTCTTCTCTTCTTCTTCTCTCCATCATATCAGCCAACTCTCTGCCTTTACCAGCCATAGTCCCTACATTTGACATCTCTACTCTCACTTCCACACTTCTACCTTGCCTTTTCTCTCTCTCCCTCCAAACACGCCTTCCCCCTTTCCTCCTCCTCAATCTTTGACCAACAGTAGCCCAATTTCCACTGGCACCCTGTCAGTTAACAGCACCGGTGGTGGTCGTGGTTAACTCGGACATCAACCAATCCGGTATCCGAATCTCATTTGTCATGATCCACATGTTTGAGTTGGCAAAGGTTTTGCGTTGGATGCCTTTCCTGACACAACCCTCCCCATTTACCTGGGCTTGGGGCCGGCACTAGAAGTACACTGGCTTGTGCACCCCCTGTGGCTGGGTTGTTTGATTTATATATAAATAAATATGGATATAATAATAATAATAATAATAATAATAATAACAATAATAATAATAATAATAAAGTTTATTTATAGAGCACTTTTCACAGACAGGGTCACAAAGTGCTTAACATGGTAAAAAACAAAATAAAAACACAGGCACATAAAACAGTAAAAAATAAAAACAAAGTAAACAGTAAAAGCACATAAAAATACAATCAACACATAGTTAATTAAAAAGCCAGACTAAAAAGGTGGGTCTTTAGTTGCTTCTTAACCCCTTGCACTCTGGTCAATTTCCCTAAAAACGCCGAAAAATAACGTGCCCAAAGTAAATCAAAAGCTGTTCTTCAACCCTTTGCAGCATCTTCATGGGGTTGGTCTCATTTAAAAGAAAACACTTTGAATTATTTGGCAAAACAGTCATAATCTCTCTAAGTGCTCCGGCCACTGAGTAACAGTCATCTAAACATACTGAACTTGAAGAAAATAAATTTCGCCTGGGTGTTTTTTTGGATACAAATGCTTGCAAATAACACACAGCTTCAGATCCGGGCTGGAAAATGCAACAGAAATGTAGAACCAAGTGTTATCCAGCTGAGGTCAAAATTTTGTAACAATACCACAAAAAATGAATATATTACACAGCTTTGTTCTCAGGTAGTTCCCAGGCGTTTTTGAACTGTGCCAAATTGTGCCAAATGGCACAGTTTGGAAAAACGTCTGTAACTTTTGAATGATTCAATATAGAAGCTTCATCTTGGGCTCTAATGAAAGGTGACACTCAGGGCTGTGTGTGTGTGGGGGGGGGGAGTGTTGTTTATTCATTCATTCATGAATGAATGAACAAACAAGCCCACACACACAAAGAAGCATGCCACGTAAAAAATGTGTGGCTTTTTTTTTTACAAGAAAAAATAACCTACAGTGCACTAAAAATTATTCTAAAATATTTGTAATGTAGAAGATAACAACTCCCCCCCTACCCCCGCTACAGAGGACGGACATCGGCCATCGCTACATGACGGAACAGTCATGTGGCGATGTGGCGACCGCGGCGCACAGTCCCCGCGGTCCCCGCGCCCCCCCCTCGCTACAGAAGAGTAGCAGGGTGGGGGGGCGTTCACGGTCCGGACGTGGTGCACGAACCGTGTACTGCGGCGCACAGTCCCTGCGCCCCCCCCCCCCCACTACAGAAGAGTAGCGGGGTGGGGGGGCGTTCACGGTCCGGACGCGGCGCACGAACCGTGTACCGCGGTGCACGGACTTCAGACTTCGTGCGTCGCACAGTTGTAATTTACCGATCGGTCAAAAGTCATTTTTGATTACAATTTTCAGGGATAAAGAATAATTTAGCTTATAACACCTACCTGTCCACAACAGCGTGTGGACGGTCTATGATGACCATGGAAGAGAATCCTAAACGTCTACTCTGCTGGGACAGCACCGCCTGTGGCTGAACAGGCCGATGCGCGAATGGCAGTCCCTGTCACACAGGTCGCACTTGTGGGTGGTCTCCGTGCTGCTGGGTCTGTGGCGGTTCTTCCTGCGGGTCCTTTTTTCATCTGCTGCAGCAGTCAGTCTCTCTTCACCCAACCTTACACAAAACAGCTTGCGAACTTCTGTGCTTCAATTGGATCGTTGCATTTGCAGCCGTTGGTAGGCGGGTCCCTCTTGCTAGGTTTTCAGTCATTGGCTCTTCAAGGTTTCAGAAACCCAATTCAAGGCTCTTATTAGTCGAATGAGAGGTCAATCACATCTAAACCAATCAAAGCACTCCTTTGGCTTTCTGTTCGCGGCTGTGTCTGTAGTGGAAGAACGGAAATGCAGCTTTTTTTTTCAGTGCCTCCTAGGACGCAGCGCCCTCGAGCGCACTCGTGCGCCCTCGTGCACTCTAGGACGCAGAGACGTGCCCGCCCACGGTACACCGGAGTGCAAGAGGTTAAAAACATCAATGGAAGGTGCAGATCTAAGTTCAAAAGGTAAGGAGTTTCAAAGTCTGGAAGCAACAGCAGCAAAGGCTCTATCGCCTTTGGTTCTGAGCCTAGTGCTAGGGACTACCAATAGATTCTGATGAGAAGACCTGAGAGACCTGCTGGGCTGGTGTAGATGGAGCAAGTCACTAATATAAAAAGGTGCCTCTTCATGAATGGCTTTATAAGTAAGAACAAGAACTTTAAAATTAACTCTATAATTTACAGGAAGCCAATGCAAGGAGGCCAAAACGGGAGTGATATGACAGAATCTACTGGACCTAGATAGTAATCTTGCAGCAGAGTTCTGGACTAACTGTAGGCGATGTAAAGAGGATTTGCTAAGACATGTGAAAAGAGCATTACAGTAGTCCAAACGTGAAGAAACGAAGGCATGAATGATGATTTCTAACTGACTGTAGGAAATCAATGACCTAATTTAGGATATATTCCTAAGGTGGAAAAAACAATTCCGGGTCAGAGATTTGACATGCTGATCAAAACTCATCGATTGATCGAAAATGACACCAAGATTTTTTGGATTAGGCTATACATTAGAGCTTAATGAACCAATGCTATTAACCATCTTAGGAATTAGATTATCAGGTGCTACAATAAGGACTTCAGTTTTATTAGCATTAAGTTGCAAAAGGTTACTAGACATCCAGTCCTTAATTGCGGACAGACAATCATGAATAATGTTTAAATTGTTAACATGGTCAAGTTATACAACTTTGACTTCCGGTTATGGCAGCCACGTAGGAGGACGTGGTTCATTCTGCTCTGCTCCTAAAAACAAAAAGTTGGCAAATAACTCTCTCAACTGGAACAAAACCTATTCCAGCATTTGGGCGCGGATATGCTGGTAAAGCCTAAGGCTGGGAAATTGGGTGGAGGAAAAGCTGAATCGTCGAAACAGTCCAAGCTAACGGACTTCCACGCTCGTGACAAAGCAGAAAATCCAGAGACTATGGCGGAACAAGCGAGCGGAGGAGCGGTGACTGCTGGCGAAGGCACAGGTGCGGTGCTCGCTGCCATTAGCTCAATGAGAGCAGACTTTTCCTCTTAATTTGATGGGATTATAGCAGCGATAGAAGGAATGAGAAAGGAATTAAGCGAGTGTATGGAACGAGTATCGCAGGTGGAGCTCCGAATTTCCAGCGCTGAGGATGACGTCACCAGCCTACAATTAAAGGTGCGCACATTGGAATTAAAAAATAAACGTCTGGAAGATAATCTCCTGGATTTAGAATCCCGGTTGAGACGGAACAATCTGAGGTTGGTGGGTCTCCCGGAGGGCACGGAGGGGCGGGACTCATGTTCCTTTTTTGGAAAAGTGGATTCCAGAAGTGCTGAACAATGCAGAACTGCAGTCATCGGTCGTTTTAGAAAGCGCCCACCGAATTGGCCCACTGAGAGATAATAAGGCACCACCGAGGATGCTAATTATGAAGTTCCTCAGCTACAGAGACAAGATACGACAAGACACGACGATACGTTACCACTTCCTTGTGGTAACGTATCGTCACTTCCTGTTTTGCTGTCTGCCTGTGTGGTTTGCTCTCCAGCCATTAGCTATGGCTACTAGCTCTCTTTCCTCTCCTCTGGTGTGCTCTCTCTGTCAGATGTTTAGCTACACCTCTGCCTCTTTTAGTGATAACGGTAAATGCAATAAATGTTGTCTTTTTGAGGCGCTCGAGGCGAGGTTGTCTGATTTGGAATCCCGGCTCCGCTGCACTGAAACACCGTCTGCGCCAGTTAATCTTGATGGACGCCCATTAGCTGCAGCGGAGCTAGCTAGCTTAGGCCCCCCTGTCAGCGGTTCCCCGGCTCTCCTCAGCAGCGAGGAGACTGGGTGGGTGACGGTGAGAAGGAAGCCTAGTCGCAAAGCCCCGGCTCACCACCAACCTGTTCACGTTTCTAATTGTTTTTCCCCGCTCAGCGACACACCCGCTGAGGAAAAAACTCTGATCATTGGCGACTCTGTAGTCAGAAACGTGAACCTAGAGACTCCAGCGGTCATAAAATGCATTCCTGGGGCCAGAGCAGGCGACATCGAGTCAAATTTGTAAATGCTGGCTAAAAGTAACTGTAAATACTCCACAATTGTTATTCACGCCGGCATTAATGACATCCGTCTCCGGCAGTCGGAAGTCACGAAACTTGATGTAGAATCGGTGTGTGACTTTGCAAAAACGATGTCTGCCACTGTAGTATTCTCTGGGCCCCTCCCCAATCTGACCAGTGATGACATGTTTAGCCGCTCGTCATCCTTGAACCGCTGGCTGTCTGTGTGGTGTCCTAAAAATGACGTGGGCTACATTGACAATTGGAGCTCTTTTTGGGGAAAACCTGGTCTTATGAGACGAGACAGCATTCATCCCACTTTGGATGGTGCTTCTCATTTATCTAACAATCTGGCATCTTTTTTATCCAAATTTCCAAAACCCTGACTACTCAGAGTTGGGACCAGGAAGCAGAGTCGCAGTCTTACACGCCTCTCTGCAGCTCCTCTTCATCCGCCACCCCTCAACTTAGCCCCTGACTTCCCCATCAGAGAATCGTTGTCTGCTCCCTCCAAAGTGAATAAAAATATAATGCATAAGCATCCCAAAGTGATAAAGTAAAATATTGGTAAAACTCAAATTAAACATAAAGCCTCTAAATTGAATGATTTGGCCTCTGTTCCTCCTCATAATTTAAAAATTAAATGTGGTTTATTAAATATTAGGTCTCTAACTCCCAAGTCTCTGTTAGTCCATGATTTGTTAATTGATCATCAGATTGATTTAATATCCCTTACAGAGACTTGGTTAGGGCAAGAGGATTATGTTGGTTTAAATGAATCAACTCCCTCTGGTTATTTAAACTGTCAAAATCCCAGAAGTTCTGGTCATGGAGGAGGAGTAGCAACAATTTACCATTCCAAATTACTAGTTAATGTAAAGCAAAAAACATGTTATAATTCCTTTGAGGGCCTGGTCCTCAGTATTGGGCACTTTAGCAATTTTAGGTTAAACCCAATTTTATTTGCCATAGTTTATCGTCCCCCATCAACCTACTCAGAATTTTTATCCGAATTTGCTGATTTCTTAGCTGATTTAGTGCTGAAATCTGATAGAATAATTATAGTAGGGGACTTTAATATACATGTGGATGTAGATAGTGACTGCCTTAATGTGGCTTTTAATTCAATATTAGACTCGATTGGGTTTTCTCAGAAAGTAGGAAATTCTACTCATTACCTCCACCATACATTGGACCTTGTTCTGACATATGGCATAGAAATAGAAAATCTTGTAGTGTCTCCTCATAACCCTGTACTGTCAGACCATTGTCTGTTAACCTTTGATTTTACTATCTCTGACTATTTGGCTCCTAAAGAAAAATATTATTACAGTAGATGCCTCTCAGATGATGCTGTTTCCAAATTTATGCAGATTGTTTCCTCTATGCCATGTGTCAACACAACGGAAATAAGCTATAGACAGCTTGCTCCTTCTGTAATTGATAACATGGTGGATAGTGTTTCAGCTTCTCTGCATCAGGCTCTAGACTTGGTGGCCCCCTTAAAAAAGAAAAAGTCTAATCAGAGATTTCTAACTCCTTGGTTCAACACAGAAACTCGTAGCTTAAAACAGAAGACTCGTCAATTAGAAAGAAAATGGCGCTCTACTAATTTAGATGAAATCTATTTAGCTTGGAGAAATCATCTTTTAATTTATAAAAAATCTCTTAGAAAAGCTAGAACAAGTTATTACTCTGCATTAATAGAAGAGAACAAGAATAATCCCAGGTTTCTTTTCAGTACTGTAGCCAGGTTGACAAAGAGTCAGGACTCTGTCAATCCTAGCATTCCCTTAGAGCTTTCTAGTCAGGACTTTATGAACTTTTTCAATAATAAAATTTCATCCATCAGAGATAAAATCAATCAGATTCTTCCCACAGTTAACTTAAATACTGTAACTACTACAACTCCTTCTTTTGATGTCTGTCTTGATGAGTTTACTCCAATCGACCTTTGTGAGTTAGACAAAATAGTTTCCTCATCCAAACCTTCAACTTGTCTTTTAGACCCTATTCCTACCAGGTTATTTAAAGAAGTCTTCCCACTTATTGGTAGCTTTATTCTTCATATAATCAATTCTTCATTAACTTTAGGCCATGTACCGCAGGCTTTTAAAACGGCTGTAATTAGACCCTTACTCAAAAAGCCAACGCTAGATCCAGGAGCTTTAGCTAACTACAGACCAATCTCTAATCTCCCTTTCATTTCAAAAATCTTAGAAAGAGTTGTTGCTACGCAATTATTTGACCACCTGCAGGGAAATGGTTTACTTGAAGAGTTTCAATCTGGGTTTAGAATCCATCATAGTACTGAAACAGCCTTAGCGAAGGTCACTAACGACCTCCTCATTGCATCTGATAATGGACTAGTTTCTGTACTTGTCCTTTTAGACCTTAGTGCAGCTTTTGATACTATCAATCATAATATTCTACTTGATAGATTAGAACACTATGTTGGACTTAATGGAACTTCTTTGCAGTGGTTTAGATCTTATTTATCTGATAGGTTCCAGTTTGTTCATGTAAATAATGAGTTTTCTTTCAACTCAAAGCTTAGTCATGGAGTTCCACAGGGATCTGTGCTAGGCCCTACTCTTTTTAGTTTATATATGCTTCTGTTAGGCAACATTATTAGAAAGCACTGTATACATTTTCATTGTTATGCAGATGACACACAATTATACCTGTCAATGAAGCCAGATGATAGTAATCAATCAGCCAAGTTAGAAGCCTGTCTTAAGGAAATTAAAGCTTGGATGACTTGTTATTTCCTGCTATTAAATTCAGATAAGACTGAAGTCATTCTTGTTGGTCCAAAAAACCTTAGAAATTCCTTTCCAAATCAAACTTTCAGTTTGGATGCAGTTACTCTTTCTCTTAATAGCTCTGTGAGGAACCCTGGAGTTATTTTTGATCAGGATTTGTCCTTCAATTCACATATTAAATTTGTTTCTAAGACTGCCTTCTATCATTTGCGTAATATTGCCAAGATTAGGAGCATCTTGTCTCAGAGTGATGCTGAGAAGCTGATCCACGCTTTTGTTAGCTCGAGATTAGATTATTGTAATTCTTTATTATCAGGCTGTCCTAAAACATCTTTAAAAAGTCTTCAGCTGATCCAAAACGCTGCAGCAAGAGTTTTAACAGGTACTAGAAAGAGAGATCATATCTCTCCGGTTCTGGCCTCCCTTCATTGGCTTCCCATAGAGTTTAGAATTAAGTTTAAAATCCTTCTTCTTACTTACAAAGCTCTAAACAATCAGGCTCCTTTTTATTTAAAAGATCTGATACTACCGTATTATCCTAACAGAGCACTACGCTCCCAAAATGCAGGATTACTTGTAATACCTAGAATCTCCAAAAGTACAATGGGAGGCAGAGCCTTCAGTTATCAAGCTCCTCTCCTGTGGAATCAGCTGCCAATCTGGATTCGGGAGTCAGACTCGATCTCTGTTTTTAAGAATAGGGCTAAAACCTACCTTTTTGATATAGCCTACAATTAGGGAGGGATCATGTGTTTCTGAACCCTCCCTTAGTTATGCTGCTAATAGGTTTAGTCAGCCGGGGGACCTCCAGTAATGCACTGGGCCTCACTCCTTTCCTCACTCTCTATGAAATATTTTTTTTTGCTGGTCATTAACATTTGTTTGTTCTCTCCCATAGATTGAGTCCCCATCGTGCTGTTTGCTCTCTACATGTCTGTTCTTTTCTTCTTCTCTATCCCCTCACCCCCCAGCCAGTCGCAGCAGATGACTGCCCCTCCCTGAGCCTGGTTCTGCTGGAGGTTTCTTCCTGTTAAAAGGGAGTTTTTCCTCTCCACCGTCGCCAAGTGCTTGCTCACAGGGGATCGCCTGATTGCTGGGGTCTTTCTGCAACTGTGGGGGTTCCCCCCTACAGTTGATAGTGCTATGAGATGACTGTTGTTGTGAAATGGCGCTATATCAATAAAGTTGAATTGAATTGAATTGAAGATGACGATCTCCAACGCGGCGCGAGCCAAAGGAGAAATTAAATACCAGGATCAACAGGTGCGGTTCTACCCAGATTTGGCCACAGGAATCCAACAATTAAGGAAACAGTTTGACCCCGCCCGTAAAGAGCTGCGCAACCTTGGGATTCGTCATGGAGTGATTCATCCTGCAAGACTGCTGGTCACATATAAGGGCAGAACCCACACCTTCAAGACCCCTCAGGAGGCGCAGGAGCTCATCAAGCAGATCCAAGAAGAGACTGGTGGGAGCTAAGCATGAAGCATGAACAAGATATAAGGTAGAATATTTAAGCATTTGCACAGGCATCTGACTGATCTGAAGGAAATAGCAAGTTCACAAAATATAGATTGTATTATATAAAAAAAACAAAAAACAAAAAAATATGATGTACAAAGTTGCTATAAAATTTTGGAGTTAAGTTGGAAAACTACAGAAGAGAGTTAATGTTATGTCATTAAAAGCAGTAGAGTCAGGGTGGTTGAGAGGAGAAAGAAAGAGTGGTTTTGTCTGATCCTTGTGAGTAAGGAGCAGTCAATGGCTATAGCGGGAGACAGAATTTTTTTTTTTTTTTTATTTTGGGGGGATTACCACGAATGTGGGAAGGGGGAATTTGTGTGTAGTTTGTAGGATGAATGTTCAACCACTCATGTTTTTGCTTCTCTGTATGAGCATGTTTATATTGCGAGGTAATCCCAAACTCCTTATTGATCATAGACCAAAGCGTTAATCTTAAATTAACTTCATGGAATTGCAGAGGTCTACAAAATTTAAAAAAAACTTAAACAAGTTATGAATAAAATAAAAGACATAGGTTCAAAAATTGTGTTTTTACAAGAAACTCATCTAATAGAGGAGGATGTAAAAAGAATTAGGAAAGGATGGCAGGGAAGTGTATTCACCTCATCATTTTCATCTCGAGCCAGGGGAGTTATGACTCTCATACACAAAACAGTCCCATTTCAAGTGAAAAATGTAATTGGAGACAAATTAGGAAGATATCTAATCATCCAAGGATCTTTGTTATTAGAAAATATAAATTTGGTGAACTTATACGGTCCCAATATAGATGATCAAAACTTCTTTGCTAATTTATTTCTTATTTTATCATCACTTACAGGGCAACATATAATAGCAGGGGATTTTAATTGTACATTGAATCCCAGTATAGATAGATCAACAGGACTGGACTGTACGCACAATGGATGCAGGATGATCATTAATCATTTTATGAAAGAATTGAGATTGCTAGATATATGGAGAGAAATGAAACCACAAGTTAAAGCCTACTCTTGTTATTCTAATACCTACAAGACATTCTTACGTATTGACTATTTTTTGATCTCCACAGAATTAAGGTCCAAGATTCAAAACTGTTTCTATGATAACACTGTGATCTCTGATCATGCACCCTGCTGTTTAATATATGTAGATAAGAAATTGACAAAGGAACCAGGTAGGTGGCAATTTCAGCATAAATGGCTTCAGGATGAGGAATTTGTTAAGTACATAGAAAAACAGATAGATGAGTTCTTTGATATCAATACTACACAAATATCAGCATGTATAAAGTGGGAGGCTTTCAAAGCTTTTATTAGGGGGCATATTATTAGTTATACAGGTTCAAAATCTAAGAAGACTCGAGAGGAGAGAGTCCAATTGGAACATAAAATAAAAATTCTCCAAGAAAAAGTGTATGCAGGAAGTGACCCAAAGTTAGAGAACGAATTACTGATTCTGAGAGCTGAATATGACAAAAAATCAGCGAATAGAGCTACCTCGAGTCTTCTAAGATTGAAGCAATCTTTTTATGAACAAGGTGAAAAATCAGGGAAATTATTGGCATGGCAGATTAAACAATTAGAATTTAAAACACCAATTACCAGTATTATAAGTAACGGACAGGCAGTTGTAGATCCTTTAGAAATTAACAGTGCCTTAAGAGATTATTATGAAAAACTATATGATACAAAAAATGAAACTGACTTAACAAAACTAAATGGGTTTTTGGACAGATTATCTATACCGTGTATTCCAAATGAAAACAGGGAGATACTGGAGTCTAAAATTAGTCAAGAAGAAGTTGGGCTAGCCATTGATAATATGAAATCAGGAAAAAGTGCAGGACCAGATGGTCTTCCAGTTGACCTCTATAAAAAATTTAAGAAAACAAAATAGTAATTTACCACTATACATGAATAATGCCTTAATTATACTCTTGCCAAAACCAGGTAAGCCCTCTAATAAATGTGAAAATATGAGACCAATAAGCCTATTAAATGCTGACCTTAAGATAATCTGTAAAATTTTAGCAAGACGACTACAAGAAATATTACCAAATATTATTAACCGAGATCAGAATGGCTTTATAAAGGGAAGACAAGGCTTCCATAATGTAAGAAGACTATTTAATATTATCTATTCTAATAAAGAAGCACCGGATACAGCTCTCCTATCATTGGACGCCGAAAAGGCCTTTGATAGGGTCGAATGGCCCTTTCTTTTTGAAGTCCTACAAAGGTTTGGACTTGGAAATAATTTCATAAAATGGGTTCAGATAATATACAATAATGCAACAGCAGAAATCCTAACAAACAGCAATATCTCAAAATCAATAAAAACTAGAAAAGCACTCGGAGAGCGCAGACCTCCGGCAAGCGCCACAGTTCCCCCCCATACAGTGTTTATGTGTACGTTTTCAGATTCCTTGACCATGAAAACATATGACTAGCAATTGGATTGACAATGATAGGATTAGTGGTTCACTAGTAAAAGCCTTGCCTCCTTGGCGGAGGTAATAAACTGAAGCGTTGGTGCTGTGTCCATCTCCTCCACTGAAAGCAGCACTCAGGGCTTCACTGACAGATGCAAATTGGGTAGACAGGTTGCCGTGGGTTTTATTGGGGTTGCGCTCCGCGGCAAAAGAAGATTTGGAATCTTCCCCGGCAGAGAGCTCATTTTTTGTGCAGCCCCTATGGCTGCCCGGGGAATTTCTGCCAAATAATCCGGCGTCGGACAGCTGCCCGTCTCAGCTTTTGCAGCATAGCACAAACTCAGGCACGCTGCCGGGCCCTGCCCACCGTATGAAACACGGTGAAACACGTGAAACACCGTGTCCGCGTGTTTTTGTGCCTAAAACTTGGAAGAATGCGGAGTTTGTGTTCGTCAGACACGACGACCAGCACCCTCCATTGCGCCTGCGCACATGTTGGAAATGGCCGTATCTCACAATGTTAAAGAATCCTTTAAAAAATTCCTGTATCCAGATGGTGATCCGGATCATCCCCAAAATTTAATCAGTTCTTCCTTGTACCATTTCCAACAAGGCCTGAAAGTTTCATCTAAATCCGTCCAAAACTTTTTGAGTTATCTTGCTAACCAACAGACAAACAAACAGACAGACGCTGGCAAAAACATAACCTCCTCCTGGCCTTTGGCCTGGCGGAGGTAATCAATAGAGGATGTCGACAAGGCTGTCCACTTTCACCTTTATTGTTTACTATGGCAATTGAACCTTTAGCGATGGCAGTACGTTTACATCCACAAATATATGGAATTAAAATAGGACCAACAGAACATAAAATCTCCCTGTATGCCGATGACATAATTTTGTTTATGTCGAATCTTAAAAAATCAATTCCGACTTTGTTGAATTTAATAAAGAATTTTGGGGAAATATCAGGATACAAAATAAATAAAACTAAATCTTCAATATTAATGCTAAATGAGACCCAGAGAAATCATCCAGCTCCTGAGGTAAATCAATTCAAAGTTGTAAATCAGTTTAAATATTTAGGAATTCAAATTTTGCCTAAGCTAGAATTAGTCGCCAGTGCCAACTATGAAGCCTTAATGACAGATATTAATGAGTTACTTCAGAGATGGATGTCACTACCAATGTCGATGATTGGGAGAATTAATATACTTAAAAGTAATATCTTACCCAAAATACTTTATTTATTTCAATACATTCCTTTACCACCACCTTCAGATCTATTCTCAAGAATTAAAAAAAAAGTTAGTGGAATTTATATGGAACAATAGGAAGGCTAGATTACGTCTTACCATTTGATCGTGGAGGTCTGAAATTTCCAAACTTTATGTTGTATTACTGGTCAGCACAACTGAGGTCTATGACATATTATTTTTCATCAAATGATCTCCCTCACTGGACTGAAATGGAATCATACAATTTACCTTTACCTCTTCCCATATTCATATACTCAGACTCGGCAAAAAAATTACAGAAACAAGTTAAAAATCCATTTGTAAAGCATATGATCAAAATATGGTGTGAAACCAAAAAATATCTAAAAGAACCACACTTATTGTCACAATTTAGCCCAGTATGGGGTAATCAATATTTTAAACCAGGGAGAGCGGATGCTGTATTTAAAGTATGGAATTTAAAAGGGATTCAAAAGATTCGAGACTTATATTTGTCAGGTTCAGATAACATAATGTCTTTTGAAGAACTGAGGATCAAATTTAATCTTAATAGAACACATTTTTTTTAAATATCTTCAGCTTAGGAACTTTATTCGATCAAATCAAAATAATGCTCTCATCCGACCTACTTATTCATCCTTGGAAAAAATCTTGATGAAAGATAGTAAGAGAAAGGGTATTATTTCAGAGTTTTATAACTCGTTGACATTATCCTCAAGTGAAAACTCACAGAAAAGATTGAATTATTGGAAAGAAGACCTGCAAACTGAAATTTCAGAGGAACAATGGGAATTGGCTTGTGCAGAAGCTCAAACCAAATCAATAAATGTACGTCTTAAATTGATACATTTTAAATGGTTAATGCGGATGTATGTTACACCGGTGGAGTTAAATAGATATAACAAAAACATACCAGATACGTGCACAAAATGTATGGAAAGTAAAGGAACCCTATTTCATTGTTTATGGGAATGTAGAAAAATTAGAATGTTTTGGGAAGAGGTGAGGGTAACAATTGAAAAAATAATTTCAAAACAAATCATATTGAATCCTAAACTGTTTTTGTTGGGTCTGCATCCAGAAAAGCATAACTTTAATAAGAGTGAGAGAGCATTCATAGACCTCAGTTTGCTTAATGCCAAAAAATGTATTGCACTATTGTGGAAAAAGACTCATAGACCAGATGTGACTCAGTGGTTAAGACAGATGTTAACAAACCTTCCACTAGAAAGAATAACATACATACTGAAATCAAAAGAAATTGTGTTTGAGAATATATGGAGACCTTTCATTGATTATGTAAAGAATTTAAACATAACTTTTGAAGTAGAAGGTGAATGATGTGTGTGGACCTTGTAAATTCCAAACTGGTGAATGTATAATATGTATACTTATGTAATGGATTGCCTAGACTAAACAGAGTAGCATTGTTGAAGACCTGCCTTTGTTAGTGGTTGTTGGTGTTTTTAGTACTTATTTTTAAATTACTTTAGTATTAGTGTTTGATTGTTTGTGTTATGTTTGTAAAAAAAAAAAGGTTCAATAAAAATATTGTGGGGAAAAAAAACATGGTCAGGTTTAAAAGAGAAAAGTAGCTGTAAATCGTCAACGTAGCAGTGATAAGACACACCTTTAAATTTGCTAATAGAACCAAGTGGCAGCATATATAGGGCAAATAAATGTGGACCCAGAATAGAACCCTGAGGCACCCCACAGGTTAAAGGAGCAGAATCAGATGAATAAGAGCCAACAGCCACGGAAAAACTCCTACCAGAAAGGTAGAAGAAAAACCAATCCAGAGCTTTTCCAGAAATACCTACCCAATCTCTAAGCCTTTGGAACAAAATACAATGATCAATAGTATCAAATGCTGCAGTAAGTTCTAATAACACTAAAACAGAGCATTTGCCAGAATCTGATGACATTAAAATATCATTCGACACCCTAAGTAGAGCAGTCTCTGTCGAGTGTTTCTGACGAAAACCTGACTGAAATTTGTCAAAAATATTGTGTTCAATCAAAGTCAGTGAGCTGCTTGGCAACAACTTTTTCTAAAAGCTTAGAAATAAAAGGAAGCTTAGAAATTGGCCTGAAGTTTTTAAAATCAGATGGATCAAGGTTAGTGGCTTAAGTGGCTGCACAACTGCATGATTAAAATATGGGGGTACACAACCAGATTCAAGTGAACTGTTAATGATATTAACCAAAGATGTACCCACTGAGCCAATTACCTCTTTTAACATTGAGGAAGGCAAAATATCTAAAACGCAGGAGGAGGATTTCATGGAGCTCACCAACAATAACAAATCCTCAAAAGAAATTGGGGTAAAATCACTTAAAAAGGCCTGTCTGTTAGGACAATCAAGGATTAGGGGAAAGGAATGAATAAAACCAGCCCTGACGGCAGTGACCTTGTCAACAAAGAAGGAAAGAAACTTGTTACAGTCATTAATTGAATAAACAGGGGGAACAGAACTGACAGGATTAACTATACTGTCTATTGTGCTGAAGAGGATCTTTGGATTGTTACTATTGGAGGAGATGATTTTGGAAAAATAAGAAGTTCTTACCATTTTAATCATATTGTTAAATTCAATTAACAGTTCCTTCAGGTACAATCGATGCACCTCAAGTTTAGTGGACTTCCACAGTCTTTCCACCCTCCGACACTTACGTCTAAAATGACAGAGATCATCATTTAACCAGGGGGATAAATTAACAGCACGGACAGTCCTGGTTTTAAAGGGAGCAACTACATCTAAGATGCTTGAATAGTGTGAGTTAAAAGAGCAGACCAAGCTCTCAGTGTCGTCATCTGAGGATAAAACCACACTGCTGTCAAAGGCAGCAGAAAATTCCACAGCTGAAAACTGGTCAATGACACGAGAGCATTTTACCCGCTTGCCACTGTGACAGACTGATTTAACTGATAAATTAAAAAGAACACAAAAATGGTATGACACATGAAGCTCCTTAGTCTGAACATTATTCACATTAAGACCAAGTGAAAAAACAAGATCAAGTGTATTTCCTTTTATATGCGTAGGGAGAGACAGACACAAAACAAAATTAAATGATTCAATCATACCCAAGAAATTAACTGCAAAACTGTCAGTGGGATCATTAATATGCAAATTAAAATCTCCAAGTAATAAAATCCGCTCAAATTTAATAATAGAAGTTAAAAAATCACTAAACTCAGATAAAAAAAGAGGCATAAACTCCTGGAGGGCGGTAAATTAAAACACAATAAAATGGGTTTGAGGAGCCAATTTTTTAAATCATCAGTTCAAATGATGAAAAAGTTCTATGGCTCACCGTCCGTGTAACAAAGCGGCGCCGGTTCACGATGGCCAGACCACCGCCGCGGCCTGTCAATCTCGGAGCACAGGAGAAGGTACAATCCGGTGGACAAAGTTCAATTAAGGAGGTAAATTCCTCACTTCTCTGCCAAGTCTCAACAAGAAATAAAAAGTCCAGCCCTGCAGTAATGAATAAATCGTTCAGAAAGAATGATTTATTTGCGATGGAACGTGCGTTAAGCAACACCAGCTGGATGGTCTCTGTAACAGCAGCAGTCTCGCCAGGAAAGGGGGCCGGTGAAAGTTGACATAGGCACCCGCTACCTGCAGGGGATTTGCTGGCTCGGAGCAGGGAGAAGGCCGGTTGACACGGTAGAACAGGGAAAACAGGCCGGAGAAATGACAGCCTCACTCCAGGCACACCCGATGACCAGGATCCAGGAAAGAGGCCAGCTGCAGCATTAGGAGAAGATGAGGTGGAGTGAGCGAGACGGCGAAGCCGAGCAAGCCTTCTGGATTTCACTGCGGCACCTGCACATCTTTCCCGAGGTTTGGATCGCTTTCTGCCGGTATAACCACAGCGGGGATCCCAGGTACCAACAGGAAGTTGCAGACGCAGAGACCGATGGAAGAATCTTCTCTCCTGATTATGACAGCCAAACCCCATCATGGAAGATCGAATATCCAGCAGCACTTGGCGATCATAAACAATGGCTGATTGCACATAATCCAGACACAATAACACAATCAAAAACAGGACAAACAAGCACAGCAACAAGCGGAGACGACCAGCAGCCAGAAACACAGGCGGTGCGGCCATCTTGCTGGGCAGGGTTTTAGCAGAATATTTGCTGCTGGATATATACCTATCCATCCATTTTAGCACAAATAAATATACAAACTGACCCTACCATATGCTGAGATGCAGCAGTTACTCGACATTACTTGCTGCGAAGAGTTGTGAATCCATCAGCCTGACCGGAGGAACAGATGCAGCTACTTTGTTTGGTTTGTTTTTTGTTTTTTTATTTTTTTTATTTTTTTTTTTTATTTTTTTTTTGTTACTTATTTGTACCCGTAGGTAGACTTGGTTTGCAGTCTGGTGACAAGCCACCGGCTGCTGGTCGCTGCGTGCGCGAGCGCCCTAAACCTACATGTTTTTGGTGTGCGGGAGGAAACCGGAGAAATCCCGGAGTAAACCCGCGCAACACGGGGAGAACATGCAAACTCCACACAGCTCACTGTTGGTCGGGGGCTGGGATCGAACCCACGATCTCATGATCCCCGCGATCCCCCGGCCGAGGGTAAAACTGTGCTGCCACAGTGCTAAACCACTGCGCACCGTGCAGCCCCTATTTTGTATACTTTATTGATCCCCAGAGGGGAAATTGAGGGCATCCACCTGGATGGATGAAGCAGCCACGGTACGGCACTATCTCTTTACCATTCACACACACATTCACTCCTAGGGCCACTTTTAGAGTCTCCAATTAACCTAACCTGCATGTTTTTGGCCTGTGGGAGGAAACCGGAGAACTCCCGGAGTAAACTCACGCAGACACGGGGAGAACATGCAAACTCCACACAGACCACTGTTGGCCAGGGGTTGGGGTCAAATCAGGGATCCCATGGCCAAGGGTGAGTTGCTGTGCTGCCACAGTGCTAACCACTGTTCCACCGCACCGCCCATGGTGTGGTGGTGCATTTTTATGGAAATACACACATTATTTTTCCTTTAGCACAGTTAAGGACAAAAATATATTGGTGGGTTGCAAGCTAAGTGCCAGTGGAGACCTACTCCTCGTCAAAAAATAGTGACAAAAATCTTCAAAAGCGTTGATTAAATAAACAACAACAAGCTCTGACAAACCTAGTAGTCGCTAAGGAACGGCTTGCTACGCTAACATCAATAAAGTGGAACTTCTTCATCTACCCACCCACAGCTGGATTTCAAGTACTGGAATGGATCTGGACAGTTTGTGACCCAGCAAGAATTAAACGGAGTGATTGCCAGAAACCTCGTTAAAGAGTTAAGAAAAGCCACTGTGTTGTCAACAGTCATTTTTCTTCAGACAGCTGAGACTGTGAGCCACTGCAGTTTAAAGCATTAACCTGCTACCTGGATAATGAATTTTCAAAAATGGATTTTGATCTCCAAAAGACATTTGTGGGACTGGCTCATGTCTCTGTCACAGCAGACATATGAACTGTGGATCATGAATGTGTTCGTTGGATCACTGCACATCACAATAATCCATATTGTAAAGGTAAGACAAACATGGACAGTTTTATGTCCCACACACCAACACATTCTCAGCAACACCAGCATTCAAAAAAAAAAAAAAAAAAAAAAAAAAAACCTGTCTGTGAAGCTCTGTCTGGAACAGTCTGTTTTCAGCCTGTTCATTAATAATAATAATGAGCCCCTAATGTAATTCCACAGGCTAAAAAACATGCAGGTTAGGTTAATTGGAAACTCTAAAGTGGCCCTAGGTGTGAATGTGTGTGTGAATGGTGAAGGGATAGCGCTGTACCATGGCTGCTTCATCCATCCAGGTGGATGCCCTGAATTTCCCCTCTGGGGATCAATAAAGTACACAAAATAAATAAAATAAATAAATAATTATCCTGCTATATGTACAAGATAATTTAAGTATGTATTTAAAAGCAATATTAAAGTTAATATTCCAAGTCCAAGTAACTATTTACTTTAATCATGCAGTAACTGGTAAAGTAACTCAATTACTTTTGAAAAGAAGTAACTAGTAACTGTATTTAGTTATTAATTTTCAGGAACTTTCAGTAACACTGATGATCAGGGAGTCAGAAGGACAGCCAGAAGAATAACTGAAGAGCCAAGAACAAATCACAAAGAGCTCTCAGAAGTCTTGAAAGCAGCAGGTACAACTGTGACAGAGAAAACAGTAAGCAGTGCACTCCACTGTCATGTGATTCATGCAAGACTCCATCATTAAAGAAAATTCATGTTAAAGCTTGTTTAGAGTTAGCTACACAGCATTTGGACAAGTCTATGAAATACTGAGAGAGTGTAGTGTGGCCAGACGAGAAAAAAATACAACTTTTTGCTTTTTTACTACACACACCTTTTGGAGGAGAAATAGCACCGCACATCACCCAAAAACACTGCTCCAACAGTTAAGTTTGGAGGTGGAGGCATCATTGGTAGACGTCATATAATCAAAGGAACAATGAATGGAGCCATGGATTTCAGTTTCCTTTCACCTTTGCGGGAATGAGCTAAAAACTGATGAAAAACAATCCTGCTGTTTCCCACACTTCACATCAGACTGAATTACCAACCAGTCCTGGTAGTCAAAAAGCC
Organism: Pholidichthys leucotaenia; assembly: GCA_020510985.1. NCBI lineage: Eukaryota > Metazoa > Chordata > Actinopteri > Cichliformes > Pholidichthyidae > Pholidichthys > Pholidichthys leucotaenia. The sequence continues at coordinate 22,740,300 of CM035837.1, forward strand.
AGAGTTCAGTTTACTGAAGCCTCCAGACTTAAAACACAGAACAGTCAGCAAGTGAGAGCCTCACTGCATCCAAAACATCTGAATGGGCTGATCCATATGCTGTCAGTGATGTTGTAAAGACTTTGTTTCGTCAGGCTCTCCGATGTTCAAACAGCCATCAACAAACCCCTATGAACATCACATTGATTTTGTTTCCTCCAAGGCTCAAACTCCAGCCCACCTGAGGAGAGTAAATGTCTTTGTGCTGATGACTCACTGCTCACCGAGGTTTCATTATTCCAGTCTTCTTCTGAGTACAGTCTGGTGATGCTCTTACTAGCCACTTTAGCAAGTGGAATATTCTGGTATATAAGCAGTCACTGCAAAAATCAACAGAAGTAATAAGCCAATTGCATTTATTTAAAAAAAATCTTAACTTATCATGAAGTCAGCAAGTTATTTGAAAAAGTGGTAAAGTCAGCATAAAGATGAAAAATAATGTAATAAATTTATAATAAAACAATACAAATTTCTGTTTAAAAAAGCCAAAAATATAAAGTAAACAAGAACAAATTTATGAGTAAGAAAGTTGCGAATTTATGATAAAAAGGTGGCATTTTTTACCATTTAAAAAGGTTGAAAACCTGAACCTGTTGAAAGACACAAATTTGCAAGGAAAATGCAAAAGGTTTACAAGAATAATTCCACACAATTACAAGGATAAAAATCACAAATTTTAGAGAAAAAAAACAACACAAACACAAGTCCAAGAAGCCCCAATGTTGTGAGTTAAAAAAAACACAAATGTGCAAGTCAAAAATACAACTTCCCCACACTGTTCTGTTGCCTTTCACTGATCGACGGTTCCTATGCGGCCTCCAACGACCCATCAGAAGGGCCTCTGAGCCTGATCCCACTGTGGAATGGCAGTCTGCTTCCACTGTCCAACCAGCTCCCGCTCCTGAGGGTGTGTGTGTGACAGAGGCCAGAAAGGAAACTCGACCCGTGGGCTGAAATCGGAAAACGAGAGGCTGGAAAACAGCAAGCCAGCTCACCACTGGCAGAACCTCCCGAGGTGGTAAGCAGCTGTCAGAGAATGCTGCACACCCCGTTTTGCTACTGACTGTTTGAGGTGTTCTTACAAAATCTTCCCATATCCTTCTTTCTTTATGATTCCTTCCACCTTGATGAGATTCCCAGTTCCAGATGCACAGAAGCATCCCAACAGCATAAAACTCCCACCACCGTGTCTCACTGTGGAGATGGTGTTATTTGGGTTGTACATCTCTCCCTTCTTTCTCCAAACATCAGCAGTCTCTATGGCCAAAGAATAGTTTCGCCCCATCTGACCAAAGGACACACTCCCAGTATGTGTAATCTTTCTCCAGGTTATCTTTAGCATACTTCAGTCTGGCTTGAAGGGGTCTCTTCTGCAGAAGTGGAGTTTTTCTTCGTCTGCAACCTCTCTGTCCATTCCTGTGCAGGGTTCTAGTGATTGCCTTCTTTGAGACTATAATTCCCAACATAGCTAACCCTGGATTTCCACCGACTCCGGATCTAGTCCGTTACGGCTGCAACCCAGTCACCGCAGAATATAGTTCCCCATTCTCATCAATGTTCTAATCCCCACCTGGTCCAGACCATTGCACAAAGAATCCAGCTCAATGGATTCGGATTACTAATGAAACGCAAGAAGTCCATTTTTGACGGTTGCCAGATCCAGTCCACAAGGAAAAGTCCAAGTATCTCCTGTATTTCTTTATTTGGTATACTTTATTAATCCCAGAGGGAAATTACAGCGCATCCACCTGAAAGGATGAGGCAGCCATGGTGCAGCACCAATCCCTTCACCATTCACACACACATTCACACCTAGGGCCACTTTAGAGTCTCCAATTCACCTAACTTGCATGTTTAATAGCTGTTTGTTCATTAAAAACTATTTAAGGATCACCCGTTATTTTCTGAAGTCTACTTTGCCGCCGCCGAGTCAGAGAAGGTAAAAACTTTGACATAACATACAAACACCTCATAGAATTAAAATTAATGGGCAACTTGCGTATTATTAGAGCACAAAAATCCAGGTGGAGAGCTGGTACATCACGCTCCCTTGTTATCAGCACATGATCGCAATCGGTCCTTCTTGGTCTTTCGAGATTTTGTGTTATTATCTCCGCCAAAGGAGGAGGTAATGTTTTTGGTGGCGTTGGTTCGTTGGTTTGTCTGTTGGTTTGTCTGCTACCAACATAACTCAAAAAGTTATGAACAGATTTTGATGAAATTTTCAGGAAAGGTTGTAATGGCATGGGGAACAGATGATTACATTTTGGTGATGATCTGAAAGTGCATACCTCCACCAAGGGCTTTGTTTGTATTTGTGCAGCAGGATTACACAAAAACTATGACACACAGACAGAGATTTCTTGAATTATACAGTGATACAGTGATTAACATTTCAGAGAGTGATGATATAGAGTGAAGTACGTGGCAGTAATGCACCTGTAAGCTGGTAGCCAACCACCAATCAAATCTAAAACAAGAAGAAGAAGATGGATTTGGATGAAATTTTCACCAGAGCTGGTTCTTGGGCTACAGAGAAACCCATTACATTTTGGTGAGGATCTGAGAATGCATACCTCCACCAAGGCTCTTATCTTCTCACAGACTGTTAGCAACAATGCTCCAAAATTACTGGATGCATTCGGATGAAATTTTCACTAGAGCTGGTTCTTAGGCTACAGACCAACCCATTACATTTTGGTGAGGATCTGAGAATGCATACCTCCGCTAAGGCTCTTATCTTCTCACAGAGTGTTAGCAACAATCCTCCAAAACTACTAGATGGATTTGGATGAAATTTTCACCAGAAGTGGCTCTAGGCTGACACACAAACACATTACATTTTGGAGGTGATCCATGACAGACAGAAGGAGCCTCGGTGGAGGTCTGTGCTCGCTGAGTGCTTTTCTAGTTTTATATAATTGTGCCACTTCAAAACACATACAGAGCTGGTAGGGATAGATACAAGGCTCCGTCCGCACTGCATCCACAACAGACTGCATTTGGAGTCAGTGGAAATCCAACCCGTCATTCACTAGTGTCTTGGCAGTTGTTCTGCGGTCTTTAGACACATCTCTCATGAGTTTTCTTTCCAGAGTCTTTGAAATCTTTCGCTTCGTACCTCTGCAATAACTTTGTGGATCCATTGCCTGCTTTATGAACATCAACAATTCTTTTTCTCAAGTCTAAACTGAGTTCTTTTGTTTTTGGCATAATGCTTTCTCGGGCGACAGAGTCCATGTGGCGTTATTGGAGACATAGGTGTAAATCGGGGGGGGGGGGAGGGGGACATGTCCTCCCACCACCCAAATATCGTCATAAACCTTTCTATATCAGTTTACAAACTGAACAAAATTAATTTTCAGGACAAACGCTAAGGATACATTCAATGCAAATATATTTGGGGGAAATATGCAACTTTTCTTATAGATTTGCAATTTTTTTCCCCATAAATTTGCAACTTTTTTCATGTAAATTTGCAACTTTTTTAATATAAATTTGCAACTTTTTGTTTCATTAATTTGCAACTTCTTGTCAGTTTGCAACCGTTTTGGACATTTTTCGTGTAAATTTGCATCTTGTTTTTGTGAATTTGTGACTTTCTCATAAATTTTGGAATGCTCACATAGATGCTGGTTAACTTTTTATTCTATAAAGGTTATTTTTTTATGTTTGTCTAGACAATTACCCCAATTTATCTGACTTATATATATATACACTACTCACAAAAAGTTAGGGATATTTCGCTTTCGGGTGAAGCAGCTACACAGTAGCACTAAACGAACTCCATGACATCATCAGCGCAGTAGAGACAAAACATCCCAATGCTGTTTTTATAGTTGCTGGCGACTTTAACCAGTGCAATTTAATGACTGTACTCCCCAAATATTACCAGCATGTGGACATTCCCACCCGTGATAAAAGCACACTGGATCATGTTTATTCCAATATACGTGACGCCTACAGAGCGGCTCCTCGCCCCCACTTTGGACAGTCAGATCACATTTCACTGTTTATGTACCCAGTCTACAGACAAAAGCTGAAACAAACAAACCCTGTTATTAAGCAAATTAAGCGCTGGACTCCAGAGACTGAGAGCACCCTACAAGACTGTTTTGCCTGCACAGACTGAGATGTGTTTAAAGCTGCAGCCACCCAAGAGGACTCTTCTGTAAACATACAGGATTATGCTGAATATGTGACTGGATACATCAGCACGTGCGTTGACACCATCGTACCCACCATACAGGTCAGGAAGTTCCCCAACCAGAAACCCTGGATCAACAGTCAGGTACGTCAGATGCTGCGTGCTCGCTCTCATTTAAATCAGGCTGTGAGGTCGAGCACAAAGCTGCAAAGTATGGTCTGAGAAAGGCTATAACAACAGCCAAGAGGCAGTACAGAGAAAAGCTGGACAGCCTCTACTCCACTCCTGACCCGGGGCACATGTGGCAAGGCTGGCAACACATCACAGACTACAAGAGGACCAACAGCAGCACCACTAGGTCCACAGAAAGCCTGTTTTGAGACCACCAGCTACAATACAGAGAAAACACACACACACACTCACGCACCCCCCCCCCCCCACTAACAGTCTCACCAGGCCAGGTAAACAAAGCACTGAGGAATATCAACCTCTGCAAGGCAGCAGGACCAGACAACATACCTGGGCGGGCCCTCAAAGCATGTGCTGCCAAGCTAGCTGACATTCTCACATCAATCTTCAACCTCTCCCTCAACCAGAACATAGTCCCCTTCTGCTTCAAAACGACAACCATCATCCCCCTCCCCAAAAGGAGCCCGCCGACCTGTCTGAATGATTACAAACTGGTAGCACTCACTCCAATCATCAAGAAGTGCTTCAACAGAGTGATGCTGCCCCTCATTCAGGACAGCATACCAAGCACCCTGGACCCCCTTTAGTATGCCTACTGGCCCAACAGGTCCACCTCAGATGCCATCGCTGCAGCACTCCATTATTCTCTCTCCCACCTGGAAGATAAAGACTCCTACATTAGGATGCTCTTTGTTGACTACAGTTCCACCTTCAACACAGTCATCCACCACAAACTCACCGACAAACTGTCTTCACTTGGCCTGCACCCCACCCTCCATGACCGGCTACTGGACTTTCTAACTGGCAGGTCCCAGTCTGTCAGGATGGGTAACAGGGCCTCAGCTAGCATCATCACGAACACAGGCGTCCCACAGGGTTGTGTTCTCAGACCCATCTTCTACAGCCTCTTCACCCATGACTGTGTTGCCTCCCACAAGGACAATATCACCCTAAAGCTCGCGAATGACACAGCAGTGATAGGACGCATCACTGGTGATGACGAAGCATCCTACAGGAGGGAGATGGCCATCCTGGCGTCATGGTGTGAGACAACAACCTCACCCTCAACACGGACAAGACAAAGGAGATGATAGTGGACATGAGGAAAGGGAGGAGGAGACCCCATCGGCCGTTGTTCATCCGGAAGCTTGAGGTGGAGAGGGTGAGCAGCTTTAAATACTTGGGCATCCACATCAGCGAGGACCTTAAAGGGCCTTTTCCACTAGCACGCTTTAGCGCAGCACGGGACGGCTCAGCACGCTTTGTACGCTTTTCCACAAGCCCCAACACGGTTTAACAGCCGCAATTCTCAGCCCCGCTCCAGGGCAGGGTACAGCAGTGCTGAGCTGTGCCGTGTTGTGACGTTAACAGACTGGTCGCCGCTGATTGGTCAGGTCGTAACCGGCGCTGATTGGTCAGGTTGTAACTGCCCCTCTCCTCCTCCTCTTCTACCGAATCTTCACGACCTTCTCAATAAAGTTTTTGAAAAAAAAAAAAAAAAAAAATAATCTTCACGACCGCCTTTACTCAGCATGCAACCACTGTTGGCGGTTTCTTTTCAGTGTATTGCTGTGCTATTTTCAGTTATTCTCTATCAAAAATGGCTTCACGTAATAAGGGTGTTCCATGGACCAATAAGGAGGTGCAGTGTCTGCTCACTGCATTGTCAGACGAACGTATCCAGCGCGAGTTAGACGGAGCCGCCCGGAATGAAAAAATATACCGGGAGGTCTCGACATCGGAGTCCTTTAACGGTGAGTTTTAATTTTTTTTTTATTGTGCGTTTTTTCGCAAATATATTCGGTAAGACGCTCAGTTTATTTATGCAATAAAAAATCTGTTCATTTGTGGATGATGATCGCTGCTTTATCGCAGCACACTGCGGACTAAAGCTTTTATTTTAATTATTCATGTGAACAATACGCTGAAATAAGCTTATGTAATCTTGTTAAAAACTATTGTCTTTTCTGTTTATCTTGCACTTTCGTGCTGTATTTTATTGTGTGCATTTTCCTTGTAGAATCATCCCACGCGTCCGCCGCGACAGCCCGTCCGGATTAATTATACCGAGCCTTCCTGAACCAGAGCTGGCAGAGACGGCTTCATTCAACCGAGCCTTCCTGACCCAGTTTGGGAAGCTGGTGTAGAGGCACTCAGTGGTCGGCGTGTATAAAATGTCGATTAACCTTCATGTTGTGTTGCAAAGTTTTTTTTTTATTTTAATATTCTGTATATAATAAAATGGAATTGTTTTGGAAAGTGTGGTTTGTCTGTTATAACACTGAATTATAAAACAGTATAATTACATAGAAATTCCATTGCCTAGTCTGATCAAAATGATGCTGATCATCCTGTCAGGGGTCAACCATTGTAAAGGTAATGTAATTTTTAACTAGACCAAAAAACAAATGTTTTTGTAAGCTTTCTGTTCTTTTTATTGAAATATCATAAAAAATTAGCACCAAGTCAAAGTAGGTACAAGTATATGTAAATTGAATGTTCTATCGGCATTCCAAATTCAGAGAATTACAATACTTTAGAAGGAGTGTAGCATCATCTAAACGGAAAATAATAATACTGTTGTTCCAAACGTTGACCTGAAGGTGAAAAACATGAATTTTTTTTATTCAGTACATCCAAAATGCCCTAAGGATGTAAAAAATAATACAATTTGGTGTTGGCCAGTGTGCCACTGTCTCATTATTTAATACGAATAAAAACAAGTTTCAGCTCATTATTTCTAGGTCATTTGGCAGTTAATTCAAAACAAAAGTGACTTGTGTTGTTGCAGCTTAATTATGAGATAAAATTAATTGTGAGATAAAACCACAGAGCGAGGAAGGCAATAATCCTTGGATCCTCTATTTTTTGTCTCGTGTAAATAAGGACTCAGTCGGGTGCGTAACGTCACGGGAGTGTGGCCCCGCCTCGCTGGGAATCTGCCGCCGCCCTGCTTCTAACACAAACCATCACAGCACAAGCACAACACCATGCTAATGGAGACAGAAGCATTCCGAGCCGTACTGAAGTGAATCGAGCCGTACCGAGGTGTGCTGGGCTAGTGGAAAACAGGCTTAAGTGGACACACAACACCACAGAGCTGGTTAAGAAAGCTCAACAGTGACTGTACTTTCTGAGGAGGCTGAAGAAGTTTGGCATGTCCTCCAGGATCCTCAACAATTTCTACAGCTCCATCATGGACAGCATCCTGACCAACTGCATCACTGCGTGGTACAGCAGCACCACTACCCTGGACCACAAACGCCTGCAGAGAGTGGTGAAAACAGCAGAGAAGATCATCAGGACTCCACTCCCCTTTCTGCAGAGCATCTACCACCGCAGAGTCCAAAGGAGAGCTGATGCCATCCTCCGGGACCCCACCCACCCCCAACACAGACTGTTCACACTTCTACCCTAAGGCCGGAGGTACAGAAATGTGAAATGCAGGACAACCAGACTAAAGAACTCCTTCATTCCCACTGCCATCAGACTCCTGAACAAATAACAACTCCCAAAACTCCGCAACACAGCTTTGTATGTAGGAACTCACACATGGGCTGCTAAATTTGCACATTGCTCACCTGTACAGTAGATATAGTCTCACCCGTCTGATGTCCATATCATCTCTGCTGCTATTTATCATGTACAGTCTACTGGTACTATCATTACAGAGAAATTAGCACCGGGTGCTAATTTGTAATTTGAAATTATACACAGCTCATTGCACAATGCTCATTTGCACACTGTACATAGGTTTATGCCATTTCAGGTTCACATCATCTCTGATATCAATATACCACTATCACTTTAGTCATCCAGTGAACTTTCACTTTCATCCCTCTTGTCTGACTGCTTTAGATAAGATAAGATAAGATAAGCCTTTATTAGTCCCACAATGGGGAAATTCCAGGATTGCAACAGCACAGGGACAGCAACACTCAGAGCAACAATCAGAAGACAAGAAAAAACAAGAGCAGCGAGTATACATATGTACATATAAATATACATATAAATATATAAACACACAGTGCGGAGCATTGTAGCTAGATGGAATAAATATATAAATATATAAACACACACAGTGCGGAGCATTGTAGTTAGATGGAATAAATAAATAAATATATAAACACACAGTGCGGAGCATTGTAGCTAGATGGAATGAACAGCATAACCGTCTACCTAGTTATCCTACATGGTATGACTATGTACCCATACATATTGTCACCCTCCGTAGCGACCGGTATTTTCCTAGTTGTATACCAGAGGGGACTATTGTGTAAGTCTATTGCGTCTTTTGCATTCATTAGGCTGTCACATTTTTTTGCTATCTCTGCGAGCAGCCCTGCTTAGGTTATACAGTTTGACAGCCGTAGGTAGGAAGGACCTGCGAAACCTCTCGGTTGTGCACCTAGGATGATGTAGTCTGCTGCTAAATGAGCTCCTCAGTGTGTTCAGTATGTCCTGCATAGGGTGGGACTCGGACTCCAGCAGAGATGACAGTTTAGCCACCGTCCTTCTCTCTCCCATCTCCTCCACTGGGTCAAGGCGTTGCCCCAGGACAGAGCTAGCTTTCTTGATCAGTTTGTTTAGTCTCTTCCTATCGGCTGCCGTAATGCCACTGCCCCAGCAGACCACTCCTGAAGTGATGGCTGATGCCACCACCGTGTCGCAGAATGTTTTCAGCAGCGCCCCTTGTACACCAAAAGACCTGAGCCTCCTCAGTAGGAACAGCCTGCGCTGTCCCTTCTTGTAGAGTGCGTCAGTATTGTGTGACCAGTCTAGTTTATTGTTCAGATGAACACTCAGGTACTTGTAGGATGTCATCATCTCGATGTCTGTTCCCTGTATATTTACTGGTGTTGTGAGGGGTTGTCCTTGCCTGTGGCAGTCCACCACCAGCTCCTTAGTTTTCCTCGCATTGATCTGGAGGCAGTTCCGATGGCACCAGTCCACGAAGTCCTGGATAAGTCTTCTGTACTCAGCTCCATCTCCGTTGGAGATGAGGCCAACGATCGCAGAGTCGTCAGAGAACTTCTATAGATGGCAGTGTGTTGTGTTGTGTGAGAAGTCCGCAGTATAAAGGGTCAACAGGAAGGGAGCCAAAACCGTTCCCTGGCGGGCCCCCGTGCTACCGATGATTGTGTCGGACACACAGTCCCGGGTTCTCACAAACTGTGGCCGGTTAGTGAAGTAGTCCAGGATCCATGATGACAGGTGCTGGTCCACCCCTGCGCACAGCAGCTTGTCCTTCAGGATCATCGGTTGGATGGTGTTGAAAGCACTGGAGAAGTCAAAGAACATGATCCTCACCGCATTCCCGGGCTTCTCCTGGTGGGACAGAGAATGGTGAAGGAGGAAGATCACCGCATCCTCCACCCCAATGCCATGCTGGTAGGCGAACTGGAGTGGATCCATCGCTGATCCCACCAGGGGGCGGAGGTGAGCAAGGAGCAGTCTCTCCAGGGTCTTCATCATGTGGGACGTCAGGGCCACTGGTCTGTAGCTGTTCAGATCTTTGGGGTGGGAAGTCTTTGGTACAGGTACCACACAAGATGTTTTCCACAACTGTGGTACCCTCCCCAGCTTCAAGCTCAGGTTGAAGATGTGCTCCACAATCCCACACAGCTGGTCTGCGCAGGACTTGAGGAGCTTTGCGCTGATGCCGTCCAGTCCCGACGCCTTCCTCGCCTTGATCTTCCTCAGCTCCGTCCTCACCTGGGTCTTAGTGAGGGTCATGTTAGGGGGCTGTGTGTTGGGAGTGGGGGGGTGATGGTGGAGTGGGGTGTGGACAGCAGGACTCGATGTCTTCAGAGGCAGCAGTGATTGTGCGGTCCAACTGTCCAATTTGCCTAGTGTGTGTTATTAGTACCCATTAGTTTTAGTATTTAGTATCAAGGTGTGCTTAAGGAGTCCTAATTGCCTAACTGTGTGTTGGTGTGTGTGTTATTCACATCCATTAGTATTAGGATTGAATTACTGTGTTAGTGTGTCATTACCTTATTAGAATTGTTGTTTCTGTACCTATTACCTTGGCATTCGTTCGGAGAGCAAAGTAAGAATTTCATTGCTCAGGAAATGTAGCATTTCTTAATTGTGCACATGATAATAAAACCTTTGAATCTCTTGGGACTTATTGTCTGCTGAGGCATGGTATTCCACTCTTCTTGAAGGGCAGCCCTCAGGTCATTAAAGTTGTGGGGTGCAGGATTACGAGTCTCTACACGGCAACTCAGCTGATCCCATAGGTTTTCTATGGAATTCAGGGCTGGAGAAAGTGCAGGCCACTCCATTTGAGGTACCCCAGCTTCCAGCAGCCATTCCCTAATGATGCAACCTTCATGAGTTGGAGCATTGTCGTCCATGAAGATGAAATTAGGCCTGTGTTGTTCATGCAGGGGCACAATGACTGGATTAATGATGTTATTCAGGTAGTATCAGCTTATCACTGTACCAGTCACAAGGTGTATGACAGTTCTGTATTGACTAGACACACCTGTCCAGACTGAAACACCACCACGACCAAAAGCTCATCTGGTGACAACAGTGGCTGATGCATAGCGCTCTCCTTGACTTCTCCAACATCGTTGGTGGCCATCATTTCTGCTCAACATGAATCGACTTTCATCGGAGAACAGCACTGAAGCCCACTGGTCCCTTGTCCAGCGTAAGTGCTCCCTGGCCCATGCAAGACAATGACGCCTGTGCCTGATGGTGTGGTCAGGTACCCTTTCAGGTCATCTAGCACGCAGACCACGCTGATGTAAACATTTCGAATGGTCTGACGTGACACTTGGGTGCCTCTCACCTCCCTTAAATGTGCCTGGAGTTCAGTAGCATTCATCATCCGGTTCCGCAGGGCACTGTTCACAATGAAGTGGTGATCAGCGTGGGATGTGGCCAAAGGGCTTCCACTTCTATGCCTTTCTGTGACTCTTCCAGTCTCACTGTATCTCTGTTGCAACCTGCTGATGACACTCTGTGACACTCTAAGCTCAGTGGCCACTTCCCTCTGAGAACATCCTGTTTGAAGCCTCACAATGGCGAGGTACTGTTGATCAATTGTTAGGTGCTGTCTTGGTCTCATGATGTCAAAATGTGAACAGCATGATGAAGAGGACTGTTTAAATACCAATTCTAATCGAACCAGAAAATTTATTGGTCGATTCATGGATCAAACACCTGTTGTGAATTTTGCTGTTAAGCACCTTGTTAGAGAACAGTAAGTTATGCAAAAAGTACTGAAATAATGAACTGTTGGACATGTACATTCAAAAGGTTACAGAAGCTCTAATTAAGTTCAACTGTAAAGGTTATAATGCATTTTAGGTGCATCCTGAAATTTCACCCGAAAGCAGAATATCCCTAACTTTTTGTGAGTAGTGTATACCAAGACATATATACAGACATCTTTTTCCACATTTATAGGGTTTGAATTCTTCTCCAATACAAAAACTTGAATATTGCCCCCCAAAACCTCGGAACTGACCAGACTTCATATACTACTGATAATGTCCCCATCCTTATTTACTCTGGGGCAATGTTCTGTTTATCCACCCACTCCCCCAATAGTGACATGAAATATAAGTAAAGAATGGTAACTGTTGCATAACTTGAGTAAACAATGCATAAGATATGCAATATGCACAAGCAACATAAGCAGGAAAAAGGTTTCAAGGGGGTGACTGGACGAGAAGAGCAAACAAGGGTCTGACAATAAAGAGAAGGCAAAGGAGGGGGGAGTCAGGAATTTTACATACAGCATCTTAAAAAAAAATCTGGTTATATTGTTTTCCTAACTCAACCACAGTGCAGGACCTGTGGAGAGTCTCTGTGTTGTCGAGCCTCAACCTCGTACAGTGAATTCATTCCCATTTGCCAGCACATCTGAGATGCAAAACAAACACGCAACCACAGTTTGGAAGTTTTTCCACCCGCAGACAAAACAGTCTTGGTACAAAAGGTCTTGTTCTTACACATGAATAAAATATTCAGCATTAACCTTTTGCGTTCATATCCCGACAGATGCTCACATTCAATCTGAGGTACAATAACAACCGTGCTGTCACCAACCAAAGACTCGGGCTACACAACAGTCAGATCTCATCGTTAAAGAGCACACAGAGTTAATGATAAACAGAAAAGTTGTACAAAAACACAACCAAACTTAATAGAAATAGTCCTGGTCAATCAAATTAATGTTCTGGCTCAAGAAATAATTTATTATTGTCTACTACTTGTTTGTTTTTGTTTGTTTCCTCAGATTTAATAGAAAAACTTCACAAATTGATGAAAGGAAAGCTGCAAATTTACAAGGACAAAAGCTGAAAATGCACTAAAAAAATAGTCAAATATACTATAAAAGCATCTAGTAAACCTGTCTAGAAAACATCACAAATGGAACACAAAAAGAGACAAATTTATAAGGAAAAAGTCTCACATTCATAAGAAACTTTATCAGCTAAATTGCTTTTTTTAGCCTAAAAAAACACATCTTATAAATACTACAAGCTTTTGGGGCCTCCACTGAACCAGAACGTGTCAAGCTGATGGGGACGAGAAGGTTAAAATGTTTGTGCATGAGTAGTTTCTCACCCTCAGGGAGACAAAATATCACAATTAAGGGGAGCTCGTTAAAACAAACGTCTTATGTCCCTCTTGACTAGAAGAATCCCCACGAAACAAAAGGGCAGTACAAAGATGTTTTACAATACACATCGTATCAACACTTTTGATTCTACGTAGTTTTAGCACTGCTTTCTGTTTTTTAAAAGCAAAGATGACAGTAGAAGTATAAGCAATATCACAACAAAACAATCTATGAAAACATCATTCACAATTTTAAGCTGCTGTTGATTGGTTATTTTATACATCAGATTCTAGAAATCAGGGTAATCTTAATATGGTATCACCTTACAATAAAACTACTCTTAAGACTGCGATACCATTCATTGTGCAACCCTGCCTCCAATAAAGCTGGAGTGGATTTTCCCAGCCAATCACTGGAAGTCGTCAAACATTCCAGCCCCTGAAGTTGGATTTCTGCCCTAATAATGCTTGCCCTGTTGTAGGTGCTAATAGCATAATTTTACTTAAACTTCCACTTCCTGTTGATGCTGGGTGCAGCCATTTTGAACCTTAGCTGCTATTTACTTGGTTGTGGTGCCCATCCACACCAAGCACAATAAAGATAACGATAAAATGACAGTTTTAAAAAATCATTCCAACTCAAATGGATGGCAGAGTCCACACGACAGCGATAGTCTTAAGTGAGGACTCTGCCATCGACATGAGTTAGAACAATTTTCAAAACTATAGTTTATGGTTATTGTCATTTTTAATCGTGCTTGGTGTGGACAGCCTTTTAAGATAAGATAAGATAAGCCTTTATTAGTCCCACAATGGGGAAATTCCAGGATTGCAACAGCACAGGGATAGCAACACTCAGAGCAACAATCAGAAGGCAAGAAAAAACAACATCTAGTAAACATATGTCCATATTACTATAAATGTATATATATAGACACACAGTGCAGAGCATTATGGTTGGTTGGTGAATGTGCAGCAGAAAGTCTAAGCTCTCTCTCCGCGGATGCGGCGGGCCAGCTGGAAGTCTTTGGGCATGATGGTGACCCCCTTAGCGAAGAAGAGACCACCAGGTGGGCCTCGCTGGTCTCCTGCAGAGCCATGACGGCGAAGCTCAGGAAACGCAGGACGGTCTTGAAGTCCTGAGCGATCTCCCTCACCAGGCGCTGGACGGGCAGCTTACGGATGAGCAGCTTCGTGGATTTCTGGTAGCGACGATCTCTCTCAGAGCCACGGGCCTGTGACGGCGAGGCCTCTTCACTCTGCCGGTGGCCGGAGCGCCTCTCCGAGCAGCCCTGGTGGCTAGCTGTCTCCTGGGGGGCTTCTTCCTCCAGTAGATTTTACGGGCGGTCTGCTTGGTTCTTGCCATCGCTCTTTATTATTCTGTCTTATATTTCTTGCACGCCGCCTAAACTCCAGCCCGGCACCCGCGTCGTTTTCGCTACAGCTCCCGGTATGTCGAGTTTCCCATTAGCACCGGGCGGCGGCCAAGTGCTAGCTAGCACTAGCTCCTCCCCGCTGTAACGTCTCCCGCTGCAAACCGTGGCTCCGTCCGCCGACCCAGGAGACCCCCGGGGCGATCCGTGCGTCCGTGATATATATACAGAGTGAAAGGTGTAGAAAGAAGAAGGAAGATAAAAAAAAGGCTGTTGCAACGGGCAGCCTACTCGTGTGGCGCCACCGGTCCGGCGGAACCGGAACCAGAATTTTAGAGTCAGAAATCCAATTTCAGGGGCATGGCATTTGACAGCTTTCAGTTCCTAAGTACAAAAATCCTGCCAGGCACAGGACAACTCCTGGAAACTATGCAATAAGTACAATGTGGCGTCGGCAAGTCAGCTAGGAACGGGAAGGGACCGACAGGTTAGCTTGACGTTCCACCCTCCAGCTGAGATTTTTTAGGGTGAAACGGGTGCAGTTTCAGCATGAACCCAGTGCCTCTATTGCTCGTCAGGCATGTTCCAGTCTGAAGGAAGAGCAGACCTAGTGTGTCTTTCTTGAAATTTTATTCCCGCCATTACAGAGGCGAGCCTCCAAGGCTGTGTTTGGAATGTTCACTCACTCATTCCTTCCCTACTCACTATATAGTGAATTTAGATATAATGGGCTATACAGTAAACTCAATACAACAATAAAATAAACAGCTTTCAGACACTACTGGGCTTGTTTTCGCGGTGTGGTTAATGACGTCATCATAGTGAGACGATGAAACATAGACAAACGGTGGTGAAAAATGAATACCTGCATGGAATTTGTAGTAAATATGTATTAAATCAAATCGTTTTTGCCGAATCAATAAATATACAGTGGTGTGAAAAAGTGTTTGCCCCCTTCCTGATTTCTCATTTTTTTGTATGTTTGTCACACTTAAATGTTTCAGATCATCAAACAAATTTAAATATTAGACGAAGATAACACAAGCAAACACAAAATGCAGTTTTTAAATGAAGGTGTTTATTATTAAGGGGGAAAAAAATCCAAACCTACATGGCCCTGTGTGAAAAAGTGATTGCCCCCTACACCTAATAACTGGTTGGGCCACCCTTAGCAGCAGCAACAACTGCAATCAAGCATTTGTGATAACTGGCAATGAGTCTTTTACAGCACTATGGAGGAATTTTGGCCCCCTCATCTTTGCAGAATTGTTGTAATTCAGCCACATTGGAGGGTTTTCGAGCATGAACCGCCTTTTGAAGGTCATGCCACAGCATCTCAGTCGGATTCGGGTCAGGACTTTGACTAGGCCACTCCAAAGTCTTCATTTTGTTTTTCTTAAGTCATTAAGGGGTGGACTAGCTGGTGTGTTTTGGATCATTGTCCTGCTGCAGATCCCAAGTGCACTTCAACTTGAGGTCACGAACAGATAGCCGGACATTCTCCTTCAGGATTTTTTGGTAGATAGCAGAATTCATGGTTCCATTTACCACAGCAAGTCTTCCAGGTCCCAAAGCAGCAAAACAGCCCCAGACCATCACACTACCACCACCATATTTTACTGTTGGTATGATGTTCCTTTTCTGAAATGCTGTGTTACTTTTATGCTGGATGTAATGGGACACACACCTTCCAAAAAGTTCAACTTTTGTCTCATCAGTCCACAGAGTATTTTCCCAAAAGTCCTGGGGATCATAAAGATATTTTCTAGCAAAACTGAGACAAGCTTTTATGTTCTTTTTTGCTCAGCAGTGGTTTTTGTCTTGGAACTCTGCCATGCAGGCCATTTTTGTCCAGTCTCTTTCTTATGGTGGAGTCATGAACACTGACCTTAACTGAGGCAAGTGAGGCCTGCAGTTCCTTGGATGCTGTTGTGGGGTCTTTTGTGACCTCTTGGATGAGTCGTCGCTGCACTCTTGGGGTAATTTTGGCCGGCCGGCCACTCCTGCAAGGATTCACCACTGTTCCATGTTTCTGCCATTTGTGGATAATGGCTCTCACTGTGGTGCACTGGAGTCCCAAAGCTTTAGAAATGGCTTTATAACCTTTTCCAGACTGATAGATCTCAATTACTTTGTTTCTCATTTGTTCCTGAATTTCTTTGGATCACAGCATGATGTCTAGCTTTTGAGGACCTTTTGGTCTACTTCACTTTGTCAAGCAGGTCCTATTTAAGCGATTTCTTGATTGACAACAGGTGTGGCAGTAATCACGCTTGGGTGTGGCTAGAGAAATTGAACTCAGCTTTCCAAAGATGTGATAAACCACAGTTAATTTATGTTTTAATGGGGGGGGTTGGATTTTTTTTACACTTGTGTTTACTTGTGCTATCTTTGTCTAATATTTAAATTTGTTTGATAATCTGAAACATTTAAGTGTGACATACAAAAAAAATGAGAAATCAGGAAGGGGGCAAACATTTTTTCACACCACTGTAAATACCTTAAGGTAGTTTCTGTTGTGCCAATCGAGGATTGGCCTAAACAGCCATCTCCGTGCTCACGCAAGAAGAGGACTAACACTTGAGGGACGGTCATCATCGGATCAACGGACAACCACGAAAGAGAGAGTTTCTGTTGTGATGTGAAGCTCTCCCCTCACTGCTCTGTTGGCTGCACATTGCATTATGGGATATATTGGCTAATGTCGTGAGCATCCGTTGTACACTACTTTTCAAAATGTGTTGTGGGATATTTTGAGTGCACTATATAGTGAATGAAATTTTCAGTTAAGATTTCGAACAGCACTACAAAATGGCTGATTCCCTATATAGTACACTATATAGGGAATGAGTGAACATTTCAAACACAGCACACATCTCTGTCCCCTTTGGCGTTTGCCAGATTAGGGTCAATCATCATTAACCGTAGTGTTAACTCAGAAAGACAACAAATTAGCTGTGGTGCTAACTTGTAGGAATGGTGTTAGCTGGTGTGCTAAAAACCTTCTTCTTCTGGCTGGTTCTATTACGTGTCAAAAACTGAGCAGATGGAAAAAAAAAAATACTTAATTTGGTCATTACTCTCCAGTTATTAACGCTCCAGTCTATGGTGAAGAGCAGCAAGTTGCTTTGCTAAGCAGGATAACAGCTGCTAGCGTCTGGCGACAGAGTGAGTAGCTAAGGACAGTTAAGCTAGTTAGCCTACGCTAAGGACTGAGATATGCTATAGCATAGACCAGGGATCAGTAACATCTACTATGCAAAGAGCCTTTTTGAGAGTTTTTGAGCAGCAAAATCCACCTGGAGCCACAAAAACATCTGAGCCTAGAAACTAAGGTGAAACCACAACATTACCAGTATAAAATGGCCTGACATCATCAATATTAGGGTTTTTTCCTCATAAAATTTTAAGTTTTTTTTTTCGTAATTTATGAGATTTTGGGCATACATTTTCTGCTTTTTTGTCTGCAAATTTGTCACATTTTTCTTTGAAAATTTGGTACCTTTACTGGTAAAATTGCAGCCTCTTTCCACATAAATTTGTGACTTTTTTCATGCAAAAAATGAAATGTTTCCAGTAAATTTATGTTTATTCAAAAATACTGTGACTTTCTTTTTTTCTTCCAAATTTGCAAGTGTTTTTCTCATAAGATTACAACTTTTTCCCAAATGTTTTTTCCATGTGTCTGGCATAAATTTTCTGCTTTTCTAATACATTTGTTAAATTCACTCTGGTAAATTTTTTACCCTTTTTGAGTAAAATTGCAGTATTTTTCACATAAATTTGAAATAGTCTTTTAAAAATTTGCAGCTTTTCCAGTAAATTTGTTTGTTTTTTTGCCCAGAAATGTTCTGTTTCTTGCAAATTCATTGTGGTGATTTCCTCATAAAACTGCAACAACAAAAAAATGTTCCTAAAAAAATTTGTGAGAATATTTTTACCTTTTCCCATAAATTTTTCTAGTAAATTATTTTTTTTTAAAATTACCTCACAAATCTGTGCCCTCTTTTCACTGAAAGTTCTTAATTTTTTGTCAAGGCCACTGGCTATGGGCAAAAGGGCCACATGTGGGTCCAGAGCTGCAGGTTGCAGACCCCTGGTACAGGCTAATTAAAGGGGGTGATTCTGTGAGGCATGGCGTCACAATCATCAGTCAATCAGGATTATCGTAATGAGTGAGGCGCTTCTGAGGAGTGTATCCCATGGTGAGGCCTCAGAACGAATGCTATGCAGAAGAACAGTGTAGTAACTGTACTTGGATGAAATATCTGATGGGTACACTGGATGACAAAGTTTTCAGAAAATAAGAAATAAAGACAAGCTCACCCACACAAATTCATGACTAAAACTGGCTTCACTTCCCCCTAAAGCAAAAATCCTGCTCAGCGACACTCACCTTCCCCAGCTGCTGATGGACACTCAGGTTGTACATCATCACGATCCCATCGACTATCTCCAGCAGGGACTTGTCTGCGATTGGCTGATCGGGCTCCTCCAGCGGTCGTCCCAACAACAGGCCGTCGTTACCATGGCTTCCCTCAACTTCATGGATGGAGAGAGGTGAAAGAAACAGGAAAAGAGACGTTTTATTTATTTTTAAAAAGTAGAGCGTTTTCAGGTGTGGGGGACTCTGGGCCGAAGCTCCAGCGGCGGCAGCAGCAGCAGGGGCGAGAGGTTTCGTTCAGCCTGAGATGGAGGAATATTTTTCCACCCACCTGACAAATAATTGGCTTCACACCGACTTCTGTAAGAATTCTCCACCAGTCAATCAAAACCAAGTTATTCACTGGACTCCGAGGTGAACAAATAAAACCCTAGAAATCTGCATGTGGCTAATGAATAAAAGGCTCACAAGTTCTTCCTCAGTTTAGTTTAGCTGAAAAATAATGAGGTCAAATCGATGTGAGACCTGAAACAGGCCTGCGGCTGACTCAGCGCCACACAAACCAAGACTTATTTAACAGAAAATGTGTAAATTAGAGCTCTCACACCCCAGGAAGACTTCATTATCTCAGCCTTTAACAACGTGACGGAACCCAGCTGGAACTGAGAGTTTATATTAACGCACGTGAGGGCAGGGATCAGTCCAGCCAGAGGGCAAAAAATGTTTATGCAGGGTTAATTTCTGCAGGTGTTTTTAATAAATAAGGAAAGAAAAAAACACTTTGATCAGACAACAATCCTTGGAGTTCCACCAGGATTACTTCCTGATTAAGTTTGTACCTTATAATAAAAAATAGATAACACATATTTGCAGCTAAATCAAAGTTAAATTTAAGACGTTTTCAGCCTCTTTTAAGGCCACATGACCAAATTTAGGGTCCAACTTTCACAAAATGTGGTTGTTAATTAAATTATTGCAACTTTTGGGTCATCAGGCCAGCTCACATCCAATTTAACCTTCCTCAGGAGCAAGAATGCCACGACACAATTCTTCTTCCAGCTGCTCCCTTCAGGGGTCGCCACAGTCGACCATCTGCCTCCATCTCACCCTATCCCTTGCATCCTCCTGTGTAACACCAACCCTCTCCACGAATCTTCTCTGCAGTCTTCCTCTTTTCCTCCTGCCTGGCAGCCCCATCCTTTGCCAGTCACAGTCCCTACATTTAAAGTCCCTCTACTCACCTCCATTCTTGGCTTTCCTTTTCTCTCTCTCACTGCCTCCAAACATGCCTTTCCCCTGTGAAAGATTTTTTTCTTGCTTATATCAATACAACACTTTGTTCCCGTTAGCATGCCCCAAGAAAGAGCATATCATGTTTTCTTCCCGTCTTCAGCCTGTCAAGGACACTGACAAAACGCTTTCACAGAAACTGTTTACTAAAGCATTCCATGCTTATCTACGCTCTCTCTCTGCTGATACAAACACTCTTCTTTTTCACACATCTCAGAAGATCTTGCCTGTGATGTTGCAGCACTATGTGTCTTTCCTTTTGTCTGAAATAAATACTAAAATGCATCTCTGGGACTACAGCTTTCTTTTTCTTATTCACCAGATTAAAAAAAAAATCTAGCACACCCCTCTCCTCCTCCTCCTCAATCTTAAACCAACAGTATCCCCATTTCAGTCGGCACCCTTAACCTGGGCTTCGACCGATCTGGTACGAAGTCTCATTCGTCATGATCCACATGTTTGATTTGGCAAAGGTTTTACGCCGGATACCCCTCCTGACACAACCCTCCCCATTTAAGAGTAGACTGGCTTCTTGTGCACCCCCTGCGGCTGGGTTAGCACCACTATACAATTAAATTATTCAAACAAAATACGTGAAACTACACCTTAACCCTTCCACCAAATGTTTACCTGGAAAAAAAAAAAATCACAAATTCATGAGAAAAAAGTTGCAAATTTAGAACAACTGACTGCTGTTCATTCACTTCATTTAATTGATTTTCTTTACAGATTCCTAAGATCATGACTTTTAGATACAGTTCATATGCTGTAGTTTTTAGGCCTTCCACTTCTTCTTTTGTCTCTACTTGTCCAGCTTCTTCAAACAGCTTGAAGGGCCAAGGTGTAGGGGAGCAACAGCAGCCTAGGTGAAAATCCAGTTCTCAAAATTAACCAGTAAATGCACACCAGGATGCACAATTAGTAGCTGACTTTCTCTCTCTTTTTATGTTTAAAGCCGAAAAGTAGGTCAGGCCCAAACCCTACTGGCCATACCGGTTCCACAGTCCATGGGTACAAGGACTGGACCGAAAATGAGTGGAAAAAGCGGCTAACGACCAAGAAAAACTTCAAAAAGCCTAGAAAACTATTCAAGACAATTTTTAAAAATTACAAGAAATTCTGGTTCTGTGAAAGCAAAGTATAAAAAAGAGGGGTGGCTCAACATATTTGCACAGCACTGTTTTGGGTTTTTTTTTTAAATCGACAAAGCTGTAGTTTGTAGAATAATTAACATAATTTTAAAATGAGAAAAGCACTCAGAGAGCGCATACCTCTGCCAAGGCTCCTTCCGTCCCTCATGGATCACCTCTGAAATGTAATGGGTTTGTGTGTAGGTCACAAGCCACTTCTAGTGAAAATTACATCAAAGTCTGTCCAGTAGTTTTGGAGGATTTTTGCTAACACACTGTGAGAGGATAAGAGCCTTGGTGGAGGTATGCATTCTCAGATCATCTGGGTCTGGGAACCACTACTCTAGATTATAATAAAAACTGAAAGTTGTGAGGTTATTCAAAGTGTCTACATGGACTAACAAGCTCTGAAGTTCCTCTTAAACCAAGCTTACAGATAGGGTTGGATAATCTTCCCTTAGTTATGCTGCTACATATTCAGACAGCTGGGGGACCTCCCATGATGCACTGGGCTTTCGCTTCTTTCTTCACTCTTCACAATCCATGTTGCAAGATTTCTGCTGTTCATTAACCTTTGTCTGCTCTCTCCTATAGATTGCGAGTTGCCGGCATGTTGTTTGTTTTTTTCTTCCTCTTATATCCCCTCACCCCCACCCCAGCCAGTCACAGCAGGTGACCGGCCCTCCCTGAGCCTGGTTCTGATGGAGGTTTCTTCCTTTAAAAAGGAGGTTTTAATTCTCGACCACCAAGTGCTGCTCACAGGAGACCACCTGATTGGTGGGGTCTTTGGCCTTCAGCTGAAAGTGCAAGGAGAACTGGCACTATAAAAAGAAAGCTGAATTGAATTTAGTGAATTTACGAAAAGTTGTTGATGTTTTTCTGGTCTGAAAAGACTTTAGGTAGCATAGTTATTTATTCTAGTCAGGACTCCTCTCAACAAGGCTTCCTTTCGTTCAGATAAGACAGCTGCAGAGCTAAGTTGGACTGATAAAGAGCCATAAATTTCAAGCTTGGTTTGGCCCTCAGACAGGAGGTCAGCCCATGAATAATCAGGTTTTGTTAGATGTTATCCAAAAGAAGGAGCCCACAGCCACTTCCAAAAATATGAATGGAGGCAGAACCTAGACTCTGAAGCAATGTGATTCATACATGCTGTCTGATGCTGGGAAAAGAAAGAAAAGACAACTGCTTGCAATAATTATCTACATCTACTGCATGAAAACCTCCAAATATTCAAGTAAATCAAGCCTGGCTGTCTGGGTTCAGAGCTGCCAGCCGTGCCTGATAATGAGCATATGGTAATGAGCCTGTGATAATTAATCAACACATTTTTAATCTGTCCCCCTAAAGCTAATTTATGAAGGAGCACTGAACCGCTGCTGTAGCTCTGTGAGCCAATCAGTGTAATCCTCAAAACTACTCACTGTCCTCCTCAGTCCGCTGCTCCACAGCCAGGGTGCGGACCTTTACCTTCTCCGGCTGGGTGAGGGGCCGCCGGGGAGTCATCAGGCTGACGGCGGCTGTGCTCAAGAAGCGGTTGGCCCGACCCAGAGTGGGAGAACTCAACCAGCTGGGCCTGGCCAGAGCTCCGCCCATAGCGACTGCGCCTGGCAGCCTCTGTGGAAAAACGTCATGAATGTTTAATACAAACTGTGATCAAAAATCTCAAACATTAAAAAAAATTTAAACTCTTTTTGATTGACATTCAGAGATTCTTATAGCGATAAAGCAGAGTACACAAATGCTATGGCCCCCCTCAACAACTAGGGGGCTCCCAACATACAACAAGTTCACTCTCAAAACTTTTTAGAAGAATTAAAATTATTTTCAACTTTTTTAACTTGTAAATTTGCCTTTTTTTTTTTCAAAAACTTACAATTTTTTCTTGTAAATTCGCAATGTTTTCCTCATAAATTTGCACCTTTTCTCTCAAAAGTTCACAAATTTCTCAAAAATGTGCAACTTTTTCTCAATAATGTGTGATTTTGGACTTTAAGAAAGAATTTGATACATTAAATAATGATATCTTAATTTCTAAATCTCCAAATTTAATTTTTCTGATATAAAGTTACAGTGGTTTAAATCTTACCATTCTAACCGTGAGCAATGTGTTGTTATTGTTGTTGTTGTTACTTCTTTTTAGTTTATCTATTAATGACCTACCACACTCATGTTCTGAGGCAGGTTTTCAGATGTATGCACACAACACTGTTATTTATGTGCTAAAACCTGCTAATAGGTTTAGTCAGCCGGGGGACCTCCAGTAATGCACTGGGCCTCACTCCTTTCCTCACTCTCAATGAAATATTTTTTTTTTGCTGGTCATTAACATTTGTTTGTTCTCTCCCATAGATTGAGTCCCCATCGTGCTGTTTGCTCTCTACATGTCTGTTCTTTTCATCTTCTCTATCCCCTCACCCCCCAGCCAGTCGCAGCAGATGACTGCCCCTCCCTGAGCCTGGTTCTGCCAGAGGTTTCTTCCTGTTAAAAGGGAGTTTTTCCTCTCCACCGTCGCCAAGTGCTTGTTCACAGGGGATCGCCTGATTGCTGGGGTCTTTCTGCAACTGTGGGGGTCCCCCCTACAGTTGATAGTGCTATGAGATGACTGTTGTTGTGAAATGGCACTATATAAATAAAGTTGAATTGAATTGAATTGAATTGTCAGGCAAAAACATCAAATCAGTCTCTTCCCAGAAGTCGTGTTATTTACAGTCTGTAGCAACATGGTTTGTAAAATCATGTCTTACACTCAATGTTAATAAAACTGTCTGTCTGCTTTTCCCCCAGAGCTCAGTCTGCAATGGAGGCTACTGTGTTAAATTTAAAAGTGAATTGACAATGTATTAACCCCTTGCACTCTGGTCAATTTCCCTAAAAACGCCAAAAACTAATGTACCCAAAGTAAACCAAAAGCTGTTCTTCAACCCTTTGCAGCATCTTCATGGGGTTGGTCTCATTTAAAAGAAAACACTGAATTTTTTTGGCAAAACAGTCATAATCTCTCTAAGTGCTCCTGCCACTGAGTAACAGTCATCTAAACATACTGAACTTGAAGAAAATAAATTTCGCCTGGGTGTTTTTTTGGATACAAATGCTTGCAAATAACACACAGCTGTCAGATACGGGCTGGAAAATGCAACAGAAATGTGGAACCAAGTGTTATCCAGCTGAGGTCAAAATTTGGTAACAATACCACAAAAAATGAATATATTACATAGCTTTTTTCTTAGGTTGTTCCCAGGCGTTTTTGAACTGTGCCAAATTGTGTCAAATGGCACAGTTTGGAAAAACGTCTGTAACTTTTGAATGATTCAATATAGAAGCTTCATCTTGGGCTCTAATAAAAGGTGAAGGGCTGTGTGTGTGTGTGTGTGGGGGGGGGTTTATTCATTCATGAATGAATGAATGAGCAAACAAGCCCCCACATACAAAGAAGCATGCCACGTAAAAAATGTGTGGCTTTTTTTTACAAGAAAAAATAACCTACAGTGCACTAAAAATTATACTAAAATATCTGTAATGTAGAAGATAACAACTCCCACCCCCCCAACCCCCCGCTACAGAGGACGGACATCGCCCATCGCTACATGATGGAAAGCGGGGACGGTGCGCCGCGGTCAAATACGCACAGTTGTACTAAAATATCTGCAATCTGCTACAGAAGAGTAGTGGGGGGGGGGGGCGTTCACGGTCCGGACACTGTGTCCAGTCCGTGCACCGTCTGGAACGGACCGGAGCGGTCCGGGTCCGTCATGTTGCGATAACGCACAGTTGTAATTTACCGATCAGTCAAAAGTCATTCTGATTACAATTTTCAGGGATAAAGAATAATTTAGCTTATAACACTTACCTGTCCACAACAGCAGTGTCGCTGGCAAACTTCTCTTCCTCATTGTCAGACGAACATGACGCTGGTCAGCTTGTTACGGACTCGTGGTTCTGGTCACGCGACCCGGTCAAACCATAATTCCATTATTGCGGTTTTGCGCTTCCATGATTGCGGTTTTGGCGAACGATTTTTCAAAACAAATACAAACAGTAGTAAGAAAAAAAGACTGGCGAACGCCTGTGTGTCACCCAGCCTTACACAAAACAGATTTTAGGCAAGGGACGGCACGCTTTCGAACTTCTGTGCTTCAATTGGCTGGCTATATTCGCAGCCGTTGGTAGGCGGGTCCTTCTTGCTAGGTTTTCAGTCATTGGTTCTTCAAGGTTTCAGAAACCCAATTCAAGGCTCTTATTAGTTGAATGAGAGGTCAATCATATCTAAACCAATCAAAGCACTCCTTTGGCTTTCTGTTCGCGGCTGTGTCTGTAGTGGAAGAACGGAAATGCAGCTTTTTTTTCCAGTGCGCACTAGGACACACAGTGAGGGCGCCCTCGTACGCTCTAGGACGCAGAGACGTGTCCGCCCGCGGTACACCGGAGTGCAAGAGGTTAAACAGGTTTCAGAAGTAAAGTATCTTGGCCTCATACTGGATTCTAATCTAAAATTTGAAAAGCATGTTAAATGATAAGCAGAGTGGCAAAAGCAAACGCACACTTTCAGACTTATTAGAGATCATCTACCATTTTATGCTGCAAACAATTTTATGCATGCTATGATACTTTCATATTTAAGTTACTGTGTCACTTCTTGGTCACAAGCATCATTAACAACAATTAAGCCTCTTATGATAATATACAATTGGGCAATTAAAATTCTGGACAGGAAGCCAATAAGATCACATCATTGTCATGTTTTAAAGAAGTTAAATACAGTCATGGATCGTCACCTTATCGTGGTGGGGTTGGGAGGGTGAGTGGCCTAGTGATCCAAGGAGCAATGTTGTCCGGGGCAATTTGCCTCTGGTCGGGCCACCCAAGACAAACTGGTCCTGGGTGAAGGGCCAGACTAAGAACGATCCAACAGACTCTCGTGATGAATGCTAGAACAAGGATTCAGTGTACTCCACTCGGTATGGGGTTACCGGGGCCCCACCCTGGAGCCAGGCCTGGGGGAGGGGCTCGATGGCTAGCGTCTGGTGGCCAGGTTTCCGCCCATGGGACCCGACCAGGCTCAGCCCAAAGGAGTTACATGGATCCACCCTCCAGTGGGCTCACCACCTGCAGGAGGGACCATGGGGGTCCGGTGCTATGTGGATCAGG
This sequence comes from Pholidichthys leucotaenia, assembly GCA_020510985.1. Taxonomy (NCBI): domain Eukaryota; kingdom Metazoa; phylum Chordata; class Actinopteri; order Cichliformes; family Pholidichthyidae; genus Pholidichthys; species Pholidichthys leucotaenia. Next base: position 22,766,586 of record CM035837.1, read on the forward strand.
TGGCGGTCAAAGGCGGAGACCTTGGCGGTCTGAACCCAGGCTTCCTAAACTGGCTTTTGGGACATGGAATGTCACCTCTCTGGTGAGGAAGGAGCCTGAGCTGGTGCATGAGGTTGAGAGATACCGGCTGGATATAGCCAACCTCACCTCAACACACAGCTCCGGTTCCGGAACCAGTCTCCTGTAGAGGGGCTGATGCTTGGCCTACTCTGTAGTTGCCCGGGGCGAGAGGCGACGAGCAGGGGTGGGGATTCTTGTATCCCCCCACCTTGCTGCTTCTATATTGGAGTTTTCCCCAGTGGACGAAAGGGTTGTTTCCCTGCGCCTTTGAGTTGGGAAACAGGTCCTGACCATCGTTTGTGCCTATGCACCAAATGATGGTTTAGAGTACCTACCCTTTTTGGAGTCTCTGACTGGGGTGCTGAAGAGTGCTCCTCTCAGAGACTCCATTATCCTACTAGGGAACTTCAATGCGCACATGGGCAACGACAGCGAAACCTGGAGGGGAGTGATTGGGAGGAACGGTCTGCCCGATCTGAACCCGAGTGGTGTTCAGTTATTGGGCTTTTGTGCTAACCATAGTTTGTCCATAACGAACACCATGTTCAAGCATAAGGGTGTCCACATGTGCACCTGGCACCAGGACACTCTAGGTCATAGGTCGATGATCGATTTTGTTATTGTGTCATCAGACCTGCGACCGTATGTCTTGGACACTTGGGTAAAGAGAGGTGCAGAGCTATCAACTGATCACCACCTGGTGGTGAGTTGGATCCGACGGCAGGGGAGGATGCCATTCAGACCTGGTAGACCCAAACATATAGTGGGGGGTGTGCTGGGAACATCTGGCTGAGGCCCCTGTGCGGGAGGTCTTCAACTCCCACCTCCAGAAGAACTTCAACCACATTCCGAGGGAGTCTGGAGACATGGAGTCTGAATGGGCCATGTTTTCCACCTCCATTGTTGAAGTGGCTGCCCAGAGCTGCAGCCGCAAGCTTGTCGGGGCATCTCGTGGTGGCAACCCCCAAACCAAGTGGTGGATACTAGTGGTGAGGGGGGCCATTAAGCTGAAGAAGGAGTCCTACCAAGCTTGGTTGGCTTGTGGGACTCCCGAAGCAGTTGGGGTGTACCGGCAGGCCAAGCGGAGTGCAGCTCGGGTGGTTGCTGAAGAAAAATCTCGGGTATGGGAGGAGTTCGGTGAGGCCATGGAACAAGACTTTTGGTCGGCCTCAAAGAGATTCTGGCAAACTGTCCGGCGGCTCAGGACGGGGAAGCAGCTCCCTGTCCACACTGTGTATGGTGCGGATGGGGCGCTGCTGACTTCAACTGGGGATATCGTCGGGTAGTGAAAGGAATACTTTGAGGATCTCCTCAATCCCACTGACATGCCTTCCACAGAGGAAGCAGGGCTTGTGGACAAGGGGGACGACTCGCCTATCACAGGGGCTGAGGTCGCCATGGTGGTTAAAAATATCTTTGGTGGCCGGGCCCCGGGGGTAGATGAGATTTGCCCTGAGTACCTCAAGGCCCTGGATGTTGTAGGGCTGTCATGGTTGACACATCTCTCCAACATTGCGTGGAGGTCCAGTGCAGTGACTTTGGCATGGCAAACCGGGGTGGTGGTTCCTCTCTTCAAAAAAGGGGACCGGAGGGTGTGCTCCATCTTTAGAGGGATCACACTCCTCGGCCTCCCTGGGAAGGTCTATGCCATGGTACTGGAGAGGAGAGTCCAGCCGTTGGTCGAACCTCGGCTTCAGAAGGAGCAATGTGGTTTTCGTCCTGGCTGTGGCACATCGGACCAGCTCTTTACCCTCTCGAGAATCCTTGAGGGTTCGTGGGAATTTGCCCATCCAGTTTACATGTGTTTTGTGGACTTAGAGAAGGCAATTGACCACATCCTTCGTCATTTTTTTGTGGGGGAGTACTTCGGGAGTATGGGGTATCGGGCTTGTTGTTACGAGCTATTTGGTCTCTGTACGACCGTTATGAGAGTTTGGTTCGTATTGCCAACACTCAGTCGGACTCATTCCCAGTGAGAGTTGGACTCTGCCAGGGTTGCCCTTTGTCACCGATCATGTTCATAATTTTTATGAACAGGATTTCTAGGCGCAGCCAGGGAATGGAGGGTGTCATGCTTGGTGACCACAGGATCTCATCTCTGTTGTTTGCAGATGATGTTGTCCTGGTGGCTTCATCCAGCAATGACCTACAGTTCTTACTAGGACGTTTTGCCGCTGAGTGTGAAGCGGCTGGGATGAGAATCAACACCTCCAAGTCCGAGTCCATGGTCCTCAGCCGGAAAAAGGTGGATTGTCCTCTCCGGGTTGGGGACAGGCACCTGCCCCAAGTGAAGGAGTTTAAGTATCTTGGGGTCTCATTCATGAGTGAGGGGAGAATGGAGCGAGAGATTGACAGACGGATTGGAGCAGCCTCTGCAGTGATGCGGACGTTGTACCGGTCTGTTGTGGTGAAGAGGGAGCTGAGCTCTAAAGCAAAGCTGTTGATTTACCCATCAATCTACGTTCCTACCCTCACCTATGGTGACGAGCTTTGGGTAATGACCGAAAGAACGGGTTTGCGGATACAAGCGGCTGAAATGAGCTTTCTTCATAGGATCGCTGGACTCACCCTCAGAGATAGGGTGAGGAGCTCAGTCATCCGGGAGAGGCTCAGAGTAGAACCGCTGCTCCTCCACATTGAAAGGAGCCAGGTGAGGTGGTATGGGCATCTGATCAGGATGCCTCCTGAACGCCTCCCACTTGAGGTGTTTTGGGCACGTCCCTCTGGGAGGAGACCCCGGGGCAGACTCAGGACTCGCGGGAGAGACTGTGTCTCCCAGCTGGTCTGGGAACGCCTTGGTATCCTCTCTGAAGAGCTGGAGCAGGTGGCTGGAGAGAGGGAAGTCTGGGCTTCTCTGCTTAACTGCTGCCTCTGCGACCCAAACCTCCGGAAAAGCGGTAGAAGATGGATGGATGGATGGAAATACAGTTATGTGAAAAAATTAGGACACCCTGTATAAGCCTGTGTTTTTCAACATATTTGGCCATTAGGATATTGAATATCAATGTTAAAAATACTGGGAGATTTATGTAATACAACAAAACAATTAAAACTGAATTAAGGACTTTTTCAAATTTTCTGTAAAATGTTATTCTAAACAAACAGTGAGGAATAAATTAGGATACCCCCCATCTTTTTTAGGACATCCCCACATTCATTCCCACTTAAAATGGCTAAAATAACTGTTAAAAAATGCAAATAAAACAAAAACAAGGTTAGACATAGATATGTGAACATTTCTTAATAAAGAACTGAATATTTAATGGGGTGTCCTAATTTTTTCACATGACTGTATGTTAAGTTTTGAACACTTGATTAAATTTGCAAATTTAAAACTTATTTATAAATGTCTTCATAATCAGGCAGGCTCCTCAGGTCCTTAGTGACGTAGGCTCAGTAACTGGAGGAGCATCCAGTGGGAACTGTAAGGTCCCTTTATGTAAATACTCATTTGGACAAACTGCCTTCTCTATTCGTGGAATTAAAATGTGGAATGTTTTGCCTTCAGAACTCAAACTGAATACAGACTAATCATTTTAAATTGAACTGTTATTAAAGAGGGAACAGTCATGTTGTCATGAATAACTTTCTGTTAGTTTTATTGAGTCTTGTCTTGTTGATTTGTGTTGTGTACTATTGGGACTGTGTATGTATTTTGCGTAGTTGTATATTGTGTTTTGTGCATTTTAAATGCCCAGCTAGGGACTGGCACTGCAAATTAGCCTAGGCTACAAAGGCTTCGGTCTGTAGTAATAATTTATGCTACATACTTGTCCCTATACAAATAAAGAGTAAATAAATTTTTTTTTTAAATTCTTGAAAACGTGCAACTTTTCTCAAAAGTTCATAACTTCTTTCTCCAAGATTTGCGGGTTTATTCTTGAAAATTTGAAACTTTTGTTCTGATAAATTTGCACCTTTTTTCATCAAAAATTCCCAAGTTTTTTCTTGAAATTGTGCAATTTTTTCTCGAAAATGTGACTTTTTTCTCGAAAATGTGTAACTTTTTTCTTGTAAATTTGAAACTTTTTTCTTGTAACAGTGCAACTTTTTTTCCAAAAAATGTACAGCTTTTTTCTTGAAAAAGTGCAATCTTCTTCTTGGAAAATATGCAACGATTTTCTTAAAAATTTGCAACTTTTTTCCTGTAGATTTAAAACTTCTCTCATAAATTTGTGACTTTTTTGTGTCAAATTTTTTCTTGTCCTTTTTTCTTGCGTAAATTTGCTACTTTTGCTACTTTTTTCTTGTAAATTTGTCACAACCATAGGGATGCTGGATAAATCTTTATTCTATGTATTGGTTTAATTTTTCCTGTTCAAACAGATAATAACCCAAGTTTATTTTTTTAGCGTTTTTTTTTGGGGGGGGGGGGGGGTTTGTTCCATTTTAAACATTTGTACTCTTCCCATTCTAAAAATACCCCCCCCCCAAAAAAAAACAGTCTTTCACAAGGCCCCAAAAAAGCTAGAAACAGCCCCATTGCCATTTTTATAAATTTTTTCCCATGTAGCAGATGCATTTTTTTCATTTCTCTTTGTCCATAATTTGTCACATATTGTACGTATCATTTTAGCAGCTAGCAGATGTCCTGTGAGACAAATTAACATTTTTGGAAAAGCCAGGTGGAATGCTGAATAAACATAATGGTTTTGAGATGTTTTACTCCTCTGCTGTTGGGTTTATCTGCTTCAGTGGCTGTTGTTGATTTTAACAGCAAACCCATCCTGACAGAATTAGACAGAAGAGGCAGCATTTAGTGCATTTATGTGGAAAACATCCATGCGATTCTAAATGTGATCATTTACATGAGTAAGAATGTTCAGGAGAAGAGACACAATAAGTGAATGTCATCAGTCAGTCACATCTCAATTATTTTACTGAGGGACTCTTCTCACTTTAAATCCAGCACCTACAATATACAGAGCTTAAGTCCCGCCCCTCTACTTCTACATCATGGGACCGCACTTTGGAAAAAATATGTATTACAGTTAAAGGCAAGAGAAAAATTATTTTTGAATCTGACTTAATTTTGCTATGAGTTACACATAATGCCTGTCAATTTTAAAGAGAATTTCCTGTATAAATAAAGTTGTAGTTTGTGTCATGTACCAAAAGCAAAGGCCAGATGTCCTGTATATAGTGTGTCTCTTATTAACCAGGGCTCTGTAGGAATACTCGGACTAAGACTGGACCAACTTTTTTCTCTATTTTAGCCGGTCTTTTTCTAGTTTTTTTCTTTTCTTTTTCTCTTCCTCGGACAATGGAGATCAACAGAGGTGGGGGTGGACGCATTGTTTACACACGCGAACAGCTGATTGCGCTGAGGAGGCCGGAGCCTGGAGCGCTGTGGCCGGCAGTGAAGCCCCTCATCCCGGATAAGCTGAAGAGGAGACACCACGGGCGAAGGGCTGGAGCAAAGGGGAGGAGGAGGAGGAAGCATAAGCCGACTGTACCGACAGTCATCACCGGGAACGTACGATCGCTGGGAAATAAAACAGACGAGCTTACAGCGCTGGTCAGGACGCAAAAGGAGTATCGTGAGTGTAGCATCATGTGTTTTACGGAGACGTGGTTACACTCACAGATCCCGGATGTAAACGTAGCGATACCTGGCTTCAAGACTATACGGGGGGACAGAGACGTGAAAAACAGCAGGAAAAAGAGGGGAGGAGGAGTGGCACTTCTTGTTAATGAACGATGGTGTAATCCCAGACACATTTATGTTAAGGAAAAGTGCTGCAGCCCAGACATTGAACTGCTGGCTGTTAGTATGAGACCTTATTATATACCGCGAGAAATGAAGTGCGCTTTAATTGTTATCGTCTACGTCCCTCCGTCAGCTGACACAGCGGTGGCCTGTGATGTCATCAGCTCCACTGCGGCCACATTACTGGAGAAGCACCCGGATGCATTCATGGCCATCACAGGTGATTTTAACCATGTCTCAGTGGGAAAAACACTACCAAACTTTCACCAGTTTGTTGACTGTCCCACCAGAGAGAACAAAACACTGGATTTACTGTATGCCAATGTCAGGGATGCATATAGTGCAACAGCTCTACCCCCCATTGGTAAATCGGATCACTGCATGGTCATGTTAACACCCAAGTATGTTCCCCTTGTGCAAAGGCAGCCTGCTTATACATGGACTGTGAGGAAGTGGACACAGGAGGCTGCTGATGCACTGCAGGACTGCTTCGAGACGACGGACTGGAGCGTACTCTGCGAACCACATGGGGTGGACATAGACAATATGACCGACTGCATCACAGAATACATTAGATTCTGTGAAGACATGACCATGCCAGCTCAGACTGTACGCTGCTTCTCCAACAACAGACCATGGGTCACCAGTGACCTGAAAGCACTTCTGAACAAAAAGAAGAGAGCTTTTAGGGCTGGAGACAAGGAGAAGCTGAGGGGAGTGCAGCACGAGCTGAGAGAGATGCTGAGGAGGTGCAAGGACAATTATAGGAGGAAGTTGGAAGAGAAACTCAGGCAAAACAACACTAAAGGTGTGTGGGAGGGAATGAAGCAAATAACTGGGTGCAAGGGGAGAGTCAGGCAGACATCTGGGAGCCAGGAGAGAGCTGAGGAACTGAATCTGTTTTTTAATAGGTTCAACTCACAGTCTGTCACCCAAGCAACACAACCAGACCCCCACGCACCCCTCCCCACCCACCTTCCTGTGCAAAACCTCTCTCCATCTCCCCCCCCCCCCTCCTCAGGGGGCACCAGGACCCTCCCTCACTTCATGGTGACTACAGATCAGGTGGAGAAACAGCTGGAGAGACTCCATCAGCAGAAGGCTTCAGGCCCTGATGGCATCTCTGCAAGGACCCTGAGGACCTGTGTCAACCAACTAGCTCCAGTACTGAAACACCTGTACAACCTGAGCCTGAGTCTGGAGAGAGTACTGGTGCTGTGGAAGACATCCTGTCTGGTTCCTGTCCCCAAGAAGTCATCTCCATCGGTTCTGAATGACTACCGACCAGTTGCCCTCACATGTCATGTGATGAAGGTCCTGGAGAGACTGGTCTTAGCCCACCTGGGGCCGCAGGTGAAGACGTGGCTGGACCCTCTGCAGTTTGCATATCAGCCCCATTTAGGAGTTGAAGATGCTGTCATCTACCTGCTGCAACAAGCCCATCTGCACCTGGATGGTGGAGGAGATACTGTGAGAATCCCTTTTTTTTTAAATTTCTCCAGTGCCTTTAACACCATCCAACCACTGCTGCTGGGTGAGAAGCTGCGGGGGATGGGGGTTGACAGCTCTGTGATCTCCTGGATTACTGACTACCTGACAGGCAGGCCACAGTTTGTCCAGCTGGGCAGTGTCTTGTCTGGAGTGGTGTCTAGTGATACGGGAGCTCCACAGGGGACTGTGCTCTCTCCTTTTCTTTTTACCTTATACACCAGACTTTCAGTACAACACTGAGTCATGCCACCTGCAAAAATTCTCTGATGACTCAGCTGTTGTGGGATGTATAAGAGGAGGAGAGGAGGGGGAGTACAGGGCACTGGTAGACAGATTTGTGGAGTGGACGGAGCGGAATCACCTGAGGTTGAATATCAGCAAGACCAGAGAGATGGTGACCGACTTCAGGAAGAGGAAGGCTCCTTCTCAGCCACTGCAGATTAGGGGGAAGGATGTGGGAGTGGTTGAGGACTACAAATATCTGGGTGTCAGGATCAGCAGCGGGTTGAACTGGAGATCCAACACTGATGCTGCGCACAAGAAGGGGATGAGCAGACTCTACTTCCTGAGAAAGCTGAGATCCTTCAACGTGTGCAGCAGGATGCTGGAGCTTTTCTACCAGACTGCTGTCGCCAGCGCCATCTTCTTTGCTGCAGTCTGTTGGGGTAGCAGTATCAGGGCCAGAGATACCAACAGACTTGACAAGATTATCAAGAGGGCTGGCTCTGTAATTGGTCTCAGACCGGAGACCTTTGAGACAGTGATGGAGAGGAGAACACTAAATAAACTGCGATCCATCATGGACAATCCTGATCACCCCCTCCACCACACACTAGATAGTGTCAGAAATTGTATATATGTACAAATATGTTATCATTTCATAATTAGTTTTTAGCTGAACTTTTCTGTATTTTTTCCCTTACAATGGCTGCAACAATGCTGCATCAGGAAGGTTTAACTCACCCTGTAACAGACATACCTCAACAAACCGGAATAATCTGTATTTACTTAAAGTTTAGAAACCGGTGTGCAAGAAGTCATGTGCTGACACGGAGTTGTCTTTGTGTTACACAACAAAGCCTGACTGTTTCACTACAAAGCCTGACTGTTCCATGGCCTTATCAGTCACCACAAAGCCTGACTGTTTCACTACAAAGCCTGACTGTTCCACGGCCTTATCAGTCACCACAAAGCCTGACTGTTTCACTACAAAGCCTGACTGTTTCACGGTCTTATCAGTCACCACAAAGGTGCCCATAAAGTTGCAGCAGATGTTTCCTGTGTCTGACCTGCTCAGTATAAAAGGGACGTGCTGCCTTTGTATGGCAGCGCGCATTTCCCATCTGTAATCAGAGGTGTGTTGCTCCTTGTACAAGTAAAAACTTTGAACACATTTTGTGTCTCGAATCTTATTAAGGTACGAACCTAACAGAGTACTATTATTTTGTGAGTCTTGAGTTTCAGATTCCTGACATGCGTGGTGCCGTGACCCGGATGACCAATATCCAGACTGGGTGAGGACCAGGGCAGACTCCAGGTTGAAAACCATGCGCATGGTCTGACTTATAGTCAGCTTTGAAAACCCGCCTTGAGGGAACTCTGTGAGCCTCGTCGGAGTCCTAACTCTGTCTGGTGACGGTCATCCGCACAGAGACTGAAAAGTAAGTGAAAATTATTTGTCTGATCGCGGAAAGTAATTGTCATTGTTGAAAACCACAGGTCAGCTAAATGCAAGTAATGGTAGTATAAGGTGACGCCCTGTACTTTTCCTGGTGGTTAAAATTATTGTGTGAGCATCTAGTTCCATTCAAAAGGTGAATGCAATAATTTTATGAGGTAGTGTGACGGTGTTTCACAACTACAAGTAAAATGGGCAATTGTGCTGGAAAACCGGATAGACAGAAGAGTAAACAGAAAAAGATTGTGTTGTTTTCCGGCCGAAGAGTCAGGTTTCAAAAAGTAAAAGGTGCTGCGTATTGACTGATAGGTCAAGCTTTAGCTAAGTAATGGTAATATAAGGCGGCGTCCTTTATATTTTTCCTATCTGATCATACCAGGTAATGATCCTGTAAGAAATTACAGGAGCCCTAATATAGGTTGCGTAAGATCTAGCCCCATCAACAAGTGAGCGCACTTAAAAAAAATTGGGCAGTAATATTGTTGCAGTGGGCGTACTGACAACGTTCCTGACTATATAAACAGATAAAGCGAAAAATAAAAAAAAGGAAACTGCGTGCCGAACGGTAAAAAAAAAATTACAATAACCGACTAAAAGAAAAAGATCAGATAAAGGATCCTGAAAAATATTTTAAAAAAAAGATTATTCCTTTAAACCCACACTGGATGTGGATGAATGCACAGTCTTAGCGTCAACGGAAAAACTTACAACAAAAAGAGATAAATATCAAAACCAACCAAGCATCGAACCATTATTAAATGAAAAAGATAATCCTTCCCCAACTTATCAATGCCACGATCCTAAGGAGGGTCTATACGGCAAATAATTTAAAGAAGCCCAAGAGGTTGGGAAAAGGAGGAGGCAAATAAAATCATAATAATTAGACCATAATATTTAAAGACGGACGGATTAAATGGCAGCAGAACTGGATAACATTAAAATGGACAATGAGAAAGTTATTTTATCTCTTATCTATTCTTTGTGTGTGAGCCTTAGATAGAGGCAGTGTAGAGAGAACAAAACTCCTCTGCTTTCTCTGTTTGTGTGTGTGATTGATCTGTGAAGAAAGTGGTCTAAATATGGGTATAAGGTTTTGGGTTTTTATTTTTTCAATTTAACTCTGTGAGGTCTTGATTAATGTTGCGTACGTGATAAACTGTTTACATATTTTAAAAAAAAGGCAATTTTGATGCATTGCTGACCTTTGTCCTTGACTGAAACATGACAGTGCATTTTATAGAAAAAAGGACTGAGGTGTGACAATGTGACTACAGGCCATACTATGATCATATTATGATGTCATTTAATAATGCCTAATCACTGAAGGTATTATGTTTACCCTATATCACATGATTTAGAGCACAGAGGATCAAAAGAGATTGATGATTAATGTGTCTGTGCATATGATCTGCCAGAGGCTGTGGATTATCAGACACAGGTCTTGGAGAAAGAATCCTTAAATTGATGGGCATTTTTTGAAGCCAAGTATGACTTTGTATGACATTGTAGATAACATAAGGTGTACTGATTCAAATGACTTTGACTTTACAAATATAATGTTTATATGATTTTATACTGATGTTACTCACCACATAATGGTGCGGTAACAATATATTTCAGAAATGTGACAGTAATGAGGAATGTGTTTTTCCTGATTCGGCGGTAGCCAAGCTGGGTCAGGGTAAACTACATTCACCCCATAATTTACCAAGGAATATATAAAATGAGGCATTCCTGGGAAAAATTTAAATCAAATTCTAATTAGGCAAAATGTCCACCTTTCCGTTGATTGAAGGAGTGTGATGCAATCTTTGTTCATTTATTCAAATTCAACCCATCTGTGTTCAACTGGACAAACTGATCTTATTTATCAATGCTGAAGCATGTTAAAAATGCACAGATAGTTATTTTGTTTTTCTTAAATGGAATTTGTAAACTATTTTAAGAGATGTCACAAAAAGAAGCTATAATTATTGAAATCTATTTTTGAAGGAACTGGGCTACCTGCAGATTTTATTTAAAGTTAAAAATGGTAGCACATTTCCTTTCAGTAAAAGAATCAAATACCCTGTAACTTTGCTGCATGTGAGCCTCCATGTATCAAAACAGGGGGTATCAAAGAAATTAATTAGCAAATAATTAGCAATTCTTAGAAAAATAGATAATGCATAAAAATTATCAATAAATGATTGATGATGAATTCAATTCGACTTTATTTACATAAGCGCTTTTCATTTCATTTTCTGTAGTACCCAGGATAAACATATGGCTGCAGTTTATAACTAAAATACATACTGGGCAATACAGACCACTTTTTATTATTCATGGGATAATACAAATAATAAGATCATGCCCTCTATTTACAGCAGGACAACCATTCCATATTGTTGCCAGCTAGACTGTTATCGTACACTATAACCTTGTTGTCACAGCCACACCTTAAGCTTGTACCAAATTCCTTGTGGTTATTTACTGGTGGCCCTTTTTTTTTTTTTTTTGATAAAAAAAAAAAAGGCAACAGAGGGGCGAGCGGTGGTTCTCTCTCCCATCAGCAAAGGGGGGTGAACGGCGGCTCTCTCTCTCTACTTAGCAAGGGAAGAAGCGAGCGACAGGCTTGCTCTGTAAAAAAGGCCTGATGGGCCAACATCCACTGCTTATGCTGTAACAATGTTGTCTGGGGTCCTGATTGTGTAAAAATTCCACAACCTGCATCTTTGATTACAGCACTTACATCTGTGCAGACAGTAAGCATGCTTATAACGCATGCCACCTGCATACTGTTACCTTGAATCTGCGAGGGTTTGTCATCTCCACAGAAAAACCAGCAAAACATCGACAGCAATTATTGTAACTATGTAATGTTCTGATGCTACCATGTTCTGTGGCAGTTATTCACTGCCCTGCCCACACTAATGGCACTGACTTGTCTAGCTGCGGTAATCGCTTGGCTGATAACGCTACTCACTGTGCTGCTATTGGTCTTTTAGGAACCGTCTGTCTTATTAATAATGTTGATGTTGATGTTTTTAAAGGCTATCAAAATAATATGGACCTTCCTCCTGTTTCATGTGTAAATTTGCTCTGCCACCCACATTATACAAATGAGCTGTCCTGGTGGCACATGGCCAATCATGTGCCAACAGGAGGGAAAACTGTGAGGATGTTGGAAAACTGTCCTAGTTTTTGAAAGAAGTAACAAAAACATGCTAAAAAGTGCATCATTTGTTTACAAAATAATGCTCAAGGAGCAATGGAAAGCTACAATATTGCTTGGTGTTGATTGACACCTTTACAAAGTGGACAAAAATTCATCCCACATCCTCAGCTAATGCTGCATTTGTGTGTAAAACTCTATTGAAATTGGGGTTCCAGAACTGATTTGTGCAGATAATGGAACTCATTTTACAGCACCTAACAATGTAGATATTACTGTGTTGCTTGATGCACAGAAGGAAATGACTATGCTCCCTGGAGCAATTGTTTCAAACAATGGAATTTATTGCACTACTGATAGTAAAATAATCCTTCCTCCCTCCTTGTATCGCTGGCTGTCGATCTTGACTCATGGCAGTGGCCATGTATCCACAGGAGGAATGAAGGCACAGGCTGAAAAACATTTTTTCTGCCCAGGAATTTTGAAAGAAATGAAAAAAGTGTGCCAACAATGTTTAATCTGCATACAAAACAATGCACAAGGTGCAATGAGGACGAGACATGGTAGTTTCCCACCACCTAAAATGCCCTTTTCTCAATGGTGTATGGATTTTATTGAACTATCTAAAGTGGGACAACTGCAGTATTGTCTGGTCCTCATTGACACCTATACTAAATGGACAGAAATTCATCCTACAGCAAAGGCAGATGCTAAATTTGTTTGCAAAGTTTTACAAAACAACATATTTCCCACGTTTGGAATACCGGAGACCATTTATGCAGATAATGGCACACACTTCACAGCACAAATGGTTAAGGATCTTACTTCTGCCGTTGGAACACAGCTGAAGTTTCACACTGCTTATCACCCACAAAGTGCAGGTCTAGTGGAAAGGAAAAATGGTACTGTTAAGCAAATGCTAAACAAAGTAATGCATGACCAACGAATTTCATGGCCTAAAGCATTAACTGTAGTAAAGCTAACCATTAACACCATCCCAGAAAAGAAGAGTGGGTTATCTCCATTTGAATGCGCCTTTCATAGGCCCTATATTCTACCTGACCTACTCCCATTAACTGCCACTAACCCTTATAAGACTCTTGGAGAGCATTTGAAAGAATGTAAACAAATGAAAGATTATGTTGAATCTGTCAGATCTTTCTCTACTCCACAGGAGGGCCCAGAAAATTCCCTCCAGCCTGGTGATTATGTCTTCATAAAGAACCATCACCGACAGAATTGAAATTCCGTGAGGTGGCTTGGACCATACCAAGTATTATTGACCACACCTACCGCAGTGAGGATTGCTGAAAGACCTTCTTGGATTCATCTGTCACATGTTAAAAGACTTCAGGTGCCCCTTGGTGACCTCCAGCCACCCCTAGGGTAAGTCCGGTTACAAAGGGGAGTCTAGTCCTTTTAAGGATAAGACTCGTCTCAAACCCGGTGAAGACAGTGACCTGAGTCTATAGGCACACTCCCAGGGGAATCAGGCACCATGGTAATCCTGAGACTGACTCTGACCTTCTTGGATTCCCGCTATTAGTCCTCATCATTATCACCTCACCATCCTTGAGAAGAGATAATAGAAATATAGAGGAACATGTCACAGAAACACTGTTTATGACTAATCAGTGGTATCAGTATATGTTCCTCAATGCTCGTCTGACAAGAGGAAACGGCAGTTGTTGGGCTTGTTCTTTGTTGCCTTTAACCACTAAGGGACCAATCCTAAAGGCTGAACCCTTTCCTATAAACGTATCTGACTGTATACTAGAGATTTCATCCTGGGGATTCCTACCCAAGATTACTATGAAAAATCATGATAACACCACTTATTGAATGACATGTCCTGATCAGATTATGGCTATGAATGTAACACAACCATTAGCTAGATTTGCCTTTACAAAGAAAAATGTGACTTTCCCAGCATGTGTATATTCAAATGGTACCACGGCGTTGGGAAGACTTCTTCCACGACAATGTTTGACAGTGTTGTTACCTTGCACCTCACAGTGCAGCGGAGCAACAGATTGTTCTTTTACACCCGTATTACCTAGTCCAAGGTATAGATCACAAAATTATACTGTCAGGAAGACTAGCACTACGGGCACAGTTCAAAGTAATGGCACCTATGTTATCAAAGAAGTTCATTGGTTATGTGGTTTCAAACTCTACGCTCAATTACCTCCCAATTGGGGAGGAATTTGTGCCCCAGTGACTGTTACTGATGGATCATTTGTTCTCTACTCTGATGACAACTCCTCAGGACACACTAAGAAGAAAAGAAGTATTCAGTCCCTCTTTAGTGCTGCTGGACTTACTGTCCCACAGAAATATAAATTATGGACACTGGGTGACGAGGTTGGACATTCAATTTTCGCCCCATATGGAGTTGGTCAGTTAATGACAAAATTTGAAGAAATGAACTACAGACTGTTAATGTTTGTTAATGCCACTACTGTTGTTTTGAAGGTTTTATCCAATGTAACTGAACAAACTAGAGTTATGGTTATGCAAAACAGAATAGCATTGGACCTGGTTTTGGCTGTCCAAGGAGGTGTATGTGCTATGTTTAACGGGTCCTGTTGCACTTACATTCCATCTGTCTCTGAAAGTATGGATACCGCTATTACCGTCATGGAACAAGTGCAGTAGGCAATCATGAATGATTATGAAGAGAAGCTACAATCTGGTTGGTTAGACTGGTTATTCACAGGAAGTTGGTGGCAGGTGCTTCTTAAAGCCTTTATGCCTTTTATTATAATAATGATATGCATGTTTCTGTCATGTTGCTTTGTGATTCCCTGTGTCAAATCAATGATGTCTCGCGCTCTGTCTCAACATACATTTATGATACAACAAATGTTCCAAGACCAATACACTCCTTTAAATACCGAAGAGGTGGATAACAATGATAATTGTGCTCCTGTTTAAATTTGGAAATGATACTCTATGAAGACAATGTAGGAAATCTTTTGAAGTTACATTGTTCTGATGTCTGTATGTGATAAAAATTATGAACTGATAAACAGGAGGAAATTGTCAGAAATTGTATATATGTACAAATATGTTATCATTTCATAATTAGTTTTTAGCTGAACTTTTCTGTATTTTTTCCCTTACAATGGCTGCAACAATGCTGCATCAGGAAGGTTTAACTCACCCTGTAACAGACATACCTCAACAAACCGGAATAATCTGTATTTACTTAAAGTTTAGAAACCGGTGTGCAAGAAGTCATGTGCTGACACGGAGTTGTCTTTGTGTTACACAACAAAGCCTGACTGTTTCACTACAAAGCCTGACTGTTCCACGGCCTTATCAGTCACCACAAAGCCTGACTGTTTCACTACAAAGCCTGACTGTTTCATGGTCTTATCAGTCACCACAAAGGTGCCCATAAAGTTGCAGCAGATGTTTCCTGTGTCTGACCTGCTCAGTATAAAAGGGATGTGCTGCCTTTGTATGGCAGTGCGCATTTCCCATCTGTAATCAGAGGTGTGTTGCTCCTTGTACAAGTAAAAACTTTGAACACATTTTGTGTCTCGAATCTTATTAAGGTACGAACCTAACAGAGTACTATTATTTTGTGAGTCTTGAGTTTCAGATTCCTGACAGACAGCGAAGTACTTTCTCCAGTAGACTACTACAGCTTCGTTGTTGAACGGCCAGGTACAGGAAATCTTTCCTGCCACATGCAATTTCACTGTACAATAACTCACTATGATGTTGTATTCTGGCATAGCTATGCTACCACAAAGCACCTTACAGACTAACTGGTACATCACTTTTTCATTCTGCTCCTGATAGTCCTTCTTTGTGCAATGGGATGATTCATGTGTTTATACGGGTCATCATATATTAAGCTATGATGATAAGCTCTATGATAAGCTATGATGTATATAGGTTTTATAGTGTTAGTTTTTACTTTCCATTGGTAATCCCTTTGTCTGTCATGTGTGTGTTTCTGTTGTTTGGTTGTCAACTGTCATGCTGCTGTTACACTGCAATTTCCCAGTTTGGGATAAATAAAGTACATCCATCCATCCATCTATCTATCCATCTATCTATCCATGTATCTATCTATCTATCTACTGTATCTATCTATCTATCTATATAATTCAGCTTCTTCAATTCTTTCAAACGTTACTTCAGGCTAATAATCCAATTCCAGGGTTATAGACTAAGTTTTGTTAAAAGACAGCTGCAGCTATTCTAAACGGCTGTCAGTCGCTTTCTCTTGGGCTGTCTTCGACAACAATGACATAACCCTCACAGTAGGGCTGGGCAATCTGACCTTAAATAAGCATCACGGAAATTGACCCTTTCATGTTGGTGTTTTTTTTGTTTTGTAAGTTTTTCCTCCCTTCTTCTTACTGACAAAGCTCACAATTAAGCAACATAATTAGGCTCATAATTAAGCAACAAGAGTGTGGTATCATATAACTGCAGTGCGGTAGTAAATGAGCATATGATGGTAAAGAGCAGGACTCTTGTCATTTCACACACAAAAAAACCATTGTCCACTGTTTACAACACATACCTCTTGAGGGTATGTGGGTTATGTCACATGTGTAGCAGCTAATTAGCTTGTTAGCTGCAATGGGGGGAGTCCTTTATGCACTCATGATTATGTTACCACCACATAGTGATTATGAGTTTCTTATGGGATTAAATACAGCCTTCACTTGTCCACTCCCTCTGGAAAACAGTTGAGATGACACGGATAGCCATCAGAGACCAACAGTAAACCTATCTTCTGCTCCTTTTGGTGTCAACATCTGTGCACTTCGCTCATTTATCCTTGGAGTCTTCAGATGAAATACAGAGTCATTCATCACATACTATGTAGATAAGGACCATGTTTGTTTTCGTTACAAGTCGTCTTTAATTGCTCCGCCTACTGACAGCGCTTTCTTCCAGAGTTACAAACCTGCGCCTGTAACTCTGTGGGCACGTCTTAAAGGAAACCAGTACTGGTCATTATAACATTAATCGTGCTTTAGGTATTACTTATAAACCAAAAATGCATTTATTCAGTCAAAATAACCCCCTAGAGTCAGTATACTGAATTTTATCCTATGAAAACCACTCAGTCAAAACCAATGGGGAGCAGCCATCACCGGCCAGAAGTGACATACACTCGTTGATTCCGGCTTTACTGCGGATGAATAAACATGTTCAGCAGATGCTCAGTGGGTCGAGATCCCAGTTGAAAACAGCGCAAAATCTGCACCGATATACAGTACAGTATATTGCACAAACCGTCCTGGGAAATGACCTTCATTGACGGCATGATCCGCAGGTACCTCTGGGGACCAGCAGCTGAAGGGGACCTGACGAACAGGCAAGTTCCCAGTCAAGTAACTTCAGAACACGTTGAATAAAGCTTGATATACTAGAATTTTATTTCATTAAATTATATGCGGGTAGATTTGCTTGTACATGGTTGTAAAAAATTACATAAAATTCTGATGTTAAAACTTTGTTGACTGCTATACTGCAGCCCAGTCAGTCGCACAAAGCAACGACTGTGCATCACTACCAGTGCTGAAACAGGCCATGGAGGAGACAAGATGTCCCTGACCATGACTGACTGACAGAGCAGTGAATTGAAACTCACGCGTATTTGAGAAGGAATCATGTTCAAAATTACCGGACGGAAACACTAGTATCATATTTGATCCTCTGAAATAGCTTTTGATTAAAATTCACTACAGATACCCTTTAAAGGTCAGTACATGAAAAGCTCTCACATACACAACAGTTAGAGGAGAAAAAAAATGAAATGGGCAAGATTATGTCAGTTCTACATTTCGGTTAATGGCCCAGCTCTACTACATGGGTTTGGGTTTGTAGTCTTTCTAATTAGATATTTTTACAACCTTTTATTTCAACAGTTATATGATGATTTCTTTATATAGAAAATTACATGATAATCTTGTATCCGTGAAAAATATGATATAACAATGTGTGAACAAACACAAACCAGAGCTGCTCCACTCTCCTCATCCTCGTCCAAGTCGTCCATAGATGTGGCCTGAATCTCTGCCGGATCTATGATGATGTTGGCTTTACTGGCCAAATCATCTGGAAGGAAAAAAAGATTAGACATATTTATCATACGATGCATTTTCCTGGGATTCATTTTAAGAACACATAGTTTTCTAGTCTAAAAAAAATTCTGTTCTGCAGCTACTTAAAAAATAGCTGTGTTTACTGTTTAGTCAAACAGTTTTCAGCCTGCTCATTAATATTAATGAGCCCCCAATCTGATTGGATAGGTTTTTTTTTTTAGTGGGCCAATCACAAGTAAGGAAGCTGATGGAAAAATTCTATGTTACACTGAGTTATATGAATTTTTATGAACATGATTTTTTCTTTACCATTACCTGTTACCATATTTGGAGTTGTTGAGTAGTGGAAAAAACAGATTGAAGGATACTGATGTATTTGAACGTTCAGTTCTATCACTGACTGTTCAGTTTATCACTAGTGTTTTCTGCATGGACCCAGCAGATACAATCTTAGTCATGAACAAAATACCGTATTTTTGGGACTATAAGGCACACCGGATTATAAGGCACAATATCAATGAACGGTCTATTTGATGGTCTATTTTCATACATAAGGCGCACCGGATTATAAGGTGCATTAAGTCGTTTGAATGGAATAAATCATTTTGACATGTGCACGTTGACATTTTGACATTCCAACAATAGTAGAAGAAGAAGCAACTTCCGGTGTTAGCAAGCCCTGCTTCATGTCGAAATGGACCTGTATTGTGTTATTCAGACTGTACTTTTGCTTCTGCTGGTCTCCGTAATGAAGCTACAAGTACATACTTCTGCATATGACGAACAGAGGTAGACAGCAGGACGATACAGATCAGTTTTGTTTTACTCCCGCTATGTTTTCCGCTAGCTGCTGCTAAGGCGGAAATACGTCACGTCGACGTGCGGCTGGTGTACAGACATGCGCAGTAAACATATTTTCTGCCCTACGTTCGGAATAAGTGTTTTCATGTGCACCATTCGGATTAACAAGCGGCATAACCCACCCCTCTCAACTGGAATGAAATTTTGATCCAAATGAGCGTGATCGGGTTAGAATATTCAGACTGCCATGTTTACATGAAGCATTTTTATTCCGATCAGGTTTTTAATCCGGTTACTTGTGTCCATGTAAACATAGCTGAGTTTAACAGTTGGGCGATTTCGGCATCAAGCATGCCCAGATCCCTCTCGTCATTATCCGAGTCAGTCTCGCTGCTGTTATTTAGCTGTTCAGTGATGATTCCGGCCTTCATGAAAGCTCGGACGACACTTGAGACGGATACCTTAGCCCAGGCATCCACGATCCATTGGCGGATAGTGGCGTAACTCGCTCGCAATTTAACTTTGAACGACCTGTTGTCACCAATATCTAGTGGTTGGAGTTCTTTGGTTAATCCACCCGGAATGATGGCAAGCGCCGAATTAGTTTGCTTCACTTGGGTTTTGACATTATCGGTGAGATGGGCGCGCATGGAGTCGCAGATCAGACGGAGATTTGTGGAAAAGCCATCCGGCCATTACGCTGAAGCACATATTACTCCGCGAGGCTCCTGACTACGGTAGCCGTAATGCTCTGACAATCCATCAAGCGGTGCGGCTTCGTAGCTTACCAAAGTCGTACTAAAACATTTTGACAGATTTTTGAGCGCCGTGTACCACATAAAATCGGTTCGAGGTCAGTAAGCACAACCAGAATTAATACATAAGGCGCACCGGATTATAAAGCGCACTGTCGATTTTTGAGAAAATTAAAGGATTTTAAGTGTGCCTTATAGTCCGAAAAATACGGTAATCAAAAGGCTGAGCAAACTTTATCAATTGAGTCATGAATGAACAATCAAGAAGTGACCTCACCCCGATGGCCCCTTGGATATATATAGCCAGAATCATTCCATTAGTTAAGCCACTGCACTGCAGCAGTCTGTGAAAGCTGTACTCTGTATTGTCTTCTGCTGATCAGTGCATATTAAATTTGCTGCAACTTTGATCCTGCCTGATTTTTGATAAGGAATTTTTCCAACATACTTGGCACCCAAACAGGGACTCCAGATATCCCTCTCCTCCTGTTTCCGACGTTTCTGGACCAAGACAGCTAGTTCACGGCTGCGGAAGAAGAACTCCCCCACCGACTCCAGTGGGTCAGCTTTGCGGAAGTGAGGCAAGTCCAGAGACACTGGGAGCGGACTGGAGGG
This sequence comes from Pholidichthys leucotaenia, assembly GCA_020510985.1. Taxonomy (NCBI): domain Eukaryota; kingdom Metazoa; phylum Chordata; class Actinopteri; order Cichliformes; family Pholidichthyidae; genus Pholidichthys; species Pholidichthys leucotaenia. The sequence goes on from CM035837.1 coordinate 22,786,930, forward strand.
TGACGAAACCAAACTGCACGCAGATTGAAGTGAGTGAATTTAATTATTAATGACTTAAAAACATTTTGTCCTGGTTAGAGTCCACGGTCGGTCTGAAAATACGCATAAAGAGTTGAGAGTTAAGAGTTAAGCATTAGTTACTGTAGGTCCAGGTCCGTTTGGTAAAGCTTAACTGTGCCCCGGTTAGAGTCCATCAGTGAAGTGCATTTCTGCCGAGTGAACGGATACAAACAGCGCACAGGGGGATATTGCGGCAGGAAACCCCGGAAAAATACAGCAGCGGGTTACCGTGGAGTGATATAAACAGCCGAGAGAGAGAACAAAAAATAAAAGACCAAATACAAAGAAGAAAAAGGTTATAACAAGAAACAGCCTTAAAATAGAGAGCGAGAGAGAACAAAAAATAAAAGAAAAAAGAGAAGACAAAGGTTATGATAAGAAATAACCTTAAAATAGAGAGAGAGAGAGAGAGAAAAAATAAAAAAGGCAAAAAAAGAGAAAATAAGGTTATAGTAAGAAATAACCTTAAAATAAAGAAATAGCTTTAACCACTTGCGCTCCGTTGTTCCGCGGGCGGGCAAGTCTCTGCGTCCTATGACGCATGAGGGCGCGCGAGAGCGCGCTCGTGCGCCCTCGTGCGCATGACGCATGATGGTGGTGATGGTGATGTAGTAGCGTCCAAGCGCCACTCAAAAAAAAAACTGCAGAGACAGCCGCGAACAGATTAGTTCATCTGATTGACCTCTCATTCGACTAATAAGAGCCTTGAATTGGGTTTCTGAAACCTTGAAGAACCAATGAATGAAAATCTAGGAAGGAGGACCCGCCTACTGTGAACGCAGGAGCCAACTGAAGCACAGAAATTCTGGCTGGGTGAAGCGATATTTACTGCTGCAGAAGGACTCTGTACGAATCTCCTACAGACCCAGGCTCACCCAGCAGCATGGAGAACACCCACAAGTGGGACCTGCACTCATTCCAGCAGAATAGACGGAGGCCGACGACAAAAGTCGTAAATCATTCGCCAAAACGGCAATAATGGAATTATGTTGATCGGGATCCACGAGCGGAGCAGCGTCGCGTTCGTCTGACGTGTGGGAAGAGCTGTTCGCCACGACTCTGCTGCTTTGAAGAGGTAAGGTGTTATAAGCTAAATTATTATTTATCCCTGAAAACTGTAATCCAAAAATGACTTTTGACCGATCGGTAAATTACAACTGTACTGCGCACGAAATACAAAGTGCGTGCGCCGCGATAAACGGTTCATTTGCCGTGTTCGGACTGTGAACGCCCCCCCCCCCCGCTGCAGAAGAGGAGCGGGGGGGGCACGGTCCGAACGCTCCCCGGTCTGCGGGGGGTAAGCATATCAGTCTATTCCATCATGTAGCGATGGCCCTCTTCTGTAGCGAGGGGGGGGGGGGCGTTCACGGTCCGTTCACGGTTCCCCCCCCCCCCCCCACACACACACACAGTAGCGAGGGGGGGGGGAGCCGCTGTGAAAACATGCAAGGGAAAAAAAAAAAAAAAGAGTGTATTCCGTCATGTAGCGAGGGCCGAATTTGGTCCTTGGTAGCGGGGGGGGACGACCCCCCGCCCACACACACACACACACACACAGCCCTGAGTGTGACCTTTCATTAGAGCCTAAAATGAAGATTCTACATTGAATTATTCAAAATTTACAGACGTTTTTCCAAACTGTGCCATTTGGCACAATTTGGCACAGTTCCATAACGCCTGGGAACAGCCTGAGAACAAAGCTGTGTAAAATATTCATTTTTGGTGGTATTGTTACCAAATTTGGATCTCAGCTGGATAACACTTGGTTCTACATTTCTGTTGCATTTTCCAGCCGGATCGGACAGCTGTGTGTTATTTACAAGCATTTGTATCCAAAAAAACACTGTCCCCAATTTTTTTTTCTTCAAGTTCAGTATGTTTAGATGACTGTAACTCAGTGGCCGGAGCACGTAGAGAGATTATGTTTTTTTTGCCAAAAAATTCAAAGTGTTTTCTTTTAAATGAGACCAACCCCATGAAGATGCTGAAAAAGGGTTGAATAACAGCTTTCGATTTACTTTGGGCACGTTATTTTTGGGCATTTTTAGGAAAATTACCCGGAGTGCAAGTGGTTAATATAATAAGGATTAACCTTAACATGATAACAACAACCAAATCAGTCTCCATCAATTACATTATCTGAAAGAAAAGTTAGATGAGAAAAAGCAGAAAATAAGAATGTATGATAAATAAAAGAGAGCTCCTTCCATCTAAATAAATGATGACTTTATGTACATGAAAAGTAAATTAGTTTCATAAGACATCGTGTGAGAATATGTTTGTATGAAAATGTGAGAATGTGTACACAAGAAGTTATAAAAGTGAAAACAAAAGCCTATTTGCTAACCATATAGTTGATATTTATTTTGCCAAGAGTATCTGGTTTGAATCAATTAAAGATGTGGGCTATTAAAATGCTCTTATGACCCCAAGAATTACAGCGAAGTCTGAAGGATTTGAAATTTAAAAAAAAAACAAAACTGAAACTAGGGCCTTATGGATGTATTTTTTTTCTTTAAACGAATGTGTTTTCTTCTTTAGATTTTTTATTTTTCTCTCCTTGACATACCTTTGTGCCAGTTTTGAATTTTTAGTAATAATTCTGTGGCTAACATTTTACATTTTATTTCCACTTTTGTTGAACTTGTGACTTTATTTAAAGTCCAAGGATGCAGAAATTCATATGGCCCTACATATCTAAGCAGAAAACACTAGTGATAAGCTGAACAGTCAGTGATGGAACTGAACGTTCACAGTCACATCAGCATCCTTCAATCTGTTTTTTCCACTATTCAACAACTCCAAATACGTAAGAGGATTTCCTAGGTATACACATTAAGCTTTATAAAGAAAAATTCATATTCATAAAAATTCATGTAACTCAGTATAACATAGAATTTTTCCATCATTCAGTCAGAGAGAACTGAAGGCGGAGCCCGTTGTTTTGTGATGACATAAAACCCAGGAAGCAGTCTGTTTCATTAAGAGTTTAATTAGATAAAAGCAGTGTGCATTTCTTTATGAAGATGTAGAAGAGCTTGGAAATGAAGAGGCGATTTGATTTATAAACAAAGTTTAATAATCAGCTCTTCCAACAAGTCTCATCTTGTGCAGAGTGGCAGAAGGAGAAAAGAGAGAGAATCTCTCCGGCTCACTGGCTTTATATGTGCACACAACAAAAGACATGCATAACAAAGGCTGACATCCCTCATTATCTTAATCCCCCCATTGTCTTGGTATTTCCTCTCCTCGCCTTAGGGGGTGAGGGTGGCTCCTCCGGTCTCCTCCGCCGCGTCTGGGAACGTCTTTGTTCTTCACTCGGCGGTTGAGAGCCTTTGTCCTTTCAGAGGTGTGAAGTCCTTTACATATGTAATTACTAAACATTTCCACATGCTTCAACATATGTAGGTTATGGAATATATGATTAATATAGACCACAGGCCCCCCAAACAACTAAGAAAGAACAACAGAACGGTTCACAGTCTAGGATAGTTACTATGACATACTAAGTGTTACATCTCTTGCCACAGAAGAAACTTTCTAGCAGCCATGCTTCTAAGACAGTTCAGTGGTAATCATAACAGCATAGTAAAATCATAAGTCAGTCCTAAACTGTTGCAGCACAATTAGTGAACAATTGTGGAGTGGTTGGTATCAGTCCCTGTGCTGTCTGGGTTTCAATCTTCTCCCAAAACTGCTGTAGGTTGGTTTAGGCGCCCTGCTGGGACCTTCTTGTGAGGAATCTGCAGTGTGGGAAGGAGAGAGGTTAACTGTTCCCTGCCGGGGGGCTGAGTTTTTTCTCTTGGGGGGTCTACCCCGCCGAGGTGCTCTCGCCAACTGTGCAGGCTCGTCTTTCAACAGGAAGGCAGGTTTAAGTCTGTCAATGCTGACTGTTTCTTTTCTATCCCCAAAATCAAGCACAAAGTGTTTATCACCATGTTCCAGCACTCTGAATGGCCCATCGTATGCTAGTCGGAAAGTTGGTTTTAAAGCTTTATGCTTAACGAAAACGAACTCATCCATCCATCCATCCATCCATCTTCTACCGCTTTTCCGGAGGTCCGGGTCGCGGAGGCAGCAGCCCAAGCAGAGAAGCCCAGACCTCCCTCTCCCCAGCCACCTGCTCCAGCTCTTCAGAGGGGACACCAAGGCGTTCCCAGACTAGCTGGGAGACATAGTCTCTCCACCGAGTCCTGGGTCTGCCCCGGGGTCTCCTCCCAGTGGGACGTGCCTGAAACACCTCAAGTGGGAGACGTCCAGGAGGCATCCTAATCAGATGCCCATACCACCTCAACTGACTCCTTTCAATGTGGAGGAGCAGCGGTTCCACTCTGAGCCTCTCCCGGATGACTGAGCTCCTCACCCTATCTCTGAGGGTGAGTCCAGCAATCCTACGGAGAAAGCTCATTTCAGCCGCTTGTATCCGCGATCTCGTTCTTTCGGTCATTACCCAAAGCTCGTGACCATAGGTGAGAGTAGGAACGTAGATTGACTGGTAAATCGACAGCTTTGCCTTAGAACTAAGCTCCCTCTTCACCACAACAGACCGGTACAATGTCCGCATCACTGCAGATGCTGCTCCAATCCGTCTGTCTATCTCTCGCTCCATTTTCCCCTCACTCGTGAACAAGACCCCAAGATACTTAAACTCCTCCACTTGGGGCAGGAGCCTGTCCCCAACCCGGAGAGGACAATCCACCTTTTTCCGGCTGAGGACCATGGACTCGGACTTGGAGGTGCTGATTCTCATCCCAGCCGCTTCACACTCAGCGGCAAACCGTCCCAGCAAGAGCTGTAGGTCATTGCTGGATGAAGCCAACAGGACAACATCATCTGCAAACAACAGAGATGAGATCCTGTGGTTACCAAGCATGACACCCTCCATTCCCTGGCTGCGCCTAGAAATCCTGTCCATAAAAATTATGAACAGGACCGGTGACAAAGGGCAGCCCTGGCGGAGTCCAACTCTCACTGGGAATGACTCCGACCGAGTGTTGGCAATACGAACTAAACTCTCACAACGGTCGTACAGAGACCGAATAGCTCGTAACAACAAGCCCGATACCCCATACTCCCGAAGCACCCCCCACAAAAATCCACGAGGGACGCGGTCAAATGCCTTCTCCAAGTCCACAAAACACATGTAAACTGGTTGGGCAAACTCCCACGAACCCTCAAGAATTCTCGAGAGGGTAAAGAGCTGGTCCGATGTGCCACGGCCAGGACGAAAACCACATTGCTCCTCCTGAATCCGAGGTTCGACCAACGGCCGAACTCAGCGTTTTTTAAAGCTTGAGGGCCAAAAACCCGTGGGAAGGAGTGATGAGCTGGACCGGGGAGAGAGCCCGGTCCGTTGCTGCCTAAAAACCTTGGGACTGGAAGGTGCCCTGGCTCTGGGTTCTCTGGTAAAAATTCACCTGGAAGCCTGAGAGGTTGTGCAAAGACTAATTCTGCGGGAGAGGCGTCTAGGTCCTCTTTAGGTGCAGCACGCAACCACAATAAAACCCAGGGAAGTTTATTTACCCAATTTGTGTCCGTTAGTGAGGCTCTGAGGGCAGCCTTTAGAGACCTGTGAAAACGCTCGCATAACCCATTAGCCTGAGGGTGATAAGCGGTGGTGCGATGAATTGTTGCCCCTAAGCTGTTGGACATGGCTGACCAGAGCTCTGAGACGAATTGAGGCCCCCTATCGGACGTGATGTCCGATGGGACGCCAAAACGTGCCACCCAGTTTGTCAAAAAAGCGCGAGCAACTTCCTCCGCTGTGGTTGCCGCTAGAGGGACTGCCTCTGGCCAGCGTGTGGTGCGGTCTATCATTGTTAACAGGTGTGTGAAACCTTGGGAGGAAGGTAGTGGCCCCACAAGGTCGACATGAACGTGGTCGAACCTTCTAGCAGGGATTGGAAAAGGCTCCAGAGGGGCTTTAGTGTGTCTGTGTATTTTGGCGCGTTGACAAGAAATGCAAGTTTTTGCCCATTCTTTTACGTTTTTGCGCAGGCCTGGCCACACAAACTTTTCGGCGACCATTTTAACCGAGGCGCGCACACCTGGGAGCGCGAGGCAGTGAATTGCGTCGAAAATACGGCGGCGCCATGAAGCTGGTACTAACGGGCGAGGTCGGCCGGTTGAAACATCACATATTACGGGGGGTATGCCGTCGCGTAAACCCTTTTTCTCCAGCCTTAACCCTGTTGGTCCAGACAGGAGTGCGCGCACGTCCGCGTCACCGCTTTGTTCCTCCGCCATGGCTGCATAATCTATCCCTGCATGGATAGGTGCTGCGTATGTGTCTGCGTTAGTGAAGAGTTCTGCTGCTGAGGCAGTATAATCTGTCTCCCCACGCTCTGGTGGTGTCACAGTGCGAGAGAGACAGTCTGCTACTACGTTAAGTTTGTCTGCCATGTGTCGAATGTCTGTGGTGAACTCTGAAATCGCAGCTAGCTGTCTTTGTTGCCTGCCTGACCATGGTTCTGAAATTTTAGCCATAGCAAAGGTGAGCGGTTTATGGTCTACAAAAGCGGTGAAACTCCGCCCTTCTAACCAGAACTGGAAGTGGCGGATGGATAAATGAAGCGCCAGCAGCTCTCTGTCAAAAGTGCTGTATTTGCGCTCAGTTTGGTTTAGCGATTTGCTAAAGAATGCTAAAGGTTGCCAGACCCCGCTGACAAGTTGTTCTACAACTGCCCCTATAGCTAGGTCTGAAGCGTCTGTGGTTAGCGCGATGCGGGCCAAGGGATCTGGGTGAACTAACAATGTGGCGTTAGCTAGGGCGCTTTTTACTTCCGCGAAAGCGCGTTCGCGCTCCGAGGTCCATTCGACCGCGTTGGAAGCCTTCTTTTTTTTGAGCGCGTCATATAGGGGCTGCATGAGCTGAGCTGCGTGGGGGAGGAAGCGGTTGTAAAAATTAACCATCCCTAAAAATTCCTGTAGCGATTTGACCGTTTGTGGCCGTGGGAAACTTTCTATCGCGTGAACTTTGTCTGGAAGTGGAACTGCCCCCTTCGGAGAGACTTTGTGTCCTAAAAAATCAATTTGTGACACGCCGAATTTGCATTTGGCTGGGTTGATTATTAGTCCGTGCTCTTCTAGCCTCTGAAAAACCGTAGTGAGGTGCTGCTCGTGTTCCTCCTCAGACGAGCTGGCTACCAGCATGTCGTCGAGGTAGACGAAGACAAAAGGAAGGTCGCGTAGGACCACGTCCATCATTCGTTGAAAAGTTTGAGCAGCGCCTTTGAGGCCGAAAGGCATTCGCAGAAATTCAAAAAGGCCGAAAGGGGTTATTACCACTGTTTTAGGAATGTCTTCTGCTCGGACTGGGACTTGGTGATAACCGCGAACTAAGTCTATTTTTGAAAAAATGCGCACACCCGCCAGATGTAGTGAAAAATCTTGAATGTGAGGAATTGGGTAACGGTCATGCGCTGTAGCGTTGTTTAATCTGCGGTAATCTCCGCACGGTCTCCAAGAACCGTCGGATTTCGGAACCATGTGAAGTGGTGAGGCCCAGGGGCTCTTCGAGCGTCTAACAATGCCCAATTTTTCAAGAGTTGTAAACTCATCCCGTGCCATGTTGAGCTTGGCCGCGTCTAAGCGGCGCGCTTTGGCAAAAACGGGAGGTCCCGTTGTGGGAATGAAGTGTTCAACCCCGTGTTTAGCCACAGTGGCTGAGAATTTGGGAATTGTGAGTGCTGGAAATTGGGTGAGGAGTTGCTCAAACTTACCTCCTGCCGTGGTGACGTTGGCCTGCACAGGTGGTGGAGAAACTCGGGCTGAGCATGGAATAGAAGCAAAGGAGAGTGCATTAACCAGGCGCCTATTTGCTAGATCTACTAATAACCCATGTGCACACAAAAAATCCGCGCCTAATAAGTTAAAACTCACCGCCGCTACAACAAATGTCCATCTGTAGCTGCGGCCGTGGATGAGGAGGTGTAGGCTCTTTTCGCCGAACGTGTCGATGTTAGAGCCGTTGGCTGCCACGGCTCCGTTGCCCCGGGTGCCCGTGGCTCGATCTGCGTGGGAGGGCATGACGAAACTCAGCTGGGCTCCTGTGTCGATGAGGAACTGCTTGCCTGTGTGTCCATCCGTCACGTACAACAGCTTATTCTTCTCACCGAGAACCGCTGCCGTTAACGGCTCTCGGCTTTGGCGTTTTCCCGAAATCGCAAATTTGCAGGGGGGAACGCATTTGTGGGCCTTCTCGGCGAAGCGGTGGTGATAATAACAGGCGTCGCTCTGTCTGCTAAGTTTTGGCCGTGTCGCTGTCACCGTGGGCTGGGTCTGCTCAGTGGGTTGTGGCTCCTCGTGGCTCGGGGCATCAGCTTTGAGGTCTGCGGATGCTGCTGTGGGTGTCAGCTCCTTGCAGGCGTTGACGAGCCGATGAGCTTCGTTGGCCAGTGCGCGGAAGTCTTGGTGGTTGTTGCATTTCATGCTAGCAAGTGTCCCTCTCATGTGTGGCGGCAGCGTGCTGAGGAATATAAACTGGAAGAGGAAGTTGTCATTGTCCTCTTCTTTGAGCTGTAGCAAATCCTCCATGAGGGCCTTCGGTTTGCACCCTCTGTGGCCGTAGACCGCCAGGATCTTCTCGGCTCTCTCTTCCGCTGATGGGACGTAGTTCGCCACGAAGGTTGCGGGAGAACGCCTCAGGTCCATACTCGCGTCAGGGTCACCAGTGTAGAAGAGCTTGGAAATGAAGAGGCGATTTGATTTATAAACAAAGTTTAATAATCAGCTCTTCCAACAAGTCTCATCTTGTGCAGAGTGGCAGGAGGAGAAAAGAGAGAGAATCTCTCCGGCTCACTGGCTTTATACGTGCACACAACAAAAGACATGCATAACAAAGGCTGACATCCCTCATTATCTTAATCCCCCCATTGTCTTGGTATTTCCTCTCCTCGCCTTAGGGGGTGAGGGTGGCTCCTCCGGTCTCCTCCGCCGCGTCTGGGAACGTCTTTGTTCTTCACTCGGCGGTTGAGAGCCTTTGTCCTTTCAGAGGTGTGAAGTCCTTTACATATGTAATTACTAAACATTTCCACATGCTTCAACATATGTAGGTTATGGAATATATGATTAATATAGACCACAAAGAGACCATTTTATTTTATTTTTTTGTGTACTTTATTGATCCCCAGAGGGGAAATTCAGGACATCCACCTGGATGGATGAAGCAGCCACGCTACGGCACTATCCCTTCACCATTGACACATACATTCACACCTAGGGCCACTTTAGAATCTCCAATTAATCTAACCTGCATGTTTTTGGCCTGTGGGAGGAAACCCACGCAGACACGGGAAGAACATGTAAACTCCACACAGATCACTGTTGGTCAGGGGCAGGGATCAAACCCAGGATCCCATGGCCAAGGGTGAGTTGCTGTGTTGCCACAGTACTAACCACTGCTCCACCGCACCGCTCTTTTTTTTCCCCTCTCGTTTTTAATTTTTTTTTCAAACGGTACATATGTGAACCATGGCTGATTTTATGAGGATAAAACCGAAAAACATCAGTTTGCACAACATAAGACCACTAAACAATCTTTCTATTTGTACAGGATCAGGCTTTTTCAGGACATTTACGTTTATAAACTTTTTACAGATTCTTGCAGTTCTACTTTATAATAAACTTTGAGATGATGTTGTTCACAACACGTAAAAAGTGAAATATAACAATTCCAACTAAATGTTACTTCAAAGAGAAATTAAATTACTTGTTTTTTCCTAAATATGTGACCTACGCTGGCAAAATGAGTCAGAATGTGCACTGCGTCATTACGAGCTGCAGGTACGAGAAGTCATAAATCATGACTCTTTCTTTGTTTGCTAGCGGCAAGTCCCGGGAAAACCCCCATGAGTGCCTGGTATCATTGGAAAGCTTAGAAAACGTACTTTCTAAAAATGCATATGTTTTTGCGGAAGACACAACTCCCGACCGATCGAACGCGAGTTTTAAACCTAGCCAAACTATAAACACATTGTCTTTTTCCGGGTCCGTTTTTGCACACTTCCTACAAATTAAATATCATTTTGAAGGACTTTCAATACAGAATATGGAAAAAACGTTACCTCAGTTTTGATCATTTCCTCAAAGTGACTCATTTTGCCAGCATGGGTCACATATCTTCATCCATGTGAAAACAATGTTTTTAGCATTTTGAAGCAGAAATATTTTAAGGAACAATGTGAAACATTACCACAATGTCCGGGTCCGGACAACGTCCGTAACGGACCCGGAAAAAGACGATTTGTTTATAGTTTGGCTAGGTTTAAAACTCGCGTTCGATCGGTCGGGAGTTGTGTCTTCCGCAAAAACATATGCATTTTTATAAAGTACATTTTCTAAGCTTTCCAATGATACCAGGCACTCATGGGGGTTTTCCCGGGACTTTCCACTAGCAAACAAAGAAAGAGTCATGATTTATGACTTCTTGTACCTGCAGCTCGTAACATTGTGGTAAAATTGTTCCTTTTATCTGTTACAGACTTCTACGAAAATAAAATAGTTTTCTATTGTAAAATTGTTGGATGGATAATTAAATGGAGGTTCTGTGGAGTAGAAAGAAAGACATCTTTAGTAAAATATTCCGGATATCTAGCAGCCTGCAATGCACTGGTATCCAAAATAAATCTAAGAAATTCTAATGCGTGGTAAACAACAAAGTCAACATCAAAGAAAAGACTTCAAACATGGGACAGATCTCGACAACTGCTTGTGGTAAATTAAAAAAAAAAAGACAAACGTGCAGCAATCAGGATTTACATCTTATTGGAGAGATTCTGTAGGGATTTACTTATCAAACACCCCAGATAACAACGTCAATGTAAGAATTTTGAAAGTTTGAGTCCAGAAATCAAAGGGAACAAAAAGCTGCCTTCACTGTCTGTCACAAGCTTTGGTCAAAACAGCTCAGAGTTAAATTATTGCAGTGTGGCGGGTTGATTCAACCCCCCCACAACACACAGGACACTCAGCTCTCTTCTCTCGGTTTTTCCCGCTGCAATACTGAGATGTAATGTGCCATTCATGTATTGTGATGTAATGTGCCATTCATGTTTAGTGTTCATGCGTCCTGTCCTTACTGTGACCTAGGGACTGAGATCAATATGTCTCTCAAATGCAAATGTCTCATGCCTGTTCTGTTATCTCTCCATTCCACTTCTGCAACTGCTGCTGCTGGACACAGACATTGTGTCCTCCTTCTCTGAGAGCCGTGGGCTCGTTCCCGGCGCGCTCGTGACGGCGGTATGATATAATAAAACTCTGCTTAAAACCACAGCATCGCTGCTGCTTATTTTTTAACATCCGCTGCACTGGTGACCCCGAAGACGCACACGTTTTGTGCGACGCAGCCTTTTGGTCTGGACATCCACGCTGAACCGGCCGAGGGACACAAGACGTCTCCTCCCTCTCGCCGCCCCAACGCACCATGACCTGAAGGCAGAAGCGAACACAGCAGCCTGACGCAAACGAGCTGCTCTCCCTTCGGCTTCAGGGAGACCTCGACGCGGAGCCAACACAGGCGAGCTGTTCTCCGGACATCACCCACGACCGGGAAAACTGCAGAAAACGTCATGGCGCGACCCTCGCCTGAGATTGGGACGTCCACGCTGGACCAGCCGAAGGACACAGAATGTTTTCTCCCTCTCACCGCTACTCCTCCCTCTCAGCGATCCTACTCATCTACCCGAGCCTGAGGAACAAAGATCGTCTATTCCCTCCCACCGCTCCAACGCATCTGCACAAGCCTGAGGGACAAAAGATCGTCTATTTCCTCTCACCGCTCCAACGCACCATGGCCAATCTGCAGCCACAGCTCAACCTGGATTTTATCGGCGCCGTCTGCGCCGATCTCTGCCAAGATTCTGCACCCTGACTCGCCACTCCAGCGGCCCACCCAAGCACGGAACCCCCGCGTGCGCACCGGGGAGTTACGAGGACGGCACACCACGCACGGGACAATAATGGCTTCACTGACCGCCTTCCTTCTGCTGCACACTGGCCCTTCAGGCTTGCTTGTACACCTGAGGCCCGCAGCTTGCTCACTGGATTTTATGGTCTTAGCCACGGCACACAAGGGGAATTCAGCTGTCTGCTGTTCCCGAGGCTTTAGGGTCGTGCCTGCCCTAAAGTCAACACGCCAGTCCCTCTGCTTTTATTGTTTTTTCTTACAGCCGCTCCTGCTTTTCTTCATGGCCACGAGAGGAGTCAGAGACAAATTTTTCTTCTTGTGATCTCCGCACGTGCAACGGGACAGCCCCTCGACGTCGCGGAGCAGCAAGCAATTTTTGCGCGGCTCGGACGATTTCACCGCCCCTGTCGGCACTTACTACCCCTCCCCTCCCTCCCCCTCCGCCTGCAGCGAGCTTCTCCCACAGCTCGCTCCCATAGATGGATTATCGAGGTCTCGGCCCCCTGCTGTGCCCTCTGGGGGGGGAGCGTGTGGCGGGTTGATTCAACCCCCCCACAACACACAGGACACTCAGCTCTCTTCTCTCGGTTTTTCCCGCTGCACTACTGAGATGTAATGTGCCATTCATGTATTGTGATGCAATGTGCCACGCATGTATTATGATGCAATGTGCCATGCATGTATTGTGATGCAATGTGCCATGCATGTATTGTGATGCAATGTGCCATTCATGTATTGTGATGTAATGTGCCATTCATGTATAGTGTTCATGCGTCCTGTCCTCACTGTGACCTAGGGACTGAGATCAATATGTCTCTCAAATGCAAATGTCTCATGCCTGTTCTGTTATCTCTCCATTCCACTTCTGCAACTGCTGCTGCTGGACACAGACATTGTGTCCTCCTTCTCTGAGAGCCGTGGGCTCGCTCCCAGCGCACATGCACGGCGCCGGGAGCGGAGCTCGTGACGGCAGTATGATATAATAAAACTCTGCTTAAAACCACAGCATCGCTGCTGCTTATTTTTTATCATCCGCTGCAGCAGCATTACTTTACACACGGCAAAGGAGCACTCCTCAAAGTGAGCTGCTTTGTAGGGTATTGTTGTAAATGCTAATTAGCCCCAGTTCACTCCACATTCCTCTCTTTTTCATCATTTCTCTGAGATTTACGACAGCGATGGCATGTTTGAGACCAATGTTAGCTTTAGCTTTGGTTGCCAGACTGAATAACATGCTAACAAATACTGCTCAAATGTTAGAGTTTAAAAGCCCAAATAAAGCATTATCAGAAACTGGGGTGTGTGGTTTGAGTGGCTGATAGCATATGATTGGTCCCTACGGTGTAAAAAGCACAGAAACCCTGAATTAGTGAATGGTTAGCTCTGCTAACAGCAGCTAACCATTGCTAATGGAGGTGGTGTCTAGTCCACAGTGTAATACACATGATAAAATAAGCTAAAATAACATCCATCACTGAAATACATGGTCATGGGTTGGCAGATTGTCTGGCCGGATCAACGGGTGTCATGAGGAAACAGAATATATAGAAAATGAGATATAAACAGATGTTTAGCAGCGAGGCTACAAGACCCATCTCTCAGGTTACCTTTGACCACAAAGTTGGTCAGAAATCCCAGCTTTGGCTGTTCCAGCCAGCTAATGTTAGCAGCCAAGTCTGCCCAACTATCCCAGTCAAAATATTGTTAAAAATAAGCTGGTATAATGTGAGATATATAATTGATGTGGATGAATGAACGAGCTGGTCTAGAGCCCCTGGCCATGAAAATTTTCACTGCTAATGATCCTAGTAACCATTTCATGCCAGGAAAGAAAATAAGCCAGAATGGCATGAGATATTGTCTGTGGACTGATGAAAGGATGTCTAGTAAGGTGACTAGAATTTGAAGACCGCTAGCTAAGCTAGCTGTACACAACGTGAATGCCAAGGCTCAGTGGGAAACTTCCTTTTGTCCTGTGAGGAGAGGATGTACCAGACTATATAGGAGGCAGGTCTGCATCGGGTCTGTTAAGTAATAATGTGATGACCTCACAGAAGAGAACAGCCAATCCAAACGGGGCGTTTCAGTCAGAGTTCTAGTCCTAGGTCTCCAGATAGGTTAGATCAAACCTACCTGCAGACCTTAAAGTGAACTTCTTTCATGTCATCCATCATTAAATCTGCCCTGGACACTGACTTGTAAACTTCAATCCTCACTCAACAGCGCTTTTACACGAATGTTGAGAGCAGCCTTAAACATCTCCTGGAAAGACCATCTAACAAACAAAGAACTCTATGTATTTATACCACCCTTATCTGAAACCATCCAGGAGAGGAGGTCGTAGTTTGCCGGTCCGGTCACTGTTGGCACACAAAAGAAGAACTTGCTACAGACCTCCTGCTTTGGCTGTCCAAATTTGGTACTGCCTCCATGGGTCGTCTCACATGTACTTGCATCGCTCAACTGCGGGACGACATGGGCTGCTTGCCAGAAGAACTGCACGTGGCATTGTCAGAGAGTGATGGAGGGCCAGGGTCGTGAGAATGCGGATTCCCTCTATTAAATGAATGAATGAATATGTACAGTGGGGCAAAAAAGTATTTGGTCAGCCACCAATTGTGCAAGTTCTCCCACATAAAAGATGAGAGAGGTCTCCAATTTTCATCATAGGTATACCTCAACTATGAGAGACAAAATGAGAAAAAAAAATCCAGAAAATCACATTGAAGGATTTTTAAAGAATTTATTTGCAAATTATGGTGGAAAATAAGTATTTGGTCACCTACAAACAAGCAAGAGTTCTGGCTCTCACAGACCTGTAACTTCTTCTTTAAGAGGCTCCTCTGTCCTCCACTCGTTACCTGTATTAATGGCACCTGTTTGAACTCGTTATCAGTATAAAAGATACCTGTCCACAACCTCAAACAGTCAGACTCCAAACTCCACTATGGCCAAGACCAAAGAGCTGTCAAAGGACACCAGAAACAAAATTGTAGACCTGCACCAGGCTGGGAAGACTGAATCTGCAATAAGTAAGCCGCTTGGTGTGAAGAAATCAACTGTGGGAGCAATTATTAGAAAATGGAAGATATACAAGACCACTGACAATCTCCCTCAATCTGGGGCTCCACGCAACATCTCACCCCGTGGGGTCAAAATGATCACGAGAACGGTGAGCAAAAATCCCATAACCACACGGGGGGACCTAGTGAATGACGTGCAGAGAGCTGGGACCAAAGTAACAAAGGCTACCATCAGTAACACACTACGCCGCCAGGGACTCAAATCCTGCAGAGCCAGACATGTCCCCCTGTTTTAGCCAGTACATGTCCAGGCCCGTCTGAAGTTTGCTAGAGAGCATTTGGATGATCCAGAAGAGGATTGGGAGAATGTCATATGGTCAGATGAAACCAAAATAGAACTTTTTGGTAAAAACTCAACTTGTCGTGTTTGGAGGAGAAAGAATGCTGAGTTGCATCCAAAGAACACCATACCTACTGTGAAGCATGGGGGTGGAAACATCATGCTTTGGGGCTGTTTTTCTGCAAAGGGACCAAGACGACTGATCCGTGTAAAGGAAAGAATGAATGGGGCCATGTATCGTGAAATTTTGAGTGAAAACCTCCTTCCATCAGCAAGGGCATTGAAGATGAAACGTGGCTGGGTCTTTCAGCATGACAATGATCCCAAACACACCAGAATCAGAATCAAATTTATTGCCATTGTTCATGTAGTACACAAACTAGGAATTTGTCTCGGTGCAATGCTGCAACATTAAAACATGATAAGATAAAGAGATAAACTAAAAAAAAACTTAAAGACTAAGACCATGCAATAAGTGTAGAATAATAAGTAATAATAATAATAATAATAATAATAATAATAATGAGTAATACTAGTCACAGCAGTTTTAAATAAATTAGCAAGTAGCAGATGATGTGCAGTCGATAATGCAACAGAAAAACAGTGATGAATGACATGAGTCTGGTTGAGCTGCTGTATATAGTGCACGAGAGTCAATAAGTCACTTAATGTTCAGCAGTCTGATGGCAGAGGGGAAAAAGCTGTTCATGTGCCGGGAGGTTTTAGTCTGAATGGACCAAAGTCTTCTACCTGAGGGGAGGGTGGCAAACAGTACGTGACCAGGGTGTGAAGGATCGGCCATGATCCGGCCTGCACGCCTCCGGGTCCTGGAGATGTACAGATCCTGGAGAGATGGGAGCTTGCAGCCGATCACCTTCTCAGCAGTGCACACGACGCGCTGCAGCCTTAGTTTGTCCCTGGCAGTAGCTCCTGCGTACCACACGGTTATGGAGGAGGTGAGGATGGACTCAATGATGGCCGTGTAGAACTGCACTAACATCTTGGTGGGTAGCTTGAGCTTCCTCAGCTGCCGCAGAAAGAACATCCTCTGCTGGACCTTTTTGATGAGGGAGCTGATGGTTGGCTCCCACTTGAGGTCCCGGGTGATGGTGGTGCCCAAGAAGCGGAAGGAATCTGCAATGGTGATGGGAGAGCCTGTGATGGTGAGGGGGGGCAGGGGGGTTGTGACTTTCCTGAAGTCCACAATCATCTCCGCTGTCTTCAGAGCGTTCAGCTGCAGGTTGTTGTGGCTGCACCAGGACACCAGCTGGGCCACCTCTCTCCTGTAGACGGACTCATCGCCGTTGGAGATGAGCCCGATGAGGGTGGTGTCGTCCGCAAACTTGATCAGCTTAACAGACTGGTGGGTGGAGGTGCAGGAGTTGGTATAAAGGGAGAAGAGTAGGGGGGAAAGTACACAGCCCTGGGGTGATCCGATGCTGATGCTAACAGAGTCTGAGACAGACTTCCCCAGCCGCACATGCTGCCTCTGGTCCGTCAGGAAGTCGGTGATCCACCTGCAGAGGGAGTCAGGCACGCCGAGCAGGGACAGCTTGTCCTGGAGCAGAGCGGGGCGGATGGTGTTGAATGCAGAGCTGAAGTCCACAAACAGGATCCTGGCGTAGGTTACCGGGAAGTCCAGGTGCTGCAGGATGGAGTGGAGGGCCAGGTTGACTGCATCATCCACAGACCTGTTGGCACGGTAGGCAAACTGCAGCGGGTCCAGGAGGGGAGTGGTGATGGACTTGAGGTGGGACAGGACCAGGCGCTCAAAGGAGTTCATGACTACAGAGGTGAGCGCTACAGGTCTGTAGTCGTTAAGTCCAGTAATCCGTGGCTTCTTGGGGACAGGGATGATGGTGGAGGATCTGAGGCAGGTCGGCACGTGGCATTGCTTAAGGGAGGTGTTAAAAATGTCTGTGAAGACAGGAGCCAGCTCTTTCGCACAGTGTCTCAGGGTGGAGGGAGACACGCCGTCCGGACCGGGGGCCTTGCGTGGGTTCAGTCTGGAGAACTGTCTGTGCACGTCCTGCACACTGATGACAAGGGCGGGGGGGAGGAGGAGGAGGGGGGACCGCTTTTGATGAATTAGCGGCCAAGGAGGCAGTGGAGCTGGGTGGAGTGGGGGAGTTGGACACAGCTGACGAGGTGTCAAAACGGGCGTAATGTTGGGACAGTTTTTGACAAAGGGCTTTGTCATCCTGACCTTTAGAAGCCTGAGGCTGATAGTTTGTGATTTGCCTCAGTCCTCTCCACACAGAAGCAGAGTCGTTAACAGTGAACTGCTGCTGGAGTCTCTCAGAATACACAGATTTAGCTCTCTTCAGCTCTCTGTTAAACCGATATTTAACCTCCCTGTAGCAGTCCCTGTCTCCACTTTTCAACGCTGCTTCCTTCTCCTTCCTGATCTGTCTGAGCTTGGCAGTGAACCAGGGCTTATCATTAGAGTACCTCACCCTGGTGCGCGATGGAAGAATGTTCTCCTCACAAAAGTTGATGTATGAGTTCACAGTGTCTGTGTACTCATTAAGATCATGTGTGGCTCCTTTAAACATGTCCCAGTCAGTTATTTCCATGCATGTGTTCAGTTTCTCTCCAGCTTCACTGGTCCATTTCTTCCTGGTGGTCACAACAGGTTTAGTGAGCTTCAGTCTCTGTCTGTATGTGGGAATGAGGTGGACCATCACGTGATCAGATAGTCCGAGCGCAGCGCGGGGAACAGCGCGATACGCGTCCTTCACTGTGGTGTAACAGTGATCCAGCGTGTTTATTCCTCTGGTGGGGCATTTAATAAACTGTTTGTAGCGGGGGAGCTCGTGACTCAGATTGCTCTGGTTAAAGTCGCCAACCACAATAACCAGGGAGTCCGGGAAAGTCCGCTCCGCATGTTGGATGTGATCTGCAAGCGTGCGCTGAGCCACGCGCGCGTCCGCGTCGGGAGGGGCGTACACAGCAATCAATACGAATGAAGCAAACTCCCGCGGGGAATAAAATGGCTTGCAGTTAATGGAGAGAAATTCTAGGTCGGGAGAACAGTGCCAGGAAATCACGGTTACATCAGAGCACCAGCTGCTGTTAATGTAAAACCATACTCCTCCTCCTTTAGACTTACCGGAGAGCTCTGTGACGCGATCAGCACGAAACAGCTGAAATCCCTCAAGGCTGATCGCGCTGTCCGGAGTAGAATCATTAAGCCAAGTCTCAGTAAAACAGAGGGCGGACGAATTAGCGAGGTCCTTAAATCGCATCAGCAGTCTCAGTTCGTCTACCTTGTTAGAGAGAGAGTTGGTATTGGTCAGAAATATTCCAGGCAAGGCTGTGCGCGTGCCCCTCTTCCGAAGCCGTTCGAGAGCTCCCGCACGTTTTCCTCTCTTCCGCCGTCTCACTTTTTGGGCTAGAAAGTGGACCAGATCGGCGGCAGGAGCCAAAAAAAAACGGGAGAAGGTCCGTGGGAGTGAAAGACCTGATATTTAGAAGCTCTTCTCGGGTATAAGAGCAGGCAGACACACAACTGATGAACAGAAACAAACAAATTAAAGGGCAGCGAAGCACCATGGCGGCCACTGTGGGCGCCATCTTGGATCGAGATGGCACCCGGGAGACGAAGGAGTGGCTTCGTAAGAAGCATTTCAAGGTCCTGGAGTGGCCGAGCCAGTCTCCAGATCTCAACCCCATAGAAAATTTTTGGAGGGAGTTGAAAGTCCGTGTTGCCCAGCGACAGCCCCAAAACATCACTGCTCTAGAGGAGATCTGCATGGAGGAATGGGCCAAAATACCAGCAACAGTGTGTGAAAACCTTGTGAAGACTTACAGAAAACGTTTGACCTCTGTCATTGCCAACAAAGGGTATATAACAAAGTATTGAGATCAACTTTTGTTATTGACCAAATACTTATTTTCCACCATAATTTGCAAATAAATTCTTTAAAAATCAGACAATGTGATTTTCTGGATATTTTTTTTTCTCATTTTGTCTCTCATAGTTGAGGTATACCTATGATGAAAATTGGAGACCTCTCTCATCTTTTAAGTGGGAGAACTTGCACAACTGGTGGCTGACTAAATACTTTTTTGCCCCACTGTAAATGTAGTCCTAGATTCTGTGGGAGAGGAGAACTCCTGTGCAGGGCTGTTTGACTTTGTAGACATATAATGCCACAAAAATCCTACACAACACCATAAAATAAAGGAGAAACTCCAAAAGGTTTTTTTTTTTTTTTTTGTAAGATGCACTCCGGAGGCTCTAAAACCACCTCAAAAACAAATGTGTATTGCCCAAAATAGTATGTTGCGTCTTTTTACCCACAAAAAAACTTTGCCTTAGCATTGCTTGGAAAGAAGCTTTTACATCTTCCACCTACTTAAGTGTGCGTTGATCTATGAATATTCTAATTAGCTCCACCAATACTCCCGCCCACCAGTAACGTATGCTTCAAGGCCAGTCCTCCCCTCTGACCTGAGAACACTGAAGACTGCTTCGCTAAAGAATGGCCAACTCACTTCCCTACTTCGAAGGGCACAGGGGGTTTAATGTCTCCTCCTCCATCCTCCCTGGCGGGGAAGCAATGGAATGCCCAAGGGGTTTTGTATCCCCCTCAAAAACACCTTCACCAAACCAAGTCAAACAAATGCAAAACGGACGGGTGGCAGTCTTGGTGCCTTCATCCCCTGAGAGAAGACATCTCTCTCTGGTTCTGCCTTCCAACCGTGTGCCTCCCATTCCGTGGGCACCTCCAGGATCCCGCGCATGTGGCGTGGCAGCCGGTGGACTCTGGTTTCCGAGCTGACCATGCCCTGCATGCGCTACAGGGTTCCAGAATACGCTAGCCCTAGAGGTGGAAAACTATGGGCAGCCGCGGTCGGTTTTGCAGCATCCATGGGAAGGGATGCCGACTGTCAGAGTGGGTAGACCGTGAGCCTCCGTCCTCCAGTTAATGTTATAACCAATCAGGCTAAGCAGGAATGCTTATGTAGCTAGAAACGCTCTGTCCAAAGTCACCTGTTTGGGAAGGGGGGGGAGGCTTAACTGGAAATTCACAGCAGAAAAACAGACTTGGGACTGGTGTCTGATTTTGCTCTTGATACGTCTTGTAAGTCACAAAAACATGTTACAGACATGTTAACAACATAAAAAATGTGATTTTTAGCAGCCACTGTCACTTTAAGTTTTAAACAAAAAAGCACATGGTAACGGAGTTGGTCACCAGTTATCACCAGTTGTGATAACAACCAAAATCAGCAGGATTCAGCCAGTTGTAACCCCCCCCCCCCCAAAAAAACAAAAACCTCTCAGATAAGAAACTGAGTCCTTTGCTGCCTTTTTCTCACGTGCACTCGTGCATCTCACATGGAAGGGAAAAAAGCTGCCTGGTGTTCTCATCACATGGATCGAAGAGCTAATCAATGAATGAGGTCAAGCTTAGTTACCAGCAGTTGGCACATGATGATGGGAGCAGTTAAGTGGTGATGGATGATCATGTGCTTCAGTGGCTAAATGATGGGGGCGTAAATCAGGCGGTGATTAAATGCAGGTAGAGAGAGGTGGAGGCTGGATGTGAATACAGATGAGAGAGGGAAAGAAAGGAGCACAGGAGGGTATACAGGGAGAGATGGAGAAACTAAGGGAGACTGATGCACACTATATCAGTGTACATCTGTTATCACATCATTTAAATGTCTAAATACAGCTTACTACCAGTTATTCCATCTACAATGGTAAACAGGCAATATCAATCTTTAAAAAAAAAGGTTGTCAAATGATTAATTAATTAAAAAATGTAAGGCTGTCCTGGACACGATTGTTACTCTTTTGTTTCCATCTTTGTGTTTACTTTGTAGTAATTGGGTTGGGTTGCCCAGACTTCTCTACATATGTAGATGGTGGCTAAACTGTCATCTCTGCTGGAGTCCGAGTCCCACCCTATGCACGACATACTGAACGCACTGAGGAGTTCATTTAGCAGCAGACTACATCATCCTAGGTGCGCAACCGAGAGGTTTCGCAGGTCCTTCCTACCTACGGCAGTCAGACTGTATAACCTAAGCAGGGCTGCCCGCAGAGATAGCAAAAAAACGTGACGACCTAATAGTACTGAATGCAAAAGACGCAATAGACTTACACAATGGTCCCCTCCAGTATATACAACTAGAACAGTATCGGTCGCTACGGAGGGTGACAATATGTATGGGTACATATTCATACTATGTAGGACAACTAAGTAGACGGTTATGCTGTTTATTCCATCTCGCTACAATGCTCCGCACTTTGTATATATATTTACATATTGATGTGTATGTATGTATATCCACTGCTCTTATTTATATCTTCCGTATCTTCTTAATTATTGCTCTGAGTGTTGCTATCCCTGTGCTGTTGCAATCCTGGAATTTCCCCATTGTGGGACTAATAAAGGCTTATCTTATCTTATCTTATCTTATGTACAGTATGTCCTTGAAGATGTCAAATCTTAAAATTAATCCCTGTATGGGAACTTAAAAGCGAGCTAGTGAGCTACTTCATTTGAAGCTCTATATTTGTATTTTTAGAATGGAGGAGAGCAGCTATGAATGATTTCTTCCTACAGGGTAAATAAGGGCAAACACACAGGGCCTTAAAGCAGTGTTTTTCAACCAGGGTGCTGTCTAATTTTACTTAATTGGTCCAAAAATTGGAAATTATTTGCCATTGCCTGTAAGGGCCCTTCCATGTCCATGGGTCGCAGTATGAATGCAATCTTTCTTCTTCACAAAAAATTCACCCTGCGGAGAGGCAGGGTTACCTTCATAACTTCTGCAGCCACTTTGTATGCTCCGTGGAAATCACAAAAAAACACTTGTGTGAGTTCACAACATTATCAGGACACACCAGGTGGGTGACTGCAACTTAAAAAAAAACCCAAAAAACAAAAACGTCCTGTCCAGAAACTTGGCATGCAGAAAAGCTGATCTGCTTGCCTTGTTGTGCCAAACACATTTACTGTGCCAAAAGGAGTTTTGCTCGTATTTGATATATACTGTATTTAAAATAGCGTTGATAGGCTCCTCTTGTCGCATAATAACTTTAATACTTTATTTAAACTGTTTTACAACAATTTTCATCCATCCATTTTCTACCGCTTTTCCGGAGGTCCAGGTCGCGGAGGCAGCAGTTCAAGCAAAGAAGCCCAGACTTCCCTCTCCCCAGCCACCTGCTCCAGCTCTTCAGAGAGGATACCAAGGCGTTCCCAGACCAACTGGGAGACGTAGTCTCTCCAGCGAGTTCTGGGTCTGCCTCGGGGACTCCTCCCCACAATTTTCATATCAACTGTTTTTTAACACTAAACAAGCACTGGATAAAACTGTCACCGAGCTCTGCCAGTCTATCTGTCCATCTGTCTCTGGTAAGTCTCATTTTCAAACTAATTTATTCTCCTGGTAATGGCAGAATATCGATGCTGATTTGTATGTAATTGCGTCGCATTTCACAAGGAGCAGGACCGCCAGTTACTGAGTTTCCTGACAGCTGGACAATTCCACAAAGTTTGGAAGAATAAATAGAAAACTGAATTTCAAAGCTCTGGTGTGGGAGCATTTTGGACTGAAGCCAAATGAGCGAGGAGAGCGCAGTAATGTCAACGAGCTGGTATGTGGCTTATATATGAAAAGAGTTGTAATAAAAATTGAAAAATGCATTAAAAACATGACCATCCCACTCAATTTTTCCAAGTGGGAACAAAACTGCGCTCAGACATGCAGAACCCTCCATTTCCCCAAAGTCTGATATAACGGAGTTTCTGACTAAAAATACAGATATAAGCATGACAGTGGTAAATGAATAAATTAATATTAAAAACTTATTGTCTGCCAAATTTTGTTATTGTTACAGGCCTGATTACGAGACTAAATTGTCATTAGATCTGTAGTAATAGGTTACAATGTGTCTTTTTATAACATTTTGAGTTGGTGGGGTGACGCAACTTTTTTTCAATGTAGGAAGGCTGCCATGGCTCAAAAACAGTTGAAAAGCATTGGCTGAGAGCAACCCCTCAGTTCGTCAAGCTTTCCATCAAAAGTTTCATCAGAAAGTCAGCCTATTATTACTTGTAGGTGGGGTGGAACAGGGTGGGAGGAGGTGGGCTCTGGGGTGAGTTGGGGGTCAGGTGGATGTATGCCTTGGATGAGAGTAGGGGGGGCTTGGGGAGGTCTCTCTGTCTTTTTATTGTTTGTGTTTTATCACTTTGTTGTATGAAAGGTGCTAAATGAATAAAAACATTTAAAGTTTATAGTTTTGTGCTAATAGCCAGAGCTTTGTACCTGAAAGACGCACACATAATGAAGGCATACAGTTAAAGAGTGTTTAGACCAGTTTAAACCCTAAACTTCTGGCTACTTTGGAATCTATCTCTGCTGAACATGACCAGCTGCTCCTACTTTTAGCTCCCAGCTTCCAGAAAATGTGAGGTATACTTTTTGTGTATTTTTACTTTAAGTAGCAACAACCAGCAGGCAACCACCTGACAGCTGACTGAAATGAACTGAAAACTGCCCACATGGAAGCAAATTCACAAACTGCTCCTAAAGTTAGAGAAGGCAATTTATTTTAATGAGTGAGTCAGGGCCGTTCTGCATGAAACTGTCTATTTAACAACTTCCTAAGGTGCTTCATTCACAACAACACGGGGAGCAGAAAGTTTGAGGCTCCAAACAACCCCACAGAGTTTTAGAACTGTGGAAGAAAAAAGGAGCAGAAGTCAAAGTGAAAAAAACTTGTTTCAGAAATAACATTTTACAGAGATGTTTGAAAGGCTTTTTTGTTCTCAAAGCTGTACTGTGCATTAAAATGGAAGGCATGAGTATAAATTGGCCTGTCAAAATTAGGAATATCATTTTTACTTCCCCTCATAATTATGCAACTTTTTTCTGTTAAATTTGTGATTACTGATTACTCAACTTTTTTCCCGTCAAATTAGATATTTTTTCTCCAAAATGTGACTTTTTCTTCTTCAGCTGTCAAGATTAGTATTAGTAAAAACATTTTTTTCCAAATTAATTTGTGGTTTTCCCAGTAATTTTGAACCTTTTAATCCTAAACTTCCATTTCTTCTGCACGTTCGTGGGTAACTCATTAAAGATTTTCCCTGACCCGCTTCTGGTTATTGTAAGAGGCTGAAATTGCACATTTATCATAATACATATCTCCATGGATCACATGGCAATTTGCAGCTCTGAACTCCTAACAGTTCCTCTTTCACAGGTGCTAAGGTGGAATCAGATGTGATAATGGAGCCATCTGAATGCAGAGCGATCATCAGGTTCCTGTACTTGAGAGGCCACACACCACGGGAGACATTCGATGAGATGAAAGAGACTTATGGGGAGGATGCCCCATCGTATGACGGAGTCAAGCACTAGTCGTGCACTGGTGGAAACGGCACCCATTCCAGGGCGACTACAGTGTGCAACTGATGAAGACACCACTCTGCAAATGGAGGCCACCATTTTGGAGGATCACCACATAACCGTTCACCAACTAATCCAAGATATCAATGTCAGTGTGTGGAAAAAATTCATCCATGACCACTTGCACATGTGGAAGTTGTGTGCACGATGGATTCCCTGGTTGCTCACACCTTTCCAGAAGAAGGAACAAGTCACGTGCTCCCAGACTCTTTTGGCCATGTGCCAAGAAAACCAGGAGGACTTTTTTGACAGACTGATGACTCGGGATGAAACATGGGTTCATCACTATGATCCAGAGACTAAAGCCCAGTCGAAGCAATGGAAGCATTATGACTCCGCACCTCCGACGAAAGCACGTGTCAAACTTTCGACAGGCAAAGTCATTCTCAAGGTCTTTTGGGATGAGCATGGAGTATTGATGATGGATTTCCTGGCAAAAGGTACCACAATTACCGGGACTTACTATGCATCACTGCTGCGGAAATTGCAGAAAGCCATCAAAACTGAGAGGCATGGCAAGCAGACTAAAGATGTCCGCTTCCTGCAAGACAACAGGAAGCACAGTCTTACAGCTATGAAATCCTTCCTCACCCCCCTTACTCTCCTGACCTCGCACCATCTGACTTCCCAACCATGAAGTCATTTTTGATGGGCAAGCACTTCCAAGATGACGAAATGCTGATTTCCGGGGTCAGGTCATGGCTTCTGACGTAAACTGCAGACTTCTACAGGTGAGGTCTCCACAGCTGCATAAAGCGATGGGAGAAGTGTTTGGCCCTTGGTGGTCCCTTTGTAGAGAAAGACTAATAACTGTGCTAACTTTGGTTCCTCTCAGTCCATGTGAAATGAGTCAGGGGAAATCTTTAATGAACAGTCGTATATATTTTTTTTTTCTAATAATTTATTTTTTTCATACAGTTGTGTTTTCTTGTTTATGTATTGCTCTTATCTCAATCTATTTTACATGTAGTTTTGATTGTGTCCTAATTTAGGGACTTTCTGCTTTAAATTTGCAACTTTTTTCTCATAATCTTGCAGCTTTTTGAGCATGTTTGTGGTCTTTCTGGTAAACTTGTGACTTTTTCACAAATATTTTTTTTCTAATTTATTTGTGAGGTTTTTTTAACTATGTTTTGTTAAATATCAGCTTTTTCATGTATTCCTTTTTCCACATAAATGTAAGACTGGTCTTTCAAATCTGATTTTTTGTAAATTTTGCTATAATTTATAATAAATTTACTTCTTAATTTGTTACAATTGTGTGAGTTTTTAAGAGAAACTCTTTTTAAAGTATTTATGTGGCTCGTTCAGTAAAGGTGTAATTTTTTAACATACCTACAATTTTTCCATGTAAATTTGTGACTTATTTGCTATACTTACTATATGAATTTGTTTTACACATAAATTTGCGACTTATCTTTCAAATCTGCACATTTTTTCTTGTTAATTTGGAACTTTTTTTGCATATATTGAGTTTTTTTTCCTTGTAAATATCTGAATTTGGGGATTTTCTAGGTTGCAGGCCTTCATAAGACCCCTATAATGAAAAATACATTAAAATAGTGAAGATTTAGGAAAAAAGCTAAATGTGTTGTCAATTATTAAACAAACATCTTTGTGTGCACTCATTCAGCAGCCCTGTGTGTAATATTCAAATATGTATTCTCCAAATTAGCCCATATATAGACAGCAAAAGGTTGTTTAAAGGCCTTGGTCTGATGTGGAGGACACCTGGAAAGTTTCATTTCCATCACCATGAGTGACTTCTGAAGGACGAACCTCCCCAGCCTCCCTCGTTTCTGCTTTAAATAACGGCAGCTCTTTCCTTCTGAGTGAAGATCGAAAAAACGAATGGGCAGCCATTGTCGGTAATTGATTCTAGTCATGCCACTCTGTCTTCTTTGGCATCCAATGAGCAGCAGGTTGGCTGTGCCACAACTCTGCTGAGGGAGTATCTATCCACATTACACACCTGCCGTCCAAATCTGCTGACGACGACGAGAAAAACGGCGCTCCTCAGTTCGTCACTGTGACACCAGCCCACACAGACGCAGAGGGCCATCCGCACACAAACATCCATCCGCCATGCTTCGCCGTCTGTACACTTCTTGATTTAATATTTACAGGTCTGCCAGGCCTCCTGAGGAATGTCAGCTGCCTCGGGACTCATGGAAGCCATTAAAAAAACATGACTCATTTTTCATTAGCTCAGCATTAATATATTACAGCTCAGAAAAGTTTGCTTTGTTTAGTTTCTGCCTTTAATTTAATTTCAGCAAAATGGCTGCAGGCTTTGCCTTGACTTTTTAAGCAAAGATTCAGATGCACATTTATATGTATGAATTATAAGTTTGTAAAGTTGTTAAAAGATCTTGACACAAAGGAGATGTTTCAGGGCTGATCTTGGACATGATGGATGAAGACTGAGCTTGGGCAAGATATCAAAAGGAAAAAAAAGGTTTTGTTTGTGTTTAGCTTTCAATTTGAACATCCCATTGATATAATGAAGAGGTAACAGAGGCGGATAAAGAAGAATAAGATGGTTTTCAATTGCTTGAAGAGCCCCTAGATTATGTAGACATCATTTCTGTGGCGTTATATGATCTGCAAAACCAAACAGCCCCAAGTCCTCCTGCACAAAAGTTCTCCTCTTCCCCAGGAATCTAGAACTACAACTCTGCCTTAATAGTGTTGTTTGGATTGGCTGTTCTCTTCTGTGAAGTTATCATGTCATTACTGAACAGACCTGACACAGATCTGCCTCGTGGATAGTCTGGTACACCCTCTCCCTGGAGGAAAAGAGGACATTTCCCACTGAGCCTCAGAGCTCACATAGCTACAGTGCAGCTAGCTTAGCTAGAGAGTTAGTTAGCAGCCAGACCAGGGTTTTTAACGTGCATTCAGGCCAAACACAAAAGTGCAAATTTTACGTGCAGCACAAATTACATGAAAACTCAATACAAAGATGCAAATAGATGTGAATTCTCATCCGTGTGCTTCAGAGGGGCTGGGTTGCTTTCATAACTTCTGCACATGCTTTCTACCTGCTGTGGAAATCCCCAAAACTCAGCCATGTTTAGGTTTACAACGTTATCCAGTTGGGCACACAGCTGGGAAAATGTCACAGCCTCCTTCAGAAACTGCACCTGGATGACGGTCTTTAAGTGCTAGCTTGCTAGCCCTTGTTAGCACATTGGTAACAGGAGTAGTGGGTGATAAGTTACAGACAGCTGCAGAGCTCTGGTCCATCCGTCTGCAATTGAGTAGCAGTTTCATTGTCAAACCAGTTTACTCTCCAGTGTTGATATTTTACTCCAGTGACAGCAGACACTCGAGGTTGATTGGCTAACATGACCAACTCCTAACAACTCATGAATTTGCATCTTGACATTGAGTTTACATGTAATTGCGCCACATGAAAAATCTGCTTCCTGTTTGGCCCGAACACACCTTTAGGGTACTCTGTAAATTCTAGTCACCTTGCTAGACTGCACTCTAGGGTACTCTGTAATTTCCCAGTTTGGAATCAATAAAGTACATCTATCTTGTACATCCGTGGTCCCAGCTTATTCATTAACCCACAGTCAATAATATAACTCACATCATTCAGGCCTTTTTTTCCCCAGGATGACACAGGTACCGGCACCATTAGCACTGCTAGTTTTGCGACACAAACCAGGGATTTTATGACTCTTCTTTTGTAAACTGTAGTCACCATAACAGACCAGTTTATGTATTAATCAACAGTTGATTTAATATTTTGTGTCATTCTGGTTTATTTTGTTATATTTTGGCCATGAGGAAGCACAGCCATTATTTCTGACTACTTCAAATTTGACCTGCAGAGCAAAAACAGAGAAGAGTCTCTCAGCCTAGCCATTAAACGTCTGTTTTCTATAGATTCTACCCATCCCTGCTGCACACCCGTTTTCCCAGCTTGATCATCTACCAGCCCATGACCACATATTTCATTCATACGTGTTATTTTAACCTCTTGCACTCCGGGATACCGCGGGCGGTCACGTCTCGGTGCATCCTAGGGCGCACTGAAAAAAAAAAAGCTGCATTTCCGTTCTTCCACTACAGACACAGCCGCGAA
Source organism: Pholidichthys leucotaenia (assembly GCA_020510985.1). Taxonomy (NCBI): domain Eukaryota; kingdom Metazoa; phylum Chordata; class Actinopteri; order Cichliformes; family Pholidichthyidae; genus Pholidichthys; species Pholidichthys leucotaenia. The sequence continues at coordinate 22,815,798 of CM035837.1, forward strand.
CAGAAAGCCAAAGGAGTGCTTTGATTGGTTTAGATTTGATTGACCTCTCATTCGACTAATAAGAGCCTTGAATTGGGTTTCTGAAACCTTGAAGAACCAATGACTGAAAACCTAGCAAGAAGGACCCGCCGACCAACGGCTGCGAATACAGCGAGCCAACTGAAGCAGAGAACTTCGACAATTGAAAGCGTACGTCCCATGCGTAAAATCTGTTTTGTGTAAGCCGCTGGGTGACACACACACGTTCGCCAGTCTTTTTTTCTTACTACTGTTCTTATTTGTTTTGAAAAATCGTTCACCAAAACCGCAATCATGGAAGCGCAAAACCACAATAATGGAATCATGATTTGACCGGGTCGCGTGACCAGAACCACGACTCGTAACAAGCGGACCAGCGTCATGTTCGTCTGACAATGAGGAAGAGAAGATTGCCAGCGACACTGCTGTTGTGGACAGGTAAGTGTTATAAGCTAAATTATTCTTTATCCCTGAAAATTGTAATCAAAATGACTTTTGACCGATCGGTAAATTACAACTGTGCGTCATCGCCACATGACGGACCGCGGCAACCCGTGCGCCGCGTCCGGACCGTGAACGCCCCGCCCCCCCTCCCCCCCGCTACTCTTCTGTAGCGGATTGAAGATATATTGCAGATATTTTAGTACAACTGTGCGTAGTAGACCGCGGCGCACCATCACCGCGGTCCGTCATGTAGCGATGGGCGATGTCCGTCCTCTGTAGCGGGGTGGGGGGGGGGAGTTGTTATCTTCTACATTACAGATATTTTAGTATAATTTTTAGTGCATTGTAGGTTATTTTTTCTTGTAAAAAAAAGCCACACATTTTTTACGTGGCATGCTTCTTTGTGTGTGGGGGCTTGTTTGTTCATTCATTCATTCATTCATTCATGAATAAACAACCCCACACACACACACAGCCCTGAGTGTCCCCTTTCATTAGAGCCCAAGATGAAGCTTCTATATTGAATCATTCAAAAGTTACAGACGTTTTTCCAAACTGTGCCATTTGGCACAATTTGGCACAGTTCAAAAACGCCTGGGAACAACCTGAGGAAAAAGCTGTGTAATATATTCATTTTTTTGTGGTATTGTTACAAAATTTTGACCTCAGCTGGATAACACTTGGTTCTACATTTCTGTTGCATTTTCCAGCCCGGATCTGACAGCTGTGTGTTATTTGCAAGCATTTGTATCCAAAAAAACACCCAGGCGATATTTATTTTCTTCAAGTTCAGTATGTTTAGATGACTGTTACTCAGTGGCAGGAACACTTAGAGAGATTATGACTGTTTTGCCAAAATATTCAAAGTGTTTTCTTTTAAATGAAACCAACCCCATGAAGATGCTGCAAAGGGTTGAAGAACAGCTTTTGATTTACTTTGGGTACGCTATTTTTTGGCGTTTTTAGGGAAATTGACCAGAGTGCAAGGGGTTAACTTGTATTATAGTTCATTCTATTTTGGACCTGACACCTCCTCGATTAGCAGTGGTTAGCTGCCATTAGCTGAGTTAACCATTCCCTCATTCAGGGTTATTTCCATGCTTACTAATGTAATGTACTTTATTTATATAGCCCTTTAAAACAACCCGTAGGAGACCAAAGTGCTTTACAGAAAATAAACAGCATTAAAAACACACAGCATTATAAACAAATAACATAAACAAAAAAATAAGAATAAATACCTAAAAATGAGAATAAAATAAAAACAAATGCCAAGACAAATATCACCACTACTGGGTATTAAAAGCCATCCTAAACAAATATGTCTTAAGTTTTGATTTAAAAAGGACCAGGTCAGAAATAGCACGTAGGTCGGGGGGGGGGGATTATTCCAGAGCCTGGGGGCAGCAACAGAAAAGGCTCGGTCACCCCAATGTTTATATCTTGACCTAGGTACATCCAGCAAAAGCTGACTGGATGACCTCAAAGCCCTGTCTTGGTCACGGACACTCAAAGTCTCAGACATATAAACCGGAGCAAGGCCATTAAGAGCTTTAAAAACAAAAAGCAAAAGTTTAAAATTAATTCTAAAATGGACTGGAAGCCAATGAGGTGAAAAAAGGATCGGAGTAATGTGCTCTTGCCTAGGTGTGTTGGTCAAAAGACAGGCAGCTGCATTTTGCACAAGTTGAAGGCAGCCGAGAGAAGACTGAGAGATGCCAACATAAAGTGCATTGCAGTAATCAAGTCGAGACGTGATTAAAGCATGGATGGCTATCTCAAGATCATGACAGCTCAGGAAAGGTTTGGCTTTGGATAACAAACGTAATTGATAAAAGCTCATCTTGACTACACTGTCAAACTGTTTATCAAATTTTTAAATGGCTGTCAAAAATCACCCCCAAATTTCTGACAGCTGAACTGAGCCTTAAAGAGAGGGTACCAAAGCCAGTCGTTACAGTATCCCCACACGCAATACATTCTGTTTTTTCTTCATTTAAGTGGAGAAAAGTTTGGCTTAACCACAACTTAATATCAATGATGCAGTCCAATAGAACACTTTGTGAGTTAGTTTGTTCTGGGTTCAAAGGTAAATAAAGCTGCAAATCGTCTGCATAACAGTGGAAAGACATGTTATGCCTGGCTATTATTGACCCGAGTGGCAGCATATATAATGAAAACAGAATAGGGCCAAGGATAGAGCCCTGTGGGACCCCACAGGAGAGAGAGGCACTAGAAGAGGACATGTCACCAATCATTACAGAAAAAGTTCTATTACAAAGGTAAGATTCAAACACTTAAGTGCAGTGCCATGGATGCCAACATGGTGATTCAGGCATGACAAAAGGATAGTGTGGTCCACAGTGTCAAAGGCTGCTGTAAGATCTAGCAGCACTAAGACCACAGGGCATTTGGCAACAACAGACATCATAATATCATTGTGCACCTTAAGCAGGGCAGACTCAGTGCTGTGACGAGATCTAAACCCAGATTGAAACTTCTCAAAAATAGAATTGTCTTCTAAAAAAGACTGCAACTGTATAAAAACAGCTTTTTCTAAAACTTTACATAAAACGGGCAAATGAGAAATGGGTCTAAAATTAGATAAAACTGAAGGGTCAAGGCGAGGTTTTTTAAGAAGGGGCCTAACCACAGCATGTTTAAAAGCAGGTGGGACAAATCCTGAACTAAGGCAGGAATTAATAAAAACCAAAAGACCAGGCCCTACAGTATTAAAAACCCTTTTCAGGATTCCAGCGGGAACAACATCCAGTGAGCAATTTGTAGGCTTCAGAGACTTCACTCTATCAGTAAGTGATGATAAAGAGACCAACTCAAACTGCTCAGACAGAGCAGAGTAACCCGGGACGACAGACAAGCTACCATTAAAACTGTTATTAATAACTCGTCTGACAGAGTCCACTTTATCAACAAAAAAGTGAAGAAAAGTCTCACATGTTGTAAAAGAATCATCTGTCACAGTCTGAGTGCATGGGTTTATAAAAGAGTTAATTGTGTTAAATAGCACTCTAGGACAGTGACTGCTGCTGGAAATAATATCAGAGAGATACTGAAATTTTGCCTTTTGCACGGTCCTCTGGTAATCAGCAAGACATGTAATTTGTCCTTTTTCTATCTCCGTTCAGCCTGCCTGACCCGCTGTCTAATGGCATGGGTAGCGTCGTTTAGCCAGGGATCTGTTTTTAGTTTAGCCGTTTTAAGCTGAAATGGGGCAATAGAGTCCAAAATCCCAGAGCAGGTGGTATGAAAGGAGGAAAGAATATTATCTGGATGGGAAGGGGAAACGAGTCCATTCAAGGCAAAAAGCTGTGAATCCCTAAAAGCAGCAGAAAAATCCTCTGGTGTTGAAGAAGTGATGATGCGACGCCAACATGATGGAGCCACAGGTTGGCTGGGTGATGAGGGGGTCAACAATTCAAAAATAATGGGGAAATGATCTGAGATGACAGACTCAGAAATTTCTTTGAGAGAGATTGAGAGTCCAACAGAGATAACAAGGTCCAGAGTGTGACCTAGACGGTGTGTTGGTTTGTCCACTAAAATATCTAAATTAAATGTCGCCAACAGTCTTTTAAAATCAGATCCCAGCTGATCAGATGGACAACAGACATGAATATTAAAGTCCCCACAGATCAAAAGTTTATCATATCTTGGCACAACATCTGCCAAAAATTCAGAAAACTCATTAATGAAGTCCTTATTATATTTTGGAGGACAATAGACAACAGCAAACAACACAGGACTTGTGAGATCCACCACAAATAGCTGCAGCTCAAAACAGGAACAAGTATTTGTGGAGAGAAGGCGACATTTAAAACTGTCATTAAAAACAGAAGCCAGACCCCCACCCCGACCAGATGCTCGCGGGGAGCTGAAGAAAGAACAGCCGGGAGGGAGGAGCTCAGAGAAGGCGGCGGTCTCACCTGGTTTAACCTATGTTTCTGTCATCAGAAGAAAATCCAAGGAATGTGAAGTAAAAAAGTCATTTAGAATAAAAGTCTTATTTGCGATGGATCTGGTGTTAATCAGAGCCATGCGAATCAAACACTGATCAGCCTGCTGGGAAGCACGACTGATCGGGTGAAGATTTTCCAGTGTGCAGCCCCTTCTGCAAATCCAAACGGGCCGGCGGCAGGAAAGTGGGTATCCAGCCTCTGGGACAGTCGGTAACAGCCATCGGTAGCGATAATCCATGGATTGACATACGTCAAAACCGATACGCTTCCTCGAGAGTTCAGTCAGCAGCTGACGAGGGTTGTGAGTTGAAGAAGCCAGGTAAGCCAGGGACTTACACCCCAGGGACTATTCAAACCACACACCCCTGTCTCTGATAATGATTTATTTGGGCTTTTATACTAACATTCAGCCAATATTTTTTAGAATGTTACTTTAGCTTAATCAGGTCTATCAGGTCAATCAGGTCTAAAAGAAAAAGAAGAAGAAGTGATAACAAGCGTACAGTGATGTCTGATTATCGTAGGTGGCGGTAATGCACCTGTAAGCTGGTTGCCAACTGCCAATCAAATCAAAAAGAAGAAAAAGAAGAAGAAAGGCTAAACTTAGCCTCGCCACCAAAACAGCAATCTCAGAAAAGACAAAATGCAATCTGCTATAAAAACAGCCTGTTAGTGTCACCATGGGTTGAGATGCCGTCTCAGTGCTCAGCCCATGTTTTCCTTCATCCCTGCTTCTCATTGAGCAGCGTCTCAGCAGGCTCCCAGCTGGCAGCATTACGGACGGCTGGGGCCAATTAGTCCTCATCAGCTGGGGCGCTGCCAATGAGAATAAATAGGAGCAGCCTCGATGACTCGGGGCTGCGACATAAGCACTGCTAGGCTGAAGCCCCTTCGTCTGGTGTCAGCCTCTACTCCCTTTACAGCATTCCTGTGTTTGTAACCCGCTGTGAGTATGCACGCCTTGTTACCCCTATGTCCGGTATGAGCTTCCTGCTCCTGCGCTATGCAACCTGTGAGTGTACCACTGTATGAGTATCTGTGCTCTCCTCATCCCTCATCCCTCACCCTTAATAAAACATCACGACTCACTGGCTCGCCCTTGGCTCTTATTGCGTGGCTCCCTAGAGCCGTGCGTGACAGTATGTCGCAGCCAGACGAGTTACCGGCGGCCGTGAGCCGCCGTGGAATTGTACCTTTCTGTCCGGGTGTCAGTGCTGCTAGCAAGCTGTTTCCCAGGAGTCACTTCCGGCGCCAGGGCGACGAGCTGAGATCCATCTCGGGGGCTGTCGACGGGACGCTCTTCACCCTGTACGACGCCTCCAACGCGAGACGCTGGCATCCGGGCCGTGCTGAGGACCTCCTGGACTGTTATCCTCACTCTGTGTTCCATCTCGAGGACAGTGCCAGGTTAGACGCCACAGGTACACAGCGAGAGAAGCTCCGCGGGTTGGATGGAAATCCCGGCAGGAAGCCGAAGCGGATGACGTTGCCCCCCGCTTCGGGATCCCGTTCCTGCTGCCATTCCAGTCCGGGAGTTCGCGCCAAAGAGAGGGCTTCCCCCGACCTGCGCCACGTCACTCAGGATTCCCTTCAAGGAGCCGCAGCTGACAGCAGTTTTGTCTGGGGCCGAGTGGCTGTCACGAGCTCCACTGTGTTTCCTGTCACCATCTTCGGGCATGTGGCGGCGGCAGTGAGATTGGTGGAGAGGACTCCAGGGCTACGAAGCTTTCCCGTGCTCGACGCCTTCCTCGCCTCGATCTTCGACCAGGAGCGGCGATTCCTGGGTTTCCCCCTCGCTTCGTCCCCTGGGAATAGCCGTCATCACATCGCCGAGTCACCTCTGCACGAACCTCGTCCGGATCCAGTTCTGGGCTGCCGCCAGGACCGTTCCCCCCACGCAGCTGTCACCTCCTCGACTCGTCAGTGTGGAGATTCCACAGCCTCGTTCCCTGAGCCTCGTTCCCCCGCTGTCATTCCTGGACATTTGGGCTGGCTCACCCCAGCTGTTTCCCCCTCCTCCTCGACGTGCTTCCTGACTGCTGTGTGTGCCTGGAATCCCGGCTTGGTGAGCTCTCTGCTGGAGACTACGCGAGCGACCCTCAGACGGTTCCCCAGGGGGTCCTCCGTTATCGCCGGGCGGGGAGAGGAAGAAGCGGTATCCACCACAGCAGGCGATACTCAACCTCCAGGAGACAGGCAAGTCATAGTATTTTCACATCAGCTTAATGATTTGCTCTGTCACATTCCTGGAGGAGGAGTTCAGGGTTCGCAGCTCCCTGAACTCCCCCCACCTGCTGTAACCTGTGGTCCTAATCCTGCATCCTCTGTGTCTCTCTCCGCCGAGCGATCCCCGGCTCCGGGTCAACGTGGTGGGATAAGGAGAGGGCCTGTGGTTCTGCAGCTACGTTGCGGACGGAGGAGGGGGACTGACTGCTGCGTGGAGTCTGCGTCGACGACTGAGCGTCCCCGGGTCTCCACGGAGGAGCGGTTCGGTCCGGCGGGACGAGATTCTTCTGGCTTCACGCCGAGTGGATCGTCGGCGGGGTCACCGGAGCTGGAGGAACCTCAAGCTGCGTTGACCATCGTGCTGGCTGCGGGGCCCGACGCGGCTGGATGGGAGCCTGACAACGACCTCCTGACGACGGATCCTGGATCTTCGCAGTCCTGGACGGCGTCAGAACCCAAGATCAGGCGAGTGCTCTCCTTTCTTTTCTCCCTTTATATCTTTGAGCACTTTAGCCTGTCTCTAGGGGAGACGAGCCGGGTGCAGCCGCCCGCTGCGTCTGAGCTCGTCTCGCCGGGTTCTGGCGCTGCCGGTGATCCTGATCCCGGTTCTGTTTTTTCTTCTGAGCCTTCTTCCAGGGTCACCGGCGAGGAGTTGCTGTTCCTCGTGGTGCTGGAGGGTCCAGGTTCAACGGTGGAGGTCGGTTCTGGTGCGGTGTCCAGCGTGGGCTCACCCAAGGCCCAATCGGGGTCCAACGTGGGTGCTGCTCCAGCGGTGTCCGACATGGGTTCGCCTAAGGCCCGATCGGGGTCCGACGTGGGTGCTGCCCCAGTGTTGTCCAGGTCCGGTGAGGAGGTGGCCGCTTCCCTGCGGCCTGACGCTCGTCGCCCTCGTCATCGGCTCTCCCCTGAGCCTCTTCCACCGGGACCCATTTTGACCTTTCGTCCGTCTCAACGGTCCTGGTGGTTGAGTGATGCGGGTCGACGACCCGACCCGCAAAACGTTCGGTTCAGTGATCTGGTTCCCCCCGCTGATCTGTGTTTGCCTTTGGGTGGCCTGGTTCGGCTGCCGGTGGACTGGATTCCTGAGATCTGGGTCTGGAGTTCGCCGTCCGAACATTTCCCTTTCCCTGGTTTGCCAACTGGACAATGGGCGGGGAGATTTCCGGAGCCATCTCGGCCATTTTTGGACTCTTCCTGTCATATTCCTCGGGTGCCGCTTATTTTTGTTATGGTCACTCGGGTGGGATATTTTGTCCTTTTGGTGAATACATATTCTTTTTTTTTGTTTGTTTTTTATCTTCCTTCTTCTTTCTACACCTTTCACTCTGTATATATATCACGGACGCACGGATCGCCCCGGGGGTCTCCCGGGTCGGCGGATGGAGCCACGGTTTGCAGCGGGAGACGCTACAGCGGGGAGGAGCTAGTGCTAGCTAGCACTTGGCCGCCGCCCGGTGCTAATGGGAAACTCGACATACCGGGAGCTGTAGCGAAAACGACGTGGGTGCCGGGCTGGAGTTTAGGCGGCGTGCAAGAAATATAAGACAGAATAATAAAGAGCGATGGCAAGAACCAAGCAGACCGCCCGTAAAATCTACTGGAGGAAGAAGCCCCCCAGGAGACAGCTAGCCACCAGGGCTGCTCGGAGAGGCGCTCCGGCCACCGGCAGAGTGAAGAGGCCTCGCCGTCACAGGCCCGTGGCTCTGAGAGAGATCCGTCGCTGCCAGAAATCCACGGAGCTGCTCATCCGTAAGCTGCCCGTCCAGTGCCTGGTGAGGGAGATCGCTCAGGACTTCAAGACCGTCCTGCGTTTCCTGTGCTTCGCCGTCATGGCTCTGCAGGAGACCAGCGAGGCCCACCTGGTGGTCTCTTCTTCGCTAAGGGGGTCACCATCATGCCCAAAGACTTCCAGCTGGCTCGCTCCATCCGCGGAGAGAGAGCTTAGACTTTCTGCTGCACATTCACCAACCAACCATAATGCTCTGCACTGTGTGTCTATATATACATTTATAGTAATATGGACATATGTTTACTAGATGTTGTTTTTTCTTGCCTTCTGATTGTTGCTCTGAGTGTTGCTGTCCCTGTGCTGTTGCAATCCTGGAATTTCCCCATTGTGGGACTAATAAAGGCTTATCTTATCTTATCTTATCTTCATAGTGCTGTGTATTGTTTTTTTTTTTTTCCCGTATTAACCGTACTCAGCATTTTATCCCATTGTTGTCTTGTGTTCCTGTCACCAGTTTTTCCCTAGGTGACCCCCCGTATATTTGCCGCTGTGTATTGTGTTTTCCCCTTAGCCATACTCAGCTTTTTACCTTGTTGTTGTCCTTTTACCCTGTCACCGTTATTCTCCTAGGTGTCCCTCTTGGTATTTGGCGCCGGGTATTCGGTTATCTTTTTATTTACCGGTGCATGTCATTCTCGTTATTTTTGTCCTGTTGTGAACATGTATTCATAGTGCTGTGTGTTTTTCCATTATTCGTACTCAGCATTTTCCTATTTGTGCCTTGTTTTTTTAGCTTTGTCTGTGCATTATGGGGTTATGTGTTTTGTTTCCCGCCATACTCTGTAATTGCTTTATCTGTTTTTGTCATTCTTTTGGTGGATTGTTCTGTTCCCGTGTTTTGTATTTTCTCTGTCTGTGCCCTGGTTTTTTTTTTTTTTCCTCCCTGTTTTTTTGTGCAATGTAGAGTAGCGTATTTGGGGTTTTTTTCCTCCTCTGCCCTGTTACCCTACATTTGTCTACTGGTGTTGTCCTTCCCTTTGCTTCTTCCCCTCCGGTCCTGCCTCCCTTCCACCCACCCTAGGTGGGGGGGGGGGGGGGGCTGGGATGTTCCTGGTCGTTCAGGAGCCCGACCTTGAGGGGGAGGCTCTGTCACCATGGGTTGAGATGCCGTCTCAGTGCTCAGCCCATGTTTTCCTTCATCCCTGCTTCTCATTGAGCAGCGTCTCAGCAGGCTCCCAGCTGGCAGCATTATGGACGGCTGGGGCCAATTAGTCCTCATCAACTGGGGCGCTGCCAATGAGAATAAATAGGAGCAGCCTCGATGACTCGGGGCTGCGACATAAGCACTGCTAGGCTGAAGCCCCTTCGTCTGGTGTCAGCCTCTACTCCCTTTACAGCATTCCTGTGTTTGTAACCCGCTGTGAGTATGCACGCCTTGTTACCCCTATGTCCGGTACGAGCTTCCTGCTCCTGCGCTATGCAACCTGTGAGTGTACCACTGTATGAGTATCTGTGCTCTCCTCATCCCTCATCCCTCACCCTTAATAAAACATCACGACTCACTGGCTCGCCCTTGGCTCTTATTGCGTGGCTCCCTAGAGCCGTGCGTGACAGTTAGGAGGAAAGCTTCTTCCTTGTGTGTAAAATGGTGCTGCAATAATTAAACCCAGACAGGTTTTGACCAAAGGATGTCACAGACATTTTACTAACCCCTTTTGGGGTTGTTTCGACATGGGAAAAGAGCATAATGGCTTCTCTCCAACAAATCTCCAACCAGCTCAGAGCACTGACCTTTGAGTGTTTTCTTCAGGTGAGACAGCAGTCCTCCCAGTCTCTGCAGGTCAAAGAAGTCCACCTTCCCGTTGTAGAAGAGCTGAGGAGGGACATGGGTATCTGGGGACAAAACAGGACATCACGGGAGAGGAGGAGTTGAAGAGAGATAGTGGGAGTGAAAAAAAGAGGGGACACCAGCAGAAGAGTAAATATGACCGAACATAAAACTGAGGCCAGAAGGCAGAGATCATGGATGACTGGGGACCGAGAGACGCTAAACTCATCATAAGTAAACCCAAATATTATTTAACAGCAGGAAACACAGAGATGCACCTTCTTTATAGCTTTACACATAAACATGTCTGTGCACAACCGGCAGCAAAGGATTTAACAGCTGTGGAATAACTTCTACTGGAATTAGAGGAGAATATTGTACATGCCTGAGTGGAGCGACTACAAAATCATTGTTAGAACTACAACAACTTGTCCATTAGATTCAATAAATTAAGCTGCAAAAAATACATTTTTTATGATTATTGTATGTTCTCAATAATTACTCAGATATTTCAACTGTGATATGTTCCAGATATTTTTTTTTGAAACTTTTTATTTATGAACGTTTTTCAATTATAAAAACACAAACACATGAGGTCATGGGATGATTAATATGGTACAAATCAGATACAGTAAAAATATACAATTCCGAATCCGCATATTAATAAGTACTGTCACATCTTGTGAAGTCCAGCCATTTTTTCCAACGTCTTTCTCCTAGCTCCTTTTGGAGTCGCAGGGTGTAGGTCATGCGTTCCATGGACCTTATATTGTCTATTATAGAGGTGAAAAGGTTCAGTGTGGGGGGCTGTTTTTGTAACCAGCACTTTGTTATAGCCTTTTTGGCCGATGCCAAAAAGATTTTCAGGAGGTAAATATCATCTGCAGTCAGCTTGTCAGGGAAGCATCCAAGGAATAACAAAATAAAAGAGCAGCTGATATTAAAGTCCAGTGCCTTAGAAATGACATTTGCTACGTCTGTCCAAAAAGGCTGAATGTGTGGGCAAGACCAGAATACGTGCCCATGGTCTGCTGTTGTTCCCCCACATTCTCTCCAGCAGTGAGCAGGAACTCCACTGTACTTGGATTTCTGATTGGGTGTTATGAAAAAACGAATAAGAGTCTTCCAGCAAAAGTCCCTCCAGGTGCCGGAGTTGGTGGATGAGGATTGCACCTCCCAAACCCTTGACCACATTTCATCAGTTATTACAATATTCATTTCCTTTTCCCACTTTTGCTTTATATATGTTGTTGAGTCTGTTTTAAGTGTCATTAAACTGTGATATAACTTACTAATAAGGTTTTTAAGACTTGTTGACTTATATGCATTAATAAAAATATTAAGAAGTAATGAAGACTCTTTGATATTACTGCTTTGTACCCTTTTATTAATGAAATCGCGAAGCTGCAAGCATCTAAAAAAATCTTGCTTCTCCAGATTGTACTTCCTTCATAGTGTATCGAATGACATTAGGTTTGATTTCTCATACATTGTACACGCTGCGGTAAGGCCCCTGAATGTCCACTGTCTAAATCTAAAATCATGTGAGGCGGGCAGAAAGTCAGGATCATATGCTGGCCATCTGAGCAATTTAATTTCTTCCTGGAGTTTTAGTTTTCTTATCTCTGATTTCCAGATTTTAAATGTCAGATTAGCCCACTGACTAGTTGTTGGGGTAGTTTCGCTTTCAAGGGTACCTAGTTTAGACTGGATTGGGACCTCAGATAAAGACATCTCAATTGTTTTCCATTGTGCATAATAAGATGGGTCACACAAACAAACCAGTGGTCTCAGTTGGGCTGATATGTAGTAGTCTCGTAAAGAGGGCAGAGCCTGCCCCCCCCCCCCCCATCCTTCGGCAACTGTAAAGTAGAGTATTTAACTCTTGGTCTCTTTTTAAGCCAAATAAACCTTGAAATGTATTTATTCCATTTCCTAAATTGTTTGTCAGGAATTGATACTGGAAGAGATGAAAAGAGATATAGCAATTTAGGGAGGATATTCATCTTGATTGCCTGTATTCTGCTGCCAAAGTCAAGGGGGAGCAGACTCCAACTATCAAGATCTGTTCCAGATATTTTATTATCTTTGTGGTTTTACTCATCTTAAGTTAACCTAATAATGATAATTTGATTTTTTTGTGGTTCAGACTTCCAGATGCAGCTGCTTTAATCACATTATACCAAACAGGCTGTTGTTTCACTCATATTTTATCTGACACATTGGACGCTGAGTTCAACCAAATTAGTTACTTTATATTCTCAATTAGAGAATATAAATGATCTTATCAAAGACAACTTGCAGGTTTGCTGCTGGAACACAGCAGACGCATTCATCCATCCAATCACTTCTCTTTTTTCTCCTTTGAATTCTTGGATGGAATATGGGTGGGCAATATAAGCTGCGGCTTCAGCCATCACCCATTTCGGATAACTCACGTGGAATTGTATAGTAGAAGGAGTCTTTGTCTAATTTGACCTTGTTGTTATATTATACAGTTTCTTTTAACCTGTAATGTACTATCCGAAATAAATAAATTCATTCATTCATTCATTCAAATATTGCAGTATTTCGGGGAGGGAGGAGGTTACAGGGATGATTCAGACCAAGCAGGTCAAATCAAACAGCTATTAAACCTCCACTGAACCCAGGGCAGACATGGATCTAATGTGATGGTGCGGCGTCCATTGTCCACATTTCACAAAAACTGCAACTCCTCCCAGGCAATTTCCCCGATGCTCATCAAACTCACAGAAAGTGATCCTCAGGTGGGTCTGCATCCATGTTGTGCTCAGGGTCAAGTTCAGGATTAAAGATCAGGAGCTGTCTTAGGGTGATTTCATCAGGTTGGACTGAGCTAGTCCGTCTTTGACAGTGTTTTGTTTTTTATGTAATTAATAAAACCACGTCATACCTTCACTGTTGATGCTGCCTGGGTTCTTTCTGTTCCCTTCGTCCCAGCAGGCCCTCACAGCCGTGATAAGGCGGTGGAGGAAACACACCATATACTCTGGAGGACACAGAGCCGTGGGATGCTGCACAAATGCCAAAAAAAAAAAAAAAAAAAAAAAAAAAAAATTACATAAGTACATGCACTCCATCCATCCATCCATCTTCTACCGCTTAATCCTTTTCAGGTTGCAGAGGGGCTAGAGCCTATCCCAGCATCTTTGGGTGAGAGAGAGAGTACACCCTGGACAGATCGCCAGTCCATCACAGGGCCAACAGAGAGAGACAGACAACCATTCACTCTCACATTCATACCTAAGGACAATTTAGAATCCCCAGTTTGATGCCAATTAACCTAACATGCATATTTTTGACCTGTAGGAGGAAACTGGAGTACCCCGAGTAAACCCATGCAGACACGGGAAGAACATGCAAACTCGACACAGAAGGGTCACCAATGGTCAGGGAGTGGGATCAAACCCATGACCTTCTCACTGTTCTGCCGCAGTGGTAAGCACTGTAGCCACCGAGCTGCCCAAAGTATATGCTCTCAAGAAACCTTTTCACAAAATTGTACTTTTGTGAGCAATTTTAATGTTATTCTTACTTCAGTAGATTTACAAAGGAAAAAATATACTTTTACTCAGGTATACAGCGGGGAAAATAAGTATTGAACAAGTCAACATTTTTCTCATTAAACAGATTTATGATGGAGCCATTGAACTGAGATTTTCAACAGATATCAGTAACAACCCAAGTAATCCATACATACAAAGAAATCAAGGCAACTGTGTTCACAAAAGTTATATTTGATAAAGTGAAATGACACAGAGAATAAGTATTGAACACATGAAGAAAAAAAGGCACAAAAAGGCATAGAAAGCCAAGAAACCAGCTGAAATCCATCAGAATTTAGGAAGCCATCCTATCCCCCCATCAGTGCAAATTAATTTCAGCTGACTGATAGCCTTTAAAAAGGTTTGTGAACATCAGATTGTCACACCACAAAGAACTCATGATGGGTAGAAGCAAAGAGCTCTCTCTAGACCTTCGCAACCTTATTGCTGCAAAACATAATGATGGCATTGGTTACAGGCGCATTTCTAAACTGTTGAATGTTCCAGTGAGCACTGTTGGAGCCATTATTTGGAAGTGGAAAGAACATCACTTTACCATAAACTGGCCACGACCAGGAGCTTCTCGCAAGATTTCTGACACAGGAGTCAACAGAATTATCCAAAAGAGTTACCCAAGAGTCAAAGACTACTTGTGGCGAGCTCCAGAAAGATCTGGAGTTAGCAGGCACTGCTTTTTCAAAAAAAAACAATAAGTAATGCACTCAGCCAACATGGGCTCTATGGCCGCTCACCTTGCAAGGCTGCATTACTGAAGAAAAAGCATGTTGAAGCTTGTTTAAAGTCTGCAGCACGACATTTGGGCAAGCCAGTAAAATACTGGGAGAATATAGTCTGGTCAGATGAGACCAAAATTGAACTTTTTGGATGCCACAACACAGCATGTTTGGAGGAGAAATGGCATTGCACATCCCATCATGGTGTGGGGTGTTTTTCAGCAAACAGTACAGGCAGACTTCATATAACTGAAGGAAAGATGAATGGACAAATGTACAGAGACATCCTTGATAAGAACCTGTTGCCATCTGCCAAGATGCTGAAGATGAAACGAGGCTGGATATTTCAGCAAGACAATGATCCCAAACACAGCCAAGGAAATCCTCAACTGGCTCCAGAGAAGGAAAATAAAGCTGCTAGAATGGCCCAGTCAGTCACCTGACCTGAATCCAATTGAAAATCTATGGAGCAAACTGAAGATCAGAGTTCATAGAAGACACCCACAGAATCTTCAAGATTTGACAGTTTGTGTGGAAGAATGGGCTAAAACCACTCCTGAGCAATACCTGCACCTAGTTTCTCCATACAGGAGGCATCTGGAAGCCGTTATTACCAACAAAGGCTTTTCTGCTAAAAATTAAATGAATTTCCCCAAGCATGTTCTATACTTATTCCCTGTGTCATTCCACTTTATTATATATAACTTGTTTTGTGAACACAGTTGCCTTATCTTATCCTACACTTTATTACATGTATAGTTTATTTCTCTTATCTTATCATGTTTAATGTTGCAGCATTGTACCGAGACAAATTCCTAGTTTGTGTACTACATGAACAATGGCAATAAACCTGATTCTGATTCTGATTCTGATTCTGATTAATTTCTTTGTATATATGGATTACTTGGGTTGTTTCTGATATCTGGTGAAAATCTCAGGTTAATGGCTCCATCGGAAATCTGTTTAATGAGAAAATTGTTGATATGTTGAATACCTATTTTCCCCGCTGTATTTGTGGTATCTCCGAGTTACTTGTATTTCACTACCATCTTGTAAATCTTCCCTCTAGCTGCTATCCTTCTGTCACAAACCACCCCTGACACTCATCTAAACCCACTCCACTCTTCCTGCACTTTCTTCTTCACCTCTCTAGTGCACTGTCCATTGCTTTGGATGGTTGACCCAAGGTATTTAAGCCCATCTACCTTCACAACTTCTACTCCTTACATCTTCACTGTTACACCTGCCTCCCTCTCATTCATACTCATGTGTTCTGTCTTGCTTCTACTGACTTTCATTCCTCTTCTCTCCAGAGCATACCGCCACCTCTCCAAGGTTCTCTTCCACCTGTTCCCTACTCTCACTACAGATCAAAATGTCATCTGCAAACATCATTGTCCCCGGAGACTCCTGCCTGACCTCATCTGCCAGCCTGTCCATCACCATGGCAAACAATTTTTTATCTCATTTATTATTGCTTTGAGTGCTGCTGTCCCTTTGCTGCTGCAATACTGTAATTTCCCTGTTGCTGGACTAATAAAGGATTATCTTTATAATCTAGCTCAGACCCAATACGACCTTGAATTCATCTGTCACTCCTACAGCACACTTCACCGTCTTGCTGTCCTAATACATGTCCTGCACCACCTTCACATACTTCTCTGCCACTCCTGACTTTCTCATACAGTACCACACTTCCTCTCTTGGCACCCTATCATATGCTTTCTCTAGATCCACAAAGACACAGTGCAACGCCTTCTGACCTTCTCTATACTTCTTCATCAACACTCTTAGAGCAAACATTGCATCTGTAGTACTCTTTCTTGGCATGAAACTGTACTGCTGCTCACTGATTGTCACCTCTCTTCTTAACATGGCTTCAAAAACTCTTTCCCATAACTTCATAGTGTGGCTGATCAACTTTATGCATTTTGTAATTATACACTTTAACTTAAAAAAAAAACATTATGAACTACAAAATGTTAATTTACATTTGGAAAAGTGTCATTTTTGAACTGCTGATAAATCTAATACTTTGAAAAACAGTAATCCATAGAGAAAAAAGTGACTACCAAAGTTCACAGAGATGACAGCACCAGGAAATGTTGGATTAAGTTTGTGACTGAATGTTATAAAGGTGAGGGGAATTAATTAAAGTGAAAATCTGTAGACTCAGATCTCATTATTTAGAGGTAAAAATGAGCCGCTATGTTGATTTGTCCATATTTTATTTAACATATGAATCATTTTAAGATATCACCTACAGTGGGTTTCTTAGTCTTTGCTGCACTGTTCAGTGAAGTTGTTTTGGTCTTTGTGATGGCTCTAAATTCTAAAACCATGAAGGTAATGAAGCATGAGTCACACTGGCGATGAAGCAGTTTTATCTTTGAAGTTAATGTCCAATTTAGAACCAACAGCTGTCAGGTAGAGTCACCTATGCTGTTGTGTAGTGAGTCAAAGTGTTACTTGAGTAATTCAGAGAAGTGACGCTAAAGGGGACATGTTAGTTCTTACAAGAATACCCTTCCCAAAATGATTTTGTGGTAATAAACCAGGGCAACATAATACAAAGTTGAATTACTCAAAAGTAAGACGGTAACACAGTTTAAGACTTGACCCTTCCCCACTTCAGTGGTTTATTTTGGCCATGTCCGGAGTGGTGGCCTAGAGGTACAGCATTCACCCCACAACCGGGAGGTCAGGGTTCAAGTCCTGGTTGGGTCATACCAAAGACCATGTAAAAATGGAACTTCCTGCCGTCCAGCTTGGTGCGCAGCAAAAATGGAATGGAAGAGGGAAATGTGGGTGGCAGTGACTCAGGAGGTAGAGCGGGTTGTCTAATAACCAGAAGGCTGGTGTTTCAAATCCCACTCTCCCCAGACATCCTGCCGTTGTGTCCCTGGGCAAGACATTTTACCCACTTTGCCTCCAGCATCCATAACACTGGGTATGAATGTGTATAAATGTTCAGTTGTGGTCGGCGAGGCCATTGGCGTGGACTGGCAGCCACGTTTCCGTCAGTCTGCTTCAGGGCAGCTGTGGCTACAGTAGTAGCTTACCACTACCATTGTCTGTGGAGTGAATGAATAATGTATCCATTGTAAAGCATCTTTGAGTGTCTATGAAAAGCGCTATACAAACCTGATGCATTATTTTTATCTCAATGAGCATGCCAACATTTCAGCCTAATGGCCTTCATCATGGCATTTAAACCCTGAATCAGCAGTCAGTTGTGTGGAACTGTCATGTGACATTTCACTTTCCAAGGTCACATATCCACAAAAGAGGGGGAGACAAAAAAATATACTAAAAAATAAAATGTGGGGGACCAAGACATTACATTCTCCACTCAAACTGAATGGCACAGGAGGAGAGAAGCCGACGGGGGGTCGAGACGGGACAGCAGAGGTGGAGATGCTAAAGGACTGTTAGGCGGATGCGCCGGGCAGACTGTGGCTTCTCCACCAAACTGCATGTTAATCGACAGGCTTTGTGATGACGAGCATTGTGACTATGTGTATTGTGGTGTGAACCACCGGACAGTATGTTAATGCGCCGACAGGCTTTGTGAGGACGTGCATTGTAATTGTGTGTACTGTGGTGTGAACTCCCAGATCGCTAGGCAAGGATGTAAGATATAAAAGAGAGATGCCCAGCGACCTGAGATATTCTTGTTGACTTGTGGTTAGAGAGAATAAAGTCCATGCTGATCCAGCTCACTGCCTCGCCTGCTCATTTCTCTCTACACTGGTGACCTTTGACGTAGAATGGAACTCGAGGCAAACACTCCAGAGACAGCCTGGACTGGAAGCGCCAGCACCGCATGCACCGTTTCAGTCAAGCTCCCAGACTTTTGGCTGCACGACCTGAAGGCTTGGTTCCTCCACACCGAGGACCAGTTCGCGCTCCACGGAGTGATGGCGGATGACACCAAGTACTACTACGTGGTTGCAGCACTGGACACATGCACAACACAGCAGGTGGCAAACCTGCTACAACGGCCCCAGCCCACGGCAAATATGACGCTCTCAAGACCGCGCTGGCCCAGTGCTACACGCTCTCGGACTGCAAGAGAGCGGAAAGGCTCCTGACGCACTCTGAGTTGGGAGACGGGTCAGCAGTCGAATTAATGGAGAAGATGTTGGTGTTGATGGGGACAGATGACGAGCAGTTCCTCTTTGCCCACCTTTTCCTCTGGAACCTCCCGACAGTGACCAGAGCAGTCCTTGCCAATTCGCCACTGCTGGCCACGCAGACCTACCGGGCACTGGAACAAGAGGCAGACCGGATGATCCTGGCGACCAGAACCTTCGCTGTGAACGCAGAGGCGTCAGAACCCAGTGACACGGCCAGCGAGGGCAAGGAGCCATCGATGGTGGCTGCCGCGGAGGCCAAGAAGCACCGGAGGGGCATGCTCTGCTTCTACCACAGTTGCTTTGGAGAAGAAGCACGCCGATGCGTGCCACCGTGCCAATTCAAGCGCTCAGGAACACCAGGACCGGCAGTCGGTAGCAGCTGCGACTTCCAGAGACACAACCAAGTTGCTCTATGTGACAGATTCACGCTTGGGGAAACTGTTCCTCATGGACTCCGGCTCCCAAAAGAGCCTCATCCTGCCATCCTACGCAGACCGGCTGGCTGGAAGTAGCGGCCCCGAGCTGGCAGCCGCAAACAGCTCAGACATTAAGACTTTTGGTGAGAGGACACTGAACAATATCCTTGCAAGGCCATACCTACCAAAGGTCCTTCGTCATAGCAGCATGTAACTCCCCCATTTTGGGTGCAGATTTTTTGTGTGCACACGGACTATTAGTTGACGTGGCTAACAGATGCCTGATTAATGCTGTCTTTTGATTCTCTGCCCTGTACAGCTCGAGGAGCCGGGTTCACAACACTGGCCAACATCACAGCTCCAGGGGGTAAGTTCCACACACTACTCACCAAGTTCCCAGCACTCACGGTTCCAACGTTTTCGGTGGCCATCACTAAGCACGGGGTAGAGCACTTCATTACCACCATGGGGTCGCCCGTTTTCGTACGACCTCGGCACCTGGACGCAGCTAAACTGGCCAGTGCGCACCAGGAGTTCACCAACTTGGAAAGGTTGGGCATCATCAGGCGCTCAAACAGCCCATGGGCGTCCCCGCTACACACGGTGCCTCTAAAGCCAAGGGATCGTGGCGACCATGCGGAGATTTCTGCAGATTAAACAACGCCACAGCGCACGATTGCTACCCAATCCCCCATATTCAGGATTTTTCCATCCACCTCACCGGGGCATACATTTTTTCCAAGGTGGACCTGGTCCGCGGGTACCACCAGGTCCCGATGCGTGCAGAAGACATACCCAAAACGGTAGTAATAACCCCGTTCCGTCATTTTGAGTTCCTACGCATGTCTTTCGGGTTAAAAGGCGCAGCGCAGACCTTCCAACACATGATGGATGCGGTGCTGCGCAATCTGCCGTTTGTGTTTGTCTACCTGGACGACATCCTGGTGGCCAGCGCATCTATTCAATTCAATTCAATTCAACTTTATTTATATAGCGCCATTTCACAACAACAGTCATCTCATAGCACTATCAACTGTAGGGGGGAACCCCCACAGTTGCAGAAAGACCCCAGCAATCAGGCGATCCCCTGTGAGCAAGCACTTGGCGACGGTGGAGAGGAAAAACTCCCTTTTAACAGGAAGAAACCTCCAGCAGAACCAGGCTCAGGGAGGGGCAGTCATCTGCTGCGACTGGCTGGGGGGGTGAGGGGATAGAGAAGAAGAAAAGAACAGACATGTAGAGAGCAAACAGCACGATGGGGACTCAATCTATGGGAGAGAACAAACAGATGTTAATGACCAGCAAAAAAAAAAAAAAATATTTCATAGAGAGTGAGGAAAGGAGTGAGGCCCAGTGCATTACTGGAGGTCCCCCGGCTGACTAAACCTATTAGCAGCATAACTAAGGGAGGGTTCAGAAACACATGATCCCTCCCTAATTGTAGGCTATATCAAAAAGGTAGGTTTTAGCCCTATTCTTAAAAACAGAGATCGAGTCTGACTCCCGAATCCAGATTGGCAGCTGATTCCACAGGAGAGGAGCTTGATAGCTGAAGGCTCTGCCTCCCATTGTACTTTTGGAGATTCTAGGTATTACAAGTAATCCTGCATTTTGGGAGCGTAGTGCTCTGTTAGGATAATACGGTAGTATCAGATCTTTTAAATAAAAAGGAGCCTGATTGTTTAGAGCTTTGTAAGTAAGAAGAAGGATTTTAAACTTAATTCTAAACTCTATGGGAAGCCAATGAAGGGAGGCCAGAACCGGAGAGATATGATCTCTCTTTCTAGTACCTGTTAAAACTCTTGCTGCAGCATTTTGGATCAGCTGAAGACTTTTTAAAGATGTTTTAGGACAACCTGATAATAAAGAATTACAATAATCTAATCTCGAGCTAACAAAAGCGTGGATCAGTTTCTCAGCATCACTCTGAGACAAGATGCTCCTAATCTTGGCAATATTACGCAAATGATAGAAGGCAGTCTTAGAAACAAATTTAATATGTGAATTGAAGGACAAATCCTGATCAAAAATAACTCCAAGGTTCCTCACAGAGCTATTAAGAGAAAGAGTAACCGCATCCAAACTGAAAGTTTGATTTGGAAAGGAATTTATGAGGTTTTTTGGACCAACAAGAATGACTTCAGTCTTATCTGAATTTAATAGCAGGAAATTACAAGTCATCCAAGCTTTGATTTCCTTAAGACAGGCTTCTAACTTGGCTAATTGATTACTATCATCTGGCTTCATTGACAGGTATAATTGTGTGTCATCTGCATAACAATGAAAATGTATACAGTGCTTTCTAATAATGTTGCCTAACGGAAGCATATATAAACTAAAAAGAGTAGGGCCTAGCACAGATCCCTGTGGAACTCCATGACTAAGCTTTGAGTTGAAAGAAAACTCATTATTTACATGAACAAACTGGAACCTATCAGATAAATAAGATCTAAACCATTGCAACGAAGTTCCATTAAGTCCAACATAGTGTTCTAATCTATCAAGTAGAATATTATGATCGATAGTATCAAAAGCTGCACTAAGGTCTAAAAGGACAAGTACAGAAACTAGTCTATTATCAGATGCAATGAGGAGGTCGTTAGTGACCTTCGCTAAGGCTGTTTCAGTACTATGATGGATTCTAAACCCAGATTGAAACTCTTCAAGTAAACCATTTCCCTGCAGGTGGTCAAATAATTGCGTAGCAACAACTCTTTCTAAGATTTTTGAAATGAAAGGGAGATTAGAGATTGGTCTATAGTTAGCTAAAGCTCCTGGATCTAGCGTTGGCTTTTTGAGTAAGGGTTTAATTACAGCCGTTTTAAAAGCCTGCGGTACATGGCCTAAAGTTAATGAAGAATTGATTATATGAAGAATAAAGCTCCCAATAAGTGGGAAGACTTCTTTAAATAACCTGGTAGGAATAGGGTCTAAAAGACAAGTTGAAGGTTTGGATGAGGAAACTATTTTGTCTAACTCACAAAGGTCGATTGGAGTAAACTCATCAAGACAGACATCAATAGAAGGAGTTGTAGTAGTTACAGTATTTAAGTTAACTGTGGGAAGAATCTGATTGATTTTATCTCTGATGGATGAAATTTTATTATTGAAAAAGTTCATAAAGTCCTGACTAGTAAGCTCTAAGGGAATGCTAGGATTGACAGAGTCCTGACTCTTTGTCAACCTGGCTACAGTACTGAAAAGAAACCTGGGATTATTCTTGTTCTCTTCTATTAATGCAGAGTAATAACTCGTTCTAGCTTTTCTAAGAGATTTTTTATAAATTAAAAGATGATTTCTCCAAGCTAAATAGATTTCATCTAAATTAGTAGAGCGCCATTTTCTTTCTAATTGACGAGTCTTCTGTTTTAAGGTACGAGTTTCTGTGTTGAACCAAGGAGTTAGAAATCTCCGATTAGACTTTTTCTTTTTTAAGGGGGCCACCAAGTCTAGAGTCTGATGCAGAGAAGCTGAAACACTATCCACCATGTTATCAATTACAGAAGGAGCAAGCTGTCTATAGCTTATTTCCGTTCTGTTGACACATGGCATAGAGGAAACAATCTGCATAAATTTGGAAACAGCATCATCTGAGAGGCATCTACTGTAATAATATTTTTCTTTAGGAGCCAAATAGTCAGAAATAGTAAAATCAAAGGTGAACAGACAATGGTCTGACAGTACAGGGTTATGAGGAGACACTACAAGATTTTCTATTTCTATGCCATATGTCAAAACAAGGTCCAATGTATGGTGGAGGTAATGAGTAGAATTTCCTACTTTCTGAGAAAACCCAATCGAATCTAATATTGAATTGAATGCCACATTAAGGCAGTCAATATCTACATCCACATGTATATTAAAGTCCCCTACTATAATTATTCTATCAGATTTCAGCACTAAATCAGCTAAGAAATCAGCAAATTCGGATAAAAATTCTGAGTAGGTTGATGGGGGATGATAAACTATGGCAAATAAAATTGGGTTTAACCTAAAATTGCTAAAGTGCCCAATACTGAGGACCAGACCCTCAAAGGAATTATAACATGTTTTTTGCTTTACATTAACTAATAATTTGGAATGGTAAATTGTTGCTACTCCTCCTCCACGACCAGAACTTCTGGGATTTTGACAGTTTAAATAACCAGAGGGAGTTGATTCATTTAAACCAACATAATCCTCTTGCCCTAACCAAGTCTCTGTAAGGGAAATAAATCAATCTGATGATCAATTAACAAATCATAGACTAACAGAGACTTGGGAGTTAGAGACCTAATATTTAATAAACCACATTTAATTTTTAAATTATGAGGAGGAACAGAGGCCAAATCATTCAATTTAGAGGCTTTATGTTTAATTTGAGTTTTACCAATATTTTGCTTTATCACTTTGGGATGCTTATACATTATATTTTTATTCACTTTGGAGGGAGCAGACAACGATTCTCTGATGGGGAAGACAGGGGCCAAGCTGAGGGGTGGCGGATGAAGAGGAGCTGCAGAGAAGCGTGTAAGACTGCGACTCTGCTTCCTGGTCCCAACTCTGAGTAGTCAGGGTTTTGGAAATTTGGATAAAAAAGATGCCAGATTGTTAGATAAATGAGAAGCACCATCCAAAGTGGGATGAATGCTGTCTCGTCTCATAAGACCAGGTTTTCCCCAAAAAGAGCTCCAATTGTCAATGTAGCCCACGTCATTTTTAGGACACCACACAGACAGCCAGCGGTTCAAGGATGACGAGCGACTAAACATGTCATCACTGGTCAGATTGGGGAGGGGCCCAGAGAATACTACAGTGGCTGACATCGTTTTTGCAAAGTCACACACCGATTCTATATTAAGTTTCGTGACTTCCGACTGCCGGAGACGGATGTCATTAATGCCGGCGTGAATAACAATTGTGGAATATTTACAGTTACTTTTAGCCAGCATTTTCAAATTTGACTCGATGTCGCCTGTTCTCTAGGTTCACGTTTCTGACTACAGAGTCGCCAATGATCAGAGTTTTTTCCTCAGCGGGTGTGTCGCTGAGCGGGGAAAAACGATTAGAAACGTGAACAGGTTGGTGGTGTACCGGGGCTTTGCGACTAGGCTTCCTTCTCACCGTCACCCACCCAGTCTCCTCGCTGCTGAGGAGAGCCGAGGGACCGCTGACAGGGGGGCCTAAGCTAGCTAGCTCCGCTGCAGCTAATGGGCGTCCGTCAAGATTAACTGGCGCAGACGGTGTTTCAATGCAGCGGAGCCGGGATTCCAAATCAGACAACCTCGCCTCGAGCGCCTCAAAAAGACAACATTTATTACATTTACCGTTATCGCTAAAAGAGGCAGAGGTGTAGCTAAACATCTGACAGAGAGAGCACACCAGAGGAGGAGAGGAAAGAGAGCTAGTAGCCATAGCTAGTAGCTAGAGAGCAAACCACAAAGCAAACCACACAGGCAGACAGCAAAACAGGAAGTGACGATGAGGACGAACACGTAGCCCACCTCAGGACGGTTTTCCAGAGGTTGGAAGAGCACGGGTTAATAATCAACCCGGCAAAGTGCCAGTTCGGGGTTACAGTAATTAACTTTTTGGGCCACCGCATCTCACTGGAGGGTGCAATACCCTTACCGGACAAAGTGCGCGCAGAGGCAGATTTTCCCCGGCCTCAGACAGTCAGGGCGCTGCAGTAGTTTTTGGGGATGGTTAACTTTTACAACTGTTTCCTCCCCCGCGCAGCCCAGCTCATGCAGCCGTTGTACGCCGCGCTTAAGAAACAGAAACCGGCGGACAGCAACAACTGGACTCCTGAGCATGAGCAGGCGTTTTCCATGCCAAAACAGCCCTAGCGAACGCCGATCTACTGGCGCACCCGGACCCGGCAGCTCAGATAGCGCTCACTACCGACGCATCAGATGTGGCCATGGGGGCCGTCGTGGAGCAGCGCGTCGCCAGTTCTTGGCAGCCGCTCTGCTTTTTTGGCAGGTCTTTGCGTGACAATGAGCATAAATACAGCGTGTTCGACATGGAGTTACTGGCTTTCCACCTGGCCATACACCACTTCCAGTTCTGGCTGAAAGGGCGCACTTTCACTGCGTTTGTGGACCACAAGCCGCTAACGTACGCTATGGCCAAGGTTTCGGAACCATGGTCGGCCCAGCAGCAGAGACAGCTGGCCGCTATCTCAAAGTTTACGACCAACATTCAGCATGTGGCCGGTAAACTCAATGTGGTGGCGCACATTAGTGGCCCCAGTCTACGTAGGGATAGATTACACAGCCATGGCCGCTGAGCAGGTCGACGACGTGGACGTTTGTGCGCTCCAGTCTGGACCAACAGGGTTAAGGCTGGAGAGCAGAGTACTGCAAGACGGGGGGCCCCCCCTACTCTGACGTTTCCACAGGCCGCCCACGCCCGGTGGTCCCATGCACTTGGCGCTGTCGCGTTTTTGAGTCGGTTCACTCCCTGGCATACCCGGGAGTGCGTGCATCAGTCAAAATGGTGGGAGCAAAGTTCATCTTGCCACGCCTGCGCAAACAGGTGAAAGAGTGGGCTGCAGCCTGCGTAGCGTGCCAACGAGTAAAGGTGCACAGGCACACAAAGGCCCCTCTCGAGCCATTCCACGTCCCGGCTAAGAGGTTCAACCATGTTCACGTGGACCTCGTGGGCCCCCTCCCGCCATCGCAGAGGTTTACGCACCTCCTGACAGTGGTGGACCGCACCACACGCTGGCCTGAAGCAGTGCCATTAGCTTCCACCATGTCTACAGTAGTTGCACGCGCTTTTTTGGCGACATGGGTGGCACACTTCGGCGCCCCTTTGGATATCACGTCCGACCAGGGCCCGCAGTTCGTTTCCAACCTCTGGTCCACGATGGCCTGGAGCCTGGGCATCACCATTCATCGTACGACCGCGTACAACCTCCAGGCCAACAGGTTATGCGAGCGTTTCCACAGGTCACTTAAAGCAGTGCTCAGGGCTTCGCTTACGGACGCAAATTGGGTGGACCGGTTGTCATGGGTTCTGTTAGGGTTGCATTCCGCACCGGAGGAGGATTTGGCTGCCTCCCCAGCAGAACTTATTTTTTCCCAGCCGCTGCAGCTCCCCGGAGAATTTTTGTCTGACAACCCCGCACTGAACACCGATCCTTCACTACATAGCGCAGAGGCAGGGACGGTACCCGGCCCAGCCCACCACTGTTTTCCCTGCGCTTTCATCCCAAGGACCTTGAAGGATGCGTTGTTTGTGTTTGTCAGGCACGATGCCCACCAGACCCTGTTGCGCCAGCCCTACGACGGCCCGTTCAGAGCGTTGGAACCTGGGGATAAACATTTTGTGTTAGACTTGGGGGGACACAGACAAACAGTCTGCATAGACAGGCTTAAGCCTGTGTTCGTATTAGCAGACAAGCACCCCACCGGCACAGCAGGGCCTCGGAGCCAGTGACCGCCCGTTACAGCCGCTACGGACATCGGCTGAAGTCCACAGGACATGAGGGTTAAGGCCCATTCTGAGTGTTCGGGGGGGGGGGGGGGCTAGACGTTACATTCTCCACTCAGACTGAATGGCACAGGAGGAGAGAAGCCGACGGGGGGTCGAGACGGGACAGCGGAGGTGGAGACGCTAAAGGACTGTTAGGCGGATGCGCCGGGCAGACTGTGGCTTTTCCACCAGACTGCATGTTAATGCGCCGACAGGCTTTGTGATGACGCGCATTGTGATTGTGTGTATTGTGGTGTGAACCACCGGACAGTATGTTAATGTGCCGACAGGCTTTGTGAGGATGTGCATTGTAATTGTGTGTATTGTGGTGTGAACCCCCAGGTCGCTAGGCAAGGATGTAAGATATAAAAAAGAGATGCCCAGCAACCTGAGATATTCTTGTTGACTTGTGGTTAGAGAGAATAAAGTCCACGCTGATCCAGCTCACTGCCTCACCTGCTCATTTCTCTCTACAAAAATAAAATAGAAAAAAATCTAAAAACAAAATATGACTGAGAAACAAAAGAAACAGAAAAAATAACTGAAAGAAAAAGGAAAAATAATGGGGAAAAAATTAAAAGGAAAAAACAGAAAAAGGAAAAAGAACAGGAAAAAGTCAAATTTGCAACATCTAACAATAATATATATGGAAAAGACTCAGTGTGTTTCAACCAGGGAGCCCTGGAACATTCAAGGTTCCATGGGAAATTGTCAAATTTCACTTCTTAATTGATCAAAAAAAAATTGCAAATAATTTGTAGCTGTTGTACATGGATCCTTCAGGCACCTATGCACCCATGAATGGGTTTGCAATCATTTTTGCAATTTTTTTTGATCAACTGAGAACTGATATTAGATAATTTCCCACAGAACCCTGAATGTTCCAGGGCACCCTGGTTGAAAGACACTGATGATCTGACCAGGACCAAGGATATTGGCTGGGGCGGGTCACAAGCACTAGTTAAGCTAAGCTAACTAAGCTAGCACATCTGTTGGTGATGGAGGTGAAGGGTGGCATCATTCCAGTGAGCTTTGGCTCTCACATCACCACCGGAGGAAAATCAGAACAGCTCAATGAATGAGACCTTGCGAAACCATGGTGGACCCCTAACAAAGTGACAAGATTGTTGGGATGGGGATGGGGGGGGAGGGGGTAACACTTTTTGCCTCGGTAGCCACCCCAGATATCCAAATTCATGCACCCTTACCCCTCTGTTGCTGGCGTTCTCCTGGAGAAACTTCCTGAACTTGTTGAGGAAAATGTAGCGTGAGGCCTCACCCTGAAAGAGGCAGAAAACTTGTCAGATTGAGGCGTTTCTGTCAAAGCTTGACTTCACCCCGGCGCCATTTGACTGTGACAAACATTAATCTAATATCAGAGGACATGATCCCAGCTGCAGCTGATATCAGAGCAGAAACATTATAAGCCTTTTTGTAATTAACACTGTTACTGCAGTGTGAAGAGTCTCAGCTGAATCAATGATGCTGACTCAGCGTGGTTCATCAGGACCAAATAATCAAGCAGCTGCCAGCTGAGCCAACGCAGTGACACGGTTCAGTTCAGACTACCTATCAGTCTGTGTGATAATCAGTGACGACAAACGTTAGTTTTCATTTCCGTTGCTGTCGCTGCTGGTTATACAGTCCAACAATCTTCACCCACATAAACCAGGGTAGCCACAGCTATAATGAAGTTGAATTTAAGGCTTTTTAAGGTTGGTTGTTCAAATTTAAGACCTCACATGTGCCAAAAGTCTACGACCACATTACAATGAGCCTTGTTTAGTTATCTACCCAAACTGAAATTGCAAATTTGTGAAAATATTGCAAATATGTGCTCATTAATCCATCTCACATTAAATTTTCCACAGATAATCAAGTTATTCCAAACAAACACCTCTATGGTGTGTTGGTAATTGCAGTTGAGGGGTTTATGAGGGAAAAAGTCACAAATTTACAAGAAAAAAGAGGCAAATTTACAAGTAAGAAGTGACAAATTACAAGAAAAGTGGCAAAATTATTTTTAAAAGTTGTAAATTTCTTGGAGAAAAAGTAGCAAATTTGTTGAAAAAAAGTCAATGTACAAATTTAATTAACAAAGATTTCTGAAGGGAAAGAAGCACAATTACAAGAAAAATGTTGCATATCTACAACAAAAAAGTGGTAGATTTACTAGAAAGAAGTGCCAAATGTATGAAAAAAGGCAGCAAAATAAAGAGAGTAAAAGTTGCAAAGTTATGAGAGAAATGTACAAAAATTACAAGGAAAAACCAAAATTAAGATAAAAAATTTTGCAAAATTAAAAAAAAATTAAGCAAATTTATGAGAAAAATGCATCGAAATTATGAAAAAGTAGCAAAATTATGAAGAAAAAAGTGTTAAATTTAGAAGAAAAGGGTTTACAAGAAAAAAATAAGAAATATTACAAGGAAAAAAGCAAATTGCTGCAGAAAAAAGTTGCAAATTTACAAGAAAAAACAAGTAATAAAAAGAAAAAAGTGTGGAGGAAAAATTGCAAAAGTTGCAAATTCACAAAAAAGTGGCACAATTTTGAAAGAAAAAAGTTACAAACTTACAAAAATATTAGCAAAATAACTTGGAAAAAAAATTGTCAACTTACAAGAAAAATGTAGCAAAATTACAAAAAAAGAGGCAAATTTATGTGAGAAAAAATTTGCAACATTATGAGAAAATGTAGCAAAATTATGATAAAAATTTATCAAATTTATGAGGTAAAATGTTGTAAAATGACAATAGAAAAGATGAAAATTAATGAGAAAAGTGCTGCAAAACTATGATGAAAAAAACCTGCAAATTTATGAGAAGTGTCACATTTATAAGATCCATCCATCCATCCATCTTCTACTGCTTTTCCAGAGGTCCGGGTCGCGGAGGCAGCAGTTCAAGCAGAGAAGCCCAGACTTCCCTCTCCCCAGCCACCTGCTCCAGCTCTTCAGAGAGGATACCAAGGCGTTCCCAGACCAGCTGGGAGACATAGTTTCTCCAGTGAGTCCTGGGTCTGCCCCGGAGTCTCCTCCCAGTGGGACATGCCTGAAACACCTCAAGTGGGAGGCGTCCAGGAGGCATCCTGATCAGATGCCCATACCACCTCAACTGGCTCCTTTCAATGTGGAGGAGCAGCGGTTCTTCTCTGAACCTCTCCCAGATGACTGAACTCCTCACCCTATCTCTAAGGGTGAGCCCATCGCTCCTACAAAGAAAGCTCATTTCAGCCGCTTGTATCCGCAATCTCGTTCCTTCGGTCAATACCCAAAGCTCGTGACCACAGGTGAGAGTAAGAACGTAGATTGACTGGTAAAGCGACAGCTTTGCCTTAGAACTCAGTTCCTTCTTCACCACAACAGACCGGTACAACGTCCGCATCACTGCAGATGCTGCTCCAATTTATCTGTCAATCTCTCGCTCCATTTTCCCCTCACTCGTGAATAAGACCCCAAGATACTTAAACTCCTCTACTTGGGGCAGGAGCCTGTCCCAAACCCGGAGAGGACAATCTACTTTTTTCCGGCTGAGGACCATGGACTTGGAGGTATTGATTCTCATCCCAGCCACTTCACACTCAGCGGCAAACCGTCCCAGTAAGAACTGTAGGTCATTGCTGGATGAAGCCAGCAGGACAACATCATCTGCAAACAACAGAGATGAGATCCTGTGGTCACTAAGCATGACACCCTCCGTTCCCTGGCTGCACCTACAAATCCTGTCCATAAAAATTATGAACAGGATTGGTGACAAAGGGCAGCCCTGGCAGAGTCCAACTCTCACTGGGAATGAGTCCGATCGAGTGTTGGCAATATGAACCAAACTCTCACAACGGTCGTATAGAGACCGAATAGCTCGTAACAACCAGCCTGATACCCCATACTCCCGAAGCACCCCCCCACAAAAAATCACGAGGGACACGGTCGAATGCCTTCTCCAAGTCCACAAAACACATGTAAACTGGTTGGGGAAACTCCCACGAACCCTCAAGGATTCTCGAGAGGGTAAAGAGCTGGTCCGATGTGTCACAGCCAGGAAGAAAACCACATTGCTCCTCCTGAATCCAAGGTTCAACCAACGGCCGGATTCTCCTCTCCAGTACCTTGGCATAGACCTTCCCCGGGAGGCTGAGAAGTGTGATCCCTCTAAAGTTGGAGCACACCCTCCGGTCCCCTTTTTTGAAGAGAGGAACAACCACCCCGGTTTGCCATGCCAAAGGCACTGTCCCCGACCTCCACGCAATGTTGCAGAGGCGTGTTAACCATGACAGCCCTACAACATCCAGGGCCTTGAGGTACTCAGGGCGAATCTCGTCCACCCCCATGGCCCGGCCACCAAAAAAAATTTTAACCACCTTGGCGACCTCAGCCCCTGTGGTAGATGAGTCGTCCCCCTCGTCCACAAGCCCTGCTTCCTCTGTGGAAGGCATATCAGCGGGATTGAGGAGATCCTCGAAGTATTCCTTCCACCGCCCGACGATATTCCCAGTCGAAGTCAACAGCGCCCCATCCGCACCATACACAGTGTGGACAGGGAGCTGCTTCCCCCTCCTGAGCCACCGGACAGTTTGCCAGAATCTCTTTGAGGCTGACTGAAAGTCTTGTTCCATGGCCTCACCGAACTCCTCCCATACCCGAGTTTTTGCTTCAGCAACCACCCAAGCTACACTACGCTTAGCCTGCCGGTACACCTCAGCTGCTTCAGGAGTCCCACAAGCCAACCAAGCTTGATAGGACTCCTTCTTCAGCTTAATGGCCCCCCTCACCACTGGTGTCCACCACTTGGTTTGGGGCTGCCACCACGAGATGCCCCGATGACCTCGCGCCACAGCTCTGGGTCGCTGCTTCAGCAATAGAGGTGGAGAATATGGCCCATTCAGACTCCATGTCTCCAGACTCCCTCGGAATGTGGTTGAAGTTCTTCCAGAGGTGGGAGTTGAAGACCTCCCAGACAGGGGCCTCAGCCAGACATTCCCAGCACACCCTCACTACAGGTTTGGGTCTACCAAGTCTTAATGGCATCCTCCCCTGCCATCGGATCCAACTCACCACCAGGTGGTGATCAGCTGATAGCTCTGCACCTCTCTTTACCCAAGTGTCCAAGACATACGGTCGCAGGTCTGATGACACAATAACAAAATCGATCATCGACCTGTGACCTAGAGTGTCCTGGTGCCAGGTGCACATGTGGACACCCTTATGCTTGAACATGGTGTTCGTTATGGACAAACTATGGTTAGCACAGAAGTCCAATAACTGAACACCACTTGGGTTCAGATCGGGCAGGCCGTTCCTCCCAATCACCCCCTTCCAGGTTTCA
Organism: Pholidichthys leucotaenia; assembly: GCA_020510985.1. Classification (NCBI taxonomy): domain Eukaryota; kingdom Metazoa; phylum Chordata; class Actinopteri; order Cichliformes; family Pholidichthyidae; genus Pholidichthys; species Pholidichthys leucotaenia. The sequence goes on from CM035837.1 coordinate 22,847,658, forward strand.
CTGTCATTGCCCACGTGCGCATTGAAGTTCCCCAGTAGGACAATGGAGTCTCTGAGAGGAGCACCCTCCAGCACCCCAGTCAGAGACTCCAAAAAGGGTGGGTACTCTGAACCATCATTTGGTGCATAGGCACAAACGATGGTCAGGACCCGTTTCCCAACCCGAAGGCGCAGGGAAGCAACCCTTTCATCCACTGGGGAAAACTCCAATATAGAAGCAGCAAGGTGGGGGGACACAATAATACCCACCCCTGCTCGTCACCTCTCCCCTGGGGAAACTCCAGAGTAGGACAAGCTCCAGCCCCTCTCCAGGAGACTGGTTCCAGAACCGGAGCTGTGTGTTGAGGTCAGGTCGACTACATCTAGCCGGTATCTCGCAACCTCATGCACCAGCTCAGGCTCCTTCCCCACCAGAGAGGTGACATTGCACGTACCAAAAGCCAGTTTAGGAAGCTTGGGATCAGTCCGCCAAGGTCTCCGCCTTCGACCGCCACCTGATCCACATAGCACCCATGGACCAGGACCCCCATGATCCCTCCTGTCCCTCCTGCAGGTGGTGAGCCCACTGGAGGGCGGACCCATGTAACTCCTTCGGGCTGAGCCCGGCCGGGTCCCATGGGCGGAAACCCGGCCACCAGACGCTAGCCATCGAGCCCCTCCCCCAGGCCTGGCTCCTGCATGGGGCCCCGGTAACCCCATACCAGGCAGGGTACACTGAATCCTTGTTCTAGCATTTATTATGAGAGTCTGTTGGATCGTTCTTAGTCTGGCCCTTCACCCAGGACCAGTTTGTCTTGGGTGACCCTACCAGAGGCAAACTGCCCCGGACAACATTGCTCCTGGGATCACTGGTGCACGCAGTGATCCCAGAGAAATACGATATTTTAAAAAATTACAAAATTACAAAGAAAAAAGTTTCGAACAAAAAATATTACGAGAAAAACATGACAAATTTATGTAGAAAAAAGTTGCAATATTATATGGAAAAATGTAGAAAAATTACAAAAATAAAGAGGCAAATCTATGTAAGAAAAGTTGCAAATTCACAAGAAAAAAGATGCAAATAAATAAGAAAAAAGTAGCAACATTCCAAGAAAAAAGTGGCAAATTTATGTGAACCGACTGCCGCTCATTCAACTCATTTCACTCTTTACATTTTCCTTTAACTGCCCACCTACCGTTGTTTTGTCCTTGTTATTGAGCAGCAGCCTGAGGATCTGAACCTGCAACTCTTCCACCACTACAGGACAGAACAGATTCACCTTATTAACCAGAAACACTTCAGCATCACATGTGCCATCAAAATCAGATTTACCGCTCCAACCTTGACAGCAAAAACATAAACACAATCTTTACATAGAGCAATGTTGTACAGTTTATATCCTTAGATAAAACTTTAAGACTCTCTGCTGTATGAAGCTAAATAACAACGAGGAGACAGACACAGTGATGCAGGACGACTTGTTTGTCCTTCGTGATGTAAACATGAGCTCAGGCCGACCTTCGATCCTCTTCTTCAGTCTCTGACACCCTCGCTCGTACGCCCGCCGCCTCAGACGTTCATCTGCGCTCTCGTCTTTGGGCTCCCGCTCATCTTTACCCTGCATTCAATTTTAAAAAAGGCAAAGAAATAATAAAGGGTGTAAGCAAAAGCCAGTATAACTAGGTTGTTTTTTTTTCTCCAGTTAACACTGTGTATCTGCAGCTGTAAGGAAGTTCACTGCAAGACTTTTTAAGGCAAATGTTGCAGCTTAACAGGAATTAAATTACAAATTTACAAGAAATAAAGTTTCAAAGTTAGGAAAAAAAATTGTAAATTTATGCAAAAAAGCCACAAATCTCATCAAAAAAAAATCACAAATGTTACAGAATATTAAATAAACATAAATAAATTTTTAAAAAGCGCTGAGAAAAAAAGTTGGAAATTTATGAGTAAAAGCCACAAATTTACCAAAAGGAAATCAAAAAGTTAAAAGAAAAAAAAAGGTCATAAATTTACAGGGAAAAAAATTAAATTTTTGAGAGAAAGTCACAAATTTACAAGAAGAAATTTTGTAGCAGGGAAGAAAGTCCCAAATTCAAAAAGGGGAATAAAAAATTAACATCTGGAGGAAAAGGTATAAATAAATTTTAAATATAATAAAAATTAAAGAAGTCACAAATTTACAGGGAAAAGGTTACAAATTTAAGAGGAAAAACAGTCAAATTCACAAGCCAAAAAAATCACACATTCAGAGGAAACATTTACAAATTTACAAGAAAAAAGTCAAAATTTACAAGTTACACGTTTATGAAAAAAAAATTTGAGAACAAAAAACTTGGAAATTTATGAGGAAAAAGCCACAAATTTACAAAAAGAAAATCACAAATTTCAGAGGAAAAAAAAAACTGCAAAATTTCTAAGAAAAAAAGCAAATTTTAAATGGAAAAAAAAGCTGCAAATTCTCAAGAAAAAAAGTACGCTTATGAAAAATAAAAAATTAAGGCAATACTTTAGACAAAATATTTATAATGCAACATTATGCAAGTTTTTTACCTTAAAATAAAGTTTCCAAAATTACTTTGATGGTAAATTAACCTCTGACCAGGTGAACGTCACTTCCCCCCATAGCCTGAGTGGGCCTACACTGCCTGCAACAGCTCATAAGGACACTGAAAAGACTACAACTATGGCGACAATGACTTGAGTCCCAAAAGCCAATCACAAGGCACGACTGTTGCCTCCAACAACTAAGCACCCTGTGATTGGCTGTTTGGGCTGAGGTCATAGTCGCCATAGTTGTTGTCTTTTCTGTGCTGCTACCCAGAACAAGAACGTTACATAGCACTGCTTTAAGACTTTTTAAGGCTCCTCGGACACTCAGTAATAAATATTTAAGTTATTTGTACCAAGCATCTACTTTTTTTTTAACATTTTTTCAAAAGTTAAACTCTTTCACAGTTTCCAGTGAATCCCAATCTTTATCTGCTAAAAAACTGAAGCAGTTTCTTCTTTTAATCAGTTCTTTTCCTCCACTCTGAGGTTGGCCTGATAATGGTAAAGCTAAGTTTAATATAAAAAAAGGACACCAAAGCAGCGATGACGTGAAATAACGTGGCCAAGCCGGTCTCACCTCTTTGTCGAAGTGCGTGGGCCACCAGGTGGTGGGGATGAGCTCCTCCAGCCCCGCCTCCTTCACCCTCAGAGGAGTCTTGATGTAGAAAAACACCACGGAGCGCAGCACGTCGAACGTACCTTTCTGTTAAGGAGACCAACGGATCTAAACGGTTTCAGCAGCGTTTCAGAGCAGTGAGCATCAGTGGCTTCACCATCAGAAGGATATAGGACGCTGTTGAGCAGATACTTCCTGGATTTTTCGTGCCTCAGGATGGCCGTGGTCAGGCGCAGGTAGTGAATCTGAGAAAAGATAATTACTGCTATAAATACATAAACAATACAAAAGGAATACTACTATATTCTGTCATACAGGAATGATACACAGAAGTTGAGGCACATTTTAAAAAAAAACTAGAACATTTTAAACTTTGAGCAGCAGCACCCTCTGCTGTCTACACTTTAACTGTATGTGGTTTTATTATCCACCTGATTCCGAGGCCCCATGATGCCTTGCGTGAATTATGGTAGCAACTTCCGGTACTAGTTTAGAACGTATTATTGTCACTGAAACGGGATACTTTTCCTTGTTAAAAAAAACAATGACTTTGGCATCAAAAATGCGGGAACACAGCCTTTTGCCCCTCAAAAATAGTAATATAATCATCCCACGATTATGGAGGGATGAGAAAATGACCTTAAAAAGTGGCCTGTAGCTCCATGGACAGTAGCTCCATTAGTTAGCTCCGCTGCTAACATGCTAACGCTGTTAAACAAATAAAAGCTCTGAGATATATCAATGTTTTCACCACAATAAAGTCGGCTACATTTTGTTAAAATATGTTGGACATAATCAAATTTACCTCAGAGCAGACGTACAGTCTAGTCAGAGCCACAAAGAACCACGACACCGTGCTTGGGTGTTTTAAATTTGGGGTAAAACGTCAGATCTGTGACATTCATACAAGTGAAAACACACCTGGTGCTGCTGCGTGTGTACCACCGATCACACGAACAATCCTTTAGTTTTCAGTGCATGATCTACTCACTGCTGTTGAAGCCACAGGTTTGGCTGTGCTTATCTGTGAGGAGCCTCACACCACGGACAGCAGCAAGTACCAGAACTACACAGAAACATTCAAAAATACAAAAACTAGAAGAGCTGAAATTAGCTACCACTTGAGTGCAAAACATGTATGTGGACTATACATTAAAATGAATTATGAAAAACTTTTAAAAATGCCATTTTCAATGCCGCTGCTACTCTACTCTTAAACTGATTTAACACTAGGTCAGCCGAAACTGAAAGCTCTGCCCATAATCGTTCCTACAGCAGCACCATCAGGAATAAGGTGGATACTTAAATTAATGTTCGGTCATAGACGGGTTTTAGTACAACGTCATCAGATGTGTACCCACATTCAAGGGGCAGGGGAAAAACAGCAGCTTAAATGTATTTATTAATCATTATTATTCATGTATTAAAGTGTACTGTATATTGCAGGTTAAAAATTTCAAAGCATTTGTTCATAATATGTCTTGGAAGTATAGTTTTAAATGTTAGTACAGGTTTAATTTTGGCTTAAAACACCTAAAGGCAGAAATTCCGATTTGAAGTGCTAATTTTCAGCTCTGCTCCTAAAACAGCTCTTTTAATCAAAATGCATCACATTACACAACATCAGGGAAACAGCTGTGTCAGCCCTCTGTACAACAGCGGTGGTAGTGAGAGCTATCGCAGTAATTTACTCAGTAGTAGGAATAATTACTGAATTTGTGCAATTCGTAAGAACCTTTGGGTCAACAGGACATTTGCTCTTTTACTTTTCCTCAGACACTAACTGCAACAAATGTCGGCCAATTACAGCTGCTCCTACTCACCTCCAGCTTTTTTCCTTCACTTTAAACCACGCTCCAAATTATTATGCAAATAGGATTTTAGTGTCATAAACATTCAATTTTTTGTTTTTCAATTAAACTCATGGATGGTATAGTGTCTCAGGGCTCTTTGGATCACTGATATCAATCTCAGACACCTGTCATAATTAGTTTGCCAGGTGAGCCCAATTAAAGGAAAACCACTAAAGAAGGATGTTCCACATTATTAAGCATTCCACAGGTTTCAAGCAATATGGGAAAGAAAAAGGATCTCTCTGCTGCCGAAAAGCGTCAAATAGTGCAATGCCTTGGACAAGGTATGAAAACATTAGATATTTCATGAAAATTTAAGCATGATCATCGTACTGTGAAGAAATTTGTGGCTGATTCAGAGCACAGACAGGTTAGTGCAGATAAAGGCATAATGAGGAAGGTTTCTGCCAGACAAATTCATCGGCTTAAGAGAGCAGCTGCTAAAATGCCATTACAAAGCAGCAAACAGGTATTTGAAGCTGCTGGTGCCTCTGGAGTCCCACGAACCTCAAGATGTAGGATCCTCCAGAGGCTTACAGTTGTGCATAAACCTACTATTCGACTACCCCTAACCAATGCTCACAAGCAGAAATGGTTGCAGTGGGCCCAGAAATACATGAAGACTAATTTTCAAACAGTCTTGTTTACTGATGAGTGTCGTGCAACCCTGGATAGTCCAGATGGATGGAGTAGTGGATGGTTGGTGGATGGCCACCATGTCCCAACAAGGCTGCAACATCAACAAGGAGGTGATTGAGCCATGTTTTGGGCCAAAATCACAGGGAGAGAGCTGGTAGGCCCCTTCAGGGTCCCTGGAGGTGTGAAAATGACCTCAGCAAAGTATATATTTATTTATTTATATATATATTTTTTTTAAAAAAAATTTTTACTGTGGTTCTTGTGTTAGCGCCCTTTGTGTTAGTGCCCTGCTTTTATGTTCTCTTGCTGTACAGCACTTTGTGTAGCAAGTGTTGCTTTTAAGTGCTTTATAAATAAAGTTGATTGATATAGAGTTTCTGACCGACCACTTTCTTCCGTGGTACAAAAAGAAGAACCGTGCCTTCCATAGTGAAATTATCTTCATGCATGACAATACACCATCTCATGCTGCAAAGAATACCTCTGTGTCATTGGCTGCTATGGGCATAAAAGGAGAGAAACTCATGGTGTGGCCCCCATCCTCCCCTGACCTCAACCCTACTGAGAACCTCTGGAGTATCCTCAAGCAAAAGATCTATGAGGGTGGGAGGCAGTTCACATCAAAACAGCAGCTGTGGGAGGCTATCCTGACAGCTCGCAAAGAAATTCAAGCAGAAACTCTCCAAAAACTCACAAGTTCAACAGATGCAAGAATTGTGAAGGTTATACATATCAAAGAAGGGATCCTATGTTAACATGTAACTCGGCCTATTAATAGGTTTTTGATTGAAATAGCTTTTTAGTTCAGTAAATATGACCTAATGCTGCAAATTCAACAAATAACCATTTTCAGTTCTTTACAACCAATAAGATGTTTTGAAACTCTGTTGTACGTAATAATTTGAAACAGTGCATTTTCATTCATTCATTCATTCATCTTCTTCCGCTCAAAAAAATAGTTATCATTGAGAGGTTTGTTCAATAAAATTTGAATTATGCTCCAACGGTTGATGACTTAAATTACACTGACTGCAGACATATCATTTGCATAAGAATTTAGAACGCGGTGCAATTTATTTATTTTAACATTACTTGAAATGTGAAAATGGGTGGCGGAAAGGCACATCAAGCAGATCAAAACTATCAAGTTTGCAGGACAGGAGCGGAGGTGAGTGGAGAACTGGAAAAGCGGTGGCAAATGGCTAACAAAGCTAACTGCTCATAAATAACAGTCTCTGGAAGGTTTTACCCACGGACAGACAGTACAAAGAGAAAAGAGGGATTGTGTGTTCCTGAAGGACAGATAATACAAGCATGTGATGTTACGAGCAATGTCCCCCACCTCAGTAATACCACGTTTAAACAGCCAAAATCTAGCCAATGATAATTACAAGGCACATTAATAACAGAGTAAATTGTAACCCAGTGTTAAAAACACGAATAAAAATATGAATACTGATGCCGCTTTTAAAAAGAAAAACACCCATTTCACAATGGGAGTAAATAATTTAAAGATGACTATTTAAATAAATATATATTCATAAAACAGTTGGGAACATTTTCAGGGAGTTTTGATAAGGTTCCAAATGTTTTTATTTGGTATTTTGAGCAACCAATGGCTGCGCCATTGTTTGGCAGTGCCAGCCAATGGGTTAAGCGCTCTCTCTCCGGGTCTGGGTATGACTTGCATTTTTTGGCTCAGTCACGCCAGACGCCGAAAGACACCGACCAACAGAGAGAGACGGTCCTTGATGATATGGCGACGCTAATGTGCTAATAGCAGTCTTTGTCTCGGATAAAACTTGAGATTGATTTGGATCCAAAGGCTGTAAACGCACGTGTCACTTAGCTTAGTCAGGTTTTTTTTTTGGTTTCCTGATTCCTGGACCAAGAAACCGTGAACTCCAGACCTGGATGGCGAGCCTTGCCCGAACCTAACTGACTGGTAAAAGTGACCCAACTGGTCACCTGGAACTGATACCAAAGAACTGTACATATTGTGAATATATTTTGGATGGATTGTACTTTCTTTTATTATTGAATTATTATTGTGATCAGCGCTCTACCTGTGTTTATGTGTACATAACTTTGAAATATATATAGTTGCAAGTTCCATACACCGTGTGTGTGAGTTTTCTATTGTTGTGTCCTCCGGGCTCCTACAAACCTGGAGTCCGTCTGATCTGGCCCAATTGTCCCTTCCACCCAGGTAGTAGAGTTAAAGGTAACTACACTGCCATAACCCAATACTACCACAAGGGTACAAGACTGTACACCTAAAGTAGTATTACACACCTAAAGTGCTGCAAAGAGGTGTTACACACAAGTGGGTGTTACAAAATGACAGTCTGACTACAGATTAAAGTTCATCAAAATTTTAGAGTAAGACTTCAAATAAAGAAGTCACAGAAAAATTTACAGATTTTTTTTGGAGTATTGACTATCAAAATCCAAGACTGATCGTAAGCTAAATGACTGTGTGGTTCTCCACTGATTTCCCTCACACCACAGATTGATTTCTGGCTGGTGGACGTTATTTCTCCTAATCCTGGTCTCTATCATGTCTAACAGGTTCATAGTTATAAGGCTGTGGTCCCTCAAATACAGACATGTTTTCCTTTTCTTCAGAGAATTAACTACTGCAGATTTCCATCACCAACAGTGACTGGGTGGTGTGTAGTCATCTCAGGTGATCTGGTCAGTGGGGTCAGTGGCTAGGAGAAGCAGGTCCTACCTGGAATCCCAGGTCAGGGATTATGGGAGAGAAGCGGTACGCTCTGAGCAAAGACATCATCAGCTGCTTCAGACACTCGTTCACCTCATAGTCCTGCAGAAAGAGCAGACAGACAGACAGACACAAAGTGAAGAGTGATTAAATGTAAATACACTACTCACAAAAAGTTTGGGATATTCAGTTTTCAGGTGAAATTTCAGGATGCACCTAAAATGCACTGTAACCTTTACAGGTGAACTTAATTTGACCTTCTCTAACCTTTTGAATGCACATGTCCAGCTATTCAGTGTTTCAGGACTTTTTGTGTAACTTGCTGTTCTTTAACAAGGTGCTTAACGGAAAAATTCACAATAGGTGTTTGATCCATAAATCGACTAATACATTTTCTGGTTCAGTTAGAATTGGTATTTAAACAGTCCTCTTCATCATGCTGTTCAAAACATTTTGACATCATGAGACCAAGACGACGCCTAACAATTGATCAACAGTACCTCGCCATTGCGAGGCTTCAAACAGGGTGTTCTCAGAGGGAAGTGGCCATTGAGCTTAGAGTGTCACAGACTGTCATCAGCAGGTTGCAACAGAGATACACAGATACTGGAAGAGTCACAGAAAGGCATAGAAGTGGACGTCCTTTGGCCACATCCCACGCTGATGACCGCTTCATTGTGAACAGTGTCCTGCAGATCCAGATGATGAATACCATTCAACTACTCCAGGCACATTTAAAGGAGGTGAGAGGCACCCAAGTATCATGTCAGACCATTCAAAACGTTTACATCAGCTTGGTCTGCGGCATCACTGTTTGCATGGGTCAGGGAGCATTTACGCTGGACAAGGGACCAATGGGCCTCAGTGCTGTTCTCTGATGAAGTCAATTCACGCTGAGCAGAAACGATTGTCGCCAACGATGTTGGAGACGTCAAGGACAGTGCTATGCATCAGTCACTGCTGTCACCATGTTACAGTCTGGGCAGGTGTGTCTAGTCAATACAGAACTGCCCTACACCTTGTGAATGGTACAGTGACTAGCCGATACTACCTGAATAATGTCATTCATTGTGCCCCTGCATGAATAACACAGGCCTCATTTCATCGTCATGGACAACAATGCTCCAGCTCATCAAGGTCGCACCATTTGGGAATGGCTGCTGGAGGCTGGGGTACCTCAAAAGGAGCGACCTGCACTTTCTCCAGACCTGAATCCCATAAAAAAACCTATGGGCTGAGTTGTTGTATAGAGGCTCGTAACCCTGCACCCCACAACCTCAATGACCTGAGGGCCACCCTTCAACAAGAGTGGAATGCCATGCCTCAGCAGACAATAAGTCGACTTGTAAACAGCATGAGACATCACTGTCTCATACCACAGTATCTGCTGCTGGCTAATATATATTTTAACTGTTGACCAGTATCACTTAATCTTATCCTACACTTTATTACATGTATAGTTTATTTCTCTTATCTTATCATGTTTAATGTTGCAGCATTGTACCGAGACAAATTCCTAGTTTGTGTACTACATGAACAATGGCAATAAACCTGATTCTGATTCTGTCGAGCTATAACTGATGCTCAAGGGCTCATGACAAGTTATTGAGACATTGACATTTTTTGTTGGCTTTTGTTTCAATAAATTGTTTGAGATGAGGAAATCACAATTGTATGCTTCTACTTAAATGCCCTACTTTCATGATATATTATCAATGTAGCGTGAACTTTTTACATTTTCCATAAATTTCACCCGAAAGCCAAATATCCCTAACGTTTTGTGAGTAGTGCATGTTTTATATGTCCAGAGTCCAGATAAAGAGCCGTTTATCACAGTGTATGTTCTGTCCGATGGTCCTCTGACACCACACCAGAGCTGGGTGGGTCCTCAAAGGTTTGATGATGAGGGAGATTTTCACATCTTTGGTTAAATGTAATGATGACAGAATTAAATGATAAATGTGGACAAGAGTGTTCACAGAATTGCATCAATCAGATTTCAGTTTGATAAATGGACACAAAGAGGAGACACAGCAGAGCTTGTTTTGAATAAAACATGAAGTGCTGCTCTGAATAAAAAGTAAGTTTTCTAAGAATTGATGAGTTGCTGGAATGAAATGGAAACACAAACAGTGTAAAACAAGACGGTGACATGGTGAGGACGGTCACCAGGATGACTCGGCCAACATTTGCCGTCACTTCCAGATCCATCCTCGTCAGACATTTGTGCGATGTTGAGGGTTTCTTCTGAAAAGTTAGGGAATACTGGCTCACACAACTTTGCTTTAAGGTTCAGTGCTGGGCATTAACTGGAGCATTAATGAGTCAAGAGCTTTTGAAACAACCAATAATTGATTAAGTGCCATGTGGAGTGCAGCCTGTGCAGATTTATCTGATCTCTCTGTGATAAGATGGCAAATGAGGATCAGGTAGTCCAAGTAAATTCAGAAGTGACCGCAACAGGATACAACTCAGACTGGCCCAAATCTATCAAATGTGCATAAGACAGAAAAAACAAAAAAAAAACTTGGGGATTGTAGAGTGATCGTAGGGTATGCTCAAATCCCACAACAGGTCTGAGCTTGCGTGCACAAGTTTTCAAGTCAGTGTGGACTTGTGGTTCAGCAGAGAAACCTCACCGTGTAGGAGATTTATTAATCGTATCAGATTATAGTGAGGAGTGCAACATCTCAGGTAATATGTTTGCCTTGTGTTATAGTTAGATGACTTTTAGTTATTCATTTTAAAGACTAAGGCTGTGTGTCCTCCAAATGCGTTTTTTTCCACTGTGGGCGACTTATTTTCTATTCATTCTCTATGTGTTCCAGCATCCACAGCACTGAGCACCCTCGGCGCTGAAACGCTCTCAGCGGTGGCCACTTTTTGTCACAGCGCTCAGGACGCTCAGAGTTGAAAAAAGTTCAACTTTTCAGACTGCAGCTGAGCTCATCAATGTCAAACCTTTCTAAGCAACCAATCAGAATTAAGGAAGGCCAGGACATAGAATGCTGATACAGCCTGTACTCAGACTCCTGTTTTCCGTGTTATCATATTTTGCATCCAGAGCTGCTACCAATGCTAAAATACGTTTCCTGTCCATTGTTATTTACAGACTGCTATTAAAAAATAAGTAGAAAGTCTTACCATAGGAAAAGCTGAGCTGTGAGTGACAAGTTGTTGCTGCGATACAGGGCACAGACTTTTTTTCCAGATCACAGCACACAAATGCTGAAAAAATGATGCTCAGGGTGGTCGGGTGACAAAAAACGCATTTAGTGGACACGCAGCCTAAAGAGGCTGCTTTTAGTATTTATAAATGTTCCATATGCAGTTATGTCACAGCAGCAAATACTGTGACAGATTTAAGCAGAGGATCTTAAAAGTTTATTTCTAACATTTTAAATATTTTATAGGCTTGTGATTGAGCACAAAGTTGTTCAAGAAGATGGTTGTTTTATTCTTTTATTACACTGAAGAGGAGGTATGTTCTGAAGATAAGAGGAATGAAAGTCAGAATACAGAATTCTGAAGGAAGACAGAATACGGGGGGGGGGGGCATTGAAAAGTTCATAGTGGTCAAATTTGACCAAATGTGGTTTATTTTTCAACATAGTTTCCCCTTTGGTCCACACACTTCTTCCATTGGTGTTGTAGCACTTGAATCCCTGCGGTTGAAAAATAAACCACATTTGGCCAGATTTGACCACTATGAACTTTTCAACCCCCCCACCCCCCCATACATGTGAGAGATGCTGTAACAGTAAAGATGCAAAGAGTAGAGGTAGTGAAGGTAGATGAGTTTAAATACCTGGGGTCAACCATCCAAAGCAATGGAAAATGCACAAGACAGGTGAAGAAGAGAGTGCAGGCAGGGTGGAGTGGTTGGAGATGAGTGTCAGGGGTGATTTGTGACAGAAGGATAGCAGCTAGAGTGAAAGGGAAGATTTACAAGGTGGTAGTGAGACCTGCTGAGATGTATGATTTGGGGATACAAAAAGACAGGAGATGGAGCTGGAGGTGGCAGAGTTGAAGATGCTAAGATTCTCATTGGGAGTGACTAGGAGGGACAGGATTAGAAATGAGTATATTAGAGGGACAGCTCAGGTTGAGCGGTTTGGAAACAAAGCAAGAGCGGTAAGGCTGAGATGATTTGGACATGTGCAGAGGAGGGATAGTGGGTATGTTGGACAAAGGATGTTGAAGATGGAGCTGCCAGGCAGGGAGAAGAGGAAGACCATGGAGAAAATTGATGGATGCAGTGAAGGAGGACGTGGAGAGGGTTGGTGTTACACAGGAAGATGCAAGGGATAAGGACAGATGGAGGCAGATGATCTGCTGTGGCGACCCCTAAAGGGAGCAGCCAGAAGAAGAAGGAAAAATACATTAAAATATGCACACTGAAGGAAGTCATCTCCAGTGTTAGTACTGTGTTAAATTAATATTCTATAAAGGTATTTTTTGACTGAGTTTGGTGTTGTGTACTATTTAACAATGGTTGTTCCTCGTGGATTATCTGGTTAACTCCACTGGTAAACCCACAGCAGAACAGCCTCTGCATGCACAGAAGCTCATGGGCCACGGTGGTGCACTGCATCAAGGGATTTTTTGTTGTTGCTTCTTTTAAACGGATAAGTGGAAGGAATTCTGGTGTGCTCGCCAGAGAAAGTGTGGGGAAATTATTCCATTTGGACTTTGCAGTTCTGGACAATACTGTGCTCAGCAGATAACTGTGTGCCAGACAGCTGCGGCCAAATGCAGAGCACACAGCAGGGGGCTGTGATGGAGACCGGGCTTCATCCTGCACTTCTAAAATGTAAGCATTTAATCCTTATGTTTGATAAGCATTCTGTTAAAATGACAAGACAAACACTTTATTCACTTATCCCTAATGATGCCTGTAACAGACCTGATGAGAGCCGTCAAAGTACAACCATTTTTTTTTACCTCAACAAAAGAATTGTGCTTATAGAGACAACATAACTTAGGCTCTTCTGCCATTAATGCCACTTTTAAAGCTGCTGCCAAACAATACTACTTTATTATTTTTTTAAGTTTTCATTTCTGACAAGTCCCTCTTCTTGCCACCTTACACCATGTTGTAAATGTTCGGGGAGAAGCAGGGGCCATGGTATTTAAATGACAATCATTTCCAACCCCCAGATTTATAAATGACCAATCGTTTGTCCAACAAGATTCACCAGACACACACGGTTTACAAATATCACGTGCACCACACAGGGTTACAAAAATAATTTTTTTATAAGTTGTCTGTGTTTTTTCAACTGATGTAAGACAATTTTGCACCGCTGAATCCGAAAATGACACCCGTTTCTCTTGATCAGGTGCTAAGCAAAAACCTGTACTTACTTAGTACTGTGCATGTACTTACCTTTATATAAAGGTAAGTACATGTAAATTGAATGTTATGTCATCATTGTTCAAAATTCAGAGAATTTCAAGACATAAAGACATTGCATCATATAAAGCGAAAATATCCGTACATGTAAACAAAAACATATAAAACAACTTGTGGCCATAGTTCAAAAAGTTGACCTGACTGAGCAAAACCAATGTGATTTTTGGATTCAGCACATCAAAATTGTCCTAAATCAGCTAAAAAAAAACCTTAGACTATAAATCTGGTGTTATTGTACAATCATTTCTGCACCAAAATGTGCGCCTCTTTCTACACACTTTTGATAAATGAGTCACACTGAACACAGGGGATCGATGAGCTTTTAAAAGACTTAAAAGGTTGTCTGATGTTTCCTGTCTGCTACATTTTTTATAAGGAACGCTTGAGGACGCTTGATTAAAGGTTACGTCTGACATTTACGTTAAAGGCGTCAGACAGAAAAATCAGCATCATTAACAAGAGCAGACTGAGCTGTGAAACAACTGTGTAGAGCTTCTACAGCACGTGAATAATAAAATCACCATTAAATCCACTATGACTTCAACTTCTTCATGTTGGATGATTATTCACACAGCTGGATCACAGTGGCTAACAGCTGGGTGTCCCTGGTGTTGGAGATAAACTGTATGACAGTTACTTTGAAAGTAGTCAAAAAAACTCAGGGATTAAATACTACAGCACCACTTTCCACCCAGCTTAATTAAGCATTTTTTTTTATAAAAAACACTCATTTCAGTGCATGTTGCTTTAGATTCCAGAGAGCCCCACTTCATCCCACCCTCCTCAAGACATTTCATCTGCTGTTAAGAAGAAGAAGAAGCCAACTTTATCATCATTCAATCTATACAGCCAATCATGTACAGTAGAACAAAATTACGTTTTCCCTATCTACAATATTAAAGTGACACTCTGGCAAAAATCAAGTTTTTTCTGTTAACGTGGCTAACATGTTTTTTGTGACTTACAAGACATATCACGAGCAAAATCAATCAAATGTCTCATATCTCTGTTTTTTGCTGTGAAGTTTCACTTAAGCACCCCACCCCACCCCAAAAAAAAAAAAAAAATGTGAGTTTGAACAGACCGTTTCTAGCTACGTCAGTATTCCTGCCTAGCCTGATTGGTTATAACATTAACCAGACAGATTCTCTTGGCCACCTCGGGGGAAGAGGAAGGAGCAGCAGGATTGAGGGGGCTGAAAGCATCTATTCTGCATAGGTAGTGAAGCAATGGAGGAGGAGGGAGGAGGGGAGGGGGGACCCAGCTTGGATGTGGCTCGAAGAGACTGCTGCTCTCAGCTCACTTTTCCGGTGGATGGGGTGTTGAGCTGCGGAATGTGAGCCGCCCAGTGGGCCACTTTTGATAAGCAGAACTGGCGTCGGCTCGCCGTACTCAGTGAGACCGCTTTTGGAGCAATGCTTCGCTTTTTACTTTTGAAGATATAGGCAAAACTTTATCATCTAGAAGCGTCATGAACAGACTAGCAGCCCAACCACCAGGAGTCACGGTGGCCAATCAAGTGCAAGCCCTTCAGCCCACTAATTAAGAGTATTCATAGATCCGCACATACTTAAGTAGGTGCAAGATTTAAATGCTCTTTCCAAGCAATTCTCAGGCAATGAAAGTTCTTTGTGGGTAAAAAGCCACAATATACTATTTTGGGCAATACACATTTGTTTTTGAGGTGGTTTTAGAGCCGCTGGAGTGATTCTCTTAGAATCAGAGGGGCTGCTGCCATGCAAGGCGCCGCCACAAACAACTTTTCCTTCCCCCCTTCTATTATGCTGAGCACCAAGCTAGAAGGTGAGACATACCATTTTTATATGGTCTTTGGTATGACCCGGCCAGGGCTTGAACCCAAGACCTCCCAGCTGTGGGGCGGATGCTCTACCACTAGGCCCTCACTCTGGTGGCCAAGTGGTAAGGCGGCCATATTAAGGCTAACATCAGCTGGTTAGCTCATAGCACCGGTGACAAACACAGTCTGAGCTAAATTACGTAAAACTGGCTGAAGGTGAGAATGTAAAAGCACGAAAATAAAAAGTATTTTAAAGGTAACAAGTATCCATATGAACACTGCAAATTTACAAAAAAAGTCACAAATTTATGAAAAAGTTAAAATTTACAATTGTCAAACTTATGAGAAACTGCAAATTTACAAGAAAACAAACAGATTTAAGAATTAAAGAATTTAAGTGTCCTATTACATCCTGCGTAAAAGTAACACCATTTCAGAAAAGGAAGATCATACCAACAGTAAAATATGGTGGTGGTAGTGTGATGGTCTGGGGCTGTTTTGCTGCTTCGGGACCTGGAAGACTTGCTGTGGTAAATGGAACCATGAATTCTGCTGTCTATCAAAAAATCCTGAAGGAGAATATCTGGCCATCTGTTCGTGACCTCAAGCTGAAGCACACTTGGGTTCTGCAGCAGGACAATGATCCAAAACACACCAGCAAATCCACCTCTGAATGGCTTAAGAAAAACAAAATGAAGACTTTGGAGTGGCCTAGTCAAAGTCCCGAGCTGAATCCGATTGAGATGCTGTGACATGACCTTATAAAGACAGGTCATGCTCGAAAACCCTCCAGTGTGGCTGAAATACAACAATTCTGCAAAGATGAGTGGGCCAAAATTCCTCCACAGCGCTGTAAAAGACTCACTGCCAGTTATCGCAAACGCTTGATTGCAGTTGTTGCTGCTAAGGGTGGCCCAACCAGTTATTAGGTTTAGGGGGCAATCACTTTCTCACACAGGGACATGTAGGTTTGGATTTTTTTTCCCTTTAATCATAAACACCTTCATTTAAAAACTGCATTTTGTGTTTACTTGTGTTATATTTGTCAAACATTTAAATTTGTTTGATGACCTGAAACATTTAAGTGTGACAAACATACAAAAAAATGAGAAATCAGGAAGGGGCAAACACTTTTTCACACCACTGTATATCGTCATATCACACAGCCCTTAAGAGGACTGTTTAAATAGCAATTCTGACTGAACCAGAAAATTTATTTGTCGATTCATGGATCAAACACCTGTTGTGAATTTTGCCATTAAGTACCTTGTTAGAGAACAGCAAGTTATGCAAAAAGTACTGAACCACTGAACAGTTGGACACGTGCATTTAAAAGGTTAGAGAAGGTCAAATTAAGTTCACCTGTAAAGGCTACAGTGCATTTTAGGTGCATCCTGAAATTTCACCCTAAAACCGAATATCCCTAACTTTTTATGAGTAGTGTATATATAGGGCATAGAGGAAGCTAACTGTGACCTCTGACCCCAAACCCATAGTCAGAGGTCAGGGTCTAAGACATCCAAGACTCATCTTAGACATGATGGTATCAATTTGAAAAGACTACATTATTCCTTTGTATAACTATCACATAACAAGATTTAGAAAAAATTGACTTCTTACTTTGACCTAAAGGTCAGAGGTCATCCAGATTCCAAATGATCCAAGATTTTTCATAGATACACCCATGGTATCAATTTGAAAAGCCCACGTCATTTCTTTCTGTAGTTATCGCATTCACAAGGTAGGCGTTGACGCCGCCTCTACTGCCACCCATCCGCCCAGCTGGGTGACAGTAATACCCCTTCGGCCTTTAGCGGCTGAGCAAATTTTTTTTTTTTTTAGATTTTTAGATTTAGTATACTTTATTGATCCCCAGAGGGGAAATTGAGGGCATCCACCACCTGGATGGATGAAGCAGCCACGATACGGCGCTATCCCTTAACCATTCACGCACACATTCACACCTAGGGCCACTTTAGAGTCTCCAATTAATCTAATCTGCATGTTTTTGGCATGTGGGAGGAAACCGGAGAAATCCCGGAGTAAACCCACGCAAACACGGGGAGAACATGCAAACTCCACACAGATCACTGTTGGTCGGGGGCTGGGATCGAACCCACGATCCCATGATCCCCACGATCTCCCGGCCAAGGGTAAACTGTGCTGCTGCAGTGCTAACCACTGCGCCACCGTGCAGCCCAATGATTATGATTAATAAAAAGGTTACAAATATACCAAAAAAAAGTTGAAAGCAATTTTAATTCTCCCCCAAAACTATATAGGGTGAACTGGTAGCCTGGAGCCCCCCTCGTAGCTAAGGAGACCATTGTCTTTGCCCACTCTGCTTTACAGCAAGAGGCGGCTCTGACTGTGACACAATATGATGTTTTAACTGAGAACTGACTGAGGTTAGGCTGCAGTTGAGCCTCTGGTTCATCGCTGAATCTGTAACACTCACCTCCATGAGCAGCCAGAACAGATCCAGTAGCTGCTGTATGAGTGGGTGTTCGTCTACCGAGCCGCCTCCCTCCAGAATCCCCAACAGGAAGTTCATGAGCACGTCCTCCACCAAGTACACTTTGCACTGGAGACATACAATGCCAGTGAATGCCTCACTCTTCACTTTAGACGGGCATTAATGCAAATTAACTGTACACTAGAAAAATGGAAGTTAAAGATACAGACAGAAGTGAGGAAAGCACGTTTCCCCTCAACCATGGCAACAAAACGGAGCACTCATGATGTCACAGTAGCAAAACACAAAAAAGTAGCTTTATTTTTTACCATGAGAGGAGCAAAGTAGTTGAAGATGTGAGCCAGCGTGATGAGGACCGTAGGTTCTCCATGAAGCCTCCACATGGCACAGTCCTTCTCCAACAGCCTCTCTTCCTGCAGATTCACAGACATGATGTTTTTAAAAGAGCCCCTATTATGCTCTTTTTTCTGTAGGTTGACACACAGGTGTTAATGAAAAATGTGTGACATGCTTTCACCAAAATAACCCGGGAATCAACTATTAAGAGTACCATTTTACAGATGGGGAAGGAGCTCTTTTAAAAACAGGCTGTTTTACGGCATACTGCTTTAAATTCTACTGATCTACAGTTCACCCCCATTCCATCATGTCGTTCAGATGTCTGTTTTGATGGCAACGTCAGTGTTTGAGGCCAGTGTTAGCTTTCAGCTTTGGTTGTCAGACTAAGTGACGGGGGGACAGGGGTGTGTGATGTGAGTGGCTGATGGCATATGACCGGTCCTTGGAGTGTAATAAGCACAGAAACAACAATGAATGTGTGAATGGCTAACTCTGCTGTCAACTGGGTAAACTGGCATCCAGCGAGGATGGATAGAATACATAGAAATGGTAATCAACAGACATTATGTCACAGCCAAGCCGAAGGCTAATGGACTCCTCTCTCCAGTAGTACCCGGCAGGTCGACTTCCAGGTCGGTCAGAATTCCCGGCTGTGGCCGTTTAGACCAGCCAACGTTAGCAGACCAAAATGCCCTGCTATTATAGCCAAAATTTAACAAAATAAGCCAGATATATAATCGACTGTAGATAACTGAATGAACTGGTCTAGTGTGAGACATAAAATCCCTGGTCACACTGAGACATCACTAAGCTAGCCGTGCTAACGGCTCTGATACCAGTGTCATGTTCCCAAAATAATTAACTTAACTAACTTACATGAAAAAAGTTGCAAATTTAGAAGAAAAGGGCAGCAAATTTACGAGAAAAACCTTCAAATAAGAAAAAGCTGCAAATTTACAATTACAAAAGCTGAGAATTTACAAAAAGTCAAATATTTGTGAGAAAAAAGTTTTAAATTTACCAGAAAAGTCACAAATATAAAAGAAAAAAAATGAAAATTTACAGGGAAAAAGTCAAATTCATAAGGAAAAAGATTTAAAAATTGCAAGAAAATGGAAGTTTATGATGAAAAACTATCAGTTATCAGAAAAAGTTGCAAATTCACAAGAAAAAAAAAGTGACATTTATGAGAAAAAAAACTTGTACATTTACAAGAAAAAACAAAGATTTAAGAGAAAAAAAGTTGCAAATTTATGAGGTAAAAAAAAATCTAATTTATAAGAAAAAAGTCGCAAGTTTAGAAGAAACCCACAAATTTACCACAAAAAGTAGCAAAATTAGAGGAAAAAGGAAGCAGAATTAATTTTGTTTTAATATTACATTGTAAATTTACAAAAAGCCACAAATTTGTGAGGGGATAAAAGTTTTAAATTTGCCAGAAAATCAAACATACAAGAAAAAAATTGCAAATGTACAAAACAGTCACAAATTTATAATAAAAAAAGGTTTAAAAATTCCATGAAAAAAAATAAGCTAGAATGTTATGAGATGTAAAATCTCTACACAACGTCTCCCACTCAGCAACACTGAGTTGAAAGTTGATCATGAAAGTTATCACAACTAAGTTATCTGGCCACTGATAAGACACAGCTATGCTGTAGTGACAGTTCGGGCTTGTTGCAGCCTTCAAGTAAAGCTGAGCCAGCCTCCCTCGTACATTTACCAGCATGATTCAATAACTTGAAGAATTAAATGTCATCGTCACTATATGAAGTGACGATGAACTGGGCCTCACTCCTTTCCTCACTCTCTATGAAATATTTTTTTTTTGCTGGTTATTAACATTTGTTTGTTCTCTCCCATAGATTGAGTCCCCATCGTGCTGTTTGCTCTCTACATGTCTGTTCTTTTCATCTTCTCTGTCCCCTCACCCCCCAGCCAGTCGCAGCAGATGACTGCCCCTCCCTGAGCCTGGTTCTGCTGGAGGTTTCTTCCTGTTAAAAGGGAGTTTTTCCTCTCCACCGTCGCCAAGTGCTTGCTCACAGGGGATCACCTGATTGCTGGGGTCTTTCTGCAACTGTGGGGGTTCCCCCCTACAGTTGATAGTGCTATGAGATGACTGTTGTTGTGAAATGGCGCTATATAAATAAAGTTGAATTGAATTGAATTGAATTGAATGAAGAGGCACAGGTTGGTGTGTAATTTTCTCTCATTTTGTGTAGGCTGCAGTTTCAAAAGATGGCTAAAACTTATTAGATAAAATTGTTTATCTTTTTTTTGGTACTAAACAATTTCTCACTAGCTACACGTGTTGGGATCAATTTCAGCAACTCAATTTCAGCCGCCTATTGTGAGAGAGTGAGAGAGCACGCTTTCATTTATTTTTTCCTCTCTCATATTGACCAATCACAGCTCTCAAAGGATGGCATGATACCCAACAATGGGGTCAACAGACTAACTCACTAAAAGTCTTTGGATCTTCCTTACTCAGAGTTGCTCTATGAGAGCTTGTTAATCACTTTAGCTAGGACTCCTTGTTAGGAATTTTTAAACTAAGACAGGAGCTCTCCTCCAGTACGGGCCCAGGTCTGTTAAGTAATGACGTGATATAACGAAACAGAACGGCCAAACGAGGCGTTTCGGTCAGGGTTGTAGTCCAAGTTTCTATGACACAGGAGAGTTCCTGTGCAGGTGGACTTCGGACTGTTACGAATTTGCAGACCCATATAATGTCACAAAAATTCCACATAACCCACTAAAATAAAAGAGGAGACCTCAAAAAGCAGAAAACGAGCATAAAGAGGATGAGTCCTTCACAAGTTAAGATTCAGATAAATTCTCCATAAACAAAACAAAAGGAGAAAGAACATTAGACCAGACTAAAGAACAGAAAATTAATTGATTTGAACAGAAGCTTCAAATGAGGTCAGCAAATTAATAGCACTCCATGATTAAAAAGAGCTGAATTTAGTCATCCTCACAAACCAAACCAGGAGCAGCAGATTCAGACTAGGACTAGGAGATGTGGCTTCTATCGCGATACTCAATATACACTACCGTTCAAAAGTTTGGGGTCACCCAGACAATTATTTTGTGTTTTCCATGAAAAGTCACACTTATTTACCACCATGAGTTGTAAAATGAATAGAAAATATAGTCAAGACATTGACAAGGTTAGAAATAATGATTTGTATTTGAAATAATAATTTTTTCCTTCAAACTTTGCTTTCGTCAAAGAATCCTCCATTTGCAGCAATTACAGCATTGCAGACCTAACATGATTGCACAAGGGTTTTCTAATCATCCATTAGCCTTCTGACGCAATGAGCAAACACATTGTACCATTAGAACACTGGAGTGATAGTTGCTGGAAATGGGCCTCTATACACCTATGTAGATATTGCACCAAAAACCAGACATTTGCAGCTATAAAAGTCATTTACCACATTAGCAATGTATAGAGTGTATTTCTGATTAGTTTAAAGTTATCTTCATTGAAAAAAAGTGCTTTTCTTTCAAAAATAAGGAAATTTCTAAGTGACCCCAAACTTTTGAACGGTAGTGTACACTACTTACAAAAAATGTGGGGTATTTGGCTTTCGGGTGATATTTATGGAAAATGTAAAAAGTTCACACTACAGTGATATTATATCATGAAAGTAGGGCATTTGAGTAGAAGCATGCAATGGTGACTTCCTCATCTCAAACAATTTATTGAAACAAAAGCCAACAACAGTAGTGGGTAGGGCTGAAACGATTAGTCGACATTGTTGATAACATCGACAATAAAAATTTGTCAACAAATATTTTGATTGTCGACAAATCGTTTAATTATAAAGTTTATATGCATGCCACGGTAATGTTCAGTTGTAACGGAAATGCACGACCAGAACTGCTGAGGGCAGTAGCACCTCTGTTGTCCTGCATGTGTGAACAATTTCCAGCGAAGAAGAAGAGGAGCACATTTACAGCTCTGAGTATGGCGAATGTCGAAGAGGATAAAAAAAAAAGGCAGACCCAAACTTTCTGTTGTTTGGGGACATTTTACAGAAGACAAAAAAAACAAAACAAGTAAAATGCAGACTTTGCAAGGCAGACCTCTTTTACCACGGCAGCACTACAGTGATGCATGACCATCTGAAACAATGGCACCCAGAAGCCACGACATTACCGTCTGCTGGGTAAGTTTTAGCGAGCAAAGAAAGTTAGCGCCGCTTATTTTCAATGGCCAACTGTTTCAAGCTTTAAGAAAAATGGCAATACTGTTAAGTATGTGCTGTTAATGTTAGCTTACCTGTTTGACAATAAGCTCTCTGGTTGCTGAGGGTTGAGCTGTCATGGCTAACGTGTTGAATGCAGTAAATGACTGAATTACAGGAGTCGCCATCACTTTTTCATCTTTGTTAATATTAGCCCTCATTCTGAATACTAGTTACACTGTGTTACACTATGTCCAGCTGAGACAAAATGGCATTTAAACGCCCCCCGCTCACGGGAGATGGAACATTAAGAGGTATTAAACAGCGGCTGAGGTAAAATATGCACTAGACTAGAGTCCCAACAAGAAGCAGAGATGGTGGACATGAGAAAAATAAATGCAATTAGTCAACTATTTGAAAAAAATTGTCATTAGATTAGTCGACTACTAAAATACATCTTTAGTTGCAGCCCTAGTGGTGGGTATACCACAATAAAAAAATGTCAAGTGTCTCAATAACTTGCCATGTGCCCTTGAGCATCAATTACAGCTTGACAACGACGTCTCATGCTGTTCACAAGTTGACTTGTTGTCTGCTGAGGCATGGCATTCCACTCTTGTTGAAGGGTGGCCCTCAGGTCATTGAGGTTGTGGGGTGCAGGGATACAAGCCTCTACACAGCGACTCAGCTGATCCCATAGGTTTTCTATGGGACTCGGGTCTGGAGAAAGTGCAGGCCACTCCATTTGAGGTACCCCAGCCTTCAGCAGCCGTTCCCTAATGATGCAACTTCAGTGAGCTGGAGCACTGTTGTCCATGACTATGAAATTAGGCCTGTGTTGTTCATGCAGGGGCACAATGACTGGATTAATGATGTTATTCAGGTAGTATCGGCTAGTCACTGTACCATTCACAAGGTGTAGGGCACTTCTGTATTAACCAGACACACCTGCCTAGACTGTAACACCACCACCAAAGGCTCGTCTGGTGACAACAGTGGCTGATGCATAGCACTCTTCCTGACATCTCCAACATCGTTGGTGGCCATTATTTCTGCTCAACGTGGATCAACTTTCATCAGAGAACAGCACTGAGGCCCACTGGTCCCTTGTCCAGTGTAAATACTCTCTGGCCCATGCAAGATGATGATGCCTGTGCCTGGTGTGGTCAAGTACCCTTGCAGGTCGTCTAACACACAGACCACACTGATGTAAACTGTTTTGAATGGTCTGACGTGACACTTGGGTACCTCTCACCTCCCTTAAATGTGCCTGGAGTTGAGTGGCATTCATCATCCGGTTTCACAGGGCACTGTTCACAATGAAGTGGTTATCAGCATGGGATGTGGCCAAAGGACATCCACTTCTATGCCTGTGACTCCTCCAGTCTCTGCTCTCTGTATCTGTTGCAACCTGCTGATGACACTCTGTGACACTCTAAGCTCAGTGGCCACTTCCCTCTGAGAACATCTTGTTTGAAACTGTGCAATGGTGAGGCACTGTTGATCAACTGTTAGGTGTCGTCTTGGTCTCAGGATGTCAAAATGTGAACAGCATGATGAAGAGGACTGTTTAAATACCAATTCTAATTGAACCAGAAAATTTTTTGGTCGATTCATGGATCAAACACCTGTTGCGAATTTTGCCATTAAGCACCTTGTTAAAGAACAGCAAGTTATGCAAAACATACTGAAACACTGAACAGCTGGACACGTGCATTCAAAAAGTTAGAGAAGGTCAAAGTAAGTTCACCTGTAAAGTTTATAGTGCATTTTAAGTGCATCCTGAAGCTTCACCCAAAAGCCAAATATCCCTAACTTTTTGTGAGTAGTGTATATCATATATATTAGTGGTGTTGGCATTATCGCGTTAATCGCCCCCGTTAACAGTGACAAATTTTGTGATTGCGGTTAACCGCCATTAATGGCAGAAAGTGCGAACAGTACTTTTTGTCCTAGCTGCACTCCGTACGGAACTATGGAAGCTGCTCTGGCCATACAGACACTGTGCCCGCCATGCAGACATTGTGAAGTCAAACAAGCTGGATCACTGCCATGGAGACCCCCAAAATGCTGCCATGTTTAAGTTTACAACGTTATCTGTCAGAGCTCTCACCTGGATAATTGTCACAGCCTCCTCCAAAACTTCGCCTGGATGTCGGTTGTTCTTCTTTGGAAGCCGCCTAGCCGGCTAGCAGTATAAACAGCCATGTGCTACGGTTGTAGCTTGCTGCCAGCAGCTGACACGAACAGACATTCGCCTATTTCATCTTCATAGCTTTGGGTCCAACTGTCGGTAGGTGAGTAGCAGTCTAAAATTCTCAAGCTGTGTTCATAATGTCCATTCATTCCCACGCCCTGTTTTTGCTGTGTGGGTTTTTTTTTTTTTTTTTTTTTTTTGTTACTTATTTGTACCCGTAGGTAGACTTGGTTTGCAGTCTGGTGACAAGCCACCGACTGCTGGTCGCTGCGTGCGCGAGCGCCCTAAACCTACATGTTTTTGGTAAGCGGGAGGAAACCGGAGAAATCCCGGAGTAAACCCGCGCAACACGGGGAGAACATGCAAACTCCACACAGCTCACTGTTGGTCGGGGGCTGGGATCGAACCCACGATCTCATGATCCCCGCGATCCCCCGGCCGAGGGTAAAACTGTGCTGCCACAGTGCTAAACCACTGCGCCACCGTGCAACCTGGTTGGTGACGTCACGGGCGAGATAACTGTTTATGTTTACAATTTTTCTATTTAAAGGGAAACTGTGTCTGTTGTGACACACGAGGTCCATTATTTTGTGTTGAGCTGCTTAAAAGCGGTGGATGTTTGCTATGGCAGTGTAGATGCCAAGTTGTGTTGCAGTGACGTTACTGAGCCCTGCCATTCTGTTGTTTTTTGCACATGCAGTAGTACTTTTGAGGATTTTCTGGAGAATATTCTGGTCAGTTTTTGTCATTTTGGATATGTTGAGAGCTTTAATAAACCTGCAGGTGAAGAAAGCAAGCATATCTGTCCACTCCCATGTTTATAACAGTATGAGAAACTCGAAAAATTACCAACTTAAGGTACACTGTGTCTGTATGGAAAAACACACGAATAATGTATTGTGATTAACTCAACATTCCAAAAGATTAATCGCGTTTAGAAATTTTAATCGTCCAACACCACTAATATATACAGTAAATATATCATGATATCTTGAGATCTCCTCCAAACCACTGTATAAATGTAAAACCTTTGCATAAAATGACACCGGCATGATAATGGAAACAGATCCATGTACTGCATTTTTTTTAAATTGCATAGAAAAGGGGGTAATAAAATCCAAGTTAAATTTAGCAAACTTTATTGAACCAGTCAGACAACTCCACTAATAAATTTGCAACAAATCAGAAAAAAATCATGGCAGGCCATCCTATTATTGCCTGTAATAAAACCAGTACAATACAAAATGGACTCAACACAATACAAAGTGCATTAAGCAAGAATTCTAAAGAAAGACAATTCAAAACCATATTAATTAAAGTCCACTTTTTCTGTTTGGTCATGTTTTTAACAATAAGGGCCATGTATATGGCAGTATAATTTGTGACTGCAGTGGTGATCTCTTTCCATTTTGTGCTTTTGTTGTATAGGATAAATTTTCCAAATGAAGAAGCCATACAGTCATTTTCTTAGGGCTGGTTCTTTTATTTTTTTGTAGGGGCTACCTGGGATGTTGAAAGCAGATTTTAATGCATTCTTCATATTATAGTGGATGACATCTCAAGTGGTGAAACAAATTAGTGGTAGTGCGACATAATTTGCACAAAACTGTATTTTGTTCAGTTTCTACCTTCTGAAGTCCAAACCACTGTCAGAGAACGTAGCTGGTGCATTTTTCTCCTTTCATTCAAGCCTGCTTCCACTGCAGCCGGTATGTGTGTGTCATTTCATTTTTACCCCCTTTCCCCACGCTCTGCCAGTGTTGCCAGATCATGCATAAAAAACAAGCGTCTCTGCTCCATGAAAACGGGCTCAAAAGCCGTTTCTAAAAAAAAAAAAAAAATTCCAGAAAACAGACCTGGCAAGGACCCTGAAATGAAACACAGGGTGGGGGCGGGGGGGCTGAATGCAGCTGTGTGAGCGAGGAGAGGAGAGAGTAGCTGACCGCTTACACTGCACCGACAATGCTTGATATGTGCGATAAAGGCATTTTTTGTATCGCGCATAGTAGAATGCATTGATATAACGAATATATTCAGTGTATCAATGTCTGTCTAGATTAAATGAATAATAGACTCACTGTAAGTGCTTTGAGATGTCACTTGACAGGTAAAGCACCATATACATCTAATCAATTATAATCATCGCCCAGCCCTGGTTCAGACTGATGAATAATGCTACTCATGTCAGTGATGTTCCTACCTGAGTGTCAATGGTGGTGGACAGGACGTTCTTGATGTAGCCCAGCAGTTTTTGGGCACTGATCAGGTCTGCAGTGGGGGGGTTCTGAAGAGGCAGGTACCCTTCCACAGGATACGTGGATCACACATAGGTTAAGGACACACAACACACAGCATCTGCAGCGATAACAAAGTTAAGATTTTAAAGACAAGGCCACTTGATCAAATTAATGGCCATGCATTAGCAAAAAAAAAAAAAGTTTCAGTTATTTATCAGATCTGAAATTTATTGAGCATTTGGGTCATCCGTTCAGTTTATGTTAGATTTACACTTCTGCAGGATTGATGTTAGCATGAGCTAATTAAGTTATTCAAGTAAAATGTCCGAAAATAACAAATATTGCAAACTTGCAATAACAGTAACACATTTATGAGACTTTGCAAAAAAAAACATATTTATGTGAAACAAGTTGCAAATTTATGTGAAAATGGTTACATTTTTCTTACAAGAAGTAGCTCAGACATTTGTGAGGAGAAAAATCTTGTGAAAAAGTTGCAAATTTATGAGGAAAAAAGTCACAAATTTACAAGAAAAAAGTCTGGAAAAAATTAACTAAAATAATGCCAATTTAATGTGGAAAAAGTTGCAAATTTATTGCAGAAAAAAATACAAACAAGAAAAAAATTATTACTAATGTAGCTGAACAATCTGCAAAATGTATAAAAAGGTCACAAATTTACAAGAAAAATAAACTGACAAAAAAATTGCTAATTTATATGGAAAAAAATCACAAATTTCTTTGAAAATGTTTTAAAAAGATGAAAGAATTTACAAGAAAAAACAAATTTACCACAAAAAGGTAAAAAATTTAGAAGAAAAAAGAAAAAAGTTGCAAATTTAAGAGAAAAAAAGTTACAAATTGACAAAATAATGCTAATTTAATATGGAAAAAATACAAATTTATGAGGAAAAGAATGACAAGAAAAAATTATTGCCAATTTATGTGAAAAAAGCTGCAAAATTTATAAAAGAAAAAAGTCAAAATTATAAAACATCAAACTGACAAGAAAAAATGCTAATTTATGTGAAAGTCAACTTTTTTAGTTGTAGTTTACTACTTTTTCTCTTAAATTTTCAACTTTTTTTTCTTCATAAATTTGCAACTTTTTCTTGTAAATTTGCATCTTTTTACTCACAGATTTGCAACTTTTTTCTTGTAAATTTATGACTTTTCTCTCGTAAGTGTGCTACTTTTTTTCTCTAAAATATGTAGGAAAAGAATGACGAAAAAATGATTTTCAATTTATGTGAAAGGGATGCAAAATACATTAAAAAGTCACAAATTTATAAGGTCCCAAACAGACAAGCAAAAAATGCTAAATTATGTGAAAAAGGCATAAATTTGTTTAAAAACAGATTAAACAGAATTTACAAGAAAAAAAATACTAATTTACCATTAAAAAGATACTAATTTAGAAGTTGCAAATTTACCAAAAAAAAAAAAAAAAAGCAAATTGACAACAAAAAAATTCCCTAATGATAAGGAAAAAGTTGCAAATTTTATGCTAAAAAGGTCACACATTAATAAAAATGAAAAAAAAATGAGAAGAAAAGCTGAAACTTTATAAGAAAAAACAAAATTTTACAAGGAAAAAAACAGCTTTCAGAGAAAAAAATGCAAATTTACAAGAAATGATTGCTGTTTGAGGGCGGCACGGTGGCGGAGTGGTTAGCACTGCGGCAGCACAGCAACTCACCCTTGTCCGGGGGATCCTGGATTCGATCCCAGCCCCCGACCAATAGTGAGCTGTGTGGAGTTTACATGTTCTTCCCGTGTCTGCGTGGGTTTACTCCGGGATTCCTCCGGTTTCCTCCCACATGCCAAAAACATGCAAGTTAGGTTAATTGGCATCAAAACTGGGGATTCTAAATTGTCCTTAGGTGTGACTGTGAGAGTGAATGGTTGTCTGTCTCTCTGTGTTGGCCCTGCGGTGGACTGGCGATCTGTCCAGGGTGTACCCTGCCTCTCACCCAAAGATGCTGGGATAGGCTCCAGCACCCCTGTGACCCGAAAAGGACTAAGCGGAAGAAGATGAATGAATGAATGATTGCTGTTTGTTTGACTCTGTAATGTTAAAATGCAAAAACCATGAGTGCAAATTCACAAAAGTGAACATGAGGATTTTACCTCACAATGCCAGAACACATGGCTACTGTCTTTATCACATTAAGACCTGGGAAAGACGGATGTGGCACTTGATTTCAATCTTTCAGGGTAACTGAGGCAGCATTGCATAGAAGACGTAGCTGTGTGATAAACCACATCACCAGTCGAGCTGAAAAAGGATATCTGAGGGGTCTGCTGCCAAAGTTAAAAGCCACCGACTCTTTGAAGGAGAGGCTGATGGCGGGAAAGTAGGCCACACCTGGACCCGTCTTAATGTTGGTGAAGGCGACTCCTAAAGACTGACCGTTTCTGTGGACACAAGACAGACTCTTAAAGGGCTACAATAATTGATTGTGATTAGAGTTATTAATCGGTACTGTAGTTTTGGGACCCAAGAAAGCATTTTATAATGTTAAAACCTACAAATACACCATGCTTTAAAGAAGCATTCTGACAAACTTACAGACAGAACGTGATGGTTCCCTCGTCCAGGTCTATGAGGCAGCTGACAATGTCTCCGGCTGCCCACGACTAATCACCAAAAAAACATGGTTGTCAACATCCGTTATGCTCAGACGTTCAAACACAGTAAGCGATTCAGCTTCGCTAACTTCGCTCACCTTTCCGTAGTTGGTGGTCGTCACGTTCCACTTCCTGACTCTGTTTCCATCGTAAGCGTAGGAGTCAGGGGTGTCGCCCACGCCCTCCTGGGTACAGAACACAGACGAATGAGAACCAAAAAATAAAGTGCCATTTTTTTCCCTTGTAAATTTGTAAAAAAATTATATATAATTCTTTTAAATTTTCATATTTTTTCCCTGACAAATTTGTAACTTTTTTCCTCATAAATCTGCACCTTTTTTCCTCATCAAAATATATTTTTTCCACAAATTTGTGACATATTTTCTTTGAATTTGCAACTCTTTCATAAATTTATTTTTTCTTGTAAATTTGAAAAAAAAATCTAGTAAATTTTCAATTTTTTCCTGATAAATTTGCAACGTTTTCCTTGTAAATTGTTTTTCTCATAAATTTGCAACTTTTTTCTCATGAATATGCAACTTTCTCATAAATGTGTAAGTTTTTATAATGTGCAACTCTAGAAATGTACAATTTTTTTTCCACAAATTTGACTTTTTCTTGTAAATTTCTAATTTTTTGTAGTAAATTTTGCAGTTTTTCTCATAGATCTGCACTTTCTTGGACATTTGCAACTTTTTTTCCTCATACTGTAAGTTTGCTACATTTTTCTCTTAATTTTCCAATTATTTTCCTGATAAATCTGCAACTTTTCTCTTTAAAGAGCTTGTTACTTTTTTCTTGTAAACTTTTCTAGTAAATTTGCTACTTTTTTCTTAATAAATTTGCTACTTTATAGTTCATGCATCTTTAGTTCTTTTTATATGTTTTTGCATGAGATGGAGTATTTTAAACATATGCAATCATACATAAAGAGTTTTTTAAATGAGCATCAGCATGATTAGCAAACTGTTTCAGTGTACATTATAGTATCGAACACAAAAAATGCATAGCAAATACAAATACTTATTCAGAGATATCAGGAGTAAATGGGGCAAGCGTTCACTATATTAATGGTAAATCTTGTTTGTAAAATGTGTAAATGTGCATTTACCTCCTGGTTGAAGCGACAGTTGAGCGTACACCAGCCGATCTGCATCAGGCCCTGGGAGGAGATCAGAACCTCATAGGCCCATTTCCCTGCAGGCAGCAAAGTAAATATACCACCAGACCATCAAGGAAGAGGAGCCATTTTTATGAAATGCAGACAGATGCAGCTCCATCCCATTAGCTCATTTCAGCTGTGCCAGAATGAGCTAAAAACTGCTAGACAGACTTTAATGACATTTTCATCACAGCGCCAATTTTTCACTTTTTAACAGTGTACAAAAGTGCTTTAAGAGAGATTTCTGCCAATATCATGAAAATAATGAGCCAATAAAGCTGAAAATACACATGCACACACATTGTATGATGCTCTCTCAACTGACACATTTTAGTCAGTGGACAAATAGCCTTAGCAGAGGTATGGACTCTACAGGTACACTCTAGTCCAAAAGTCAGCAACCTCTGCTATGAAAAGAGCCGTCCGTATTAAGCAACTTTTGTCCAAAAAATTTGCACAGAGCCACCAAACTTATTGGTGCCTTTATTAAAAAAAAGAGGTAAAAGAGTCTAATAAAATTATTTTCTTTTACTTTTTTCTTGTAAGTATGCACCTTTTAATTTAAAAAAAAAATACAACTTTTTAAAGATAAATTAGCTATTTTTTACTTAAATTTACAACTTCTCATAAATATGAGGCTTTTTTCCCTCTGAACTTGATTTTTTTCCTCCCAAACACAAAGTAAATTTGCAGCTCAGTTCCTGAAAACTAACAGTTTTGTCTATGTAAATTTGCAGCATTTTTCTCTTAAATTTGCAACTTTTTCTTCTAAATTTGTGGCTTTTTTTCATGGTAAAACTGCAACTGTTTTCTTAAAAATATACCATTTATTTCACAGAATTTTACGGCATTTTTCTTGTCAATTGTCGAAGACCCTTTGACCTTGTACCCCAGGATTGAGGTTAGGCTCACCAGCATGCAGTTCCTAGAGGAATTTCCCTCATAGGAAATTCTGTCACATGTGTGCGTGTGCTTGGTGACTTTTGAGGATTAACCCAGCTCCACTGTCTCCATCTACCAGGTGACCTCCGCTTACCTGTACCCAGAGCGCTGACTGAGTGACTTGTCCAGTCAGCAGCTCAAAATACCCCCTGGTATTTATGACAGCTCCTCATCTTGTTCTGGTGAAATCACCATGACTATTTCTTGCACTGTGCTCCAGCCTCCCACCCAAGTCAGGTGATTTCTTATAGCTGTGGTTACCGCTTTCTCCACTTCACCCCAGTGGAGAGAGCCAGGGATCACACCTCGGAGTGCCACCACTACTCTTCTTTGCTCGAGATTGGAGGCTCGGTTGAGGGCTTCAGCTAATCTTGCAGATATAAGCGCCCGATGAACTTCAACCTTTTTACCTTTTTTGTATTCTTCAATGGGAACCAGCAGGACCATACAGTAGGGGAGTTCACCCCCACTCACCACTTCTATGGCTCCTTCTTCACAGCCTTCAACAAACCGAGTTTTTCTGACAGCTTGGACTTCTTTTTGATAGTCATCACCTGCTCTTGTATGGACTTCTTTTCTGAAGGGGGCGTTTCTTATTCTTAACTCATGGTCGGCAAACACCACTAAAACATCAGCCACCAATTGCCAGGGCCTAGCCACTAACCGATAAGCCCGACCCTTTCCTTTTGTCATTATCAGACTAGCTTCAGGGGGTGGTGGTGGGAGCGGAGACTTCAGAGTGTCTAAATAAGATGTAACTTTTTTGTGGGTTTTTTTTTCCAGATCTTCTGCCCTCACCGTCATTGGGGACTGGGCTCAGGGGTCGAAGAGGGTGAGGCATTCTAGGAAACTTTGGTTGCTGAGCTCCACCCGGCCCCTGTGCCTTATTTATACCTTTTACCACAGTTGCTGGTGTACTCGGCATTTCTGCTGGGAACGGCACAGGGCTTACCCGACCAGGATGCTGCTGTTGCTGAGGTGACCCCTCGGTGAGAAGTCGTGTGGTCGGTGGATGCTCTGCCCGCTCCGGCCTATGTTTGATCTGCTCTCTTCTGCCTCTCACCAGATTTTGTAGTTTGCCTAGGAATTCTTGGTCGTGTGCTGGTGTCTTTTTCTTCACTGATGGGTGTTGGGGGATTTGCTCCCCCTGCCAATCTGCACTGGCTCTTTGATGCCCTTCCCATCATCCCTCAATATGCTGCAGCTGTGGTGTCATCTGTTGCCTCAGGGCTTCTATAGTGCAAGCCAACCACTCAGCTGTTTTTGCCAAGGTGTCTACCTCACCCTCTTCTTCTGAAGGAGGCGCTCTTGGTGTTTTCTGCTGCTTTTCCTCCTCGCTGTCTGATGGGGATGCTTGGTCTGCTGTCTGTTCACTGTATTCTTTATTTACTTCAGAGCGGTCATGCAGGCTCACCCCTTCTGAGCCCACATAACTTGTGTCACCGTCGCTGTCATCATGCCGCAGAAGAGGTTGTGGTCGTAGATGAGCTCTACACCTCTCGTCGTACTGCTGAAGTTCCTGCAGCAGAGTAGTATGCTCTCCATACCTTTTTGCTGCTTGAGTGTCTTCTTTGATGAGAACTGCCGACACTTGCATTTCCCTGGCCACCATTTTGACCAGGGGATCGAGATCATGACAAGAGCTGTACAGCTTCACCACTTCATACTGGTCTTCTTCCAGCTGCTCTAGCCATTTCACCCACCATTCCAGCCACTGCCCGATCTCCTTTTTCCGGACAACAGCTGGCGGGCACCTCACCACCAGCAGAGGGATGCCCTGATAACGTGATAGCAGGAGATGGGTTTTTTTTGTTTTTTTGTTTTTTTTGTTACTTATTTGTACCCGTAGGTAGACTTGGTTTGCAGTCTGGTGACAAGCCACCGGCTGCTGGTCGCTGCGTGCGCGAGCGCCCTAAACCTACATGTTTTTGGTGTGCGGGAGGAAACCGGAGAAACCCCGGAGTAAACCCGCGCAACACAGGGAGAACATGCAAACTCCACACAGCTCACTGTTGGTCGGGGGCTGGGATCGAACCCACGATCTCATGATCCCCGCGATCCCCCGGCCGAGGGTAAAACTGTGCTGTCACAGTGCTAAACCACTGCGCCACCGTGCAGCCCATGATGCTGACTTGATTTCTTCACTTCAACGCTGATGTCTTCCCCCAATTTCTCAGGGGTGATGATCATGCCTGCTTTGCTGTAGTTTCAACTCATTTCATGCAGGAATTTACTGCTCCAAGTGAGTGGTTCACCAGTATGCAGCATAACCCCCACTTTAAAATGGATTCTTGGGAGTCTGCTTCGCCGATGTCGATGCTTCTTCACCATTCGGTGCTCCCTCTAAGGGCCTCAGTACAAGAAATTCCTAGAGGGACCTACTTCGCCTGTGGATCCCCCGGAGAGCTCTGCTGGCACAGAACCCCCAGAGGCGCCGTCTTGCGTTTCTTCCATCTTTGCCGTTGTAGGGTCAGAGCCTTTCCTGTACCCCTGCAACTTGTTCTCTTCTTCCATCTTCTTGGTAGGTCGTTGTGTGTCTTCCCTTCAAAGCCTCCCCTTAGCGCGTCGGGGCACAGGGATGAGGGGATAGACCTAGGTCACTGCACCCCCACCCAGACTTCGTCAGGCCTGGCTGATTCGGTGCTCCTAGCCTTGTCAGCTTCTTGACAGGGCTCTGTAGCCTGGTGCTCCCACATAGCCTATCAATTTCTTGATAGGTTTTTACCTGTCATGGTGCTCCCTCGTAGGCTACCGTTGTAGCAGGACCCAGGCAGGACTCTGCCTACCTGTGCCTCAGATCAGGGTCTCTTGAACAGCACAGCAGTCGCTCTTGATTGCTGGACCCTCCTTAGCTGCTCAGGCTCCTCAAGCCCAACAGCCTCTGTAGACCCCGGTGCTCCTTTGGGGCCCACCCAGGGACACCACCGTGTCGAAGACCCTTTGACCTTGTACCCCAGGATTGAGGTTAGGCTCACCAGCATGCAGTTCCTAGAGGAATTTTCCTCATACGAAATTCTGTCACATGTGTGCGTGTGCTTGGTGACTTTTGAGGATTAACCCAGCTCCACTGTCTCCATCTACCAGGCGACCTCCGCTTACCTGTACCCTGAGCGCTGACTGAGTGACCTGTCCAGTCAGCAGCTCAAAATACCCCCTGGTATTTACGACAGCTCCTCATGGTCTTATTGCTTTTGTTAATCTGGGTGGATGTTTAAGATCAAGAAAAAATTGATCTATAGGAGGCCTGTTTTAAAAAAACCTTCACAGAGTAACCTTTAAAAACTCATAAAAATGTAACACCTCTTGTAGCAAAATACCTTCTTGAAAACCCAGGAAAGATGGACACTGAATCAGTGAACTCACAGACTCTCATACTGTCTTTTAATATGCTGTAGAATTTATTGAAAGTTTGCAAAGCGCAACCAAAAAGGTTATACTTGTATAAAACAGTCAATTAAATCAAAAATAATATGATTCGGAATCGAACCAAAATCAGAAAAAGAAAATCAAAATCAAAAACCCATCAAAAAGTTTTAAAAACTCCCAAAACCCAAATTGATTGAAAAAGCTTGATCTAAAAAGACTGTACTTGTGTAAAAACAGTCAATTCATCCAAAAATAGAAAAATTCAAAATCACCAAAATCAGTCAAAAATAATCAAAATCAAAAACAATCAAAAATTTAAAAAAAAAAATCCCAAAATAATTGAAACCCTTTGAATAATAAAACCTGGTAAAAACATCTGGCTAATTTGAGGATATATGTCTAAAGAAGCCTTTTTGGGGAGAGAAAAAGGAAGACTAATGGCTGGTCATCCTCCTCGATGGTTCCCTCCTCGGTGAGAAGGGGAAGAAGAGAGGGTTTTTTTTTTTTTTTTTTTTTTGTTACTTATTTGTACCCGTAGGTAGACTTGGTTTGCAGTCTGGTGACAAGCCACCGGCTGCTGGTCGCTGCGTGCACGAGCGCCCTAAACCTACATGTTTTGGTGTGCGGGAGGAAACCGGAGAAATCCCGGCGTAAACCCGCGCAACACGGGGAGAACATGCAAACTCCACACAGTTCACTGTTGGTCGGGGGCTGGGATCGAACCCACGATCTCATGATCCCCGCGGTCCCCCGGCCGAGGGTAAAACTGTGCTGCCACAGTGCTAAACCACTGCGCCACCGTGCAGCACCGTGCACCGTGCAGGGGTTTGGAAGTGGATGGCCCGGGGAAAGAATTATTGATGCTCCGACTCCCTCTCTCCCATCAGCGGGACCCATGGTATGTGAGGCAGCAAGCGGGGGAAGCCGTCAGTGGGGGGGCCCCACTTCCTCTTCTGTACTTCTCTCAAGTGTTGATCTTTCCCTTTTTGCAGCAGAAGAATAAAAGTTCTTAAAAAGTGAAGAGTTGAGATGGTATTTGGTTCATCTTCTTAGCAGCGGTCTTCTCCACTTCAGTCTTCTGCCATGGGATGGTTGGTGTCCTGAAGTCCGCCGAAAAATGAACATTTCGGGGTTTGCAGACAAATTGTGATTGGTTGACCAGCTCCCCATAGGCTGGTCAACCAATCACCAGTAGGCGATCACCATAGGCTGGTCAACCAATCTGTGATTGGCTTAACGTTAACTTTATATAACAATTACCTCATTCTACACATGTCCCCCTCCTAACTCCCAGTAACAGCCATGTGCCACATACTCCATGCACTCATGACCATCTGGTTTTGCTTATCTCAGCACTCTCTCCCTTAGTTCTGCTCGCCTCATCACTTTTCATCATTAAGATAGATCCTCTCGGCTGTCTCAGCTATCTTCAGTTCCCCTTTTCCCCTCAGTCTACCCTCTTTCAACATACTTTTTCCAGACAACAGGTCTGCAAAACATATTTCACAATCTGAACCCACATAAACCTTTCATTGTGCATGTCAAAAGCGTACATAATGGTTACATAGATTGATTACACTTATTCTTTTGTTGATTACATACTTCTTATTCAATGACTATACATTTGTTTTACTGATTACACACAAGATATTGCATTTCATGGCATATGCTTCCAATATCGTGCTCTGCATTCAGTCCTCTGTGCTTCACCAGCCACGTCTGTTACCGTCCTTTCTGACCACAGGAGTGTGTGCTCTCTGATGGCTCTGTGACCTTTGCTGACCCCCCCCTGTGGTCCTTTCAGCACTCTTGGAGCATTTGAAGCAGGATCCCCCATCCTGTTTTCATAGGGGGCATATCGTTGTGATTGGGAGGGTCGGCTGCTTTCAGCTTTTCTACGGTTGTTGGGATCATGTCGCGGGATACTCGAACACAATCTGCAACTTTTTTTCTCTGTAAATATGCATAATTTTTCTTTCAAATTTGAGAGCTTGACCCCTTTAATTTGCAGCAACATCGGTCCACAAAAATTTACGACTTCTTAAAAAATTTTCAACTTTTTCATAAATCAGGTGCTTTTTTTCTTGGAAATGTGTGGCTTTTTTTTCTCATATTTTTCAAATTTACAATGCTTCGTGTAAATTTAATTTTTTTCTCTTTAATTTGGATTTTTTGTGTAAATTCATAATTTTGCTCTTATAAATAAGCAACATTTTTCTCTCATATTTTAGCATTTTTCTTCTTTAACTTGCAGCTACTGTATTTCTTGTACATTAGTGAATTTAATCTGCCATAACTTTGTGACCATTTTCTGTAATTCGTGAGTTTTTCAAAACCACAGGGAGCCACTGAATATGGGCAAAAGAGCCACAGGTTGCAGATGCCTGCTTTAGTCTGTTGATAATTTTAATTCTCACATTAAACTTTGAGAAGATACGTTTGTTTCTCATTCTCTGACATCATATCCTGTGTGGTTACCTTTATAAACGCATGTGGTTGCTCTGATGGAGCTGAAGTTGCTGTGGCCGATAACCTGGAAGTAGAATCGTCATTTAAGAGACAGAATATCAGGGTTAGCGATGCCTGAATGATTAATTATACCTCAAACAATAACAGCTAGAGTAACATGTCTCACCCCCAACAGGTCGTCATCTACAAACAGGAGTCCTTCAAAGCCACTGGTGTGATCCAGGACCACAGGTTGAGGACCCAGACGACCCTCCACAGACTGGTCTGCACACATGGAGACATTTGGGGAGTAGCATCAGTTCACATCAGACGTTTTATCAACATTTCTCACTTTAACCTCACTGATGGCTGCTTCTTACTGTTCTCCACACACAAAAACAGCCAGGGCCAGTTCCAGCTTTTTGGGAGCCCTATGCAAGATTGTGTTTGGGGGCCCTGCTTTTATAACGGCGAGGAGTTTAAGTCCTTGACAAATGGGAACAAAATCTCTCCCCTCCCAACAAAAACATTAAAAACACTGTCTACATGAACAGAAAAAATAAACCAATACATAGAATTAAAAAATTAACCCGCATTCATAGGAACACTGCAAATTTACAAGAAAAAGCTGAACATTAAAAAAGGTGCAAAGTTACGACAAAAAAGTTGGAAATTTACAAGAAAAGAAGTTGCAAATAGACAAGGAAAAAGTCACATTTATGACAAAAAAGTCGTAAATTAGTAAGAAAAAAGCTGAAAATTTATGGAGAAAAAAAGTTAAAAATGTAGGGGGGAAAAGGAAAAAATGTAGCAAACTTATGAGGAAAAATGTTGCAAATTCACAAGAAAAAAAAATGAAATTTTATGGGGAAAACATGCAAATTTATGAGAAAAAAAGATGGAAATGTAGGGGGAAAAGTTGCAATTTTAGGTGAAAAAGTTGCAAATTACCAAGTGACAAATTTATGAGGAAAAAGTCACATTTGTGAGAAATTTTTAAAATATTTACAAGGAAATAAATGTAGTAAACTTATGAGGAAAAGCTGCAAATTCACAAGAGGAAAAAAGGTGAAAATTTATGGGGAAAAGGTGAATTATGAGAAAAAAGTTAAAAATGTAGGAAAAAGTTACAATTTAAAGGAGGAATAAGTTGCATGTTTCTGAGGAAAAAGTTGCAAATTAGCAGTAAAAGTGGACAATTTAGCAAAAAAAGTTGCAAATTGAAAGAAAAAATTCACAAATTTATAGAAAAAGTCACATTTATAAGGAGAGAAAAAAAAATCTGAAAATTCACAAGAAAAAATTGCTGCCAATTTATGAGAAAAAACAGCAAACTTATGAGGAAAAAAGTTGAAAATTCACAAGAAAATTATGGGAAAAACATGGATTTATGAGGAAAAAAGCTGCAAATATAGGAAAAAGGTTACAATTATAGGAGAAAGTTGCACATTTCTAAGAAAAAAGTTGCAAATTGGCAAGAAAAAAAAGTCACAAATTTATAGGAAAAGTCGCATTTACAGCAAACTTACGAGGGAAGAAGCTGCAAATTCACTCGGGGGAAAAAAAAAAGTTGAAATTGATTTTAATTCTCCCCCCCAAAAAGGCTGAAGGTGAACTTGTATACTGGGGGCCCTCTAGTGGATCAGGGGGCATTAGTGTACTCTGCTCTATAGTCAGAAACGGCTCTGAGTCAAGCGTATCTGTGGTATTATTTCACCTCTGTTCTCGTCGGTGGGTTCTCCCTCTGACAGCAGCTTCTCGATGTGAGCTTCAAGATCTTGGAACCCCAGAGGCTTCCTGCACAAAAAAGACACAAAAATATAGATTTCTTTAGAAACATAACCCTGCTTATAAATTTAGATTTTTTTCATGTAAATTTGCAACTTTTTCATAAATGTATACCTTTTTTAAATCAATCTGTGACATTTTTTGTATTTGTATTCCAAACTTTATTGTCATTCAGACATACACTACAGTGGACATAGAATGAAATTTTGTTGCTTTGCTCTCCACAGCAATATTCAGAAATAAATAAATAAATAAAAGCAAGATAGATCAGAAAGAATTTGCAACTTGTCCAAGCTAAAGTGCAATTACAGCATTTAAAATTTTACTCCCAATATACAGTATATAAAAAAAAATCTATACAGCTAAAAGATACATCTATACAATCTAAAATTGTGCCTCTGCACTAGTTGCTGGGCAAAGAGTATTTTGGAAGTTAAATTTGACCAGAGTTCAGTAGTCTTATTGCATGTGGGATGAAACTGTTCCGAAACCTGGTTGTCCTAGTCTTCAGACTGAGGTACCTCCTACCAGAGGTCAGCAGAGTGAACAGACCATGCTAAGCATGTGTGTTGTCCCTGGTGATGATGTTCGCTCTTGTGAGACAACGTCTGAGTCCAATGTCCCGTATACAGGGAAGAGTCGTCCCTATAATCCTCTTTGCTGTCTTCACCACTCTTGGTATGTCCTTCCAGTTCGCAGCTGTACAGCTACCACACCAAACCGAGATGCAGCTGGTCATGATGTTTTTGACTGTGCTCCTATACAAGGTGGTGAGAATGGGAGGAGGGAGGTGGTTTCTCCTCATCCTGCGGAGGAAATGGAGTCGCTGCTGTGCTCTCTTCACGAGGGATGTAGTGTTATCCGACCAGGACAAACGGTTCGTAACATGCACCCCCAAGAACTTGGTGCTCTCCACCACCTCTACTGCTGTGTTATTTATGAGCAGCAGTGTGATGGATCTCTGTCTTTCTGAAGTCAACAACAACCTCTTGTTTGGTTGACATACAGGATCAGGTTGTTTTTTCCCACACCAGTCCACCAGCTGCTCCACCTCCACTCTGTAGGCCACCTCATCACTGTCTTTGATCAGGCCCACAACTGTCGTATCAGCCGCATATTTGATGATGTGATTAGTCAAGGACCTGGCGATGCAACTGTGGGTCATCAGAGTGAAGCACAGCAGGCTCAGGATGCAGTCCTGAGGAGAGCCCATGCTCAAGGTGATGACCAAGGAGGTGTTCATCCCTACGCGCACCTGCTGTGGTTGATCTGTAAGAAAGTCGCGAATCCAATTGCAGAAGGTGATGTTAAATCCCAGAAAGGCCAGTTTGCTTACCAGGCGCTGGGGGATTATCATATTGAATGCTGAGCTAAAATCAACCAACAGCATTCGTACGTAGGTGGTGTTCTCCTCCAGGTGTTGAAGGCTCAGATGGAGAACTGAGGAAATAGCATCGTCTGTAGAGCGATTAGAGCGGTAAGCAAACTGACATGGATCAAATAAGGAGGGGAGTTTTGAGGTGATGTGCTGCTTTACAAGTCTCTCAAAACACTTCATTATAATAGACATGAGCACTACTGGGCGGAAGTCATTCAGGCTAGTGACTGTAGATTTTTTGGGGGCACTAGTATAATATTAGAGATTTTAAAAGATGAAGGAACGACAGCCTGGTTCAGGGAGATGTTAAAAATGTCTGTCAGTACTGGGGCCAACTGGGCTGCACATTCCCCAGGCACCCTCCCAGGAATGTTGTCGGGGCCTGCTGCTTTACTGATGTTGATTCTCCTCAATGTCCTGCAGATGTCATTTGTTTCAAGACTCAGTGACTGCTCGTCGGGGGAGGGGGGGAGTTTTGTTCCTTTCTGGACCATGGTCTTGTGCCTCATACCTTCCAAAATGCTTATTCAGGTCATTGAGGAAGACCGTGTCATCCTTTAAAGGTGTTGTGCTTCCTTTGTAATGGATAATAGTCTGTATCCCTCGCCACATATTCCTTGTGTTATTAGGGTCCTGAAAGAACTCCTGAACCTTCAACCTATAGGCACATTTTTCTTTCCTTATGGCACGATTAAGGTTGGCTCTGGCTGTTCTAAGAACAGCAGAGTCGCCAGATCTAAAAGCGACATTTCGTGCTTTCAGCGTGGCCCGTACCTCTGCGGTCATCCACGGTTTACAGTTGGCCTGGGAGATGATGGTTCTGATGGCACTCACATCCCCCATGCATTTCTGGATGTATACTGACACAGACGTGGCACATTCATCCACATCAATGTGCTAATTGTGTGTTGCTGCCTCTCTGAACATGTTCCAATCCGTGCTGTCAAAATAGTCCTGAACAGCTTCCATGGCTCCCTCAGATCAAGATCTCACCTGTATCACTGAGGCCTTATCTCAGATTAACAGAGGTTTATAAACAGGAATTAGCATGACAGAAGAATGGTCAGAGGAGGCACGGTGGGGGAGAGGTGTTGCCTTGAATCCTTTCTTGATGTTACTGCATATCAAGTCCAATGTATTCTTTCCTCTTGTTGCAAAATCCACAAACTGATGGAAATGGGAAAGAACTGTTTTCATATTAGCCTGGTAAGTCCCCAGCAACAACTAAAACAGGCCAGAGAACTCTGCAGCTCAGCGATGGAGTGGTAGAGGATACTCAGAGCTTCTTTTGTATTTGCACTTGGATGGATTTACACAGCTGTAATTGTAACAGAGGTAAACTCCCTGGGTAGATAAAAAAGGTCTACATCTCACAGTCAAAAACTCAATATCAACAGTCAGCTTTTTTTCTCATAAAATGACCTTTTTTCTTATTTAATTCTTACAACATTTTTCTTGTAAATTTTAGAATTTTTTCTGATAATTTTGCCATTTTTGTTACACATGAGATTCTTTTTTCTTGAAAATTCATTAATGTAAATTTGTGACCTTTTTTGGTCAATTTGTGACTCACCAGTCAGTTGTGGGAAAATATACAATAATAAGCAAAAACATGTTAATTAAATAAGTCAGTAAAAAAAGAATAACAAAAAACTAAAACAAAACTCTCTCTTCAT
Source organism: Pholidichthys leucotaenia (assembly GCA_020510985.1). Classification (NCBI taxonomy): domain Eukaryota; kingdom Metazoa; phylum Chordata; class Actinopteri; order Cichliformes; family Pholidichthyidae; genus Pholidichthys; species Pholidichthys leucotaenia. The sequence continues at coordinate 22,890,079 of CM035837.1, forward strand.
TATGGTTACACATGTTATCTTTTTCCTTTCTTCTATAATGAAGTGGATGTTTTCACAGTCAGGTTCAGCGCTGCATGTCTGACTGAAGAGAACATGTGGAATTACAGTGTCTATGTATAGATCTGCTAGCGGTAACACGAACCTGCCTGGCTGAAGGAAAGAGGCCGCTGAAACATTAGTCCAGGTCATGACGCACAAATACACACCACACAGTTACACACAAATGCACACTACAATGATATCCGAACCTCTGCACAGACTCCTCCCAACTTAACCAAACCCATGTTTATATTTCTGGCTGGTTTTAGTCACTCTAAATCAATTATCTGATGTCAGTTTGACTGATATGCATGAGGGGATGTAACACTGAAATATTAAAGGTCTGATTGACTGCACTTATTTCACATGCTGACAGCTCCCACAGGTCTTAATGAAATGTCTGTGACATAGTTTATTCAAATTGACTTTAATTATATAATTACTGTAGAATCATTAGCCATGTTTACAGTGATCTGATTACAATTCAGATCAGAACTTTACTGTTTACATGGACCCTGAAAAAGTTGATCTGATTATGATGATCCAAGATCCAAGATGGCGCCCACAGCGGTCGACATGGTGCTTCGCTGCGCTCTTTGTTTGTTTTTGTTTGTCAATTGTGTGTCTGCTTGCACTTATACCCGTGAAGAACTTCTAAATATCAGGACTTTCACCCCCACGGACCTCCTCCCAGTTTTTCTAGCCCCTGCCGCCGATCTGGTTTATTGTTTGGCTCGGAAAGTGAGACGGCGAAAGAGAGGTAGACGAGCGGGCGCTCTCGTGCGGCTTCGCAGGAGAGGCTCGCGAACGGCGCTGCCTGGCATATTTCTGTCCAATACCAACTCTCTCTCTAACAAGGTAGATGAACTGAGACTGCTGATGCGTTTTAAGGACCTCGCCTCCTCAGCTGTCCTCTGCTTTACTGAGACCTGGCTCCGGGAAAATATACCGGACAGCGCGCTGCGCCTCGACGGCTTCCAGCTCTTCCGTGCTGATCGTGACACAGAGCTTTCCGGCAAGACCACAGGAGGCGGTGTCTGCTTCTACATCAACTGCAGCTGGTGCTCTGATGTAACGGTAATTTCCAAACACTGTTCTCCTGCCTTGGAATTTCTTGTTATCAATTGCAAGCCCTTCTATTCCCCGCGGGAGTTTGCTTCTTTCATAATGATCGCTGTGTACGCCCCTCCCGACGCGGACACGCGCGAAGCTCAGCGCGTGCTCGCGGATCACATTCAACACACAGAGCGGAGTTTTCCAGACTCGCTGATTATTGTGGCTGGCGACTTTAATCAGTGCAATCTGAGTCACGATCTCCCCCGCTACAAACAGTTTATTAAATGCCCCACCAGAGGATTAAACACACTGGATCACTGTTACACCACAGTGAAAGACGCATATCGCGCTGTCCCTCGTGCTGCGCTGGGATTATCTGATCACGTGATGGTTCACCTCATTCCCACATACAGACAGAGATTGAAGCTCACTAAACCTGTCGTGAGCACTACGAAGATACGGACCAGTGATGCTGAGGAGAAGCTGGAAACGTGCATGGAAATATCTGACTGGGGCATGCTTAAAGGAGCCACGCATGATCTGGATGAGTACACGGACACTGTGAACTCATATATCCACTTTTGTGAAGAGAACATTCTTCCATCACGCACCAGGGTGAGTTACTCTAATGACAAACCCTGGTTCACAGCTAAGCTCAGACAGATCAGGAAGGAGAAGGAAGCAGCGCTGAAAAGTGGAGACAGGGACTGCTACAGGGAGGTTAAATACCGGTTTAACAGAGAGCTGAAGAGGGCTAAATCTGTGTACTCAGAGAGACTCCAGCAGCAGTTCATTGCTAATGATTCGGCTTCCGTGTGGAGAGGACTGAGGCAAATCACCAACTATCGACCTAAGGCTCCTAAAGGTCAGGATGACAAAGCCCTTTGTCAAAGACTGTCCCAACACTATGCCCGTTTTGACACCTCGTCATCTGTGTCCAACTCCCCCCCTCCCTCCAGCTCCACAGCCTCCACATTCCCTACTTCATTTAAGGCACCCCCCCTCCTCCCCCCCTCCCCTTATCATCAGTGAGCAGGATGTGCTCAAACAGTTCTCCAGACTGAACCCGCGCAAGGCCCCCGGCCCAGACGGCGTGTCTCCCTCCACCCTGAGACTCTGTGCGAAACAGCTGGCTCCTGTCTTCACAGACATTTTTAACACCTCCCTTAAGTTATGCCACGTGCCGTCCTGCCTCAAATCCTCCACCATCATCCCTGTCCCCAAGAAGCCACGGATCACTGGACTTAATGACTACAGACCTGTAGCGCTCACCTCTGTAGTCATGAAGTCCTTTGAGCGCCTGGTCCTGTCCCACCTCAAGTCCATCACCACCCCTCTCCTGGACCCGCTGCAGTTTGCCTACCGAGCCAACAGGTCTGTAGACGATGCAGTCAACCTGGCCCTCCACTCCATCCTGCAGCACCTGGACTCCCCGGGAACCTACGCCAGGATCCTGTTTGTGGACTTCAGCTCCGCATTCAACACCATCCGCCCCGCTCTGCTCCGGGACAAGCTGTCCCTGCTCAACGTGCCTGACTCCCTCTGCAGGTGGATCATCGACTTCCTGACGGACCGGAGGCAGCATGTGCGGCTGGGAAAGACTGTCTCAGACTATACTAGCATCAGCACCGGATCACCCCAGGGCTGTGTACTTTCCCCCCTACTCTTCTCCCTTTACACCAACTCCTGCACCTCCAGCCACCAGTCTGTCAAGTTGATCAAGTTTGCGGACGACACCACCCTCATCGGGCTCATCTCCAACGGCGACGAGTCCGCCTACAGGAGAGAGGTGGCCCAGCTGGCGTCCTGGTGCAGCAATAACAACCTGCAGCTGAACGCTCTGAAGACAGTGGAGATGATTGTAGACTTCAGGAAAGTCACTACTCCTCTGCCCCCCCTCACCCTCTCAGGCTCTCCCATCACCACTGCTGATTCCTTCCGCTTCCTAGGCACTACCATCACCAGGGACCTCAAATGGGAGCTGACCATCAGCTCACTCATCAAAAAAGCCCAGCAGAGGATGTTCTTCCTGCGGCAGCTGAGGAAGCTCAAGCTACCCACCAAGATGTTAGTGCAGTTCTACACAGCCATCATCGAGTCCATCCTCACCACCTCCATAACCGTGTGGTACGCAGGAGCCACTGCCAGGGACAGACTAAGGCTGCAGCGCGTCGTGCGCACTGCTGAGAAGGTGATCGGCTGCAAGCTCCCATCTCTCCAGGATCTGTACATCTCCAGGACCCGGAGGCGTGCTGGCCGGATCATAGCCGATCCCTCACACCCTGGTCACGTACTGTTTGCCCCCCTCCCCTCTGGTAGAAGACTTCGGTCCATCCAGACTAAAACCTCCCGTCACATGAACAGCTTCTTGCCCTCTGCCATTAGACTGCTGAACACTAAGTGACTTATTGACTCTCGTGCACCATGTACAGCAGCTCAACCAGACTCATGTCAATCATCACTGTTTTTCTTCCTGCATTACCGACTGCACTATATAGTTCTCCACAGTATCTGCTGCTGGCTAATATATATTTTAACTGTTGACCAGTATCACTTAATCTTATCCTACACTTTATTACATGTATAGTTTATTTCTCTTATCCTATCATGTTTAATGTTGCAGCATTGTACCGAGACAAATTCCTAGTTTGTGTACTACATGAACAATGGCAATAAACCTGATTCTGATTCTGATTCTGATGTGCGTTTACATGCGTCACATGTTTGAACAGACTAAATCATTTTGACATACGCAGAATTGTCTGACATTCCGGAAACAGTAGAAGAAGCAACTTCTGATGTAAACAAACCTGCTTCGTGTGTCTGTCTCTCTTTTTGAAATGGACCTGTATTGTGTTATTCAGACTGTACTTTTGCTTCTGCTGGTCTCCATAATGAAGCTACAAACCCAGCAGTACATACTTCTGCACATGAACAGAGGGAGACACTCATTTCATCCCAATTGCATACTCCCACCATGTCTCCCGCTAGCTGTTGTAAAGGCGGAAATATGTCACATCAACATGTGTGGCTGACGTACAGACATGCTCAGTAAACATATTTTCTACCCCAGCTTCGGAATAAGTGTTTATATACACACCAATTGGATCAACAATTGGAATAACCCACCCGTCTCGATCGGAAGGAAATTTTGATCCAAAGGAGTGTGATCAGGTCAGAATCTTCAGATTGGCATGTTTACATGAAGCATTTTTATTCTGATCAGGCTTTTAATCCGGTTACTTGTGTCCATGTAAACATGGTTATTGTGAAATATCTTTTGCAAATTTCTTTACAATGGCTCAGTTTACAGGGGTTAAAGCAAAAAAAAAAAAAAAAAATCCTGAGCCTGACCTTTTTTTCCGGGGGCAAGGTCACAGGGGGTGGACACACAGACACACGCGCACACACATACACACATGGACAAAATTGTTGGTACCCCTCTGTTAATAAAAGAAAAATCCACAATGGTCACAGAAATAACTTGAATCTGACAAAAGTGGAAATAAATAAAAATTCTATGAAAATTAACCAATGAAAATCAGACAATGCTTTTGAATTGTGGTTCAACAGAATTACTTTAAAAAACAAACTCATGAAACAGGCCTGGACAAAAATGATGGTACCCCTAGAAAAGATAAGAAAATAATGTGACCATAGGGTCATCTTCAACTAGATGTGTCCTCTAATTAACATCACAGGTGTCTACAAACTTGTAATCAGTCAGTCGGCCTATTTAAAGGGTGACAAGTAGTCACTGTGCTGTTTGGTGACATGGTGTGTACCACACTAAACATGGACCAGAGGAAGCAAAGGAGAGAGTTGTCTCAGGAGATTAGAAAGTAAATTATAGACAAGCATGTTAAAGGTAAAGGCTATAAGACCATCTCCAAGCAGCTTGATGTTTCTGTGACTACAGTTGCACATAATATTCAGAAATTTAAGATCCACGGGACTGTAGCTAACCTCCCTGGACGTGGCCGCAGGAGGAAACTTGATGAAAAATGGAAGAGACTTGGCAGATTAAACAATTAGAAATTAAAACACCAATTACCAGTATTATAAGTAACGGACAGGTAGTTATAGATCCTTTAGAAATTAATAGAGCCTTTAGAGATTACTATGAAAAATTATATGATACCAAAAATGAACCTGATTTAACAAAACTAAATGGGTTTTTGAACGAACTATCTATACCGTGTATTCCAAATGAAAACAGGGAGATATTGGAGTCTAAAATTAGTCAAGAAGAAGTTGGGCTAGCCATTGATAATATGAAATCAGGAAAAAGTGCAGGACCAGATGGTCTTCCAGTTGACCTTTATAAAAAATTTAAGAATAAATTAATAAAACCTTTTTTGGAAATGGTTCTAGAAGCATTTCAAAATAATAATTTACCATCATACATAAATAATGCCTTAATTATACTGCTGCCAAAACCAGGTAAGCCCTCTAATAAATGTGAAAATATGAGACCAATAAGCCTATTAAACGCCGACCTTAAGATAATCTGTAAAATTTTAGCAAGACGAATACAAGAAATTTTACCAAATATTATTAATCGAGATCAGAATGGCTTTATAAAGGGTAGACAAGGCTTCCATAATGTAAGAAGACTATTTAATATTATTTATTTTAATAAAGAAGCACCGGATACAGCTCTCCTATCATTGGATGCCGAAAAGGCCTTTGATAGAGTTGAATGGCCCTTTCTTTTTGAAGTCCTACAAAGGTTTGGACTTGGAAATAATTTCATAAAATGGGTTCAAATAATATACAATAATGCTACAGCAGAAATCCTAACAAATAACAATATTTCAAAATCAATAAAAATCAATAGAGGATGTCGACAAGGCTGTCCACTTTCACCTTTACTGTTTACTATGGCAATTGAACCTTTAGCGATAGCGATACGTTTACATTCACAAATATATGGAATTAAAGTTGGACCAACAGAACATAAAATCTCCCTGTACGCCGATGATATAATTTTGTTTATGTCGAATCTAAAAAAATCAATTCCAACCTTGTTGAATTTAATAAAGAATTTTGGGGAAATATCGGGATATAAAATAAATAAAACTAAATCTTCAATATTAATGCTAAATGAGACCCAGAGAAATTACCCAGCCCCTGAGGTAAATCAATTCAATGTTGTAAATCAGTTTAAATATTTAGGAATCCAAATTGTGCCTAAGCTAGAATCAGTCGCCAGTGTCAACTATGAAGCCTTAATGTCAGATATCAATGAGTTAACTCAGAGATGGATGTCACTACCAATGTCGATGATCGGGAGAATCAATATACTTAAAAGTAATATTTTACCTAAAATACTTTATTTATTTCAATACATTCCCTTATCACCACCTTTAGATCTATTCTCAAGAATAAAAAAAAAGTTAGTGGAATTTATATGGAACAACAGGAGGGCTAGATTACGTCTGTCTTTATTATATTTACCATTTGATCGTGGAGGTCTGAAATGTCCAAATTTTATGTTGTATTATTGGTCGGCACAACTGAGGTCTATGACATATTATTTTTCATCAAATGATCTCCCTCACTGGACTGAAATGGAATCATACAATTTACCTTTACCTCTTCCCATATTCATATACTCAGATTCGGCAAAAAAATTACAAAAACAAGTTAAAAATCCATTTGTAAAGCATATGATCAAAATATGGTGTGAAGCTAAAAACTATTTAAAAGAACCACAGTTATTGTCACAATTTAGTCCAATATGGGGTAATCAATATTTTAAACCAGGGAGAGCGGACGCTGTATTTAAAGTATGGAATTTAAAAAGGGATACAAAAGATTCAGGATTTATATTTGCCATGTGCAGACACCATAATGTCTTTTGAAGAGCTGAGGATCAAATTTAATCTCAATAGAACACATTTTTTTAAATATCTTCAACTTAGAAACTTTATTCGATCAAATCAAAATAAAGCTCTCACTCGACCTATTTATTCATCCTTGGAAAAAATGATGATGAAAGATAGTAAAAGAAAGGGTATTATTTCAGAGTTTTATAACTCATTGACACTATCTTCAAGTGAAAATTCACTGAAAAGATTAAACTACTGGAAAGAAGATCTGCAAATTGAAATTTCAGAGGAACAATGGGAATTGGTTTGTACAGAAGCTCAAACCAAATCAATAAATGCACGCCTTAAATTGATACATTTCAAATGGTTAATGCGGATGTATGTTACACCGGAGGAGTTAAATAGATATAACAAAAATATACCAGATACATGCACAAAATGCATGGAAAGTAAAGGAACCCTATTTCATTGTTTATGGGAATGTAGATTAATAAGAATGTTTTGGGAAGAGGTGAGGGTAACAATTGAAAAAATAATCTCAAAACAAATCATATTGAATCCTAAACTGTTTTTGTTGGGTCTGTACCCAGAAAAGCATAATTTTAATAAAAGTGAAAGAACATTCATAGACCTCAGTTTGCTTAATGCCAAAAAATGTATTGCACTATTATGGAAAAAGACTCATAGGCCAGATGTGACTCAGTGGTTAAGACAGATGTTAACAAACCTTCCATTAGAAAGAATAACATATATACTGAAATCAAAGGAAATTGTGTTTGAGAATATATGGAGACCTTTTATTGATTATGTAAAAAATTTAAACATAACTCTTGAAGAAGAAGGTGAATGATGTGTGTGGACCTTGTAAATTCCAAACTGGTGAACATAATATGTATACTTATGTATTGGATTGTCTAGACTAAACAGAGGAGCATTGTTGAAGACTTGATTTTGTTGGTGGTTGTTGGTGTTTTTAGTGTATTTTTTTTTTGTAGTACTTTAGTGTTAGTGTTTGATTGTTTGTATCATGTTTGTTAAAAAAAAAAAAAAAAGGTTCAATAAAGATATTGTGGAAAAAAAAAATGGAAGAGACTGATAATACGAATGGTAACAAAAGAGCCCAGAACAACCTCTAAACACATTCATGGTGAACTCCAAGGTCAAGGTACATCAGTGTCAGATCACACCATCTGTCGTTGTTTGAGCCAAAGTGGACTTCATGGGAGATGGCCAAGGAGGACACCACTGCTGAAAACAAATCATAAAAAAGCCAGACTGGAATTTGCCAAACTGCATGTTGACAAGCCACAAAGCTTCTGGGAGAATGTCCTATGGACAGACGAGACAAAACTGGAACTTTTTGGCAAGGCACATCAGCTCTATGTTCACAGAATCAAAAATGAAGCATACCAAGAAAAGAACACTGTCCCTACTGTGAAGCATGGAGGAGGTTCTGCTATATTCTGGGGCTGCTTTGCTGCATCTGGCACAGGGTGTCTTGAATCTGTGCAGGGTACAATGAAATCTCAAGACTATCAAGGTATTCTAGAGAGAAATGTGCTGCCCAGTGTCAGACAGCTTGGTCTCAGTCGCAGGTCATGGGTCTTGCAACAGGATAATGACCCAAAACACACAGCTAAAAACACCCAAGAATGGCTAAGAGCGAAACATTGGACTGTTCTAAAGTGGCTTTCTATGAGCCCTGATCTAAATCCTATTGAACATATGTGGAAGGAGCTGAAACATGCCGTCTGGAGAAGGCACCCTTCAAACCTGAGACAACTGGAGCAGTTTGCTGATGAGGAGTGGGCCAAAATACCTGCTGAGAGGTGCAGAAGTCTCATGGACAGTTACAGAAGTCGTTTTGATTGCAGTGATTGCCTCAAAAGGTTGTGCAACAAAATATTAAGTTAAGGGTACCATCATTTTTGTCTAGGCCTGTTTCATGAGTTTGTTTTTCACAATGATTCTGCTGAACCACAATTCAAAAGCATTGTCTGATTTTCACTGGTTAATTTTCATAGACTTTTCATTTATTACCACTTTTGTCAGATTCAAGTTATTTCTGTGACCATTGTGGGTTTTTCTTTCATTAACAGAGGGGTACCAACAATTTTGTCCACGGCTGTATTTTTAATAAATTGTAAACAGCAACAGTGAACTGTATACAATACTCTAAATTGCATTAATTTCCATAATTGTTTTCTTCAAAAGAAATAATAGTAAATTCATCATCATCATTATCATAGCAGTCTGTCGTGGGCGACAATGACTGTTTCATTTAGGTCTGATCAGATTCCTCCACGCAGCTCTGTCCTTAGCCTTCCGCTGCCAGGAACTCCTGTCTAGACTGACCATTTCATGAAACTGCTTGCAAAGTATTTGAGTACCGCTAGCTTTTGCTGGACTAGCAGCACATTCTTGGCAGAAAGCCAAGACAAACTGACTCCAGTATCTGTTGCAGTGACTGACCAGATGATAGGTTTGTTTACCTCTGCTCTTTGTGTAGTGCATGTCACGATGCACTGACTAATGTTATAAAATATAAAAAGGGAAATGCACAAAGCCAGATTACTCCATAAAACAACAGTTTAATTCAATTAACAAAAATGGACAGCTGCTCTGTGACCGGGATCTAGTTTGTGACTTGATAACACTTTTTTACCGCTAATTGCATACATGACCTTTTGCCAGCACAACGTGCAGAAACAAGCTCCTGGTTCTCTATTTTTTTTTTTTTACATCAGCTACCAAAAGGCTTGCTGTCTCTGCCCATTTCTTCGATCCACACTCAGCGCCATTTATTTTTAAGTCCTTTGTCAATTAGGACATCTTACCCAGGCTTCATAAACTTACTTTCCATCCTACAGAAGGATGAAACACTGGCGTTTCCAGTCACTCATTCTGCTGTCACTGTCTGATTAGGAGTGCACTAAACTTATCTCTATAGAATACTGGATGGATCATTGGCTGCCAAAAGTGAAGCCACCTGGCCGCCATATTAGTACCGAGTGTTTTGGGTGTACTAATATGGTGGCTTCACTCGGCTCTGTACTTGCTAATGGGGTGTGAGCTATCCAGGTTTTCTATAGTGATCAGTGGAGCCAGACACGGCAACTCCACGTAGACAAAAAGTGTTTCTGCGTACAGAAATAAGAAGTAAATTTCCCCGCAGCAAAAAAAAAAAAAAAAAAAAAAAAAAAAAAAAAGGCACATCTTTAAGCCCTGAGTTTAGTGCGTGTCTCTTTAAATGCTCATGAGCTCAAGTTAACCCCACCCACAATCTTTCGTCACATATGATTTTGCTCATGTTAGCTGGCTAGCTCCTAGCTCGGGTAGCTATCACTAACGTAACACTAACGTACATTCATATTAAACAATGACTAAAACAAAGCATCAATGGTAGAGCTAGGCAATTTGACTTTAAATCAGCATCGTGGTTAAGTGATCCTTTCAAGTCAGTTTTTGGGGGGGCTTTTGGGTTGTATTTTTTCCTTCCTTCTAATTGACAACACTTTTACCCATCCATCCATCCATCCACCCATCCATCTTCTACCGCCTTTCCGGAGGTCCAGGTTGCAGAGGCAGCAGCTCAAGCAGAGAAGCCCAAACTTCCCTCTCCCCAGGCACCTGCTCCAGCTCTTCAGAGAGAACACCAAGACGTTCCCAGGCCAGCTGGGAGACATGGTGTCTCCAGCGAGTCCTGGGTCTGCCTGGGGGTCTCCTCCCAGTGGGACGTGCCCGAAACACTTCAAGTGGGAGGCGTCTAGGAGGCATCCTGATCAGATGCCCAAACCACCTCAACTGGCTCCTTTCGATATGGAGGAGCAGGAGTTCTACTCTGAGCCTCTCTCAGATGACTGAGCTCCACACCCTATCTTTAAGGCTCATTTCAGCCGCTTGTACCCGCAATCTCATTCTTTCGGTCATTACCCAAAGCTCATGACCATAGGTCAAGGTAGGAATGTAGACTGACTGGTAAATCGACAGCTTTGCTTTAGAGCTCAGCTCCCTCTTCACCACAACAGACCGGTACAACGGCCACATCACTGCAGATGCTGCTCCAATCTGTCTGTCAATCTCTCACTCCATTCTCCCCGCACTCATGAATGAGACCCCCAAGATACTTAAACTCCTCCATTTGGAGCAGGAGCTTGTCCCCAATCCAGAGAGGACAATCCACCTTTTTCCGCCTGAGAACCATGGACTCAGACTTGGAGGTGTTGATTCTCATCCCAGCCGCTTCACACTCAGGAGCAAACCGTCCCAGCAAGGCCTGTAGGTCATTGCTTGATGAAACCAACAGGACAACATCATCCGCAAACAGCAGAGGTGAGATCCTGTGGTCACCAAACATGACACCCTTCGATCCTTGACTGCACCTAGATACCCTGTCCATAAAAATTATGACCACGATCGGTGACAAAGGGCAGCCCTAGCGGAGTCCAACTCTCACTGGAAACGAGTTTGACTGGGTGTTGGCAATGCAAACCAAACTCTTGCAACAGTTGTATAGGGACCGGACAGCTCGTAACAACGAGCTATCTGACAACATTTCTAATTAAGCAATATTACACAAGAGTGTGGGATCATATCACTGTTGTGTGGTAGTAAATAAACATAGCATAATAAAGAACAGGCCTACTGTTAGCGGCTAACTAGCTTGTTAGCTGTGTTAGAGGAGTCCTTTACACACCCATGATTGTGTTAACACCACACAGTGATTATGAGTGTCTTATCAGGTTCTTAAACGCAGCCTTAGCTTGTCCGCTCCCTCTCCAATATGGTCGAGATGACGCGGACAGCCGTCAGAGGAAAACAGCATCTTGGTTCCTGCTCTCTTTTAGCATTGGTATTTCTTTTTCTTGGCATGTTCAGATGAAATAAAGAGTCAATTATCACATACTATGTAGATGGAGGCCGTGTTTGCTTTGGTTACAAGCCATCTTTAATTGTTCTGGCCGTGTTCTGCTGCAGATGAACAGCGAGGACTATGCTGCTTCAGGAATTATGTGCCCACACCTGTAACTCTTGTATAGATTCATTACACAAAGAGTGATATATTTCAAGCATTTATTTCTTTTAATTTTGATGATTATGGTTTATACCTAATGAAAACCCAAAATTCATTTTGTCAAAAAATTAGAATAACACATAAGTTCAATTTAAAAAAGATTTTTAAGGGAAATGTTGACTCAATACTTGGTCGGAGCTCCTTTTCCATGAATTACTGCATCAAAGCGACGTGGCATATAGGAGATCAGCCTGTGGTACTGCTGAGGTGTTATGGAAGCCCGGGTTGCTTAAATAGCAGCCTTCAGCTCATATGCGTTGTTGGGTCTGGTGTCTCATCTTCCTTTTGACAATACCCCATAGATTGTCTATGGGGTTTAGGTCAGGAGAGTTTGCTAGCCAATAAAGCACAGTGATATCATGGTATTTAAACTAAATATTGGTACTTTTGGCAGTCTGGGCAGATGCCAAATTCTGCTGGAAAATGAAATCAGCATCTCCATAAAGCTCGTCTGCAGAGGGAAGCATGATGTGCTCTAAAATTTCCTGGTAGACGGCAGCACTAACTTTGGACTTGATAAAACACAGTGGACCAACACCAGCAAATGACATGGCTCCCCAAAGCAGGTGCAAAGTCTTGTCATTTGGAAATCAAGGTCCCAGAGTCTGGAGGAAGAGTAGAGAGGCACAGAATCCAAGTTGTTTGAGGTCCAGTGTGAGGTTTCCACAGTCAGTGATGATTTGGGGAGCCATGCCATCTGCTGGTGTTGGTCCATTAGGTTTTATCAAGTCCAAAGTCAGCATAGCCATGTACCAGGAAATTTTAGAACACTTCATGCTTCCCTCTGCTGACAAGCTTTACAGAGATGCTGATTTCATTTTCCAGCAGGACTTGGCACCTGCCCACACTCCTAAAAGTACCAAAACTTGGTTTAATGACCATGGTATCACTGTGCTTGACTGACCAGCAAACTCTCCTGGCCTAAACCCCATAGAGAATCTATTCAATTTCACTTTCAATTCAACTTCATTTACAGTATATAGTGCCATTTCAAAACAACAATCATCTCATAGTACTTTCAACTGTAGGGGAAACCCCCACAATTGCAGAAAGACCCCAGCAATCAGGCAGTCCCCTGTGAGCAAGCACTTGGCGATGGTGGAGAGGAAAAACTCCCTTTTAACAGGAAGAAACCTCCAGCAGTACCAAGCTCAGGGAGGGGGAGTCATCTGCTCCGACTGGCTGGGGGGTGAGGGGATAGAGAAGATGAAAAGAACAGACATGTAGTGAGCAAACAGCACAATGGGAACTCAATCTATGGGAGAGAACAAACAGATGTTAATGACCAGCAAAAATATTTCATTGAGAGTGAAGAAAGGAGTGAAGCCCAGTGCATTATTGGAGGTCCCCCGGCTGTCTAAACCTATTAGCAACATAACTAAGGGAGGGTTCAGAGACACATGATCCCTCCCTAATTGTAGGCTATATCAAAAAGGAAGGTTTTAATCCTATTCTTAAAAACAGATCGAGTCTGACTCCCGAATCCAGATTGGCAGCAGGTTCCACAGGAGAGGAGCTTGATAATTGAAGGCTCTGCCTCCCATTGTACTTTTGGAGAGTCTAGGTATTAAAAGTAATCCAGCATTTTGGGAGCGTAGTGCTCTGTTAGGACAATAGGGTAGTATCAGATCTTTTAAATAAAAAGGGGCCTGATTATTTAGAGCTTTGTAAGTGAGAAGAAGGATTTTAAACTTAATTCTAAACTCTATGGGAAGCCAATGAAAAGAGGCCAGAACCAGAGAGATACAGTGGGGCAAAAAAGTATTTAGTCAGCCACCAATTGTGCAAGTTCTCCCACTTGGGGGACTACTCAAGATGGCGACCGGGATGGTCACACTTTTTCAGTGCTGAGACAAAGTCACTGATTTTGCCATTAAAAGTGGCTGGCCTGCAGCGATCGGCGCTCGTGGCGAACACGCACGGGCTGAATTGCCACCTCCGCTGGATTGCCCTTTAATCGCCTTTCTCCAGCGACTTCCTGCGCCTTCCTGAAGCGATTGCTAAGCTAACACTAGTTAGCTTAATGCTACCTGAAGCGATTGCTAAGCTAACACTAGTTAGCTTAATGCTGGCGCCAGTCTCTAAATAACTAACCTACAGCGATCGGATATACCTCCGGTGGATTACCCCTTTGATCGCTTTTATTCGGCCACTGTGAGTAAACTGACCAGCGATCCCAGCGCTTCCTTGTGATTCACTGATGTGCCCTACCTGAAGCGATTGCTAAGCTAACGCTAGTTAGCTTAATGCTGGCGCCAGCCATTCCACCTAACACCAGCCTGAATCAAAGCCCAGCTGCGAGGCCCAGCGGAGATACTACCAGGCAGGCGGCTATTTGTTGACGGGGCTCAGCAGAGATTTCACCCAGGCAGACGGCGGTAGGCGGCGGTGCCCAGCGGAGGACTTACCGTGACTGCAGCGGCGGTGTGCGACGAGACTACCCGAAGCGATTGCTAAGCTAACGCTAGTTAGCTTAATGCTGGCGCCAGTCATTCCACCTTACACCAGCCTGAATCGAAGCCCAGCTGCGAGGCCCAGCGGAGATACTACCAGGCAAGCGGCTATTTGTTGACGGGGCTCAGCAGAGATTTCACCCAGGCAGACGACGGTAGGTGGCGGTGCCTAGCGGAGGACTTACCGTGACCTCAGCGGAGCTCGGTGGCAGCGGCGGTGTGTGACGAGACTCGGTTGGAGGAGCGGGACGGGAGACCAGTTACGGCGGCTATGAGCAATGAGACCAGCAACGGAAGGGGCTAGTTGGCTAGCTGAGGCCCAGCTGGATTCGAGGACGATCGGATCAGATTCTGGCGATATAAGCAGAATTTATTTTACTATCCACAGATTTTCTTTTTCCTTCTTTCCAAGAAAGACTGAAGATGGCTGCCACCGGATTAAAAAGTGGGCTGATGGGCACCACTAATAAGCCTTCTCTACTTCTCTACTTCCTCTTCGTTTTGTCTTTGTGTGTCTGGACCTGCAACAAGAAGGATTTTCTGACAAACTCAACCAAAGGTGAAGTTAAAAAGTTTTATCTGTATGGATTTGGGCTTGGACATCTCACCCTACACTCTATGTGGTCTTTAAAAGCCCTGAGCAAAAACTTCCAAATTAAGGCAAACATGGCTGTTAAGCAAAAATCACAATATGGCAGAGGATATACAATTAAAGTTCTGTTAGTTCTGCTACTTCTGGCAGGAGATATTCACCTTAACCCTGGACCTGCCACTATTAAACAGCAGACCACTGGGTTAGCACAAAACCGAGCTGTACAAAAGCAAAAACAACATTTATTTTTCCAAACTGTTAATCATGCACGAGTTCTTTGGGACACCAAGGCTAAACCAAAGGGGATCCTCGGCGGTCATTTAAACATACGGAGCATAATCCCCAAAAGAGATGAGATTTCGGTGTTGCTGTTGGACTCAAATCTGGACTACCTTTGTCTCTCAGAAAGCTGGCTACACAGTAACATAGACACTAATATGATCGATATTGTGGGCTACCAGTGTTTTAGAAAAGACAGGCAGGTAGGGAGGGGAGGAGGTGTTTTAATTTACATCAAAGAGAAATATAAATGTCATCTGGTTGATTTGAATACTTCACTTGAATGTTTAGCTGTTAATGTATGTCTCTCTCCGGTAATGAATTTCAACATTGCAGTAGTGTACAACCCACCGTCACACAACTCTTCCTTTTATAATGAATTAAGTGATCTGGTTAAACAACTTGAGAAGAACAGAGAAACAATAATTCATGGTGACTTTAATATCAACTGGTCTGATAAAAAAGACAAACAAAAACTGAAAAGCCTCATGACTAAATTTAATTACCAGCAAATCATCAAAGGACCCACCAGGATAACCAAACAATCCAGAACACTTATTGACATGGTATTTACTAATAAACCAGAACGAATAACCAGAACCTATAATCTTGTAACTGGTCTCTCAGATCATAACATGGTTCTTGCTGTCAGGAAACTTACTAAAAAGCGACTACAGTATTTTGGGGGAGTCGATATTGACAAATCAAATTTTATTATCCCCAAATCAAAAAATGAGGAGTTTGAACATTACTTAGAGAATCAAAATTGGGAGCAGCTCATGTCAACATGTGAAGTAGATGATTGTTGTAATTTTATAACTGCAACAATCACAAAGTCTATAGAAAAATTTTCAAAGCAAATTAAAAGTAGACAACAGAAGATTAGCCTACCATGGTTAAATAATGAAATAAGAAAACTTATGAAGAGGCGAGACTATGCACTGAAAACATCACTAACCTCCAAACTACAAAATGATCACCTTGTGTACAAAAGTTTAAGAAATAAAGTGGTACATGAGCTGCGAAAATCAAAAATATCTTATTACAATAAACTGATAGATCATGCAAAGGGTAACAACAGGTCCCTATGGAGGCATTTAAATAACTTAACTAATAAAAAAAACGATCAGAAGGGGGTAAAGGAACTTAGAATCAATGGCAAGACCGTCAGTGACAAGGCTACTTTGGCAAATGAATTTAATTCACACTTTGTGGGCTCTGTGGAAGACTTAACAAAAATTTTTGTGCTGCCAAATGTGCTCAACAACACAAATTCCATACTTCCAACAGATACTTTTCACATCGATGAGGTAAATGAGAAGTTAATTGCTGGTATTGTTAAAACACTGTCAAACTCAAAAACTAATGATATCTACAATATGAGCACCTCCTTTCTCAAAATGCACAGCAAAATATTAATCAAACCACTGACTCATCTCATTAATCTCTCCATTAGGTCTAGTACATTTCCATCTGGCTGGAAAAAAGCTGTCGTCATACCAGTTCATAAATCAGGCAGTAAAGACGATATATGCAATTACCGCCCAATCTCTATTTTACCAGTCCTATCTAAGGTTCTTGAAAAAGTTGTAGCTACACAGCTGATAGACTACTTACAAGACAGTCAACTTCTTCATCCACATCAATTTGGTTTTAGACCAGGATACTCAACAGAAACAGCAAATTGTTGCCTTATTGAAAACGTCAAACAGTCCTTGGACAGGGGTAATGTGGTAGGAGCTGTTTTTCTAGATCTCAAAAAGGCTTTCGATACTGTAAACCACAGTTTGCTTTTATCCAAAATGGTATCTTTTAACTTCTCCCCAAATACATTAGAATGGTTTGCATCTTATCTCCAGAATAGAGAACAGTGTGTAAAAGTTCACCAGGATAAATCCTCATTTTTAAACAACCGCATGGGTATCCCACAAGGGTCCATTCTTGGTCCTTTACTTTTCAGCATTTTTATTAATGACTTGCCGTTACACTGCTCAGCTGCAACATGCCAACTTTATGCAGATGATGCAGTTATTTACACAGCTGCCAAGACTCCAGCACAGGCTGCAGATGTACTGTCTACAAGTATGGTTGATGTCCAAGAGTGGCTCCTCAAGAACCATCTATTGCTGAACCTTCAGAAAACAGTCTCAATGTGCTTTTCAATCAAAAAATGTAACCTGCAACATTTTAAAGTTAATATACATGATCATGACATCAGTTTAGCTACAGAATTCAAATACCTTGGCATTGTACTAGATCCTCAACTCAAATTTAATCTTCATATAAAGAAAATTTCAAAAACAGTAAAAAAAAATCTGAACTGCTTTAAATTAATTAGATATTACATACCTTACGAAGCAGCTGCACTGTATATGCATTCTATGGTTTTTTCTCATATATCATACTGTTTGACAGTCTGGGCTCAAGCAGCCCCTTCCACAATAAGACATATAGGTTCATTATATAATCAAACCCTAAAAATCTTGGACAAAAAGCCCATTAGGTGGCATCACTGTAATGTTTTAAAAAAATACAACCTATTGAGTTTTGAGAGCTTCATTGACCTCTGTCTTCTGAAATTAACGTTCAAATGTTTCCATAAATCAGCACCCGAGCCACTTGCTGGTTTCGTCCAAAGACAGGACAGCAGCAGAGCCACCAGGAGTTCTGTTAACAATAACTGTAAAATATTCCACCGCAGAACCACATTTGGACAAACAGCTTTCTCTATAAAGGGCAGTCACATCTGGAACACAATGCCAAATGAAATTAAAATAATAACGGACTTTAAAACATTCACTAAAAATGTTAAAAACTGGCTGAAAAATAAACAAGAATGTACTCATGTATGAATTATTTGTCTGCAAAGTGAGAGTGAATGAAGGGAAGGAATAAATGTGTTTGTTTATAGTGAGTGACGGAGGGAGGAAGGCCTGAAATAGGCAAATGTGAGTTATGTTATATGTGTTAAATGTGAGTCAGGCTGTTATATTTGTGTATTTATAATATTTATAATATTTATGTTAAATGTGAGTCAGGCTGTTATATTTGTGTATTTATAATATTTATAATATTTATAATTGTGTATTTATAATTTTTCTGCATTGATGTATGTGGTTATTGTGTATATTTTTTATCTTGATTCTTTTTTCTAAAGCCCATCCAGGGACAAGAGTTGCAAATTAGCTAATAGCTATACACTCTATGTGCAACACATCAGATTGATTGTCTTTGATTAATTGTCTATGTTTATTGCACTGTCCCTGTCAAATAAACTAATCTACTACTACTACTTAAAAGATGAGAGAGGTCTCCAATTTTCATCATAGGTATACCTCAACTATGACAGACAAAATGAGAAAAAAAAAAATCCAGAAAATCACATTGTCTGATGTTTAAAGAATTTATTGGCAAATTATGGTGGAAAATAAGTATTTGGTCAATAACAAAAGTCCATCTCAATACTTTGTTATATACCCTTTGTTGGCAATGACAGAGGTCAAACATTTTCTGTAAGTCTTCACAAGGTTTTCACACACTGTTGCTGGTATTTTGGCCCATTCCTCCATGCAGATCTCCTCTAGAGCAGTGATGTTTTGGGGCTGTCGCTGGGCAACACGGACTTTCAACTCCCTCCAAAGATTTTCTATGGGGTTGAGATCTGGAGACTGGCTAGGCCACTCCAGGACCTTGAAATGCTTCTTACGAAGCCACTCCTTCGTTGCCCGGGTGGTGTGTTTGGGATCGTCATGCTGAAAGACCCAGCCACGATTCATCTTCAATGCCTTTGCTGATGGAAGGAGGTTTTCACTCAAAATCTCACGATACATGGCCCCATTCATTCTTTCCTTTACACGGATCAGTTGTCCTGGTCCCTTTGCAGAAAAACAGCCCCAAAGCATAATGTTTTCACCCCCATGCTTCACAGTAGGTATGGTGTTCTTTGGATGCAACTCAGCATTCTTTCTCCTCCAAACACGACAAGTTGAGTTTTACCAAAAAGTTCTATTTTGGTTTCACCTGACCATATGAGGGCGGCGCGGTGGCAGAGTGGTTAGCACTGCAGCAGCACATTAACTCACCCTTGGCCGGGGGATCCTGGATTCGATCCCAGCCCCCGACCAACAGTGATCTGTGTGGAGTTTGTATGTTCTTCGTGTCTGCATGGGTTTACTCCAGGATTTCTCCGGTTTCCTCCCACATGCCAAAAACATGCAAGTTAGGTTAATTGGCTTCAAAACTGGGGATACTAAATTGTCCTTAGGTATGACTGTGAGAGTGAATGGTTGTCTGTCTCTCTGTGTTGGCCCTGCGATGGACTGGCGATCTGTCCAGGGTGTACCCTGCCTCTCACCCAAAAAGATGCTGGGATAGGCTCCAGCCCCCACCCCCCCACCACCCCCAGTGACCTGAAAAGGATTAAGCGGAAGAAGATGAATGAATGAATGACCATATGACATTCTCCCAATCCTCTTCTGGATCATCCAAATGTTCTCTAGCAAACTTCAGATGGGCCTGGACATCTACTGGCTTAAGCAGGGGGACACGTCTGGCACTGCAGGATTTGAGTCCCTGGCGGCGTAGTGTGTTACTTATGGTAGCCTTTGTTACTTTGGTCCCAGCTCTCTGCAGGTCATTCACTAGGTCCCCCCATGTGGTTCTGGGATTTTTGCTCACCATTCTCGTGATCATTTTGACCCCACAGGGTGAGATCTTGCGTGGAGCCCCAGATCGAGGAAGATTATCAGTGGTCTTGTATGTCTTCCATTTTCTAATAATTGCTCCCACAGTTGATTTCTTCACACCAAGCTGCTTACCTATTGCAGATTCAGTCTTCCCAGCCTGGTGCAGGTCTACAATTTTGTTTCTGGTGTCCTTTGACAGCTCTTTGGTCTTGGCCATAGTGGAGATTGGAGTCTGACTGTTTGAGGTTGTGGACAGGTGTCTTTTATACTGATAACAAGTTCAAACAGGTGCCATTAATACAGGTAACGAGTGGAGGACAGAGGAGCCTCTTAAAGAAGTTGTTACAGGTCTGTGAGAGCCAGAAATCTTGCTTGTTTGTAGGTGACCAAATACTTATTTTCCACCATAATTTGCCAATAAATTCTTTAAACATCAGACAATGTGATTTTCTGGATTTTTTTTCTCATTTTGTCTCTCATAGTTGAGGTATACAGTGGGGAAAAAAAGTATTTAGTCAGCCACCAATTGTGCAAGTTCTCCCACTTAAAAGATGAGAGAGGTCTCCAATTTTCATCATAGGTATACCTCAACTATGACAGACAAAATGAGAAAAAAAAATACAGAAAATCACATCAAAGGATTTTTAATGAATTAATTGGTAAATTCCTCGGTAAAATAAGTATTTGGTCAATAACAAAAGTTCATCTCAATACTTTGTTATATACCCTTTGTTGGCAATGACAGAGGTCAAATGTTTTCTGTAAGTCTTCACAAGGTTTTCACACACTGTTGCTGGTATTTTGGCCCATTCCTCCATGCAGATCTCCTCTAGAGCAGTGATGTTTTGGGGCTGTCGCTGGGCAACACGGACTTTCAACTCCCTCCAAAGATTTTCTATGGGGTTGAGATCTGGAGACTGGCTAGGCCACTCCAGGACCTTGAAATGCTTCTTACGAAGCCACTTCTTCGTTGCCCGGGCAGTGTGTTTGGGATCACTGTCATGCTGAAAGACCCAGCCACGTTTAATCGTCAATGCCCTTGCTGATGGAAAGTGGTTTTCACTCAAAATCTCACGATACATGGCCCCATTCATTCTTTCCTTTACACGGATCAGTTGTCCTGGTCCCTTTGCAGAAAAACAGCCCCAAAGTATCATGTTTCCACCCCCATGCTTCACAGTAGGTATGGTGTTCTTTCTCCTCCAAACACGACAAGTTGAGTTTTTACCAAAAAGTTCTATTTTGGTCTCATCTGACCCATATGACATTCTCCCAATCCTCTTCTGGATCATCCAAATGCTCTCTAGCAAACTTCAGACGGGCCTGGACATGTACTGGCTTAAGCAGGGGGACACGTCTGGCACTGCAGGATTTGAGTCCCTGGCGGCGTAGTGTGTTTCTGATGTAGCCTTTGTTACTTTGGTCCCAGCTCTCTGCAGGTCACTCACTAGGTCCCCCCATGTGGTTCTGGGATTTTTGCTCACCGTTCTCGTGATCTCGTGATCTTGTTTCTGGTGTCCTTTGACAGCTCTTTGGTCTTGGCCATAGTGGAGTTTGGAGTTTGACTGTTTGGGGTTGTGGACAGGTGTCTTTTATATTGATAATGAGTTCAAACAGGTGCCATTAATACAGGTAACGAGTGGAGGACAGAGGAGCCTCTTAAAGAAGAAGTTACAGGTCTGTGAGAGCCAGAAATCTTGCTTGTTTGTAGGTGACCAAATACTTATTTTACCAAGGAATTTACCAATTAATTCATTAAAAATCCTTCAATGTGATTTTTCTGGATTTTTTTTTTCTCATTTTGTCTCTCATAGTTGAGGTATACCTATGATGAAAATTGGAGACCTCTCTCATCTTTTAAGTGGGAGAACTTGCACAATTGGTGGCTGACTAAATACTTTTTTCCCCACTGTACCTATGATGAAAATTGGAGACCTCTCTCATCTTTTAAGTGGGAGAACTTGCACAATTGGTGGCTGACTAAATACTTTTTTGCCCCACTGTAGATCTTTCTTTCTAGTACCTGTTAAAATTCTTACTGCAGCATTTTGGATCAACTACAATCTATGCAGTATTGTCAAGAGGAAGATGAGAAACACCAGACCCAACAATGCAGATGAGCTGAAGGCCACTATCAAAGCAACCTGGGGTTTCTTAAAACCTCAGCAGTGCCACAATGCTGCATTGATGCAGTAATTCATGCAAAAGGAGCCCTGACCCAAGTATTGAGTGTGTATATGGAAATACTTTTCAGTCAGCCAACATTTCTATTAAAAATATTTTTTTTTTTAAAATGAATCTTATCTAATGAGAGATTTCTGACTCCTTGGTTCAACACAGAAACTCGTAGCTTAAAACAGAAGACTCGTCAATTAGAAAGAAAATGGCGCTCCACTAAATTAGATGAAATCTATTTAGCTTAGAGAAATCTACTTCTAATTTATAAAAAATCTCTTAGGAAAGCCAGAACAACTTATTATTCTGCATTAATAGAAGAGAACAAGAATAATCCCAGGTTTCTTTTCAGCACTGTAGCCAGGATGACAAAGAGCCAGGACTCTGTTAAATCTAGCATTCCCTTAGAGCTTACTATTCAGGACTCTGTGAACTTCTTCCATAATAAAATTTCATCTATCAGATATAAAATCAGTCATATCCTTCCCACTATTAATTTAAATACTGTTACAACTATAGCTCCTTCAACTGATATCTGTTTGGATGAGTTTATTCTAATTGACCTCTTAGAATTAGATAAAATAATTTCCTCATCCAAGCCTTCAACTTGTCTATTAGACCCTATTCCTACCAGGTTATTACCTCCGTCCTCTCGATGAACTCAGCAAGGCCAATGATAGCTTGGCCGCTGGCAAGGCACCCGGCAACGACGGCATACCCCCCGACCTGATCAAGCACTGCAAGACCGCCCTACTGCTGCCCCCTGTATGTCGCCTTCATCGACCTCACCAAAGCGTTCGATCTGGTCAGCAGAGAGGGCCTTTTCAAGATCCTGCCAAAGATAGGATGCCCACCAAAGTTGCAAAGCCTCATTGAATCGTTTCACACCAACATGCAGGGGATAGTGCAGCACAATGGCAATGTCTCAGAGCCTTTCAACATACGCAGCGGAGTGAAACAGGGCTGTGTACTTGCGCCAACCCTCTTTGGGATTTTCTTTGCTATGCTCCTGAGGCATGCCTTCAGCACAGCAACAGAGGGAATCTACCTGCACACAAGATCTGACGGCAGGCTTTTCAACCTCGCCCGCCTGAAAGCCAGAACCAAAGTACGCGAGGCTCTAATCAGAGACATGCTGTTCGCAGACGACGCTGCAGTCGCAACCCACACACAGCAGGAGCTTCAGACCCTGATGGACCGCTTCTCCCAGGCATGCAAGGACTTCGGGCTTACCATCAGCCTGAAGAAGACTAACGTCTTGGCGCAAGGCACGGAAGCACCACCAACCATCACCATTGACGACTACGAGCTGGAGGTCGTGAATCAGTTCACGTACCTGGGGTCCACGATCAGCAACAACCTCTCCCTTGATACAGAGATCAACAAGAGGATTGGAAAATCAGCCTTCACACTCGCTCGCCTCACCACACGAGTGTGGGAGAATCCCAAACTCTCTGTCAAGACGAAGATGGCAGTGTACAACGCCTGCGTCATCAGCACACTGCTCTATGGGAGTGAGACGTGGACAACATACGCCCGGCAGGAAAAGAGACTGAACTCCTTCCACTTGCGCTGCATTCGCCACATCCTGGACATATCCTGGCAGGACAAAGTGCCCAACACAGAAGTTCTGTCCCGCGCCAGCCTTCCCTCCATGTTCACTCTACTCAGACAGTGCAGGCTCCGCTGGCTAGGCCACGTTCACCGTATGGAGGATGGCAGAATCCCCAAAGACGTCCTCTATGGAGAACTGGCAACTGGCAAGAGAGACGTTGGCCGCCCACAGCTGTGTTTTAGAGACGTCTGCAAGAGAGACATGAAGGCCCTGGAAATCAACACAGAGCGCTGGGAGGACCTTGCAACGGACCGCTCCAAATGGAGAGGCACCCTGACCAGACAGCTCAAGGCGGGTGAAGAGAGACTGACTGCTGCAGCAGATGAAAAAAGGACCCGCAGGAAGAACCGCCACAGACCCAGCAGCACAGAGACCACCCACAAGTGTGACCTGTGTGACAGGGACTGCCATTCGCGCATCGGCCTGTTCAGCCACAGGCGGTGCTGTTCCAGCAGAGTAGACATTTAGGATTCTCTTCCATGGTCATCATAGACCGACGGAGGCCGACGACGACAACTATAGCTCCTTCAACTGATATCTGTTTGGATGAGTTTATTCTAATTGACCTTTTAGAATTAGATAAAATAATTTCCTCATCCAAGCCTTCAACTTGTCTATTAGACCCTATTCCTACCAGGTTATTACCTCCGTCCTCTTAGTGGCATTGGTTGGTTTGTCGGTTTACTGGTTGGTTTGTCGGTTTATTGGTTGGTTTGTCGGTTGGTCGGTCGGTTGGTTGATTGCTTGGTTGGCCTGTCAGCAAAATAACTCAAAGTTATTAACGGATGTTGATGAAATTTTCAGGAAAGCTGTGTAATGGTACAGCAAACAGATGAGTAGATTTTGGTGGTGATTCGGATCACGATGTGGATGCAGGAATTTTTTTTGAATATTATTATTATTTTGTATATTAATCTAGCGCTTTTCATGTACTGCCCCTTTAAGACGTGTCCACTCAGTTACGTGCGTGGTCACGCCATAGGGCCATATACCTCGGCAACCCAGAAGCCAAACACTGCAGAAAAAGTATTGGGGGCGTGTCCACTAAACTTGTTTTTCCTGCTGTGGGTGACTATTTTCTATTCGTTCTCTATGTAGTCCAGTGTTTAAATGCTTTGAGCGGTGGCCGCTTTTTGTCGCAGTGCTCAGGGCTGAAAAAAGACCAATTTGTCAGACTATTGTACAGCTACGCTCGTCAATGTCAGACCTTTCTAAGTAGCCAATCAGAATTAAGGAAGGGTGGGACACAGGACGCCAGTACAGGAAAATGAGAACGGGAGGTGACGGTGGAGGAGGTGGAGGCTGAACTTTGAGGCATCAAACAATGTGAATTTGTAGTTGATAACTGCAAAAAACGGTATGATACCGCACTGCTGTGTAATACTGCTTAATAATTATGAACCTTCTCAGTAAACTATAATTGAGAAGAGAGGAAAAAAGAAAAACAAAAAAAAATGAAAACCAACCTGAAAGATTCAATAAACCATGATGTTGATTTGATCCTTTGAGTGTGAGATTTCACGTGCCCCTAATGGCAGAGCGCGGCGCTGTGCCTGTCAACTGATTCTGACATCCCTTTAACTCCCCAGCTGTACTGACGACTTGTACTGATCATGCCAGTTCAGAAGGTGGCAGGCACGCTTTGGAGGACTCATGGATGACATGTAATACACCCAAGAAGAAGAAATCCTTATTTCCTTTTCCTGTTTTCCTTCTTTGACCCCAGAAAGCAAATATAGCCGTCATGCACTGTCACATAAAACTGCGTCACACTCGAAAAATTGCCGGGGAATACAAACGAAATTCACGTGGGATAATCATAAGAGTGTCTAGATGTGAGGGAGAGCACAAATGACCGACAAAACAGAAAATAATGACCACAATGGACGAAAACGGATTGACCACGCCAGCGAGCGAGTCCCCTTCACCGCCAGTAAGTCACGAATTTCTTTGTTTCTTTATGTTGTACTGATTTTCTTGTTCGTATACTTTGAAGATAAGATGACAATGTACCCCTGTACAAAAAATGGTGTCAAAAGACAGGACCATTCTTTGTGTAAATATGTCCAAAGTCCACTTTTGACTGAGTTATGTAATTCAATATAGCCTACAGTTAGGCCCAGAAATATTTGGACAGTGACACAATCTTCATGATTTGGGCTTTGCATGCCACCACATTGGATTTGAAATGAAACAACTACAACGGAATTGAAGTGCAGACTTTAAGGTTTAATTCAAGGGGTTGAACAAAAATATATGATTAAACATGTAGGAATTGTAGCTATTTTTATACAAACGCTCCTCATTTCAGGGGATCAAAAGTAATTGGACAAACAAACATAACCCTAAGTAAAATGTTACTTTTCAATATTTTGTTGAGAATCCTTTGCAGGCAATGACTGCCTGAAGTCTGGAACCCATGGACATCACCAAACGCTGGGTTTCCTCCTTTGTGATGCTTTGCCAGGCCTTTACTGCAGCTGTCTTCAGTTGTTGCTTGTTTGTGGGTCTTTCTGCCTTAAGTTTTGTCTTGAGCAAGTGAAATGCATGCTCGACTGGGTTGAGATCTGGTGATTGACTCGGCCATTGCAGAATATTCCACTTCTTTGCTTTAAAAAAAACTCCTGGGCTGCTTTTGCAGTATGTTTTGGATCATTGTCCATCTTTACTGTGAAGCGCCGTCCAATCAACTTTGCTGCATTTGGCTGAATCTGAGCAGAAAGTATATCCCTATACACTTCAGAATTCATCCGGCTGCTTCTGTCTTTTGTCACATCATCAGTAAACACAAGTGACCCAGTGCCATTGGAAGCCATGCATGCCCATGCCATCACACTGCCTCCACCATGTTTTACAGAAGATGTGGTGTGCTTTGGATCATGAGCTGTTCCAATTCTTCTCCAAACTTTCTTCTTCCCATCATTCTGGTACAGGTTGATCTTAGTCTCATCTGTCCAAAGAATGCTGTTCCAGAATTGGGCTGGCTTCTTCAGGTGTTTTTTGGCAAAGTCAATTCTGGCCTTTCTATTTTTGAGGCTGATTAATGGTTTGCACCCTGTGGTGAATCCTTTGTATTTACTCTCATGAAGTCTTCTCTTTATGGTAGACTTAGATACTGATACACCTACTTCCTGGAGCGTGTTCTTCACTTGAATGGATGTTGTGAAGGGGTTGTTCTTCACCATGGAAAGGATTCTGAGATCATCCACCACTGTTGTCTTCCATGGACATCCAGGCCTTTTTGAGTTCCCAAGCTCACCAGTGCACTCTTTTTTTCTCAGAATGTACCAAACTGTTGATTTGGCCATTCCTAACATTTCTGCTATCTCTCTGATGGATTTCTTCTTTTTTTTTTCAGCCTCAGGATGGTCTGTTTCACCTCCATTGAGAGCTCCTTTGACC
The DNA here is from genome assembly GCA_020510985.1 of Pholidichthys leucotaenia. Lineage (NCBI taxonomy): Eukaryota > Metazoa > Chordata > Actinopteri > Cichliformes > Pholidichthyidae > Pholidichthys > Pholidichthys leucotaenia. The sequence goes on from CM035837.1 coordinate 22,917,283, forward strand.
GCATGTTGTGTGTTCACAGCAACAGCTTCCAAATGCAAACGCCACACCTGGAATCAACTCCAGACCTTTTAACTGCTTAATTGATGACAGGTTAATGAGGGAAGAGCCCATGCAGCCTTGTTATTTTTTTTTTGCAGCCTTCTGAATCAATTGTCCAATTACTTTTGGTCCCTTGAAAAAGAGGCGGCTACGTATTAAAGAGCTGTAATTCCTAAACCCTTGCATCAATTTGGATGTGAATACTCTCAAATTACAGCTGAGAGTCTGCACTTTAAGCCCACATTGATTATATAATTGTATCCTGAATATGTTTTCGTAAACAGCTAAAGTAACAAAACTTGTGTCACTGTCCAAATATTTTTGGGCCTAACTGTATCTCCTACCTGAAACTTTGGATCATATTTTACATCTTTCTAATTGACAGTAAGCCATTATCTCTTACCACTTTAAAGTTATAGCCTTGGAAAGTTCTGACATCTGATCTGACTAGTTTCTTGAAAAAAATCTTGACCACTGTTGACCACTAGGGGTTATGTTGCAGTTTGGCGACAGTCACACTCAAACGGTTAAGGTGGAATTGGCCAGCTTCGATGTATGGTCAATACAATTATGACAGTGTGGGCACCCAGCACAATGCAGACTGATACTATTCACGCTCAACAGGGATTGCATACGGACAGAGAACCCCTGGGGGGACAACCAGAACAATGGACTATTGTTATACATCCCTGGATTAAGGAGAGGAAGTCTGGGCGTCAGTTGGTCACGCGATTGATATGTATTGACTGATATGTATAGCAATATGCAAATGTGCCATGCATTCTCTCTTTGTGTAACATGTATAAAACAGCTTGCTATACATGCCTCAAGAGGACGCACACACACACACACAGCACACACAGCACAACACGGCGCAAAGCGCTACAGTGTGTCTCATGATGATGGAGGAAATAAAACTGAAACCTTCCAGCTTGTAGCATCTCGCCTGAACTTATTTGTTCCTCCACACTGATGACCCTTGACGAAGAATGAAATACGAAGTGAACACCCCGGAGATGACCCGGACGGGAAGCCTCAGCACACGTCATAGTGCGCCCCTCGCCTGATCTTTTACCTCCACACTGGTGACCCTTGACGAAGAATGGAACACGAGGCAAATACCCCGGAGATGACCCGGACGGGAAGTCTCAGCACGCGTCATGGTGCGCCCCTCGCCTGATCTTTCACCTCCACACTGGTGACCTGACGAGGGAGAATGACCGTCTGCTCCCTCCCACCGCGCTGTGGATCCCAGAGGACCAGAGAACGCCTGCAACCTCTTCATCCTCACTGAAGCGCAGCTCTGGGACCAAAACGCACCATGAACGACACGAGCGAACGAAGGAAGCAGCCTGAACGGGGACAATCATCGACGCTGACTGCGTTGATTTCCACCGAGCTCCCCCACTCTGACTAAACTCCGGACAGCAGACCTCCCGCGCACAGAAGCCCCGCACACACACCGCAGGATTACGAGGACAGCACAACTGCCAGCTATGTGGTCACTGCGCCAGGCGCGCGCCACGCGCCAGGGACAAACTGACTCCACAGACTTATACATCGTCCTTCGCCGCTGCACATGCTCGAGAAAAACGGCTGATCGCCACCCTCGGAACCTTCAGGGCTGCTCAAGCACCTGGAGCAGACATGCATCCCGCACACAGGACTTTGTATGGGTTCTCAGCCACGGCGCACAACGGGAATTTTGCCGATTGCTTTCCCCGATGACTTTAGGGCTGCTCCCGCACCTAAAGCCAAACTGCCGAGTCCCTGACACAGCTTCAGTTTATCACAGCCACTACGCATCCTCGGGGAATTGGGCCGATCGCCTTCCCCACATCCTCGTTGGACCGGACCCGCACGAGAAGTCAGTGACTTAACTTAATATTTTTTTTTCCTCTTTCTTTCACAGCCACTGTGGATCATCGCCAGGTTTAACGGGAAAGTCCCTCACCATCGCGGATCCACACGCAATTTTTGCGCGGCCCAGACACCTTTGATGTCCCGGACTGGCACTCGCTTACTCCCACCCCCCTCCCCCTCCTCCTGCACAGCGCTTTTCCCGCACCTCACTCCCTAAAGCCGGCTGATCGCCGTCTTGTTCCATTACGCACGAAACACACCGGCCCGTGCGCCCAAGATCCACGGCCGTTCAACGTGCTGGAACTCGGAGCGGAGCACACTGCCCTTTCCACCCCTCCCCCGTCCCCCCCATGGACTGACATGCCCTCCGACAGTTCTACCGGAGCTGGAGCCAAACAACGGGGGGGGGGGGGGTCACAGCCCCTTTTGAGCGTTCTGGGGGGGAGCCATGTGGGCACCCAGCACAATGCAGACTGATACTATTCACGCTCAACAGGGATTGCATACGGACAGAGAACCCCTGGGGGGACAACCAGAACAATGGACTATTGTTATACATCCCTGGATTAAGGAGAGGAAGTCCGGGCGCCAGTTGGTCACGCGATTGATCTGTATTGACTGATATGTATAGCAATATGCAAATGTGCCATGCATTCTCTCTTTGTGTAACATGTATAAAAGAGCTTGCTATACATGCCTCAAGAGGACGCACACACACACACAGCACAACACAGCGCACAGTGCTACAGTGTGTCTCATGATGATGGAGGAAATACAGTAAAACTCTGAAACCTTCCAGCTCGTAGTATCTCGCCTGAACTTATTTGTTCCTCCACAACAGTCTTACTATTATTATTATTATTATTATTATTACGTAGTCATATAATGTAGTCATATTGTTTTTGCTGTCACTTCTCTGTCTGTTAATAATAATAACAATAATAATAATAATAATAATGGATTGCATTTATATAGCGCCTTTCATTCAAATTTTCAGGAAAGGTATGTAATGGCAAACTGATATCAAAATGCATACCTCCGCCAAAGATCTTATCCTCTCACAGAGTGTTAGCAAGAATACTCAAAACTACAGGATGGATTTGGATGAAATTTTCATGAGAGTGGCCCTTGGCCCAAAAGATGAACTCATTAGATGTTGGAGGTAATCTGTGAGTGCATACCTCCGCCAAGGCCCTATCTCGCAATGTACAGATGGGTGGCGAAACGGACGGACAAAGGGACAGAGGGGAGGACAAAGAAAGGGAGGGACAGAGCCTTGGCAGAGGTATGCACTCTCTGAGTGCCCTCTAGTTTAAAGACGTCTTCCCATTTATTGTTAGCTCTACTCTTCAAATAGTAAATTCTTCATTAACATCAGGCCATGTACCGCAGGCTTTTAAAACTACTGTAATTAAACCATTACTTAAAAAACCAATGCTGGATCCAGGAGTTTTAGCTAACTTTAGACCAATCTCTAATCTGCCTCTCATTTCAAAAATCTTAGAAAGCGTTGTTGCTACGCAATTATTTGACCACTTGCAGGGAAATGGTTTATTTGAAGAGTTTCAATCAGGGTTTAGAATTCATTATAGTACTGAAACAGCTTTAGTGGTGGCCACTAATGCTCTCCTTATATCATCTGATAATGGACTTGTTTTTGTAATTGTCCTTTTAGACCTTAGTGCAGTTTTTGAAACTATCGATCATAATATTTTACTTGATAGATTACAACACCATATTGGACTTAATGGAACTTCGCTGCAGTGGTCTAAATCTTATTTATCTGATAGGTTCCAGCTTGTTCGTGGCAACAGTGAGTTTTCTTCTAACTCAAAGCTCAACCACGGAGTTCCCCAGGGATCTGTGCTGGACCCTATTCTTTTTAGTTTATCTATGCTTCTGCTAGGCAATATTATTAGAAAGCACTACATACATTTTCATTGTTATGCAGATGACACACAATTATCACTCTATTAAAGCAAGAAATCTCTGTGTGTCTGTCATGTTTATAGGACATCATAGGACAGCCTATGATCTTTGCCTGAACATCATAGGATGTCCTATGAACTCAGGCATCATAGGACAACTCGTGATGCCTATATGACGGCACATAGACAAATGTGTCTTTATAATGTCATATACATCAAGCCCACGGCACAGACAAATGTGTCTTTATGATGTCATATACATCAAGCCTGCCTTCATGTGTTTATGATGTCATATACATTGACATCAGGCAACATGTCATATACTGTACATCACGGCTGCCTTGTCTTTAAAGCACGTTTATAGGACATCATAGGACAGCCTATGATATCTGCCTGATCATCATAGGACGTCCTATGATGTCATATACAGTGACATCAGGCAATATGTCTTTATGATGTCATATACATCAAGGCTGCCTTCATATCTTTATGATGTCATATACAGTGAGTCCATGCCGGAAAGCCTCTTTTTGCTTACATCTATTTTCATGATCCTGTCCATGAACTGGAATTACAACACACCTATCCCTCAACCAGTGGTCTGAACGAAGAAGAAGAAGACCCACCAGATGGAGAGCAATAGAATGAGGAGAACTGCTGCACGTCAGAAAGGATGCCGTGAACATGAAACACCTCAGGTTCGACCAGTATGCTGCAGGCATGACTGTGAACAACACAGCCATCTGAGACAGGAGGAGACCCTTCGGCAATGGGCATGTAGAAATACTTGGTTTCTACAGGCATGGACGGGTATGCACGGGTCTGCCTTGATGTCCTATGATGATCCTATGATCTCAGGCATCATAGGACTCGCGATGCCGCCATAAAGATATGATGTCTATATGACAGCACATAGACAGAGCACATCATAGGACAGCCTATGATGTCTGCATGATGTCCTATGATGTATGATGTCCTACGATGACCCTAAAAGATATGATGTCTATATGACGTCATATAGACATAGCACATCATACAACGCCCTATGACATCTGCATGATGTCCTATGATGATCTGATGATATCAGGCAACATAGGACTCGCGATGTCGTCACATAGTCAAATGTGTCTTTATGATGTCATATAGACCATCACTCACAATGGCTAGACTAATGTGTCGTTATGATGTCATATGGCTCAAAATTGGCAAGGTGAATAACTCACGGGGCCAGTCTTTACAGCGCGTTTGTGTTTTCTGCACAACAGATTTCTGCAGCCATGGCCAATTCTACGCTGCCGTGAGCAGAGTTGCCAGATCAAGCAGTCTTCGTATTCTTGCTCAAGATGAAGAAACTAAGCAAAAGTGTCGCTTTTTCAGCAATGTCGTTTTTAAAGAGGTGGTTTCTGGGGTTTCTACGGGCTCAAAATGAAAAAACTAAGCAAAAACGTCGCTTTCTCAGCAATGTTGTTTTTAAAGAGGTGGTTTCTTGGTTTCTACGGGCATGCACGGGCCTTCCTGAACAGGGTCGAAAGCCACTTTTTGCTCAGAACTATTTTCATGATCCTGCCCATGAACTGAAATTATGATGCACCTATCCCTCAACCAGTGGCCTGAACGAAGAAGAAGACCCACCAAATGGAGAGCAATAGAATGAGGAGAACTGCTGCACGTCAGAAAAGATGCCGTGAAGATGAAACACCTCAGGTTCCAGCAGTACGCCGCAGGCATGACTGTGAACAACACAGCCGTCTGAGACAGGAGGAGACCCTTCAGCAATGGGCATGCAGAAATACTTGCTTATACTTGGTTTCTACGGGAATGGACAGGTATGCACGGGTATGTACTAGTATTTGTCAATGAAGCCAGATGACAGTAATCAATTAGCCAAATTAGAGGTTTGTCTTCAGGAAATCAGAGCTTGGATGACTTGTAATTTCTTGCTGTTAAATTCAGATAAGCCTGAAGTCATTCTAGTTGGTCCAGAAAACCTTAGAAATACCTTTCCAAATCAAACTCTTAGTTTGGATGGGGTTACTCTCTCTCTTAATAGTTCTGTGAGGAACCTTGGAGTTATTTTTGATCATCTGTTCTTTAATTCACCTATTAAACTTGTTTCTAAGACTGCCTTCTATCATTTGTGCAATATTGCCAAGATTAGAAGCATCTTGTCTCAGAGTGATGATTTTTTTTTTGACTTCCGGCGCCACACAAGTAGGCTGCCTTTTTGCAACAGCTGATCAATTTCTGCCTATTTCTATTTACTATCTGGCTCTCTTGCCAATCTTTCTGATCCAGCGTCACCTTTATTCCATCCAAACACGTAGATTACCCAAATGTCTCCTGAGCCAGCGGACGGAGCCACTGTTTCTAGCAGGAAGGCAGTACAATAGAGACCAGCTGTTAGCACTTAACCGGCCCACGGTGCTAACGCAAAAACTCGACATACCGGGAGAGATAAGACGGAAACGGCGTGGGTGTCGAGCTGGAGTAAGACGGCGGGCAAGGAATATAAGGTACAGACCCGTCCTCCCATCCGTTATTATGGGGAATGTTCGATCGCTACTCAGTAAGACTGATGAGCTAGCGGCTATCTCCCGCTACGAGAGTGTCTTCAGGGAGAGTAGTTTGATGCTATATACTGAGACGTGGCTAACAGAACTAGCAACAGATGCTAACATCGAACTGGAAGGTTTCCACGCAATACGAGCAGACCGAACACCAGACAGTGGGAAGACAAGGAGCGGGGGAGTGATAATGTATGTCAATAACAACTGATGCAGACCGGGACGTATCACGGTTAAGGAACAGCACTGTAGCAAAGAAATTGAGTTGCTAGCTGTTAGCATGCAGCCTACATATCTCCCGAGGGAATACTCACACGTGATCTGCATTGTTATTTATGCAAATCCGACGGCGAACGCTGGGACAGCGCATGACGTCATCCACTCAGTAACTGGCAGGCTGCAGACAGAACACCCAGATGCTCTCCTCCTCATCTCAGGTGATTTCAACCATATTTCACTGTCCCCCATTCTACCCACGTTCACCCAATATGTCACATGCCACACTAGAGACAATAAAACACTGAACTTATTCTATGCAAATACTCAGGAGGCGTACACTTCATCACCACTCCCCCCACTCGGGAGATCGGATCACAACTTGGTTCATCTTCTGCCGGTGTACAAACCCTTAGTACACAGACAACCTCCGGTCATGCGCACGGTGAAGTTATGGTCTGAGGAGGCAATGGACGCGCTAAAGGACTGTTTTGAAATCACTGCCTGGGAGCAGCTCTGCGATCCACATGGTGAGGACATCGATGGCCTCACTCACTCCATCACGGACTACATCGGCTTCTGTGTGGACAACACCGTACCCACCAAGACCATACGGTGTTGCTTGAACAACAAACCCTGGATCAACCCTGAGATAAAAACACTTCTGAGAGAGAAGAAGAGGATCTTCAGGTCGGGGAACAGGGAGATGCTGAAGTCCGTACAGAGGGAGCTGAGGAGGAAGATCAGAGAAGGCAAGGACAGCTTCAGGAAGAAGATGGAGAACAAGCTGCAACAGAGTGACATTGGCGGGGTCTGGAGAAACCTTAAAACCATTTCTGGGCTCCAGAATACCCCCCCCCCCCCAGGCCACGGGGGGGCAGGGAGTGGGCGAACAATCTGAACCTGTTTTTTAATAGGTCTGACCAGTCGCCCTCCCCCCCGACTGCACAACAACCACTGCTTCCTCTAAAGTCATTGAGACCTGCTGTCCACACCCCACTCCACCAACACCCCCCCACTCCCAGCACACAGCCCCCAACCTAACCCTCACTAAGACCCAGGTGAGGATGGAGCTGAGGAAGATCAAGGCGAGGAAGGCCTCGGGACCGGACAGCATTAGCGCAAAGCTCCTCAAGTCCTGTGCAGACCAGCTGTGTGGGATTGTGGAGCATATCTTCAACCTGAGCCTGAAGCTGGGGAGGGCACCACAGTTGTGGAAAACATCTTGTGTGGTACCTGTACCAAAGACTTCCCACCCCAAAGATCTGAACAGCTACAGACCAGTGGCCCTGACGTCTCACATGATGAAGACCCTGGAGAGACTGCTCCTTGCTCACCTCCGCCCCCTGGTGGGACCAGCGATGGATCCATTCCAGTTCGCCTACCAGCATGGCATTGGGGTGGAGGATGCAGTGATCTTCCTCCTTCACCATTCTCTGTCCCACCTGGAGAAGCCCGGGAATGCGGTGAGGATCATATTCTTTGACTTCTCCAGTGCTTTCAACACCATTCAACCAATGATCCTGAAGGACAAGCTGCTGTGCGCAGGGGTGGACCAGCACCTGTCATCATGGATCCTGGACTACCTCACTAACCGGCCACAGTTTGTGAGAACCCGAGATTGTGTGTCTGACACGATCATCGGTAGCACGGGGGCCCCCCAGGGAACGGTTTTGACTCCCTTCCTGTTCACCCTTTATAGTGCGGACTTCTCACACAACACAACACACTGCCATCTACAGAAGTCCTCTGACGACTCTGCGATCGTCGGCCTCATCTCCAACGGAGATGAAGCTGAGTACAGAGGACTTATCCAGGACTTCGTGGACTGGTGCCATCGGAACTGCCTCCAGATCAACGTGAGGAAAACTAAGGAGCTGGTGGTGGACTGCCGCAGGCAAGGAAAACCCCTCACAGCACGAGTAAACATACAGGGAACAGACATTGAGATGGTGACATCCTACAAGTACCTTGGTGTTCATCTGAACAATAAACTAGACTGGTCACACAATACTGACGCACTCTACAAGAAGGGACAGCACAGGCTGTTCCTACTGAGGAGGCTCAGGTCTTTTGGTGTACAAGGGGCACTGCTGAAGACATTCTTCGACACGGTGGTGGCATCAGCCATCACTTTTGGAGTGGTCTGCTGGGGCAACGGCATTACAGCAGCTGATAGGAAGAGACTAAACAAACTGATCAAGAAAGCTAGCTCTGTCCTGGTGCAACGCCTTGACCCAGTGGAGGAGATAGGAGAGAGAAGGATGGTGGCTAAACTGTCATCTCTGCTGGAGTCCGAGTCCCACCCTATGCAGGACATATTGAACGTACTGAGGAGCTCATTTAGCAGTAGACTACATCATCCTAGGTGCGCAACCGAGAGATTTCGCAGGTCCTTTCTACCTATGGCTGTCAGACTGTATAACCTACGCAGGGCTGCTAGCAGAGATAGCAAAAAAATGTGACGACCTAGTAGCATTGAATGCAAAAGACGCAACAGACTTACACAAATGGTCCCCTCCAGTATACAGCTAGGACAATATCAGTCGCTACGGAGGGTGACAATACGTATGGGTACATATTCATACTATGTAGGATAACTAAGTAGACGGTTATGCTGTTTATTCCATCTAGCTACAATGCTCCGCACTTTGTAGTAGTAGTAGTAGATTAGTTTATTTGACAGGGACAGTGCAATAAACATAGACAATTAATCAAAGACAATCAATCTGATGTGTTGCACATAGAGTGTATAGCTATTAGCTAATTTGCAACTCTTGTCCCTGGATGGGCTTTAGAAAAAAGAATCAAGATAAAAATATACACAATAACCACATACATCAATGCAGAAAAATTATAAATACACAATTATAAATATTATAAATATTATAAATACACAAATATAACAGCCTGACTCACCTTTAACATAAATATTATAAATACACAAATATAACAGCCTGACTCACATTTAACACATATAACATAACTCACATTTGCCTATTTCAGGCCTTCCTCCCTCCGTCACTCACTATAAACAAACACATTTATTCCTTCCCTTCATTCACTCTCACTTTGCAGACAAATAATTCATACATGAGTACATTCTTGTTTATTTTTCAGCCAGTTTTTAACATTTTTAGTGAATGTTTTAAAGTCCGTTATTATTTTAATTTCATTTGGCATTGTGTTCCAGATGTGACTGCCCTTTATAGAGAAAGCTGTTTGTCCAAATGTGGTTCTGCGGTGGAATATTTTACAGTTATTGTTAACAGAACTCCTGGTGGCTCTGCTGCTGTCCTGTCTTTGGACGAAACCAGCAAGTGGCTCGGGTGCTGATTTATGGAAACATTTGAACGTTAATTTCAGAAGACAGAGGTCAATGAAGCTCTCAAAACTCAATAGGTTGTATTTTTTTAAAACATTACAGTGATGCCACCTAATGGGCTTTTTGTCCAAGATTTTTAGGGTTTGATTATATAATGAACCTATATGTCTTATTGTGGAAGGGGCTGCTTGAGCCCAGACTGTCAAACAGTATGATATATGAGAAAAAACCATAGAATGCATATACAGTGCAGCTGCTTCGTAAGGTATGTAATATCTAATTAATTTAAAGCAGTTCAGATTTTTTTTTACTGTTTTTGAAATTTTCTTTATATGAAGATTAAATTTGAGTTGAGGATCTAGTACAATGCCAAGGTATTTGAATTCTGTAGCTAAACTGATGTCATGATCATGTATATTAACTTTAAAATGTTGCAGGTTACATTTTTTGATTGAAAAGCACATTGAGACTGTTTTCTGAAGGTTCAGCAATAGATGGTTCTTGAGGAGCCACTCTTGGACATCAACCATACTTGTAGACAGTACATCTGCAGCCTGTGCTGGAGTCTTGGCAGCTGTGTAAATAACTGCATCATCTGCATAAAGTTGGCATGTTGCAGCTGAGCAGTGTAACGGCAAGTCATTAATAAAAATGCTGAAAAGTAAAGGACCAAGAATGGACCCTTGTGGGATACCCATGCGGTTGTTTAAAAATGAGGATTTATCCTGGTGAACTTTTACACACTGTTCTCTATTCTGGAGATAAGATGCAAACCATTCTAATGTATTTGGGGAGAAGTTAAAAGATACCATTTTGGATAAAAGCAAACTGTGGTTTACAGTATCGAAAGCCTTTTTGAGATCTAGAAAAACAGCTCCTACCACATTACCCCTGTCCAAGGACTGTTTGACGTTTTCAATAAGGCAACAATTTGCTGTTTCTGTTGAGTATCCTGGTCTAAAACCAAATTGATGTGGATGAAGAAGTTGACTGTCTTGTAAGTAGTCTATCAGCTGTGTAGCTACAACTTTTTCAAGAACCTTAGATAGGACTGGTAAGATAGAGATTGGGCGGTAATTGCATATATCGTCTTTACTGCCTGATTTATGAACTGGTATGACGACAGCTTTTTTCCAGCCAGATGGAAATGTACTAGACCTAATGGAGAGATTAATGAGATGAGTCAGTGGTTTGATTAATATTTTGCTGTGCATTTTGAGAAAGGAGGTGCTCATATTGTAGATATCACTAGTTTTTGAGTTTGACAGTGTTTTAACAATACCAGCAATTAACTTCTCATTTACCTCATCGATGTGAAAAGTATCTGTTGGGAGTATGGAATTTGTGTTGTTGAGCACATTTGGCAGCACAAAAATTTTTGTTAAGTCTTCCACAGAGCCCACAAAGTGTGAATTAAATTCATTTGCCAAAGTAGCCTTGTCACTGACGGTCTTGCCATTGATTCTAAGTTCCTTTACCCCCTTCTGATCGTTTTTTTTATTAGTTAAGTTATTTAAATGCCTCCATAGGGAACTGTTGTTACCCTTTGCATGATCTATCAGTTTATTGTAATAAGATATTTTTGATTTTCGCAGCTCATGTACCACTTTATTTCTTAAACTTTTGTACACAAGGTGATCATTTTGTAGTTTGGAGGTTAGTGATGTTTTCAGTGCATAGTCTCGCCTCTTCATAAGTTTTCTTATTTCATTATTTAACCATGGTAGGCTAATCTTCTGTTGTCTACTTTTAATTTGCTTTGAAAATTTTTCTATAGACTTTGTGATTGTTGCAGTTATAAAATTACAACAATCATCTACTTCACATGTTGCCATGAGCTGCTCCCAATTTTGATTCTCTAAGTAATGTTCAAACTCCTCATTTTTTGATTTGGGGATAATAAAATTTGATTTGTCAATATCGACTCCCCCAAAATACTGTAGTCGCTTTTTAGTAAGTTTCCTGACAGCAAGAACCATGTTATGATCTGAGAGACCAGTTACAAGATTATAGGTTCTGGTTATTCGTTCTGGTTTATTAGTAAATACCATGTCAATAAGTGTTCTGGATTGTTTGGTTATCCTGGTGGGTCCTTTGATGATTTGCTGGTAATTAAATTTAGTCATGAGGCTTTTCAGTTTTTGTTTGTCTTTTTTATCAGACCAGTTGATATTAAAGTCACCATGAATTATTGTTTCTCTGTTCTTCTCAAGTTGTTTAACCAGATCACTTAATTCATTATAAAAGGAAGAGTTGTGTGACTGTGGGTTGTACACTACTGCAATGTTGAAATTCATTACCGGAGAGAGACATACATTAACAGCTAAACATTCAAGTGAAGTATTCAAATCAACCAGTTGACATTTATATTTCTCTTTGATGTAAATTAAAACACCTCCTCCCCTCCCTACCTGCCTGTCTTTTCTAAAACACTGGTAGCCCACAATATCGATCATATTAGTGTCTATGTTACTGTGTAGCCAGCTTTCTGAGAGACAAAGGTAGTCCAGATTTGAGTCCAACAGCAACACCGAAATCTCATCTCTTTTGGGGATTATGCTCCGTATATAGTATATAGTATATAGTATATTTATATATTTATGTGTACGTATGTACAGTATATCCACTGCTCTTATTTATATTTTTCGTATCTTCTTAATTATTGCTCTGAGTATTGCTATCCCTGTGCTGTTGCAATCCTGGAATTTCCCCATTGTGGGACTAATAAAGGCTTATCTTATCTTATGCTGAGAAACTAATCCACACTTTTGTTAGCTCTAGATTAGATAATTGTACCTCTATTATCAATGGCTGTCCTAAAACATCTTTAAAAAGTCGTCAGCTTTTGCTGCAGCTACAGTTTTAACAGGTACTAGAAAGAGAGATCATATCTCTCCGGTTCTGGCCTCCCTTCATTGGCGTCCCATAGAATTTAGAATCAAGTTTAAAATCCTTCTCCTCACTTACAAAGCTCTAAAAAACCAGGCCTCTTGTTATTTAAAAGATCTGATAGTACCTTATCATCCCAACAGAGCACTACACTCCCAAAATGCAGAATTACTTGTAATACCTAGACTCTCTAAGAGGACAATGGGAGGCAGAGCTTTCAGTTATCAGGCTCCTCTCCTTTGGAACCAGCCGCCAATCTGGATTCGGGAGTCAGTCTCAATCTCTGTTTTTAAGAATAGAAGAATACTTTCCTTTTTGACATAGCCTATAGTTAGGGTGGGATCAGGTGACACTGAACCCTCCCTTATTTATGCTGCTAATAGGTTTTGACAGCTGGGGGACCTCCAACAATACACTAGGCTTCACTCCTTTCTATTAGTTAATCCCTTCCACACCACGTGGTGTATGCGGCGGTGCCTATCTCCGTTTCACTGACCCTAGGCCACACAACTACTGTGAGTAGTGAACACTACAGTGTGTGTGTGTGTGTGTGTGGGGGGGGGGGGGGTTCAGTCCTCTGGTAGCTCTGTGCATTAACTTTCCTTTCCCTGTTCCATTATGCTGAGCATCAAGCTAGAAGGCGGAAAGTACCATTTTTTTATATGGTCTTTGGTATGACCCGGCTGGGATTTGAACCCACGACCTCCCGGTTGTAGGATGGATGCTCTACGAACTAGGCCACCACTCCGGTGCACTCCTTTCTATACTCTCAATGAAATATTTTTGCTGGTCATTAACATCTGTTTGTTCTCTCCCACAGAATGAGTCCCTGTCGTGCTGTTTGCTCTCTACATGTCTGTTCTTTTCTTCTTCTTCTCTATCCCCTCACCCCCCCCCCCCCCAGCTAGTCGCAACAGATGACTTGCCTCTCCCTGAGCCTGGTTCTGCTGGAGGATTCTTCCTGCTAAAAGTGAATTTTTTTCTCTCCACCGTTGTCAAGTGCGTGCTCACAGGGAATTGCCTGATTGTAGGGGTTTTCCCCTACAGCTTGAAAGTGCTATGAGATGACTGTTGTTGTGAAATGGTGCTATAAAGCTGAATTTAATTGAATAAATATTCTATTTTTTTGAGAAACTGAATTTTGGGTTTTCATTACCTGTAAGCCATAATCAATAAAATTAAAAGAAATAAAACACTTGAAATACTGTATATCACTCTGTGTAATGGGTCTATACATGCTTCCCTTTTTGAAATGAATAACTGAAATAATTAACTTTTCGATGATATTCTAATTTATTGAGATACACTTGTATGTGCAAGCTAAAGGCCCTATCACACCTTGACAATTTAGGCAGTGTTTGCCGACATATCAAAATTTCTCTAAAATGCTGGCATATGGCCAAAATTTTCAATTTTGGCCGTATATCACGTATCCATAATGAGTTGGATGTATACATAACGTATAGAACATTTCAGTCACTTACACCAACGAATGCTTAGCGTGTTGCCGGTGTTCACAATATATGCCCAACAGTAGTCTAACTTATGCATCTTATCCTAACTTATGCATAGTGCGGTCATGCCAAACTGCCGTCGCCTCCCAATCCATGAATCCTAGGTGTGTGAGAGCATGAAGGCTCCATCATCTCAACTGAACAGAGATGATTCTCTCCTACAAAGACCATTGCACGGCAGTGGGGGGTGTGACCAATCTGGCAGAGCTGTCAAATCCATCAGGTCGGTCACGCCTATGGAAAGTAACGTACAAGTATCGTGAGTGAATGTGTGTCAATGATCCCATAACTTAAATATAACTTATGGCCCGCATTTGTGGGAGGTATGAACCAAATGCTGGATACATTGAAAAATTTTGTGCATGCACAAAATTCTTCAACGACCTCACCGTACAACGACGTATACCAGCATGCTTCAGCGTGCTCTTAATTTATACAAAACTTACCCTTAACTTATTAGATGTACACCAGCATATTCACCAATTTTTTAAACATCAGCACACGCTGCCTAAATCGTCAAGGTGGGACAGCGGCTTAAGACAAAAATGGGTAGTGGTAAGAAATAAAGATTCTTCAAAACATCTTGACATTTCAGTTTAGCCAACAGGAACAGACTGTTAGTGATGCCTTGAACTGTCTGAGGGAAAATATTACACACAAATGTCCTGAACTGTGACAAATAAATTGGGCAACAGCAGCGGCAAACTGTCTTCATATTCACACATGACAACACATATTCTAGTGCAGAGAAGCGAAAACAGAGCCCAGTCTTACCTGAGAGAGGCCACTGCAGGTCCCGGTTTGGTGGAGGGAAAAACATGATGCAGATAGTCACTCAGTAGCTTCTCATTCACAATACCTGAACCAGGGGCAAAGGCAGACGTCTGATTAACAACAGCAGGGTGGATCAGGTGTGTCGTTTCATCTGCAGTGGATATAAAAAGTCTACACACCCTTTCAAATGCCAGGTTTTTGTGATGTAAAAAAAAATGAGACCAAGATAAATCATTTCAAAACTTTTTCCACCATTAATGTGACCAATAACCTGTATAACCCAATTGAAAAACAAACTGAAATCTTTTAAGGGGAAAAATAAAAAAAATTAAAAACTTGCAATAGCCTGGTTGCATAAATATGCACACCCTTAAACTAATACTTTGTTGCAGCACCTTTGGCTTTTATGACAACACTCAGTCTTTTTGGGAAGGAGTCTATCAGCGTGGCACATCTTGATGTGGCAGTATTTGCCCACTCTTCTTTGTCACCCCCACAGAGCTGCTGGTCCCGATGGCATTCCAGGAGCAGTGGTCAAAGCATGTGCAGACCAGCTGGCAGAGATCCTCACAAAGCTGTTCAACCTCTCCCTGACACACGCCACCATCCCCTCCTGCCTCAAGGCCTCCACCATCATCCCCATCCCCCAAAAGTCCACAATTGACAGCCTGAATGACTACAGACCCATAGCACTCACGTCTGTAGTCGTGAAGTGTTTTCAGCGACTGGTGTCCCAGCACATCAGGGACTGTCTTCCCCCTCCTTCGACCTCCACCAATTTGCCAACAGGGAGAACCGGTCTACAGAAGACACCATTGCCACCACACTCCACAGAGCACTGAGCCACCACTGGCTCCCCCCAGGGCTGCGTGCTAAACCTTCTACTGTACTCCCTGTATACCTATGACTGTATTCCAACCCACCCAACCACCATCATCATGACGTACGGGCGGTGCAGTGGCGCAGTGGTTAGCACTGCACCAGCACAGCAACTCACCCTTGGCCATGGAATCCCTGGTTCGATCCCAGCCCCTGACCAATAGTGATCTGTGTGGAGTTTGCATGTTCTCCCCGTATCTGCATGGGTTTACTCCGGGATTTCTCCGGTTTCCTCCCACAGGCCAAAAACATGCAGGTTAGGTTAACTGGAGACTCTAAAGTGGCCCTAGGTGTGAATGTGTGTGTGAATGGTTAAGGGATAGCGCCGTACCGTGGCTGCTTCATCCATCCAGGTGGATGCCCTCATTTTCCCCCCTGGGGATCAATAAAGTATACAAAATCAAAATCAAAAAAAAAAAGGTACATGGACGATACCACCTTGGTTGGGCTCATCACTGATAACGATGAGAAGGGTGGAAGTAGAGAATCTGCTGCTGTGGTGCCAAGCAAACCACTCAAAACTCAATGTCCAAGAAACCAAAGAACTCATACTGGACTTCAGGAAGAACAGACAGACCACCCCCCCTCCTCATAAATGGCGACCGCATGGAAACCATCCCCACCCATATCTCCTCTGACCTCTCCTGTACTGTCAACATCATTCCTGGTGAAGAAAGCCCAGCATCGGCTGCACTTCCTCTGTGTCCTGAGGAAGAACAACCTAAGTAAGTAAGTAAGTAAAATTTATTTATATAGCACTTTTCACAGAAAGAATCACAAAGTGCTTCACAATAAAATAAAACACACAATCACAAATACAACAATAAAGGCATTAAAAACAAGTATAAAGACATTAAAAACATAAAAACTATAATTCATAATCAAACTAAAAAGCCTGTTTAAACAGAAGTGTCTTCAGCTGTTTTTTAAAAACGTCAACAGAGTCTGCTGAGCGCAAAGACAGTGGTAGAGCATCCGACAATTTTGAGTTTTAAAATGGGTTCGAGGGACAGCCAGTAAAAGTTGATCCGAGGATCTCAAAGACCGTGAAGGGTTGTACACTTTAAGCAGCTCGGTGATGTATTTAGGGGCCTGGTCATGAATAGCTCTAAAAACAAGAACTAAATTTTAAACTGAATCCTAAAACCAACTGGGAGCCAGTGAAGTGCTGCTAAAACCGGTGTAATGTGAGCTCTTTTCTTAGTGTGAGTTAAAAGTCTAGCAGCCAAATGCGTTGAAGATGCTTTTGGCTCAGACAGGTAAAAAGACTATTACAATAGTCTAAGCGAGAAGAAATGCAAGCATGTATAATCATCTCAAGTTCTGCCTTTGACACCAGGGTTCTCAACTTAGAAATATTCTTCAGATGGAAGAAACAATTTCTAATTAATTGATTAATGTGGTGCTCAAGAGACATGGCCGAATCAAAACTAACACCAAGATTCCGAAGACTTGCCTCGACAGAGGAACCTAGGGTACCCATGTGGTCCTTAATAAGTGGAATCATGTTCTCAGGAGTAATAATGTCTCTGTCTTGTCTGAGTTAAGCTGTAAAAAGTTTGAACTAAACCACTGTTTGATGTTAGACAAGCAGTTAGTTAAAGATGACAGCATGTGAAACTCAGAGACTCTTTAAAAGAGCAATACAACTGAATATCATCAGCGTAAAGATGATAAGAAATATCTTTGAACTGGCTAATTAGCCATCTCAGTGGCAAAATGTATATTAGAAATACAATGGGTCCTAAAACTGAGCCTTGTGGTACCCCACATGAATACCGTGCTATTTCAGAAAAGATCTGATTCACGGACACGTTAAAGGTTCTTCCGGTGAGGTACGATAAGAACTGTTTTAAAACAAAACCAGACAGCCCTAGCTCTTTGAGTCTGTTGATCATTATACAGTGATTAACAGTATCAAAGGCAGAAGAAAGATCCAATAAAACCAGAACTGTGTATTTACCAGTGTCAGCCACCATCATAATGTCACTGGAGACTCTGACTAAAGCTGTTTTGGTAGAATGATTTTTCCGAAAGCCCGACTGAAATTTATCCATGATATTACAATTTGCCAAAAATGATAGAAGCTGCTCAGCCACTACCTTTCTAGAATTTTTGATATGAAAGGGAGTTTAGAGATTGGCCTATAATTATTTGGCTGTGATGGATACAAACTCGGCTTCTTAAGAGTTGGTTCAACCACTGCATGTTTGAAGGAGCTGGGAACCACATCAGCTGAAAATGAAATGTTTATCAATTCAACAACTGAAGGACCAATTGACTCAAAAACAGCTAAAAACAGCTTAGTAGGGAGAACATCAGCAGGGGACGAGGAGGGTTTCATCTTCTGCAGCAGAGCCGTGATGTCCTGAAAGGTCACTGGATTAAAAGTGGACCAAGTACAAGGTGAGGGCGTAACACTGGCACAGTTAAAAGAAGATGATGGCAAAAATGTTTTCCCTGAATTAGAGGAGTTAGAGCGGCAGCAGGTGAGACAAGAGTGTTAACTGTGTCAAATAAGACCCTAGGATTTTTCTTATTTGTGAAAATTTTTTTTGAAAAATACTGATTCCTGGCATCCCTCAACATGTCATTTAAAGAGGCTCTAAGCTCCCTTAGATGGGAGTCTGTGAACCTCCAATTGGGTGGATTTCCATAAGCGTTCTACCTTACGATAATTTGTTCTAAAGGATCGAATGGAGTCATTTATCCAGGGATGAGACTTTTTAGGAGAAGCAAAGACAGATTTCACTGGTGTCACTTTGTCTAAAATAGCCATACAATGGCTGTCTAATGTCTGAGTGAAGGCATCAGGATCTTTAATTCCCATCAGTAAGTGTGGCTCAAACAAATCAGAGAAGTCATTTGCTGCCTCTTGGTTAATGATCCACCTTTTTGCTGCCATTTTCAGAGGGGGCGGATTCACAGGAAAGTTAACATTAAAAAGCATACAGCTGTGATCACTAATCTGGAAATCATCCACACACATTTTCAATATTCAAGCCCAAAGAAAAAAAAAGGTCCAAGGTATGACCCTTAGCGTGTGTAGGGCCTGAAACATGCTGGATGAGGTTATAAAAAAAAGTGATGGAAAAAAAGTCAACAGCTGTGTTACATGTGACATCATCAATATCCATCCATCCATCCATCTTCTTCCGCTTAATCCTTTTCGGGTCACGGGGGGGCTGGAGCCTATCCCAGCATCATTGGGCGAGAGGCAGGGTACACCCTGGACAGATCGCCAGTCCATCGCAGGGCCAACACAGAGAGACAGACAACCATTCACTCTCACAGTCATACCTAAGGACAATTTAGGATCCCCAGTTTGATGCCAATTAATCTGACTTGCATGTTTTTGGCATGTGGGAGGAAACCGGAGGAATCCCGGAGTAAACCCACGCAGACACGGGGAGAACATACAAACTCCACACAGATCACTGTTGGTCGGGGGCTGGGATCGAACCCAGGATCCCCCGGCCAAGGGTGAGTTGCTATGCTGCCGCAGTGCTAACCACAACGCCACCGCACTGCCCTCATCTGCCCACACTGCCCACATCATCAATATGAATGTTAAAATCACCAATGATTAAAACCCTCTCCAATTTAATAAGAGAAGATAAAAAGTCTGTAAAATCCGTAAGAAAGACACTTGCAGGACCAGGAGGATGGTAGATTAAAACACAATTAAAGGCATTAAAGGTCCCAACTTTTATTATCTGAGACTCAAAGGAGGAGAAAGGCTCAGAGTTTACCAGTCTGCACAGGTGGCTGTCCCGGTATACAACAGCGAGTCCTCCACCAAGTCACGCAATCCAGGGAGTCCCGATAACAGAGCAGCCAGGGGGACAGAGCTCCTTCAGGTGGAAAAACTCATTTTCTCTCTGCCACGCTTCCACCAGGAACATAACATCCATATCCTCTCTCAAGAAAAGTTCATTAAGAGTGAGGGATGTGTTAGAAATGGAGCGAGGATTGAGTAACGCCATCCAAATGGGTGACAGCTCAGCTGTACTCACAGCTGATCGGAGTGAAACTGACAGCAAGCGCCTGACACATTCACGTGACTTCCAATTGTGCCGGGCAGTCAGTCTCTGGTCAGGCAGGACAACTCGAGACCCTGATGGCAAAACCATGATCCCGCCCACAAGGGTCCTGGAAATAAGTGTTTGGGAGATGGGAGAGCAATCCAGCAGCTGCAGAGGAGCATCTGTAGTCACGTCCTGGATGGGAACCCACAGCAGACACCGGGTGCATTCACGGTGACCAGACCAGAAACCCTCAGTCCGGAGGGCTTGTCTCCTCTTAGCTTGACAGCCAGCTCTGCAACCCCATCTCCTGGGCTTCTTCCCAGGCTTACCAGGACGCCAGCTTGCGAAGAGAAGCCAGTACTCAGGTGAGGAGGGAGAACACACCAACGGGGGCGGAAAAGTTTGTCAGTAGCCCTCCCAAGAGTCAAATGATCTTTCCATAAACAGTTTAATCCGGTACAACGACTGTCAATCATATCTCAGTGTAGCGAAAACACATTCATTTAGTGAGAAGACTGATAAAACAACAAAAATGACAGAGATACACGACACAGACGAGGAGAGGCAATAGCCAGGCCAAACACAGGCGCCATCTTGTCCAGGTTTCAATATACCTCGACCATACTTAGACCAGAGGTTGCTGCTGGCCTTCTACCGCTGCTCAGTGGAGAGCATGCTCACCTACTGACTGGGTGTGTGGTATGCCGGCTCCACGGCCAAGAACAGGAAGGCTGTGCAGAGGGTCATTAACACCGCCTCAAAAAATCATTGGCGGCCCTCTGCCCTCCCTGGAGGACATCTCCAGATCCTCCTATCTCAGAAAGATTATAGTCACCAGCCAGGTAGAGTGTCTCACTACTAGTGTGACTGTCCGAGACAAACACGAGCTCAAAGTACTTTAAACGCGGAAAAAATTCAGAAGAGGTATGTAAGCACTGGAGGCATTTATCATGGTTTTAACCCATTGGTAACGGGAGCAACAATGGAAGAGTCGCTTAGCTAACAGGTGTGGTTAAGAGCTCGAGTTGGTTGATTTTGTTTAATCATTGTTTTTTTGCTTTTCTTTTTGCAGTCAAGAATGAAAAGGAGCTGTTTTTACCCTTTACCTTAGTTAATATTAACTAATTTATGTTAATTATTATGTACCTGGCAAATTAAGATGACCGAAATTCACAAAGTCAATGACTTTAATCCGTCAACAGCCTTCAGACAAATTAAACATGCCAACATCCATCCATCCATCCATCTTCTACCGCTTAATCCTTTCTGGTCGCGGGGGGGCTGGAGCCTATCCCAGCATCATTGGGCGAGAGGCAGGGTACACCTTGGACAGATCGCCAGTCCATCGCAGGGCCAACACAGAGAGACAGACAACCATTCACTCTCGCATCCATACCTAAGGACAATTTAGAATCCCCAGTTTTGATGCCAATTAACCTAACTTGCATGTTTTTTTGGCATGTGGGAGGAAACCGGAGTGCCCGGAGTAAACCCACGCAGACACGGGGAGAACATGCAAACTCCTCACAGAAGGGTCACCGATGGTCTGGGGGTGGGATCGAACCCACGATGGTCAAGGGTGGAATCGATCCCATGACCTTCTTGCTGTGCTGCCACTGTGCTAACCACTGCGCCACCGTGCTGCCCACATGCCAACATTTGGATTTCATAATATGGGAGGTTTTTCCTGCTATCTGGGTGGTGAGGAGATGTCTAAAAAAAAAAAAAAACTGTAAATATATAGTAATATTATAACAGAAATAACTGCCTCTTTGGCCATTTAAGTTAATTTAGTTCATTAAATACAATTTTATTCATATTTTTTCTTTGAAATCAAGAGTTAAATTACTGCTCTGTTCTGGCGCTGCAAAACTATGGTTAAAAATTGAAACTGTTATAAGGAAAATTTAAAAAAAAAATTACCACAGTCTGTTTCAAATTTATCTAAAAAAAAAAGTTTTGTTTTTTTTAAAACAGACAAAAATTAACCATAAAATAATCCACAAATTTATAATAGAGTCTCAAATGTACAAGAAAAGTCAATTTTACAAGAGGAAATTACAATTTTGAAGAAAATGGTTTCAAATTTAGATAAATTGACAGAGAAAAGTAGAAAACCATCAGAAAATTGTTATAAATTTTTGAGAAAAACTTCAAACCTTCAAGACTGAAGTCATTACTCAAGTTTTTAAGTGGGTGCTCTTTGTACCCTTAACTC
Source organism: Pholidichthys leucotaenia (assembly GCA_020510985.1). Classification (NCBI taxonomy): domain Eukaryota; kingdom Metazoa; phylum Chordata; class Actinopteri; order Cichliformes; family Pholidichthyidae; genus Pholidichthys; species Pholidichthys leucotaenia. The sequence goes on from CM035837.1 coordinate 22,939,520, forward strand.
AACTAGAAATTTTTGGTTGTCTACTTTTAATTATTAATTTCAAAGCACTGCTTTTACATGAGTAGAATTTCTGGTTACTATACCCACCTGATCATATAGTTTAAGTATGCATGAGTAAATTACTATGATGAATATTTTTCCCTTCCCTACTATCTCAACGGAAAAAAAAAGAAACACTAGAATAAAAATACACAAAAATACACATATTTTTGTCATTTATGTAAACCATGACAAAAAAATCCTGCAGGACAAAACAAGACACTTGATATTTTCAAACGTGCTTGTATAACACCATAGACAAAGAGAAAACCTGAATTAGACAGGGGTCAGAGAGGGCAAGATGAGACAGAAGAGATGAGCCAAGGAAAGGAAAGTGGTCAGGCAGAGGGTCCAGGAGAGGTGAAAAAGTCTAAACGCAGGACGTCTGGGTGGGACCCCAACTGGCCCAATATTCCAATACTCAAGCCTCGGTTGTACAATACTTCATATGGTAAGTTCCATATGCAAAGTTACTCTGCAAAATTAAAAAAAAGAAATAAATAGTATAAAATTAACATATTCTGGTAACAATAGTGTTATGTGTTTACTGCCCCCCCCCCAAAAAAAAAAATATGTTGCCACCGCGCCAAGGTCTTTAAGCCAGAGGAAACACTGCCCTCCACCTTGACTAAGGCCCCAGTTCCAGCTGACGAAAAACAGACACAAAACCTGATGCTGCCACCACGTTTCACTGTAGGTATGTGTTCTTTTGGTGATGAGCAGTGTTGTGTTTGCACCAAATATACTTTTTGGAATTATGGCCCAAAAGTTCAACCTTGGTTTCATCGGACCATAACACATTTTCCCACATGCCTTTGGGAGATTACAAATGTGTTTTTGCAAAATGTAGCCAGGCTTGGATGTTTTTCTTCGTAAGATAAGGTTTCCATCTTGCCACCCTACCCCATAGCCCAGACATATGAAGAAGACGGGAGATTGTTGTCACATGTACTAAATGGCCAGTAGTTGCCAGAAATTCCTGCAGTTCCTTCAATGTTGCTATTGGCCTCTTGGCAGCCTCCCTGACCAGTTTTCTTCTCGTCATTTCATCAGTTTTGGAGGGACGTCCAGTTCTTGGTAATGTCACTGTTGTGCCATATTTTCTCCACTTGATGACTGTCTTCACTGTGTTCCGTGGTATATTTAATGTCTTGGAAATTCTTTTGTATCCTTCTCTTGACTGATACCTTTGAACAATGAGATCCCTCTGATGCTTTGGAAGCTCTCTGCGGACCATGGCTTGTGCTTTAAGATGTGACTACAAAAATGTCAGGAAAAGCCTACTAGAACAGCTGAACTTTATTTGGGGTTAATCAGAGGCACTTTAAATGGTGGCAGGTGTGTGCTGACTCCCATTTAATATGAGTTTGAATGTGATTAGTTAATCCTGAACACAGCCACATCCCCGGTTATTTCAGGGTGTGCAAATTTATGCAACCCGGTTATTGTAAGTTTTTTATTTTTTCCCTTAAAAGATTTCAGTTTGTTTTTCAATTGGGTTGTACAGGTTATAGGTCACATTAATGGTGGAAGAAGTTCTGAAATGATTTATTTTGGTCTCATTTTTTATACAGTATCACAAAAACCTGGCATTTGAATAGGCGTGTGAAAACTTTTTATATCCACTGTATCTTAATTGGGACAGGACATCCATACCTGTGGTTCTGGGCTTGTCTGTGTCTGAAGTCAGTTTGTAGTCGCGGCGGGTCAGAGTGGTGCCGCCTCCCTTAGAGCTCATCCTGAGTGACTGGAGTCAGCTGACCCATACACTGCTGAGAGGAAACATGCCGCCACAACCATCAACATAATCAACAAATTGCAATGAAGGAGAGTAGCAAATGAAGAAAATTCCCCACTTAGTCAAAGGTTGATGCACCATCAAAATTATTTTGGAGTAATTTTTTGAAAGGTGAAAATCTTACAGTGTTGCTTTAAGCTGATCTTGTCTTAAAGATGGACTCTGGTGGCTATAAATCTCCTGTAAAAACAAATCTCCATTGTCTAAAATGGTATCTTATGCTATTTTTTCTACAAAAAAAACCTTTCATTTTCTTAAGAGTTTCGTGTCAAAATCTTTTTACTTTTCCAGGATCTGTGAATAGGCCCACCCACATCACAAGGCTCATGGTGGGTAGCACTACATTAAACAAAATAAAACCCGTGATAATATGATTTACCGGCTGAAGGACATGCCCACTTGTATGCACACTGACCTAGGATAATGACCAAAATTGCATTGGTCCTTAAAAGCAGTTTCATGGTAAAAACCCAACTTAATTTGGGTCAAATTTTCAAAGCAGATGTCCAGAAATGCTAACTGGAGGCTTACTTCAGTCATGCCTGAGACAGTTCTTAGACCTGACTGGCTCAACACTCTGGACCTGTTGTAGTGACATAACTAAAAATGCTCCGTCTAAAATTTGCCTTTTTCCAAGGGGAGGAGCTTACCTGAAATTTCACAGCAAAAAAACAAAACATAGACATGACATATTTGAGCAATTTTGCACTTAATATGTCTTGTAAGTCATAAAGAATGTGACATGTTAACAAGAAAAAAAATGATTTTTGGCAGTGTCACTTTAAGGGTAAAGTAGTAGGGTGTACAGTTATTAGCATGAGACCTGACATCCCCACCATGTGTACAATAACCTTATAGAGGGCATGTACTGGAGCAAAACCCATGGCAAGTACCATAGTTACACAGCACTGAGGGAGGAGGGGGAAAAAAAGAGTGGCAGCTTTAGTCTGTATACAGCAAAACCTAAAAACCTCACACATTATTCAGTCACATCAGTACACAGACTGCCTTTATTACTTTAGATGTTAATACCACACCATTTACTCAACTATAGTGATGTGTGGGTAAAGAAAAAGGGCCACACAGAAGTGCTTCATCGAGCAACGACCTGTAGGTCTTACTGGGATTGTTTGCTACAGAGTGTGAAGCAGCCAGGACGAGAATCAGCACCTCCAAGTCTGAGTCCATGGTCCTCAGCCAGAAAAGGCTGGCTTTTCCTCTCTGGGTGAGAGATGGGCTCCTGGCCCAAGCGGCGGAGTTCAAGTATCTCGGGGTCTTATTCACGAGTAGGGCTGTCACGGTAGAGGAATTTCCCCTGCGGTGACGGTGGACAGCTCAACACCGCGGTATGCGGTACTACTGCAAGTGTTTTTAGGAAACCTGTGGTCTCGTAATTTAAACAGGATTCATAATGTAGCAAACGATGGAAGCTGTGAGAAACTCACTGCAGCTCCGTCCTCAACTTTACGTGCGTGTGTAACGACTGTGCAGCACTCTGGTCTTACCAGGCATGAACTGCTGATTCTGTTTAAAAAAAAAAACATTCATTTTCATAAAGCAGTGGCGGGAACTCCAGTATTTCAACTATGGCGTGTGTGGACTGGATCAGCTTATTTAAACAGACACCCACCATACAGCCCTGCGTGGCCCTTGTCGCTGTGATTTTTGGATTTTTGCCACTGTCCAAAAAATCACGTTCAAACAAGCAAAGCAATGCACTACACAGTAGCTGTTTGGCTCTCGGAGCTCAATTATAAACACTCCGCTCAGAAGGAAATAACACGCTTTGTGCCCTTTCAGTGCTCACTGCCACAGCTGTATTTAGCAAGGAGTCCAAACACTTCTACCACTGACTGCCTGCTGGAGTCCGTCTGGAGACAGTGTCCCACATGGTGCTGCCGCCGTTAGTACTGAGTGCAAACATGCTGATGGTGATAAAAATACCCTTACATTTAACAATTTATTTATTAATCAATAGGGGTACATAGGTGAACAACATGCTACACGCACAAAAAAGGGAACACCGCAGTTGTTGCAGTTGCTTGTTTTCGTCTGTGGTTGGCATGTCCATAGCATGGTATTACATAACTGCGGTTATTGCAACAGCCTTATTCATGAGTGAGGGAAGAATGGAGTGAGACAGATTTGAGCAGCACCTGCAGTGATACAGACGTTGTACCAATCTGTCCTGGTGAAGAGGGAGCTGAGCTCTAAAACAAAGCTGTCGATTTACCCGCCAATCTAAGTTCCTGCCCTCGCCTATGGTCATAAGCTTTGGGTAATGACTGAAAAAATGAGATCATGGATACAAGCAGCTGAAATGAGCTTCATCCGTAGGGTGGCTGGACTCACCCTTAGAAGTAGGATGAGGAGCTCAGTTACGCAGAAGAGGCTCAGAGTAGAACCGCTGCTCCTCCACATCGAAAGGAGCCTGTTGAGGTGGTTTGGGCATCTGATTAGGATGTCTCCTGGCTGCCACCCACGCGAGGTGCTTCAAGCACGTCCCACTGGGAGGAGACTGCAGGGTAGACCAAGAACGCACTGTACAGACTGTGTCTCCCAGCTGGCCTGGGAACACCTTGGTATCCTCCTTTAAGTGCTAGAGGAGGTGAAACTCGGGCTGCTCTGCTTAGATCGCTGCCTCCTGAGACCCAGACCCCCTGGAAAGGCAATAGAAGATGGATGGATGGATTGAAGGAAGGAAGGAACAGATGGGTAAAGGACTGGTTCTGATTCTTTTTGTAACTTAATGATGGAATTAAGATGGAATGATAGGAGGACCTTCCCCACAACACAAGCAGCCACTGTGTACTGCTGTGACTGAATATTGTGTGCCTTTATGTTTTACTGCATACAAACTAAAGCTGCCACTTAGTGCTGCGTAACTACAGTCACTGCCATGATTTCTGTCCCAGGACACCAGACGCATACTCTCTCTAACACAGTGGCTGTCAGGTCTAATATCATGTACTTACTTAAATAAAGCTGAGGTCACTGGGTAACTGACTGTATCACAGGTGTCATTATCAAGGCCAGGGGGCTAAGATTTTCTAGGCTAATAATAAACGTACCACACTTTCCCCAGTCTTGTAAATTTGTGATTTCTTTACCCCATTCAAAATTTATACTTTTCCCCCGTACCCCCCTACATGCATCCTAAACTTTTTTTTAACGGCAACATTTTTCAATAATTAAAAAAAAAAAATGCAACCTAATGAATTCCTGGTCCCGGACTTTATTCATTAACCTTTTGTTGGTCCCCGCTAAATCTGAATTAACACCCCTGGACTACATATTATCAATATTACTATGTAATTCCCCTTTATTTATTTACTGGTACCTAGGTACTACTATAAATATTAGCCCAACTGTTAGCCTGCTAATTAGCCACCACTAACCGAGTGGACCGGGAAAGCTTATCTGTCCGGTTTTATGGAGCTTCATTACAGGAGCTGTGTGAGATAAGTGTCGGTAACGCAAGCAGATGCATCAGTACCAGCGCTGAGCCCGGACTGAACCGAGCTTCCAGGCTAACGGCTCCCAGTCACGAGCGGAGCCCCGTAAATGAGCAGCAGCTAATGGCTGGATGACAGCAGCACCTACCGCCTCCGGACGGTCGGAGCAGTCGCTCTCCAACTGTAGCTGCCACTGGGTCTAATGTCCCCACTGGTAAAAGTGAGATTATCCGGTGTCTCACAGCAGTGGAAAAGCTAACCTGAAATACACCAACACTACTGCTGCTCGCTAGCAACGCCTCCAACTACGGAGCGCCGGATGGTACAAAATAAAAGACGAGTCATTGCGTAACCGCGAAAAAAAAAAAAGACAGGTGTAAAAATTAGTCAATCCTTTGTATCCAAGAGCACTGCAATGAAAAAATGTTTTCTTTTTAATCTTTATTCACACGACCGAATATACAGACACCCGATGCGACCATACATTTTTATGTTTTTTTCTTGACAATGAATTATTTTCCTTTGTTTCTCTGATGGTGATCCCAACTTGTCTTCTTGCGATTTTAAAGTGACACTACAGCAAAAATCAAGTTTTTTTTCCTGTTGTTAACATGTCTGTAACATCTTTTTGTGATTTACAAAACATATCAAGAGCAAAATTATTGAAATGTCTCATATCTGTTTTTTTGTTGTTGTTTTTTTTTTTTTTTGCTGTAAAGTTTCACTTATTCAACAGTTCTTCTGACTGAGCAATTTGGTTAGACAATAAGGATTCCAGGAGTTACTATATTCCACTATAATTGCGCTCCAATTTCACTGGATATGTGTCACTCTGCTTCAAAGGTGTTCACGTAACCGTTAATTACTAACAGTAATTTACTATCAACTCTGACAGTTGCAGTACTGTTTTGGATACCTTAATTTCCACAGTGAGGTGCTGTTTGACAAGAAATTATACATCTGTGACCCGGACGGTGTTGCCAACTTGGTGACTTTCTCGCTAAATCTGACGACTTTTGAAACCGTCTTGGCGACTTTTTCTGTCAAAAGCGGCTAGCGACAAATTGAGCAACTTTTTCTGGCATTATCAGAGACTTTTCTGGTGTTTTGCAGACTCTGAGGTGCAGGGCTCAGTGGGTTGTAGTTTCCTTAGGTTTTGTTTTAGATGCCATCTATCTGTAATGTGAGACTACAAAACTACAATTCCCAGAAGCACTATTTGCACATAGTGTGTGCTCATTAGTACACTGTCACCTGGACCCCCGTCTGCTTTACGCAGACAGGCTGCTTTGAGGGTTGGTTTCCTGTCCTGCCCCAGTTCACACCGCAACCCAGAAGAAATGCTGTGTCCGAGCAGTGAGTAGCCCCCAACATCAGCTCCTACCTCTGTGGTTAAACATGAGTATTTTAAGAGCAAGAAGTTTGTATTTAATATCTGCAGTTGTGCAAATTAAGTTTTCGTACCACAGAGAGAAAAAGTGACTGTGATTTCTTGATGTAAAGAACAAATGATGCTTCTTCTAAGTTGGCCTTTCATTTATCTGTGCTTTCTATTGTAACGTCGGGGCTGTGATAAGGGGGCAGGAGTCTCCCAGCATGCTTGTGCCACGGAGGATTCAAATGCTGTATCTGTGTGTTCTAAGCGTTATTCGTGTGTGCCATTAAAAGCGCTATATAAGTGCAGGTTAGTTAGCTATATGTGCCAAATCATGTGTCTGTGCCACCATGAGCGAAACGAGGGCCTGTGTAAATGACCTCCCCTCCATTCTGTGTTGTGAGTGTGTGTATAAATAAAGCCTGTTTCGTCAGTCATCTCTCCTTATTGTGTGAACCCCTGCAGTGTCACACTATTTTATTTTATCTTATTCATTTACATGCTGTTGTGATATGCAACTATTTCGTGGAAGTAAATCCCCCAAATCCATCCATCCATCCATCTTCTACCGCTTTTCCGGAGGTCCGGGTCGCGGAGGCAGCAGTTCAAGCAGAGAAGCCCAGACTTCCCTCTCCCCAGCCACCTGCTCCAGCTCTTCAGAGGGGATACCAAGGCGTTCCCAGACCAGCTGGGAGACATAGTCTCTCCACCGAGTCCTGGGTCTGCCCCGGGGTCTCCTCCCAGTGGGACGTACCTGAAACACCTCAAGTGGGAGGCGTCCAGGAGGCATCCTAATCAGATGCCCATACCACCTCAACTGACTCCTTTCAATGTGGAGGAGCAGCGGTTCTACTCTGAGCCTCTCCCGGATGATTGAGCTCCTCACCCTATCTCTGAGGGTGAGTCCAGAAATCCTACGGAGAAAGCTCATTTCCGCCACTTGTATCCGCGATCTCGTTCTTTCGGTCATTACCCAAAGCTCGTGACCATAGGTGAGAGTAGGAACGTAGATTGACTGGTAAATCGACAGCTTTGCCTTAGAGCTAAGCTCCCTCTTCACCACAACAGAACAACGTCCGCATCACTGCAGATGCTGCTCCGATCCGTCTGTCGATCTCTCGCTCCATTTTCCCCTCACTCGTGAAGAAGACCCCAAGATACTTAAACTCCTCCACTTGGGGCAGGAGCCTGTCCCCAACCCGGAGAGGACAATCCACCTTTTTCCGGCTGAGGACCATGGACTCGGACTTGGAGGTGCTGATTCTCATCCCAGCCGCTTCACACTCAGCGGAAAACCGTCCCAGCAAGAGCTGTAGGTCATTGCTGGATGAAGCCAACAGGACAACATCATCTGCAAACAACAGATATGAGATCCTGTGGTCACCAAGCATGACACCCTCCATTCCCTGGCTGAGCCTAGAAATCCTGTCCATAAAATTTATGAACAGGATCGGTGACAAAGGGCAGCCCTGGCGGAGTCCAACTCTCACTGGGAATGACTCCGACCGAGTGTTGGCAATACGAACCAAACTCTCACAACGGTCGTACAGAGACCGAATAGCTCGTAACAACAAGCCCGATACCCCATACTCCCAAAGCACCCCCCACAAAAATCCATGAGGGACGTGGTCAAATACCTTCTCCAAGTCCACAAAACACATGTAAACTGGTTGGGCAAACTCCCACGAACCCTCAAGAATTCTCGAGAGGGTAAAGAGCTGGTCCGATGTGCCACGGCCAGGACGAAAACCACATTGCTCCTCCTGAATCCGAGGTTCGACCAACGGCCGGACTCTCCTCTCCAGTACCTTGGCATAGACCTTCCCAGGGAGGCTGAGGAGTGTGATCCCTCTAAAGTTGGAGCACACCCTCCGGTCCCCTTTTTTGAAGAGAGGAACCACCACCCCGGTTTGCCATGCCAAAGGCACTGGCCCCGACCTCCACGCAATGTTGCAGAGGCGTGTCAACCATGACAACCCAACAACATCCAGGGCCTTGAGGTACTCAGGGCGAATCTCGTCCACCCCCGGGGCCCGGCCACCAAGGAGATTTTTAACCACCTTGGCGACCTCAGCGCCTGTGATATGCGAGTCATCCCCCTCGTCCCCAAACCCTGCTTCCTCTGTGGAAGGCGTATCAGTGGGATTGAGGAGATCCTCGAAGTATTCCTTCCACCACCCGACGATATCCCCAGTTGAAGTCAACAGTGTCCCATCCGCACCATACACAGTGTGGACGGGGAGCTGCTTTCCCCTCCTGAGCTGCCGAACAGTTTGCCAGAATCTCTTTGAAGCCGACAGAAAGTCTTGTTCCATGGCCTCACCGAACTCCTCCCATACCCGCGTTTTTGCTTCAGCAACCACCCGAGCTGCACTCCGCTTGGCCTGCCGGTACACCTCAGCTGCTTCGGGAGTCCCACAAGCCAACCAAGCCTGATAGGACTCCTTCTTCAGCTTAATGGCCCCCCTCACCACTGGTGTCCACCACTTGGTTCGGGGGTTGCCACCACGAGATGCACCGACCACCTTGCGGCCGCAGCTCTGGGCCGCCGCTTCAACAACAGAGGTGGAGAACATGGCCCATTCAGACTCCATGTCTCCAGACTCCCTCGGAATGTGGTTGAAGTTCTTCTGGAGGTGGGAGTTGAAGACCTCCCGGACAGGGGCCTCAGCCAGACGCTCCCAGCACACCCTCACTATACGTTTGGGTCTACCAGGTCTGAATGGCTTCCTCCCCTGCCATCGGATCCAACTCACCACCAGGTGGTGATCAGTTGACAGCTCTGCACCTCTCTTTACTCGGGTGTCCAAGACATACGGTCGCAGGTCTGATGATACGATAACAAAATCGATCATCGACCTGCGACCTAGGGTGTCCTGGTGCCAGGTGCACATATGGACACCCTTATGCTTGAACATGGTGTTCGTTATGGACAGACTGTGGTTAGCACAGAAGTCTAATAACTGAACACCACTCGGGTTCAGATCGGGCAGGCCGTTCCTCCCAATCACCCCCCTCCAGGTTTCACTGTCATTGCCCACGTGCGCATTGAAGTCCCCCAGTAGGACAATGGAGTCTCCAGGAGGAGTACCAATTTGGGGGATTCCTCCTCATGGATCGTCACCTTATCGTGGTGGGGGGGTTTGCGTGCCCCAGTGATCCCAGGAGCTATGTTGTCCAGGGGGCAATTTGCCTCTGATAGGGTCTCCCAAGACAAACTGGTCCTGGGTGAAGGGCCAGACTAAGAACGATCCAACAGACTCTCATGATAAATTGTATATCAAGGATTCAGTGTACCCCGCCCGGTATGGGGTTACCGGGGCCCCACCCTGGAGCCAGGCCCAAATATGTATTTTTAATGGGCTCGTCCAAGGGTGTCAAACATATGGCCCATGGGCCAAAAACGGCCCACCAGGAGGGCCAAAATTTTCTCTGTGAATTTACAGCTTTATTTCTAGTAAATTTCTGACTTCCTGCTGATTAGAATAGCTTGTGTAAATCTAAGACATTTTTCTCTGTAAGATGAGACTTTTTTCTCATCAGTTTTCTTTTTCTTCATTTTTCTGATGAGAACAAGGGGCCTTTCATTTCAAGGGCCAAGGAGACAGTGAAGAAATAAGAATTGGGACAGACCCCAAATCTACCTACTTCACTCTCATATTGCAAATATTTTTCTCAACTGTTTAACAGTATTTACTGCTGTTAATAACTACTTAAACAGACAGTGTTTCTCTTGTATGTATGAGGGTCATTGTATTTAAAAAGATTGTACTGTGGGACACATATGTGGTTTCATATGCTTCACATATACAGTATATTGCTGTATGCTTATTGTATGCTTCACGTCTCAGAGGAACAAGAGGGCTGAGCCTCCTAAGGGTAACAGGAGGATGTGAGATCTGACCTTTTGTATGCAAAGAGATGGCCTTGAGGGATTTCCTGACCACCAGAGACTGGGAGGTGGAAGGTGTTAAGATCGGGGGGAAGTTACATTGTGACTGGGATTAAGTACCATGTGACTGTATGTTTGATGTCCTGGATATAAAAGGGACAGATATGGGAAGATTCACTCTCTTTCTGTGTTTGGAAGATCGTTGGAGAATGTGAATAAAACCGACTTGAGAAATAAACTCAGCCTCGTCCTTCGCCATTCTCCACACTGGTGACCCTACGACGTATCATGAGCAGAAGTAATTCTCCCAAACCAGACTCGTCAGGAGCCAGCCAGACGAATGCAGCCACAGTTCAGCTACCGGACTTCTGGCAGAACAGTCCGCGCTCCTGGTTTAACACGGTCGAGGCGCAGTTCAACCTGTGGTGGATTTCGGTAGACGCCGCAAAGTTCTACCATGTGGTTGCAAAGCTGGACAACCACACAGCCCAGAGGGTGGAGAGCCTGATCAACCACCCGCCGGACAGCGACAAGTACAGCACGTTGAAGGCTGCACTTATCCGTCACTTCCCCCCTCGGTGCAAGAGCAAGCAGAGGGGCTCCTGACGCTGACGGAATGTGAGAGCGACAGACCTGCAGACCTGATGGGGAAAATGCTGAGGCTGAGAGACTCTGAAGGTGATAACTTTATCTTCACCCACCTTTTCCTCAGGACCCTACCGTCAGCGGTGAGAGTGACCCTGGCCAGTTCACCGCTGTTGGCCCGACGAGACTACCACGAGCTGGGTCAGGAGGCGCAACAACTCGTCGACGCCCATAAACGACGCGCGGCTACGGCCACGGCAGCGGAGCTAGGCACAACGTCCGGAGACGGCAGGGGGCCAGAGGCTGCAGCACCAGACTCACCGACGACGGCGGCGGCGGGGGCCAGGAGACACGGAGCAGACGACGCCCTTTGCTTCTACCATCGCCACTTTGCAGAGAGGGCACACAACTGCATTCCACCGTGCCACTTCAAGCGCTCGGGAAACGCCAAGACCGGGGGTTCGGTGGCAGCTGCGGCCCTCAGAGAGGAGAACAAGCTGCTGTACCTGAAGGACACGCGATAGGGAGGCATTTCCTCGTGGACACAGGCTCCCAGCTGAGTTTCATCACACCTTCCTACGCTGACCGGCTGGCGCCTTCCAGTGGTCCCCGGGTGTCAGCAGCGAACGGCTCGGCGATTAAGACCTTCGGTGAGAGGACTCTGCTTCTGTCTTTACATGGCTGCACATTTGAGTGGACTTTCGTCATAGCGGCAGTCAATTTCAACATGTTAGGGGCTGATTTTTTGTGCTCACGTGGTTTGTTAGTTGATCTTGCTAACAGATGCCTGGTTAATGCACTCTCTTTTTATTCTATTCCCTGTACAGCTCGAGTGGCCCCGCCAACAGCACAAGCCAACGTCACAGCTGCAGGTGGTAAGTTCCACACACTCCTCACTCAGTTCCCAGCACTCATGGTCCCAACATTTTCGGCGACCGTGGCTAAACACGGGGTGGAATATTTTATTACTACCACCGGCCCACCCGTTTTTGCAAAAGCTCGGCGCTTGGATTCAGCTAAACTGACCATAGCGCGCGAGGAGTTCGCCAACCTGGAAAGGTTGGGCATCATCAGGCGTTCGAAAAGCCCATGGGCTTCACCGCTTCACATGGTCCCAAAACCTGATGGCTCATGGCGACCTTGCGGTGATTTTCGCAGGTTGAGCAACGATCCACCACACGACCGCATACAACCCGCAGGCTAACGGGTTATGCGAACGTTTTCACAGGTCATTGAAGGCAGCTCTCAGAGCGTCGCTCACGGATGCAAATTGGGTGGACAGGCTACCATGGGTTTTATTGGGGTTGCGTTCTGCACCTAAAGAGGATTTAGAAGCCTCCCCAGCTGAGCTAGTTTTCGGACAGCCACTTCGGCTGCCCGGGGAATTTCTCCCAGATAATCCGGCGCCAGAGTGCTCCCCGGCTCAGTGGTTACAGAGTAGCACGGGCCCGAGCATGCTACCTGGCCCCGTTCACCACAGTTTTCCGCGTGTTTTTGTGCCTAAGACTTTAAAAAATGCGGAGTTTGTTTTTGTCAGACATGATGCCCATCGCCCACCTTTACGCCCACCTTACGATGGACCATATAGAGTGCTGGAAACAGGGGATAAGCATTTTTTGCTAGATTTGGGGGGCAGAAAAGAAATGATTGGCATAAACAGGCTCAAACCTGCTTTTGTGATAGCTGACGAAGTTGTGCAGCTGGCGAAGGCTCCTCGGCGCGGCAGACCCCCTAGAGAGCATTCCCCAGAACACCCACAGCGATTGACTAACAGTTCTAATCCTCAGGCAGCAGCTCCACAGCAGGAAGACGCCGCGGAGGTGGTACAGCCTGCTTACAGCAGATACGGGAGAAGACTGAGGCCTAAGTGGCATGTGGACTGATATGTAGTGATTTTAGTATGACATGCAATCTGTGGTTATGTTGTTCCATCTTAGATGTTTGGGGGGGGGGGGGTCATGTGGGGCACATATGTGGTTTCATATGCTTCACATATATATTGCTGTATGCTTATCAGAATCAGAAAGCTTTATTGCCAAGCATGTTTACAGTGTAAACAAACGAGGAATTTGACTTGACATTGGGCGCGCGATAAGCGCCTCCAATGACGAGGCTGCCATGAGGGCGCCTGTTATCAGTGGAGGGTAAAGAGGGGGAATGGGGGAGGGAATGACACAATAGGCAGAGAGAAAAAACATAGTTAATCAAAATAAAGATTACATAGATAATCAAAATTGTGATTACATAGAAAAAAACCTCTAAGCACAATTAGCAGACTAATACAGATCACACAATACAAAGGAGCGAAGAGAGACCAGTGTGTGCGTAGTCAGCATGTAAATAATAATCAGTGTGAGTGCAGTGTTGAATGTATCAGTTGCTGATATACAACAAAGGGGGGCGCCTCCTGGCAACGGATAGTTGTTATGTTCATGTATTCAAAACACAGATAAGCATGTCCCAGAGTCTCTCTCTCTTCGTGCATGCCAGATGGCAAAGTTCTGTATTAGACACATGATAGCGCTGTCCTTGAAGAGTCCGGTCTGCTGAACAACAGCAATTGATGTTAATTGTTTGGGTTAAAGAGAAGCCAAACTCTCTTCTGTTTTGTCTTCATCCAGGAGGAGAGGGCGCCGAATCAAGGTCAAAGGCACAGTTCACTCAGAGCATAGAATTTCCATCTCTTTTGCGATTCTGTGCTTCACAATTTCCATATACAGGCTTTAAAATCATTCCCTGGAGAGCACCAGCGACTCCAGATGTATACCACCTACTGAATCATCCACCATTCAGTTCACCATTGCCGCTATCAGTGCACTCCCCAACTGGTCGAATTTGTTGTTGAAGGAGCTTTGCCGGGTCCGCATTTTGATCAGCTCTCCCAACTTCTTTAATTTCTGATACATCAGGAAACTCCAGAGCCAAAATAGAAATCCTGTGATCAAAAGCCAAGCAAATAGAGATGTCTTCCGCATCTCAGTCGAATCACACAGACACATGAATTCCCAATTGTCCATGAGTCCACTTGGGCTCCCCCTAGCCCGATCTTCTTTTGAAGTGGTGTCAATCGCATATAAAGCCCACCAAATCCCACCAAATCCATAATTTTCCATTTGGAATAAGATTCAGCCAGAAGAAGAGCGACACAGACAGAACACAGCAAGCTGGGATCAGTAAGGGAATGGGAGGTGGGAGAGGGAGAGAAAAGCGTCTGCTCTCTCTGAAAGCCGGAAGAAGAAGGTTATGCTTATTGTATGCTTCACGTCTCAGAGGAACAAGAGGACTGAGCCTCCTAAGGGTAACAGGAGGATATGAGATCTGACCTTTTGTATGCAAAGAGATGGCCTTGAGGGATTTCCTGACTGTTGTGTTGGGTTCTTTTATAAATAAAGACTGCTGCTTTGGGTGAACACGGAGCCTCCTTTATTGACTGGCTGTAACACATTAACACACGAACTCCGCCATATTAATATCCATCACGCTGTACTCCTGACAACATCCGGTCTGTGTCGCCCCCTAGTGGCTCCACATATGTAATACTTAGATTACACCACATCCCCCTTACTGAAGCCAAGTTGACCCCTTTAGCTGAAAAACAAAATACATTTCCACATGAAATCATTCCTGCTCACCTTGGTCAACTAACTATGATGGGCGATCTAACTTTTTCTAACCCTTTTTCTTTTTAAACACTTGTACCATGCGTGAGAACATTTTTATGCAGAAGCCTCTTAGATCACATTTTTTCAACATTTCAAGAACTCAAACTCTGCATCTCAGAAATAGCAATACATAATTTTTACAGATCCAGTCTTTGTGGTTTCTTCACTTCTCTGCCTGATCTTGTTCTCATGATGGCAGGTGTGCATTCCTGAGTCTGAGTTTCTGTGGAGGTTTCCTCAGACTGGACGTCCTGTGGAGTCTCCATTTGGCTCTCTGGAGAAGGCATAGGCACTAAATGGCTGCGATTCCGCCTCAGTGTTCCTTGTGGTCCACTGATGACATAAGACTGTGGAGTTTTGTGGACAGATGTCACTGTGCCCTGTGCTTTTGCATCTGTAATCCAAACAGAGTTTCCGGGTAACAGTTTATCCAAATCTCTCGTTCTGTGTCTTTTGTTAAAGTATTCTGTTTGCCTCATCCGTCTCTCCTTTTCCACGTGACGAATTTGTTGCAGATTCGGCACGCATGGCTGCAAGGCCTCTGGAAGCATTGGCAGGGTGGTACGAAGTCTACGCCCCATGAGAAGCTGTGCTGGGCTGTAGCCATTTGCCAACGCTGTGGTTCTGTAGGCTAACAGTGCTCGGTATGGATCACTGGCTTTTTTAATTAGGTTTTTGACTGTTTGGACAGCTCTTTCTGCCTCACCGTTACTTTGGGGGTACCTGGGACTACTGGTCACGTGCTCAAAACAGTACTCCTTTGCAAAGTCTTCCATTTCCTGACTTGCGAACTGCGGGCCGTTATCCGTGATCAGTATCTCTGGTATTCCGTGACGTGCAAACATAGACTTTAAATGCACAATGGCATTGGCAGAGCGAGTTGGGCTGAGCTGGGCAATCTCTATATACCTAGAGAAGTAGTCCACTAATAACAGATAGTTTTTGTCTTGTAGCGTGAACAAATCAGCTTCCAACTTCTGCCATGGCCTTTCTGGTAAATCTGTGAGCATTAAAGGCTCTCTCACATTAACTCTTTCCTGTATGCACTTTCTGCATTTGAGTACAATTTCACTAATCTGGTTGCTTAAACCTGGCCACCATACAGCCTGACGGGCGCGCTCTCTGCATTTAACCACCCCCTGGTGGCCCTCATGTATCTTGTCCAAAACTGCATTTCTCATGTTAGCAGGGATAACTAACCTCGTGCCTCTCAGTAGTAGTCCGTTATGCACACTCAAAACGGCTCTCTCAGACCAGTAGTGCTTCACCGCTCCCTGTAGCTGGTTACGATCCGGCCAGCCTTCTGTGCAGTATTTCATGACTTGTGAACAGACGCTGTCGGACTGCAGTTGCTCTTGGAGATCTGCAAGATATTTGCTGCTTGTAGGGAGTCCCTCTAGCACAGAGTCAACATAAATGTTAGTGTCCTCCATAAGATCTGTGTCTGTGTGAGTAACACTGTTTGTGAGCGGTAAGCGTGAGAGCGTGTCGGCAGTGGTTAGACTTTTGCCAGGGATGTGCTTTATAGTGTATGAGTACCTCATTAGGCGCATACGAAATCTCTGTATACGCGGTGGAAGCGCATCCAAAGCTTGTCCTCCCAGTAGACTCACTAGTGGCTTATGATCAGTTTCTAGTTCAAAGTGCAGACCCAGGATAAAGTCATTGAATCTTTCGCAGGCCCACATGAGAGCCAGCGCTTCTTTTTCCAGCTGTGTGTAGCGCTGCTCTGTAGGTGTCAATGATCGGGAAGCGTAAGCAACTGGTGACCACACGTCTCTCTCCTTCTGTAGCATGACTGCCCCCAATCCGTATGAAGAGGCACCTGCAGATATTTTCTGTGGTTTGTTTGGGTCATAGAGCTGCAATACAGAAGCAGAGGACAGTTCTTGTTTGAGATTACAAAACGCATTTTGTTGTTCATGCCCCCAGTACCACATGTTCTTTGTTGAAAGCAAGTCTCTCAATGGTTTGTCCTTTTCAGAAAGGTTCGGAATGAACTTCCCCAGCTGGTTCACCATTCCGAGAAAGCTCCTGAGCTCACTCACGTTGCTTGGCTCTTTCATGTCCTGAACAGCTTGGGTTTTGTCTGGATCTGGCCTCATTCCTTCTGCTGAAACAATAAACCCAAGAAATTTAACCTCTCTTTTGCCAAACTCACATTTTGACATATTCAACGTAACGCCGGCTTTCTCCGCGCGCTTCAAGACAGCGTGCAGTCTTGTGTCGTGCTGCTCCTTGGTGGATCCCCAGACCAGGATATCGTCCATGTGACAGACGACTCCGTCGAGACCCGCTGTAACCTCTGTTACCATCATGTTTTGGAAATGTTCAGGAGCACTGGAAATACCAAATGGCAAACGGTTGAAGTGGTATCTGCCAAATGGCGTAATGAATGTGGTGAGAAAGGCCGACTCTTTAGACAGTGGTATTTGCCAAAATCCCATATTTGCATCAAGCTTTGAAAAATACTGAGCACCTGTGAGCATGCCTAGCGTTTGGTCCACAGACGGGAGGATGTATCTTTCGCGACACACTGACTCGTTTAAAGGTGTCATGTCCACACAGATACGCACCTTTTCTTTGTCCTTTTTGGGAGCTACAACCATGCCACAGCACCAATCTGTTGGCTGCTCCACGCGACTGATGACTCCCAACTTTTCCATCCTCTCGAGCTCTTCTTTCACTTTACCCATGAGCGGCAGTGGCACACGCCTTGGCACCTTGAGCGAAAAGGGCTTAGCATCAGGTTTCAGTTTAATTGTGTATGGCTTTTGAACAAGCCCAAGTCCACTGCATAACTTGGGGTATGCTTTTCTCACTGTCTCTTGGTCTATAGTGTCAATTCTGGCAATTAGTTTCAGTCTCACGGAAGCTGTTCTACTCAGTAGTGCCATGCGCAGATTTTTGACAATATAGATTTTCACAGTAGCGCTCTTGTCACCGTATGTAATAGTCTCTGTCATAGACCCCAACACGGTTAGTGCAGTTCCACCCGGTCCGTAGAGTGGTTTTTGTGCCTTTTCCAACTGTTCATTTTTCTTCTTGAAGATTTCAAATGTTTGGTCAGAAACCGCTGTGACGTCCACTCCGGAATCTAACTTGAAAGTCACTTTATTTCCTCTCACATTTATGTCTGCCAGCCATGGATCCTCTCCTAGATCCACTTCACCCAGAAAAAGTCTGTCTGCATTGTCAGCGACCTCATTCACAGTTGGGTTGGACCTACAGACTCTAATATAGTGTCCACGTTTTTTACAGTTATGGCATTCCGCGTTTTTAGCTGGGCACCGTACTGCTGCATGTGCTGGTGCTTTGCCACACTTGGAACAAACTTTACTGTCTTGTTTTGTCTGCTGAGGCCTTGAGGACTTAATCTGTTTTTGTTCCTTGATTATGAACTTGTTTGGCTTGGCTTTTCTGATGTATACCGCATCCACGGCTGTTCTGTTAATGCTAGTTTCACCTCTTAGGTTAGTTTGTTGTCGTTTTATTTCTTCAGATTGTCTTGCCATTGTTATAGCTTTAGCTAGGGTAAGATCTTTGTCAAGCTGCATTCTTTCTGACAGCGACGAATCTTTCAGACCCACTACAAGCCTGTCTCTCAAAAGGTCATCATGAAGTGCACCGTACTCACAGTTTTCTGCCAGTGCATAGAGTGCTGTTATGAACGAGTCTACTGGTTCTGCCGGCTGTTGCACTCGCTTGTTGAATTTTGCTCGTTCATAAATCACGTTCTTTCTGGGAACAAAATGTCTATCAAAGGCTGTTTTAACGGCATTGTACTGCTGGCGCTGCACACTCGTTAGCTCGAGCCCTCTTAGCACGTCGTCAGCCTCATCTCCCATGCAATAAACCAGCGTATTTACTTGGTTCGCCTCAGCTGAGTTATTCAGGTTACTTGCCAGTCTAAAACGCTCAAACCGTCTTATCCACTTTTCCCACTCCTGGGGCTTCACAAAGTCGAAGGGCTCCGGTGGTTTAATGGTGAAGGTTGCCGCTGGAGTAGCCGCCGCCATTACAGGATCAATTGGCGCAGCTGCAGCTCTTTGAACTTCGTCTGGCATAGCCGCTAGCCGGTTGCAAAGCTGACTTTTCTCACCTCAAAGCGCACCAACTTCTGACACCATGTTGTGTTGGGTTCTTTTATAAATAAAGACTGCTGCTTTGGGTGAACACGGAGCCTCCTTTATTGACTGGCTGTAACACATTAACACACGAACTCCGCCATATTAATATCCATCATACTGTACTCCTGACAACATCCGGTCTGTGTCGCCCCCTAGTGGCTCCACATATGTAATACTTAGATTACACCACACTGACCACCAGAGACTGGGAGGTGGAAGGTGTTAAGATCGGGGGGAAGTTACATTGTGACTGGGATTAAGTACCATGTGACTGTATGTTTGATGTCCTGGATATAAAAGGGACAGATGTGGGAAGATTCACTCTCTTTCTGTGTTTGGAAGATCGTTGGAGAATGTGAATAAAACCGACTTGAGAAATAAACTCAGCCTTGTCCTTCGCCATTCCCCACAGTACATTTAATTCAACTACATTTTAGCATGCGATAATCAAATTTGATCATATTAAACATAATTTTCCAACCACAAAACTGTGGCTAGTAACTTTGGAAGATCATTAGCCACAGTGACTGCTGATGTGAAAGCACTATTGCTTTGCAGTGACTATCCTCAGCAAGCAGTGGGTGCTACCATAAGTTTCTCCCCACCCCAAAGCACTCACAAGTGGTCAGTCTCACAGTAGCTTCGTGCAACAGTTAGCTAGAGTCAGAAAGGAGACCTATGCCCATGCCACTCATGTCCAGACTGCAAATGAATTGCACCTGCACCCACCCACCCCCCAATCGATGTAAATGTTTCTTCATTGTCAGTGTCACACAAATAAATCACTGCATTTGACTAACAGCCTGAGTCACGTACTCACTTCGTCCACTCTGTGTGTGTGTGTGCGCGCGCGTGTGTGTGTGTGTGTGTGTGAGAGAGAGAGAGAGAGAGAGAGAGAGAGAGAGAGAGAGAGAGAGAGAGAGAGAGAGAGAGAGAGAGAGAGAGAGATCTAGCAGCAAGCTCGTCATGTCGTAGTCTAAACTGTACACTCAAAAGTAAAGAAAGGAATGGGAATCAAACTCTGAATTCAAAGGGTGGTTGAAGCTGTTTATTGGAGATGATACAGAAGTGATGGCCTAGTTACAGCTGTGGACAAAATTGTTGGTACCCCTCTGTTAACGAAAGAAAAACCCACAAAAGTCACAGAAATAACTTGAATCTGACAAAAATGGTAATAAATAAAAATTCTATGAAAATTAACCAATGAAAATCAGACAATGCTTTTGAATTGTGGTTCAACAGAATTATTTTAAAAAATAAACTCATGAAACAGGCCTGGACAAAAATGATGGTACCCTTAGAAAAGACTGAAAATAATGTGACCATAGGGACATGTTCAACCAAGATGTGTCCTCTGATTAACATCACAGGTGTCTACAAACTTGTAATCAGTCAGTCGGCCTATTTAAAGAGTGACAAGTAGTCACTGTGCTGTTTGGTGACATGGTGTATATCACACTAAACATGGACCAGAGGAAGCAAAGGAGAGAGTTGTCTCAGGAGATTAGAAAGAAAATTATAGACAAGCATGTTAAAGGTAAAGGCTATAAGACCATCTCCAAGCAGTTTGATGTTCCTGTGACTACAGTTGCACATATTATTCAGAAATTTTAAGATCCACGGGACTGTAGCCAACCTCCCTGGACGTGGCCGCAGGAGGAGACGGATAATACGAATGGTAACAAAAGAGCCCAGAACAACCTTTAAACACATTCATGGTGAACTCCAAGGTCAAGGTACATCAGTGTCAGATCGCACCATCCGTCGTTGTCTGAGCCAAAGTGGACTTCATGGGAGACGACCAAGGAGGACACCACTGTTGAAAACAAATCATAAAAAAGCCAGACTGGAATTTGCCAAACTGCATGTTGACAAGCCACAAAGCTTCTGGGAGAATGTCCCATGGACAGACGAGACAAAACTGGAACTTTTTGGCAAGGCGCATCAGCTCTATGTTCACAGACGCAAAAATGAAGCATACCAAGAAAAGAACACTGTCCCTAGTGTGAAATATGGAGGAGGTTCTGTTATGTTCTCTCTCTAACAAGGTGGATGAACTGAGACTGCTGATGCGTTTTAAGGACCTCGCCTCCTCAGCTGTCCTCTGCTTTACTGAGACCTGGCTCCGGGAAAATATACCGGACAGCGCGCTGCGCCTCGACGGCTTCCAGCTCTTCCGTGCTGATCGTGACACAGAGCTTTCCGGCAAGACCACAGGAGGCGGTGTCTGCTTCTACATCAACTGCAGCTGGTGCTCTGATGTAACGGTAATTTCCAAACACTGTTCTCCTGCCTTGGAATTTCTTGTTATCAATTGCAAGCCCTTCTATTCCCCGCGGGAGTTTGCTTCTTTCATAATGATCGCTGTGTACGCCCCTCCCGACGCGGACACGCGCGAAGCTCAGCGCGTGCTCGCGGATCACATTCAACACACAGAGCGGAGTTTTCCAGACTCGCTGATTATTGTGGCTGGCGACTTTAATCAGTGCAATCTGAGCCACGATCTCCCCCGCTACAAACAGTTTATTAAATGCCCCACCAGAGGATTAAACACACTGGATCACTGTTACACCGCAGTGAAAGACGCATATCGCGCTGTCCCTCGAGCTGCGCTGGGATTATCTGATCACGTGATGGTTCACCTCATTCCCACATACAGACAGAGATTGAAGCTCACTAAACCTGTTGTGAGCACTACGAAGATACGGACCAGTGATGCTGAGGAGAAGCTGGAAACGTGCATGGAAATATCTGACTGGGGCATGCTTAAAGGAGCCACGCATGATCTGGATGAGTACACGGACACTGTGAACTCATATATCCACTTTTGTGAAGAGAACATTCTTCCATCACGCACCAGGGTGAGGTACTCTAATGACAAACCCTGGTTCACAGCTAAGCTCAGACAGATCAGGAAGGAGAAGGAAGCAGCGCTGAAAAGTGGAGACAGGGACTGCTACAGGGAGGTTAAATACCGGTTTAACAGAGAGCTGAAGAGGGCTAAATCTGTGTACTCAGAGAGACTCCAGCAGCAGTTCATTGCTAATGATTCGGCTTCCGTGTGGAGAGGACTGAGGCAGATCACCAACTATCGGCCTCAGGCTCCTAAAGGTCAGGATGACAAAGCCCTTTGTCAGAGACTGTCCCAACACTATGCCCGTTTTGACACCTCGTCATCTGTGTCCAACTCCCCCCCTCCCTCCAGCTCCACAGCCCCCACATTCCCTACTTCATTTAAGGCACCCCCCCCACCTCCCCCCCTCCCCTTATCATCAGTGAGCAGGATGTGCTCAAACAGTTCTCCAGACTGAACCCGCGCAAGGCCCCCGGCCCAGACGGCGTGTCTCCCTCCACCCTGAGACTCTGTGCGAAACAGCTGGCTCCTGTATTCACAGACATTTTTAACACCTCCCTTAAGTTATGCCACGTGCCATCCTGCCTCAAATCCTCCACCATCATCCCTGTCCCCAAGAAGCCACGGATCACTGGACTTAATGACTACAGACCTGTAGCGCTCATCTCTGTAGTCATGAAGTCCTTTGAGCGCCTGGTCCTGTCCCACCTCAAGTCCATCACCACCCCTCTCCTGGACCCGCTGCAGTTTGCCTACCGAGCCAACAGGTCTGTAGACGATGCAGTCAACCTGGCCCTCCACTCCATCCTGCAGCACCTGGACTCCCCAGGAACCTACGCCAGGATCCTGTTTGTGGACTTCAGCTCCGCATTCAACACCATCCGCCCCGCTCTGCTCCGGGACAAGCTGTCCCTGCTCAACGTGCCTGACTCCCTCTGCAGGTGGATCATCGACTTCCTGACGGACCGGAGGCAGCATGTGCGGCTGGGAAAGACTGTCTCAGACTATACTAGCATCAGCACCGGATCACCCCAGGGCTGTGTACTTTCCCCCCTACTCTTCTCCCTTTACACCAACTCCTGCACCTCCAGCCACCAGTCTGTCAAGTTGATCAAGTTTGCGGACGACACCACCCTCATCGGGCTCATCTCCAACGGCGACGAGTCCGCCTACAGGAGAGAGGTGGCCCAGCTGGCGTCCTGGTGCAGCAATAACAACCTGCAGCTGAACGCTCTGAAGACAGTGGAGATGATTGTAGACTTCAGGAAAGTCACTACTCCTCTGCCCCCCCTCACCCTCTCAGGCTCTCCCATCACCACTGCTGATTCCTTCTGCTTCCTAGGCACTACCATCACCAGGGACCTCAAATGGGAGCTGACCATCAGCTCACTCATCAAAAAAGCCCAGCAGAGGATGTTCTTCCTGCGGCAGCTGAGGAAGCTCAAGCTACCCACCAAGATGTTAGTGCAGTTCTACACAGCCATCATCGAGTCCATCCTCACCACCTCCATAACCGTGTGGTACGCAGGAGCCACTGCCAGGGACAGACTAAGGCTGCAGCGCGTCGTGCGCACTGCTGAGAAGGTGATCGGCTGCAAGCTCCCATCTCTCCAGGATCTGTACATCTCCAGGACCCGGAGGCGTGCTGGCCGGATCATAGCCGATCCCTCACACCCTGGTCACGTACTGTTTGCCCCCCTCCCCTCTGGTAGAAGACTTCGGTCCATCCAGACTAAAACCTCCCGTCACATGAACAGCTTCTTCCCCTCTGCCATTAGACTGCTGAACACTAAGTGACTCTCGTGCACCATGTACAGCAGCTCAACCAGACTCATGTCAATCATCACTGTTTTCTTCCTGCATTACCGACTGCACTATATAGTTCTCCACAGTATCTGCTGCTGGCTAATATATATTTTAACTGTTGACCAGTATCACTTAATCTTATCCTACACTTTATTACATGTATAGTTTATTTCTCTTATCTTATCATGTTTAATGTTGCAGCATTGTACCGAGACAAATTCCTAGTTTGTGTACTACATGAACAATGGCAATAAACCTGATTCTGATTCTGATTCTGATTCTGAAATATGGAGGAGGTTCTGTTATGTTCTGGGGCTGCTTTGCTGCATCTGGCACAGGGTGTCTTGAATCTGTGCAGGGTACAATGAAATCTCAAGACTGTCAAGGTATTCTAGAGAGAAATGTGCTGCCCAGTGTCGGACAGTTTGGTCTCAGTCGCAGGTCATGGGTCTTGCAACAGGATAATGACCCAAAACACACAGCTGAAAACAGCCAAGAATGGCTAAGAGCGAAACATTGGATTATTCTAAAGTGGCCTTCTATGAGCCCTGATCTAAATCCTATTGAACATCTGTGGAAGGAGCTGAAACGCAATAGACTTACACAATGGTCCCCTCCGGTATACAACTAGGAAAATACCGGTAGCTACGGAGGGTGACAATATGTATGGGTACATAATCATACCATGTAGGATAACTAAATAGATGGTTATGCTGTTTCATTCCATCTAGCTACAATGCTCCGCACTGTGTGTGTTTATATATGTACATATCTATTCCATCTAGCTACAATGCTCCGCACTGTGTTTATATATTTACATATTTATTCCATCTAGCTACAATGCTCCGCACTGTGTGTGTTTATATATTTACATATTTATTCCATCTAGCCACAATGCTCCGCACTGTGTGTTTATATATGTACATATTTATTCCATCTAGCGACAATGCTCCACACTGTGTGTTTATATATTTACATATTTATTCCATCTAGCTACAATGCTCCGCACTGTGTGTTTATATATTTACATATTTATTCCATCTAGCCACAATGCTCCACACTGTGTGTGTTTATATATGTACATATTTATTCCATCTAGCGACAATGCTCCGCACTGTGTGTTTATATATTTACATATTTATTCCATCTAGCGACAATGCTCCGCACTGTGTGTGTTTATATATGTACATATCTATTCCATCTAGCTACAATGCTCCGCACTGTGTGTGTTTATATCGTCGTCGGCCTCCGTCGGTCTATGATGACCATGGAAGAGAATCCTAAACGTCTACTCTGCTGGAACAGCACCGCCTGTGGCTGAACAGGCCGATGCGCACCGGTGTTCTACCTTCCAGCGTTGGGTGTTGGTAGGATTCAAGCCTGGGCAGGAAGATATGGAGGACAAGATGTTACCCATGCAGCATGTCCCCCCTCTCCACGTCACTGATGAATCCAAAGGAACAGCAGGGCTGCTATAGTTTGGCACCAGCGCCGTCGCAGGAGCTGCCAGAACGATGTTGAGCACAACAGAGAACTGCCTTAGGGGCTCCGACTCCGGATTTTTCCTCAGGGTTGACTCCCGAAGCCTTTCCCGTGACCGGGTGTGCCGCAAGGCAGCGGAGGTTTGAAATCAGGGTTTACCTTCCCCTAGATGGGCTACCTTCCCAGGTTGACGAGCCACCATCTACCCGAAGCATCTGGTTTTAAGGCGCCAGAGATCCGCCCTCGCCCCTTCTCCTATTAGTAAAAGCAGTTCCGCCGGGCTTAGAGACTAAACCACACGGGCAGGCTAGGAGTTGGACTTAGTTGTCAGAGGCTTTTCGAGACGCACGCCGTAAGGAGCATTTTATGCTCCTTACGGCGCATAAAATATATATATGTGTTTATATATTTACATATCTATTCCATCTAGCTACAATTCTCCGTGCTGTGTGTGTTTATATATTTACATATTTATTCCATCTAGCTACAATGCTCCGCACTGTTTATATATCTATATATTTATTCCATCTAGCTACAATGCTCCGCAACGTGTGTCTATATATTTATGTTTATATGTACATATGTATACTTGCTGCCCTTGTTTTTTTCTTCCCTTCTGATTGTTGCTCTGAGTGCTGCTATCCCTGTGCTGTTGCAATCCTGGAATTTCCCCATTGTGGGACTAATAAAGGCTTATCTTATCTTATCTTAAACATGCCTTCTGGAGAAGGCACCCTTCAAACCTGAGACAACTGGAGCAGTTTGTTCATGAGGAGTGGGCCAAAATACCTGCTGAGAGGTGCAGAAGTCTCATTGACAGTTACAGAAATCGTCTGATTGCAGTGATTGCCTCAAAAGGTTGTGCAACAAAATATTAAGTTAAGGGTACCATCATTTTTGTCCAGGCCTGTTTCATGAGTTTGTTTTTTAAAATAATTCTGTTGAACCACAATTCTAAAGCATTGTCTGATTTTCATTGGTTAATTTTCATAGAATTTTTATTTATTACCACTTTTGTCAGATTCAAGTTATTTCTGTGACCACTGTGGGTTTTTCTTTCATTAACAGAGGGGTACCAACAATTTTGTTGACGTATGTAAATGCCAAAGTAAACAAACAAACCAAGAATCAACATAAGAAAGTTAATTTGTAGTTCTAAACATATTTAGGGTGAGTTTTACTCACTTTTTGTCTTTCCCACGACATTATTCTTCTGTCCTACAGCACCCATTACAATTACATGCAAATGACCAATTATGCAACTTAGGCAATGACGTCATTTAGCGACTTCTCGCGACTTTTAGGACAGCCAATAGCTACTTTCTGTCATGTGTCTGAGCCAGTGCTCAGACACTCTATGTATTTTTGAGTATTTTTTGTCTGTTATTATTTTCCTGTCTGTTTTCTGTCATTTTTGGTTGTTACTTTCAGAGCCTCCTTCCTCATCCACTCACCTTTCACCCACAGTCTGTTCCCCAGTTCTCAGCTATGGGTGATTGTCTAATTAGGTCACCTACCCCTGCTTGCTCAGGTGCTCACATCTGGTATTGATTGTGTTAATTGTGCTGCTGCGTGTTTTAAGGGGGCTGCACCATCGTATGGTGTAGCTTCCTACTATCAAGTCACTCTAAAGCCGGTTTCCCTACATGTAAGTGCTCTGTCTCTCGCTGCATGTATTACTGGTTATCTGCAGGTTGGCTGGCGATCATGCTCACCTTAGTTAGGCTATTTCTGCTACCTGTTCCTTAGTGTTTTTCCCCAGGTTAGCCAGCGATCATGCTCGCCTTAGCCTTACTATTTTTTGCCAGCCTGTATTGTTTTTCCATAAGTGTTGTGTATGTCTTTATGTTAATTTAATAAATGTTGCAAACTCACAGCCGGCATGTGGTGCCTTTCTCTCTCTGCCCCGAAAGGGCATTCATGACACTTTCCTTACTTCGGAGTTGGCAACAGTGGACCCGGAAGTCCCACTGTTTTGAAATAAATTGTTTCATCGATCCCTGCCCTGCTGTCATTTTAAGCTCATAAGCTATTTCACATCTGTTTTAAAAAATAGGCAGCGCTGAGTTTGAGTTATTGTCTCAATTAACAAACCACAATACCTTTGTGGTGATGGACTCTGTTTCATCTGAAAATGTGAATAAAAGCAAGATAAATGTGCTTAATTGCTAGCATGCTAACTACTAGCTACCAGCTATCTACCGGTGGTTCTGACAACCGGCATTGGATATGTTTTGATCTGGGGTCTTCTGCAGTACTGACTCAACAGCTATATGTTTTACAAACACTTATGACTTTTGCCGTTGACAATATTTAATTTGTTTATGTGTGTGAAATGACAATAGACGTCTTCATGCTGACTGAGATGTTTAGCAACAGTAACTGGCTACATTTCGAAGGGACTATTTTTTTCTCAGCTGTACAAAATAACTAGTTAAACAAATCATAATATTTTGTCCAATATTGCTGTCATTTAATAAATTGTGCTTGCTGGAACTGTTGTAAAAAAGCAATATTACACTCGACGTCATTACAGTATCAATTTATATACTAACTGCGGATGTGAGACATATCACACCCACAGTTATATAAATTGATACTGTACTCCGTCTCATCTAATATTGCTTCATTAAGCCCCCCCCCCCCCCAAAAAAAATGGGTGACTTTGGACAGAGTGTTTCTAAGCATTCCTGCTTTGCGTGATTGGTTAATGTTATAACCAATCAGCCTAAGCACTGGGCATGGCCACAGTTAAACTCCTTGGGAAAAGAGAGTGGAGCTGAGGACAAAAAAAGAGGCCTGGAGCAGCAGGAGCTTTTACAAGTTGGGAAAGATGGCAGATTATATGTATTCAGTTTGTGGCTGTGTGAGCAAGAAATCCTCTTCTTTTAAATTACATGTCTTACCAACAGGCATGAAAGTATGACAGCAATGATTAATTTTATTTGAACCTCAGTGTCCCTGCTAAAATACCAGAGAGGACACAGGTTTGCAACCTGCATTACCCTGCATGCCGGGGGAGATGGCCCCAGTGTGTGTGGCGCAACGGCCGGGGCGAATATCGTTGTAGCTGAACCTGCGGAAGGATCATTCTTGGTGAAGCGGAGAGTTGGTGCCAGGCTGGAGGGCTCCCCTCACCTTGCTGGGAGAACTGGCTGGTGCGCCCTGCCAGCTGGCTTGCTCCGAAGAAGGCTGGGGAGAGCCCGGGAGAGTAAGCGAGTGCTCCTCAGCTGCTTCCTCTTCCTCCGAAGGAGCGGTCTCTGGTAACCCACTCACTGCGGACCGCCTCGCTGAGGACCGGCGAGCTGTTCGCCTTGGAGTAGCTCGAAGCAAGGTCTCCCTGGCCTCCTTCCTTCAGAGCGAGCCAGGGAGAGTGTTCTGAAGGAGGCAAGCTGGTTGGTGAGCACACCAGCCCCCAGTGGTGAGTGAGTAACCAAAGACAGGTGTGGAATCCTCAAGCCTCCATGCGGGGTCAGGCAGCAACTCTCCGCTCCACCAAGAATGATCCTTCCGCAGGTTCACATATGGAAACCTTGTTACAACTTTTACTTCCTCAAGTTGGAATACCTTCTCAGAGTCCTCATCTTCTTACAGCTACTGGTGGGCAGGAGTGTGGATGGAGCTAATTAGAATATTTATAGATCCACACATCCTTAAGTAGGTGTAAGACATAAAAGCTCTTTCCAAACAATTCTAAGGCAATGAAAGTTTTTTGTGTATAAAACACCACAATGTACCATTTTGGGCAATACAGATTGGTTTTTGAGGTGGTTTTAGAGCCCCCGCAGTGTATCTTTAAAGAGTTGTTCTCAATTGATAAAGATATAATTTTCTCAGTATCTCAAGATAACCAAACTTTATTTTCCCCTGACAACATAATTATTAACGACATGGCCATTTCTAGCTTTTTGGGTGGCCAATAGATTTTGTTTGTTGCTCCTATTTTTGTAATGGGGAACAGTTCAAACCCAAACCTTTTAAAATGGAGAACAAAACTCTCTCCCCTCTCAGCAAAAAGATTTAAAAATCAACTTAGGTCACTGCCAAGATGAACAGAAGTAAATTA
This sequence comes from Pholidichthys leucotaenia, assembly GCA_020510985.1. NCBI lineage: Eukaryota > Metazoa > Chordata > Actinopteri > Cichliformes > Pholidichthyidae > Pholidichthys > Pholidichthys leucotaenia. Next base: position 22,968,664 of record CM035837.1, read on the forward strand.
AACCATTCCATGGAATACATGTAACCACCATCTACATGAACACTGCACACTCCAAAAAAGTTGCAGATTTATAATAAAAAAATAAGTCAGAAATTTCTGAGGAAAAAGGTGGAAACTTTGACAAAAAGATGCAAATTTACAATGGAAAAAATAACCAAAAAATTTTTTAAAAAAGTGGAAAAATTCTGGAGAAAAGTTGCTAATTTCCACAAAATTCACAAATTTATGAAAAACATTTTTTTCTGTTTAGTATTTAGTTTGTAGTTGCCTTTGACATGTGTTTTTCTTATTCAATTTTTTAAAAATTGGGGGAAAAGTTTTTAAAAATGGAAAAAAGTAAATTTACATGACAAATTTAGTACATGTATGAGAAAAAAGTTGATTTTAATTCATCCTCGAAAAATGTTGAGGGTGAACTTGTGGGCCCCATGGCATTTGTGTACTCTGCTTTACAGGCAGAAATGGTTTTGAAAGAGAAATGGAAATAAAATCTGATTAAAATTTTAAGTAAAGACAATGATACAAATCATGAAAATACTCAATTCAATTCAATTCAATTCAACTTTATTTATATAGCGCCATTTCACAACAACAGTCATCTCATAGCACTATCAACTGTAGGGAGGACCCCCACAGTTGCAGAAAGACCTCAACATAATTCTTTTGCAGTAAGATGCATAAAATGTGGAAGATGTACATCCAGATATTGTGGAACATCTGGAAATTGATGAGGGCTGTCTGAGAATTTTTTTTATTTTACTTTGCTTGGGTATATTCTTTTAATATTATATCAAAAAAAGACCAAGCTGAGTACAAATCAATAGGCCTGGGCTCTCCATCCCTTCAGACGTGATATTGTCAATGTGAACTTACAGGATCAGGTATTCAAACTGTGGAAACAGCTCAGATTGTAAAATTGATGTCTGACATCAAACCTTCTAAAGATTTTAGTACTTTGTTCACACTGAAACATCATTTTTACATGTTGTTGACGTGTTATCTGTTAAAATTCCCCAACAGACAATATGTTGTTTCCCACTGTTTGCATGATAAACTTGTGTGTGTGTTTTTTTTAACCCTGGTTTCTTTCCATGTTGAATGACCTACATGCTGACCAAAGAATGCCCAAGAATCTAAATCATGGATTGTTCAGTAACAGTAGCAGATAGAGGCTTCTTGTTTTTGACATTAACTCAGAATTTATCTCCTATGTCTCTGGTAAACACAAATCCACATACAGTGTTCATAAAGCTCCTATTATATACGTGGCTTCCTTGTGACCATCACAGATGGACTGTGATATTTGCACTATGAATTTATTTATTATTTGAATGAATTTATTTATTTCGGATAGTACATTACAGGTTAAAAGAAACTGTATAATATAACAACAAGGTCAAATTAGACAAAGACTCCTTCTACTATACAATTCCACGTGAGTTATCCGAAATGGGTGATGGCTGAAGCCGCAGCTTATATTGCCCACCCATATTCCATCTAAGAATTCAAAGGAGAAAAAGAGAAAAACAAGACAAGAGCGATTACAATTTAAAACAAGGCTAAGACAAAATGTGACTGAGAGAAAAAAGAAAACTGAGCTAGTCTAAGTTAAGCGGTTACTATTCAAAAACAAATCTAAGACATAATGTCACAGAGAAAAAAAGAAAAAAGAAAAACTAAGCTACAACACAACACAGGCTGGAAATGTCAATCCTTATGTGAGTTTACATGTCGTCTTGTAAATATGTTTGGAGTATTTCTTCCTTTAGTTTTTGTTTAAATTGTCCAAGCATTGTACATGATTTTAATTCAGGTCCACAGAGGTAGACACATTCCAGGTGTCACATTCCAGGTCCACATTCAGGTAGAGGGACTTTAAACAGCAGCTGCTCACACTCATCAGTTACTGAACAGGATGGATCTTCATGCTGATGGCCTTCAGGGAGTAGCCACCACCCTTCCAGCTCTGCCATTCTGTCCCATATAAAGTGTTGTCTGCACCCCAAAGATAAATGCCGTTAGGGTTTGCAGTGAAACACGAATTATACCAAAATGCCCCAACATAATTTCTGGCACAGTTAATACTGTCATCTGTGTCCTGGTCTTTGTCAAAGGTGGAGAACTTCATCCCATTATGATACACCAGAGAGTCACCTGCAGAAACAAAAAGTCTTCAATCCTGGCCAAAACATAAAGCAAATTTGTCAGGTTTTGCAATTACATACAATGTCAATAGATGAGATGTGACTTGGGCAAAGAAAATCTGCTTGTTGCTTGGTCGTGACTGCCAATCAGTATTTTGATTCTGCCATCAATGGGAGTGTGTATCAGTAATGTTTGAAAATGCCCAACCAGCAAAAATTGGTTGAATTAGTTGATTTCCCCAACTATCTGAACAATGTCTGGATTTGGTTTAAAAGTGAAAGATGAAAGTTGCCTTTTTCAGGTTGTTACATCTTGAAATAAGGGAGTCGGAGGCGAGTCTTCATGCAGCTAACAAGTCTCCACTTTATTACATGAACTCGGGGTTTATATACAGAGGGGCTGTGTCAACCTCATGCCACCCTAAGGGGCGGGCACTGCTACACATACACACACATCCACATCCAACATTCCCTCCCCCCTTAGAAAATGGGAAATCACACACACCATTGAAAACCTCCCAAATTTAGAACCCGAATCACACGCTAAGAACATGGGAAATAACTATTGCATTAGAACAAACCTAATGTATTGCATTAGAACAAACCTATCACATTCACATAAAACAACTCAAAATTGGACCATGGCTCTTTAGAATACAAAACAATCCCATATTATACATACATTCACTCACTCACATACACATCAGCTATATACAAAGTGGACATTTACACAAATATGTACACAGATATTTACATTAAATACATGTTTCAAGTCACCCCAATGTCTTGGGCCAGCCACCATCTTCTACTCTGCCACGGAGGACCTGGGCAGCCCCATGGCATATGTGCATCCAGTCGTTGTCTCCCTCCAGGGTCGAAACCCCCCTCCCTGGCAAAGATGTCTCTAACCGGAGGCCCAGGACAGCCCCATGGCGTTTGTACACCCGGCCGCCGTCCACCCCCAGGGTCAAAGCCCCCCTCCCTGGCGAAAATGTCTCTACCAGTCAGTTGGCGCTTCTTCTCTCTGGGCCCGCCATGCTGACATTCGGTGCGCTGCCTCTCCGTGCCTGACAAGCTGCTCCCGACTGCCTTACACACCGCCACCATGGCTCCATACAGTCGGGCCCCCAGTGGCCGCACCTTGGGGAGAAACGGAGCCTGTTTGGCGGCGTCACCGCTGCCTTGGGCACCTCACCATACTGTCCAGCGCCTTCTTCCCAGGTGCATGGAGCTCCAGCACTGAGGCACTGCCCGACCTCCATGGCGCACGGCTGCTGTTGTCCTCTCCCAGTGCTCACCACGACACCCTCGCCAATGTCGTTCTCCGACTCAGGCACCTCGCTGCTGTTCTCGTCGGCAATACCCTCCGACACGGACGCCTCATCGCTGCTGTCGGTACCCTTGTTCCAGGTGTCCCGCTGTGTCGCCTCTGCGTCCGGCAGCTGCTGCTTTTCCCCGGGGCCCTCAGCCTGCATGGTCCTGCTCTCCCACTGTTTAGCTTCCAGCAGCGGGGCTGACTCCCGCTTCAGTTCTGGCTGCTCGAGGGGTGGGGGCAATCCCGGTTCTTGTTCTTCCACCATTTTGTTGTCACTATCCGTGTTCCACTCACTCTCAGTTTCCCATTCGACCTCTGTATCACTCTCGCTGTCCACACTGCTCTCTCTGTCCGCAAGGCCTGTGCAAACTGGTTCCGAGCCGCCGACCGTCTGTCCACCGATTTCAAGAGTGAAACCCAGCGCACTGAACAAGTCCCACCTCATGACACTTTCACCACAGCATGCAACCTGGAACCGGGACGCTGGGATTACTTTCGTGCCATACTGCACTGCCAATGTGATACTCCTGCCGGCACCGGAGCTCCCGTCGTCTGGTAATTCTACTGCATCTGGGTGCCGGGGGCTGAGCCTCCGAACCATGGCTTCACTCACAATGGACCATGTGGCGCCGGTGGCTATCATCATGGACACACTTACGCTGTCCAGCTTCACCACACGGTGCAGTCCCGACCAACCTTCGGGGCACGCAATATTTATACCATCCCCAATATCCTGCTTGCCGTCCGCTGTCAGGTTTTGGCACGCTTCCATACTTTAAAATATTTCCAATTTTCCTCATCGCCAAATGTTACATCTTGAAATAAGGCAGTCAAGGGCAGTCTTCATGCAGCTAACAAGTCTCCACTTTATTACATGAACTCGGGGTTTATATACAGAGGGGCTGTGCCAACCTCACGCCACCCTAAGGGGCGGGCACTGCTACACATACACACACATCCATAGCCAACACAGGTCTCTGGCAAGATGACTATTTTTTGGTAAAATGGAGTCTATATTAGGCACAGCACAGTTTTCAATAACTATTTTGGGGCTAAGGCTTAGACAGACAGACCAGATCTATTCCAAAAAATGTCTAAATTATGGCTGGTGCTGGGGTGTGGGGGTGCCATTCACCAGAGACAAATGGACAGGTGTTCTGCAACTGAGATGGAGTGTCTGTAGTTTGTATCCATCTGTGAATTCCTGCCACTGATTTGCTAACAGGGGCTAGCAGCTTATCACACTAGACACCAGTCAGCCTCTGGTGCAGCGCTGAAAGCAGCTGTCATAAAGATTAAGTTCTGGAGAAGACAGTGACATTTTCCTGTGTGCACCACAGTATCATGTTGTGAACCCAAACATAATGGCTTTTTAGGGATTTCCACAGGAGGTACAAGGTAGCAGCACACCATGACGGTAACCCCGCTCCTCTGCAGGAGGAATTTTCACTTGTTGCTCTCAATTGTGATGTCTGTATTTGCATGTTCTATGAGCAGAGCAACACAAATCTTCACTTCACATTTGGTCTGCACTATTACAGAAAGATCCTGACACTGCTGCTCCATAGACTCAGTACTGCCATCTATTGGAAGTGTGGCTACAGAACATGTGTGCCCTTGTGTTGTTTTGTGGGTCAAAAGTGACCCACTACCATGTTTAGCTGTAGAAAAAATACCTTAAACTATCTTTTACCAACTTGAAATTTTATGACTTTTCCTAAAGGGACCCCATCATTAGAAAAAGTGATACTTTGTTTTTGTTTATGTTTCCATGTGGGCTGTACACCACTAGGGTACAAAGATTGTCTTATGGGTCATTTTTGACCCGTGAATTATAAAAGCATTTAAACACCAGAAAAAAGTTCAAAGGCCACACACAAACTTTCTCTAACACACAGATACACACACACACACACACACACACACACACACACACACACACATCAACGAATCTGGATTGATGTACGAATTGAACTTACATTTGACCTGCACCTGCACTTTTGATCTGCAGCTAACCCCTCACATCACACAAGCTCCCAAACAAAACAACAAAACAATCTCAGACATAATAAAAATAAATTCAGTATAGAGGATATAAAGGTACCCTGAATCAAAGGACCCTTAGTTGGCTCCTTGCTGAAGCCATGAGTAGACATTTCACTGTCCAACAGGTCCTGGATGAGATATTTTCAGGAGCTCAGGAGGAACAAGAGGATGAAGATGTATCTGAAGAGGAAGATGGGGAGGAATGCAACCCAGAGGATGATGCATCTTCAGATGAAGAAGAAGAGGAAATCCCTCAAGCTGACAGACAGACATTTTTGTCAAAGAACAGCAAAATTGCATGGTCCTCATCAAATTCAGACAGCAAGCAGGGAAGAACAGCAGCACCAAACATCATAAGGATGACTCCAGGGCCAACAAGGTATTCAGCTGCCCATGTCCAGGACATTTCATCCACCTTTCTCCTGTTCATCACACCAGCCATCGAAAAAATCATCCTGGAGAACACAAATTTGGAGGGTTTCCGGAAATATCATCTCTGCTGGAGTCCGAGTTCCACCCTATGCAGGACATACTGAATGCACTGAGGAGCTCATTTAGCAGCAGACTACATCATCCCAGGTGCACAACCGAGAGGTTTCGTAGGTCCTTCCTACCAACGGCTGTCAGACTGTACAACCTAAGCAGGGCTGCTCGCAGAGATAGCAAAAAGACGTAACAAACTAATAGTTTTTTGAATGCAAAAGATGCAATAGACTTACACAATGGTCCCCTCCGGCATACAACTAGGAACATACCGGTCGCTATGGAGGGTGAGAATATGTATGGGCACATAATCATACCATGTAGGATAACTAAGTAGACGGTTATGCTGTTTCATTCCATCTAGCAACAATGCTCTGCACTGTGTGTGTTTATATATTTACATATTTATTCCATCTAGCTACAATGCTCAGCACTGGGTGTGTTTATATATTTATATATCTACATATTATTCCATCTAGCTACATTGCTCCGCACTGTGTGTGTTTATATACTTGCATATTTATTCCACCTAGCTGCAATGCTCCGTACTGTGGGTGTTTATATATTTACGTATTTATTCCATCTAGCTACAATGCTCTGCACTGTGTGTTCATATATTCATATATTTATTCCATCCAGCTACAATGCTCTGCACTGTGTGTCTGTGTGTGTGTGTATATATATATATTTTATAGTAATACGTACATATGTATATTAGCTGCTCTTGCTTGCTTGTTTTTTTTCTTGCCTTCTGATTGTTGCTCTGAGTGTTGCTATCCCTGTGCTGTTGCAATCCTGGAATTTCCCCGTTGTGGGACTAATAAAGGCTTATCTTATCTCTTATCTTATCTTATCTTATCTTAAATATGGAGAAAACTAGAAAAATAAGGATGAGATTGACCTGTGTGGCTACATAGGGCTTTTGATATTAGCAGGTGTATATAGGTCCCGTGGCGAGGCTACATATAGTCTCTGGGATGCAAAGAGTGGAAGGGCAATTTTTCGTGCCACAATGCCGCTGAAAATCTTTAACACTTTCTCAAGAATGCTGAGATTTGGCAACCATGAGTCAAGACCAGCAAGGCGTATGACGGACAAACTGGCAGCCATCAGAGAGGTCTGGGACAAGTGGGTTGAGCGTCTGCCATACCTCTACAACCCTGGGCCTGAAGTCACAGTAGATGAGCAGTTGGTTCCATTCAAAGGTAATTTTTTTAAAATTTTCATATATGCAATGTTACTTACCTGAAATATTTTTTATTTTATTGTGATGTAACATCTTTGATTCATGCAGTTTTCTGTGACACTCACACTCAGTGATTGTAATCTTTTTTTTTTTTTTTTTTATCAACAGGTCACTGTCCTTTCCGGCAGTATATGCCAAGCAAGCCAGCAAAATATGGCATCAAAATATGGGTGGCCTGTGATGCAAAATCCAGCTATGCATGGAATATTCAATTCAATTCAATTCAATTCAATTCAACTTTATTTATATAGCGCCATTTCACAACAACAGTCATCTCATAGCACTATCAACTGTAGGGAGGACCCCCACAGTTGCAGAAAGACCCCAGCAATCAGGTGATCCCCTGTGAGCAAGCACTTGGCGACGGTGGAGAGGAAAAACTCCCTTTTAACAGGAAGAAACCTCCAGCAGAACCAGGCTCAGGGAGGGGCAGTCATCTGCTGCGACTGGCTGGGGGGTGAGGGGACAGAGAAGATGAAAAGAACAGACATGTAGAGAGCAAACAGCACAATGGGGACTCAATCTATGGGAGAGAACAAACAAATGTTAATGACCAGCAAAAAAAAATATTTCATAGAGAGTGAGGAAAGGAGTGAGGCCCAGTGCATTACTGGAGGTCCCCCGGCTGACTAAACCTATTAGCAGCATAACTAAGGGAGGGTTCAGAAACACAGGATCCCTCCCTAATTGTAGGCTATATCAAAAAGGTAGGTTTTAACCCTAATCTTAAAAACAGAGATCGAGTCTGACTCCCGAATCCAGATTGGCAGCTGATTCCACAGGAGAGGAGCTTGATAACTGAAGGCTCTGCCTCCCATTGTACTTTTGGAGATTCTAGGTATTACAAGTAGTCCTGCATTTTGGGAGCGTAGTGCTCTGTTAGGATAATATGGTAGTATCAGATCTTTTAAATAAAAAGGAGCCTGATTGTTTAGAGCTTTGTAAGTAAGAAGAAGGATTTTAAACTTAATTCTAAACTCTATGGGAAGCCAATGAAGGGAGGCCAGAACCGGAGAGATATGATCTCTCTTTCTAGTACCTGTTAAAACTCTTGCTGCAGCATTTTGGATCAGCTGAAGACTTTTTAAAGATGTTTTAGGACAACCTGATAATAAAGAATTACAATAATCTAATCCCGAGCTAACAAAAGCGTGGATCAGTTTCTCAGCATCACTCTGAGACAAGATGCTCCTAATCTTGGCAATATTACGCAAATGATAGAAGGCAGTCTTAGAAACAAATTTAATATGTGAATTGAAGGACAAATCCAGATCAAAAATAACTCCAAGGTTCCTCACAGAGCTATTAAGAGAAAGAGTAACTGCATCCAAACTGAAAGTTTGATTTGGAAAGGAATTTCTAAGGTTTTTTGGACCAACAAGAATGACTTCAGTCTTATCTGAATTTAATAGCAGGAAATTACAAGTCATCCAAGCTTTGATTTCCTGAAGACAGGCTTCTAACTTGGCTAATTGATTACTATCATCTGGCTTCATTGACAGGTATAATTGTGTGTCATCTGCATAACAATGAAAATGTATACAGTGCTTTCTAATAATGTTGCCTAACGGAAGCATATATAAACTAAAAAGAGTAGGGCCTAGCACAGATCCCTGTGGAACTCCATGACTAAGCTTTGAGTTGAAAGAAAACTCATTATTTACATGAACAAACTGGAACCTATCAGATAAATAAGATCTAAACCACTGCAACGAAGTTCCATTAAGTCCAACATAGTGTTCTAATCTATCAAGTAGAATATTATGATCGATAGTATCAAAAGCTGCACTAAGGTCTAAAAGGACAAGTACAGAAACTAGTCCATTATCAGATGCAATGAGGAGGTCGTTAGTGACCTTCGCTAAGGCTGTTTCAGTACTATGATGGATTCTAAACCCAGATTGAAACTCTTCAAGTAAACCATTTCCCTGCAGGTGGTCGAATAATTGCGTAGCAACAACTCTTTCTAAGATTTTTGAAATGAAAGGGAGATTAGAGATTGGTCTATAGTTAGCTAAAGCTCCTGGATCTAGCGTTGGCTTTTTGAGTAAGGGTTTAATTACAGCTGTTTTAAAAGCCTGCGGTACATGGCCTAAAGTTAATGAAGAATTGATTATATGAAGAATAAAGCTCCCAATAAGTGGGAAGACTTCTTTAAATAACCTAGTAGGAATAGGGTCTAAAAGACAAGTTGAAGGTTTGGATGAGGAAACTATTTTGTCTAACTCACAAAGGTCGATTGGAGTAAACTCATCAAGACAGACATCAAAAGAAGGAGTTGTAGTAGTTACAGTATTTAAGTTAACTGTGGGAAGAATCTGATTGATTTTATCTCTGATGGATGAAATTTTATTATTGAAAAAGTTCATAAAGTCCTGACTAGTAAGCTCTAAGGGAATGCTAGGATTGATAGAGTCCTGACTCTTTGTCAACCTGGCTATAGTACTGAAAAGAAACCTGGGATTATTCTTGTTCTCTTCTATTAATGCAGAGTAATAACTTGTTCTAGCTTTTCTAAGAGATTTTTTATAAATTAAAAGATGATTTCTCCAAGCTAAATAGATTTCATCTAAATTAGTAGAGCGCCATTTTCTTTCTAATTGACGAGTCTTCTGTTTTAAGCTACGAGTTTCTGTGTTGAACCAAGGAGTTAGAAATCTCTGATTAGACTTTTTCTTTTTTAAGGGGGCCACCAAGTCTAGAGCCTGATGCAGAGAAGCTGAAACACTATCCACCATGTTATCAATTACAGAAGGAGCAAGCTGTCTATAGCTTATTTCCGTTGTGTTGACACATGGCATAGAGGAAACAATCTGCATAAATTTGGAAACAGCATCATCTGAGAGGCATCTACTGTAATAATATTTTTCTTTAGGAGCCAAATAGTCAGAAATGGTAAAATCAAAGGTTAACAGACAATGGTCTGACAGTACAGGGTTATGAGGAGACACTACAAGATTTTCTATTTCTATGCCATATGTCAGAACAAGGTCCAATGTATGGTGGAGGTAATGAGTAGAATTTCCTACTTTCTGAGAAAACCCAATCGAGTCTAATATTGAATTAAATGCCACATTAAGGCAGTCACTATCTACATCCACATGTATATTAAAGTCCCCTACTATAATTATTCTATCAGATTTCAGCACTAAATCAGCTAAGAAATCAGCAAATTCGGATAAAAATTCTGAGTAGGTTGATGGGGGACGATAAACTATGGCAAATAAAGTTGGGTTTAACCTAAAATTGCTAAAGTGCCCAATACTGAGGACCAGGCCCTCAAAGGAATTATAACATGTTTTTTGCTTTACATTAACTAGTAATTTGGAATGGTAAATTGTTGCTACTCCTCCTCCACGACCAGAACTTCTGGGATTTTGACAGTTTAAATAACCAGAGGGAGTTGATTCATTTAAACCAACATAATCCTCTTGCCCTAACCAAGTCTCTGTAAGGGAAATTAAATCAATCTGATGATCAATTAACAGATCATGGACTAACAGAGACTTGGGAGTTAGAGACCTAATATTTAGTAAACCACATTTAATTTTTAAATTATGAGGAGGAACAGAGGCCAAATCATTCAATTTAGAGGCTTTATGTTTAATTTGAGTTTTACCAATGTTTTGCTTTATCACTTTGGGATGCTTATGCATGATATTTTTATTTACTTTGGAGGGAGCAGACAACGATTCTCTGATGGGGAAGACAGGGGCTAAGCTGAGGGGTGGCGGATGAAGAGGAGCTGCAGAGAGGCGTGTAAGACTGCGACTCTGCTTCCTGGTCCCAACTCTGAGTAGTCATGGTTTTGGAAATTTGGATAAAAAAGATGCCAGATTGTTAGATAAATGAGAAGCACCATCCAAAGTGAGATGAATGCTGTCTCGTCTCATAAGACCAGGTTTTCCCCAAAAAGAGCTCCAATTGTCAATGTAGCCCACGTCATTTTTAGGACACCACACAGACAGCCAGCGGTTCAAGGATGACGAGCGACTAAACATGTCATCACTGGTCAGATTGGGGAGGGGCCCAGAGAATACTACAGTGGCAGACATCGTTTTTGCAAAGTCACACACTGATTCTACATCAAGTTTGGTGACTTCCGACTGCCGGAGACGGATGTCACCAAACTGTGCAAGTGTACACAGGGAAGCTGCCGAGTGGAGCACCAGAGAAGAACCAGGGGATGCGGGTTGTGCTTGAATTGACAGATGGACTGAGGGGGCACAATGTCACATGTGACAATTTTTTCACCTCCTAGGAACTCGGCCAGCAGCTCCTGAAAAGGAAGATGACCATGGTTGGCACTGTTCGGAAGAATAAGCCTGAACTCCCCCCTGCACTCCTCGCAACAAGAGGCAGAGCGGTCTTCTCATCAAAGTTTGCCTTCACTCCCACCACCACTCTTGTTTCTTATCTTCCAAAATGGAACAAGAACGTGGCCCTGCTGAGCACACTGCACAAGACAGCTGAAATCAGTGATCATGAGGACAGGAAGCCAGCCATCATCCTCGACTATAACTGCAATAAAGGAGGCGTGGACAACCTCGACAAGGTTATTGGAACGTACAGCTGCAGAAGGATGACTGCACGCTGGCCCCTGGTCATCTTCCATAACATCATTGATGTGTCCTCATATAATGCCTTTGTGATATGGCAGGAGATCAACCCGACCTGGATGTCAGGGAAGAAAAACAAGAGGAAGATGTTCCTTGAGCAGTTGGGAAAGGCTCTTGTCACCCTGTGCATTGAGAGAAGGGAGCGCCTGCCCGCACAGAAGCCTCTGCAGCCATTGTGGAAGCTGTTCAGGGAGCTGAATCTTGTCCTGATCCACCTGAGGCTGCAGCTGGGTCAGTCAAAAGAAAAAGGTGCCAGTTCTGCCCCTGGGAGAAGGACTGCAAGACAAAAGCTGTGTGCTGCACATGTGAGAAATACATCTGCAAAGCCCATTCTCACGTTCGCACATACTGTCCTATATGTGCTAAATAGAGTTGATGTTGAAAATTGTTCACAAAGTCAAGCAACATTTTGTTGTTTTGTTGTGTTATGAGAGAAGTATTTTTATAATTCACTTCCTAAAAAATATAAAAGAATAAACTGTTGACAAAAAAGTTCCAGATTGTTGACTGTTTTTTTTACCTTTCAATATAATTAATTCAGAAGTAATTACTTCATATTTATATAATACTATAATATAATATAATTTTACTGTGTAAAAGAAAAGTGTTATGACAGTTGGTTTGTGGTAAAAAAAAAGTGTAATAATGTGTACTGGTGATCGTCTTTTTGTGTTGTGTAACAAAAAATACATGATAAAAAATGAATTAAATTGAGTTGAACTGATAAATAACAGGTTGTTTCATCATGCAAAATAGATTTTGGATTTAAAATTCAATTAAGCTGCTTTATTTTGGGGCTTTGGTAGGGCGGGTCATTTTTGACAAGGGGAGTAAACAGAATGTTAAGATCGCACAAGTTAATCTCAGGAATAAACCTCAGGCAATTCACTTTCATAGTAACAAGTTAGGTATTTGTTATAAACCAATCCAGTTTAATTTAAATTTATGTACTGCACATACAGTTAGGTCCAAATATATTTGGACACTGACACGAGTTTTGTTATTTTAACTATTTACCAAAACATATTGTAGCATCATCTCACTTTGGCTCAGCAATAATTATTCTTCTGCTTAAAGACATTTTTGTTTCACCCAGGAGTAACACAAAGAAATGGATTTTCTCCCCCCAGGCCACAGCTGAAATCCCCTTTCTTTTGTTAAAACCAGCCTAAGGAATTTCCCCCAATGTCCGGCTTTGCTTTTATTGCCCCCATAAACATGCTACAGACCCACAACTCAGCTAATTTCCTTAAACTCTGGACATGCTGGATCTAACCAGTGAATTTTTAAAGTACATTATTACAAACTCAATTCTAAACCTTCTTCTTTTTAGGACTATGAAAGGCAAATGGACTCTGATGTCTTTAGTGTGGAAAATCAATAATATGTGTGAAATGCATTAATCTGTGATTTTTATATATATGCATGTTAAAAATGTTTAAATGAATGTTTATTCCTGCATGTTGATTTAGAAGCACTGCTTATAAGATACACTAAGGTTAGTTTAGTTATATAAGTGTGTAACAGTATATTCCAATGTATTTAAAATTGTGTGTATTCCGGTGGACTGATATCACGTTTCACCAGTCTCCAGAGAGACCCCACATTCTTCATCTCATTGGTCCCTTGTAGACTGTTTGTTCATTGGATGGAAAGTTCATTGGGCCTCCCACGAAGGACTCTCATTGGCTGAGATCCCGGAAGCCCGCGGAGTTCAACAGGACTTATATAAAGGAGAGGGACCCCTGCTTCTGTCTCTTTTGCTTCACTCGCTCTTCCACTTTGGCTTTTTCCCAGATCCTCTTTCCGGCTCCCCCTTTCACTGATCATCTTCTCCATTGTCTACACACAGCAAGGAAGAACAAAGGACCGTCTGAACAAAGACTTCGACCATGTGTCGTTTTTCCGAACACAGAGCAGATAACTCGTAATTTGTTATGTAACGTTGTATTTTAATGTCTTTTTCCTTTTCTCTTAAATGCCTAGGAATTCCTATTTCTTTGAGCTCAATTCTTAATCGGAGTTAAACTCCAATTTTTATTCATCACTTTTTCTTTGTTAAACTTTCTGTAAAACCACCGTTTGTTTAATTTTAATGTAAACTTTAATCTTGACTTTATTTTATAATATTTTTCTTGACCAAGCACCCACCAGAAGCTACTATTTTTATCTAAAGTCCGAAGCCTTTTAATTTGAGATCGGATTAGATATCTTTTAATTAATTATTATCGAAGGCCTCTTGAGAAGACACAGCTCCCACATCACGTGTAGCGGAGGAATCAAGGCTGTTCATCACACGCTGAAGAAAAGTCGTCATCATCTAGCCCAGTTTCAACTCTGGGTCATACAGCCAAAATCCAGCCTCTTCGACTGCTTGACTTTTAAAGGTCGAACTGTGGATGCTGAAATATCTGCGGGCAGACATTTCCTCTAACATCCACGAAATCTTGGGCTGAGGACGACGCCAGAACCATCATCACTGAGGAATCACGTGAGTTGCAAAACTTTAATTCATCTGCTGAATTAAACATTTGAGGTTCGGTAATAATTTGTGTATCTAATCAGATGCAAATTAAGAAGCCCTTAACATAACTCTTCTTTTCATTAAAATTCCGTTTTTATTTTCTTAAGATTAATCCAGGACTTTTTCATATAATTAGTAAACTTTCTCCATAAATTTGCGTTGTTTCCATGATCTGTTAACACAAACTGATAGAAATTGGTTTCTCAGTTAACCCTGGTTCCGAAAATATTGACATTGTTAATCTATCATTTACAAGATTGATTTTATGATTAATGAAATTACTGCAATGTCTGTTAATCATTTCGTTTAATAAATCTGTAAAAATGAGAAGTTGTTGAGAATTTATTTCATTCTGAGTCTGTTTCAAGCCCAGGTATCAAATTCACGGAAAATTTTTGAGACTGATTATTGATTAATTTATTGAGTGATCAAACAGGTATAAAGTGAAATTAAAGATTAAATTGCTTCTTAAAGATAGAAGCTGGTGCCCCTTACGAGTGTTATTAACTTTTCTGATGTATATGAAATGAGATTTGATCTCAGATTCCAATACATCAATATAAATTAAATAATTCATACCTGATCATATTTATTATTTATTAATATTTCTATTTTACGCTGCAATATTCAAGACTAGAAAAGCACTCAGAGAGCACATACCTCCACCAAGGCTCTTTCCGTCTGTCATGGATCACCCCCAAAATGTAATGTGTTTGTGTGTAGGTCTAGAGCCACTTGTGGTGAAAATTTCATCAAAGTCTGTCCATTAGTTTTGGAGTATTGTTGCTAACACACTGTGAGAAGTTAAGAGCCTTGGCTGAGGTATGCATTCTCGGATCCTCACCAAAATGTAATGGGTTCCTCTCTAGCCCAAGAACCACATCTGTTGAAAATTTCATCCAAATCCATTCAGTAGTTTTTGTGTAATCCTGCTGCACAAATACAAACCAAGCCCTTGGTGGAGGTATGCCCTCTCAGATCATCACCAAAATCTAATCATCTGTTCCCCATGCCATTACGCACCTTTTCTGAAAATTTCATCAAAATCCATAACTTTTTGAGTGATGTTGGTAACAGACAAACCAACCAATGCCACTGAAAACATGACCTCCTTCCTTGGCAGAGGTAATAAAGTTACGGGGGGGCTGAAAAGTTCATAGGCTGACTATGATACAGTGGTCAAATTTGACCAAATGTGGTTTATTTTTCAACATTTCAACATCGGTGAGCTGCGTTTGGATCCCTGTGGTATAGAAGCTCTCTTCTTGATCTTCAGAGACATAACTCCGTCTTAGTCAGCCTATGAACTTTTCAGCCACCCTCGTATATGATCAATGTGGGCTTAAAGTACAGACTTTCAGCTTTAATTAAAGGGTATTCACATCCAATTTGAAGTTACTGTTTAGGAATTGCAACCATTTTTATCCCAAATCTCCTCGTTTCAGAGGCTCAAAGGTAATTGGACAAATTAAAATTATCATAAATAAAATGTTCATTTTAAATACTGTCACGCCGCACCGCTCATCAGCGGCGCCACCTGCACGCACACCTGCACATCATCAGCGGCGAGGGATATAAGCCGTCTCGCCCTGAGCTTTGGCCTGAAGCCGTCAGACTTCCCCATGCATCGCTGTGAGTTCCTTCACCCTCAGCGGATCACTCTGGTAAGAAGACCTTACCTCCTTTTCCTTCCTAGTCTGCTCCCCCGTGCACAGGTGGATTCCCCGGCGGCGGACAACGCCTCTCCATCGCCTGTTCCTCGCTGCTGCACCGGGCTCTCCAGGTGGCTGTCTACCGGATCTCATCCCTTGTTGTGCCAGTCATCTGTCCTCTCCAAGTAAGCTCCTCTCTCGCTCTTATATCTCCTGTGTTGGTGTGTGCCCGTCACCCTTCTCCTTGTGCTTTTCCCATAGGGTTGTCCGGCTGTACGGTCTCCTGCCTCTGTGCCCGAAGCAGACGCCGCCACCAACACATTTACATCCCGCAGACACACATTCATACACTCCTGTTGTTAATAAACTATTTGAACTACTCTGAGCCTGTGTGTGTGCGTCTCCTGAGCCGTGCGTTATGTCAGTACGGCTTCAGCAGAGCGGCTCGGCAGACGGCGGGCTCGCACACCGGTTTTCCACTCTCGAGTGGATCAGATAGCTTATCAGCAACAGGTGATTTTTAATCAATTGATAAATATAACTAACCGATTGGGCCGCTTGGACCCCCAACAGCCGTTCCTCCCGGCTCGTCAGGGTGGCGCGGCTCCTGCTGCTCCAGTGGCCGTCCAGCAGGCTCCGGGTGCACCGATTCGGCTCACGCCCATTCCAACCCCCGCCTGCTTTAGCGGTAAGCTCGGCGGAGCACGGGGGTTTATAATGCAGTGTGTGTCACGCCGCGCCATTCATCAGCGGCGCCACCTGCTCACGCACCTGACAATCATCAGCGGCGAGGGATAAAGGCCGTCTCGCCCGGAGGCTCGGCCTGAAGCCGTCAGACTTCGTCCCTCACCGTTGTGAGCATACTTCTCTTCAGCATCACCTTTTTGGTAAGAAGATCGCTTACCTCTCTTCTTCAGTCTTCTCCCCTGTGCACAGGTGGATTCCCCAGCGGCGGACATCTCCACTCCATCGCCCAATCCTCGCTGCTGTACGGAGCTCTCCAGGTGGCTGTCTTCCGGGCTTCGCCCCCTTGTTGTGCCAGCTGTCCTGACCCACCAAGTAAGTCCTTCTCTCGCCATAAATCCCTCCTGTGTTGGTGTATGCCCGTCACCCTCTCCCTGTGCTCTCTCCATAGGGTTGCTCGGCTGTACGGTCACCTGCCTCTGTGCCTGGAGCAGACACCATCACCAACACATTTACATCCCGCAGACACGCACTCATTCACTCCTGCTGTTAATAAACTCTTTGAACTACTCTAAGCCTGTGTGTGTGCGTCTCCTGAGCCGTGCGTTATGTCAGTACGGCTACAGCAGAGCAGCTCGGCAGACGGCGGGCTCGCACACCGGTTTACCACTCTCGAGGCTAGAGTGGATCAGATTGCTTATCAACAGCAGGTTATCCTAAATCAATTATTAAACTTAACTAACCGGTTGGGCCGCTTAGATCCTCAACAGCCGTTCCCCCCGGCTCGTCAGGGTGGCGCGGCTCCTGCTGTTCCAGCGGCCGTCCAGCCGGCTCCAGTGGCACCGGTTCGGCTCACACCGATTCCGACCCCCGCCCGCTTTAGCGGTAAGCTCGGCGGAGCGCGGGGGTTCATTATGCAGTGTGAGTCCGTGTTCCACCGTGTGCCCGGAGATTTTCCCTCGGATCACAGTCGGATTGGTTACATAGGGAATCTTCTGGAGGGGCGTGCGTTAACTTGGACCTACGCCGTAATGGCGAGGCCCAGTTATGCCACCCTCACCTATGACCAGTTCGTGAGGCGCTTTCTGGAGGTCTTTGACCATTCTCAAACCGAGACGGTCCAGGTCGATCGGCTTCTCGCTCTCCAGCAGGGAGGCCGGTCGGCAGCGGACTACTCGGTCGACTTCCGGGTAGCGGCGGAGGAATTGGGCTGGGAGGAACGCTCCCTCTGTGGCCTGTTCCTCCGCAGCCTCAATAGTGATCTGAGGGATGAACTGGCTGGACGGGATATCCCTGGGACGCTAGCGGAGCTGACATCCTTAGCGATAAGTTTGGATAACAGGCTGCGCGAGCGCTCCTCGGGGCGGAAGTCTTCTTCTTCTCGCCCTCGTGGAGTCTCGCCGCACCTGTTCCAAGCTCGCCCCCTGGCGGCGCCGCCAGCATCGTGCCCCGAGGAGTCGGAGCCGATGGTGACGGGCTGGACCAAGCTTTCCCCTGCGGAGAAACAACGCCGCCGTGAGTTGGGCCTCTGCATGTATTGCGGAGGTGACCAACACACTGTGGAGCGTTGCCCGCGGAAAGCCAGTCGGCGGGGTCCACGAATCGCTGTAGGGAGCCTCGCGGATCCCAACCGGTTAGACACTCTTACTCAATTAAAGCTGCCCATCCGTTTTTGCCACAATCCCACTGGGCACCTCACCCACGCACTGGTGGATTCGGGCGCAGAGGGCAGCTTCATTTCACAAGGCCTGGCAACCCGATTGGGCAGCCGCTGTCAGGCATTAAAACACCCCATCTCCCTGGTCCATCTCTCCCGTGCCTCCCTTGGGAGAGTTTCTCACCAAACCATGCCTGTCCCAGTCATCATCTCAGGGAACCACCGGGAGGAGATGGTATTTTACGTCCTGCCCAACTCTGTGTCGCCCGTCATCCTGGGGTATCCCTGGCTACGCCTCCACAACCCTGTCCTGGACTGGAGGTCCGCTGGGGTATCGGCATGGAGTACCTTCTGTATGGGCACCTGCCTTCAGTCCGCTGCCTGCTCCCCATCCGCGGCTCCCCCTGTGGCGGATACAGCACCTCCGGACCTGTCACTGGTGCCTCCAGAATTTCACGACCTGGGTATGGTATTTAGTAAATCGAAAGCTATGTCTCTTCCCCCGCATCGACCATATGACTGTGCCATCAATCTCCGCCAGGGGGCTCCCCTGCCATCTGGTCGGCTCTACAGCCTGTCGGCGCCGGAGAAGGAGACCATGAATACATACCTGAAGGAATCATTGAGCGCTGGGATTATTCGCCCATCGTCGTCACCCGTGGGGGCAGGGTTTTTCTTTGTCGGGAAAAAGGACGGATCCCTCCGCCCCTGCATAGACTACCGAGCGCTAAATGACATCACTGAGAGGGACCGTTACACCCTGCCCCTCATGGACACTGCCTTTCACTCCCTCCAGGGGGCGACCTGGTTTACCAAGCTGGATTTACGCAGCGCTTACCACCTCGTCCGGATCCGGGAGGGAGATGAATGGAAGACAGCCTTCCGTACCCCGAACGGCCACTTTGAGTATCTCGTCATGCCGTTCGGGCTGACCAACGCTCCTGCCGTCTTTCAGCGCCTCATTAATGACGTCCTCCGGGATTTCATCGGCCTTTTTGTGTTCGTCTACCTGGATGACATCCTTATCTTCTCCAGGTCCAGGGACGAGCACCAGGTCCATGTGAGGCGGGTCCTCCAAAGACTGCTGGAGAATCGTCTGTACGTGAAGGCTGAGAAATGCGAATTCTACGCTAGGACCACATCCTTCCTGGGATTCATCATCGCTCAAGATCAGGTGCTCCCAGACCCAGAGAAGGTGAAGGCGGTGGTGGAGTGGCCTACTCCCGCATCCCGGAAGCAGGTGCAACAGTTTGTTGGCTTCGCCAATTTTTACCGCCGCTTTGTCCCAAATTTCAGCTCGATCGTCGGACCGCTGACCCGCCTCACGTCCCCGAAGGTCCCGTTCCGGTGGACTGAAGAGGTCGCTGCTGCCTTTAGGGCGCTGAAGGCGGAGTTCTCCTCCTCCCGGGTCCTTCGCCAGGTCGACCCCGCGCTGCAGTGCATTGTGGAGGTGGACGCATCGGACACGGGAGTGGGAGCAGTGTTATCCCAGCGGTCACCTGACGATGGCGCCAAACGGCCGTGCGCCTTCTTCTCCCGGCGCCTGTCCCCGGCGGAGAGAAACTACGATGTGGGGGACAGAGAGCTCCTGGCCATTAAACTCGCCTTACAGGAGTGGCGCCACTGGCTAGAGGGGGCGGACCTGCCGTTTGTGGTCCTGACGGACCACAAGAACTTAGAGTACTTACGATCTGCCAAGCGCCTGAATGCCCGCCAGGCGCGCTGGTCTTTGTTCTTCACCAGGTTCCGCTTCTCAATCACCTTCAGGCCGGGCTCCAAAAACCATCTCTTGGGACATTGAAGACAAGATCCGGAAGGCGCAGGAGGTGGAACCTGATCCTGGCGGCGGACCGGAGGGAAGACTGTTCGTCCCATCTGCGGTCCGAGGAGAGGTCATCCACTGGCTCCACACCTCCCGGCTCACCTGTCATCCCGGCACCTCTCGGATGATCAGCCTCCTCCAACGGTCCTTTTGGTGGCCAGGCCTGCGGAGGGATGCAGCCCGCTACGCCCGGGCTTGCCCAATCTGTGCCACCAGCAAGTCGGGAAATGCCCCCCCAGCGGGTCTGCTCCAGCCTCTGCCCGTCCCCGGCAGGCCCTGGTCGCACATCGCACTGGATTTCGTCACCGGACTCCCCGTTTCCAACTCCTTTGACACCGTCCTGACCATCGTGGACCGTTTCTCCAAGGCGGCGCACTTCATCCCCCTGCGAGGTCTCCCTACTGCCCTGGAGACGGCGGGCCTCCTCGTCCAACACGTGGTCAGGCTGCACGGGATTCCGGTGGACGTGGTCTCGGACCGGGGCCCCCAATTTTCATCCGAGGTTTGGAGATCTTTTTGTAACGCCATCGGAGCCAAGGTGAGCCTCTCCTCCGGCCATCACCCCCAATCTCACGGGCAGTGTGAGAGGACCAATCAGGAGCTGGAGGCTGCGCTCCGCTGTGTTACTAGATCCAAGCCGACGTCCTGGAGCAACCATCTCGCCTGGGTGGAGTATGCCCACAACACCGCCCGCTCTTCTGCAACGGGGATGTCCCCCTTCAAGGCGTCCCTGGGTTACGACCCCCCGCTGTTTCCAGCGCAGGAGAACGAGGTAACTGTCCCCTCTGTTAGGGCGCACCTTAGGCAGTTCCGCTCCACCTGGGCTGCCGTGCGTCATGCGCTTTTACGCACAGCGGAGCGCAACAGGACCGTGGCGGACCGGCACAGAAGACCTGCCCCGGCGTACAGAGTTGGGCAACTCGTGTATGTGTCTACCCAGGACGTCACATTAAAAGGCGAGAGGAGGAAGCTGGCACAGCGATTCATGGGTCCCTTTCCCATCACCCGGATCATCAACCCGGTGGCTGTGCGCGTGGCTATTCCCCCCTCCCTCCGCATCCATCCCACTTTCCATGTGTCGAGGGTGAAACTGGCAGTCACTGACCCCCTTTGCCCTCCTCCTGCAGCGCAACCCGCGCCCCGGATGATTGGTGGCCATCCGGCCTGGTCCGTCTCCTCCATCCTGGACTCCCGGCGCCGAGGTCGTGGGTTGCAATACTTGGTGGACTGGGAGGGCTATGGGCCCGAGCATCGACAATGGGTGCCCCCGTCGTTTGTGTTGGACCCATCGCTCATCGCGGACTTCCACCGAGCGCACCCGGATAGGCCATCGCCAGGAGGCGCTGCTAGAGGGGGGAGTACTGTCACGCCGCGCCATTCATCAGCGGCGCCACCTGCTCACGCACCTGACAATCATCAGCGGCGAGGGATAAAGGCCGTCTCGCCCGGAGGCTCGGCCTGAAGCCGTCAGACTTCGTCCCTCACCGTTGTGAGCATACTTCTCTTCAGCATCACCTTTTTGGTAAGAAGATCGCTTACCTCTCTTCTTCAGTCTTCTCCCCTGTGCACAGGTGGATTCCCCAGCGGCGGACATCTCCACTCCATCGCCCAATCCTCGCTGCTGTACGGAGCTCTCCAGGTGGCTGTCTTCCGGGCTTCGCCCCCTTGTTGTGCCAGCTGTCCTGACCCACCAAGTAAGTCCTTCTCTCGCCATAAATCCCTCCTGTGTTGGTGTATGCCCGTCACCCTCTCCATGTGCTCTCTCCATAGGGTTGCTCGGCTGTACGGTCACCTGCCTCTGTGCCTGGAGCAGACACCATCACCAACACATTTACATCCCGCAGACACGCACTCATTCACTCCTGCTGTTAATAAACTCTTTGAACTACTCTAAGCCTGTGTGTGTGCGTCTCCTGAGCCGTGCGTTATGTCAGTGTGAGTCCGTTTTCCACCGTGTGCCCGGGGACTTTCCCTCAGTTCATAGCCGAATTGGTTATATCGGGAATCTCCTGGAGGGGCGAGCATTAACCTGGACCTACGCCGTAATGGCGAGGCCCAGTTATGCCACCCTCACATATGACCAATTCGTGAGACGCTTCCTGGAGGTCTTTGACCATTCTCTTACCGAGATGGTCCAGGTCGATCGGCTTCTCGCCCTCCAGCAGGGAAGCCGGTTGGCAGCGGACTACGCGGTCGACTTCCGGGTAGCGGCGGAGGAATTAGGCTGGGAGGAATGCTCCCTCTGTGGCCTTTTCCTCCGCAGTCTCAACGATGATCTGAGGGATGAACTGGCTGGGCGGGATATCCCTGAGACGCTAGCGGAGCTAACATCCCTAGCGATCAGTTTGGACAACAGGCTGCGCGAGCGCTCCTCGGGACGGAAGTCGTCTTCTTCTCGCCCTCGTGGAGTCTCGCCGCGCCTGTTCCAAGCTCGCCCCCTGGCGACGCCGCCACCATCGTGCCCCGAGGAGTCGGAGCCGATGGTGACGGGCTGGACAAAGCTTTCCCCTGCAGAGAGACAACGCTGCCGTGAGTTGGATCTCTGCATGTATTGCGGAGATGACCAACACACGGTGAAGCTTTGCCCACGGAAAGCCAGTCGGCGGGGTCCGCGAGTCACTGTAGGGGGCCTCGCGGACATCAATCGGTTAAGTTCTCTCACTCAATTGAAGCTGCCCATCCGTTTCTGTCATAACTCCACTGGGCATCTCACCCATGCACTGGTGGATTCGGGCGCGGAAGGCAGCTTTATTTCTCAAGGCCTGGCAACCCGATTGGGCATCCGCTGTCAGGCACTCAGAAACCCTATCTCCCTGGTCAACCTCTCTCGTGCCTCCCTTGGGAGAGTTACACACCAGACCATCCCCATCCCGGTTATTATCTCTGGAAACCACCGGGAGGAGATAACCTTTTACGTCCTGCCCAACTCTGTGTTGCCCGTCATCCTGGGGTATCCCTGGCTACGCCTCCACAACCCCGTTCTGGATTGGAAGTCCTCCGGGGTGTCGGCATGGAGTAGGTTCTGCATGGGCACCTGTCTTCAGTTCGCTGCCTGCTCTCCGTCCGCTTCTCCCCCTCGTACGGACGCTGCACCCCCGGACCTGTCCCTGGTGCCACTGGAATTTCACGACCTGGGTATGGTATTCAGCAAATCCAAGGCGATGTCTCTCCCTCCTCATCGGCCCTATGACTGCGCTATCAATCTCCGCCAGGGGGCACCCTTACCTTCTGGACGACTCTACAGTCTATCGGCGCCGGAGAAGGAGACAATGAACTCATACCTCAAGGAGTCGCTGAGTGCTGGGATTATCCACCCATCGTCATCACCTGTGGGGGCTGGATTCTTCTTCGTTGGTAAGAAGGACGGGTTCCTCCATCCTTGCATTGACTATCGTGCTCTTAATGACATAACGGAGAAGGATCGTTACACCCTGCCCCTCATGGACACTGCTTTCCACTCCCTCCAGGGGGCGACTTGGTTCACCAAGCTGGATCTACGCAGCGCATACCACCTCGTCCGGATCCGGGAGGGAGACGAGTGGAAAACAGCCTTCCGTACCTCGAACGGCCACTTCGAGTACCTGGTGATGCCGTTCGGGTTGACCAACGCTCCAGCCGTCTTTCAGCACCTCATCAACGACGTCCTCCGGGATTTCATCGGCCTTTTTGTGTTCGTCTACCTGGATGACATACTCATCTTCTTCAAGTCCAGGGACGAGCACCAGGTCCACGTGAGGCGGGTCCTCCAAAGACTGCTGGAGAACCGGTTATACGTGAAGGCCGAGAAGTGTGAATTTTACGCAAGAACAACATCCTTCCTTGGGTTCATCATCTCCCACGACCAGGTGCTTCCGGACCCAGAGAAGGTGAAGGCGGTGGTGGAATGGCCTACACCTGCATCAAGGAAGCAGGTGCAACAGTTCGTTGGGTTTGCGAACTTCTACCGCCGCTTCGTCCCAAATTTCGGCACCATCGTCAGCCCGCTGACCCGCCTCACGTCCCCTAAGGTCCCGTTCCGGTGGACCGAAGAGGCCGCAGCTGCTTTTCAGGCGCTGAAGGCGGAGTTCTCTTCCTCCCGGGTCCTTAGCCAAGTCAACCCCGCGCTGCAGTGCATCGTGGAAGTGGACGCTTCGGACACAGGAGTGGGGGTGGTGCTATCCCAGCGGTCGCCAGACGACGGTATCAAGCGGCCCTGCGCCTTCTTCTCCCGGCGCTTGTCCCCGGCGGAGAGGAATTACGACGTGGGTGACAGAGAGCTCCTTGCCATCAAGCTCGCGCTACAGGAGTGGCGTCACTGGCTAGAGGGAGCGGACCTGCCGTTCGTGGTCCTGACGGACCACAAGAACTTGGAGTACCTTAGATCTGCCAGGCGCCTGAACGCCCGCCAGGCTCGCTGGTTCTTGTTCTTCGACAGGTTTCAATTTACCATCACCTTCAGGCCTGGCTCCAAGAACGGCCTGCCCGACGCCCTCTCTAGGCAATTCGCCCCTGAGGAGTCGGAGGACACGGTCCACACCATCCTACCCAGGTCGTGCGTCGTGGGAGCCGTCACCTGGGACATCGAGAGCAAGATCCGGAAGGCGCAGGAAGTGGAACCTGACCCTGGCGGCGGACCGGAGGGGAGGCTGTTCGTGCCATCCACGGTTCGAGGGGAGGTCATCCACTGGTTGCACACATCCAAGCTCACCTGTCACGCTGGCTCCTCCCGGATGATTGACCTCCTCCAGTGGTCCTTTTGGTGGCCGGGCCTGCGGAGGGACGCTGCCCGCTACGCCCGGGCCTGTCCAATTTGTGCCACCAACAAATCGGGTAATGCCCCTCCAGCGGGTTTGCTCCAGCCTCTGCCCGTCCCTGGCAGGCCCTGGTCGCATATCGCCCTGGACTTCGTCACCGGACTCCCAATCTCGAACACCTATGACACCATCCTGACCATCGTGGACCGCTTCTCCAAGGCGGTACACTTCGTCCCCCTACGAGGTCTCCCAACTGCCCTGGAGACGGCGGACCTCCTCATCCAACACGTGGTCAGGCTGCATGGGATTCCGGTGGACGTGGTCTCGGACCGGGGGCCCCAATTTTCTTCAGAGGTTTGGAGGTCGTTCTGCAACGCCCTAGGAGCCAAGGTGAGCCTCTCCTCCGGCCATCACCCCCAATCCAACGGGCAGTGTGAGCGGACCAACCAGGAGCTGGAGGCTGCGCTCCGCTGTGTAACGGCGTCCAAACCTACGTCCTGGAGTAACCACCTCGCCTGGGTTGAATACGCCCATAACACCGCTCGCTCTTCTGCTACAGGGATGTCCCCCTTTAAGGCGTCCCTGGGTTACGACCCCCCGCTGTTCCCAGCGCAGGAGAGTGAGGTAACTGTCCCCTCAGTACGGGTGCATCTCAGGCAGTTCCGCTCCATCTGGGCGTCAGCGCGCAATGCGCTTTTACGCACGGCGGAGCGCAACAGAGCCGTGGCGGACCGGCACAGAAGACCTGCCCCGGCGTACAGAGTTGGTCAGCAAGTCTACGTGTCGACCCAGGACGTGACTTTAAAGGGCGAGAGGAGGAAGCTGGCACAGCGCTTTATGGGTCCTTACCCCATCACCAGGATCGTCAACCCGGTGGCTGTGCGTGTAGCTATTCCCCCCTCCCTCCGCATCCATCCCACCTTCCACGTGTCCAAGGTGAAGCTGGCAGTCTCCGATCCCCTTTGCCCTCCTCCTGCTGCGCAACCCGCGCCCCGGATGATTGGTGGCCATCCGGCCTGGTCCGTCGCCTCCATCCTGGGCTCCCGGCGCCGGGGTGGTGGGTTGCAGTACTTGGTGGACTGGGAGGGCTATGGGCCTGAACATCGACAGTGGGTACCCTCGTCGTTTGTGTTGGACCTGTCGCTCATCGCTGATTTCCACCGAGCGCACCCAGAGAAGCCATCGCCAGGAGGCGCTGCTAGAGGGGGGAGTACTGTCACGCCGCACCGCTCATCAGCGGCGCCACCTGCACGCACACCTGCACATCATCAGCGGCGAGGGATATAAGCCGTCTCGCCCTGAGCTTCGGCCTGAAGCCATCAGACTTCCCCATGCATCGCTGTGAGTTCCTTCACCCTCAGCGGATCACTCTGGTAAGAAGACCTTACCTCCTTTTCCTTCCTAGTCTGCTCCCCTGTGCACAGGTGGATTCCCCGGCGGCGGACAACACCTCTCCATCGCCTGTTCCTCGCTGCTGCACCGGGCTCTCCAGGTGGCTGTCTATCGGACCTCATCCCTTGTTGTGCCAGTCATCTGTCCTCTCCAAGTAAGCTCCTCTCTCGCTCTTATATCTCCTGTGTTGGTGTGTGCCCGTCACCCTTCTCCTTGTGCTTTTCCCATAGGGTTGTCCGGCTGTACGGTCTCCTGCCTCTGTGCCCGAAGCAGACGCCGCCACCAACACATTTACATCCCGCAGACACACATTCATACACTCCTGTTGTTAATAAACTATTTGAACTACTCTGAGCCTGTGTGTGTGCGTCTCCTGAGCCGTGCGTTATGTCAAATACATTGTTGAGAATCATTTGCAGGCAATGGCTGCCTGAAGTCTGGAACTCACAGACATCACCAAATGCTGGGTTTCCTCTTTAGTGATGCTTTTCCAGCCCTTTCCTGCGCAAGGTCTGTGGTGGACTTTTGCCAGTTGGTGCATCGTGACATGCACTAAACAAAGAGCAGAGATAAACAAACCTATCATCTGGTCAGTCACTGCAACAAATACTGGAGTCAGTTTGTCTTGGCCTGTCCTTGCCACTGATAATACCTCTATCTGCCAAGAATGTGCCGCTAGTACAGCAAAAGCTAGTGGTACTCAAATACTTTGGAAGCAGTTTCATGAAATAGTCATTCAGAAAGCAACTCATACCCACTTAGATGTCGCCCAGGTTAACAAGGTCAGGAGTTCCTGACAGCGGAGGGCGAAGGACAGAGCTGTGGGGAGGAATCTGATCAGACCTAAATTAAACTAGAAAAGCACTCGGAGAGCGCAGACCTCCGCCAAGCGCCACAGTTCTCCCCCATACAGTGTTTGTGTGTACGTTTTCACATTCCTTGACCATGAAAACATATGACTAGCAATTGGATTGACAATGATAGGATTAGTGGTTCAGTAGTAAAAGCATTGCCTCCTTGGCGGAGGTAATAAACTGAAGTGTTGGTGTTGTGTCCATCTCCTTCATCTCCAAACTCCCAGGCTGCGTGCGTTGCAATTGAATGAATGAATGAATGAATGAATCTTTATTTCGAATAGATTAAGAGTACAGGTTAAAAGAAAGTGAATAATATAACAAAGGGGGAAAGAAAATCCAACAAGGTGAAATTAGACAATAACTCCTCTGATTATACAGTTCAACATAAGTTATCCGAAATGTGTGATGGCTGAAGCCGCAGCTTATATTGCCCACCCATGTTCCATCCAAGAATTCAAAAGAAAAAACAAAAGAAATCATGGCACAACCGCGTACAACCCACAGGCCAATGGGTTATGCGAGCGTTTTCATAGATCACTGAAAGCAGCACTGAGGGCTTCACTGACGGATGCAAATTAGGTAGACAGGTTGGCGTGGGTTTTATTGGGGTTGCGCTCCGCGGCAAAAGAGGATTTGGAAGCTTCCCCGGCAGAGAGCTTCTTTTTGCGCAGGCACTATGGCTGCCCGTGGAATTTCTGCCAAATAATCCGGCGGCGGACAGCTGCCCATCTCAGCTTTTGCAGCGTAGCGCAAACACAGGCACACTGTGGGGCCCTGCCCACCACTTTTTTCCGCGTGCTTTTGTGCCTAAAACTTTGAAGAACATGGAGTTTGTGTTGGTCAGACACGACGAGCAGCGCCCTCCATTGGGCCTGCACACATGTTGAAAATGGTCGTATCTCACAATGTTAAAGAATCCTTTTAAAAATTCCTGTATCCAGACGGTGATCCGGATCATCCCCCAAATTTAATCAGTTCTTCCTTGTACCATTTCCAACAAGGCCTGAAAGTTTCATTGAAATCCGTCCCAAACTTTTTGAGTTATCTTGCTAACCAACAGACAAACAGACAAACGCTGGCAAAAACATAACCTCCTCCTGGCCTCCGGCCTGGCGGAGGTAATCACACACTGCCTCCACCATGTTTTACAGAAGATGTGGTGTGGTTTGGATCACAAGCCATTCCAAGCCTTCTCCATACTTACTGTACTTCTTCCAGTCATTCTGGTACAGGTTGATCTTGGTTTCATCTGTCCAATGAATGCTGTTCCAGAACTGGGCTAGTTTAGATTGCCTTTTTTTTTTTGCAAAGTCTAACCTCACCTTTCAATTTTTGAAGCTGATTATCGGTTTGCATCTTGTGGCGAACCCTCTGTATTTTTTCTTTCATTAAGTCTCTTATAGTAGACTTAGATACTGATACACCTACTTCCTGGAGAATGTTCTTCATTAGGGTGGATGTGTGAAAGGGTTTTTCTTCACCATGGAAAGGATCTTGCGATCATCCACCATTGTTGTCTTCTGTGGATGTCCAGGCCTTTTGAGTTCCCAAATTTCACCAGTGCTCTCCTTTTTTTTCTCAGAATGTACTGAACTGTTGATTTGGCCCCTCCTAACATCTCCTTCATCTCTCTGACGGATTTCTTCTTTTTTCAACCTATGGATGGTCTGTTTCACTTCCTTTGAGAGCTCCTTTGACCGCATGTTGTGGGTTCACAGCAACAGCTTCCAAATGTAAATACCACACCTGGAATCAACTCCAGATCTTTTAGCTACTTGATTGATGATGGATTAATGAGGGAATAGCCCATGCAGCCCATGAAATAGCTTTTGAGTCAATTGTCCAATTACTTTTGAGTCCCTGAAAAAAGAAGACTTTGTATAAAAATGGCTGCAATTCCTAAGCTATTCCTCCAATTTAGATGTGAATATCCTCAAATTAAAGCTGAGAGTCTGCACTTTAAGCCCATATTGATTATATAACTGTATCTTGAACATGTTTTGGTAAACAGCTAAAATAACAAAACTTGAGTCAGGGTCCAAATATATATGAACCTAACTGTAAATGAATTTGACTCATTTCACAGCATACCCTATATAAACTTGTTTCATATATTTTAACAGATTAAATTAAATAGCTCCCTCTGCCAAGGAGGAAATGTGACCATTCCTGTTTATTTGAATGTTGGCAGGATTGCACTAAAACTACTGGACAGATTTTGATTACATTTTTGTCGGGGGGGGGGGTATTAATCCATTAGATTTTTGTGGCAGATCTGGATCAGTATGTTGATTCTAGATCACTTTCTCACTTTTTTAAAACATTGTGCAACTACAAAAGCAGTCAGAGAGCACATACCTCTGCCAAGGCTCCTTCCGTCTCTCATGGATCACCTCCAAAATGTAATGGCTTTGTGTGTAGGCCTAGAGCCACTTGTGGTGAAAATTGCATCAAAGTCTGTCAATTAGTTTTGGAGTATTAATACTCCAAATACTACTACTCAGTTGCTAACACACTGTGAGAAGATAAGAGCCTTGGCTGAGGTATGCATTCTCAGATCATCACCAAAATGTAATGTGTATGTCTGTAGCCCAAGAACCACCTCTGGTGAATTTCATCCAAATCCATCCAGTAGTTTTGGAGTATTGTTGCTAACACTCTGTGAGAAGATAAGAGCCATGCCGGAGGTAATAAGTTTTTTTGACATAAGTCTGGACCCAGGGAACACGCACACAGACTCGAGTGTGATTTAATGATTTTATTAAACAATAATTGGTGTAAGAGTGTGTGTGTGCAGAGTGTAATGTGATGCTTGAGGACGGGATGCGTCGAGGGTGGCACGGAGTGCCATACAGCCAGGCAACCCTAAGGGCAGAGCAAACACAGAGGTAAACAGCCGGCAAACACCCAGCAGAATTAATATTCAATCTGGTGCTTACTTGCAGGTGGTAAGGTGGCTGGCGTTGGCTAAAGCCGCAGGTCTCCTGCCTGGAAGACAGTGTCCTGATGTGCGTTCGGCGCGGTATGGGGAGAGATGGCGAGGATGAGGGAGGAATATCCGCCGCCAGAGGATCCACCTGTGCACAGGGGAGAAACTGGAGAGAAGGTGAGAGGATGATAGCTTACGTGCAAGATGAAGGATTATCCGAGGAGCGCAGGCCGTAAGGGAGCAGGCGTGCGCT
The DNA here is from genome assembly GCA_020510985.1 of Pholidichthys leucotaenia. Lineage (NCBI taxonomy): Eukaryota > Metazoa > Chordata > Actinopteri > Cichliformes > Pholidichthyidae > Pholidichthys > Pholidichthys leucotaenia. The sequence continues at coordinate 22,999,020 of CM035837.1, forward strand.
GGAGTGAAGAGCGTTGATGAGCAGACGGTTCCAGACCGAGGCTTCAGGCGGAGCGGGCTATATAGCCCGAGGTTGATGAGGCGCAGGTGTGCGCACAGCTGAGACGGGAGACAGGCGAGAGCGAGTTGTAACAGTACTCCCCCCCCCCCCCCGAGCAGCGCCTCCCGGCGCTGGCTTACCTGGGTGCACCCGGTGGAACTCTGTGTTGAGGCGTTTGTCCAGCAGAAACGACGGGTGCACCCAGGATCTCCACTCAGGGCCATACCCCTCCCAGTCCACCAGATATTGTAGGCTGTTACCCCGGCAGCGGGAGTCCAGGATGGAGTTGACCGTCCACGCCGGGTCGCCGTCGATCACCAGGGGAGGGGGTGGAGCCCTAGGAGGAGGACAGAGTGGGTTAGTCACCAGGGGTTTAATCCGGGAGATGTGGAACGTTGGACAGACCTGGAGGGAGGGGGGGAGAGCCAGACGCACAGCCACCGGATTAATTATCTTGACGATAGGATAAGGTCCAATGAAGCACTGGGCCAGCTTCTTCTTTTTGGCCTTCAGGTTAATGTTCTGTGTGGACAACCAGACCTGTTGGCCCACTTGATAGTGGGGGGCAACTTTTCTACGACGATTTGCCGTTCTGGAGTTGCACGCCGCTGTGCGTAAGAGCGCTTGGCGCGTCGCGGTCCAAAAGCGCTGGCAGCGCCTTAGATGTGCCTGGGTAGATGGAATTGCCACCTCCCCCTCCTCTTCAGGGAACAGTGGAGGATCATAGCCCAGAGACGCCCGGAAGGGAGACATCCTAATGGCTGATGATAGGGTAGAATTGTGGGCATACTCTATCCAGGGTAGATGGGCGCTCCAGGAGGATGGACTGGACGTGGTGACGCAGTGTAGCGCAGCCTCCAGCTCTTGGTTCGTTCGCTCGCATTGCCCATTGGACTGGGGGTGGTGACCGGATGACAAGCTCACCGTAGCCCCCAAGGCGTTGCAGAAACTCTTTCAGACCCTGGACATGAACTGGGGCCCCCAATCAGAGACGACATCCACCGGAATCCCATGTAGTCTTCACTTCCGCCCTCCAAAGAGAGCAGACGCCTTTTTCTTCTCTCCTGCTCTGACTTATCTCCTCCTCCCCTAACTAACTGGATCCCAGCTTGCTGTCGTCTGTCTGCGTCTTTACTGCTGATTATCGAAAGAAATTATGGAATTAATAAGCTGGGCTTTGAACGCAATTGACACTATCTTTGCAACGAGGAAAAGTGCCCCGGGGAAGGTTGTTTGCCCCGCAGAAACGGCTGCTGCGGGCTATTTACGGGAAACAAGTAATTGGAAACTCTTGTGCCTGACTGATCTTTAGATCGAAGATGTAGAAGATTTGTACGTCTTCGTAGTAATGGTGATTGGGATCGTTCTGATTGGATCTGGGATTGTCCTGGTGTACCGCAAATTGTTGAAGATGGACACAACCTATCAAAATGCTGGCCAGGCGAGGTGCAACCATCAAATTGAAAAAATGGAGAGGACTCTGATAGCGGCAAATGGAGAACTGTCTCGGAAGGTGGATTACATCATGATTACGCTTAGAGCCATTCATGAAGGATTCAACGCCCAGCAATGAAGGATTAAGTACTGAATCTGTAAGAGAATATAAAGTTTTTTCTCTCTGTGATCAGTACTATTCGACGAAATCTGACTCCCTCACAAAAATCCTCCTGATCATCTGTAGCTTTTTGTTTTCAAAACATTGAGCTCACGGCCTTCGGACAGGCAGCTGCATGGCTCAAGGACAATGCCAGCAGCCAGACAAAACATCTCCTGCCAAAGAGTCCTTGTTGTTCTTAACTGATACAACACCTACTTTCAACATTACACTCATACTGATTCACAAAACTGATGATAAAGATGATTCACTCACTGCTCTCTGTGTCCTTGTGAACTTTTTTTTTTTGTCTGCTGACTGTGCATTGAGGGCTTTTTTTTCTTGTAATCATAATATTGATCATATATGACCACTATTCTGAAATCAATGATTTTTTTGCTCCTTCCTATTGTATTATCCTTTCTTCCCATGCTTCCTGTACCCTTCTGTTGACAGGCGCGTTCACAGATGCAGCCGCGTCACCGGGAATGCAGGTCGTTTTCTGTGTCAAGTCAAATCCCTCGTATGTTATCAGTGATCTGTTATCAGTTATCTGTTAATGTACTTGGCAATAAATCTTTTCTGAGTTCTGAGTGTAGCCTCACGACGTGCTGGACCAATAAATCTGCCATCTCCCATGCTGTAGGGAAGCCGCGGAGCGGCACGAAGTGGGCGGCCTTCGAGAATCGGTCCACAATGGTCAGGATGGTGTCGAAGGAGTTGGACGTCGGGAGACCGGTGACAAAGTCCAAGGCTACGTGGGACCAAGGCCTTCCGGGGACCGGCAGGGGATGGAGGAGCCCCACTGGAGGAGGGGTCGAGGTCTTACCCGTAGCACACTGGGGGCAGGCACGGACGTAATTGGCGACGTCGTCCCGTAGGCCCAGCCACCAAAAGGACCTCTGGAGGAGCTCCACAAGCTGGGAGATCCCCGGGTGACAGGCGAGCTTAGAGGTGTGAGCCCAGTGGATGACGTCACCCCGGACAGATGATGGCACGAACAACCTCCCAGCTGGACCGCCGCCAGGATCAGGTTCGGTCTCCTGTGCCCTCCGGACCTTGTCCCTGATGGACCATGAGACGGCACCCATGACGCACGAGGACGGCAGGATGGTGTGTTCCTGTTCTTCAGAGACCTCCGGGGCGAACTGCCGGGACAGCGCGTCCGGCTTGGCATTCTTGGAGCCGGGGCGGTAGGTGATGGAAAACCTGAAGTGGCCAAAGAACAGGGACCAACGTGCCTGGCGGGCATTCAGGCACTTGGCCATCCTCAGGTACTCCAGGTTTTTATGATCTGTCCAGACCACGAAAGGTTGTGCTGCCCCCTCCAGCCAGTATCGCCACTCCTGCAGCGCAAGCTTCACTGCAAGGCGTTCTCTGTTACTGACGTCATAGTTCTTCTCCGCTGCAGACAGGCGCCAGGAGAAGAAGGCGTAGGGGCGCACCACCCCATCCACCAGAGAGCGCTGAGACAACACTGCCCCCACCCCCATGTCGGAGGCGTCCACCTCGACGAGGCATTGTAGCGTGGGATCCACCTGAGTCAGGACCCGGGAGGAGGAGAGCTCCATCTTCACAAGTCGTAATATTTTTTGTTGTTGTTGTTAATAGAGTTATCTAATATCATGAAAAATAATGGGTTAGTCAAACTGAAAATACACAGGTACAGAAAGCTCATGATGCTCTGTCAATTGACATTTTAATCAGTGAACAAACAACCTTGGATATAGGTATGTGTTCTATGGGTGCCCTGTTTTGACATTACATTTATCTTTTGTCAGAATCTGGAAACTCAGAGTGATCGTATGTTGGTTCGTTACCTCAAATAAGATTCATGACACAAGTATATTCCTCATATGAGCTCTTTACTTGCAAGGAGTGCCATACCTTTAACAGAAAATGCAGCACTGGCAATAAAAACAATAAGAAAGCTTTTTATACATAGTCAGTCACAAAAACATCTGCTGGGTACAATTCTCAGTCATAATACAAGTATACAAAACATTGGCCTGGACTGAATTCACAACATGGCCTTGCAGGTGCACTCCAGGCTCCAAGTTAATCATAGTCACAGCATTTTATAAGAAAACAAGGTCAATTCTCCCTCACTCCCAGACCCCTTATCAAGCACATAGCCTGGTCTGGTGAGACACTTTGACTTCTAAGTACATCTTAATGAAGGACACTCAATAGGTCCACTTATTACCCAGATAACAATACAGTATGCTATAAACTCATAGAAGATGCATGCAGTATGCATTTTAATCATATAAGACGGTTATGCAATGATTATGATAATGATGTTAGTAATAGTAATTATAAAAATGATAAACAATTATAACATGATTTGTTAGTAATAAAATGATAAATGATTAAACATGCATGATAAACAATTTTCTGACATCTTTATTCTGAACAATCTAAATATATAAAATTTCTGAATATAGTAATTCAAATTAATGCAAATGCTGATATACACTAGTCATTTTTTTATTTTAGAGAGAAAAAAAATCCTATTTTAAATGCCCAGTGACAGCCCACAACATCATCACTCTATTGAAGCAAGAAATCTGTGTGTGTGTGTGTGTGTGTGTGTCTGTCTGTCTGTCTGTCACGTTTATAGGGCGTCATAGGACGGCCTATGATCTCAGGCGTCATAGGACTCGCATAGGATTCGCGATGCCGTCATAAAGATATGATGTCTATACGATGGCACATGTCTATATGACGGCTCATAGACAAATGTGTCTTTATGATGCCATATAGACCATCACTCACGATGCCTAGACTAATGTGTTTTTATGATGTCATATGGCTCAAAATGTCTATATGATGGCACATAGACAAATGTGTCTTTATGATGTCATATAGACCATCACTCACGATGCCTAGACTAATGTGTCTTTATGATGTCATATGGCTCAAAATTGGCAAGGTGAATAAGTCACGGGGCCAGTCTTTACAGCTCGTTTGTGTTTTCTGCATGACAGATTTCTGCAGCCATGGCCAATTCTACGTTGCCATGAGCAGAGTTGCCAGATCAAGCAGTCTTCGTATTGTTACTCAAGATGAAGAAACTAAGCAAAAGCATCGCTTTCTCAACAATGTCATTTTTAAAGAGGTGCTGACAGTAAAAATGTGTAACCTTGAAGAATGGCAGTCTACTCTACAAATGTGTAAAATGCCAAGCAAAGTGCTGATTTTCTCCGGATGCTCCGGTTTCTTGGTTTCTGCGAGCATGCACGGGCCTTCCTGAACAGGGTTGAAAGCCACTTTTTGCTCAGATCTATTTTCATGATCCTGCCCATGAACTGGAATTATGATGCACTTATCCCTCAACCAGTGGTCTGAACGAAGAAGAAGACCCACCAGGTGGAAAGCAATAGAACTGCTGCACGTCAGAAAAGATGCCGTGAAGATGAAACACCTCAGGTTCCAGCAGTACGCTGCAGGCATAACTGTGAACAACACAGCTATCTGAGACAGGAGTAACGGGCATGCAGAAATACTTGCTTATACTTGGTTTCTACGGGCATGGACGGGTATGCATGGGTATGTACTAGTCTATCTATAAATGCAAGAAATCTCTGTCTGTCTGTTTGTGTGCCTGCCTGTCTGTCTGTTCCACTCATATCTCTTGAACTGTTTGTCACACTGGCCTCAGATTTTAAACATGGTTTCTTGATGTTACCAGGGTGTGCATCGCCAAATATGGAGTCGCTCAGTCAAAATATGTAATTTTTATCAATAAAAATTTTAGCCACCGCTCTGTCTTCTTCTTCTTCTTCTTCTTCTTCTTCTTCTTCTTCTTCCCTCGGTTACTGGCGGATAGCAAGCAACTGAAAGGTGCATACCGCCACCTACTGTACAAGAGTGTGTAACATGGCAACCTCTTCATCTTCTTCTTCTTCTCTCGGTTACTGGCGGATAGCAAACAACTGAAAGGTGCCTACCGCCACCTACTGTACAAGAGTATGTAACATTTTGTCATCTGATCCCGACCCCTAAATTCTATGACTTAATCCTGTGTTATTTAAAAAAGAGAAAAGAGCCCTTCTCGTGATTCTTAGTGCCTCTCCATCTCCATCTTTTCCCAGAATCCCAGTTAAATCCCATTCCCTACCGGCCTCTCGAACTTCATTTTTTATTATCTGTCTTTCATTTCCGTATTTGTGACAGTGTAATAAGATGTGCTTGACATTTTCTTTTACTCCACATTGTCTACATTTGTCACTTTCACCCCCCTCATGGATCGTCACCTTATCGTGGTGGGGGGGTTTGCGTGCCCCAGTGATCCCAGGAGCTATGTTGTCCGGGGCAATTTGCCTCTGATAGGGTCTCCCAAGACAAACTGGTCCTGGGTGAAGGGCCAGACTAAGAACGATCCAACAGACTCTCATGAATTGTATATCAAGGATTCAGTGTACCCCGCCCGGTATGGGGTTACCGGGGCCCCACCCTGGAGCCAGGCCTGGGGGAGGGGCTCGAAGGCTAGCGTCTGGTGGCCGGGTTTCCACCCATGGGACCCGGCCGGGCTCAGCCCGAAGGAGTTACATGGGTCCGCCCTCCAGTAGGTTCACCACCTGCAGGAGGGATCATGGAAGTCCGGTGCTATGTGGATTAGGTGGCAGTCAAAGGCGGAGACCTTGGCGGACTGATCCCAAGCTTTCTAAACTGGCTTTTGGTACGTGGAATGTCACCTCTCTGGTGGGGAAGGAGCCTGAGCTGGTGTACGAGATTGAGCGATACCGGCTAGATATAGTTGGCCTCACCTCAACACACAGCTCCGGTTCCGGAACCAGTCTCCTGGAGAGGGGCTGGAGCTTGGCCTTTTCTGGAGTTGCCCCGGGCGAGAGGCGACGAGCAGGGGTAGGTATTCTTGTATCGCCCCACCTTGCTGCCTCTATATTGGAGTTTTCCCCGGTGGACGAAAGGGTTGCTTCCCTGCGCCTTCGGGTTGGGAAACGGGTCCTGACCATCATTTGTGCCTATGCACCAAATGATGTTTCAGAGTACCCACCCTTTTTGGAGTCTGTGACTGGGGTGCTGGAGGGTGCTCCTCCTGGAGACTCCATTGTCCTACTGGGGGACTTCAATGCGCACGTGGGCAACAACAGTGAAACCTGGAGGGGGGTGATTGGGAGGAACGGCCTGCCCGATCTGAGCCCGAGTGGTGTTCAGTTATTGGACTTCTGTGCTAACCACAGTCTGTCCATAACGAACACCATGTTCAAGCATAAGGGTGTCCATATGTGCACCTGGCACCAGGACACCCTAGGCCGCAGGTCGATGATCGATTTTGTTATCGTATCATCAGACCTGCGACCGTATATCTTGGACACCCGAGTAAAGAGAGGTGCAGAGCTGTCAACTGATCACCACCTGGTGGTGAGTTGGATCCGATGGCAGGGGAGGAAGCCATTCAGACCTGGTAGACCCAAACGTATAGTGAGGGTGTGCTGGGAGCGTCTGGCTGAGGCCCCTGTCCGGGAGGTCTTCAACTCCCACCTCCGGAAGAACTTCAACCACATTCCGAGGGAGTCTGGAGACATGGAGTCTGAATGGGCCATGTTCTCCACCTCTGTTGTTGAAGCGGCGGCCCAGAGCTGCGGCCGCAAGGTGGTCGGTGCATCTCGTGGTGGCAACCGCCGAACCAAGTGGTGGACACCAGTGGTGAGGGGGGCCATTAAGCTGAAGAAGGAGTCCTATCAAGCTTGGTTGGCTTGTGGGACTCCCGAAGCAGCTGAGGTGTACCGGCAGGCCAAGCGGAGTACAGCTCGGGTGGTTGCTGAAGCAAAAACCCGGGTATGGGAGGAGTTCGGTGAGGCCATGGAACAAGACTTTCGGTCGGCTTCAAAGAGATTCTGGCAAACTGTTCGGCGGCTCAGGAGGGGAAAGCAGCTCCCCGTCCACACTGTGTATGGTGCGGATGGGACACTGTTGACTTCAACTGGGGATATCATCGGGCGGTGGAAGGAATACTTCGAGGATCTCCTCAATCCCACTGATACGCCTTCCACAGAGGAAGCAGGGTTTGGGGACAAGGGGGATGACTCGCCTATCACAGGGGCTGAGGTCGCCAAGGTGGTTAAAAATCTCCTTGGTGGCCGGGCCCCAGGGGTGGACGAGATTCGCCCCGAGTACCTCAAGGCCCTGGATGTTGTTGGGTTGTCATGGTTGACACGCCTCTGCAACATTGCGTGGAGGTCGGGGGCAGTGCCTTTGGCATGGCAAACCGGGGTGGTGGTTCCTCTCTTCAAAAAAGGGGACCGGAGGGTGTGCTCCAACTTTAGAGGGATCACACTCCTCAGCCTCCCTGGGAAGGTCTATGCCAAGGTACTGGAGAGGAGAGTCCGGCCGTTGGTCGAACCTCGGATTCAGGAGGAGCAATGTGGTTTTCGTCCTGGCCGTGGCACATCGGACCAGCTCTTTACCCTCTCGAGAATTCTTGAGGGTTCGTGGGAGTTTGCCCAACCAGTTTACATGTGTTTTGTGGACTTGGAGAAGGCATTTGACCGCGTCCCTCGTGGATTTTTGTGGGGGGTGCTTCGGGAGTATGGGGTATCGGGCTTGTTGTTACGAGCTATTCGGTCTCTGTACGACCGTTGTGAGAGTTTGGTTCGTATTGCCAACACTCGGTCGGAGTCATTCCCAGTGAGAGTTGGACTCCGCCAGGGCTGCCCTTTGTCACCGGTCCTGTTCATAATTTTTATGGACAGGATTTCTAGGCGCAGCCAGGGAATGGAGGGTGTCATGCTTGGTGACCACAGGATCTCATCTCTGTTGTTTGCAGATGATGTTGTCCTGTTGGCTTCATCCAGCAATGACCTACAGCTCTTGCTGGGACGGTTTACCGCTGAGTGTGAAGCGGCTGGGATGAGAATCAGCACCTCCAAGTCCGAGTCCATGGTCCTCAGCCGGAAAAAGGTGGACTGTCCTCTCCGGGTTGGGGACAGGCTCCTGCCCCAAGTGGAGGAGTTTAAGTATCTTGGGGTCTTGTTCACGAGTGAGGGGAAAATGGAGCGAGAGATCGACAGACGGATTGGAGCAGCATCTGCAGTGATGCGGACGTTGTACCGGTCTGTTGTGGTGAAGAGGGAGCTTAGTTCTAAGGCAAAGCTGTCGATTTACCAGTCAATCTACGTTCCTACTCTCACCTATGGTCACGAGCTTTGGGTAATGACCAAAAGAACGAGATCGCGGATACAAGCGGCTGAAATGAGCTTTCTCCGTAGGATTGCTGGACTCACCCTCAGAGATAGGGTGAGGAGCTCAGTCATCCGGGAGAGGCTCAGAGTAGAACCGCTGCTCCTCCACATTGAAAGGAGTCAGTTGAGGTGGTATGGGCATCTGATTAGGATGCCTCCTGGACGCCTCCCACTTGAGGTGTTTCAGGCACGTCCCACTGGGAGGAGACCCCGGGGCAGACCCAGGACTCGGTGGAGAGACTATGTCTCCCAGCTAGTCTGGGAACGCCTTGGTATCCCCTCTGAAGAGCTGGAGCAGGTGGCTGGGGAGAGGGAAGTCTGGGCTTCTCTGCTTGAACTGCTGCCTCCGCGACCCGGACCTCCGGAAAAGCGGTCGAAGATGGATGGATGGATGTCACTTTCACTTTTCTCCATGGTGAATAAAGTGCCGTTTAAACCTGTGTGATCCAGTCTGAGTCTTGCCATAATGATGTCTTCCCCCCTTTTGGTTGTTATGTAATTCTTTATTGCAATAGATTTTTGTATTTTGTAATACGATCTACCTTTATGATCGTCATCCCATCTTTTTTGCCATAGCTCAGTTCCTTTTTTCTTGATTACTGCTTTCCCTTCACCTTTTCCAAGAGACAATGGTATAGTTATCTCTTTTCCAAGAGCACTTTTTGCTAATTTGTCTGCACAGTCATTCCCTTTCAACCCTTCATGTGCAGGAACCAACAAAACTAAACTTCTCCACCACCCCTGTGTACCCTAAATAAACTGTGATATAGCTCAATCACCAAGTCTTCCCTTGTAGATTTTAGTGTCTGTATGGTTTTTAACGCTGCAAGTGAATCCGTACACACCACCTTCCCGGTCTGGTCTGACCTCTTCCACCCACTGCAAAGCAATAATTTTTGCCACCATCTCTGCTGTAAACACAGATGTATTGTCGGAGAGTCTTTTTGCGATGGTCACTTTAAACTCTGGAATGTACCATATACTCCAACTCCAACAGAACCCTATTTGTTCTTTGAACTGTCGGTATAGAGCTGTAAGAAGTTATAGTAATTGTTCCTGAGGTAAATGCTTGTTTGAACACCAACTTCACTCATATGCCAATCCTTTTTCCTCATTAGCAGACTAGTGTCTACTTCTATTCCCGGAAACAGCCAAGGGGGGAACATCACTCACTGGACTGATGTTAGCTACTGTATATCAATAGTGTGTAGCCCATACATTCTGGCTTTTCTTTCAATTGTCCACCCAAAACGTGTCACTGGAAATTAGTATTCCCAGCAGTCTTGTAGTGTTGTTTTTGAAATATTCGCTTTGTCACTTCCTTTCAGCTTGACCCAGTATGATAATGCGAGTTTATCTCTTCTCAAATCCAATGGCATTTCTCCTGCTTCTATTAAAACTGCATTGTTTGGTGTTGTTTTGACGGCTCCAATGCACAGGCGAAGCACTCTATGCTGCATTCTATTTTTTCCAGAGTCGTCTTTGCCACTGCTCCATAAATCATGCATCCGTAGTTTATTGTCGATCTCATTAGTGCTCTGTAAATGTCAATTAATGCCTGTTTATCTGCACCCCCATTCACGTGCACTACAGCTTTTATGAGATTAATGACTTTTTTGCACTTTGTCTCCAGATTTTCAACATGAACTCTCCATGTGTATGCACTATCAAACCACAATCCTAGATATCTGAACTCACTGACTTTCTCTATTGGTTGATGGTTAATTGGTTAATTATATTGGTTATATTATATTGGTTAATTGGTTAATTATAATGTTAATGGTTCTGTACCAGTTCTGTGTTTTTTTGTGAAAGTCATATAGCAGGTCTTACTGTTTGAAAATTTAAATCCCCAGTCGCCGTACAGTGGCTGCTTCATCCATCCAGGTGGATGCCCTCAATTTCCCCTCTGGGGATCAATAAACTATACAAAATCAAAAAATCAAAATCAAAAATATGACCACTTTTCCACTTTCTTCATTGCTTTCCTGATGTTTTTGAGCACAAATTTCTCATTTCTTCCCCTCGTCCATATGGCTCCATCATCTACATATAGGATGCTTCAAAAAGCCAAAGACTCTCCTCACTTACCAATCCATGCAGATATCTACACCCCACCCACTGCCCAACTTCCATCCAGACGGCCGATTTGGAAAAACCCTCCCCCAGCTGATTTCACCATCCAGACAGCTTGGCAAGAGGAGTGGGAGACCAAGGAGGTCCCAAACAAACACCTGGTGACAAACCCCAACCAACAGGTCCCGGGCACCAACCTCCCAAGGAGACAGTGGTCTACACTCAATCGCTTCAGGACTGGACATGGCCCCTGCTTGGCCAGCCTTCACAGATGGGACAGTAGCCCTAGCCCACTGTGCGCATGTGGAAAGGAGCAAACAATGGAACACATCATAGAGGCTTGCCCGCTCCAAAGACTGGAAAGAGGATCACACACCCTCCATACAGCAAACCAGGAGGCAACTGCTTGGCTTGAGGACTTTGCATTCGCTAAATAAATAAATAAATAATCTGCATATAGTGCTGTTTTGATGGATCTCTCTTGATCCGCAAACATGTCATTAATCATTATGTTAAATAAAACTGGGCTTATCACAATCCCCTGAGGAACACCATTTTCTATTTCAAAATCATTAGAAACTTCTGATCCTACTTTAACCCTAACTGTCCTGTGTGTTAAAAAAAATCCATTTTCCAATTATACATCCTACCACCAATGTCCATTTTCTTCAGTTTATTAAGAAGTCCATCCCTCCACAGTGAGTCATAAGCCTTTTCAATATCCAGATAAACTATAACAATTACTTCTTTCATTTTGAGAGTCTTTTCAATATCATTACTTACCCTAACTAGAGAATCCACTGTGGATGTTCCTCTTCTAAAACCATTCTGATAGCCATTTATTAATCGTTTTTGCTCTAGTACATACAGTATGCGAGTCTGTAAACTAACACCTTCTCCATCCATTTCCCTAAGTGTGACGTTAATGCTATTGGCCTGTAGTTGCCTGGATGAGCTGGATCTTTCCCTGGCTTATTAAATGGTAAAATTACAGCCTTTTTCCACCCACTTGGGATAACCCCCTCCTTCCATATCCTGTTAAACAATTTCAGCACCAGTTGCAGTGATTGCACAGGCAACTGCCGGAACATTGCATAACTTAACTGATCATATCCTGAAGCTGTGTATCCACTATCTTGCAAAGCTCTCTTAAGCTCTGACATTGTGAGCTTGAGGTCTAACACAGTCATGTCCTCTTTCACTTCATTTTTTAAGTTTGCATTTTCTCTGAGTTTATGCTGCCTTTGCCGTCTATGACTGTCACCAAGATGGTCTCCTCTAAGCAGTGCTGCAAATGCTCTACCTAGGACTTCTGCCTTTTCTTTGTCTGATACAGCCATCTTGTCTCCATCCACTAAAGCTGGAATTTTAACGGATACCCTTTTCCCACTCATTTTTTTAAACATCAGTCCCTCCAGGATTTTGCGTGATTTTTTTTCTTCTATTTTTCTATTATTTCTAAGTTGCGGGCTCTCCTTGGGGATTGCCTGAATCACGCATTGGCTCATGTCCAGCCCGGAGAGGCCCAACTTTAAAACTCACTGACAAGATGCAATAGTGACTTTTATCTCTAAAAACGTATAAACTGTTACAACACTTGCTGTAATATTAGATTCACTTGTTTTTTTGTGGTTTTATGGCGTGTCTGGGCGCACGCGCTCCCGAGACAGAGGTGCTTTCAGGCAGGTGGATGTTTTTAAACACAAACCCGGCACTTCATACACGCAGTCATTACGGAAACTCGAGGAGATGTTCACCGGTGGGCCAGGGGAGACGGAGGAAGGAACGATGTAGGAAAACTTGCAGGTGAGTGTGTTTTTTTTAAAATCACACACCGTTTTTTGCTAATGCGTTCGGTATATTCTCACTGTAAACACAAAAGTGAGTGCGGTGCATCGCCTCATTTGATTGGTCAGACTGATGACGTACACATCTGCATGCTACTGAGACAAATTTGATTGGCAAAATTGGCGGAAATTGACAACAATTGGCCAGAATTGCGGTAAAGTTGCAGTGATTGAACAAAATTCAAATTATGCAGGACCTACTGAAGTCGTGGGAATTGGTAGAATTGCACCTTCGTGAAATCCTGGAGGGTCTGAAACATACTCCAGACATCACCTAGTTCTTCTTCTTCTTCTTCTTTTAGATTTGATTGGCGGTTGGCAACCAGCTTATAGGTGCGTTACCGCCACATACTTCACTCTATATCACTCTTCTTCTTCTTCTAGCTCTCCTCTAGATTTTTCCTTCAAGTAATCTTTGTCAGTGTCCTACATCTGTGCACATAAAATGTGCACGCACACATTCTTCATGAGCTGGCTGTAAGAAGTGTGGGTGGGGTTTCAGACTGACTAGCCATAGCTAGTCGTAGCACCTAACACCGACGCAAAGAAGCGACTCTGTCCCCGGTGATTGGGGCTCGCCGGAGGAACTAACTGAAGCAACAGTTGAATGGCAGCCGGATCAGAGTTCAAGTACAGCGGTGGTAGGAGACGGGGACCAGTGGAGGACCACCGGGGCCCCAGCCGGATAAGAGCTGGAATTGGAGCCCAGTTACAGCGGCGGGGCTCAGCGGAGGATCTACTGAGGAAGACGGCGGTAGGTGGCGGGGCTCAGCAGAGGAACTACTGGGACCCCAGCTGGACAGGAGCAGGATCAGAGCTCAACTACGGCGGCGGTGGGCGGCAGGACTCGGTGGAGGAGTGGCCGGTACCCCGGCTGGACAGGAGCTCAATTGCAGCAGGACTAGCAGCGGAGGGGGCTAGCTGAGGCCCAGCTGGATTTGAGGTAGGTCGGATCGGATACCGGCGACACCAGCAGAAATTGTTTTACTATAAACAGGTCAGTAAAAATGCCACCAAAGAAGGAGGAAATGGAAGAGATCAAAAAATCTCTGAACTTCATGTCAGAACTGACCAAAGTGGCTAGTCAGCAGGCTAAAATATTGGGGCTAATGGAAGAGGTCCGAGAATTAAAATTAACAATTAAGGAAAAAGACAAAAAAACTGCAGACTTGGAGCGACACGTCAAGGATCTTGAACAATGTTCTCGTATGGATGATCTAATTATAAGTGGACTAGACATTAAATATCAATCATATGCTCATGCTACAGCAGGAATGAGAGGTGAGGAGGCTCCCACATGTGAATCAGTCTCCCTGGAAAACCAGGTGCTTCAGTTCCTTGAAAGTAGAAATATAAAGGTTGAAGCAAATGCAATTTCAGCCTGTCATGCTTTACCCAGAAAGGATAATAAAACAAAGAAATCAATTGTGATGCGTTTTGTGAACAGAAGGGTAAAGAATGACATACTGAAGCAGGCCAGAAAGCTACGGGGAACAAAAGTTTACCTAAATGAACATCTAACAAAAACTAATGCTGAAATAGCACGGCAAGCACGGATGCTGAAAAGACAAAATAAGATACAGGCAACATGGACAAGAAATTGTAGAGTTTGGATCAAACTAAATGGAACACCTGAGGAAGCAAAGAGTATAATAATCAGAGATCTTACTGACTTAAATAAATATAGATGAACACTGATTAAGAAAATTAAGAGACTATGATAATTCCATATCCACACACACCGCAAGAATAGTTCTTTTGTGACATACCATGTCAATGTACTTTAAAAAAAAACAAAAAAACAAAAAACTTATGACTGACTTGAGTAGACATCAATCATCCCCAGTTGGAGGAAGTCATTTGACACAGAGTGAGGAAATTCAAACTCTGAAAATATGCCATTATGCTGAACATAAACTACAAGAGATGGAGAATGATATTGATGCTGATAACCACTTTTTCAATAATATTCATAATCATTGTGAATATTACACTGAAAAGCAATTCAAAAGTCAAGTTTAACTAGATGGTAAACTATCAATACAGTGATCCCTCGCTACTTTGTGCTTCACCTTTCGCACCCTCAGTGCATCGCGGATTTTTCAAAAACATTCATCAAAAATTCAAAATTGAGAAAAAATACATTAGAACATCACGTATCAACACGGAGAGCCCGCACAACTCAAAATTCACCTCTCTGATTCGCTGGCCAGCATCTCCCCCCTAAGAGATCGCTCCCGACTCTAGATTTTGTTCTCGTGTTGACTCGGCTCGGGAATCTCGCGAGAGATGCACTCTCGCGAGATTCTTTTCATTCTCTCGCTCTTTCTCTCTCCCGAGAGAGAGAGAGTGAGAGAATGAACGTACGTATTATTTATATTATTTATACATTATTTTATGTATCAAAAAACTAACGAGATCAGCCTGGAATTCCACAAAGGGGGGTGACGCTACTTCGCGGTTTTTCACTTTTCGCGGTCGGTTCTGGAACCCATTAACCGCGATAAGTGAGGGATCACTGTAATACACTTCAACAGCAGAAGTTTTAACAAAAACTTTCCACAGATTCAGGACTATTTAAAACAGCTAGACAGAAAATTTACAGCTATCGCACTCTCTGAAACTTGGCTTAATGAAGAGCAGGCTCCTCTGATGGCAATAGAGGGATATCAGATGTTTCATATTAACAGATCTCAAAAAAAGGGTGGTGGTGTTGCACTGTATATTGATGACCTGTATAGGTGTAAGCTTGTAAATGGAATGTCCTTTGCATTACCAGCGACTCTGGAATGTGTTACTGTTGAGACTGACCAAGATAAAACAAAAAATCTAATTATAAGTTGTATATATAGAACGCTGGGAACTTGCATTGAGACATTCAGAGATAAATTAGTTGAGCTGTACAATAATATTACTAGTAAGAAAATGGTAGTAATTTGTGGAGCTTTCAATATTGATTTACTAAATCCATATCAACAAAATGTAATTACAGAGTTCATGAATTCTATGTACAGTATGAGTCTATATCCCACAATAACACATCCCAGTAGAATCACAGTTCACACTGCTACACTTATTGATAACCTGTCTGTTAATATTATTGATAAGAAAATAGAAAGTGGATTATTGATAAATGATATAAGTGACCATTTGCCAATCTTTGCACTTATCCATGGCCACACAGGGGCCAATACAGAAAAATTTTTAAAATCGTTCAGATACAAATCACAAAATGCAATCAGTTCTTTTAAAGAAGACTTGCTGAAGCAAGACTGGACAAAAGTCTATGTACCAGATGTAAATGAAGCCTATGACACATTTATAAACATTGTAACCACTCTTTATGAAAAAAATTGTCCATTAGTAAAGGAAAAGCTTAAACAGAAATTTGTCGATAAGCCATGGTTAACCAAAGGATTACAAAAGGCATGTAAAAAGAAAAATTTATTATATAAAGCTTTTCTAAAGAAAAGGACAAAAGAAGCAGACCAGTGGTATAAAACATACAAAAATAAGTTAACATATATAATGAGATGTAGTAAAAGAGACTATTACAGTAAAGAACTGGAGAAAAACAGAGACAATATTAAAAATACATGGACAATACTTAACAATATTCTTGGAAATAAAAACAGAAATACAAGCTACCCAACCAATTTTTCAAAAAATAATAAAACAACTCCCTCATGGATCGTCACCTTATCATGGTGGGGGGTTTGCGTGCCCCAGTGATCCCAGGAGCTATGTTGTCCGGGGCAATTTGCCTCTGATAGGGTCTCCCAAGACAAACTGGTCCTGGGTGAAGGGCCAGACTAAGAACGATCCAACAGACTCTCATGATAAATTGTATATCAAGGATTCAGTGTACCCCACCCGGTATGGGGTTACCGGGGCCCCACCCTGGAGCCAGGCCTGGGGGAGGGGCTCAAAGGCTAGCGTCTGGTGGCCGGGTTTCTACCCATGGGACCCGGCCGGGCTCAGCCCGAAGGAGTTACATGGTTCCGCCCTCCAGTGGGTTCACCACCTGCAGGAGGGATCATGGGGGTCCGGTGCTATGTGGATTAGGTGGCGGTCAAAGGCGGAGACCTTGGCGGACTGATCCCAAGCTTTCTAAACTGGCTTTTGGTACGTGGAATGTCACCTCTCTGGTGGGGAAGGAGCCTGAGCTGGTGTACGAGGTTGAGCGGTACCGGCTAGATATAGTCGGCCTCACCTCAACACACAGCTCCGGTTCCGGAACCAGTCTCCTGGAGAGGGGCTGGAGCTTGGCCTTTTCTGGAGTTGCCCCGGGCGAGAGGCAACGAGCAGGGGTGGGTATTCTTGTATCGCCCCACCTTGCTGCCTCTATATTGGAGTTTTCCCCAGTGGACGAAAGGGTTGCTTCCCTGCGCCTTCGGGTTGGGAAACGGGTCCTGACCATCATTTGTGCCTATGCACCAAATGATGTTTCAGAGTACCCACCCTTTTTGGAGTCTGTGACTGGGGTGCTGGAGGGTGCTCCTCCTGGAGACTCCATTGTCCTACTGGGGGACTTCAATGCGCACGTGGGCAACGACAGTGAAACCTGGAGGGGGGTGATTGGGAGGAACGGCCTGCCCGATCTGAACCCGAGTGGTGTTCAGTTATTGGACTTCTGTGCTAACCACAGTCTGTCCATAACGAACACCATGTTCAAGCATAAGGGTGTCCATATGTGCACTTGGCACCAGGACACCCTAGGTCGCAGGTCGATGATCGATTTTGTTATCGTATCATCAGACCTGCGACCGTATGTCTTGGACACCCGAGTAAAGAGAGGTGCAGAGCTGTCAACTGATCACCACCTGGTGGTGAGTTGGATCCGATGGCAGGGGAGGAAGCCATTCAGACCTGGTAGACCCAAACGTATAGTGAGGGTGTGCTGGGAGCATCTGGCTGAGGCCCCTGTCCGGGAGGTCTTCAACTCCCACCTCCGGAAGAACTTCAACCACATTCCGAGGGAGTCTGGAGACATGGAGTCTGAATGGGCCATGTTCTCCACCTCTGTTGTTGAAGCGGTGGCCCAGAGCTGCGGCCGCAAGGTGGTCGGTGCATCTCGTGGTGGCAACCCCCGAACCAAGTGGTGGACACCAGTGGTGAGGGGGGCCATTAAGCTGAAGAAGGAGTCCTATCAAGCTTGGTTGGCTTGTGGGACTCCCGAAGCAGCTGAGGTGTACCGGCAGGCCAAGCGGAGTGCAGCTCGGGTGGTTGCTGAAGCAAAAACCCGGGTATGGGAGGAGTTCGGTGAGGCCATGGAACAAGACTTTCGGTCGGCTTCAAAGAGATTCTGGCAAACTGTTCGGCGGCTCAGGAGGGGAAAGCAGCTCCCCGTCCACACTGTGTATGGTGCGGATGGGACACTGTTGACTTCAACTGGGGATATCATCGGGCGGTGGAAGGAATACTTCGAGGATCTCCTCAATCCCACTGATACGCCTTCCACAGAGGAAGCAGGGTTTGGGGACAAGGGGGATGACTCGCCTATCACAGGGGCTGAGGTCGCCAAGGTGGTTAAAAATCTCCTTGGTGGCCGGGCCCCAGGGGTGGACGAGATTCGCCCCGAGTACCTCAAGGCCCTGGATGTTGTTGGGTTGTCATGGTTGACACGCCTCTGCAACATTGCGTGGAGGTCGGGGGCAGTGCCTTTGGCATGGCAAACCGGGGTGGTGGTTCCTCTCTTCAAAAAAGGGGACCGGAGGGTGTGCTCCAACTTTAGAGGGATCACACTCCTCAGCCTCCCTGGGAAGGTCTATGCCAAGGTACTGGAGAGGAGAGTCTGGCCGTTGGTCGAACCTCGGATTCAGGAGGAGCAATGTGGTTTTCGTCCTGGCCGTGGCACATCGGACCAGCTCTTTACCCTCTCGAGAATTCTTGAGGGTTCGTGGGAGTTTGCCCAACCAGTTTACATGTGTTTTGTGGACTTGGAGAAGGCGTTTGACCGCGTCCCTCGTGGATTTTTGTGGGGGGTGCTTCGGGAGTATGGGGTATCGGGCTTGTTGTTACGAGCTATTCGGTCTCTGTATGACCGTTGTGAGAGTTTGGTTCGTATTGCCAACTCTTGGTCGGAGTCATTCCCAGTGAGAGTTGGACTCCGCCAGGGCTGCCCTTTGTCACCGATCCTGTTCATAATTTTTATGGACAGGATTTCTAGGTGCAGCCAGGGAATGGAGGGTGTCATGCTTGGTGACCACAGGATCTCATCTCTGTTGTTTGCAGATGATGTTGTCCTGTTGGCTTCATCCAGCAATGACCTACAGCTCTTGCTGGGACGGTTTACCGCTGAGTGTGAAGCGGCTGGGATGAGAATCAGCACCTCCAAGTCCGAGTCCATGGTCCTCAGCCGGAAAAAGGTGGATTGTCCTCTCCGGGTTGGGGACAGGCTCCTGCCCCAAGTGGAGGAGTTTAAGTATCTTGGGGTCTTGTTCACGAGTGAGGGGAAAATGGAGCGAGAGATCGACAGACGGATTGGAGCAGCATCTGCAGTGATGCGGACGTTGTACCGGTCTGTTGTGGTGAAGAGGGAGCTTAGTTCTAAGGCAAAGCTGTCGATTTACCAGTCAATCTACGTTCCTACTCTCACCTATGGTCACGAGCTTTGGGTAATGACCGAAAGAACGAGATCGCGGATACAAGTGGCTGAAATGAGCTTTCTCCGTAGGATTGCTGGACTCACCCTCAGAGATAGGGTGAGGAGCTCAGTCATCCCAGAGAGACAGGAGAAAGACAACAGACACGAGTAGGACAGTTAACAATGTTATTTATTAACTCGATGAGTTGTGTGGGTGTGTGAATGTGAGGGTGAGAGTCATGCTGGAGCAGTGCTGGAGCTGAGCGAGTCCTGCTGCGACCTGGCAATCCTAGGAACACAAAGCACAGGTGTTAACACTGTTTGCAGCTGAGAGGTGTAATGATGACTGCTGCTTACTTGCCGGTAACGTCTGGAGACTCTTGCTAGCTCTGGGAGCGAGTGCTGGGAGGTGAGCGGGAAACTTGGCGTCGTGACGAGGTGGAGAGGTTCCGAGGAGGAGGAGGCGAAGCCCCGCTGCTTTGGGGAATTGGTCCGCCGCCAGGGAGGTCCACTTGTGCACAGGGGAGAATACTTTGGCAAGGTAAGGATGAACGTGGCTTACGTGACGAGGCTTGATGCGCTGGAGCTCTGGTACTAGGTCGAGAGCGTGGAGCGTTGCACAGTGGTGATGACAGACGACTCCGTGCTGAGCTGTCAGTGGATCTGGCTTTTAAAGCCTGCTGAGGATTGGAAGCAGGTGTGTGCGCAGCCGGGGCTGATGACGGCCCAGCGGCCGCCATGACATGTACAGTTTGTATAAGAGTGTAAATTTGCTGTCCCCTCAAAATAACTCAACACACAGCCATTAATGTCTAAGTCGCTGGCAACAAAAGCGAGTACACCCCTAAGTGAAAATGTCCAAATTGTGCCCAATTAGCCATTTTCCCTCCCCGGTGTCATGTGACTCATTAGTGTTACAAGGTCTCAGGTGTGAATGGGGAGCAGATGTGTTAAATTTGGTGTTATCACTCTCACACTCTCTCATACTGGTCACTGGAAGTTCAACATGGCAACTCATGGCAAAGAACTCTCTGAGGATTTGAAAAAAAAGAATTGTTGCTCTACATAAAGATGGCCTCGGCTATAAGAAGACTGCCAACAAACAGAAACTGAGCTGCAGCATGGTGGCCAAGACCATACAGCGGTTTAACAGGACAGGTTCCACTCAGAACAGGCGTCGCCATGGTCGACCAAAGAAGTTGAGTGCACATGCTCAGCATCATATCCAGAGGTTGTCCTTTGAAAATAGATGTATGAGTGCTGCCAGCATTGCTGCAGAGGTTGAAGGGGTGGGGAGTCAGCCTGTCAGTGCTCAGACCATACGCCGCACATTGCATCAAATTGGTCTGCGTGGCTGTCGTCCCAGAAGGAAGCCCCTTTTAAAGATGATGAACAAGAAAGCCTGCAAACAGTTTGCTGAAGACAAGCAGACTTAGGACATGGATTACTGGAACCATGTCCTGTGGTTTGATGAGACCAAGATAAACTTATTTGGTTCAGATGGTGTCAAGCGTGTGTGGCGGCAACCAGGTGAGGAGTACAAAGACAAGTGTGTTTTGCCTACAGTCAAGCATGGTGGTGGGAGTGTCATGGTTTGGGGCTGCATGAGTGCTGCTGGCACTGGGAAGCTACAGTTCATTGAGGGAACCATGAATGCCAACATGTACTGTGACATACTGAAGCAGAGCATGATCCCCTCCCTTCTGAAACTGGGTTGCAGGGCAGTATTCCAACATGATAACGACCCCGAAACACACCTCCAAAACGAACACTGCTTTGCTAAAGAAGCTGAGGGTAAAGGTGATGGACTGGCCAAGCATGTCTCCAGACCTAAACTCTTATTGGGCATCTGTGGGGCATCCTCAAATGGAAGGTGGAGGAGCGCTAGGTCTTGAACATCCACCAGCTCCGTAATGTCATGGAGGAATGGAAGAGGATTCCAGTGGCAACCTGTGAAGCTCTAGTGAACTCCATGCCCAATAGAGTTAAGGCAGTGCTGGAAAATAATGGTGGCCACATGAAATATTGCCACTTTGAGCATAATTTGGACATTTTCACTTAGTTGTGTACTCACTTTTGTTGCCGCGGTTTACACATTAATAGCTGTGTGTTGAGTTATTTTGAGGGGACAGCAAATTTACACTGTTATGCAAGCTGTACACTGACTACTTTACATTGTATCAAAGTGTCGTACCTTCAGTGTTGTCCCATGGAAAGATATAATAAAATATTTACAAAAATGTGAGGGGTGTACTCATTTTTGTGAGATACTGTACTTTTAGTAAGAAAGTACTAAAAACCTTACTTGAGTAGTAACAAGCTTACTCTAGCTTATTTGAGGGGGTTTTCTCTTAAATTTGTGAATTTACAGTGGGGTAAAAAAGTATTTAGTCAGCCACCAATTGTGCAGGTTCTCCCACTTAAAAGATGAGCGAGGTCTCCAATTTTCATCATAGGTATACCTCAACTATGAGAGACAAAATAAGAAAAAAAAAAAATCCAGAAAATCACATTGAAGGATTTTTAATGAATTAATTGGTAAATTCCTCGGTAAGATAAGTATTTGGTCAATAACAAAAGTTCATCTCAATACTTTGTTATATACCCTTTGTTGGCAATGACAGAGGTCAAACGTTTTCTGTAAGTTTTCACAAGGTTTTCACACACTGTTGCTGGTATTTTGGCCCATTCCTCCATGCAGATCTCCTCTAGAGCAGTGATGTTTTGGGGCTGTCGCTGGGCAACACAGACTTTCAACTCCCTCCAAAGATTTTCTATGGGGTTGAGATCTGGAGACTGGCTAGGCCACTCCAGGACCTTGAAATGCTTCTTACGAAGCCACTCCTTCGTTGCCCGGGCGGTGTGTTTGGGATCATTGTCATGCTGAAAGACCCAGCCACGTTTCATCTTCAATGCCCTTGCTGGTGGATGGAAGTTTTCACTCAAAATCTCATGATACATGGCTGTATTCATTCTTTCCTTTACACGGATCAGTCATCCTGGTCCCTTTGCAGAAAAACAGCCCCAAAGTATGATGTTTCCACCCCCATGCTTCACAGTAGGTATGGTGTTCTTTCTCCTCCAAACACGACAAGTTGAGTTTTTACCAAAAAGTTCTATTTTGGTTTCATCTGACCATATGACATTCTCCCAATCCTCTTCTGGATCATCCTAATGCTCTCTAGCAAACTTCAGACGGGCCTGGACATGTACTGGCTTAAGCAGAAGGACATGTCTGGCACTGCAGGATTTGAGTCCCTGGCGGCGTAGTGTGTTTCTGATGTGGCCTTTGTTACTTTGGTTCCAGCTCTCTGCAGGTCATTCACTAGGTCCCCCCATGTGGTTCTGGGATTTTTGCTCACCGTTCTCGTGATAATTTTGACCCCACGGGATGAGATCTTGCGTGGAGCCCCAGATCGAGGGAGATTATCAGTTGTCTTGTATGTCTTCCATTTTCTAATAATTGCTCCCACAGTTGATCTCTTCACACCAAGCTGCTTACCTATTGCAGATTCAGTCTTCCCAGCTTGGTGCAGGTCTACAATTTTGTTTCTGGTGTCCTTTGACAGCTCTTTGGTCTTGGCCATAGTGGAGTTTGGAGTCTGACTGTTTGAGGTTGTGGACAGGTGTCTTTTATACTGATAACGATTTCAAACAGGTGCCATTAATACAGGTAATGAGTGAAGGACAGAGGAGCCTCTTAAAGAAGAAGTTACAGGTCTGTGAGAGCCAGAAATCTTGCTTGTTTGTAGGTGACCAAATACTTATTTTACTGAGGAATTTACCAATTAATTCATTAAAAATCCTTCAATGTGATTTTCTGGATTTTTTTTTTTCTCATTTTGTCTGTCATAGTTGAGGTATACCTATGATGAAAATTGGAGACCTCTCTCATCTTTTAAGTGGGAGAACTTGCACAATTGGTGGCTGACTAAATACTTTTTTGCCCCACTGTATATTTCTTATAAATTTGTCATTTTTTCTCTTAAATTCTCATGCTGTTTTCTCATAGATTTGGGGCCTTTCCCCTCAAAATTATGACTCTCTCCATATACACAAATATGTTTAAACACTTTTAAGATGACTAAAAACTCTAACTTACAACTTATACAGTATAAGGTTCTACATAGAATTCATTAAACAGGACAAAGGATGTTCAAAATGGGCCTGAGTCACACAAATATCTGCTCTCACTGCACCAGCAACGTCCCGGATAGCTATATGCATGCTATGTGGTCCTGTGCACCGGTTCAAAAGTTCTGGCAGAAGACATGTGAGGACTTGTCGGCATGGCTTGGGTATAGTGTTCCATCCTCACCCACACTTTGCATATTAGGTGATTTAAGTGAAATAAATATAGATGCAAGAATGTCACACATGGTTCTCACTGCCTTATGCATCGCAAAGAAAACATCCTCATGAACTGGAAATCAAGAAATAACTTATGCATGACTTATTATAATAAATTACTATTAGATTATATCAGCCTGGAGAGATTGTTAGCCTCCTCAAATAATCAAATGGCAGAATTCAATTCTCTCTGGTCCAGCCAGCCAGCCATCCATCCATTCATCTTCTACCACTTTTCCGGAGGTCTGGGTCGTGGAGGCAGCAGTTCAAGCAGAGAAGCCTAGACTTCCCTCTCCCCAGCCACCTGCTCCTGCTCTTCAGAGAGGATACCAAGGCGTTCCCAGACCAGCTGGGAGACATAGTCTTTCCACCGAGTCCTGGGTCTGCCCCAGGGTCTCCTCCCAGTGGGACATGCCCAAAACACCTCAAGTGGGAGGCATCCTAATCAGATGCCCATACCACCTCAACTGACTCCTTTCAATGTGGAGGAGCAGCGGTTCTACTCTGAGCCTCTCCCGCATGACTGAGCTCCTCACCCTGTCTCTAAGGGTGAGTCCAGCAATCCTATGGAAAAAGCTCATTTCAGCCGCTTGTATCTGTGATCTCGTTCTTTCGGTCATTACCCAAAGCTCGTGACCATAGGTGAGAGTAGGAACGTAGATTGACTGGTAAATCGACAGCTTTGCCTTAGAACTCAGCTCCCTCTTCGCCACAACAGACCGGTACAACGTCCGCATCACTGCAGATGCTGCTCCGATTCGTCTGTCAATCTCTCACTCAATTCTCCCCTCACTCCTGAATAAGACCCCAAAATACTTAAACTCCTTCACTTGGGGCAGGAGCCTGTCCCCAACCCGGAGAGGACAATCCACCCTTTTCTGGCTGAGGACCATGGACTCGGACTTGGAGGTGCTGATTCTCATCCCAGCGGCTTCACACTCATCGGCAAACCATTCCAGCAAGAACTGTAGGTCATTTCTGGATGAAGCCAGCAGGACAACATCATCTGCAAACAACAGAGATGAGATCCTGTGGTCACCGAGCATGACACCCTCCATTCCCTGGATGTGCCTAGAAATCCTGTCCATAAAAATTATGAACAGGATCGGTGACAAAGGGCAGCCCTGGTGTAGTTCAACTCTCACTGGGAATGAGTCCGATTGAGTGATGGCAATATGAACCAAGCTCTCACAATGGTCAGAGACTGATTAGCTCGTAACAACAAGCCCAAATCCCCATACTCCCAAAGCACCCGCCACAAAAAACCAAGAGGGACGTGGTCAAATGCCTTCTCCAAGTCCACAAGACACATGTAAACTGGTTGGGCAAACTTCCACGAACCCTCGAGGATTCTCGAGAGGGTAAAGAGCTGGTCCGATGTGCCACAGCCAGGACAAAAACCACATTGCTCCTCCTGAATCCAAGGATTGACCAACAGCCGGACTCTCCTCTCCAGTACCTTGGCATAGACCTTCCCATGGAGGCTGAGGAGTGTGTCCCTCTAAAGTTGGAGCACACACTCCGGTCCCCTTTTTTGAAGACAGGAAGCACCACCCCTGTTTGCCATGCCAAAGGCATTGCCCCCAGCCTCCACGCAATGTTGCAGAGGCTTGTCAACCATGACAGCCCTACAACATCCAGGGCCTAGAAATACTCGGGGCGAATCTCGTCCACCCCTGGGACCCGGCCACCAAAGAGATTTTTCACCACCTTGGCGACCTCAACCCCTGTGATAGGCGAGTCATCCCCCTCGTCCACAAGCCCTGCTTCCTCTGTGGAAGGCGTATCAGTGGGATTGAGGAGATCCTCAAAGTATTCCTTCCACCGCCCGACGATATCCCCAGTCAAAGTCAGCAGCACCCCATCTGCACCATACACAGTGTGGACAGGGAGCTGCTTCCCCCTCCTGAGCCGCCGGACAGTTTGCCAGAATCTCTTCAAGGCCGACCAAAAGTCTTGTTCCATGGCCTCACCAAACTCCTCCCATTCCCGAGTTTTTGCTTCAGCAACCACCTGAGTTGCACTCCGCTTGGCCTGCCGGTACACCTCAGCTACTTCAGGAGTCCCACAAGCCAACCAAGCTTGATAGGACTCCTTCTTCAGCTTAATGGCCTCCCTCACCACTGGTGTCCACCACTTGGTTCGGGGGTTGCCACCACGAGATGCCCCGACGACCTTGCGGCCGCAGCTCTGGTCCACTGCTTCAACAATAGCCTGTCATGAAATCCTCCTCCTGTGCTTTAGATATTTTGCCTTCCTCAATGTTAAAAGAGGTAATTGGCTCAGTGGGCACATCTTTGGTTAATATCATTAACAGTTCACTTGAATCTAGTACACCTCCCTCCCAGTCTTATTTCCCGCCCTCCCCCTCCCCGTCCCCCTCCCCCTGAATCTGGGTGGAATACAAGAGGTAATTGGCTCAGTGGGCACATCTTTGGTTAATATCATTAACAGTTCACTTGAATCTAGTACACCTCCCTCCCAATCTTATTTCCCGCCCTCCCCCTCCCCGTCCCCCTCCCCCTGAATCTGGGTGGAATACACATCTTCTTGGATACATTTAGGACTTTGGGGTGGGGGTGTGCCGCACTATGTCGGCGAAGGGAATACCTTTGCTGCACGGTGGGGCTGCACTCACCTCAGTTTTAATTGCATTTTAGACACTGAAGGCTTGGGGGGATGGGGGCTCCGCTGCCCATTGCAGTGGCTAGCAGTGCTCCAATCACTATCCCCCAATTTTAATTGCACTTTGATAGTCTACACATTTACACACAATTACATCATATAACTGACATACACCCACCATGTTTTGTGCAGGGGGAGGGGGGGGGGTGTCTTCCCCCACCTCTGTTGCCCTCCTCCTGCTGGGGGCCCGGTGGGGAGCCTGGTGTGGCGGGTTGATTCAACCCCCCCACAACACACAGGACAGTCAGCTCTCTTCTCTTGGTTTTTCCCGCTGCACTACTGAGATGTAATGTGCCATTCATGTATTGTGATGTAATGTGCCATGCATGTATTGTGATGTAATGTGCCATTCATGTATCGTGATGCAATGTGCCATTCATGTATTGTGATGTAATGTGCCATTCATGTATTGTGTTAATGCGTCCTGTCCTTACTGTGACCTAGAGGCTGAGATCAATATGTAGATGTGCCTTGTAACCTCTTTGTCCTACACCTGGAGCAGAGGCTAGCAAATCTGCCTATTGTTATGTAGGTCACTTAAATGCAAATGTCTCATGCCTGTTCTGCAGTCCCTTTGATCGTACCAACTGCTGTGAATCCGTTCTTTGATGTATTGCCTGAGTTGGGTATAAATACTGCACAGGTTCTGTAACTCGCCCTCTCAATCTCACTTCTGCAACTGCTGCTGCTGGACACAGACATTGTGTCCTCCTTCTCTGAGAGCCATGGGCTCGCTCCCGGCGCGCATGCACGGCGCTGGGAGCGGAGCTCGTGACGGCGGTATGATTAATAAAACCTTCCTTAAAACCACAGCATTGCCTTTATTTTTTCATCCGCCGCACTGGTGACCCCGAAGACGCACACGCTTTGTGCGACGCAACCTTCTGGTCTGGACATCCACGCTGAACCGGCCGAGGGACACAAGACGTCTCCTCCCTCTCGCCGCCCCAACGCACCATGACCTGAAGGCAGAAGAGAACACGCTGCCAGTGAACGCTGCACCTCGTCCCCTCTCCACGACGGCGTCCTCCATGGCCGGCGGAGAACGCAATACGTGGACCTGAACGCACCACGGCCGAGCGGTGCCAAAGATCGTCTATTCCCTCCCACCGCTCCAACGCATCTGCATGAGCCTGAGGGACAAAAGATCATCTATTTCCTCCCACCGCTCCAACGCACCATGGCCAAGCGGCAGCCACAGCTCAAACCTGGATTTTATCGGCGCCGTCTGTGCCAATCTCCACCAAGATTCTGCACCCTGACTCGCCACTCCAGCGGCCCACCCACACACGGAACCCCCACGCGCGCACTGGGGAGTTACCAGGACGGCGCACCACGCACAGGACAGATTCGGCTACAGAGTCCGCCATCGTCCTCCGCCGCCGCACATGCCCGAGAAAAACGGCCGATCGCCACCCTCGGAACCTTCAGGGCTGCTCGTTCACCTGAAGCAAGCACGCAGCTCGCCACTGGATTTTCTAATGGTCTCAGCCACGGCACATAAGGGAATTCAGCCGTCAGCTTTTCCCGAGGACTTTAGGGCTGCGCCCGCACCTAAAGCCAACAAACCAAGTCCCTCTGCTTCTTTTTTTTTTTTTTCCTTACAGCCGCTCCTGCTTTTCTTCATGGCCACGAGAGGAGTCAGAGACTAATTTTTCTTCTTGTGGACCTCCGCACACGCAACGGGACAGCCCCTCGACGTCGCGGAGCAGCAAGCAATTTTTGCGCGGCTTGGACGAGTTCACCGTCCTCTGCCGCCCCCCCTCCCTCCCCCTCCGCCTGCAGTGAGCTTCTCCCACAGCTCGCTCCCATAGATGGATTATCGAGGTCTCGGCCCCCTGCCGTGCCCTCTGGGGGGGAGCGTGTGGCGGGTTGATTCAACCCCCCCACAACACACAGGACAGTCAGCTCTCTTCTCTTGGTTTTTCCCGCTGCACTACTGAGATGTAATGTGCCATTCATGTATTGTGATGTAATGTGCCATGCATGTATTGTGATGTAATGTGCCATTCATGTATCGTGATGCAATGTGCCATTCATGTATTGTGATGTAATGTGCCATTCATGTATAGTGTTCATGCGTCCTGTCCTTACTGTGACCTAGAGGCTGAGATCAATATGTAGATGTGCCTTGTAACCTCTTTGTCCTACACCTGGAGCAGAGGCTAGCAAATCTGCCTATTGTTATGTAGGTCTCTTAAATGCAAATGTCTCATGCCTGTTCTGCAGTCCCTTTGATCGTAGCAACTGCTGTGAATCCACTCTTTGATGTATTGTCTGAGTTGGGTATAAATACTGCACAGGTTCTGTAACTCGCCCTCTCAATCTCACTTCTGCAACTGCTGCTGCTGGACACAGACATTGTGTCCTCCTTCTCTGAGAGCCGTGGGCTCGCTCCCAGCGCGCATGCACAGCGCTGGGAGCGGAGCTCGTGACGGCGGTATGATTAATAAAACCTTCCTTAAAACCACAGCATCGCCTTTATTTTTTCATCCGCCGCACTGGGACCCATCATGTTGTCAAAATCCCTGGGTGCTACTGAATGTATAGATACAACCAAGTGAGTGAGAGAGAGACTGAATATGAGCGTAAGTGAGAGTGAGGGGGCTATGAATGGAGGTGGTGATGGTGGGTCGGTTTTGTGCGGCGCTTTGCATGTCGGGTGGCATCTCGGGGCGCCTGCGGTGGTCTGCTGATCAGTCGCTCAGGTGGGCGCCGGAGGGTGGGAGTCTGCTTCTGTAGCCTGCGCCGGTGGTCTCCCCGGTCACTGCTAGGTACTGGTGCGAGTTCAGGCTCTCTGCATCTGCTTCGCAGCCGCCTTATGAAACAAGGGTGAATGAGGGGTGAGTTTGAATGGGTACAGGAGTGAGAGAGAATGGGATGGTCCGGGTGAGTGAGAGGGAGTTAGTGCATATGGGTGCGCATGGAAGCATGTGGGTGTGAAGGTGTGGGGAGGGGTGTGTCTGCAAGTCGGGAGGTGCTGGATAAAGGGGGCAGTTAGTTAGTTAGTTAATCCCTTCACACCTGAAGGTGTATATGGGCGGCGCCTATCTCCGTTTCTCTGACCCTAGGCCAAACAGCTACTGTAAGTAGTGAAAGCTACAGCGGGGGGTCAGCCCTCTGGTAGCTCTGTGTGTAACTTTACTTTCTCCATTCCATTATGCGGAGCACCACGCTAGAAGGCAGAAAGCACCATTTTTATATGGTCTTTGGTATGACCCGGCCGGGATTTGAACCCCTGCCTCCCGGGTGTGGGGCGGATGCTCTACCAACTGAGCCACCACTCCGGTTAAAGGGGGCAGTGCCTCTCGGCAATGTGGGCTCCCCTGGGTGGGGGGACTTCTTTGGGCATGAGGGTCCCCGGGGTGTGTGGCAGTGGTGCTGGGGCGGGCCCGCTGTGGGAGTGTCTGGGGAGGCTTATGCTGGGGGGCGCAAGCTGGTCTCTGGCCCGGGGGGTGGGGTTGCTGGCCTCCTGGTGCCTGGGGCCCGGGAGTGGGCCCCACTGGAGGGGTAGGGGTCAGGTGGGTCTGGGGGTGTGGGCTTGTTGTACCGGCTGCCGAGCAACCTGGCCTCCCTCGATCGTCCCTCTGGGGGTGGATGCCTAGCTTTCCTGGGGTTTGCTGACCTTGGACGTTTGTGCCCTGTGGGGGTTGGTGGTGCTGCCTTACCTGCTCAGGGTTCTCGGGGGGAGAGCTGCTGCAACCGGCCCCCTGCTTCTTATGTTTCCTGCCAAACCACTCACATGCACACACTTATTTTGCGCGCGCTCTCATATATACGCATGCAGACGTACACACACAAGTGTCTCTCCTTTAACAGGTGTGGAAGCCAGACTCGTGGTGAGACATCTTCGGTGGAAGAAGCAGTTTGTCTTTTGTTTGTTTTAGCTGTTGGCTTGTTGTTTTTTTGTCTGTTCCCCTCCCTTTTCTTTCCCCCTCCACACACTTCCTTTCCCTCTTCCCCATCCTGTCACCAAAGCAACGCTTGCGGATGCTAGTCCACCCGGATCCATCGGCACGGATAGCACTCACTACGAATGTGTCTGATGTTTCCATAGGGGCAGTGGTGGAGCAGTACGTCTCCAGTTTGTGGCAGCCACTCGCATTTTTCAGTCAAACTTTGCGCAGCAACGAATGCAAATACAGCACATTCAACAGAGAATTGTTGGCTCTACACCTGGCAACGTGCCATTTCAAGTTTTGGCTATAGGGGCGAAAGTTCACCGTGTTTGTGGACCATAAGCCGCTGACATACACAATGTCCAAGGTCTCGGAACCTTGGTTGGCTTGGCAGCAACGGCATTTGGCCGCGATCTCGGAGTTTATAACCGACATTCAACACGTTGCTGGTAAGCTTAACGTCATGGCCGATTGTCTGTCATGCGCATTAGTCTCCCCGGTCTACATGGGAATAGATTTCCCTGCCATGGGCATGGAGCAAGCCAGGGACACAGACATTGGCGTGCTCCAGCCGGCGCCTACTGGGTTAAGGCTGGAGAGCAGGGTGGTGCAAGAAGGATGCCCTCCCTTGCTCTGCCACATCTCCACCGGTCGCCCGCGCCCGATGGTTCCGACCTCTTGGCACCGAGGATTTTTGAGTCAGTCCACTCCCTTTCGCATCCAGGTGTGCGCGCTTCGGTGAAGCTAGTGGGGGCGAAATTCGTCTGGCCTATCTCAATAGCCATGGCTAATGTCAGTTCACCCGGGTAGGTCAGGAGCCTCGATTGTGTCGCAGAACAAAGAGTATACTCTGCTACCTGATCACGGACCATCTCTTCCTCTAGGGCTCCAAATTGGCACTCCCCCGCCAGCCGACATAGGTCTGCAACATAGCACTGCACCAACTCTCCTGTCCACTGGTGGCACTGCTGAAACTGAATTCTTTGGACTATGATGTTTTCCGGGGCACCAAAGTAGTGCGCCATTAGCCCAACCACGTCTTCAAAAGTATCGGCCCCTCCTAATGTGCCGAGGATTCTTTGACCCTCCATGCCAAGATTATGGACCAGAATAGCCTTCGCACACAGTTTCTCGAGCTCACCGAGGTTAAGGGCCACCAGATAGTTCTGGAAAGCCGCATATCACCTAGCCCAGGGGACCGGCGGCTCGCCCAAAACCTCCAAAAATGGCCGAAAAGTGGAAACAGCTCACTCCATACCTTTTTCCTCGTTGCTAAATGTTATGCCCATAACTAGTATGACGAATAACCAGGCTGAAGGTACAGTGAACGTAACTTTATTATATCAAACAACAAACTTGCAGGTGCTCCGTACAGGCCAAGGGGTCGATGGCAAAAGAGGAAGAGCTCTTCCGCGTCTACCCTTTATACCCCTGGTGACGGTGGAACCGGAAAGGCGGGGCCGTCACCTCCACTACACCCAGGGTATACAGGATGCCATATTGGTACACCACACAGGGGCGGCTGCAGGTGGTGGCTGTTGGGGAGGATGCCTACCTACAGCTATCTCATGGCTTGTGGAGGCATCCCAATGAGCTGGGGCACACCCGAGAGAAGAAGGAAGTGTTTGGACCTCGACATGAGTCGTCCCCAGGAGCGAAGAAAAGAAGGTGCACCGGAGTGGAGCCATCCAACGGTTTTCCGGGGGGTGGTCCCTCTCCTGAGGCAGACTGATGGTGGGATAGTGCATGTGATGCATGGTGATGGAAATGGGGGACAACCAAAATGTACATTAGTTCTGCGAATGGGATTCATCAGTCTTATCATTCAGGTTCATTAACAGCGACAGACACTCATCTTCCAGTGAAGTGACATCTCCTCCTTCTAGATACTGTAGGATAAGCCTCCTCAACTTACGAGGTGAGCCTCTGTCACTCTCACACACAGTAACATTAAGTGCTTCACAGACATTACTTAGCTCATTTGCTGTAGTATAAGCAATTTTCTTTCTACCTCCACCATCAAACTCTCCCAAGCTGGTGATATTTGTTGTGCCCCAGACATGATAGCAAGCTTTTACCTTCACTCCAAGGTAGTCTGTGGGCATTAGCATGCTAGGCTAGTGGCCGTCTTGTCTCGTTTGTAGTGTTGGCCAACCGCCGGTGCGCACCGTTTTTTTTTGTTTTTTTTTTTCACGTACCTCCAGCTCTCTATTGACAAACTATACCAGCCGGGCGGAAACACCAAGTTTATGTTGCACCCTCAGAACGACAGGACTCAGTCTTCTGTTAGGCAACTTTATTACTCAATCAATCAAAAACTTTATTCCAGACTCATGGTCCATCAAAAGTAAAATAAAATAAACAAGACGTACCTCGCTCCCGGTTCTACGGGGTTTTTTTGTAATAATTTGTCTGAGCAGCCGGGTCTGAAAAAAATGGCAACCACACTTCTTTCCATTCACCAGACGAGAACATAAAAAACAGGAGCACAGTGATGACATGCCGTCGCCCAAGTGACGTCACTCCTCCTCTACCCCAGCATCACAGCACTCCATCCCCACAGCACAGACCCATCATAGATCTCTAGGGCGCAACAGTCGCACTAGCTAGACTCACGCTGTACCTTAGCGTAAGCCTCTTGCTCTGGCACACTTCTTTACTGTCTCCGTTGTCTTTTTTTTCAGTCTGTCTCCGTGAGGTAATACAGAAATATCAATCTCAGTGGAACCTCCAAAATGTTACACCACTCCAGGACAACTTGGTGTAGAAAAACGAGTTCTTTATTTACCTCAAAAAGGTTAATGCAGCACACATACAGAGCACGCGTTTGTGTCGTCTTCAGTAGCTCAAACACAGAGAACCCCAACAAAAAAAACACTTGACTCATGACCTCAGTTCAAGGCAAAGGAACAATCTGCAGCACTACCGCCACCTATTGGTGCAGATGTATAACTACATTACAAAATAGACACTAGGAAAACGGAATCATTAATAAATTCAGGCAATGTTTTTCACTTATTCAGCACAACACTAACTCAAGTGCTACACTGACTAGATTGTACATCTTCTCTGAGGTAAATTTGATTATGTCCAACTGTAGAGGATGTGCTCGAATGATGAGGCTGAGTTTAGTTCGTAAACCAGCTTTATTGACAGAACACATCGTCTAGCATTCTCAAAGCAGGAAAGAGAAAGAATCATATCTCATCACCCTTTTATATGTTTCCAGCATCAGAATTCAAGTCACATGGTGTTTTCAGTAAACATACAGTCACAAAGCATCCCTTTGAACCTTCACCATTGTCTCTCATTTCTTGATGAACCGGAAATCTCTCCGGGGCATCTTCTGTGGGACAAAAAGACAAATCTCACACCTCCTTGTTATCTTCTGCAGATTCGAGTCCTTTGTCCTTGCAGACGTGACACCCTCAATACACATGCAGTCATGTCTCTGTGGAAATGTGAGCCCACAATGCGTGTCGCCCACACTACCCCCCCCCCCCAAACGTCTAGTAAGGGCAAAACCTGCATGGCATAAAAAAAGAAAAACACAAAACACTCCATATATCACTAATCAATCCACCCACTGCCTAGGTTTTAACTTTCTGCCGAATCTGCTACAACCTGGCTTTGCTGCACCTGCAACATCTCTCTGCATCTGTGGATTAAAGCTGTTAGCACCTTTCTGTGAAGATTCTGGAGAATGTCCTCTCGGCGGCCTGCCATGGCGGGGGGGCCTCGCGAGCTGCACTTCCTCATCAGCCAAAACAAAAGCGGGTTTGAGCCTGTTTATGCAAATCAACTCCCTTCTGCCCCCTAAATCTAGCAGAAAATGCTTCTGCCCGGTCTCCAGCACTCTGAACGGTCCGTCATAAAACGGCCGCAAACTTGGACGCTGAGCATCATGTTTAACAAAAACAAACTCTGCATTTTTTAAAGCCTTTGGCACAAAAACGTGTGGGAAACTGTGATGGACCGGGCCAGGGAGCGTGTTTGCTCCCGAGTCGCTCTGCCACGGCTGAGCAGGGGGGCCATTTGGTGCGGGATTATCGGGGAGAAATTCCCCCGGCAAACGGAGAGGTTGTGCAAAAACTAATTCAGCCGGGGAAGCATGTAAATCTTCCTTAGGTGCAGAACGCAACCCCAATAAAACCCATGGAAGTTTGTCCACCCAATTTGTATCCGTCAGCGACGCTCTGAGGGCTGCTTTCAATGACCTGTGAAAGCGTTCACATAAACCATTAGCCTGGGGGTTATACGCAGTAGTGCGATGAATCTTCACCCCCAAGCTGCGGGCCATCGATGACCATAGTTCGGAAATAAATTGGGGACCCCTGTCGGACGTTATGTCCGACGGTACACCGAAACGCGCAACCCACGCTGCTAAAAATGCTCGCGCAACTTCTTCCGCTGTGGTTGATGTCAGAGGAATCGCCTCTGGCCAACGCGTGGTGCGATCCACCATCGTCAAAAGATGTGTGTGCCCGTGTGATAATGGGAGCGGGCCCACCAAGTCAACATGCATGTGATCAAAACGCTTAGCGGGGATGTGAAAAGGTTCCAACGGGGCCTTAGTGTGTCTGTGTATTTTGGCTCGCTGACACGCTACGCAGGCTGCCGCCCATTCCTTGACCTGTTTGCGCAACCCGGGCCAAACAAATTTCTCCCCCACCAACTTAATCGATGCACGCACCCCCGGGTGCGCGAGAGAATGGACCGAGTCAAAAACGCGGCTACGCCACGCGGCTGGCACCACGGGGCGGGGCCGTCCCGTGGAGACATCGCAGATTAGTGGGGGCATACCACTTTGTTGCTCCCTGTGCTCCAGCCTTAACCCTGTTGGTCCAGACTGGAGCGCGCGCACGTCCGCGTCGTTAACCTGCTCTGCAGCCATGGCTGCATAATCTAACCCAACACAGACCGGGGCTGCGCGCGCTCCCGCGTCGCTGCCCGGGCCCGCGGCCATGGCTACAGAGTCTGCCCCTATGGGGCTTGGTGGTGCTACCGTGCGCGAGAGACAGTCTGCCACAACATTGTGTTTACCCGCGACATGCTGAATATCAGTAGTGAACTCCGATATTGCGGCTAGTTGCCTTTGTTGTCGGCCTGACCAGGGTTATGAAATTTTGGCCATCGCAAACGTTAGCGGTTTATGATCCACAAACGCGGTGAAACGTCGTCCCTCTAACCAGAACTGAAAATGACGGATGGCCAAGTGTAGGGCCAAAAGCTCCCTGTCAAACGCACTGTATTTACGCTCACTATCGCGCAAAGTCCTGCTGAAAAACGCGAGGGGTTGCCAGGTACCTGCCACAAACTGTTCAACTACCGCCCCCACCGCTACATCGGAAGCATCAGTGGTGAGCGCCATGCGGGCCGTTGGAACTGGGTGCGCTAACAAAACTGCGTTTGCCAGGGCTGATTTGACCTGGGCAAAAGCGCGCTCCCGCTCTGGAGACCATTCAACTTTATTTGCGGGCTTTTGTTTTTTTAACGCGGTGTACAATGGCTGCATGAGCCGTGCTGCGCTTGGGAGAAACCGGTTGTAAAAATTAACCATCCCTAGAAACTCCTGAAGCGCCTTGACTGTTTGAAGTTGCGGAAAATCCGTTATGGCACGCATTTTATTTGGAAGAGGAACCGCTCCTTCTGCCGAAATGCGATGTCCCAAAAAATCAATCTGCGCCACCCCAAACTGGCACTTCGCTGGGTTAACTATTAACCTGTGCTCTGCCAGCCTCCGAAAAACTGCTGTGAGGTGTTTTTCGTGCTCGCCCTCGGACGCGCTGGCTACCAAAATATCGTCCAAATAAACGAACACGAAAGGGAGGTCGCGTAAAACTGCATCCATCATGCGTTGGAAAGTCTGCGCGGCCCCCTTGAGGCCAAAAGGCATGCGCAAAAACTCAAAAAGGCCGAAAGGAGTTATGACCGCTGTTTTGGGTACATCTTGCGCGCGCACTGGAACCTGGTGGTAGCCGCGCACCAAGTCTATTTTAGAAAAAATGCGCGCCCCCGCCAAATGAACAGAAAAATCCTGAATGTGCGGAATCGGGTAGTGGTCATGAGCTGAAACGTTGTTCAACCTGTGGAAATCGCCGCAAGGTCGCCACGAGCCGTCAGCCTTTGGGACCATGCGTAACGGCGAAGCCCAAGAGCTCTTGGAGCGTCTAACAATGCCCAGTTTTTCCAGATTAGTGAACTCCTCGCGCGCGATGGCCAGTTTAGCTGGGTCCAAGCGCCGAGCTTTTGCAAAAACGGGAGGGCCGGTGGTGGTTATAAAATGCTCCACCCCATGTTTAGCCACCGTCGCCGAAAACGTGGGGACTGTGAGTGCTGGGAACTGAGCAAGCAATGTGTGAAACTTACCACCCGCAGCTGAGACGCTGGCATGTGCAGTCGGCGGGGCCACCCGAGCTGTGCAGGGAATAGAATGAAAGGACAGTGCATTAATCAGACGTCTATTAGCAAGGTCAACCAATAAACCATGTGAGCACAAAAAATCAGCCCCTAACATGTTGAAACTGACTGCTGCTACAATAAATGTCAACTCAAATGAACGGCCCTGTAAGGACAGAAGCATGGTCCTCTCACCGAACGTTTTAATCGCAGAGCCGTTCGCTGCTGACACTGACACCCAGGGAGCTTTAGACGGCATCAGGCGTTCCGCGTAGGTGGGTGTGACGAAACTCAGCTGAGAGCCCGTGTCCACGAGGAACTGTTTCCCCGAGCGTGCATCCGTCAGGTAAAGCAGCTTGTTCTCGTTGCCGAGGGTCGCAGCTGCTACCGGCCCTCGGTCTTGGCGTTTCCCTGGCGCTTGAAGTTGCACGGTGGGACGCACCTGTGCGCTCTCTCTGCAAAACGGCGGTGGTAGAAACACGGGCCGTCCTCCGCTCCGCGTCGTCTGGCCCCCATCGCCGCCGTCGTTGGTGCGTCTGGCGCCGCGGCCGCTGGATCTGCGCTGTCTCCGGACGCCGTTCCTGGGCTAGCAGCCGCGGCCGAAACCGCGTTCCGCTTGTGGGCGTCGACCAGCCGCTGCGCCTCTTTGCTCAACCCATGGTAGTCTCACCTGGCCAATCGGGGCGACTCTGCCAGGGCCACTCTCACTGCTGGCGGCAGGGTCCGAAGGAAAAGGTGGGCGAAAATGAATTCGCCATCCTCAGAGTCTTTGAGCCTCAGCATCTTCACCATCAGGTCCGCAGGTCTCTCGTTCTCTGACTCCGTCAACGTCAGGAGCCCCTCTGCTCGTTGTTGGACTGAAGGGGTGAAATGGCTGATCAGCGCGTCCTTCAATGCGCTGTACTTGTCGCTGTCTGGTGGATGATTAACCAAATCCTCCACTCTCTGGACCGTGTTGCTGTGCAGCTTCGCTACCACATGGTAGAATCTTGTGTCGTCGTTGGAGATTCTCCGGAGGTTGAACTGCACCTCGACTGTGCTAAACCATGAGCGCGGGCTGTGTTGCCAGAAATCGGGCAGCTGAATCGTTGAGGCAGCCATCAGGCTGGCTTCCGCCGAGCCCCGCTCGGGAGAATTCTGTCTGCTCATTTCTTGTCGTAGGTCACCAGTGTAGAGGATGTGCTCGAATGATGAGGCTGAGTTTAGTTCGTAAACCAGCTTTATTGACAGAACACATCGTCTAGCATTCTCAAAGCAGGAAAGAGAAAGAATCATATCTCATCACCCTTTTATATGTTTCCAGCATCAGAATTCAAGTCACATGGTGTTTTCAGTAAACATACAGTCACAAAGCATCCCTTTGAACCTTCACCATTGTCTCTCATTTCTTGATGAACCGGAAATCTCTCCGGGGCATCTTCTGTGGGACAAAAAGACAAATCTCACACCTCCTCGTTATCTTCTGCAGATTCGAGTCCTTTGTCCTTGCAGACTTGACAACCTCAATACACATGCAGTCATGTCTCTGTGGAAATGTGAGCCCACAATGTGTGTCGCCCACACAACATCTTTTAACAAAATGCAGCTGACTTTATTGTGGTGGAGACATTGATATATCGCAAAGCTTTTATTTGTTTACACCGTTAGCATCTTAGCAGCGGCGCTAACAAATGGAGCTACTGTCTGCGAGGCCACTTTTTAAGGTCATCTTCCCATCCCTCCATAGTTGTGGGAAGTGGTATGACTATATTACTGTCTTTGAGGTGCAAAAGGCTGTGTTCCTGCATTTTTGATACCAAAGTCATTGTTTTTTAACAAGGAAAAGTATCCCATTTCAGTGGCACCCAAACGTTCTAAACCTGTAAGATAAGATAAGATAAGCCTTTATTAGTCCCACAACGGGGAAATTCCAGGATTGCAACAGCACAGGGATAGCAACACTCAGAGCAACAATCAGAAGGCAAGAAAAAAAACAAGCAAGCAAGAGCAGCTAATATACATATGTACATATTACTATAAAATATATATATACACACACACACACACACACACAGACACACAGTGCAGAGCATTGTAGCTGGATGGAATAAATATATGAATATATGAACACACAGTGCAGAGCATTGTAGCTAGATGGAATAAATATGTAAATATATAAACACCCACAGTACGGAGCATTGCAGCTAGGTGGAATAAATATGCAAGTATATAAACACACAGTGCGGAGCAATGTAGCTAGATGGAATAATATGTAGATATATAAAAACACAGTGCGGAGCATTGTAGCTAGATGGAATAAATATATAGATATATAAATATAAACACACCCAGTGCTGAGCATTGTAGCTAGATGGAATAAATATATAGATATATAACTGTACCGGAAGTTGCTATCATAATTCACGCAAGGCATCATGGGGGCTAGGAATAAGGTGGATATATCAAGCGTTTTCTTTCGCTTTCTGTACTGTATTGAGAATTTAATAAAGTTTTGGGAAAAAATATACAGTCTATGGAGTTCACTGACTGGTCAATCACAGACCCGCCTCCGGAAAGTTCCATTTCTCAAGTGATTGGGGGGATATTTTGTTTCGTTATATATGTAAACGTTTGTGAGTACTGTATTTTACTTTGCTCTTTCGTATTTGCTAATTATTACAATTATTCCATTGTATACAATTACAATATATTGCAAAATGATGTGATAAAATGATAGCGGCAAAGAATCGATCAATCAAAAATAACCAGATCCCCCTCGGGTTGCTGTATTTGTAGTCGCCCGGCCGTTGCTGTGTCTGATCAGCTCTGAAACTCTGATCTGTGATCCGGGGAGTCGGTGTTGGGTTGTGTTGGGGCTTTATCACCCTGTTTTACCATTCGCCGAGTTCTGTTAACCAGCTTCGGGAAGATGCTCCGTGTGAGGGCGGCTGTGTGCCAGGCTCTGAGGGGGTAAGTACTTCACATGACCCGACATGTCACTCCTTAACGTCCACTATTATTACTGTCAGCTAGCTCAAAATTAGCTTACACTGGGCATAACTGACCACTAACGCGTTTTTCTGAAGGAGCTGTTTGTCTGGTTTAATGTCTTACACGTTACGTAATGACACCACATCTAAATTTGGTTATTAGTATGTTTAGAAATATTCAGTAGGAGCTAAGTACTTAGTTGGAAGGCTTCATTCACAGCTTTTGCAGAGCGGTGAAAGTAGTTTAAGAAATAAAGTAGGTTTAACTTTGTAACTAAGCATATTTAATTCATTTCAATTCAACTTTATTTATATAGCGCCATTTCACAACAACAGTCATCTCATAGCACTTTCAACTGTAGGGGAAACCCCCACAATTGCAGAAAGACCCCAGCAATCAGGTGATCCCCTGTGAGCAAGTGCTTTGCGATAAGGAAAAACTCCCTTTTAACAGGAAGAAACCTCCAGCAGAGCCAGACTCAGGGAGGGGCAGTCATCTGCTGCAACTGGCAGGGGGGTGAGGGGATAGAGAAGAAGAAGAAAAGAACAGACATGTAGAGAGCAAACAGCACGATGGGGACTCAATCAATGGGAGAGAACAAACAGATGTTAATGACCAGCAAAAAAAATATTTCATTGAGAGTGAAGAAAGGAGTGAAGCCCAGTGCATTACTGGAGGTCCCCCGGCTGTCTAAACCTATTAGCAGCATGACTAAGGGAGGGTTCAGAGACACATGATCCCTCCCTAATTGTAGGCTGTATCAAAAAGGAAGGTTTTAACCCTATTCTTAAAAACAGAGATCGAGTCCGACTCCCGAATCCAGATTGGCAGCTGGTTCCACAGGAGAGGAGCTTGATAACTGAAGGCTCTGTCTCCCATTGTATTTTTGGAGATTCTAGGTATTACAAGTAATCCTGCATTTTGGGAGCGTAGTGCTCTGTTAGGATAATAGGGTAGTATCAGATCTTTTAAATAAAAAGGGGCCTGATTGTTTAGAGCTTTGAAAGTGAGAAGAAGGATTTTAAACTTAATCCTAAACTCTATGGGAAGCCAGTGAAGGGAGGCCAGAACCGGAGAGATATGATCTCTCCTTCTAGTACCTGTTAAAACTCTTGCTGTAGCATTTTGGATCAACTGAAGACTTTAAAGATGTTTTAGGACAACCTGATAATAAAGAGTTACAATAATCTAATCTCGAGCTAACAAAAGCGTGGATCATTTTCTCAGCATCACTCTGAGACAAGATGCTCCTAATCTTGGCAATATTACGCAAATGATAGAAGGTAGTATCAGAAACGAATTTAATATGTGAATTAAAAAACAGATCTTGATCAAAAATAACTCCAAGGTTCCTCACAGAGCTATTAAGAGAAAGAATAACCGCATCCATAGAGGGATCACACTCCTCAGCCTCCCTGGGAAGGTCTATGCCAAGGTACTGGAGAGGAGAGTCCGGCCGTTGGTCGAACCTCGGATTCAGGAGGAGCAATGTGGTTTTCGTCCTGGCCGTGGCACATCGGACCAGCTCTTTACCCTCTCGAGAATTCTTGAGGGTTCGTGGGAGTTTGCCCAACCAGTTTACATGTGTTTTGTGGACTTGGAGAAGGCATTTGACCGCGTCCCTCGTGGATTTTTGTGGGGGGTGCTTCGGGAGTATGGGGTATCGGGCTTGTTGTTACGAGCTATTCGGTCTCTGTACGACCGTTGTGAGAGTTTAGTTCGTATTGCCAACACTCGGTCGGAGTCATTCCCAGTGAGAGTTGGACTCCGCCAGGGCTGCCCTTTGTCACCGGTCCTGTTCATAATTTTTATGGACAGGATTTCTAGGCGCAGCCAGGGAATGGAAGGTGTCATGCTTGGTGACCACAGGATCTCATCTCTGTTGTTTGCAGATGATGTTGTCCTGTTGGCTTCATCCAGCAATGACCTACAGCTCTTGCTGGGACGGTTTGCCGCTGAGTGTGAAGCGGCTGGGATGAGAATCAGCACCTCCAAGTCCGAGTCCATGGTCCTCAGCCGGAAAAAGGTGGATTGTCCTCTCCGGGTTGGGGACAGGCTCCTGCCCCAAGTGGAGGAGTTTAAGTATCTTGGGGTCTTGTTCACGAGTGAGGGGAAAATGGAGCGAGAGATCGACAGACGGATTGGAGCAGCATCTGCAGTGATGCGGACGTTGTACCGGTCTGTTGTTGTGAAGAGGGAGCTTAGTTCTAAGGCAAAGCTGTCGATTTACCAGTCAATCTACGTTCCTACTCTCACCTATGGTCACGAGCTTTGGGTAATGACCGAAAGAACGAGATCGCGGATACAAGCGGCTGAAATGAGCTTTCTCCGTAAGATTGCTGGACTCACCCTCAGAGATAGGGTGAGGAGCTCAGTCATCCGGGAGAGGCTCAGAGTAGAACCGCTGCTCCTCCACATTGAAAGGAGTCAGTTGAGGTGGTATGGGCATCTGATTAGGATGCCTCCTGGACGTCTCCCACTTGAGGTGTTTCAGGCACGTCCCACTGGGAGGAGACCCCGGGGCAGACCCAGGACTCGGTGGAGAGACTATGTCTCCCAGCTAGTCTGGGAACGCCTTGGTATCCCCTCTGAAGAGCTGGAGCAGGTGGCTGGGGAGAGGGAAGTCTGGGCTTCTCTGCTTGAACTGCTGCCTCCGCGACCCGGACCTCCGGAAAAGCGGTAGAAGATGGATGGATGGATGGAATAACCGCATCCAAACTAAGAGTTTGATTTATTAGTATTTCTAAGGTTTTTTGGACCAACTAGAATGACTTCAGTCTTATCTGAATTTAATAGCAGGAAATTACATGTCATCCAAGCTTTGATTTCCTTAAGACAGGCTTCTAACTTGGCTAATTGATTACTATCATCTGGCTCCATTGACAGGTATAATTGTGTGTCATCTGCATAACAATGAAAATGTATACAGTGCTTTCTAATAATGTTTCCTAATGGAAGCATATATAAACTAAAATTTACTCTAGTAATACTAAAAAAAAATAAGAACCACTTTCAGTCATACTAATTTTGCTTTCACATAGATAAACCCGAGTAACAAAATTATAAAATCTAGTTGATTATTTCCTGTCAGGTAATCATTATGAAGACGGTCTTCATAATTAAGTTGTATTATCTAGTAAAATGTAATACCAGTGTAAATACTACAGTGCATGGTTTGTTAGAGTATATTTTCCACATGAAATGCTTGTAGTCCTATAGAGGGGATGCATTGGAGCAGAATTCTTGGCAGTTA
Organism: Pholidichthys leucotaenia; assembly: GCA_020510985.1. Classification (NCBI taxonomy): domain Eukaryota; kingdom Metazoa; phylum Chordata; class Actinopteri; order Cichliformes; family Pholidichthyidae; genus Pholidichthys; species Pholidichthys leucotaenia. The sequence goes on from CM035837.1 coordinate 23,041,926, forward strand.
CAGTATAGGGCAGTTACCATAGTTACACAGTACTGAGTTGCAAACACATGGTTTAGCTTTAGTGTGTATGCAGGAAAGCATAAAAAATACACAAAATATTTAGTCACAGCAGTACAGAATACCTTATTTTTTACTTTACATATTAATATCACACTGTTTGCTTGAATGTAGTGATGTCTGGGTAACAGCACACATAAGTGAAGAACTGGTTTTGAGCCTTTAAATATTTATCTACTTTTTGTCAAATAATACAGGATGGAATTATAAGATTAGCTCTCTGCAATGTAAGCAGGCACTCTGTACTGCTGTGACTGAATACTGTGCGTCCTTTTTTGTGTTTTGCTGCATACACACTGCCACTCATTTTTGCCACTTGTAACTGCCATGAGTTCTGTCTGGTGACTTCATGCGCATACCCTCTATAGAAACAAGTGTTCATCCAGCTCACACAGCAGAGTAGCATCACTGCTGTAGTGCAGAACAGCATTTATGTTGAATTAACTGGTTCTTGTTGCTATATTCAGTGTTTCAAACTGTATAAACACAATCTGGCACTGACCCGCTGTCTTCTCTGCTGTAAAACATAATCTTAATCAAGTCTTGAGGGTATTGGCTGACAAATGGTGTTTGAGATCCATTTATATCATAGCTATAAATTATAATTAATTGTCAGTTGAATAGAAAAAAATGGAGAAACTGTATTGTTCATTTTTCTGAATGATGTAAAAGGCATACTTGTAGGTTGAACTTACCCAAGTAGCAGAGTAGGCATTGACTACTGTGGTTCTTTTTATTTTCAAGTTTCCTAATAATAATAGTACTGAATGCCTCTGGAATATTTGAGAACACCTTACAAGCATTTAAAAGAACAAGTTTAGTATTGGACCTCAGGGTGCAGACAGTGACTGGGCCTAAGCATGTTAAAAAATTCCTGTATCCCATCAGCCTTTGCACTCCTCCTAACACACATGTACTGCAGCATGCTGTGACAGCTGCAAACACTGACCAACATGAGGTCCTAATATACACAGCAGTGAACTTAAGACTTGGAAAACCGTGCAGGACACCAGTGTTGTTAACTAGGGCTGTAATCATGGAAATTTTTTTAATGTGGATTTGAAGCAAAAGGTTTAATAAATTTATTTATTTATTTGTATATGATCTTTTAAACTATTTTCATATTTGTTTTATACCACTTTTGCCATGAAGTAGCTATAGTTGCTGAGCAGAGGTCAGTGGTAACAAGATAGTTACTCAAGTACCAGTACTCAGTACAGAGTACTTTTTAGTCTTATTTGAGTACATTTATGAGGGGAAAACAACTGTACTTTTGCTCAAGTGCATTTGGTCATGCTCTGAGTTACATTTTATTTTAATGATTTGAAATATGGTTAGAAATGCGCTTGTCTGTTAGAGTCTGAGCATGGTCACGCTTTTAAGTTCATTTTTGTTGGCTCTATGTGGTTAGTATTATTATCCTGGTTTGTTTTGCTTTATTCTTCCCTGCCGTGTCTTTAATTCCGATTTTCATTATGTAATTATTTTCCCCTGCCTCAGTCCAAGTTTGGTCATTGTGTTTATTTCCATTATCTTGTCTCTTGTTATGTTCCGTAGGATTTGACCCTGGCTGGTTTTGAGTTGTGACTAATATCATTATTATTTGTCATGGTTCTCTACTTCTTGGTCCTGTGTTCATTTATCTTGTGCATCCTCTGTTCCTGTTTACCTTTCGTCTCAGCCCCTCATGTCTCCTGCACCCATTGCTATGTCCTGCTGTCTCTGATTGCCCCTGATTGTGCTCACCTGTCCCGTGTTGTCTTGATTACCCCCTGTCTATATATGTGCATCTCAGTCTGTGTCCTGTGCAGTGTCCTTGAGTCATGTTGGCATTTCACACACACTCCTGCCAAGCCTGTCTTGTATTCCCTAGCCTCCTGTGTTCCTGTTCTGCCAAGCCTTAGTTTTTGTTTCAGCCCATGAGCTGTATTGATTTCTGTTTTCTGTTTGTTAATAAATAATGGTGTTGAAATTCGTCTCGCATGTGGGTCCTCCTCTTCATTGCCCCAGAGGGGCAGCTCTAACACTTGCCTACAGTATACTGTAATAATCAAAATTTACTGTATATTCAGTCATTTCAGTAACTTCATATTTTTATTTTGATTATATTAGAGGGTACATGTGGAAAGTTTATTTTCCAAAGACTAACATTTAAGAGACAAAACTCTGAAACTGATGAAGTCCCAGATTTATAAAGCTGAAAATTCACAAACTGAAAGTTGTAAATTTCTAAGAAAAAATGTGATAAATTTAAAAGAAAATGTCTGAAAGTTTTGAGGAAAAATCACACAAGTTTATGAGAACAATCTCAAATATGTAAGAGGAAAAAAATGATAATGTACAGCTCGGTGGAGCAGTGGTTAGCACTGTGGCAGCACAGTAAGAAGGTCGTGGGTTCGATCCCACCCCCGACCATCAGTGACCCTTCTGTGTGAAGTTTGCATGTTCTTTCCGTGTCTGCGTGGGTTTACCCTGGGTACTCCGGTTTCCCCCCACAGGCCAAAAGCGTGCAGGTTAGGTTAATTGGAGACTCTAAAGTGGCCCTAGGTGTGAATCTGTGTGTGTGAATGGTGAAGGGATTGGTGCTGCACCGTGGCTGCCTCATCCATCCACGTGGATACCCTGAATTTCCCTCTGGGATTAATAAAGTATACAAAATTAAAAAAATTTTTTTTAAAATTTAAAAAGTTGAGTATGTGAGAAAAAAGTTTGACATTTACATGAAAAAAATGGCAAAATCCCTGATTCCCTTATTTTCCATTAGTTAGTTTTATAAAACTTTTGTTGGTACCTTATTAATCTGAAATTTGTGGATTTCTCTTTTCAGAAACTGGTTTGGTTAAAGCCAGGTTTGCACTTAATTCTCAATAGATGAATCACATTTGTGTCAAATAACAAGAATGTATTTGAAATTAAATAAATAAAATCAGTTGATAATGAAAATTGCATGTGGCATGAAAAAAAAAATAGGATTTTATTTTTAGGCCATATTGCCTAGTCCTACTGTGGCTTTTTTCAGAGATTAATTTTAGTTGTTTTTTTTTCCACAATATCTTTATTGAACCTTTTTTTTTTTAACAAACATGATACAAACAATCAAACACTAACACTAAAGTACTACAAAAAAAAAAAAAATGCACTAAAAACACCAACAACCACCAACAAAATCAAGTCTTCAACAATGCTCCTCTGTTTAGTCTAGACAATCCAATACATAAGTATACATATTATGTTCACCAGTTTGGAATTTACAAGGTCCACACACATCATTCACCTTCTTCTTCAAGAGTTATGTTTAAATTTTTTACATAATCAATAAAAGGTCTCCATATATTCTCAAACACAATTTCCTTTGATTTCAGTATATATGTTATTCTTTCTAATGGAAGGTTTGTTAACATCTGTCTTAACCACTGAGTCACATCTGGTCTATGAGTCTTTTTCCATAATAGTGCAATACATTTTTTGGCATTAAGCAAACTGAGGTCTATGAATGTTCTTTCACTTTTATTAAAATTATGCTTTTCTGGGTACAGACCCAACAAAAACAGTTCAATATGATTTGTTTTGAGATTATTTTTTCAATTGTTACCCTCACCTCTTCCCAAAACATTCTTATTAATCTACATTCCCATAAACAATGAAATAGGGTTCCTTTACTTTCCATGCATTTTGTGCATGTATCTGGTATATTTTTGTTATATCTATTTAACTCCTCCGGTGTAACATACATCCGCATTAACCATTTGAAATGTATCAATTTAAGGCGTGCATTTATGCATTTATTGATTTGGTTTGAGCTTCTGTACAAGCCAATTCCCATTGTTCCTCTGAAATTTCAATTTGCAGATCTTCTTTCCAGTAGTTTAATCTTTTCAGTGAATTTTCACTTGAAGATAGTGTCAATGAGTTATAAAACTCTGAAATAATACCCTTTCTTTTACTATCTTTCATCATCATTTTTTCCAAGGATGAATAAATAGGTCGAGTGAGAGCTTTATTTTGATTTGATCGAATAAAGTTTCTCAGTTGAAGATATTTAAAAAAATGTGTTCTATTGAGATTAAATTTGATCCTCAGCTCTTCAAAAGACATTATGTTATCTGCACATGGCAAATATAAATCCTGAATCTTTTGTATCCCTTTTAAATTCCATACTTTAAATACAGCGTCCGCTCTCCCTGGTTTAAAATATTGATTACCCCATATTGGACTAAATTGTGACAATAACTGTGGTTCTTTTAAATAGTTTTTAGCTTCACACCATATTTTGATCATATGCTTTACAAATGGATTTTTAACTTGTTTTTGTAATTTTTTTGCCGAATCTGAGTATATGAATATGGGAAGAGGTAAAGGTAAATTGTATGATTCCATTTCAGTCCAGTGAGGGAGATCATTTGATGAAAAATAATATGTCATAGACCTCAGTTGTGCCGACCAATAATACAACATAAAATTTGGACATTTCAGACCTCCACGATCAAATGGTAAATATAATAAAGACAAACGTAATCTAGCCCTCCTGTTGTTCCATATAAATTCCACTAACTTTTTTTTTATTCTTGAGAATAGATCTAAAGGTGGTGATAAGGGAATGTATTGAAATAAATAAAGTATTTTAGGTAAAATATTACTTTTAAGTATATTGATTCTCCCGATCATCGACATTGGTAGTGACATCCATCTCTGAGTTAACTCATTGATATCTGACATTAAGGCTTCATAGTTGACACTGGCGACTGATTCTAGCTTAGGCACAATTTGGATTCCTAAATATTTAAACTGATTTACAACATTGAATTGATTTACCTCAGGGGCTGGGTAATTTCTCTGGGTCTCATTTAGCATTAATATTGAAGATTTAGTTTTATTTATTTTATATCCTGATATTTCCCCAAAATTCTTTATTAAATTCAACAAGGTTGGAATTGATTTTTTTAGATTCGACATAAACAAAATTATATCATCGGCGTACAGGGAGATTTTATGTTCTGTTGGTCCAACTTTAATTCCATATATTTGTGAATGTAAACGTATCGCTATCGCTAAAGGTTCAATTGCCATAGTAAACAGTAAAGGTGAAAGTGGACAGCCTTGTCGACATCCTCTATTGATTTTTATTGGTTTTGAAATATTGTTATTTGTTAGGATTTCTGCTGTAGCATTATTGTATATTATTTGAACCCATTTTATGAAATTATTTCCAAGTCCAAACCTTTGTAGGACTTCAAAAAGAAAGGGCCATTCAACTCTATCAAAGGCCTTTTCGGCGTCCAATGATAGGAGAGCTGTATCTGGTGCTTCTTTATTAAAATAAATAATATTAAATAGTCTTCTTACATTATGGAAGCCTTGTCTACCCTTTATAAAGCCATTCTGATCTCGATTAATAATATTTGGTAAAATTTCTTGTATTCGTCTTGCTAAAATTTTACAGATTATCTTAAGGTCGGCGTTTAATAGGCTTATTGGTCTCATATTTTCACATTTATTAGAGGGCTTACCTGGTTTTGGCAGCAGTATAATTAAGGCATTATTTATGTATGATGGTAAATTATTATTTTGAAATGCTTCTAAAACCATTTCCAAAAAAGGTTTTATTAATTTATTCTTAAATTTTTTATAAAGGTCAACTGGAAGACCATCTGGTCCTGCACTTTTTTCTGATTTCATATTATCAATGGCTAGCCCAACTTCTTCTTGACTAATTTTAGACTCCAATATCTCCCTGTTTTCATTTGGAATACACGGTATAGATAGTTCATTCAAAAACCCATTTAGTTTTGTTAAATCAGGTTCATTTTTGGTATCATATAATTTTTCATAGTAATCTCTAAAGGCTCTATTAATTTCTAAAGGATCTATAACTACCTGTCCGTTACTTATAATACTGGTAATTGGTGTTTTAATTTCTAATTGTTTAATCTGCCATGCTAATAATTTTCCTGATTTTTCACCTTGTTCATAAAAAGATTGTTTCAATCTTAGAAGACTCGAGGCAGCTCTATTCGCTGATTTTTTGTCGTATTCAGCTCTCAAAATCAGTAATTCATTCTCCAACCTTGGGTCACTTCCTGCATACACTTTTTCCTGAAGACTTTTTATTTTATGTTCCAATTGGGCTCTCTCCTCTCGAGTCTTCTTAGATTTTGATCCTGTATAACTAATAATATGTCCCCTAATAAAAGCTTTGAAAGCCTCCCACTTTACACATGCTGATGTTTGTGTAGTATTGATGTCAAAGAACTCGTCTATCTGTTTTTCTATATACTTGACAAATTCCTCATCCTGAAGCCATTTATGCTGAAATTGCCATCTACCTGATTCCTTTGTCAATTTTTTATCTACATATATTAGACAACAGGGTGCATGATCAGAGATCACGATGTTATCATAAAAGCAGTTTTGAATCTTGGACCTTAATTCTGTGGAAATCAAAAAATAATCAATACGTGAGAATGTCTTGTAGGTACTGGAATAACAAGAATAGGCTTTAACTTGTGGTTTCATTTCTCTCCATATATCTAACAATCTCAATTCTTTCATAAAATGATTAATAGTCATCCTACATCCAATGTGCGTACAATCCAGTCCTGTTGATCTATCTATACCTGGATTCAATGTACAATTAAAATCCCCTGCTATTATATGTTGCCCTGTAAGTGATGATAAGATGAGAAATAAATTAGCAAAGAACTTCTGATCATCTATATTGGGACCATATAAGTTCACAAGATTTATATTTTCTAATAGCAAAGAACCTTGAATGATTACATATCTTCCAAATTTGTCTCCAATTACATTTTTCACTTGAAAAGGAACTGATTTATATATGAGAGTCATAACTCCCCTGGCTCGGGATGAAAATGAAGAGGTGAATACACTTCCTTGCCATCTACTCCTAATTCTTTTAACATCCTCCTCTATTAGATGAGTTTCTTGTAAAAACACAATTTTTGAACCCATGTCTTTTATTTTATTCATAACTTGTTTAAGTTTTTTTAAATTTTGTAGACCTCTGCAATTCCATGAAGTTAAATTAAGATTAACACTTTGGTTTATGATCAATAGAGAGTTTGGGATTACCTTGCAGTGTAAACATGCTCATACAGAGAAGCAAAAACATGAGTGGTTGAACATTCATCCTACAAACTACACACAAACAAATTTCCCCTTCCCACACTTGTGGCAAACCCCCCAAAATCAAAAGAAAAATTCTGTCTCCCGATATAGCCATCGACCGTTCCACACCCACGGGGAACAGCCTAAGCCACTCCTTCTTCATCCTCCCAATCACCCTAACTCTACTGCTTTTAATGACGTAACATTAACTCTCCTCTGTAGTTTTCCAACTTAACTCCAAAATTTTTAACAACTTTGTACATCATAGTTTTTTTTTGTTTGTTTTGTTTTTGTTTTGTTTTTTTAATATATAATACAATCTATATTTTGTAAACTTACTATTTACTTCAAGTCAGTCAGATGCCTGTGCAAATGCTTAATTATTCTACCTTATATTTTGTTCATGCTTAGCTCCCACCAGTCTCTTCTTCTTCTTTGATCTTTTTGATGAACTCCTGCGCCTCCTCTGGGGTCTTGAAGATGTGGGTTCTGCCCTCATACGTGGTCAGCAGTCTCGCAGGATAGATTACACCATGACGAATCCCAAGGTTGCGCAGCTCCTTACGTACGGGATCAAACTGCTTCCTCAATTGCTGGATTCCTGTGGCCAAATCTGGGTAGAACCGCACCTGCTGGTCCTGGTGTTTAATCTCTCCTTTAGCTCGTGCAGCGTTGAAGATCTTCATCCTGTCTCTGTTGCTAAGAAACTTCATAATTAAGGTCCTCGGCGGTCCCTTATCTCTCCGTGGGCCAATACGATGTGCTTTTTCCAGAACCACTGCTGATTGCAACTCCTCGCTGCCCAGCACCTCCGGAATCCACTTTTCCAGAAAGGAACATACGTCCCGACCTTCTGATTCCTCTGGAAGACCCACCAGCCTCAAGTTATTCTGTCTCGACCGAGATTCCAAATCCAAAATATTATCTTCCAGAGATTTATTTTTTTTTTCCAAAGTGCGCACCTTTAATTGAAGACGGGTGACGTCATCTTCAGCACTAGCGAGACGGAGCTCCATCTGCGCCGTTCGTTCTACACAGTCACCCAATTCCTTTCTTATTCCTTCCAACGCTGTCATAATCCCATGAAATCTAGAGGAAAAGTCCGCTCTCATTGAACTCATGGCAGCCATCAGCGCATCTGCGCCTCCTCCCGCAGACATCGCACCGTTGCCAGCCTCCTCCGCCATATATGGAGTTTTATTTGCTGCGTCACAGACCTGAAAGTCCGTTAATTTGGACTGTTTCGGCGGCTCGCTTTTTCCTTTGCCTGGTTTTCCAGCCTTAGGCTTCGCCGACATATCCTCGCCCAAACGCTGGGATACGTTCTGTCCCAAATGAGAGAGTTATTTGCCGATTTTTTTTCTCCAGGAGCAGAGCAGAGCGAGACACGTCCGTCCTACGTGGCAGCCATAACCGGAAGTCAATTTTAGGTTTTTAAATCTGTGAGGACATGTAAATGTAGTTTTAAGGTGCTTTCACACCTCATCCGTTTTGGTCCAGACTTCCTGACTTTCTAGTTTGGTTTGGACCAAAATTTCAGTTGTGAAACTTCCCACAAATGATGGTCTGTACCAAAGAGCCAAAATTTGCTTTGGCAAAACGAGGTGGTCTTGGTCCAGATCAAACTGAACCTTGGTCTGGTTTGTTTACAGTGTGAAAGTATTTATCATAAAGGTTCAGACTTTTGGATCAAACACAGAAAGTTAAAGCAGCTGATAAGAGGGAAAGTGAGCTGTGGTAGCACTCAGAGAGAGGAAATATGGCTGTTGGCGACATAAGCCTGTTTTCCACTAGCCCAGCCCACCTCGGTACGGCTCGATTCACTTCAGTACGGCTCGGAATGCTTCTGTCTCCATTAGCACGGTGTTGTGCTTGTGCTGTGATGGTTTGTATTAGGAGGTTTTAGAAGCGGGGCGGCGGCAGATTCTCAGCGAGGCGGGGCCACACTCCTGTGACGTTACGCACCCGACTGAGTCCTTATTTACACGAGACAAAAAAGGATCCAAGGATTATTGCCTTGCTCGCTCTGTGGTTTTATCTCACAATTAATTTTATCTCATAATTAAGCTGCAACAACACGTCACTTTTGTTTTGAATTAACTGCCAGATGACCTAGAAATAATGAGCTGAAACTTGTTTTTATTCGTATTAAATAATGAGACGGTGGCACACTGCCCAACACCAAATTGTATTATTTTTTACATCCTAGGGCATTTTGGATATACTGAATTAAAAAAATTCATGTTTTTCACCTTCAGGTCAACGTTTGGAACAACAGTATTATTATTTTCCGTTTAGATGATGCTACACTCCTTCTAAAGTATTGTAAATCTCTGAATTTGGAATGTCGATAGAACATTATACTTGTACCTACTTTGACTTGGTGCTAATTTTTTATGATACTTCAATAAAAAGAACAGAAAGCTTACAAAAAGATTTCTTTTTTGGTCTAGTTAAAAATTACATTACCTTTACAATGGTTGACCCTGACAGGAAGATCAGCATCATTTTGATCAGACTAGGCAATGGAATTTCTATGTAATTATACTGTTTTATAATTCAGTGTTATAACAGACAAACCACACTTTCCAAAACAATTCCATTTTATTATATACAAAATATTAAAATAAAAAAAAAATTGCAACACAACATGAAGGTTAATCGACATTTTATACACGCCGACCACTGAGTGCTGAGGCTCGGTAGAATGAAGGCGTCTCTGCCTGCTCTGGTTCAGGAAGGCTCGGTTGAATTAATCCGGATGGGCTGTCGCGGCGGACGCGTGGGATGATTCTACAAGGAAAATGCACACAATAAAATACAGCACGAAAGTGCAATATATACAGAAAAGACAATAGTTTTTAACAAGAATACATAAGCTTATTTCAGCGTATTGTTCACATGAATAATTAAAATAAAAGCTTTAGTCCGCAGTGTGCTGCAATAAAGCAGCGATCCATCCACAAATGAACAGCTTTTTTATTGCATAAATAAACTGAGCGTCTTACCGAATATATTTGCGAAAAAACGCACAATAAAAAAAAAATTAAAACTCACCGTTAAAGGACTCCGATGTCGAGACCTCCCGGTATATTTTTTCATTCCGGGCGGCTCCGTCTAACTCGCGCTGAATACGTTCGTCTGACGATGCAGTGAGCAGATACTGCAGCTCCTTATTGGTCCATGGAACACCCTTATTACGCGAAGCCATTTTTGATAGAGAATAAATGAAAATAGCACAGCAATACACTGAAAAGAAACCGCCAACAGTGGTTGCGTGCTGAGTGAAGGCGGTCGTGAAGATTCTTTTTTTTTTTTTTTTTCAAAAACTTTATTGAGAAGGTCGTGAAGATTTGGTAGATGAGGAGGAGGAGGAGAGGGGCGGTTCCAACCTGACCAATCAGCGCCGGTTACGACCTGACCAATCAGCGGCGACCAGTCTGTTAACGTCACAACACGGCACAGCTCAGCGCTGCTGTACCCTGCCCTGGAGCGGGGCTGAGAATCGCGGCTGTTAAACCGTGTTGGGGCTTGTGGAAAAGTGTACAAAGCGTGCTGAGCCGTCCCGTGTCGCGCTAAAGCGTGCTAGTGGAAAAGGCCCTTTAGTCATTTTGAAAATTTTTTAAAATGTAGAAGCTTGCTCTATGTTTTCAGAGAGGATGAGGCAAGAGTTTTGAAAAAAATGGATGAGCAATACCACCTGAAAATAATCAGAGCTGATGAGGACAAATGTCCTTTTAATGAAGAGCTGAATAATATTCTAGCCTGACTAAACTAGTTCACCGACTAAAAATGATGGAGTCTGAACCAGTTTCAACTTAAAGTGCAGTTACTGATCTGTCCAGAGCTGCAGAAAACACCTTGGAGGGTGAGTAGCATGTTGACCAACTACCAGTCTGTGCAACATAAGCATTGTCATGACAACAAGACCGTCACGTAAAGTTGTTGTTTGGGAAAGGAGCAGTGTAAAACCAAACTTAACCAGACCAAATGTAGACAATGTAACAAAAATAAGAACCTTGGTGCAGACTTTCAGGTGTGAAAACATCCTTAGAGAACTGAAGGTGGGGCTGGTTGGTTTGTGATGTCATCAAACCTAGAAAGTACAATTGTCTCAGTTTTTAAGAGCTTATTACATGAAGGCAGTGTGTTTTTCTTTGTGAAGTGAGTGTTTTAATAATTTAATGGTGCATATGTGACCCATGGCTGTATTTTATGAGGATAAAAGCCACAAAACTCACAATTTTTCATAATGGCACCTGAAATATGACCATTATTTTCTGACATCAAACCTGAAGCAGAAGGAACACGTCTATGGTGGTTTTCCAATTGCTTAATTTCTAGGCTTTTTATTTTGTTATTAATTTTGTGTCTCTATATTGTAAAAAGCTCAGATCCCAACAACTTGTTACCTGAGTTTTAGCTTTGGTGTGCAGACAAACCAGAGTAAAGGCTGTTGTGGAGGGTGGGGGGTGTTAAAGTTAGCCAGCCAGCATGTCTCCTCCTCCTCCTCCACCAATCCAAATAAACTCCCAGCTCTGTGGCCTTCAGTTTAGACTCTGTTAATCATACATAAAGACACCACAGGCCCCTCTGAGCTGGATTCAGCTGGAATAAGTAGGCCGTGATCTGAAATGTAAGTGAAGAAATAATTTGGCCAGGTCTGTGGATGGTCAGAAAGTGCTGACTGATCAGCTCACTTTGGACTGATAAAGATCAATAAATTGGCAAGTCTGCAAGGTAAATGTACAGGTGCACCTCAGAAAATTAAAATATCATGAGCAGGTAGGTCTGCATGATTTGGGAAATATGTGTGATTTGGTTGCCCCCAAAATTCCAGTTTGTGATGCAATTTCAATTTTATATATATATACTGCTCAAAACAATAAAGGGAACACTAAAATAACACATCCTAGATCTGAATGAATGAAATATTCTTATTAAATACTTTGTTCTTTACATAGTTGAATGTGCTGACAACAAAATCACACAAAAATTGTTAATGGAAATCAAATTTATTAACCCATGGAGGTCTGGATTTGGAGTCACACTCAAAATTAAAGTGGAAAAACACACTACAGGCTGATCCAACTTTGATGTAATGTCCTTAAAACAAGTCAAAATGAGGCTCAGTAGTGTGTGTGTGGCCTCCACGTGCCTGTATGACCTCCCTACAACGCCTAGGCATGCTCCTGATGAGGTGGCGGGTGGTCTCCTGAGGGATCTCCTCCCAGACCTGGACTAAAGCATCCGCTAACTCCTGGACAGTCTGTAGTGCAACGTGGCGTTGGTGGATGGAGCGAGACATGATGTCCCAGATGTGCTCAATTGGATTCAGGTCTGGGGAACGGGCGGGCCAGTCCATAGCATCAATGCCTTCGTCTTGCAGGAACTGCTGACACACTCCAGCCACATGAGGTCTAGCATTGTCTTGCATTAGGAGGAACCCAGGGCCAACCGCACCAGCATATGGTCTCACAAGGGGTCTGAGGATCTCATCTCGGTACCTAATGGCAGTCAGGCTACCTCTGGCGAGCACAGCCCCCCAAAGAAATGCCAGCCCACACCATTACTGACCCACTGCCAAACCGGTCATGCTGGAGGATGTTGCAGGCAGCAGAACGTTCTCCACGGCGTCTCCAGACTCTGTCACGTCTGTCACATGTGCTCAGTGTGAACCTGCTTTCATCTGTGAAGAGCACAGGGCACCAGTGGCGAATTTGCCAATCTTGGTGTTCTCTGGCAAATGCCAAATGTCCTACACGGTGTTGGGCTGTAAGCACAACCCCCACCTGTGGACGTCGGACCCTCATACCACCCTCATGGAGTCTGTTTCTGACCGTTTGAGCAGACACATGCACATCCTGGAATTTCCCCATTGTGGGACTAATAAAGGCTTATCTTATCTTATTTGTGGCCTGCTGGAGGTCATTTTGCAGGGCTCTGGCAGTGGTCCTCCTGTTCCTCCTTGCACAAAGGCGGAGGTAGCGGTCCTGCTGCTGGGTTGTTGCCCTCCTACGGCCTCCTCCACGTCTCCTGACGTACTGGCCTGTCTCCTGGTAGCGCCTCCATGCTCTGGACACTACGCTGACAGACACAGCAAACCTTCTTGCCACATCTCGCATTGATGTGCCATCCTGGATGAGCTGCACTACCTGACCATCTGCCCCCTCATCAGGAGCATGCCTAGGCATTGTAGGGAGGTCATACAGGCACGTGAAGGCCACACACACTACTGAGCCTCATTTTGACTTGTTTTAAGGACATTACATCAAAGTTGGATCAGCCTGTAGTGTGTTTTTCCACTTTAATTTTGAGTGCGACTCCAAATCCAGACCTCCATGGGTTAATAAATTTGATTTCCATTGATAATTTTTGTGTGATTTTGTTGTCAGCACATTCAACTATGTAAAAAACAAAGTATTTAATAAGAACATTTCATTCATTCAGATCTAGGATATGTTATTTTAGTGTTCCCTTTATTTTTTTGAGCAGTGTGTATGTATGTATGTATATATACAGTATATATATATATATATATATATATATATATATATATATCTATACACATACGTGGACAAAATTGTTGGTACCCCTCTGTTAATGAAAGAAAAACCCACAATGGTCACAGAAATAACTTGAATCTGACAAAAGTGGTAATAAATAAAAATTCTATGAAAATTAACCAATGAAAATCAGACAATGCTTTTGAATTGTGGTTCAACAGAATTATTTTAAAAAAACAAACTCATGAAACAGGCCTGGACAAAAATGATGGTACCTTAACTTAATATTTTGTTGCACAACCTTTTGAGGCAATCACTGCAATCAAACGATTTCTGTAACTGTCAATGAGACTTCTGCACCTCTCAGCAGGTATTTTGGCCCACTCCTCATGAACAAACTGCTCCAGTTGTCTCAGGTTTGAAGGGTGCCTTCTCAAGACGGCATGTTTCAGCTCCTTCCACAGATGTTCAATAGGATTTAGATCAGGGCTCATAGAAGGCCACTTTAGAATAGTCCAATGTTTTGCTCTTAGCCATTCTTGGCTGTTTTTAGCTGTGTGTTTTGGGTCATTATCCTGTTGCAAGACCCATGACCTGCGACTGAGACCAAGCTGTCTGACACTGGGCAGCACATTTCTCTCTAGAATACCTTGATAGTCTTGAGATTTCATTGTACCCTGCACAGATTCAAGACACCCTGTGCCAGATGCAGCAAAGCAGCCCCAGAACATAACAGAACCTCCTCCATGTTTCACAGTAGGGACAGTTTTCTTTTCTTGGTATGCTTTATTTTTGCGTCTGTGAACATAGCGCTGATGTGCCTTGCCAAAAAGTTGCAGTTTTGTCTCGTCTGTCCATAGGACATTCTCCCAGAAGCTTTGTGGCTTGTCAACATGCAGTTTGGCAAATTCCAGTCTGGCTTTTTTATGATTTGTTTTCAACAGTGGTGTCCTCCTTGGTCGTCTCCCATGAAGTCCACTTTGGCTCAAACAACGACGGATGGTACGATCTGACCCTGATGTACCTTGACCTTGGAGTTCACCATGAATGTGTTTAGAAGTTGTTCTGGGCTCTTTTGTTACCATTCGTACTATCTGTCTCCTCCTGCGGCCATGTCCAGGGAGGTTGGCTACAGTCCCGTGGATCTTAAATTTCTGAATAATATGTGCAACTGTAGTCACAGGAACATCAAGCTGCTTGGAGATGCTCTTATAGCCTTTACCTTTAACATGCTTGTCTATAATTTTCTTTCTAATCTCCTGAGACAACTCTCTCCTTTGCTTCCTCTGGTCCACGTTTCGTGTGGTAAACACCATATCACCAAACAGCACAGTGACCACTTGTCACCCTTTACATAGGCCGACTGACTGATTACAAGTTTGTAGACACCTGTGATGTTAATTCGAGGACACATCTTGGTTAAACATGTCCCTATGGTCACATTATTTCCAATCTTTTCTAGGGGTACCATCATTTTTGTACAGGCCTGTTTCATGAGTTTGTTTTTTAAAATAATTCTGTTGAATCACAATTCAAAAGCATTGTGTGATTTTCATTGGTTAATTTTCATAGAATTTTTATTTATTACCACTTTTGTCAGATTCAAGTTATTTCTGTGACCATTGTGGGTTTTTCTTTCATTAACAGAGGGGTACCAACAATTTTGTCCACGTCTGTATACAATGAGAGAGAGAGAGAGAGAGATAGTAAACAGAGGATTTCATGAGTCTGCTTGCTTTGTTATCAAGGAAAATGCAGAATAAATTGATCATGTTTGAAATACTTATTTCCCAGCTCAAATACTAAGTTGCATAAAAAAAATACATAAATGTAAGTTTGCACAGTGATGTTTACAAAATAACATTTATACCATTTAAATCTAAATTGCAGCATTTCCTGCAATTATATAATTGAATAGATTGACATTTCAATTGTAATTCAATTAATTGTGCCACCCTAATTATGTTTCATAATTTAATTCAGAAAGCTGTCACCCACAATGTTCAAAATTAAAAATGGTAAATGGCATTCACTTGTATAGCGCTTTTTCTCATCTCTAGATGACCAAAGCGCTTTACAGATCCTGCTATCCACCTGCTCACACACTGATGGTGGCGGCGCTGGCCTGACCCGCCAGGAGCAACTGGGGGTTCAGGGTCTTGCCCAAGGACACTTTGACATGCAGACTGCAGACAGAGCTGGACTCAAAACCCTGACCCTCCGATCAGTAGTTAGAACTTAGTTTTTTACTTTGTGTAATAATTATAATGTAAAAATTTAAATTTTAAGCAGCTCTCAAAAAAGTTTTTCTTTCACACTTAATTTTTGAGCTGCACCTGTTGTCTCAAAAAGGCCTAAAAAAGTAACCGTTTCATTAAAATCTCAGATTTTTAATTGTTTTTGCATTAAAATTGGCACGATTTTAGATATTTGTTTGTCATCAAGAGGCACATTTCTCATGGTTTAAATTGTGACCCGTGCTGGCAAAATGAGTTGGAATGTGCACCGCGACATTACGAGCTGCAGGCAGGAGAAGTCACAAATGATGACTCTTTCTTTGTTTGCTAGCGGCAAGTCCTGGGAAAAAACCCATGAGTGCCTGGTATCATTGGAAAGCTTACAAAACGTACTTTCTAAAAATACATGTTTTTGCGGAAGACGCAACTTCCGACCAATCGAACGCGAGTTTTAAACATAGCCAAAATGTAAACAAATTGTCTTTTTTGTTCGTTTTTGCACACTTCCTACAAATTAAATATCATTTTGAAGGTCTTTCAATACAGAATATGGAAAAAAAAGTTACCTCAGTTTTGATCATTTCCTCAAAGTGACTCATTTTGCCAGCACAGGTCACAATTGTTTTCATTAGTGTGTAAAGTTACACATTTGTTGTTTCAATGTCAGAATATTTATCTTATGGAGCATTCCGACTAAACTTGAAGTGAATTTTTCACATGGCATGATTATATACAGAGTCAATGGAAAAAATGTGAACACATGCAATTTTGGCTGCATATGTGCCTGTGGATTTTGTTCAACTCGGGTGAAAAATTCCCTTGAACCTTGGTGGCAGTGGCCAGTCACTGTTGAGATTCTGCTGTCATTGGGAGTGAGCATCAATAATGGAGGATACACTTGTGAAATTTTGTCACCAGTCTGCAAAAAAAGGCTAACAGCAGCTCATCAAACTGGACACCAGTCAGCCTCAGTTAGGGCTGAAAATGGCTGTCATCCAGCTGCAGTTTGTGGAGGAGTCGGTGGCATTATTCCAACTGTGTGGACCCAAACATGATGAGATTTTGGGGATTTCCACAACAGGTATAAAGCAGAAGTTATGAAGGCAACCCCTTGTTGACCTCAACTCTGGTTTCTGTATTCACCCGAGTAGAGAGATGTGAATATTTGCTTCATGTTTGGTCTGAATGCAACTTTAGAATATCTGTCTTTTAATACTTTCTGTTGTTTTTGTATTTTTTAACTACTCTCAACTTCTTAACATCTGATCACAAATTAAGAATAATGTTTGTAGATCCTCTTCCCTGCATCTGCTCATGATTTAGAAATAATGACTTAATTTATGTCGATATGACAGGCTGTAAATTCTAAGGCCGTGCTGCGAGACCAAATGTTTTGGTGGCCACTGAATTAACTCAAGATAAACATCTGTCAGCCGTTTATGTCACGGCCACAGATCGGGCTGAAACCAGCTGTGGAAGTTCAACATCCTTCCACCGTGACTGGCTGAATCCACCTCAGCTCAGACCCATGCAGCTCTGAGCTGGTATTTGGAAGGCTGGTTAACATGGCTGTTTCCAGTCTTTTGGGGGCCCTGTGTTTTAGGGACCCATGTTTTTTGTAATGAGGAAGAGTTCACACCCTTTAAAATGAAGGAAATAAGTCTCCCCTCCAAATAAATAAACTTGGGTCATTGTCTAGATTAGGAGTCTGTAATCTCTAGTATTGTGACGGTCTCTGTGTAGACTGGGTGACACCTTTACTAATTACTTCTGTCTCAAGCCAAGGTGTGCTTTGAAAAGAGCAATTTTCTGCAAATTTTGTAACAGAAAAATCTGCATGGAGCCACAAATTATATTTTCCTTTTATATACGTATGACATTGTTTTTGAATCACTTTAATTGTAAATCTGCAACTTTTTTCATCAAAAACTACAATGATTTTCTGAAATTTTTTTTGAAAAGTTTGATCTTTTCTTGCATTTTTTTGTCACGAGTTTACTAATATTTGCAAATGTAAGACTTTTTCCCCCCTCACTTTGCAGATCCTTTTTTGTGGATTTATTTATTTTTTTCTTCTAACTCAAATATTTTACTCTTGTAGAAGTAAGGTCTTTCTCAAAAATTTGCAGTTTTTTGTGAAAATTTCTCATTTTTTCAGAAATTTGACTAGCCTCAACGATTACTGGAACAATTCGATTACAAAAATTCCTTGATTCAAAATCTAGTCGTGAAAAAATTAGGACACCCCTTTAAATATTGAATTCTTTATTAAGAAATGTTCATATATTTATATCTAACCTTGTTTTTATTTTTATTTGCATTTTTTTTACATTTATTTTAGCTATTGTAAGTGGGAATGAATGTGGAAGTGTCCTAAAAAAGATGGGGGGTGTCCTAATTTATTCCTCACTATTTGTTTAGAATTACATTTTACAGAAAATATGAAAAAAATCTTTAATTCATTTTTAATTGTTTAGTTGTATTATAGATGAATCTCCCAGTATTTTTAACATTGATATTAAATAGCCATATGTCCAAATATGTAAAAAAAAAAAACAAACAAAAAAAAAAAACACACAGGCTTATACAGGGTGTCATTTTTTCACATGACTGTATGCTTCGATGTGTTGTTTAATGTAGCACTTCTGGTCTATATGGCCATCTTGTACATATATATATATATATACACCTTCTGGTACAAACTTCTGGTCACGCTACGTAAACAAGACGCAACTTTGTTTAATGGTGCCATATCAGAGGGGCTTTGTGATGGGCCAGCAAAGAGGAAGAAAGTCAGAAATAAATGACAAAAGTACCTCAAGTCTGGGATCATTTCAAGCTCAGATTGAAGGAAAACATTGTGCAGTGTGTACATGGTAAAGCCAAGTGGCGAGCTAGCATTCTACAACGTCGATGTTACAGTGTCTCAGCAGAAAGCATCGCACATCATGCACAACCAGCACACCTGAGACAAGGTACGTGATTGAGAGTTTAAATTAAGAGGAATAGAATGTAGTCAGCTATGGTAATTATGCTTATATGACCAAAGAACATATAGCCACCACTGCTAGCGGATGCTAGCAGCTAGCGAACGGAACTTTATGGTGTAACGTAACGTTTAAAGTTACGTTCTATGCAATAAACATTGTAATAAGCATTGCAATAAATGTGTACCTTTGTTATTGGGTTTTTGGTACAATTACTACTGCTCTTTAGGAAAGACGGTTCCGCACATGTTGGTCAATGCAAGTTTCTTTTTAAAAAAGTATCCGATTACTCAAGTAATCGTCGATTACAGTGGACGATTTCCCGAGCCATAAAATAGTCATTAGCTGCAGCCCTAAATGTGACTTTTTAAATTAATAGTTTTTTATTGTAAATTTTCTACTGCTTCCCATTAAATTTTCATTTTTTTTTGTTGTACATTTTCAGCTTTTTCTGTGTAAATTTGCATCTATTGCAAGTATTATTTACTTGTTCAGTAATTCACAGCTTTTTATCCTCCGCTGGACAAAGCCCAAAGGGGTCGAGCCCTTTGGGCGAAGGCCGAATAGGGATTATGTTATGGGTAAGTCTGTCTGTCCCACTTTTGTGAAATCAACTCCTGCAGTTTTCTTCCGATTGGTTTGAAACTTGGTACCATAATTTGATATACTCTGATGATGTGCATATTGCAATTTCACTCTCATTAGATGACCTTGACGTCAAAGGTCAGAGGTCAGATTTTTCCTCAATCTTCTAAACACAGTAACTACTGAAAGAAATTATGTAGGATTTTCAAATCGATACAGTAGTTGTATCTAATACACATCTTGGACGATTTACACCCTGACCTAACTGTGGGTTTGGGGTCAAGGGGTTAAAGGTCAAACTTCAGAGTTAACAATGCAGTTGCACTATGGTAAATACTCCATTTACTATTAATATAAAACGAGTAAAGCAAAGGCCACCAAACCTGGTATACAGGTTCACCTTGGGATCCTGACCTCTGACTATGGGCTTGGGGTTGAAAGGTCAAAGGTTAACATTAACATTCCCTATGCCTTATTACGGTACAACGAGTAAAGCTAGCATCCCCAAACTTGGTAGACTGTTACTATAAAAATCTGTCAGCCTGTCCATCACCATAGCAAACAAGAAGGGACTCAGAGCCGATACCTGATGTAGTCCCACCCCCCACCTTGAATCCATCTGTCATTCATACATGTCCTGCACCACCCTCACGTACTTCTCTGCCACTCCTGACTTACTCATACAGTACTACACTTTCTCTCTTGGCACTCTATGATATGTTTTCTTTAGATCCACAAAGACACAGTGCAACTTCTTCTGACCTTCTCTATACTTCTCCATCAACACTCTTAAAGCAAACATTGCATCTGTAGTACTCTTTGTTGGCATGAAACCGTACTGCTGCTCACTGATTGTCACCTCTCCTCTTAACCTGGCTTCAACAACTCTTTCCCATATGTTCATAGTGTGGCTGATCAGCTTTATGCCTCTGTAGTTACTACAGCTCTGAGTATCACCTTTGCTCTTGAAAATTGGTACCAAAACACTTCTTCTCCGCTCCTCAGGCATCCTCTCACTCTCCAAGATTGTGTTAAACAGTCTGGTTAAAAAGTCCACTGCCATCTCTCCTAAACATCTCCATACCTCCATAGGTATGTCATTTGGACCAACTGCCTTTCCATTCTTCATCGTTTTCAAAGCTGCCCTCACTTCTGCCTTGCTAATCCTCGGGACTTCCTTTTTCACTATCTTTCCTTCATCCATCCTCCTCTCTCTCTTATTTTCTTTATTCATCAGCTCTTCAAAGTACGCCTTCCACCTTCTCAACACACTCTTGTCATTTGTTAGTACATTACCATCTCTGTCCTTAATCAACCTAACCTGCTGTACATCCTTTCCAGCTCGATCTCTCTGTTAATCCAGTCGATACAAGTCCTTTTCTCCTTCCTTAATGCTTAATCCTTCCTCTCATACAACTCACTATATGCCTTTTCCTTTACCTTTGCCACCTCTCTCTTTGCCGTGTGCCTAGATTCCAAATACTCCTGTCTACTTTCTTCATCTCCCTGACTGTCCCACTTTTTCTTTGCTAACCTCTTCCTTTGGATACTTTCCTGTACCTCCTCATTCCACCACCAAGTCTCCTTGTCTTCCTTCCTCAGTCCACTGGTTACACCACATACCCTTCCACCCGTTTCCCTCAATACTTTTGCTGTACTTTCCCAGTCATCTGGTAATTCTTCCTTACCCTCTTCCCCCACTTAATCTTTGGCTCTGCCTTCACTGTTTTTCTCTTCTTGCTTTGCAGAGTCATCCTACAGACTACCATCCGATGCTGTCTAGCTACATTCTCCCTTGCCACCACCTTGTAGTCTCCTATCTCTTTCAGATTTCTCCTTCTGCAGAAGATGTAGTCCACCTGTGTGCACCTTCCTCCACTCTTGTAAGTCACCCTATGTTCGTCTCTCTTCTTGAAGTATGTGTTCTCCACAGCATTTCCTTTTAGCAAAATCACCACCCATCTGTCCTTCCACATTTCTCTCCTTAAGACCATACCTACCCAGGACCTCTTCATCACCTCTGTTACCTTCACCTACATGTTCATTAAAGTCCGCTCCCGTCACCACTCTCTCCCCCTTGGGAACACTCTACCACTTCATCCAACTTACTCCAGAATTCCTCTTTCTCTTCTACCTGTCATCCAACTTGTGGGGCATACGCACTGACAACATTCAACATCACGCCTTTGACTTCTAGCTTCAAACTCATGATTCTGTCTGACTCCCTCTTTACCTCCTGAACAATCTTCACATACTCTTCCTTCAAGATTACTCCTACTCAGTTTCTCTTCCTATCTTCACCATGGTAGAACAGTTTAAATCCACCTCCAGTGCTCCTAGCCTTGCTTCGCTTCCATCTGGTTTCTTGAACACAGTTTATCTACCTTTTTTCTCTCCATCATATCAGATGTCTTTCTTTGTCTAGATGAGCAGAAAAAAAGATTAAAACAATTAAAACGTTAGAATAGAAATGTAACTGTTATCCATATGAATGTTGCAAATTTGCAAGGAAAAAGTAACAAATATATGAGGAAAAAATTTGACAGCTCCCTAGTGGCTGAGGGTGTCCATAGCATTACATACTCTGCTTTATAGGGGGAAATGGATGTGTGATTAGATGCTTTGATAAAGTAAATAATCAAAATGAATACGTATGTTTTTTGTGTAGGTTTAAAACCTCCCCCTGTGCTGCAGTGGAGGTGAAGAATGAGCCGATTCTGGGTTTTAAGGAGGGCAGTCCAGAGCGAGCCGAGCTGCTGAAGGTTCTGCTATAACATAATTAAAGTCTGATATTCCCTTTATATCCAGTTTGATATTCATTACATCCACTCTATCCTGCAGGCCTTAAACAGCCTGAAGGGGAAGACGGAGGAGATACCATGTGTGGTTGGAGACGAGCACGTGTGGACCAAAGACATCAGATATCAGTTATCTGTGAGTAAATAACCTGCTCTGTAATCTGAGTACACAGCTGCTCCACATGGAAGCTTTCACTGTGCAAATCACTGCAGTCAGACCAGTTCCATAAGAGCTAAACTGCTGATATGAATGATCGTCACTGTAGGAGTGCACCTCACTAAAATAGAATATCATGGTTTGTGACTGAATCTCAAAAATTCTAACAATATTTGTCAACATTTTTAAAAGGCTTGAAATATTTTACTGTGTGTGTAATTAGGGGTGGATGAAATACTTGTACATGCAAGATTCAGAAGTGATTCACATTATGTGAAATAATTGATTTTCTTCTTCTGCTTCTCCTCCACGAAAAGTTAATGTGTTGCAAAAACTATAAGATTCAGAACCACAAAATTTTACAGTGTGGTCAGAAATTCTCCTCACTACTCAGAGACCAAAAAGCAAGGCACTGCAGTCATAGGTGGCGCTACAATAATCAGTTTTAAGTTTTCACAGATATCACAAGAACAGCTGAACATACTTAGAATTCCTCCACAACTTTTCTCCACTGATCTCATGCTCTAAAAATGAAGTTTTCTGCATCATAGTTTCAAACATGTGCAAGTGATGGTAGTAAAATGAGCTCCTAAAAGGTCATTTATCCAAATTGGTTGAAATTATACATGAATCATCTATAGATATTGATAGTGGAAAAAAATGGTTAAAATTATTTTTAAAATGCCAGTCATATGTCAATTTTACAGGCCAGTAAATATGTCCAGTTTCTCTTTGGTCTGCAAAGATTACTGCTTCTGCCTATATTTAAGAAAAGAGATTGGAAGTAAATTTATTACGGGCCATTAGAAATATTTTGCTTTAAAAGTATCAAGTAGTTATACAGTGAAAAAAGAATTCTCAATATTAAAAAAGATGCATCGGTTTATCATTACATCGAAGCCCTCTGAATGGTAACCAAATTGCAACATGACTAGATTCTCACCCCTACAACTATGGTTATATGAAAGTTTATCTTTTTGAATTATATTGTAATGTTTCCTGCAGACATGTTGTGTAATCCTGATATTTTTTTCTGTTTTTTTTTCTCCAAAGCCCTTCAATCATTCACACAAGGTGGCAAAGTTCTGTTATGCTGACAAGGTAAGTCCAGGATTACAAGAATGATGAGTTCAATTAATAAATAAAAGTCATTATCTGAAAACGAACATAAGATTGAACACAGTACAAATGAGTCAAAAGTAACTCAGAGTATGATTAAATGTGCTTGAGTAAAAGTACAGGTTTTCCTAATAAATATACTTATGTAAGAGTAAAAGTGTCCTACAGTAAAACTACTCAATAAAGTACAATTTTGGGAAAAAGCTACTTGTAGCTAGTTATAGTTGCCTCATGCAGAGTTTGTCTTGATCAGCATGTAAATTTATGACACCTACTTTATCCGAGATCTCATACCTCCACAAAGGCTGAAATTTTTGCTGCAGTGCTTTGTTTAGAGGAGTCATAGTGCGAGATGTCTGATGACGTGAATGTTTGTGGGAGCATTTTGGAGTGTGATCTTCTGTTGTACCAGCAGATGGAGACAGTGTCCACAGCTGCGCCTCTGGTCAAATTTTCATGAGAATCATTAGTTGTTTTGTGTAAACCTACTAACAGACAAACAAACCAGAACAATCACATAAC
Organism: Pholidichthys leucotaenia; assembly: GCA_020510985.1. Classification (NCBI taxonomy): domain Eukaryota; kingdom Metazoa; phylum Chordata; class Actinopteri; order Cichliformes; family Pholidichthyidae; genus Pholidichthys; species Pholidichthys leucotaenia. The sequence goes on from CM035837.1 coordinate 23,066,019, forward strand.
CTCTTTGATATTGGTAATTACTGTTCTGTACAGCTTTATAAAATTTAATGTGTGGGATTTACAAAACTTGATTTGTGGAAAAGCACAAGTGCTATCATGTTATCATTTAATAGTAGTAAGCTCAGTGAGCAAGATGCATTGCAGATATGCTCGGAAAATAAGTTCTGATGAGTTCTGTACTAAAAAAGAATGAATTTCATTCTCCAAAACTCCAAAGCACAGATTACTTGAACAGTTTGTACTATATTCAGCTAAGCAATCTGCAGTACTTGTTAGATGACTGGTTTAAAGATTCATAGAAGGGCGGCGCGGTGGCGGAGTGGTTAGCACTGCAGCAGCACAGTAACTTACCCTTGGCTGGGGGATCCTGGGTTCGATCCCAGCCCCCGACCAACAGTGATCTGTGTGGAGTTTGCATGTTCTCCCCGTGTGTGCATGGGTTTACTCCGGGATTTCTCCGGTTTCCTCCCACATGTCAAAAACATGCAAGTTAGGTTAATTGGCATCAAACTGGGGATTCTAAATTGTCCTTAGGTATGACTGTGAGAGTGAATGGTTGTCTGTCTCTCTGTGCTGGCCCTGTGATGGACTGGCGATCTGTCCAGGGTGTTCCCTGCCTCTAGATGGATGGATGGATGAAAGGCAAAATCACACATACAGTTACTGAAGTTTAGATGAACGCTATCAGACAGCCACCTGATGAACCTGTCAGACAAAGTAGCCACACATTTAATAATATTAGCGTTTTTTAAAAAAAAAGTTTTGACAAGCAAGTCTCTCTGTTTATTTTACCTGGCAGCACAGATGCTAATGAATCCCTGAATTCACCATTTTAACACAACAGTTAATGGCTGTAAACTCACCTTTTATATTTTCTGCTAAATAAGATACAATTTATGATTGAAATGTAAAACTGTCACAGTTTTAAGAAGTCATTCTTTCACTTACTGATACAGGAGCTGATCAACAAAGCCATCCTGGCGGCTGTGGCAGCGAGAAGAGAGTGGGACCTGAAGCCCGTGGAGGACAGAGCCCAGATCCTGTTCAAGGCTGCCGATACCATCAGTGGACCCAAGAGAGCGGAGATCCTGGCCAAGACCATGATAGGACAGGTACAGTAGACATGCAACAAGGACAATCTGAGGATTAGTAAAGGGAATCTAAATCTAAATTTGTGATCAAAAACGTCAAAAGAAGCATCCAAGCTACCAACATGAACATTGTGGCGGTGCATTAACCCAATAAGAGTGCTTCATTTATTTCTCTTTATCTGTGTACAGGGTAAGACGGTGGTGCAGGCGGAGATTGATGCCGCAGCAGAGCTCATCGACTTCTTACGATTTAACGGCAAACACGCCATCGAGCTGCAGAAACAGCAGCCGCTGGATGCCCCAGGAACCACAAACACAATGCTGTACCGAGGACTGGAGGTTAGAATGCCACAGACTAACAGGGACCGCAGTGACGGTGTTAAAATATCATGTTTACTGGAGTAGCTGTAGTATTATGTACTACCTTTTTACTTAAGTGAATTTCATGTGATTTGCATGTCTTAATAGTTTAGGTTAAATCATCAATAACTATTAATTTTATGGTTATTGAACAGACTGAAAAGGAATTTATCTGTTGTTTGAGCAAAAGACAGTTATCAAAGGAAATTATTAAAATTAAAATGATTACAAATGATTAAAGAAAAACAACTTGGTGCAAAGGTTGCAAAGGAATTGCAAATTTCCGATTTTAAAAAAGCTCCATGTGTATGAGAAAGCAAATTCTAAATCTGTTCTCTATCACGTTTGTCTGTATCTGTCTGTTCTCTCAGGGGTTTGTAGCCGCTGTGGCTCCTTTTAACTTCACTGCCATTGGTGGAAACCTGGCAGGAACGCCAGCTATGATGGTGAGTGTGGATCTGGTTCCTTTCAGCTCTTCACTAATATAGTATGTTTTTGCCTCTTAATAGTTTAAACCTGTTTTCACACCCAAGTTAATTTGCTTTGATGAAAATCAGTCGATGAGACTGCCCATTTTTAGCATTTTTCCCTTGGAGAAAATCAACAAGAGTTCAACTGAAAAGGACTAGAAGTTGTAGGTGTGAGAGCTCCCTGAATAACCATTGTTTTTAGGGAGAAAACTATGAAAGAGCCTCTATTATGCTCATTTTCTACATGACACAGCTCCCATAGGGTTTAATGAAATGTGTATGACATGCTTTGGTCAAAACAACTCAGGGTTTAATTAGTGCAGTACTGTTTTACACATGGGGTAGTAGCTTGGGCTGGGCGATTAACTGAATAGAACCGAAAACTACTGTTCGGGCTGCAAACCAACCTAATTTTGTTAGTTTTTTTCCCCCTTCTTGGTGTGTGTGTGTGTGTGTGTGTGTGTGTGTGTGTGTGTGTGTGTGTGTGTGTGTGTGTGTGTGTGTGTGTGTGTGTGTGTGTGTGTGTGTGTGTGTGAGAGAGAGAGAGAGAGAGCAATGCACTTCAAAAGCTCTTCAAATGGGACTTCCGGTTATGGCTGCCACGTAGGACGGACGTGTCTCGCTCTGCTCTGCTCCTGGAGAAAAAAATCGGCAAATAACTCTCTCATTTGGGACAGAACGTATCCCAGCATTTGGGCGAGGATATGTCGGCGAAGCCTAAGGCTGGAAAACCAGGAAAAGGAAAAAGCGAGCCGCCGAAACAGTCCAAATTAACGGACTTTCAGGTCTGTGACGCAGCAAACAAAACTCCATATATGGCGGAGGAGGCTGGCGGCGGTGCGATGTTTGCGGGGAATGGCGCAGATGCGCTGATGGCTGCCATGAGTTCAATGAGAGCGGACTTTTCCTCTAGATTTGATGGGATTATGACAGCGTTGGAAGGAATAAGAAAGGAATTGGGTGACTGTGTAGAACGAACGGCGCAGATGGAGCTCCGTCTCGCTAGTGCTGAAGATGACGTCACCCGTCTTCAATTAAAGGTGCGCACTTTGGAAAAAAAAAATAAATCTCTGGAAGATAATATTTTGGATTTGGAATCTCGGTCGAGACAGAATAATTTGAGGCTGGTGGGTCTTCCAGAGGAATCAGAAGGTCGGGACGTATGTTCCTTTCTGGAAAAGTGGATTCCGGAGGTGCTGGGCAGCGAGGAGTTGCAATCAGCAGTGGTTCTGGAAAAAGCACATCGTATTGGCCCACGGAGAGATAAGGGACCGCCGAGGACCTTAATTATGAAGTTTCTTAGCAACAGAGACAGGATGAAGATCTTCAACGCTGCACGTGCTAAAGGAGAGATTAAACACCAGGACCAGCAGGTGCGGTTCTACCCAGATTTGGCCACAGGAATCCAGCAATTGAGGAAGCAGTTTGATCCCATACGTAAGGAGCTGCGCAACCTTGGGATTCGTCATGGTGTAATCTATCCTGCGAGACTGCTGACCACGTATGAGGGCAGAACCCACATTTTCAAGACCCCAGAGGAGGCGCAGGAGTTCATCAAGAAGATCAAAGAAGAAGAAGAGACTGGTGGGAGCTAAGCATGAACAAAATATAAGGTAGAATAATTAAGCATTTGCACAGGCATCTGACTGACTTGAAGTAAATAGTAAGTTTACAAAATATAGATTGTATTATATATTAAAAAAACAAAACAAAAACAAAACAAAAAAAAAAAAAACTATGATGTACAAAGTTGTTAAAAATTTTGGAGTTAAGTTGGAAAACTACAGAGGAGAGTTAATGTTACGTCATTAAAAGCAGTAGAGTTAGGGTGATTGGGAGGATGAAGAAGGAGTGGCTTAGGCTGTTCCCCGTGGGTGTGGAACGGTCGATGGCTATATCGGGAGACAGAATTTTTCTTTTGATTTTGGGGGGTTTGCCACAAGTGTGGGAAGGGGAAATTTGTTTGTGTGTAGTTTGTAGGATGAATGTTCAACCACTCATGTTTTTGCTTCTCTGTATGAGCATGTTTACACTGCAAGGTAATCCCAAACTCTCTATTGATCATGGACCAAAGTGTTAATCTTAATTTAACTTCATGGAATTGCAGAGGTCTACAAAATTTAAAAAAACTTAAACAAGTTATGAATAAAATAAAGGACATGGGTTCAAGAATTGTGTTTTTACAAGAAACTCATCTGATAGAGGAGGATGTTAAAAGAATTAGGAGTAGATGGCAGGGAAGTGTATTCACCTCTTCATTTTCATCCCGAGCCAGGGGAGTTATGACTCTCATACATAAATCAGTTCCTTTTCAGGTGAAAAATGTAATTGGAGACAAATTTGGAAGATATGTAATCATTCAAGGTTCTTTGCTATTAGAAAATATAAATCTTGTGAACTTATATGGTCCCAATATAGATGATCAGAAGTTCTTTGCTAATTTATTTCTCATCTTATCATCACTTACAGGGCAACATATAATAGCAGGGGATTTTAATTGTACATTGAATCCAGGTGTGGATAGATCAACAGGACTGGATTGTATGCACATTGGATGTAGGATGACTATTAATCATTTTATGAAAGAATTGAGATTGTTAGATATATGGAGAGAAATGAAACCACAAGTTAAAGCCTATTCTTGTTATTCCAGTACCTACAAGACATTCTCACGTATTGATTATTTTTTGATTTCCACAGAATTAAGGTCCAAGATTCAAAACTGCTTTTATGATAACATCGTGATCTCTGATCATGCACCCTGTTGTCTAATATATGTAGATAAAAAATTGACAAAGGAATCAGGTAGATGGCAATTTCAGCATAAATGGCTTCAGGATGAGGAATTTGTCAAGTATATAGAAAAACAGATAGACGAGTTCTTTGACATCAATACTACACAAACATCAGCATGTGTAAAGTGGGAGGCTTTCAAAGCTTTTATTAGGGGACATATTATTAGTTATACAGGATCAAAATCTAAGAAGACTCGAGAGGAGAGAGCTAAATTGGAACATAAAATAAAAAGTCTTCAGGAAAAAGTGTATGCAGGAAGTGACCCAAGGTTGGAGAATGAATTACTGATTTTGAGAGCTGAATACGACAAAAAATCAGCGAATAGAGCTGCCTCGAGTCTTCTAAGATTGAAACAATCTTTTTATGAACAAGGTGAAAAATCAGGAAAATTATTAGCATGGCAGATTAAACAATTGGAAATTAAAACACCAATTACCAGTATTATAAGTAACGGACAGGTAGTTATAGATCCTTTAGAAATTAATAGAGCCTTTAGAGATTACTATGAAAAATTATATGATACCAAAAATGAACCTGATTTAACAAAACTAAATGGGTTTTTGAACGAACTATCTATACCGTGTATTCCAAATGAAAAGAGGGAGATATTGGAGTCTAAAATTAGTCAAGAAGAAGTTGGGCTAGCCATTGATAATATGAAATCAGGAAAAAGTGCAGGACCAGATGGTCTTCCAGTTGACCTTTATAAAAAATTTAAGAATAAATTAATAAAACCTTTTTTGGAAATGGTTTTAGAAGCATTTCAAAATAATAATTTACCATCATACATAAATAATGCCTTAATTATACTGCTGCCAAAACCAGGTAAGCCCTCTAATAAATGTGAAAATATGAGACCAATAAGCCTATTAAACGCCGACCTTAAGATAATCTGTAAAATTTTAGCAAGACGAATACAAGAAATTTTACCAAATATTATTAATCGAGATCAGAATAGCTTTATAAAGGGTAGACAAGGCTTCCATAATGTAAGAAGACTATTTAATATTATTTATTTTAATAAAGAAGCACCGGATACAGCTCTCCTATCATTGGACGCCGAAAAGGCCTTTGATAGAGTTGAATGGCCCTTTCTTTTTGAAGTCCTACAAAGGTTTGGACTTGGAAATAATTTCATAAAATGGGTTCAAATAATATACAATAATGCTACAGCAGAAATCCTAACAAATAACAATATTTCAAAACCAATAAAAATCAATAGAGGATGTCGACAAGGCTGTCCACTTTCACCTTTACTGTTTACTATGGCAATTGAACCTTTAGCGATAGCGATACGTTTACATTCACAAATATATGGAATTAAAGTTGGACCAACAGAACATAAAATCTCCCTGTACGCCGATGATATAATTTTGTTTATGTCGAATCTAAAAAAATCAATTCCAACCTTGTTGAATTTAATAAAGAATTTTGGGGAAATATCAGGATATAAAATAAATAAAACTAAATCTTCAATATTAATGCTAAATGAGACCCAGAGAAATTACCCAGCCCCTGAGGTAAATCAATTCAATGTTGTAAATCAGTTTAAATATTTAGGAATCCAAATTATGCCTAAGCTAGAATCAGTCGCCAGTGTCAACTATGAAGCCTTAATGTCAGATATCAATGAGTTAACTCAGAGATGGATGTCACTACCAATGTCGATGATCGGGAGAATCAATATACTTAAAAGTAATATTTTACCTAAAATACTTTATTTATTTCAATACATTCCCTTATCACCACCTTTAGATCTATTCTCAAGAATAAAAAAAAAGTTAGTGGAATTTATATGGAACAACAGGAGGGCTAGATTACGTTTGTCTTTATTATATTTACCATTTGATCGTGGAGGTCTGAAATGTCCAAATTTTATGTTGTATTATTGGTCGGCACAACTGAGGTCTATGACATATTATTTTTCATCAAATGATCTCCCTCACTGGACTGAAATGGAATCATACAATTTACCTTTACCTCTTCCCATATTCATATACTCAGATTCGGCAAAAAAATTACAAAAACAAGTTAAAAATCCATTTGTAAAGCATATGATCAAAATATGGTGTGAAGCTAAAAACTATTTAAAAGAACCACAGTTATTGTCACAATTTAGTCCAATATGGGGTAATCAATATTTTAAACCAGGGAGAGCGGACGCTGTATTTAAAGTATGGAATTTAAAAGGGATACAAAAGATTCAGGATTTGTATTTGCCATGTGCAGACAACATAATGTCTTTTGAAGAGCTGAGGATCAAATTTAATCTCAATAGAACACATTTTTTTAAATATCTTCAACTTAGAAACTTTATTCGATCAAATCAAAATAAAGCTCTCACTCGACCTATTTATTCATCCTTGGAAAAAATGATGATGAAAGATAGTAAAAGAAAGGGTATTATTTCAGAGTTTTATAACTCATTGACACTATCTTCAAGTGAAAATTCACTGAAAAGATTAAACTACTGGAAAGAAGATCTGCAAACTGAAATTTCAGAGGAACAATGGGAATTGGCTTGTACAGAAGCTCAAACCAAATCAATAAATGCACGCCTTAAATTGATACATTTCAAATGGTTAATGCGGATGTATGTTACACCGGAGGAGTTAAATAGATATAACAAAAATATACCAGATACATGCACAAAATGCATGGAAAGTAAAGGAACCCTATTTCATTGTTTATGGGAATGTAGATTAATAAGAATGTTTTGGGAGGAGGTGAGGGTAACAATTGAAAAAATAATCTCAAAACAAATCATATTGAATCCTAAACTGTTTTTGTTGGGTCTGTACCCAGAAAAGCATAATTTCAATAAAAGTGAAAGAACATTCATAGACCTCAGTTTGCTTAATGCCAAAAAATGTATTGCACTATTATGGAAAAAGACTCATAGACCAGATGTGACTCAGTGGTTAAGACAGATGTTAACAAACCTTCCATTAGAAAGAATAACATATATACTGAAATCAAAGGAAATTGTGTTTGAGAATATATGGAGACCTTTTATTGATTATGTAAAAAATTTAAACATAACTCTTGAAGAAGAAGGTGAATGATGTGTGTGGACCTTGTAAATTCCAAACTGGTGAACATAATATACAGTATATACTAATGTATTGGATTGTCTAGACTAAACAGAGGAGCATTGTTGAAGACTTGATTTTGTTGGTGGTTGTTGGTGTTTTTAGGGTATTTTTTTTTTTTTGTAGTACTTTAGTGTTAGTGTTTGATTGTTTGTATCATGTTTGTTAAAAAAAAAAAAAAAGGTTCAATAAAGATATTGTGGAAAAAAAAAAAAGCTCTTCAAATGCAGCAGAAATAAGTAACAAAAAAAATGTGGTCTCCAGCTACGCGCCATTATATCTGTAATATAGGATCTTTAAAGGTGCACTCTGGCAGCTCTAAAACCACCCAAAACCACCTCAAAAACAGATAAGTATTGCCCAAAATAGTATATTGTGGCTTTTTTACCCACAAAAAAAACTTGCTTGGAAAGAGATTTTAAATCTTGCACCTACTTAAGTGTGCACGGATCTATGAATATTCTAATTAGCGGCCTTCAGGGCTTGCACATGATTGGTCACCACGCTCCCGATCTGCAGGGCTTGCACGTGATTGGTTGCCGCAACTCCTGGTGGGTGGGCTGCTAGTCTGTTCACAACGCTTCTGGACGTTAAAGTTTTGTCTGTATCTTCAAAAGTAAAAAGCAAAACATTTTTCTGAAAATGGTCGAGGTGAGAAATAAATCTGTAGTTGCCAAATATGTGTTTACTTTTTACTAACAACCAGTCCCCCGTCCGCTGGCAACTGAGCAGGGGGGATGGGTGTGTGTGTGTGTGGGGGGGGGGGGTGCGATTTGAATGTGGCTGCTCTCAGCTCACAGTGCGGTGCCCTGTCCGCTGGCAAAGTGAGCCGAGAGCAGCTCCATGTGAATGTGGCTGTGCAAGACATAGAAACTAACATAGAAACGAACTTTCCGAAGGCGCATGACGCCAAGAGGCCGGTCTAATCATTCAGAGGTGTGTTTTGGATAATCCAATCCAAAGCGCTCATGCCCATTCCTTTAATGCAGAGAGGCGCATTATCTAAAGTGAGCTGTGATCGTGATGGTTTAAGACAGGTTTTGCACTGACCAAAGCCCGTGCGTGTGAGCCAAAATGCACATAATAGTAATGCTGCAATAAGGAAGACATCAATCACAGTTGATGCCCAGTTAGTTATGTTCGAAAGAACAACACCCTGATGGGTGGCAGTCGGGGAGCTTGCTGGTGGAGAAGCGCAACCCTAGGCACAGTGCGGGCGGCCTCGGTCTGGCTGGAAACCTGGGATGCATGCCGAGGCAGTTGTGTGGACACATCTTCTGTCTCTGTGGGGAGTTACAGTGAGAAGCAAAACACTGCACATTCCTTGTTCATTCATATATTTCCCTAAAAATAAACACATTAATGCCTAATAAGTCCATGATGAAAACGAAAATGTGGATGGTGTCACGGGAGCCGCTCCAGGGCGGAGAAGACGACCCACTTGTAAGGTGAGTTTGGTAAACCATACTTTATTACAAGACTGGACAGAACAGAAAATAAAGCAGCATGTGGGCTGAACAAAGGCAAAAACCAAGGCAGACTTACTGACCGACAGGATTGTTGGCAGCACGGTGGCGCAGTGGTTAGCACTGTGGCAGCACAGCAACTCACCCTTGGCCTCAGGTTTGAACCGACCCTCTGACCAACGGTGATCGTTCTGTGTGGAGTTTGCATGTTCTCCCCGTATCTGCGTGGGTTTACTCCGGGATTTCTCCGGTTTCCTCCCGTAAGGGCCAAAAACATGCAGGTTAGGTTAATTAGCATCAACTGGGGAGGTATGAATGTGAGTTGTCCCATGCTCCTTCCTCCAAGGCCACAGTTGTAAATAAGAATGTTATTCTTAATCTGTTCTGCCTGGTTAGACAAAGGTTAAATTAAAAAAAAAAATTGCTCTGGGACTAGGCACAACAGACTGGACAGAAGCGTGTAATCACACCAGGACGCCACAACTGACAAAGACTGACACACACATATATAGACAGGGGAATAATTGGGAGACAACGAGGAACAGGTGGGTACAATTATTCAGAGACAGCAGGGAGTGGCTATAGGTATGTAAAACATGAGGGACTGAGACAAAGGTAAACAGGAACACATGAGACATGACCATGGGACCACGGCAACGATAACATACAGAGCAAAGGACAACGCAGGGAATAAATAATACATATAACCCAGGATACAAATAATAAACATAATGACTACAAGTACATGACTAAGAAGAAAACACAGCGAAACAAACTAACAAAGAGCGAGGAGATGACTGAACTCATGTCCTGAGAATAACAAAAGATCAAATATGAACATAAAGTGAGGACATGAGCACAGCCCTGTCCAAACCTTTACAGTAATCCCCTCTCAAGGACTGGATACTAGATGGCTCAAAGAGTAACATCAACAAACAGCAACAACAAAAAAGCCCTCACAGGGTGGGTGGTGAGGGTACAAGGCCAGGCGGCCTGAAACAAGTCCTTTTTTTCCCTTCCCACAGTGTCCAACAAAAAACCCAGTTACGGGCAACAAAATCCAAGGCCCAAAAATAAACAAGATGGGTTGGGTGGTCTTCCATTGACCCACAGCCATCGGACCGGGGAACAAGGCGGAACTGGGGGCCTACCCACATCCATGGGTCCCCAGACTGGAATGCATGGTGGATCTAGTGGCCTCCCAAAGTCCATAAACCAACAGACGGATAAACACGGTGCATCGGGTGGCCCACCAAAGTCCAAGGACCACTAGACGGATGAACACGGCACCATGGGGATATTGACCTCAGGAGTTTTTAACACAGGAGCTTTATCCACAGAAAATAATGACAACATAGATACCTTAAACTCTGGAGATAATGATAACACAGAGACTTCAACCTCTGAAAGAGACAATATAGACCCTTTAAACTCAGAAGATGACAACATAAATCCTTTAACCTCGGAAAGTGACAACATAGACCCTTCAAACTTAGACAACAACACAAATCTTCCAGCCTCAGGAGGTGACATGGGAGCTTTTTGCTCTGATCACCAGAAAGGTGCCTTTTGCTCCGGGTACAACAACAAAGGAGTTTTACACATCATAAGAGCTTCTGGCTCTGGAAACAACACAGGAGCTTTATGCACTGGAAATAATACAGAAATTTTAAGCTCAGAGGATAACAGCATAGAGACTCTGAACTCTGGAGAAAACACAGGGGGTTTTGCTCCGAAGAAAACAACAAGGGGATCTCAAACTCAGAAAATAACATTGGAGTCTCCTGCTCAGGAGCTAATAACACAGAAGTTTCCAGCTCTGGAGTTACTAACACAGAAATTTGTGCTTCAGAAGCTGATAAAAGGGAAGTTTTTAGCTCAGGAGACACTGATACAGGAACTCTTGGCTCAGGAGACAATGATACAGAAGTTTTTAGTTCACAACTGATGACAGGTGAGTTATTAGTTCCGTAGCCGGTGATGAAGGTGCTTTTAGGTCTGCAGCAGGTAGCTGAAGCACACAGCCCTCAGAAACAGCTGACAGAAGTGCTCTGGACTCAGGAACAGATAATTGTTGTGCGCTAACCTCAGATTTTGGTGACAAGGGCGCGCTGACTTCAGGGACAAATGACTGCAGAGCGGGTGTCAGCAGTGCACTGAATACAGGAACACTAGGCGAAGGCGTGCTCTCCTCTGGAACAAACGACGAGTGCGCACTGGCCTCTGGAACAAACGGCAGATGCGCACCGGCCTCAGGAACAGTGGATGGATGCACACCAGCCTCTGAAACAAATGGCAGATGCGCACCGGCCTCAGGAACAGATGATGGATCCTCCTCCTCTAGTGCGAAGGCGAACTCATTGGACCGCAGGAGATAGTCAGGGAACGCAGGAATGTCCTCCGTCAAATGGGGCCTCGCTGCGACAATCTAACGAACGTGCCTCCACGCCACATCCCTCCATGCCGTGTCCTCCCACCCACCCAGGCACAGGCAAAGGGTGTAGCACTCTCCCACATCCCTAATGAGGTCCTGCAGTTCCCGGCAGCAGGCAACATCCTTGAGCGGGGAGCTCAGGGAAGAGAAGAGAGGAAAAGCAGGTGAGGGTGAGGGTATGGGAGTGGCAGCAAAGTTGACAGCAGAGGGAGATGGAAAGAGCTCAGCAGTGGTGATAATTAACTGCTGCTGAGCCCCCTCACTGGGAACAGAACAAGACCTTTCTGTGTCAGATGTTAAAAAATGTAAAGGTACTTCCCTCTGTTCCCGCACTGCCATTGCAGAGAAGTCTGACGAGTCCTCCCGGGACAAGCCGGAACTCATCTGATGAAGAGCTGGAGGTACATGACGTCAAGAGGAGTGGCATTGCCTGGCGCCTTTCTTCCACCCGGGCTTGCCGAACGCCAACTGAGATCCATGGAATTCTTCTCTCTCGGTGGCGGATCTCTCCCAAGGGATCCATGGTGCTACGGGCTCCGCAGGAGGTAACTGTGACGGGACAGTAGCTGACTCCGGCGAGGAAGAGACAGTGGGAAATGGTGGTAGCGGAGGGAGGGAGAGGTTCTGCACCAGGGGGTGAGCACACACGCTTGGTCTGGCTGTGAGCAGATTTGCGACTCCACCCCAGCAAAGCATCTCATCCTCACGGGAAGAGCAGCTCCAAGCGCCGGCAACCATGTCCTCAATCATAGCCACCACCTCCAGCTCATCCTGACTCCACTTTTTTCTCCTCCTCTTTTTGCCTGCTGGGTCCTGGACTGGTGGCGTCCTTCTGTCACCGGAGCCCCTCTGGGACGGAGAAGAGGATCCAATTGCAAGACGAGTTTGGTAAACCATAATTTATTACAAGACTGGACAGAACAGAAAATAAAGCAGCATGTAGGCTGAACAAAGGCAAAAAACAAGGCAGACTTACTGACTGGCAGGATTACTCTAGGACTAGGCACGACAGACTGGACAGAAGCGGGAAATCAGGCCAACATGCGACAAGACACCACAACTAATGGAGATTGACACACACATACGTATATAGACAGGGGAATAATTGGGAGACAACAAGGAACAGGTGGGTACCCACCTGATTAGGGGTAATCAGAGACAGCAGGGAGTGGCTATAGGTACGGAAAACATGAGGGACTGAGACAAAAGACTGAGACAAAAGGTAAACAGGAACGCATGAGACATAGGCCCACGACAAGGATAACATACAGAACAAAGGACAACACAGGGAATAAATAATGCAAACAACCCATGATAAAAATAATAAATATAATGACTAGAACTGCATGACTAAGAAGAAAACACAGAGAAACAAACTAACAAAGAGCGAGGACATGACTGAACTCATGTCCCGAGAATAACAAAAGATCAAATATGAACATAAAGCGAGGACACGAGCACGGTCATGTCCAAACCTTTACAGATGGAATAAAAATCTTCAGACTGACACCAGCCCCCCCCCCCCCCGTGCGCACACATGCTCCCTGTTAATTCATTCATTCCCCTAAAAAAATCCTGTATTAATGCCTAATGCTCGGTGGCGCAGTGGTTAGCACTGTGGCAGCACAGTGAGAAGGTCACGGGATTGATTCCACCCCTGACCATCGTGGGTTTGATCCCACCCCCTGACCATCGTGACCCTTCTGTGTTGAGTTTGCATGTTCTCCCCATGTCTGCTTGGGTTTACCCCGGTTGCTCCGGTTTCCTCCCACAGGCCAAAAACATGCAAGTTAGGTTAACTGGAGACGCCCTAGGTGTGAATGATGCAGGGATTGGGGCCGTACCGTGGCTGCCTCATCCATCCAGGTGGATGCCCTGTAATTTTCCTCTGGAGATTAATGAAGTATACAAAATTAAAATAAATAAATAAATAATCTATAGACTCCAATGGTAAGCCCGCAACTAAAATGAGAGTGCGGATGGAATAAAAAAAAACAACTAGTGTGTGATCATCATATAATTAAAATGACGGGCAATTATATGATGACTGTTACAACTCTATTAAAATAAGATCCCAGCGAATGCCATTTAATTCATGAGCTCCGAGCTGCACGATGTCAAAACAAGCCACTGAAATATCATTAAACAATGCACTTCTGATGACAGACTTCCTCTTTCCTGATCAAAAGCGGATTCTCATGACATGGACTATAATAGTAATGCCCAATAGATTGCACACCGCCACACCTCTTTGAAATGAGCCTCTACCTCCTAGCGCATAGCAGTGTTTTCTCTGGCTTAAAGACCTTGGTGTGGTGGCAACATGTTTTTTTTTAGGGGGGGGGGCAGAAAACATATGACGCTGTTATAGCCGGAATATGTTCATTTTATACTATTTATTTCATTTTTTAAAATTTTGCACAGTAACTTCGCATTTGGAACTTACCATTTGAGGTATTGTACAACCAAGGCTTGAATCTTCCTCTCCTTGGCTCATCTTGTCTGTCTCATCCTTCCCTCTCTGAGTCCTGTCTAATTCAGGTTCTCTCTCTGTCTATGGTGGTATACAAACAGCTTAGAAAATATCAAGTGTCACGTTTTGTCATGCAGGATTTTTTTTTGTCATGGTTTACATAAATGATAAAAATATGTGTATTTTTTTTTGTATTTTTATTCTGGTGTTTCTTTTTTTTTTTCATTGACAAAGGGTAGGAAAGAGAAGGGGAAAAAAACCCATTCATAATAGTAATTTACTCATGCATACTTAAATTATTTAATCAGGGGTGGGTATAGTAGCCAGAAATTCTACTCATGTAAAAGCAGTGCTATGAAATTAATAATTAAAAGTAGACAATCAAAAATTGCTAGTTGAGTGGGCTGCACGGTGGCGCAGTGGTTAGCACTGCGGCAGCACAGTTTACCCTTGGCCGGGGGATTGTGGGGATCATGGGATCGTGGGTTCGATCCCAGCCCCCGACCAACAGTGATCTGTGTGGAGTTTGCATGTTCTCCCCGTGTTGCGTGGGTTTACTCCGGGATTTCTCCGGTTTCCTCCCACATGCCAAAAACATGCATGTTAGGTTAATTGGCTGTTCTAAAAATTGTCCCTAGATATTTGTTTCCTATAGGCCCTTAGAATAGAGGGTTAGTATTAATGAAAGCGCTTTGAGTGGTCTTTGTGACTAGAAAAGCGCTATATAAGTGCAGGTTAGTTAGTTAGTTAGTTAAGGGTGCAAAGAGCACCCACTTAAAAACTTGAGTAATGACTTCAGTCTTGAAGGTTTGAGGTTTTTCTCCAAAATTTATAACAATTTTCTTATAGTTTTCTACTTTTCTCTGTAAATTTATCTAAATTTGCAACCATTTTCCTCATTTGTTATTTTCTCTTGTAAAATTATTACTTTTAAGATAAGATAAGATAAGATAAGCCTTTATTAGTCCCACAACGGGGAAATTCCAGGATTGCAACAGCACAGGGATAGCAACACTCAGACAATCAGAAGGCAAGAAAAAAAAACAAGCAAGCAAGGGCAGCTAATATACATATGTACATATTACTATAAAATATATATATACACACACACACAGACACACAGTGCAGAGCATTGTAGCTGGATGGAATAAATATATGAATATATGAACACACAGTGCAGAGCATTGTAGCTAGATGGAATAAATATGTAAATATATAAACACCCACAGTACGGAGCATTGCAGCTAGGTGGAATAAATATGCAAGTATATACTGTAAACACACACAGTGCGGAGCAATGTAGCTAGATGGAATAATATGTAGATATATAAAAACACAGTGCGGAGCATTGTAGCTAGATGGAATAAATATATAGATATATAAATATAAACACACCCAGTGCTGAGCATTGTAGCTAGATGGAATAAATATGTAAATATATAAACACACACAGTGCAGAGCATTGTTGCTAGATGGGATGAAACAGCATAACCGTCTACTTAGTTATCCTACATGGTATGATTATGTGCCCATACATATTCTCACCCTCCATAGCAACCGGTATTTTCCTAGTTGTATGCCGGAGAGGACCATTGTGTAAGTCTATTGCATCTTTTGCATTCAAAAAACTATTAGTTTGTTACGTCTTTTTGCTATCTCTGCGAGCAGCCCTGCTTAGGTTGTACAGTCTGACAGCCGTTGGTAGGAAGGACCTACGAAACCTCTCGGTTGTGCACCTGGGATGATGTAGTCTGCTGCTAAATGAGCTCCTCAGTGCATCCAGTATGTCCTGCATAGGGTGGAACTCGGACTCCAGCAGAGATGACAGTTTAGCCACCGTCCTTCTCTCTCCTATCTCCTCCATCGGATCAAGGCGCTGCCCCAGGACAGAGCTAGCTTTCTTAATCAGTTTGTTCAGTCTCTTCCTATCGGCTGCAGTAATGCCACTGCCCCAGCAGACCACTCCAAAAGTGATGGCTGATGCCACCACCGTGTCATAGAATGACTTCAGCAGCGCCCCTTGTACACCAAAAGACCTGAGTCTCCTCAGCAGGAACAGCCTGCGCTGTCCCTTCTTGTAGAGTGCGTCAGTATTGTGTGACCAGTCTAGTTTATTGTTCAGATGAACACCCAGGTACTTATAGGATGTCACCATCTCGATGTCTGTTCCCTGTATATTTACTGGTGCTGTGAGGGGCTGCCCATGCCTGCGGCAGTCCACCACCAGCTCCTTAGTTTTCCTCGCGTTGATCTGGAGGCAGTTCCGATGGCACCAGTCCACGAAGTCCTGGATAAGCCCTCTGTACTCAGCTTCATCTCCGTTGGAGATGAGACCAACGATCGCGGAGTCATCAGAGAACTTCTGTAGATGGCAGTGTGTTGTGTTGTGTGAGAAGTCCGCAGTATAAAGAGTGAACAGGAAGGGAGCCAGCACCGTTCCCTGGGGGGCCCCCGTGCTACTGATGATCGTGTCGGAAACACAGTCCCGGGTTCTCACAAACTGAGGCCGGTTCGTGAGGTAGTCCAGGATCCATGATGACAGGTGCTGGTCCACCCCTGCGCGCAGCAGCTTGTCCTTCAGGATCATCGGTTGGATGGTGTTGAAAGCACTGGAGAAGTCAAAGAACATGATCCTCACCATATTCCCGGGCTTCTCCAGGTGGGACAGAGAACGGTGAAGGAGGAAGATCACCGCATCCTCCACCCCAATGCCATGCTGGTAGGCGAACTGGAGTGGATCCATCGCTGGTTCCACCAGGGGGCGGAGATGAGCAAGGAGCAGTCTCTCCAGGGTCTTCATCAAGTGGGACGTCAAGGCCACCGGTCTGTAGCTGTTCAGGTCTTTGGGGTGGGAAGTTTTTGGTACAGGTACCACACAAGATGTTTTCCACAGCTGTGGTACCCTCCCCAGTTTCAGGCTCATGTTGAAGATATACGTCACAATCCCACACAGCTGGTCTGCACAGGACTTGAGGAGCTTTGCGCTGATGCCGTCCGGTCCCGACGCCTTTTCTTGTATATTTGAGACTATTATAAACTTGTGGATTATTTTAGAGCTAATTTTTGTCTATTATTTTTAATAAAATTACCTGGGTTTTTTTTAATATAAATTTGAAACAGCTTGTGGTAAAATTTTAACTTTTGTTCCTTATACAATTTACACTTTTGATCATAATTTTGCAGAGTCAGAACAGAACAGTAATTTAACTCTGATTTCAAAGAATAAAATATTAATAAAATTATATTTAATGAAATAAATTAACATAAATTACCAAAGATGCAGTTATTTCTGTTATAATATTTATATATTTAGAGTTTTTTAGAACTCTCCTCACCAACGAGACAGCAGGAAAAGCCTCTCTTATTTTGAAATCCAAATGTTGGCACGTTTAGTTTGTCTGAAGGCTGCTGACTGATTAAAGTCATTGACTTTGTGAATTTCAATCATCTTATCTTGCCAGGTACATAATAATGAACATAAATTAGTTAATATTGTAGTGGCTGTTGAAGTAAATCCTCAGCGATTCAGTCACTCTTGCCTTTCCGTGCACATGAAGCCTAACCACATCTGTTAGCTAAGCAGCTCTTCATTATTGTTCCCGTTACCAGCAGGTTAAAACCACCATAAGTGCCTCCACTACTTCAGAATCAGAATCAGAATAAAGTTTATTGCCAAGCACATTTACAAGTAAATAAACAGGTAAATATACGAGGAATTTGACTTGACATTGGAAACGTCATGACATTCCCAATGACGCGGCGAGCCATGGAGGCGCCTGTCAGCAGGAGGGGAATAGAAGGCGGGGGGGGAGGGGACACAATAGGAGAGAGAAAAAAGCATTGTTGATCAAAATAAAGTTCATTTATATGACCAATATTGTGATTACAAGAAAAAAACTCTCAATGCACAATTAGCAGACAATAGAATCCACACAATGACACAGAGAGAGCAGTGAATGAATGTGTCTTCTTCAGTATAAATGGGTCAGTTGTGTGTGTGTTGGATGCAAATCAGTGGCAAATCAGTTAGGTGAACAGCAATAGTCTCTCTCTCAGCAGATGTTATGACTAGTGTCTGAGGCAGAGGCACATGTCCTTGAGCACGGCAGATGGAATAGTCTGAGCCAGACAGCTGTCCTTGAGAGTCAGATACTGTCCGCCAATGTTATGAAAACAATTATACTGTTGTTCATCAGGAGGACTGAATGCTGAGGGTGCCGAAAAACAGGTCGAATAGCACTGACTTCAGAGAAAAAACTTTCCATTCTCTTATGGATTCAGTGCTCCAATAAATCCATCATTGCCAGGCTTTGAAATCGATTCCTGAACAGCTCTTAGCGTGATCGTGATGTATTCCATCTTCCTGTACAGTTCTCCATTGGCCGCTGTCAGAGTCCTGCCCAGTTGGTCGAATTGATGAGAGAGCTTCGCCGGGTCCGCTTTTTGATAAGCTCTGTCCATCTTCTTCAATTTGCGGTACACCAGAACAATCCCAAAGCCGATCAGTAGAATTCCGGTGACCATTGCTCCGAATAGATATAAATCTTCAATATCTTCAATTGAAAGATCACACAGACACAAGAGTTTCCAATTGCTTGTATCCTTAATGTAACCCGCAGCAGCAGTCCCTGCGGGACAAATAGGCTCCCCCGGACCTGATTTCCTCGTTGAAAACACAGTGTCGATTGCGTTCAAAGCCCAGCTTATTAAATCCATAATTTCGTTAGATGAATCACCAGTAGAGAGACACGCAGACACAGACAATAGCAAGCTGGGATCCAGTCAGTTAGGGAGGGAGAGACAGGGAGCGGGAGCAGAGAAAAAAGCGACTGCTGTCTTGGAGGGCGGAAGTGAAAGAACCTACATAGTACTTACATACCTCTTCTGCTTTTTTTCCACATTTATCATTCATTCATTCATCTTCTTCCGCTTAATCCTTTTTGGGTCACGGGGGGACTGGAGCCTATCCAGTACTTTAATAAGCTCATGCTTCTCTCGGACAGCAACACTAGAGAGACACTCCTTTGCCTGCAGACTGGAACGGTCACCCAGGCGGCGGTGCTTCCGAACGCCGACGTGCAGATGACACGTGCATTGTTTGTGTGCGCACTTGCGGAGCGCACACATTCTTTAATTAATTTTTTTCTTAAATTTATATTTCCTCTTAGCGTGGCGGCATAACTTAGAGGGTGGCAGCCCGCCACATGGAAATGTTACCAGAGGAAACCCTGGCATAGCAAGCGTACGGTCTACTGGTAATTTGATGGCATAAAAAATGTCAAAAACAGACAATACACTGACAGAAACTAACAAAAACACTGGTGTATAGCGGAAAGTCTGGCAGAAAAGTCCACGGATGATCGTCAAAATAGGACCCATTGTCACTATTCAGGGTACACTGACTGAGAAGGTATCACAATACAAATACCTGGGGATTTTATTAGATGACTGTCTTTCCTTCACTCCTCATATCCACCTTCTGGTAAAGAATCTGGGTTTTTATTTTAGAATTAAGTCTTGCCTTTCTTTTCAGGGTAAAAAAAAAAAAGACTTGTTGCCTCCACCTTCATGGCTGCACTTATCTCCTTGCATTAGTCTGTCTATGCTCAACTCTGGCTGCCACAGTGCATTGAGGTTCATTATGAACTTTAAAGCCAGTACTCACCATTGCCTTTTACTATATAGCTGTGTTGGTGGATGGTCTGATTTGTCCTGGGGTCCTGGCTCATTTTTTATTCATAAATGTATTTTAGGTCCGCTCCCATCACATCTACAGATTTTTATTATTCAAAAAGCAAGTTCATATGGTCTTAGGTTGCAGGATTTGCTTTAAGCTTCAGACAGCTTCAGGAAGAAGATGGAGGACAAGCTGCAACAGAGCGACATCAGCGGGGTCTGGAGAAACCTCAAAACCATCTCGGGGCTCCAGAATACCTCCCCCCAGGCCACGGGGGGCAGGGAGTGGGCGAACAACCTGAATCTGTTTTTCAATAGATTTGACCAACCGCCCTCCCCCCTGTCTGCACAACAACCACTGCTGCCTCTAAGAAATCAAGTCCTGCTGCCCACTCCCCACTCCACCGACACCCCCCCCCCCACTCCCAACACACAGCCCCCCATCCTGACCCTGACCAAGACCCAGGTGAGGACGGAGCTGAGGAAGATCAAGGCGAGGAAGGCGTCGGGACCGGACGGCATCAGTGCAAAGCTCCTCAAGTCCTGTGCAGACCAGCTGTGTGGGATTGTGACGTATATCTTCAACATGAGCCTGAAACTGGGGAGGGTACCACAGCTGTGGAAAACATCTTGTGTGGTACCTGTACCAAAAACTTCCCATCCCAAAGACCTGAACAGCTACAGACCGGTGGCCTTGACGTCCCACTTGATGAAGACCCTGGAGAGACTGCTCCTTGCTCATCTCCGCTCCCTGGTGGAACCAGCGATGGATCCACTCCAGTTCGCCTACCAGCATGGCATTGGGGTGGAGGATGCGGTGATCTTCCTCCTTCACCGTTCTCTGTCCCACCTGGAGAAGCCCGGGAATATGGTGAGGATCATGTTCTTTGACTTCTCCAGTGCTTTCAACACCATCCAACCGATGATCCTGAAGGACAAGCTGCTGCGCGCAGGGGTGGACCAGCACCTGTCATCATGGATCCTGGACTACCTCACGAACCGGCCTCAGTTTGTGAGAACCCGGGACTGTGTTTCCGACACGATCATCAGTAGCACGGGGGCCCCCCAGGGAACGGTGCTGGCTCCCTTCCTGTTCACTCTTTATACTGCGGACTTCTCACACAACACAACACACTGCCATCTACAGAAGTTCTCTGATGACTCTGCGATCGTTGGTCTCATCTCCAACGGAGATGAAGCTGAGTACAGAGGGCTTATCCAGGACTTCGTGGACTGGTGCCATCGGAACTGCCTCCAGATCAACGCGAGGAAAACTAAGGAGCTGGTGGTGGACTGCCGCAGGCATGGGCAGCCCCTCACAGCACCAGTAAATATACAGGGAACAGACATCGAGATGGTGACATCCTATAAGTACCTGGGTGTTCATCTGAACAATAAACTAGACTGGTCACACAATACTGACGCACTCTACAAGAAGGGACAGCGCAGGCTGTTCCTGCTGAGGAGACTCAGGTCTTTTGGTGTACAAGGGGCGCTGCTGAAGTCATTCTATGACACGGTGGTGGCATCAGCCATCACTTTTGGAGTGGTCTGCTGGGGCAGTGGCATTACTGCAGCCGATAGGAAGAGACTGAACAAACTGATTAAGAAAGCTAGCTCTGTCCTGGGGCAGCGCCTTGATCCGATGGAGGAGATAGGAGAGAGAAGGACGGTGGCTAAACTGTCATCTCTGCTGGAGTCCGAGTTCCACCCTATGCAGGACATACTGGATGCACTGAGGAGCTCATTTAGCAGCAGACTACATCATCCCAGGTGCACAACCGAGAGGTTTCGTAGGTCCTTCCTACCAACGGCTGTCAGACTGTACAACCTAAGCAGGGCTGCTCGCAGAGATAGCAAAAAGACGTAACAAACTAATAGTTTTTTGAATGCAAAAGATGCAATAGACTTACACAATGGTCCTCTCCGGCATACAACTAGGAACATACCGGTCGCTATGGAGGGTGAGAATATGTATGGGCACATAATCATACCATGTAGGATAACTAAGTAGTCGGTTATGCTGTTTCATCCCATCTAGCAACAATGCTCTGCACTGTGTGTGTTTATATATTTACATATTTATTCCATCTAGCTACAATGCTCAGCACTGGGTGTGTTTATATTTATATATTTATTCCATCTAGCTACAATGCTCCGCACTGTGTTTTTATATATCTACATATTATTCCATCTAGCTACATTGCTCCGCACTGTGTGTGTTTATATACTTGCATATTTATTCCACCTAGCTGCAATGCTCCGTACTGTGGGTGTTTATATATTTACATATTTATTCCATCTAGCTACAATGCTCTGCACTGTGTGTTCATATATTCATATATTTATTCCATCCAGCTACAATGCTCTGCACTGTGTGTCTGTGTGTGTGTGTGTGTGTGTGTATATACAGTATATATCTTATAGTAATATGTACATATGTACAGTATATTAGCTGCTCTTGCTTGCTTGTTTTTTTTCTTGCCTTCTGATTGTTGCTCTGAGTGTTGCTATCCCTGTGCTGTTGCAATCCTGGAATTTCCCCGTTGTGGGACTAATAAAGGCTTATCTTATCTTATCTTATCTTATTTTAATTGTCTGTTCCGTTAGTTAGAACTGAAGGTGGAAAGAATGCATTTAAGTTTTGACTGGAACACTTTGCACAGTGACCTAAAACTAATGAAGCTGGTCTCTGCAAACACTTTTAAAGGGCTACTGATTGACTTTGAGGTACAAATTTTGGGCTGTAGCTATTTTAACTGGTTTAATGTCACTGACCCTACATTTGCTGAGCACCTGTACTTATATCTATTTACTGTCTGTTTATTTCTTACATGTATGATGATTATGGGGCTATTCTTTTTAATTTAACCTTTATTTATACAGGGAAGGCACACTGAGAGGCAACCTCTCTTTTTCAAGGATGCCCTGTTCACACATTCACACATGGAAGCTGCCCAGTACAACCACAGACTGGCCTGTGGCACCTGAGCAGTTTGGGTTAAGGGCCTTGCTCAAGGGCACCATAGTGGGGTTAAAGAGGGTGGGGCAAACACTGCTGTGTTGTCTGTCCCACCCAGATCTGATCCTGCCAGTCCAGGGATTGAACCAGTGACCTTCCACTCACCAGTCCACATTCCTAACCATTAGGCCACCAGTGCCCCCAAGTCTTTATTTGTGCCCCATACATAGGATGGTAAAATAGGCTGCTTTACCATGAACGTGAACTTGACACACAAATCTCAACATAGTGATTGTCTCCCCCGCTGTCCTCGTCTAGGGTAACGTGGTCCTGTGGAAGCCCAGTGACACTGCCATGTCTGCCAGCTACCTGGTGTACCAAATCCTGAGGGAGTCCGGTCTTCCCCCGAACATCATCCAGTTCCTGCCTGCCGATGGGCCTGTGTTCGGAGACACCATCACTGCTTCTGAGCACCTGGCAGGCATCAACTTCACCGGCAGTGTACCGTAAGGTTCTTCCTTTTAGGTTTACAGGCAGAAATGCCACCGTCTTACCTTTGTGCTGCTTGTAAATGCTGTCACGACTGCAGGACATTCAAACGTCTGTGGAAGCAGGTGGGCCAGAACCTGGACAAATACAGGACCTTCCCTCGACTGGCAGGAGGTGGGCGGGTGCAAACGTCCAGCAAAATCATTGTGGTTTTGTGGCACGTTTGAACCAGCTGATTTTCTGTGTTTTCAGAGTGCGGAGGGAAGAATTTCCACTTCATCCACAATTCCGCAGACATCCAGAGCGTGGTAATGGGTACGATCCGCTCGGCGTTCGAATACGGTGGTCAGAAGTGCTCGGCCTGCTCCAGGATGTACGTGCCGGACAGTATGTGGCCGCAGATCAAAGAGCAGCTGCTGGACATTCACAAGGAGATCAAAGTGGGAGATGTAAGTATGTGTCACTGTTGGATACATCTGTGGCAGGGGCGTCAAATTTAATCTGTTTTTAATTTCTTTTTACTTGTGTTTAGCCGGTGGAAGACTTCACCACCTATTTCTCAGCCGTGATCGACGATAAGGTACACCATATTTCTTTTCCCTAAAAGTCATACGTGGACAAAATTGTTGGTACCCCTCTGTTAATGAAAGAAAAACCCACAGTGGTCACAGAAATAACTTGAATCTGACAAAAGTGGTAATAAATAAAAAATCTATGAAAATTAACCAGTGAAAATCAGACAATGCTTTTGAATTGTGGTTCAACAGAATTACTTTAAAAAACAAACTCATGAAACAGGCCTGGACAAAAATGATGGTACCCCTAGAAAAGATTGAAAATAATGTGACCATAGGAACATGTTCAACCAAGTTGTGTCCTCTAATTAACATCACAGGTGTCTACAAACTTGTAATCAGTCAGTCGGCGTATTTAAAGGGTGACAAGTAGTCACTGTGCTGTTTGGTGACATGGTGTGTACCACACTAAACATGGACCAGAGGAAGCAAAGGAGAGAGTTGTCTCAGGAGATTAGAAAGAAAATTATAGACAAGCATATTAAAGGTAAAGGCTATAAGACCATCTCCAAGCAGCTTGATGTTCCTGTGACTACAGTTGCACATATTATTCAGAAATTTAAGATCCTCGGGACTGTAGCCAACCTCCCAGGACGTGGCCGCAGGAGGAAACTTGATGAAAAATGGAAGAGACGGATAATACGAATGGTAACAAAAGAGCCCAGAACAACCTCTAAACACATTCATGGTGAACTCCAAGGTCAAGGTACATCAGTGTCAGACCGCACCATCCGTCGTTGTTTGAGCCAAAGTGGACTTCATGGGAGACGACCAAGGAGGACACCACTGTTGAAAACAAATCATAAAAAAGCCAGACTGGAATTTGCCAAACTGCATGTTGACAAGCCACAAAGCTTCTGGGAGAATGTCCTATGGACAGACGAGACAAAACTGGAACATTTTGGCAAGGCACATCAGCTCTGTGTTCACAGACGCAAAAATGAAGCATACCAAGAAAAGAACACTGTCCCTACTGTGAAACATGGAGGAGGTTCTGTTATGTTCTGGGGCTGCTTTGCTGCATCTGGCACAGGGTGTCTTGAATCTGTGCAGGGCACAATGAAATCTCAAGACTATCAAGGTATTCTAGAGAGAACTGTGCTGCCCAGTGTCAGACAGCTTGGTCTCAGTCGCAGGTCATGGGTCTTGCAACAGGATAATGACCCAAAACACACAGCTAAAAACACCCAAGAATGGCTAAGAGCAAAACATTGGACTATTCTAAAGTGGCCTTCTCTGAGCCCTGATCTAAATCCTATTGAACATCTGTGGAAGGAGCTGAAGCATGCCGTCTGGAGAAGGCACCCTTCAAACCTGGGACAACTGGAGCAGTTTGCTCATGAGGAGTGGGCCAAAATACCTGCTGAGAGGTGCAGAAGTCT
This sequence comes from Pholidichthys leucotaenia, assembly GCA_020510985.1. Taxonomy (NCBI): domain Eukaryota; kingdom Metazoa; phylum Chordata; class Actinopteri; order Cichliformes; family Pholidichthyidae; genus Pholidichthys; species Pholidichthys leucotaenia. The sequence goes on from CM035837.1 coordinate 23,091,285, forward strand.
CATTGACAGTTACAGAAATCATTTGATTTCAGTGATTGCCTCAAAAGGTTGTGCAACAAAATATTAAGTTAAGGGTACCATCATTTTTGTCCAGGCCTGTTTCATGAGTTGTTTTTTTTTAAATAATTCTGTTGAACCACAATTCAAAAGCATTGTCTGATTTTCATTGGTTAATTTTCATAGACTTCTCATTTATTACCACTTTTGTCAGATTCAAGTTATTTCTGTGACCATTGTGGTTTTTTCTTTCATTAACAGAGGGATACCAACAATTTTGTCCACGTGTGTATGTGTGTGTTTTCCTCTTTGTTTTAAACTGTATCTGCTGTATTTTCCTTATTTTCCCTGCAGTCATTTGGCCGTATCAAGAAGTGGCTCCAACATGCAAAAACCTCACCAAACCTGAACGTGATCGCCGGTGGAAGCTGCGACGATAAGAAGGGTTACTTTGTGGAGCCGACCATCGTGGAGACCAAAGACCCACAGGACGCCATCATGAATGAGGTACTGATGCACTTGACTCAGTGCATGTCTCCACTCCAGCTGTTTGTTTTAGCCGCTGCCTAATACTGCAAACAGTGATTGGCTAGTGGGAGTCAGGCTGTAAAATGTGCCAGCTGTGGTATTTTCAGTAACGCTACCAGGAAAGTTAATTAAATTTTTTCAATTCAATTCAACGTTATTTATATAGCGCCATTTCACAACAACAGTCATCTCATAGCACTTTCAACTGTAGGGGAACCCCCCACAATTGCAGAAAGACTCCAGCAATCAGGTGATCCCCTGTGAGCAAGCACTTGGCAACGGTGGAGAGGAAAAACTCCCTTTTAACAGGAAAAAACCTCCAGCAGAACCAGGCTCAGGGAAGGGCAGTCATCTGCTGCAACTAGCTGGGGGGTGAGGAGATAGAGAAGAAGAAGTAAAGAACAAACATGTAGAGTGCAAACTGCATGACGGGGACTGAATCTATGGGAGTTATCAAACGGATATTAATGACCAGCAAAAATATTTAATTGAGAGTAAAGAAAGGAGTGAAGCCCAGTGCATTGTTGGAGGTCCCCCAGCTGTCTAAACCTATTACCAGCATAACTAAGGGAGGGTTCAGGGGCACCTGATCCCACCTTAATAATACGCTATATCAAAAAGGAAGGTTTTAACCCTGTTCTTAAAAATAGAGATCGAGTCTGACTCCCGAATCCAGATTGGCAGCTGGTTCCAAAGGAGAGGAGCTTGATAACTGAAGGCTCTGCCTCCCATTGTACTTTTGGAGATTCTAGGTATTGCAAGTAATCCTGCATTTTGGGAGCGTAGTGCTCTGTTAGGATGATAGGGTAGTATCAGATCTTTTAAATGAAAAGGGGCCTGATTATTTAGAAATTTGTAAATGAGAAGAAGGATTTTAAACTTAATTCTAAATTCTATGGGAAGCCAATGAAGGGAGGCCAGAACCGGCAAGATATGATCTCTCTTTCTACCTGTTAAAACTCTTGCTGCAGCATTTTGGATCAACTGAAGACTTTTTAAAGATGTTTTAGGGCAGCTTGAAAATAAAGAGTTACAATAATCTAATCTAGAGCTAACAAAAGCATGGATCAGTTTCTCAGCATTACTCTGAGACAAGAGGCTCCTAATCTTGGCAATATTGCGCAAATGATAGGAGGCAGTCTTAGAAACAAGTTTAATATGTGAATTAAAAAACAGATCTTGATCAAAAATAACTCCCAAGTTTTCTCACAGAGCTATTAAGAAAAAGAGTAACCGCATCCAAACTAAGAGTTTGATTTAGAAAGGTATTTCTAAGGTTTTTTGGACCAACTAGAATGATTTCAGTCTGATCTGAATTGAATAGCAAGAAATTACAAGTCATGCAAGCTTTGATTTCCATAAGATAGGTATCTAACTTGGCTAATTGATTACTATCATCTGGCTTCATTGACAAGTATAATTGTGTGTCATCTGCATAACAATGAAAATGTATACAGTGCTTTCTAATAATGTTGCCTAGCGGAAGCATATATAAACTAAAAAGAATAGGGTCTAGCACAGATCCCTGTGGAACTCCGTGACTGGGCTTTGAGTTGAAAGAAAACTCATTATTGACATGAACAAACTGGAACTTATAAAATAAATAAGATCTAAACCACTGCAACGAAGTTCCATTAAGTCCAACAAGGTGTTCTAGTGTATCAAGGGAAATATTATGATTGATAGTATCAAAAGCTGCACTAAGGTCCAAAAGGACAAGTACAGAAACAAGTCCATTATCAGATGCGAAAAGGAGGTCATTAGTGACCTTCACTAAAGCTATTTCAGTACTATGATGGATTCTAAACCCAGATTGAAACTCTACCTTGCAAGTGGTTAAATAATTGCATAGCAACCACACTTAATAAGATTTTTGAAATGAAAGGCAGATTAGAGATTGGTCTATAGTTAGATAAAACTCCTGGGTCCAGCATTGGCTTTTTAAGTAAGGGTTTAATTACAGCAGTTTTAAAAGCCTGCGGTACATGGCCTAATGTTAATGAAGAATTGATTATTTGAAGAATAGAGCTACCAATAAATGGGAAGACTTCTTTAACCCTTAGATGCATGACCAACCAATTCCAACACTCTTCCATGAGTGTGGTCAAAATGACCCCAACTAGAATGTGTGTGTTTTATGCTGTAAACTTAAGAAATTTCTTTCATTTTGGTTAAAGATGATTATTTTTATTATATTTTGGGTGATTATTATTATTATTATTATTTTTTTTTTCCACAGTATTTTTTATTGAACCTTTGTTTACAAACATGGCACAAACAATCAAACACTAACACTGAAGTAATTTAAAAATTAAAAAAAAAAACACTAACTACAAAAAAAAATGTACTAAAAACACCAACAACCATTAAAAAGGCAAGTCAACAACAATGCTCCTCTGTTTAGTCTAGGTCAGGGGTGTCCAAACTTTTTGCAAAGAGGGCCAGATTTGGTCAGGTGAAAATGTATGGGGGCCGACCATTCAGTCTGACATTCCTCGAACCATTACCATTGTAAATTGCCGTGTAAATATATCGTTGGCCTCCGTCGGCCTATGATGACCATGGAAGAGAATCCTAAACGTCTACTCTGCTGGAACAGCACCGCCTGTGGCTGAACAGGCCGATGCGTGAATGACAGTCCCTGTCACACAGGTCACACTTGTGGGTGGTCTCCGTGCTGCTGGGTCTGTGGCGGTTCTTCCTGCGGGTCCTTTTTTCATCTGCTGCAGCAGTCAGTCTCTCTTCATCCGCCTTGAGCTGTCTGGTCAGGGTGCCTCTCCATTTGGAGCGGTCCGTTGCAAGGTCCTCCCAGCGCTCTGTGTTGATATCCAGGGCCTTCATGTCTCTCTTGCAGACGTCTCTAAAGCGCAGCTGTGGGCGGCCAACGTCTCTCCTGCCAGTTGCCAGTTCTCCATAGAGGACGTCTTTGGGGATTCTGCCATCCTCCATACGGTGAACGTGGCCTAGCCAGCGGAGCCTGCGCTGCCTGAGTAGAGTGAACATGGAGGGAAGGCCGGCGCGGGACAGAACTTCTGTGTTGGGCACTTTGTCCTGCCAGGATATGTCCAGGATGTGGCGAATGCAGCGCAAGTGGAAGGAGTTCAGTCTCTTTTCCTGCCGGGCGTATGTTGTCCACGTCTCAGTCCCATAGAGCAGTGTGCTGATGACGCAGGCGTTGTACACTGCCATCTTCGTCTTGACAGAGAGTTTGGGATTCTCCCACACTCGTGTGGTGAGGCGAGCGAGTGTGAAGGCTGATTTTCCAATCCTCTTGTTGATCTCTGTATCAAGGGAGAGGTCGTTGCTGATCGTGGACCCCAGGTACGTGAACTGATTCACGACCTCCAGCTTGTAGTCATCAATGGTGATGGTTGGTGGTGCTTCCGTGCCTTGCGCCAAGACGTTAGTCTTCTTCAGGCTGATGGTAAGCCCGAAGTCCTTGCATGCCTGGGAGAAGCGGTCCATCAGGGTCTGAAGCTCCTGCTGTGTGTGGGTTGCGACTGCAGCGTCGTCTGCGAACAGCATGTCTCTGATTAGAGCCTCGCGTACTTTGGTTCTGGCTTTCAGGCGGGCGAGGTTGAAAAGCCTGCCGTCAGATCTTGTGTGCAGGTAGATTCCCTCTGTTGTTGTGCTGAAGGCATGCCTCAGGAGCATAGCAAAGAAAATCCCAAAGAGGGTTGGCGCAAGTACACAGCCCTGTTTCACTCCGCTGCGTATGTTGAATGGCTCTGAGACGTTGCCATCATGCTGCACTATCCCCTGCATGTTGGTGTGAAACGATTCGATGAGGCTTTGAAACTTTGGTGGGCATCCTATCTTTGGCAGGATCTTGAAAAGGCCCTCTCTGCTGACCAGATCGAACGCTTTGGTGAGGTCGATGAAGGCGACGTACAGAGGCATGTTCTGTTCTCTGCATTTCTCCTGGAGTTGGCGGATGGAGAATATCATGTCTACCGTCGATCGCTCAGCGCGGAAGCCACACTGAGACTCGGGGTAGACACGTTCGGCAAGCTTCTGTAGACGAACAAGAACAACTCGTGCGTAGACTTTGCCAACAACGCTGAGGAGGGAAATGCCCCTGTAGTTGTTGCAGTCGCTTCTCTCCCCTTTGTTTTTGTAGAGGGTGATGATCTTGGCGTCCCTCATGTCCTGTGGTACGGCACCTTCCTTCCAGCACTGGCAGAGGACGTCATGCAATGGCAACAGTAGGGCGGTCTTGCAGTGCTTGATCAGGTCAGGGGGTATGCCGTCGTTGCCGGGTGCCTTGCCAGCGGCCAAGCTATCAATGGCCTTACTGAGTTCGTCAATGGTTGGCTCGGCGTCAAGTTCGTCCATGGATGGCAGGCAGTCGATGGCATCAAGGGCTGACGGTGTCACGGTGTTCTGTCTAGAGTAGAGGTCGGAGTAGTGTTCCACCCATCTCTCCATCTGCTTGTTCTTCTCTGTGATCATCTCCCCAGTGGAAGATTTGAGGGGGGCCGTCTTGCTCTGAGCCGGACCAAGTGCTTTCTTGATGCCATCGTACATACCACGGATGTTCCCTGTTATGGAAGCGGTTTGAATGTCTTGGCTGAGCTGAGTCCAGTACTCGTTGGCACAGCGCCGAGCAGTCTGCTGAACTTTGCTTCTCGCAGCCCTGAGAATCTGGAGATTCTTCTCGTTTGGGTACTTCTTGTACTCAGCAAGTGCTGAGCGCTTGGCTTCAATGACGGGGGTCATCTCGGTCAACTTGGCATCAAACCAGTCCTGTGACTTCGAGGTCTTCCTCCCAAAGGTAGCCAAGGCTGTGCGGTAGATGGTGTTTCGCAGCTCTTCCCACTTCTGCTTTGCAGATTCTCCTCCTTGTGGTACACCAAGTTCCTTCTCAAAGGTGGAGGCAAACTGCTCAACAAGTTCTGGTTGGGCCATCTTGCTGGTGTCAATCCGTGCCTTTCCAGGTTGTCTAGCACGATGGAATTTCTTCAGCTGCAGCTTGACCTTGCAACACACCAATGAATGGTCTGTGTCGCAATCTGCACTCTGGAACGAACGGGTGATTAGCACGTTCTTCAGTGAGGTGCGCCTGGTCAGGATCAAGTCTAGCTGGTGCCAGTGCTTTGAGCGCGGATGTTGCCAGGAAACCTTGTGTTGGGGCTTGGTCTTGAAGAACGAGTTTGTGATGCACAGATCGTGATATGTGCAGAACTCGAGCAGCCGCTGTCCATTGTCGTTCATTCTGCCCACGCCAAAAGGTCCAAGACAGGAGGGCCAGGAGTCGTGGTCAGCACCCACTCTGGCATTGAAGTCTCCAAGGAGAATGAGTTGTTCAGAGTTGGGGATGATCCTGACAGTTGTTGCGAGATTCTCGTAGAACTCGTCTTTTGCCTCTGGTGTGGCTGTCTGTGTTGGGGCATACACACTGACGAGGGTGACTGGGCCTTCAGTGGTGTTCAGGCGGAGGGTGAGGAGTCGTGCAGAGCCAGTGCTGCCCGGTTCCACCATCTTCAGCAAAGTGTTCTTCACTGCGAAGCCCACTCCGTGTTCCCTGTGTTCGTCACTGCCCTTTCCCTGCCAGTAGAACGTGTAGTCCTTCTCTCTCAGTGTGCCTGCATCAGCTAACCGTGTTTCCTGGAGAGTGGCGATATCCACTCCCAGTCTCTTCAGCTCATTATTGATGATGGCAGTCTTCCTGGTGTCGTTGATGTCCTTGAGGTTAGCAGCGAGTCCTGTCATCATAGTGCGGACGTTCCAAGTTCCCAGTTTTAGAGTTGGTCTCTTTTGTTTTATTGTCTTGCCTGGTGCGAAGGTTCTCAGCCTGCTGTTTGGATTTCTCCTTATCCCCATGCACCCAATGAGGAAAGCAAGCTGTGGCGGGACAACACCTTATTGGCTGGGGGCTGCCCAGCTTGAGGCGGGCGGTAGCTGTCCAGTGAGATCTGATGATCCCTCCCACCGTCGGGAACAACCCCTGGCGCCACGCTCTACGCCAATTGAGCAGTGGCTTATAACCGGTAACTGTCATTCCCCGTGTTTTGTCTACGCCAAAGGCGAAGCTGGAGTGTCCTCTCCAGTGATCCGGTGTTCTACCTTCCAGCGTTGGGCGTTGGTAGGATTCAAGCCTGGGCAGGAAGATATGGAGGACAAGATGTTGCCCATGCAGCATGTCCCCCCTCTCCACGTCACTGATGAATCCAAAGGAACAGCAGGGCTGCTACAGTTTGGCACCAGCGCCGTTGCAGGAGCTGCCAGAACGATGTTGAGCACAACATAGAACTGCCTTAGGGGCTCCGACTCCGGATTTTTCCTCAGGGTTGACTCCCGAAGCCTTTCCCGTGACCGGGTATGCCGCAAGGCAGCAGAGGTTTGAAATCAGGGTTTACCTTCCCCTAGATGGGCTACCTTCCCAGGTTGACGAGCCACCATCTACCCGAAGCATCTGGTTTTAAGGCGCCAGAGGTCCGCCCTCGCCCCTTCTCCTATTAGTAAAAGCAGTTCCGCCGGGCTTAGAGACTAAACCACACGGGCAGGCTAGGAGTTGGACTTAGTTGTCAGAGGCTTTTCGAGACGCACGCCATAAGGAGCATTTTATGAGCACTGGTAGCTTAACCCCAGTGCCGCTCCTGGCTATGACAACCTTGGAACCAAATATATACTGTATATACTGTATATATACTGTATATATCACTTTGCTGTCTGCAGCTAGGTTGACATTGAAAATGAGAATCTGTTGTCAACTGCCTTACCACCAGGATAGTTAAAGGTTAAAATAATAATAAATTACATACAAATAAACTATTTTATGAAATTTGACTGAATATTTTTAGAAACGTGTATTTATTAATTTTGTTTCAACAAATCACATCCCAGTGCATTTTGACAAAGAATAGTATAGTCAAATTAAATGACAGAAATTTGACAAAACTGTGGTTTGATCATCACAAAAAAATCAATTCACTGAGACTTTGGAATTTATTCTCCTCAGAAGAATAAAAAAAATGTACCTGCATTAATGTGAAGGGTGACACTGGTGTTTCGACTGCAGTAAGGTTGCCAGGTCTGGCTCAAAAGCAGTGGTTTTGATGCGCAAGATGTCACGCAGGTGAGAGTCACTTAGTCTTGTCCTCACACGGTTCTTGTTAATGTTCATAACCGAGAACGTCTTCTCGCACAAGTATGTCGAGCCAAACAAGCTCAGCATTTTCTTAGCAAATGTTTGAATCTCTTGGAACTGTCTTTGTCCAGCTGGCGGTAAAAGTCGACGAGAGGCAGTTGTTGGTGGCGACCGTGACACTCCGCGTCACACTGCAGCTCAATAAGCTCCAGCTGCAGGTGGTCTGGAGCGTCATTAGGATCCACGGAAAAAGGAGTGGAAAAAAGTGTGATCTCCTTTTCAATAGCTGCAAAATCCCTGAAACGCTGTTGAAACTCCTCAGTCAGAGATGAGACGTTTTCTGCATACCTCCTCATTTGCGCACTGATATTGTTTTCTGGAAAACTAGTCATCATTTCCTGCAGTGATGGGAAATGTGTGGTATTGGGCTGCGTTTGTGACAGGTGCCTTTGGAAAAGTAGCAGCTTTGTCCGAAAAGCTTTTATGTATGAATACAGTTGGCTCACCACTGCATTTTGCCCCTGAAGGCTCGTGTTCAGCGCGTTCAGATGTCGTGTTATGTCAACTAAAAATCCAAAATCAGCCAGCCAAACAGGATCGCAGAGTTCCGGCATCGGTTGTCCCTTTTGTGCCAAGAATAGTCCGATTTCCTTTCTGAGAGAGAAGAATCGCTGCAGTGCAGACCCCCGACTGAGCCATCTTACGTCATTGTGATACACAACATCTCCATATTCAGCGTGGATGTCGAGTAGAAACTGTTGAAACTGGCGGTGGCACAGGGCTCTGGAGCGAATATAATTAATAGCCTTTATCACCGGTTTCATAACGTGATCATATTTCAGATGTTTGGCACATAGAACTTGTTGGTGAATAATACAGTGGAGTTTTATAGCTTTGCCGCCTTCTTCACTGACTTTTTTACAGACCAGCGTTGATAGCCCACTTTGCTCACCAACCATGGCAGGTGCGCCGTCCGTAATAATCCCAGTGATTTTATTCCATTGCAGTTTCATGTCATTCACGGTGGAACAAACAGCAGCAAACAAATCTGTTTCTCTGGTTTGGTCCTTAAGGCTCTGAAGGTCAAGGAGCTCTTCACTCACGTTCATTTCATTGTCCACTCCTCTCAAAAAAATCAGTAACTGAGCGGTGTCAGATGCATCCGCGCTTTCGTCGCAGGCTAACGAAAAAAAGTCAAACTCCACTCCTTTTGCCTCTAACTGTCCCTTGATGTTAGATGAAATTTCTTCAATCCTCCGTGCCACAGTGCTACGACCCAGGCAGACATTGGCAAACTCTTGCTTTTTCTCAGGACAAATTTTCTCCACCATTTTCATCACGCAGTCTTTAATGAATTCACCCTCAGTAAAAGGTTTGCAGTGCTTGGCAATCAGCATTGCCACTTCGTAGCTTGCCTTTGTAGAATTTTCATTTGTGTCACGGGCTCTTGTGAACAAACGCTGCTGTGCTGTCAAAACAGCTTCCAGTTGCTTCAGTTTTTCGGCGCGTTCGTTCGCCGTTAGCATGTTTCGTCTGGTAGTGCCTCTTAATATTGAAATCTTTGAAAACAGCCACAGTCTCTTGGCAAATTAGGCAGACACAGTTGTTTCGTATGTCAGTGAAAAAATACTCCGATTTCCACTTGTCCTGGAAACGGCGGCCCTCGCTATCAACTTTCCTCTTTTTATTTCCAGTTGCCATTTTAGAAATGAGCTAAAAACATACCACAGGAGTAAAAGTTCACACAGGGGTCACGTGACGAGAATGCGGCCACAGGTCTACTGCCACCCTCTGGTGAAATATAAAATTGCTGTTTTTGGTATGTGTGTATTGTGGGAAACTGTGCTGGCGGGCCACATATTATTGATTTTATGACAGGACGCTTCGGGCCGGTGGAAATTTGGACACGGGCCGGATTTGGCCCGGGGGCCGGACTTTGGGCATGTCTGGTCTAGGTAATCTATTACATAAGAATACATATTATACATTCACCAATTTGGAATTTGCAAGGTCCACACATATCATTCACCTTCTTCTTCAGAAGTTATGTTTGATTTCTTTACATAATCAATGAAAGGTCTCCATATATTCTCAAACACATTTTCCTTTGATTTCAGTATGTATGTTATTCTTTCTAGTGGAAGGTTTGTTAACATCTGTCTTAACCACTGTGTCACATCTGGTCTATGAGTCTTTTTCCACAATAGTAAAATACATTTTTTGGTATTATGCAAACCGAGGTCTATGAATGCTCTTTCACTCTTATTAAAGTTATGTTTTTCTGGATACAGACCCAACAAAACAGTTAGGGTTCAATGTGAATTGTTTTGAAATTATTTTTTCAATTGTTACCCTCACCTCTTCCCAAAACATTCTGATTTTTCTACATTCCCATAAACAGTGAAATAGGGTTCCTTTACTTTCCATACATTTTGTGCATGTATCTGGTATGTTTTTGTTATATCTATTTAACTCCACTGGTGTAACATACATCCGCATTAACCATTTAAAATGTATCAGTTTAAGACGTACATTTATTGATTTGGTTTGAGCTTCTGCACAAGCCATTTCCCATTGTTCCTCTGAAATTTCAATTTGCAGGTCTTCTTTCCAATAATTCAGTCTTTTCTGTGAGTTTTCACTTGAGAATAGTGTCAATGAGTTATAAAACTCTGAAATAATACCCTTTCTCGTACTATCTTTCGTCAAAATTTTTTCCAAGGATGAATAAGTAGGTCGGGTGAGAGCATTATTTTGATTTGATCGAATAAAATTTCTAAGCTGAAGATTATTAGTATTATTTTAAATTATATTTTGGTCAACAAAAGAAGGGGACAGCTTGGGGTCATTTTTGACCCCACATATGGAAAAGTGTGGTACTGATACAGAAAATGCAATTAAAAAATATAACAATTAGATACAAATCCAAATGGCCTCATGTCAAAGACAACCTATTTGAGGAATACATGGAAGATTAAATGATAAAAAATTAAAATTACAAAGATATTGCAAAAAAAAAAAAACAACTGCTCGGGCATTTTTGACCCCTGCATCTTACAATACCTACATTGTCCTCACTGTATACACTGTATTGTCCTCATCTGTTTACCCTCGACATCCAGTCTGAGATGCAAATAGTAGCGTCTACAGTGTTACTTATAACCCTGGTGAAATTGAAAAGGGGACAGCTTGGGAGAAGCTTGGGGTCATTTTTGACCCCACATATGCATCTAAAAAATCCTATTGTCCTCATCTGTTTACCCTCTCTGTTTACCCTCGGCATCCAGTCTGAGATGCTAATTGCAGCGTCTACAGTGTTGCTGATAACTGTGGTGAGATTCAAAAGAGGACAGCTGGGGAAAAGCTTCTGGTCATTTTTGACCCCACATATGGAAAAGTGTGGTACTGATACAAAAAATGCAATTACTTAAAAAATGTAACAATTACATACAAATCCAAATGGCCTCATGTCAAACACAACCTATTTGAGGAATACATGGAAGATTAAATGATAAAAAATTAAAATTACAAAGATATTGCAAAAAAACAACAACCACTGGGGTAATTGTTACCCCTCTTATGCATCTAAAGGTAAAATAACCTGGTAGGAATAGGGTCTAAAAGACAAGTTGAAGGCTTGGATGAGGAAATTATTTTATCTAACTCTAAAAGGTCAATTGGAGTAAACTCATCCAAACAGATATCAGTTGAAGGAGCTGTAGTAGTTAATGTATTTAAGTTAACGGTGGGAAGAATCTGACTGATTTTATCTCTGATAGATGAAATTTTGTTACTGAAGAAGTTCATAAAGTCCTGACTAGTAAGCTCTAAGGGAACGCTAGGATTGACAGAGTCCTGACTCTTTGTCAGCCTGGCTACAGTGCTGAAAAGAAACCTGGGATTTTTCTTGTTCTCTTCTATTAATGTGGAATAATAACTTGTTCTAGCTTTCCTAAGAGATTTTTTATAAATTAAAAGATGATTTCTCCAAGCTAGATAGATTTCATCTAATTTAGTGGAGCACCATTTTCTTTCTAATTGACGAGTCTTCTGTTTTAACCTACGAGTTTCTGTGTTGAACCAAGGAATTAGAAATCTCTGATTAGACTTTTTCTTTTTTAAAGGGGCCACCATGTCTAGAGTCTGGTGCAGAGAAGCTGAAACACTGTCTACCATGCTATCAATTACAGAAGGGGCAAGCTCTCCATAGCTTATCTCCGTTGTGTTGACACATGGCATAGAGGAAACAATCTGCTTAAATTTTGTAACAGCATCATCTCATAGGCATGTACTGTTGTAATATTTTTACTTAGGAGTCAAATAGTCAGAAATAGTAAAATCAGAGGTTAACAGACAATGAATGGTCTGACAGTACAGGGTTATGAGGAGACACTACCACATTTTCTATTTCTATGCCATATGTCAAAACAAGGTCCAATGTGTGGTGGAGATAATGGGTAGAATTTCCTACTTTCTGAGAAAACCCCATCGAGTCTAATATTGAATTAAATGCCATATTAAGGCAATCACTATCTACATCTACATGTATATTAAAGTCCCCTACTATAATTATTCTGTCTGATTTCAGCACTAAATTGGGTTTAACCTAAAATTACTAACATGCCCAATACTGAGGACCAGACCATCAAAGGAATTATAACATATTTTTTGCTTTACTTAACTAGTAATTTGGAATGGTAAATTGTTGCTACTCCTCCTCCACGACCAGAACTTCTGGGATTTTGACAGTTTAAATAACCAGAGGGAGTTGATTCATTTAAACCAACATAATCCTCTTGTCCTAACCAAGCCTCTGTAAGAGATATTAAATCAATCTGATGATCAATTAACAGATCATGGACTAGCAGAGATCTGGGAGTTGGAGACCTAATATTTAAGAAGCCACATTTAATTTTTAAATTATGAGGAGGAACAGAGGGCAGTCATTAAATTTTGAGGCTTCATGTTTAATTTGAGTTTTACCAACTTTTTGTGTAATCACTTTGGGATGCTTATACATTATATTTTATTTACTTTGGAGGGAGCAGACAGTGATTCTCTGATGGGGAAGACAGGGGCTAAGTTGAGTGGTGGTGGATGAAGAGGAGCTGCAGAGAGGCATGTAAGACTGTGACTCTGCTTCCTGGTCCCATCTCTGAGTTGTCAAGGTTTTGGAAATTTGTATAAAAGTGATGCTAGATTGTTAGATAAATGAGATGCACCATCCAAAGTGGGATGGACGCCGTCTCGCCTCATAAGACCAGGTTTTCCCCAAAATGAGTTCCAATTGTCTGTATAGCCCACATTGTTTGCAGGACACCACACAGACAGCCAGCGGTTGAAGGGTGACACACAGCTAAACATGTCATCACTGGTCAGCTTGGGGAGGGGCCCAGAGAATACTACAGAGGCAGACATCATTTTGGCAAAGTTACACACCGATTCCACACTTAGTTTTGTAACGTCCAGCTGCCAGAGTCTGATGTTGTTAATGCCGACGTGGATAACAGTTGTGGAGTATTTACAGTTACTTTTAGCCAGCATTTCCAAATTTGACTCGATGTCGCCTGCTCTGGCCCCAGGAATGCGTTTGACTATGGCCGCTGGAGTCTCTAGGTTCACGTTTCTGACTACAGAGTCACCAATGATCAGAGTTTTTTCCTCAGCAGGTGTGTCACTGAGTGAAGAAAAACGATTAGAAACATGAACAGGTTGGTGGTGAACCAGGGGCTTGCAACTATGCTTCCTTCTCACCGCCACCCACCCATTCTCTCCTGGCTGCTCAGGAGAGGTGGATGATGGGGGACAGCTAGCAGGCCCTATGCTACGGCACTCCGCTGCAGCTAAGGGGAGTCCATCATTATTAACTGGCGCTGACGGTGTTTCAGTGCAGCAGAGCCGGGATTCCAAATCACACAACCTCGCCTCAAGCACCTGAAAAAGACAACATTTATTACATTTACCATTATCACTAAAAGAGACAGAGGTGTAGCTAAACATCTGACACAGCGAGCACACCAAAGGAGAAAGGGAAGGAGAGCTAGTAGCCATAGCTAGTGGCTAACACAAACACTGATGAAAGGTGAACAGAAGGCTAAAGAGGGTGATTAGGTGACACTGAGTGCACACACAGGTGCAAGAGGCTTGTTAGACAGAAGTGAGAGGTGACAGTAGATGAAAATAAAGTGATTAAAATACAATTAAAGGCAATAATCCTCAGGAGAGTGAGGAGAACTAAGCGCAGAGCAAACCACACCAACAGCCAGCAACACAGGAAGTGACGATACGTTAACACAGGAACCACAGGAAGCCAATCACAATACTGTTACACAATGCTGCTGCAGGGGAGGCAGACCCACTCAGGTCTATACCTATACCTATACTCAGAGGTTCCCAACCTCGAGTATAGGCGTAAATCAAGAGGGGGGAGACATGTCCCCCCCAACCTGGAAAAAACAGAGTTGCAACCCCCCCCCCCCCCCCCCACACACACACACACACACCCCTCCCAATATCATCATAAGCCTTTAGTATCATGTTACCTAAGACTTTGAAGCACTAATGCAAAATGCAAAAAAAAGCTTGTAAATTTGTAATATTTCTTGTAAATATGGAATGTTTTTATCCCCTGCCGAACAAAGCCCAAAGGGGAATTATGTTATGGGTCTGTCCGTCTCTCCCCCTTTTGTGAAATCAACTCCTCCTACAGTTTTGTTACAGTTGTTTTGAAACTTGGTACCATGGTTTGATGTACGCTGAGGATGCGCATATTGCAGTTTGGGTCTGACTGGATGATTTTTGCAGGAATTGTAGCCCCTGACCCTATGACCTTTTATTTCACCTCACTTTATAGACGGTAACTGTCAGGTGAAATCAACTCCTCCTACAGTTTTGTTCCGATTCTTTTGAAACTTGGTACCATGGTTTGATATACACTGATGATGCGCATATTGCAATTTCACTCTCATTGGATGACCTTGAGGTCAAAGGTTGGAGATCAGATTTCTTCTCAAAGTCATGGTTCGCCCCTTGGGGCAGAGAGGACCCAGATGCGAAGCGAGCGTTCAAAATCATTTTAATAATAATATGGTGGATGCCCTCAATTTCCCCTCTGGGGATCAATAAAGTATACAAAAAAAAAACAAACCACAAAATGTTGCTCGGGAGCTAAAACAAAAACTAACCAGTCTTGGCAATGCAGACAAAAACTCAGAGGCTGAAGAACTCACAGACTAGGCAGGCAGGACAGACAGAAGCATGTGTAGAATGCCAAACAGACAGTTATGATGCAGCACCCAACAGAGGGGCTTCATCCTTTAAATAGGGCAGACACGAATCAAATGAAACATAAGACATATGGTGGAAAAACACACATGAACTATCCAAAACATAAACAGAGCAGAGGACCAAGCAAAGATACACATGAAACAAGAATATCACTTCATCACCACTGTATAAATTCAAGAAATGTCTGTGTCTGTCACAATCATAGGACATCATAGGACGGCCTATGATGTCTGCAGGATGTCCTATGATGATCCTATGATCTCAGGGTACATAGGACTTGCAACGATGTCATATAGGCGATGCCATCATATAGACAATAGGACTGGCTACCTGTGATGTAGTGTCCTATGATGCCAGCCTGGATGTCTTTATGATGTCATATAGGCCATCACTCACGATGCCTGCCTACCTATGATGTAATGTCCTATAATGCCACGTGCTGAGTCACTTGAAGCCCGAAATGCCCGCAAAACGAGCAACACTGCACGCCACGCAAGGCACAGACAAGCTGAGACCCAGGAGATGTGGAATAGTCGGCTGGCCACCAACGCTGCATGCCAGCAAGGCACAGAGAAGCTGAGACCGAATACGACACACTACTTTAAACCACACCCATTCGAACCAGGACATCGGGAAATCTCACTCAGTAAAGCAGAAGGCACTCTATAAATTCAAGAAATCTCTGTCAGTGATGCCTGCGGCATGACTGTGAACAACACAGCTGTGTCACACAGGAGGAGACCCTTAGCAATGGGCATGCAGAAATATTTGCTTATACTTGGTTTCTACAGGCATAGACAGATATGTTCTAGTAATAATAAAATAAATACATAGAATGACAAAGAATACACTAAGGTCCAGCAAGGATGACAATAATAGCAAAAATAGAACCAAGATCACAATCCAAATGAATAGAGAATAATACAGTAACTTAAAGCGAGGATGTGGGTTGACTCACGTCCAGTAACAAGAAAATATAAATTATAATGAGGTGAGAACAAGAGCTCAACCCACACTCTGACACTCAACACAGTAACTACTGAAAGAAATGATGTAGGCTTTTCAAATCGATACAGTAGTTGTATCTAATACACATCTTGGACAACTTACACCGTCACGTAACTATGGGTTTGGGATCAAGCGGTCAAAGGTCAAAAGTTAATATTGCATTTGCACTATGGTAAATGCTACATTTACTGTTACTATAAAACGAGTAAAGCTAGGGCCTCCAAACCTGGTACACAGGTTCACCTTGGATCCTTACCGCTGACTATGGGTTTGGGGTCAAAAAGTCAAAGGTTAATGTTAACATTCCCTATGCCTTATTACTGTACAATGAGTAAAGCTAGGGTCACCAAACTTGGTACAGAGGTTCACCCTGTGACCCTGAAGTGTGACTACGGTTTGGGGATCACAAGGTCAAAGATGTTCATTATGGACAAACTGTGGTTGATACAGAAGTCCAATAACTGAACACCACTCAGGTTCAGATCGGGCAGGCCGTTCCTCCCAATCATGCCCCTCCAGGTTTCACTGTCATTGCCCACGTATGCATTGAAGTCCACCAGTAGGACAGTGGAGTCTCCAAGAGGAGCACTCTCCAGCACCCCAGTCAGACACTCCAAAAAGGGTGGGTACGCTGAACCATCACTTGGTGCACAGGCACCCTCTCCAGGAAACTGGTTCTAGAACCGAAGCTGTGCGTTGAGGTGAGCCCAACTATATCTAGCCGGTATCTTTCAACCTTGTGCACCACCTCCAGCTCCTTCCCCACCCAAGAGGTGATGTTCCATATCCCAAAAGCCAGTTTCAAAAGCTGTGGATCAGACCGTGAAGGTCTCTGCCTTCGCCTGCCATCTGATCCGCATAGTACTGGACCCCATGGTCCCTCCTGCAGGTGGTGAACCCACTGGAGAATGGACCCATGTAACTCCTTCAGGCTGAGCCCAGCTGGGTCCCATTGGCAGAAACCTAGCCACCAGACACTAGCCATCGAGCCCCTTCCCCAGGCCTGGCTCCAGGGTGGGGCCCTGGTAACCCCACACTGGGCGGGGTACACTGAATCCTTGATTTTTTATTTAATGTTCAAGCATAAGGGTGTCCATATGTGCACCTTGCACCAGGACACCAATTTTGTTATCATGTCATCATATTTGCGACCACATGTCTTGGACACTCGGGTAAAGAGAGGTGCAGAGCTGTCAACTGATCACCACCTGGTGATGAGTTGGATCCGATGGCAGGGGTGGCCGCCACTCTGAGCCGGTAGACCTAAACGTATACTGAAGGTGTGCTGGGAACGTCTGGCTGAGGCCTCTGTCCGGGAGGTCTTCAACTGCCACCTCTGGAAGAACTTCGACCACATTCCGAGGGAGTCTGGGGACTTGGAGTCTGAATGGGTCATATTCTCCACCGCCATTGTAGAAGCTGCTGCCCAGAGCTGTGGCCGCAAGGTTGTTGGTGTATCTCGTGGTGGCAATCCCCAAACCAAGTGGTGGACACCAGTAATGACGGAGCAATCAAGCTGAAGAAGGAATCCTATCAAGCTTGGTTGGCTTGTGGGACTCCTGAAGTGTACCGGCAGGCCAAGCAGAGTGCTGCTTGGGCGGTTGCTGAAGCAAAAACTTGGGTGTGGGAGCAGTTTGGTGAGGCCATGGAACAAGACTTTCGATCGGCCTCGAATAGATTCTGGCAAGCTGTCCGACTACTCAGGAGGGGGAAGCAGCTCCCTGTCCACACTGACATGCCTTCCACAGAGGAAGCAGAGCTTAAGGATGAGAGGGACAGCTCTCCCATCACAGGGACTGAGGTCGCCGAAGTGGTGAAAAAACTCTTTGGTAACCAGGCCCCGGGGGTGGATGAGAGTTGCCCTGAGTACCTCAAGGCCCTGGATGTTGTAGGGCTGTCATGGTTGATACACCTCTGCAGTGTTGCATGGAGGTCGGGGACAGTGCCTTTGGCATGACAAACCAGGGTGGTGGTTCCTCCTTTTAATCAGGAGGACCGGAGGTTGTGTTCCAACTTTAGGGGGATCACACTCCTCAGCCTCCTTTGGAAGGTCTATGCCAGGGTACTGGAGAGGAGAGTCCGACTGCTTGTCGAACCTCAGATCCAGGAGGAGCAATGTGGTTTTCGTCTTGGCCGTGACACAGAGGACCAACTCTTTCCCCTTTCAAGAAAGGACTTGGAGAAAGCATTTGACCACATTCCTCATGGGCTCTTGTGGAGGGTGCTGCGGGAGTATGGGGTATCAAGCTCGTTGTTACAAGCTATCTGGTCCCTATACGACCGTTGCAAGAGTTTGGTTCATATTGGCAACACCCAATCCAACTCATTTCCACTGAGAGTTGGACTCCGCCAGGGCTGCCCATTGTCACCAATCCTGTTCAGTTTTTATGGACAGGATATCTAGGTGCAGCCAAGGATGGGAGGGTGTCATGCTTGGTGACCACAGGATCTCATCTCTGCTGTTTGCAGATGATGTCCTGTTGGCTTCATCAATCAATGACCTACAGACCTTTCTGGGACGGTTTGCTACTGAGTGTGAAGCAGCTGGGATGAGAATCGGCACCTCCAACTCCTAGTCCATGTTATCAGCCGGAAAAAGGTGGATTGTCCTCTCTGAGTTGGGTACAGTCTCCTGCCCCAAATGGAGGAGTTTAAGTATTTCGGGATTTTATTCACTAGTGAGGGGAGAATGGAGCGAGAGATTGACAGACGGATTGGGGCAGCCTCTGCAGTGATGTGGATGTTGTACCGGTCTGTTGTGGTGAAGAGGGAGCTGAGCTCTAAAGCAAAGCTGTCGATTTACCGGTCAATCTACGTTCCTACCCTCGCCTATGGTCATGAGCTTTGGGTAATGACTGAAAGAATGAGATTGCGGATACAAGCAGCTGAAATGAGCTTTCTCTGTAGGATTGCTGGACTCACCTCAGAGATAGGGTGAGGAGCTCAGTTATCTGGGAGAGGCTTAGAGTAGAACCGCTGCTCCTCCATATCGAAAGGAGCCAGTTGAGATGGTTTGAGCATTTGATCAGGATGCCTCCTGGACACCTCCCACTGGGAGGACACCTTGGCAGACCCAGGACATGCTGGAAAGACTACGTCTCCCAGCTGGCCTGGGAACATCTTGGTATCCTCTCTGAAGAACTGGAACAGGTGGCCGTGGAGAGGAAAGTCTGGGCTTCTCTGCTTGAGCTGCTGCCTCCATGACCTGGACCTCCGGAAAAGCGGTAGAAAATGGATGGATGGATGGATGGAAGGAAGGTCAAAGGTCAACATCATAATGGCTTATAAACTATATCTTGACAACAAAGAAAGCTAGGGTCACCAAACTTGCTATGCAGGTTCACCTTGGGATCTTGACCTCTGACTGTAGGTTTGGGGTCCAAAGGTCAAGGTTAGCAGTCCTTATTACTGTACAACGAGTAAACCTAGGGCCACCAAACCAGGTACACAGGTTCACCTTGGGATCCTGACCTCTGACTATGGGTTTGGGGTTAAAAGGTCAAAGGTCAAGGTTAGTAGGCCTTATTCCTTATTACTGTACGAGTAAACCTATGGCCACCAAAACTGGTACACAGGTTCACCTTGGGATCCTGACCTTTGACTATGGGTTTGGGGTCAAAAGGTCAAGGTTAATATTCCATTTGCACTATTATTATAAAACGAGTAAAGCTAGGGCCACCAAACTTGGTACACGGGTTCACCCTGTGACCCTGAAGTGTGAATATAGTTTTGTGATCTCAAGGTGAAAGGTCAAGCTCATAATGGCTTATAAACTCTATCTCAACAACCAAGAAAGCTAGGGTCACCAAACCTGGGATACAGGTTCACTCTGAGACCATAACCTCTGATTCCAGGTTTGGGGTCTAAAGGTCAAAGGTCAAGGCTGACACTCCCTATGCTCTCTTACTATAGAATGTGGAAAGCTCTCTAGGGTCACCAAACTTGTTACTATTTTTTATTTATTATTTTACTTCATGCAGCCTTCATTCTGGTGACATATATAACACACAAACATCAGATCTGTGACATCCATACAAGTGAAGACATACCTGCTGTGCTCATGTGTCTGTACCACCAATCACATGAACAGTCCTTTTCCATTTTCAGTGCATGATCTTCACATTGCCGGTGAGAAGCCTCCATTTATAGTCTATGCCACAACCACAAACACCAACAACAAGTACCAGAACTACGCCAAAACATTCAAAAAATACAAAAACTACAAGCGCTGAAATTAGCTGCCACTTGAGTGCAAAACATGTATGTGGACTATACATTAAAATGAGTTTGAAAAACCTTTAAAAACACTATTTTAAATGCCCCTGCTACTCCACTCTTGCTGACTAATTTAACACTACCTCAGCTGAAACTGGAAGTCCTGCCCATAATCATTACTACAGCGGCAGCCCCAGGAATAAGGTGGATACATAAATGATTTACCAAATGCATGCAGAAACATTCATATACGGTGGTGTGAAAAAGTGTTTCCCCCCTTCCTGATTTCTCATTTTTTTTGTATGTTTGTCACTTAAATATTTCAGATTATCAAACAAATTTAATATTAGACAAAGATAACAGAAGAAAACACACAATGCAGTTTTTTTAAATGAAGGTGTTTATTATTAAGGGGGAAAAAATCCAAACCTACATGGCCCTGTGTGGAAAAAGTGATTGCCCCTTAAACCTAATAACTGGTTGGGCCACCCTGAGCAGCAACAACTGCAATCAAGCATTTGCAGTAACTGGCAATGAGTCTTTTACAGTGCTGTGGAGGAATTTTGGCCCACTCATCTTTGCAGAATTGTTGTAATTCAGCCACATTGGAGGGTTTTCGAGCATGAACCACCTTTTTAAGGTCATGCCACAGCATCTCAATCGGATTCAGATCAGGACTTTGACTAGGCCAGTCCAAAGTCTTTGTTTTGTTTTTCTTAAGCCATTCAGAGGTGGACTTGCTGGTGTGTTTTGGATCATTGTCCTGCTGAGGAACCCAAGTGCATTTCGGCTTGAGGTCATGAACAGATGGCCGGACAGTCTCCTTCAGGAATTTTTGGTAGACAGCAGAATTCATGGTTCTATTTACCACAGCAAGTCTTCCAGGTCCTGAAGCAGCAAAACAGCCCCAGACCATCACACTACCACCACCATATTTTACTGTTGGTATGATGTTCCTTTTCTGAAATGCTGTGTTCCTTTTACGCTAGATGTAATGGGACACACATCTTCCAGAAAGTTTAACTTTTGTCTTGTTGGTCCCCAGAGTATTTTCCCAAAAATCTTGCGGATCATCAAGATGTTTTCTGGCAAAACTGAGATGAGCCTTTATGTTCTTTTTGCTCAGCAGTGGTTTTCGTCTTGGAATTCTGCCATGCAGGCCATTTTTGCCCAGTCTCTTTCTTATGGTGGAGTCATGAACACTGACCTTAACTGAGGCAAGTGAGGCCTGCAGTTCTTTGGATGTTGTGGTGGGGTCCTTTGTGACCTCTTGGATGAGTCGTCGCTGTGCTCTTGGGGTAATTTTGGTCGGCCAGCCACTCCTGGGAAGGTTCAGCACTGTTCCATGTTTTTGCCATTTGTGGATAATGGCTCTCACTGCGGTTTGCTGGAGTCCCAAAGCTTTAGAAATTGATTTATAACCTTTTCCAGACTGTTAGATCTCAATTACTTTGCTTCTCATTTGTTCTTGAATTTCTTTGGATCACAGCATGATGTCTAGCTTTTGAGGATCTTTTGGTCTACTTCACTTTGTCAGGCAGGTCCTATTTAAGTGATTTCTTGATTGAGAACAAATGTGGCAATAATCAGGCCTGGTTGTGGCTAGAGAAATTGAACTCAGCTTTCCAAAGATGTGATAAACCACACTTAATTTATGTTTTAACGGTGGGGCAGTCACTTTTTCACACAAGGCCATGTAGATTTGAATTTTTTTTTACCCTTAATAATAAACACCTTCATTTAAAAAAAACCATTTTGTGTTTACTTGTGTTATCTTTGTCTAATATTTAAATTTGTTTGATGATCTGAAACATTTAAGTGACAAACATACAAAAAATGAGAAATCAGGAAGGGGGCAAACACTTTTTCACACCACTGTACAAATGTATGCAGATGACACGGTAATATTTACACCTGCAAAAAATACACAAGAAGCCACTTGTATTCTTACAACAGCAATGACCCAAATCCATGACTGGCTTATTAATTCATGTCTCCTACTAAACACTAAAACAACTGTTTGCATGATGTTCACCAAACAACGATCAAATAATGCAAAGTTAAACATTTTCTTAAAAGGGGTGGAGCTGAAACTAGTCGAGTAATTTTAGTACCTCGGCGTGATTTTAGAATCCTCATTAACCTTTAAAAAACATCAAAAAAAAAATCTCAAACATAGTCAAATTCAATTTAGGAAATTTTAAACACATTAGACCATCGCTGACAGTGCGGTTAAAATGTTTCTATATGATCTTCTCACACATCGACTGGTGTAACAATAATCAAACCTATTGAATCTTTATACAAAAAAAGCCATAAAAATCTTTGATAAAAAAGATCCCACATATCATTGCTGTCACATTTACAAGAAATACAATTTTCTGTCTTTTGAAAATTACAAAACTCTCAAATTTGCCTGTTCAATTTATAAAATATTAAATGGCTGTACACACCCCCAGGAGAATATGTTAAACTGAGGACTGTCACCGGTACAATCACCAGAGCAATCACTAGAGGAAACTGTGAGGTCCTCCACAGATGCACCACATTTGCTCAATCTGTGCTATCAGTGAGGTGCACCAAGATCTGGAATAATATACCACCTGCAATCAGAGAATGTACCACACTAAACACTTGTAAGACTCATTGTCAAAATTGGCTTTTAAATAACCAAAATTGTACCCATAAGTAGTGGTAGCTCTGCGGTGTACACATATACTGTATATATGTGCCCGTGCGTCACACACATATGCCCCGCCTCTTGTTTGTTGCTGTCTGTTGCTGCTGTGAGGTGCTTGGGTGCATGTGTGTGTGTACGCATACACAGCACTTCACTTATGTGACATTTGAATGTTTTGTTTGGTAACACCTTAACTCTTGCACTTTAGCATATCCACTTTGTACAGTTTCATTGCAGTTCTGCTCGTGTATAATTGCTTGTCTGTGTGTTTTTGTGACCTGCCAGGGGACTATAGATGCAAATTATCAGTATTGCTAAATCTGGGATACTTACATTTGTATTAATGTTCAATAGTATGGAATGTCCCTTTCAAATAAACATTAAACTTTAAATCACCCGTTTTGGGGTGGGGGTGGGGGGGTGCATTCCCTAACTGGAAATTCACTGCAGAAGCACACAGACTTGGGACTGTGGTCAGGTTTTGCACAGGATTTGTCTTGTAAGTCAGAAAAAACATGTTACAGACATGTTAAACTTGATTTTTGCCTGAGTGTCATTTTTAAATCTGCAACTTTTTTTTCTCATAAATTTGCTGCTTTTTTGTTGTAAAGTTGCAACTTCTTTTTTTAATCAAATTCACTTTTTTCTTGTAAATTTGCAATTTTTTCATACATTTGCAACTTTGTTCTGACAGTTGTAATTTTTTGTAAATATGTAACTTTTCCTCATGAATTTGCTAGTTTTTCTTGTAAATTTGGTACTTTTTTAATCAACAATTTGCAAATATGTGACTTTTTTCTTTTAAATTTGCAGCATTCATATGAATACTGGTTATGTTTTTATTGTATGTAATGCCTTAAATTTTCTGTCCATCTAGGCAATGACTCGAGTTCATTTTTATAAAGTTTTTGTTTTGAAGTGTTTGAACTTTTCCCCATTACAAAAATAGGGGCCCCTAAACACAATCTTGCATCGGCCCCGACTACCTATAGTGTCCCCCTAAATCTTTACTCTAGAAAAAAAATGTTCTGCTTATCTCCCCCTTCCCCCCAACAGTGACATGAAATAGCCACCCATGACCTTGAGGGGGAACCATGTGGTTATCTTGGACACAAGCAAGGGGACTCCATAGAACAAAGATTGAGAACCATTGTTTCAGGGTATAGTGGGGGTGATGTTCGCCTGGTCAAACCTGACATACATATCAGCAAAGTAATTTTGGAAACATGATTTCAAGGTGAAACCCTTACATGATGGGGCTTTAATGTATTTGTGTGTTGTACAGGAGATCTTTGGACCCGTCCTCACTGTCTATGTCTATCCTGACAACAAATACAAAGAGGTTCTACATCTGATTGACAACACGTCGCCGTACGCCCTGACCGGATCCATCTACGCCAAAGACGAGTGAGACATGTTCACCTGGTTTGATCAGCTGGTTCACGTCTTTGTGTCGAAATAAGAAAACCTATCAGTTATCATGTGGGAATTTTATCTGGAATGAAAGGCTGAACCTTTATTTAATGTTCTAGACTTGACTGTCTGTAAAATCTATTAAAGACAACACAAATAGCTTTTCCCATTTAAACTGTGCCTAATGGTGTGGAGAGAAATCTTCCTGATTTGACTATCAGCACTGACAAACTTGCACTGTTCACATGAGAAAATCAGGGTTTTTTTTGTTTGTTTTGCAAAAACCAACAGTCATTTCTGGCTTTAAAGCAGGGTTCACAAATGTAATGGGCCTCAGAGCCACTAGGGGGCCCCCAAGCTACAAGTTCACCTCAAGCTTTTTTTTTGGGGGGGGGGGATTAAAGTTGCCTTCAACTTTTTTTTGTCATAAATTTGTTACTTTTTCCCTCATAAATTTGTGACTTTTTCCTTATAAATTTGCAACCTTTTGTTGTAATTTTGCTGCTTTTACTCATACATTTGTGACATTTTTATGTTAAGTGTATGACTTTTCTTTTTATACATTTGTCACTTTTCTCATAAATTTGCTAATTTTTTTCTAGTGAATTTGTGATGTTTTTTCATTGTAAATTTGTTACTTTTTTCTTCATAAATTTGTGACTTTTGTCTTATGAATTAGCACCCTTCATATGTATGCTAGTTAAATCTTTATTCTATGTAATGGTTTAAATTTTTTTCTCTGTTCATCTAGACAGTGAACCAACTTTATTTTTTTCATGTTTTTCATTGGAACAGGTTTCTTCCCCTTTACAAAAATAGTTCCCCCCAAAACAGTAGAAACAGCACTGCTAACCAGTGTAGGAAAACGGTATCAAGCAAAAGTCAAAGTTAATGAATATGAACTGTAACAGCTGGCTTTGTCATGGTGGACGTGAGATGTGGGTTTTAAAAACATCAGAGGCTTCAAAATATTAATTAAAATTTGGTGGACCAAGAATTTTTGTGTTGCCTTTCAGACCTCAGAGTGACTCTTAAATAAACTTTACAACAACTTATTTGAGGTTTTTATTTGTGTTTGAACTTTTTTTTTAAATTTTGGTGACAGGAAGGTGATCGAGGAGGCCAACAAGGCTCTGAGAAACGCTGCAGGAAACTACTACATCAACGACAAATCCACTGGATCCATCGTGGCTCAGCAGCCATTCGGTGGCGCCAGAGCTTCAGGTGAGATGGCAGAGAAGGGATGAAATCCTGCTCTTTTACTTTCCAGTGGCTTTGACTGAACACTAAAACTAATAGGGTTACAATGAAGAAAAGTAAAGTTAAAAAAAAAAAAAACTGTTGTAAATTTACAAGAAAAACATCTGAAATTTACTATGAAATTAGCAAAATTTTCAACTAAAAAGACACAAAGTTGATGTAGAAATGTCTGATTCAAAAGTAGAAAGTTCATGTGAAAAAAAAAAATCCAAATTTACAAAGAATAAAACCACAGAATTATGATTTTAAAAAGTGCAGATTTTTGATAAAGAAATTGTAAATTTATTAACTGTTTTGTGAATCCAGGACTTCTCATTATATTGGCACCATTTTTTACTCAAAAGTTTGTGACTTTTTCCCTTGTAAATTTGAGGCTTATTTCTCTAAATCTGCAGCTTTTGTCCTAAATTTGCCTGCTTGTTCTGATATTTGTCATTTTTTAAAATAAATTTGCAACTTTTTTCATAAATTTGTAACTTATTTCCTTGCAAATTAGCTTTTTTTTTTTATCCTAAATTTGCAACTTTGTCTTGTAAAATTCAGATTTTATCTTGTAAATTTGCAGCAATTTTCTCAAATTTGATAGCGGCTAATTTAAGGTGTTATTTAAGGTATATTTAGTGTCTGTACTTTTCCTGGGGAAGTTTTTATTTAATATGACCCAAAATTAAAAAAATTAATCAATTACAAAAAAGAAAAATACTTCTTTTTACAAAAGATATTGATTTGAATTTCTAAAATGTATTTTTTTAGCAATATTTTCAGTGTTGTATACAAGTATATGTACTGTATATGAATTATTGTCACATAAGTTACATGTTTATTCAAAATAACAATGTAACTGAAACTTGGTACCATGGTTTGATGTGCATTTATGATGTGCATATTACAATTTTACTCTGATCAGATGACCTTGAGGTCAGATTTTCCCTAACTCTTCTAAGCACAGTAGCTACTGAAAGAAATGATGTAGGTTTTTCAAATCGATACAGGAGTTGTATCTAATACACATCTTGGACTGTTTACACCCTCACCTAACTATGGGCTTGGAGTCAAGAGGTCAAAGTTAACATTGCAGTTGCACTGTGGTAAATGCTACATTTACTATTACTATAAAATGAGTAAAGCTAGGGCCACCAAACCTGGTACACGGGTTCACCTTGGGATCCTGACCTCTGACTATGGGGTCAAAAGGTCAAAGGTCAAGGTTAACATTCCTTATTACTGTACAACGAGTAAAGCTAAGGCCACCAAACTTGGTACAAAGGTTCACCTTGGGACCCTGAAGTGTGACTATGGTTTTGGGGTTGCAAGGTCAAAGGTCAATGTCAAAATGGTTTATAAACTAGAGCTCAACAACAAAGAAAGCTAGGGTCACCAAACCTAGTACATAGGTTCACTCTGAGACCATGACCTCTGACTACAGGTTTGGGGTCAACAGGTCAGAGGTCAAGGTTGACACTGCCTATGCTGTCTTACTATAGAACGTGCAAAGCTCTCTATGGTCACCAAACTTGCTACACAGGTTCACCTCAGGATCCTGACCTACAGCTGTGGGTTGTATACTTTGCTGTATATTCATGGATGATGGGTTTATCATAATTTGGTTCTGCCACAGTAATTAACTTGAAAACTGCTCTCCATCAGTAAGTATTGGGATCTCCAAAGAAAACGGAGGTGGGGAATATTGCACTCGCTTCAGTGTGCTTTGTTTTCATATGTTTTAATTTATGTTATGTTTAATCCTGTATTAGTCCCACAACTGGAAAATTTTTAAACAATACATGACCAATAGCCAACAACACAAGAATAAAATGGAGATTAAAACATTAATTCCTTTCTGAACTACTTGTTATGAACAGACATTGATTTATTGGATTAGCTGTGATCTTAAACTAGATTTTCCTCTTCACGAAGGCACAAACGACAAACCTGGAGGTTCACACTACGTCCTGAGATGGACGTCTCCTCAGGTGGTGAAGCACACCCACGTCCCCCTCACAGAGTGGAAGTACCCCTACATGAGCTGATCTGTCCCTCTATCCGTCCTCCGGTCCTCCATCTGTCTGTCAGCTGATTCTCCACCCGACAGCATCACAGACTTCTGAGACCAACTCCATGTGATAACTTTTGCACTGAACCTGGACGAGAATGTACTAAAGACGGGACAGGACTCAGTAGAAATGCCCCACTGTTGTTTGATTAATGGATTAATACAGTGGTGTGAAAAAGTGTTTGCCTCTTCCTGATTTCTCTTTTTTTTTTGTATGTTTGTCACACTTAAATTTTTCAGATCATCAAACACATTTAAATATTAGACAAAGATAACACAAGTAAACACAAAATGCAGTTTTTAATGAAGGTGTTTATTATTAAGGGTAAAAAAAAATCCAAACCTACATGGCCCTGTGTGAAAAAGTGATTCCTCCCATTAAAACATAAATTAACTGTGGTTTATCACATCTTTGGAAAGCTGAGATCAGTTTCTCTAGCCACACCCAGGCCTGATGACTGCCACACCTGTTCTCAATCAAGAAATCACTTAAATAAACCTTCCTTTTTTATACAGTGTATAATTAGGGCGGGATCATGTGCCTCTGAACCCGGCCATCTCTTCATGACCTCAAGCTGAAGCACACTTTGGTTCTGCAGCAGGACAATGATCCAAAACACACCAGCAAGTCCACCTCTGAATGGTTTAAGAAAAACCAAATGAAGGCTTTGGAGTGGCCTAGTCAAAGCCCTGACCTGAATCCGACTGAGATGCTGTGGCATGACCTTAAAAAGGTGGTTCATGTTCCAAAACCCTCCAATGTGGCTGAATTACAACAATTCTGCAAAGATGAGCAGGCCAGAATTCCTCCACAGCACTGTAGAAGACTCATTGCCAGTTATCGCAAACGCTTGATTGCAGTTGTTGTTGCTAAGGGTGACCCAACAGTTATTAGGTTTAGGGGATAATCATTTTTTCACACAGGGCCATGTAGGTGTGGATTTTTTCCCCCTTAATAATAAACATCTTCATTAAAAAAAACTTGTATTTTGTGTTTACTTGTGTTACCTTTATCTAATATTTAAATTTGTTTGATGATCTGAAATATTTAAGTGTGACAAATATACAAAAAAAAGAAATCAGGAAGGGGGCAAACACTTTTTCACATCACTGTAACTGTCTATAATAATTGTTTTCCACTTATAATGCACTGCTGCTCCTTTTTTAACTGACCGAATTATTCATCTACTAATAATCTGTTAATTAACTTGCTAGGGAGACCAGCTGTGAGGACAGAAAGTCACAAGAGAACCGCAGGATCTGTCGCTGCTGTTTAGTTATAATTAGTCTCTTTTGAATTTTTATGGAGTTGGAGCCATTAGGTAAGTAATCGGTTAATTCAAGGAAAAAAATAGCAGGTGTGTGGGGGTTTTGTGACATATCCATGTCAGTGCATATGTGCATATTCAAAAAACCTTTTGTCAGATTTTGTCCCTCTTTTTGTTCCCCAAGAAATGTGAATTACAATAGTCAGTGAAAAAAACAAAGTATCTCTAAATGCTTCAGTTTGTATCCAAAGGTCAGTGAGTTGAGTGCTGCCTCTGTTCCAGAGATCTGTTTGTAAAAGAGTTAAAATTTGTGTCTGAACTGCTGACAAACTGAGAAATGTCCTCAGCAGGTATCTGTCCGTCCCCTCGACTCAGTCATCAGACGTGTGACCTGCTGTAAAAACAGACTCTAGAACGTCCCTCTGCACCATTAACAATGCTGATATTTTTGTTTTGTATTTGAATCAAGTTTGGTGTATTTTCAGAACGTGCCTGCCATAGAAAGACTGTAAATTAGTAAGAGTTATTTTTCCAAAGAGAATATTAAATGCATAACAATAGCAACTTTGTTTTTGCTTTATTGTACGCCATTTTTTAAAAATCTTGGGTAATTGTGACACGTCACCAAAATATGGCATTTGTCAATGAATTAATCTCAGTGTGAACTGTAATTCTGCACCTACTCGTTCTGTTTATATGCTGCAGTAATCAGTTTAACATGTGAATAGTTGGATCTTCTGCACCTACAGGTGCTTCTCAATAAATTAGAATACCATCCAAAAGTTGATTTATTTCAGTAATTCACTTAAAAAAATGAAACTCAGCTAGCTTGATTACACACCGAGTGGTATATATCAAGTGTTTTTCTTTTAATTTTGATGGCTCCCAACCAACAGTGATCTGTGTGGAGTTTGCATGTTCTCCCCGTGTCTGCGTGGGTTTACTCCGGATTTCTCCGGTTTCCTCCCACATGCCAAAAACATGCAAGTTAGGTTAATTGGCATCAAACTGGGGATTCTAAATTGTCCTTAGGTATGACTGAGAGTGAATGGTTGTCTGTCTCTCTGTGTTGGCCCTGCGATGGACTGGCGATTTATCCAGGGTGTACCCTGCCTCTCGCCCAAAGATGCTGGGATAGGCTCCAGCCCCCCACAACCCAAAAAGGATTAAGCAGAAGAGGATGGATGGATGGATGGATGGTTATGACTTACAGCTCATGAAAACCCCAAATTCAGTTTCTCAAATTTAAAAAAAAAATGGGACTTTTAATAGAAATGTTGACACTAGCCACTCACCACGGCTGTTTGCTGGGGAGGGAATATAACAGCAAGGGACACCAGATGACTGGATAGGCTAGTTAAGAAGGCTGGTTTAGTGGTGGGAAGGAAATCTGACCCGCTGGAGGCTGTGGTGGATTGGCGGATAGGGGACAAGTTGCGGGTTATAATGGACAACGCCAGCCACTCCCTTTGTCACATCTTGGTAGGACAGAGAAGCAGCTACAGTGAGCGACTGATCTCGCTGTGCTCGCAGACTGACAGGTACAGGAGGTCCTTTGTTCCAACAGCCATCGGGATGTTTAACAGTATCCTGTAAGGCAGAGATCCCTGCTCCCCCATCACTACCACCACTATTGTTAGCATGCACACACATGCATGTGGATATACATGTTCTCATGTGTGTGCATACAGTATGCCACCAGGTTGTCTGGATTGGACTAAATTCAATGCATTGGTATTATGCATTATTTTATTGTATTTATTGAGATATTTTGGTTAATACCTTTTTAATGGTGATTTGTTGTATGTACTGTGAGCCACAAGATACCTGAATTTCCCCACGGGGATTAATAAAAGTATCTATCTGAAAAGTATGTCCATGTACAGACTCGGCACTTGGTCGGGGCTCCTTTTGCATGAATTACTGCATCAATGTGGCGTGGCATGGAGGCAATCCGCCTGTGGTACTGCTGAGGTGTTATCAAGGCCCAGGTTGCTTTGATAGCGGCCTTCAGCTGGTCTGCATTGTTGGTCTCGTGTCTTTCATCTTCCTCTTTACAATACTCCATAGATTCTCTATGGGGTTTAGGTCAGGAGAGTTTGCTGGCCAGTCAAGCACAGTGATACCATGATCATTAAACCAGGTTTTGGTACTTTTGGCAGCGTGGACAGGTGCCAAATCCTGCTGGAAAATGAAATCAGCTTCTCTATAAAGCTTGTCAGCAGAGGGAAGCATAGAGTGCTTTAAAATTTCCTGCTAGACGGCTGTGCTGACTTTGGTCTTGATAAAACACAGTGGATCAACACCAGCAGATGACCTCTTTTCAGATAAAAGTACATTTTGCATTTCATTTGTAAATCAAGATCCTGTGAAGTTTCCACAGTCAGTGATGATTTGGGGAGCCATGTTATCTGCTGGTGTTGGTCCACTGTTGTCCAAGGTCAGCACAGCATACTACCAGAAAATTTTAGCACTTCATACTTCCCTCTACTAACAAGCTTTATGGAGATGCTGATTTCATTTTTCAGCAGGACTTGCCACCTGCCCAAACTGTCAAAAGTACAAAAACCTGGTTTATTGACCTATCACTGTGCTTTATTGGCCAGCAAACTCATCCATCCATCTTCTTCCGCTTAATCCTTTTCGGGTCGCGGGGGGGCTGGTGCCTATCCCAGCATCTTTGGGCGAGAGGCAGGGTACACCCTGGACAGATCGCCAGTCCATCGCAGGGCCAACACAGAGAGACAGACAACCATTCACTCTCACAGTCACACCTAAGGACAATTTAAAATCCCCAGTTTGATGCCAATTAACCTAACATGCATGTTTTTGGCATGTGGGAGGAAACCGGAGAAATCCCGGAGTAAACCCACACAGACACGTGGCGAACATGCAAACTCCACACAGATCATTGTTGGTCGGGGGCTGGGATTGAACCCAGGATCCCCCGGCCAAGGGTGAGTTGCTATGCCGCCACAGTACTAACCACTCCGCCACCGCGCTTTAGGTTAATTGGCATCAAACTGGGGATTCTAAATTGTCCTTAGGTATGACTGTGAGAGTGAATGGTTGTCTGTCTCTCTGTGTTGGCCCTGCGATGGACTGGCGATCTGTCCAGGGTGTACCCTGCCTCTCGCCCAAAGATGCTGGGATAGGCTCCAGCCCCCCTGCGACCCGAAAAAGATTAAGGGGAAGAAGATGGATGGATGGATGGAGTTTGCTGGCCAGGGGCAGCGAGGTGGCAGAGTGGTTTGCGTGGGTTTACTCTGGGATTTCTCCGGTTTCCTCCCACATGCCAAAAACATGCAAGTTAGGTTAGGCCAGCAAACTCTCCTGAATTAAACCCCATAATCTATAATCATAGAGCGTACCCAAATGCCAAGTCACGTTTCGTTACCTTGTATTATACATGTGTAATGACAATAAAGTTGAATCTCAATCTCAATCTCAATAATCTATGGGGTTTAATGTTTGTTATTGATAGGTACCCATTAGCTTCCTAAATATGCAACCTTTTTTTTCTTAAATCACCTGAATAAAATCTGGATTGTGTGATTTAGAACCTGCCTGTACAGCGGTGGAAATAAGTATTGAACACAACATTTTTATCATTAAACATACAGAAGTTAAACATACAGAAGAAGAAGTACAGAGAGAAGAGGGAGGCTCCTCAGCCACTGCAGATTGGGGGGGAGGATGTGGGAGTGGTTGAGGACTACAAATATCTGGGTGTCAGGATCAGCAGCGGGTTGGACTGGAGATCCAACACCGATGCTGCGCACAAGAAGGGGATGAGCAGACTCTACTTCCTGAGAAAGCTGGGATCCTTCAACGTGTGCAGCAGGATGCTGGAGCTTTTCTACCAGACTGCTGTCGCCAGCGCCATCTTCTTTGCTGCGGTCTGTTGGGGTAGCAGTATCAGGGCCAGAGATACCAACAGACTTGACAAGATTATCAAGAAGGCTGGCTCCGTAATTGGTCTCAGATCGGAGACCTTTGAGACAGTGGTGGAGAGGAGAACACTAAATAAACTGCGATCCATCATGGACAATCCTGATCACCCCCTCCACCACACACTAGATAGACAAGCACTTTCTCCAGCAGACTACTACAGCTTCGTTGTCGAACGGCCAGGTACAGGAAATCTTTTCTGCCACATGCAATTTCACTGTACAATAACTCACTATGATGTTGTATTCTGGTCATAACAATGCTGCCACACTGCACCTTACAGACTAACTAGTGCATCACATTTCATTCTGCTCCTGATAGTCCTTTGTGCAATGGGATGATTCATGTGTTTATACGGGTCATCATATATTAAGCTATGATGTATATAGGTTTTATAGTCATGTTAGTTTTTACTTTCCATGGGTAATCCCTTTGTCTGTCATATGTGTGTTTCTGTTGTTTGGTTGTCAACTGTCATGCTGTTGTTACACTGTAATTTCCCAGTTTGGGATCAATAAAGTACATCTATCTATCTATCTATCTAGAAGTGGACAAAATTGTTGGTACCCCTCTGTTAATGAAAGAAAAACCCACAATGGTCACAGAAATAACTTGAATCTGACAAAAGTGGTAATAAATAACAATTCTATGAAAATTAACCAATGAAAATCAGACAATGCTTTTGAATTGTGGTTCAACAGAATTATTTTAAAAAACAAACTCATGAAACAGGCCTGGACAAAAATGATGGTACCCTTAACTTAATATTTTGTTGCACAACCTTTTGAGGCAATCACTGCAATCAAACCATTTCTGTAACTGTCAATGAGACTTCTGCACCTCTCAGCAGGTATTATGGCCTACTCCTCATGGGCAAACTGCTCCAGTTGTCCCAGGTTTGAAGGGTGCCTTCTCCAGACAGAATGTTTCAGCTCCTTCCACAGATGTTCAATAGGATTTAGATCAGGGCTCATAGAAGACCACTTAAGAATAGTCCAATGTTTCGCTCTTAGCCATTCTTGGGTGTTTTTAGCTGTGTGTTTTGGGTCATTATCCTGTTGCAAGACCCATGACCTGCGACTGAGACCAAACTGTCTGACACTGGGCAGCACATTTCTCTCTAGAATACCTTGATAGTCTTGAGATTTCATTGTACCCTGCACAGATTCAAGACACCCTGTGCCAGATGCAGCAAAGTAGCCCCAGAACATAACAGAACCTCCTCCATGTTTCACAGTAGGGACAGTGTTCTTTTCTTGGTATGCTTCATTTTTGCATCTGTGAACATAGAGCTGATGTCCCTTGCCAAAAAGTTCCAGTTTTGTCTCGTCTGTCCATAGGACATTCTCCCAGAAGCTTTGTGGCTTGTCAACATGCAGTTTGGCAAATTCCAGTCTGGCTTTTTTATGATTTGTTTTCAACAGTGGTGTCCTCCTTGGTCGTCTCCCATGAAGTCCACTTTGGCTCAAACAACAACAGATGGTGCGATCTGACACTGATGTACCTTGACCTTGGAGTTCACCATGAATGTGTTTAGAGGTTGTTCTGGGTTCTTTTGTTACCATTCGTATTATTCGTCTCCTCCTATGGCCACATCCAGGGAGGTTGGCTACAGTCCTGTGGGTCTTAAATTTCTGAATAATATGTGCAACTGTAGTCACAGGAACATCAAGCTGCTTGGAGATGGTCTTATAGCCTTTACCTTTAACATGCTTGTCTATAATTTTCTTTCTAATCTCCTGAGGCAACTCTCTCCTTTGCTTCCTCTGGTCCATGTTTAGTGTGATACACACCATGTCACCAACCAGCACAGTGACTACTTGTCACCCTTTAAATAGGCCGACTGACTGATTACAAGTTTGTAGACACCTATGATGTTAATTAGAGGACACATCTTGGTTGAACATGTCGCTATGGTCACATTATTTTCAATCTTTTCTAAGGGTACCATCATTTTTGTCCAGCCCTGTTTCATGAGTTTGTTTTTTAAAATAATTCTGTTTTTTGTTTTTTTTGGTTACTTATTTGTACCCGTAGGTAGATTTGGTTCTGTTGAACCACAATTCAAAAGTACTGTCTGATTTTCATTGGTTAATTTTCATAGAATTTTTATTTATTACCACTTTTGTCAGATTCAAGTTATTTCTGTGACCACTGTGGGTTTTTCTTTCATTAACAGAGGGGTACCAACAATTTTGTCCACGTCTGTATTTCTGATGGAGCCATTGACCTGAGATTTTCACCAGATATCGATTAACAACCAAAGTAATCCATACATACAAAGAAATCAAGGCAACTGTGTTCACAAAACAAGTTATATTTAAAAAAAAGTGGAATGACACAGGAAATAAATATTGAACATGCTTGGTGAAATTCATTTACTATTTAGTAGAAAAGCCTTTGTTGGTAATAACAGCTTCCAGAGGCCTCCTGCATGGAGAAACTGGGCGCAGGCATTGCTCAGGAGTGATTTTAGCTCATTCTTCAAATGAGCTAAAATTCTAGAAACTTTGTCTTCAAATCTTGAAGGTTCCGTGGGTGTCTTCCATGAACTCTGATCTCCAGTTCGTTCCATAGATTTTCAATTGGATTCAGGTCAGGTGACTTACTGAGCCATTCTAGCAGCTTTGTTTTCCTTCTCTGGAGCCAGTTAAGTTTCACTGGCTGTGTGTTTGGGATCGTTGTCTTGCTGAAATGGTCACCCTCATTTCATCTTCAGCATCTTGGCAGATGGCAACAGGTTCTTATCAAGGATGTCTCTGTACATTTGTCCATTCATTTGTTCTTCAGTTATATGAAGTCTGCCGGTACCATGTGCTGAAAAACACCCCCACACCATGATGCTCCCACCAACAAAATTCACTGTTTCTATGGTGTTTTGGGGCTGATGTGCAGAGCCATTTCTCCTTCAAACATACTGTGTGTTGTGGCATCCAAAAAGTTCAGTTTTGGTCTCATCTGACCAGACTATATTCTCCCATTATTTTACTGGCTTGCCCAAATGTTGTGTAGCAAACTTTAAATGAGCTTCAACATGCTTTTTCTTCAGCAGTGGAGCCTTGCGAGGAGCTCCTGGTCATGACCAGTTTATGGTAAAATGATGTTCTTTCTACTTCCAAATGATGGCTCCAACAGTGCTCACTAGTCCAGGAGTCATGGGGTTGAACCTGATTTTGTTGAGTAATTTTTTTTCTCTGTTAGTTCTTGTAGTCAGGGGATAGCTAAATAAGAATGAGAAGGGTGCCTGGTGATATCCCTTGGGTAACTCCAGATATTAACCCCTTTATATCCAACACGACTGAATCATGAAAAAACAGAAACTTCCCATAATCCCATGGTAAAAAAGTTGAAATGCACCCAGTTTGTCTTCTGACATTTATTCACACAGTACTTTAGGCAGAATTAAATATGGATCAAAGCTGAATGCATTAACCCTTTTGTATCCACTTCATATTAGTGAATTTTGACAATTCTGTCATAATTTTGCAGACAATAGTTAACCAACAGTAGACCAACTATTCATGTGAAAGAGACTGTGT
The DNA here is from genome assembly GCA_020510985.1 of Pholidichthys leucotaenia. Taxonomy (NCBI): domain Eukaryota; kingdom Metazoa; phylum Chordata; class Actinopteri; order Cichliformes; family Pholidichthyidae; genus Pholidichthys; species Pholidichthys leucotaenia. The sequence continues at coordinate 23,127,574 of CM035837.1, forward strand.
GATGTGTTTTAATCTTACTTGGCAACACTCAGAAACTTCTATGTATGTAGCATCATTCTTTACTGTACTTGAACATAACAATTTGAATTACCACTGTCAAAAATCCTTGACAAGCTGGCAAAGTCTTGAAATTTGCAACCATACTATCAGATTGAAAACTCCTGGCAATCTAAATCATGCATGATGGCTAGTTCAGGCTACTGTGGTCTTGAGCATTCTATCCTGAAACAAGCACACAATATGGTGCAAAGTAAGCCTTTATCCTTACAACTGCATCTCTTGGTGTTACAGGGGGGTTCACTTTTGCAGCCACATCTGATCATTTCCAAAATGTAGTCTGGGGCAGGTTTTGTCTTGTCTGATACAACAATTAGTCAGTGACTTGTCTGTGTCCCTCTTCCAGCCAAATTCCTCAGGATTCAGTTCCTTTGGGTTAACATTAATAGATCGCCACAACACTGCCTGGAAATGGGCCCTCTTCACACTTTCAATGAAACCCTCTGTAGTTGGTGGAAGAGCAGCCAAGTTTTGGGAAGACAAGTGACCTTTGCTGTTCTTTTTTCCTATAGTGTGACATGTTTGTGCTGTCTTTCACTCCATAACAGGCTGAAATGAAACAAGTGGCTTGATCATCACTTGCTGGAGGGGTGTGTCCAGAGTCCCTATTGCTGACAAGTCATATCTGTGTTTCCATGTTCTGATCACTGTGAAGCGGTAGATAAAATAAAGGCAGCGAAGTGAGGTTTTAAGTAGGTTTATTAAATCATACCGCCATCATAGGAACACCACCCCAGCCCTTGTACAGGCGGGCTGGTGTGTGTCCTCAGGCTCTCCAGCAAAGAGACAAAGAGAGTGTGTGTGTCAGCAGCAGCAGTTGAAGAGAGAATGAGTTACAGAACATGTGCAGTATTTATACCCAGTTACAGACAATACATGAAAGGCATGGGACATTTGCATCACAGTGAGAGCAGGAAGCCTGAATGTTTGCATTTGATTCATACAAAACAGCATGATACCAGCGGAAGGAGCTAGACACAGGAAGGCTGCCTATTGTTCTGTTAATTGTTCTGTTAAGAAAGCTTATCTCTTCCTTTGGGCTGCACGGTGGCGCAGTGGTTAGCACTGCGGCAGCACAGTTTACCCTTGGCCGGGGGATTGTGGGGATCGTGGGATCGTGGGTTCGATCCCAGCCCCCGACCAACAGTGATCTGTGTGGAGTTTGCATGTTCTCCCTGTGTTGCGTGGGTTTACTCCGGGATTTCTCCGGTTTCCTCCCACATGCCAAAAACATGCATGTTAGGTTAATTGGCTGTTCTAAATTGTCCCTAGATATCTGTTTCCTATAGGCCCTTAGAATAGAGGGTTAGTATTAATGAAAGCGCTTTGAGTGGTCTTTATGACTAGAAAAGCGCTATATAAGTGCAGGTTAGTTAGTTAGTTAGTTAGTTAATCGCTCCAGATGCGCGCTCTGCATGTCCCAGTCTGTTGTGGGGATTACACCACACGCTCCCCCCCCCCAGAGGGCTCGGCAGGGGGTCGAGACCTCGATAGTGCAGCTTTGGCAGCGAGCAGGGAAAGCTCTGTGCAGGCGGAGGTGGAGGGGGGTGGGGGGCAGTAAGTGCCGGCAGGAGACGGTGAAATCGTCTGAGCCGCGCAAAAATTGCTTGTGGGTCCGCAATGTCGAAGGGCTGTCCTGTTGAACGTGCAGAGGTCCACAACAAGAAAAATTAGTCACTGACTCCTCCCGCGATTAAGTCCTGCAAGGATTAATAGCGGCCGTGAAGAAAAGCAGGGGCGGCTGTAAGAAAAAAACAAAGGCAAAGGGACTTGGCATGTTGACTTTAGGTGCGGGCACAACCTTAAAGCCCTCGGGAACCGCAGACTGTCGAATTCCCTATGTGTGCCGTGGCTGAGACCATTAGCAAATCCTTCGAGCATGCTGCGTGCGTGCCTCAGGTGTACGAGCAACCTTGAAAGGCCTGTGTGCAGCGGCGAAGGAGGATGGGGTCTGCAGAGCCGTATGCGTCCCGTGCGTGGTGCGCCGTCCGCGTAACTCCCCGGTGCGTGTGCCTGGGCTCTGTGCGTTGTTGGGCCAGCTGGAGAGGAGACAGGGTCAGGGAGCGTAATCATCCCTGTTCAATGTGTTGGAGCGGTGAAAGGAAGTAGACGATCTTTGTCCCTCGCACTCGTGCAGATGCGTTGGAGTGGTGAGAGGGAGGAGATGATCTTTGTCACTCGCTTGGCCATGGTGCGTTCAGGTCCACGTGCTCCATTCTCCGTCGGCCATGGAGGTCGCCGTCGTGGAGAGGGGACGAGGTGCATGCGCTCTCGTGTGGAGGAGCTGTGAGCGCCGCCGGTCCTGCGTGGATGTGCCGATCTAGGCGTGCAGATCTCACCATGAAATGTTCCTCAGCTTTCCCGGTCGTGGGTGGTCTCCGGAGAGTTTCGCCTGGAAACTCTGCGTTGAAGTCTCCCTGAAGCAGAAGGGAGGGCAGATGGGTCACCAGTGAAGCGGTAGATAAAATAAAGGCAGCGAAGTGAGGTTTTAAGTAGGTTTTTTAAATCATACCGCCATCATAGGAACACCACCCCAGCCCTTGTACAGGCGGGCTGGTGTGTGTCCTCAGGCTCTCCAGCAAAGAGACACGGAGTGTGTGTGTCAGCAGCAGCAGCTGAAGAGAGAATTAGTTACAGAACATGTGCAGTATTTATACCCAGTTACAGACAATACATGAAAGGCATGGGACATTTGCATCACAGTAAGAGCAGGAAGCCTGAATGTTTGCATTTGATTCATACAAAACAGCATGATACCAGCGGAAGGAGCTAGACACAGGAAGGCTGCCTATTGTTCTGTTAATCGCTCCAGATGTGCGCTCTGCATGTCCCAGTCTGTTGTGGGGGTTACACCATAACTGTGCCTTTTCCAATCCCAAAGTAGCATGCCACTGTGTGGCATCCTGATATAGCATCTGCGGGAAGAAGGTTCTTTATGATTTTCTTATGCTTAGCACTGGTCGATTTGATGTCAAGTATCACCCTTTCCTTGCTTGGGGATTCCATGGTCAGCAGCACGTAAAGTCCTGCCATTTGAGAGTGATGTAGCAGCAAAACAAAAACATCTATCATCTGAAATCACAGAAATTTGATTGGCCTCTCTGACACGTTTCAAGACTTGTTGGACTATGATGATATCATCTTCTTCCTGGTGAGTTTCAAGATCGAAACTGGTTCTTCTGTCTTCGTTACTGACTTCAATTGGGCAAGGATTCCTCCCCATCACGACCAAATTGTGGTCTCCCGTACACCGCAGATGAAAAAGCCTGTCTTGCGTCAACTGTTCATACCCTGATGATATCATCTTCTTCCTGGTGAGTTTCAAGATCAAAACTGGTTCTTCTGTCTTCGTTACTGACTTCAATTGGGCAAGGATTCCTCCCCATCACGACCAAATTGTGGTCTCCCGTACACCACAGATGAAAAAGCCTGTCTTGCGTCAACTTTTCATACCCGATCTGGACCAGCTGTTTCTTGTTTTCAAAAGACCACAAGACAACTTTCTGTGCAGGTAACTTTGTTGTCCAAAGTAGGTGATGTTTCCTAGTGAGGCCTGTCTCCCTGTCATCTTGGGTTGTGGACTTCATGCTATGACTTTATGGTAATTATGATACCTGTCAAAGATGACGTCACTGTTGGTCAGGTAAGAAGCTATTTGTTTCTTGACATTCACAATGAAATCTGTGACAGAAACATCTGCTGGCCAATGTATAGTGCATAGCAGGGCTGATCCAGCAATGACATGGCATCTGCCTCACCAGCATTCCTCCACGAAACTTTGATCTGGAGCGACCTCTTGAGATTGGATTTGGCTTTTCAAATCTGCGTTCCATCCTTCATGAACACTGCAGTTGGAACAGGGGTAAACTCATGAGAAAAGATATCATTCACGTCAACATCTCGGTCACTAGATAACAATGCAGTGACCCTTGAGTAGATTGCATTCAGATCATAGACTTTGAAGTCACCAATCTAAACAGATTTGCGTGATGCTGCCATGGTCTCCACTTTCTTAAACCCCTTTTCCACTAGCACCTACTCAACTCAACTCACCCCAACTCTACTTAGCCTGACACGGTTTAGGTCATTTTCCATTACAACTGAGTACCACCTCAAGGTGGGTGGGTTTATTACAGGAAGGTGGCCTGTTACCCCGTTATGTTGTTGACATGCTGATGCTTTGCTGTCAGAAGTGAATATCTATTACAGGAAGCACAAAATACAAGCAAATCACAGAGTTAGCATTGATGGCTAGCTAGCTCATTGTCTGCATACAGGACACAATAGCGATATCCTTGTTTGTTCAAAGTGAGCTTGCCACCAATGGGATAAATAATGTAAAAGATGTTTAAAATCACAAAACACTTACCATCTTTCCCGTGAGCAGCCATCAGCTCACAGACCTCCTGGTATACTTTTTCATTTCTGGTTGCTCTGCCAGTGACGGAGCTGAAAAGTTCATAGTAATCAAATCTGACCAAATGTAGTTTATTTTTCAAGCGCAGGGATCCAAGCGCTGCAACACTGATGGAAGAAGTGTGTGGACTGAAAGGGAGACTGTTGAAAAATAAACCGCATTTGGTCAAATTTAACCACTATATGAACTTCTCAGCCAATAAATTTTCAGCTCTGTAGCTCCCTCTGGATTCTCCCGTCAGCCACCAGCACAGAAGAATCCACACCTCATCGTTGGACCACGTTGTTGATTTGTGTGTAGCCATTTATCTCATTGATTATTCAAGGAATTCTTTATTGGCATTCTTAACTACAAGCAAAGAACGAAATTAGTTTCTGAGGTCCCAATATTGTCACAAACCTAAATAAAACCAGTAATAAAAATTTAAAATATATTAATAAAGTTACAAGTTTAAAAACATATTTCCAGAAGTTACTAGATATGCAGTTAAGTTGTCGACTATACAATAGTGTGCAAGTTCACAGTATAATGTAGAACAACCTACAGTACCTTTCCAGTGTTCAACAGCCTCACAGCTGTAGGAAAAAGGCTGTTTTTCAGTCTAGTAGTCCTGCTTTGGATGCTCCACAGCCTCCTCCCTGAAGGAAGAGGGACAGAAAGTGACTGTGCAGGATGAGTAGGGTTCATCGTGATGCAGGTGGCCCTCTTCCTATTGTGAGTGACATAAATATCAGAGGAGGTGGGGAGGCTACTCCTAACAATCTTCGCAGCTTTAACTACCCTGTGGAGAGCTTTCTTCTCTGCGACAGAACAGCTACCGTGCCACATGGTGATGCAAGAGCAGAGGACACTCTCCACCACACATCTGTAAAAGGAGGATAAGACTGAGCCACCAAGTCCAGCCTTCCACAGTCTCCTGACGAAGTATAGATGTTGGTGAGCCTTCCCGACCAGGCAGGAAGTGTTATAGCTCCAAGTGAGGTCTTCACTGAGGTGGACTCCCAAATACCTGAAGCTTGAGTCCACTTCCACAGCTTCCCCTCCGATGTACAAAGGAAGGGGATGGTGACCATTCCTCCTGAAGTCCATGATCATCTCCTTTGTCTTTTTTCACATAATGTGAAGATTTGGCATCAAAACTGGGGATTCTAAATTGTCCTTAGGTATGACTGAGAGTGAATGGTTGTCTGTCTCTCTGTGTTGGCCCTGCGATGGACTGGCGATCTGTCCAGGGCGTACCCTGCCTCTCGCCCAAAGATGCTGGGATAGGCTCCAGCCCCCCCTTGACCCGAAAAAGATTAAGCGGAAGAAGATGAATGAATGAATGTTCTTCCTGCAGTAATCCTCCAGATGTTCCACCTCCTCCCTGTATTGGAACTTGTCATTGTTAATGATGCATCTCACCACTGCTATGTCATCTGCAAACTTCACAATGTGACAGCCATGGTTTTTAGCAAAGCAGTCATGAGTTAGTAAAGTAAACAGGAGGGGGCTTAGCACACAGCCCTGTGGGGAGCCAGTGCTGAGGGTGATGGAGGAGGATGAGATGTTGTGGACCTTAACAGTCTGTGGTCTGTTTGTTAGGAAGTCCATTACCCAATTACAGAGGGAGGTGCTATCACAGAAATAAAAACTCGTGGGCGAATTTACAAATGACGATTTTGAATCTTGTGAAGACATCGCGCTCATCCACTGATGTTATGCCCTGTTCAATCAGTGGCCTGCAATCTGTTAACATAACATTTTCAGCTTGACTCAGCATGCTTGGAACCTCACTGGAGTAAGTACCAAAATAGCACCTAGTACCAGGTACTAATGGAACACCCTACAAACTGAGCAGAGTCACGGTGAGTCGGGCTGAGTAGGTGCTAGTGAAAAAGGACCATTAGAGATGGTGCCGTAAAGTCCTTCCATCCGTGTCTTCTCAAAATCTGCTAGCACTGTCTCTCCGATCATCACAGCATTGTCAACATTGACAGATGCTAGGACTATCTTCCCACTGACATAGTTGACAATGCTACCTTCTGGATGTTCTTTGAAATCTGTAGGATCTACAGTATGTAAGCATCAAGTTTGTGATGGAGTCCAGCCCTGTCCTTGGCATCCGCTTGTATCCTTGCCTTGGCCTCCTCTTTGTGATACAATTGAACTGTGGTGGCATCTGTCTCCTCCTCTTCCGCCTCCACCATATCAGATTCCATCTTGCAGCAGATATGGCTGCTTAGAGCCCATATTTTCAATGTTTTCGACGTAAGTGTGATTCCAGTTATTCCCTCAGCACTATGACCAAACCTCATGAAGATGGATTCTATGAACTGGTTGCTCCACAGAACATTCATTATGCTGCAAATGTGTCGTGTTACATGCCCCTTTAGAAAGACTTTGGACATGAGGGGAACGTTTCTCCATGGAATGCATATAAGATAAGATAAGATAAGATAAGATAAGCCTTTATTAGTCCCACAACGGGGAAATTCCAGGATTGCAACAGCACAGGGATAGCAACACTCAGAGCAACAATCAGAAGGCAAGAAAAAAACAAGCAAGCAAGAGCAGCTAATATACATATGTACTTATTACTATAAAATATATATATACACACACACAGACACACAGTGCAGAGCATTGTAGCTGGATGGAATAAATATATGAATATATAAACACACAGTGCAGAGCATTGTAGCTAGATGGAATAAATATGTAAATATATAAACACCCACAGTACGGAGCATTGCAGCTAGGTGGAATAAATATGCAAGTATATAAACACACACAGTGCGGAGCAATGTAGCTAGATGGAATAATATGTAGATATATAAAAACAGTGCGGAGCATATAGTATAAGCCATACCTTGCATGGTTTACATGACCGTCAGCAAAGTAGTATGGAAGCATCTTTCGAAATGTAGCAAGGTGAAGAAGCCAGTCACCCTTGCGTTCAGCCCTGATATGTGTCATCATCAACAAAACCTAGCATTATTGAACTTTGTTTGGTATGCGCAGCTCACATCAACAAGGCTTCCAAATAATGACCAGAAAATGATTAATTGTCATATATTTGGCTTAAAAATGGTTTGAATATACTCCACAACATGAATATTCATGATAACCAAGCATATTTAAGCCCTGGGTAAACATAGAGATTGCTGGTAAAAACATTTCATGGAGAAATGGAAAAAAATCTTTTTTTTTCAGAATTTCAGTGTATCCGAAAAAAAGGGGTTGATATCTAGAGTTGCCCAAGAGATATTGCTGGGCACCCTCCTGATTCTTATTTAGCTACCCCTATGTTACAAGAATCAACAAAGAAAAAAACTTTATCTGAAAAAAACAGGTTCACAAAAGTTTAGGGCTTTGGCTCCTGGACTACACTGGAACATTCAGCAGTTTAGAAATGCGCCTGTAATCAATGCCAGCATTATATTTTGCAACAATAAGGTTGCGAAGGTCTACAGCAGGGGTCGGCAACCCACGGCCCTTCAGCCCCCATACTGCAGCTCCCTGCAGTTATATCTCAAAACACATGGAAATTAATGAGGCCATTTTAATTATTTTATTTTTTAAATTATTTATTGCAATTGGCTATATTTCTAAATGGAAATGCATACTTTTATGAACGTAAAATATATCTTTTAAAATTATTTATTATGTTGTCGGCCATCCGTGACTGTGTCACATCTGACGCTGGCTGCACAGAGAGCTGCTCAGCCACTCCTCTGCATGTGGAGAGAGAGCATGGACAGTAGCAGCTTCCTACCACTCTTGGTAAGACATGAACAAATCCAGAGGAAAATGGAGAGTCCAATTCTGTGTGGACAGATTCATTTGTGTTCATGTAGGTTGTTGTGGAAAGAATTTTTCCACGAGAACACAAACAACAAAAAATAGCTGCCTCATTAGTGTCTACAGGTCCATAAAAAGTCTTAAATGTGATTATCTAAACTCAACACCTTAATCATCCTTAAAAATGAGAAATAATCCTTGAATTCTTGCTCAATAACCTTGTCACCTGCGCTATAAATGCTGGATTCAGCTCGGTGGAGCAGTGGTTAGCACTGTGGCAGCACAGTAAGATGGTCACTGGATCAATCCCACCCCTGACCATCGCTGACCCTTCTGTGTGGAGTTTGCATGTTCTCCCCTATGTCTGCGTGGGTTTCCTCCCACTGGCCAAAAACATGCAAGTTAGGTTAATTGGAGACTCTAAAGTGGCCCAGTGTGTGTGTGAATTTTGAAGGGATTGGCGCCATACTGTGGATGCCCTGAATTCCCCTCTGGGGCTCAACAAAGTATACAAAAAAAGGATTCACAGACATGACCGAAGTCTGAATTAGTGAAAATATATTTTCACTGTCACGGATCAATACTTCCTGAGTTATGTAAGAATAAAAGCCCTCTACAGCGATTCAGTTTTCAGAATGGTTATGTCTGTTATGTGCTTTTATTATGAAACGCCGTTAACAAGATTTACTTGGCTGAAATCCGTAACATACACCCGACAGTTTTTCCTCACAATGTGTAAATGAAAAAGAAAAAATAGTAAAATGAGTTCAAATGAGAGGAGAGAAATGGTAATAGCGTTCACTTATATAGTGCATTTTACTCACCTCTGGATGACCAAAGCACTTTACAGATCCTGCTATTCACCCATTCACACACTGATGGCGGCAGACCTGCCATGCACAGGAGCTGGCCTGACCCACCAGGAGCAACTGGGGGCTCAGGGTCTTGTGCTAGGACACTTCAACATGCAGACAGAGCGGGAATCCAACCCCTGACCCTCCAGTCAGTAGGCGGCCACGCTACACAGCTTTTTCTCTGCAGGATAACTGCTAGTTTATCTGTGGGGTTTTGAACAGTGAATTATACGAGGGGGCTGAAAAGTTCATAGGCTGACCATGATGCAGTGGTCAAATTTGATCAAATGTGGTTTATTTTTTAAACATAGTCTCCAATGTCACTGTATCTGAAAAGATACAATGCAGTTAGTATCAGAAAAGGTTGAATTTAATACATGACTAGTTTCGTTGCTGTAGCTCCTTCTTAGTCAGCCTATGAACTTTTCAGCCCCCCCATGTGCAGAATGTCTATTAGTGACACGCATTTTTAAAAAATTATAACCAATATTTAGCTCAGCTTAAGAAGATATTTTTTTAAACGTTTTTCCATTCTGTTGTAATTATTTCTAATTGGCTTAATTTGCACCAAATGATTTTTAAAGTTATATTATTTAGAAAGTTGTTTAGAATTGTTTTTGTTTTAGTCCAGAATAAAGAAGAATATCAGACAACCAATCCACCAGTTGTCAAATTGAGTCTGGAGAACAGGTGAAGGATCCAGATTTATATTATATTAATACATATTGTTACGTCTGGAAATGAGGAGGAGTCGAAGTGACAGTTTAGTTGTTTTATTAACATGTGAACAGGAATGCACAGGAGTCACTCTGTCAAGCATGAGAGTCCACAGCGAAGAGACAGAGCCCCTTCCGCTGTGCCCTTACTGCACCATCAACACACATAACACTCAGCCACTAGGCATTCGCAACTTATAACGGTGGTCATGTGCATATAAAACATCTATTCAAACAGACAATATTACACATTTCACCTTTCTATATTTACAATAACTGTGTCTTTTTCTTTTATCGCTTCTGAACTTATTTCGAACATATTAACATTAACCTTAGCAGACACACTGTTAAATGCACTGAACCAGACACACCGTAAGCCCCACGTAATGTCTCAACCTGGGTCTCTCGAAGGCTCCCCTCTGGAGTGTCCATCCTGCGGCCCACTCCCAGAGCGTCTCCGTTTCTTCGTGACCGGAGACGGGCTGCACTGTCGTTCCTTTCCGCCCAAACGCAACAGCTCGTTTGGATGCCGTCTCGACCCATCAGTCAATTTCAGGTACCCGTCGCCGTCGGACCAGACCACCCATAGATTATCCTGTCCAACTTTCAGTTCTCTTGAACTGCGCACCCTTCCTAGCTGAGGCTCGACCCTAGGGCGGACGTCATCACCCTCGCCCAGGGGAATGCTCACTGGCTTTCTCCATCCTCTGTGTCGCGATCTGGTACCTTTATGGCTCCTCAGCGGTCCGCCAAGTTTGCTCGAGCCTAGTCCCTTGTTTTCATTTTTGGCAGGGCTAGGATTTGTGCCATCTGGTCTTGCCCCGGTTACTTGTGGTTGTTGCGATGAAGCGGAACCGGCAGCATCCGGCTCAACAGTGGTACTTGGCCTGCCACCGGAGCCCCACTGCGCTTGCTCTCTGGACCCTTCCGCCATCACAGGGGCTAAACCATGCCGTTCGGGTCCCTCATTCTCGGGACCGCAAACACTGGTACGGAGCCCCCGTCTCGTCGGCGTACTCTGGTGCTGGTGGCGTCCCTTTTCACCTGAAATGGGCCACCCTAAGTCCCGCTCGTCTTCACCACTTCCCACACAAAATGGCTGGTCCCACAATCCACCACCTGACCATTCCTCCACTTCTCCGCAGGTGATGGAGAACCCAAGCCCGTAAAACAAGTCACAGCCCATTAAATTATTACCTTCTTGAGACATCATGAACTCCGTTGCACACATAGAAGTCTCCTTATACCTCACCAACAGCCACACCGAGCCCACGATGTCAAGGGAATTATTACCATATCCATAACAGGCTATGCTCGTCTTACTCACAGTGTAGTGGGGAAAACACCGTCTCACTGTTGCCAAGTTCAGGATGGAGGTCGTCGACCCCGTGTCCACCAACATCAGTATTGAAGTTCCGTCCAGCAGTATGTTGCAGACAATACGACCGTCCGTGTTGGGAGAGACAGTGTGGACCACCGTAGGCGCCTTCTTCTTTACACTGTCCTTTGCAGGCCTCCGTTCCTCCTTGTCAAAATTACGGCAAACCTTGGCAAAGTGGTGGAGCAGACCACACCGTCCACAACGCTTGCCCCTCACTGTGCACTCCCTCGCTCTATAGCAGTGCCTGCTGGATCCCCAGCGGTAGCATCTCGGCATCTCCGGGGTGGACTTTATTTTTATGATGGCCGCGTACTCATCATCGCTGCCATCATCCGAATCCAAGGCCAGAGTCCTCCACTGTGCGTCGTTCCTGAGCAGGGCTTCCTTATCACCGAGATTCCTCGTTAGCTGTTCTGCTGCCTCATGTTGCTGCACTAGCTCCTAGGCCGCTAGCAGAGTTAAGTTATAAGAGTTAAGTTATAAGAAACTTACTCGTAGGAAACTCTGTAACATCCGTGCTCCTATGGACGCCATCAGGTGTCACGACCGTAATTGTGCGGCACACAGGGACGATATTTGCAGGTTCTACAGTGATATTGTTGATGCTCTAAATTACTGTGTGAGTGAATGCATTCCTAGTCACAGTGTGGCCACCCAATATAACGTCACAGGCTGGAATGATGTAGTTAGCGAGGCTCACACAGCTGCCCGGGATGCTTTTTTGTGGTGGAGGAGTAATAGCAAACCACGTTCTGGTCCAATATTTGAAAACATGAAAAATTGCAGGGCTAGGTTCAAATATGTTCTACGAGCATGCAGGCGCAATGAAGAAAGTATCAAATGTGACCAGCTAGCTAATCACATGAGTGAACTGAACATGGTAGAATTCTGGAAACAAATGAAGGCTATGAGCTCCCACCGGTCTGTCAGATCAAACACTATTGATGGTGTGACTGGTGACGTTAATATTGCTGAAAAGTGGAAATGTCAATATGAAGCTATTTTCAACTCAGTCAAGAATGTTTCAATGAAGGATTCTGTTATGCATGATATTCGTCTGTATAACGATATGTTTGATGCCTCTGATATTTCTGCTGTTACTCCTGTTGAAGTTGATTCACTGATCAAAGTTCTTAAGAAAGGCAAATCAGCTGGCCCTGACTGTCTCACCAGTGAATGCCTCATCAACGCCGATTTCAACTTGTGTATTTTGTTGTCATTGTGTTTTAACTGTATGTTTGTTCATGGTTACATGCCAGACATGTTGATGGACTCTGTTATTATTCCTTTGGTGAAAAACAAGTGTGCCAGTCTTTCTGACATGAACAACTACAGACCTATAGCTATTGCTAATGTTATATCTAAACTGTTAGAGGGTTTATTCTTGAACAGAATTGAGGATTATCTGTGGACAAATGACAATCAGTTTGGTTTCAAATCAGCTCTTTCAACTGACAAGGCTGTTTACCTACTCCATGAATTTGTTGACTACTTCAGAAGCCATTCCACTAGTGTTTATGCTACGTTCCTAGATGCTAGCAAAGCTTTTGACAGGATTAACCACTGGGGTTTGTTCAGAAAATTGATCGATCGAGGTATCCCTATTTACATTGTTAGCATTCTGCTATACTGGTACAGAAGGCAGTCTATGGTTGTTAGATGGGGCAATGTCACCTCATCCAAATTTCATGTGACCAACGGTGTTAAACAAGGTGGTATACTGTCACCCTTGTTGTTTAATGTCTATGTTGATGATCTCAGTGTACTGTTGAACAATACTAATGTGGGCGGCTCCTTTAACGGTGCACTGTTAAATCACATTTTCTACGCTGATGACCTCTGTTTGTTAAGTTTATCTACCGCAGCGATGCAACATCTCCTCTCTGTATGTGAAAAATTTGGTAAAAAAAAAATGACATCCTGTTCAACTGTACTAAATCAATGTGTATGGCTTTCAAACCAAAGGGCGTCAATACGTCGAATCCTGTTATGTCACTTTGTGGTAATAGCTTGAACTTTGTCGAAAAAGTCAAATACCTAGGTGTGTGGATTGAATCTGATAAGACCAATGCTGATTGTAACAGGCATCTCAGGAAACTGTACGCTCAAACCAATTTACTGTTGCGTAATTTCCATAGATGTTCTCCTGAAGTCAAATGTATGTTGTTCAAGACCTTCTGTACCTCAATGTACTGCTCGCCTTTATGGTTTAATAGCAATGTTGCTGTTAGGAACAAAATCCGCATTGCATATAATAACTCCCTAAGAAGGTTGTTAGATGTACCACGAAGGTTGAGTGCAAGCAAGCTGTTTGTGTCTGTGAACATTCTGTCTTTTGGAGAATTGATACGTAAGAATGTTTATAGTTTTTTGAGAAGACTGCTGGAATGTAACAATCATCTTATATCAGCAATTGTCAACTCGTCACTCACACTTCATTCCAGCATTTGGAAGTGGTGGTGTTCCATTTTACACTGAGCCCATTATGTTTTTTGTTGTTACAAGAGCGCCGAGTGTCTGCTGATCTGTATATACTTTATTTATTTATCTATTTGTAATATGAACCCTGAGTTTGAAATAAACGTTTGAATTTGAATTTAACTCGCCAGCATGGGTTTGCAGGCGAACTCTTGCTGAGAAGTAGGCCACGTGTTCAGCCAACTGGGCGCAGACCATCTCCTCCTCAAAGCTCCAAACCTGCACTCACCCGCCAGCTGTCGAAGGTCCACCACAAACTGCTGGACCCACTCTCCGGGTCGCTGGCGCCGCTGCCTGAACTGGATGCTCCGCATTATGATGTTCTCAGGGGCGCAAAAGTAGCCGGCCATGAGCCTCACAATGTCGTCCAGAGAGTCACCTCCTCCAAGCGTGCTCAGGATTCTCTGGCCCTCCTTACCCAGGTTATAGACCAGAATAGCCCTCGCTCTTAATCTGTCAAGGTCGCCAAGGTCTAACGCCAACAGATAGTTCTGGAAGGCTGCATACCATCTGGCCCAAGGGACCAACAGTTCACCCGGAGCCTCCAAAAAGGGATGAAGCATGGTAGCAGCCCTCTTCATTTCCGTATATCCTCGCTGCCAAATGTTTTGTCTCAAATTATGGAGGAGTCGAGGTGACGTTTTATAAGTTTTATTATAATGAAAACCAGGAACACAGGAGTCTCTACCGCGAGTACAAGAGCCACAGCGAAGAGACAATATGTCTCCCGCAAATGGCTTATATACCTCAGGTGACACTACCCCCCAGAGGCGGGGCATCACCCCTCTCTAGCCTAGGGTACTGCCATAATAGTATAATATATAATATACGATCTCACAGCCACCACCGGAAAGACGGGACGTCATCTCCCACTACACCCAGGGCACCGCCATATTGGTACACCCTAACTATATACACAATATTCATATCCATCACATATGAATAAGGAGCATTATGAGGAAACATAAAAAGGATGAATTGTAGTTTCTTCTAAATAAAACTTTCGTCTCTAATTTATTAAAATATCATGAACTAAAGCTGTGTGATCACTGTTTAAAGTGGGAGATGGACGATATTTTTCAGATTTAAACAATTTATGAATGTGCTGATAATTGAAAACTATACAAAAATTATGGTCAGATATTCAGAAATTTATTTTTCAGCACAAAACAATTTGTAATATATCTCTAATACTTTTATTTCATAAATAAAGCTATATATACAGTATAACTTGACAGGTTTTCCCACTGTTGTAGTATGAATTCATTAATGCCACATAATAATCAGAGGTATGTATATAAATAACTTTATAAACACCATAATCTTTACTTTAACAGTCAAATTGCCGTTGCGTCCTGTTATGTATGGTAAAATACCTGGGTGAAGGATGAGGCAAGATGACTGCACAGCTTTATTGATGGAACCAATAACACGATAACACCAGTAACACGGCAGACACTTGGCAGAGGGCACCGGTCAAAGAGGCTGCAATATGGAGGCCCTCTGCCTTATATAGGGCAGTGCGGTGACATGACGGGAAGTGGACGTCACCACACCGCACTTCACAATAATATGCCATTTATTGTACACAACATGGCCTTCAGCCACTTCTATTTTAGTCAGAGATGGGCAAAATGGCTCTTTGGTTGACAAAAGTTGCACACCCCTGGTCTAGAGAGAGCTCTTTGCTTCTACTCATCATGAGTTCTTTGTGGTGTGACAATCTGATATTCACAGACCTTTTTAAAGGTTATCAGTCAGGATTTAACCAACTGAGATTAATTTGCACTGATGGAGGATGGGATGGCTTCCTCAATTCTGATGGATTTCAGCTGGTTTCTTGGCCTTCTATGCCTTTTTGCACTCTTTTTGCACCTCTTTTTCATGTGTCCAATACTTATTCCCTTTGTCATTCCACTTTATTAAATATAACTTGTTTTGTGAACACAGTTGCCTTTATTTCTTTGTGTGTATGGATTACTTGGGTTGTTGCTGATATCTGGTGAAAATCTCAGGTCAATGGATGCATCAGAAATATGTTTAATGAGAAAAATGTTGACGTGTTCAATACTTATTTTCCCCACTGTATTATCAGGCATAAATTACTTTTTATATAAACAGAGAGTTATTGAAGAAGTGCTCTCATTTCCATTTCCACAGTGGCTGCTCTCATTGTGTAGGGGCAACAGAGGAGCTGGAATGCATTGTTGCGTGGCATGAATGAATCGGCGTGCTTCCTCGCGGCATGCCTCAGATGCCATTCTCATCGCCTGTGCACAGATAGTCATTGTTGGGCCGCCGACACATCTTCGCTAATTCAACGGTCGGACATCCAGCAGCTACGGTGTCATAATGAAGCATCGCCCCCTTTAAGCTGCTTATGACTGTCGCACGTATGCACACTGAAGTGCAGGAGCGGGGCCACACGTCCCAGTTTGAGCTCTGAATGGGCAGAGTGGGACAGAGATCCGCTCGGCCTTTTGTTCCCTGAGGGGGCAGCTGGACTATTCAACCTGGGAGAGTCCCGCCAAAAAACTTGAGAAGCCCTCACATCCTTCACAAAGCTGACATAAAATGCAGCCATGATGTGTAAAAAAAAGAGCTCCAATTTATAATAAAAACTCAGACATTTATGAGGGGAAAACGTTTCAAATTTACAGAAAAAAGTTGGAAATTTAGGCAAAACAAACCACAAATTGTTGAGAAAATCTTATGTGAAAAAAGCTAATTATATGAAAAAAAAATTATAAAGATAAAACTCAACTGTATGAGGAAAAAAGTTTGAAATCTAAAAGTAATAAGTTCTAAATTTCTGAGAAAAAAAAAACTAAAAGAAAAAGCTGCAAATTTACAAGAGTTGCCACTTTTTGGGGAAAAAACGTTGCAAATTCACGAGGAAAAGTCAAAAATTTGAGAAAAAAAATTGCACATTTGTGAGAAAAAACAGCAAATTCATTCATTCATCTTCTTCCGCTTAATCCTTTTCGGGTCGCGGGGGGGCTGGAGCCTATCCTAGCATCTTTGGGCGAGAGGCAGGGTACACCCTGGACAGATCGCCAGTCCATCGCAG
Source organism: Pholidichthys leucotaenia (assembly GCA_020510985.1). Classification (NCBI taxonomy): domain Eukaryota; kingdom Metazoa; phylum Chordata; class Actinopteri; order Cichliformes; family Pholidichthyidae; genus Pholidichthys; species Pholidichthys leucotaenia. The sequence goes on from CM035837.1 coordinate 23,144,330, forward strand.
GGCCAACACAGAGAGACAGACAACCATTCACTCTCACATTCATACCCAAGGACAATTTAGAATCCCCAGTTTGATGCCAATTAACCTAACTCATGTTTTTGGCATGTGGGAGGAAACCGGAGAAATCCCAGAGTAAACCCACGCAGACACGGGGAGAACATGCAAACTCCACACAGATCACTGTTGGTCGGGGGCTGGGATCAAACCCAGGACCCCCCGGCCAAGGGTGAGTTGCTGTGCTGCCGCAGTGCTAACCACTCCGCCACCGCACTGCCCCCCAAAAAACCCAGCAAATTATGTGGAAAAAAAACCCACAAAATTATGAAGATAAAAATCACAAAAAAATATAAATTTATGAAAAATAACTCAAAAATTTATGAGAAAAAAGTTGTGTTGAGGGAAAAAATCAAATCTGTGGAAAAAATCACATTTATGAAGACAAAAATCACAAATGAGGAAAAAAGTTTCATATCTAAAAGAAAAATTGTTACAAATTTACATGAAAAAAATCACAAATTTGTTGAGAAAAAGCTTCAAATTTAAATGAAAATTTTACAAGGAAAAAGTCAAAAATTTATATGGAAAGAGCTGCAAATGTTTGAGGAAAAAAATTAAAATTGTTGAGAGAAAATCTGGCACATTTATGAGAAAAAAGAAAATAGCTGATAAAAATCACAAATTTAGGAAGCTAAAACTCACAAATGTATGAGGAAAACTACATATTTATGGTAAACAACTCAAATTTATGAGAAAACTGCAAATTTACAAGAACAAAAAATTAATTTACCAAAAGTGTTGTTTATGACAAAAAATGTGGAAATTTATGAGAAATAAACTTGCAAATTTAAAAGAAAAATCACAAATTTATGAAAAAAGTTAAAAAATTTACAAGAAAAAGATTTGTGAATCTATGAGGAAAAAACCACTGTTGACAGAAAATTTTGCACATTTATGAGAAAAAAGCAACAATATCACCAATTTATGAAGATAAAACAAGGAAAAAAATACTAATTTACGAAAAATAACTTTATTATTTATATATAATTTTATGAAAAGTTATGAAAAAATTGCAAAGTTAAAAAAGTTAGAAATTTTTGAGAAAATGCAATTATATGAAAATCACATTTCTGAAGATAAATTCACAAATGTATGAGGGAAAAAATAGAAATCTATGAAAAATACCTCACAAATTTATAAGAATAAGGTTTCAAATTTAAAAGAAAAAAAAATCACAAATTTACACAAAAAGGGTTGAACATATTTGAGGAAGAAGATGCAAATTTATAAGAAAAAAAGTAGCATCTCTGTTTAAACATATTTCTGCAGTTTCCTGGTGACAGACGAGCACTGACACTAATCGTTTTATTCTCCCCACGTCTCTACAGACCTGACGCACAAAGCGTTCCTCCTCTGTAGTGACGAACCACGCTTTGACCTCAGCCTTAGCAGCTGACCTCTGATCTCTGACCCCCGCGCTTTCATGCGACCCCTCTGTGTCCTTGAAGGGTTCAGGTCGAGGGGACATCGTCTGGGTCTGACGGCGGGAAAACTGTCCAAAGACCTGCTGGCCCAACCCGGTCTCAGTAAAAAACGTATCTAAGAAACGTTTTCCCACCCCTCTAAAAACTTACATTTCCACATTAAATCAAAAAATAACGTGCCTCGCTATGGTTTCACAAGTTCACTCACTGCGCAGTCCTCACCGCACGTGCCCAGAACAACGCATCTTTTACTTTGCTTTCCTAATGTTCATTCGCTTGGGGGGAGGGGGATGGCACGGCATGGCACGGCTGTTTCAGCAAAAACACACGCATTTGATTCCCACTCTCGTCTATCACTGACCTTTTCCTTGTTTTTTTTTCTTACTTTGTTTTTCACTCCACTAATCAAAGGTTTCCGTGAGGTTAGGGTTAGACATTAAAGTCTGGCTTAGGTTAGATTACTTGTTCCATGCTCACACACAATAAAAGTGAAAAAACAAAATGCCATTACACACGTTTCTTAAAGCTGTAAACGCCACGTACCCACTGCACGTCAAAAATCCTTTTTACATGCCTCTGTACGTGTTCTCTGACTGACAAAACGTGCTACTGAACGTTTTTTTTGCTGAGACTGGGCTCACATCAAAGTCTCTTCAGGCTGTTCATCAGACCGAGCACAAAGACAAGTGGAGGTCCAGAGGGATCATCTTGAATTGTAGAGACGTTTTTTTTTTCCTGTAAATTTGGAAGAATATTAAATATGTAAATTTAACCTAAATGAGAGTTGTTGAAGCCAGATTAAGAAGACAGGCGATGATCACTGAGCAGCAGTACGGTTTCATGCCAAATAAATAAATCAAGAGTACTACAGATGCAGTGTTTGCTTTGATGGGGAAGTATGGAGAGGGTCAGAAGGAGTTGCACTGTGTCCTTGTGGATCTAGAGAAAGCATATGATAGGGTAGCACTGTATGAGGAAGTCAGGGGTGGCAGAGAAGTATGTGAGGGTTAGGGGTGGGAATCACGAGGGATATTCGATTCGTATTGCAATACTTGGGTTAAATTAAATGGTAAATGGCATTCACTTATGTAGTGCTTTTTTACTCATCTCTGGATGACCAAAGCACTTTACAGATTCTGCTATTCACCCATTCATGCACACATTCACACACTGATGACAGCGGATGATAAAACAAATGCTCTAAAAATAAATGCTCAACTGATAACAAAATATAGTCTTAAAATAAATAATAAGCAGTGAAGTAACGGCGAGATGAAATCACATACCTGGGCTCCAGTGTTTTAATCAGGCAACAAAACCCCTCATTTTCCACAACACTATATGGACGCAGGTCTTTGCATATAAAGTAAGTGATTGACTGCGTTATCTTCTTAGCTCGCTCAGAATTTGAAGGTAGCTTTAACAAGCTGTATGTTTCCAGAGTTGGTGGATTTTTAGCTGGCGCTGGTTAGGTTTCACTGTCATCTGCTAACACTGCTGCCCCGGGATGATGCTGAGAAAGGTGTATGTTTGTAGCATTCCTGTTATGTCTATAAATACCTTGTTGTAATGATGAGACTGGGTGAATAGTCGAACTCAGCTTTATTGCCTTTCAGACACACAATACAGCCACCAGGCAGGGGCATCGGCAAAGAGACCGAATAAAAATGCCCACTGGTATTTATAGGGCAGTGCAGTGGCGGAAGAGGAAGTGACCGCCACTACACCACACTTCATAAAAAAACAGCAATATTACAATATCACCCCCCCCCCCCCCCGTATAAAGTCCAAGACCACACATACAATTGAGCCCCTCCCCAATTTAGGACCCGAATCACGCAGTAAAAGCTAGAACTGAAATGAACAAATGGCCTATCACATTCACACAACAAACCTAAGCTAGGGGGGACGGGTGGACTACTGATCCACCCCACACAGCAAGGTGGGTTATTCTCCCACCTGTAAAACTAGGCAAAAGTCCATCTATAACTGAGAACATTGCCATGCTCCTAGAATAAAAGACACCCAGAACAATAACAGATTATTTTTTTTTTTTACACATACAAACAAATGAACATTGGAACTTATTTTATTGTATATTTTTTTTCAAAACTACACTACTGTCCTTCTGGCAGAAAGGGGTAGAACCAGCTTGTGGGGGGCCCAGGGCAGCCCCTCAGTAAATCCACCCCTGGAAGCGGCATGCCCCCAGGGTCGCAGCTGACCTCATAGACGAGAGTGCCTCCTCTTCGCCACCGACTGCCTCTCCCGTCCGGACTCGCAATCCAAAGCCTCCTCCCGGGCACGCCGCAGCTCGTTGGTGTGCCTCCATGAGCCTTCCGACAACTGGAAGTAGGCTGCGCCCCACTTAGCCATGATGCGCAGCTGCTCCTGGTGTTCCTCTGGCTGTTGTTTGGCCCATATCTGCCGGGGACATCCCTCTCCTTGAGCTCGGACCAGGTCCGTAACTCTCAGAGGAGCTCTGCTTGGCCTGCAATGATGTCGTCTGGCACGCGGTCCCTCCGTGCCTGTCAGTCTGGCCCCAACCTCTTTTAAAGCCACTGTAGCAGTGGCCGTTGTAGCTGAAGCTCCTCCCGCCCTCTGTGGCCAAGCTCTGGAGGAATCTGAGGCTAGCTCGTTGGCATCACTCGCTGACGCAGGCGCCTCACCGCCACGCTTGGTACCCTCTCCTACTGTACTTCAAGCGCTGGCACTGAGACCCTCCTGCATCGAGCCTGAGTGAGGCTGGTCCTGCTTGACCGCTGTGTGCCCGGTAAATCTTCGTCCCACACAGTGTCGCCCTCCACCACCTGAACCAAACGGATCCACTGGCCACAACCAGTCCATTCTTCCCCCACGTCGTCTTTAATGGTGAACCCCAGTCCATAGAACAGGTTGCAGCCCATGATGTTGTTGCCTCAGGTCGTCACGTGGAACGTGAAGTCAGCCATCACCACCTACTTGTACTGAACTGGTAACTCTAGTGCTCCAACCGTGCGCAGCCTTCCACCTCCATAACCATAAAGCGGCACTGGGTTACCTCTTATTCTGTAGTGGGGGGAAAATTTCCTCACCGTGGCCCAATTCAATAACGATCCCTCTGCCCCTGTGACAACCAGCAAGCAGTGGTACCTCCTCACCATCCAGCGTCACCTTGCAGAACATGTACCTGGTGGTACTCGGGGACACCGCATGGACAGTTGTCGGGGTGGGTGAAGTTGATTTTCTCCGTGGGCTCTTCGGCTCGGACATACGGCACACCCTGGCATAATGGTTCAAGCATCCACACTTACCACAGCGCTTCCCTTTAGCCGGGCAGTCCCTGGCCTTATATCGGTGATTCGCGGACCCACAACCCATACACAAGGGTTTTGCTGGGGCAGACCTACGGCTGGTAGCATTGATTTCTCTTGTGTCGTTGTCCATGCTATCCTCACTATTTGGGTCCGCTACTAATGCTGCGGCTGGAGGCTCCGGCTGCCGTTGTGACTGGCACCAATTTAGCTCTGATGTTAGCTTGTCCGCGGTCTCCATTTGGAGAGCTAGCTCGACAGCCCTAGCTAACATCAGGTCACATGGTGCCTTGAGTTGCCTAGCTTGTAAAGCAGTGCTGGTTGTGTGCTCTGCCAGCTGGTCACGTACCATTTCTTCCTCCAATGACCCGAAATGACAGTCGCTAGCCAGCTGCCACAGGTCGGCAACAAACTGGCGGACAGGCTCATGATTCGCTGGTATCATTGTTTAAACCAAATCCTCCGGACCATTATGCTATCTTGGGTGTGAAAATGGTTTGCCAGCAATTCAACTACATCTTCAAATTAGTCCAAAGCCCCGAGTGTGCGCAGGACACGCTTGCCCTCAACCCCCAAATTATGCACCAAAAGCACACGTGATCTCAGCATATCAAGGTCATCCAGGTCGAGCGCGATGATATAACTCTAGAAGGCTGCAAGCCAACGAGGCCAAGGCACAGGTGGCTCGCCCGGGAGCTCCAGGAAGGGGCGAAGAGGTGCAACACATGCCTCCATAGTTTATTCTCGTCGCCAAAATGTTATGTCTATAAATACCTTGTTGTAATGATGAGACTGGGTGAATAGTCAAACTCAGCTTTATTGACTTTCGGACACACAATACAGCCACCAGGCAGGGGCAATGACAAAGAGACCGAATAAAGATACCCCCTGGTATTTACAGGGCGGTGCAGTGGCGGATCAATTTGCAAGAAGTGTCACACAAAAGTAAATTACTGTGGGAATTGTGATATTGTAATATTGCTGTTTTATTATGAAGTGCGGCGCAGTGGCGGAAGAGGACGTGACCCCCACTACACCACACTTCATAATAAAACAGCAATATTACAATATCACAATTCCCACAGTATTTTACTTTTGTGTGACACTTCTTGCAAACTGAATGTGTTATATCCAGGTAGTCTGTTCCGTCTTTGTTATAAAATCCAAAAAAGTCCAGACATTTGATTTAAACTTTGACGGTGTATTTCTGTTTTTTCCCGGTGCTGCTGCTCCCTCCGCCATCTTATTGTACACCTGGACTGAGGTTAAATCTGGCAAGACACCATTGCTGCAATGACCTTGCCCCATCTAGTGGACTGAAAACTCCACTGATTAACTGATAACCCAAAAGTATACAGTATGTTTGAGTGTGCATTTTTAAAAAAAATAAAATATGGATCTATGTGTTTATGGATCGATGCATTGTTGCAAGTGCCAAGTATTGCGATTCATCACTGAAACAATCTTTTTCCCCGCCCCTAGTGAGGGTGGTGCAGGACATGTATGAGGACAGTGAGGTGTGCTGTATAGTGACAGATGAATTCTGGGAGTGGGATTACATCAGGGACTTGCTCTGGTGATGGGAAGGCTGATAGACGAAGTCAGGCAGGACTACAATGTTTGCAGACGAAACTGTGATCTGTAGTGAGAGGAGGGAGCAGGTGGAAGAGAACCTGAAAAGGTGGAGGTATGCGCTGAAGAGAAGAGAAATGAAAGTCAGTAGAAGCATGACAGAATACATGAGTGTGAATGACAGGGTAACAGGTGACAGGTGTAATGATAAAGATGCATGCAGTGGAGGTAGTGAAGGTAGATGAGATTAAATACCTGGGGTCAACCATCCAAAGCAATGGACACTGCACAAGGGAGCTGAGGAAAGTTCAGGCATGGTGGTGTGGGTGGAGATGAGTGTCAGGGGTGATTTGTGATGGAAGGATAGCAGCTAGAGTGAAAGAGATTCCGGATACCGGAAGATACCGGAGCGGTGGCTTAGAGGTAGAGCATCTGCCCCACAACCGGGAGGCCAGGGTTCAAGTCCCAGCCGGGTCATGCCTAAGACCGTAACATAGAAACTTCCTGCCATCCAGCTTGGTGCTTAACAATAATGGAATAGAGGAGGTATGGTTACCCAGCCACAGTGGGTGCACAAACCAATGTACTCCCTGTGCTGGTCCCAAGCCCGGATATAAATGGGCAGAGTTGCAACAGGGAAAAAAAAAAAAAAAAACTCTGCTCCAATCTATAAGGCTATGGCAAATACATTGATGTCTGCCGTAGCAACTCGTCCAACCCACTTGGTAGTGGAAAAAAACAGACGTTAAAAGAATTTTTAAAAACACAGTGAGACCTGCTATGTGGTATTTTTTGGAGATGGTGGCACTGACAAAAAGACAAGCGGCAGAGCTGGAGGTGGCTGAGTTGAAGATGCTCAGATCTTCATTGGGAGTGACTACAATGAACAGGATCAGAGAGAATTTTCCTGAAATGTCCTTAAAGGTGACAGTTTGTTTGGAACATTTGGTCTGAGATCAGTTTGGTCTGTTTTTGTCATGATGCTGAGCACGGGGGGGGGGGGGGGGGGAGCACTGTGCTCATGCTTTGTTTGTGTTAGATTATTTTCTGTATTTCCTCATTTCTGTCTTACTATTAACTTCATGCTTGGTTTTGGATGTACTGTCATTTGAGTTTGACATTTGTTTCTGTTTATGAAAGTTCTTGTGCTTAGTTTAGTTATTATTATTTTGTCATTTATTTTATGCATCCACTACCATCCAGTTTCTTATTATTATTATTATTATTATTATTATTTACCTATTTAGACATAAGCCTGCCCTCACCTTTTCTCTCAGTCCTTTTCTTGTATTTTGATTTCAATATTGCATCTCTTGTTTTATATTTTTCTTCTTGCCCTTGCCTTAGTAGTTGTATTATTTCATCTTTGTGTATTCTGGTCTGTTCCCATTTGTAATCATTGCATATTTATTTTCTTGTTAGGTGCATTCTTTATTCATCCAATGTATCATTATTCATTTTTCATTCCGGTCCATGCTTTTATTCTGACAGTGTTCTGTATTTACCTCCTGTTTTTGCCGGTTTTGCAGTTCATCTCAGCTGTCACTGTTTGAGTTGATTGTCTTCACTCCTGTGACCCACATCTGTTATTCTTTGTGTTAGTTACTTATTTGCCCTATTTAAGGACTGCTGTATCGCTACTCAGCACAGCGTCCTTCTTAGTGTCTAGACGGGAGCTCTCCATCTTAGTCTTAAATCCTTTTTATTTTACTCCTTGTAATTCCGACGTTCCCGTACGCCTCAGCCTGGTCCCTTCCAGGCTGCTCTCCTTGTCCCGGTTTATCTTGGCATTCCCACACGCCTACCTGAACCTACTCCTGCTTATGTCGTGTGCAGTGTTTGGAGTAACGCATTTGTTACTTTGTAACGCGTTACTGTAACGCCACTACTTTTGCAGAAACATGCTGTGTAATAAAATTACTGTTTAAAAATTCAGTAATACGTTACAGTCACTGAAATTTGATCAGATGCGTTACTTGCGTTACTCGTGTTATTAATATGATAGCTATTTTTAGTGCAAATACAGTAAATATAAACTGATCCTACATAGCTGCCGCAACCGTCGGTCTCCTCTGCAGGTCAGTTTCCTGTCCTACTCACACTGCAATCTGGTGGGAAGAAATGCCATGGTGGTGGTAACTTCTCATATTGAGCCCTTATCACCTGTTGTCCGAGAGGTGAGTAGCCCCCAACAGCTCCTACCTCTGTGGTTAAACATGAGTATTTTTAGAGCAAGAAGCTCACATTTAATGTCCACAGTTGTGTAAATGTGTAAGTTGTGTAATTGTGTAAGTTTTCTTACTGCACAGAGAAAAAGTGACTGTGATTTGTTGCGGTAAAGAACAGCTTCTTCTAAGGTGAACTTTCATTTATCTGTGCTTTCTGTTTTATTTTATCTTATTCATTTACATGCTGTTGTGATATGCAACTATTTCATGGAAGCAAATCCTCTAAATATGCATTTGTAATGGGCTGGTCCAAGGGTGTCAAACATATGGCTTGTGGGCCAAAAACGGCCCACCAGGGTGTCCAAAATTTTATCTGTGAATTTACAGCTTTATTTCTTGTAAATTTTTGACTTTCTACTGATTACAATAGTTTGTGCAAATCTGAAACATTTTTTCTCTGTAAGATCAGACTTTTTTCTCATCAGTTTTCTTTTTCTTCTTTTTTCTGATGAGAACAAGGGGCCCTTGATCTTGCTGTGTGTGCAAGATGATTTAAGTATGCATTTAAAAGTAATGTGAAAGCTACTTTTCCAAGTAACTACTTACTTTAATCATGCAGTAACTGGTAAGCAACTCAGTTACTTTTGAAAAAATACTAAAAAATACTAACTAGTTAGTATTTTTCAGTAACTTGCGCAACACTGGTCATGTGTAAGTTTTTGTCTTGTTGTATTTTTGTGTTTTTTGTTATTAAATGTTAGCAACTCACAGTCCAGCATTTGGGTCTTCTTCCTGCCCTGAAGGGTGGTTCATGACAGTTTTGCATCTTATCTAATTTAAAGTGTTTTTGTTTTTACCCCAAACTCTCACTGACTTATTGATAGATTCACACTGATGATAACAAACCTACTTTTAGTTTGTTTTGGTGACTCCTGTTTCCAAAGAGCTGCCGTCTCACCTGAAGACTTTCTCATGCAGCTGATACTTTGCTCTGAGGCATTTTTGCTCCCGAATTCTCATGTTTGAGGAGGTGAACTTGCAGTTGAGGAGGGGGAGCTGAAGGTGACGATGACGATAGTCGGTGAGAGCGGGGTGGCTGTCCAGATGGCCCCATTCAGGCCGGAGGATCAGTGGCGGCCGGCCGCTGAAGGGAGGGGGACATGAGGAGGGGGATTTGTGGCCTAAAGGGAGGCTGAAGTGTGGGAACGCGGGGCAGCTCACTGCTCTCACACATTCCTCTGAACCCACACACGCTGTGGGTGAGTGGGGGGTGTCTGTGTGAGAATGTGTTTACAGGCCAAACGATGTGTTTCATCTAGACATTGTGCCGTGAGCCACTTCAGAGAAATGCAGGCCGAGAAGGCGAGAAGAAAAGCTTGTTCAGATTTCCCTCCAAGTGGACCATCTGCCTCTTCAAATGCACACAAAGACATCAGGCCTCACTCACTTCCTGTTCAGGTTTACTCAGAGATTCAGAGGGAAACTGAGTTTGTGGCCTGTAGCTCAACTGTTATTACTGGCTGCTACGGCAGGTGGCCCATTCTCTTTATGTAGTCTGCATAAAAGTAAAACTACAGCCATGGACAAAATTGTTGGTACCCCTCTGTTAATGAAAGAAAAACCCACAGTGGTCACAGAAATAACTTGAATCTGACAAAAGTGGTAATAAATAAAAATTATATGAAAATTAACCAATGAAAATCAGACAATGCTTTTGAATTGTGGTTCAACAGAATTATTTTAAAAAACAAACTCATGAAACAGGCCTGGACAAAAATGATGGTACCCCTAGAAAAGATTGAAAATAATGTGACCATAGGGACATGTTCAACCAAGATGTGTCCTCTAATTAACATCACAGGTGTCTACAAACTTGTAATCAGTCAGCCGGCCTATTTAAAGGGTGACAAGTAGTCACTGTGCTGTTTGGTGACATGGTGTGTACCACACTAAACATGGACCAGAGGAAGCAAAGGAGAGAGTTGTCTCAGGAGATTAGAAAGAAAATTATAGACAAGCATGTTAAAGGTAAAGGCTATAAGACCATCTTCAAGCAGCTTGATGTTCCTGTGACTACAGTTGCACATCCATCCATCCATCTTCTTCCGCTTAATCCTTTTCGGGTCGCGGGGGGGCTGGAGCCTATCCCAGCAGCTTTGGGCGAGAGGCAGGGTACACCCTGGACAGATCGCCAGTCCATCGCAGGGCCAACACAGAGAGACAGACAACCGTTCACTCTCACAGTCAAACCTAAGGACAATTTAGAATCCCCAGTTTGATGCCAATTAACCTAACGTGCATGTTTTCGGCATGTGGGAGGAAACTGGAGAAATCCTGGAGTAAACCCACGCAGACACGGGGAGAACATGCAAACTCCACACAGATCACTGTTGGTCGGGGGCTGGGATCGAACCCATGATCCCCCAGCCAAGGGTGGGACTCTAGAATGAAAATACACACACAAATACATGCACAGCCCGAAAGTGCAGCATGTAAAAAAACCCTGCTTTTTAACCAGGATTAACATTAGCTTATTTTGTCAGATGTTGTCGACACAAGCGCAAAATACAAACAGAGCACAGAATTAGCATTGATGGCTAACTAGCTAGCTCATTGTCTGCATACAGGAGACAAGGATTTTGTTTGTTCAAAGTGAGTTTTCCACCACTGGGATAAATAACAGCAAAGATGCATAATATCTCATCACTCACCATCCTCTGTCGCAGTTTTCAACAATGATGATGCTGTGGTCGGGTCCACGCCACTCTGCCTTCCGTCTGCCTCCACCATGGCCATGAATACAGTTGCACATATTATTCAGAAATCTAAGATCCACGGGACTGTAGCCAACCTCCCTGGACGTGGCTGTAGGAGGAGACGGAAAATATGAATGGTAACAAAAGAGCCCAGAACAACCTCTAAACACATTCATGGTGAACTCTAAGGTCAAGGTACATCAGTGACAGATCGCACCATCCGTCGTTGTTTGAGCCAAAGTGGACTTCATAGGAGATGACCAAGGAGGACACTACTGTTGAAAACAAATCATAAAAAAGCCAGACTGGAATTTGCCAAACGGCATGTTGACAAGCCACAAAGCTTCTGTGAGAATGTCCTATGGACAGACGAGACAAAACTGGAACTTTCTGACAAGGCATATCAGCTCTATGTTCACAGACGCAAAAATGAAGCATACCAAGAAAAGAACACTGTCCCTACTGTGAAACATGGAGGAGGTTCTGTTATGTTCTGGGGCTGCTTTGCTGCATCTGGCACAGGGTGTCTTGAATCTGTGCAGGGTACAATGAAATCTCAAGACTATCAAGGTATTCTAGAGAGAAATGTGCTGCCCAGTGTCAGACAGTTTGGTCTCAGTCGCAGGTCATGGGTCTTGCAACAGGATAATGACCCAAAACACACAGCTAAAAACACCCAAGAATGGCTAAGAGCGAAACATTTGACTATTCTAAAGAGGCCTTCTATGAGCCCTGATCTAAATCCTATTGAACACCTGTGGAAGGAGCCGAAACATTCCGTCTGGAGAAGGCACCCTTCAAACCTGAGACAACTGGAGCAGTTTGCTCATGAGGAGTGGGCCAAAATACCTGCTGAGAGGTGCAGAAGTCTCATTGACAGTTACAGAAATCGTTTGATTGCAGTGATTGCCTCAAAAGGTTGTGCAACAAAATATTAAGTTAAGGGTACCATCATTTTTGTCCAGGCCTGTTTCATGAGTTTGTTTTTTAAAATAATTCTGTTGAACCACAACTCAAAAGCATTGTCTGATTTTCATTGGTTAATTTTCATAGAATTTTTATTTATTACCACTTTTGTCAGATTCAAGTTATTTCTGTGACCATTGTGGGTTTTTCTTTCATTAACAGAGGGGTACCAACAATTTTGTCCACGTGAGTTATAAACCTATGCATCAAAAAAGAAAAAAGTAGTAGATAAAGATAATTTTGGAAATTTAATCAAGCAGAATATGAAACTGATACAAGCAATGCTGATTGGTCATAAGTGTTCCAAGAAACAAATCCTGAGGTGGCAATGTAGGTGTTTAATATTTGTATTTTGATGAAAATTGTTGACTATACCAGATAAGAAATTTACTGTCAGAAATATTCAAAGGGATGAAGCCAAAGTAACAGCAGTTGTGTCAAGTTTGAAGTCTGATTGGCAAATATTTAATAAAAGAAATTGAATTATGAAAATAGAATATATGAAAACAAATATGATAGCAAACAATTGTGGAATACCTTAAACTAGAGGAAATACTGGTTAATGCCATCCTGCTTAAAAACTAAAGGTGAATTTTTGCAAAACCTAAAGACATTGCACATCTGTTGAATAATTATTTTATTAACAAGATAAATAATTAAAAAAAACTTGTACAGTAAGAAAGAATAAAGATTTATCAAAAATGTTAATAAAGGATATAATGAAGGGTAAAAAATGTTATATTGAATTTTAAAAAATCAGTGTTGCAAAGGTGGAATTAATGTTAAAGACGTGTAAAAGTAAACTGCTTGGTGTAGACGATCTTGATGTCAACCTGTGGCATCAGTAATAGCTGCCATGTTCACTCATATCATTAACCTCAGTTTAAAAGAAAGTGTGTGTCCAAAATTATGGAAAATTTCAAAAGTGGGTCTCTTATCTAAAACTTAAAAAAATAAATTTCTCAGAATTGAATAGACGGCCAATGTTTGCTACCACTTCTTCAATTCTTTTACAGTAAAAATTTCAGCATGCATATAAAGAAAAATATTCAACAACTACAGCTTTAACTCAAATGGTGGATAATTGGCTTAGTGAAATAAAAAAATAACTGTTGGGGCAGTTTTGCTGGATTTGTCAGCAGCATTTGATATAATTAATCATGCATTTATGCAGGAAAAATTAGAATATTGTGGCTTTTCCAATTCTGCTCTAAAGTGGATCAATAGCTATTTGAGTGACAGAAAACAAATGGTATTTTGTAATGGAAGGTATTCTGATGTCAAGGAAGTGGAATATGGTGTGTCACAGGGGAACTATTTAGGTCCTCTTGTACACAATTTTTACTAATGATCTTCCATTAGTGTTTAGAAAAGGCAAGCATTGCAATGTATGCTGATGATTCTACAATATATTTGTCTGAAAGGGAAATTAGTAATTTAAATTCAAAGTTAAGTTTGGAACTGAAATCTGGTAAAGTGGATTCAGACCAGGGTGAGGCTCAAATGCAGAACAGCCAGAACGATCACTCAGACTCCAATAAAAAGGTTCACAAATTTATTGAACAAAACCCAGAAAACCAAAATGCAAAACAAAGGAAAAGCAAAACACAAAAACACCAACTTAAATATTCATCAAGACAGGAGCCCCCTGGAGCGCACATAGCCTACGGCAGACAGCAGACAGAGGCAATAAGGGACAGATTCTCTGAAGGGAGAATAATGCAGGAAAGCACACTTACAGTCAGAGCAGTGGAGCCTGGCAGGGAACTCCAACATGGACCGGGGACAGATGAAAGGCGGGACCTGGGTGGAGGTGATGATCTTCCTAGTCAGGCAAGCGTGATCAGCTCTGGGAGACACACCTGCAGGTGACAGCAACCTGAGGAACAGGAAACAGACAAAAGGTAAATTCGGGGAGGCAAGCTAACAAGACAAAATTTTAACGAGACTTGAGGCTGCAAACCCAGACGATACAGCAGTGAGCTCCCCTCACGCCAGGCCTTAAATACGCCAGCTCATCAGGAGCAGCAGGTGGATAATCACGCAGGTGTGCTCATCACCAGAGTGGGAAACCAGGAACAGGAGGGGAGGGGAAGCACGCTCACCAGACCATTACCGTCCCCCACCCACCCACCCAAGGGACACTTCGCAGTGTCCCATTGAGCTGACATGGATGGGTGCGATGAAAAGCCTGGATCATCCGCTTATCCAAGATGTATGATCCCGGAATCCACGACCTCTCCTCCGGACCATATCCTTCCTAGTGGATGAGGTATTGACTTCCCCGTCCCCGACTGCGCACGTCAAGGATCTTCTCCACTGTGTACGTAGTCTGGCCGTTGATGATCTGGGGGGGCGGGTCCGGAGGAGGGCAGAGGGGACTGGCGGAGAGGGGCTTAATCCGGGAGACATGGAATGTGGGATGTATACGCATAGAGGTTGGCAAGTCCAACCGTACGGTGACATTGTTGATCACCTGCTTGATGGTAAAGGGACCCAGAAAGCGGGGGGACAACTTCCTGGATTTGGTCGTAAGCGGGATCTGGTCGGTGGGCAGCCAAGCCCTCTGTACCACCGTGTACTTCGGTGCCGGTGCCCATCTGCGGTCTGCGTACTGCCTGTTGTGCTCCGTTGAGCGGAGGAGGGCAGCCCTCGTGGCCGTCCACAGACGGCAACACCGGCGTGCATGGGCCTCCACGGAAGGGATGGTGAGGCCCCTCTCTGCCATGGGCAACAATGGTGGCATGTAACCCATCAATGCCTCGAATGGTGTAAGCCCAGTGGAAGAGGAGATTGCCAAGTTCAATGCATATTCCACCCAGGTCAAGTGGGCGCTCTAGGTGGCAGGGTTGGAGGATGCTACACACCGTAGGGTGGCCTCCAGGGACTGATTGGCATGCTCAGCCTGACCAATACTCTGCGGGTGATATCCTGATGTCAGACTGGAGGACAAACCCAAACAGCGACAGAATGCCTTCCATACCTGGGATGTGAACTGGGGACCCCGGTCTGAGACGATGTCAATGGGAATACCGTGCAACTGGATGACATGCTGCCTGACTAGGTCGGCCATCTCCGTGGCAGATGGTAATTTGGGGAGGGGAACGAGGTGGACGGCCTTGGAGAAGCGGCTGACAACGGTGAGGATGACAGTATACCCTGGGATGGAGGGAGGCCCGTGACAAAGTTCGAAGAGATGTGCGACCACGGGTGACCCGGCACTGGGAGAGGATGGAGGAGACCCACAGGAGGGGAGGAGTTGGATTTGTTTGCAACGCAGAGGTGACAAGCTTTGACGTACTCCCACACATCCCTCGCCAGTGTGGGCCACCAAAACACTCTGCGTAACAAATCAGTGGTCCTAGAGATGCTGGTGTGACAGGCAAAAAAACTGGTATGCCCCCACTGGATAACTTCTCCTCATAGTGCTGCAGGGACATACAGCCGATCCGGGGGACCTCCCTCTGGGACGGGTTCTGATGACTGTGCCTGCCGGACCCTCTGCTCAATTTCCCACTGGAGTGTCCCGAGAAAGCAGGAGGGGGTGAGAATAGTCTCTGGGAAGATGCAGCAGCTGCAGAGGAGGAGATGGAGGAGGAGGAATTGGGAGAGAACTGACGTGAGCGAGCATCAGTCTTGGTATTACGGGACCCTGGTCTGTACGAGATGGATAGATTGAACCTGTTAAAGAACAGGGCCCACCAAGCCTGCCATGAATTCAACCGTCTGGCCGACCAAAGATATTCTAAATTTTTATGGTCGATCCAGACAATGACCGGTTGGCTAGCTCCCTCCAGCCAGTGTCTCCATTCCTCCAGTGCCAGCTTAATGGCCAACAGTTCGCGGTCCCCAACAACGTAATTCCTCTCGGCTGGCATTAACTGTCGAGAGAAATACGTGCACGGGTGGAGCTTCTGATCGGAGGAGGAGGGCTGAAAAAGGACAATGCCTACCACCGAATCAGAAGCATCCACCTCGACCACAAACTGCGCTTTGGGATCCACCTGCTCCAAGACATGCATTGGTGAATAAGCCCTATAGGGTCACAAAAGCCCGTTCAGTGGCCTCGGACCACTTGAACGGGCTTTTGGTCGATGTCAACTGTGTGAGCGGTTGCGTCACCCTACTGTAATCTCGGATAAATCAGCGGTAGAAGTTAGCAAAGCCCAGGAAGTGCTGCAGATCCTTCCTGGACTGGTGGGTAGGCCAGTCTACTACCACTTTAATTTTATCCAGATCAGCCTTTATCGTGCCCTTGGTGATGATGAACCCCAGAAACAAAGTTGAGTGAGTGGAAACTTCGCACTTCTCAGCTTTTACAAAAAGCTGGTTCTCCAGCAACCGCTGCAGGACAGATCGGACGTGAACTACATGCTCGTCCAGGGTGCGAGAAAAAAATCAAATTATCGTCCAAATACACAAACACAAACTGATTCACCAAGTCTCATAGGATGTCGTTTATTAACCGCTGGAAGATGGCAGGGGCGTTGGTCAGCCTGAATGGCATGACCAGATATTCAAAATGGCCCAAAGGTGTCTTAAACGCTGTCTTCCACTCGTCCCCCTCCCGAATGTGAACTAAATGATACACTTTGCGGCGGTCGAGCTTGGTGAAAAAATGCACCTGTTGGAGTAACTCAAACGCCGAATTGATAAGTGGCAGCAGATACTTATCCTTCCGAGTTATCACGTTAAGCTTGTGGTAATCAATACATGGCTGCAGTGACCCATCCATTTTCCCTACAAAAAAGAACCCTGCTCCGAGTGGAGCGGATGACAGGCAGATTATGCCGGTGCTCAGGGAGTCTTTTATGTAGGTCTCCATCACCTCCCTCTCCGGCCCAGATAAACTGTAGATCCAGCTGGATGGCAGCTGCGCACCTGGGAGGAGGTCGATAGCACAGTCGTAGTCCCGGTGAGGTGGTAAAGATAGGGCTCTGGACTTGCTAAAGACCTCCCCTAAGTCATGATAAACCTCGGGCACGGAGCTGAGATCCACCGGCTCAGTCGAAGGGGAGGAGAGTAGAAGCAAAGGAGAGCATGCAGCCAACTTGAGACACAATGGGAGACAGAAAGGGCTCCAGGACGAAATGGAGCCCTGGCTCCAGTTAATGATGGGATTATGCATACGGAGCCATGAATACTCAGGATCACGGGGGTGTTAGATTGAGGCAGGACGTAAAACTGAATAGCCTTGTGGTGGTTACCGGACAGAATGACCAAAATGGGCTCAGTCTGTTCGGTAACCATAGCAATGGTGCTGCCCGAAACCGCCGAGATGGATAAAAGTGTCGGAACTTTCCTGGTGGGTAACTGTAATTTCACTAAGACCTGTTGAATAAAATTTTGCTCCACCCCCGAATCAACCAGGGTGGAGGTTTTGAACTTGGTCCCCGGTAACTAGATCAGGGCCAAAAGTTCAAAACGGTTGGGAGGATATTGCGAAGACCCTCCCGCCAGACCCCCCACAGCTACTGACGGGCTGTGTCTTTTTGGCCTCACAGGACATTTCGAAATAGCATGACCTGGGACCCTGCAATAAAAACACACCCTTTCCCTTACTCGACGCTGACACTCCTCCGGAGTCACACGGGACCTGCCAAGTGCCACTGGCTCGGAGGAGGCCAGCGGAGTAGCACCAAGGGGCAGGGCGGCCAGTCGGGAGGCGAGCGGAGAGGCAGCTGCCTTCTGCTCCTTCACTCACTCCCTAAACCAGTTGTTGAGGGCCACGGCCTGCGAAATGAGCTCATCCAGGGAGGAGGGAGTCGCACAGATAGCCAACTCGTCACGGAGCTGCGAATTCAGACTTCAAAGAAACGCGCTGTGCAATGCAGCGTCGTTCCAGCTGGAGTCTGCCGCAACGACCCGGAACTCGGTAGAGGAATCGGCCACAGACCGGTCCCCCTGCTGGAGCCCCATGAGTGGGCTAACAATATTCCCCTCACTCTCTGTATGGTTAAACACCCCGGAGAACTCTCACACAAACCACTCGAGTGAATAAAGGGGTCCATCCAGGCTACTCAAGATGGACTGAGTCCACTGGAGAGGTCAGTTCCACAACAACAAGGTCATAAAGTGAGTCTTGGCCATATCATCCCTGTATTCCCCCTCCACCTGCTGAAGATATAACCGGCATTGTAGTAGGAACCCCCTGCACCCCCCCCCCCCACGCCCCATAGGGGGCAGGTATGGGGACAGTGATGTTCCTGCGGAAAACAGAAGCTGCCAGGGCAGCAGGTGCAGGGGGAGGCGCCACACCAGGAAGCCAACACAGGTGGTCGGTTACAATTGCTGATTGCTGAGTGATAGTTTGTAATTGCTCAGATAAGAACGAGACTTGGAGCTCCATGGCACCCAAACGTTTGAGTGCTGACTGTTCACCTTGCGAAGCACTCGCTGAGCCCTGATCCTGGCTGGATCGTTCTGTCATGAGTCAGACCGGGGTGAGGCTCAAACGCAGAGCAGCCAGAACGATCACTCAGACTCCAATAAAAAGTTTCACAAATTTATTGAACAAAACCCAGAAAACCAAAATGCAAAACAAAAGAAAAGTGAAACACAAAAACACCAACTTAAATATTCATCAAGACAGGAGCCCCCTGGAGCGCACGTAGCCTACGGGAGAGAGCAGACAGAGGTGATAAGGAACAGATTCTCTGAAGGGATAATAATGCAGGAAAGCACACTTACAGTCAGAGCAGTGGAGCCCGGCAGGGAACTCCAACATGGACCGGGGACAGATGGAAGGCGGGACCTGGGTGGAGGTGATGATCTTCCTGGTCAGGCGAGCGTGATCAGCTCCAGGAGACACACCTGCGGGTGGCAAGACCCTGAGGAACAGGAAACACACAAAAGGTAAATTCGGGGAGACACACTAACAAGACAAAATTTTAAGGAGACTTGAGGCTGCAAACCCAGACAATCCAGTGGTGAGCTCCCCTCACACTGGGCCTTAAATACACTGGCTCATCAGGAGCAGCAGGTGAATAATCACGCAGGTGTGCTCATCATCGGAGTGAGAAACCAGAAACAGGAGGGGAGGGGGAGCACTCTTGCCAGACCATTACAGAATAATGACCTGATATTGAATGTCTCAAAAACAACATGCATTGTGCTAGGAATAAGATATTCTTTATGTTCAAAACCTGAGCTTGTACTTAGGATAGATCAATAAAACAAGTTGAAGAAACAAAACTGTTAGGAGTAATCATTCATAAATTATCATGGAATAAACATATACACAATGTGATAACTAAAATGGGAAATACACTGGCTATAATTAAAAGATGGGCAAAATATCTTAGAATTATGGCTGTGTTGTGAGACATGTATATGTTGGACACTGCATATGTGATTTAACCACGATGAAGGAGAGCCAGCCCCCTGCGGTGCGGAGCCACAGAGCCTGGACCCCCTGCGGAGGACAGGGGACAGAAGACTTCCTGACCACTGAGGCTCGGGAAGAGAGAAGGGGGAGTTATGTAAATAAAAGGCTAATGAATGTGAATAAAGAGATTTTGAGAGAGATGTGTGATTTCCCCCGCGAGGGAAATGGTTTGATGTCAGAATGTTTAAATGAGAGAACTTTGGTGTGTTCACTCTCTTTGTTCGCTGCTCAAGAATGACAGCAGACAGTGGAATGATTTCTTGAATAAACTGGAATGAAAGACAATTCAGTTTCGTTATTCAAGTCTCCCCACATTGGTGACTGACGACGTTGAGAATGAACGAAGAAATTCTCAGGGTCCCGGACTCACAGCGCTCAGAGCTGGCGAGCGCAGTGGCCGTTAAGCTGCCTGATTTCTGGCAGGATAACCCACGGTCGTGGTTTCTGCAAGCAGAGTCGCAGTTCGCGCTCGCAGGAGTAACGGTGGATGACACTAAGTTCCACCATGTCATCGCTAAACTGGACAACAGCACAGCTCGGTGCGTGCAAAGCTTGGTGGAGCAGCCACCCGCGACCGACAGGTACGGCAAGCTGAAATCCACCCTCATCAAGTTTTTCACCCCCTCGGCTGAAGTGAGGGCGAGGAGGATCCTGTCTTTGCTAGACCAAGGTGGACACAGGCCGAGCGCCCTGATGGAGGAGATGATACAGCTGAGAGGGTTGGACAACGATGATTTCATTTTTCAGTTCATCTTCCTCTCCAACCTCCCGGCGCATGCGAGAAGCACGCTGGCCGGCAAAAAGTGTCACACCCTGGAGGAGTTCCGGGAGCTGGCCCAGGAGGCAGATGGGATCCTGGACGCCTGCGGTGGGCAAGCAACCACAGCAGCGACCCGAGACAGCGGGGAGCCAGAGGCGGCAGAACCAGACTGGCCGACGACGGCGGCAACACGGCCGCGACGAGGGGGAGCCAATAGCCCGGCGGCAGAGGCGCGGGCACGACACAGCGGAGGAGAAGATCTCTGCTTTTACCATCGGAGGTTCGCAGAGAAGGCACGCAGGTGTGTGCCGCCCTGCATCTTCAGGAGTTCGGGAAACGGCAAGACCGGGGGTCGCTAGCAGCTTCGACCCTCGGAGAACGCAACAAGCTGCTCTACATCACGGATGCGCGCTCCGGACGAGAGTTCCTCATCGACACCGGAGCACAAGTGAGCTTCATCACCCCAACATACGCGGACCGGGTGGCTGGACCCCACGGTAGCGGAGCTACAGCGGCAAATGGCTCGAACATCAACACCTACGGGAGAAGGACCTTGCCTTTATGCTTACATGGCCGCACATATGAATGGACTTTTGTGATAGCGGCGGTGAGTTTCAACATGTTGGGCGCGGATTTTTTGTGTTCACACAATCTGTTAGTTGATCTTTCTAATAGACGGCTGGTAAATGCACTCTCTTTTTACTCTCTCCCCTGTTCAGCTCGAGTGTCCCCGCCACCAGTACAGACCCACGTCGCTACAGCAGGTGGTAAGTTTCACACACTCCTCACCCAATTTCCAGCGCTCACTGTGTCCACTTTTTCAGCGACGGTCGCGAAGCACGGGGTGAAACACTTTATCCCCACTTCTGGTCCTCCCGTGTTTGCAAAAGCTCGGCGCTTGGATGCAGTTAAGCTCGCCATTGCGCGCGAGGAGTTCGCCAGCCTGGAGAGGCTGAGCATCGTTCGTAGGTCGAAGAGCCCGTGGGCTTCGCCGCTGCACATGGTACCGAAAGCCGATGGCTCCTGGAGACCGTGCGGGGATTACCGCAGGCTAAACAATGCTACGGCGCACGATCGTTATCCCATCCCGCACATTCAGGATTTTTCGGTGCACCTGGCGGGGGCGCGCATTTTTTCAAAGATTGATCTAGTTCGCGGCTATCACCAAGTCCCGGTCCAACCGGAGGACATTCCTAAAACAGCGGTAATAACCCCGTTCGGACTTTTCGAATTTTTACGCATGCCGTTTGGTCTCAAAGGGGCGGCGCAAACATTTCAGCGGATGATGGATGCCGTGTTACGCGATCTCCCTTTCGTGTTTGTGTACCTCGACGACATTTTGGTCGCGAGTACTTCAGAGGACGAACACGAAACGCACCTCACAGCAGTTTTTAGGAGGCTGGGAGAGCACGGCTTAATAGTTAACCCAGCCAAGTGCCAGTTCGGCGTCGAGCGGATCGATTTTTTGGGTCACCGCGTCTCCCCGGAGGGAGCGGTTCCGTTACCAGAGAAAGTACGCGCGGTAGCGGATTTTCCCCGTCCACAAACGGTCAAATCACTACAGGAATTCTTGGGGATGGTGAATTTTTATAACCGATTCCTGCCCCACGCAGCTCAAATCATGCAACCGTTATATGCCGCGCTCAAAAAACAAAAACCGACCCAGGCGGTCGAATGGTCCCCGGAGCGGGAGCGCGCGTTCACAGAGGTTAAAAAAGCCTTGGCTGACGCTGCGCTTCTGGCCCACCCAGACCCTGCAGCACGTATCGTGCTGACGACAGACGCTTCAGATTTAGCCATAGGGGCCGTTATTGAGCAACAGGTAGCCGGAGTTTGGCAGCCTTTGGCTTTCTTTAGCAAATCTTTAAGCGCGGCTGAACGAAAATACAGCGCGTTTGACAGAGAACTGTTGGCGCTGCATTTGGCTATTCGTCATTTCCAGTTCTGGCTGGAAGGACGGTGCTTCACCGCTTATGTGGACCACAAGCCGCTCACATACGCCATGGCCAAAATTTCAGACCCGTGGTCCGGCAGGCAGCAGAGGCAGCTGGCCGCAATCTCGGAATTTACCACTGACATTAGGCACGTCGCGGGCAAATTCAATGTAGTAGCGGATTGTCTCTCACGCGCGTTCACGACCCCAACACGCGCAGAGGCAGAACGGGCCACCGTGACCGCGCCGCAGGAGAGCGGCACGGTGGCGCGCGCAGCCCCGGTGCACGTGGGTATAGATTACGCAGCCATGGCAGCGGACCAGGGGGCGGACGCAGACGTGCGCGCGCTCCAGTCTGGACCAACAGGGTTGAGGCTGGAGAGCAAGTGTTTACAAACCGGTATGCCCCCCCTGATCTGCAACATGTCGACGGGGCGCCCGCGTCCGGTGGTTCCGGCCACGTGGCGCCGCCGTGTTTTTGACTCGGTCCACTCACTGGCGCACCCGGGGGTGCGCGCGTCGGTGAAACTAGTGGCGGAAAAGTTTGTTTGGCCGTGCCTGCGCAAGCACGTGAAGGAATGGGCAAAAACCTGCATTTCCTGTCAACGGGCCAAAATTCACAGGCACACAAGAGCCCCGTTAGAACCGTTCCGCATTCCGGCCAGAAGGTTCGACCATGTGCACGTCGACCTTGTGGGCCCCCTACCGGCATCACAGGGGTTCACGTATCTTTTGACAATGGTGGACTGCACCACACGTTGGCCGGAAGTGGTCCCACTTGCGACGACCACGGCCGCGGAGGTGGCTCGCGTTTTTTTAACGGCTTGGGTGGCGCGTTTCGGGGTTCCGTCGGACATTACATCCGATAGAGGACCGCAATTCATCTCTGAGCTGTGGTCAGCGATGGCCAACGGCTTAGGAGCCAAAATTCACCGCACTACGGCTTACCACCCTCAGGCCAATGGTTTATGCGAGCGTTTTCATAGGTCTTTGAAGGCAGCACTCAGAGCGTCGCTCACGGATGCAGATTGGGTGAATAAACTTCCATGGGTTTTATTAGGGTTGCGTTCTGCGCCTAAAGAGGACTTAGACGCCTCCCCAGCGGAGCTGGTATTCGCACAAACTCTGAGGCTGCCGGGCGAGTTTTTACCAGAGCACCCAGAGCCCCCACCTCTCTCGGCTCTGGGACCGTTAGTCGGCACGGGGGCAGACACGCTCCCGGGTCCGGTTCATCACGCTTTTCCACGAGTTTTCGTCCCCAAGGCTTTGAAAAATGCCGATTTCGTTTTTGTCAGGCGCGAAGCCCTAAAAGCAACGCTCAAACCACCTTACGAAGGGCCATTTCGAGTACTGGAGGCAGGTGATAAGCAATTTGTGCTAGATTTTGGAGACAGAAAAGAGACAGTCAGTATTGACAGACTAAAACCTGCTTTTGTCATGAAGGACGTGTCTGTACCGGTCGCAGTGGCGCCTCGACGAGGCAGGCCCCCGCAGAGGGCAATTAACCACTCTCTCCCTCAGTCAACAGAACCGAAGCAGAAACGCACCGCAGGCAAGGCGGGGCCAACGCACAGCAGATTCGGCAGACGGCTGAAGCCCAAGCGGCGCACAGACTGAATGTTGGTGTTGATTATTCAGTAGTGAGTAAGGTGCTATTTAATTTTAGGAATTAGTCTGTTCTTCATCGTTTGGGGGGGTTATATGGCTGTGTTGTGAGACATGTATATGTTGGACACTGCATATGTGATTTAACCACGATGAAGGAGAGCCAGCCCCCTGCGGTGCGGAGCCACAGAGCCTGGACCCCCTGCGGAGGACAGGGGACAGAAGACTTCCTGACCACTGAGGCTCGGGAAGAGAGAAGGGGGAGTTATGTAAATAAAAGGCTAATGAATGTGAATAAAGAGATTTTGAGAGAGATGTGTGATTTCCCCCGTGAGGGAAATGGTTTGATGTCAGAATGTTTAAATGAGAGAACTTTGGTGTGTTCACTCTCTTTGTTCGCTGCTCAAGAATGAGAGCAGACAGTGGAATGATTTCTTGAATAAACTGGAATGAAAGACAATTCGGTTTCGTTATTCAAGTCTCCCCACAAGAATATACAATCAAACAAGTAATTCAAGCTTTGATTTTGTCTAATCTTGATTATTACTCAGTAGTTTGGTCAAGCTGTTTGGTAGGTAACATTAGAAAGCTGCAGATAGTTCAGAATAAATCGGCCCAGGTTGGACTGTCTTGTGGGTTAAGATCCAATGTTGTTAAAATGTATGAAGCTCTCTCATGGTTGGAAGTTAAATTTTGTTTTCCTTGATTAGTTTTATTTGGAATACTATTAGTTAAAAAAAAAACTCCTATGTTTTATGAGCAATTAACTTTCAGTAAAGAAACACACACTCATGAAACAAGACAAGCTGTTGGTGGTTGTCTTACGTTACCACAATGTAAAACTGAAGCAATTCAGTGTACTGTGATATACAGGACCATGAAAGAATGGAAGTCACTCCCAAACATGTTCACATCACAAAAAGCTGTGCATGTACAGTGGTGTGAAAAAGTGTTTGACCCCTTCCTGATTTCTCATTTTTTTTATGTTTGTCACACTTAAATGTTTCAGATCATCAAACAAATTTAAATATTAGACAAAGATAATACAAGTAAACACAAAATGCAGTTTTTAAATTAAGGTGTTGATTATTAAAGGGAAAAAAATCCAAACTTACATGGCCCTGTGTGAAAAGTGATTGCCCCTAAAGCTAATAACTGGTTGGGCCACCCTTAGCAGCAACAACTGCTATCAAGCATTTGTGATAACTGGCAATGAGTCTTTTACAGTGCTGTGGAGGAATTTTGGCCCACTCATCTTTGCAGAATTGTTGTAATTCAGTCACATTGGAGGGTTTTTGAGCATCAACTGCCTTTTTAAGGTCATGCCACAGCATCTCAATCAGATTCAGGTCAGGACTTTGACTAGACCACTCCAAAGTCTTCATTTTGTTTTTCTTAAGCCATTCAGAGGTGGACTTGCTGGTGTGTTTTGGATCATTGTTCTGCTGAGGAACCCAAGTGCGCTTCAGCTTGAGGTCATGAACAGATGGCCAGACATTCTCGTTCAGATTTTGTGGTAGACAGCAGAATTCATGGTTCCATTTACCATAGCAAGTCTTCCAAGTCCTGAAGCAGCAAAACAGCCCCAGACCATCACACTACCACCACCATATTTTACTGTTGGTATGATGTTCCTTTTCTGAAATGCTGTGTTACTTTTACGCCAGATATAATGGGACACACACCTTCCAAAAAGTTCAGCTTTTGTCTTGTCAGTCCACAGAGTATTTTTCCAAAAGTCTTGGGGATCATCAAGATGTCTTCTGGCAAAACTGAGACGAACCTTTATGTTCTTTTTGCTCAGCAGTGGTTTTCGTCTTGGAACTCTGCCATGCAGGCCATTTTTGCCCAGTCTCTTTCTTATGGTGGAGTCATGAACACTGACCTTAACTGAGGCAAGTGAGGCCTGCAGTTCCTTGGATGTTGCTGTGGGGTCTTTTGTGACCTCTGGGATGAGTCGTTCCTGTGCTCTTGGGGTAATTCTGGTTGACCGGCCACTCCTGGGAAGGTTCACCACTGTTCCATGTTTTCGCCATTTGTCGATAATGGCTGTCACTGTGGTTCGCCGGAGTCCCAAAGCTTTAGAAATGGCTTCATAACCTTGTCCAGACCGATAGCCCTCAATTACTTTGTTTCTCATTTGTTCTTGAATTTCTTTGGATCGCAGCATAATGTCTAGCTTTTGAGGATCTTTTGGTTGACTTCACTTTGTCAGGCAGGTCCTATTTAAGTGATTTCTTGATTGAGAACAGGTGTGGCAGTAATCAGGCCTGGGTGTGGCTAGAGAAATTGAACTCAGCTTTCCAAAGATGTGATAAACCACAGTTAATTTATGTTTTAACCGGGGTGTGTGTGTGTGTGTGTGTGTCATTTTTTCACACAGGGCCATGTAGGTTTGGATTTTTTTTTCCACCTTAATAAATACCTTAATTTAAAAACTGCATTTTGTGTTTACTTGTGTTATCTCTGTCTAATATTTACATTTGTTTGATGATCTGAAATATTTAAGTGTGGCAAACATACAAAAAAAATGAGAAATCAGGAAGGGGACAAACACTTTTTCACACCACTGTATTTAAGAAAAGGCTACGGGAGTATTACTTAAATTTGAAATTTAAAAGATGGTAAACTGTGTTTATTAGTCTTATGGGTTTTGAGTCCGATAGTGGTTTAAAATATAAAATATATTTTTTAAATCAAATTAGTCTTAGTTGGAGCTTGTCTGTCTTTTGTGATTACAATTATGTTCAATTTGATTGTAAGGAGTTCTGGAGGATTATGTGTGTTGAGAAGGTTGTAATTGTATTGTTTGGGATTCATTTTCTTTTTTTGGTGTTTGTGGATTTGTATTTCTTGTGTTAGTATGTTGTTATGGATGACTAGGTGATGATGTTTTGTATTGTCACAATGAAATATGCTTGACCCCAGGAAGAATAGTGAATGTTATGCAAAGACTAATGGGAATCTAATAAACAAGCAAACAATCAAGCAAATCACCGTCCGAGTCACTCCCAATGAGAATCTTAGCATCTTTCAATTCAGTTCAACTTTATTTATATAGTGCCATTTCATAACAATAGTCATCTCATAGCACTTTCAACTGTAGGAGAAACCCCCACAATTGCAGAAAGACCCCAGCGATCTCTGTGAGCAAGCACTTGGCGATGGTGGAGAGAAAAAAACTTCCTTTTAGCAGGAACCTCCAGCAGAACCAGGCTCGGGGAGGGGCAGTCATCTGCTGTGACTGGCTGGGGGGTGAGGGGATAGAGAAGAGACGAAAAGAACAGACATGTAGAGAGCAAACAGCACAATGGGGACTCAATCTATGGGAGAGAACAAACAGATGTTAATGACTAGCAAAAATATTTTGTTGAGAGTGAAGAAAGGAGTGAAGCCCAGTGCATTGTTGGAGGTCCCCCAGCTGTCTAAACCTAATAGAAGCATAACTAAGAGAGGGTTCAGGGGCACCTGATCCCACCCTAACTATAAACTATATCAAAAAGGAAGATTTTAACCCTATTCTGAAAAACAGAGATCAAGGCTGATTCCCAAATCTAGATTGACAGCTGGTTCTGAAGGAGAGGAGCTTGATAACTGAAAGCTCTGCCTCCCATTGTACTTTTGGAGATTCTAGGTATTACACGTAATCCTGCATTTTGGGAGTGTAGTGCTCTGTTGGGATGATAAGGTACTATCAGATCTTTTAAATAAAAAGGGGCCTGATTATTTAGATCTTTGTAAGTGAGAAGAATTTTAAACTTAATTCTAAATTCTATGGGAAGCCAATGAAGGGAGGCCAGAACCGGAGAGATGTGATCTCTCTTTCTAGAACCTGTTAAACCTCTTGTTGCAGCATTTTGGATCAGCTGAAGACTTTTTAAAGATGTTTTAGGACAGCCTGATAATAAAGAGTTGCAATAATCTAATCTAGAGCTAACAAAAAACGTGGATCAGTTTCTCAGCATCACTCTGAGACAAGATGCTCCTAATCTTGGCAATATTACGCAAATGATAGAAGGCAGTCTTAGAAACAAGTTTAATACGTGAATTAAAAAACAGATCCTGATCAAAAATAACTCCAAGGTTCCTCACGGAACTATTAAGAGAAAGAGTAATCACATCCAAACTAAGAGTTTGATTGAAATGAAATGTTTACATTTATTGAACCATTGATCTTTTACAAAA
The DNA here is from genome assembly GCA_020510985.1 of Pholidichthys leucotaenia. Classification (NCBI taxonomy): domain Eukaryota; kingdom Metazoa; phylum Chordata; class Actinopteri; order Cichliformes; family Pholidichthyidae; genus Pholidichthys; species Pholidichthys leucotaenia. The sequence goes on from CM035837.1 coordinate 23,172,436, forward strand.
CATGAACAACCTGAGTCATGAATCTTCATCAAAGTATTAACAACCAGAATTTTTTTTTCTTTTCTGCTCTGTTTTGAACTGAAGCTGCTGACGAACAATATCTTAATAACAATAAAAACAAATGCCATTTAAGGAACCAGATATCATATTGCTGCCAGCTACTGTTTAGTCCTAGAACTTGTTTGTATTTTGAACAATGACCTTGGTTACATGGTCACAATCAACTCATTACTGGCAATAAACTGATAATGCCAATAATCAGTTTTCTCATGTTTCCTTGCACTGAATAAACAGATTACTGGAGGACAAACCCCTTGAGTTAATGACCCTGGTTAAATGGCCTTTATTGGCTTATTCTGTTTACATGGCCATTTGAATAATCAGATAACTGCAGAAATCCAATCATAACTGGTTTATTAGTGTTGTCATGATTTAACAATAGAAAGGCTCAAACGCAGGGCAACCACACTGAATGAACACTCAGACTCAAGTGGGAAAATTTTACACAACTTTAATAAAAACACAAAAACACACAACGCAAACTTAACAAACATAAATCCACGCACAGCTAAGGAAGAATGCAAAATAACACCAACTTAAATACACATAAAGCAGGAGCACGCTGGAGACCATGTAGTCTGAAAGAGAGGAGCAGAGAGATAATTAATATAAGGATAAATGAAGAGGGAGAAGGCGAGAGAGGAAGAAGGCTTACGGTTAGAGCTGAGAGCCCGGCAGGGAACTCCTTCATGGGACACAGTTGGGTAGGACGGGATAAGGAAAGGATGGGCGACCTGGGTGGATGAGTCCGTTGTCTTGAAGGAGGAGGATTCAGGTGAGCGTGCGCAGTCCCAGAGACACACAGTTGACGTGGCAGCAACTCTGAAGAGAAGAAAAGGATAAGACAACGGAAATCAAAACTAGCCAAACAACAATACTGGAGTTGCATGTGGCAGCAATACCCAAAGGTCCAGCGGAGAAGCATTCACACACTGGCTCTTTTATACACTGGTAAACCAGGAAGCGGCAGGTGTGTCCAATCATGCAGGTGGCTGATGAGCTCCGGAGCCGGGAAGAACAGAAACAGGAGGGGAGGGGGTGCGCGCTCACCTGATCATGACAAGTGTGCATGTAAACATGATCATTACCTCCGCCAAGGAGGTTATGTTTTCATCGGCGTTGGTTTGTCTGTCTGTCTGTCTGTCTGTTTGTTAGCAAGATAACTCAAAAAATTATGGACGGATTTTCATGAAATTTTCACAGATTGTCAGAAATGGGGTATCCTACAGATGATTAGATTTTGGTGGTGATCCGGATCACCGTCCAGAAGAAAACCGCCATTAGGGAAAATGCCATTTTCGTGAATAACTACTGAACCACTAATCCTATCATTGTGAATCCAATTGCTAGTCATATGTTTTCATGGTCAAGGAATCTGAAAACGTACACACAAACACTGTATGGGGGGAACTGTGGCGAAAACCGCCATTACGGAAAATGCGATTTTCGTGAATAACTACTGAACCACTAATCCTATCATTGTGAATCCAATTGCTAGTCATATGTTTTCATGGTCAAGGAATCTGAAAACGTACCCACAAACACTGTATGGGGGGGAACTGTGGCGAAAACCGCCATTACGGAAAATGCAATTTTCGTGAATAACTACTGAACCACTAATCCTATCATTGTGAATCCAATTGCTGTGATATGTTTTCATGGTCAAGGAATCTGAAAACATACACACAAACACTGTATGGGGGGAACTGTGGCGCTTGGCGGAGGTCTGCGCTCTCCGAGTGCTTTTCTAGTTGACCATGTTTTCATGCACATGAATAAACCCGTTATGATTGGATTTCTGGAGTTTCAATCCAGATTAAGACCCTTAATCAATTTTTGGCAGACAAAATACAGAATTATTGTCCTTGGAGACTATTTCACAAGTGCAAGAGAGCAAGTTACAGTATTATAGTCACAATTTAATCCTGAACCAAATAAAATAATTTTTAAAGCATGCAATCTGTTTCAATCAACATTAAGACCTTAAGACCTTTAATCAATTTTTGGTAGGTGAAATAATACATTTATAAGCTATAGTAGCCCTTTGACACTATTCACAAGTGTGACAGAGCAAGTTACAGTACTATATTCACAATTCAGAACTCAGAACTCAGAAAAGATTTATTGCCAAGTACATTAACAGATATGACAACTGATAACATACGAGGGATTTGACTTGACACAGAAAACGACCTGCATTTCCGGTGACACGGCAGCATCTGTGAACGTGCCTGTCATCAGACGGGTACAGGATGCATAGGGAAGAAAGGATAATACAATAGGAAGGAGCAAAAATACCATTGATTGTCAGAATACTGGTCATATATGATCAATATTACGATTACAAGAAAAAAAAGCCCTCAATGCACAGTTAGTGTCATGGCGGCCTCTGGGCCGTCATTAGCACCATTAACTCCAGCTGCGCACAGATCCACAGGGGTTAATCGGCAGCTGTTAAAAGCCAGCGTTGCTGACAGCCCGGCACGGAGTCGTCTGTCCTCCTTGTCTGGGAAAGAACCAGAACTCCGTTCTCTGGCCTCGTCAAGGTATTCTCTTGTCTCGTCAGAGTCTGTCTCGTCAAGAATTGTTTTGTCAAAAACTGCCTCGTCAGAAACTGTTTCGTCAAGAATTGTCTTGTCAAAAACTGCCTCGTCAGAAACTGTCTCGTCAGAACCTGTCTTGTCGGAAGCTGTCTTGTCGGAAGCTGTCTCGTCTGAAGCTGTCTCGTCTGAAGCTGTCTCGTCAGAAGCTGTCTCGTCAGGAACTGTCTCGTCAGGAACTGCCTCGTCAGAATCTTCTCTGGCCTCGTCTAGAACGTCTCTCGCCTCGTCAAGGACTTCAGTTCAAAGTCAAGCACGTAAGAGAGCTGTTTGCTACTCTACTCCTAACCTCTACCCCTGTGCACAGGTGGACTCCCTTGGCGGCGGACCTGCGTCCCCAGCTGACGGGGTTACGCCAACTCGCTCACGTAGCAGATCGCTACCACCACGACTACCGGTACGTCTGGCTCCACAAATTCCTGAATTGTTACTGTATCAGTTACAGGAGTACTGGCCACCGTTACCAGTGGAGTTTGGGTCATCGTCATCTGTTGTGTCATCGTCACCACGCTCTGTGGAATCACTCACCTCGTCATCGTCTGGTTTGTCATGGTCACCACGCTCTGTGGAATCACCCGCCTTGTCATCGTCTGGATTATCATCGTCACCACGCTCTGTGGAATCACCCGCCTTGTCATCGTCTGGATTATCATCGTCACCACGTTCTGTGGAATCACTCGTCTTGTCATCAGCTGGTTTGTCATCGCCCCGGTCTGTGGTGTCACAGCCGGAGTCACTGGAAGACCTGTCCTCGCCTCAGTCACAGGTGGAAGCCCCAGCTTGTTACCGGACGCCTTCACCTCCACGTTGCACGGCCGCTGGTTCTCAGCAGGACGTAACCTGCACTTCTCCCAAGTAAGCCTCACTACTGATAGCTTGTCATTAGCGTGGGACAAAAGTAATCGTCTGTGCTTATATGTTCCAGGGTTGCCGGGTCTCCGTCCAGAGTGCTCAGTTCCAGTGACCAGGATACTATCCACGCGCTCACACTTGCACTACACACCCTTTCACTCTAATAAAGATTATTGTTCACTAATTTGCCCGTGTCAGTGTCTGTCTCCTGGGTCCCGAAACATGTCAGTACAACTCCGTCACGTTGACCCAGCGGACAGCTCACTGTTGCGCTTAATTAACACTCTTAGCGCCCGGGTTGATTTGCTTGCCCCCCAGCAGACAGTAATCTTGAATCAATTAACTCAAATTAATGGTCGGCTGGATCGTTTGGAGGGACACCAAACGTTTCCCCCGACCGCAAATACCTCAACCCCTGCAGGCTTAGCGTCAGGACTAGCTAACACCTCATCGTCCTCTCGCCTCACTCCTATTCCAACACCTGCCCGGTTCAGCGGAAAACTCGATGATTCATTTTACAGTGTGAATCAGTTTTTCTGCGTGTGCCGGGGGATTTTTCTCTCGACTCTAGCCGGATAGGCTATGTCATAAATTTGCTGGCAGGTAGAGCCTTGGACTGGGCATATTCGATCATGGCTAGACCTAGCTATTCTCTGCTTACCTACCAGGAGTTTGTGTCAGAATTTCTGTCTGTATTTGTCTGTATTTGATCATACGGATAGGGGAGAGGTGTTGACAGAACGTTTTTTAAGTCTGCAGCAGGGAAAGAGATCAGCTGCAGATTACGCCATCGACTTCTGGGTTTTGGCCGCAGAGATTGGGTGGGGGGAGCCATCTCTTTGTGGCCTTTTTCTACGCAGCCTTAGCGACGAGCTAAAGGATGAGTTAGCGGCACGGGATAAACCAGATAACTTGCAAGATTTAATTGCTTTAGCAGTTAGTATCGATAGTAGGTTAAGGGAACGGGCGGCTGGTCGGCGAGTTACTTCCCGTCCGGTTAAATCCCGTCCTCGTGTCCCTGTCTCACTTCCTCTCGCTTTACCCGAGTCAGAGAAGGCCCCGGATCAGGAAGCCATGATTGTTGGTCATTCTAAGGTGTCTGCAGCTGAGAAACAGCGCCGTAGGGATCAAGGCCTGTGTTTCTATTGTGGGAAGGAGTCACATGGGGTTTCTGAATGTCCTAGTAAGTTAAAAAGGGAAGGCCCATGGATCGCAGTAGGGGGATTCACGGGCAAGAACACAGAGGAACCCCTTACTTGTTGTCATTTACCCCTCAGACTCATTCATACTCACACTGAACACTCAACACTAGCGTTAGTTGATTCTGGAGCTGAGCAAAATTTCATTTCTAGAGACCTGGCAACCCGGATGGGCCTCAGTTGTCAGTCTTTAGAACCCCCTGTCAGATTGATTACCCTGTCGAAGGCGTCGTTGACTACCATTAACCTTCAGACAGCACCTGTGTCTATAATTGTCTCAGGAAATCACAGGGAGGAGATTCAGTTCCTAGTGCTGCCCGTTTCCTCTTCGCCCGTTATTCTGGGATATCCCTGGCTGCGCCTACATAACCCCACTATTGACTGGCAAGCTGGGAGAATAACGGCATGGATTACGTTTTGCCTTAGTGCCTGTCTCCAATCAGCGGCGTGCGCCCCATCTGTGAAGATGCCTCTGCCCGATTCTTCTCCACCGGATTTATCTAAGGTACCAGAGGTTTATCACGATTTGGGGCAAGTGTTCAGCAAATCTCGGGCGTTGTCCTTACCCCCCCCCATCGTCCGTATGACTGCGCCATTAATCTGAAGGCTGGGGCCCCTCTACCTGCTAGCCGCCTTTACAGCCTATCAGCCCCGGAGCGCGAGGCCATGGACACTTACATTAAGGAATCTTTGGCCTCTGGTATTATTCGCCCGTCGTCGTCGGCCGTGGGGGCCGGATTTTTTTTTGTTGGAAAGAAGGACGGTTCACTACGCCCTTGTATTGACTTCCGGGGGCTGAATGAAATAACGGTCAAGGATAAATATACACTGCCCTTGATGAACACTGCGTTTGACTCCCTCCAGGGGGCATCATGGTTTACTAAACTGGACCTCAGGAATGCTTACCATCTAGTGCGCATTAGAGAAGGTGATGAGTGGAAAACGGCTTTCCGGACCCCCAGCGGTCATTTTGAGTACCTGGTAATGCCGTTTGGGTTAACTAACGCCCCAGCCGTTTTCCAGCGTTTAATCAACGATGTACTACGGGATTTCTTGAACTCATTTGTTTTCGTTTATCTCGATGATATCCTCATCTTCTCCCGCACACTAGAGGAACATCGGGTGCATGTCCGCAGAGTATTACAGCGCCTCCTGGAGAACCAGCTGTTCGTCAAGGCCGAGAAATGCGAATTTCATACTGATCAGACTTCTTTCCTTGGATTTATTATTGCTCGGAACCAGGTGCTTCCTGACCCTGCCAAGGTCAAGGCAGTGGTGGAATGGCCTGCACCCACCTCCAGAAAGCAGCTTCAAGGGTTCCTGGGGTTTGCAAATTTTTATAGGAGGTTCGTGCCTAACTTTGGTAATATTGCCCGTCCTTTGACTGCTCTCACCTCCCCTAAGATTTCATTTTGCTGGAGTAAGGAAGCAGCCGATGCATTTGAGAAGCTCAAGAGGGAGTTCGCCTCGGCCCGAGTCCTTACCCAGGTGGACCCGAAGCTTCAATGTTTGGTGGAGGTGGATGCGTCTGATGCGGGAGTTGGAGCAGTACTCTCCCAACGATCTCCCATGGATGGTAAGATTCGCCCTTGTGCTTTTTTCTCTCATCGTCTCTCCCCTGCAGAGAGGAACTACAGCATCGGGGACAGGGAGTTACTGGCTGTGAAATTGGCCTTGGAGGAATGGAGACATTGGCTGGAGGGGGCTGCTCAGCCGTTCGTGGTTTGGACTGATCACCGTAACCATCACCGTAACCTCAGGACGGCTAAGCGCCTGAATGCACGCCAGGCTCGCTGGTCCCTCTTCTTCGGTCGGTTTAATTTTACCATCACGTATCGGCCGGGAAGCAAGAACGGTAAGCCGGGTGCTCTCTCCCGGCAGTTTGACCCCCCATCCTCCGAGGATCAGGAGACCCCTATCCTGCCGCCTTCCTGCGTCGTGGGCGCCCTGTCCTGGGGAATCTGCAAGACGGTTCGCCAGGCCCAGAAGACTGAGCCGGACCCTGGGGGGGGGGGGCCCCCGGGCCGCTTGTTTGTTCCACGCGCTGTCCGAGGCAAGGTGATTGAGTGGGGTCACGCTTCCAAGTTGGCTTGTCATCCTGGAGTGGGTCCTTCTTCAAAGGACCTTCTGGTGGCCAGGGTTGCGGAAGGACGTTGTTGGCTACATCCGGGCCTGCGCTCAGTGCGCCACCGGGAAGACGTCGTCATCTCCCCCGGCAGGCTTACTACATCCGTTACCTGTTCCTTCATGCCCTTGGTCTCATGTAGCAATGGACTTTGTGACTGGGTTACCCACTTCAGATGACTACACCACAGTATTAACCATTGTGGACCGGTTTTCGAAGGCGGCCCATCTTGTGCCACTTCGGGGTCTGCCTTCGGCCCAGGAGACTGCGGACCTCCTGGTGCAACACGTGGTACGTCTTCATGGCATCCCTGCGGATATTGTGTCCGATCGAGGACCCCAGTTTGTATCTCAAGTTTGGAAGGCCTTCTGCACGGCACTAGGAGCCACTGCCAGCCTCTCTTCTGGCTATCACCCCCAAAGTAATGGTCAGTGTGAGAGGGCTAATCAGGAGCTGGAAGCCACCCTCCGTTGTGTCATCTCCTCCTGCTCATCTTCCTGGAGCAAGTTCCTGCCCTGGATTGAGTACGCTCACAACGCTACGATCTCCACGGCCACGGGCGTCTCCCCGTTTAAAGCCTCTTGTGGGTTTGATCCTCCGTTGTTTCCTGAGGAGGAGAAGGAGGTAGCGGTTCCTTCTGTCCAGGCACATATTAAACACTGCCGGCGAGTGTGGCTCCTCGCTCGCAAAGCTTTGTTGAAAACTACTGAACGTAATATCCAGGTGGCCAACCGGCATAGGAGACCCGCCCCGGAGTATAAGGTGGGTCAGAAGGTTTGGTTATCTACCCGGAATATTGGTGTGCCGGCTGAAAAGCGTAAGCTGACTAAACGCTTTATTGGTCCCTACACCATTAATCGTATTGTTAACCCTGTGTCTGTGCGCTTGTCTCTCCCCTCTTCGATGCGTATCTGCTCCACCTTTCATGTCTCCCAGGTCAAGCCGTACGTCTCTGACCCCCTGTGCCCTGCTCCCGCGGCACCCCCACCCCCGAGGATGATCGATGGCCATCCGGCCTGGGGGGTGACTGCCATCTTGGATGTTCGTAGGCGGGGTCGTGGCCTTCAGTATCTGGTGGACTGGGAGGGCTTTGGACCGGAGGATCGGTCTTGGATTCGCCCAGCGTTGATCTTGGATAAGCAGCTGATTCGCGACTTCCACCGGGCGAATCCAGGTAGGATTGGGCAGGTGCCCGGAGGCACTGCTAGAGGGGGGGAGTACTGTCATGGCGGCCTCTGGGCCATCATTAGCATCATTAACTCCAGCTGCGCACAGATCCACAGGGGTTAATCAGCAGCTGTTAAAAGCCAGCATTGCTGACAGCCCGGCACGGAGTCGTCTGTCCTCCTCGTCTGGGAAAGAACCAGAACTCCATTCTCTGGCCTCGTCAAGGTATTCTCTTGTCTCGTCAGAGTCTGTCTCGTCAAGAATTGTTTTGTCAAAAACTGCCTCGTCAGAAACTGTTTCGTCAAGAATTGTCTTGTCAAAAACTGCCTCGTCAGAACCTGTCTTGTCAGAAGCTGTCTGGTCGGAAGCTGTCTCGTCTGAAGCTGTCTCGTCAGAAGCTGTCTCGTCAGGAACTGTCTCGTCAGGAACTGTCTCGTCAGGAACTGCCTCGTCAGAATCTTCTCTGGCCTCGTCTAGAACGTCTCTGGCCTCGTCAAGGACTTCAGTTCAAAGTCAAGCACGTAAGAGAGCTGTTTGCTACTCTACTCCTAACCTCTACCCCTGTGCACAGGTGGACTCCCTTGGCGGCGGACCTGCGTCCCCAGCTGACGGGGTTACGCCAACTCGCTCACGTAGCGGCTCGCTACCACCACGACTACCGGTACGTCTGGCTCCACAAATTCCTGAATTATTACTGTATCAGTTACAGGAGTACTGGCCACCGTTACCGGTGGAGTTTGGGTCATCGTCATCTGTTGTGTCATCGTCACCACGCTCTGTGGAATCACTCACCTCGTCATCGTCTGGTTTGTCATGGTCACCACGCTCTGTGGAATCACCCGCCTTGTCATCGTCTGGATTATCATCGTCACCACGCTCTGTGGAATCACCCGCCTTGTCATCGTCTGGATTATCATCGTCACCACGTTCTGTGGAATCCCTCGTCTTGTCATCAGTTGGTTTGTCATCGCCCGGTCTGTGGTGTCACAGCCGGAGTCACTGGAAGACCTGTCCTCGCCTCAGTCACAGGTGGAAGCCCCAGCTCGTTACCGGACACCTTCACCTCCACGTTGCACGGCCGCTGGTTCTCAGCAGGACGTAACCTGCACTTCTCCCAAGTAAGCCTCACTACTGATAGCTTGTCATTAGCGTGGGACAAAAGTAATCGTCTGTGCTTATATGTTCCAGGGTTGCCGGGTCTCCGTCCAGAGTGCTCAGTTCCAGTGACCAGGATACTATCCACGTGCTCACACTTGCACTACACACCCTTTCACTCTAATAAAGATTATTGTTCACTAATTTGCCCGTGTCAGTGTCTGTCTCCTGGGTCCCGAAACATGTCAGTTAGCAGACAAAAAAGTTCACAAGGACACAGAGAGAGCAGTGAGTGAGTAATCTTTTTCATCAGTTTTTTGAGTCAGTGTGGATATAGTGTTGAGTGTAGGTGTTTGTATCAGTTAAGAACAACAAGGTCTCTTTGGCAGGAGATGTTTTGTCTAGCTGCTGGCATTGTCCTTGGGCCATGCAGCTGGCTGTCCGTGAAGGCCGTGAAGCTCAATGTTTTGAAAACAAAAAACTGCAGATAATCTGGAGGATTTGTGTGAGGGGAGTCAGATTAGTTGAATAGTACTGATCCCAGAGAGAAAAACTTTATATTCTCTTACAGATTCAGTACTTAATCCTTCATTGCTGGACGTTGAATCCTTCATGGACGGCTCTCAGCGTAATCATGATGTAATCCACCTTCCTAGACAGTTCTCCATTTGCCGCTGTCAGAGTCCTCTCCATTTTTTCAATTTGATGGTTAAACCTCGCTTGGCCAGCATTTTGATAGGTTGTGTCCATCTTCATCAATTTACGGTACACCAGGACAATCCCAGATCCAATCAGAACGATCCCAATCACCATTACTACGAAGACGTACAAATCTTCTACATCTTCGATGGAAAGATCAGACAGGCACAAGAGTTTCCAATTACTTGTGTCCCTCAAATAGCCCGCAGCAGCCGTTCCTGCGGGACAAACAACCTCCCCCGGGGCACTTTTCCTCGTTGAAAAAATAGTGTCAATTGCGTTCAAAGCCCAGCTTATTAATTCCATAATTTCTTTCGATAATCAGCAGTAGAGACACGAAGACAGACGATAGCAAGCTGGGATCCAGTTAGTTAGGGGAGGAAGGAGATAAGTCAGAGCAGGAGAGAAGAAAAAGGCGTCTGCTCTCTTTGAAGGGCGGAAGTGAATTCAACCTTGAAGAACCAAATCAGGGAATTTTTTTTTTGCAGATAAAATGTTTGAATCCATATTGGGAGCCTTAATGATTTTTTGGCAGATGAAGCATACATTTTATGGATTCTACTTACAATATATAATTATAGGAGGTCAATAATGCACAAACACTAGTATAAACAATAAAATGGTGAAAAAGGGGTAAAAAGCACTGGTAAAATCATAAAAACTGAGAGAAAATGAGGAAAAGTTTATGGGAAAACAGGGAACACTGGGAAGAACACATTAAAAAAGGAAAAAATTGAGCAAAATGAATAAAAGCAGTGAAAACTTGAAAGCACTCAGACAGCGCAGACCTCGCCAAGGCTCTTTCCATCCCTCATGGATCACCTCCAAAATGTAATGGGTTTGTGTGTAGGCCACAAGCCACTTCTGGTGAAAATTACATCAAAGTCTGTCCATTAGTTTTGGAGTATTGTTGCTAACACACCGTGAAAGATAATTATCTTTCACAGTGTGTTTTTTGTAAATAGTCTGTGTTTTTTCAACTGATTTAAGACAATTTTGCACCGCTGAATCCGAAAATGACATCCGTTTCTCTCAATCAGGTCAGGTTTTCAAGAGAAAAAACCATTTTCTAACACAATTTATTGATTAGATGTTACAAACTTCGATTACTGTAAATTGAATAGTAGACACTGATAAAGGTAAGTACACGTAAATTGAATGTTTTATCATCATTGTTCAAAATTCCGAGCTTCAGCTTCCGTTTACTCAAACCTCTAGAACTCAGGTGTCAAACTCATTCCATGGAGGGCCAAGACTCTGCAGGTTTTACCTCCATCCAGCGTCTTCATCAGGTGATTTCACTGAATTTCTTCAGACTGATTGCTGATCAGTGAAAACACCTGCTGAAAACACTGGGTGGAAGTAAAACATGTAGAGTCTCGGCCTTCCATGGGATGAGTTTGACACCCCTGCAGAATGCTCAGTGGCAGGGATGTCTCTCTTCAGAGTCCAACAGTAATCAGCCATCATGACAATTTATGACATCATGTCATAAATTGGCGTATGCAAATTCTTCAGAGTTCGAGAAATTTCAAGAAATAAAAAAGAATTTTGCATCATATAAAGCAAAAATACCCATACATGTAAACAAAAACGTAAAAAACAACATGCGGCCATACTTCAAAAAGTCGACCTGATTGAGCAAAACCAATGTGATTTTTGGATTCAGCACATCAAAATTGTCCTAAATCAGCTAAAAAAAACTTAGACAATAAAATACGGTGTTGACCAGTGTAAGAGCCTTGGCTGAGGTATGCATTCTCACATCATCACCAAAATGTAACGGATTCATTTGTAGCCCATGAACCACCTCTGGTGAAAATTTTATCCAAATCCATTCAGTAGTTTTGGAGTATTGTTGCTAACACTCTGTGAGAAGATAAGAGCCTTGGTGGAGTTATGCATTTTGAGATCATCACCAAAATCTAATCATCTATTCAGAGTGCCATTGCACACCTTTCCTGAAAATTTGAATGAAATGCACAATATAAATGCAACCATTATTATTATCATTATTATTATTATTATTATTAATAATACTATTATTATGTTTCTTCTTCCAAAAAATCCTGCTTTTTTCACTCAGCAAGCTGAATCCAGTCCTTGAACTTAGGGCTTCCATGAGGGTGTGATGGTTCATCTGATTGATATAGTCTTCCAGAGTATTTGAGCAGTTCCAAGTAGGACAATCTTTTGCAACTCTTGTATCCTGATGTTTCCAGGGATTTAATTTGTGTATTTCTTCATCCCTTTCTTAACCAAACCAAGAGCGCCTATTACCCACGTTTACCCAGTATGTCACATGCCACACTAGAGACAATAAAACACTGGACTTATTCTACGCAAACACTAAGGAGGCGTACACCTCATCACAACTCCCCCCACTCGGGAGATCAGATCACAACTTGGTTCATCTCCAGCCGGTGTACAAACCCCTAGTGCACAGACAACCTCCGGCCATGCGCACAGTGAAGTTATGGTCTGAGGAGGCAATGGACACTCTAAAGGGCTGTTTTGAAACCACCACCTGGGAGCAGCTCTGCGAGCCACATGGTGAGGACATTGATGGCCTCACTCACACCATCACGGACTACATCAACTTCTGTGTGGACAACACCGTTCCCACCAAGACCATACGGTGTTGCTCAAACAACAAACCCTGGATCAACCCTGAGATAAAAACACTTCTGAGAGAGAAGAAGAGAATCTTCAGGTTGGGGAACAGGGAGATGCTGAAGTCCGTACAGAGGGAGCTGAGGAGAAAGATCAGAGAAGGCAAGGACAGCTTCAGGAAGAAGATGGAGGACAAGCTGCAACAGAGCGACATCAGCGGGGTCTGGAGAAACCTTAAAACCATCTCTGGGCTCTAGAATACTTCCCCCCAGGCCACGGGGGGCAGGGAGTCGGCGAACAATCTGAATCTGTTTTTCAACAGGTTTGACCAACCGCCCTCCCCCCTGACTGCACAACAACCACTGCTGCCTCTAAGGACATCAAGTCCTGCTGCCCACTCCCCACTCCACCAACACCCCCCCACTCCTAACACACAGCCCCCCAACCTGACCCTGACTAAGACCCAGGTGAGGACGGAGCTGAGGAAGATCAAGGCGAGGAAGGCGTCGGGACCAGACGGCATCAGCGCAAAGCTCCTCAAGTCCTGTGCAGACCAGCTGTGTGGGATTGTGGAGTACATCTTCAACTTGAGCCTGAAGCTGGGGAGGGTACCACAGCTGTGGAAAACATCTTGTGTGGTACCTGTACCAAAGCCTTCCCACCCCAAAGACCTGAACAGCTTCAGACCAGTGGCCTTGACGTCCCACATGATGAAAACCCTGGAGAGACTGCTCCTTGCTCACCTCCACCCCCTGCTGGGACCAGCGATGGATCCACTCCAGTTCGCCTACCAGCATGGCACTGGGGTGGAGGATGCGGTGATCTTCCTCCTTCACCGTTCTCTGTCCCACCTGGAGAAGCCCGGGAATGCGGTGAAGATCATGTTCTTTGACTTCTCCAGTGCTTTCAACACCATCCAATCGATGATCCTGAAGGACAAGCTGCTGTGCGCAGGGGTGGACCAGCACCTGTCATCATGGATCCTGGACTACCTCACTAACCGGCCTCAGTTTGTGAGAACCCGGGACTGTGTGTCCGACACGATCATCGGTAGCACGGGGGCCCCCCAGGGAACGGTGCTGGCTCCCTTCCTGTTCACCCTTTATACTGCGGACTTCTCACACAGCACAACGCACTGCCATCTACAGAAGTTCTCTGATGACTCTGCGATCGTTGGCCTCATCTCCAATGGAGATGAAGCTGAGTACAGAGAGCTTATCCAGGACTTCGTGGACTGGTGCCATCGGAACTGCCTCCAGATCAACGCGAGGAAAACTAAGGAGCTGGTGGTGGACTGCCGCAGGCAAGGACAACCCCTCACAGCACCAGTAAATATACAGGGAACAGACATCGAGATGGTGACATCCTATAAGTACCTGGGTGTTCATCTGAACAATAAACTAGACTGGTCACACAATACTGACACACTCTACAAGAAGGGACAGCGCAGGCTGTTCCTACTGAGGAGACTCAGGTCTTTTGGTGTACAAGGGGCGCTGCTGAAGACATTCTATGACATGGTGGTGGCATCAGCCATCACTTTTGGAGTGGTCTGCTGGGGCAGTGGCATTACGGCAGCCGATAGGAAGAGACTGAACAAACTGATCAAGAAAGCTACCTCTGTCCTGGGGCAGCGCCTTGACCCAGTGGAGGAGATAGGAGAGAGAAGGACGGTGGCTAAACTGTCATCTCTGCTGGAGTCCGAGTTCCACCCTATGCAGGACATACTGAATGCACTGAGGAGCTCATTTAGCAGCAGACCACATCATCCTAGGTACACAACCGAGAGGTTTCACAGGTCCTTCCTACCAACGGCTGTCAGACTGTACAACCTAAGCAGGGCTGCTCGCAGAGATAGCAAAAAGACGTGACAACCTAATAGTTTTGAATGCAAAAGACGCAATAGACTTATACAATGGTCCCCTCCGGCATACAACTAGGAAAACACCGGTCGCTATGGAGGGTGAGAATATGTATGGGTACATAATCATACCATGTAGGATAACTAAGTAGACGGTTGTGCTGTTTCATCCCATCTAGCAACAATGCTCTGCACTGCGTGTGTTTATATATTTACATATTTATTCCATCTAGCTACAATGCTCCGCACTGGGTGTGTTTATATATCTACATATTTATTCCATCTAGCTACAATGCTCCGCACTGGGTGTGTTTATATATTTACATATTTATTCCATCTAGCTACAATGCGCCGCACTGGGTGTGTTTATATATTTACATATTTATTCCATCTAGCTACAATGCGCCGCACTGTGTTTTTATATATCTACATATTATTCCATCTAGCTACAATGCTCCGCACTGTGTCTATATACAGTGGTACCTCTACTTACGAAATTAATTCGTTCCGGAAGTATTCTCGTAACGTGAAAATTCCGTAAGTAGAGGCGCGTTTTACATGTAAATGCCGTAATCCGTTCCAAGCCCCCCAAAATTCGGGCATAAATTTTTTATAAATCATAAAAACGCATCAAAACATGTAACAAATACATATTACAATTAGATTACTGCACAATAAACATAAAATGAGAGTTTAAAATGAGAGAAAGAATAATAAAAGAGAATAATAAAAGAGAAAGAATAATAAAAATTATGTTCATTTACCTTTTAACTGCTATCGTCGTCGACGTCGTCACCTTTTGCCTTCTTTGGTTCATGTTCTGATCCAAGGACGTTTGCTTTTGTCGGCTTGTAAGTGCTTCCTTTTGTTTTAATACCGTGCTGATCGTTGATGTATTACGGCCATATTCTTTGGCGAGATCAACCAAACGCATTGTGGGGAGACTTGAATAACGAAACCGAATTGTCTTTCATTTCAGTTTATTCAAGAAATCATTCCACTGTCTGCTCTTATTCTTGAGCAGCGAACAAAGAGAGCGAACACACCAAAGTTCTCTCATTTAAACCTTCTCACATCAAACCATTTCCCTCGCGGGGGAAATCACACATCTATATCAAAGTCTCTTTATTCACATTCATTAGCCTTTTATTTACATAACTCCCCCTTCTCTCTTCCCGAGCCTCAGTGGTCAGGAAGTCTTCTGTCCCCTGTCCTCCGCAGGGGGTCCAGGCTCTGTGGCTCCGCACCGCAGGGGGCTGGCTCTCCTTCATCGTGGTTAAATCACATATGCAGTGTCCAACATATACATGTCTCACAACACAGCCATATAACCCCCCCCCCCAAACGATGAAGAACAGACTAATTCCCAAAATTTAATAGCACCTTACTCACTACTGAATAATCAACACCAACATTCAGTCTGTGCGCCGCTTGGGCTTCAGCCGTCTGCCGAATCTGCTGTGCGTTGGCCCCGCCTTGCCTGCGGTGCTGTTCTGCTTCGGGTCTGTTGACTGAGGAAGAGAGTGGTTAATTGCCCTCTGCGGGGGCCTGCCTCGTCGAGGCGCCACCGCGACCGGTACAGACACGTCCTTCATGACAAAAGCAGGTTTTAGTCTGTCAATACTGACTGTCTCTTTTCTGTCCCCAAAATCTAGCACAAATTGCTTATCACCTGCCTCCAGCACTCGAAATGGCCCTTCGTAAGGTGGTTTGAGCGTTGCTTTAAGGGCTTCGCGCCTGACAAAAACGAAATCGGCATTTTTCAAAGCCTTGGGGACGAAAACTCGTGGAAAAGCGTGATGAACCGGACCCGGGAGCGTGTCTGCCCCCGTGCCAACTAACGGTCCCAGAGCAGAGAGAGGTGGGTGCTCTGGGTGCTCTGGTAAAAACTCGCCCGGCAGCCTCAGAGTTTGTGCGAATACCAGCTCCGCTGGGGAGGCGTCTAAGTCCTCTTTAGGCGCAGAACGCAACCCTAATAAAACCCATGGGAGTTTATTTACCCAATCTGCATCCGTGAGCGACGCTCTGAGTGCTGCCTTCAAAGACCTATGAAAACGCTCGCATAAACCATTAGCCTGAGGGTGGTAAGCCGTAGTGCGGTGAATTTTGGCTCCTAAGCCGTTGGCCATCGCTGACCACAGCTCAGAGATGAATTGCGGTCCTCTATCGGACGTAATGTCCGACGGAACCCCGAAGCGCGCCACCCAAGCCGTTAAAAAAACGCGAGCCACCTCCGCGGCCGTGGTCGTCGCAAGTGGGACCACTTCCGGCCAACGTGTGGTGCGGTCCACCATTGTCAAAAGATACGTGAACCCCTGTGATGCCGGTAGGGGGCCCACAAGGTCGACGTGCACATGGTCGAACCTTCTGGCCGGAATGCGGAACGGTTCTAACGGGGCTCTTGTGTGCCTGTGAATTTTGGCCCGTTGACAGGAAATGCAGGTTTTTGCCCATTCCTTCACGTGCTTGCGCAGGCACGGCCAAACAAACTTTTCCGCCACTAGTTTCACCGACGCGCGCACCCCCGGGTGCGCCAGTGAGTGGACCGAGTCAAAAACACGGCGGCGCCACGTGGCCGGAACCACCGGACGCGGGCGCCCCGTCGACATGTCGCAGATCAGGGGGGGCATACCGGTTTGTAAACACTTGCTCTCCAGCCTCAACCCTGTTGGTCCAGACTGGAGCGCGCGCACGTCTGCGTCCGCCCCCTGGTCCGCTGCCATGGCTGCGTAATCTATACCCACGTGCACCGGGGCTGCGCGCGCTACCGTGCCGCTCTCCTGCGGCGCGGTCACGGTGGCCCGTTCTGCCTCTGCGCGTGTCGGGGTCGTGAACGCGCGTGAGAGACAATCCGCTACTACATTGAATTTGCCCGCGACGTGCCTAATGTCAGTGGTAAATTCCGAGATTGCGGCCAGCTGCCTCTGCTGCCTGCCGGACCACGGATCTGAAATTTTGGCCATGGCGTATGTGAGCGGCTTGTGGTCCACATAAGCGGTGAAGCACCGTCCTTCCAGCCAGAACTGGAAATGACGAATAGCCAAATGCAGCGCCAACAGTTCTCTGTCAAACGCGCTGTATTTTCGCTCAGCCGCGCTTAAAGATTTGCTAAAGAAAGCCAAAGGCTGCCAAACTCCGGCTACCTGTTGCTCAATAACGGCCCCTATGGCTAAATCTGAAGCGTCTGTCGTCAGCGCGATACGTGCTGCAGGGTCTGGGTGGGCCAGGAGCGCAGCGTCAGCCAAGGCTTTTTTAACCTCTGTGAACGCGCGCTCCCGTTCCGGGGACCATTCGACCGCCTGGGTCGGCTTTTGTTTTTTGAGCGCGGCATATAACGGTTGCATGATTTGAGCTGCGTGGGGCAGGAACCGGTTATAAAAATTCACCATCCCCAAGAATTCCTGTAGTGATTTGACCGTTTGTGGACGGGGAAAATCCGCTACCGCGCGTACTTTCTCTGGTAACGGAACCGCTCCCTCCGGGGAGACGCGGTGACCCAAAAAATCAATCCGCTCAACGCCGAACTGGCACTTGGCTGGGTTAACTATTAAGCCGTGCTCTCCCAGCCTCCTAAAAACTGCTGTGAGGTGCGTTTCGTGTTCGTCCTCTGAAGTACTCGCGACCAAAATGTCGTCGAGGTACACAAACACGAAAGGGAGATCGCGTAACACGGCATCCATCATCCGCTGAAATGTTTGCGCCGCCCCTTTGAGACCAAACGGCATGCGTAAAAATTCGAAAAGTCCGAACGGGGTTATTACCGCTGTTTTAGGAATGTCCTCCGGTTGGACCGGGACTTGGTGATAGCCGCGAACTAGATCAATCTTTGAAAAAATGCGCGCCCCCGCCAGGTGCACCGAAAAATCCTGAATGTGCGGGATGGGATAACGATCGTGTGCCGTAGCGTTGTTTAGCCTGCGGTAATCCCCGCACGGTCTCCAGGAGCCATCGGCTTTCGGTACCATGTGCAGCGGCGAAGCCCACGGGCTCTTCGACCTACGAACGATGCCCAGCCTCTCCAGGCTGGCGAACTCCTCGCGCGCAATGGCGAGCTTAACTGCATCCAAGCGCCGAGCTTTTGCAAACACGGGAGGACCAGAAGTGGGGATGAAGTGTTTCACCCCGTGCTTCGCGACCGTCGCTGAAAAAGTGGGCACAGTGAGCGCTGGAAATTGGGTGAGGAGTGTGTGAAACTTACCACCTGCTGTAGCGACGTGGGTCTGTACTGGTGGCGGGGACACTCGAGCTGAACAGGGGAGAGAGTAAAAAGAGAGTGCATTTACCAGCCGTCTATTAGCAAGATCAACTAACAGATTGTGTGAACACAAAAAATCCGCGCCCAACATGTTGAAACTCACCGCCGCTACTACAAAAGTCCATTCATATGTGCGGCCATGTAAGCATAAAGGCAAGGTCCTTCTCCCGTAGGTGTTGATGTTCGAGCCATTTGCCGCTGTAGCTCCGTCACCGTGGGGTCCAGCTACCCGGTCCGCGTATGTTGGGGTGATGAAGCTCACTTGTGCTCCGGTGTCAATGAGGAACACTCGTCCGGAGCGCGCATCCGTGATGTAGAGCAGCTTGTTGCGTTCTCCGAGGGTCGAAGCTGCTAGCGACCCCCGGTCTTGCCGTTTCCCGAACTCCTGAAGATGCAGGGCGGCACACACCTGCGTGCCTTCTCTGCGAACCTCCGATGGTAAAAGCAGAGATCTTCTCCTCCGCTGTGTCGTGCCCGCGCCTCTGTCGCCGGGCTATTGGCTCCCCCTCGTCGCGGCCGTGTTGCCGCCATCGTCGGCCAGTCTGGTTCTGCCGCCTCTGGCTCCCCGCTGTCTCGGGTCGCTGCTGTGGTTGCTTGCCCGCCGCAGGCGTCCAGGATCCCGTCTGCCTCCTGGGCCAGCTCCCGGAACTCCTCCAGAGTGTGACACTTTTTGCCGGCCAGCGTGCTTCTCGCATGCGCCGGGAGGTTGGAGAGGAAGATGAACTGAAAAATGAAATCATCGTTGTCCAACCCTCTCAGCTGTATCATCTCCTCCATCAGGGCGCTCGGCCTGTGTCCACCTTGGTCTAGCAAAGACAGGATCCTCCTCGCCCTCACTTCAGCCGAGGGGGTGAAAAACTTGATGAGGGTGGATTTCAGCTTGCTGTACCTGTCGGTCGCGGGTGGCTGCTCCACCAAGCTTTGCACGCACCGAGCTGTGCTGTTGTCCAGTTTAGCGATGACATGGTGGAACTTAGTGTCATCCACCGTTACTCCTGCGAGCGCGAACTGCGACTCTGCTTGCAGAAACCACGACCGTGGGTTATCCTGCCAGAAATCAGGCAGCTTAACGGCCACTGCGCTCGCCAGCTCTGAGCGCTGTGAGTCCGGGACCCTGAGAATTTCTTCGTTCATTCTCAACGTCGTCAGTCACCAATGTGGGGAGACTTGAATAACGAAACCGAATTGTCTTTCATTTCAGTTTATTCAAGAAATCATTCCACTGTCTGCTCTTATTCTTGAGCAGCGAACAAAGAGAGCGAACACACCAAAGTTCTCTCATTTAAACCTTCTCACATCAAACCATTTCCCTCGCGGGGGAAATCACACATCTATATCAAAGTCTCTTTATTCACATTCATTAGCCTTTTATTTACATAACTCCCCCTTCTCTCTTCCCGAGCCTCAGTGGTCAGGAAGTCTTCTGTCCCCTGTCCTCCGCAGGGGGTCCAGGCTCTGTGGCTCCGCACCGCAGGGGGCTGGCTCTCCTTCATCGTGGTTAAATCACATATGCAGTGTCCAACATATACATGTCTCACAACACAGCCATACGCATCCCCTTTTCATACCTTTCGATTATCTCCTTCTTTGTTTGTATGGACAAAAAAACTCTCTTCTTCTTTTCTCCTTTTCCACTTATCTCCGTCACTTTCTTGGGGCCCATAGCGAATAAATGTTAATTCTATACTGTACACACACGTAAAACTTTCACCTTGTTCTTAATAAAGTTTTGGAAAAAAAAAACCAACTTCGTGGCCAATGGGATACCAGGAAGATGCTAGGCGATAGCCAATGGCAGAGCAGCTACAGGTATGTTTACGTTCGGTAAACTACGGGAGCTGCGAGGAGCGTGTACTTTTTGCCTTTCGTATCCTGAAATTTCGTTCGTAACAAGAGGCAATATTTTCCCGTTGAGGCGTGTCGTAACCTGAAAATTCCGTATGTAGAGACGTTCGTAAGTAGAGGTACCACTGTAGTAGTAGATTAGTTTATTTGACAGGGACAGTGCAATAAACATAGACAATTAATCAAAGACAATCAATCTGATGTGTTGCACATAGAGTGTATAGCTATTAGCTAATTTGCAACTCTTGTCCCTGGATGGGCTTTAGAAAAAAGAATCAAGATAAAAAATATACACAATAACCACATACATCAATGCAGAAAAATTATATATACACAATTATAAATATTATAAATATTATAAATACACAAATATAACAGCCTGACTCACATTTAACATAAATATTATAAATATTATAAATACACAAATATAACAGCCTGACTCACATTTAACACATATAACATAACTCACATTTGCCTATTTCAGGCCTTCCTCCCTCCGTCACTCACTATAAACAAACACATTTATTCCTTCCCTTCATTCACTCTCACTTTGCAGACAAATAATTCATACATGAGTACATTCTTGTTTATTTTTCAGCCAGTTTTTAACATTTTTAGTGAATGTTTTAAAGTCCGTTATTATTTTAATTTCATTTGGCATTGTGTTCCAGATGTGACTGCCCTTTATAGAGAAAGCTGTTTGTCCAAATGTGGTTCTGCGGTGGAATATTTTACAGTTATTGTTAACAGAACTCCTGGTGGCTCTGCTGCTGTCCTGTCTTTGGACGAAACCAGCAAGTGGCTCGGGTGCTGATTTATGGAAACATTTGAACGTTAATTTCAGAAGACAGAGGTCAATGAAGCTCTCAAAACTCAATAGGTTGTATTTTTTTAAAACATTACAGTGATGCCACCTAATGGGCTTTTTGTCCAAGATTTTTAGGGTTTGATTATATAATGAACCTATATGTCTTATTGTGGAAGGGGCTGCTTGAGCCCAGACTGTCAAACAGTATGATATATGAGAAAAAACCATAGAATGCATATACAGTGCAGCTGCTTCGTAAGGTATGTAATATCTAATTAATTTAAAGCAGTTCAGATTTTTTTTTACTGTTTTTGAAATTTTCTTTATATGAAGATTAAATTTGAGTTGAGGATCTAGTACAATGCCAAGGTATTTGAATTCTGTAGCTAAACTGATGTCATGATCATGTATATTAACTTTAAAATGTTGCAGGTTACATTTTTTGATTGAAAAGCACATTGAGACTGTTTTCTGAAGGTTCAGCAATAGATGGTTCTTGAGGAGCCACTCTTGGACATCAACCATACTTGTAGACAGTACATCTGCAGCCTGTGCTGGAGTCTTGGCAGCTGTGTAAATAACTGCATCATCTGCATAAAGTTGGCATGTTGCAGCTGAGCAGTGTAACGGCAAGTCATTAATAAAAATGCTGAAAAGTAAAGGACCAAGAATGGACCCTTGTGGGATACCCATGCGGTTGTTTAAAAATGAGGATTTATCCTGGTGAACTTTTACACACTGTTCTCTATTCTGGAGATAAGATGCAAACCATTCTAATGTATTTGGGGAGAAGTTAAAAGATACCATTTTGGATAAAAGCAAACTGTGGTTTACAGTATCGAAAGCCTTTTTGAGATCTAGAAAAACAGCTCCTACCACATTACCCCTGTCCAAGGACTGTTTGACGTTTTCAATAAGGCAACAATTTGCTGTTTCTGTTGAGTATCCTGGTCTAAAACCAAATTGATGTGGATGAAGAAGTTGACTGTCTTGTAAGTAGTCTATCAGCTGTGTAGCTACAACTTTTTCAAGAACCTTAGATAGGACTGGTAAGATAGAGATTGGGCGGTAATTGCATATATCGTCTTTACTGCCTGATTTATGAACTGGTATGACGACAGCTTTTTTCCAGCCAGATGGAAATGTACTAGACCTAATGGAGAGATTAATGAGATGAGTCAGTGGTTTGATTAATATTTTGCTGTGCATTTTGAGAAAGGAGGTGCTCATATTGTAGATATCATTAGTTTTTGAGTTTGACAGTGTTTTAACAATACCAGCAATTAACTTCTCATTTACCTCATCGATGTGAAAAGTATCTGTTGGAAGTATGGAATTTGTGTTGTTGAGCACATTTGGCAGCACAAAAATTTTTGTTAAGTCTTCCACAGAGCCCACAAAGTGTGAATTAAATACATTTGCCAAAGTAGCCTTGTCACTGACGGTCTTGCCATTGATTCTAAGTTCCTTTACCCCCTTCTGATCGTTTTTTTTATTAGTTAAGTTATTTAAATGCCTCCATAGGGAACTGTTGTTACCCTTTGCATGATCTATCAGTTTATTGTAATAAGATATTTTTGATTTTCGCAGCTCATGTACCACTTTATTTCTTAAACTTTTGTACACAAGGTGATCATTTTGTAGTTTGGAGGTTAGTGATGTTTTCAGTGCATAGTCTCGCCTCTTCATAAGTTTTCTTATTTCATTATTTAACCATGGTAGGCTAATCTTCTGTTGTCTACTTTTAATTTGCTTTGAAAATTTTTCTATAGACTTTGTGATTGTTGCAGTTATAAAATTACAACAATCATCTACTTCACATGTTGCCATGAGCTGCTCCCAATTTTGATTCTCTAAGTAATGTTCAAACTCCTCATTTTTTGATTTGGGGATAATAAAATTTAATTTGTCAATATCGACTCCCCCAAAATACTGTAGTCGCTTTTTAGTAAGTTTCCTGACAGCAAGAACCATGTTATGATCTGAGAGACCAGTTACAAGATTATAGGTTCTGGTTATTCGTTCTGGTTTATTAGTAAATACCATGTCAATAAGTGTTCTGGATTGTTTGGTTATCCTGGTGGGTCCTTTGATGATTTGCTGGTAATTAAATTTAGTCATGAGGCTTTTCAGTTTTTGTTTGTCTTTTTTATCAGACCAGTTGATATTAAAGTCACCATGAATTATTGTTTCTCTGTTCTTCTCAAGTTGTTTAACCAGATCACTTAATTCATTATAAAAGGAAGAGTTGTGTGACGGTGGGTTGTACACTACTGCAATGTTGAAATTCATTACCGGAGAGAGACATACATTAACAGCTAAACATTCAAGTGAAGTATTCAAATCAACCAGTTGACATTTATATTTCTCTTTGATGTAAATTAAAACACCTCCTCCCCTCCCTACCTGCCTGTCTTTTCTAAAACACTGGTAGCCCACAATATCGATCATATTAGTGTCTATGTTACTGTGTAGCCAGCTTTCTGAGAGACAAAGGTAGTCCAGATTTGAGTCCAACAGCAACACCGAAATCTCATCTCTTTTGGGGATTATGCTCCGTATGTTTAAATGACCGCCGAGGATCCCCTTTGGTTTAGCCTTGGTGTCCCAAAGAACTCGTGCATGGTTAACAGTTTGGAAAAATAAATGTTGTTTTTGCTTTTGTACAGCTCGGTTTTGTGCTAACCCAGTGGTCTGCTGTTTAATAGTGGCAGGTCCAGGGTTAAGGTGAATATCTCCTGCCAGAAGTAGCAGAACTAACAGAACTTTAACTGTATATCCTCTGCCATATTGTGATTTTTGCTTAACAGCCATGTTTGCCTTAATTTGGAAGTTTTTGCTCAGGGCTTTTAAAGACCACATAGAGTGTAGGGTGAGATGTCCAAGCCCAAATCCATACAGATAAAACTTTTTAACTTCACCTTTGGTTGAGTTTGTCGGAAAATCCTTCTTGTTGCAGGTCCAGACACACAAAGACAAAACGAAGAGGAAGTAGATAAGTAGAGAAGGCTTATTAGTGGTGCCCATCAGCCCACTTTTTAATCCGGTGGCAGCCATCTTCAGTCTTTCTTGGAAAGAAGGAAAAGGAAAATCTGTGGATAGTAAAATAAATTCTGCTTATATCGCCAGAATCTGATCCGATCGTCCTCGAATCCAGCTGGGCCTCAGCTAGCCAACTAGCCCCATCCGTTGCTGGTCTCGTTGCTCATAGTCGCCATAACTGGTCTCCCGTCCCGCTCCTCCAACCGAGTCTCGTCACACACCGCCGCTGCCACCGAGCTCCGCTGAGGTCACGGTAAATCCTCCGCTAGGCACCGCCACCTACCGTCGTCTGCCTGGGTGAAATCTCTGCTGAGCCCCGTCAACAAATAGCCGCTTGCCTGGTAGTATCTCCGCTGGGCCTCGCAGCTGGGCTTCGATTCAGGCTGGTGTAAGGTGGAATGACTGGCGCCAGCATTAAGCTAACTAGCGTTAGCTTAGCAATCGCTTCGGGTAGTCTCGTCGCACACCGCCGCTGCAGTCACGGTAAGTCCTCCGCTGGGCACCGCCGCCTACCTCCGTCTGCCTGGGTGAAATCTCTGCTGAGCCCCGTCAAACAAATAGCCGCCTGCCTGGTAGTATCTCCGCTGGGCCTCGCAGCTGGGCTTTGATTCAGGCTGGTGTTAGGTGGAATGGCTGGCGCCAGCATTAAGCTAACTAGCGTTAGCTTAGCAATCGCTTCAGGTAGGGCACATCAGTGAATCACAAGGAAGCGCTGGAATCGCTGGTCAGTTTACTCACAGTGGCCGGATAAAAGCGATCAAAGGGGTAATCCACCGGAGGTATATCCGATCGCTGTAGGTAGTTATTTAGAGTAGTATATATATATACTTAGTATATATATATATTTATATGTACATATGTATACTTGCTGCTCTTGTTTTTTTTTGTTTTTTTTCTCTTGCCTTCTGATTGTTGCTCTGAGTGTTGCTATCCCTGTGCTGTTGCAATCCTGGAATTTCCCCATTGTGGGACTAATAAAGGCTTAAAGGCTTATCTTATCTTATCTTACCACAGGTATTGTTGTGGCTCTCAGGCCCCACATTTTCTTGATTTCTATCTCTAGGTCTTTATATTTTGAAAGTTTTTCTATCATTTTCAGGAGGGTGTTTCTGTTGGGATGGACATATCAATTAGGAGACATTTTTTCTCTTTCTTGTATTTTATTACTATGTCTGGTCTGTTGGCCTTGATTTCTTTGTCCGTTTGGATGGGCATGTCCCACAGTATGATGGCCTCTTTGTTTTGTGTTACAGTTGGTGGTACATGTTTGTAATATTTGTCTTGGACTGTGATGTCACAGTGCTTATAGATTTCCCAGTGGAGATATGTCGCTGCCTTGTTGTGCCTATGTATGTATTCTGTTTTGGTCAACTCTGAGTGTTATGTCTGGAATTACCTGCTGGACAGACGAGGCAAGGTGACTGGGAAAACACAGCTTTATTGAGCTCACTCGCACACTGACTACTATTGACAGCTACTGACAGATGGGTGGCTAAGCTCAGGTGAAACAGAGTGGTAAGATAATCGACCAGGCTTTATGTAGGGTGGGGCAGAGGCGCCACCTGGTGGTGCGTGTCCATCTTACGATTACATATTTAATCCATATCTCACATTTTTCCTCCCTTTAACAAAGTTCAAAATCACTCACTCAGTTAGACCCTCCCCAATTTGGGACCCAAATCATGCAGTAACAAATGAAAGCTAATGTTTCTAAATGGCCTAACACATTCACACAACAAAACCTAAAATAGGGAGGACGGGTGGACTGCTGTCCTGCCCGCACGGCAAGGTGGATTATTCTGCCACCTGCTAAAGTAAATTAAAGTCCAAAAATAACTAAAATTGTATGCCGTGTTCCTAAACTACGACGGATAAAAACAAAATAATCCCTTATATAACATTAACATTCCATATATAACATATATAACAGTTTTTTTAAACAACAACACCAACACAACAACAGAACTTCAATATATACTATTTACAACCCAAGTGTTCAAGTGAAAAGGACAAAACTGGCATGGAGGCCCAGGGCACCCTGTCAGCAGATGCGTCCCGGAAACTGCCGGTCTTTAGGGTGGAGGCTGGCCCTCTGGACACTGAAGCCGCTCCTCCTCACTCTGGACCTCATCCCACGTTCAGCCTCATCTCCCGGAGTCCTCTCCCAGACACGCCGAAGCTGATTTGCTAGCCATACTGAGCCATCAGATAGCCTGAAGTGCGCTGCGCCCAGTTTCTCCTCTATTAGCAGACACTCCCGATGCTCCTCAGGTCGTTGTCTGGCCCATCTCCGCCGCGGACATTCCTCATCTTGGCTCCGAACCCAATCCAGGACCCACAACGGAGCCCGGCTTGGCTTGAGGCATTGTTGTCGAGCACGGTGATCCTCCGTGCTTCTCAGTCCTGCCCCAGCCTCTTCTAATACTGTTGCAATGTTCACCATCATAGCTGCAGACCCTCCGTTCTTCCGCAGCCAGGCTCTGGAGGCATCTGGGGCCAGCCCTTTGGTGTCGCTCGTCGGTCTAGGTACCGACCCTGGGCAAAATTGGTCCTGCTTAACTACCATGGCGCCCGGTAGCTCTTCAGCCCGCACCATGTGGATGGTTGTCAGGGGCGGGCGGAGTGATTTCTTCCATGGGCTCTCCGGGTTAAATCCACGGCAGACCATGGCAAAATGGTTTAAGTGACCACATCTGTTACAATGTGCTCCTCTCGCCAGACAGTTCTTAGCCTTTTTGCGGTGCATCGCAGACCCACAGCCCATACAGAGGGACTTTCCCAGGGCCAACCCCCTGCTCGTAGCATTGGCTGTCGTCTCCTTGCCGTCCAAGCTATCTTTGCTGTCCAGGTCCATGGCATTTGCCACGACAAGAGGCTCTAGCTTGTCCACGGCTTTCATCTGAAGAGCTAGCTTGACAGTTCTGGCTAACGTGAGCTCATTTGGAGCCGTAAGTAGCCTAGCTCACAATGTGGCGCTACAACAATGCTCTGCCAGCTGGTCACGAATCATTTCCCCCTCCAGTACTCCAAAACGGCACTTGCTAACAAGCTGCCTCAAATAGGTGATGAACTGCCGGACAGGTTCACCTACCCGCTGGTGCTGCTGCCGAAAGAGGATTCTCTGGACCGTCACATTCTCCGGGGTGTCGAAATGGCTAGCTAGCAGCTCTGCTACCTCCTCACAGGTGTCCGCAGCACCAAAGGTTCACAGGATACGCTGGCCTTCTATGCCCAAATTGTGCACCAATAGCGCCCGGGCTCTCTGCTTGTCAAGCTCCCTGAGACCCAGAGTGGCAACGGAGTTCTGAGAGGCCTCGTACCACCTAAGCCAGGGCACCGGTAGTTCTCCGGGCGCCTCGAGAAAAGGGCGAATAGGGCCTATGCATGCCTTCATGGTTTATTCTTGTTGCCAATGTTATGTCTGGAATTACCTCCTGGACAGACGAGGCGAGGTGACTGAGAAATCACAGCTTTATTGAGCTTACTTGCACACTGACAGCTATTGACAGCTACTGACAGGTGGCTAAGCTCAGGTGAAAGACAGTGATAAGATGGCCAACCTGGCTTTATGTAGGGTGGGGCGGAGGCGCCACCTGGCGGTGCGTGTCCATCTTACACTTACATATTAAATCCCAATAATGATTATATAATTGTATTATATTATATATGATAATTAATATCTCACTATGACTGTGAGAGTGAATGGTTTTCTGTCTCTCTGTGTTGGCCCTGCGATGGACTGGTGATCTGTCCAGGGTGTACCCTGCCTCTCGCCCGAAGATGCTGGGATAGGCTCCAGCCCCGCCCCCCGCGACCCGAAAAGGATTAAGCGGAAGAAGATGGATGGATGGACTGAGCAGCCAGAAACTAGATGGTCGATTGTCTCTGCTTGTTTGCTGCATATTCTGCACATTGGATTGGCACGTCTTTCAAGAGCTTGTTTCGGTAGTAGTTGGTCTTAATGCACTGGTCTTACGCAGCTATAATAAAACTTTCAGTTTCAGACTTTAGGCCAGCTGTTTTTAGCCATTGGTTTGTTTGGAATTCATCCACATCGTTGTCATTGATTCTTTCTGGGTCTTGCCCATGTAAGGGTTTATCTTCCCATTCATTCTTTAGTTGTTCTAAGGCTTTTTGTTTAACTTTTACTTTTATTCTGCGAGCGTATTTTATGGATGGCTCATTTTCAATCATTTCTATTTCTGGTATGCTGAGTTCTTTCTTAGATTTTGTGGCTTCATGATGTACTAATAATGTCTTTTTTGTTCTTATCATGGTCTCTAGCTATCCTGAGAGTGTTATCATTTTTAGTTTTTAGGTATGCATCTAGGCCTATTGTTGCTGTCTTGTATGCAATCTCAATTTGAATTAATCCCCTTCCTCCTGCTGTTCGTGGAAGGTAAAGCCTGTTGACATCTGCTTTTGGGTGATGCATCTTTTCCATTGTTAGTAGCTTTCTTGTTTTGCAATCTGGTTTCTTCAGTTCTTCTATTTTCCAATTTATAATGTTGAAACAATACATGACAACTGGAACAGCAAGGGTGCTGATTGCTTCCATTCTGTTTGTGGCATTCAGTTCTAATTTAAGCACCATTCGTACCTGTCTGTAGTACTCCTTCCGTATTTTCTCCTTCATCATGGAGTGTTGGATTCCATCTCCTTCATCTATGCCTAGGTATTTGTATGTGCCCTCTTGTTCTAGATCTTGGATGGTAGTGTCCCGATCAATTTCGATGTTGTCTGCATGTATTAGCTTGCCCTTTTTGAAGGTAGTTTTGGCACACTTGTTGAGCCCGAACTGCATTCTAATAACCTTTCTGTTCTTCATCATTCTTGGCATAGGTTTTCAAATCATCCATGTAGAACAAGTGGTTATTGATCTGGTTACCTGTTTTGTATCTGTAGCTACTTGTCTTCAATAGAGAGGAAAGTGATGTCAGAGCCATACAAAAAAGAAGTGGCGAGAGAGAATCTCCTTGGAAGATTCTGCTGTTAATGTTGATGTTTTTTGATGTTATGGTTCCCTCTTTGCAATTCAGTTTAAGGATTGTGTTCCATTTTGTCATACTAGTTTTAATGAAATTTATCATCTTTGCTGAGATTTTGTATATTTCCAGGTATTTTATAATCCAGCTGTGTGAGACAGACTGGAATGGTGGCCTAGTTGGTAGAGCATCTGCTTCATAACCGGGAGGTTGTGGGTTCAAGTCCCATATAAAAAAAAAATGGTACTTTCCATCTTCTAGCTTGGTGCTAGGAAGGAAAGTTAACACACAGAGCTACCAGAGGAGTGATTCCCCCCACTGTAGCTTTCACTGCTTACAGTAGCTGTGTGGCCTAGGGTCAGTGAAAAGGAGATAGGCGCCGCCCCATACATCACATGCTGTGGAAGGGATTAAGGGCGTATTCACACGGACACTGTTTGGTCCGGACTAATGGACCAAAGAGTGTATTCCGTGGATAGTTCAGGTCGTTTGGTGCTGTCTGAACATGCGTTGGAACTCTGGTGCACACAAAGCAAGCAAAGTCTGGTCCCCCTGAAAATGGGGGGTCTTGGTTCACTTGCAAATGAAGTCTGGTGCGCTTCGCCATGTGAATGCAAATGGAGTATCCAGCAGACCAAAGGTCGGACGTGCCCCTCGGCATTTGTGTAACCACAGCAACACGTAGTGAAAAGAGAAAGTGGTGTTTACCGTAAAGGTGCCTTCACATCAAACGCAAACGGGCGAATTTTTTGCACAGCACAATTACATTACAATTCAATGTAAATACATGAAAAGTCTTACACGCCTCTCTGCAGCTCCTCTTCATCCGCCACCCCTCAACTTAGGGGTCAGAGAATCATTGTCTGCTCCCTCCAAAGCAAATAAAAATATAATGTATAAGCATCCCAAAGTGATTAAACAAAAAATTGGTAAAACTCAAATTAAACATGAAGCCTCTAAATTGAATGATTTGGCCTCTGTTCCTCCTCATAATTTAAACATTAAATGTGATTTATTAAATATTAGGTCTCTAACTCCCAAGTCTCTTTTAGTCCATGATCTGTTAATTGATCATCAGATTGATTTAATATCCCTTACAGAGACTTGGTTAGGGCAAGAGGATTATGTTGGTTTAAATGAATCAACTCCCTCTGGTTATTTAAACTGTCAAAATCCCAGAAGTTCTGGTCGTGGAGGAGGAGTAGCAACAATTTACCATTCCAAATTACTAGTTAATGTAAAGCAAAAAACATGTTATAATTCCTTTGAGGGCCTGGTCCTCAGTATTGGGCACTTTAGCAATTTTAGGCTAAACCCAATTTTATTTGCCATAGTTTATCGTCCTCCATCAACCTACTCAGAATTTTTATCCGAATTTGCTGAATTCTTAGCTGATTTAGTGCTGAAATCAGATAGAATAATTATAGTAGGGGACTTTAATATACATGTAGATGTAGATAGTGATTGCCTTAATGTGACATTTAATTCAATATTAGACTTGATGGGGTTTTCTCAGAAAGTAGGAAATTCTACTCATTATCTCCACCATATGTTGGACCTTGTTCTGACATATGGCATAGAAATAGAAAATCTGGTAGTGTCTCCTCATAACCCTGTACTGTCAGACCATTGTCTGTTAGCCTTTGATTTTACTATTTCTGACTATTTGGCTCCTAAAGAAAAATATTACTACAGTAGATGACTCTCAGATGATGTTACCAAATTTATGCAGATTGTTTCCTCTATGCCATGTGTCAACACAACGGAAATAAACTATGGAGAGCTTGCTCCTTCTGTAATTGATAGCATGGTAGATAGTGTTACAGCTTCTCTGCATCAGACTCTAGACTTGGTGGCTCCCTTAAAAAAAGAAAAAGTCTAATCAGAGATTTCTAACTTCTTGGTTCAACACAGAAACTTGTAGCTTAAAACAGAAGACTCGTCAATTAGAAAGAAAATGGCGCTCCACTAATTTAGATGAAATCTATTTAGATTGGAGAAATCATCTTTTAATTTATAAAAAATCTCTTAGAAAAGCTAGAATGAGTTATTACTCTGCATTAATAGAAGAGAACAAGAATAATCCCAGGTTTATTTTCAGTACTGTAGCCAGGTTGACAAAGAGTCAGGACTCTGCCAATCCTAGCATTCCCTTAGAGCTTACTAGTCAGGACTTTATGAACTTTTTCAATAATAAAATTTTATCCATCAGAGATAAAATCAATCAGATTCTTCCCACCGTTAATTTAAATACAGTAACTACTACAACTCCTTCAACTGATATCTGTCTTGATGAGTTTACTCCAATTGACCTTTTAGAGTTAGACAAAATAGTTTCCTCATCCAAGCCTTCAACTTGTCTTTTAGACCCTATTCCTACCAGGTTATTTAAAGAAGTCTTCCCACTTTTTGGTAGCTTTATTCTTCATATAATCAATTCTTCATTAACTTTAGGCCATGTACCGCAGGCTTTTAAAATGGCTGTAATTAAACCCTTACACAAAAAGCAGTAGAAGATGGATGGATGGATGGATCCATATTATCTACTGCAACAAACTTGTAAGAAATATGACCATAACAAAGGCACAAACCTTCACCTGGCTGACAGATGCGGACATGTTCCTCCAAGCGTTTATTTTCAAATTTTGATCATCCATCTATCCATTCATCTTCTACCGCTTTTCCAGAGGTCCGGGTCGCGGAGGCAGCAGTTCAAGCAGAGAAGCCCAGACTTCCCTCTCCCCAGCCACCTGCTCCAGCTCTTCAGAGAGGATACCAAGATGTTCCCAGACCAGCTGGGAGACACAGTCTCTCCACCGAGTCCTGGGTCTGCCCCGGGGTCTCCTCCCAGTGGGGCGTTCCCGAAACACCTCAAGTGGGAGGCGTCCAGGAGACATCCTGATCAGATGCCCATACCACCTCAATTGACTCCTTTCAATGTGAAGGAGCAGCAGTTCTACTCTGAGCCTCTCCTGGATGACTGAGCTCCTCACCCTATCTCTGAGGGTGAGTCCAGCAGTCCTATGGAGAAAGCTCATTTTAGCCACTTGTATCCGCGATCTCATTCTTTCGGTCTTTACCCAAAGCTCATGACCATAGG
The DNA here is from genome assembly GCA_020510985.1 of Pholidichthys leucotaenia. NCBI lineage: Eukaryota > Metazoa > Chordata > Actinopteri > Cichliformes > Pholidichthyidae > Pholidichthys > Pholidichthys leucotaenia. The sequence goes on from CM035837.1 coordinate 23,204,742, forward strand.
TGAGGGTAGGAACGTAGACTGACTGGTAAATCAACAGCTTTGCCATAGAACTCAGCTCCCTCTTCACCACAACAGACCGGTACAACGTCCGCATCACTGCAGATGCTGCTCCGATCCATCTGTCAATCTCTTGCTCCATTCTCCCCTCACTTGTGAATAAGACCCCAAGATACTTAAACTCCTCCGCTTGGGGCAGGAGCCTGTCCCCAACCTGGAGGAATTTTGATTTTGGTACGTGGAATTTTGATCATGATATCCTTTTACTGTCAGATCAAAGAGTACGGGTTGTTTGATGCAGCAAAGTTCAGCCTCCACCTCCTCCACCATCACCTCCCATTCTCGTCTTCCTGTACCAGCATCCAATGTCCCGCCCTTCCTTAATTCTGATTGGCTGCTTAGAAAGTTTTGATATGGATGAGTGTGGCTGTACAGCAGTCTGAAAAGCTGAACTTATTTCAGCCCTGAGTGCAGCCACAGAAAGTGGCCACCGCTTAAAACGTTTCAGCGCCAAGGGTGGTCAGTGCTGTGAACACTGGACTACATAGAGAATGAATGGAAAATAGTCACCCACAGCAGAAAAAATGAGTTTGGTGGACACGCCCCCAATACTTTTTCTGCAGTGTTTGGCTTCCGGGTTGCCGAAGCGTGTGGCCCTATGGCGTGGCTCTGCACGTAACTGCACGGGCTGCACGGTGGCGCAGTGGTTAGCACTGCGGCAGCACAGTTTACCCTTGGCCGGGGGATTGTAGGGATCGTGGGATCGTGGGTTCGATCCCAGCCCCCGACCAACAGTGATCTGTGTGGAGTTTGCATGTTCTCCCCGTGTTGCGTGGGTTTACTCCGGGATTTCTCCGGTTTCCTCCCACATGCCAAAAACATGCATGTTAGGTTAATTGGCTGTTCTAAATTGTCCCTAGATATCTGTTTCCTATAGGCCCTTAGAATAGAGGGTTAGTATTAATGAAAGCACTTTGAGTGGTCTTTGTGACTAGAAAAGCGCTATATAAGTGCAGGTTAGTTAGTTAGTTAGTTAGTTAGTAACTGAGTGGACACATCTTAAAAGGGCAGTACATGAAAGTGCCAGATTAATATATAAAATAATATTCAAAAAATTCCTGCATCCAGATCGTGAGCCAAATCACCACCAAAATCGAATCATCTTTTCCTTGTGCCATTACACACCTTTCCTGAAAATTTCATCAAAATCCGTTAATAACTTTTAGAGTCATGTTGCTAAAAGTCAGACAGACAGACAAACCAACAAACCAGCCAAAGCCACTAAAAACATTACCTCCGTCCTCCCTTGGCGGAGGTAGCAATGGTAAAAAAAAATACAGTAAAAACAGAAAAATTGCTTTGATAAAAAGGAAAAAACAGAAAATAAACAGGAAAAAGGGTATGGTTAAAAGGGAAACAGAAAAAAAATAAAAGAAACAAGGGAAAACATGGTAAAACTGAAAAAATAGTAAATGTGTTAAGAACATGGGAAAATGGTAAAGGCTGAAAACAACTTAAGTTACGGTAGTACTAAATCATTATGCCTTCACTTTCTTCTGATTGTCACTTACCCTATATGTAGGAGAAAATAGGAAAAACTGGATTAAAACATTAAAAGACAAAAGCTGTTACTCTGCCTGTCTTCATCCTGTTTTTCCCCTATACTTACCCTAAAATTTGCAGCTGTATAATTGCTTTTTTCTATCCTCATATCAGCATGTGACTCCAATATAAACATCAGCCACGTTTATTCCCCCCAGCTTGTCTATCAGATGTCTCTTTTTGTTTCAAAAAATAAAATGACAGAACTTTTTTTTTTTACCAGATGCAACTTAATGAGAATAAACACGCTGATGCATCTGAATGTTTCAAACTACTTGTCAAATTCACTTTAAAACTGAGTATAATGGACGGGTGTTACTGAAAGGCTGAGCGGGCAGAGAGGAGGTGCTCCCAGTCTAACCAACAATTACACTCAATTATTCAGAGTCCCCTGGGGAGGCACACTTCTATTGTGTTACTCCAACTCCTCTTCATCCTCCTCCTCCTCCCAGCTCACCTCTGTAATAAATGGGAATGAAAGTGTGGGAAAGGAGGCTGGAATCCCGCTCACACTCATCCTCCTGTCAATAGATCCCTGCCCCTCCTCCCCCTCCTCCCCCTCTTTGAATGTGGAGGATCAGGACAGAGGCTCGTGATCTGGAGGAGGCACGTGTGGGGAGTCCGTTTTCCCGCCTTCATTCACACGCCAACCAGACCCCCATGATGGTGTTTACAGTCACCTGCTGATTGCCGGGTGCTGCTGCACCTCCTCCGTTTTTGTTGTCTTGCAGCTCCTCTTGTCAGACCGTGGGCTGGAGCCATGTCCTCGCCTTATGTTATAGTTTATACTCCTTGTCTCCAGGACATGGTCTCCAGCCCACATCCTCACCTTAAGTTCATTTTCTGGGATTTTCTTTATTGTTCATCGTCATAGTCTTGGCCCTGCTCTAAGTTTATATTCTGGGTTTTTCCCTATTCTCTATTGTTTATTATCATGGTCATGGTTGTGTTTTGATTATCGCTGCTTTAAATTAAATAAATTAAATTAAATCACCCTTATTGTCATTCAACCGTACAACCAATCATGTACAGCAGAGTGAGATTGTGTTTTACCTATCTACAGTGTAAATCACACACACCCCAACTGTAGAATCAGAGGGCCGCTGCCATGCAAGGTGCCGCCACAGAGTTCCCTCCTCCATTCCATTTATTGCTGAGCACCAAGCTGGACGGCAGGAAGTTCCACTTTTATATGGTCTTTGGCATGACCCGGCCGGGATTTGAACCCCTGCCTCCCGGGTGTGGGGCGGATGCTCTACCAACTGAGCCACCACTCCGGTACATTAAACCCCCCGTGCTCCCGCCGGAGGAGGGAGGAGAGTTGGGTACCTGGAGGCACGCGGCGCGACAGCCGGGGCGAGGCCGCGCGCTGCGCTTAGGTCAAAGTTCCGTGGCGGCGGGCGCACCGGACCGCCAGCCCCCAGCGAGCTCCACGACAGGCACCCGTCAGCCCCCGGGAGGGACTGCCGAGATGGAGCTGGCTTGGATGGGGGCAGGCGGCTGCCGGTGGCGGCCGGCGGCGACTGGGATGCCACGCCAGCCAGCCCTCCTCCTTCCCTCCCGGCGGAGGAACTCGGACAGAGAGCCGGGCAGAGCCTTGGGAGACTCCCCCCCCCACACACACACACGGGGGAGGGGAGAAAGAGACCCTCGGCAGGCGAAGGTTCATACCGGAGGGCGGCGGGGAGCCCCTCCGGCCTCGGCGGCAGGGCGGCGACTCTCCGCTCCACCGTTAATGATCCTTCCGCAGGTTCACCTACAGAAACCTTGTTACGACTTTTACTTCCTCTAGATCACAGGTGTCAAATTCATTCCATGGAGGGCCAAGACCCTGCAAGTTTTACCTCCACCCAGTGTCTTCAACAGGTGATTTCTCTGAATTTCGTCCTACTGATTGCTGATCAGTGAAAACACCTGCCGAAGAGACTGGGTGGAAGTAAAACCTGCAGGGTCTTGGCCCTCCATGGAATGAGTTTGACACCCCTGCTCTAGATAGTCAAGTTAGTTAGTCCTGTTTATCATTTTTATAGCCACATCCATGTTCTATATTTTGATCTTGGGTTTGAGTTCATGTGTGTTTATTTCCACCGTAGTCTAGCTCTGTTCCTGCGTTGCTGATTACCTCCACCAGGCCGCAGGCCAGGAGGTTATGTTTTTGCCAGCATTTGTCTGTTTGTCTGTTTGTCTGTCTGTTGGTTAGCAAGATAACTCAAAAAGTTTTGGACGGATTTCGATGAAACTTTCAGGCGTTGTTGGAAATGGTACAAGGAAGAACTGATTAAATTTTGGGGATGATCTGCATCACCGTCTGGATACAGGAATTTTTTAAAGGATTCTTTAACATTGTCAGATAGGGCCATTTTCAACATGTGTGCAGGCGCAATGGAGGCTGCTGGTCGTCGTGTCTGACCAACACAAACTCCGTGTTCTTCAAAGTTTTAGGCACAAAAGCATGCGGAAAACAGTGGTGGGCCGGGCCCGGCAGCGTGCCTGTGTTTGCGCTACGCTGCAAAAGGTGAGACGGGCAGCTGTCCGGCGCCGGATTATTTGGCAGAAATTCCCCGGGCAGCCATAGTGGCTGTGCAAAAACAAGCTCTCTGCCAGGGAAGCTTCCAAATCCTCTTTTGCCGCGGAGCGCAACCCCAATATAAAACCCACGGCAACCTGTCTACCCAATTTGCATCTGTCAGTGAAGCCCTGACTGCTGCTTTCAGTGATCTACGAAAACGCTCGCATAACTCATTGGCCTGTGGGTTGTACGCGGTTGTGCGATGAATTGCAACGCCCGCAGCCTGGGAGTTTGCAGATGGAGGAGATGGACACAACACCAACACTTCAGTTTATTACCTCCGCCAAGGAGGTAATGCATTTACTACTGAACCACTAATCCTATCATTGTGAATCCAATTGCTAGTCATATGTTTTCATGGTCAAGGAATCTGAAAACGTACACACAAACACTGTATGGGGGGGAACTGTGGCGCTTGGCGGAGGTCTGCACTCTCCAAGTGCTTTTCTAGTTTCTTGATTCTTCACGGCTGTTTTGGTTTTCTGTTGATTAGTGTCTGCCTTATTTAAGGGATGCAGCCCCTGACCTGGGTGCTGCGTCATTGTCATCATCTGGCGTGATAACACGCTTCTGTCTTCCGTGCCTTGTGCGTGTCTGCCTTGTTTGTTTGCCAAGCCTTTTGTGTTTATTTCCAGCCTCTGAGCTGAGTTTAATTTCTGTTAATAAATCATGTTAAACGCTCACTTCGCGCCTGAAGCCAAATTCATAGTGGCAAAAATGCGCTGGTACGCGAGCGAGCACAGCGGACGCATTTGTGCGCAAACCCAACACAGAGGGTGAGCACTGATCAAGTGTATGCAGGCCCCAAAAAGTGACAGCACGTACAAGAACGCAGCGGTCGCAGTGAACTGCACATGTGCCATGCAGAAACTCCTGCCATCCCGGACGGGGAACAGGGTAAACAGATGTGCATGTGTTTCGCTATTAAAACGTGTTTTTCACGTGACCTTGAAATAAACGTTGTGCATTCTTCTACTGTGGTGGCTCATCTGTCAATTTTTCACCCAGAGCACCAAAACGGTAAATTGTATTCCTGCCTGTTTCATTGCTTTGTGTTGCTCTATAGCTTGTGACAGCAGCTGTCAGTCACGTTATGGTAAATATACTGTATATCTAAGACATTTAATCCACAGATTACTAAAAGTTTAAAAGAAAAAAAAAAACCCTCTGCCACCAAGCTCTTCTTTTGTGTTTTGATTGCAGCTGTTAAATTTATTTTCACTGCACATGTGTGAAACGCGGCTGCTGAACAGTAGCTGCAGTGGCTCAAAAACAGCTCTGAATACTGCCGTGTACGCAAACGCAGCCTACACAACGCAAACGCTGTCCCCTCAGAGGGACTCTGAACAGCCTTTGAGTCCAGCTCTCCGCCCAGCCTGGGCAAAACCTACACTAATGATAAAACAGCTGAATGTCCCCCAGGGTTACAAGCTAGTCACCAGTGGGGAGGGGGTCTGAACCTGGTGCCAGGATTTTTCTGGCAGCAGGTAATGTTCAAAATATGATATTTAATGCAGTAAAGTTCTCAGGCCTCTTGCTTTGCTGTCAGATTTTTCATTTGCAACTTATTTTTTGTAAATTTGTATATTTTTTCCTCATAAATCTACTTTTTTCTTGTAAATTTGGATTTGTTTGTCATAAATTCTCCTCAGATCCTATGAACAGAGCTGCTGTTTCTGCTGTCTCTCTTATCTTTCTGGCTTTAGTGGCCCTCATCAGACACATCTGCACCAGTCTGGTCCCAGCAGACAGAAAGGAAGGCTCCTAGGTAATCAAAGGAGGATGAGGAAGAGGAGCTGCACCTCCACATATCTGCTCCTGCAGCCTCCTCTTCCTCCTCCTGCGTTAACCAGGAGATAATTGATGCCTCTCTGCTGTTGTTGCTCGGCCTCTCCCTCTGGCCTCGGAGTGTGGGAAAGCTAATCCAGCCTGGGACTCATGGCTTTGTCATGCTAATGCCGGCCTATAAATAGAGGAGCTGCTCCTCAGCCGCTCCACAGCTCCCTCTGCTCTCCCACCGAAGTTCCAGCTGTGAAAAAAATGCCTCCGACCGGCTCCAGAGACTCCTCGGTCTCCCTGATCTCCACCAAAGACAGACACAAGGTAAGTCTGCACTCCTACACCAGCTCATTTTAGCTCTGTTATCTATGACCTAAAATAACAGGAACTGAATGTGGCTTTGCTAATAAATTTAGCTATAAAATGATAAATCTTCTTGTAGTGACAAGATTTCCTACTTGAAACTTTTTTTTGCATATTTTCAAAACTTTTTTTCATGTCAATTTAGAAATTTTGTTCTTACATGCAGTTTTTTTCTCTCAAAATCTCTCATTTATTTAAGATTTTATTCCCCTAAAGGCCAAATAATCTAAGAAGAAAAACAAGAAATTATCAAGAGAGTAATGTCGCAAATTTAAAAGATGAAAATTACAACTTTATGACCAAAGAATGGCAAATTCACATAAAAAAGTCACAAATTTATTACCAAAAAAGCTCATTTACAAGACAAATGTCACAAATTTATGATAAAAAATACCTCCCGAATTTGTCAAAGTTTCAAATTTGAAAAACAAAAACAAAAAAACAACAACACAAATTTAAGGGGAAAAATATTAAATTATGAGAGAAAAATATGCAGTTGTATGAGAAAAGCATCAAAAATTTATGAGGAAAAAAAACACCAGTTTGCAAGAACAAAGTCTACTCCAATAACTTTTTTCACGACTACTCTTGTTATGTTTTAGTAATAAATATCATAAGGCAACACTGCTTGATTTCTTCAGCTCCACCACCATCCTCAGTCTGACCTCTTTCCCCCCCTCTCCTCCACAGCTGAGGAAACCAGTGGTGGAGAAGATGCGCAGGGATCGCATCAACAGCTGCATCGAGCAGCTGAAGGTCCTGCTGGAGAAGGAGTTCCACCGACGGGACCCAAACGCCAAGCTGGAGAAGGCCGACATCCTGGAGATGACGGTGGTGTTCCTCAAGCAGCAGCTGCAGCCTCACACGGTCCTCAGCCATGGATACTCTCACTGCTGGAAGGAGACGCTGCACTTCCTGTCATCCACCTCCTCGTCCCTGCTGAAGCAGTGCCTCAACCCTGCCGCTCATAGAGCGGGGCCTCCTCCAATAACCTCCGCCTCCATCCAGGCTCCAGCAGGGAAACATCAGCCCAGCAGAGCCCTGTGGAGGCCCTGGTAGAAGCTCTGAGGCTGTTCACCTGTTGCAGAAGATTTCAGACTCTATTAGAAGGAGTTGAGATGATTTCTTCATACTGAAGAGAGTTGCCTTCTGTTTTTTTTTTTCTGTGCTCTGTGATGCACTTTTGTTTCATCAGTTTTGTCCTCAGTGAGGACGTTGTGTAGAGATTTTTTTTGTCTCCATGTGGATTGAGGGACACTTAATTCCCATCAGTCTGTGTGATGAATGCCTTTCATAATGGTTGTGTTGGGGCCCAGACGTTCCAGATGTTTTGCCTGTAGTGAAATAAACTGTTTACACCATGTGTTTTATAGTGACTGAATGTGAAAACCTAAATACTTTCCTGTGGAAATGAGGAATATGTACATCCTGAACATCAAATAAACCACTTTAACAGTGATTTTGATTTTCTGTCTTATTGTTGCACAAATTTAAAAAAGAAGTGATAATTAAAGTGGAGGAGAAACACATGGGGGGCTGTCAGAAGAAGATAAGCTATCGATCTGGCGTTGCTGTCGTTAATCAATCGCAATCAAACCGGCTGAATCTGAGGCAGCATCTGACCTCGTGGGTGAGCAGGTCCTCCCTCTTTCCCACAGCCTCCATCAGGAGGAAGCCCATTGTGAGCAGAGATAAGGATGATCTTTTATGTGCAGTCAGAGGGGAGGGGTCATTCTCAGGTTTGGAGCACTGGTTTGTGCTCCTCTGATACAAAGAAAACCTGATAAATGAGCAGAATCTTATTGTTTGGTGTATCTGCAGAAAACATGTTGCGTCTGACAGTGGTGTCATCCGTTTTGTTTCAGGGGGAATGGGCAGTTAAATGACTTTTTTTTTTTTTTTTGGCATGCCTTCATTTCTGGATATTTGCATACATTTGTGGCCTGTCTGATCACATGTCCTGATAATAATCACACAGAGAAGAAAGTAGAGTAGCTAAAAATTGTAATCAAGTAAAATCAAAGGTGGGTAGGAATTACTTCACAAGATTATAATTATGTTTTTTTCATGTAAATTTGCTACTTTTTTCTTATTTTCCCTTTGTAAATGTGTGAGTTTTCTCCTGTAAATTTGCACTGTTCATATGGATGCTGGTTAAATTTAGATAGATAGATAGATAGATAGATAGATAGATAGATGTACTTTATTGATCCCAAACTGGGAAATTACAGTGTAACAGCAGCATGACAGTAGAAAAGCAAACAACAGAAACACACACATGACAGACAAAGGGATTACCCATGGAAAGTAAAACTAACACGACTATAAAACCTATATACATCATAGCTTAATATATGATGACCTGTATAAACACATGAATCATCTCATTGCACAAAGAAGGACTATCAGGAGCAGAGTGAAAATGTGATGTACCAGTTAGTCTGTAAGGTGCAGTGTGGCAGCATTGTTATGATCAGAATACAACATCATTGTGAGTTATTGTACAGTGAAATTGCATGTGGCAGGAAAGATTTCCTGTACCTGGCCGTTCAACAGCGAAGCTGTAGTAGTCTACTGGAGAAAGTGCTTGTCTATCTAGTGTGTGGTGGAGGGGGTGATCAGGATTGTCCATGATGGATCACAGTTTATTTAGTGTTCTCCTCTCCACCACTGTCTCAAAGGTCTCCGATCTGAGACCAATTACGGAGCCAGCCTTCTTGATAATCTTGTCAAGTCTGTTGGTATCTCTGGCCCTGATACTGCTACCCCAACAGACAGCAGCAAAGAAGATAGTGCTGGCGACAACAGTCTGGTAGAAAAGCTCCAGCATCCTGCTGCACACGTTGAAGGAGCCCAGCTTTCTCAGGAAGTAGAGTCTGCTCATCCCCTTCTTGTGCGCAGCATCGGTGTTGAATCTCCAGTCCAACCCACTGCTGATCCTGACACCCAGATATTTGTAGTAGTCCTCAACCACTCCCACATCCTCCCCCCTAATCTGCAGTGGCTGAGAAGGAGTATTCCTCTTCCTGAAGTCAATCACCATCTCTCTGATCTTGCTGACATTCAACCTCAGGTGATTTTGCTCCGTCCACTCCACAAATCTGTCTACCAGTGCCCTGTACTCCCCCTCCTCTCCTCCTCTTATACACCCCACAACAGCTGAGTCATCAGAGAATTTCTGCAGGTGGCATGACTCAGTGTTGTACTGAAAGTCAGTGGTGTATAAGGTAAAAAGAAAAGGAGAAAGCACAGTCCCCTGTGGAGCTCCCGTATCACTAGCCACCACTCCAAACAAGACATTGCCCAGCCGGATAAACTGTGGCCTGCCTGTCAGGTAGTCAGTAACCCAGGAGATCACAGAGCTGTCAACCCCCATCACCCGCAGCTTCTCACCCAGCAGCAGTGGCTGGATGGTGTTAAAGGCACTGGAGAAATCAAAAAAAGTGATTCTCACAGTATCTCCTCCACCATCCAGGTGCAGATGGGCTCGTTGCAGCAGGTAGATGACAGCATCTTCAACTCCTAAATGGGGCTGATATGCAAACTGCAGAGGGTCCAGCCACGTCGTCACCTGTGGCCTCAGGTGGGCTAAGACCAGTCTCTCCAGGACCTTCATCACATGAGATGTGAGGGCAACTGGTCGGTAGTCATTCAAATCCGATGGAGATGACTTCTTCGGGACAGGAACCAGACAGGATGTCTTCCACAGCACCGGTACTCTCTATTCTAAGTAATGGATTATTTTTTCTGTTAATCTAGAGCAGGGGTCTGCAGTCTGTGTCTCTTTTGCCCATAGATAGCAGCTCCCTGAGGCCTTGAGGGAAAAAAACTCACAAATTTCCAAGAAAAGAAGCAATAAATTTTCAAGTAAAAAGAGTTGCACATTCATGGGAAAAATTTCCTAAAAAGTAGAAAATGAGAAATCCTGAATATTTATGTACAAAATTTCACAAATGTAGGGGAAATTGTTGCAGTTTTCTGAGGAAAATACTCACAAATTTGGAGTTTTATGAGAAAATCTAATAAATTTATGTTAGAAATGCTGCAGTTTTACCCGTGAAAGGCAATAAACTGACAAAGAAAAATATAATACATTTATGAGAACAGCTGAAAATTTATGCCAGAATATTTGAAATTTAGGGAAAATGTTGCAATTTTTTGAGGACCCCCCCCACACACACACAAATTGGCAAGAAAAAAAGTCACAAATTTACCAGAAAAAGCTACAATATTATTAGAAAACTGTTGCAAATTTATGTGAAAAAGGCAGCAAAAGTTAACAATCAGATACAATGGCCACATCACTGGCCAAGAAGGCTCAATCTCACCTCTGTTTCCTCCACAAACTGAGGAGATCACAAGTCCCACCCCCCCATCATGTGCTCATTCTACCCGGGCGCTGTTGAGAGCATTCAAACCAGACGCATCACGGTGTGATATGGAAGCTGCACCGCCTCCTGCCAGAAGACTCTACAATGCACAGTGAAAGCAGCCAGCAAGATCATCGGTGCCTCTCTGCCCCCCCCCCCAGACATCTACCACACCCGCCTCACCTGCAAAGCCATCAACATCACAGGTGACACCTCCCACCCCTCACACTCCCTATTCAGCCTCCTGCCCTCAGGGAGAAGGTATTGGAGCCTACAGGCCAATCCACAAGACTGCTAAACAGCTTTGTTCACCAGGCCATCAGGACCTTGAACTCTGCCCACCCCACCCCCCAACCCCCACCCCTGGACTGTAATACACTCACCCACACAATAACTACCTCAGCTGTTTGCACAGAAAGACTGGCACATCAACAGTGCCACATCTGCTGCTGTCTCTGCACCTTACTGCAACTATTTGCACAAATGCCATATCTGCTGCTGTCTGTCATTGCAATACTGATCATGTGCAGACCAATCTGTCACGGTCTGCACCCCCGTTACCACATTGAACTTGCAGTTTATCAGTATTGCGGTTTACTGTACATAGGATTGCCCCCCTCATGGATCGTCACCTTATCGTGGTGGGGGGGTTTGCGTGCCACAGTGATCCCAGGAGCTATGTTGTCCGGGGCAATTTGCCTCTGATAGGATCTCCCAAGACAAACTGGTCCTGGGTGAAGGGCCAGACTAAGAACGATCCAACAGACTCTCATGATAAATTGTATATCAAGGATTCAGTGTACCCCGCCCGGTATGGGGTTACCGGGGCCCCACCCTGGAGCCAGGCCTGGGGGAGGGGCTCGAAGGCTAGCGTCTGGTGGCCGGGTTTCCACCCATGGGACCCAGCCGGGCTCAGCCTGAAGGAGTTACATGGGTCCGCCCTCCAGTGGGTTCACCACCTGCAGGAGGGATCATGGGGGTCCGGTGCTATGTGGATTAGCTGGCGGTCAAAGGCGGAGACCTTGGCGGACTGATCCGAGGGAGTCTGGAGACATGGAGTCTGAATGGGCCATGTTCTCCACCTCTGTTGTTGAAGCGGCGGCCCAGAGCTGCGGCCGCAAGGTGGTCGGTGCATCTCGTGGTGGCAACCCCCGAACCAAGTGGTGGACACCAGTGGTGAGGGGGGCCATTAAGCTGAAGAAGGAGTCCTATCAAGCTTGGTTGGCTTGTGGGACTCCCGAAGCAGCTGAGGTGTACCGGCAGGCCAAGCGGAGTGCATCTCGGGTGGTTGCTGAAGCAAAAACCCGGGTATGGGAGGAGTTCGGTGAGGCCATGGAACAAGACTTTCGGTATCTCCTCAATCCCACTGATACGCCTTCCACAGAGGAAGCAGGGTTTGGGGACGAGGGGGATGACTCACCTATCACGGGGGCTGAGGTCGCCAAGGTGGTTAAAAATCTCCTTGGTGGCCGGGCCCCGGGGGTGGACGAGATTCGCCCCAAGTACCTCAAGGCCCTGGATGTTGTTGGGTTGTCATGGTTGACGCGCCTCTGCAACATTGCGTGGAGGTCGGGGGCAGTGCCTTTGGCATGGCAAACCGGGGTGGTGGTTCCTCTCTTCAAAAAAGGGGACCGGAGGGTGTGCTCCATCTTTAGAGGGATCACTCTCCTCAGCCTCCCTGGGAAGGTCTATGCCAAGGTACTGGAGAGGAGAGTCCGGCCGTTGGTCGAACCTCGGATTCAGGAGGAGCAATGTGGTTTTCGTCCTGGCCGTGGCACATCGGACCAGCTCTTTACCCTCTTGAGAATTCTTGAGGGTTCGTGGGAGTTTGCCCAACCAGTTTACATGTGTTTTGTGGACTTGGAGAAGGCATTTGACCCCGTCCCTTGTGGATTTTTGTGGGGGGTGCTTCGGGAGTATGGGGTATCGGGCTTGTTGTTACGAGCTATTCGGTCTCTGTACGACCGTTGTGAGAGTTTAGTTCGTATTGCCAACACTCGGTCGGAGTCATTCCCAGTGAGAGTTGGACTCCGCCAGGGCTGCCCTTTGTCACCGATCCTGTTCATAATTTTTATGGACAGGATTTCTAGGCGCAGCCAGGGAATGGAGGGTGTCATGCTTGGTGACCACAGGATCTCATCTCTGTTGTTTGCAGATGATGTTGTCCTGTTGGCTTCATCCAGCAATGACCTACAGCTCTTGCTGGGACGGTTTGCCGCTGAGTGTGAAGCGGCTGGGATGAGAATCAGCACCTCCAAGTCTGAGTCCATGGTCCTCAGCCAGAAAAAGGTGGATTGTCCTCTCCGGGTTGGGGACAGGCTCCTGCCCCAAGTGGAGGAGTTTAAGTATCTTGGGGTCTTGTTCACGAGTGAGGGGAAAATGGAGCGAGAGATCGACAGACGGATTGGAGCAGCATCTGCAGTGATGCGGACGTTGTACCGGTCTGTTGTGGTGAAGAGGGAGCTGAGTTCTAAGGCAAAGCTGTCGATTTACCAGTCAATCTACGTTCCTACTCTCACCTATGGTCACGAGCTTTGGGTAATGACCGAAAGAACGAGATTGCGGATACAAGCGGCTGAAATGAGCTTTCTCCGTAGGATTGCTGGACTCACCCTCAGAGATAGGGTGAGGAGCTCAGTCATCCGGGAGAGGCTCAGAGTAGAACCGCCGCTCCTCCACATTGAAAGGAGTCAGTTGAGGTGGTATGGGCATCTGATTAGGATGCCTCCTGGATGCCTCCCACTTGAGGTGTTTCAGGCACGTCCCACTGGGAGGAGACCCCGGGGCAGACCCAGGACTCGGTGGAGAGACTATGTCTCCCAGCTGGTCTGGGAACGCCTTGGTATCCCCTCTGAAGAGCTGGAGCAGGTGGCTGGGGAGAGGGAAGTCTGGGCTTCTCTGCTTGAACTGCTGCCTCCGCGACCCGGACCTCCGGAAAAGCAGTAGAAGATGGATGGATGGATGGATGGATGGATGTACATAGGATTGCTGTGCTTTTACCATTATTTGCACTATGGGTAGCATTACTGTACATAGATCGTTGTTGTTGTTTTCATCCTTATTCCTTCTTGTCTTATATATTGCATCCACCACCAAGGGAAAGCGAAACGGCATTTCAATTCTACGGTATGTCATATAGAAGTATTGACAAATAAAAATCTTTGAATAAGACAATCTCATGAGAAAAGCAGAAGATTGTGCCAAATATATATTAGTGGTGTTGGATGATTAAAATTTCTAATCACGATTAATCTTTTGGAATGTTGAGTTAATTGCGATTAATGTGTTAATCGCTTGTTTTTCCATTCAGATACAGTGTAGCTTAAGTTGGTAATTTTTCAAGTTTCTCATACTGTTATAAACATGGGAGTGGACAAATATACTTGATTTCTTCACCTGCAGGTTTATTAAAGCTCTCAACATACCCAAAAGGACAAAAACTATCCAGTATATTCTCCAGAAATAATATTTTTGGTGTGCACCACGTCATTATGAACTACAGGCACAAGAAGTGCATAAATCATAAATCATGACTCTTTCTTTGTTTGCTAGCGGCAAGTCCCAGGAAAACCCCCATGAGTGCCTGGTATCATTGGAAAGCTTAGAAATCGTACTTTCTAAAATTATATATGTTTTTGCGCAAGACCTAACTCCTGACCGATTGAACGCGAGTTTTCAACCTAGCCAAAATATAAACAAATCGTCTTTTTCCGGGCCATTTTGGGGCACTTCCTACAAATTAAATATCATTTTGAAGGTCTTTCAATACAGAATATGGAAATAACGTTACATCAGTTTTGAAAATGTTCTCAAAGTGACTCATTTTGCCAGCACGGGTCATTTGTTTACAATGTTAGCATCTTAGCGGCAGCGCTAACAAACAGCGCTACTATTGCGTTCGTGACGACACCCCAACATGCTACAAAAACAGCAAAGAAGTGAATGGACATTCTGAGCACAGCTTGAGAATTTTTTTTTAGACTGGTACTCACCAACAGTTGGGCCTGTGGGGATGAAAACAGGCGAATTCCTGTCCGTCTCAGCTGATGGAGATCAGCTATAACCTAGCATGTAGCTAGTAGCTACCAGCTACGAGCTAGCTAGCTTCCACAGAAGAACATCACAACATCCAGGTGAAGTTTTGGAGGAGGCTGTAACAATTATCCAGGTGAGAGCTCTGACAGATAATGCTGTAAACTTTTGAATTGAATTGATTTTTTTATTTGGTAATAATAATAATAATAATAATAATAATAATAATAATAATAAACACATACAATACAATAAGAACACAGAAAAGAACAACCGAAAGGGTGTAGGCTGAAGCTAGTGCTTATATAGTGCCTATCCTGTTACAATTTTAAAATCAATAACATAAAAATTTAAGTCTTACCCAAAATCAACAAAGAAAATCAAATAGAACAAGTAGACAAAAAAAAAACAAAAAACAACTTTTAAGTTATTACAAATTTATCTCCCAGCATTTACAGTGAGATATTGGGAGATTTTCTCATCTTTGTACAATTTTTTGAATTGCTTCAGAGTTGAACATGTTTTAATATTTTCAGAGCAACGGTTCCACAGTTTAACTCCAGTGACAGACATGCAATGATACTTTGTATTTGTTCTAACCTTTGGCTTATTAAAAACAGAGTTACCTCTTAGCTCATATTTGCTTTCCCTTTTTTTAAACAGTCTCTGAATATTTACAGGTAATTGATTATTATTTGCTTTGTACATGATTTGAATGACATTATAATCCACCAGATCTCTAAATTTAAGAGTATGTAATTAAATGAATATTGGATTTGTTGGTTCACGGTAAGGTTTCTTTGATACAATGTGTATGGCTTTTTTCTGTAGTAAAAAGATTAAGTTTGTGTTTGTTTTATATGTGTTTCCCCAGATCTCCACACAGTACGTCATAAAAGGAGCTATCAGTGAATTATATAAAATGCAAAGAGATTTCTGACAAAGGAGATCCTTAACTTTATACAGTACGGCAATGGATTTAGACATTTTAGTTCTGACATAATTTATGTGTGATTTCCATTTTAGTTTGTTATCAAGAATGACCCCTAGGAGCTTGGTTTCGAAAACTGTGTCAATTTCAACATCGTTTATTTTAATTTTTCTGTGATTATATAATTTGTGGTTTCCAAATATTATACATTTTGTTTTTCCAAGGTGAATAGATAATTTATTGGCAGTGAACCATTGACTGATTTGTTTAAGTTCATTTTCTACTGAATTCAGAAGCTGCTGATCCAGAAGCAGAAGATTTTCTCCACTACAAAAAAATGTTGTGTCATCTGCAAATAAAATACACTTGAGCAATTTAGACACAGAACATAAATCGTTAATATACAAAATAAAGAGCAATGGACCAAGCACAGAACCCTGTGGTACCCCATACGTCATCTTCAGCAACTCAGAGTCTGTATTATTCACATGAACATATTGATATCTGTCTTCTAAATAGCTGTGTAACCAGTCAAAAGCAATACCTCTGATGCCATACTTATGTAATTTACTGAGGAGTAATTTATGGTCAACTGTATCAAATGCCTTTTGTAAGTCCAGAAATATTCCAACTGTGTATTCTCTTCTATCTGTTGCATCCGTAATCTGTTCAACAAAGTCCATGAGTGCCAGTGAGGTGGTCCGGTTCTTCCTGAATCCATACTGTTGTTCATATTGTGCTTATCAATGAAATCATTTAGTCTCTTAACAAATATTTTTTCCAGTATTTTGGAGAACTGAGGTAGCAAGGAGATGGGTCTGTAGTTTGACAATGAGTGTTTGTCACCAGTCTTATACAGAGGAATGACTCTTGCTATTTTTATTTTCTTTGGAAATTTACCAGCAGTAAGTGACATGTTGCATATGAAAGTGAAGTGTTTAACAATACAATCAATAATACATTTAACCAAGAACATACTGAAATCATTACAATCAGTTGATTTTTTGTCTTTGAATTTGTTAACAATGTCAAGAATTTCTTTTTCATCTGTTTCTTTCATAAACATTGAGTAAGCGTTTATGCTGACGACATTGTCAGCACCACTTGTATTTGCTGATGATATAGTGGAGTTGGCGATCTTTTTTCCTATATTAACAAAATATTCATTAAACGTGTTGGAGATCAAGCTATTTTCATTGATTATTCCATTATCTGAATTTAAATAAGAGACGTGGTTGGAATTTAGTTTTTCTCTCTTTGTTATATTATTTAACACCTTCCATGTATTACATGTATTAGTTTTTATTTTCCAATAATTTACTGTAATATGTTTTTTTACTCGATCTTAAAATACTAATGAGTTTATTTTTATAAGTCTTATATTTGTTTTCTGCTTCCACAGTTCTTAATTTCAGAAGCGTTTTGTATAACAAGTTTTTCTTTTTACAAGCATTTTGCAGGCCCTTGGTGATCCAAGGCTTATCTCTGTATTTAACTTTAGTTTCTTTACCACTAGAGGGCAGTGATTATTACCTCCGCCAGGCCGAAAAGGCCAGGAGGAGGTTATGTTTTTGCCAGGGTTTGTGTGTTTGTCTGTCTGTCTGTTTGTCTGTCTGTCTGTTGGTTAGCAAGATAACTCAAAAAGTCTTGGACGGATTTGCATGAAACTTTCAGGCGTTGTTGGAAATGGTACAAGGAAGAACTGATTAAATTTTGGGGGTGATCCGCTTCACCGTCTGGATACAGGAATTTTTTTAAAGCATTTTTCCACACTGTGACATAGGGCCATTTTCAACATGTGCGCAGGCGCAATGGAGGCCGCTGGTCGTCGTGTCTGACCAACACAAACTCCGCGTTCTTCAACGTTTTAGGCACAAAAGCACGCGGAAAACACTGCTGGCCTGGGCACGCCAGCGTGGCTGCTTTTGCGCCACGCTGCAAAACCTGACACGGACACCTGTCCGCCGCCCCATTATTTGCCACAAATTCCCCGCCCAGCTATAGACGCTGCGTAAAAACGACCTCTCTGCCGGGGAAGACTCTAAATTCTGTTTTGCTGCGGAGCGCAACCCCAATATAATATAAAAACCCACGCCAACCTGTCTAACCAATCTGCATCCGTCAGTGGAGGAGATGGACACACCAACACTTCAGTTTATTACCTCCGCCAAGGAGGCAATGCTTTTACAACCGTAAAACGGGGCTATAAGGGACGGCGGGGTAATATGGGACACTTTTCTAAATGTAATTCTGCTTTTTTAATTTTGCTTCCGCCTAGATTTGATGAAGGATTCATGGATATTTGACAATAACAACACAACTCAGCGTCCTGCTCAAAATAAAAAAAGCACAATTACATTTAAAACATTTCCCACAAAAGTGTCCCTTATTAACCCGCCGTCCCTTATAGCCCCATTTTACACTACTGAACCACTAATCCTGTCACTATCACATTGATTGTCATTCATTAATTGTCTGTTTATTGCACTGTCCATGTCAAATAAACAAATAATCATTGTGAATCCAATTGCTACTCATATCTTTTCATGCTCAGGGAATCTGAAAACGTACACACAAACACTGTATGGGGGGAACTGTGCCGCTTGGCGGAGGTCTGCGCTCTCTGAGTGCTTTTCTAGTTATATAGTTGTGATAAAATAGAGACAAATTCTCCATATGCTGTATCAATGTCGTCAACATAAACACCGCTCCAGTCTTGTATTTTTAGATCATTTCTAAGATTGTTGAATGCGGTTTCTGTTACAAGTTGTTTAAAAACCTTATCTATTTCAGCGTTATGTGTTACACCAGTGTGTGAAGAAACAAAAACAGGCAGATGATCTGTCACATCATTGATAATAAGACCAGCAGTTACATTCCCCTCAGTGACATTTGTGAAAATGTTATCAGTAAGCATTGCTGAAAGTGTTGTTATTCTAGTGGGGTATGTTACTGAAGGGTAGAAACCCATACAAAACACGGAATTTATGAATTCACTTATTTGGATATGGTCAGTTGGATTTAATAAGTCAATATTGAAGTCTCCACAAATAAATACCAGCTTCTTATTACCTACCGCACTGAAAAGCTCAGACAATTTTTCTTTGAAAATGTCAATATCGGTACCCGATGCTCTATAAATGCAACTTATTATGATGTTTTTTGTAGTTGTAATTAATTCCACAGTTACACACTCCATGATGTTTTCCATTTCAAAAGACATATTATCTACAACTTGGCTTTGGTAGCAGGACCTGATATATAAAGCAACACCACCACCCCTTTTTTTGTGACCTGCTTGTGGTATATACACTACCGTTCAAAAGTTTGGGGTCACCCAGACAATTTTTTTGTGTTTTCCATGAAAAGTCACACTTATTTACCACCATGAGTTGTAAAATGAATAGAAAATATAGTCAAGACATTGACAAGGTTAGAAATAATGATTTGTATTTGAAATAATATTTTTTTCCAGATACTCAACCTGCTCAAAGGAAGGTCAGTTTTATAGCTTCTCTAACCAGCTAAACTGTTTTCAGCTGTGCTAACATGATTGCACAAGGGTTTTCTAATCATCCATTAGCCTTCTGACGTAATGAGCAAACATATTGTACCATTAGAACACTGGAGTGATAGTTGCTGGAAATGGGCCTCTATACACCTATGAAGATATTGCACCAAAAACCAGACATTTGCAGCTAGAATAGTCATTTACCGCATTAGCAATGTATATTAGATATTAGAGTGTATTTCTGATTAGTTTAAAGTTATCTTCATTGAAAAAAAACAGTGCTTTTCTTTCAAAAATAAGGAAATTTCTAAGTGACCCCAAAATTTTGAACGGTAGTGTAAATCATAGCCTCTCATTTGCGCTGTATGAAGTTGGTCATTTTTTAGCCAAGTCTCAGAAATTGCAGCAGCAGAAAAGTTCGTGTTATATTGCAACAAACTGTCCTGGATTTTGGAAAAATTCATTTTGAGACTTCTACTATTAAAGTGTATTATTGACAATGATTGGTCAAAAATTGTATTTTTTAGTTGGTCTGAGCTAAAGTATTTACACTGATGTTTTATACTGTTGAAAAAGTGATTTTCAGGATCGGTTTCATATTCAACACTGTGTGGCTTATGCTCAGTATATTCCATCCATCCATCTTCTTCCGCTTAATCCTTTCGGGTCACGGGGGGGGGGGGGGGCTGGAGCCTATCCCAGCATCTTTGGTATATTCGTACCCTTTAAAAATGAGGTTGTTTCCTATAAAAGTTTGCATCTTAATTATTCCAGTCAATGGAAACAAATGCACAGTTTATATCTCTAAGTTGATAATGAAATGTCAATCATTTCTGGTTGACTTTTGGCTCCACTGATTTTGGTGTACTGTTACGGGGATGGTGTGGGTGAATAATGAGTCTGTCATACCTTAAGTAGGCTATGTCCCCCCGTGCTCTTGCAGCTTTCAGCTCTGGCATTAATTCTTTTCTCTTCCTTCTTACCAAATCAGTGAAGTCCTCATTGATGAATATTTTTGTTCCTTTGAGGGACTTGGCTCTTTGAAGAATGGTCATCCTGTCCTTGTGCTGCAGGAACTTGACCACAATGGGCCTCGGTCTTTCTCCTCCAGGTTTCCTGGTGCGGTGGGCTCTCTCCATCTCGATCCCTGGTGGTAACTGTAGTTTCTCCATGAGAATATTTTTAATCTTCTCCTCCGTGTCGGCCAAGGTTGCTCCTGGTGCCTCCACAACACCATCAAAGACTAGATTATTTCTCCGGGATTGTCCTTCCAGATATTCAGATTTGTCAGTGATAGTCAACAGACTGTCACACACTTTAGAAACATCTGATTGTGGCACATCGTTGCGGTCTGCTTGTTTAGACAAATTGGTTTTTATGTCATCTACGTCTTTTTGAGTGAACTTAAACATGACAGCACTTTGGTGATATCCATGGCTGTAATCCAACTTGTCTGCATGGCGCACACAGTGTCAGTGGCCACAACGGCCTTGGTACGGAGAGTAGCTAGGCCAAAAAGTACTGTTTGTGCTTTCTGCCGTTAACCGTGATCACAAAATTTGTCACCATTAACGGGGGCAACGCGTTAATGGACGATTAACGCAATAACACCAACACCACTAAAATATAAATATATATGAATGTATTTAAAAAAGCTTAGAATTTTGGGGGGGAGGAATGTCACAAGTTTACATGAAAAATTTTCTATATTACTTGATAAAGGTATTAAATTTGCAAAGAAAAATATGCCAAATTTAGGAAAAAAGCAGATATATAGAGTGATGGATAACAATTTGGAAGTGATGATATATAGAGTAGGTGGCGGTAATGCACCTGTAAGCTGATAGCCAACCGCCAATCAAATCTAAAAGAAGAACAAGAAGAAGGAAAAAAGCAAAAGACATTTATGCCAAAAAAATTTTGAAAAAACCTCCCATTGGTTTAATGAGGAAAACACCCATACAGTTTTGCAAGGGAAAAAAACACAAACTTTTTGCAAATAATCAAAACTTTACCAGAAAACAATAATTTTATGAGAAAAACAGTAACAAATTTAGATTCCTTTATTAGTCCCACAGTAGGGAAATTACAGAGCATCCACATGAGTGGATGAGGCAGCCACTGGTGCGGCACCCAACTCTTTCACCATTCACACCTGGGGCCACTTTCAAGTCTCCAGTTAACCTAACCTGCATGCTTTTTGGCATGTGAAAGGAAACCGGAGAAACCCCGGAGTAAACCCACGCAGACACGGGGAGAACATGCAAACGCCACACAGATCACTGTTGGTCAGGGGATGGGATCGAACCCAGGATTCCCCGGCCAAGAGTGAGTTGTTGTGCTGCCGCAGTGCTAACCACTGCTCCACTGCGTTGCCAAAGCCTTTAATCTACAATTAAAGACTGCAAATTTATGAGGAAAAAACTCTTAATCCTGATGTTGTCAGGCCATGACTGTAGTTGTAACTCTGCTGTTTTAAATTAGTTTTTTAGTCTCAGATATTGCAGATGTTTTAAATACAAAAATCAAAGTGGCTCTTTGTGTAGTACAGGTTGCCAACCCCTGATCTACACATTTACAAAAATAGGAGCCTCAAACCCAATCTTACGTAGGACCCCCACAAAGATAGAAACAGCCTTGATTTGGAGCAGAAACAGCCCACAGTCATGGAAGCAGGTCGACTTTTCCCTCCAGGTCTGACAGGAGGAGGAAAAGGAAGAGCGGTGGGAGTGTGTGTGTGTGTGTGTATGGGGGGGGGGGGGGTGTAATTTAACACGGCACACTTCCTTTGTGCTGTGGATAAAGAGGGAGAAAGGCTGAGGAGTGTGGGAAAGCTGTGGAGAGGAGGACTCCACACAGGGGAGACGTGCCCTGCAGCAGCCCAGCTCACCAGCTGTTGATGAAACCTGAGAGGAGGAGGAGGGAGGCTCGGAAGCCGCACTCCAACACTCATGAGAAGGAGGCCTCCTGCTCCCAATCCGATTTACACAAGCTGATTGCTCCAAATATGGACACACATGTGGTGTTTCACATGCTCTATAGATGCTCGCTGATATGCAGGCACTCAAACATCTGCAGTTACCATGGCAACAAAGAGGAGTGGAACTGGAGAGGATGCTGTCTTTATATATATATTTTAGACTCCTTTATTAGTCCCACAATTTGGAAATTACAGGGCATCCACATGAGTGGGTGAGGCAGCCACTGGTGCGGCGCCCAACCCTTTCACCATTCACACACACATAATCTATTTAGCACTATAGGTTAATTAAATTTGATACTAAAAGACCTCCTATACTCAGAATGTCCACTAATGACATTAAGGGATGACGGCAGCTGCCAGTTTAATCAGATTAAATTGATCAGATAATATATCCTACAGTATATGAACATCAGTACCATAAATGACAGGGTTGATTAATTAGGCTAAATGTCTTAAATCTGCTCTAAAATCTAATGACATTTTGATGAAAAATTAAATCAGCATCCAGTTAGTAGTTTTTGCATAATTGTGCTAATGGACAATGAAGTAAAAGCAGAAATAATTACATTTCCTTGGTGGAGGTAATAACTTACTATATACAGTAAACAGTTCAGCAATTTTTAACAAGGGGGATGGCAGTGATGGTATTCAATTTAATTTATAATTTACAAATTTAGCTTTAGGTAATGTATGAATTGTAATTATAAATGTATAAATTAATTACATTTGCATGAAAAAGGTGCAAAATGTGGTAAAAGAAGCTAATGTGAAATTTAAAAGTCAAATTTTCGATAAGCAAGTCCCTAATTTATGAGAGTTACAAATTTGTGAGAAAAAAAAAAACAACTCACAAAAGAAATAACATTTTAAAGCAAAAAGTAATGATTTTCAAAAAATAAAGTCTCAAATTTACAAGAAAAACATTAGAAATTTTGGAGAAAAAAAACAAAAGCTGCACATTTGTATATTTTTATGACTTTTAAATGTCATTAATTTCCAATTTTCTCACTGAGGTTTTTTTTTTTTTTTTTTTTTTAAAAACTTGTAATTTTTTCCTGATAAATTTGCAACTTTTTGTGGTAAATTTGTTACTTTTCCCCCACACACAAATTTACAACTGTTTTCATCATATTTGCAACTTTTTTTCCCTCATCAATGGCTGTGCATTTTGCAGCTATAGAGAGTGATGCCACAGAAGTCATGGCAGTTAACACTGACGGGTAAAGTGGCAGCAGTATGGATGGAGTGTTGCTGTATGCAGTAAAACACGAACCACACAGTATTTCGTCACAGCAGTACACAGAGCGCTGCTTGCATTGCATCCCCTCTCAAACTGCCTACTCATGTAGAACATAATGTATATGTGAACATCTGGAATTTGAAATAAGAAAAAAAGAGATTAACCTTTCAAGATAGAAACGTTTTTATTCAAACATCACTGTTTAGCACATGAAAACGTATTTCCCCTTTACAAAAAGTGACAGCAAAACTCTCTTCACATGAAGATAAATGTATTAAAATGATTTAATGTAAACTCCACAGGAGTTAAAATCCCTGACTTGCAGGTACTTGATTAAACTTTCACTCCCTAAAGACACAGCAGCTCCACAGCGGAGCCGTATATCATGGAAGTCAGTTTTCAGTCCAACACTGAGCGGAGGAGAAGGGCAGATGTTTCTACCAGGGCCTCCACAGGGCTCTGCTGGGCTGATGTTTCCGTGCTGGAGAATGGATGGAGGGGGAAGTCTTCGGAGGAGGGCCCTCTCTGTGAGCGACAGGGTTGAGGTGCCGCAGCTCCTCCGTCAGGGAGGAGGTGGAGGACAGGAAGTGCAGCGTCTCCTTCCAGCAGTGGGAGTATCCGTGGCCGCGGGCCGTGTGAGGCTGCAGCTGCTGCTTGAGGAACACCACCGTCATCTCCAGGACGTCGGCCTTCTCCAGCTTGGCGTTTGGGTCCCGTCGGTGGAACTCCTTCTCCAGCAGGACCTTCAGCTGCTCGATGCAGCTGTTGATGCGATCCCTGCGCATCTTCTCCACCACTGGTTTCCTCAGCTGTGGAGGAGAGGTGGGGGGAAAAAGAGGTCAGACTGAGGATGGTGGTGGAGCTGAAGAAATCAGGGTAGAACCTGGAGGTGGTGAGGGGCAGAGGAGGCAAAAACTGTACTAAGTAGTGTGTGGAAAAAGTTACTGGACCAGTGACTTTATTCTTGCAACTGTGTATTTTTCTCTTAAATTTGTGATGCTTTTCTCATTAAATTGCAGGTTCTTCTCTTATAATTTTACAATTTCCGTAATATTTGTGGGTGTTTCTTCTTCACATTAAATTTGAGACTTTAATGACATAAATGTGATTTTTTTTCCCTCTTAAAATCGTGACATTTTGTCTTGTAAAGTTGCTATTTTTGTGACAAAAATGTGAGTTGTATTTTTGCCATTCTATTCATAAAGTTGTATTTTTTTTGTTTGAAATTTGCACCTTTACTCTTGATTTTTCTTAGATGAGTTAGCTTTTATGGGAATAAAATCTTAAATGGACAAAAAATATGAGGGGAAAAAGGGCATTTAAGAAAAAAAATCTAAATTTACATGAGATAAGGTTTTGAAAACATGCAAAAAAAAAAAAAAAATTCACGAAATTTAGTCACTCTGAGA
The DNA here is from genome assembly GCA_020510985.1 of Pholidichthys leucotaenia. NCBI lineage: Eukaryota > Metazoa > Chordata > Actinopteri > Cichliformes > Pholidichthyidae > Pholidichthys > Pholidichthys leucotaenia. Next base: position 23,229,528 of record CM035837.1, read on the forward strand.
TGTCTTTTGTTGTTTCACAGCAAAACTGTTATTAGCAGTTCCTGTTATTAGAGGACGGAGCTAAAATGAGCTGGTGTAGGAGTGCAGACTTACCTTGTGTCTGTCTTTGGTGGAGACCAGGGAGACCGGGGAGTCTCTGGAGCTGGTCGGAGGCATTTTTTTTTTTTTTTTAATACAGCTGGCGCTTCGGCAGAAGAGCAGAGGGAGCTGTGGAGGGGCTGAGGAGCAGCTCCTCTATTTATAGGCCGGCATTAGCATGACAAAGCCATGAGTCCCAGGCTGGATTAGCTTTCCCACACTCCGAGGCCGGAGGGAGAGGCCGAGCAACAACAGCAGAGAGGAATCGATTATCTCCTGATTAACACAGGAGGAGGAGGAGGAGGCGGCTGCAGGAGCAGATATGTGGAGGTGCAGCTCCTCTTCCTCCTCCTTTTACTACCTGGGAACCTGCTGTCTGCCGGGACCAGACTGGTGCAGACGTGTCTGATGAGGGCCACTAAAGCCATAAAGATAAGAGAGACAGCAGCTCAGTTCACGGGATGCGAGGGCACGTTTGAAAACATCGTGAACAACATGCGTAACACGATGCGAGTTCATTGTCAAAAAGCAAAGTCAGTTTCGTCTCGATTTTTGTGTGTTTTTAAGCCGCGCGTCCACAGAGCGTCGACTGCCGAGGGACGTCCACGGACATCGCGATTGTTGGGATTTCGTCAGAGTTCGTAAAAGGTTGCACAGCAGTTCTACTTTTCTTGTCTCGAAACGGTTTGTCTTGTCGCAGAAAAGTTTTGGACATGTTAAAAATAATTTCTGAGACAAGAAACACCGTTTGCCACCTTAAAAAAAAAAACAACTTGGCAAACTTCCATAGGCTACCTTTTAGGAACCCCGAGGAAACCCCAACAGTCGCAGGGTTCGTGAACGTCGCTCAGCAGACTGTCCAGAAGGCCCAGGCAGCGAGCTGACAAACGCACGTGCCTCACAAGCCCTGATGAACGCGTGTGCACGAGTCCAACCAGCTCCCACACGCACGGTCTCCTGTCAGCTCCTTGATGACAGGAAGCGGTCCTGCTGTCACAGTTCTAGACAAACGTCCTCAGAGCTGATCACCAGCTGTTTCCCGCCGAGGCTGCTGACCTAAAGACGGAGAACAAATACTGCTGATTGAGTTTAATGTTATGGATGAAATCGTCCATCCATCCATCCATCCATCTTCTATCGCTTTTCCGGAGGTCCGGGTCGCGGAGGCAGCAGTTCAAGCAGAGAAGCCCAGACTTCCTGGATGAAATCGTGTTATTTTTATTCTTAAAAAGTCTTAAATATGCTTATCCAAAACTGAAAAATTAATTATCCTTAAAAGGATCACTGACTGTACTTTTCCACATTTTAACAGCTCAAAAATAGGACACAAACATTTCAAATGCCTTAATGAAATGTTTTTGACCTATTTTGATCACATTGTCTTTAATACTTGTTGCTGGACAAGTGTGAATCACCTTTTGCAGCCTTTCTGAGAATGGCTGGTTTCAGTGCATGTCAGAATCAGAATCAGCTTTATTATTAACAGGTATGTCTCTTTACATCTCTAAGGCCTTATTTAACTCTACCCTCCCTCAGTGGCTACTGTTGCTAATCTTAGCTGGCTAGATCCTAGCTCCTAGCTTAGAGCCGACCAACATAAATTTGTCTGATAGAATGAATGAAATAATGCATCACTGGTGGACAGAGGTGTGGTTACAGTGGTTGATTATATGACATATACCTGAAGTACAATAAGCACAGAAACATTCATGAATGACTCAAGCCTAGTGGCTAAACTGCTAACTTCACTAGCCGCCTTGGTGATACTAACAGTTCAATGTAGCATCACAGCGAAAATATAACACAATAAGTCAGAATGATATATTAGCAACTGTAGATTACTGAACCAGGTGGAAACAGGGATGTCTATTAGGATGATTGAAATCTAAAGAAAATAACAATATAAATGCAAGCTTCCTAGTACCATTGTTAGCTCTTAGGCTAATGTCTTGGCTCCCACCCATCTAGTATATGAGACAGCTAGGCTGGCCAATAATAGAGCAGTGGGCTGGTATCAAGGCTAGTGATGCTTATGCTTTAGTGATGTTTCCCATTTCTTGGTGTACAGGGAAATACCTGGAAGTGTTAAAAATAGCTTCTTGGAGAGAAAAATTAGATTTTAAAAAAGGCTCTGTGTGTGTGTGTCTGTGTGTCTGTGTGTGTGTGTGTTAGAAGTGAGTATTTGGATTTTTTTTGATAATCACATTATATGGATTTTAGAAGGTGAACAACCCTTTGAAAAAAATGACAACTAGGCCTAAAGCTGGATTCATGCTGCACCTCTGCTGTCCGCGACTGCGAGGCTTGTGTGATGAAACTTACGTCATTGTTTCCAGTTCACTAGTGTCTGCAGAGCTCTTCTGCAGTCTCTGAAACCTGGCTTAATGAAGAGCAGGCTCCCCTGATGGCAATAGAGGGATATCAGATGTTTCATATTAACAGATCTCAAAAAAAGGGTGGTGGTGTTGCACTGTACTGTATATTGATGACCTGTATAGGTGTAAGCTTGTAAATGGAATGTCCTTTGCACTACCAGGGATTCTGGAATGTGTTACTGTTGAGATTGACCAAGATAAAACAAAAAATCTAATTATAAGTTGTATATATAGAACGCCGGGAACTTGCATTGAGACATTCAGAGATAAATTAGTCGAGCTGTACAATAATATTACTAGTAAGAAAATGGTAGTAATTTGTGGAGATTTCAATATTAATTTACTAAATCCACATCAACAAAATGTAATTACAGAGTTCATGAATTCTATGTACAGCATGAGTCTATATCCCACAATAACACATCCCAGTAGAATCACAGTTCACACTGCTACACTTATTGACAACCTGTTTGTCAATGTTTTCGATAAGAAAATAGAAAGTGGATTATTGATAAATGATATAAGTGACCATTTGCCAACCTTTGCACTTATCCATGGCCACACGGGGGCCAATACAGAAAAAAATTTAAAATCTTTCAGATACAAATCACAAAATGCAATCAGTTCTTTTAAAGAAGACTTGCTGAAGCAAGACTGGACAGAAGTCTATGTATCAGATGTAAATGAAGCCTATGACACATTTATAAACATTGTAACCACTCTTTATGAAAAAAATTGTCCATTAGTAAAGAAAAAGCTTAAACATAAATTTGCCGATAAGCCATGGTTAACCAAAGGATTACAAAAGGCGTGTAAAAAGAAAAATTTATTATATAAAGCTTTCCTAAAGAAAAGGACAAAAGAAGCAGAGCAGCGGTATAAAACATACAAAAATAAGTTAACATATATAATAAGATGTAGTAAAAGAGACTATTACAGTAAAGAACTGGAGAAAAACAGAGACAATATTAAAAATACATGGACAATACTTAACAATATTCTTGGAAATAAAAACAGAAATACAAGCTACCCAACCAATTTTTCAAAAAAAAACCCGACTCAGAGTGTGAATGCAGCTTCACCTGCAGATGAATTTAATAACTTTTTTGTTAACATTGGTCCTAATTTGGCGCGAGAAATACCCACTACGGCACCTACGGGTGATACAATAAGCAAAAACACTGCTATAAAAGACTCCATTTTCATAAAGAACACAGACGAGAGAGAGATCATTGAAATTGTTAAATCGTTTAAAAGTAAAACATCTACGGACTGTGATGGTATTGACATGCTACTAGTCAAAACTATTATTGAATGCTTAGTGAAACCACTGACTTATATCTGTAACCTGTCTCTCCAAGCAGGTATATTTCCCAATGCAATGAAAATAGCTAAAGTAATTCCAATATACAAGACGGGTGACAGAGGGGAACTTTCAAACTATAGACCAATTTCACTATTGCTGCAATTTTCCAAGATACTTGAAAAAATATTCTATGAGAGAATTGGACAACTTCATACTGAAGAATAATTTATTGTGTGAGCAGCAATATGTGTTCAGACAACTGCATTTTCTCTAATGGAATTTATGGAAAAAATGTCAACTGCCGTTGAAAATAAAGAGTATTCAGTTGGGGTATTCCTGGATCTTAAAAAAGCATTTGATACAGTGGATCATAATTTATTATTAAAGAAACTACAAAATTGTGGTATTAGGGGAGTAGCACTGTCCTGGTTATGTAGTTACTTAAAGAATAGATATCAGTATGTATGTGTTGGTAACAAAAACTCACAGTTACTGAAGGTTACTTGTGGAGTCCCACAGGGTTCAGTTTTGGGGCCATTGTTATTCAATATGTATATAAATGATATATGTAAAGTTTCAGAAAAAATGGATTTAATATTGTTTGCCGATGACACTAATTTACTATGCAGTGGAAGCAATTTGGAACAACTTTTGGATACACTCGGAAAGGAATTAGGAAAGCTTAAACTGTGGTTTGATTCAAACAAATTAACGCTCAATTTAAGTAAGACAAAATTTATAGTTTTTAACAACTATCACAACAACTTAGTATCTAAACTCAGTGTAAATGGTGTAGAGATTGAAAGGGTATCCGAAACTAAATTTCTTGGTGTAATAATTGATAATAAACTGTGTTGGAAGTCACATATTAATTATATTAAAGGTAAAATATCCAAATCAATTGCAGTACTACACAGAGTGAAATATTTGCTGAATCAACCCACACTATATACCTTGTATCATTCATTAATAGATAGATAGATAGATGTACTTTATTGATCCCAAACTGGGAAATTACATACTCCCATACATGACATATTGTACTGAAGTATGGGGAAATACATATAAAACAAACATATATCCAGTCTTTATGCTTCAGAAGAGAGCTATTAGAATAATAAACAAAGCTGCTTACAGGGAACCAACAAACCCACTTTTTCTTAAATTAAAAACTCTCAAGTTGAAAGATCTGGTTGACTTTAAAACTGCAGTAATAATGTTTAAAGTGAAGAATCTATCACTGCCCGCAAATATCCAAAAGTTGTTCCAAATAAGGGAGAAACAATATCATTTCAGAGGAACATGTATATTTCAAAAACCTTCAGTGAGAACTACCACCAAGCAACACTGTGTCTCAGTGCAAGGAGTCAGATTAGGGAACGATTTTGGACCTGAATTAAAATCATGTACAATGCTTGGGCAATTTAAACAAAAACTAAAGGAAGAAATACTCCAAACATATATACAAGATGACATATAAAATCACATAAGGATTGTCATATCCAGTCTGCGTTGTGTTGTTGCTTAGGTTTTTGGGGTTTTTTTTGTCACATTTTGTCTTAGCTTTGTTCTGAATTGTAATCGCTCTTGTTTGTTTTTCTTTTGAATTCTTGGATGGAATATGGGTGGGCAATATAAGCTGCGGCTTCAGCCATCACCCATTTCGGATAACTTATGTTGAACTGTATAATCAGAGGAGTTATTGTCTAATTTGACCTTGTTGGATTTTCTTTCCCCCTTTGTTATATTATTCTGTTTCTTTTAATCTGTACTTTTAATCTATCCGAAATAAAGATTGATTGATTGATTGATTGATGACCACATGCAGTCCAAATTTTCTGGCCATGCGGCCTGCCAATAGCCTGCCCACGTTGACTGCACATGCGCAAGATTGAACATCCCATTCACGAGGTGGCGCTATCGACACAGCATACCAAGTCAAAGTAGATGAAGAAGACATACAGGAATCATTTTGCTGCAGCAGCAACTTGAGCAGAAAACAGCACTGAAAAACGGTAATTCCTCCTTTTCCTTGAAATGATGCCATTGTTGCTACAAAAAAATGTGCATCACTCTCGCGTTCATAGCTGGTGAACAAACTGGTGTGTTAACACATTTGTGCTACTTATAGGGCAAGGCTGAAACTACAAATAACCATTGTGTGCATGCGCCAACCGCTTGGCCTGGTAGACGAAAAAAGTGAAGCATACACACAGCCCTGTGTGCGCTGGCCTTGTCCAAAGCGGACGCGGACCAGAGAGGAAATGCAGCATGAATGCAGCTTACATCTGTCTTTTAAATGCATACCAAACCAGCGTGTCCATGTGGACCCTATAGGTTAAACTGGGCTGTTTTATGGGCGCCATGTGAGTTTGTATGTGGTTTCCATGTTGTAGTGATGGGTCCATGAGGCGTCATGATGCATTTCGACACATTGCAAAACTGTATTGATACTGTGTTGATACTGTGTCACTGAATACTGACACCTGCTGGACCTTAAAAATCCCTACAGGCAACCTAGTTGACAGACTCAACTGACATTGATTTGATGACCTAGTATATACAATAATATACTGCTCCAAAAAATAAAGGGAACACTGTCCCTCAAACTGTCCACTTAGGAAGCAACACTGATTGACAATCAATTTCACATGCTGTTGTGTGATTTTGTTGTCAGCACATTCAACTATGTAAAGAACAAAGTATTTAATAAGAATATTTCATTCAAATCTAGGATGTTTAGTGTTCCCTTTATTTTTTTGAGCAGTATATAATTTAAGTCATTGTATTTTATATTGTATTATTTCATATCTTCATTTTAATTTCAAATATCGTTGATATTTTTAGATACAGTCAATAAATAATGTGAACATGTATCATAACGTGAAAATCTAAGTGAACGTGTTGTGAATGAGGATGCTTGTGGACTGGGATTTTTTATTTTTTTTTTACAAATTTTTATTAAAAACAAAAAAGCTTTTCCAACGTTTTGAAATCAAGTCTGTTACGCTTTTTTGATACAACTTCTCCAGCTGTAGAAACCACCCGCTCACACGGCACAGATGAGGCTGGAGTGCAGAGAAATTGTAAGGAAAGCTGAAAGAGGTTTGGATTGATGGTCTTTTGGTTGTCCCAGTATCTCATAGGATTCTGGGACCTGGCAATATTGCCCTCTGCCAGGTATCTCTGCACCTCCTGGATGGCATCAGCTGTGGCACTTTTGGTCTGCCTGCCCACTTCGATGTTGAGATGTTGCCAAAGGTTATCTAAAAAACAACAAATTGGCATTTTAGTACATGATTTCCAAACAACAAACAAATAATGCTGAATAACATGGCTGAAGTGGGTGCAGACAGCTGTTGTGAAGATGGTCCCGTCTAAATTGAGACTATGTGCAATGCAAATTGAGTGCCGAATTTGGAGGTGTCTAGTGGATGCAATCGTGTTTGGTGCTGCGTCGGTCACAAAACACTTTATTGGTTATGGTCCAGTCCTCCATCATGCCCTTTTTGGCTTGGGCCTAATTGTCAGCAGTGTGACTTTGTGGGAAGTATTGCACTCCCAACACAGACGTACACAACTGCAAATTCTCATTAATGTAGTGACAGGAAGAGCCACGTAAGCCTCCATGTTCACAGATGTCCACATGTCAGCTGTTATACTCACTGCCACAGCTTGCTGTACTTGCATTTTCACTCGTTCCCGTTCCTCCTCGTACTTTTTGGCCACCATTTGTTTGATGGTCTGAAAATTACACCAAGTCAAACCAAAAGCAAATCCATATATTTAAATTAAAGATTAAATAAATTGGATATATCAACTACTACTTTAGATAATTTCCACAAACCTTTCTGGTTGGCAAAACATATGAGGGCTGAAGGACCTGAACCAGTTCCCTGAACCCTTCACTCTCCACAATGCTGAGGGGCTGGCAGTCCTTCACCATGAAATTGAGTACAGCTTCATCCAGCATCTGCTTCCTGGAAACTTGATGGTTAAAAATGAAGTAAAAAATAAATTAATAGGAATTAATTATCAATAAAGCAACTGCGAGTAAGTAGTAGAAGGGCTGTATACCTGAGTCTATCCTGGGTGTATCCGGGACTTCATTTTCATGCCTGGCCCTATAATGCCTCAGCATTGAAGAGGCGCTTTTGTTTAAATACGACAGTTCTGTCGAACAAATGCAACATTTAGCCTGCAGAAAATATGAAGAGTAAACTAAGAGTCACTTTCAAATGAATTTGAATTCAGATAAATCAAGTTCCTCTGAGAGGAACAGGATGAAACAACAAGGAAATTAAAACAAATAGTATTTTAAAAATACTATTTTTAAATACCTTATTTTCCGATATCAGATCAAAATGGTCCCACACGGCGGAAACCTTTCTTTTTCCTTGAGGCTGCTCGTGCTCCATAATTTGTGATAAATTTGCACAAGGACCGTCTGCAACACATACGAGAGTCTTTGGGCAAATGCATCCCGTTGACAGATGCGCTTCCTTATAAACGCTGGCGCGTCAGTGTTTTGACGCGCTAGCGTCATGTGACCGATACAGTACCTGAATTGGTCACGTGACTTTCTTAAAGTGATACGCACCGACACACACCGACCGACACAGGGTTTTGCTGTATGAGCTTGACGCATGCGCCGACGCATCGTTGTTGCCGGACCCATCACTACCATGTTGGTCCCATCTGTGTTTGCCCACATGGACTTTGCGTGTGGCGCCAGTGTCACTGAAACCTGCTCACCTGTATTAAACAGATGGGGTTAATGCAGGCGAGCAGATTACCTGTGCCACAGCCAGGAAAAGTCCATGTGGGCAGCGATAGGCCCAACATGGACCCATCCAGCCCAGGTTTAACCTGTAGTGGGGCCCACGTGGACGTCCTAAGGATACCACAGACAGGATAAACACCACAGTCATGCTGAAGAGAAATGAGCAGATCAAACACCAGTGATGCCTCATACATTTTATTTTTCCTCTGATTTTGCACCTTTTTTTCTTTTAATTTTGCATTTTTTCATGTAAATTTGTGGCTTTTTCTTCATAAATTTGAAACCTTTTTTTCCCTCAAATATTAACTTTATTCGAAGTTAAATTGAGACCTTATCATGCAAATTTGGATTTTTTTGTATTTTTTTTTAAATTTTAATCTCATAAATTTGTAATTTTTCTCTTAGAATAGAGTAGAATAGTTTCTCTTGTCGTATTACAACTGTTTTCCTTCACAAATCTGTGAGCGTTTGTCATCATAAAAGTGGTCACATACTATTTGCAAATGTTAAGTCTTAAGTTTGATTAACTGTTATTAAAATGTCTTTAAAATCTTAAGCTTAACCAATCCTTCTAGCTTTTTTTTTTTTTTTTTTCTGGTGGCACACTTTTGTCTGAGCAGAGAGGAAGCTGTAGAGGAGGAGGAGGTGCAGACATATTCAGGGTTGTGTAGTCCAGACTTTATGACAGGCTGTAGACTGTGGGAAAGTTTCAGGTGTTAGGAGTCCACGCACACAGAGCTCCCTCTGGGTCCTATATAAACACGGAGCAGGGGAGTCCCGGTGGATTTAGACTGAAGCTGAGACTGTGATGGCCACTGTGACCCAGAGCAGAGCCGGGGACAGACCTGTGGACAGCAGCGGATACAAGGTGAGACACAGGGAGACTTGTCCTCTACAGGACTTTCAGAGTGTGGAGGAGGAATCGTAATTCATTCCCCTTCTCTCTCTCTCTCTCTCTCTCTCTCTCTCTCTCGTGCGCATGCGTGGGCGTTTGTGGGAGCAGGGGTGTGGAGTGGTGTCGAGTGAGTACTTTAAACTTTGTATTTTCTAACTTTTTCTCTATCTTGTGTGTTTGAGGTGTGTGTGTTTAATATAGTGGGTTGAGTGTGTGTGTGCTGGGGTGTGAGTGTTGGAGTGAGTGTGTTGGGGAACGGTAGCTTCTGCTGCCGGTTTTTCCCGGCCGGCATCATGCCGGTGATTGATGGTGGTGTGGAGTTTGAGCGCTTAACCCGGCGTCATGGTGTGAGAATCCTCCCGACAGTTCCCTGTTCTGTGGAGGAGGCCAGCCTCGCTGTAGGACAGGTGGTTGGGCATGGCAGCATAAAATCAGCATCGAGGATGAACAGCGCAATTGTGATCTTTCTGGATTCGACTGAAAAAGCTGATCAGGTGGTGGCACAGGGGGTGGTCATAGGTGACACTTTTACTCCCGTTTTACCGCTGGCGAATCCGTCTAGGAGGATCACCATCTCAAACGCTCCTCCTTTCGTTAAAAATGATCAGCTGATTAGAGAGTTGTCCCGTTTTGGCCAGGTTGTGTCCCCTATCAGAATGGTCTCTCTGGGTAGTAAATCACCCCTGCTGAAGCATGTTGTATGTCATAGGAGGCAGTGTTTCATGGTGTTGAAAGACAGCTCTGCTGAACTGAACGCGTCTTTTAATTTCAGGATTGACGGCTTTAGCTACTTGGTGTTTGCAACATCTGAAACCATGAAGTGTTTTGCGTGTGGCGCAGAAGGCCATCTTATTAGGTCATGTCCTGAAAAGGCGAACACAAAGAGCACTGGCGGTAAGAAAGGTGACGCCGCTGTTTCTGGTGGTCCGGAGGGTAGCGCTACATGTGGTGCGGCGGATGCCGCTGCGGCGCCCGCTTCTGCTGGGGCGGTCGCAGCCGCGTCCGCGTCCGCGTCCGCTTCTACTTCTGCGGGGGCGTCCGCGTCCGCGTCCGCGTCCGCTTGTGCTGGGGCGGCCGCGGCCGCCTCTGCTGGGGTGGCCGCGGCGGGCGCGGTAGTTGCCCCCCCAAACAGTGATGGTGGGGAATTTCTGTCTGGCGGCAGCTCTGATCATTGTGACGAGCCTGTCGCCCGGGGTAAACAGGTGGAGGGTGTAAGTAAAAGTGCAGTTAAACGAAGGAACGTGAATGAACAGACTTTGCAGGCGGGGGAGGAGTGGTTTGAGGCTGTAGCGGACACACAGAGCAAACACTGCATGACAAACGTTGCGTTTCATGAAGAAATGCAGGAATGTAGTTTTGTTGAAGAGGATCCTTTTAAAGCTGCACAAAAAAGGAAAAGTGCGGAAAACTTGCAGAGCTCTGCTAAATCTAGTAGGGTTGGGAATTTAGATTTACTGAATGAGAGCGCTTCTGACGAAAGTGGAGATGAGTCTGAACTGATGCAGACGCAGACGCAGGAGGAGCAAAGCTCCTATTGTTTTACTAAAATTAGGCAATTTCTCCAGGTGACTAAGGGGAGCAGAGCTGTGAAAGTGGAAAATTACTTTCCAGATCTGGAGTTATTCGTGGCATCAGCTCGCAAATTTATGAAACTGAATGATGGGAATGAGACTTTCACTGATCAGGAAATTTATCGTTTAAAGCAGGGGTTCTCAAAGTTTTGATGGGTGAGGGCCAATTTGGGAATCCAAAGTTGAACCGTGGGCCACCAAAGGGACGGAGGCCAAAAAAAAAAAAGACTGAAAATTCAATTCCATTTGTAATCCTTTTAATTATCAGATTTAATTAGTTTGGGTAAAGTCATATTAACAGTAAGAAATTGGGACTGATGAAAATACAATTTTAGTGTCAACATACCTTTTAACTGCAGTGTGATTTGTGGTGCTGTTTTCGGTTGGCCACGAGTCCTCTGAAGTCTGGCTCCATCTCCGTCGTCGCGATGCGAAGGACTGCATGTAGGTGGGCATCTGTCATCCTAGATCTCAGCTTAGATTTGTTGATGGCCATGGTGGAGAAGGTCTTTTCACAGATGTAGGTGCTTCCGAATAAAGATGCCATTCTGACAGCATGTTGACGAAGAGCAGGGAATGTGGATGGGGAAAGTCCTTTGTAGAACTCGATCAGACTCTTGTCACGATATGCAGCTCTGGCCTCGGAGCTTTCCTGTAGGTCGATGAGCTCAAACTGCATGTCTGCAGGCACTGCCTCGGGCACACATGAGAAGGGATTTTGGAAAAGGTTGAAATCACCCTCGTGGTCCCTGAAGTCAGAGAATCGGTGGTCGAACTCGTCTCGAAGCTTTTCGATGAGGCCATGGTTCTTCTCTGAACGCAGGTGACGCAAAACTTCACTCCCGTCCGTGTCTGGGTCATCTACCAGTGCCCTGCAGGCAGGGAAATGAGCGAGATCTCCTTCTCTGAGCTGTCCCTGGAGCAGTTGGAGTTTTCGCTGGAAAGCTTTCACGTTGTCAAAAAGTGTGGAAATGAGTTTTCCATGGCCTTGCAGCTTCAGATTGAGATCGCTCAGACAATTATTCAGGTTGGCGAGGAAGGCTAGGTCACAGAGCCATTTGCTGTCCGTTAACTCAGTCACGTCTTGTCCTTTTGCCTGCATGAACTCGCAAATTTCTTTTCTCAGGTTAAAAAAACGTTTCAGTGTGGCACCTCTGCTCAGCCACCGGACGGCAGTGAAGTAAATGACGTCTCCAAAATCTGCCTCTGACTGCGCCAAAAAGGTTTTAAATTGGCGATGGTTCAGACCTCTGGACTTCAGGTAATTAACTGTCTTCACAACTACGGCCATGACGTGTTTCATTTCTAGCGTCTGAGCAGCGAGGGCTTCTTGGTGAATTATGCAGTGGTAGCTGACTGGTTTCTTACCACCGCTGTTCACCACTTTCTCAGCCAGCAGCGACACTGCACCTGTCCTACTCCCAATCATTGCTGGTGCTCCGTCTGTCGTGACACCGACCAAGGATGCCAGGTTAACATTGTGTGTGTCCAGACTGCGATACACTGCTTCGCAAATATCCACTCCCTTCGTTGTGTCTTTCATACTCTCCATACTCAGTAGCTCCTCGCCGACGTCAAAATTCTCAGTGACAGTTCGGATGAAAATCAACAGTTGGGCAGTGTCGGAAATATCCGTGCTTTCATCCAGTGCGATGGAAAACGCTCCCTTTTCTAGCCCCTCCACACGTATCGCCAGTTGGTCCTTCAAATCATTTGCCAGATCTTCGATTCGTCTTGTGACTGTGTCATTCGACAAACTTACGTCACGGAACTTTGTTTTTTGGTCTGGGCATACACGCTCTGCCACTTTTAGCATACAGTCTTGAACAAATTCTCCATCACTAAACGGCTTGCCCCGTTTAGCTATTTCATGAGCTACCACATAGCTAGCCTCTGTTACTGCTTCGCTGGTTTTTGAAAATTGCGTGAAGACTGACTGTTGTGCTGTGTAGCCCCTTTTAAGTTGTTCCATCTTTGTGGTGCGATCCTTGCCACTGAATTTTTCATAATTTTTTTGTTTTGTTTCGTAATGGCGCCTGATGTTAAAGTCTTTTCGCACTGCGATTACCTGTCTGCAGATGAGGCATACAACTTTATCTGACCCGTGAGGTTCAACGAAGTAGTCCAAAGTCCATTTTCCCTGAAACTGCCTTTTTTCCTCGCTGACAGTTCTCGGTTTCCTCGAGTGAGCGGTCTCCATCTCTGCCTCTTTCTCTCGCTGATCCATCTTTATTTCCACACTTCGACTTCCACAAGCACTAATATTTATTTCTTATTCTTCTTCTGACTCAAAATGGTGCTCCGAAACCGTTGCCAACCAACACTTCTGCACTGTGCGCTGAACGTTCCATCTCCCATTATACAATTGGACTAGCTGCTGCAATGAAGTGATCGCAAGGTCGACAACACATGTAATTACGGCTTGTGCCTACAGATGGCGCCAAAGACCACTAAACGTAGATGTGTATTGGAATTTTTCCAAAGCAATTAGTTCAGATCATATATTGGTTAAAGGCCTCGGACGGTGACATTTTTTTTATTGAACCAATAAACTGATTGTATGAAAATATTCCATTCTGGCCATTCCATCCATCCATCCATCCATCCATCTTCTACCGCTTTTCCGGAGGTCCGGGTCGCGGAGGCAGCAGTTCAAGCAGAGAAGCCCAGACTTCCCTCTCCCCAGCCACCTGCTCCAGCTCTTCAGAGGGGATACCAAGGCGTTCCCAGACTAGCTGGGAGACATAGTCTCTCCACCGAGTCCTGGGTCTGCCCCGGGGTCTCCTCCCAGTGGGACGTGCCTGAAACACCTCAAGTGGGAGACGTCCAGGAGGCATCCTAATCAGATGCCCATACCACCTCAACTGACTCCTTTCAATGTGGAGGAGCAGCGGTTCTACTCTGAGCCTCTCCCGGATGACTGAGCTCCTCACCCTATCTCTGAGGGTGAGTCCAGCAATCCTACGGAGAAAGCTCATTTCAGCCGCTTGTATCCGCGATCTCGTTCTTTCGGTCATTACCCAAAGCTCGTGACCATAGGTGAGAGTAGGAACGTAGATTGACTGGTAAATCGACAGCTTTGCCTTAGAACTAAGCTCCCTCTTCACCACAACAGACCGGTACAACGTCCGCATCACTGCAGATGCTGCTCCAATCCGTCTGTCGATCTCTCGCTCCATTTTCCCCTCACTCGTGAACAAGACCCCAAGATACTTAAACTCCTCCACTTGGGGCAGGAGCCTGTCCCCAACCCGGAGAGGACAATCCACCTTTTTCCGGCTGAGGACCATGGACTCGGACTTGGAGGTGCTGATTCTCATCCCAGCCGCTTCACACTCAGCGGCAAACCGTCCCAGCAAGAGCTGTAGGTCATTGCTGGATGAAGCCAACAGGACAACATCATCTGCAAACAACAGAGATGAGATCCTGTGGTCACCAAGTATGACACCCTCCATTCCCTGGCTGCGCCTAGAAATCCTGTCCATAAAAATTATGAACAGGACCGGTGACAAAGGGCAGCCCTGGCGGAGTCCAACTCTCACTGGGAATGACTCCGACCGAGTGTTGGCAATACGAACCAAACTCTCACAACGGTCGTACAGAGACCGAATAGCTCGTAACAACAAGCCCGATACCCCATACTCCCGAAGCACCCCCCACAAAAATCCACGAGGGACGCGGTCAAATGCCTTCTCCAAGTCCACAAAACACATGTAAACTGGTTGGGCAAACTCCCACGAACCCTCAAGAATTCTCGAGAGGGTAAAGAGCTGGTCCGATGTGCCACGGCCAGGACGAAAACCACATTGCTCCTCCTGAATCCGAGGTTCGACCAACGGCCGGACTCTCCTCTCCAGTACCTTGGCATAGACCTTCCCAGGGAGGCTGAGGAGTGTGATCCCTCTAAAGTTGGAGCACACCCTCCGGTCCCCTTTTTTGAAGAGAGGAACCACCACCCCGGTTTGCCATGCCAAAGGCACTGCCCCCGACCTCCACGCAATGTTGCAGAGGCGTGTCAACCATGACAGCCCAACAACATCCAGGGCCTTGAGGTACTCGGGGCGAATCTCGTCCACCCCCGGGGCCCGGCCACCAAGGAGATTTTTAACCACCTTGGCGACCTCAGCCCCTGTGATAGGCGAGTCATCCCCCTTGTCCCCAAACCCTGCTTCCTCTGTGGAAGGCGTATCAGTGGGATTGAGGAGATCCTCGAAGTATTCCTTCCACCGCCCGACGATATCCCCAGTTGAAGTCAACAGTGTCCCATCCGCACCATACACAGTGTGGACGGGGAGCTGCTTTCCCCTCCTGAGCCGCCGAACAGTTTGCCAGAATCTCTTTGAAGCCGACCGAAAGTCTTGTTCCATGGCCTCACCGAACTCCTCCCATACCCGGGTTTTTGCTTCAGCAACCACCCGAGCTGCACTCCGCTTGGCCTGCCGGTACACCTCAGCTGCTTCGGGAGTCCCACAAGCCAACCAAGCTTGATAGGACTCCTTCTTCAGCTTAATGGCCCCCCTCACCACTGGTGTCCACCACTTGGTTCGGGGGTTGCCACCACGAGATGCACCGACCACCTTGCGGCCGCAGCTCTGGGCCGCCGCTTCAACAACAGAGGTGGAGAACATGGCCCATTCAGACTCCATGTCTCCAGACTCCCTCGGAATGTGGTTGAAGTTCTTCCGGAGGTGGGAGTTGAAGACCTCCCGGACAGGGGCCTCAGCCAGACGCTCCCAGCACACCCTCACTATACGTTTGGGTCTACCAGGTCTGAATGGCTTCCTCCCCTGCCATCGGATCCAACTCACCACCAGGTGGTGATCAGTTGACAGCTCTGCACCTCTCTTTACTCGGGTGTCCAAGACATACGGTCGCAGGTCTGATGATACGATAACAAAATCGATCATCGACCTGCGGCCTAGGCCTCTGGCCATTCCCGTGATTTAAAATGTGTCACCAGCCTCCATAAATGACTTTATTTGTTAATAGCCCATATTTCACTTAGTGATGCTGCAGTACCGCCATCTCTCGATAGGGGCGTGCAGCAGTGACGTCAGGTCAGGGAGAAACAGGAAATGGCTGCAGGAAATGGATGATCACTGGCCTGCAGAAATGGCTGAACGACAGCAGAGTGATTCGGACAGCGATTATTTTATCGAGTATGACGACCGCAATATAAGTGATGATATTGAAACTGACGAATCTGATGATGAAGTAGTTTTGGGTGGTGCTGATGGGGTTATTCAGCCGTATTTGTTCGAGCCCGAGGGTGCGGAGGAAGACGCGGACGAAACAGCGACCGGAGCAGAACGAGAGGCAAGAACGAGAGGCTCGCCGATTTATATTGGTAAAATATGCTTTGAAATTTTTTTTTTTAGGCGATATGCATGGTCACACACTTAATTATCAAAATAAAACTGCCAATTTTTCCCTCGCTGCCTTACTTGGCGACTTATAAACATTCTCTTTCTGCTCAAAATTTTTTACATGTTTTAAATATTTTCTAATCAAACTTCATAGACCAATTTATATAGCACTCCCATGAGCCATTAGTTTATTATAAGCATCTGATTATACCATTTTTTTTAACAGGTGCACTTGTGAGAAATGCAACATTATGCCAACATCAACTGAATCTCGGTGCTGCCAGGAGGTATTGAAGGTGAAGAAGTGAGGGTGATACCTGCCTGTGCTGTGAGCCTCATCAGAGAAACATTCCCATCTGATCACAACAAGGGATTTTGCCTACCAAGATTAGATTTGTGATCAATGTTATTTAAATAAAGTTTTTTAAAATCATATATTGAGTTTATTAATGTGCATGTCAATTTTATAATTCTAATATTTCAGCATTCATCAAAGTCGGATCTCATATACATTAGTGTAATTTTTCTACCATTTTATGGTGTAAAATTCGTGTGCAATTTTTAAAAGCACATTTCTCTAAAAATCTTAGGCTTATATTTTTTTATACATATTTCAAAATATGTTGCTTCCCTAACAATTGAAAGCTGAACTTTCATTGCTAATTGGAAATTTATTCTACTTTTACATGTTTGATTTTGAAAATCTAGATACATGTTGCTCAACAGCATCAGCTTTGATGGGACGCTGAAATTTGGCACTCAATGTTGCTGGAATTCTGGCTTGTACAGAGTGCCACTGCTCCAATAAGTGGGTTGGATCAACCAAGGTTTTGTCGAAAAGAGTATTCATCAGATCATCCACATATTCTGAAATAAAATTAATTTAATAAAAATTAGAAATCGAAAGCTCCTTGTAAGTGGTCGTGGAAATTCCAACGATACCGGCTGCATTTAGAACTCTGAGGACCTTGACATATGACGCCCCAGTGAAGAGAATGGCGGATGAAAGCTGTATGTTACCAGCTGGGATGTCCCTGATCATCGGCTGGCTGTGCCAGGATAGATCCTCAACACAATGTGGACAATGTTGTTTGATCACCAACAGAGAGCCTTTAGTGTGACTTGTTACCTCACATGGATGACTGCAATGAGGACAATTGCTGAATAATCAAATTCAAAAAAAAAATCCACAGTATTTGAAGGTTGAGTGACAGTGGATAACATCTGCAAAAACAGTAGATCAACATAATTTCATTCCAGAGGTGTCAAATTGGATTACATATATAGAAATATAACTTGAGCAAACAGGCACAACCACCTCCCTGTACAGCACTGAATATTTTATATTTGATTAGTATGAATACCCTAAAATTCTAATATTTGATAAGTTGTTAAGGCAATGAAATTCATTGCTTGTAAATAATTTTAGTAAATATTGGCAGTGAATATTTAAAAAAGAAAAATTACCCTGTTTACTTATCTTTCTGACAGCAGATTGCTGTCAGAAAGATAAGGTTGATCAGAAAGATAAGGATATCCCAGGTTGGCCTAGGATAGCCGGCCCCGGCCGCTGCTGGAAGGGCTCTCGCGACTGGCCCGGGGGACGGCCGGAAGGCGGCCGCCCCTCCCCGCTCACGGACGCGTGTTCGTGGAGAACCCGGTGCTAAATAACTCGTAAACGACCTGATGCCGGGCGTGACCCGCTCCGGGGACAGTGGCAGGTGGGGAGTTTGACTGGGGCGGTACACCTGTCATACTGTAACGCAGGTGTCCTAAGGCGAGCTCAGGGAGGACAGAAACCTCCCGTGGAGCAGAAGGGCAAAAGCTCGCTTGATCTTGATTTTCAGTATGAATACAGACCGTGAAAGCGGGGCCTCACGATCCTTCTGATTTTTTGGGTTTTAAGCAGGAGGTGTCAGAAAGTGTCAGAAAGATCGCATCGGTAGATCACCCTTGCTTTTCACGCCACTTCACTGACACTGTCTGAGAGTGGGACTTTGAAGTGAACGGATATACAGTATAGTTGGAACACCCGATTTTTTTTATCAGCAATCTTTTTGCTAATTTCATTTCAAATTGCATCTTATTCTCAAAATCGCTGTCAACAAAATGTCTAATGCACATGTTGGGTGATTTTGCGACATAATTCCAATTTTTTAGCGTTTTCTGAACGAAATTCACCCATGGGGTTCTGATTTTCCCAGGCAGGGGAAGTTCCTAAACACTCACCGCGTGCTCCTCAGCGTGCTCCTCCTCCTACTCAGGTCGCTCCTGACCTGACGTCACACAGTCAGTGGCCGTTTTAGCCGCTGATCGCTTGGCAGACAGACAGCTCTCAAGGAAATCATACTTCAATAGCGCATTGTCACCTTATGCAACATTTGTTGACACCAAAACATGTGCGGTTCAAATTAGCTCGTCTCACACACAAATTTAAGATATGATTTAGCGATATTGTAATTTCGTCCGGCCGAGGCCTGGCCGCGGGCCGCCAGAAATGTTTTCGCGGGCCGCCATTGGCACGGGGGCCGCACTTTGAGAAACATTGGTTTAAAGAAACTGGTTGCTAAACTGATTGCAAATTACTAACAGTCATGTTGACTCTTAGTTTGTTTCTTCCCTTTTATGCTATGTGTGTGTTTTTTTACTGTACCCTATTTTTATCCTTTTTAATGCCCCACCTTAGAATTGGCACTCTCAATATTAATGGGGCCAGGGATGATGTAAAAAGGGCCTCTTTATACAAGCTTTTTAATTTAAAGAAACTTGACGTGCTGATGGTCCAGGAGACTCACAGCACTGTGGACATTGAGAGCCATTGGAGAAAAGAGTGGGATGGCTGCATTTTTTTTAGCCACAAATCCAGTAGCAGTGGGGGGGTGGCTGTACTTTTCTCTAGGGGTTGTGTGCCTGTCTCTTATGAGGTAGAAGAGGTGGTGAGAGGTCATTTCCTCTTATTAAAGGTACAGTTTGAAAACGTGAACTTCGTTTTTATAAACGTGTATGTGCCAACACAGAGAGCAGAGAGGATCAGGGTCTTTGACGTGCTTTCGGATACGGTTAAGTCCTGTGATCCAAATAGTTTTTTATTTCTGGGGGGTGATTTTAACTGTACATTAAACCACAGACTAGACAGGAACCATCAGGAGCCTCACCCTGCTTCTGCCAATAGGCTGAGAGAACTGGTGAAAACACATGAAATGGCCGATGTGTGGAGATCACATCATGGGGACCAGAGGCAGTACACCTGGAGCCATGTCAAAGATAACCTTTTATCTATGGCTAGGTTAGACCGTTTTTATGGTTTTAAACATCAAATGAGTGTTTTTAAAAATAGTTGTATCTGTCCTGTTGGTTTCACTGATCACTGCCTGCTGTTTTGTTCTGTGTTTATTGAAAATGTAAAGTGTAAGAGTGCTTTTTGGCATTTTAACAATACACTTTTAAATGATGTGTTTTTTAAAGAGGTTTTTCATGATGTTTGGAAGTCACACAGGGAACAAAAACCCTCTTTTAGTTCTCTCCAATTGTGGTGGGATTTTGGTAAGGCCCAGATAAAACAACTCTGCCAACAGTACACTCAAAATGTCACTCGTAGCTTGACCCAATCCTTGAAAGTTCTGGAGACTGAGGTGGTAGAACTAGAGGAGTTGCTCAGTTCTACAGGAAAACAGGAGCACTTAGAGGCTCTCAAGTCAAAAAGGTCAGCCTTGGCTAGCTTGCTAGGGGTCACCGCACAGGGTGCTCTGGTCCGCTCACGCTACATGGATGTAGCTCTGATGGACTCGCCCTCCCAGTACTTTTTTGGACTGGAGGGGAAAAATGGACAGAGAAAGCTCATTCACTCCTTGTTGGGCGATGACGGGAGAACAATCTCCACAGCAGCAGAGATCAGGAAACACGCTGCTAGCTTTTACAGTGAATTGTTTAGAGCAGAGTGGAGGGAGGACACGTCACTGGGCCAGGTTTTCCTTGATGGTCTTCCAGTGCTCTCAGAGGACCTTGTTGCCGGCTTGGATGCTCCACTGTCTCTGTCTGAGCTGCATACGGTGCTAATGAGCCTCCAGAATGGAAAATCACCAGGCATAGATGGTCTCTCAGTGGACTTTTTTAAGGAATTCTGGCCCCTGCTTGGTCCAGACCTGCTGGAGGTTCTCCAAGATAGCTTGGAAAGGGGGACCCTACCCACGACCTGCAGGAGGGCCATCATCACACTGTTGCCGAAAAAGGGGGACCTCCAGAGCCTAAAGAACTGGAGGCCAGTCTCTCTGCTCTGCACAGACTACAAGATTCTCTCAAAAGCTCTGGCCCGAAGACTGAGAAAGGTGATGAGCGAGCTCATTCATGTAGACCAGACTTACTGTGTGCCTGGCAGGCTGATTAGTGACAACGTCACTTTAATTCGGGATATTTTGGAGGTCTCTGGTTCATTGGCGGTAGAAACTGGTTTGATTTCAATTGACCAGGAAAAGGCGTTTGATCGGGTTGAACACCAATATTTATGGACAGTTTTAACAGCTTTTGGGTTCAGCCCAGGCTTCATAGCCAGGATACGGGTCTTGTACAGTGACATTGAGAGTGTGCTGAAGATAAATGGGGGCCTGTCTGCCCCTTTAAAAGTCCAGAGGGGGGTTCGGCAGGGCTGCCCTCTCTCAGGGATGCTGTACTCCCTCGCCATAGAGCCTTTGCTTCACTGCCTGAGAAGGGATCTATCAGGAGTTACTTTTCCTGGCTGTGACACCACGTTCAAGCTGTCGGCCTATGCAGATGATGTAGTCATTCTGCTAAACAAGCAGAGTGACATTGACGTTCTGGTTAGGAGTGTCAATCTTTTTGGCCAATTTTCCTCTGCAAAGATAAACTGGGGAAAAAGCGAGGCTCTGATGGTGGGGGAGAAACTAGAAAATCAGCTTACGCTGCCGGGTGGGTTGATTTGGAAAAAAGGAGGTTTTAAGTATCTTGGTGTCTTTATTGGAAATCAGCAGTTTGAGCAAAAAAATTGGGATGGGGTCATAGAGAAGATTAACGGGAGACTAAACAAGTGGAAGTGGCTAATGCCAAGAATATCTTTTAGAGGAAGAGTGCTCATTTTAAATAATCTTGTTTCCTCATCCCTGTGGCACCGCCTCATGTGCATGGACCCCCCTGCTGGTTTGTTGTCCAAAATTCAGTCTGTTTTGGTGGACTTTTTTTGGGGGGGTGGACTCCACTGGGTTCCTCAAGCCCTGTTATTTCTTCCCAAAGAGGAGGGGGGGCAAGGAGTGATTCATTTAGCTAGTAGAGGTGCTGCTTTTAGACTGACTTTCATACAGAGACTGCTGACGGGCCCCCAGGACCTGGTATGGAGGCCTTTGGCCTGTGTTATTTTACAGAGAGTCCTTGGGCTTGGGCTAGACCTCCCTGTGTTTTTAATGGATTTTAAGAACTCTAATGCACTGTCTTTACCCAGTTTTTACCGCAGTCTCTTTTCAGTGTGGACTCTTTTTAAAAAACAAAGAGGGCCATGCAATTCCCTCTACTGGTTGTTGAGGGAGCCGCTGGTTTTTGGTGGTCGCCTTGGTGTCCTGCCGGGAGTTGGAAGGACCTTCCTTGATAGGCTGTGTTCCAGGAACGTTCTCACTCTGAAGCAAGTGGTGGAACTGGCTGGTCCTGGCCTCAACAACGCCTCAGCTTTAGCAGCTCATCTTGGTGTCAGGTCGAATCGTTTCATCGATGGTCTTCTTGCACACTGGAAACAGGAGCTTCATGGACTTGAGCACTCCCTACTCTTGGACTTTAGCAATGGCACGCTGCAGCCAGAAAGCACTGACCCCTTTCCCTCTCTCACGCTCTATATGGACTTTGACGTCGCTCCTTGCTCCTTACTGGCATTCTGTGCTCCCACTGGTGTGGACTTTGGAGGAGCCAGTGGTAAGGCACTCTACAGACTGGTGGTGATGGCACTCAACAAGGACCGATTGAACACCTGTGTGGACACTCCTTGGAGAGCCTATTTTAAACTAGGAAAAGGGCATCGGCCTGCCTGGAGGGCTCTTTACAAAGCCCCTCTCCCTAAGAGACATGGAGACTTACAGTGGAGGGTCCTGCATGGTATTATAGCAGTCAATGCTTTTGTTTCTGTGATTAACAGCAGTGTCAGTGATCAGTGTGTTTTTTGTTCCTCTAGGGAGACTGTTTTTCATTGTTTTATTGAATGTCAGCGCCTGAGTGGCCTCTTTGAACTTCTCACAAAACTTTTTCATATTTTTAAGGAAGTTTTCTCTAAGCAGGTTTTCATTTGTGGTTTTATGTACAATCGTCGTTTTAAGCAGAAGTGTCAACTACTGAACTTTGTTTTAGGGCAGGCAAAGTTGGCTATCTATGTAAGCCGGAGAAGAAAACTTGAAAATGTTGAGAATGATGTTGATGTCAAAATTTTATTTGTGAGGCTACTTAAAGCCAGAATCAGGCTGGACTTTCAGTTTTTTATGGGGAATGGGGATGTGGAAGGTTTCAGGACCCTCTGGTCCCTGGAGAATGTCCTCTGTTCAGTTCGTGATGGACAGCTTTTTTTGGGGCGTTTTTTGGGGGATTAATTTTCTGTGTAACATAGCATGATATAGAAATTGTATTGACTGATGGACAAGTGTGTTTATTAAAGATCTTTTAAAAATCAAAATCTCTCTCTCTCTCTCTCTCTCTCTCTCTCTCAGCTGCGGAAGCTGCAGGTAGAGAAGGCTCGTAGGGACCGGATCAACCACAGCATCGAGCAGCTCCGGGTGCTGCTGGTTCCAGGGGAGCCGGGCGGAGAACAACCCTCCTGCCGCCTGGAGAAAGCTGACGTTCTGGAGATGGCTGTCCGCTTCCTGCGCCAAAGGGCCGTGGCCCCAGCGGGTGTCGCAGCCCCCAGCTACTCCCAGGGTTTCTCCCAGTGTCTGCAGGAGACCCTCCGCCACCTGTCGCTCCACGTACACCTGCAGCGCAGGGAGAGGGAGGAGATCAAACGTTTCTACGTGAGACAGAGAGCCGTCCTGCAGAGGCGTCCGCTGAAGAGGAAGGATCGGAGGACTGGGTCACGGAAGAGCCCCGCGACCTGGTCCTCTGTGCGGCCCCGGGTCCACCTGTGGAGGCCGTGGTAGTAATGGGCCATGGGCCCGGAGCGCACATCTGCAGACTTCGATGCTCCAGATGTGCAGCAGCTGTCAGACTTGTGTTTGTGATGTTGTCTGCTGTGCAGACAGTGGACCTGATTCTTGTTAAGATTTGTTCTTGTTGCCTTTTGTAAAGGTGTTGAGTAGCCTGTTCTGTTTTATGTTCACTGATTGATCTTTATTAAAGGTACAGTGTGTAAACATTTGGGTAATCTGTATTCTGAAATTTAATGCAGCATAAAATCTTAACTTTGTTTTCATTGTTACACATTCTCTCTTTAGTAAAAGTTGTTGGATATTCTGTACCTTAGGGTAAGATTTTCTTGTACACAGGAAGCGGGTCCTTCTCCATAGGAGGCCATCTTGAACCACCATAATTTTTTTGCTTTGGACAGCCAAGTTTCACAAAAAAGTAGTGTAAATAATGTGCTTTAGCTACTTTATAGAGCATGTGCGTCAGGTTTGAGTTGGAGCAAGAAACCAGTCACAAACTAATGATTAATCATATATTATTTGTATATATATTTTACTTGTAAATATATAGTACATTAAAGCATTTTTTTCTCCCTAAATTTATACTGCTACACACAAGCAATAATGGTTCATCAGTCAGATCACGTTTGAACCCTGATCGATTATTCAGGATTTAAAAAAAATATAAAACTTCACAAATTCAAACAATATTCATCAATTATTATCAAAGCAACTTACAAGAATGATAATTTAAATGATATTATCTCAGATTCACAGTTTATTTCAACATGAACAATGTTCAGCAGACTGGTGCACAAGTGTCACCATAATAACTATTATTGGTTTCACCTATAGGGACCATGCATCATGGAAAAGGATTTTTTTAAATGATCACTTAAAAAAATTTTTTTTTGACTTTTATTAGATCAAAATTTATATGTGCTATTATTTTTATTTACAATTTTAAAAGTACAAATTTGCAAAAAAAAGGCATTCTTTAGGAAATTAATAAGCTGTTTTAATAAACAATAAAAAGAAAATATATGAAGTGGACAGGGAGGGAAAAAATCAATAACCTTTATTAAACCTTTATTATCCCACAATTTAGTTGTGCTGTATGTACAACTGTACAGTCACAATAAAGCCTATTCTATTCTAAATGTATGAATTAATAAAACACATTTTATTTTCTTTTATAATAAAAAAATGAAAACATTTGCAAATAATAGCATTAGTTAAATTTTTAATGTGCCAATACTGTTCCATTATTAAAAATAACACTGATTCCTTTTTTTAACCCGACTGTGTTGTGATGTTGATTTAATTTAAAAAAAAAAATACTGTATATGCACCTGCACGATGCTCAGCGGTGGTACAGTGGTTAGCACTGTTGCCTCACAGCTGGAAGGTTCCAGGTCCAAATCCCCTGGCTGACAGGGGTGGGAACCTTTCTGTGTGGAGTTTCCATGCTCTCCCTGTGCTGCATGGGTTTACCCCTGGGCTCTCAGGTTTCCTCTCACAGTCCAAAGACATGCATGTAGGTGGTGACTCCAGATTCCCCCTGGTGATAGGCCCGTTAGAATACAGGGTTAGTGAAGTACTTTGAGACTAGAAGGAGCACTAGAGTACAGATCTTCTTCCCTTATGATGCAATAATGGGAGCTTCCTCCTTTGTTGATAACAGTGATGGGAATGCAAAATTTACATGAATAAAGTGAGACTAAATAAACAGAGTGGCCATGAATTACTTAACCTGTTGGATTGTGGTTGGAGTTTTTTTACACCCTGGCTTCAATATATAACGAGAACCTGAACCTGAGTAAGGCTGGGGCTCAAAGACCAGGGTGGAGTCTAGGGGCCTGGGGCCTTTGTTCATACAGTAGGCACACGTCACCTAGGCCCTACAGAGGGGGGAACGGGGCGCACGTTCAACCTTGTGCTGTGGGAACCCCCACCCACTCACCCACCCACATATGGGCGGAGGAGATAAACGGGAGTGAGAAAATACTCTGATTACACAGTTCTCTTTTATCATGCCATGTTCCATATATGCTCTGCACTCAGAGAACCTGGGTTACAGTGTAACCAACCGTTACACGTCTATCACTTTAAAACTGTGCTTATTTATCAGAGGTGGATAGTTACATTTTCTCAAGAAACCAAACACAAAATTATACTTTACCAGGTAGTTTTATTTCGGGATACAGAGGTAGTTACTCAAGTAATTATTTCACAACATTGTACTTTTGTGAGTAGCTTCGTTACAGGACACTTTTCACCCTTACCCAGGTAAATGTTTGAAGAAAAACCTGCACTTTTACTCAAATATATTTGGTGGCACTCTTTGAGTAACTTTTAATTTCACTGGTTTGAAAACTGCTCTGAAATGTATTGGTGTTTTGTTTAATAACCAAAACGAACACCATGTTCAAGCATAAGGGTGTCCATATGTGCACCTGGCACCAGGACACCCTAGGTCGCAGGTCGATGATCGATTTTGTTATCGTATCATCAGACCTGCGACCGTATGTCTTGGACACCCGAGTAAAGAGAGGTGCAGAGCTGTCAACTGATCACCACCTGGTGGTGAGTTGGATCCGATGGCAGGGGAGGAAGCCATTCAGACCTGGTAGACCCAAACGTATAGTGAGGGTGTGCTGGGAGCGTCTGGCTGAGGCCCCTGTCCGGGAGGTCTTCAACTCCCACCTCCAGAAGAACTTCATCCACATTCCGAGGGAGTCTGGAGACATGGAGTCTGAATGGGCCATGTTCTCCACTTCTGTTGTTGAAGCGGCGGCCCAGAGCTGCGGCCGCAAGGTGGTCGGTGCATCTCGTGGTGGCAACCCCCAAACCAAGTGGTGGACACCAGTGGTGAGGGGGGCCATTAAGCTGAAGAAGGAGTCCTATCAAGCTTGGTTGGCTTGTGGGACTCCCGAAGCAGCTGAGGTGTACCGGCAGGCCAAGCGGAGTGCAGCTCAGGTGGTTGCTGAAGCAAAAACGCGGGTATGGGAGGAGTTCGGTGAGGCCATGGAACAAGACTTTCGGTCGGCTTCAAAGAGATTCTGGCAAACTGTTCGGCGGCTCAGGAGGGGAAAGCAGCTCCCCGTCCACACTGTGTATGGTGCGGATGGGACACTGTTGACTTCAACTGGGGATATCGTCGGGCGGTGGAAGGAATACTTCGAGGATCTCCTCAATCCTCGAAGTATGTGGATGAAGTTTTAGGTCTCTAACTCCCAAGTCTCTGTTAGTCCATGATCTGTTAATTGATCATCAGATTGATTTAATTTCCCTTACAGAGACTTGGTTAGGACAAGAGGATTATGTTGGTTTAAATGAATCAACTCCCTCTGGTTATTTAAACTGTCAAAATCCCAGAAGTTCTGGTCGTGGAGGAGGAGTAGCATCAATTTACCATTCCAAATTACTAGTTAATGTAAAGCAAAAAACATGTTATAATTCCTTTGAGGGCCTGGTCCTCAGTGTTGGGCACTTTAGCAATTCCAGGTTAAACCCAATTTTATTTGCCATAGTTTATCATCCACCATCAACCTATTCAGAATTTTTATCCGAATTTCCTGATTTCTTAGCTGATTTAGTGCTGAAATCTGATAGTGACTGCCTTAATGTGGCTTTTAATTCAATATTAGACTCGATTGGGTTTTCTCAGAAAGTAGGAAATTCTACTCATTACCTCCACCATACATTGGACCTTGTTCTGACATATGGCATAGAAATAGAAAATCTTGTAGTGTCTCCTCATAACCCTGTACTGTCAGACCATTGTCTGTTAACCTTTGATTTTACTATTTCTGACTATTTAGCTCCTAAAGAAAAATATTATCACAGTAGATGCCTCTCAGATGATGCTGTTTCCAAATTTATGCAGATTGTTTCCTCTATGCCATGTGTCAACACAACGGAAATAAGCTATAGACAGCTTGCTCCTTCTGTAATTGATAACATGGTGGATAGTGTTTCAGCTTCTCTGCATCAGGCTCTAGACTTGGTGGCCCCCTTAAAAAAGAAAAAGTCTAATCAGAGATTTTTAACTCCTTGGTTCAACACAGAAACTCGTAGCTTAAAACAGAAGACTCGTCAATTAGAAAGAAAATGGCGCTCTACTAATTTAGATGAAATCTATTTAGCTTGGAGAAATCATCTTTTAATTTACAAAAAATCTCTTACAAAAGCTAGAACGAGTTATTACTCTGCATTAATAGAAGAGAACAAGAATAATCCCAGGTTTCTTTTCAGTACTGTAGCCAGGTTGACAAAGAGTCAGGACTCTGTCAATCCTAGCATCCCCTTAGAGCTTACTAGTCAGGACTTTATGAACTTTTTCAATAATAAAATTTCATCCATCAGAGATAAAATCAATCAGATTCTTCCCACAGTTAACTTAAATACTGTAACTACTACAACTCCTTCTATTGATGTCTGTCTTGATGAGTTTACTCCAATCGACCTTTGTGAGTTAGACAAAATAGTTTCCTCATCCAAACCTTCAACTTGTCTTTTAGACCCTATTCCTACCAGGTTATTTAAAGAAGTCTTCCCACTTATTGGTAGCTTTATTCTTCATATAATCAATTCTTCATTAACTTTAGGCCATGTACCGCAGGCTTTTAAAACGGCTGTAATTAAACCCTTACTCAAAAAGCCAACGCTAGATCCAGGAGCTTTAGCTAACTATAGACCAATCTCTAATCTCCCTTTCATTTCAAAAATCTTAGAAAGAGTTGTTGCTACGCAATTATTTGACCACCTGCAGGGAAATGGTTTATTTGAGGAGTTTCAATCTGGGTTTAGAATCCATCATAGCACTGAAACAGCCTTAGCGAAGGTCACTAACGACCTCCTCATTGCATCTGATAATGGACTAGTTTCTGTACTTGTCCTTTTAGATCTTAGTGCAGCTTTTGATACTATTGATCATAATATTCTACTTGATAGATTAGAACACTATGTTGGACTTAATGGAACTTCGTTGCAGTGGTTTAGATCTTATTTATCTGATAGGTTCCAGTTTGTTCATGTAAATGATGAGTTTTCTCTCAGCTCAAAGCTTAGTCATGGAGTTCCACAGGGATCTGTGCTTGGCCCTACTCTTTTTAGTTTATATATGCTTCCGTTAGGCAACATTATTAGAAAGCACTGTATACATTTTCACTGTTATGCAGATGACACACAATTATACCTGTCAATGAAGCCAGATGATACTAATCAATTAGCCAAGTTAGAAGCCTGTCTTAAGGAAATCAAAGTTTGGATGACTTGTAATTTCCTGCTATTAAATTCAGATAAGACTGAAGTCATTCTTGTTGGTCCAAAAAACCTTAGAAATTCCTTTCCAAATCAAACTTTCAGTTTGGATGCAGTTACTCTTTCTCTTAATAGCTCTGTGAGGAACCTTGGAGTTATTTTTGATCAGGATTTGTCCTTCAATTCACATATTAAATTTGTTTCTAAGACTGCCTTCTATCATTTGCGTAATATTGCCAAGATTAGGAGCATCTTGTCTCAGAGTGATGCTGAGAAGCTGATCCACGCTTTTGTTAGCTCGAGATTAGATTATTGTAATTCTTTATTATCAGGCTGTCCTAAAACATCTTTAAAAAGTCTTCAGCTGATCCAAAATGCTGCAGCAAGAGTTTTAACAGGTACTAGAAAGAGAGATCATATCTCTCCGGTTCTGGCCTCCCTTCATTGGCTTCCCATAGAGTTTAGAATTAAGTTTAAAATCCTTCTTCTTACTTACAAAGCTCTAAACAATCAGGCTCCTTTTTATTTAAAAGATCTGATACTACCGTATCATCCTAACAGAGCACTACGCTCCCAAAATGCAGGTTTACTTGTAATACCTAGAATCTCCAAAAGTACAATGGGAGGCAGAGCCTTCAGTTATCAAGCTCCTCTCCTGTGGAATCAGCTGCCAATCTGGATTCGGGAGTCAGACTCGATCTCTGTTTTTAAGAATAGGGCTAAAACCTACCTTTTTGATATAGCCTACAATTAGGGAGGGATCATGTGTTTCTGAACCCTCCCTTAGTTATGCTGCTAATAGGTTTAGTCAGCCGGGGGACCTCCAGTAATGCACTGGGCCTCACTCCTTTCCTCACTCTCTATGAAATATTTTTTTTTTGCTGGTCATTAACATTTGTTTGTTCTCTCCCATAGATTGAGTCCCCATCGTGCTGTTTGCTCTCTACATGTCTGTTCTTTTCTTCTTCTCTGTCCCCTCACCCCCCAGCCAGTCGCAGCAGATGACTGCCCCTCCCTGAGCCTGGTTCTGCTGGAGGTTTCTTCCTGTTAAAAGGGAGTTTTTCCTCTCCACCGTCGCCAAGTGCTTGCTCACAGGGGATCGCCTGATTGCTGGGGTCTTTCTGCAACTGTGGGGGTCCTCCCTACAGTTGATAGTGCTATGAGATGACTGTTGTTGTGAAATGGCGCTATATAAATAAAGTTGAATTGAATCCCACTGATACGCCTTCCACAGAGGAAGCAGGGTTTGGGGACGAGGGGGATGACTCGCCTATCACAGGGGCTGAGGTCGCCAAGGTGGTTAAAAATCTCCTTGGTGGCCGGGCCCCGGGGGTGGACGAGATTCGCCCTGAGTACCTCAAGGCCCTGGATGTTGTTGGGTTGTCATGGTTGACACGCCTCTGCAACATTGCGTGGAGGTCGGGGGCAGTGCCTTTGGCATGGCAATCCGGGGTGGTGGTTCCTCTCTTCAAAAAAGGGGACCGGAGGGTGTGCTCCAACTTTAGAGGGATCACACTCCTCAGCCTCCCTGGGAAGGTCTATGCCAAGGTACTGGAGAGGAGAGTCCGGCCGTTGGTCGAACCTTGGATTCAGGAGGAGCAATGTGGTTTTCGTCCTGGCCGTGGCACATCGGACCAGCTCTTTACCCTCTCGAGAATTCTTGAGGGTTCGTGGGAGTTTGCCCAACCAGTTTACATGTGTTTTGTGGACTTGGAGAAGGCATTTGACCGCGTCCCTCGTGGATTTTTGTGGGGGGTGCTTTGGGAGTATGGGGTATCGGGCTTGTTGTTACGAGCTATTCGGTCTCTGTACGACCGTTGTGAGAGTTTGGTTCGTATTGCCAACACTCGGTCGGAGTCATTCCCAGTGAGAGTTGGACTCCGCCAGGGCTGCCCTTTGTCACCGATCCTGTTCATAATTTTTATGGACAGGATTTCTAGGCGCAGCCAGGGAATGGAGGGTGTCATGCTTGGTGACCACAGGATCTCATCTCTGTTGTTTGCAGATGATGTTGTCCTGTTGGCTTCATCCAGCAATGACCTACAGCTCTTGCTGGGATGGTTTGCCGCTGAGTGTGAAGCGGCTGGGATGAGAATCAGCACCTCCAAGTCCGAGTCCATGGTCCTCAGCCAGAAAAAGGTGGATTGTCCTCTCCGGGTTGGGGACAGGCTCCTGCCCCAAGTGGAGAAGTTTAAGTATCTTGGGGTCTTGTTCACGAGTGAGGGGAAAATGGAGCGAGAGATCGACAGACGGATTGGAGCAGCATCTGCAGTGATGCGGACGTTGTACCGGTCTGTTGTGGTGAAGAGGGAGCTTAGTTCTAAGACAAAGCTGTTGATTTACCAGTCAATCTACGTTCCTACTCTCACCTATGGTCACGAGCTTTGGGTAATGACTGAAAGAATGAGATCGCGGATACAAGCGGCTGAAATGAGCTTTCTCCGTAGGATTGCTGGACTCACCCTCAGAGATAGGGTGAGGAGCTCAGTCATCCGGGAGAGGCTCAGAGTAGAACCGCTGCTCCTCCGCATTGAAAGGAGTCAGTTGAGGTGGTATGGGCATCTGATTAGGATGCCTCCTGGACGCCTCCCACTTGAGGTGTTTCAGGTACGTCCCACTGGGAGGAGACCCCGGGGCAGACCCAGGACTCGGTGGAGAGACTATGTCTCCCAGCTGGTCTGGGAACGCCTTGGTATCCCCTCTGAAGAGCTGGAGCAGGTGGCTGGGGAGAGGGAAGTCTGGGCTTCTCTGCTTGAACTGCTGCCTCCGCGACCCGGACCTCCGGAAAAGCGGTAGAAGATGGATGGATGAACTGCATGTTTAGTGATTTAAATATCAGAGAATAAATGTGGAGAGTTTATTCCATCCATCCATCTTCTTCAGCTTAATCCTTTTTGGGTTGCGGCGGGGCTGGAGCCTATCCCAGCATCTTTGGGCGAGAGGCAGGGTCCACCCTGGACAGATCGCCAGTCCATCGCAGGGCCAACACAGAGAGACAGACAACCATTCACTCTCACAGTCACACCTAAGGACAATTTAGAATCCCCAGTTTGATGCCAATTAACCTAACATGCATGTTTTTGGCATGTGGGAGGAAACCGGAGAAATCCTGGAGTAAACCCACGCAGACACGGGGAGAACATGCAAACTCCACACAGATCACTGTTGGTCGGGGGCTGGGATTTAATGATAAGAGTTTATATTATCATTAAAACATTAAAGAGAAAACGTTCCCAAATTGGTGATTTTTACATTTTAAGAATGAACTTTATTTAATTCTTAATGTTTTTAGTTGACATTTTATGACTTACTTTTTTACTTACATTACCTCAGACCATATGTTAAACTTACTTATTGTCTCTCTTGAATAAAGAATCTAATGGTTACCACACAAATCAAACATCACAACATTAAACATCCATATTATACTGTATAATATGGATAATATATAATTAAAATGCCTGTATAATTTATACAGGCATATTTCCTTTGTTCACATAATAACCATCTCTGACAGCTGCGGTCAACAGTGACCCCTGGTGGACAACATGCACACTGCAGCAGACTGTTCACAAATGCTGCTTTTCCAGCTAAATGACTTGATTGAAAGAATAAGAACTTGGCGTGTCTTGGAAGTTTTATTTACACTTCAGTGACCTTTTAACGTGGAAGTACAGAAGGTCTTTTTTGATAATCACCAACCTCAACTATGGAAGGAAAACTTTTTATCCAGAAATCTTTTCCAGAGCCCCAGTACATATTTGAACCTTAAAATGAAAGTAAAACTGTCCGTTTATTCTGAATAAACTGGCCTTCAACACCATTAACAAGCACTTCCCCCCTCTTAGCCATTTTTTTCCTCTTTACAAATTTCCTGTAAATTTGCAAGTTATTTTGATGTATGTTGCTGTTATTTTTTCGCCTCTAAATATGTGACTTACTCTTGTTTTAGCTATTTCTCCCAAAATTTGAGATTTATTTTTTTTTATATATAATTTGCATTTGTTTTCCCCTAAACAGAAAAAGGAGGGGTGGGAAAAGTCTGAGGTTTACTATTGTATTTGCATTTTTTCTTCTTACATTTGCAGCATTTTCAGAAAAATTTAGCGTTTTTAAATTTGTAATTTTTTTTTTTTAATTCCAAAGATGCAATAGTAGAAATAAGCAGTGAATGTGCCAACATTTTTCCCCAGTACAGATATCGGCCAATGAAGCTACTCAGTAGGTGATTTGAGTGGGAATGAAGGAGGATGCTATCCCCCTTGTTAGCAAAATGACCCAAAAGCACCGCCTTGTTCTTATAAATTTGCAGCTTTTCTTTCAAAATTGGTGACTTTTTTCCTCATAAATTTGCAGCTTTTTTCCCGTAAATTTTTTGCTTTTATCTCATATATTTGCAAGTGATAAACTTGCAAGTGATACAAGTGATATTCATAAATTTGCAACTTTTTTCTTGCAAATTTACTTTTTCTTCTAAATATGCAACTTTTTCCTCTCATAAATTTGCATTTTTTTTTCTCAAAAATTTGCTATTTTAACCCTGTAAATTTTCTACTTTTTTTCTCGTAAATTTTCAATGCTCATCTGTTTACTGGTCAAATTTTTATTCTGGGTAATTAAACTGTAACTTACAACTTCTTAAAATTTTATATTGGCATCTTTTATCATATCTTTTGCACATTTATTTTTGCAAATTTGTACCTAATTTACATTTGTATGTTTGTACTTTATGCTAAACTGGTGAATACCCCCATCCCCACTTGTTAAAAAATAAGAAATCGCCTACTGAGGCTACTCACATAAAATTTTCACTAGACCAATAAATTCACATATTGAAAGAAATAAAATAAATTTAAATTCATAAGTGACATTATGTGTAATAAAGTAGAATGAAACAGAAATAAAGTATTGAACAAATTAGAAAAGGCAGTACAACAAGGTATGGGAATCAGCTGAAATCCATATATTGTTCTAAAGTCGTTCTACCTCCTATCTGTGGAAATTAATATCAGTGGGTATGTACTTTATGAGCGTCTATAACAAAGGTTTTTTTGTTACCAAGGTGTCATACAAGAAATATCTCATGATGGGTAAAAGCCAAGAGCTCTCCCAAGACCTTCACAACCTGATCATTGCGAAACACATTGAAGGATTTAGTTACAGGCGTACAGTGGGGCAAAAAAGTATTTAGTCAGCCACCAATTGTGCAAGTTTTCCCACTTAAAAGATGAGAGAGGTCTCCAATTTTCATCATAGGTATACCTCAACTATGAGAGACAAAATGAGAAAAAAAAAATCCAGGAAATCACATTGAAGGATTTTTAATGAATTAATTGGTAAATTCCTCGGTAAAATAAGTATTTGGTCACCTACAAACAAGCAAGATTTCTGGCTCTCACAGACATGTAACTTCTTCTTTAAGAGGCTCCTCTGTCCTCCACTCGTTACCTATATTAATGGCACCTGTTTGAACTCGTTATCAGTATAAAAGACACCTGTCCACAACCTCAAACAGTCAGACTCCAAACTCCACTATGGCCAAGACTAAAGAGCTGTCAAAGGACACCAGAAACAAAATTGTAGACCTGCACCAGGCTGGGAAGACTGAATCTGCAGTAGGTAAGCAGCTTGGTGTGAAGAAATCAACTGTGGGAGCAATTATTAGAAAATGGAAGACATACAAGACCATTGATAATCTCCTTCGATCTGGGGCTCCACGCAAGATCTCACCCTGTAGGGTCAAAATTATCACGAGAACGGTGAGCAAAAATCCCAGAACCACACGGGGGGACCTAGTGAATGACCTGCAGAGAGCTGGGACCAAAGTAACAAAGGCTACCATCAGTAACACACTACGCCGCCAGGGACTCAAATCCTGCAGTGCCAGATGTGTCCCCCTGCTTAAGCCAGTACACGTCCAGGCCCATCTGAAGTTTGCTAGAGAGCATTTGGATGATCCAGAAGAGGATTGGGAGAATGTCATATGGTCAGATGAAACCAAAATAGAACTTTTTGGTAAAAACTCAACTTGTCATGTTTGGAGGAGAAAGAACACCATACCTACTGTGAAGCATGGGGGTGGAAACATCATGCTTTGGGGCTGTTTTTCTGCAAAGGGACCAGGACGACTGATCCGTGTAAAGGAAAGAATGAATGGGGCCATGTATCGTGAGAATTTGAGTGAAAACCTCCTTCCATCAGCAAGGGCATTGAACTAACTAACTAACTAACTAACCTGCACTTATATAACGCTTTTCTAGTTACAAAGACCACTCAAAGCGCTTTCACTAATACTAACCCTCTATTCTAAGGGCCTATAGGAAACAAATATCTAGGGACAATTTAGAACAGCCAATTAACCTAACATGCATGTATTTGGATTGTGGGAGGAAACCGGAGCCCCCGGAGTAAATCCACGCAGCACAGGGAGAACATGCAAACTCCACACAGAAACCTGGGGATTCGAACCAGGAACCTTCTAGCTGTAAGGCAACAGTGCTAACCACTGCACCACTGTGCTGCCCTTGAAGATGAAACGTGTCTGGATCTTTCAGCATGACAATGATCCCAAACACACCGCCCGGGCAACGAAGGAGTGGCTTCGTAAGAAGCATTTCAAGGTCCTGGAGTGGCCTAGCCAGTCTCCAGATCTCAACCCCATAGAAAATCTTTGGAGGGAGTTGAAAGTCCGTGTTGCCCAGCGACAGCCCCAAAACATCACTGCTCTAGAGGAGATCTGCATGGAGGAATGGGCCAAAATACCAGCAACAGTGTGTGAAAACCTTGTGAAGACTTACACAAAACATTTGACCTCTGTCATTGCCAACAAAGGGTATATAACAAAGTATTGAGATGAACTTTTGTTATTGACCAAATACTTATTTTACCGAGGAATTTACCAATTAATTCATTAAAAATCCTTCATTGTGATTTTCTGGATTTTTTTTTTTCTCATTTTGTCTCTCATAGTTGAGGTATACCTATGATGAAAATTGGAGACCTCTCTCATCTTTTAAGTGGGAAAACTTGCACAATTGGTGGCTGACTAAATACTTTTTGGCCCCACTGTATATCAAAACTTCTGAATCTTCCAGTAAGCACCGCTGGGCCATTATCCACAAATGGAAGGAACATGAGTCAACCATCAACCAACCATGCACAGGGCTCCTCACAAGATATCTGACCGGGGAGTCAGACGGATAGTCAGAAGAGTTTCCCAAGGGAAAAGGACAATTGAGAAAGAGCTCCAGAAAGACTTGGCGGCAGCAGGTAAAATTGCGACAGAAAAATCCATCATTGGGTCCATGTACTGTATACTTGCCTCACACTTAAAGGCATGTTGATGCTTGTTTAAAGTTTGCTAAACAGCATTTGGACAAGTGTATGAAATACTGGAGAATGTAGTGTGGTCAGATGAGATGAAAATAGAACTTTTTGGCAGTCATACTACACACCATGTTTAGAGGAGAAATGTTGAGAAATGTCACCCAGAAAATGCTACTCCAACAGTGACGTTTGGAGATGGAAGCATCACTGCCACACTTCATATAGATAAGGGAACAATGAACAGAGCCATATACTGGAGTATTCTTGGAAATCTTCTGTTGGCATCCACCAGGATGATGAGGATGAGACGGGGGTGGATCTTCCAGCAGGACAATGACCCTCAAACACACAGAAGGAAACTTGGTTAATTTGTAACAAAGGAAATCAAGCTGGTAGAATGGCCCAGCCAGTCATCTGACTTGATTCAAAATGAAATCTGGATTTGTAAGAGTGCCCCAGAATTCTTCAAGATTTAAAGTCAGTCTGCTTGGAAGAATGGGCCAAACTCCAGCCTGAGCCCTATGGAGTTTAGTTTTTCATACAGGAGGGGTCTTGAAGCTGTCATTACAAACAAACACTTCTCCACTAAGTATTAAATAAACTTCAGCTACAGTGTTCCGTATTATTTTTCTGTCTCATTCTACTTTAACTGTACAAAACTTTATGAATGTAAATGTTTTGATTTCTTTATATGTGTGGATTTCTTGAGTTAATACCAAAGTCTGGTGACATTTTCATGGGAGTAGCCTCATTATATGTATTGATGTGTTCAATACTTATTTCCTCATATATGTTGTATCTTCCTTTCATCAAAAGATGACTGGTGTGTTTCAAGTTTGTTATGAATGAATGAATGAATGAATGAATTTTATTTTATTTCGGATAGTACATTACAGGTTAAAAGAAACTGTATAATATAACAACAAGGTCAAATTAGACAAAGACTCCTTCTACTATACAATTCCACGTGAGTTATCCGAAATGGGTGATGGCTGAAGCCGCAGCTTATATTGCCCACCCATATTCCATCCAAGAATTCAAAGGAGAAAAAAGAGAAAACAAGACAAGAGCGATTACAATTTAAAACAAGGCTAAGACAAAATGTGACTGAGAGAAAAAGAAAACTGAGCTAGTCTAAGTTAAGCGGTTACTATTCAAAAACAAATCTAAGACATAGTGTCACAGAGAAAAAAAGAAAAAAAGAAAAAACTAAGCTACAACACAACACAGGCTGGAAATGTCAATCCTTATGTGAGTTTACATGTCGTCTTGTAAATATGTTTGTGTGGCCGACACACATTGTGGGCTCACGCTGCCACAGAGACAGAACTGAATGTGTATTGTGGAGTGTCACGTCTGCAAGGACTGAGGACTCAAATCTACAGGAGGTAACAAGGAAGTGTGAGATTTGTCTCTTTGTCCCACAGAAGACGCCCCGGAGGGTATTCCGGTTCATCAAGAAATGAGAGACAATGGTGAAGCTTCAAAGGGATGCTTTGTAACTGTATGTTGACTGAAGACACCATGTGACTTGAATTCTGATGCTGGAAATGTATAAGAGGGGGTTGAAGTATGATTCTTCCTCTTTCCTGCTTTGAGAATGCTAGGAGCTTGTGTTCTGTCAAATAAAGCTGGTTTATGACTGAAACTCAGCCTCGTTATTTGAGCATGCTCCTACACTGGTGACCTACGACGGAGAATGAGCAATGAGAATTCTTCCGAACCGGGCTCGGTGGAAGCCAGCCTGATGGCCGCCTCCACGCTCCGGCTGCCCGATTTCTGGCAGCACAGCCCGCGCTCATGGTTTAGCGCAATCGAGGCGCAGTTCAACCTCCGGAGAATCTCCAATGACGACACAAGATTCTACCACGTGGTAGCGAAACTGGACAGCGACACGGTCCAGAGAGTGGAGGATTTGGTTAATCATCCACCAGACAGCGACAAGTACAGCGCATTGAAAGACGCGCTGATCAGCCATTTCACCCCCTCAGTCCAACAAAGAGCAGAGGGGCTCCTGGCGCTGACGGAGGCAGAAAACGATAGACCTGCGGACCTGATGGTGAAGATGCTGCAGCTCAAAGCCTCCGAGGATGGCGAATTCATTTTCGCCCACCTATTCCTTCGAACCCTGCCACCAGCAGTGAGAGTGGCCCTGGCAGAGTCTCCCCGATTGGCCAAGCGAGACTACCATGGGTTGAGCAAGGAGGCGCAGAAGTTGGTCGACGCCCACAAGTAGAACGCGGTTTCGGCCGCGGCGGCTAGTTCGGGAACGGCGTCCGGAGACAGCTTGGGTCCAGCGGCACCAGACGCACCAACAACAGCGGCGACCGGAGCCAGACGACGCGGAGCGGAGAACGGCTCGTGCTTCTACCACCGCCGTTTTGCAGAGAGAGCGCACAGGTGCGTCCCACCGTGCAATTTTAAACGCCAGGACCGAGGGCCGGTAGCAGCCGCGACTCTCGGCAATGAGAACAGGCTGCTTTACCTGACGGATGCACGCTCGGGGAAACAGTTCCTCGTGGACACGGGCTCGCAGCTGAGCTTCGTCACGCCCACCTACGCGGAACGGCTGTCGCCTTCTAAAGCCCCCTGGGTGTCAGTGTCAGCAGCGAACGGCTCCACAATTAAAACGTTTGGTGAGAGGACCATGCTTCTGTCCTTACAAGGCCGTTCATTTGAGTTGACATTTATTGTAGCAGCAGTCAGTTTCAACATGTTAGGGGCTGATTTTTTGTGCTCACATGGTTTATTGGTTGATCTTGCTAATAGACGTCTGATTAATGCACTGTCTTTTCATTCTATTCCCTGCACAGCTCGGGTGGCCCCGCCAACTGCACATGCCAGCGTCTCAGCCGCGGGTGGTAAGTTTCACACTCTGCTTGCTCAGTTTCCAGCACTCACAGTCCCCACTTTTTCAGCAACGGTGGCCAAACATGGGGTAGAACATTTCATAACAACCACAGGCCCTCCCGTTTTTGCAAAGGCTCGGCGTTTGGACCCAGCTAAACTGGCCATCGCGCGCGAGGAGTTCACTAATCTGGAAAAACTAGGCATCGTTAGACGCTCCAAGAGCGCTTGGGCTTCGCCGTTACACATGGTCCCAAAGGCTGACGGCTCGTGGCGGCCTTGCGGCGATTTCCGCAGGTTGAACAACGTTTCAGCTCATGACCGCTACCCGATTCCGCACATTCAGGATTTTTCTGTTCATTTGGCGGGGGCGCGCATTTTTTCTAAAATAGACTTGGTGCACGGCTATCACCAGGTTCCAGTGCGCGCGCAGGATGTACCCAAAACAGCGGTCATAACTCCTTTCGGCCTTTTTGAGTTCTTGCGCATGCCTTTTGGCCTCAAGGGGGCCGCGCAGACTTTCCAACGCATGATGGATGCAGTTTTACGCGACCTGCCTTTCGTGTTCGTTTATTTGGACGATATTTTGGTAGCCAGCACGTCCGAAGGCGAACATGAAAAACACCTCACAGCAGTTTTCCAGAGGTTGGCAGAGCACGGGTTAATAGTGAACCCAGCGAAATGCCAGTTTGGGGTGGCGCAGATTGATTTTTTGGGACATCGCGTTTCGGCAGAGGGAGCAGTTCCCCTTCCAAATAAAGTGCGTGCCATAACAGATTTTCCGCAACCTCAAACGGTTAAGGCGCTTCAGGAGTTTCTAGGGATGGTTAATTTTTACAACCGTTTCCTCCCAAGCGCAGCACAACTCATGCAGCCATTGTACACTGCGTTAAAAAAACAAAAGCCCGCAAATAAAGTCGAATGGTCTCCGGAGCGGGAGCGCGCTTTTGCCCAGGTCAAATCAGCCCTGGCAAATGCAGTTTTGTTAGCGCACCCAGTTCCAACGGCCCGCATGGCGCTCACCACTGACGCTTCCGATGTAGCGGTGGGGGCGGTAGTTGAACAGTTTGTGGCAGGTACCTGGCAACCCCTCGCGTTTTTCAGCAGGACCTTGCGCGATAGTGAACGGAAATACAGCGCATTTGACAGGGAGCTTTTGGCCCTACACTTGGCCATCCGTCATTTTCAGTTCTGGTTAGAGGGGCGACGTTTCACCGCTTTTGTGGATCATAAACCGCTAACGTTTGCGATGGCCAAAATTTCAGAACCCTGGTCAGGCCGGCAACAAAGGCAACTAGCCGCAATATCGGAGTTTACTACTGATATTCAGCATGTCGCGGGTAAACACAATGTTGTAGCAGACTGCCTCTCGCGTGCAATAGCACCACCAAGCCCTATAGGGGCAGACTCTGTAGCCATGGCCGCGGGCCCGGGCAGCGACGCGGGAGCGCGCGCAGCCCCGGTCTGTGTTGGGTTAGATTATGCAGCCATGGCTGCGGAGCAGGTTAACGACGCGGACGTGCGCGCGCTCCAGTCTGGACCAACAGGGTTAAGGCTGGAGCACAGGGTGCAACAAAACGGTATGCCCCCGCTAATCTGCGATGTCTCCACGGGACGGTCCCGCCCTGTGGTGCCAACCGCGTGGCGTCGCCGTGTTTTTGACTTGGTCCATTCTCTCGCGCACCCGGGGGTGCGCGCATCGATCAAATTGGTGGGGGAGAAATTTGTTTGGCCCGGGTTGCGCAAACAGGTCAAGGAATGGGCAGCAGCCTGCGTAGCGTGTCAGCGAGCTAAAATACACAGACACACTAAGTCCCCGTTAGAACCTTTCCACATCCCCGCTAAGCGTTTTGATCACGTGCATGTTGACCTGGTCGGCCCGCTTCCGTTATCACACGGGCACACACATCTTTTGACAATGGTAGACCGCACCACGCGCTGGCCAGAGGCGATTCCTCTGACATCAACCACAGCGGAAGAAGTTGCGCGAGCATTTTTAACAGCATGGGTTGCGCGTTTTGGTGTACCATCGGACATAACGTCCGACAGGGGTCCCCAATTTATTTCCGAGCTATGGTCATCGATGGCCCGCAGCTTGGGGGTGAAGATTCATCGCACCACCGCGTATAACCCCCAGGCCAATGGTTTATGCGAACGCTTTCACAGGTCATTGAAAGCAGCCCTCAGAGCGTCGCTAACGGATACAAATTGGGTAGACAAACTTCCATGGGTGTTATTAGGGTTGCGTTCTGCACCTAAGGAAGATTTGCATGCTTCCCCGGCTGAATTAGTTTTCGCTCAGCCGCTCCGTTTGCCCGGGGAATTTCTTCCTGATAATCCCGCACCTAATGGCCCCCCCGCTCAGCCGTGGCAGAGCGGCTCAGGAACAAACACGCTTCCTGGCCCGGTCCATCACAGTTTCCCACACGTTTTTGTGCCCAAGGCTTTAAAAAATGCAGAGTTTGTTTTTGTTAAACATGACGCCCAGCGTCCAAGTTTGCGGCCGTTTTACGACGGACCGTTTCGAGTGCTGGAGACCGGGCAGAAGCATTTTCTGCTAGATTTAGGGGGCAGAAGGGAGCTGATTTGCATTAACAGGCTCAAACCCGCTTTTGTTCTGGCTGACGAGGAGGTGCAGCTCGCGAGGCCCCCCCGCCGGGGCAGGCCGCCGAGAAGACATTCTCCAAAGTCTTCACAGAGAGGTGCTAACAGCTTTAATCCACAGGTGCAGAGAGATGTTGCAGAGGCAGCCAAGCCAAGTTGCAGCAGATTCGGCAGAAGATTAAAACCTAGGCAGTTGGTGGATTGATTAGCGATGTATGGAGTGCTTTGTGTTTCTCTTTTTGTTATGCCATGCTGATTTTGCCTTACTCGACGTTTGGGGGGGGTAGTGTGGCCGACACACATTGTGGGCTCACGCTGCCACAGAGACAGAACTGAATGTGTATTGTGGAGTGTCACGTCTGCAAGGACTGAGGACTCAAATCTACAGGAGGTAACAAGGAAGTGTGAGATTTGTCTCTTTGTCCCACAGAAGACGCCCCGGAGGGTATTCCGGTTCATCAAGAAATGAGAGACAATGGTGAAGCTTCAAAGGGATGCTTTGTAACTGTATGTTGACTGAAGACACCATGTGACTTGAATTCTGATGCTGGAAATGTATAAGAGGGGGTTGAAGTATGATTCTTCCTCTTTCCTGCTTTGAGAATGCTAGGAGCTTGTGTTCTGTCAAATAAAGCTGGTTTATGACTGAAACTCAGCCTCGTTATTTGAGCATGCTCCTACATTTGGAGTATTTCTTCCTTTAGTTTTTGTTTAAATTGTCCAAGCTTTGTACATGATTTTAATTCAGGTCCAAAATCGTTCCATAATCTGACTCCTTGCACTGAAATACAGTGCTTGGTGGTTGTTCTCACTGTAGGCTTTTGAAATATACATGTTCCTCTGAAGTGATATCGTTTCTCCCTTGTTTGGAACAACTTTTGGATATTTGCGGGCAGTGATAGATTCTTCACTTTGAACATTATTATTGCGGTTTTAAAGTCAATCAGATCTTTCAACTTGAGAGTTTTTTGTTTAAGAAAAAGTGGGTTTGTTGGTTCCCTGTAAGCTGCTTTGTTGATTATTCTAATAGCTCTCTTTTGAAGCATAAAGAGTGGATATATGTTTGTTTTATATATATTTCCCCATACTTCATTACAATATGTCATGTATGGGAGTATTAATGAATGGTACAAGGTGTATAGTGTGGGTTGATTCAGCAAATTTTTCACTCTGTGTAATATTGCAATTGATTTGGATACTTTACCTTTTATATAATTAATATGTGGCTTCCAACACAGTTTGTTATCGATTATTACTCCAAGGAATTTAGTTTCGGATACCCTTTCAATCTCTACACCATTTACACTGAGTTTGGGTACTGGGTAGTTGTGATGGTTGTTAAAGACTATAAATTTTGTCTTGCTTAAATTGAGCGTTAATTTGTTTGAATCAAACCACAGTTTCAGCTTTCCTAATTCCTTTCCGAGTGTATCCAGAAGTTGTTCCAAATTGTTTCCACTGCATAGCAGATTAGTGTCATCAGCAAACAATATTAAGTCCATTTTTTCTGAAACTTTACATATATAATCGCTCTTGTCTTGTTTTCTCTTTTTTCTCCTTTGAATTCTTGGATGGAATATGGGTGGGCAATATAAGCTGCGGCTTCAGCCATCACCCATTTCGGATAACTCACGTGGAATTGTATAGTAGAAGGAGTCTTTGTCTAATTTGACCTTGTTGTTATATTATACAGTTTCTTTTAACCTGTAATGTACTATCCGAAATA
The DNA here is from genome assembly GCA_020510985.1 of Pholidichthys leucotaenia. Lineage (NCBI taxonomy): Eukaryota > Metazoa > Chordata > Actinopteri > Cichliformes > Pholidichthyidae > Pholidichthys > Pholidichthys leucotaenia. The sequence continues at coordinate 23,272,773 of CM035837.1, forward strand.
AATTCATTCATTCATATATCATTTATATACATATTGAATAATAATGGTCCCAAAACTGAACCCTGTGGGACTCCACAGGTGACCTTCAGTAACTCTGAGTTTTTGCTGTTAACACATGCAAACTGATATCTATTCTTTAAGTAACTACTTAACCAGGACAGTGCTACCCCTCTAATACCACAATTTTGTAGTTTCTTTAATAATAGATTGTGATCTACTGTATCAAATGCTTTTTTAAGATCCAGGAATACTCCAACCGAATACTCTTTATTTTCAATGGCTGTAGATATTTTTTCTGTAAACTCCATTAAGGCATATGCTGTTGTCCTTTTGTGTCTGAACCCATATTGCTGCTCACACAATAAATCTTTCTTCAGTATGAAGTTGTCAATTCTCTCATAGAATATTTTTTCAAGTATCTTGGAAAATTGCGGTAATAGTGAAATTGGTCTGTAGTTGGAGAGTTCCCCTCTGTCGCCTGTCTTGTAAATCGGAATTACTTTAGCTATTTTCATTGCATTGGGAAATATACCTGATTGGAGAGACAGGTTACAGATATAAGTCAGTGGTTTCGTCAGTGGTTTATGAAGAAAAATGTATTAAAAAAAACCCTCTTTTAGTAGTAGAGAGGATGTCTCCAAGACAAGATCACATCAAGAACCAAAGTGAGCTGATTGAAAAGATTTACTCCTCTTTATTTAAACACTGAACTTCAAAATAGAATCTGTCACCCAGGCCTGACGTCCTCCTGATAAATGATTCTCTTTTAAAGTGTCTGACTTTTTATTTTAAGTCTGTGGATCAGTGGATGTGGAGATGAGAGCGTCCAGACTGTGAGACAAAGCAGACCAAGGACCAATCAGAGGTGTGATGATGTTTCAGGTCTCTGCATGCGGACTCTGGTCTCCACATCTTTGAAGTGGTTCTGAGCTAACAGAGGGAACACAGCACTGTGTGTACAGGTCCTCATTAAAGCACACACACCTGTTTGTTGTGGTTTATCGGTGTGTGTGAGTGGCTTCCTCCAGCAGGAAACCACACACACACTGAGATTAGGATGAGGAAACTCCTGACTGCAGCATTCAGAGAGGAACCAAAGGCCACACTAATGTGGGGCACTAACTGTACTAAATTTATCACTACAGCAACATTTTTGAGAATTTGTGAATTTTCCCCCCTTATTTAGTTTTTTACAAGAGATAAAGAATGTGACTTTCAAATTTAAATGTTAAATATCAAATCCAAATGCTAAATAATAAATCAAATCTTCTTCTTCTTCTCTTAGATTTGATTGGTGGTTGGCAACCAGCCTACAGATGCATTACCGCCATGTACTTCAATCTATATGATCACTCTATCTGGTCAGGAGCTGTAGTCCTTCTATCATCATTGCTGTGTCCAATCGAACCTTAACCCTATCTTCAGACATCACTCTTTTTCGTCTCCTCGTGCTTCACTCTATATCATCACGCTACACACCTTGGCCGTGGCAACTGCCACATCATCAAAGATCATAGGACTCACTATGACAACATCAAAGATCAAAGGCAGTCATCACTCACGGCCATAGGACTCGCTATGACATCATCAAAGATCATAAAATATTAAACATCACTCTACTGTATATACAGTATATTCAAGAAATCTGTCTGTCACAGTGTCACGATCATAGGAATCTCTGTCTGTCTGTCACGATGTCAAGATCATAGGACTCGCTAAAAGATCATAGGACTCGCTATGACATCATCAATGATCAAAGGCAGGCATCACTTATGATCATAGGACTTGCTATGACATCAAAGATCATAGGACTCACTATGACATCATCAAAGATCATAAAATATTAAACATCACTCTATATATAATTCAAGAAATCTGTTTGTCACAGTGTCACGATCATAGGAATCTCTGTCTGTCACAATGTCAAGATCATAGGACTCACTAAAAGATCATAGGACTCGCTATGACATCATCAATGATCAAAGGCAGGCATCAATTATGATCATAGGACTTGCTATGACATCAAAGATCATAGGACTCACTATGACATCATCAAAGATCAAAGGCAGGCATCACTCACGATCATAGGACTTGCTATGACATCATCAAAGATCAAAGGCAGGCAAAGATCATAGGACTTGCTATGACATCATCAAAGATCAAAGGCAGGCATCACTCACGATCATAGGACTTGCTATGACATCATCAAAGATCAAAGGCAGGCATCACTGAACGAGTGGTGACGTACTTGCTTACACATGCTTTCTATGGGCATGCAGAAATATTTGCTTATGCTTGGTTTCTATGGGCATTCACAGGTATGCACTAGTTAAATCTAAATGCTAAATCTAAATGTTAAAGTGACAGTCTGGTGAAAATCAAGTTTTTTCTCTTGTTAACATGGCTGAAACATGTTTTTTTATGACATAACAAGAGCATAATCACTCTTATGTGCCATGTCTAAAAGTACTTTCTGAACACCAAGTAGTGCCCTTCGAAGTGGACTGCATAGGGTATTCCGCCATATTAGGAACTGAGAACTGAGCAGGGAAGAAGTGAACAACGGCACATCACTTCACCGGAAGTTGACATGAAATTACCCATAAGTCATTGCACCTCAAAGCTGAAACAAACTAGTGTTGCTAATCTTATTAACAGGCTAGACTAATGTTGGTTATGTTATGTATGGTAAAATGCCTTAATTCAATTCAATTCAATTCAATTCAATTCAATTCAATTTCAATTCAATTCAACTTTATTTATGTAGCGCCATTTCACAACAACAGTCATCTCATAGCACTATCAACTGTAGGGGGGAACCCCCACAGTTGCAGAAAGACCCCAGCAATCAGGCGATCCCCTGTGAGCAAGCACTTGGCGACGGTGGAGAGGAAAAACTCCCTTTTAACAGGAAGAAACCTCCAGCAGAACCAGGCTCAGGGAGGGGCAGTCATCTGCTGCGACTGGCTGGGGGGTGAGGGGATAGAGAAGAAGAAAAGAACAGACATGTAGAGAGCAAACAGCACGATGGGGACTCAATCTATGGGAGAGAACAAACAGATGTTAATGACCAGCAAAAAAAAATATTTCATTGAGAGTGAGGAAAGGAGTGAGGCCCAGTGCATTACTGGAGGTCCCCCGGCTGACTAAACCTATTAGCAGCATAACTAAGGGAGGGTTCAGAAACACATGATCCCTCCCTAATTGTAGGCTATATCAAAAAGGTAGGTTTTAGCCCTATTCTTAAAAACAGAGATCGAGTCTGACTCCCGAATCCAGATTGGCAGCTGATTCCACAGGAGAGGAGCTTGATAACTGAAGGCTCTGCCTCCCATTGTACTTTTGGAGATTCTAGGTATTACAAGTAATCCTGCATTTTGGGAGCGTAGTGCTCTGTTAGGATAATACGGTAGTATCAGATCTTTGAAATAAAAAGGAGCCTGATTGTTTAGAGCTTTGTAAGTAAGAAGAAGGATTTTAAACTTAATTCTAAACTCTATGGGAAGCCAATGAAGGGAGGCCAGAACCGGAGAGATATGATCTCTCTTTCTAGTACCTGTTAAAACTCTTGCTGCAGCATTTTGGATCAGCTGAAGACTTTTTAAAGATGTTTTAGGACAGCCTGATAATAAAGAATTACAATAATCTAATCTCGAGCTAACAAAAGCGTGGATCAGTTTCTCAGCATCACTCTGAGACAAGATGTTCCTAATCTTGGCAATATTATGCAAATGATAGAAGGCAGTCTTAGAAACAAATTTAATATGTGAATTGAAGGACAAATCCTGATCAAAAATAACTCCAAGGTTCCTCACAGAGCTATTAAGAGAAAGAGTAACCGCATCCAAACTAAAAGTTTGATTTGGAAAGGAATTTCTAAGGTTTTTTGGACCAACAAGAATGACTTCAGTCTTATCTGAATTTAATAGCAGGAAATTACAAGTCATCCAAGCTTTGATTTCCTTAAGACAGGCTTCTAACTTGGCTAATTGATTACTATCATCAGGCTTCATTGACAGGTATAATTGTGTGTCATCTGCATAACAATGAAAATGTATACAGTGCTTTCTAATAATGTTGCCTAACGGAAGCATATATAAACTAAAAAGAGTAGGGCCTAGCACAGATCCCTGTGGAACTCCATGACTAAGCTTTGAGTTGAAAGAAAACTCATTATTTACATGAACAAACTGGAACCTATCAGATAAATAAGATCTAAACCATTGCAACGAAGTTCCATTAAGTCCAACATAGTGTTCTAATCTATCAAGTAGAATATTATGATCGATAGTATCAAAAGCTGCACTAAGGTCTAAAAGGACAAGTACAGAAACTAGTCCATTATCAGATGCAATGAGGAGGTCGTTAGTGACCTTCGCTAAGGCTATTTCAGTACTATGATGGATTCTAAACCCAGATTGAAACTCTTCAAGTAAACCATTTCCCTGCAGGTGGTCAAATAATTGCGTAGCAACTACTCTTTCTAAGATTTTTGAAATGAAAGGGAGATTGGAGATTGGTCTATAATTAGCTAAAGCTCCTGGATCTAGCGTTGGCTTTTTGAGTAAGGGTTTAATTACAGCCGTTTTAAAAGCCTGCGGTACATGGCCAAAAGTTAATGAAGAATTGATTATATGAAGAATAAAGCTACCAATAAGTGGGAAGACTTCTTTAAATAACCTGGTAGGAATAGGGTCTAAAAGACAAGTTGAAGGTTTGGATGAGGAAACTATTTTGTCTAACTCACAAAGGTCGATTGGAGTAAACTCATCAAGACAGACATCAATAGAAGGAGTTGTAGCAGTTACAGCATTTAAGTTAACTGTGGGAAGAATCTGATTGATTTTATCTCTGATGGATGAAATTTTATTATTGAAAAAGTTCATAAAGTCCTGACTAGTAAGCTCTAAGGGAATGCTAGGATTGACAGAGTCCTGACTCTTTGTCAACCTGGCTACAGTACTGAAAAGAAACCTGGGATTATTCTTGTTCTCTTCTATTAATGCAGAGTAATAACTCGTTCTAGCTTTTCTAAGAGATTTTTTATAAATTAAAAGATGATTTCTCCACTTCCGGTTATGGCTGCCACGTAGGACGGACGTGTCTCGCTCTGCTCTGCTCCTGGAGAAAAAAATCGGCAAATAACTCTCTCATTTGGGACAGAACGTATCCCAGCATTTGGGCGAGGATATGTCGGCGAAGCCTAAGGCTGGAAAACCAGGAAAAGGAAAAAGCGAGCCGCCGAAACAGTCCAAATTAATGGACTTTCAGGTCTGTGACGCAGCAAACAAGGCTCCATATATGGCGGAGGAGGCTGGCGGCGGTGCGATTTCTGCGGGGAATGGCGCAGATGCGCTGATGGCTGCCATGAGTTCAATGAGAGCGGACTTTTCCTCTAGATTTGATGGGATTATGACAGCGCTGGAAGGAATAAGAAAGGAATTGGGTGACTGTGTAGAACGAACGGCGCAGATGGAGCTCCGTCTCGCTAGTGCTGAAGATGACGTCACCCGTCTTCAATTAAAGGTGCGCACTTTGGAAAAAAAAAATAAATCTCTGGAAGATAATATTTTGGATTTGGAATCTCGGTCGAGACAGAATAATTTGAGGCTGGTGGGTCTTCCAGAGGAATCAGAAGGTCGGGACGTATGTTCCTTTCTGGAAAAGTGGATTCCGGAGGTGCTGGGCAGCGAGGAGTTGCAATCAGCAGTGGTTCTGGAAAAAGCACATCGTATTGGCCCACGGAGAGATAAGGGACCGCCGAGGACCTTAATTATGAAGTTTCTTAGCAACAGAGACAGGATGAAGATCTTCAACGCTGCACGTGCTAAAGGAGAGATTAAACACCAGGACCAGCAGGTGCGGTTCTACCCAGATTTGGCCACAGGAATCCAGCAATTGAGGAAGCAGTTTGATCCCGTACGTAAGGAGCTGCGCAACCTTGGGATTCGTCATGGTGTAATCTATCCTGCGAGACTGCTGACCACGTATGAGGGCAGAACCCACATCTTCAAGACCCCAGAGGAGGCGCAGGAGTTCATCAAGAAGATCAAAGAAGATGAAGAGACTGGTGGGAGCTAAGCATGAACAAAATATAAGGTAGAATAATTAAGCATTTGCACAGGCATCTGACTGACTTGAAGTAAATAGTAAGTTTACAAAATATAGATTGTATTATATATTAAAAAAAACAAAACAAAAACAAAACAAACAAAAAAAAAAACAAACTATGATGTACAAAGTTGTTAAAAATTTTGGAGTTAAGTTGGAAAACTACAGAGGAGAGTTAATGTTACGTCATTAAAAGCAGTAGAGTTAGGGTGATTGGGAGGATGAAGAAGGAGTGGCTTAGGCTGTTCCCCGTGGGTGTGGAACGGTCGATGGCTATATCGGGAGACAGAATTTTTCTTTTGATTTTGGGGGGTTTGCCACAAGTGTGGGAAGGGGAAATTTGTTTGTGTGTAGTTTGTAGGATGAATGTTCAACCACTCATGTTTTTGCTTCTCTGTATGAGCATGTTTACACTGCAAGGTAATCCCAAACTCTCTATTGATCATGGACCAAAGTGTTAATCTTAATTTAACTTCATGGAATTGCAGAGGTCTACAAAATTTAAAAAAACTTAAACAAGTTATGAATAAAATAAAGGACATGGGTTCAAGAATTGTGTTTTTACAAGAAACTCATCTGATAGAGGAGGATGTTAAAAGAATTAGGAGTAGATGGCAGGGAAGTGTATTCACCTCTTCATTTTCATCCCGAGCCAGGGGAGTTATGACTCTCATACATAAATCAGTTCCTTTTCAAGTGAAAAATGTAATTGGAGACAAATTTGGAAGATATGTAATCATTCAAGGTTCTTTGCTATTAGAAAATATAAATCTTGTGAATTTATATGGTCCCAATATAGATGACCAGAAGTTCTTTGCTAATTTATTTCTCATCTTATCATCACTTACAGGGCAACATATAATAGCAGGGGATTTTAATTGTACATTGAATCCAGGTGTGGATAGATCAACAGGACTGGATTGTACGCACATTGGATGTAGGATGACTATTAATCATTTTATGAAAGAATTGAGATTGTTAGATATATGGAGAGAAATGAAACCACAAGTTAAAGCCTATTCTTGTTATTCCAGTACCTACAAGACATTCTCACGTATTGATTATTTTTTGATTTCCACAGAATTAAGGTCCAAGATTCAAAACTGCTTTTATGATAACATCGTGATCTCTGATCATGCACCCTGTTGTCTAATATATGTAGATAAATAATTGATAAAGGAATCAGGTAGATGGCAATTTCAGCATAAATGGCTTCAGGATGAGGAATTTGTCAAGTATATAGAAAAACAGATAGACGAGTTCTTTGACATCAATACTACACAAACATCAGCATGTGTAAAGTGGGAGGCTTTCAAAGCTTTTATTAGGGGACATATTATTAGTTATACAGGATCAAAATCTAAGAAGACTCGAGAGGAGAGAGCTAAATTGGAACATAAAATAAAAAATCTTCAGGAAAAAGTGTATGCAGGAAGTGACCCAAGGTTGGAGAATGAATTACTGATTTTGAGAGCTGAATACAACAAAAAATCAGCGAATAGAGCTGCCTCGAGTCTTCTAAGATTGAAACAATCTTTTTATGAACAAGGTGAAAAATCAGGAAAATTATTAGCATGGCAGATTAAACAATTGGAAATTAAAACACCAATTACCAGTATTATAAGTAATGGACAGGTAGTTATAGATCCTTTAGAAATTAATAGAGCCTTTAGAGATTACTATGAAAAATTATATGATACCAAAAATGAACCTGATTTAACAAAACGAAATGGGTTTTTGAACGAACTATCTATACCGTGTATTCCAAATGAAAACAGGGAGATATTGGAGTCTAATATTAGTCAAGAAGAAGTTGGGCTAGCCATTGATAATATGAAATCAGGAAAAAGTGCAGGACTAGATGGTCTTCCAGTTGACCTTTATAAAAAATTTAAGAATAAATTAATAAAACCTTTTTTGGAAATGGTTTTAGAAGCATTTCAAAATAATAATTTACCATCATACATAAATAATGCCTTAATTATACTGCTGCCAAAACCAGGTAAGCCCTCTAATAAATGTGAAAATATGAGACCAATAAGCCTATTAAACGCCGACCTTAAGATAATCTGTAAAATTTTAGCAAGACGAATACAAGAAATTTTACCAAATATTATTAATCGAGATCAGAATGGTTTTATAAAGGGTAGACAAGGCTTCCATAATGTAAGAAGACTATTTAATATTATTTATTTTAATAAAGAAGCACCGGATACAGCTCTCCTATCATTGGACGCCGAAAAGGCCTTTGATAGAGTTGAATGGCCCTTTCTTTTTGAAGTCCTACAAAGGTTTGGACTTGGAAATAATTTCATAAAATGGGTTCAAATAATATACAATAATGCTACAGCAGAAATCCTAACAAATAACAATATTTCAAAACCAATAAAAATCAATAGAGGATGTCGACAAGGCTGTCCACTTTCACCTTTACTGTTTACTATGGCAATTGAACCTTTAGCGATAGCGATACGTTTACATTCACAAATATATGGAATTAAAGTTGGACCAACAGAACATAAAATCTCCCTGTACGCCGATGATATAATTTTGTTTATGTCGAATCTAAAAAAATCAATTCCAACCTTGTTGAATTTAATAAAGAATTTTGGGGAAATATCAGGATATAAAATAAATAAAACTAAATCTTCAATATTAATGCTAAATGAGACCCAGAGAAATTACCCAGCCCCTGAGGTAAATCAATTCAATGTTGTAAATCAGTTTAAATATTTAGGAATCCAAATTATGCCTAAGCTAGAATCAGTCGCCAGTGTCAACTATGAAGCCTTAATGTCAGATATCAATGAGTTAACTCAGAGATGGATGTCACTACCAATGTCGATGATCGGGAGAATCAATATACTTAAAAGTAATATTTTACCTAAAATACTTTATTTATTTCAATACATTCCCTTATCACCACCTTTAGATCTATTCTCAAGAATAAAAAAAAAGTTAGTGGAATTTATATGGAACAACAGGAGGGCTAGATTACGTTTGTCTTTATTATATTTACCATTTGATCGTGGAGGTCTGAAATGTCCAAATTTTATGTTGTATTATTGGTCGGCACAACTGAGGTCTATGACATATTATTTTTCATCAAATGATCTCCCTCACTGGACTGAAATGGAATCATACAATTTACCTTTACCTCTTCCCATATTCATATACTCAGATTCGGCAAAAAAATTACAAAAACAAGTTAAAAATCCATTTGTAAAGCATATGATCAAAATATGGTGTGAAGCTAAAAACTATTTAAAAGAACCACAGCTATTGTCACAATTTAGTCCAATATGGGGTAATCAATATTTTAAACCAGGGAGAGCGGACGCTGTATTTAAAGTATGGAATTTAAAAGGGATACAAAAGATTCAGGATTTATATTTGCCATGTGCAGACAACATAATGTCTTTTGAAGAGCTGAGGATCAAATTTAATCTCAATAGAACACATTTTTTTAAATATCTTCAACTTAGAAACTTTATTCGATCAAATCAAAATAAAGCTCTCACTCGACCTATTTATTCATCCTTGGAAAAAATGATGATGAAAGATAGTAAAAGAAAGGGTATTATTTCAGAGTTTTATAACTCACTGACACTATCTTCAAGTGAAAATTCACTGAAAAGATTAAACTACTGGAAAGAAGATCTGCAAATTGAAATTTCAGAGGAACAATGGGAATTGGCTTGTACAGAAGCTCAAACCAAATCAATAAATGCACGCCTTAAATTGATACATTTCAAATGGTTAATGCGGATGTATGTTACACCGGAGGAGTTAAATAGATATAACAAAAATATACCAGATACATGCACAAAATGCATGGAAAGTAAAGGAACCCTATTTCATTGTTTATGGGAATGTAGATTAATAAGAATGTTTTGGGAAGAGGTGAGGGTAACAATTGAAAAAATAATCTCAAAACAAATCATATTGAATCCTAAACTGTTTTTGTTGGGTCTGTACCCAGAAAAGCATAATTTTAATAAAAGTGAAAGAACATTCATAGACCTCAGTTTGCTTAATGCCAAAAAATGTATTGCACTATTATGGAAAAAGACTCATAGACCAGATGTGACTCAGTGGTTAAGACAGATGTTAACAAACCTTCCATTAGAAAGAATAACATATATACTAAAATCAAAGGAAATTGTGTTTGAGAATATATGGAGACCTTTTATTGATTATGTAAAAAATTTAAACATAACTCTTGAAGAAGAAGGTGAATGATGTGTGTGGACCTTGTAAATTCCAAACTGGTGAACATAATATGTATACTTATGTATTGGATTGTCTAGACTAAACAGAGGAGCATTGTTGAAGACTTGATTTTGTTGGTGGTTGTTGGTGTTTTTAGTGCATTTTTTTTTTTTGTAGTACTTTAGTGTTAGTGTTTGATTGTTTGTATCATGTTTGTTAAAAAAAAAAAAAAAAAAAAAGGTTCAATAAAGATATTGTGGAAAAAAAAAAAAAGATGATTTCTCCAAGCTAAATAGATTTCATCTAAATTAGCAGAGCGCCATTTTCTTTCTAATTGACGAGTCTTCTGTTTTAAGGTACGAGTTTCTGTGTTGAACCAAGAAGTTAGAAATCTCTGATTAGACTTTTTCTTTTTTAAGGGGGCCACCAAGTCTAGAGTCTGATGCAGAGAAGCTGAAACACTATCCACCATGTTATCAATTACAGAAGGAGCAAGCTGTCTATAGCTTATTTCCGTTGTGTTGACACATGGCATAGAGGAAACAATCTGCATAAATTTGGAAACAGCATCATCTGAGAGGCATCTACTGTAATAATATTTTTCTTTAGGAGCCAAATAGTCAGAAATAGTAAAATCAAAGGTTAACAGACAATGGTCTGACAGTACAGGGTTATGAGGAGACACTACAAGATTTTCTATTTCTATGCCATATGTCAAAACAAGGTCCAATGTATGGTGGAGGTAATGAGTAGAATTTCCTACTTTCTGAGAAAACCCAATCGAATCTAATATTGAATTGAATGCCACATTAAGGCAGTCACTATCTACATCCACATGTATATTAAAATCCCCTACTATAATTATTCTATCAGATTTCAGCACTAAATCAGCTAAGAAATCAGCAAATTCGGATAAAAATTCTGAGTAGGTTGATGGGGGACGATAAACTATGGCAAATAAAATTGGGTTTAACCTAAAATTGCTAAAGTGCCCAATACTGAGGACCAGGCCCTCAAAGGAATTATAACATGTTTTTTGCTTTACATTAACTAGTAATTTGGAATGGTAAATTGTTGCTACTCCTCCTCCACGACCAGAACTTCTGGGATTTTGACAGTTTAAATAACCAGAGGGAGTTGATTCATTTAAACCAACATAATCCTCTTGTCCTAACCAAGTCTCTGTAAGGGAAATTAAATCAATCTGATGATCAATTAACAAATCATGGACTAACAGAGACTTGGGAGTTAGAGACCTAATATTTAATAAACCACATTTAATTTTTAAATTATGAGGAGGAACAGAGGCCAAATCATTCAATTTAGAGGCTTTATGTTTAATTTGAGTTTTACCAATATTTTGCTTTATCACTTTGGGATGCTTATACATTATATTTTTATTCACTTTGGAGGGAGCAGACAACGATTCTCTGATGGGGAAGACAGGGGCTAAGCTGAGGGGTGGCGGATGAAGAGGAGCTGCAGAGAGGCGTGTAAGACTGTGACTCTGCTTCCTGGTCCCAACTCTGAGTAGTCATGGTTTTGGAAATTTGGATAAAAAAGATGCCAGATTGTTAGATAAATGAGAAGCACCATCCAAAGTGGGATGAATGCTGTCTCGTCTCATAAGACCAGGTTTTCCCCAAAAAGAGCTCCAATTGTCAATGTAGCCCACGTCATTTTTAGGACACCACACAGACAGCCAGCGGTACAAGGATGACGAGCGGCTAAGCATGTCATCACTGGTCAGATTGGGGAGGGGCCCAGAGAATACTACAGTGGCAGACATCGTTTTTGCAAAGTCACACACCGATTCTATATTAAGTTTCGTGACTTCCGACTGCCGGAGACGGATGTCATTAATGCCGGCGTGAATAACAATTGTGGAATATTTACAGTTACTTTTAGTCAGCATTTTCAAATTTGACTCGATGTCGCCTGCTCTGGCCCCAGGGATGCATTTGACTATGGCCGCTGGAGTCTCTTGGTTCACGTTTCTGACTACAGAGTCGCCAATGATCAGAGTTTTTTCCTCAGCGGGTGTGTCGCTGAGCGGGGAAAAACGATTAGAAACGTGAACAGGTTGGTGGTGTACCGGGGCTTTGCGACTAGGCTTCCTTCTCACCGTCACCCACCCAGTCTCCTCGCTGCTGAGGAGAGCCGGGGAACCGCTGACAGGGGGACCTAAGCTAGCTAGCTCCGCTGCAGCTAATGGGCGTCCGTCGAGATTAACTGGCGCAGACGGTGTTTCAGTGCAGCGGAGCCGGGATTCCAAATCAGACAACCTCGCCTCGAGCACCTCAAAAAGACAACATTTATTACATTTACCGTTATCGCTAAAAGAGGCAGAGGTGTAGCTAAACATCTGACAGAGAGAGCACACCAGAGGAGGAGAGGAGAGAGAGCTAGTAGCCATAGCTAGTGGCTAGAGAGCAAACCACACAGGCAGACAGCAAAACAGGAAGTGACGATACGTTACCACAAGGAAGTGGTAACGTATCGTCATCCTTAATAAAGGATGAGGCCAGATGGATGGATGAACACGGTTTCATTGAAGGATGTCAGAACAGCGGGCACACAGTAGGCACCAGGCAGAGGGCACCGGTCAAAGAGGCTGCATAATGGATGCCCTCTGCTATTTATAGGGCGGTGCAGTGGCGGGAGAGGAAGTGCCCGCCACTACACCGCATTTCACAATAAAGGTGTCAAACACCAACACCACATTTCCTCTCCCCCTTAGAAAAGTCCAAAACCACTCACTCAATTACCCCCCCCCCCCAATTTAGGACCTGAATCATGCACTAACAAAACGAAAACTGATGTATCTAAATAGCCTAACACATTCACACATCATCATCATCATCATAGCAGTCTGTCGGAGGCGACAATGATTGTTTCATTTAGGTCTGATCAGATTCCTCCATGAAGCTCTGTCCTTCGCCTTCCGCTGCCAGGAGCTCCTGACCTTGTTAACCCGGACAACATCCAAGCCGGTATGAGTTGTTTTCTGACTGACCATTTCATGAAACTGCTTGCAAAGTATTTAAGTACCGCTAGCTTTTGCTGGACTAGCGGCACATTCTTGGCAGATAGAGGTATTATCAGTGGCAAGGACAGGCCAAGACAAACTGACTCCAGTATCTGTTGCAGTGACTGACCAGATGATAGATTTGTTTATCTTTGCGCTTTGTGTAGTGCATGCACCGACTGGCAAAAATCCTAAAGAAAAGTCCATTAATAAACTAAAATCATTGCCGTGTTCCTAAACTAATAAAACCCAAACAAAACAACCCCATTTTACAACATACATAAACATATGAACATCAGAACTATTACAGAAAATTTACAGCACTGTCCCTTGGGCAGGAGGAGCAGAACCGACATGGGGGGGGCCCAGGGCAGCCCCTCAGCAAGTGTGCCCCTGGAAACAGCAGGCCCCTGGGACAATGGCTGATCTCCTGGACAAAAACACCTCTCCTCATCACCACCGACTCCCACTCTTGTCCAGCCACGTCACCAGAAGCTTCTTCCCGAACATGCTGAGGCTGATTGGCGTACCGCGCTGAGCCATCAGACAGCTGGAAGTATGCTGCACCCAGATTAGCCACTATGTGCACACACTCCTGATGTTTCGCTGGCTGTCGTCTGGCCCATCTTTGCCGTGGACGTCCCTCTTCTTGAACCCGGACCAAGTCCAAAACCCTAAGAGGGGCTCGGCTTGGTCTGACATGGTGCTGCTGAGCACATGGTTTTCCCGTGCTCGTTGGTCTGGTGCCGTCCTTTTCTGAAGCCGTTGTAGCGGTCACTATCATAGCTGCAGATCCTCCATCCCTCTGCGGCCAAGCTCCAAAGGAATCTGGGGCTAGCACATCAGCGTCACTCGCCAGCGCAGGCGCCTCACCGCCACACTCGGTTCCCCCCTCTACCGTTTCCCAAGCGCCAACACTGAGACCCTCCTGCGCCGAACCTAAGTGAGCCTGGTCCTGCTTGACCACTGTGGTGTTCGTTAGTCCTTCATCCCACACAACGTCATCATCGACCATGGAAACTGGAGGGTTCCACTGGCCACAACCCGGCCATTCTTCCCCAGCGTCGTCTTTATTGGCGAAACCCAGTCCGTAAAACAAATCACAGCCCATGATGTTGTCGCTTCAGGTCGTCATGTGGAACGCGAAGTCAGCCATCGTCGCAGACTTGTACCGAACCATTAACTCCAATGTACCAACTGTGCACAGCCTGCCACCTCCATAACCAGAAAGCAACGCTGGGTTACTTCTCACTCTGTAGTGGGGGAAAAACTTCCTCACCATGGCCCAATTCAGCAACGACCCCTCAGCCCCCATGTCGAGCAGCAGTGGTATCTCCATGCCATCTAGTTCCACTGCGCAGCAAGTGTACCCACTGGTATTGGGAGACACCATGTGGATGGTTGTCGGGGGCAGGCGGAGTGATTTCTTCCGTGGGCTCTCCAGCTCAGATACATGGCACACTCTAGCATAATGATTCAAGCATCCACATCTGCTACAACGCTTTCCTCTAGCTGGGTAGTCTTTAGCCTTATTTCAGTGAATCACGGACCCGCAACCATTGCAAAGGGGTTTTCCTGGGGCAGACCTCTGGCTGGCAGCATTGGCTTCCGCAGTCTCATCATCCAAGCTATCCACGCTGTCCGAGTCCGCTACATTTGCCACGGTGGGAGGCTCCAGCGGCTGCTGTGACTGGCGCCAGCTTAGCTCTGAAGCTAGTTTGTCTGCGGTCTCCAACTGGAGAGCTAGCTCAACAGCGCTGGCTAATGTTAAGTCACTCGGCGTCGTGAGTAGCCTAGCCTGTATAGCGGCGCTACTTGTGTGCTCCGCAAGCTGGTCATGTACCAATTCATCCTCCAGCGGCCCAAAACGACACTAGCTAGCTAACTACCTCAAGTCAGCGACAAACTGATGTATAGGCTCACCCACACATTGATATTGCTGCTGAAAGCGAATCCTCCAGACAGTCACGCTATCCGGGGTATGAAAGTGGCTTGCTAGCAGCTCAACGACGTCTTCAAAAGAGTCCGAAGCCCCGAGTGTGTGCAGGACACGCTGGCCCTCAATCCCAAGGTTGTGAACAAGTAGCGCACGTGCTCTTAACTTGTCACCCTTACCCAGGTCAAGCATGGTGATATAGGTCTGGAAAGCCTCAAACCATCTCGGCCATGGAACGGGCGGCTCTCCCGGGAGCTTGAGGAAGGGGCGAAGTGGTGTAATACACGCCTCCATTATCCCATCCTCGTCGCCAAATGTTATGTATGGTAAAATACCTTAATAAAGGATGAGGCCAGATGGCTGGACAAACACAGCTTTATTGAAGGATGTCAGAACAGCGGACACACAGTAGGCACCAGGCAGAGGACACCGGTCAAAGAGGCCGCATCATGGATGCCCTCTGCTATTTATAGGGCAGTGCAGTGGCAGATTGCCCGTCACTTCACCACACTTCACAATAAAGGTGTCAAACACCAGTATAAAAAGTCCATAATGGAATTTCCCCATTGTGGGACTAACAAAGTCTTATCTTACAGTATATTATCTTATCTTATTTTAATACATGGTAATGCATAGAAGAGGGAGGTGACGCTGCAGGGTGTTTCAAATGGAGACATTTTGTGAAGGGCAGTTCCCTTAACAGATATTCCCTAAGAATTGAGTAGGGAGTACTGTTGAAGGTCTCTGTGGATTGGAATGTAGCTTTCGTTTTTCTGCTGTGAAAGTTCAGTTAAGCTCCTCCCCCTTCTAAAAGGCGAGTTTAGACAAACTGTTCGAATGACGTCACTAGAACAGGGAACCAATCAGAACTAAGCTTAGCTCCCAGTGTCAGTTTGCATTTTTGGGCAGCTGCTTTGAAAACTTGACCCAAACTAAAATGAGTTTTACCATTAAATTGCTTTTAAGGACCAATACGGTTCCAACCATTATCCTGGACCACTGTGCGAGTGCAAGTGGGCATGTCGTTCCACCGGTAAGTCTGTATTTTATCACAAGAATTATTCTGTTTGTCAGATAGATAGATAGATAGGTAGGTAGGTAGGTAGGTAGGTAGGTAAGTAGATAGATAGATAGATAGATAGATAGATAGATAGATAGATAGATGTACTTTATTGATCCCAAACTGGGAAATTACACTGTAACAGCAGCATGACACAGACAACCCAACCAACAGAAATACACACAGCATAATAGAAAAGGAAAAGCGCTAGCTGCCATTAGCTTTTAATGTACCTGATACTGCAGTCTACTAACAGTATGGTTTTATGTACAGTAAAAGTCAAAGCCTTGTGTCAAATACGTAATGTGCTAGAGAGAAAATGCCCTGGTACATGTGTGGTTGCATGTGATACACAATTGATTTGGTCGTTCTTCTAAACAGTCATGGTGGTGTTAACTTTTAATGTTTTGAACATTTTAGCACCAGTGGCAGTGGTGGTTTGTGTATGGGCACATACCGCTTTGCTAGGGTGCTCATGTGCTCCGCAAGTGCCGAGTGGTTGTTTGGACCCTCCACCGTCACAGCAGCATTGCATTGTAAGTTTATCATTTTCTGGTCAAATGTACCAGCTTGCAGACTTCTGTGTGCTGTGGTCCTTGAGGAAAGGCGGCGTGTCAGCGTTATGGTGGGTGGGATGTGGATGGGCCTAATTAGATACTGGTGTTTGAAGGAGGAGGAAAAGGGAAAGATTTTCATAAGCAACTGGAAAACAATGAAAGTTTTTTTTGTTGTTGTTGAAAAAAGGACATAAGATACCCTTTCAGACAATTAAGATTTGTTTTAAGGGGATTTATATCCCCCGCAGTGCGTCTTTTAGTCCAAGTGTTAAATCTAAATAATGAATGTTAAATCAGTGGTGGCCTAATGGTTAGGATGTAAATTCATGACTGGAGCATCATTGGTTCAATCCCTGGACTGGCAGGGATCAGATCTGGGTGGGACAGATGACACAGAAGTGTTTTCCCCACCCTCGTTAATCCTCTTCTGTGGTGCCCTTGAGCAAGGCCCTCAACCCCAGCTGCTCCAGTGGAGTTGCTCAGCGGCCACAGGTCAGTCTGTGGTTGTACTGGACAGCTTCCAGGTGTGAATGTGAACAGGGTGTCCCTGAAAAAAGAGAGGTTGCCTGTCAATGGATTGCCCCTGTATAAATAAAGGTTAAAAAAAATCTAAATACTAAATCTAAATGTAAATATTAAATCAAAATGCTAAATATAAATCTAAATGTGAAAACTAATACACTAAATATTTAAGTAGCATGTCAGAATTTGCATTAAGCTAAATATTAAGTGTTTAACATTTAGATTTAAATGGAAGATTTAAGATTTATATATACAGTACTTTAAAAAAAACATCTGAATTCTGGGACACCATAGATTATATTAAACCTTAATAATATAATCTAGCCTTACAATTGCCCCTGAGTAGTTACTCCAATTACTCCCAGTCAGATCACATCCAAACAGACCTTAGAGATCAAACTGGCATTTAGATCTTCTCGGTGCAGAGTAGGAGTCTAGATCCTTATCACGCCACTTAATAACGAATAATATAAAGTCAGCGATTTTAATATTTTTTTCCCCAACAAAACATGTTGCACACCCTCAATTTTATTGCCTCACATATGAATAATTACTCTGTTTAAGTATGAGTGAATAAGTACCCTACATAAAACAACTGAGATCACTTTGTTCAGGTGTGTTTTCACTGAAGTCTTTAATCTGTGCTTGTGACATTTTGCTGAGCTGCAGTTTCTTCCATGGTATTTTTGGAGATGAGATAGCGTGGAAGCAGAAGCACAAATATGATGCACTCAGATCTTACTAAAACAGAACGTGAATATTTGGTTTATCAACACTGGAATGTTAGTTTAATTGGTGATTCTATTGGCTCTTTGTATTGGTCTCTGTTAAGCCTGGAGAACAGTTGAATTAATGAGTTACTAGTTACAGTGGTGTGAAAAAGTGTTTGCCCCCTTCCTGATTTCTAATTTTTTTGTATGTTTGTCACACTTAAATGTTTCAGATCATCAAACAAATTTAAATATTAGACAAAGATAGCACAAGTAAACACAAAATGCAGCTTTTAAATGAAGGTGTTTATTATTTAGGGGGGGAAAAAATCCAAACCTCCATGGCCCTGTGTGACCGGAGTGGTGGCCTAGTTGATAGAGCATCCACCGCACACCTGGGCGGCCGGGGTTCAAATCCTGGCCAGGTCATACCAAAGACCATATTAAAAAAAGGTACTTTCCACCTTCTAGTTTGGTGCTCAGCATAATAGAATGGGGAAAGCAAAGTTACGCACAGAGCTACCAGAGGACTTGTCATAATTGGCCCTTGCAGGGCAGAAACAAGGCACCACTCGCCTGCAGTGAGTTTGCTCATTTATTAAATAATAAGGAACACAATGCTTACCACGAAGGGCGAATTACAAAAAGCTATTTACAAGACCACAAAGGGGTGAGTACAGAAAAACACAAATAAAGGAAAACCATGAAAGGTAACTTACTATGAAACTGGCGAAGCAGAGAAAAAGGCTGAGACTTTAAAACAGGAATCAGGTGAGGGGATTCTTGTCTGAACACGACGAGGTCACAGCAAGGAAAAAACCTTGCCAGCGAACTTAAATAGTAACAGAGCAAAAACCAAAATGTGAATCAGGAAGCGCAAGTGAAAATGTAATCAGTGAAACAAAACAGCTGTGACAGGCCATTAACAGACTTGACAGGCCGAAGTCCTGTCACAACACTGTCAAAATAAGAGCACAAACAATAGTGGCAAAAATCAAGACCAAATACATAAAAAGGAAAATAACCAAATGACTCGAGCACGGTACAAACCCACGCTCGGTGTCATGACAGTGCCCCTCCCTTAAGGGGTGGGACCCAGACACCCCACAGTAACATCAAAAAGGAAGAAAGTACTCCCCCACCCCAAACAGAAATAACTTCAAAAACCAACCCCGGGAGGGTGTGGGGGGATCCAGGGCTTGAGAAAGAGACACAAAAACAAAAACAACCTGAAAAAACACATGACCCACACACTGATAAAACAAAGTACCAAGAACACTAAAAGATACTGGACAAATAAGGGAATCATTCTGGTAGTCTACCAGAGTCCCGGCTCCACCCGACCATCAGGTGAAAAAGGTCAGGCAGCCTACCAGGTCTCCAGAGACCCCAACCAGGTTGACAAAGTCCATCGGGTAGCATTCCAGGATACCGAAGCCACCCAAGCAACCAGGAAGGCTTGGGCAGTCTCCCTGTGTCTCTGGGCCAGCAGGTCGCTGAGCTCCACACACACCCTCCTGGAGACGTCGGCTGGAACCATCGCTCACCACCAATCCCTGGACCCAGACGATGAGCACCCACAGAGGAAGATGGCAGAGGAAGAACTACGATGAAACCAGAAGGAGACAAAGGACCCACAGCTGCCTTGGGCATCCGCGCAGCACCCTTGGTGGCCCCGGACTGAGGCGCTGCGGCATCCTCGGTGGCCCCCGGCTGAGGCGCTGCGGCACCCTTGGTGGCCCCGGACTGAGGCGTAGCTGCACCCTCGGTGGCCCTGGACTGAGGCGTAGCTGCACCCACGGTGGCCCCGGACTGAGGCGTAGCTGCACCCACAATGACCCCCGGGCTGGAGTGTAGCACCCACAGTGGGCACACACTGGAGCACCGCACCCATGTGGGATTCAAGCTGGGGGGCAGCACCCACGGAGACCCCGACTGAGGAAGTACTGCACCCTCGGAAATCCCGGGCTGGGATGGCGTCTCCACAACGACCTTGGCCGAAGGAGCTGGACCCATGAAGACCTCAGGCGATGGACCGGAACCCACGGAGACTTCTGGTGTAGCTGGAAGATTCTCAGTGACCCTGAGAGAAGACGTGAATGAAAGAGGGAAAGAAACAGGGTCAGGGTCACCGGCGGCAGTGGAACCGGCGAGGCGAGCTCAGATGCTTCTGACAGCAGCACCCGGGTCTCCCCACCAAGAGCCAGACAAGATCTCTCCAGTACTGAAACAATGAAAACAAAGGAGAGTATGAATGAATGAATGAATGAATGAATGAATGAAAAGGTTTATTGTCAATACTACCATACGTGCAATACATACAGGAGAATTGTCCTGTATCATAGCCAATAGATGTCTTCTGCATCTCCAGTCGAATCATACAGACACATGAGTTCCAATGTCCATGAGTCTTCCCCTTGGGTTCCCCCTGACCCGATCTTCTTCTTTTAAAGTGGTGACAATCGCATATAAGCCGCTTTTCCAGATCCATAATTTCCATTTGGATTAAGATTCAGCCAGAAGAAGAGCGAAAAACACAGACATCGCAAGCAGGGAATAGTATCAGGGAGGAGAAGAGAGGAGAGAAAAAGCGTCTGCTCTCTCTGAAAGCCGGAAGTGAGTGAGTGAGTGAGTGAGTGAGTGAGTGAGTGAGTGAGTGAGTACTTGTCTGAGCTCAAGTTCCACCACCGACCAGGACTCTGTCGATCCAGATAGCGATGTCTCAGGCCCGGCCCCCTGGAGGTCCAACTCAAACTCTGCTGCGGCGGCCCCAACAGCGGGCATGATGGTCTCTGCAGTCTCAGAACCCCCTGGTGATGTTACCCACGCAGGTGGCTCACCCGCCGTGGCGACAGGAGATCCTCTTCCTGCTGGGGCTGAACTCTGCTCGGTTGAAGCCCGGGGACACTTCTTCATCGGCTCAGGCTTTGGAGGGCAGACAGCCCTCTTCCTCTGTCCATACCGTGGCTGCAGGGCTGGAACCAGGTTCTCCAGGACCGCAAGCTCCTCCTCCATCCGGCAGCTTAATCCTGGAACCGGCGGACACTCGGGAGGTATTGGAGGAGACACAGAGAAAACAGGTAGCATCTTTGTGGCTGCAGCAGGTGGTGAGGACTCAGTGGACAGCACTAACTGAGCCTCACCCCCGAGAATCAGACAAGGTAATTCATCAGATGGTGAAACATAATGAAAAAGCACTTGCCTATTTTCTCAGGGTGTGATGGTTCCTGCTGCAGCATGCCCAGATTCCTCTTTTTCCATGTCTGCGGTGGTCATGGGCCCCTTGGAAGAACCTGGAGGAGCAGGTCCTGCAGACACGATGACGGACGGAACCGAGGGAGAACCAGCTGAGCTCTCAGCAGTGAGAGAAGGCGCTGTGGAGGAGGGAGAAACAGCTGCGACGACCCCGGGATTGGGCGCTGATGAGACAGCCGGTAAGGAGACCCAAAAGGCTGAAGCTGCTGTAGTTCCTCTCTGACGTGGCGAAAATAGCTCTGCTGGCTGAGAGATGGAGGAGTTTCTCCTGCGGCCCATGGCTGGGTAACGGTGGGAACGTTGTGGCGACTCGACCCGGCTACTCTCCTCCATCCGCTTCGTTACAGGAATGTCATGGGGAGGAGTTGAGTTCTGTGCCAGGAGGCGGCATCTTCGGGCCGGTGATGATCCCATCGCCAACCCAGGAAATCGCTGTTGGAGCGCGGAGACAGTGGCCAGCAGCTCAGCGAACTCTGGATAATTTCCTAAACCAGGATGCACTTCCACCACCCTGACCACTGCTACCACACTCTCCAAAACCTTCTTCAGGACACGGGAGGTGAGAGCTTCAACGACATGGCCCCAGATGAACTCAGCTGCCCACTGCTCATCCATGCTGGGGCCCCCGGCTGCCTTCCTCCTACGGCACGCTGGGAATATGCTGACAGCCACTCAGTCCAGCCATGAAAAAGGTGAGAGAAAAAAGGGAAAAGCAGAAAAAAGAAAAAAAAAGGCAAACCCACTGCCGCTGGCACCTACTGGCTGTGACCAACTGTCATAATTGGCCCTTGCAGGGCAGAAACAAGGCACCACTCGCCTGCAGTGAGTTTGCTCATTTCTTAAATAATAAGGAGCACAATGCTTGCCACAAAGGGCGAATTACAAAAAGCTATTTACAAGACCACAAAGGAGTGATTACAGAAAAATACAAATAAAGGAAAACCATGATCCATCCACAGGATGGTTGCTCCTTCACATGGCGCCTCGGTGCCGAGCAATGTCTCTTTTATTTTATATGTGTGTAAGAGAAGTAGGGGATGATGTATGTGCCTGTGTGTGATGTGTTTGTGGGTATGTTTATGGGAGGGTTGGAAGGAGTGGGGATGTATCATATAAAATATGTAACTAAATGTGTCTATTGTTTTTATCTATGCAAAGCACTTTGCGCAACATCTAATGTCTTAAAAGTGCTATACAAATAAAGTTTGATTGATTGATGAAAGGTAACTTACTATGAAACTGGCGAAGCAGAGAAAAAGGCTGAGACTTTAAAACAGGAATCAGGTGAGGGGATTCCTGTCTGAACACGACGAGGTCGCAGCGAGGAAAAAACCTCGCCAGCGAACTTAAATAGTAACAGAGCAAAAACCAAAATATGAATCGGGTGTGGAAGCACAAGTGAAAACATAATCAGTGAAACAAAACAGCTGTGACAGGCCATGAACAGACTTGACAGGCTTCAGTCCTGTCACAACACTGTCAAAATAAAAGCACAAACAATAATGGCAAAAATCAAGACTAAATACATAAACAGAAAAAGGAAAATAATCAAACAACCCGAGCACGGTACAAACCCACTGTTGTGTATGTATATAGGCTGTATTACAAAGATGACGGCCGGGTTGGTCATGGGCTAGACCGGGGTGGCTACTACTGGTTTCCGGTGGTGACGCCGCCCGTGGTATAAAGGAATTGGGCGGAAGAGGCTCTGCCTCATTCGTCATGGAGCCACCTGGCATGCAGGCGAGTGCCATAAGCCTTTTTATGTAAACGACTGATTATAATAAAGCTCCGTAAACTACAGTAACAGTGTGTTTACTTTTACCCAATTATGGACATAACATTCGACGACGAGGTAAAAGCGGGAATGGAAAAGTGGGCTGCTGAGTTTAGGCCATTTTTGGAGGCCCCGGGCAGGCCGCCCGTGTCAGGGCCTCGTTGGTTCATTGCTTTAACCACCTACCTTGTGGTTTTGAACCTCGGCGAGCGTGAGAGGCTTCGCACGAGGGATGTGTTAGTCCATAAGTTGGGTACTGTGGGGCAGAGAGTATTGGAGAGCCTGGGGGGGGGGGGGGGGCTGATAGCTTCGATGGTGTTGATGGCACGCCATTTAGGCGCTCAGGAGAGTGTCACAGTCTGGCGCGTCCAGTTTCGACAGTGCCGCCAGCATTTGGGAGAACCAGTGACGACATTTGTTGAGGAGCTCCGAAGGCTGGCGAGGGGGTGTGATTTCGGACACCTGGAAGAGGACATGATTCGGGACCAATTAGCAGAATATGTTCGCTGTACAGCGGTCCGGTCCACACTGTTGGAATATCCAGGAGAGTTGACGTTGGCAACGGCTATCGAGCTCGCCCAGCGGTTTGAGGCAGCAGAGACCATTGTGAGTGGCTCTCCTGAAGGGGCTTTTCTGGGTGAGGATGAGTCTTGCGCTAAGGCACTGTTTCGGGACCCTTGTGATGGCGAATGCGGAGAGGAAGATTTTGCCTCCGTGGTCAGGATAAGGTCTGCCCCCGTTAAGCCAAAGTGTTATGGTGTGGATCCACTGTTCACCGCTGTAAGTCCAGGGTGTGCCCGGCGAAAGGAGAGCGTTGTGGCAAGTGCGGTGTTTTGAACTATTTTGCCAGGGTGTGCGACAACTTCGTACGCAGGAGCCGTAGGAGTGAACCAGGTGCTGCACAGAAGACTCCGATGGTGGTGCATGTGGTCTCTCCGGAGACGATAGGGAGGATCGGCTGCACCGTCACGCTAGATGGCATCGAGGTTCCATTTTTGGTGGATACTGGAACGGTTGTTTCCGTCCTGAGCCTGACGACCATGGAGAAACTGTTTCCCCACTGGCAGATTAGGAGGCAATATGGAGAGTATTATGGTTACGGACAGAACGGGTTGGCTATTTTGGGCTATGTGGAACACTGGCCTGTTCCAGTCATGGAGGGTGCTGAGGTGTGGGATTCAGACTGATATGACAAAGTGACAGAGGAACAGCGCACGCTGCGCCACGTGGAGCCATCTCGGGCTGGACCCGATGCCGTCACGCAGGCTGCCCTGGACGAGGGTGCCGGACGGCACGGCAGGACCCCTGATGAGGCTCGTGGGGACGAGGCGCTAACGCCGGAAGAAAACGGGGCTAGACCACAGAGCGCGGTGATCGCAACGCGCTCCCAGCGACGGCCTGCCAAGAAGAGACTGAAACAAGCCCGCGAGCCGGAGTGATCAGTGACGGAGGCCTGTCACAGGATTGGTGATCTGGATAAAAGGAAGAGGGCTCCCTCGAAGACCAAGTTTGACGCTCAAGTACGACGGGATCACAGTCCATGCGAGCAGTGGGACGACCAGAGACGGTCTGCCATGGAAAACACGGACTGGGCCTACGAGTCGACTGGTGGAGACCAGTCAGACCCAAAATCACTGGGAAAAGAGGACACGGGCTTCCCTGCGGGTTGGCGAAATGGTGCGGCCCAGGGCTGAGGCCTGGATAAGAGGTGATCATGGTTTGCGCAAGCAGGATAAGAGGAGACGGTTCCGGGTGGAGGCTGCTCAGAGTGACGGGTGTCTGCGCTGTCTGACCAGACCCGGAGGCATCCGAACGAGTGGCGTTGAGTGGAAGAGAAGAAGCGGAGCAGTGGGAGCCCTGAGGTCAAAAGACAGAGGCGACTGGAGAAGGACCCATCTAAGGACTGAGAGTGATGTGATGTCTTTATTTTATGTTTGTGTGTTTTTGCTCCAGTCCTGATTTGTTTGTTTTACTGCTCGTTTGGTACCCCAATTTAAATTTAAAAAAAAAAAAGAAAATGGAAAGTAAGAAGTAGGGTGTTTTGTGGCACATGGGAATTAAATTTTAGTTTAAGGGACCTGAATTGTAACTGTGTTTTTTTTTTTATTGGCTCAAAGACGGTTGTTTGATGGAATTGAATTTTATTAAGGTATTAATTTTATGCCCAAGTTTGGGGTGGTGGGGTGTGTTTCTCCCGTTTGAGGTGTTTGTTTATGCATATTTACATACCCAACGTCTAACATTTTTTTTTTTTTTTGTTACTTATTTGATACAAGCGGCTGAAATGAGCTCTCTCCGTAGGATTGCTGGACTCACCCTCAGAGATAGGGTGAGGAGCTCAGTCATCCGGGAGAGGCTCAGAGTAGAACCGCTGCTCCTCCACATTGAAAGGAGTCAGTTGAGGTGGTATGGGCATCTGATTAGGATGCCTCCTGGACGCCTCCCACTTGAGGTGTTTCAGGCACGTCCCACTGGGAGGAGACCCCGGGGCAGACCCAGGACTCGGTGGAGAGACTATGTCTCCCAGCTAGTCTGGGAACGCCTTGGTATCCCCTCTGAAGAGCTGGAGCAGGTGGCTGGGGAGAGGGAAGTCTGGGCTTCTCTGCTTGAACTGCTGCCTCCGCGACCCGGACCTCCGGAAAAGCGGTAGAAGATGGATGGATGGATGGATGGATGGTTACTTATTTGTACCCGTAGGTAGATTTGGTTTGCAGTTTCGGCTGCTGGTCGCTGCGTGCACGAGTGCCCTAAACCTACATGTTTTTGGTATGTGGGAGGAAACCGGAGAAATCCCGGAGTAAACCCACGCAACACGGGGAGAACATGTAAACTCCACACAGCTCACTGTTGGTCGGGGGCTGGGATCGAACCCACGATCTCATGATCCCCGCGATCCCCCGGCCGAGGGTAAACTGTGCTGCCGCAGTGCTAAACCACTGCGCCACCATGCAGCCAATTGTATTGTATTGTAATACAATGGGTACAATTGTATTGTACCCATTGTGGGGGAGAGTGTTGGGGGGGGGGCGCCGGTAGTTCTTATGTGTTTTTGTAATTTTATATGTTTTATGTGGTGCTGTTCCGGGATTATTTTATTTTAGTTACACGGCGTACCAAAAGCCAGTTTAGAAAGGGTAATGACCGAAAGAACGAGATCGCGGATACAAGCGGCTGAAATGATCTTTCTCCGTAGGATTGCTGGACTCACCCTCAGAGATAGGGTGAGGAGCTCAGTCATCCGGGAGAGGCTCAGAGTAGAACCGCTGCTCCTCCACATGGAAAGGAGTCAGTTGAGGTGGTTTGGGCATCCGATTAGGATGCCTCCTGGACGCCTCCCACTTGAGGTGTTTCAGGCATGTCCCACTGGGAGGAGACCCCGGGGCAGACCCAGGACTCGGTGGAGAGACTATGTCTCCCAGCTGGTCTGGGAACGCCTTGGTATCCTCTCTGAAGAGCTGGAGCAGGTGGCGGGGGAGAGGGAAGTCTGGGCTTCTCTGCTTTAACTGCTGCCTCCGCGACCCGGACCTCCGGAAAAGTGGTAGAAGATGGATGGATGGATGGATGGATGGATGGATGGATGGATGGATAGTTACACGGCTTTGTTTGTCTGATTGGCAGCATTGGCTGGTAGTCTACCTGGCCCCCCCAGCCTAGTTGTGTGTATGGATAGGTTGTTTATTTGTTTCTGGTGTGGGGAACCCACTCAGTAGTTACTCAGTAGTTTTCCCTCAGACTGAAGTGGCAGATCAAAGGTGGGGAGTGTGGGGAATGATATGTTAATGCAGCACCCCAGGTAGCAGAGAAGTGTTAGTGCTGTGATATAAAAGAGAGTGCCTGCAACCTGGTGGAGAGTTTTCTGATTCTGGTGAATGTGAGAGAGGGCGGAATAAAGCTTCATTTACTTTATGAGTCAGTGGACTCCTGAGAGAGAGCAGGCATTTTCCGAGGTTAAAACAGCTCTGGCGAACGCCGCACTACTGGTGCACCCGGACCCAGCGGCTAGGATAGCGCTCACTACCAACGCATCAGACGTGGCCATAGGGGCCATCATGGAGCAGTGCGTCGCCAGTTCTTGGCAGCCGCTTGACTTTTTTAGCAGGTCTTTGCGCGACAATGAGCATAAATACAGTGCATTCAACAAAGAGTTACTGGCTCTCCACCTGGCCATACGCCACTTCCAGTTCTGGCTGGAAGGGCGCACCTTCACTGCGTTCATGGACCACAAGCCACTTATGTACGCGATGGCCAAGGTTTCGGAACCATGGTCGGCCCAGCAGCAGAGGCAGCTGGCTGCGATCTCGGAGTTTACGACTGACATTCAACATGTGGCTGTTAAACTCAACGTGGTGGCTGACTGCCTGTCGCATGCATTAGTGGCCCCAGTCTACGTGGGGATAGATTACACGGCCATGGCCGCTACACAGATTGGCAATGCGGACGTTGGCGCGCTCCAGTCTGGACCAACAGGGTTAAGGCTGGAGAGCAGAGTGCTGCAACACGGGGGCCCCCCCCCCTAGTCTGTGACATCTCTACAGGACGCCCGCGACCGGTGGTCCCATGCTCTTGGCGCCGCCGCGTTTTTGAGTCGGTTCACTCCCTGGCGCACCCAGGGAATGCGCTCGTCAATCAAAATGGTGGAGCAAAGTTCGTCTGGCCGAGCCTGGGCAAACAAGTGAAAGAGTGGGCCTCAGCCTGCGTAGCGTGCCAACGAGCCAAGGTGCACAGGCACACGAAGGCCCCTTTGGAGCCGTTCCATATCCCGGCTAAGAGGTTTGACCATGTTCATGTGGACCTCGTGGGCCCCCTCCCGCCATCACAGGGGTACACGCACCTCCTGACAGTCGTGGACCACACCACACACCGGCCCGAAGCAGTCCTGCTAGCTTCCACTGCGTCCGTAGATGTGGCACGTGCTTTTTTGACAACATGGATGGCACGTTTCAGCGCTCCTTTGGACATCACGTCCTATCGGGGCCCGCAGTTTGTTTCCGACCTCTGGTCCACCATGGCCCGGAGCCTGAGCATCTCAATTCATCACACGACCACGTACAACCCACAGGCCAATGGTTATGCGAGCGTTTCCATAGGTCACTTAAAGCAGCACTCAGAGCTTCGCTTACGAATGCAAATTGGGTGGACCGGTTGCTGTGGGTTCTATTAGGGTTGCGTTCCACACCGAAGGAGGATTTGGCAGCCTCCCCAGCAGAGCTGTTTTTTTCCCAGCCTGTGCGACTCCCCGGGGAATTTTTGCCGGATAACCCCGCCCCAAACACTGATCTATCCCCGCATTCGAGACATAGCGCAGAGGCAGGGACACTACCCAGCCCGGCCCACCACTGTTTTCCACGAGCTTTTGTGCCAAGGACCTTGAAGGACGTGTCGTTTGTATTTGTCAGGCACGATGCCCACCGGACCCCATTGCGCCCGCCTTACGATGGCCCGTTCAGAGTGCTGGAACCCGGGGACAAACATTTTGTGTTAGACTTGGGGGGTTGCCGGGAGACAATCTGTATGGAGTATTTGCGTAGGGTCGTAAAAATCACGTGACTCGCGGGGGTAAACATAAACACGCCGTAGGTGCCGCCATTTTGGATGGCAAGAGCAGCAGTTGCACTGTGACAACCCAGGTGTAACTTGTACTGTTTAGCGATCAGAATGAGTGAGGAGAACACACAGTCACAATCTGACATAATAACATCCTATCATCCTCTTCAACAACTGACACTATGGCCTCTGAAACTGTGTCTGCGATGTCTGTCACATTCAGTGGAGTCATTGTCAGCATTCATAACAGCAGACAAGTGTTTTTAATCTTGCTCCCGTGCGTTCCTCTGGTGTGCTGAAATGCCTCAGTTGAACGGAGGTGACGGGTGTGGGGTAACAGCTGCAGCAATTAGCAGAACAATGACTGCCGGTAATCTGCTCAGCGGGGATGATTTGGGGGCAAACGATGAGATGATATCTTTAAAAGACGAAGGGGAGCAGGAGGAAAAAATATCGGAAAACGTGTCAGCGGAAAGGGATGTGGATGATGTGAAGTCTTGGCTGTTGAACGAGTCGAAAAACAACAGCAGCTCCTCACTCAGAGGTGAGTGAAGCGCGCTGCGTGTTTTTTTTTTTTTTAAAGGCTCTCCACGGCGCGCCGCGTTAAAACGTACCTGATTTTATGCACATGTACAATAGTTTTCTCCCCTTTCATGTGTGCATCGTAGCAAGCAGAGAGGCGCCCCCAAACCACAAAGTTTTTTTTTTTTTTTTTGTTACTTATTTGTACCCGTAGATAGATTTGGTTTGCAGTCTGGTGACAAGCCACCGGCCGCTGCGTGCGCGAGCGCACTAAACCCACGGTCTCATGATCCCCGCGATCCCCCGGCCGAGGGTAAAACTGTGCTGCCACAGCGCTAAACCACTGCTCCACCTTGCAGCCCGTTATGACAAAGTGAGAGATTACGTCAGTGAAGGTAATTATTCAAAAATCCAACTTTTTTTTTTTTTTTTTTTTGCATTTCACACCGGCCATTTAATTCCCCGCTTATCCCCTTATCAGGGGGAACAACAGGAGTACACCATTTTGCGGAGTTTGTAGATACACGTGAGCTATGTGGTTTATTTCACCCTGCTGCTGCTGTTTCTTGCCATCCAAAATGGCGGCTCACTCTAACGGGCCAGTGCGGCACGCCCCCTGACGTCATATGCAAAAACCTAATTGACAGGCTTAAGCCCGCCTTTGTTTTAGTAGACGAGCAGGTGGTGTTGGCCTGAGCTCCTCGGTGCGGAAGACCCCCACAGAGAACTCTCCAGGTAAACGAATCATCAGATCAGTCACACGAGCATGCTGAAGGTGTTTCCCCCCTCCCCATTGTCCCCCCACAGATGGACACACCCCCAGGAACCCCCCATCGGCACAGCAGCGCCTCGGAGCTGAAGACCCCCGTTACAGCAGCTATGGACAGAGGCTGAAGCCCAAAGGACAAGGGGGTTAAGACTCAGTTTGAGACTCTGGGGGGGGGGGGGGGGAGGCAGTGTGGGGAACCCACTCAGTAGTTACTCAGTAGTTTTCCCTCAGACTGAAGTGGCAGATCAAAGGTGGGGAGTGTGGAGAGTGATATGTTAATGCAGCACCCCAGGTAACAGAGAAATGTTAGTGCTGTGATATAAAAGAGAGTGCCTGCAACCTGGTGGAGAGTTTTCTGATTCTGGTGAATGTGAGAGAGAGTGGAATAAAGCTTCATCTGCTAAGAAAAGTTCGGCCTGGTTATTCTCTCCACACTGTAATTGTTTTGTTTTAGTACTGTATGTGAGTCGGGAAGCAAATTGGGGACAGCTATCTGTACGCTTGGCATGTTTTTTTTTTTGGTCATGGGCTAGACCGGGGTGGCCACTACCAGTTTCCAGTGGTGACGCCGCCCGTGGTATAAAGGAAGTGGGCGGAAGAGGCTCTGCCTCTTTCATCGTGGAGCTACCTGGTATGCAGGCGAGTGTCACAAGCCTTTTTATGTACAGTAAATGACTCTGATTATAATAAAGCTCCGTAAACAACAGTAATGGTGTGTTTACTTTTACCCAATTATGGACATAACACCCGCGCTCGGTGTCATGACAGGACTGACCCCCCACTGTAGCTTTCACTACTTAGAGTAGCTGTGTGGCCTAGGGTCAGAGAAACGGAAATAGGCTCCGCCCCTGCACACCACATGGTGTCCCACACGCTGTGGAAGGGAATCATCTAACAAACTAACATGGCCCTGTGAGAAAAAGTGAATGCCCCTGTTAGAATAATTTCAAGCTTAAATTATTCAAAGTCAAATAATCAGGCGGAAAGTTGGATTTAAATGAAATCACCCTTTATTGTCGTTCAACCATACAACCAATCATGTACAGTAGAACGAAATTGTGCTTTATCCTATCTACAGTGTAAATCACACACACACCATAGTAGAATCAGAAGGGCCGCTGCCATGCAAGGCGCCGCCACAAATTTCCCTCCTCCATTCCATTATTGCTGAGCACCAAACTGGACGGCAGGAAGTTCCACTTTTATATGGTCTTCGGCATGACCCGGCCGGGATTTATACACATTTATTATAAAAATAGATATCCAGTTTCACCTCAATGGCCATTTGAGGGGGAGATTACAAAGCATGGCATTCAGGCACACCTAGAATCTCCAAAGAATTCATTTCTTTAGGTCTGATATATATAGGTAGGAGAAAGAAGAGAGAGGATGAGGATAAGGGAAGGAACAGAACGGGACAGTCCTGATAATCAAAGCTTATCCGGGGAAACGTCACAGACACTCTGGAGACATGAGGTCATGGAGACATGGACATGAGATCCATAAAACTAACAGAATGTCCATATACCTAATCTCTACCACTGATCTATACAGGCTGAGGAGTTCCTGTGCATTCCTGTGACCCAAAACAGGTCATGTCAAAGAGATTTTAAGAGTAGCTTAGATAATTCCTTACGCATGTACTGATCCTGTACTGAATTCTCTGAAGGCCAATAATTGCTCACAGAAACCTACCAAGAATATATGAACTTATCCAATATGGCATGCACATATAAACATTAAACATGGAATATGAAAGGCATGGCATTTCTCAAATATCATCATCATCATCATAGCAGTCTGTCAGGGGTGACAATGACTGTTTAATTTAGGTCTGATCAGATTCCTCCACACAGCTCTGTCCTTCACCTTACACTGCCAGGAACTCCTGACCTTGTTAACCCGGGTGACATCCGAGCTGGTATGAGTTGCTTTCTGACTGACCATTTCATGAAACTGCTTGCAAAGTATTTGAATACTGCTAGCTTTTGCTGGACTAGCAGCACATTCTTGGCAGATAGAGGTATTATCAGTAGCAAGGCCAGGCCAAGACAAACTGACTCCAGTATCTGTTGCAGTGACTGACCAGATGATATAACGATAATAACGTAGATAAAATGGAATTTTTCTATCAGCCCCTAAACCTAATAACTGGTTGTGTCATGAGCGTGTGCCTTTACGCACGCACAAATGAAAGGAGATAAGCCCACTTGCAGGTGAAGAGTGTGGTTTATTAAATAAAGAATCAAACAAGTGTCCAACATAAGTGTCCAAAAGGTTTAGCTGCACAGCAGGTGAATGCAGCTCAGCTGAGTCAGGTTTGACTTCGAGGAACACAGTTCACATAAAGCTCCAGGGTAACCCTGGCCACTGGGGGAAACAAGAAACGTGAACCCAGGAAGGAAGACTTACATGGATGTGCTGGAGCGCAGCTGGGCTCTGGGAAAAACAACAGCAACTGTAGTCCAGGGGAAAAAAGTCCAAATACAAAGAATAGACTGAACAGAGCGACTGACTGCATGCGAGAAGTATACTAATGCTGTGATAATGAGTGAAAGAACTGATGGGGAATAAATACACGGTGAACTAATGACACAGAGTGAATGCAGGTGAGAAACAACAGGTGTACTGATTACAGACTGCTGACTGCAGCGGCAGGCTGAGCAGCCAATGGGGAGTGACTGGAGGAAGAAGGAGGGGCAGAACAGAACACAGAATAATACTAGACAATAATAAAGGTCTGATGACATGATTTTGACATTTTTTAGCATGTTGTGTAAACCCAAAAGTCATTGTCGATGATCAATATAATATTTACAACTACACACGTATAACATAGTTATCATCAAAAAACCACAGCTGCGGACCAGACTGTGGTGCCACCCACCGAATGAAGGAGGAGGCTGAAATGACGTCAGCAAGAGAACGGACGCTGGTGTTGTGACTGGAATGCCAGCAGCTTTGTAGCACACAGTTTCTCTGGTTCCTTGTTTAAGTTTTACGGCTATGCCTTCGCGTTGTGTGGCAGGCTTAGATAAACAGGAGGCTGTGAAAGACCACATCACACGCTTCAGTTCCAACTGTCATAAGCCTCCTAGTGTGCTCCTCGTGCACTTTTACGCAGGAGGAGTGTCAGGAGCCGAGCCGGCTTGGTTTCCCCCGGCTTGGTCCTGACCTCTCTGTGGGTTTAGGTGCTGCTGTTTATGTATGTATAGTATGCATTTCAGTGTGCTTTCCTCTCCTTAGCCACTGTCTGGCCGGCAGCTGTTAGACGGCCGCTTTGACCTACTTTCTGTGAGCGCATGCTGACAGCTCTCCAGTCCGGCCACGCTCCCTCTCTCATTATCACCAGCTGATTCACACTCCCGCTGATCATCTTTACCGGTCCTCGCCTAGGTGCTTCTCATCACACCATCGCAAGCAGTGCATGTAGGCCTACTTATGCGGCCGTTTGCCAGTCACGCACTGCTGGTCCATAGTATTGTCATCTGTGCTGTTAGTCTGCCAGTATTTTCAGCACTCTCACGATGTGTTAGCCACTCCATGTTCACCGTCGTTCTCATGCGTCCTTGAAGTGATGTCGGCTCTGGGGTGCACCTGTGGCTAACACGTCTCCTCTCATTCGTTCGCTGGGCAATGCTGGC
Source organism: Pholidichthys leucotaenia (assembly GCA_020510985.1). Classification (NCBI taxonomy): domain Eukaryota; kingdom Metazoa; phylum Chordata; class Actinopteri; order Cichliformes; family Pholidichthyidae; genus Pholidichthys; species Pholidichthys leucotaenia. The sequence goes on from CM035837.1 coordinate 23,306,420, forward strand.
CCCCGAACGCCATCAGTAAGTGTGTTTGTGTTTTTTGTATGTCTTTACCTTTTTGGGAATTGTCTGTCTTTCTGTATTAAATGTGCTATGGTAAACCCTGCACGTAAATCCTTGTTATTTCATCCTCCCTCTCCGTGTGCTGTGTAAGAGTGCACGGAGGATCATGACAAGGAGCGCACGAGGAGGGGAAGGATGGATGGATTTACGCGCAGGATTCACCACAGTACATGTATTGAACATAAGACTGATGACAACAGTTCCCAAAAAGGTGAAGACTTACAAAAATAAACAGAAACACTTACAGTTGGGGTACGGGGCCGACATCGCCCAGCAAACGCATGGAGAGGAGACGTGTTAACCATGGTTGCGCCCCAGAGCCAACATTGCTTCAAGGGGCGTAACAGAATCACGGCTGTGTGGAGTGGCTAACACGGCATGATAGTGTTGGCAATACTGGCTGGCTGACAACATGGCAGATGATGCACACAAAACATGAACAGCTGATTGTCAAAGAGAGAGGGGGGATGGTCGGACCGGCGAATCTCGGAGAGTGCCCATCTGAAAGTGGGTCAAAACGGCTGCCCAACAACCACCGGCCAGAGCGGCGGCTACAGGCACGGAAAAGGAATACAGACATAAAAACAACAAGAACTCAAAAAATAACACAATTTGTTACAATATCTGTAACAAAAGCATACCACTCGGTGTTCCCCTGCCATGTGTTTTCCGCTGCTGCTGCGGCGGGCATGTGTGCCTCTCCACCGTCTCTCTCTGAGTCTGACTCACTAGGCACGATGCCCGCTTGGCACGGCTCAAACATATAAGGTCTGATGCCCCCAGATTCTTCATTGTCATCCCATTCTTCTGAACTATAATTGTCTGAAGATTGGACAACACAAACCAATTCCAAACTACATGTGCTGGAACCATCGTCGATGTTTTCTACTGCTTCCATCCTGCATGTACAATGGGCAGCCAAGCACTGTGGTCTCCCGATGATGTCACAACATGGCCGGGTTTTTTTTCCAGCCACTGACACAATTGGTGACGTGGCGCTCATGAAAACGTCAGATATTCGCGTGAAAAAAAAGCCTGTTTGACTTAGAATTGCACAGACCCACCTATTTTGTCATATTGAAATTATGTGTTGCAAAATTAGATGCAGTCAAAATCGTGTCATCAGACCTATAAGTGAACAAAACAAGGAGACAAAATACACAATTGTCTGTGTCTGGGGCCTGGAATTGTCATGAATCTGGGTTTGGTTATCCCAAACCCAGTTCTGACTTACTGTTTATTTTTGCCCTATTTTCTGTCAGGTGTGTCAGGAGCTGTTTGGGTCCTTCGCTCCCTGACAGCTCGGGCACGCCCCCTCCTCCTGTCAAGTACCATCAGCTGTGCTTCATCATGGGTGTTCCCACACACACGCACACACACACACACACACACACACACACACACACACACACACACACACACACACACACACACACACACACACACACACTATTCATTCCCATTCACACGCTCATACACGCACTCCCACACGCCTGGTTCAATTATGTTCAGCCCACGCTTCCTCACACCAGCAAAATCCTTCCTCATTTGCATCAGGATTATAAATACGTTGTGTTTGTGGAAAGAGATTGTCGGAGCATTCACCCTCATTCGTGGCAGTGTGTTCCTCCATGAATGTTGTACAACCACCTCCGCGTATTCAGCCTGACATTTACAGACGGCTTTTTCCTGGATGTTAGCACTGATTCTGCCTCACTTCTTCTTCCCTCAGACTGCACGCATAGCCCCGGATCGCTTCAGATCTGAAAGCTATATTTGCCTTTCTCCCTGGGTCAGCAGTAGCTCTGTGGCACTAGGCATTCCCGTTGCCGGGCTGCTGAGCGTCCGGGTGGCGTCCTGCATGTCTGGGGGTTTAACTCATCATTGCAACTTCCTGTATTTGTGTGGTCTAAGCTGGACTTGTTATTTTTGTGGTTTAAGTTAATAAAATGGCACTTTCTACTCTCGCTATTGGGTTTTCCATTCCTTTCCTCGTGCGCCGCGTTATGGTGCACAAGGAAGCATGACAGAATGTTCCGACCACAGAAAAAAACCAGTGGAGTAGACTTGTGTTTTTTTTCTTTTCCTTTCACTTTCTTTTCCCCTTCCTCCTTGAGTTTTTGGCGTTATTATCTGGACGGACGAGGAGCAGAGAGCCCAGGATCTGCTGGAGGAGGCGATCTTTGACTTTCAGTGGCCTCAGTTTCCCGAGGACAGAGAGTGGGCACGACTCCTCACGGAGGACGTCGAGCGACGCTATCCTAACCTCCGGGTTATTCCTAGGGTGCATGCCATCCTTTCCGCCATCCTTCCCTTTCCAGACGTGGAACCGGAGGGTGCCTCTCCGCCATCGGAGCCAGCCACCCATCGGAAGAGACGCTCCAGTCGGAGGAAGACCGCCTCTCCCCTTGGATCTCTTTCATCTCCCGGACCGGCACCCGCCCAATTCTCAGACGTGATGACAGGGGAGGAGAGACTGGGGTTTCTGGCCATGGTAAACCATCGGGTTGAGGAGAAGCGCCGCAAGAGAGAGGCTTGAGGACGCGCTTCCCCGGCTGTGAGGGTTCCACCCCTGTGCCTACCCAATCCACAGGCTCGTCAAAGGAGGAGGAGTGGTTGGCCCTGCTCACCTAGCTAGACTGCCAGGTTAAGGAGGAGCGCCAGGCGAAGGAGGAGCAGAGACTGGCCCGGCTCAACCGCCGGATGGGATCCCCTAGCGCTCGAGCTTCCCACGGCCACTCCGCCGCGGTCCAGCATGACGCTTCCCATCCCGGACTATCTGGTTCCAGAGCCGTCCGGGGGGAGGAGGAGGAGGAGGAGGAGGAGGAGGAACTCCCGTCGAAAGATGCGTCCAGCCCCGTTTATGACAGCCCTGCCTCCCCGCTCCGAGCCATGCTCTGCTCCATCCCGGGGGGAATTGGAGGAACGTAGGCTGGCTCTTCTGGCTGAGACTGCCCTCATCCTGGAGGTGAAGCTGTGGCTCCTCCTGGAGATGGCCGGGAGATTAAATGAACTCTCCCCGAGGGAGGGGGAGCCGCAACCCAGTGAAGAACACCAGGAGAGGAGAGAGGATGTTCCGGAGGCCGTTGGGGACGTCCAGTGCCAGGAGAACAGGCAAGTTTTTTCTCATTTAACTTTCACGGTTAATGAACAATTTTGCCTGCCTCCTGGCAAGGAGACTCAGGGTGTGCAGTCGCCTGAGTGCTCCGCCCCAGCGACATATAATGCTCCTGTACCTGACCTCACCAACTCTTTTCTGTGTGCCCCTATGAGCCCACCAGTTCTGATCCAGGTCGCTCGAGGGGAGAGGAGCCGGAGGCCCAGGAGGGTCCAGCCCAGGGGCCAGTGGAGAGGTCGTCCTCGGCCACCTCTCCTGTGGAGCTGGAGGCGTGGAGGACAGCGCATGAGAGAACCGCGAATGCAACCACCATTACGCCTGCTGCGGAGGCCGCCGCAGTGGACTCATTCCCCGGACCAGACCTCCAGCCGATGGGACCTGGAACGTCATCGTCAGCATTGTCGGAGTCCTGGACGGCAGTAGAGCTTGAGCACAGGCAAGTAATCTCTCCTGTAGCTCATTTGCCAATGATTGAGAGATCTTGTCTGGCTCTTAGGGAGGAGAGTCGGGTGCAGCTCCCAGCCGCATCTGGACTCCAATCGCCGGGCTCTGCCGCTGCCGGGGACCATAACCGTTCCTCCTCTCCTATCCCCTTCGAGCTCCTTCGTAGGGTCCCCGGACAGGAGCTGCCACTACCTGGGTTGCCCATGGACAACGACGCGGGACTAGCGGTTCCCGAGGAGGTCGACGGGGAAATAGCACCAAGCGAACCAACGACACTTACGCACCCTAAATCGCTGGAGTCCTGGACAGTGGTGGAGCCCGAGTTCAGGCAAGTGTGCTCCATCATGTCAATCATGTTAATGTTGATGCCACACTGCCTGACTCATGGTGAGGAGGACCCGGGGCAGCTCACAGTAGCCCTCGGGGTCGCCTCCCCGGGCTCTGCCGCTGCCGGCAACCCTGACCTGGTCTCTCTATCTCCCTCTCCGGGCTCGGAGCCCCCTAACAGGGTCGCTGGAGAGCAGCTGATCCCACCAGAGACCTCCGAGGATCGGGGTCCAGCACCGAGGGCCCTGAGGAGCCTCACCTCCCTCGCTGGGGAGGCCACCGGGGGAGCAATGAGGTCCCCAATGGGGACCACCGCGGGTGCAACGGTGCTCCAGCCGGAGCCCACCGTGGGAACGGCAGAGCTCCAGCTGGGGTCCACCACAGGTGCAGCGGAACTCCAGTTGGAGCCCACCGCGGGAGCAATGAGGTCCCCAATGGGGACCACCGCAGGTGCAATGGTGCCCCAGCCAGGGTCCCCCGCGGGTGCAGAAGAGCCCCAGCTGGGGTCCACCGCACGTGCAGCAGAGCTCCAGCCAGGGTCCACCACAGGCGCAGCAGAGCTCCAGCCGGGGTCCACCGTGGGCACAGCAGAGCTCCAGCTGGGGTCCATCATTGGTACAGCCACGTCCCAGACCGAGACCATCGCGGGTGCAGCCACATCCCAGACCGGGACCGTCACGGGTGCAGCCACGTCCCAGACTGGGGCCGTCGCAGACGCAGCCACATCCCAGACCGGGACCATCGCGGGTGCAGCCACGTCCCAGCCCAGGACTGTCGCGGGTGCTACGGTCCCCCTGCTTCAGGCTTCGGATGGCGGGGAGACTCCTGTCCCTCGATTTGGCCACCGAGGTTCCTGAGCATGTAGGCTGCCTCTTCGCTTTCCCCTCCGGTTCTGGTGGCTTCACCACGCTGGTCGGCCACCCAAAAGACTTGGCCTTCGGGTCAGGTGGTCCATCGGCCCAGGCAGGCCGCCAGACACCATGCAGCGGGCCGGTCGCTGGACATGGGACTTGGGCAGGCCACCCGATCAGTCACGCCTCGCCATGCTGGGGGCGTGTGACCCTGGTCGACCCCTTGAACTTTGGACTTCTGGGGAAGGGGGTTAGTGTTCTAGGTGGGGTGGGGTGGGGGGGTTGTTAGAAGGGGCACTGCTTGTTAGTTGTTTACTATTTGTTGTGTTTTTCACCAGCTGATTCCCTCCTAACTGGTATTCCCCCACCTCCCACCCTGGGTTGTTTATTGCTGGGGGGGGGGGGGTCCTTGAGTTGTGTTTTTTCTTTTCTTTTTGTTCTTGGCTGATGGTACTGGGGTCTCTGGAAATCACCCCTGGGGGTGGGGGGAGCTGTCATGAATCTGGGTTTGGTTGTCCCAAACCCAGTTCTGACTTATTGTTTATTTTTGCCCTATTTTCCGTCAGGTGCGTCAGGAAGCTGTTTGGGTCCTTCACTCCCTGACAGCTGGGGCATGCCCCCTCCTCCTGTCAAGTGCCATCAGCTGTGCTTCATCATGAGTGTTCCCACACACACACACACACACTCTATTCATTCCCATTCACACGCTCATACACACTCCTACACACCTGGTTCAATTATGTTCAGCCCACGCTTACTCACACTGGCAATCTCTTTCCTCATTTGCATCAGGATTATAAATACGTTGTGTTTGTGGAAAGAGATTGTCGGAGCATTCACCCTCATTCGTGGCAGTGTGTTCCTCCATGAATGTTGTACAACCACCTTCGCATATTCAGCCTGACATTTACAGATGGCTTTTTCCTGGATGTTAGCAGCTGACTCTGCCTCACTTCTTCTTCTCCCAGACCGCACGCATAGCCCCGGATTGCTTCAGTTCTGTAAGCTATATTTGCCTTTCTCCCTGGGTTAACAGTAGCTCTGTGGCACTCTGCATTCCCGTCACCAGGCTGTTGAGCATCCGGATGGTGTTCTGCATGTCTGGGGGTTTAACTCATCATTGCTACTTCCTGTATTTGTGTGGTCTAAGCTGGACTTGTTATTTTTGTGGTTTAAGGTAATAAAATGGCACTTTCTACTCTCGCTAGTGGGTTTTCCATTCCTTCACTCGTGCGCTGCATTATGGTGCACAAGGAAGCATGACAGGAGTGGCATAAGCCCCCAGACACATAACAGGTTGGGCCACCCTTAGCAGCAACAACTGCAATCAGGCATTTGAGATAACAGCGCTGTGGAGGAATTTTGTCCCACTCATCTTTGCAGAATTGTTGTAATTCAGCCACATTGTTTTCGAGCATGAACTGCCTTTTTAAGGTCATGCCACAGCATCTCAATCGGATTCAGGTCAGGACTTTGACTAGGCCACTCCAAAGTCTTCATTTTGTTTTTCTTAAGCCATTCAGAGGTGGACTTGCTGGTGTGTTTTGGATCATTGTCCTGCTGCAGAACCCAAGTACGCTTCAGCTTGAGGTCACAAACAGATGGCTAGACATTCTCCTTAAGGATTTTTTGGTAGACGGCAGAATTCATGGTTCCATTTACCACAGCAAGTCTTCCAGGTCCTGAAGCAGCAAAACAGCCCCAGACCATCACAATACCACCACCATATTTTACTGTTGGTATGATGTTCCTTTTCTGAAATGCTGTGTTACTTTTACGCCAGATGTAATGGGACACACACCTTCCAAAAAGTTCAACTTTTGTCTCGTCAGTCCACAGAGTATTTTCCCAAAAGTCTTGGGGATCATCAAGATGTTTTCTGGCAAAACTGAAATGAGCCTTTATGTTCTTTTTGCTCAGCAGTGGTTTTCGTCTTGGAATTCTGCCATGCAGGCCATTTTTGCCCAGTCTTTTTCTTATGGTGAAGTCATGAACACTGACCTTAACTGAAACAAGTGAGGCCTGTAGTTCCTTGGATGTTGTCGTGTGGTCTTTTGTGACCTCTTGGATGAGTCGTTGCTGTGCTCTTGGGGTAATTTCTGGCCACTTCTGGGAAGGTTCACCACTGTTCCATGTTTTTGCTATTTGTGGATAATGGCTCTTACTGTGGTTCGCTGCAGTCCCAAAGCTTTGGAAAGGGCTTTATAACCTTTTCTAGACTGACAGATCTCAATTACTTTGTTTCTCATTTGTTCCTGAATATCTTTGGATCGCAGCATGATGTCTAGTTTTTGAGGATCTTTTGGTTGACTTCACTTTGTCAGGCAGGTCCTATTTAAGTGATTTCTTGATTAAGAACAGGTGTGGCAGTAATCAGGCCTGGGTGTGGCTAGAGAAATTGAACTCACCTTTCTTAAGCTGTAATAAACCAAATTTAATTTGTTTTAACAGGGGGACGGGTGCATTCACTTTTTCAAGCAGGGCCACGTAAGTTTGGATTTTTTTTACCCTTAATAATAACCACCTTCATTTAAAAACTGCATTTTGTGTTTACTTGTGTTATCTTTGTCTAATATTTAAATTTGTTTGATGATCTGAAACATTTAAGTGTGACAAGCATACAAAAAATGAGAAATCAGGAAGGAGGCAAACACTTTTTCACACTACTGTAAGTACTCTGAGTTGTCTTTGTGATTGAAAAGTGTTATAAAAATCCAGGTTTTAGTAGTAGTAGTAGATTAGTTTATTTGACAGGGACAGTGCAATAAACATAGACAATTAATCAAAGACAATCAATCTGATGTGTTGCACATAGAGTGTATAGCTATTAGCTAATTTGCAACTCTTGTCCCTGGATGGGCTTTAGAAAAAAGAATCAAGATAAAAAATATACACAATAACCACATACATCAATGCAGAAAAATTATAAATACACAATTATAAATATTATAAATATTATAAATACACAAATATAACAGCCTGACTCACATTTAACATAAATATTATAAATATTATAAATACACAAATATAACAGCCTGACTCACATTTAACACATATAACATAACTCACATTTGCCTATTTCAGGCCTTCCTCCCTCCGTCACTCACTATAAACAAACACATTTATTCCTTCCCTTCATTCACTCTCACTTTGCAGACAATTAATTCATACATGAGTACATTCTTGTTTATTTTTCAGCCAGTTTTTAACATTTTTAGTGAATGTTTTAAAGTCCGTTATTATTTTAATTTCATTTGGCATTGTGTTCCAGATGTGACTGCCCTTTATAGAGAAAGCTGTTTGTCCAAATGTGGTTCTGCGGTGGAATATTTTACAGTTATTGTTAACAGAACTCCTGGTGGCTCTGCTGCTGTCCTGTCTTTGGACGAAACCAGCAAGTGGCTCGGGTGCTGATTTATGGAAACATTTGAACGTTAATTTCAGAAGACAGAGGTCAATGAAGCTCTCAAAACTCAATAGGTTGTATTTTTTTAAAACATTACAGTGATGCCACCTAATGGGCTTTTTGTCCAAGATTTTTAGGGTTTGATTATATAATGAACCTATATGTCTTATTGTGGAAGGGGCTGCTTGAGCCCAGACTGTCAAACAGTATGATATATGAGAAAAAACCATAGAATGCATATACAGTGCAGCTGCTTCGTAAGGTATGTAATATCTAATTAATTTAAAGCAGTTCAGATTTTTTTTTACTGTTTTTGAAATTTTCTTTATATGAAGATTAAATTTGAGTTGAGGATCTAGTACAATGCCAAGGTATTTGAATTCTGTAGCTAAACTGATGTCATGATCATGTATATTAACTTTAAAATGTTGCAGGTTACATTTTTTGATTGAAAAGCACATTGAGACTGTTTTCTGAAGGTTCAGCAATAGATGGTTCTTGAGGAGCCACTCTTGGACATCAACCATACTTGTAGACAGTACATCTGCAGCCTGTGCTGGAGTCTTGGCAGCTGTGTAAATAACTGCATCATCTGCATAAAGTTGGCATGTTGCAGCTGAGCAGTGTAACGGCAAGTCATTAATAAAAATGCTGAAAAGTAAAGGACCAAGAATGGACCCTTGTGGGATACCCATGCGGTTGTTTAAAAATGAGGATTTATCCTGGTGAACTTTTACACACTGTTCTCTATTCTGGAGATAAGATGCAAACCATTCTAATGTATTTGGGGAGAAGTTAAAAGATACCATTTTGGATAAAAGCAAACTGTGGTTTACAGTATCGAAAGCCTTTTTGAGATCTAGAAAAACAGCTCCTACCACATTACCCCTGTCCAAGGACTGTTTGACGTTTTCAATAAGGCAACAATTTGCTGTTTCTGTTGAGTATCCTGGTCTAAAACCAAATTGATGTGGATGAAGAAGTTGACTGTCTTGTAAGTAGTCTATCAGCTGTGTAGCTACAACTTTTTCAAGAACCTTAGATAGGACTGGTAAGATAGAGATTGGGCGGTAATTGCATATATCGTCTTTACTGCCTGATTTATGAACTGGTATGACGACAGCTTTTTTCCAGCCAGATGGAAATGTACTAGACCTAATGGAGAGATTAATGAGATGAGTCAGTGGTTTGATTAATATTTTGCTGTGCATTTTGAGAAAGGAGGTGCTCATATTGTAGATATCATTAGTTTTTGAGTTTGACAGTGTTTTAACAATACCAGCAATTAACTTCTCATTTACCTCATCGATGTGAAAAGTGTCTGTTGGAAGTATGGAATTTGTGTTGTTGAGCACATTTGGCAGCACAAAAATTTTTGTTAAGTCTTCCACAGAGCCCACAAAGTGTGAATTAAATTCATTTGCCAAAGTAGCCTTGTCACTGACGGTCTTGCCATTGATTCTAAGTTCCTTTACCCCCTTCTGATCGTTTTTTTTATTAGTTAAGTTATTTAAATGCCTCCATAGGGAACTGTTGTTACCCTTTGCATGATCTATCAGTTTATTGTAATAAGATATTTTTGATTTTCGCAGCTCATGTACCACTTTATTTCTTAAACTTTTGTACACAAGGTGATCATTTTGTAGTTTGGAGGTTAGTGATGTTTTCAGTGCATAGTCTCGCCTCTTCATAAGTTTTCTTATTTCATTATTTAACCATGGTAGGCTAATCTTCTGTTGTCTACTTTTAATTTGCTTTGAAAATTTTTCTATAGACTTTGTGATTGTTGCAGTTATAAAATTACAACAATCATCTACTTCACATGTTGACATGAGCTGCTCCCAATTTTGATTCTCTAAGTAATGTTCAAACTCCTCATTTTTTGATTTGGGGATAATAAAATTTGATTTGTCAATATCGACTCCCCCAAAATACTGTAGTCGCTTTTTAGTAAGTTTCCTGACAGCAAGAACCATGTTATGATCTGAGAGACCAGTTACAAGATTATAGGTTCTGGTTATTCGTTCTGGTTTATTAGTAAATACCATGTCAATAAGTGTTCTGGATTGTTTGGTTATCCTGGTGGGTCCTTTGATCATTTGCTGGTAATTAAATTTAGTCATGAGGCTTTTCAGTTTTTGTTTGTCTTTTTTATCAGACCAGTTGATATTAAAGTCACCATGAATTATTGTTTCTCTGTTCTTCTCAAGTTGTTTAACCAGATCACTTAATTCATTATAAAAGGAAGAGTTGTGTGACGGTGGGTTGTACACTACTGCAATGTTGAAATTCATTACCGGAGAGAGACATACATTCACAGCTAAACATTCAAGTGAAGTATTCAAATCAACCAGTTGACATTTATATTTCTCTTTGATGTAAATTAAAACACCTCCTCCCCTCCCTACCTGCCTGTCTTTTCTAAAACACTGGTAGCCCACAATATCGATCATATTAGTGTCTATGTTACTGTGTAGCCAGCTTTCTGAGAGACAAAGGTAGTCCAGATTTGAGTCCAACAGCAACACCGAAATCTCATCTCTTTTGGGGATTATGCTCCGTATGTTTAAATGACCGCCGAGGATCCCCTTTGGTTTAGCCTTGGTGTCCCAAAGAACTTGTGCATGATTAACAGTTTGGAAAAATAAATGTTGTTTTTGCTTTTGTACAGCTCGGTTTTGTGCTAACCCAGTGGTCTGCTGTTTAATAGTGGCAGGTCCAGGGTTAAGGTGAATATCTCCTGCCAGAAGTAGCAGAACTAACAGAACTTTAATTGTATATCCTCTGCCATATTGTGATTTTTGCTTAACAGCCATGTTTGCCTTAATTTGGAAGTTTTTGCTCAGGGCTTTTAAAGACCACATAGAGTGTAGGGTGAGATGACCAAGCCCAAATCCATACAGATAAAACTTTTTAACTTCACCTTTGGTTGAGTTTGTCGGAAAATCCTTCTTGTTGCAGGTCCAGACACACAAAGACAAAACGAAGAGGAAGTAGAGAAGTAGAGAAGGCTTATTAGTGGTGCCCATCAGCCCACTTTTTAATCCGGTGGCAGCCATCTTCAGTCTTTCTTGGAAAGAAGGAAAAAGAAAATCTGTGGATAGTAAAATAAATTCTGCTTATATCGCCAGAATCTGATCCGATCGTCCTCGAATCCAGCTGGGCCTCAGCTAGCCAACTAGCCCCTTCCGTTGCTGGTCTCGTTGCTCATAGTCGCCGTAACTGGTCTCCCGTCCCGCTCCTCCAACCGAGTCTCGTCACACACCGCCGCTGCCACCGAGCTCCGCTGAGGTCACGGTAAGTCCTCCGCTAGGCACCGCCACCTACCGTCGTCTGCCTGGGTGAAATCTCTGCTGAGCCCCGTCAACAAATAGCCGCTTGCCTGGTAGTATCTCCGCTGGGCCTCGCAGCTGGGCTTCGATTCAGGCTGGTGTAAGGTGGAATGACTGGCGCCAGCATTAAGCTAACTAGCGTTAGCTTAGCAATCGCTTCGGGTAGTCTCGTCGCACACCGCCGCTGCAGTCACGGTAAGTCCTCCGCTGGGCACCGCCGCCTACCTCCGTCTGCCTGGGTGAAATCTCTGCTGAGCCCCGTCAAACAAATAGCCGCCTGCCTGGTAGTATCTCCGCTGGGCCTCGCAGCTGGGCTTTGATTCAGGCTGGTGTTAGGTGGAATGGCTGGCGCCAGCATTAAGCTAACTAGCGTTAGCTTAGCAATCGCTTCAGGTAGGGCACATCAGTGAATCACAAGGAAGCGCTGGAATCGCTGGTCAGTTTACTCACAGTGGCCGGATAAAAGCGATCAAAGGGGTAATCCACCGGAGGTATATCCGATCGCTGTAGGTTAGTTATTTAGAGACTGGCGCCAGCATTAAGCTAACTAGTGTTAGCTTAGCAATCGCTTCAGGTAGCATTAAGCTAACTAGTGTTAGCTTAGCAATCGCTTCAGGAAGGCGCAGGAAGTCGCTGGAGAAAGGCGATTAAAGGGCAATCCAACGGAGGTGGCAATTCAGCCCGTGCGTGTTCGCCACGAGCGCCGATCGCTGCAGGCCAGCCACTTTTAATGGCAAAATCAGTGACTTTGTCTCAGCACTGAAAAAGTGTGACCATCCCGGTCGCCATCTTGAGAAGGTATATCCCAGATATTTGATCCTCAGTTCACATACACTCCAGGTAAACTTCAACAACAACAACAACAACAACAACAACCATTACACACCACAGTGCTGAGCTGAAAATACCATGTTTCCATAAGTGGGGGCTGGTGTGAGAGAGCCTCGGATGAAAGTTTGTTTTTCAGTCTTCAGGTGTCGACAGATGACGTCATTTCAAATTCATCTGTCAGAGTCAGGAACTGAAAACAGTCAGAGCATGTGTGCTCGTCAGAGTGACTGTTCTGTACAGTCTGAGAGGACCTCTTGAGTTGGAGACAAGTTCATTCCTTCACCAGCTTACAACTTCAAAGACCTTCAAACTGTACAGACCCTAAAATATTCAAGAAGAGACCCCAACCATCAGGTGATTACTTTGACCAAGCAGGAAGTCCTTTCAGTCGAACCAGGATCAGAGAAGGTCAGCCATGAAAGAATAAAGAGAACTTAAATCTGACTCCACTAAAGAAAATAGCATAAAAAGTCACCAAGGACAAGTCAGGGCCAACAAGAGGATTAGAAATAAAATCATGGGCTGGAAAATAATATCAACATGTACTCAAAAAAGTTTCCATATTATAAGAGGGGAGAAAAATTGCAAATTATAGGCAGTGTTGCCAACTCTCACTCTTTTGGAGTGAGTCTCACTCTTTTGCCCCCTCTCTCTCATACCACAAACCTTATTTCTCACTCCAAAATGAGGAAATTACTGCCAATATCATGTTGATTTTCTTCTGATTTTTACACAATAAGAGCTCTCACGCAGCATAACATGTTCAAGCAGACTGAACATGTTCTAAAACTATAGCGGTAATGAAGTGAATGTGTTAAAAAAAAATAACAGTTTATGTATATTATGCACATGTACGCTCATTCCACTCCTACCCCCGAGTCTTCACCTTACACAATTCCCTTTAAATCTCACTCCAAGCTTTTTTGAAAAGTTGGCAACTCTGTTATGAGGGTGGTATAAAGTTAAATTTACAGACAGCGGGGAAAATAAGTATTGAACATGTCAGCATTTTTCTCATTAAACATACAGTATTTCTGAATGGAGCCAGTGACCTGAGATTTTCACCAGATATCAGTAACAACCCAAGTAATCCATACATTCAAAGAAATCAAGGCAACTGTGTTGACAAAACAAGTTATTGTAGCGAACTTAATATGAGCACCCTACTTGGCTTGCCAAGTGGGTTGACCCTATTGGCGACACAGGTAGGGTGCGGGACTCCGGAGCGGGAGGCGTGAGTTCGAATCTCCCGGTGGGACGTCGCCATGTCGAGCAGCACGTTACATTGGTGTCAGAAGTGGGATCTCCTGTCCAAAGCAGTAATGGGGCGCTGACATCGGGACGATGTCGAGAACCAGAGGGGAGTAGTGTAGCGAACTCAATATGAGCACCCTACTTGGCTTGCCAAGTGGGTTGACCCTATTGGCGACACAGGTAGAGTGCGGGACTCCGGAGCGGGAGGCGTGAGTTCGAATCTCCCGGTGGGACGTCACCATGTCGAGCAGCACGTTACATTGGTGTCAGAAGTGGGATCTCCTGTCCAAAGCAGTAATGGGGCGCTGACATCGGGACGATGTCGAGAACCAGAGGGGAGTAGTGTAGCGAACTCAATATGAGCACCCTACTTGGCTTGCCAAGTGGGTTGACCCTATTGGAGACACAGGTAGGGTGCGGGACTCCGGAGCGGGAGGCGTGAGTTCGAATCTCCCGGTGGGACGTCGCCATGTCGAGCAGCACGTTACACTGGTGTCGGAAGTGGGATCTTCTGTCCAAAGCAGTAATGGGGCGCTGACATCGGGACGATGTCGAGAACCAGAGGGGAGTAGTGTAGCGAACTCAATATGAGCACCCTACTTGGCTTGCCAAGTGGGTTGACCCTATTGGCGACACAGGTAGGGTGCGGGACTCCGGAGCGGGAGGCGTGAGTTCGAATCTCCCGGTGGGACGTCGCCATGTCGAGCAGCACGTTACATTGGTGTCAGAAGTGGGATCTCCTGTCCAAAGCAGTAATGGGGTGCTGACATCGGGACGATGTCGAGAACCAGAGGGGAGTAGTGTAGCGAACTCAATATGAGCACCCTACTTGGCTTGCCAAGTGGGTTGACCCTATTGGCGACACAGGTAGGGTGCGGGACTCCGGAGCGGGAGGCGTGAGTTCGAATCTCCCGGTGGGACGTCGCCATGTCGAGCAGCACGTTACATTATATTTAATAAAGTGGGATGACACAGGGAATAAGTATTGAACACACTTAGTGAAATTCATTTAATATTTAGTAGAAAAGCCTTTGTTGGTAATAACAGCTTCCAAACGCCTCCTGTATGGAGAAACTAGGCACAGGCATTGCTCAGGAGTGATTTTAGCCCATTCTTCCACACAAACTGTCTTCAAATATTCAAGCTTTCGTGGGTGTCTTCTATGAACTCTGATCTTGGGTTCGTTCCATAGATTTTCAATTGGATTCATGTCAGGTGACTGACTGGGCCATTCTAGCAGCTTTATTTTCCTTCTCTGGAGCCAGCTGAGGGTTTCCTTGGCTGTGTGTCTGGAATCATTGTCTTGGTGAAATATCCACCCTCGTTTCATCTTCAGCAGCTTGGCAGATGGCAACAGGTTCTTATCAAGGATGTCTCTGTACATTTGTCCATTCATCTTTCCTTCAATTATATGAAGTCTACCTGTACCATGTGCTGAAAAACACCCCCACACCATGATGCTCCCATCTCCTAAACTTCACTGTCGGTATGATGTTTTGGGGTTAATGTGCAATACCATTTCTCCTCCAAACATGCTGTGTTGTGGCAACCAAAATGTTAAATTTTTGTCCCATCTGACCAGACTGCAGTCTCACATTATTTTACTGGCTTGCCTAAATGTTGTGCAACAAACTTTAAACAAGCTTCAACGTGCTTTTTCTTTAGCAATGGAGTCTTGCGAGGTGAGCGGGCATAGAGCCCATGTCAGTTGAGTGCATTACCTATTGTTTTCTTTGAAACAGCAGTACCTGCTAACTCCAGGTCTTTCTGGAGCTCTCCATGAGTGGTTTTTGGCTCTTGGATAACTCTTCTGATAATTCCTGACTTCTTTGTCAGAAATCTTGTGAGGAGCTCTGGGTCATGGCCGGTTTATGGTAAAATGATGTTCTTTCCACTTCCAAACAATGGCTCCAACAGTGCTCACTGGAACATTCATCAGTTTAGAAATGCACCTGTAACCAATGCCATTATTAGTTGATTTTTGATTTTGATTTGATTTTGTATACTTTATTGATCCACAGAGGGGAAATTCAGGGCATCCACCTGGATGGATAAAGCAGCCACGGTACGGTGCTATCCCTTAGCCATTCACACACACATTTACACCTAGGGCCACTTTAGAGTTTCCAATTAACCTAACCTGCATGTTTTTGGCCTGTGGGAGGAAACCGGAGAAATCCCAGAGTAAACCCACGCAGACACAGGGAGAACATGCAAACTCCACACAGATCACTGTTGGTCAGGGTCTGGCATCGAACCCAGGATCCCATGGCCAAGGGTGAGTTGCTGTGTTTGCCACAGTGCTATATTTTGCAACAATAAGGTTGCGAAGGTCTAGAGAGAGCTCTTTGAATCTACCCATCATGAGTTCTTTGTGGTGTAACAATCTGATATTCACAGACCTTTTCAAAGGCTATCAGTTAGGACTTAAGCCTGCTTCATGCTACACCTCTGCTGTCCGCGTACTTGTAACTGGAAACCTCGTGTGATGAAATTTACGTCTTTGTCTCCACTCCGCTAGTGTCTGGAGTGCTTGTCCGCAGAGGACCGCGTGCAGCCCAAATTTTGTGACCACGCCGCCTGCCCGCGAGCTGCACGCGTTGAAAAGCGCATGCACAAGCCTGAACATCCCATTCATGAGGTGGCGATATCGAAATGGACTCTATATTTGAAGAGAAACTTTGTGAAGAAGTCTACAGTTTCTTCGTCGGTGAAAATCGTGGCGCGTTAGCGCCTTGGTGCTATCTATCGGGTGGGAGTGAAACTACAAATGATGGTTGTGCGCATGCGTCAACCGCTTGGCCTGGGTAGATGAAAATAGTATGTACAGCGCCGCGTGCATGCCGGGCTCGTCCAAAGCATACGTGGACCAAGGTGGACTAGAGGGGAAATGCAGCATGACGCAGGCTTTAACCAGCTGAAATTAAATTGCACTGATGGGGGATAGGATAGCTTCCTAAATTCTGATGGATTTCAGCTGGTTTCTTGGCTTTCTGTGCCTTTTTGCACTTCTTTTTCTTTGTGTGTTCAATACTTATTCCCTGTGTCATTCCACTTTATTAAATGTAACTTGTTCTGTGAACACAGTTGCCTTGATTTCTTTGCATGGAGGGATTACTTGGGTTGTTACTGATATCTAGTGAAAATCTCAGGTCAATGGCTCCATTAGAAATAGGTTTGATGAGAAAAATGTTGACATGGTCAACACTTATTTTCCCCGCTGTACAACTGACGATGAAAAAGTTGCATATTTACTAAAGGGGGCTAATAACTAATAAATTTATGAGAGAAGAAAGAAAAGTTGTGGATTTCTTGGTCCTCTATGTATGTCCTCTATCTGTGGTGATCCCGAGCGCGGGTCTGCTCTGCGCTCGAGTCACTTATTATTTTCTCTCTTCGTCTCTTTATTTGGGCATGTTATGATGGTGTTTATTTGTGCTTTTATTTTGACAGTGCCATGGCAGGACTTCCGCCTGTCAGCCGGTTCCACGGCCTGTCACAGCTGTTCACGTTTAATTCATCATTATCTGTCTCACCTGTTTGTGATTAGTTTTTGCACTATTTAAGATCGCAGTTAAGATTCATTCCTTGCTGCAATCTCGCCCAACTTAGGCTGGAGTTATTTCACCCTCTGGGGTCGCTTGTGTTAGTGTTTGTGTTTTGCCCCTTGTGGCACATTATTTTGCACTTTTTCTTAATAAAATAACAAACTCACTGCTGGCTTCTGGCGCCTCATCTTTGTCCTGCAAGGGGCAAACATAACAGTAGGTCACAGCCAAAGCAGGTGCCAGCCACAGTGAGTTTTGTTTTGGCTCTACTTTTTTCTTTTTTCTCGGGTGCCAGCATTTTTTTTTTTTTTGTTTGGGTATTATGGCGTCTTTCGGCAAATGGTATCCCATCACCCTGGATTTTGAGCTCGTCCAGGCTCTAATGGAGATAGACGACCTCCTGACCAAAGCACGTCAGTACTCCACACCCAAACACGCATTACTGTACCTGGACCTCGCGGAGGCAGCTGTTAATCATCATCCTTGCTTTGCTGAGCACTCTGAGGGCAAGGAGAGGATGGCTGAGCTAGCGGCGCTCCAGCAGAAACACCGTGAGCTGTTGATGAGTTCCGGCAGGAAGCCTAACACGGGGCAGACGGCGAAGCACTCCTATTCCTCGCCTCATGACCAGGTTCCTGCTATAGTTCCAGCCCCAGTTTCTGCTTCTCCGGAAAGCCGTCTTCCAGAGCACCGTAGGAGGAGGGCAGCCGGGGGTCCCAGTGATGATGAACAGTGGGCAGGTGAATTCATTGGGGACCGGATGGCTGAAGCTCATTCCTCCTGCAACCCAGACAAAGTGCTGAAGAGCGTGGTGGCTGCGGTAAGGACTTTAGAAGCCCATCCTAGTTTGAATAATTATTCTGAGTTTGCCAAGCTGCTGGCTACTGTCTCCGCCCAGCAGTGACGTTTTCCAGATTTAAGGATTGAGTCAACTCCAGCACAAAGATGCCGCCGCCCAGCACAGAATCCTTCTCCTCCCCGTGACTCGGCTGTCCCGAAGCAGAGGGAGGAGAAACACCGGGTGATTTCGCCACAAGGTTCCTGTTCTGATCCAGCTGTGGGCCGCCAGAAGGACTCCCCTGTCTCCCAGTCAGCTGTGTTCTCCGTCCCCGCAGAGTGAACTGACAGCAGCTTCAGCCTCCGGGTCCTCATTGTCAGCTGTTTCGCCAGCTCTACTACCCTGGACTGCCTTAGCTGCTCTTCCCTCCTGCATGGCACTTACTCCAGCTGCTGCAACCCTTGTGGTTTCATCTCCGGCTGCCTCCAGCATCAATTCTCATGAAGCGGCTCCTCCTGGTCTTCCCGAGGGGCCCACCTTCATTGTTATAATGGGAGAAGAAAGAATAGAGCCTGCTGCAGCAGTGACCACTGCTCCCCAGGAAAACAGGCAAGTGTTTTTGCCTGTTTTTGTCAAAATGCAGGATTACTTGTAATACCTAGAATCTCTAAAAGTACAATGGGAGGCAGAGCCTTCAGTTATCAAGCTCCTCTCCTGTGGAACCAGCTGCCAATCTGGATTCAGGAGTCAGACTCGATCTCTGTTTTTAATAGGGTTAAAACCTACCTTTTTGATATAGCCTACAATTAGGGAGGGATCATGTGTTTCTGAACCCTCCCTTAGTTATGCTGCTAATAGGTTTAGTCAGCCGGGGGACCTCCAATAATGCACTGGGCCTCACTCCTTTCTTCACTCTCAATGAAATATTTTTTTTTTTTGCTGGTCATTAACATCTGTTTGTTCTCTCCCATAGATTGAGTCCCCATCGTGCTGTTTGCTCTCTACATGTCTGTTCTTTTCATCTTCTCTGTCCCCTCACCCCCCAGCCAGTCGCAGCAGATGACTCCCCCTCCCTGAGCCTGGTTCTGCTGGAGGTTTCTTCCTGTTAAAAGGGAGTTTTTTCTCTCCACCGTCACCAAGTGCTTGCTCACAGGGGATCGCCTGATTGCTGGGGTCTTTCTGCAACTGTGGGGGTTTCCCCTACGGTTGAAAGTGCTATGAGATGACTGTTGTTGTGAAATGGCGCTATATAAATAAAGTTGAATTGTTTTTTCATTCTTTATCTCTGGGTGATGAATTACCTTGTCTGATTCCTGGGGGTGAGGCTCAGGTCACTCAGTCCCCTGAGCCCCCACCACCTGCTGCAGCCATTATTGCATCTCCTGCTTCGTTTGTGTCTCCTCCTTTATTCCCCGAGTGTCCGTTGGTGCCAGGATTAGATTGTAGGACAGAGGAGGAGGAGCCTGCAGCCCTGGAGAACCTGGTTCCAGCCCCACAGCCACGACATGGACAGAGGAGGAGGGTGGACTGTCATGTGGAGCCCGTGCCGACGATGAAGCGTCCCCGGATCTCCATCGAGCAGAGCCCTATCCCAGCTGGAGACGGACCTCTTGTCACACCAATGAGCAAGCCATCGGTGGGGGCTACAGCCCGAGGGGGTTCTGAGACTGCTTTGACCATCATGCCTGCTGTTGGGGCCGCCGCAGTGGAGTTTGGGTTGGACCTTCGGGAGGCCGGGCCGGAATCATCACTATCCGGAGCGTCAGAGTCCTGGACGGCAGTGGAACTTGAGCTCAGGCAAGTGCTCTCCTTTGTTTTCATTATTTCAGTATTGGAGAGATCTTGTCTGGCTCTTGGTAGGGAGACCCGGTCACTGCCATCAACAGTGGCTGCGCTCACCTCGCCGGGTTCCACTGCTACTGGTGACCCTGACCCTGTGCCTGTTTGTGCTGTTCCCGAGTCTACTTTCAGAGCCACTGGGGCGCATCCTGCAACTCCGGCGGTCTCCTTGGGCTTAGGTCCACCACCTGTGGTCTTCGAGGGTGCAGCTGTGGCTCAGCCGGGTCCCGCCGTGGGTGCAGCCATGTCCTGGACTGGGACCACCGCGGGTGCAGCTTCTTTCCTGGGTGGGATCCCCGTGGGTGCCGTGCTGGCCCAGCCGGGGTCCTCCGTGTGTGCAGCCATGTCCCAGATGGGGACCATCGCGGGTGCTACAGTTTTCCTTTGCCCTGTTGATGCCTTCATGGTCCCTGTGGGCGTTGCTGTGGGGAGGTCACCTCCCAATTAGTCTCTCCTAGCCTGGTGGCTAAAACACCCAAGCCAGCCGCCTGATAAACTGCGCCGCTGGATTGGGTGGCCCTTTTTCCCTGGGAGGCTACCCGACTCATGCTATTTGACGGTCCGGTGGTGGTGGGATTTGGAGCCACCAGAACAGTTTTTCTTATTTTTTCTTTTTGTTTTCTTACCCTGTGTGCGTAGCGCTTTAGCGCCTCTTTTATCAGTGTTACCAGCATAAGCTTTACCTTGCCTTATTCTCTTATGTGTTAGTATAAGTTGGAATGTTCAGCCTTCTTTGTTCTTATTTTTTGTTGGGTTGACATTTCTGGGGGTGAAGATGTACCCTCACTTGTACTTAAGAGTCTTGGGCTTTACTATGCTTCTTTGTGTTGGTACATTGATGTGTTTTCTTTTCTACGGGGACGGGGGGTTTTGCTGTGCACTTTGGAGTTTGTTTTTTTTTCCTCTTTCTTTTCAGTGGCCCTCCTTCCAGGCCTGGGTTTCCCTTCCACCCTCCAGAGGCCGTTTCTTGGTAGTTATTTTTGGTTGGGTGTGTGTGGGGGAGTCCGTTTTCCCTGGATGTTACAGGGGGATGTCTGGAATCCATCCCTTAAATGGGGGGCACTGTGGTGATCCCGAGTGCGGGTCTGCTCTGCGCTTGAGTCACTTATTGTTTTCTCTTTTCGTCTCTTTATTTGAGCATGTTATGATGGTGTTTTATTTGTGCTTTCATTTTGACAGTGCGGCGGCAGGACTTCCACCTGTCAGCCGGCTCTGCGGCCTGTCACAGCTGTTCATGTTTAATTCATCATTATCTGTCTCACCTGTTTGTGATTAGTTTTTGCACTATTTAAGATTGCAGTTGAGATTCATTCCTCGCTGCGATCTCGCCCAACTTAGGCTGGAGTCCTCACTTCTGGCTCTAGTCTCTTGTCAGTGTAAGGTTTCGCCCTGGCTGCATTATTTGTAAGTGACTATTTGCATTCTCTGTGTTTGTTCAGTTATTTCACCATCCAGGGTCGCTTGTGTTAGTGTTTGTGTTTTGCTCCTCGTGGCACATTATTTTGCACTTTTTCTTAATAAAATAACAAACTCACTGCTGGCTTCTGGCGCCTCATCTTTGCCCTGCAAGGGGCAAACATAACACTGTCATTACATGAAGCTTTTGTTATCCATTAGTATTTTAGCTACTAGAGTAGCTACGTATTTCAAATTTTAATAGTGGAAACATTTAAGGACTCCTTCTTGGTTAGAAAGGCAAGTCTACTAATAACAGCAAAATGATAAAAGTTAATATTATTTTAGATGTATATTCCACCTATTGTTGCTCATCAGTAAGTTTGTTAACATGCTTGCTAGCAATCAGCCTTACCTTACTGGACTAAAGTGCTTCATAAGTACATTGTCATGTGAAACTGGAGATGCTTGTTATCATCAAAATCGACCATTTGAGAGTTGCCAAGTCTCACACTCCTGGTGGGTGACACCCACTTTTGTTTATGATCCGCTAACCCACACTGCCCAGTCAAATCTCATGCCAAATGTCAGATGATCTGTTACAAATATACTCATCTTTGGACCCCAGAAAAATCATCCTGTTAAGCAGTTTGGCATCTTATACAAATCTCACTCTATACTGATGGTGTGTCTTTTTGAAAGAAAGCTAAGTGTATTCAATATTTGTTTCCTCCTGGAATATATTTTAACTGCAAGTATTTTCAATTCTATTCTAAAAAGTGCCAAATGCAAGTGTTTAAAAAAAAATATGTATTCTACTCTAAAAGGTACCTTTCTGAAAAGTTTAATGACAAGGAGGTATGATGGGAAATACTGTATATTCAGATATACTAAACTACAGTGGATATAAAAAGTCTACACACCCCTGTTCAAATGCCAGGTTTTTGTGATGTAAACAAACGAGACCAAGAGAAATCATTTCAAAACTTTTTCCACCATTAATGTGACCTATAATCTGTACAACCCAATTGAAAAACAAATTGAAATCTTTTAAAGGGAAAAATAAAAAACTTGCAATAACCTGGTTGCATAAATATGCACACCCTTAAACTTATACTTTGTTGCAGCACCTTTGGCTTTTATTACAGCACTTAGTCTTTTTGGGTAGGAGTCTATCAGTGTGGCACATCTAGATGTGGCAATATTTGCCCACTCTTCTTTGCAAAAACACTCCAAATCTGTCAGATTGCGAGGGCATCTCCTGTGCACAGCCCTCTTCAGATCATCCCACAGCTGTATGATCAGATTCAGGTCTGGACTCTTGCTGGGCCATTCCAAAACCTTAATCTTCTTCTTGTGAAGTCATTCTTTTGTTGATTTGGATGCATGCTTTGGGTCATTGTCTTGCTGAAAGATGAAGTTTCTCTTCATCTTCAGCTTTCAAGCAGAAGCCTGAAGGTTTTGTGCCAATACAGACTGGTATTTGGAACTGATCATAATTCCCTCCACCTTGACTAAGGCCCCAGTTGAAGCTGAAGAAAAACAGCCCCAAAGCATGATGCTGCCACCACCATGCTTCACTGTAGGTATGGTGTTCTTTTGGTGATGAGCAGTGTTGTGTTTGCGCCAAATATACCTTTTGGAATTATGGCCAAAAAGTTCAACCTTGGTTTCATCAGGCCATAGCACATTTTCCCACATGCGTTTGGGAGATTTCAAATGTGTTTTTGCAAAATGTAGCCGAGCTTGGAAGTTTTTCTTCCTAAGAAAAGGCTTCCATCTTGCCACCCTACCCCACAGCCAAGACATATGAAGAAGGCGGGAGATTGTTGTCACATGTACTAAACAGCCAGTACTTGCCAGAAATTCCTGCAGCTCCTTCAATGTTGCTATTGGCCTATTGGCAGCCTCCCTGACCAGTTTTCTTCTCGTCTTTTCATCAATTTTGGAGGGACGTCCAGTTCTTGCTAATGTCACTGTTGTGCCATATTTTCTCCACTTAATGATAACTGTCTTCACTGTGTTCCATGGTATATTTAATGCATTGGAAATTCTTTTGTACCCTTCTTCTGACTGATACCTTTGAACAATGAGATCTCTCTGATGCTTTGGAAGCTCCCTGTGGACCATGGCTTGTGTTGTAAGATGTGACTACAAAAATGTCAGGAAAAGCCTACTAGAACAGCTGAACTTTATTTGGGGTTAATCAGAGGCACTTTAAATGGTGGCAGGCGTGTGCTGACTCCCATTTAACATGAGTTTGAATGTGATTGGTTAATTCTGAACACAGCCACATCCCCAGTTATAAAAGGGTGTGCATATTTATGTAAACGGGTTGTTGTAATTTTTTAAAAATTTTTCCCCTTAAAAGATTTCAGTTTGTTTTTCAATTGGGTTGTACAAGTTATAGGTCATATTAATGGTGGAAAAAGTTTTGAAATTATTTATCTTGGTCTCATTTGTTTACATCACAAAAACCTGGCATTTGAAGAGGGGTGTGTGGACTTTTTATATCCACTGTACTTCCTGGACACTGCTAAAGCAGAGCACAGTGTTGACAGATTTGTGATTTTCCTGTAAAACCAGGCTCCTTTTTTCTCCTTTATCATACTACTGTGGTGGACACAATACACATGGCACTCCACCCAGCACAAGGGGCTTGGTGGGGAGAGAAGACAGTGAGAGATGCTAATGGAGAAAGGTGAGAGGAGACAACCGAAAAAAAAAAATGTGCCTTTCGCCCCCCACCGCACCAGGTTGACACCTGAAGATGCAGGGATGTGAATGTATGGCAGCAAGACCTGCTCTGTGACATGTGTGTCAATGTTAGGTTAATGTGTGTTCGCTCAGGCACGCAGGAAGAGTTTTACTGTGTGTGATGCAGGAAGGTGAATAAAGTTTGGGTGTCGTCCAGCTTGCTGTCGTCTGCTTTCATCTTCCACACTACACATGTTTTTCTTTTGAAGGTCAGCTGACTGTGATATGGAGATAATTATTTATTTAGTTACTTATTTTACCTCTTGTTAACGCTAATGATACAATCACAATGACATGCAACTGCAGACTGTCCCTTTTTTGATGTCATGGTATGTTTAACTGCTCTTTTACAGGGCTGTGGACATAGTTTGATGAATTCAATGACTTTATAATTAAAAAAAACCTCCAAATCTCCACAGCACGGTTCATGTCCACCATATTGGAATCTCACTCCAACTTGTAGCTGAAAGTTGGCAACCCTGCCATTTGTTCTACTGTGATTCCTGCATTTGGATGTTTAATAAATTGTTGCAGCATTTGACAGCTTAGCTTTTAGCACTGATCAGTAACAGCGCTGCTTCCAGTGTTGAGTCCAAAATTTCTCACCAATCAATTAAGTCCAGAGCTCTTAGTAATACAATTTTCTTTATGTCAATATTCAAGTTTTTTAAAACAAGTCACATTAATGCCATTTTTCTTGTGCAATGGAGACTTTTCACCTTGCAAATTTATATTTTTTACCTCCACCAAGGAAGTAATGTGATTGGCGTGGTTTGTTTGTCTGTTTGTTAGCAAGATTATGCAAAAACTACTGGACAGATTTTGATGAAATTTTCACCACATGTGACCCTTGGGTTACTGATGAACCCATTAGATTTTGGAGGGTTTGTAATCTTTCAATTTACATATTTCTACAATCTTGTACTTTAACAGATGACAACCTAATGCATTTTTTGTGTGGAAAATTATCTTTTAATTTAACAAACATCATATGTATAATTCATGGTAAAATTTGATTGGGATCAAAAAATAATTTCTCTCTTGCCATTCACTTCAATACAGATTTTTTCCAAAGTTAGGTCCCAATGCAGAACTAGAGGGGCGTGGGACTTAGGCTCTCTATAGCAATAAACATACGAACACACATACTTCTGATTGGCTGTGGGGCCTACCATGTTGGGCCCCACAGCTCATTACAGAAAGCAGATGGACCATGAGTTTTAACCCTTAGGATCACTTCACACAGGCACCAAGAGGCTGCCCCATGTATAATGAAACACAGCTATGAGAATTTCTGACTTTGATGCAAGAAATATAGTAAGAAGTTTGGACTGTATGACAGTGCTACTATTATCATATGTAATAAATGCACAATATTATTAATTGTGAAGAAAAAATACATTGTTGAGAATGTTATTTAAGCTGCATACGAACAGTGACATCGGGTGGGGCCCGGCACCACTGGCCCCTAATGCAGAGATGCTGTTGGAATTAACAAACTGCTTATTAGTTAATACCAACTAATTGCTTTTCCAACCATTTCCAACCTCATCATCATCATCATAGGAGTCTATCGTGGGCGACAATGATTGTTTCATTTAGGTCTGATCAGCTTCCTCCACACAGCTCTGTCCTTCGCCTTCTGCTGCCAGGAACTCCTGTCTATATCCAACTTGTTTTCTTTTTACAGTGTCTTTAAATCTGAGCCTTGGTCTACCCTGATTGCATTTGCCCTCGCATAACTGTGAGTAGAGTAACTGCCGAGGGAGACGCTGGTGGTCCATCCTCTCAACATGTCCGAGCCATCTCAGGTTCATCTGTATTAGCATGTCCTCCATTGATGGTAGACCAGCTCGTTTCAACACTTCTGTGTTGGTTATCTTGTCTTTCCATGAGATGTTCATTATGGCTCAAAGGTGTCTCATCATGTACGCGTGGAGTTTCTTTACCTGCACTCTGTAGACAGTCCAAGTTTCAGCACCGTACAATAGAGTAGCCAGAACTGTCGCTCTGTACACTTTGCATAAGAGAAAAAAATCACAAAGTTGTACAAGAAAAAAAAATTCAAATTTAAGAGAAAGGAACTAATTTCTTAAAAAAAAAAACGGATGCAAAGTTGAGAAAAATGTTACAAAATTATGAGGAAAAAAATCTGAGTGAAGAAAAAAATCACCTATTATGGAGGAAAAAAATTGCAAATTTATAAGAAAACAAGTCAGAAATTTACAAGGGGAAAAAAGGCAAATTTCCTAACAAAAAGTCATAAATTTCAGAGACATCATCATCATCATCATAGCAGTCTGTCGGAGGCGACAATGACTGTTTCATTTAGGTCTGATCAGATTCCTCCACACAGCTCTGTCCTTCGCCTTCCGCTGCCAGGAACTCCTGACCTTGTTAACCCGGACGACGGCCGAGCCGGTATGAGTTGCTTTCTGACTGACCATTTCATCAAACTGTTTGCAAAGTATTTGAGTACCGCTAGCTTTTGCTGGACTAGCAGCACATTCTTGGCAGATAGAAGTATTATCAGTGACAAGGACAGGCCAAGACAAACTGACTCCAGTATCTGTTGCAGTGACTGACCAGATGATAGGTTTGTTTATCTCTGTGCTTTGTGTAGTGCATGTCACGATGCACCGACTGGCAAAACAGCACAACAAACCTACATGAAAAACAAACTTATCCAGGGAACTTCAAATCAAATCACAAATTTCTGAAAAACACCTAAGGTAACAAACAATACCCATTAGCTGCAGCCGTACTAATCACTGCTTCTAAATTTCAAGTCATGATTTCTCTTCATTCAAAGACAGAAGGAAAATTCTGATCAGAAGCCTCATTTTTTTTTTGTTGCCATTTTTCAGGTTAAATGCAGACATGTGTAAAAATGCTTTGAGTTCATGTAAAGTTGAGCATCTCTATTTCCTTGGTTGCCCTGTCAGACAGTGGCTCAGGTTTCGGCGCTGTGTCCGTAAACAGTCATCAGTGTGGCTGTGTGAGGAGATGTGTGATGACAGGAAGGGTGTGAGTCCTCCACGCCTTTCATCTGGAAGTACAGGATTTAGGAAGAGGAAACTGCAAACACTCATTTCACACTTTGATGTTCCACAACCTGAGAGATGTCACCCCACCGAGCAGAACTAACCTCCAGATATCTGTTAAATATGATTAAAAATTAACGGAATAAAACCAAAATCATTAATTAGTTTGTTATGCGCCCCCTCACCCTTAACTCTTTTTGGGGGAGATTTAAAATGACCTTAAACATTTTTTTCTTGTAAATTTGCTACTTTAATTCGTAAATTTTCCTTTTTTTCTGATAAATTTGCAACATTTTTTCTTATAAATTTTCAACTTAAAAAAATTTAAACAATTTGTCACAAATTTTTGACTTTTTTTGCTAAATTTGCAACTTTTTTATCTTAAACTTTCAAGTTTTTACTTGCAAGTTTGCACCTTTTTTCCTGATAAATTTGCAACATTTTTTCTAAAAAAATTTCAGTTTAAAAAAAATTAAAATCTTTTCTCATAAATTTGTGACCTTTTTTGCTAAATTTGCAACTGTCTTAAACTTTCAAGTTTTTACTTGCAAATTTGTTCCTTTTTTCCAGGTAAATTTGCAACATTTTTTCTTATAAATTTACAACTTTAAAAAAAGTACATTTTCTCATAATTTTGTGACTTTTTCTTGTAAATATGCAACTTTTTTCTCATAAATTCACACCCTTTTGCTAAATATTTGTAGCTTTTTTCTTGTAAATTTGAAATTCCTAAATCTGAACTTTTTTTTTTACAAATTTGTTACTTTTTTCTTCTTCTTTTTCTTGTTAATATGCCACTTTTTTCTCAGAAAATTTCAATTTTTTTCTCATAAATTTGCAATTTTATGCTAAATTTGCAACATTTTTTCTTGCAAATATTCATCTTTTTCCTTGTAAATTTTAAAAATTTTATAAATTCTTGTATATATTTTTAACTTTTTTTCATAATTTTTCTCCTTTTTTAAGTATAACTGTAAAATTTTCTCAGAAATGTGTAATTTTTATCCTTGAAAATTTGTGACTATTTTCTTATAAACTTACATTTTTCTCATAATTTTGCTCTTTTCATTTTACATTTTTAACTTTTTTCCTCATAAACTTGTGACTTTTTCTTGTAAAATCTGACATCTTTCTTATAAATTTGCATCTGTTTTTCCTCATAATTTTGCTCCTTTTTTCTTGTACTTTTTCAACTTTTTTCTCTTAAATTTGTGACTTTTTCTTTTAAATTTGCAACTTCTTTCTCATAGATTTTCAGCCTTTTTTTCCTCATTAATTTGTGACATTTATCTTATAAATTTTAAACTTTTTTTCCTCATGATTTTGCTCTTTTTTTAATTATGTGTAATATTTTCTCATAAGTCTCATCAAGACAATGACCCAAATTTATTTTTTGTTAATGTTTTTGTTTGAAGAAAAAATATTTCTTTTTTTTTTCTATTTTAAAGGGTCTGTACTCTTAAATGTTACAAAAATAGGGCCTCCCCCAAAAAACTCAAAGTAGCCCTGCTTCACTTCATCAACATTTACAGTTTAATGTCACGTATAAAGGTGTTATAAAGGTGTGTTTTAGTTTTTCTCTTTACCTGACTGTTATACACCTGAAGGGGCGGAACCTAAGCAGGCAAAAGCAGGTGAAGTCTCAACATTTTATCCTTCAGTCAGCACTTCAGGGAGGAGGAGTTGGAGGACTACAGCTGCTCTGAAGGTCAGACAAACATTTTAAATCATGCTGGTTTTTTTTTTTTAATTATTATTAAGACAGTAGATTTAATGTATTTTAACACTGATGATCCAGGAGCTTTGGAGACTTTCATAGGTGGGTAGAATGTCCAAATATACTCAAGTAACAGTCATGTTACCTTATTATATTAATTACTCAAGTATAAATAAGAGTCAGCCAAAAAATAGTTGAGTAAGAAAGTATCTACTAAAATAGATGACCGAGTAGCAACTTTACTCTTGCAAATCTGAGAGATCTTTCTGTTCTTCTACAGGATCAATCCAGGCCAAATTGTCCAGATACTGAGAAATTATGAAACAATCACAGATAACAGCTGTAATGGTTTTAGTAAAAATTAATAATCTGTGTTTCATCCATCTTTGTATTTCCACTGCTCCTTCAAGTACATGATTAATTGTTTGCTTCCTAGGCTAACTTTTCCCTCTAAATCAGAATTTCATATTTTATTAGGTATTTTATTAGGTGTATCTCCCTTCATTAATGCCCCAAATTTGGTCAAGAAGGCAAAATTTGTAAAAACTGCTCCACATTCTTCTGGTCATTGCTCAGAAAGTGTGATTGGTACAGACTTGATTTTTTTCATATTTCATATTTCATATTATTAATTCACTTTAACCTAAGCTGTTACTGACTTATGAAGGACAGAAAAAAAATTATATTCTTGTGCTTGTTTTTGTAATTTAGTGAAAAACTAGCCTTTTTCAAGTCCATGGTTGACCATGGGTGCCACTGACCAGCCTTCATATTTACCTTTTGCCATGGCTTCTTATGCACAGTAGCAATCTGTTCATCTTTAACAGGGGTGGGGTGGGGGGTATAAGCAGACAGTAAGATACAAATATATACATGTAAATTAAATATAGTAAATTTGCAAGAATAAAGGTGCAAAAATATTAAATTACAATTTAAAAAGTCACAAATATAAGAAAAAAGTTACAAATCTGTGACAAATAGAAACTCACAAATGCAAGTCACAAGTTTACAAGAATAAAGTGGCAAATTTACAAGAATTTTTTTTATTTTATTTTATTTATTTTTTTTTTTTTTGCAAATTTACAAGAACAAAACCTGCACATTTGTATAAATTTGGGACTTTTTTTTCCCATATAAATTTTCCAATTTGTGATTTTTTAAAATAAACCCATCAGTATTTTTTTCTGTTAAATTTTCAACTTTTGCCTGGCAAATTTGTGATTTTTCCCCCCAGATAAATTTATTGTTTCCTATAAAGTTGCTACTTTTGTGATAAATTTTTTACCCTTTCCCCCCCCACACACACAAATTTACAAAGATGTACTCATAAATTTGCAACTTTTCTCTATGAAATTTGCAACTTATTTCTCAAAAATTTTCAACATTTTTCTTGTAGATTTGCAGCTATACTCACCAATTTGTGACATTTTCCTCTTAGAAGTGTTGATTTAAGCCAAATCATATAAACTCCACATGGAAGTCATGAAAGTACAAATGCTTCAAAAAATTGCTTGAGTACATGTAGTAACTGTAACTTGCACTTTTTATGGGGATGGGAATAGGGGATGATTTGGGGTAATAAATGCAGTTCTCATGGGCTGATATAGTGAGGGGACGTTATGAATAGATTGTAATCAGGTCTGTTTGTAGTGTTCTTGGGGCTCTATGTATGTTTTTGAGTAGCGAAGAGTTCAAACCCTTAAGGGGGGGACACCCCTCCCAACAAAAACACTGAAGAAATAAACGGTCATTTACTCTCACCAATTTGTGACTTTTTTAATCAATGTGTTTTTTTCTCATACACTGATAAATTTTTCTTCACAAACTATTTTCTCATAATTTTGTTTTTTCCTTGTAAATTTCTTTTGCATTATTTTTGCATATTATTTTCATGAAGTTGTGAGGATTTGCTCATGAATTTGAGTCTTGTCAATGTAGAACTTTTGTTTTTCATAAGTCAAGGTAAACTTTATTATCCCCAATGAAGCAATTTGCTCTACAGCAGCAACAGTTTAAAAAACAAAATAAAAACACACATCCAAGATCCACATACTGCAATGTCTATAATTTTTTCAGTCTTAGTGACTTTTGCTGTTATAACTAATATGCTTTCTCAGAAATTTGTAACTTTTCTGCTCAATTTGGGGGTTTTTTCTCTAAGATTTGCAACTTTTTAAAATAAAATTGACTTTCTCCTAAATTTGCAACTTTTTCTCCTTAATTTGTTACTTTTTTCTTGTAAATTTGCAACTTTTTTCTGATGAATTTGCAACCTTTTCACATAAACTTACCTTTTTTTTTTAGCAAACTTTCTCATAAATCTTTGACTCATTTTTAATCTTCTAAATTTGCAACATTATAAAATAAATTTGTGACTTTTTTCTCCTAAATTTGTATTTTTTTTTAACTTTTTCTACATAAATTTTTAATCATTCTCTAATAAATCCACAACTTTTTTCTAACTGCAATGGAACTTTGTGAATTTGCAAATTTACTTTCCCTATTTTGAGAGAATTTTATCTTATACCCGTTAGTCTGAGGAAAATAACATTTTTTTTTAATGTTGAATTTGGATGGAGTACATCAAAAACTTCCAGGGTAAAAATTATGATTTTCAGTTTAGTCACAGTCTCAAAAAGGCTAGAATGATGATTTTGTAATCATAAAACAAAGTGTGGTATGACTGCAAAAAAGAATATAAAACTGATATTCTGCATTATTTGTGAATAAATTCCTGGTGCCATCAGATTTGTAAGACTTGAATGAAGGAGCTGTAAGAACTAGAAACAGGTTAGCAGCAGCAGCTCTGAGGATCACTGTGCATGAGTTGATGAACAGTGGGGCAATTGCCTGAGGAGCAGCGATTTTCATGAAATCGTAACTGGCCAGATCTCCTGACCTTTGACAATGACCTTGACCTCAGTCTTAACCTTGATTCAGACCAACCTGAGGATCATTGTGTGTGAGTTTGTTGAGAATTAGGGCAAATGCCTAGGAGCACAATCTGAACGCAGACCCACCAGAGGATTATTGTGAATTTGGTGACCATCGGGGTAACTGCCTAAGAGGAGTTGTGTTTCCTGAATGAATTCCCAGCCCGTCTCATTGTGTGGTTTGTCTCCGTAGGTCGGCTGGTCTCTCAGTGTTGAATGATGAAC
Source organism: Pholidichthys leucotaenia (assembly GCA_020510985.1). Classification (NCBI taxonomy): domain Eukaryota; kingdom Metazoa; phylum Chordata; class Actinopteri; order Cichliformes; family Pholidichthyidae; genus Pholidichthys; species Pholidichthys leucotaenia. Next base: position 23,338,276 of record CM035837.1, read on the forward strand.
CTTTCCTGAGTCTTCGGTGGTTTTTATTTGTCCAGCCTGGAGTTTTGACCTGGTATTGGTCATACCAGTCCACATGATGAGCTCTGCCTTCTCTGCACAACTCCTGGATCAGCGATCTTCATACCTCAGTTTTGGTGTGACACCCTCTGCTGGACTCTGTGAGGAACGCAGCGTCCCTCAGCACCCAGACACCCTGTCCACCTCTGTCCCCTTCCTTTTCTACCCCTCCACCATGGACCCCGCCGGCCTTGGCCTTTATAAGGGCTCTTTACGGGGCCCCGGTCCAGGCCTCTTGCCCTACCTAGCCCCCTTCCACCACCACCATGGACACTTCAGTGTCTACGAGTGTCCATTCGAGCCAGCCTTCATCCAGAAACGCAACGAGCGGGAACGTCAGAGGGTGAAATGTGTGAACCAGGGTTATGCCAAGCTGAGGGACCACCTGCCTGGCCAGAGCGCTGACAAGAGGCTCAGCAAGGTGGAGACGCTGCGGGCCGCCATCAGGTACATCAAATATCTGCAGGGGCTGGTGGAGTTGGAGGACAGCAGGCACAGCGGGGGGGAGACGTCCTCCACCTCATCTCCTGGTCCGGACTGTGGAGGGGAGTCAGAGGGGTTCACGTGTTAACAGCTGATCACAGAGACAGAAAATCTGTTGAGACATGACAGCTTACAGCCTGCTCCACATCCAAGGAACCGACCTTCTGAAGCCAAGGTGCTATCTAATACTGAGACTGTGGATGTGTTGTCATGGTTACAGTCACTGTGAGTCTACTGGTCAACATCAGAGAGACAAACTTACAGAAGGCAATTTAAAAAAAACCTTGTTATGCTCTTTTCCCACAGTTGACACAGCTCCCAGAGGAATTGTCTGAGACATAATTTGGTCAAAACACCTCAGGGGTTAATTATTGCAGTACTGTTTTACACAATGAGAAGGAGTGCTCTTCAAAATAGGCTGTTATATGGCATATTGCTTTAAATGCTAATAAGCTTCAGTTGATTCACCCCTCCCTCTTTAGTCATTTCTCTGGAATCAGTTTTGATTTTGATGCCATATTTGGGGCTAACACTAGCTGTTTGTTTTGCTTCAGTTGTCTAACTAAGTAACGTGCTAACAAATACTGGCTGAAAATGAGAGTTTAAAAGCTCAAATAAAGCACTGTCAGAGACGGGTGTGTGTGGTTTGACTGGTCAGTAGCATATGACTGGTTCCTGGGGCTGTAATAAGCACAGAAACAACCCTGAATGAGTGAATGGCTAACAGCAGCTAATAGCTGCTAATCTAGTAGGTGTCTGATCAAGAGTATAATCTTATCTATAAAAGCACAAAATCTCTGTCTGTGTGTGTGTTTGTGTGTGTCTGTCTGTTCCATGCATATCTCTTGAACCGTTCCTCAAACTGACCTAAGATTTTATACGTGTTTTGCTGAGGATACGAGGGTGTGCATCCCCGAGTATGGAGTCACTCAGTCAAAATTTGTAATTTTTATCAATAAAGGTTTAGCCACCACTCTATCACCGCTTTGTCTCTTCATGCCTGGCTTCAAGAAATGTGGGCAGGGTTTTGGATTGACTCTGTGCTAACTGGATAATACGCGGCATCACAGCCATGCTGATTGGATAATACGCGGCATCACGACCTGGCAGTCTCCACAGTGCTCCCTGGACAAAACAAGGAAGTAAAAAACATCAAATTTGATTAGAAAAAGATAATACTGAAGATTTACTGCTTAAAAAAAATTATACCATAAAGTTGATGTGATTGCATAGGTCCAAAGGATAATTTGGCATATGTGGAAAACATGACGTGCATGAGGTGACTGCGCAGAGTGTCAGCGGGGATCTGGTCTGACAAAGAATACTGGTGTATCAACATAGAACGTGCCGGGAGAAGCAGTAGCCCTACCGGGCAGACCACAGTCCTTTGCGGGGAGGCACGCCCAGTCAGTAGTAGACGGGAGTACCTGCTTCTGCTTCACCCGTGTGGTACCACTGTACTTTGCAGGACCGCAAGTCCCCCATCCTGCCAAGTATCTAAAAATTAAAAACTTAATACCGCCATGATTGTGGAGCGGAACGGCCAGATCAACTGTATATCATATACGAACACACATGCACAGTTTGACTAAATGACAACAAGATGCAAAAATGCCCAAATAATGAAATAAATCATTTTTATTTAAATATTTACAGACAAATGGGCAACACTGATGCAACAGTTGCAGCCAAACAGGCCATTCTACTGTGTGTGTGTGAATGGTGAAGGGATTGGCACCATACTGTGGATGCCCTGAATTTCCCTCTGGGGATCAATAAAGTATGTTAAATTAATCCCTTGCACAGCATGTGGGACACCATGTGGTGTATGGGGTGGCGCCTATCAGTTTTTCTGACCCTAGGCCACACAGCTACTGTAAGTAGTCGGGAGTCAGACTCGATCTCTGTTTTTAAGAATACAGTTAAAACCTTCCTTTTTGATATAGCCTACAATTAGGGAGGGATCATGTGTCTCTGAACCCTCCCTTAGTTATGCTGCTAATAGGTTTAGACAGCCGGCCGATCTCCAATAATGCACTGGGCTTCACTCCTTTCTTCATTCTCGATGAAATATTTTTGCTGGTTATTAACATCTGTTTGTTCTCTCCCATAGATTGAGTCCCCGTCGTGCTGTTTGCTCGCTACATGTCTGTTCTTTTCGTCTTCTCTATCTCCTCATCCCCCAGCCAGTCACAGCAGATGGCTGCCCCTCCCTAAGCCTGGTTCTGCTGGAGGTATCTTCCTGTTAAAAGGGAGTTTTTCCTCTCCACCGTCGCCAAGCGCTTGCTCACAGGGGATCGCCTGATTGCTGGGGTCTTTCTGCAATTGTGGGGGTTTCTCCTACGGTTGAAAGTGCTATGAGGTGACTGTTGTTGTGAAATGGCGCTATATAAATAAAGTTGAATTGAATTGAATGCTACAGTGGGGGGGTCTGTCCTCTGGCAGTTCTGTGCATTGCCTTTCCCCATTCTATTATGCTGAGCACCAAGCTAGAAGGTGGACAGTACCATTTTTATATGGTCTTTGGTATGACCCGGCCGGAATTTGAACCCACAGCCTCCTGGTTGTGGGGCAGATGCTCTTCCAACTAGGCCACCACTTCAGTATCAATAAAGTATGTAAGATACAAATACAAAAAAAAAATAATGTTCGGTGTTTTGTACTTATAATATTGCTAAAATATAAAAGGATGCACTACAATGGGTCTCAAATATTTGTAAATGTGTCCTGTTATAGTATTGTATGAGTTTATTGACGATAGACTATAAATTACACATATAAACTAAATTATAATGTTGACTGAACAACTCCCATTCCCCAAAGTGCAAGATACACTATTATGAATATAACTCATAAAAGATCACACAAATAAGTGATCTGACAAAAAGATAAACAAGCGGTTCTTAAACAAGAGGTTAATATTGCATGCCCCCATTCATTTTCAATTATTCTGTAATTAATATTTACACAATCAAATAAATCTCAGTTCAGTCCCTTTCATATTTGTCAAAGTCTAGCGTGTGATTGTCAACATATACCGGAGTGATGGCTCAGTTGGTAGAGCATCCGCCCCACACCCAGGAGGCAGGGGTTCAAATCCCGGCCGGGTCATGCCGAAGACCATATAAAAGTGGAACTTCCTGCCATCCAGCTTGGTGCTCAGCAATAATGGAACGGAGGAGGGAAATTTGTGGTGGCGCCTTGCATGGCAGCGGCCTTCTGATTCTACACTTTGGGTGTGTGTGATTAACGCAGTAGATAGGTAAAACACAATCTCGTTCTGCTGTACATGATTGGTTGTACAGTTGAATGACAATAAAGGGTGATTTATATAGGCTACACCTCTGTATTCCACTTTCAAACACAGCCTACATTTGGGCCTGTAAAGCCTGATTGGCCTACCTGTTTCAGACAGGAATACTTGCTTTCCATGGGCATGCACTAGTAATATAATAAAATAAGCTAAAATAACATCTACGAATGAAATACACTACCGTTCAAAAGTTTGGGGTCACTTAGAAATTTCCTTATTTTTGAAAGAAAAGCACTTTTTTTCAATAAAGATAACTTTAAACTAATCAGAAATACACTCTATACATTGATAATGTGGTGAATGACTATTAGAGCTGCAAATGTCTGGTTTTTGGTGCAATATCTACATAGGAGTATAGAGGCCCATTTCCAGCAACTATCACTCCAGTGTTCTAATGGTACAATGTGTTTGCTCATTGCGTCAGAAGGCTAATGGATGATTAGAAAACCCTTGTGCAATCATGTTAGGTCTGCAATGCTGTAATTGCTGCAAATGGAGGATTCTTTGACGAAAGCAAAGTTTGAAGGAAAAAATTATTATTTCAAATACAAATCATTATTTCTAACCTTATCAATGTCTTGGCTATATTTTCTATTCATTTTACAACTCATGGTGGTAAATAAAAGTGTGACTTTTCATGGAAAACACAAAAATTGTCTGGGTGACCCCAAACTTTTGAACGGTAGTGTATATGGCTAAAGGTTGGTAGTTGATCAAGCTAAACGGTGTCTATAAGGGATGGATAGAATATATAGAAAATAGACCGACGTCTAGCTACTAGGCTAGTGTACTCTTTCAGTTTGTACCCTTGAAGTTTGTCAGAAATCCTGTCTGTGGCTGCTTGCACCAGCTAACAGCAGCCAAATCTACCTGGCAATTATGAAATGCATGAAATCTCTGTCTGTTCCACACATATCTCTTGAACCGCTCCTCAGACTGACCTAAGATTTTATAAGTGCTTTGCTGAGGTTAAGAGGGCGTGCATCCCCGAGTATGGAGTCGCTCAGTCAAAATATGTAATTTTTATCAATAAAAGTTTAGCCACCGCTCTGTCACCGTTCTGTCTCTTCATGCCCTGGCTTCAGGAAGTGTGGGCAGGGTTTCGCATTGACTCCGTGCTAATTGGATAATACGTGGCATCACGGCCATGCTGACTGGATAATATGTGGCATCATGGCCATGCTGATTGGACAACACACAGCATCACGACCATGTTGACTGGATAATACACAGCATCATGACCTGTCAGTCACCACAGCACTTCGCAAACAAAGATTTTATAAGTACTTTGTTGAGGTTATGAGGTTGTGCATCCTCGAGTATGGAGTCGCTCAATCAAAATATGTAATTCTTATCAATAAAAGTTTAGCCACCACTCTGTTTCATGTCCAGGTTTCTAGAAGTGTGGGCAGGGTTTCGGACTGACTCCGTGCTGATTGGATAATATGCGGCATTACGGCATCAGTAACCACAGCAAAACAAGGAAGCAAAAAGCAACAAATTTGACTAGAAAAACAGAATACTTAAGATTTAATGCTTAAAGAATTTTAACATAAAAGTTGTTGTGATTGCATTGGTCTAATAATGGATAATTCGGCATGGAGAACATGAAGTGTGCAGGTGGGGAGGGGGCAGGGACTGTACATCAACTGTATATCATATGCAGACACATATGCACGCTTTGCCTAAACGACAACAAGATACAAAAATGGCCAAATAATGAAATAAATTATTTTTATCTAAATATTTCCAGACAAATGGGCAACACTGATGCAACAGTTGCAGCTAAGTGGGTCATTCTGCTGTGTGTGTGTGTGTGTGTGTGTGTGTGTGTGAGACTGGTGAAGGGATTGGCACCTTACAGTGGATGCCCTGAATTACCCTCTGGGGATCAATAAAGTATACAAGATACAAATACAAACAATAATAATAATAATTATATTCGGTGTTTTGCACTTATAAAATTGCAAAAATATAAAAGGATGCACTACAATGGGTCTCAAATATTTGTAAACGTGTCCTGTTATCCACCTTATTCCTGAGGGTGCTGCTGTAGAAATGATGATGGGAATAACTTCTGGTTTCGGCTGAAGTAGTGTTAAATCAGTCAGCAAGAGTGGAGTAGTGGGGCATCTAAAATAGCATTTTTAAAGCGTTTCTAATTCATTTTAATGTATAGTCCACATACGTGTTTTGCAGTCAAGTGGCAGATAATTTCAGCACTTGTAGTTTTTGTATTTTTGAATGTTTTTGCTTCTGGTACTTGCTGCTGTTCGTGGTGTGAGGCTCCTTACAAACACAGCTAAATCTGTGGCTTCAACAGCAATGAGTAGATTATGCACCAAAAACTAAAGGATTGTTCCTGTGATGAGTGGTACAGACACAACAGCATGTTATGTTTTCACTTGTATGAATGTCACAGATCTGACGTGTATTATGTCACCAGAAGCAAGGCTGCATGAAGTAAAATAATAAATAAAAAATAGTAATAGTTTGCTTCCTAAGGCTTAACGATTTAAGAAAGATATCAAATAGGTGGTGGTGTGAGGAACGTGAAATGAAGAAGCTGAGTGATTTTATAAATCAGATTTAATGTCGGCTTCACATCCCCAACATGTCTCATCCCAAGGCAGAAGCAGAAAGAGGCTGAACGCAGTCAGACCCCCGTACTTATGCATCACATAACAAAAGCCAACATCATTATGCATTACACAACAAAAGCCAACTTCACACGTCCTTGTCATATCCTTCCGATGTCCTCCCGTTCCTCCACCTGACCCCAGGGGGTCAGGAAGTCTTTTCAGGTCTGCACCGCCGCTCCTCCATCTCCTCGTTGCGGTGGATACTCATTGTCCTCTTCTGAGACGTGAGGTCATTCCACACATGTAATTACAACACATTCCCCTGTGTCTATCATATGCAGAAATGGATACATGAACTACAGTGGTTTGCTTGTTTTTTTGCATTTGTTGCACTGCATTGGAATGATATGGACAGCAGCTTTTAAATTATCACAAAATATAGATCAGTAAAATTTTGAACAATTGTCAGAAAATGTCTGTATGTGTTAAGTTAAATAACAAGCATTCACGGTATGACAGCAGCATGAGCATTTTAATTTTGGGGTAAAACAGACAGCTGCAGCTGTCTGTTTTACCCCGACATTAAAACGCCCAAGCACGGTGTTATGGTTCTTTTTGGCTCTGACTAGACTCTATGTCTGCTCTGAGGAAAATTTGATTATGTCCAACATATTTTAACAAAATGCAACCAACTTTATTGCGGTGGAAAAATTGATATATCTCAGAGCTTTTTTATGTTTATGCCGTTAGCATTTTAGCAGCGGCGCTAACGGAACTACTGTCTGCCAGGCCACTTTTTAAGGTCATCTTCTCATCCCTCGATAGTCGTGGGAAATGGTATGATTATATTAATCTTTTTGAGGTGCAAAAGGCCGTGTTCCTGCATTTGTGATACCGAAGTCAATACTTTTTAACAAGGAAAAGTGTCCCATTTCAGTGACAACCCCACTTTCTAAACTAGTACCAGAGGTTGCACCCATAATTCACGCAAGGCATCATGGGGGCTAGGAATAAGGTGGATAGTACTGCACAAGTTTATTGACGATATCACTGGTCAACACCAGATTTATTGTCTAAGTTTTTTAAGCTGATTTAGGACAATTTTGATGTGCTGAATCAAAAAATCACATTGGTTTTGCTCAATCAGGTCAACTTTTTGAACTATGGCCACATGTTTTTTACATTTTTGTTTACATGTACGGGTATTTTCGCTTTATATGATGCAAAATTCTTTTTTATTTCTTGAAATTCTCTGAATTTTGAACAGTGATGATGTAACATTCAATTTACATGTACTTGTGGGCTATATTAATCATATATTCCATAACCTACATATGTTGAAGCATGTGGGAATGTTTGGTGATTACATATGTAAGGCAACTTCACACCTCTGAAAGGACAAAGACTCTCAACCGCCAAGTGAAGAACAAAGACGTTCCCAGACACTGCGGTGGAGACCGGAGGAGCTACCCTCACCCCCCTAGGGCGAAGAGAGGAAATACCAAGACAATGGGGGGATTAAGATAATGAGGGATGTCAGCCTTTGATATGCATGTCTTTTGTTATGTGCAAGTATAAAGTCAGAGAGCCGGAGATATTCGCTCTCTTTTTCCTTCTGCTACCTCTGCACTAGATGAGACTTGTTAGGAGAGCTGATAAATAAACTTTGGTTTATATATCAAATTGCCTCATCATTTCAAGCTCTTCTACAGTACTTACCTTTATCAGTGTCTACTATTCAATTTACAGTACAACTGTACAAATGCTGTACAACTGCTTACAACTTCGCATAAAAACCTGACCTGATGGAGCTAAACGGATGTCATTTTCTGATTCAGCAGTGCAAAATTGTCTTAACTCAGTTGAAAAAATACAGACAACTTACAAAAAACTTATTTTTGTTATGTTGTGTATTCTATAAACTACACATATAAACTAAATTATAATGGTGACTGAACAACTCCCATTCCCTAAAGTGTAAGATACACTAATATGAATATAACTCATAAAAGATCACACAAATAAGTGATCTGACAAAAAAAAATAAACAAGCGGTTCTTACACAGTGGCTAATATTGAATGTTATATTGGATGATCTACTCCAACGACTGCACCTCAGAGGACCCTTCGGTGAAGCTCCTGAAGTTTGCGGACGACACCACAGTTATCGGTTTGATCCGGGATGATGATGAGTCTGCATACAGGCGGGAGGTGGAGCAACTGATCCTCTGGTGCAGCCAGAATCATCTTGAACTTAACCCAGCCAAAACGGTGGAGATGACTGTGGATTTCAGGCGACACCCCCCTTCATTCCCCCCACTCACCATCCTCAACAGCACAGTGTCCACTGTGGACTCCTTCAAGTTTCTGGGTACCACAATCTCCCAGAACCTGAAGTGGTCCTCCCATATAGACACTGTCTGGAAAAAGGCCCAGCAGAGGTTGTTTTTTCTGCGTCAGCTCAAGAAGTTTGATTTGCCTCAGGAGGTGCTGGTTGTCTTCTACACCGCCATCATCCAATCTGTCCTCTGCTTTTCCATCACTGTCTGGTTTGGATCTGCCACTAAACAGGACAAGACCAGACTGCAGCGGATCATTAAGTCTGCGGAGAGGATCATTGGTACCGACCTACCCTCCATTGAGAACTTATATCGGTCCATAACCAGGAAACGGGCGGGAAACATCTGTGCTGACCCATCACACCCCGGCCACAAACTGTTTGAACTTCTATCTTCTGGTCGTCGTTACAGATCACTGAAGGTCAAAACCACCCGTCACAGGAACAGTTTCTTTCCTCAAGCCATCACTCTGATGAACTCCTAACATTCACCTAGTCCTATCTGTTGCTGTACTCATGACTTTTCATCCATTATTACATTGCACATAACTCTCACACTGCTTTTACTTCAACCACATTCTGAGGGAGTCTGGAGACATGGAGTCTGAATGGGCCATGTTCTCCACCTCTGTTGTTGAAGCGGCGGCCCAGAGCTGCGGCCGCAAGGTGGTCGGTGCATCTCGTGGTGGCAACCCCCGAACCAAGTGGTGGACACCAGTGGTGAGGGGGGCCATTAAGCTGAAGAAGGAGTCCTATCAAGCTTGGTTGGCTTGCGGGACTCCCGAAGCAGCTGAGGTGTACCGGCAGGCCAAGCGGAGTGCAGCTCGGGTGGTTGCTGAAGCAAAAACGCGGGTATGGGAGGAGTTCGGTGAGGCCATGGAACAAGACTTTCGGTCGGCTTCAAAGAGATTCTGGCAACCTGTTCAGCGGCTCAGGAGGGGAAAGCAGCTCCCTGTCCACACTGTGTATGGTGCGGATGGGACACTGTTGACTTCAACTGGGGATATCGTCGGGCGGTGGAAGGAATACTTCGAGGATCTCCTCAATCCCACTGATACGTCTTCCACAGAGGAAGCAGGGTTTGGGGACGAGGGGGATGACTCGCCTATCACAGGGGCTGAGGTCGCCAAGGTGGTTAAAAATCTCCTTGGTGGCCGGGCCCCGGAGGTGGACGAGATTCGCCCTGAGTACCTCAAGGCCCTGGATGTTGTTGGGTTGTCATGGTTGACACGCCTCTGCAACATTGCGTGGAGGTCGGGGGCAGTGCCTTTGGCATGGCAAACCGGGGTGGTGGTTCCTCTCTTCAAAAAAGGGGACTGGAGGGTGTGCTCCAACTTTAGAGGGATCACACTCCTCAGCCTCCCTGGGAAGGTCTATGCCAAGGTACTGGAGAGGAGAGTCCGGCCGTTGGTCGAACCTCGGATTCAGGAGGAGCAATGTGGTTTTCGTCCTGGCCGTGGCACATCGGACCAGCTCTTTACCCTCTCGAGAATTCTTGAGGGTTCGTGGGAGTTTGCCCAACCAGTTTACATGTGTTTTGTGGACTTGGAGAAGGCATTTGACCGTGTCCCTCGTGGATTTTTGTGGGGGGTGCTTCGGGAGTATGGGGTATCGGGCTTGTTGTTACGAGCTATTCGGTCTCTGTACGACCGTTGTGAGAGTTTGGTTCGTATTGCCAACACTCGGTCGGAGTCATTCCCAGTGAGAGTTGGACTCCGCCAGGGCTGCCCTTTGTCACCGATCCTGTTCCTAATTTTATGGACAGGATTTCTAGGTGCAGCCAGGGAATGGAGGGTGTCATGCTTGGTGACCACAGGATCTCATCTCTGTTGTTTTCAGATGATGTTGTCCTGTTGGCTTCATCCAGCAATGACCTACAGCTCTTGCTGGGACGGTTTGCCGCTGAGTGTGAAGCAGCTGGGATGAGAATCAGCACCTCCAAGTCCGAGTCCATGGTCCTCAGCCGGAAAAAGGTGGATTGTCCTCTCCGGGTTGGGGACAGGCTCCTGCCCCAAGTGGAGAAGCTTAAGTATCTTGGGGTCTTGTTCACGAGTGAGGGGAAAATGGAGCGAGAGATCGACAGACGGATTGGAGCAGCATTTGCAGTGATGCGGACGTTGTACCGGTCTGTTGTGGTGAAGAGGGAGCTTAGTTCTAAGGCAAAGCTGTCGATTTACCAGTCAACCTACGTTCCTACTCTCACCTATGGTCACGAGCTTTGGGTAATGACCGAAAGAACGAGATCGCGGATACAAGCAGCTGAAATGAGCTTTCTCCGTAGGATTGCTGGACTCACCCTCAGAGAGTGAGAGTCTTTTAATTTATAAAAAATCTCTTAGAAAAGCTAGAACGAGTTATTACTCTGCATTAATAGAAGAGAACAAGAATAATCCCAGGTTTCTTTTCAGTACTGTAGCCAGGTTGACAAAGAGTCAGGACTCTGTCAATCCTAGCATCCCCTTAGAGCTTACTAGTCAGGACTTTATGAACTTTTTCAATAATAAAATTTCATCCATCAGAGATAAAATCAATCAGATTCTTCCCACAGTTAACTTAAATACTGTAACTACTACAACTCCTTCTATTGATGTCTGTCTTGATGAGTTTACTCCAATCGACCTTTGTGAGTTAGACAAAATAGTTTCCTCATCCAAACCTTCAACTTGTCTTTTAGACCCCATTCGTACCAGGTTATTTAAAGAAGTCTTCCCACTTATTGGTAGCTTTATTCTTCATATAATCAATTCTTCATTAACTTTAGGCCATGTACCGCAGGCTTTTAAAACGGCTGTAATTAAACCCTTACTCAAAAAGCCAACGCTAGATCCAGGAGCTTTAGCTAACTATAGACCAATCTCTAATCTCCCTTTCATTTCAAAAATCTTAGAAAGAGTTGTTGCTACGCAATTATTTGACCACCTGCAGGGAAATGGTTTACTTGAAGAGTTTCAATCTGGGTTTAGAATCCATCATAGTACTGAAACAGCCTTAGCGAAAGTCACTAACGACCTCCTCATTGCATCTGATAATGGACTAGTTTCTGTACTTGTCCTTTTAGATCTTAGTGCAGCTTTTGATACTATTGATCATAATATTCTACTTGATAGATTAGAACACTATGTTGGACTTAATGGAACTTCGTTGCAGTGGTTTAGATCTTATTTATCTGATAGGTTCCAGTTTGTTCATGTAAATGATGAGTTTTCTTTCAGCTCAAAGCTTAGTCATGGAGTTCCACAGGGATCTGTGCTAGGCCCTACTCTTTTTAGTTTATATATGCTTCCGTTAGGCAACATTATTAGAAAGCACTGTATACATTTTCATTGTTATGCAGATGACACACAATTATACCTGTCAATGAAGCCAGATGATACTAATCAATTAGCCAAGTTAGAAGCCTGTCTTAAGGAAATCAAAGCTTGGATGACTTGTAATTTCCTGCTATTAAATTCAGATAAGACTGAAGTCATTCTTGTTGGTCCAAAAAACCTTAGAAATTCCTTTCCAAATCAAACTTTCAGTTTGGATGCAGTTACTCTTTCTCTTAATAGCTCTGTGAGGAACCTTGGAGTTATTTTTGATCAGGATTTGTCCTTCAATTCACATATTAAATTTGTTTCTAAGACTGCCTTCTATCATTTGCGTAATATTGCCAAGATTAGGAGCATCTTGTCTCAGAGTGATGCTGAGAAGCTGATCCACGCTTTTGCTAGCTCGAGATTAGATTATTGTAATTCTTTATTATTAGGCTGTCCTAAAACATCTTTAAAAAGTCTTCAGCTGATCCAAAATGCTGCAGCAAGAGTTTTAACAGGTACTAGAAAGAGAGATCATATCTCTCCGGTTCTGGCCTCCCTTCATTGGCTTCCCATAGAGTTTAGAATTAAGTTTAAAATCCTTCTTCTTACTTACAAAGCTCTAAACAATCAGGCTCCTTTTTATTTAAAAGATCTGATACTACCGTATTATCCTAACAGAGCACTACGCTCCCAAAATGCAGGATTACTTGTAATACCTAGAATCTCCAAAAGTACAATGGGAGGCAGAGCCTTCAGTTATCAAGCTCCTCTCCTGTGGAATCAGCTGCCAATCTGGATTCGGGAGTCAGACTCGATCTCTGTTTTTAAGAATAGGGCTAAAACCTACCTTTTTGATATAGCCTACAATTAGGGAGGGATCATGTGTTTCTGAACCCTCCCTTAGTTATGCTGCTAATACGTTTAGTCAGCCGGGGGACCTCCAGTAATGCACTGGGCCTCACTCCTTTCCTCACTCTCTATGAAATATTTTTTTTTTTTGCTGGTCATTAACATTTGTTTGTTCTCTCCCATAGATTGAGTCCCCATCGTGCTGTTTGCTCTCTACATGTCTGTTCTTTTCTTCTTCTCTATCCCCTCACTCCCCAGCCAGTCGCAGCAGATGACTGCTCCTCCCTGAGCCTGGTTCTGCTGGAGGTTTCTTCCTGTTAAAAGGGAGTTTTTCCTCTCCACCGTCGCCAAGTGCTTGCTCACAGGGGATCGCCTGATTGCTGGGGTCTTTCTGCAACTGTGGGGGTTCCCCCTACAGTTGATAGTGCTATGAGATGACTGTTGTTGTGAAATGGCGCTATATAAATAAAATTGAATTGAATTGAATTGAATTGAAAATTGAATTGAATTAGATAAGGTGAGGAGCTCAGTCATCCGGGAGAGGCTCAGAGTAGAACCGCTGCTCCTCCACATTGAAAGGAATCAGTTGAGGTGGTATGGGCATCTGATTAGGATGCCTCCTGGACGCCTCCCACTTGAGGTGTTTCAGGTACGTCCCACTGGGAAGAGACCCCGGGGCAGACCCAGGACTCGGTGGAGAGACTATGTCTCCCAGCTGGTCTGGGAACGCCTTGGTATCCCCTCTGAAGAGCTGGAGCAGGTGGCTGGGGAGAGGGAAGTCTGGGCTTCTCTGCTTGAACTGCTGCCTCCGTGACCCGGACCTCCGGAAAAGCGGTAGAAGATGGATGGATGGATGGATGGACATTCACTGAACCTGAGTTCACATTGAAATACTGTGTGACTGTATATTTTTTCATATATTTCTGCAAAGTGTGGTTAGTCTGAGTAAATAACTGCATATATTCCTGTATATATTTGCATCCTTTTATAGAAACGTGGACAGACTGTAATTTACTGTACATACTCTGTTGTCATTGAATCCTTATTTAAATCCTCCACCTGAACAACGAGAGCAAGTTTTTAGCCAAAGTCAAATTCCTTGTATGTGTTGTGCATACTTGGCCAATAAAGCTGATTCTGATTCTGATTCTGATGTCCCATTCCTTTTCATTTATTCTGTAATTAATATTTACATAATCAAATAAATCTCAGTTCAGTCGCTTTCATATTTGTCAAAGTGTAACATGTGTGACTGCCTACATACAGTATAGGCTACACCTCTGTATTCCACTTTCAAACACAGCCTACATTTGGGCCTGTAAAGCCTGATTGGGCTACCTGTTTCTGTCATAAACTGGCCTGGCAGGGGCGGACTGAAGACCCAAATGCAGGAACTGTGAGTTTGCAAGGAATTTAATAAAACACAAAATATCATAAAGAACAAAAACACTTAAAAAACTTGAGGTATGCAGGAACTGGAAGGTAGAATAGCCAGACGGGCTAAGGCATGGGGAAGCACCGGAGGAAAAAGGTTGGCTGAAGCGTGGGATTCACGCTGGTAAGACCAAATAGCCAGAAAGGGAAAAAGTGTGGAACGCATGCAGGATACAAAATAAAACTAAACGTGGGACTCATGTCTGAACATTGAGAAGGACAGCGGTCCTTAAATAAAGCTACAATGAATAAAGACAAATGATAACAGGTGTGGGTGACATGAACAAGGATAATCAGGCCGAACTAATGACAGCTGTGACAGCCCATGAACTTGAGCTGAGAGGGGAAGTAAACACAAAGCGTTGTCACAATAAAGTACAGGAGAGCAAGACAAAAGGTGACTGACTATAAATACTGTATGAAATGATTACAACACAACAAACTGGATAGTACAAAAAGGGGAACACGACCCATGAAGGCGAGGATAAGATAAATACAGAGACAAGAAATACCATTACAGCAATATTACATTACAAAAGAGAACAAAAGCTGAGGTAAAGGTAGGCTCATGTCTTCTTCTTCTTTTCGATTTGATTGGCGGTTGGCAACCAGCTTGCAGGTGCATTACTGGGAGGATCGTCACTTCCTTGTGGTAACGTAACGTATCGTCACTTCCTGTTTTGCTGTCTGCCTGTGTGATTGCTCTCCAGCTGTTAGCTATGGCTACTAGCTCTCTTTCCTCTCCTCCTCTGGTGTGCTCTCTCTGTCAGATGTTTAGCTACACCTCTGCCTCTTTTAGCGATAACGGTAAATGTAATAAATGTTGTGTTTTTGAGGCGCTCGAGGCGAGGTTGTCTGATTTGGAATCCCGGCTCCACTGCATTGAAACACCGTCTGCGCCAGTTAATCTCGACGGACGCCCATTAGCTGCAGCGGAGCTAGCTAGCTTAGGCCCCCCTGTCACCGGTTCCCCGGCTCTCCTCAGCAGCGAGGAGACTGGGTGGGTGACGGTGAGAAGGAAGCCTAGTCGCAAAGCCCCGGTTCACCACCAACCTGTTCACATTTCTAATCGTTTTTCCCCGCTCAGCGACACACCCGCTGAGGAAAAAACTCTGATCATTGGCGACTCTGTAGTCAGAAACGTGAACCTAGAGACTCCAGCGGTCATAGTCCAATGCATCCCTGGGGCCAGAGCAGGCGACATCGAGTCAAATCTGAAAATGCTGGCTAAAAGTAACTGTAAATACTCCACAATTGTTATTCACGCCGGCATTAATGACATCCGTCTCCGGCAGTCGGAAGTCACCAAACTTGATGTAGAATCGGTGTGTGACTTTGCAAAAACGATGTCTGCCACTGTAGTATTCTCTGGGCCCCTCCCCAATCTGACCAGTGATGACATGTTTAGTCGCTCGTCATCCTTGAACCGCTGGCTGTCTGTGTGGTGTCCTAAAAATGACGTGGGCTACATTGACAGTTGGAGCTCTTTTTGGGGAAAACCTGGTCTTATGAGACGAGACAGCATTCATCCCACTTTGGATGGTGCTTCTCATTTATCTAACAATCTGGCATCTTTTTTATCCAAATTTCCAAAACCCTGACTACTCAGAGTTGGGACCAGGAAGCAGAGTCGCAGTCTTACACGCCTCTCTGCAGCTCCTCTTCATCCGCCACCCCTCAGCTTAGCCCCTGTCTTCCCCATCAGAGAATCGTTGTCTGCTCCCTCCAAAGTCAATAAAAATATAATGCATAAGCATCCCAAAGTGATAAAGCAAAACATTGTTAAAACTCAAATTAAACATAAAACCTCTAAATTGAATGATTTGGCCTCTGTTCCTCCTCATAATTTAAAAATTAAATGTGGTTTACTAAATATTAGGTCTCTAACTCCCAAGTCTCTGTTAGTCCATGATCTGTTAATTGATCATCAGATTGATTTAATTTCCCTTACAGAGACTTGGTTAGGGCAAGAGGATTATGTTGGTTTAAATGAATCAACTCCCTCTGGTTATTTAAACTGTCAAAATCCCAGAAGTTCTGGTCGTGGAGGAGGAGTAGCAACAATTTACCATTCCAAATTACTAGTTAATGTAAAGCAAAAAACATGTTATAATTCCTTTGAGGGCCTGGTCCTTAGTATTGGGCACTTTAGCAATTTTAGGTTAAACCCAATTTTATTTGCCATAGTTTATCGTCCCCCATCAACCTACTCAGAATTTTTATCCGAATTTGCTGATTTCTTAGCTGATTTAGTGCTGAAATCTGATAGAATAATTATAGTAGGGGACTTTAATATACATGTGGATGTAGATAGTGACTGCCTTAATGTGGCATTTAATTCAATATTAGACTCGATTGGGTTTTCTCAGAAAGTAGGAAATTCTACTCATTACCTCCACCATACATTGGACCTTGTTCTGACATATGGCATAGAAATAGAAAATCTTGTAGTGTCTCCTCATAACCCTGTACTGTCAGACCATTGTCTGTTAACCTTTGATTTTACCATTTCTGACTATTTGGCTCCTAAAGAAAAATATTATTACAGTAGATGCCTCTCAGATGATGCTGTTTCCAAATTTATGCAGATTGTTTCCTCTATGCCATGTGTCAACACAACGGAAATAAGCTATAGACAGCTTGCTCCTTCTGTAATTGATAACATGGTGGATGGTGTTTCAGCTTCTCTGCATCAGGCTCTAGACTTGGTGGCCCCCTTAAAAAAGAAAAAGTCTAATCAGAGATTTCTAACTCCTTGGTTCAACACAGAAACTCGTAGCTTAAAACAGAAGACTCGTCAATTAGAAAGAAAATGGCGCTCTACTAATTTAGATGAAATCTATTTAGCTTGGAGAAATCATCTTTTAATTTATAAAAAATCTCTTAGAAAAGCTAGAACAAGTTATTACTCTGCATTAATAGAAGAGAACAAGAATAATCCCAGGTTTCTTTTCAGTACTGTAGCCAGGTTGACAAAGAGTCAGGACTCTGTCAATCCTAACATTCCCTTAGAGCTTACTAGTCAGGACTTTATGAACTTTTTCAATAATAAAATTTCATCCATCAGAGATAAAATCAATCAGATTCTTCCCACAGTTAAATACTGTAACTACTACAACTCCTTCTTTTGATGTCTGTCTTGATGAGTTTACTCCAATCGACCTTTGTGAGTTAGACAAAATAGTTTCCTCATCCAAACCTTCAACTTGTCTTTTAGACCCTATTCCTACCAGGTTATTTAAAGAAGTCTTCCCACTTATTGGTAGCTTTATTCTTCATATAATCAATTCTTCATTAACTTTAGGCCATGTACCGCAGGCTTTTAAAACAGCTGTAATTAAACCCTTACTCAAAAAGCCAACGCTAGATCCAGGAGCTTTAGCTAACTATAGACCAATCTCTAATCTCCCTTTCATTTCAAAAATCTTAGAAAGAGTTGTTGCTACGCAATTATTCGACCACCTGCAGGGAAATGGTTTACTTGAAGAGTTTCAATCTGGGTTTAGAATCCATCATAGTACTGAAACAGCCTTAGCGAAGGTCACTAACGACCTCCTCATTGCATCTGATAATGGACTAGTTTCTGTACTTGTCCTTTTAGACCTTAGTGCAGCTTTTGATACTATCGATCATAATATTCTACTTGATAGATTAGAACACTATGTTGGACTTAATGGAACTTCGTTGCAGTGGTTTAGATCTTATTTATCTGATAGGTTCCAGTTTGTTCATGTAAATAATGAGTTTTCTTTCAACTCAAAGCTTAGTCATGGAGTTCCACAGGGATCTGTGCTAGGCCCTACTCTTTTTAGTTTATATATGCTTCCGTTAGGCAACATTATTAGAAAGCACTGTATACATTTTCATTGTTATGCAGATGACACACAATTATACCTGTCAATGAAGCCAGATGATAGTAATCAATTAGCCAAGTTAGAAGCCTGTCTTAAGGAAATCAAAGCTTGGATGACTTGTAATTTCCTGCTATTAAATTCAGATAAGACTGAAGTCATTCTTGTTGGTCCAAAAAACCCTAGAAATTCCTTTCCAAATCAAACTTTCAGTTTGGATGCAGTTACTCTTTCTCTTAATAGCTCTGTGAGGAACCTTGGAGTTATTTTTGATCAGGATTTGTCCTTCAATTCACATATTAAATTTGTTTCTAAGACTGCCTTCTATCATTTGCGTAATATTGCCAAGATTAGGAGCATCTTGTCTCAGAGTGATGCTGAGAAACTGATCCACGCTTTTGTTAGCTCGAGATTAGATTATTGTAATTCTTTATTATCAGGTTGTCCTAAAACATCTTTAAAAAGCCTTCAGCTGATCCAAAATGCTGCAGCAAGAGTTTTAACAGGTACTAGAAAGAGAGATCATATCTCTCCGGTTCTGGCCTCCCTTCATTGGCTTCCCATAGAGTTTAGAATTAAGTTTAAAATCCTTCTTCTTACTTACAAAGCTCTAAACAATCAGGCTCCTTTTTATTTAAAAGATCTGATACTACCGTATTATCCTAACAGAGCACTACGCTCCCAAAATGCAGGACTACTTGTAATACCTAGAATCTCCAAAAGTACAATGGGAGGCAGAGCCTTCAGTTATCAAGCTCCTCTCTTGTGGAATCAGCTGCCAATCTGGATTCGGGAGTCAGACTCGATCTCTGTTTTTAAGATTAGGGTTAAAACCTACCTTTTTGATATAGCCTACAATTAGGGAGGGATCATGTGTTTCTGAACCCTCCCTTAGTTATGCTGCTAATAGGTTTAGTCAGCCGGGGGACCTCCAGTAATGCACTGGGCCTCACTCCTTTCCTCACTCTCTATGAAATATTTTTTTTTGCTGGTCATTAACATTTGTTTGTTCTCTCCCATAGATTGAGTCCCCATCGTGCTGTTTGCTCTCTACATGTCTGTTCTTTTCATCTTCTCTGTCCCCTCACCCCCCAGCCAGTCGCAGCAGATGACTGCCCCTCCCTGAGCCTGGTTCTGCTGGAGGTTTCTTCCTGTTAAAAGGGAGTTTTTCCTCTCCACCGTCGCCAAGTGCTTGCTCACAGGGGATCACCTGATTGCTGGGGTCTTTCTGCAACTGTGGGGGTTCCCCCCTACAGTTGATAGTGCTATGAGATGACTGTTGTTGTGAAATGGCGCTATATAAATAAAGTTGAATTGAATTGAATTGAATTACTGCCACGTACTTCACTCTATATCATCACTCTATCTGGTCAGGAGCTGTAGTCCTTCCATCATCATTGCTGTGTCCAATCAAACCTCAACTTTATGTTCAGGCATCACTCTTCTTTGTCTCCTCGTACTTTATATCATCACTTCACTCAATATCATCACTGTCTAAAGGGCAGATAATATTTATAGTGGAAAAAAGATGGTCATGGATGTATAATATAAATGACAAAATAATCCCTCTATAAATTCAAGAAATCTCTGTCAGAGGGTCAGTGTGTTAGTGTGTCAGCGTGTCACGATCATAGAACTCGCTAAAAGATCATAGGACTGCCTATCAAAGATCATAGAACTCACTATGGCATCATCAAAGATCAGAGGCAGGCATCACTCATGATTGTAGGACTCGCTATGTCACGATCATAGGACTCACTAAAAGATCATAGGACTCGCTATGACATCATCAGTGATCAAAGGCAGGCTTCACTCATGATCATAGGAGTCGCTACATGATGATCATAGGACTCGCTAAAAGATCATAGGACTCACTATGACATCAACAGTGATCAAAGGCAGGCATCACTCACGATCATAGGACTCGCAATGACATCATCAAAGATCATAGTGAAGCGGATGATAAAATGAAGGCAGCGATGAGAGGTTTTAAGCAGGTTTATTAAATCATACCGCCATTACGAGCTCCGCCCGGCGCCGTGCATGCACGCCGGGAGCGGGCCCAGAGGCTCTCAGCAGAGGGACACAGGTTGTGTGTCAGCAGCAGCAGTTGAGGAGTGAGAGTGAGCTTATATACCCAGCTACAAACAATACATGAAAGAGCACTCACAGCAGTTGGTATGGGCATTTGCATATGAGAGACATACATAACAATAGGTAGATTGCTGGCCTCTGCTCCAGCTGCAGGACAAAGAGGTTACAAGGCACATCTACATATTGATCTCAGTCCCTAGGTCACAGTAAGGACAGGACTCATGAACACAATGCATGAATGGCACATTAACATCACAATGCATGAATGGCACATTACATCACAGTAGTGCTGCGGAAAAAACCAGAAGTAGCGAGCTGTCTGTCCTTAGTCTGTTGTGGGGGTTATCCCAAACCGCCACAATAGGACTTGCTATGATGTCATCAAAGATCAAAGGACTCGCTAAGACATCATCAAAGATCAAAGGCAGGCATCACTCATGATCATAGGACTCGTTATGACATCATCAAAGATCATAGGACTCGTGATGGCATCATCAAAGATCATAGGACTCGCTATAACACCATCAAAGATCAAAGGCAGGTATTAATGAACGAGTGCTGACGTGCTTTACACCTGCTTTCTATGGGCATGCAGAAATACTTGCTTATACTTGGTTTCTACAGGCATGCACAGGTATGCCCTAGTAATAAGATAAGATAAGATAAGCCTTTATTAGTCCCACAATGGGGAAATTCCAGGATTGCAACAGCACAGGGATAGCAACACTCAGAACAACAATCAGAAGGCAAGAAAAAAAACAAAAAAAGCAAGTGCAGCTAATATACATATGTACATATTACTATAAATATATATATATATACACAGACACACAGTGCAGAGCATTATAGCTGGATGGAATAAATATATGAGTATATAAACACAGTGCGGAGCGTTGTAGCTAGATGGAATAAATATGTAGATATATAAAGGATTGATCAGGATATAAAGGACTGATCAGGATTTGTCCTTCAATTCACATATTAAATTTGTTTCTAAGACTGCCTTCTATCATTTGCGTAATATTGCCAAGATTAGGAGCATCTTGTCTCAGAGTGATGCTGAGAAACTGATCCACGCTTTTGTTAGCTCGAGATTAGATTATTGTAATTCTTTATTATCAGGCTGTCCTAAAACATCTTTAAAAAGTCTTCAGCTGATCCAAAATGCTGCAGCAAGAGTTTTAACAGGTACTAGAAAGAGAGACCATATCTCTCCGGTTCTGGCCTCCCTTCATTGGCTTCCCATAGAGTTTAGAATTAAGTTTAAAATCCTTCTTCTTACTTACAAAGCTCTAAACAATCAGGCTCCTTTTTATTTAAAAGATCTGATACTACCGTATTATCCTAACAGAGCACTACGCTCCCAAAATGCAGGATTACTTGTAATACCTAGAATCTCCAAAAGTACAATGGGAGGCAGAGCCTTCAGTTATCAAGCTCCTCTCCTGTGGAATCAGCTGCCAATCTGGATTCGGGAGTCAGACTCGTTCTCTGTTTTTAAGAATAGGGCTAAAACCTACCTTTTTGATATAGCCTACAATTAGGGAGGGATCATGTGTTTCTGAACCCTCCCTTAGTTATGCTGCTAATAGGTTTAGTCAGCTGGAGGACCTCCAGTAATGCACTGGGCCTCACTCCTTTCCTCACTCTCAATGAAATATTTTTTTTGCTGATCATTAACATTTGTTTGTTCTCTCCCATAGATTGAGTCCCCATCGTGCTGTTTGCTCTCTACGTGTCTGTTCTTTTCTTCTTCTCTATCCCCTCACCCCCCAGTCAGTCGCAGCAGATGACTGCCCCTCCCTGAGCCTGGTTCTGCTGGAGGTTTCTTCCTGTTAAAAGGGAGTTTTTCCTCTCCACCGTCGCCAAGTGCTTGCTCACAGGGGATCGCCTGATTGCTGGGGTCTTTCTGCAACTGTGGGGGTTCCCCCTACAGTTGATAGTGCTATGAGATGACTGTTGTTGTGAAATGGCGCTATATAAATAAAGTTGAATTGAATTGTATTGAATAAACACCCACAGTACGGAGCATTGCAGCTAGGTGGAATAAATATGTAAATATATAAACACACAGTTTGGAGCATTGTAGCTAGATGGAATAATATGTAGATATATGAACACACAGTGCGGAGCATTGTAGCTAGATGGAATAAATATATAGATATATAAACACACCCAGTGCAGAGCATTGTAGCTAGATGGAATAAATATGTAAATATATAAACACACACAGCGCAGAGCATTGTTGCTAGATGGGATGAAACAGCACAACCGTCTACTTAGTTATCCTACATGGTATGATTATGTGCCCATACATATTCTCACCCTCCATAGCGACCGGTATTTTCCTAGTTGTATGCCGGAGGGGACCATTGTGTAAGTCTATTGCATCTTTTGCATTCAAAACTATTAGGTTGTTACGTCTTTTTGCTATCTCTGCAAGCAGCCCTGCTTAGGTTGTACAGTCTGACAGCCGTTGGTAGGAAGGACCTGCGAAACCTCTCGGTTGTGCACCTGGGATGATGTAGTCTGCTGCTAAATGAGCTCCTCAGTGCATTCAGTATGTCCTGCATAGGGTGGAACTCGGACTCCAGCAGAGATGGCAGTTTAGCCACCATCCTTCTCTCTCCTATCTCGTCCACCGGGTCAAGGCGCTGCCCCAGGCAGAGCTAGCTTTCTTGATCAGTTTGTTCAGTCTCTTCCTATCGGCTGCGGTAATGCCACTGCCCCAGCAGACCACTCAAAAGTGATGGCTGATGCCACCACCGTGTCATAGAATGTCTTCAGCAGCGCCCCTTGTACACCAAAAGACCTGAGTCTCCTCAGTAGGAACAGTCTGTGCTGTCCCTTCTTGTAGAGTGCGTCAGTATTGTGTGACCAGTCTAGTTTATTGTTCAGATGAACACCCAGGTACTTGTAGGATGTCACCATCTCGATGTCTGTTCCCTGTATATTTACTGGTGCTGTGAGGGGTTGTCCTTGCCTGCGGCAGTCCACCACCAGCTCCTTAGTTTTCCTCGCGTTGATCTGGAGGCAGTTCCAATGGCACCAGTCCACGAAGTCCTGGATAAGCCCTCTGTACTCAGCTTCATCTCCATTGGAGATGAGGCCAACGATCGCAGAGTCATCAGAGAACTTCTGTAGATGGCAGTATGTTGTGTTGTGTGAGAAGTCCGCAGTATAAAGAGTGAACAGGAAGGGAGCCAACACCGTTCCCTGGGGGGCCCCCGTTCTACCGATGATCGTGTCAGACACACAGTCAATTCAATTCAATTCAATTCAATTCAACTTTATTTATATAGCGCCATTTCACAACAACAGTCATCTCATAGCACTATCAACTGTAGGGGGGAACCCCCACAGTTGCAGAAAGACCCCAGCAATCAGGCGATCCCCTGTGAGCAAGCACTTGGCGACGGTGGAGAGGAAAAACTCCCTTTTAACAGGAAGAAACCTCCAGCAGAACCAGGCTCAGGGAGGGGCAGTCATCTGCTGCGACTGGCTGGGGGGGGGGGTGAGGGGATAGAGAAGAAGAAAAGAACAGACATGTAGAGAGCAAACAGCACGATGGGGACTCAATCTATGGGAGAGAACAAACAGATGTTAATGACCAGCAAAAAAAAAAAAATATTTCATAGAGAGTGAGGAAAGGAGTGAGGCCCAGTGCATTACTGGAGGTCCCCCGGCTGACTAAACCTATTAGCAGCATAACTAAGGGAGGGTTCAGAAACACATGATCCCTCCCTAATTGTAGGCTATATCAAAAAGGTAGGTTTTAGCCCTGTTCTTAAAAACAAAGATCGAGTCTGACTCCCGAATCCAGATTGGCAGCTGATTCCACAGGAGAGGAGCTTGATAGCTGAAGGCTCTGCCTCCCATTGTACTTTTGGAGATTCTAGGTATTACAAGTAATCCTGCATTTTGGGAGCGTAGTGCTCTGTTAGGATAATACGGTAGTATCAGATCTTTTAAATAAAAAGGAGCCTGATTGTTTAGAGCTTTGTAAGTAAGAAGAAGGATCTTAAACTTAATTCTAAACTCTATGGGAAGCCAATGAAGGGAGGCCAGAACCGGAGAGATATGATCTCTCTTTCTAGTACCTGTTAAAACTCTTGCTGCAGCATTTTGGATCAGCTGAAGACTTTTTAAAGATGTTTTAGGACAGCCTGATAATAAAGAATTACAATAATCTAATCTCGAGCTAACAAAAGCGTGGATCAGTTTCTCAGCATCACTCTGAGACAAGATGCTCCTAATCTTGGCAATATTACGCAAATGATAGAAGGCAGTCTTAGAAACAAATTTAATATGTGAATTGAAGGACACATCCTGATCAAAAATAACTCCAAGGTTCCTCACAGAGCTATTAAGAGAAAGAGTAACCGCATCCAAACTGAAAGTTTGATTTGGAAAGGAATTTCTAAGGTTTTTTGGACCAACAAGAATGACTTCAGTCTTATCTGAATTTAATAGCAGGAAATTACAAGTCATCCAAGCTTTGATTTCCTTAAGACAGGCTTCTAACTTGGCTAATTGATTAGTATCATCTGGCTTCATTGACAGGTATAATTGTGTGTCATCTGCATAACAATGAAAATGTATACAGTGCTTTCTAATAATGTTGCCTAACAGAAGCATATATAAACTAAAAAGAGTAGGGCCTAGCACAGATCCCTGTGGAACTCCATGACTAAGCTTTGAGTTGAAAGAAAACTCATTATTTACATGAACAAACTGGAACCTATCAGATAAATAAGATCTAAACCATTGCAACGAAGTTCCATTAAGTCCAACATAGTGTTCTAATCTATCAAGTAGAATATTATGATCGATAGTATCAAAAACTGCACTAAGGTCTAAAACAGGGGTGGGCAGTGAGGGCCATTCCACTGCAGGTTTTCTGTTCCACCCAGTCCCTTCAGCAGGTGTTTTCATTGATTAGTAATCCTTGAAGCTGATAAGAGCAAACACCTGCTGAAGAAACTTGGTGGAACAGAAAACCTGCAGTGGAATGGCCCTCCATGGCACATGATTGCCCATCTCTGGTCTAAAAGGACAAGTACAGAAACTAGTCCATTATCAGATGCAATGAGGAGGTCGTTAGTGACCTTCGCTAAGGCTGTTTCAGTACTATGATGGATTCTAAACCCAGATTGAAACTCTTCAAGTAAACCATTTCCCTGCAGGTGGTCAAATAATTGCGCAGCAACAACTCTTTCTAAGATTTTTGAAATGAAAGGGAGATTAGAGATTGGTCTATAATTAGCTAAAGCTCCTGGATCTAGCGTTGGCTTTTTGAGTAAGGGTTTATTTACAGCCGTTTTAAAAGCCTGCGGTACATGGCCTAAAGTTAATGAAGAATTGATTATATGAAGAATAAAGCTACCAATAAGTGGGAAGACTTCTTTAAATAACCTGGTAGGAATAGGGTCTAAAAGACAAGTTGAAGGTTTGGATGAGGAAACTATTTTGTCTAACTCACAAAGGTCGATTGGAGTAAACTCATCAAGACAGACATCAATAGAAGGAGTTGTAGTAGTTACAGTATTTAAGTTAACTGTGGGAAGAATCTGATTGATTTTATCTCTGATGGATGAAATTTTATTATTGAAAAAGTTCATAAAGTCCTGACTAGTAAGCTCTAAGGGAATGCTAGGGGTGACAGAGTCCTGACTCTTTGTCAACCTGGCTACAGTACTGAAAAGAAACCTGGGATTATTCTTGTTCTCTTCTATTAATGCAGAGTAATAACTCGTTCTAGCTTTTCTAAGAGATTTTTTATAAATTAAAAGATGATTTCTCCAAGCTAAATAGATTTCATCTAAATTAGTAGAGCGCCATTTTCTTTCTAATTGACAAGTCTTCTGTTTTAAGGTACGAGTTTCTGTGTTGAACCAAGGAGTTAGAAATCTCTGATTAGACTTTTTCTTTTTTAAGGGGGCCACCAAGTCTAGAGTCTGATGCAGAGAAGCTGAAACACTATCCACCATGTTATCAATTACAAAAGGAGCAAGCTGTCTATAGCTTATTTCCGTTGTGTTGACACATGGCATAGAGGAAACAATCTGCATAAATTTGGAAACAGCATCATCTGAGAGGCATCTACTGTAATAATATTTTTCTTTAGGAGCCAAATAGTCAGAAATAGTAAAATCAAAGGTTAACAGACAATGGTCTGACAGTCCCGGGTTCTCACAAACTGAGGCCGGTTCGTGAGGTAGTCCAGGATCCATGATGACAGGTGCTGGTCCACCCCTGCGCGCAGCAGCTTGTCCTTCAGGATCATCGGTTGGATGGTGTTGAAAGCACTGGAGAAGTCAAAGAACATGATCCTCACCGCATTCCCGGGCTTCTCCAGGTGGGACAGAGAATGGTGAAGGAGGAAGATCACTGCATCCTCCACCCCAATGCCATGCTGGTAGGTGAACTGGAGTGGATCCATCGCTGGTCCCACCAGGGGGCGGAGGTAGTAGTAGTAGATTAGTTTATTTGACAGGGACAGTGCAATAAACATAGACAATTAATCAAAGACAATCAATCTGATGTGTTGCACATAGAGTGTATAGCTATTAGCTAATTTGCAACTCTTGTCCCTGGATGGGCTTTAGAAAAAAGAATCAAGATAAAAAATATACACAATAACCACATACATCAATGCAGAAAAATTATAAATACACAATTATAAATATTATAAATATTATAAATACACAAATATAACAGCCTGACTCACATTTAACATAAATATTATAAATATTATAAATACACAAATATAACAGCCTGACTCACATTTAACACATATAACATAACTCACATTTGTCTATTTCAGGCCTTCCTCCCTCCGTCACTCACTATAAACAAACACATTTATTCCTTCCCTTCATTCACTCTCACTTTGCAGACAAATAATTCATACATGAGTACATTCTTGTTTATTTTTCAGCCAGTTTTTAACATTTTTAGTGAATGTTTTAAAGTCCGTTATTATTTTAATTTCATTTGGCATTGTGTTCCAGATGTGACTGCCCTTTATAGAGAAAGCTGTTTGTCCAAATGTGGTTCTGCGGTGGAATATTTTACAGTTATTGTTAACAGAACTCCTGGTGGCTCTGCTGCTGTCCTGTCTTTGGACGAAACCAGCAAGTGGCTCGGGTGCTGATTTATGGAAACATTTGAACGTTAATTTCAGAAGACAGAGGTCAATGAAGCTCTCAAAACTCAATAGGTTGTATTTTTTTAAAACATTACAGTGATGCCACCTAATGGGCTTTTTGTCCAAGATTTTTAGGGTTTGATTATATAATGAACCTATATGTCTTATTGTGGAAGGGGCTGCTTGAGCCCAGACTGTCAAACAGTATGATATATGAGAAAAAACCATAGAATGCATATACAGTGCAGCTGCTTCGTAAGGTATGTAATATCTAATTAATTTAAAGCAGTTCAGATTTTTTTTTACTGTTTTTGAAATTTTCTTTATATGAAGATTAAATTTGAGTTGAGGATCTAGTACAATGCCAAGGTATTTGAATTCTGTAGCTAAACTGATGTCATGATCATGTATATTAACTTTAAAATGTTGCAGGTTACATTTTTTGATTGAAAAGCACATTGAGACTGTTTTCTGAAGGTTCAGCAATAGATGGTTCTTGAGGAGCCACTCTTGGACATCAACCATACTTGTAGACAGTACATCTGCAGCCTGTGCTGGAGTCTTGGCAGCTGTGTAAATAACTGCATCATCTGCATAAAGTTGGCATGTTGCAGCTGAGCAGTGTAACGGCAAGTCATTAATAAAAATGCTGAAAAGTAAAGGACCAAGAATGGACCCTTGTGGGATACCCATGCGGTTGTTTAAAAATGAGGATTTATCCTGGTGAACTTTTACACACTGTTCTCTATTCTGGAGATAAGATGCAAACCATTCTAATGTATTTGGGGAGAAGTTAAAAGATACCATTTTGGATAAAAGCAAACTGTGGTTTACAGTATCGAAAGCCTTTTTGAGATCTAGAAAAACAGCTCCTACCACATTACCCCTGTCCAAGGACTGTTTGACGTTTTCAATAAGGCAACAATTTGCTGTTTCTGTTGAGTATCCTGGTCTAAAACCAAATTGATGTGGATGAAGAAGTTGACTGTCTTGTAAGTAGTCTATCAGCTGTGTAGCTACAACTTTTTCAAGAACCTTAGATAGGACTGGTAAGATAGAGATTGGGCGGTAATTGCATATATCGTCTTTACTGCCTGATTTATGAACTGGTATGACGACAGCTTTTTTCCAGCCAGATGGAAATGTACTAGACCTAATGGAGAGATTAATGAGATGAGTCAGTGGTTTGATTAATATTTTGCTGTGCATTTTGAGAAAGGAGGTGCTCATATTGTAGATATCATTAGTTTTTGAGTTTGACAGTGTTTTAACAATACCAGCAATTAACTTCTCATTTACCTCATCGATGTGAAAAGTGTCTGTTGGAAGTATGGAATTTGTGTTGTTGAGCACATTTGGCAGCACAAAAATTTTTGTTAAGTCTTCCACAGAGCCCACAAAGTGTGAATTAAATTCATTTGCCAAAGTAGCCTTGTCACTGACGGTCTTGCCATTGATTCTAAGTTCCTTTACCCCCTTCTGATCGTTTTTTTTATTAGTTAAGTTATTTAAATGCCTCCATAGGGAACTGTTGTTACCCTTTGCATGATCTATCAGTTTATTGTAATAAGATATTTTTGATTTTCGCAGCTCATGTACCACTTTATTTCTTAAACTTTTGTACACAAGGTGATCATTTTGTAGTTTGGAGGTTAGTGATGTTTTCAGTGCATAGTCTCGCCTCTTCATAAGTTTTCTTATTTCATTATTTAACCATGGTAGGCTAATCTTCTGTTGTCTACTTTTAATTTGCTTTGAAAATTTTTCTATAGACTTTGTGATTGTTGCAGTTATAAAATTACAACAATCATCTACTTCACATGTTGACATGAGCTGCTCCCAATTTTGATTCTCTAAGTAATGTTCAAACTCCTCATTTTTTGATTTGGGGATAATAAAATTTGATTTGTCAATATCGACTCCCCCAAAATACTGTAGTCGCTTTTTAGTAAGTTTCCTGACAGCAAGAACCATGTTATGATCTGAGAGACCAGTTACAAGATTATAGGTTCTGGTTATTCGTTCTGGTTTATTAGTAAATACCATGTCAATAAGTGTTCTGGATTGTTTGGTTATCCTGGTGGGTCCTTTGATCATTTGCTGGTAATTAAATTTAGTCATGAGGCTTTTCAGTTTTTGTTTGTCTTTTTTATCAGACCAGTTGATATTAAAGTCACCATGAATTATTGTTTCTCTGTTCTTCTCAAGTTGTTTAACCAGATCACTTAATTCATTATAAAAGGAAGAGTTGTGTGACGGTGGGTTGTACACTACTGCAATGTTGAAATTCATTACCGGAGAGAGACATACATTAACAGCTAAACATTCAAGTGAAGTATTCAAATCAACCAGTTGACATTTATATTTCTCTTTGATGTAAATTAAAACACCTCCTCCCCTCCCTACCTGCCTGTCTTTTCTAAAACACTGGTAGCCCACAATATCGATCATATTAGTGTCTATGTTACTGTGTAGCCAGCTTTCTGAGAGACAAAGGTAGTCCAGATTTGAGTCCAACAGCAACACCGAAATCTCATCTCTTTTGGGGATTATGCTCCGTATGTTTAAATGACCGCCGAGGATCCCCTTTGGTTTAGCCTTGGTGTCCCAAAGAACTCGTGCATGATTAACAGTTTGGAAAAATAAATGTTGTTTTTGCTTTTGTACAGCTCGGTTTTGTGCTAACCCAGTGGTCTGCTGTTTAATAGTGGCAGGTCCAGGGTTAAGGTGAATATCTCCTGCCAGAAGTAGCAGAACTAACAGAACTTTAATTGTATATCCTCTGCCATATTGTGATTTTTGCTTAACAGCCATGTTTGCCTTAATTTGGAAGTTTTTGCTCAGGGCTTTTAAAGACCACATAGAGTGTAGGGTGAGATGTCCAAGCCCAAATCCATACAGATAAAACTTTTTAACTTCACCTTTGGTTGAGTTTGTCGGAAAATCCTTCTTGTTGCAGGTCCAGACACACAAAGACAAAACGAAGAGGAAGTAGAGAAGTAGAGAAGGCTTATTAGTGGTGCCCATCAGCCCACTTTTTAATCCGGTGGCAGCCATCTTCAGTCTTTCTTGGAAAGAAGGAAAAAGAAAATCTGTGGATAGTAAAATAAATTCTGCTTATATCGCCAGAATCTGATCCGATCGTCCTCGAATCCAGCTGGGCCTCAGCTAGCCAACTAGCCCCTTCCGTTGCTGGTCTCGTTGCTCATAGTCGCCGTAACTGGTCTCCCGTCCCGCTCCTCCAACCGAGTCTCGTCACACACCGCCGCTGCCACCGAGCTCCGCTGAGGTCACGGTAAGTCCTCCGCTAGGCACCGCCACCTACCGTCGTCTGCCTGGGTGAAATCTCTGCTGAGCCCCGTCAACAAATAGCCGCTTGCCTGGTAGTATCTCCGCTGGGCCTCGCAGCTGGGCTTCGATTCAGGCTGGTGTAAGGTGGAATGACTGGCGCCAGCATTAAGCTAACTAGCGTTAGCTTAGCAATCGCTTCGGGTAGTCTCGTCGCACACCGCCGCTGCAGTCACGGTAAGTCCTCCGCTGGGCACCGCCGCCTACCGCCGTCTGCCTGGGTGAAATCTCTGCTGAGCCCCGTCAACAAATAGCCGCCTGCCTGGTAGTATCTCCGCTGGGCCTCGCAGCTGGGCTTTGATTCAGGCTGGTGTTAGGTGGAATGGCTGGCGCCAGCATTAAGCTAACTAGCGGTGAGCAAGGAGCAGTCTCTCCAAGGTCTTCATCAAGTGGGACGTCAAGGCCACCGGTCTGTAGCTGTTCAGGTCTTTGGGGTGGGAAGTTTTTGGTACAGGTACCACACAAGATGTTTTCCACAGCTGTGGTACCCTCCCCAGCTTCAGGCTAAGGTTGAAGATGTACGCCACAATCCCACACAGCTGGTCTGCACAGGACTTGAGGAGCTTTGCGCTGATGCCGTCCGGTCCTGACGCCTTCCTCGCCTTGATCTTCCTCAGCTCCGTCCTCACCTGGGTCTTGGTCAGGGTCAGGTTGGGGGGCTGTGTGTTGGGAGTGGGGGGATGTTGGTGGAGTGGGGTGTGGGCAGCAGGACTTGATGTCTTTAGAGGCAGCAGTGGTTGTTGTGCAGTCAGGGGGGAGGGCGGTTGGTCAAACCTATTGAAAAACAGATTCAGATTGTTCGCCCACTCCCTGCCCCCAGTGGCCTGGGGGGAGGTATTCTGAAGCCCAGAGATAGTTTTAAGGTTTCTCCAGACCCCACTGATGTCGCTCTGTTGCAGCTTGTCCTCCATCTTCTTCCTGAAGCTGTCCTTGCCTTCTCTGATCTTTCTCCTCAGCTCCCTCTGTACGGACTTCAGCATCTCCCTGTTCCCCGACCTGAAGATCCTCTTCTTCTCTCTCAGAAGTGTTTTTATCTCAGGGTTGATCCAGGGTTTGTTATTTGAGCAACACCGTATGGTCTTGGTGGGAACGGTGTCATCCACACAGAAGCTGAGGTAGTCCATGAAGGTGTGAGTGAGGCCATCGATGTCCTTACCATGTGGATCGCAGAGCTGCTCCCAGGTGGTGGTTTCAAAACAGCCCTTTAGAGTGTCCATTGCCTCCTCAGACCATAACTTCACTGTGCGCATGGCCGGAGGTTGTCTGTGCACTAGGGGTTTGTACACCAGCCGGAGATGAACCAAGTTGTGATCCGATCTCCTGAGTGGGGGGAGTTGTGATGAGGTGTACGCCTCCTTAGTGTTTGCGTAGAATAAGTCCAGTGTTTTATTGTCTCTAGTGTGGCATGTGACATACTGGGTAAACGTGGGTAGAATAGGAGATAGTGAAACATGGTTGAAATCGCCTGAGATGAGGAGAAGAGCATCTGGGTGTTCTGTCTGCAGCCTACCGGTTACTGAATGGATGACATCACACGCTGTCCCAGCGTTCGCCGTCGGATTTGCGTAAACAACAATGCAGATCACATGTGAGTATTCCCTCGGGAGATACAGTGGGGCAAAAAAGTATTTAGTCAGCCACCAATTGTGCAAGTTCTACCACTTAAAAGATGAGAGAGGTGTCCAATTTTCATCATAGGTATACTTCAACTATGAGAGACAAAATGAGGGGATAAAATCCAGAAAATCACTTTGTCTGATTTTTAAAGAATTTATTTGCAAATTATGGTGGAAAATAAGTATTTGGTCACCTACAAACAAGCAAGTTTTCTGGCTCTCACAGACCTGTAACTTCTTCTTTAAGAGGCTCCTCTGTCCTCCACCCGTTACCTGTATTAATGGCACCTGTTTGAACTCGTTATCAGTATAAAGACACCTGTCCACAACCTCAAACAGTCAGACTCCAAACTCCACTATGGCCAAGACCAAAGAGCTGTCAAAGGACACCAGAAACAAAATTGTAGACCTGCACCAGGCTGGGAAGACTGAATCTGCAATAGGTAAGCAGCTTGGTGTGAAGAAATCAACTGTGGGAGCACTTATTAGAAAATGGAAGACATACAAGACCGCTGATAATCTCCCTCGATCTGGAGCTCCACGCAAGATCTCACCCCATGGGGTCAAAATGATCACGAGAACGGTCAGCAAAAATCCCAGAACCACACGGGGGGACCTAGTGAATGACCTGCAAGAGAGCTGGGACCAAAGTAACAAAGGCTACCATCAGTAACACACTACGCCGTTCGGGACTCAAATCCTGCAGTGCCAGACGTGTCCCCCTGCTTAAGCCAGTATATGTCCAGGCCCGTCTGAAGTTTGCTAGAGAGCATTTGGATGATCCAGAAGAGGATTGGGAGAATGTCTTATGGTCAGATGAAACCAAAATAGAACTTTTTGGTAAAAACTCAACTTGTCGGGACTTCCGGTCTGGACACCATGGTGATAGCAGCTTAACGCTGAAGCTGCCAGACCCAATCCAGGAAAATACCTTGAAAATCAGATTTAACGGATTTTTGGAAGAGTGAAAATCAAAAGACAAAGTCATCATGCCTAAAGGAAAACAGAAGAAATCGACTTTTACTAGGCCAGCACACGCATCGGCCAAAGAATCCGATCCGGAGGATTTCCATTCAGAAGACGAGGAGCTGAATGAAGCTAGCAAAAAGGTTAGTTTAAAAATGGTATTTAAAGAATTAATACGATTTCGCCGAGAGTGTTGGGCCGAATTTCGTGAAATCAAAGAAGAAATAAAAAGGACGAACAGCAGAGTGGACCAGGCCGAGGACCGAATCTTGGAAGCAGAGGAAAGAATAAAAGGGCTGGAAGACACCATGCTCGATCTACACAATAGACAGTCAAGACTGGAGGCTAAGCTAACCGACCAAGAAGGCAGACTAAGAAGAGACAACATAAGAATTCATGGTCTGAAAGAAGGAGTCGAGGATGGTTTCACCACAATGGCGGCATGCGTGGAATCCTTATTGAGAGAAAAGTTGGATATTCCCCAATCCACCGACTTGAAGATAGAAAGGGCGCACCGTACATTAGCCCCTAGGCCGGCGGCGGAAGCGCCACCAAGATCGGTGGTGGTGAGGTTTTCCAACTTCAAAATAAAAGAAGAGGTTGTAAGACTGGCTTGGCAGAAAAAAGGATTTATGCACCAAGAGAGAAAAGTTTTCGTGGAACACGACTACGCTCCGGAGGTCCTTAAAAAGCGTCGGGAATACAACGACGCTAAAAAGGTACCGTAAAACGGGGCTATAAGGGACGGCTGGGTAATAAGGGACACTTTTCTGGGAAATGTTTTAAATGTAATTCTGCTTTTTTTATTTTGAGCAGGACGCTGAGTTGTGTTGTTATTGTCAAATATCCATGAATCCTTAAAATATTTCCTTAAAAATTTAAAGATTTCCTTAAAATCCTTAAATACTATTATTTCCTTCAATCTCCAGAGATTGGAGATTGAAGCTCACTAAACCTGTTGTGAGCACTACGAAGAAATGGACCAGTGAAGCTGAGGAGAAGCTGGAAACGTGCATGGAAATAACTGATTGGGGCATGTTTAAAGGAGCCACGCATGATCTGGATGAATGCACGGACACTGTGAACTCTTATATCCACTTTTGTGAGGAGAGCATTCTTCCATCGCGCACCAGGGTGAGGTACTCTAATGATAAGCCCTGGTTCACTGCTAAGCTCAGACAGATCAGGAAGAAGGAAGCAGCGCTGAAAAGTGGAGACAGGGGCTGCTACAGGGAGGTTAAATATCGGTTTAACAGAGAGCTGAGGAGAGCTAAATGAATGAATGAATGAATGAATGAATGAATTTATTTCGGATAGTACATTACAGGTTAAAAGAAACTGTATAATATAACAACAAGGTCAAATTAGACAAAGACTCCTTCTACTATACAATTCCACGTGAGTTATCCGAAATGGGTGATGGCTGAAGCCGCAGCTTATATTGCCCACCCATATTCCATCCAAGAATTCAAAGGAGAAAAAAGAGAAAACAAGACAAGAGCGATTACAATTTAAAACAAGGCTAAGACAAAATATGACTGAGAGAAAAAGAAAACTGAGCTAGTCTAAGTTAAGCGGTTACTATTCAAAAACAAATCTAAGACATAGTGTCACAGAGAAAAAAGAAAAACTAAGCTATAACACAACACAGGCTGGAAATGTCAATCCTTATGTGAGTTTACATGTCGTCTTGTAAATATGTTTGGAGTATTTCTTCCTTTAGTTTTTGTTTAAATTGTCCAAGCTTTGTACATGATTTTAATTCAGGTCCAAAATCGTTCCATAATCTGACACCTTGCACTGAAATACAGTGTTGCTTGGTAGTTGTTCTCACTGTAGGCTTTTGAAATATACATGTTCCTCTGAAGTGATATCGTTTCTCCCTTGTTTGGAACAACTTTTGGATATTTGCGGGCAGTGATAGATTCTTCACTTTGAACATTATTATTGCGGTTTTAAAGTCGATCAGATCTTTCAACTTGAGAGTTTTTTGTTTAAGAAAAAGTGGGTTTGTTGGTTCCCTGTAAGCTGCTTTGTTGATTATTCTAATAGCTCTCTTTTGAAGCATAAAGAGTGGATATATGTTTGTTTTATATGTATTTCCCCATACTTCATTACAATATGTCATGTATGGGAGTATTAATGAATGATACAAGGTGTATAGTGTGGGTTGATTCAGCAAATTTTTCACTCTGTGTAATATTGCAATTGATTTGGATACTTTACCTTTTTTATAATTAATATGTGGCTTCCAACACAGTTTGTTATCAATTATTACTCCAAGGAATTTAGTTTCGGATACCCTTTCAATCTCTACACCATTTTTTTTTTTTTTTTTTTTTTTTTTTTTTTTTTTTTCTCTCGGCGCCACACGAGTCGGCTGCCTTTTGCAACAGCGGCTCGATTCCGAGTCTTTTTCCCTTCCTCTCTCTTTTGATCCGTCTTTTTTTTTTCACCCCACTTATATCACGGACACACAGATCGTCCTAAATGTCTCCTGAGCCGGTGGACGGAGCCACTGTCTATAGCAGGATACGATACAGCAGAGAACAGCTGCTAGCATTCAACCGCCACCCGGTCCCATTGGAAAAACTCGACATACCGAGTGAACTGAGGCGAAAACGCCGCGGCTGCCGGGCTGGAGTAAGGCGGAGGACAAAAAATATAAGGTACAGACCCTCCCTTCCATCTGTTGTTATGGGAAATGTACGGTCGATACTGGGAAAGTTAGATGAGCTAGCGGCTATCTCCCGTTATGATAGCACATACCGGGAGTGCTCTCTCCTTTTGTTTACTGAGACGTGGCTAACTGAACTAGCAGCAGATGCTAACATTGAGCTGGAGGGTTTTCACATGATACGAGCTGACCGAACACCAGACAGTGGCAAGGCTAGGGGCGGTGGAGTGATCATGTATGTTAACAACAACTGGTGCAGACCGGGACATATCACTGTTAAACAACGACACTGCAGCAAAGACATTGAGTTGCTAGCTGTTAGCATGAGGCCTACATATCTCCCGAGAGAACACTCACACGTGATCTGCATTGTTGTTTATGCAAATCCGACGGCGAACGCTGGGACAGCACGTGACGTCATCCATTCAGTAACCAGCAGGCTGCAGACAGAACACCCAGATGCTCTTCTCCTCATCTCAGGCGATTTCAACCATGTTTCACTGTCTCCCATTCTACCCACGTTCACCCAGTATGTCACATGCCACACTAGAGACAATAAAACATTGGATTTATTCTACGCAAACACTAAGGAGGCGTACACCTCATCACAACTACCCCCACTCGGGAGATCGGATCACAACTTGGTTCATCTCCGGCCGGTGTACAAACCCCTAGTGCACAGACAACCTCCGGCCATGCACACTGTGGAGTTATGGTCTGAGGAGACAATGGACACCCTAAAGGGCTGTTTTGAAGCCACCGCCTGGAAGCAGCTCTGCGATCCACATGGTGAGGACATCGATGGCCTCATTCACACCTTCACGGGCTACCTCAGCTTCTGTGTGGACAAATCCGTTCCCACCAAGACCATACGGCGTCACTCAAACAACAAACCCTGGATCAACCCTGAGATAAAAACACTTCTGAGAGAGAAGAAGAGGATCTTCAGGTCGGGGAACAGGGAGATGCTGAAGTCCGTACAGAGGGAGCTGAGGAGAAAGATCAGAGAAGGCAAGGACAGCTTCAGGAAGAAGATGGAGGACAAGCTGCAACAGAGCGACATCAGCGGGGTCTGGAGAAACCTCAAAACCATCTCGGGGCTCCAGAATACCTCCCCCCAGGCCACAGGGGGCAGGGAGTGGGCGAACAACCTGAATCTGTTTTTCAATAGATTTGACCAACCGCCCTCCCCCCTGACTGCACAACAACCACTGCTGCCTCTAAAGAAATCAAGTCCTGCTGCCCACTCCCCACTCTACCAACACCCCCCCACTCCCAACACACAGCCCCCCATCCTGACCCTGACCAGGACCCAGGTGAGGACGGAGCTGAGGAAGATCAAGGCGAGGAAGGCGCCGGGACCGGACGGCATCAGCGCAAAGCTCCTCAAGTCCTGTGCAGACCAGCTGTGTGGGATTGTGACGTATATCTTCAACATGAGCCTGAAACTGGAGAGGGTACCACAGCTGTGGAAAACATCTTGTGTGGTACCTGTACCAAAAACTTCCCACCCCAAAGACCTGAACAGCTACAGACCGGTGGCCTTGATGTCCCACTTGATGAAGACCCTGGAGAGACTGCTCCTTGCTCACCTCCGCCCCCTGGTGGAACCAGCGATGGATCCACTCCAGTTCGCCTACCAGCATGGCATTGGGGTGGAGGATGCGGTGATCTTCCTCCTTCACCGTTCTCTGTCCCACCTGGAGAAGCCCGGGAATATGGTGAGGATCATGTTCTTTGACTTCTCCAGTGCTTTCAACACCATCCAACCGATGATCCTGAAGGACAAGCTGCTGCGCGCAGGGGTGGACCAGCACCTGTCATCATGGATCCTGGACTACCTCACGAACCGGCCTCAGTTTGTGAGAACCCGGGACTGTGTGTCCGACACGATCATCAGTAGCACGGGGGCCCCCCAGGGAACGGTGCTGGCTCCCTTCCTGTTCACTCTTTATACTGCGGACTTCTCACACAACACAACACACTGCCATCTACAGAAGTTCTCTGATGACTCTGCGATCGTTGGCCTCATCTCCAATGGAGATGAAGCTGAGTACAGAGGGCTTATCCAGGACTTCGTGGACTGGTGCCATCGGAACTGCCTCCAGATCAACGCGAGGAAAACTAAGGAGCTGGTGGTGGACTGCCGCAGGCATGGGCAGCCCCTCACAGTACCAGTAAATATACAGGGAACAGACATCGAGATGGTGACATCCTATAAGTACCTGGGTATTCATCTGAACAATAAACTAGACTGGTCACACAATACTGATGCACTCTACAAGAAGGGACAGCGCAGGCTGTTCCTGCTGAGGAGACTCAGGTCTTTTGGTGTACAAGGGGCGCTGCTGAAGTCATTCTATGACACGGTGGTGGCATCAGCCATCACTTTTGGAGTGGTCTGCTGGGGCAGTGGCATTACTGCAGCCGATAGGAAGAGACTGAACAAACTGATTAAGAAAGCTAGCTCTGTCCTGGGGCAGCGCCTTGATCCGATGGAGGAGATAGGAGAGAGAAGGACGGTGGCTAAACTGTCATCTCTGCTGGAGTCCGAGTTCCACCCTATGCAGGACATACTGAATGCACTGAGGAGCTCATTTAGCAGCAGACTACATCATCCCAGGTGCACAACCGAGAGGTTTCGTAGGTCCTTCCTACCAACGGCTGTCAGACTGTACAACCTAAGCAGGGCTGCTCGCAGAGATAGCAAAAAGACGTAACAAACTAATAGTTTTTTGAATGCAAAAGATGCAATAGACTTACACAATGGTCCTCTCCGGCATACAACTAGGAACATACCGGTCGCTATGGAGGGTGATAATATGTATGGGCACATAATCATACCATGTAGGATAACTAAGTAGACGGTTATGCTGTTTCATTCCATCTAGCAACAATGCTCTGCACTGTGTGTGTTTATATATTTGCATATTTATTCCATCTAGCTACAATGCTCCGTACTGTGGGTGTTTATATATTTATATATCTACATATTATTCCATCTAGCTACATTGCTCCGCACTGTGTGTGTTTATATACTTGCATATTTATTCCACCTAGCTGCAATGCTCCGTACTGTGGGTGTTTATATATTTACATATTTATTCCATCTAGCTACAATGCTCTGCACTGTGTGTTCATATATTCATATATTTATTCCATCCAGCTACAATGCTCTGCACTGTGTGTCTGTGTGTGTGTGTATATATATATATTTTATAGTAATACGTACAGATGTTTATTAGCTGCTCTTGCTTGCTTGTTTTTTTTCTTGCCTTCTGATTGTTGCTCTGAGTGTTGCTATCCCTGTGCTGTTGCAATCCTGGAATTTCCCCGTTGTGGGACTAATAAAGGCTTATCTTATCTTATCTTATCTTATCTTATTTACACTGAGTTTGGGTACTGGGTAGTTGTGATGGTTGTTAAAGACTATAAATTTTGTCTTGCTTAAATTGAGCGTTAATTTGTTTGAATCAAACCACAGTTTCAGCTTTCCTAATTCCTTTCCGAGTGTATCCAGAAGTTGTTCCAAGTTGTTTCCACTGCATAGCAGGTTAGTGTCATCAGCAAACAATATTAAGTCCATTTTTTCTGAAACTTTACATATATCATTTATATACATATTGAATAATAATGGTCCCAAAACTGAACCCTGTGGGACTCCACAGGTGACCTTCAGTAGC
This sequence comes from Pholidichthys leucotaenia, assembly GCA_020510985.1. Taxonomy (NCBI): domain Eukaryota; kingdom Metazoa; phylum Chordata; class Actinopteri; order Cichliformes; family Pholidichthyidae; genus Pholidichthys; species Pholidichthys leucotaenia. The sequence continues at coordinate 23,378,016 of CM035837.1, forward strand.
TCTGAGTTTTTGTTGTTAACACATACAAACTGATATCTATTCTTTAAGTAACTTCTTAACCAGGACAGTGCTACCCCTCTGATACCACAATTTTGTAGTTTCTTTAATAATAGATTGTGATCTACTGTATCAAATGCTTTTTTAAGATCCAGGAATACTCCAACTGAATACTCTTTATTTTCAATGGCTGTTGATATTTTTTCTGTAAATTCCATTAAGGCATATGCTGTTGTCCTTTTGTGTCTGAACCCATATTGCTGCTCACACAATAAATCATTCTTCAGTATGAAGTTGTCAATTCTCTCATAGAATATTTTTTCAAGTATCTTGGAAAATTGCGGTAATAGTGAAATTGGTCTGTAGTTGGAGAGTTCCCCTCTGTCGCCTGTCTTGTAAATCGGAATTACTTTAGCTATTTTCATTGCATTGGGAAATATACCTGATTGGAGAGACAGGTTACAGATATACGTCAGTGGTTTCACTATGCATTCGATAACAGTTTTGACTAGTAGCATATCAATACCATCGCAGTCAGTAGATGTTTTACTTTTGAACGATTTAACAATTTCAATGACCTCTCTTTCGTCTGTGTTCTTTATGAAGATGGTGTCTTTTACAGCAGTGTTATTGCATATTGAATCACCTGTTGGCACCGTAGTGTGTATTTCTCGGGCCAGTTTAGGTCCAATGTTAACAAAAAAATTATTAAATTCATCTGCAGGTGAAGCTATATTCACATTCGGAGTCGATTTATTATTTTTTGGAGTGTTAGTTGGGTAGCTGGTATTTCTGCTTTTATTTCCAAGGATACTGTTGATTATTGTCCATGTATTTTTAATATTGTCTTTGTTTTTTTCCAGTTCTTTACTGTAATAGTCTCTTTTACTACATCTTATTATATATGTTAACTTATTTTTGTATGTTTTATACCGCTGCTCTGCTTCTTTTGTCCTTTTCTTTATGAAAGCTTTATATAATAAATTTTTCTTTTTACACGCCTTTTGTAGTCCTTTGGTTAGCCATGGTTTGTCAGTAAATTTGTGTTTAAGCTTTTTTTTAACTAATGGGCAGTTTTTTTCATAAAGAGTGGTTACAATGTTTGTAAATGTGTCATAGGCTTCATTTACATCTGATACATAGACTTCTGTCCAGTCTTGCTTCAGCAAGTCCTCTTTAAAAGAACTGATTGCGTTTGGTGATTTGTGTCTGAACGATTTTGAGATTTTTTCTGGGTTGGGCCCCGTGTGGCCATGGATAAGTGCAAAGATTGGCAAGTGGTCGCTTATATCATTTATCAATAATCCACTTTCTATTTTCTTGTCGAGAACATTGACAAACAGGTTGTCAATAAGTGTAGCAGAGTGAGCTGTGATTCTACTGGGATGTGTTATTGTGGGATATAGACTCATGCTGTACATAGAGTTCATGAACTCTGTAACTACATTTTGTTGATGTGGATTAAGTAGGTCAATATTGAAATCTCCACAAATTGCTACCATTTTCTTACTAGTAATATTATTGTACAGCTCGACTAATTTATCTCTGAATGTCTCAATGCAAGTTCCCGGCGTTCTGTATATGCAGCTTATGATTGGATTTTTTGTTTTGTCTAGGTCAATCTCAACAGTAACACATTCCAGAATCCCTGGTAGTGCTAAGGACATTTCATTTACAAGCTTACATCTATATAGGTCATCAATATACAGTGCAACACCACCACCCTTTTTTTGAGATCTGTTAATGTTAAACATCTGATATCCCTCTATTGCCATCAGGGGAGCCTGGTCTGCATTAAGCCAGGTTTCAGAGACTGCTATAGCTGTGAATTTTCTGTTTAGCTGTTTTAAATAGTCCTGAATCTGTGAGAAGTTTTTGTTAAGACTTCTGCTATTGAAGTGTATTATTGACAGTTTACCATCTAATTGCACTTGACTTTTGAATTGCTTTTCAGTGTAATATTCACAGTGGTTATGAATATTATTGAAAAAGTGGTTATCAGGATCAATATCATTCTCCATCTCTTGTGGTTTATGTTCAGCATAGTGGCATATTTTTAGAGTTTGAGTTTCCTCACTCTGTGTTTCATAGTCAGTGTTCATTTGTATTTATCTAAGTCAGTAGCATCTCTGATCATTATACTTTTTGCTTGCTCAGGTGTTCCATTTAGTTTAATCCAAATTCTACAATTTCTTGTCCAGGTTGACTGTATCTTATTATGTTTCTTTAGCATCCGTGCCTGCCGTGCTAATTCAGCGTTTTTTTTTGTCAGGTGTTCATTTAGGTAAACTTGAGTTTCCTTTAGTTTTTTGGCCTGCCTCAGTATGTCATTTTTCACCCTCCTGTTCACAAAGCGCATCACAATTGATTTCTTTGTTTTGTTATCTTTCTTCGGTAAAGCATAACAGGCTGAGATCGCATTGGCTTCTACCTTAATGTCTTTATCATTAAGGAACTGAAGCACTTGGTTTTCTAAGGACATTGATTCACTTATGGAAGCATGTTCACCACTCAGTCCTGTAGCGGCATGGGCGTACGACTGATATCTGATGTCTAGTCCACTTATAACTATGTCATCAATGCGAGAACCTTGTTCAAGATCCTCAACGCGTTGCTCCAAAAGACGCCCGTGTTGCTCCAGGTCCATAATTTTTTTGTCTTTTTCTTTTATTATTGAATGTAGGGCTTGTACCTCCTGTATTAGGTCTAATATTTTGTCCTGCTGGCTAGTCACTTTGGCCAGTTCATCTAACACAAAGTTCAGAGTTTTTTTAATTTCTTCCATTTCCTCTTTTTTGGGTGGCATTTTACTGACCTGTGGATAGAAATAAGCAGAGAATCCGGCTAGGCCTCAACTAGCTCGGTCACTACTGGACCCGCCGCTCCTGCGCAGCTTCTCCGCCGAGTGACGCTGCTCAGCTCCGCAGATCACCGCCGTCTATCGCCGGCGCCTGCCTCCGTCTACCTGGCCAGTTGTGTCGTGCACCGCCGGCGCAGCCGGAATCCACCGATCACAGCCACTCGTCGCCGTCTGGCTAGGCGGCTCCTCCGCTGGGCCCCGTCTAGGCCCCGTCACCGACCGCCGTCAGTCTGGTCGTTCCTCGGCTGGGCCTCGCAATTGAGCACCGGTTCAGACCACTGTCCTGCTGGATCCAGGTGGCCCCCGTCTCTCACCAACGCCGCGCCCGAGCTCCCAATCGCCGCCTCGGTTGGTTCGTCCTCCTTTTAAATCCTTCTCTCCTCGGCTCCAGATGGCCAGATGTAAAGAATACCTTCTCACTGCTGCAGTTACTCTGGGTTAGCATCTGGGTTAGCATCAGAGGCGAGCCTTTAGAGGTCGGAAACGGGGCGAAACGGAGCCAGATCTACCAGAACCTTCACCAGGTCAGCACTGGGTCGTAAGGGTATTCCCCACGTTTGTTGGTAGCCAACAGAAGTCCTTATTTTGATGGTTTTGCTTAAAATTCTCGGCTCATATCAAGCATTACAAGTGCAGCACCGGAAGTACCGCCGGAAGTCATCTGTGTATCTGTGTATTCTGAGAGACTCCAGCAGCAGTTCACTGCTAATGACTCGGCTTCTGTGTGGAGAGGACTGAGGCAAATCACCAATTATCGGCCTCAGGCTCCTAAAGGTCAGGATGACAAAGCCCTTTGTCAAAGACTGTCCCAACACTATGCCCGTTTTGACACCTCGTCATCTGTGTCCAACTCCCCCCCTCCCTCCAGCTCCACAGCCTCCATGATCCCTACTTCATCAAAGGCGCCCCCCCCTCCTCCCCCCCTGCCCTTGTCATCAGTGAGCAGGACGTGCTCAAACAGTTCTCCAGACTGAACCCGCGCAAGGCCCCCCGGTCCGGACGGCGTGTCTCCCTCCACCCTGAGACACTGTGTGAAAGAGCTGGCTCCTGTCTTCACAGACATTTTTAACACCTCCCTTAAGCTATGCCACGTGCCGTCCTGCCTCAAATCCTCCACCATCATCCCTGTCCCCAAGAAGCCACGGATCACTGGACTTAACGACTACAGACCTGTAGCGCTCACCTCTGTAGTCATGAAGTCCTTTGAGCGCCTGGTCCTGCCCCACCTCAAGTCCATCACCACCCCCCTTCCTGGACCCGCTGCAGTTTGCCTACCGAGCCAACAGGTCTGTAGACGACGCAGTCAACCTGGCCCTCCACTCCATCCTGCAGCACCTGGACTCCTCGGGAACCTACGCCAGGATCCTGTTTGTGGACTTCAGCTCCGCATTCAACACCATCCGCCCCGCTCTGCTCCGGGACAAGCTGTCCCTGCTTAACGTGCCTGACTCCCTCTGCAGGTGGATCACCGACTTCCTGACGGACCGGAGGCAGCATGTGCGGCTGGGAAAGACTGTCTTAGACTCTGCTAGCATCAGCACCGGATCACCCCAGGGCTGTGTACTTTCCCCCCTACTCTTCTCCCTTTATACCAACTCCTGCACCTCCAGCCACCAGTCTGTCAAGTTGATCAAGTTTGCTGACGACACCACCCTCATCGGGCTCATCTCCAACGGTGACGAGTCCGCCTACAGGAGAGAGGTGGCCCAGCTGGCGTCCTGGTGAAACAACAACAACCTGCAGCTGAACGCTCTGAAGACAGTGGAGATGATTGTGGACTTCAGGAAAGTCACAACCCCTCTGCCCCCCCTCACCCTCTCAGGCTCTCCCATCACCACTGCTGATTCCTTCTGCTTCCTAGGCACCACCATCACCAGGGACCTCAAGTGGGAGCCGACCATCAGCTCCCTCATCAAAAAGGCCCAGCAGAGGATGTTCTTCCTGCGGCAGCTGAGGAAGCTCAAGCTACCCACCAAGATGTTAGTGCAGTTCTACACAGCCATCATCGAGTCCATCCTTACCACCTCCATAACCGTGTGGTACGCAGGAGCCACTGCCAGGGACAGACTAAGGCTGCAGCGCGTCGTGCGCACTGCTGAGAAGGTGATCGGCTGCAAGCTCCCATCTCTCCAGGATGTGTACATCTCCAGGACCCGGAGGCGTGCTGGCTGGATCATAGCCGATCCCTCACACCCTGGTCACGTGCTGTTTGCCCCTCTCCCCTCAGGTAGAAGACTTCGGTCCATCCAGACTAAAACCTCCCATCACATGAACAGCTTCTTCCCCTCTGCCATCAGACTGCTGAACACTAAGTGACTTATTGACTCTCGTGCACTATGTACAGCAGCTCAACCAGACTCATGTCAATCATCACTGTTTTCTTCCTGCATTACCGACTGCACTATATGGTTCTCCACATTATCTGCTGCTCGCTAATATATTTTAACTGCTGACTAGTATTACTCACTCTTATTCTACACTTTATTGCATGTATAGTTTATTTCTTTTATTTTATCATGTTTAATGTTGCAGCATTGCACCGAGACAAATTCCTAGTTTGTGTACTACATGAACAATGGCAATAAATCTGATTCTGATTCTGATTACCCAGCCGTCCCTTATAGCCCCGTTTTACGGTACTACGAGAGAAAAAACTGCGCTTTCAGACACCATTTCCGGCGAAGCTGAGGGTTTTCTACAGCGACGAGACGTGTCTCTACAATTCGGCAGAAGAAGCAACCTCAGATATGGCGAGAAGAGGACTCCCGGTAACGGTGTTTAAACCCGCAGCAGACCCAATCGAAAGAATCAGGGCTCAAATGTGGTCCACACAGAGACCATCAAAATCCTCGGGCCAACAGTGTGAAACCCAGCGCCAGAGCTACAAGGAAAAATTGGCCGTCTTCAGGAGGGAATAACGATATTTTTAGTCAATCTGCACATCCAACTCCCCCCTACAAGGTAACAAACATTAAAGGAGATGCAGAATCAGCATGTGGTAAAACACTTAATGGAACAGTCATAATACTAGAAACAAATAAGTCTTTTTTAAAAAAACAAAACAAAAAACTTGTTAAAATAGAAATGTGACAATGATCCACATGTTCTCTCCACACTAACAAATACTGTATTAACGTGAATGTTTGCTGTGATGGTGGTGGGAGGGTGCACACAATTTCATAGGGTATAGGCATAAAAAAAAAAAAAAATAATAATTCATTACAAGTTCGGATTGGGATCTGAAATTCACGTTAAAAACATGGGACAACTTACAGGGGTAAGAGAGGGCCCTCAGCACGTAACGGAATCTGAGGAATTTCCCTCAGAGCCAACACACCATCAAGGCTCTTCCAGGGAGTTTTTTTTGTCAGTTTTTTGTTTTAAAGTTTTATACACTATGTTCTTAATGTTTTTTATGTTCTTAATGTTCTTTCAGTTTCTGAGTAGCATAAAAGAGGGCCACCACACTGTTATACTAAATAAGACAACACAATGGAGAAACAGGGTGTAACCAAAATAATCTCATATAATGTGAAAGGGATCCTGAATCCAGTTAAAAGATCCAAGATTCTAGGCAAAATGAAAAAAGACAAAGCAGGAATAATATTTTTACAAGAAACCCACCTAACAGACGTGGAGCACACTAAACTCAATAGACGAGTTTAAAATGATCTCTTCATCTTCATATAAGTCAGGGAGGAGGAGGGGAGTAGCGACATTGATCTCAACCAAAATTATATTTGAAAAAAAATCAGAACACAAAGATAAAGAAGGGAGATACAGTTTGGTACTTGGGCGGCTAGAGGGAGAAGATATCACCCTGCTGAATGTATATGCACCTCCAGGGGCTAACTGGAAATTTTATAAATATGTATTTGACCTAATGATAACTAAAGCCCAAGGTTTAGTGATATGTGGTGGAGACTTCATCCTAAGACTGAATCCATACTGGGATGCATCAGGTAATCCTCCACATCAAAATAACACTCAAAGTAGGAAAACTCGGATGCTACTAAAAGAAATAGGAATCTGTGATGTGTGGAGGGAATTCAACCCCAGTGTAAAAGATTATACATTTTACTCAGCACCACATTCATCATACTCAAGGATTGACTATTTTTTTTATGTTTAATAGAGACATTGGAAGAGTAAAAACATGTAAAATAGGACTGATGGATCTCTCTGACCACAGTCCGATCTATATGGACTTAAGTATCCAGAAATACACAAATAATACATTTTCTTCGAGGTTAAATTCAAATGTCCTGAAAGGACCACTGAAAGATGAATTGGAATCAGATATTCTCAGATATTTGGAAGAAAACGATAATGGAGAAGTATCCCCTTTAATACTGTGGGACACATGCAAAGCTGTAATAAGGGGAAAGATTATTGCAAAACTGGCAATCCAAAAGAAACTGAGACAAGAAAAAATAACCACATTAGAGTCAGAACTTAAGAACCTAGAAAAAGAGCACAAAGATAACACTCATTCTAATGACTCGCTCAAAATTAAGGAAATTAAAAAACAAATAATCTACACAATAGAAATCCAGAAGAAACTTACATTTCTGAAACAAAAATACTATGAAGCAGGCAGCAAATCGGCAAAATTACTAGCCTATAAATTGAGGAAACAACAAAGAGAGAGAGCAATCTACAAAATCAGAGACCCAGTATCAAAGGAAATAAAATTCAGAATTCAGGATATTCTTAAAAGCTTCGAGAACTACTATAAGAACTTGTACTCCCTCAAAAAACATAAAAACGCATCCGAAGCATTCCTAAATACACTAAACCTTCCCCAACTTACTGAGTCTCAAAATAAAACACTACTGTCAGAAATACAACCTAAAGAATTAGAAAAAGCAATTATGAAACTTAAAGCTAACAAATCCCCAGGAGCAGAGTGGTACAAAACCTTTAAACAGCAACTATCTCCTCTCCTCCTGAAAACATTTAACTATGTCCTCCACACAGGGGAAATCCCCTCCTCCTGGAGAGAAGGGGTCATTGCAGTCATACCTAAACCTAAAAAGGATAAACTAGACTGCTCCAACTACAGACCAATCAGTGTATTAAATCAGGACTATAAGCTTTTTTTTTTTTTTTTTTTGTTACTTATTTGTACCCGTAGGTAGATTTGGTTTGCAGTCTGGTGACAAGCCACCGGCTGCCGGTCGCTGCGTGCGCAAGCGCCCTAAACCTACATGTTTTTGGTATGCAGGAGGAAACCGGAGAAATCCCGGAGTAAACCCACGCAACACGGGGAGAACATGCAAACTCCACACAGCTCACTGTTGGTTGGGGGCTGGGATCGAACCCACGATCCCCGCGATCCCCCGGCCGAGGGTAAAACTGTGCTGCCACAGTGCTAAACCACTGCGCCACCGTGCAGCCCACCGTGCACACTTTTTACCACTATCCTTGCCAAAAGGTTAGAAAATATACTGACAGACTTAATTCATTTAGACCAAACAGGTTTTATAAGACAAAGACAGACACAAGACAACATTAGACGTACTTTACACATAATTCATCATATAAAAAAATATAACTTAAATGCAGCCATATTGGGATTAGATGCTGAAAAAGCATTCGATTCGGTTGACTGGTCTTTCCTATATAGAATCTTATCCAGTTTCAGTTTTCATAACAACTTCATTAGAACTATCAAGGCATTATATAAAAAACCAACAGCTAAAATAAGGATTAACGGTAATTTATCATCATCTTTTGAGCTGGAAAGAGGATGTCGTCAGGGCTGCCCCTTGTCTCCACTGCTCTTTGCAATCTTCATAGAACCTCTGAGCCAATGGATAAGACAGAATTACACTTGGTCAGAAGGAACATAAAACAGCACTCTTTGCTGATGACATTTTAATATACCTGGGGCAGCCGGACACCTCTTTTCCAGAACTAATCTCAGTTTTTTCAGAGTATGGAGATTTATTGGGGTACGAACTAAACATGCATAAAACCCAAGTTTTAACATTCAACTATGACCCAAATCAATATTTACTAAGCAAACTCAAAACTAACTGGGAGATGGAATCTATGAAATATCTGGGGGTCAATATCCCGAAACAACTCAACAAAATTATAACACTAAACTATGATCCACTGCTGGCAAAAATAAAATCTGATCTAGCAAGATGGAATATGATACCATTCTTGGGTACTGCACAAAGAATTGAAGCAGTCAAAATGAATATACTTCCACGTCTTCTATACCTTTTCCAAACAATACCGGTAGAACCTCCCAAAAAAACATGGCAAGAACTGGACAGAAGGATCTCAAGATTCATATGGCAGGGCAAGAGACCTAGAATCAGATATAGAACCCTACAGCTAAACAAAGACAAAGGTGGGCTTGCGCTGCCAAATATCAGGGACTATTTCAAAGCCGCACAAATTAAATCTTTAGTAGAGATATGTAACCCAGTCTGCACTGCACAATGGAAGGAGATGGAATGCCAAATAACAAGTGACATCCCCCTACAGGCGATAATAGGGAATAATGCCTTACCTAAACTTTTGAATAACACTAACCCGTGGATAGAGACTCCGCTAAAAATTTGGTTTAAGATAGTTAGAGAGAATCAAACTAAAGAACCCTATTGATTTCTGCAATGGATTGCCTATGATCAAGACTTTACTCCTAATAAAACAGACACTAGATTTAAAAAGTGGAAAGAGAACGGACTGATAAAATATTACGATTTTTTTAAAGGGCAAATTTTAAGAAGTTTTGAAGATTTGAAAAAACAAGGTCTAATAAATCAAGACCTTTACAGGTTCTTTCAGCTTAGACACCACATAAACAATATACTTAAAAAGAAGGATTTGGAAAGGGCCCAGTCAGGTGTTCTGAAGGTCTTCTTAATGGCATATAAAGGGATCCCAGGGATCAGATACATCTCTAAAATATACCAAGGTCTTCAAGACTTAAAAGGAGACAACACATCATATATAAAAGGGAAATGGGAAAAAGAGGGGAATTTCACTTTACAACTGGAAATATGGGAAAAGCTAAATAAACAACAACGGAAAAGTACTTCATCCCTGCAGTGGAGAGAATTTGGATGGAAAAATTTGGTAAGATTTTTCAGAACACCTGCACAAAACAAATTTACCCATAAGGGGTTGAATTGTTGGCGCTTGTGTGGTGAAGAGACTGCAAATCATTTTCATGTGTTTTGGTCATGCCCAGTTATCCACCAATATTGGACCAAAGTACAGACAATATTGGGGAAAATATTCAAAATAACAGTCCCCTTTTCTTTTGTAACTTTGTATTTGGGTTTACTACCGGATTCACTGGAAAGACGAGGAGAAAAATACTTATTCACTGTTTTAATATTGGCAAGTAAAAAAGCCCTAACTAAAAAATGGATGTTGAAGGACTGTCCTACACCTGAAGATTGGATTAATGTGATCCAACACATTTACTCGATGGAAAAGTTGACATTCGCACTGAGACAAGACATGGATGGGTTCTCGAACTTTTGGCAACCCTGGATCGCATATGTGTCTTCCATTAGATCTAATCATTGACAAATACCATTTCAATAACGGCACCTCTCTTTGTTCCAACGCTACTCAGATGCTCTTTTATTTTTATTTATTTATTTTTATTTATTTATTTTTATTTTTTTGTTTGTTTTTAGCTCTTTTGGGGTTTTTTTTGTTCTTTCTTTAATTTCACTTTTTCTTTCACTTAAAAAAAGGGTGTTGTAATAATTATTCTTCCAATGTTGTCAAAAACCAAAAAAAAGGGAACGTGATGAAAATGTAAACAATGCAATGCTGTAATGACGTGTATACCCTTTACAAAAACTTAAATTAAAAAAAAAAAAACTCAACTTGTCGTGTTTGGAGGAGAAAGAACACCATACCTACTGTGAAGGATGGGGGTGGAAACATCATGCTTTGGGGCTGTTTTTCTGCAAAGGGACCAGGACGACTGATCCATGTAAAGGAAAGAATGAATGGGGCCATGTACCGTGAGATTTTGAGCGAAAACCTCCTTCCATCAGCAAGGGCATGAAGATGAAACGTGGCTGGGTCTTTCAGCACGACAAGGATCCCAAACACACTGCCCGGCCAACGAAGGAGTGGCTTTGTAAGAAGCATTTCAAGGTCAGCGACAGCCCCAAAACATCACTGCTCTAGAGGAGATCTGCATGGAGGAATGGGCCAAAATACCAGCAAGTGTGTGAAAACCTTGTGAAGACTTACAGAAAACGTTTGACCTCTGTCATTGCCAACAAAGTTTATATAACAAAGTATTGAGATGAACTTTTGTTATTGACCAAATACTTATTTTCCACCCTAATTTGCAAATGAATTCTTTAAAAAATCAGACAATGTGATTTTTTGGATTTTTTTTTCTCATTTTGTCTCTCATAGTTGAGGTATACCTATGATAAAAATTGGAGACCTCTCTCATCATTTAAGTGGGAGAACTTGCACAATTGGTGGCTGACTAAATACTTTTTTACCCCACTGTATGTAGGCCGCATGCTAACAGCTAGCAACTCAATGTCTTTGCTGCAGTGTCGTTGTTTAACAGTGATAAGTCCCGGTCTGCACCAGTTGTTGTTAACATACATTATCACTCCACCGCCCCTTGCTTTGCCACTGTCTGGTGTTCGGTCTTCCCGTACCATGTGGAAACCCTCCAGCTCAATGTTAGCATCTGCTGCTAGTTCAGTTAGCCACGTCTCGGAAAACAAAAGGAGAGAGCATTCTCGGTATATGCTATCGTAGCGGGAGATAGCCGCTAGCTCATCTACCTTTCCCAGTAACGACCGTACATTCCCCATGACAATAGATGGAAGGGAGGGTCTGTACCTTATATTTTTTGTCCTCCGCCTTACTCCAGCCCGGCAGCCACGGCGTTTTCGCCTCAGTTCCCTCGGTATGTCGAGTTTTTCCGTTAGCACCGGGTGGGGGTTGAGTGCTAGCAGCTCCTCCCTGCTGTATCGTCTCCTGCTATAAACAGTGGCTCCGTCCACCGGCTCAGGAGACATTTGGGACGATCTGTGTGTCCGTGATATAAATGGAGTGGAAAAAAAACGGATCAAAAAGAGGAAGGGGAAAAAAAGACTCAGAATTGAGCCGCTGTTGCAAAGGGCAGCCGACTCGTGTGGTGCCGGAAGCATGTCTAATACTAAGAACAGAAACTTTTAATAAACAGAAACAAATGGCAAACTCATGTAACATAATACATCCAAAACCAAACATGAAGTCAATAATAAAACTGAGATTAAGAAAATACAGAGAAATAATCAGAACAACTGAAAGCATGAGCACAGTGCTCAGCATCATGACAGTTTCAGACAGGAATACTTGCTTTCTACGGGCATGCACTAGTATATATAATCAACGGTGGTTTAATGAATGGCCTGGTCTAATCAATGATTACAGTACACTAATAAAAAAACAATTAAAACTGCCTGGTTGTGCTGATTAATGTAGCTAACCAAGCCAAGTTAATGGTTCTGCTGCCAGGTTTCACGGTCATGGACATCTAGTGGGGTGACTGCTACTAGTTGGATTACTAGCTAAGTTAGCTGCACTATAGCTACACTCCTAATCAAAATCTTAAGATCGGGGGCGTTCGCATTTCACCCTGGTGGATCGTAACCAAGTTGTACATAGAACTTCAAAATACAAAAAGAAAAAACTGAAACTAGAGATAAAAAAAAAAACAAGAGAGTAGGCAGTTTACTGAAAACTGCATTTCAACTCAAACAGCCTGTTCATCAGATGATTAAAAGTTTAAGACCATAGCCCAGAAAAAAAACAAACAAACAAAACAGAACTAAAAGTGTCAAAAAATGACTCAGTAGTGAGTAGTTCTTGTTGATCAAAATTCATGTAGTCATGCTTGATGCCAGTGTTTCCAGGAGGCTGGTGGAAACGTTACTCAATGTGGTGAAGATGGCTTCATGAAGGACATCCACGGTCTGGAGCTGATGTCCATTTTTATAAACTTCCATTGCCATCCATCCCCAATGAGATTTAGATCAGGGGAACATGCAGGATGGTCCAAAAGAGCGATGTTATTCTCCTGGAAGAAGTTCTTCATCAGGTGAGTGTTGTAAACTGCAGCTTTATCCCATTGAAAGATCCAGTCATTACCGCACAGACGAGGGCCCTCAGGATGCCCACTGCAACGTCTCCACATAGCCAGCCGCCATTGATGCTGCTACAGAATCTGTAGCGCCATTGTTCCATTGAAGGAAAAAACTCCCCAGATCATGATGGAGCCTCCTCCACTGTGCTGCGTAGAAAAGACCTCCAGTGGGATCTCCTTGTCATGCCAGTAACGTTGGAAACCATCAGGACTGTCCAGATTCTTCCACCTTTCAGTGTCATGTTTGGTGCTCTCTTGCACAGGGGTGCCTCCAGAACACCTTGACAGTGTGATCTGTTCTACTTTGCTGTATTTTGTTAATAATATACAGTAGGGCTGAAATGATTAGCCGCCACTGTTGATAACATCAATCATAAAAATTTGTCGACGTAGATTTTTATTGTCGACAAATAATTAATTTTAAATAATTAATTTTAAAGTTTATATGCATGCGGTGGAAATGTTCAGTTTAACTGTTCCAGCGAAGAAGAAGAGGAGCGCATCATGGCGACATGGAGAGAAAATCACAGAGAAGGCCAAAAGTTTCCAAACTATGGGAGGATTTTACCCAAAATTAATAAATTAAACAAGTTAAATGTAGACTGTAAAGCAGTGTTGTGAAATCACAGCTGCACTACAACGATGCATCCATTCCCTCCTCCTCTCGGTTCCTCTGTCTCTGGCAGTCAGCAGATTGCACCGGTCAAGTTAGCAAGTAATGTTAGCGCTTCTTCATCTTCACGCTTCTTCTTGGGAAGGGATAGGAGGGAACGGCCGTTCCCGCCTATTGGTTATGAAATTCTTTACTGCAATAGATTTTTGTATTTTGTAATACAATCTACCTTTATGATCTTCATCCCATCTTTTATGCCATAGCTCAGTTCCTTTTTTCTTGATTACTGCTTTCCCTTCACCTTTTCCAAGAGACAGTGGTTCATCATCATCATCACCCTATAAAAGCAAGAAATTTCTGTGTGTCTGTGTGTGTGTGTCACGCTTCATAGGACATCATAGGACAGCCTAGGATCTCTGCCTGAAAATCATAGGACATCCTATGAACTCAGGCATCATAGGACGACAAATGTGTCTTTACCAGACATCATAGGATGGTTTGTCTTTATGATGTCACACATAGATTTGTCTATGTGTCGACAAATTTGACTTTATGATGTCACATAGACCACAGAGATCATAGGATAATTTGTCTATATGATGTCACACATAGATTTGTCTATGTGTCTATGTGCATAGGACATGTGTCTTTATGAAGTCATATGATCGCTGCCTGAACATCATAGGATGTCCTATACCATGTGTCTTTTCATGATCCTGTCCATGAACTGAAATTACGACGCACCTATCCCTCAATCAGCGGTCTCAACAAAGAAGAAGGAGACCCACCAGATGGAGAGCAATAGAATCATGACAACTGCTGCACATCAGAAAAGATGCCATGAAGATGAAACACCTGAGGTTCCAGCAATACATCACACCCGTCTGAGACAGGAGGACAACCTTCACCAGCATAGGATATGACAGACTTTAAAGCATGTTTGTAGGACATCATAGGACTGGGAGACTTTTATCTGCTGAATTTCTGCTGCTCTTGTGCTGGCTTCACAACCGCGATATGCAGAGCTATGTTCACCACTGTAGTTACAGCACTTTAATTTGGCTCCTCTTTAACACTTGCCATATTCTTGTTCACCGGAGCATCTGGCACATCGTTGTCTACCTTTGCATATCGCTGCTACATGTCTAAACTTGACACATCTGAGTGGAGAAGGAACGTAAAGTCTGACTTCATAGGTCATGTAGCTGCTATACACCTTACTTGGCAGACTTGTTTCATCAGATTTTAACATTACTGACAGACTATCACATTTTTCGCCATTTCTACTAGCTTTCAATCTCCAATCTTCATCAGTTGAGGCAGCCATTGAAATGCCCCATATCATTCCTCTCATTGCCTTATTTCCTTCCAATACTGAACACTGCACATTTTTCCCTCCATCTGAGTGTCTTGATTTTCTTTTCTTTGTTGAACACTATCTTTACATGCAACCAGCAGCAAACCACTACGAAGAACCCTTGCATTTAAAACTTCTCCAAGTAACCCATTAATCGCATTTCTGAGCTTAATTGGGTTCCACTCACAAAACGATGTCTCTTCATGAGTAAGTTTAACGATTACTTTCCACTCCTTCTGTTCATTTCGGGATCATTCATCCTCTTGATTCCTCAGCACTTGATAACGGTCTTGAGTTTCTTGATGTATACTTTTCTTTCTTTTAAGATAAGATAAGATAAGCCTTTATTAGTCCCACAATGGGGAAATTCCAGGATTGCAACAGCACAGGGATAGCAACACTCAGAGCAACAATCAGAAGGCAAGAAAAAAAACAAGAACAGCTAGTATACATATGTACATATTACTATATATATATATATATATATATATATAGTGCGGAGCATTGTGGTTGGTGAATGTGGTTTTAGGCTCCACCATGCTGCAAACTTCCTCTTCCTCGTTTCACACCTCTATTCCTCCTAGTTGAATTTGTGTCCTGGTCGAATCACCGCCTTCTTCTTCAGCAGAGAGTTGCTACCTCTTCATGCTGTGGCTACTCCAGCCTCTGGCCCTGTGACGGGCGATGATGATGATATGTAGAGTGATATAGGTCACGTGCCTGAACTCCATTATGTCATAGAGGAACCTATAGGTCCATGTCACTTCAAAGGACTGAATTATCCTTTGAAGTGACATGGACCTGTGGCACTGTAATGCACCTGTAAGCTGGCTGCCGACTGCCAATCAAATCTAAACTAGTGCCTACCTGTGCATGCCCGTAGAAAGCAGATGTAAGCAAGGGTGTGAGCAGGCATGTCAGCACTCATTCAGTGATGCCTGCCTTTGAGCTGTGATGATGTCATAGTGAGTCCTATGATCGTGAGTGATGCCTGCCTTTGATCTTTGATGTCCTATGATCATGAGTGAGCGTGAGTGATGCCTGCCTTTGATCTCTGATGACGTCATAGCGAGTCCTATGATTGTGAGTGATATAGTCCAAGGATGGATAATTTTTTTCACACATAAGGAGTCAATATACATAGGAACATCATAGGACATTTCACATATAAGGAGTGGTTATACATAGGAACATCATAGAACATCATGCAGACATCATAGGAACATTAAAGGCGGTCCTATGATCTTTGGTCGTGACACACAGAGACTAGACAGATTTCTTGAATTTATAGAGTGAAGAAGAAGAAGAAAGCATAAACCTCTGAACTCCCCCTTCATTTCAGTTGATGAGAGCAGAGAAGCCAGTTGATTAGCTTACAGTAGACTGGAGAAGTAGAGAATATTCAACTTGTTGAAAGCCAAAGAAAATTATTTTTGTCAATATTTTTTCTGAAGCCATTTCATTTTCCTACATTGGGGCTGGAACAGATTTGAATATGGCCAGCAACGGAATTGACATTTTGTCCACACCAGAGATGGAAGAACTGCCCGGTCAGATCGAACAGCTGACGCAGCTTCTCTCTCAAGAAAAGCAGAATTCGGCTATCCTTAATGAAAAGTTGACCAAGCAAAAGACTCTGAAAGAAATGTATATCAACCGGGAGAAAGCAGCAAAAAATGAGATTGCCAGGTTACAACGTCTCATGGACCCAGCAACACTCAGTGACGCCAAAATTGCCTCTGAGATTTACACCACTATCAGATATAAACACAAAAAACCTTTGCTGAAGGATTTGGAAATTCTCAAAATGGCGTACACACATAGGATGAGAGAACTGGAGCACGAGAAAGCCATGAATGCGAACCTTCGCCAAGAAATCGCAAGTTTCCAGATCTCTGAAGGAGAAAAGGCGACAACACCTTTATTGTACCAGTTAAAAATGTTGCAAACTGAGCTGCAGGAAGTCAAAAGATGGAAAGACACTTTGGACAAAGAGTTAAGCATGGAGAAGCAACAGAATCATGGTCTGAAGTCTGAGATTGAGTTTCTGAATCAGAAAATTGCTTCTTTAATGGTAGAACTCACTCAGGCATGTGGCACCAGGGATGAGTTGACTTCCAGACTCGCAGAAGCTGAAAATGCCACAAAATCTCTCCAGGATCAGTTAAGACATTTCACAGCTGGAGGTAGAACAACTCAAAACTCGAGTCAAGAGACTTGATTCAAGACCTCAGAGGTCAGTTCTCTGTGAAAGTATCTGCCATCACTGCAGAACTCAATGAGGAAATTGCCCATAATGACAGACTTTCTTCCTGCCTGAGAGATTCAGAGTCATAATAAGACTTTGACGAACAGGTTGGGACTTTACAGAAGATGGCTCAGGAAAATGTGATCAAACAGGAACTTCACAACCAAAAACAAGTCAATGGTGAGCTTTCGAGTAAAGAACTGGAAATTCTCCGTCAGTCTGCAGCTGACAGAGAAAGATGCTACCAGGACCAGGTAGACAAGCTGAGGACCCATTTAAAACAGCAAATGTCCATCACTGAAGACCTGCGTAGACTACTAGCACGACGGATGAGTCCTGAGTCCAGCACCCACCCCGCAGACCAGACAGACCAAAGACTAAAAACAAAGCCATTCTGGAAACACGTATGCCACGGTATTGGTCTGAGAAAACCACAGAGGTGGAGAAGACCAGAAATGGAGGAGTGATTGAAAATAGATGGTAGTCCAAACAGGAGGCAGCTGAGAGTGTGTGTGATGCCAGAAAAACAGGGCAGCATGGCGGAATATGTTCCTCCATGCTGCGTGGGTTTCTCCAGCAGTCTGGTTTCCTCCCACATTAAAAAAAAGAGGCAAAAAGAAATCTGCATGGAAGAGACTGAACGTCTTCAGAAGAAACTGATCCTCCATCACGGAATCTGTATTTTTGGGTGGTGACGTGTGGTGGTTGGAACTGCAGGCTTTTCTCTGTGTGTGACTGTTGGAGGTTTTCCTGGATGTTCCAGTTTCCTCCTTAAAAAAATGGTGGGGCATGGGACAGGGTGGGGGGGAAGGGTCGGAGGTTTTGCTGGAAGTCCAGTTTCCTCCTTAAAAAAATGCATGGGGACAGGGTGGGGGGTTGGGCCCCCTCCATGGACTGCCACCTTATCGTGGTGGAGGGGTTTGCGTGCCCTAATGCAGAGTTTTTTAACCAGGGTGCCCTGGAACGTTCAGGCTTCTCTGGGCAATTATCTAATTTCACTTCTTAACTGGTCCAAAAAACACAGCAACTAATTTGGCATTGAATAATTAGTTGCAAAATCTTTGGACCAATTAAGAAGTGAGTTTAGATAATTTCTCACAGAAACCTAAAAGTTCCGGGACACCCCGGTTGAAAAACTGTGCCTTACTGAAACCAGGAGCTGTGTGTCTGGGGCAGATTGCCTCTGGTAGGACAAACTGGTCCTGGATGAAGGGCCAGACTAAGAGTGGTCCAGTACATGCTGACAGAAATTGTAAAACAAACAAAGCTGACTACATCTGGGTCATTAAAATAATTTTATAAAATAATGAAGTGCAGGAGTTTAAATTTCTAGGGATAATCCTGGACCTATGGAAGCCCACTGTGAAGAAAACAAATGCATCCTGTAAGTCATAATTATGACTTAGCATCTTCTTCTTCTTCTTTTAGATTTGATTGGCGGTTGGCAACCAGCTCACAGGTGCATTCTTTTTCTTCTTTTAGATTTGATTGGCAGTTGGCAACCAGCCTGCATTACCGCCACTGACTTGATTATATCATCTTCTTTTAGATTTGATTGGTGGTTAGCAACCATATCTTCTTCTCTCGGTTACTGGTGGATGGCAACCATATCTTCTTCTTCCCTCGGTTACTGACGATAGCAAACAATTGAAAGGTGCATATCACCACCTACTGTATAAGAGTGTGTAACATTATGTCATTTGAGCCCGACCCCTAGATTCTATGACTTAATCCTGTTATTTAAAAAAGCGAAAACTGTTATGACCCGAGCGCCGGTTCTGATCGCGCTCGGGCTAAGTTCTTCTCGCTGCCGGCCTTGACAGCTGCGGGCTGTATTCTGGCCTCACCAGGCTCTTATTGTGAAAGTGCTCGGTGGGACTTCCTCCTGTCAACAGCCGGTCAGCTGTTTGTCATTACCGTCGTTAGTGCTTCGCCCTTTTAAGCCCGGCACTGACGACGGTAAGAGGCAGGAGTATCAGTCGACATTGGGTCAACGTTATGTGAGGATTGCTTGTGTGTCTTCATCCTGCCAAGTCTGGGTCTACGCCTCATAGTGCCCATGAGTGCCGTAGACCTTCATGTCAGGTTCGCTATTGTACTTTGTCACAGTTTTGCTCGTAGCGGCTGGGGTTAGCCCTGCGAGCCCGAGTCTCGGTTATGTGTGTGTTTGCCCTAAGGGGCTCATGGCTTGTCACGTCTGGAAATAAATAACATCTTAGCCAAACTCTCTGGTGAACTCTCTGACATGACAGTATACTCCTGCCTGGTCGCCTAAACGGAGGCGCCGCATCGAGACGCCGTTTCACCGGGAGTTTGTGCCATATTGGACTGTTTGTTCTTCTTTGTCTGGATGCCTGTTGCTGGGGGAATGCCGTCATCCAGGGGTCGCGGTCGGCGCCTGGACAGAAGGCTAGCGGAGGTCCTGGAGTACGTGGACTGCACGTTATTCTCCGCTACGCTGTGGGACGCTCCCAGCGACGTGTGCAGGCATTTGGACTACGCTGAGGAGCTTTTGGACAACCTTCCCCTTGATAGTTACGACCACCTGGAGGTGATAACGAGGTGGGAGGAACTCGCCATTCAGCGCGAGTTACTTTGTGGGCTGGAAGAGAAGAGCAGGAAGCAGGGGAGGAGGAATCCCCGCTCCCCGCGTTGGTGTCCCGTCCCGGAGCAGGTCCAGGAGTACGTGCCGTCTGGGGGCCGACGAGGACGTCGGCGTAACGCCGCGGGCAACCCTCAGCGGAATCCCCGGCTGGACTCGCTGCCGGCGTATCCCGTCAGCGAATCTCCGAGAGCGGCCCCACCTCGTCTTCCCAGGGGGCCCTCTGTCGCCATCCAGCGGGGAGAAGGAGGAACAACGTCCCCCACAGCAGGAACCATCTCTACCCCGGGAGGAAGGCAAGTGCACGATAATTTCTCACATCATATTATTCTGCCTTGTCTGACTCCTGGGGATGGAGTTCGGGGTTCGCAGCCCCCCGAGCTCCCTCCACCTGCTGTGGATGAAATTATTAAACCTACTGCCTCTGTGTTCTCCCCCGTCGAGCGGTCCGTGATGCAAGGCCAGCGTCGTCGGACGAAGAGGGCCCCTGCAGTGCTGGATAGCCTGCATCCAGCCCTGCAGTCACGTCTTGGACGGAGGAGAGGAGCAGACTGCGGCCCGGACCCTGAGCCGACGAAGAAGCGTCCCCGGGTCTCCTCGCCGGAGCAGTCCGAGCCAGTGGGTCAAGGGTTCCCTGCCTCCACACCATACGGGTCGTCGGCGTGGACAACAGCGTGGGAGGAGCCTGAGGATGCAGATGACATTGTGCCAGCTGCGGAGCCCGACGCAGCTGAGCCTGATCCAGCTGACGAGAGTCGCCCAGAACCTGGATCGTCGGAGTCCTGGGTGGCAACGGAACCCGAGAGCAGGCAAGTGCTCCCTCTTCTGTCTCTGTCCTCTGTTGAGCATTTTTGCCTGCCTCTCGGGGAGGCAAGTGAGGAGCAGCCGTCTGCTGCGCCCGAGCTCGTCTCGCTGGGTTCCGTTGCTACCGGTGATGCTGATCCCGGTATTCCTGTCTCAGAGCTTTGTTTCAGTGTCACCAACGTGGAACGGGTCGGTGTCACCGAGTTGGAGGTCCCAGGTTCGGGGGTGGAGTTCGTCAGCGGAGCTGCACCGGAGGCCCAATCGGGGCCCACCGCGGGGGCGGTTTCGGCCCAATCGGGGTCCAACGTGGGTGCACCGGGGGCCCAATCGGGGTCCACCGCGGAGGCGATTTCGGCCCAATCGGGGTCCGACATGGGTGCGTCGGAGGCCCAATCAGGGTCCACCGCAGGTGCGGATCCGACCCAATCGGGGTCCAACGAGGGTGCACCGGAGGCTCGATTGGGGTCCACCGCGGGTGCGGTTCTGGCCCAATCGGGGCCCAACGTGGGTGCAGCTGGGATCAAATCTGGGTCCAGCAGTGATGCAGCGCGGGCATGGTCCATAGGCGGAGGAGGAGCTGCAGACCCTACTTCGCGGAGCAGATTCCTGGCTCGCCCTGCTCATCGATTCCCTCTGAGTCACCGTCCCTATTCATCATCACCGGGGGCCATGGGGGTCCCTGTTCACTCGCCCCGGTTCTCCCGAGTTTTGTTCTTGTCTGGGAGGCCGCTGCGGGTTGCTGATGCCTTGGACTGGTGGCTGAGGGACACGGGTCGGCCGCCGGAGAGACTGTTTCGCCGGTTCGGCGCCTCGGTTAGGCGCCTCGGTTCAGCCACCCGACCTGTTGTGTGTGCCATGGGGCTACCTAGTTCGACCACCGGAGAAGCGGACGTGCGGGACTTTGGACTCTGGTGAGCCGCCTGGTCCGCCTCCTGTGACCACCGGTCGACTTAAACTGTCGGGGGGGGGGGGGTAGTGGTCCCTAGGTTTGTCTCAGTGTTTGTGCTTTTTTTTTTCTTTTTGTCCTGGTTATTTTGTATCTGGCGTTCATGCCTTGCAGTAGCCTTGTTGGCATATGTTTAGTCTAGGTTGAGCGGGTATGCTCTGTTTTGGTTTCATGTATAGTTTGATATGAGCGAGTAGTGCTCTGTTTTTTGTTTCATGTTAGTCTGATATGAGCGAGTAGTGCTGTTTTTGTTTTTTATGTATAGTCTGGTATGAGCGAGTAGTGCTCTTTTTTTTTGTTTCATGTTTAGTCTGGTATGAGCGAGTATGCTCTGTTCTTGCATTTAATTTTTCTGACCCTGTAGTTCTGGTTTTTGTTTTGTGCATTTTCTCGTTAGTCTTGTCATTGTCCTGTATGGTTTTTTTTCTCTGTCTGTTTTGTTCCTGGGTTGGGTTCTCTCCCTCCACACCTGTCTCCAGCCTCCCGCCCTGGGAGGGCGGGGGGGGGGGCAGGGTGGTTCCTTGGGGCGTTCGGAGTCCGCCCGTGGAGGGAGGGTACTGTTATGACCCGAGCGCCGGTTCTGATCGCGCTCAGGCTAAGTTCTTCTCGCTGCCGGCCTTGACAGCTGCGGGCTGTATTCTGGCCTCACTGGGCTCTTATTGTGAAAGTGCTCGGTGGGACTTCCGCCTGTCAACGGCCGGTCAGCTGTTTGTCATTACCGTCGTTAGTGCTTCGCCCTTTTAAGCCCGGCACTGACGACGATAAGAGGCAGGAGTATCAGTTGACATTGGGTCAATGTTATGTGAGGATTGCTTGTGTGTCTTCATCCTGTCGAGTCTGGGTCTACGCCTCATCGTGCCCGTGGTGCCGTAGACCTTCATGTCAGGTTCGCTATTGTACTTTGTCACAGTTTTGCTCGTAGCGACTGGGGTTAGCCCTGCGAGCCCGAGTCTCGGTTATGTGTGTGTTTGCCCTAAGGGGCTCATGGCTGTGTTTTGTCACGTCTGGAAATAAATAACATCTTAGCCAAACTCTCTGGTGAACTCTCTGGCGTCTCTTGGTGATTCGTGAGGATCACCACATGACAAAAACAGCCCTTCTCGTGATTCTTAGTGCCTCTCCATCTCCATCTGTTCCCAGAATCCCAGTCAAATCCCATTCCCTACCGGCCTCCCGGCCTACATATTTCAATAATATTATACTCTATATCCTCAGGGGAGGGAATTACCCTATAAGCCAAGCCATCTTTAACGAAAGTGGCACATCCTCCTCCATTTACGCTGTTAATTCTATCCTGTCTGACTGAACTGTATCCTGGAATAACAAAATCTAAGTGAGGTTGAAGCCATGTTTCCTGTACACACACTACCTCTGGAACAACTTCTAGTTTGTAAAGATACTTCTTGAGTTCTTGTCTGTAAGCTATAAGACTCCTCGCATTCCCCTGTAGTATGTGTAGTACCATAATTCAGATATTAAGTTTCAACATGTGCATTCTCCCCAGTTTCAGCTGTCAATAAAACATGAATCTGGTCAGCTGTGATATCTTTCACATCTAGGAATCTTCCTGCTGCTTCCACAATGGTTTTGATTCTGTCACTTTTCTTCTTTAGCTGTGCTGCAACATTAATGGTGTGGCAGATAAAAGCTTCAAAGTTTGTCCTTTTAACTATCAATGTGTCATCATCTATTTTGCATTTGTGAACACAAAAATTCCTTGCAGCGGCATTATTCTTGTGTTTGTGGGGGATTTCTTGATGGCTGTGCTTCCCTTTGAACTGAATTTCTTTGAGGAAGTCCTGTTGTTTCTGACTATTCCTGCCTCTCTGTCTTTAGAGCTTCCGTATATGAGATTTTCTTAGTTATTCTAATTTCCTGGACTTGTCTAGCTTCCCTCTGCACAACACATCCTCCATATGAAGCACTGTGCTCACTCACCCCCGCAGTTGCAACACTTTACTTTGGCGTCCTTGGCACATTTACCATATTCGTGCTCCCCTCCACATCTAAACTTTTCCTTACATTGCTGAGCAGTGTGACCCATCTTTTGACATTTGTAGCACCTGAGTGGCTTTGGAATGTATTCTCTGACACTGTAATACATGTACCCTATTTGAACTGATTTAGGGAGTGTTTCCTCAAACTGAATCATTGCAGACAATGTATCCTTTAGTAAACCATCTCTTTTACTCTGTAGCATTTTCACATCCTTCACCTTTCCTCCTTGGATCTCGTTTTTCACTTCTTCCATAGACATGCTCAGAGGGACACCTAATATAACTCCCCTCATTGAGTTCAATCAGGGCGGGGGGCACTATCACCCTGTTAAGCTAACAAAAGCAATTGAGAAAGAAATTGAGAGAGTTAAGTTTGCAAAGTTCTTGTATAATAACCGGCTGTTAATTCATGCATCAAGTAAGCAACAGCAAGAGAAAATACTGGTAATGACATGTCTAAATGGAGAACAAATGAAGGCACATGTTCCTGGCACAATGGCAAACTTGAGGGGAGTTATATTAGGTGTCCCTTTGAGCATGTCTATGGAAGAAGTGAAAAACGAGATCCAAGGAGGAAAGGTGAAAGATGTGAAAAGGCTAAAGAGTAAAAGAGAAGATTCACTGAAGGATATACTGTAATGATTCAGTTTGAGGAAACACTTCCTAAATCAGTCGAAATAGGATACCTATATTACAGTGTCAGAGAATACATCCCAAAGCTACTCAGGTGGTACAAATGTCAAAGAATGGGTCACACTGCTCAGCAATGTAAGGGAAAGTTAAGATGCACTAGATGTGGAGGGAAGCATGAATATGTGACAAGGACGCCAAAGTAAAGCATTGCAACTGCGGGGATGAGCACAGTGCTGCCTTTGGAGGATGTGTTGTGCAGAGGGAAGGAAGCTAGACAAGCCCAGGAAATTAGAATAAGAAAATCTCATATGTGGAAGCTCTAAAGACAGTTAGAGAGGCAGGAATGGTCAGAAACACAACAGGCCTTTCTCAAAGAAGTTCCGCTCAAAGGGAACAACAGCCATCAACAAATCCCACACAAGCACAAGCTCTTGCTGCAAGGAATGTTTGTGTTCATAAATGCAAAATGGATGATGACACATTGATAGTTAAGAGGACAAACTTTATAGCTTTTATTTGCCACACCATTAATGTTGCTGCACAGCTAAAGAAGAAAAATGACAGAATCAAAACAATTGTGGAAGCAGCAGGAAGATTCCTAGATGTCAAAGATATCAAAGCCAACCAGATTCATGTTTTATTGAAAGCTGAAACTGATGTTGAAACTTAATATCTGAATTATGGTACTACACATATTACAGTGGAATGCGAGGAGTCTTATAGCAAATGGACAAGAACTCAAGAAGTACCTTTACGAACAACTAGTTGTTCCAGAGATAGTGTGTGTACAGGAGACATGGCTTCAACCTCACTTAGATTTTGTTATTCCAGGATATACAGTAGTTCAATCAGAAAAGATAGAAGTAACAGTGTAGATGGGGGAGGATGTGCCACTTTTATTAAAAATGGCACCTGGCATATAGGGTGATTCCCTCCTCTGAGGATATAGAGTGTAATATTATTGAAATATGTAGGCCAAATGGACAAGGAAATATTAAGCTGATTAATTATTACAACCCATGTAGGAAGTTAGCAGATACTTTCAGTGTTATGGCAGGGGAAGGCCATATGAAAGCGGTATGGCATGGAGACTTTAATGCTCATAGCAACTTGTGGGGAGATACAATGGAAGATAACAATGGAAGATAATGGAAATGTTGTGGAAATGTTGTGGACAATGGAAATGTTGTGGAAGAGATGTTAGAGATGTTAGATGAAAGATCATTAATTTGTCTGAACAGTGGTGAAGGTACCAGGGTGGATGTGCGTAGGGGCACATCATCATGTATTGACCTGACTCTGGTATCTGATTCTTTAGTGAGCACCTGTGAATGGACGGTTATGAACAGGACAACTATGGGAAGTGATCACTTCCCAGTACTTACAGTCATTAAAAATGAAGTATATACTGTATACAAGATGGAAAATGTTCTACAAGATGGTGTTTTGACAAGGCAGATTGGGAAAAATTTAGGCAATACTATGTACAATCCTGTCATTTGGTAACATCAGAAGGTGGCATAGAAGAGTGCTCAAGTCAGGTAACCAATCATATTCTGAATGCGCAATAGCAAGTATACCTAAAAACAACACGGTAGGAAGAAGGTTGTACCCTGGTGGAATGATGAATGTAGTATTGCAGTAAAAGAGCAAAACAAGGCATTCAGAGAGCTGAGGAAGAATATGAATAGTGAAAATTTAATAGATTATAAAAAGGAAAGGGCAGTAGCTCAAAGGATTATTAAAAACAGGAAAAGGTCAACATGGAGATAATTTTGTTCCACCATTCGAAGGAAAACAGAACTTGGTGATGTCTGGGGTATGTTTAAAAAAATGAGTGGGAAGAGGGTATCAGTGAAAGTCCCAGCTCTAGTGGATGGGGACAAGATGGCTGTATCAAAGAAAAGGCAGAAGTCCTAGGTAGAGCATTTGCAGCAGTGCATAGAGGAGAACATCTTGGTGAGTGTCACTGACAGCAAAGGGAGCATAAACTCAGAGAAAATACAAACTTAAAAAAGGTAGTGAAAGAAGACATGACTGTGTTAGACCTCGAGCTCACAATGTTGGAGCTAAAGAGAGCTTTGCAAGACAGTGGATACACAGCTCCAGGATATGATCAGTTAAGCTATGCTATGTTCCGGCAGTTGCCTATGCAATCAGTGCAACTGGTGCAGAAATTGTTCAACAGAATATGGAAGGAGGGGGTTATCCCAAGTGGGTGGAAAAAGGCTGTAATTTTACCATTTAATAAGCCAGGGAAAGATCCAGCTCATCCAGGCAACTACAGGCCAATAGCATTAACGTCACACTTAGGGAAATGGATGGAGAAGGTGTTAGTTAACAGACTCATATGTACTAGAGCAAAGGCGATTAATATCAGACGACTATCAGAATGGTTTTAGAAGAGGAAGATCCACAGTGGATGTCCTAGTTAGGGTAAGTAATGATATTGAAATGAAAATGAAATGAAAGAAGTAATTGCTATAGTTTTTCTGGATATTGAAAAGGCTTATGACTCACTGTGGAGGGATGGATTTCTTATCAAACTGAATGAAATGGGCATTGATGGTAGGATGTATAATTGGATAATTGATTTTTTTAACACACAGGACAGTTAGGGTTGAAGTAGGATCAGAAGTTTCTAATGACTTTGAAATAGAAAACGGTGTTCCTCGGGGGAGTGTAATAAGCCCAGTTTTATTTAACATAATGATTAATGACATGTTTGAGGATCAAGAGGGATCCATCAAAACAGCACTATATGCGGATGATGCAGCCATATGGACGAGGGGAAGAAATGAGAAATTTGTGTTCAAAAACATCAGGAAAGGAATGGAGAAAGTAGAAAAGTGGTCATATGAGTGGGGATTTAAATTTTCAAACAGTAAAACCTGCTACATGATTTTCAAAAAAAAAAAAATGCAGAACTGGTGCAGAACCATTGACATTATATAATCAACCAATAGAAAAAGTCAGTGAGTTCAAATATCTAGGATTGTGGTTTGATAGTGCATATACATGGAGAGTTCATGTTGAAAATCTGGAGACAAAGTGCAAAAAAATCATTAATCTTATAAAAGCTGTAGCTGGACATGAATGGGGTGCAAATAAACAGGCATTGATTGACATTTACAGAGCACTAATGAGATCGACAATAGACTATGGATGCATAATTTATGGAGCAGCAGAAAAGACGACTCTGGAAAAAATAGAATACAGCTTAGAGCACTTCGCCTGTGCATTGGAGCCGTCAAAACAACACCAAACAATGCAGTTTTAATAGAAGCAGGAGAAATGCCAATGGATTTGAGAAGAGATAAACTCGCATTATCATACTGGGTCAAGCTGAAAGGAAGTGAGGAAGTGAATATTTCAAAAACAACACTACAAGACTGCTGGGAATATTTTAACTTCCAGGGGCATGGGTTTGGGTGGACAACTGAAAGAAAAACTAGAACGTATGGGCTACACACTATTGATATAGCTAGCACCACTCCAGTGAATAATGTTCCCCCCTTGGCTGTTTCCAGGAATAGAAGTAGACATTAGTCTGCTAATGAGGAAAAACGATTGGCATATGAGTGAAGTTGGTGTTAAAACAAGCATTTACCTCAGGAACAGTTACTATAACTACTTACAGCTCTATACTGACGGTTCAAAGAACAAAGAGGGCTCTGTTGGAGTTGGAGTATACATTCCAGAGTTTAACATGACCATTGCAAAAAGACTCTCTAACAATACATGTTTACAGCAGAGATGGTGGCAATAATTATTGGTGTGCAGTGGGTGGAGGAGGTCAGATCGGACTGGGTGGTGGTGTGCACAGATTCACTTGCACTTTTAAAAACCATACAGACACTAAAATCTACAAGGGAAGACTTGGTGATTGAGTTATATCACAGCTTATTTAGGGTACACAGGGGTGGTGGAGAAGTTCAGTTTTGTTGGGTTCCTGCACATGAAGAGTTGAAAGGGAACGACTGTGCAGACAAATTAGCAAAAAGTGCTCTTGGGAAAGAGATACTTATACCATTGTCTCTTGGAAAAGGTGAAGGGAAAGCAGTAATCAAGGAAAAAGGAATTGAGCTATGGCAAAAAAGATAGGATGAAGATCATAAAGGTAGATCGTATTACAAAATACAAAAATCTATTGCAATCAAGAATTATAAAACAACAAACAGGAGGGAAGACATCATTATGGCAAGACAGACTGGATCATACAGGTTTAAACAGCACTTTATTCACCATGGGGAAAAGCAAAAGTGACAAAAGTTGAGAATGTGGAGTAAAAGAAAATGTCAAGCACATCTTATTACACTGTCATAATTATGGAAATGAAAGAGAGAATGAAAAATGAAGTTCGAGAGGCCAGTAGGGAATGGGATTTAACTAGGATTCTGGGAACAGATGGAGATGGAGAGGCACTAAGAATGACGAGAAGGGCTCTTTTCTCTTTTTAAATAACACAGGATTAAGTCGTAGAATTTAGGGGTCGGGCTCAGATGATATTAATGTTTCACACTCTTGTACAGTAGGTGGTGGTATGTACTTTTCAGTTGTTTGCTATCTGCCAGTAACTGAGAGAAGAAAGAAGAAGAAAGCTGTATTGAGAGTGATGATATAGAGTGAAGTACGTGGTGGTAATGCACCTGTAGACTGGTTGCCAACCACCAATCAAATCTAAAAGAAGAAGAAGGACTACAGCTCCTGACCAGATAGAGTGATGAAATAGAGTGAAGTATGAGGAGACAAAGAAGAGTGATGTCTGAAGACAGAGTTGAGGTTCGATTGGACACAGCAATGATAATAAAAGGACTACAGCTCCTGACCAGATAGAGTGATGATAAAGAGTGAAGTACATGGCAGTAATGCACCTGTAAGCTGGTTGCCAACCGCCAGTCAAATCTAAAAGAAGAAAAAGAAGAAGAAGCTGAGAGTGACAGTCTCGGCCGCACCTCGGACACAGTCCAAGAATGGATAATTTTTTCCACACATGAGTTGTTCAGAACTCCTCATACAAAGATATAGAGTGATGATAATCAAGTCAGTGGCGGTAATGCACCTGTAAGCTGGTTGTCAACAGCCAATCAAATCTAAAAGAAGAACAAGAAGCTGAGAGTGAAGGGTTTACAAAGTTATGAGGAAAACAGACACACAGAAAGACAGACATATATAAAGTGTGTGCCGGTAATGCACCTATAGGCTTGTTGCTAACTGCCAATCAAATCTAAAAGAAGAAGAAGAAGCTGAGAGTGAAGTACGTGGGCAATTGGTGCAAGAAGATGAAAAGGCAGCAACTCTCTGCTGAAGAAGAAGAAGGCGATTCGACCAGGACACGGATTCAGCTAGGAGGAATGGAGGTGGGAAGCGGGGAAGAGGAAGTTTGGAGCATGGTGGAGTCTAAAAGAAGTAAACGTAGACGTCAAGAAACTCAATCAAGACCGTTATCAAGTGCTGAGGAATCAAGAGGATGAACGATCCTGGAATGAACAGAAGGAGTGGAAAGTAATCATTAAACTTACTCAGGAAGGGGCATCGTTTCGTGAGTGGAACCCAATTAAGCGCAGAAATGCGATTAATGGGTTACTTGGAGAAGTTTTAAATGCAAGGGTTCTTTATAGTGGTTCGTTGCTGGTTACATGTAAAGATAGTGTTCAACAAGGAAAAGCAGTCACTAAGACGGTGGGAAAAAATGTGCAGTGTTCAGTATTGGAAGGAAATAAGGCAATGAGAGGAGTGATATCGGGCATTTCAACAGCTGTCTCAACTGATGAAATAATGAGGAACTTCATTCATCAGTTGAGACAGCTGTTGAAATGCCCGATATCACACATATGTTCCTCCTCCACTCAGATGTTTCAAATGTAAAAAGTTTGGTCATGTAGCAGCGATATGCAAAGGTAGACAACGATGTGCCAGATGCTCCGGTGAACATGAATATGGCAAGTGTTAAAGAGGAGCCAAATTAAAGTGCTGTAACTGCGGTGGTGAACACAGCTCTGCATTTTGAGGTTGTGAAGCCAGCAAAAGAGCAGCAGAAATTCAGCAGATAAGTCTTCCAGGGATTAACATATGCAGAAGCTGCGAAAAAGGTGCCAGCTAAAAAAATGGGAGTGGACTCGAACAGGGAAAGTGTGCAGACTTGCAGTGCATGCAGTAGAATTAAGGAAGATACTCTGGTTCTGAAGGAAAACAATTTTGTCTTATTTGTGGTAGATGTGATAAATTGCACTGTGCAAACTTCCAAGAAAACTGAAAAAATCAAAATCATTGTGAAAGAAGGAGAAAAATATCTTTGTGTTAAGGGGCTACATTGGGAAGCAGTTGAGGATTTTTTAAGTGGGGGATATTTTAAGTTCAAAGACATCATGGGCTGGTGGATCAACCGCCAATCAAGTTACAGACTACAGCTAGAAGAATAATAATGAGATGAGACACAGATAGGAGATTAAAGAAGAACGTCACAAAGCTATGAGGAAAATGTCACAAACCTCTGAGGAAATGTCACGAAGCAATGAGGAAAATGTCACAAAACTATGAGGGAAACATCACAAAGCTATGAGGAAAACATCACAAAGCCATGAGGAAAACGTCACAAAGCGATGAGGAAAACGTCACAAAGCTATGAGGGAAACGTCACAAAGCTATGAGGGAAACGTCACAAAGCTACAAGGAAAACGTCACAAAGCTATGAGGAAAAAGTTACAAAGCTATGAGGAAAACATCACAAAGTTATGAGGAAAAATAGACACACAGAACGAAAGCGAAGTATGTGGCGGTAATGCACCTGTAAGCTGGTTGCCAACCGCTAATCAAATCTAGAGAAGACAGACGAAAGTCTCACTCCAGAGTTTCATCTCAGCTTTAACCAGCACTCTACTGACGATCGAGTTGGACTGGTTGAAGAAGAAGAAGAAGAAGAAGGTTGGGACCGCATTTAAACATCTGTGTTTGGCAGGCGGTAGGAGTGATTTGTTTGTCGCGGATAGCAAAAACTGTATGCTGTATGCAACATTATGGCATCTAGCTCTGATGGGTACGATAAAGATGAGGTGGGCAGGACACTATGCAGGTCTGGGGGGTGGAAAAGAGCAGCTGGGGGGAACAAGACCTAGAAGCGGGTCAGATGAGAGTGATGCAAGAGGAAGTAACAATGCAAAGAAAACACGAACTAGCCAAAATGGATGGTAGTTTGAGGATGTAAGGAATGACTGGAAGGTTGTCATTGAGTTCAATCAGGGTGGGGGGCACTATCACCCGGTTAAGTTAACAAAAGCAACTGAGAAAGAAACTGGGAGAGTTAAGTTTGCAAAGTTCTTGAATCATAACCAGCTGTTAATTCATGCAACAAGTAAACAACAGCAACAGAAAATACTGGCAATAACATGTCTAAACAGAAAACAAATGAAGGTGCATGTGCCTGGCGCAACAGCTAACTTGAGGGGAGTTATATCAGGTGTCCCTTTGAACATGTCTATGGAAGAAGTGAAAAACGAGATCCAAGGAGGAAAGGTGAAGGATGTGAAAAGGCTAAAGAGTAAAAGAGAAGGTTCACTGAAGGACACACTTCTTCTTCTCCTCCTCTCGGTTACTGGTGGATCGCAAACAACTGAAAGGTGCAGACTGCCACCTACTGTACAAGAGTGTGTAACATTATGTCATCTGAGCCTGACGCCTAAATTCTATGACTTAATCCT
Organism: Pholidichthys leucotaenia; assembly: GCA_020510985.1. Classification (NCBI taxonomy): domain Eukaryota; kingdom Metazoa; phylum Chordata; class Actinopteri; order Cichliformes; family Pholidichthyidae; genus Pholidichthys; species Pholidichthys leucotaenia. The sequence continues at coordinate 23,409,914 of CM035837.1, forward strand.
GTGTTATTTAACCTCTTGCACTCCGGGATACCGTGGGCGGTCACGTCTCTGCGTCCTAGCGTGCCACTCGTGCGTGCATCCTAGAGCGCACTGAAAAAAAAGCTGCATTTCCGTTCTTCCACTACAGACACAGCCACAAACAGAAAGCCAAAGGAGTGCTTTGATTGGTTTAGATTTGATTGACCTCTCATTCGACTAATAAGAGCCTTGAATTGGGTTTCTGAAACCTTGAACCAATGACTGAAAACCTAACAAGAAGGACCCGCCTACCAACGGCTGCGAATACAGCGAGCCAATTGAAGTAGAGAAGTTCCACGATTGAAAGCGTGCCTCCCGTGCGTAAAATCTGTTTTGTGTAAGCCGCTGGGTGACACACACGCGTCAGCCAGTCTTTTTTTCTTACTACTGTTCTTATTTGTTTTGAAAAATCGTTCGCCAAAACCACAATCATGGAAGCGCAAAACCGCAATAATGGAATCATGGTTTGACCGGGTCACGTGACCAGAACCACGAGTCGTAACAAGCGGACCAGCGTCATGTTTGTCTGACAATGAGGAAGAGAAGTTCGCCAGCGACACTGCTGTTGTGGACAGGTAAGTGTTATAAGCTAAATTATTCTTTATCCCTGAAAATTGTAATCAAAATGACTTTTGACCGATCGGTAAACTACAACTGTGCGTCATCGCCACATGACGGACCAGTCCGTGCGCCGCGTCCGGACCGTGAAGGCCCCCCCCCCCACTACTCTTCTGTAGCGGATTGCAGATATATTGCAGATATTTTAGTACAACTGTGCGTAGTAGACCGCGGCGCATCGTCCCCGCTGTCCGTCATGTAGAGATGGACGATGTCTGTCCTCTGTAGCGGTGGGGTGGGGGAGTTATCCTCTACAGTAGATATTTTAGTATAAATTTTAGTGCACTGTAGGTTATTTTTTCTTGTAAAAAAAAAAGCCACACATTTTTTGCGTGGCATGCTTCTTTGTGTGTGGGGGCTTGTTTGTTCATTCATTCATTCATGAATGAATAAACAACCCCTCCCCCCCCACACACACACAGCCCTGAGTGTCACCTTTATTAGAGCCCAAGATCAAGCTTCTACTGTATATTGAATCATTCAAAAGTTGCAGACGTTTTTCCAAACTGTGCCATTTGGCACAATTTGGCACAGTTCAAAAACGCCTGGGAACAACCTGACAAAAAAGCTGTGTAATAATATCATTTTTTGTGGTATTGTTACAAAATTTTGACCTCAGCTGGATAACACTTGGTTCTACATTTCTGTTGCATTTTCCAGCCCGGATCTGACAGCTGTGTGTTATTTGCAAGGATTTGTATCCAAAAAAACACCCAGGCAAACTTTATTTTCTTCAAGTTCAGTATGTTTAGATGACTGTTACTCAGTGGCAGGAGCACTTAGAGAGATTATGACTGTTTTGCCAAAAAATTCAAAGTGTTTTCTTTTAAATGAGACCAATCCCATGAAGATTTTGCAAAGGGTTGAAGAACAGCTTTTGATTTACTTTGGGTACGTTATTTTTAGGCGTTTTTAGGGAAATTGACCAGAGTGCAAGGGGTTAAAAAAGAGAAAGAGCCCTTTTCGTGATTCTTAGTGCCTCTCCATCTCCATCTGTTTCCAGAATCCCAGTTAAATCCCATTCCCTACCAGCTTCTCGAACTTCATTTTCCATTATCTGTCTTTCATTTCCGTATTTGTGACAGTGTAATAAGATGTGCTCGACATTTTCTTTTACTCCACATTCTCTACTCCACATTCTCTACATTTGTCACTTTCGCTTTTCCCCATGGTGAATAATGTGCCGTTTAAACGTGTGTGATCCAGTCTTGAGTCTTGCCATAATGATGTCTTCCCTCCTATTGGTTGTTATTAAATTCTTTATTGCAATAGATTTTTGTGTTTTGTAATACAATCTACCTTTATGATCTTCATCACATCTTTATTGCCATAGCTCAGTTTCTTTTTTCTTGATCACCGCTTTCCCTTCACCTTTTCCAACAGACAATGGTATAGTTATGTCTTTTCCAAGAGCATTTTTTGCTAATATGTCTGCACAGACATTCCCTTTCAACCCTTCATGTGCAGGAACCCAACAAAACTGAACTTCTCCACCACCCCTGTGTACCCTAAATAAACTGTGATATAGCTCAATCACCAAGTCTTCCCTTGTAGATTTTAGTGTCTGTATGGTTTTTAGCACTGCAAGCGAGTCTGTGCACACCACCAGCCGGTCCGGTCTGACCACCTCCACCCACTGCAAAGCAATAATTATTGCCACCATCTCTGCTGTAAACACGAATGTATTGTTGGAGAGTCTTTTTGCAATGGTCACTTTAAACTCTGGAATGTATACTCCCAACTCCAACAGAGCCCTCTTTGTTCTTTGAACCGTCAGTATAGAGCTGTAAGAAGTTATAGTAGTTGTTCCTGAGGTAAATGCTTGTTTTAACATTAACTTCACTCATTGCCAATCCTTTTTCCTCATTAGCAGACTAGCGTCTACTTCTATTCCCTGAAACAGCCAAGGGGGAACATTACTCACTGGACTGGTGTTAACTATATCAATAGTGTGCAGGCAATACATCCTGGTCCTTCTTTCAATTGTCCACCCAAACCCATGTCCCTTGAAATTTGAGTATTCCCAGCAGTCTTGTCGTGTTGTTTTTGAAATATTTGCTTCGTCACTTCCTTTCAGCTTGACCCAGTATGAAAATGCGAGTTTATCTCTTCTCAAATCTATTGGCATTTCTCCTGCTTCTATTAAAACTGCATTGTTTGGTGTTGTTTTGACGGCTCCAATGCACAGGCGAAGCACTCTATGCTGCATTTTGTCTTTTTTCCAGAGTCGTTTTTGCCGCTGTTCCATAAATCATGCATCCATAGTCTATTGTCGATCGCATTAGTGCTCTGTAAATGCCAATTAATGCCTGTTTATCTGCACCCCATTCGTGTCCAGCTACAGCTTTTATGAGATTAATGACTTTTTTGCATTTTGTCTCCAGATTTTCAACATGAACTCTCCATGTGTATGCACTATCAAACCACAATCCTAGATATTTGAACTCACTCACTTTCTCTGTTGGTTGATTATATAATGTTAATGGTTCTGTACCAGTTCTGCTTTTTTTTGTGTGAAAGTCATATAGCAGGTTATACTGCTTGAAAATTTAAATCCCCCATCATATAAGATAAGAGAAGCCTTTAATAGTCCCACAATGGGGAAATTACAGGATAGCAACACTCAGAGCAATAATTTAGAAGATAAGAAAATAAGAGCAGTGAGTATACATATGTACACATAAATATATAAATATACTGTATATACACACAGTGCGGAGCATTGTAGCTAGATGGAATAAACAGCATAACCGTCTATTTAGTTACCCTACATGGTATGAATATGTACCCATGCATATTGTCACCCTCCATAGCGACTGATATTAAATTAAATTAAATCACCCTTTATTGTCATTCAGCTGTACAACCAATCATGTACAGTAGAACGAGATTGCGTTTTACCTATCTACTGTTTTAATCACACACACCCCAAGTGTAGAATCAGAGGGCCGCTGCCATGCAAGGCGCCGCCACAAATTTCCCTCCTCCATTCCATTATTGCTGAGCACCAAGCTGGACGGCAGGAAGTTCCACTTTTATATGGTCTTCGGCAAGACCCGGCCGGGATTTGAACCCCTGCCTCCCAGGTGTGGGGTAGAGCCACCACTTTTGCATTCAATACTATTAGGTCATCACGTTTTTTTGCTATCTCTGCGAGCAGCCCTGCTTAGGTTATACAGTCTGACAGCCGTAGGTAGGAAGGACCTGCTGAATGGGCTCCTCAGTGCATTCAGTATGTCCTGCATGGGGTGGGACTTGGACTCGGTAGTGGTAGATATTGTCCTAGTTGTATACTGGAGGGGACCATTTGTGTAAGTCTGTTGCATCTTTTGCATTCAATACTATTAGGTCGTCACATTTTTTTGCTATCTCTGCGAGCAGCCCTGCTTAGGTTATACAGTCTTGACAGCCATAGGTAGGAAGGACCTGCGAAACCTCTCGGTCGCGCACCTAGGATAATGTAGTCTACTGCTAAATGGGCTCCTCAGTGTGTTCAGTATGTCCTGCATGGGGTGGGACTCGGACTCCAGCAGAGATGACAGTTTAGCCACCATCCTTCTCTCCCCTATCTCCTCCACTGGGTCAAGGCGTTTCCCCAGGACAGAGCTAGCTTTCTTGATTAGTTTGTTCAGTCTCTTCCTATCGGCTGCTGTAATGCCACTGCCCCAGCAGACCACTCCAAAAGTGATGGCTGAAGCCACTACCGTGTCGTAGAATGTCTTCAAGAGCACCCCTTGTACACCAAAAGACCTGAGCCTCCTCAGTAGGAACAGCCTGCACTGTCCCTTCTTGTAGAGTGCGTCGGTATTGTGTGACCAGTCTAGTTTCTTGTTCAGATGAACACCCAGGTACTTGTAGGATGTCACCATCTCAATGTCTGTTCTCTGGATGTTTACTGGTGCTGTGAGGAGTTGTCCTTGCCTGCGACAATCCATCACCAGCTCCTTAGTTTTCCTCGCGTTGATCTGGAGGCAGTTCCGATGGGCACCAGTACACAAAGTCCTGGATAAGTCCTCTGTACTCAGCTTTATCTCCGTTGGAGATGAGGCCGACGATCGCAGAGCCGTCAAGAGAACTTCTGTAGATGGCAGTGTGTTGTGTTGTGTGAGAAGTCCGCAGTATAAAGGGTGAACAGGAAGGGAGCCAAAATCACTTTTGACCACTTTTCCACTTTCACTTTGAGGAAACACTCCCTAAATCAGTCCTAATAGGATACATGTATTGCAGTGTCAGAGAATACGTCCCAAAGCCACTCAGGTGTTACAAATGTCAAAGGATGGGTCACACTGCTCAGCAATATAAGGGAAAGCTAAGATGTGCTAGACGTGGAGGGGAGCATGAATATGGTAAATTCAATTCAATTCAATTCAATTCAACTTTATTTATATAGCGCCATTTCACAACAACAGTCATCTCATAGCACTATCAACTGTAGGGAGGACCCCCACAGTTGCAGAAAGACCCCAGCAATCAGGCGATCCCCTGTGAGCAAGCACTTGGCGACGGTGGAGAGGAAAAACTCCCTTTTAACAGGAAGAAACCTCCAGCAGAACCAGGCTCAGGGAGGGGCAGTCATCTGCTGCGACTGGCTGGGGGGTGAGGGGACAGAGAAGAAGAAAAGAACAGACATGTAGAGAGCAAACAGCACGATGGGGACTCAATCTATGGGAGAGAACAAACAAATGTTAATGACCAGCAAAAAAAAAATATTTCATAGAGAGTGAGGAAAGGAGTGAGGCCCAGTGCATTACTGGAGGTCCCCCGGCTGACTAAACCTATTAGCAGCATAACTAAGGGAGGGTTCAGAAACACATGATCCCTCCCTAATTGTAGGCTATATCAAAAAGGTAGGTTTTAGCCCTATTCTTAAAAACAGAGATCGAGTCTGACTCCCGAATCCAGATTGGCAGCTGATTCCACAGGAGAGGAGCTTGATAACTGAAGGCTCTGCCTCCCATTGTACTTTTGGAGATTCTAGGTATTACAAGTAAACCTGCATTTTGGGAGCGTAGTGCTCTGTTAGGATGATACGGTAGTATCAGATCTTTTAAATAAAAAGGAGCCTGATTGTTTAGAGCTTTGTAAGTAAGAAGAAGGATTTTAAACTTAATTCTAAACTCTATGGGAAGCCAATGAAGGGAGGCCAGAACCGGAGAGATATGATCTCTCATTCTAGTACCTGTTAAAACTCTTGCTGCAGCATTTTGGATCAGCTGAAGACTTTTTAAAGATGTTTTAGGACAGCCTGATAATAAAGAATTACAATAATCTAATCTCGAGCTAACAAAAGCGTGGATCAGCTTCTCAGCATCACTCTGAGACAAGATGCTCCTAATCTTGGCAATATTACGCAAATGATAGAAGGCAGTCTTAGAAACAAATTTAATATGTGAATTGAAGGACAAATCCTGATCAAAAATAACTCCAAGGTTCCTCACAGAGCTATTAAGAGAAAGAGTAACTGCATCCAAACTGAAAGTTTGATTTGGAAAGGAATTTCTAAGGTTTTTTGGACCAACAAGAATGACTTCAGTCTTATCTGAATTTAATAGCAGGAAATTACAAGTCATCCAAACTTTGATTTCCTTAAGACAGGCTTCTAACTTGGCTAATTGATTAGTATCATCTGGCTTCATTGACAGGTATAATTGTGTGTCATCTGCATAACAGTGAAAATGTATACAGTGCTTTCTAATAATGTTGCCTAACGGAAGCATATATAAACTAAAAAGAGTAGGGCCAAGCACAGATCCCTGTGGAACTCCATGACTAAGCTTTGAGCTGAGAGAAAACTCATCATTTACATGAACAAACTGGAACCTATCAGATAAATAAGATCTAAACCACTGCAACGAAGTTCCATTAAGTCCAACATAGTGTTCTAATCTATCAAGTAGAATATTATGATCAATAGTATCAAAAGCTGCACTAAGATCTAAAAGGACAAGTACAGAAACTAGTCCATTATCAGATGCAATGAGGAGGTCGTTAGTGACCTTCGCTAAGGCTGTTTCAGTGCTATGATGGATTCTAAACCCAGATTGAAACTCCTCAAATAAACCATTTCCCTGCAGGTGGTCAAATAATTGCATAGCAACAACTCTTTCTAAGATTTTTGAAATGAAAGGGAGATTAGAGATTGGTCTATAGTTAGCTAAAGCTCCTGGATCTAGCGTTGGCTTTTTGAGTAAGGGTTTAATTACAGCCGTTTTAAAAGCCTGCGGTACATGGCCTAAAGTTAATGAAGAATTGATTATATGAAGAATAAAGCTACCAATAAGTGGGAAGACTTCTTTAAATAACCTGGTAGGAATAGGGTCTAAAAGACAAGTTGAAGGTTTGGATGAGGAAACTATTTTGTCTAACTCACAAAGGTCGATTGGAGTAAACTCATCAAGACAGACATCAATAGAAGGAGTTGTAGTAGTTACAGTATTTAAGTTAACTGTGGGAAGAATCTGATTGATTTTATCTCTGATGGATGAAATTTTATTATTGAAAAAGTTCATAAAGTCCTGACTAGTAAGCTCTAAGGGGATGCTAGGATTGACAGAGTCCTGACTCTTTGTCAACCTGGCTACAGTACTGAAAAGAAACCTGGGATTATTCTTGTTCTCTTCTATTAATGCAGAGTAATAACTCGTTCTAGCTTTTCTAAGAGATTTTTTATAAATTAAAAGATGATTTCTCCAAGCTAAATAGATTTCATCTAAATTAGTAGAGCGCCATTTTCTTTCTAATTGACGAGTCTTCTGTTTTAAGCTACGAGTTTCTGTGTTGAACCAAGGAGTTAAAAATCTCTGATTAGACTTTTTCTTTTTTAAGGGGGCCACCAAGTCTAGAGCCTGATGTAGAGAAGCTGAAACACTATCCACCATGTTATCAATTACAGAAGGAGCAAGCTGTCTATAGCTTATTTCCGTTGTGTTGACACATGGCATAGAGGAAACAATCTGCATAAATTTGGAAACAGCATCATCTGAGAGGCATCTACTGTGATAATATTTTTCTTTAGGAGCCAAATAGTCAGAAATAGTAAAATCAAAGGTTAACAGACAATGGTCTGACAGTACAGGGTTATGAGGAGACACTACCAGATTTTCTATTTCTATGCCATATGTCAGAACAAGGTCCAATGTATGGTGGAGGTAATGAGTAGAATTTCCTACTTTCTGAGAAAACCCAATCGAGTCTAATATTGAATTAAAAGCCACATTAAGGCAGTCACTATCTACATCCACATGTATATTAAAGTCCCCTACTATAATTATTCTATCAGATTTCAGCACTAAATCAGCTAAGAAATCAGGAAATTCGGATAAAAATTCTGAATAGGTTGATGGGGGACGATAAACAATGGCAAATAAAATTGGGTTTAACCTGGAATTGCTAAAGTGCCCAACACTGAGGACCAGGCCCTCAAAGGAATTATAACATGTTTTTTGCTTTACATTAACTAGTAATTTGGAATGGTAAATTGCTGCTACTCCTCCTCCACGACCAGAACTTCTGGGATTTTGACAGTTTAAATAACCAGAGGGAGTTGATTCATTTAAACCAACATAATCCTCTTGTCCTAACCAAGTCTCTGTAAGGGAAATTAAATCAATCTGATGATCAATTAACAGATCATGGACTAACAGAGACTTGGGAGTTAGAGACCTAATATTTAATAAACCACATTTAATTTTTAAATTATGAGGAGGAACAGAGGCCAAATCATTCAATTTAGAGGCTTTATGTTTAATTTGAGTTTTACCAATATTTTGCTTTATCACTTTGGGATGCTTATACATTATATTTTTATTTACTTTGGAGGGAGCAGACAACGATTCTCTGATGGGGAAGACAGGGGCTAAGCTGAGGGGTGGCGGATGAAGAGGAGCTGCAGAGAGGCGTGTAAGACTGCGACTCTGCTTCCTGGTCCCAACTCTGAGTAGTCATGGTTTTGGAAATTTGGATAAAAAAGATGCCAGATTGTTAGATAAATGAGAAGCACCATCCAAAGTGGGATGAATGCTGTCTCGTCTCATAAGACCAGGTTTTCCCCAAAAAGAGCTCCAATTGTCAATGTAGCCCACGTCATTTTTAGGACACCACACAGACAGCCAGCGGTTCAAGGATGACGAGCGACTAAACATGTCATCACTGGTCAGATTGGGGAGGGGCCCAGAGAATACTACAGTGGCAGACATCGTTTTTGCAAAGTCACACACCGATTCTACATTAAGTTTCGTGACTTCCGACTGCCGGAGACGGATGTCATTAATGCCGGCGTGAATAACAATTGTGGAATATTTACAGTTACTTTTAGCCAGCATTTTCAAATTTGACTCGATGTCGCCTGCTCTGGCCCCAGGAATGCATGTGACTATGGCCGCTGGAGTCTCTAGGTTCACGTTTCTGACTACAGAGTCGCCAATGATCAGAGTTTTTTCCTCAGCGGGTGTGTCGCTGAGCGGGGAAAAACGATTAGAAACGTGAACAGGTTGGTGGTGAACCGGGGCTTTGCGACTAGGCTTCCTTCTCACCGTCACCCACCCAGTCTCCTCGCTGCAGAGGAGAGCCGGGGAACCGGTGACAGGGGGACCTAAGCTAGCTAGCTCCGCTGAGGACCAGGCCCTCAAAGGAATTATAACATGTTTTTTGCTTTACATTAACTAGTAATTTGGAATTTGGAATAAATGTGACAAGGATGCCAAAGTAAAGTGTTGCAACTGCTGGGATGAGCACAGTGTTGCATATGGAGGATGTGTTGCGCAGAGGGAAGCTAGACAAGCCCAGAAAATCGGAATAACTAAGAAAATCTCATATGCAGAAGCTCTAAAGACAGACAGGAATAGTCAGAAACACAATGTTATGGTGCGGTCCTCATGGGACCGCTAATGAGACGCTGTAGGCAGCCAATGAGTTTGTACATTTATTAAATAAAGACAGAACGACAAAATAATGAGCCTCATGGGGCTAAATACAAATAAAAGCAAGACGCAACACTTACATATAATCAGTGAGGACGGAACCGAACGCTGGGAAGAACTGGCCTCGGGAGTAGGGAAACCAGACTGGAAAGGCAGACGAGTTCGCAGCCCCGAGCAAACAGAGCTGCTCCCTTAAATAGGGCTTGACAGATTGATCAGCTGATGAAAAATCATCAGCTGATTGAAATCCAGCTGTCCTGCGGAGCTTGGCTTCTGACAGCCGGAAGCACCACCGAGATGCTGTCATAATAAAAGCCCGGAGGCCTAGTGGTGCACCTGAGGAGAGAACGGAGAACAACCGGACAACCTGAGTGCAGAGAAAGTCAGCACACAGACCATGACAGTTGCCCCCGTTCACAAGACTGATTCCAGACGCCGTGTAACATCGAGCCCCCACATCTGAAAGGTCAACAGGACCGCCCCAGGGAGGGAGGAGGGGGAAAAGGCTCTAAGGAGGGCCAGAGTCCAACCTCATCACAGAGGAAGACAAAATAAAGGAACAACAAGCTACCACAATCAGAACAGAGTACGAATACAGGGCCAAAGAAAAAAAAAACAGGCATATACACTGCACTTAAAGAGAACCCATGAGGAGAAGACAGTAAAAACCCAAATGGCTACACACAGAACACTACAATCAGTCCAACAGAGCCACAGGAGGAAAAAAAACATCTTCACACCTCACAGAGAAAACAGGAACCTCAAGTACAGCTACAAAATGCAGCATACCCCCATAATACCAGGGAGGAGAGAAAAAAAAAAAAGAACATGCTACAAAAGCAGTGATCAATCCAACACACAGTAGTCCAGGTAACGGGCAGCCAACAAAGAAACAACCTTCAGACTACAGAGGGGAGAGAAAGAAAAAAAAAACACACGCTAAGGAGCAACGATATAATACACAGTTCAGTCACCAACACACCAGCGCATCCCTAAAATTACAGCAGAGCAGGGGAACCAAAAAAAAAGCACCGGGATGACAGCAGGCAAAACACAATGGCATGGAAGCAAACAGTTTGGGGGTGTCGTCCTGCATCTAGCGTCCAAATCGCTGGCAGGGGAATAAGGACAAAGTTCGGGCGGCCTACCCCAGTTCCAGGCCAGGAAAATAGTACCTCTGGCGGCCGGACCAAGTCGCCGAACAAAGAGTTAAGTGAGTCGGGTGGCCGACCCAGAACGCCAAATGGGCAAAACAGTCTCCCAGGCGGCCAACCAGCGTCATTCATCCACTAGGACCGCAGGGGAGAATACGGAGATGGCTTCCCTGTTGAGAGGAAGAGCGAGGGAGAGCGGGAATGGGGAATCTCAGCGGCCCCAGATGGAAGGGAAAAGGGAACGGGAAAAAGATGAGGGACCAGTCCAGCGTCGATCGGCAGAGGATGTGCAGCTCCTTCTCTGAACCCCACATGGACTGGCGCTGCGCTCACGTTGGGTCCCAAGTGAGACCGTGCTGCACCCACGATGGACCCCGATTGGGCCGGGACCACTCCCATGATGGACCCCGACTGGGTCAGTGTTGCACCCACGACAGACCCCGATTGGGCCGGAACCACTCCCGTGATGGACCCCGACTGGGTCAGAGCTGCACCCACGATGGACCCCGATTGGGCAGGGACCACACCCATAACGGACCCCGACTGGGTCAACGCTGCACCTGTGATGGACCCCGACTGGGCCGGGACCCCACCCATGACGGACCCCGACTGGGTCGGTGCAGCACCAGGGACGGCCTCCAAACCCGAACCCGGAACCTCCAGCACAGCGACCGGGATTGACTCCACACCGGTGACCCTGGGAGAAGGCTCAGGAGAAGAAAAAGAACCGGGATCAGGATCACCGGCAGCGACAGATCCCAGCGAGACAAGCTCGGATGTAGCGGATGGCTGCACCCGGCTCGTCTCCCCGTGAGACAGGCAAAAATGCTCCAGAATTGATAGGAGAAAGACAAAATAGAGCACTTGCATGATCTCGAGTTCTGTCGCTGTCCAGGACTTCGACGATCCAGGTTCCGATGGAAGAAGGTCGTCATCTGGTTCTCACTCGGCTACAGCGGGCTCCACAGCCAGCATGATGGAGTCCACAGTCTGGAGATTCCCTGACGCAGATGTCCATGCCGAGGGCCTGCATGGTGTGATGGCAGGGGCTCCGTGACCTGCCGGGTCAGACTGTCCCTCCGTGGAGACCCGGGGACGCTTGCTCGCCGGCGCAGGCTCCAATCTGCAGTCCACCCACCTCCTTTGCCCGTGATGTGGCTGCAGGGCTGGAACCAGGCTCTCCAGGCCCGCAGGCTCCCTCCTTGTCCAGCGGCGTAGTCCTGGCGCCGGGGTTCACAGTCCCCCAAACTCCACCCCCAGGAATCAAACAAGGCAGTTCATCCAGTGAAGGAAAAGAATGAAGAGACACTTGCCTGATCCGCTGAGGGCAGCTGGAACCCGCTGCAGTGGACTTGGTTCCCCTTCCCCCACTGGATGGAGACGGAGGACCCCCCGGGAAGATGAAGAGGAGCCACTCGCACCGGATCAGGAACGGGGGCAGCCAGAGACGGACTTGTGGGGCTCACAGCAGCTGGGGGAAGCATCGAGGAGGAGGGAGAAACAGCCGAGGCAAACCGGGAACGAGGAACTGATGGAACAGCAGGGACAGATGACCTGGAGGCGGAGGCGGCTGACTTACCACCCCGACGAGACATGGAGGCTGCAGCTGGCTGGGAGACAGAGTTCGTCCGGCTAACTGGAACTGGATCCGGACGTGGTTCTCGCTGAGGCTTGCAAACAGCATGGTGACGACGTTTACCGGCAGAGGGCAAGGCGAAGGTGAGATTTGGGAAACGCCGCTCCTGTGCAGAAACAGAGGCGAGCAGGTCAGCGTATTCGGGGAAATCATACAGTTCCGGATTCCTTTCCACCAGACTGACCGCCGCCGTCACATGCTTCATTATTTGCGTTGGATGGGAGGCGAAGCAAGCTGCAGCCACTTGGTCCCGGATGGAAGTCCCTGTCAGCAGTAGATCCTCCGAGGGAATCCCGACTGTCATCTCACTCCGTTGGGGATGTCCCCTGGGTGGTGCGAACTCCTGGATTGGATGAGAGACAGGAACGGGATCCCGAAGCGAGGAGCGAGGATGCCTCCTCTTCGGCTTCCTGCCGGAGTTTCCCTCCAGCCCACGGAGCCTCTCCTGTAGAGCAGAGATGTCCGCCATCCTCGCCGTGATCCCAGGGTGGTCAACGTAGCGAGGATGGCGGTTAATTGTTGCCTCGGCGAGGTCCAGATACTAGCGCGAGCTGCTGGGGACGGGATGGCTACGAGCGTTGGAGAGGATCCCGTCGATCTCGATGAGAGCCATGACTAGCTCATAGCCTAGGCTCATAGCGTAGCCCTTGTGCGGCAACACCATCTCCCAGCACACTGGTACGCTGAACAGGGAAAACTACAAGTCCAATTTAAGCAAACTCACTGTCGCCGGCATCTCTTTTGGCTGCGACCTACTGTTATGGTGTGGTCCTCACGGACAACTAATGAGACACTGTAGGCAGCCGATGAGTTTGTACATTTATTAGACAGAACGACAAAATAATGAGCCTCGTGGGGCTAAACACAAATAAAAGCAAGACACAACACTTACATATAATCAGCGAGGACAGAACCGAACACTGGGAAGAACTGGTCTCGGGAGTAGGGAAACCAGACTGGAAAGGCATGATGATCATCATTTTCATCAATCAGCTGATGAAAAGTCATCAGCTGATTGAAATCCAGCCGTCCCGTGGAGTTTGGCTTCTGACAGCCGGAAGCACCGCTGAGGCGCTGTCATAATAAAAGCCCGGAGGCCTAGTGGTGCGCCTGAGGAGAGAATGGAGAACAACCGGACAACCCGAGTGTAGACAAAGTCAACACACGGACCATGACACACAACAGGCCTTCCCCAAAGAAGTCCAGTTCAAATGGAAGCCCAGCCATCAACAAATCCCACACGATGACGAAGAAGAAGCTCCTGACCAGATAGAGTGATGATATAGAGTGAAGTATGTGGCGGTAATGCACCTGTAAGCTGGTTGCCAACCGCCAATCAAATCTAAAAGAAGAAGAACAACAAATCCCACACAAGCACAAGATCATGCCACTGCAAGGAATGTTTGTGTTCACAAATGCAAAATGGATGACGACACATTGATAGTTAAGAGAACAAACTTTATAGCTTTTATCTGCCACACCATTAATGTTGCAGCACATGCTAAAGAAGAAAAGTGACAGAATCAAAACCATTGTGGAAGCAGCAGGAAGCTTCCTAGATGTGAAAGATATCACAGCCGACCAGATTCATGCTTTATTGAAAGTTGAAACTGGGGAGACTTCACATGCTGAAACAAGACCTTTGTGGAGAGTGTAAATAACGAGACTGATTCATGAAGCAGACAACTTTATTCACTCTTTCATCAGTCATACACAGGAAAAGCATGTCTCAATACACCATGGGTTCTCCTTTTATACCAACCACTCATCTCACATTTGCATGACATTTAACATCACAATACATTCATCTCTTTCTCACCCCAGCTCCTTCCTCCTGCTATCTCACTATGATCTCCCTAGCTATTGTTCTCCTTTGTTTACCCTCTGCATCCAGTCTGAGATGATTAACCCAGTCTCTACACCGCCCCCCCCAGAATCTCAGACCGAGTTTCAGTCCTCACGTCCTTTTGGCTTCAGTCTCCTCCCATATCTGCTGTAACGGGGGTTTACCGCCTCCGCGGTGCTGCTGTGCCGGCGGGGGGGCTCCTGGGGGTGTGTCTTGTCTGCAGGTGGGCCATGGCGAGGGGGGAGGAAACTTCGATTTGCCCGTGTGGCTGCTCTGATGAATCGTTTACCTGGGGAGTTCTCAGTGGGGGTCTTCCACGCCGAAGGGCCCGAGCCAACAGCACTTGCTCGTCCGCTACTACAAAGGCGGGCTTAAGTCTGTCTATGCATATTTTCTCCCAACGACCCCCCAAGTCTAACAAAAAATGTTTGTCCACCGTTTCCAGCACTCTGTACGGGCCATCGTAGGGTGGGTGCAATGGAGGGCGGTTTGCATCGTGCCTGACAAACACGAACGCTGTGTTCTTCAAAGTTTTTGGCACAAAAGCGCGTGGAAAACAGTGGTGGGCCGGGCCCGGCAGCGTGCCTGTGTTTGCACTATGCTGCAAACGCTGAGACGGGCAGCTGTCCGGCGCGGGATTATCTGGCAAAAATTCCCCGGGCAGCCGCAGTAGCTGAGAAAAAACAAGCTCTGCCGGGGAAGCCTCCAAATCCTCTTTTGGTATGGAACGCAATCCCAATAAACTCACGGCAACCGGTCTACCCAATTTGCATCCGTCAGCGAAGCCCTGAGCGCTGCCTTCAGTGACCTATGAAAACGCTTGCATAACCCATTGGCCTGTGGGTTGTACGTGGTTGTGCAATGAATTGCAACACCCAGGCTGCGGGCCATCGTGGACCAGAGGTCAGAAAAAAACTGAGGGGCCCTATCGGACGTGATGTCCGACGGGATTCCAAAATGCGCCACCCATGTCGTCAAAAAAGCGCGCGCCACGTCCGCGGACGTGGTTGCCGCCAGCGGGACTGCTTCTGGCCAGCGTGTGGTGCGGTCCACCACTGTCAGAAGGTGCGTGCACCCCTGCGATGGCGGGAGGGGGCCCACGAGGTCCACTTGAACATGGTCAAACTTCTTAGCCGGTATACGAAACAGCTCCAAAGGAGCCTTCGTGTGTCTGTGTACTTTGGCTCGTTGGCACGCTACGCAGGCTGCAACCCACTTTTTCACTTGTCTGCGCAGGCCTGGCCACACGAACTTCGCTCCCACTATTTTGACTGACGCATGCACTCCTGGGTCTTAACACCCGAGCCGTTTACTGCTACCAGCCCAGGGCCGCTAGGTCCTTCCAGCCGGTCGGCGTAGGACAGCAGGATGATGCTCTTCTGGGCTCCAGTGTCTACGAGGAAGCGCCTCCCCCGAGCGCGAGTCCATCACGTAGAGCAGCTTGTTCTCTTCACCGGCGGTTGCAGCTGCTACCAACTGCCGGCCTTGGCGTTTCCCGAGCGCTTGAATTAGCACGGTGGCGCACATCTGCGTGCGTTCTCTCCGAAGCGGCGGTGGTAGAAGCAGAGCGTGACTCTCTGGCGCTCCCTGGCCCCCGCTGCCGCTACCGTCGGTGGCTCCTCGCCTCCGCTGGTTGTCTCGCTGGGTTCCGACGCCGCCGCGTTCACTGTGAGGGCTTTGGTGGTGAGGATGATCCGATCTGCCTCCTGGGCTAGCGCACGGTAGTCACGCGCGGCCAGCAACGGCGAAATGGCAAGAACTGCTCTTGCTTCTGTTGGGAGGTTCCAGAGTTAAAGGTGGGCAAACAGAAAATGTCCGTCGTCCGTGCCCATTAACACCAACATCTTCTCCATCAGTTCGACCGCCGAACCATCTCCTAACTCGGAGCACCTCAGGAGCCTCTCAATCTCTCTCACAGTCCGAGAGCGTGTAGCGTCGGGTCAGCACAGCCTTGAGAGCCTCGTATTTTTCGTGGTCTGGAGGCTGTTCAAGCAGGCTCGCTACTTGCTGAGACGTGCGAGCATCCAGCGCTGCGACCACATAGTAATACTTGGTGTCGTCTGCCGTTATTCCCCGGAGGGCAAACTGAGCCTTGGTGTGGTGGAACCAAGAGCGCGGATTGTGCAGCCAAAAGTCCGGTAGTTTGACCGAAACAGCGCACGCGTTGCTGAGGGTTCCTGTCCGGGCCGTCTCTGGGATGCCTGCCGCGTCACTGGGGCTTCCCGTCCGGGCCGACTCCGGGGTTCTTGCCTCGTGTTCCATAATTCGTCAAAGGGTCACCAGTGTGGAGAGTGTAAATAACGAGACTGATTCATGAAGCAGACGACTTTATTCACTCTCTCTTCAGTCATACACAGGAAAAGCACGTCTCAATACACCATGGGTTCTCCTTTTATACCAACCGCTCATCTCACATTTGCATGACGTTTAACATCACAATACATTCATCCTTTCTCACCCCAACTCCTTCCTCCTGCTATCTCACCATGATCTCCCTAGCTATTGTTCTCCTCTGTTTACCCTCTGCATCCAGTCTGAGATGATTAACCCAGTCTCTACACCTTAATAATTATGGTACTACACATACTACAGTGGAATGCGAGGAGTCTTACAGCAAATGGACAAGAACTCAAGAAGTATCTTTATGAACTAGAAGTTGTTCCAGAGGTAATGTGTGTACAGGAGACATGGCTTCAACCTCACTTAGATTTTATTATTCCAGGATACAGTTCAATCAGACCGGATAGAATTAGCACTGTAAATGGTGGAGGATGTGCCACTTTCATTAAAGATGGCCTGGCATATAGGGTGATTCCCTCCTCTGAGGATAGAGTGTAATATTATTGAAATATGTAGGCCAAATGGACAAGGAAATATTAAGCTGATTAATTATTACAACCCATGTAGGAAGTTAACAGCAGATATTTTCAGTGTTATGGCAGGGGAAGGGCATATGAAAGAGGTGTGGTGTGGAGACTTTAATGTAATGTAATGTACTTTGTAATGTACTTTATTTATATAGCCCTTTAAAACAACCCATAGGTGACCAAAGTGCTTTACAGAAAATAAACATTACAAACACACAGAGCATTAAAAACAAATAACAAAAACAACAAAAAAATAAGAATAAATACCTAAAAATGATTTAATGCCCATAATAGCTTGTGGGGAAGCACACATTCAGATAACAATGGAAACGTTGTGGAAGAGAGATTAGATGAAAGAACGTTAATTTGTCTAAACATTAGTGAAGGTACCAGGGTGAATGTGCATAGGGGCACATTATCATGTATTGACTCTGGTATCTGATTCTTTAGTGAGCACCTGTGAATGGACGGTTATGAACAGGACAACTATGGGACGTGATCACTTCCCAATACTTAAGTTATTAAAACTGAAGTATGTATACAAGATGGAAAATGTTTTACAAGATGGTGTTTTGACAAGGCAGACTGGGGAAAATTTAGGCAGTACTGTGTTCATTTGTGTCATTTGGTAACATTAGAAGGTGGCATAGAAGAGTGTTCAAGTCAGGTAACCAATCGTATTCTGAATGCTGCAATAGCAAGTATACCTAAGAAAACAACACAGGGTAGGAAGAAGGTTGTACCCTGGTGGAATGATGAATGTAGTATTGCAGTAAAAGAGCAAAACAAGGCATTCAGAGAGCTGAGGAAGAATATGAATAGTGAAAATTTAATAGATTATAAAAAGGAAAGGGCAGTAGCTCGAAGGATTATTAAAAACAGGAAAAGGTCAACATGGAGAAAATTTTGTTCCACCATTGGTAGGAAAACAGAACAAGGTGATGTCTGGGGTATGTTTAAAAAATGAGTGGGAAAAGGGTATTTAAAATTCCAGTTTTAGTGGATGGGGACAAGATGGTTGTATCAGACAAAGAAAAGGCAGAAGTCCTAGGTAGAGCATTTGCAGCAGTGCATAGAGGAGACCATCTTGGTGAGAGTCATTGACAGCAAAAGGAGCATAAACTCAGAGAAAATGCAAACTTAAAAAATGAAGTGAAAGAAGGCACGACTACATTAGACCTCGAGCTCACAATGTCAGAGCTTAAGAGAGCTTTGCAAGATAGTAGATACACAGCTCTAGGATATGATCAGTTAAGCTATGCTATGTTCCGGCAGCTGCCTATGCAATCAGTGCAACTGGTGCAGAAATTGTTTAACAGAATATGGAAGGAGGGGGTTATCCCAAGTGGGTGGAAAAAGGCTGTAATTTTACCATTTAATAAGCCAGGGAAAAATCCAGCTCATCCAGGCAACTACAGGCCAATAGCATTAACGTCACACTTAGGGAAATGGATGGAGAAGGTGTTAGTTTACAGACTCTCCTATGTACTAGAGCAAAAATGATCAATAAACGACTATCAGAATGGTTTTAGAAGAGGAAGGTCCACAGTGGATGCTCTAGTTAGGGTAAGTAATGATATTGAAAAGACTACAAATGAAAGAAGTAATGGTTATAGTTTATCTGGATATTGAAAAGGCTTTTATGACTCACTGTGGAGGGATGGTCTTCTTATGAAACTGAATAAAATGGACATTGGTGGTAGGATGTATAATTGGATTATGGATTTTTTTTTAACACACAGGACAATTAGGGTTAAAGTAGGATCAGAAGTTTCTAATGACTTTGAAATAGAAAATGGTGTTCCTCAGGGGAGTGTGATAAGCCCTGTTTTATTCAATATAATGATTAATGACATGTTTGAGGATCAAGAGGGATCCCTCAAAACAGCACTACATGCAGATGATGGAGCCATATGGATGAGGGGAAGAAATGAGAAATTTGTGTTCAAAAACATCAGGAACGCAATGGAGAAAGTGGAAAAGTGGTCATATGAGTGGTAAAATCTGCTATATGACTTTCATAAAAAAATCCCACACACACAGAACTGGTACAGAACCATTAACGTATAATCAACCAATAGAGAAAGTCAGTTAGTTCAAATATCTAGCATTGTGGTTTGATAGTGCATACACATGGAGAGTTCATGTTGAAAATCTGGAGACAAAAGTGAAAAAAAGTCATTAATCTCATAAAAGCTGTAGCTGGACATGACCGGGGTGCAGATAAACAGGCATTAACTGACATTTACAGAGCACTAATGCGATTGACAATAGACTATGGATGCATGATTTATGGAGCAGCAGCAAAGGCGACTCTGGAAAAAATAGACAGAATGCAGCATAGAGCACTTTGCCTGTGCATTGGAGCCGTCAAAACAACACCAAACAATGCAGTTTTAATAGCAAAAGGAGAAATGCCAATGGATTTGAGAAGAGATAAACTTGCATTATCATACTGGGTCAAGCTGAAAGGAATTCCGTGAGGAAGCGAATATTTTAAAAACAACATTACAAGACTGCTGGGAATATTCTAACTTCCAGGGACACGGGTTTGGGTGGGCAATTGAAAGAAAAGCCAGAATGTATGGGCTACGCACTATTGATACAGCTAACACCAGTCCAGTGAGTAATGTTCCCCCTTGGCTGTTTCCGGGAATAGAAAAGTAGATGCTAGTCTGCTAATGAGGAAAAAGGATTGGCATATGAGTGAAGTTGGTGTTAAAACAAGCATTTACCTCAGGAACAATTACTATAACTTCTTACAGCTCTATACTGGTGGTTCAAAGAACAAAGAGGGCTCTGTTGGAGTTGGAGTATACATTTCAGTGTTTAACGTGACCATCGCAAAAAGACTGTCCAACAATACATCTGTGTTTAAAGCAGAAATGGTGGCAATAATTATTGCTTTGCAGTGGGTGGAGGAGGTCAGACTGGACTGGGTGGTGGTGTGCACGGATTCACTTGCAGTGCTAAAAAACATACAGACACTAAAATCTACAAGGGAAGACTTGGTGATTGAGCTATATCACAGTTTATTTAGGGTACACAGGGGTAGTGGAGAAGTTCAGTTTTGTTGGGTTCCTGCAAATGAAGGGTTGAAAGGGAATGACTGTGCAGACAAATTAGCAAAAAGTGCTCTTGGGAAAGAGATACCTATACCATTGTCTCTTGGAAAAGGTGAAGGGAAAGCAGTAATCAAGAAAAAAGGAATTGAGCTATGGCAAAAAAAAGATGGGATGAAGACCCATAAAGGTAGATCGTATTACAAAATACAAAAATCTATTGCAATAAAGAATTACTTAACAACCAAAAGGAGGGAAGACATCATTATGGCAAGACTTGGACTTGATCTTATAGGTTTAAATGGCACTGTATTCACCATGGGGAAAAGAAAAAGTGACAAATGTAGAGAATGTGGAGTAAAAGAAACTGTTGAGCACATCTTATTACACTGTCACAAGTATGGAAATGAGGGATGGAGTTTGAGAGGTTGGTAGGGAATGGGATTTAACTGGGATTCTGGGAACAGATGGAGATGGAGAGGCACTAAGAATCACGAGAAGGGCTCTTTTCTGTTTTTTTAAATAACCAGGATTAAGTCATAGAATTTAGGGGTCGGGCTTAAATGACAATGTTACACACTCTTGTACAGCAGGTGGCGGAATGCACTTTTCAGTTGTTTGCTATCCACCAGGAGCCAAGAGAAGAAGAAGAAGAAGAAGAAGACGACAGACACATGTAAAGTGGGTGGTGGTAATGCACCTGTAGGCTGGTTTCCAACCACCAATCAAATCTAAAAGAACAAGAAGAAGCTGGTTGCCAGGACATCTTTGACTACAGCTCCTTACCAGATAGAGTGATAATACAGAGTGAAGTACGTGGCGGTAATGCACCTGTAAGCTGGTTGGTTGCCAACCACCAATCAAATCTAAAAGAAGAAGAAGCTGGTTGCCAACCACCAATCAAATCTAAAAGAAGAAGCCAATCAAATCTAAAGGAAGAAGAAGAAGAAGACAGACAGAAGAGATTTCTTGAATTACAGTGGGGTAAAAAAAGTATTTAGTCAGCCACCAATTGTGCAAGTTTTCCCACTTAAAAGATGAGAGAGGTCTCCAATTTTCATCATAGGTATACCTCAACTATGAGAGACAAAATAAGAAAAAAAAATCCAGAAAATCACATTGAAGGATTTTTAATGAATTAATTGGTAAATTCCTCGGTAAGATAAGTATTTGGTCAAAACCAAAAGTTCATCTCAGTACTTTGTTATATATACCCTTTGTTGGCAATGACAGAGGTCAAACGTTTTCTGTAAGTTTTCACAAGGTTTTCACACATTGTTGCTGGTATTTTGGCCCATTCCTCCATGCAGATCTCCTCTAGAGCAGTGATGTTTTGGGGCTGTCGCTGGGCAACACAGACTTTCAACTCCCTCCAAAGACTTTCTATGGGGTTGAGATCTGGAGATTGGCTAGGCCACTCCAGGACCTTGAAATGCTTCTTACGAAGCCACTCCTTCGTTGCCTGGGCGGTGTGTTTGGGATCATTGTCATGCTGAAAGACCCAGCCACGTTTCATCTTCAATGCCCTTGCTGGTGGAAGGAGGTTTTCACTCAAAATCTCACGATACATGGCCCCATTCATTCTTTCCTTTACACAGATCAGTCGTCCTGGTCCCTTTGCAGAAAAACAGCCCCAAAGTATGATGTTTCTTTCCACTCCCATGCTTCACAGTAGGTATGGTGTTCTTTCTCCTCCAAACACGACAAGTTGAGTTTTTACCAAAAAGTTCTATTTTGGTTTTATCTGACCATATGACATTCTCCCAATCCTCTTCTGGATCATCCAGATACTCTAGCAAACTTCAGACGGGCCTGGACATGTACTGGCTTAAGCAGCGGGACACGTCTGGCACTGCAGGATTTGAGTCCCTGGTGGCGTAGTGTGTTTCTGATGTAGCCTTTGTTACTTTGGTCCCAGCTCTCTGCAGGTCATTCACTAGGTCCCCCTGTGTGGTTCTGGGATTTTTGCTCACTGTTCTCGTGATAATTTTGACCCCACGGGATGAGATTTTGCGTGGAGCCCCAGATCGAGGGAGATTATCAGTGGTCTTGTATGTCTTCCATTTTCTAATAATTGCTCCCACAGTTGATTTCTTCACACCAAGCTGCTTACCTATTGCAGATTCAGTCTTCCCAGCCTGGTGCAGGTCTACAATTTTGTTTCTGGCGTCCTTTGACAGCTCTTTGGTCTTGGCCATAGTGGAGTTTGGAGTCTGACTATTTGAGGTTGTGGACAGGTGTCTTTTATACTGATAACGAGTTCAAACAGGTGCCATTAATACAGGTAACGAGTGGAGGACAGAGGAGCCTCTTAAAGAAGAAGTTACAGGTCTGTGAGAGCCAGAAATCTTGCTTGTTTGTAGGTGACCAAATACTTATTTTACTGAGGAATTTACCAATTAATTCATTAAAAATCCTTCAATGTGATTTTCTGGATTTTTTTTTTTCTCATTTTGTCTCTCATAGTCGAGGTATACCTATGATGAAAATTGGAGACCTCTCTCATCTTTTAAGTGGGAGAACTTGCACAATTGGTGGCTGACTAAATACTTTTTTGCCCCACTGTATATATAGAGTGACACACAGAGTGAAGTACGTGGCGGTAATGCACCTGTAGGCTGGTTGCCAACCGTCCATCAAATCTAAAAGAAGAAGCTGGTTGCCAACCGCCAATCAAATCTAAAAGAAGAAGAAGATCTTTCTCTACCACTCCATATCATCCCTCTATATATCTTGGCCGTGGCAACTGCCACCAACATCACTCACCGCCACGTACTTGGTCATCACTCTATATATAGTCTTTTTCTTCTTTATCTTTTAGATTTGACTGGCGGTCTGCAACCAGCTTACAGGTGCATTACGGCCATGTACTTCACTCTATATTGTAGGAGACTCGAAATGAAGAGACTGAATGATTTTTCAGTATTGGTTTATTCCATCTCAAGTCCTACAGCTCCTCTCTCAGTCAGGGAACGAAGAGGGTGAGCTGTGGTAAACCACATACCTTTATACTGTTACATCAGACACAAATCACATTCACATCAAACACAGAATTCCATTCATATCTAATCCTCCTATTGTCCTCTCGGCTTCTCTGTCTGACCCTAGGAGTCAGACAGTCTCTTCAGGTCCACTCTCAGATCTTCTCACTTCTTCTCCAGTCCGCAGGGGTCCAGACTCAATGTCCGTTTGAGGCGTGATGTCAATACACACTGCGAGCTCAAAGTTCCCTCATGTCTGGGTCTCTGCCAAGGAATATGTGAGCTACATAATGATACGCCACAATATCATCATTTATCTGGTCAGGAGCTGTAGTCCATGTCATCGCCAGGTTGATTATCTAATCATCATCACTCTATATCAAATCATCACTCTAGTGCGGCCGTGTGATATATCCACTGTTTATCTTTGTATCAGGAGTTATAAGGAGTTCTGAACAACTCCCTATGTGTGAAAAAATTATCCGTCCATGGACTGGTCTGTCTCAGGCTTCTAAAGGTCAGGATGACAAAGCCCTTTGTCAAAGACTGTCCCAACACTATGCCCGTTTTGACACCTCGTCAGCTGTGTCCAACTCACCCACTCCACCCAGCTCCTCTGCCTCCTCAGCCCCTAATTCATCAAGAGCGGTCCCCCCCTCCTCCTCCTCCTCCTCCCCCCCTCCCCTTGTCATCAATGAGCAGGACGTGCACAGACAGTTCTCCAGACTGAACCCGCGCAAGGCCCCCGGGCCGGACGGTGTGTCTCCCTCCACCCTGAGACACTGTGCGAAAGAGCTGGCTCCTGTCTTCACAGACATTTTTAACACCTCTCTTAAGCAATGTCACGTGCCGACCTGCCTCAAATCCTCCACCATCATCCCTGTCCCCAAGAAGCCACGGATTACTGGACTTAACGACTACAGACCTGTAGCGCTCACCTCTGTAGTCATGAAGTCCTTTGAGCGCCTGGTCCTGTCTCACCTCAAGTCCATCACCACACCCCTCCTAGACCCGCTGCAGTTTGCCTACCATGCTAACAGGTCTGTGGACGACGCAGTCAACCTGGCCCTCCACTCCATCCTGCAGCACCTGGACTCCCCGGGAACCTACGCCAGGATTCTGTTTGTGGACTTCAGCTCCGCATTCAACACCATCCGCCCCGATCTGCTCCAGGACAAGCTGTCCCTGCTCAACGTGCCTGACTCCCTCTGCAGGTGGATCACCGACTTCCTGACGGACCGGAGACAGCATGTGCGGCTGGGAAAGTCTGTCTCAGACTCTGTTAGCATCAGCATTGGATCACCCCAGGGCTGTGTACTTTCCCCCCTACTCTTCTCCCTTTATACCAACTCCTGCACCTCCTCCCACCAGTCTGTTAAGCTGATTAAGTTTGCGGACGACACCACCCTCATCGGGCTCATCTCCAACGGTGACGAGTCCGCCTACAGGGAAGAGGTGGCCCAGCTGGTGTCCTGGTGCAGCCACAACAACCTGCAGCTGAATGCTCTGAAGACAGCGGAGATGATTGTGGACTTCAGGAAAGTCACATCCCCCCTGCCCCCCCTCACCATCACAGGCTCTCCCATCACCTTTGCAGATTCCTTCCGCTTCTTGGGCACCACCATCACCCGAGACCTCAAATGGGAGCCAACCATCAGCTCCCTCATCAAAAAGGCCCAGCAGAGGATGTTCTTTCTGCGGCAGCTGAGGAAGCTCAAGCTACCCACCAAGATGTTAGTGCAGTTCTACACGGCCATCATCGAGTCCATCCTCACCTCCTCCATAACTGTGTGGTACGCAGGAGCCACTGCCAGGGACAGACTAAGGCTGCAGCGCGTCATGCGCACTGCTGAGAAGGTGATAGGCTGCAAGCTCCCATCTCTCCAGGACCTGTACATCTCCAGGACCCGGAGGCGTGCTGGCCGGATCATAGCCGATCCTTCACATCCTGGTCACGTGCTGTTTGCCCCCCTCCCCTCAGGTAGAAGGCTTCGGTCCATTCGGACTAAAACCTCTCGGCATATGAACAGCTTTTTCCCCTCTGCCATCAGACTGCTGAACACTAAGTGACTTTTGACTCTCGTGCACTATGTACAGCAGCTCAACCAGACTCATGTCATTCATCACTGTTTTTCTGTTGCATTATTGACTGCACTATGTGGTACTTCACATTATCTGCTACATGCTAATTTTTTAAACTGCCTTGACTAGTACTACTCATTATTACTAGTATTATTATTATTATTACTTATTATTACTTATTTTTCTACACTTATTGCACGTTTCTAGTCCTTTAGTTTTTTAGTTTATCCCTTTTTCTCATTATGTTTTTAATGTTGCAGCATGGCACCGAGACAAATTCCTAGTTTGTGTATCACATGAACAATGGCAATAAACCTGATTCTGATTCTGATTCTGATTCTGTCTCAAAAATATATCCATTACCGCCACAAATGCTATATACAGGTATGTCTGTCTTCTTCTTGTTCTTTTAGATTTGATTGGTGGTTGGCAACCAGCTTACAGGTGCATTCTTCTTCTTCTCCTCTCGGTTACTGGCGGATAGCAAACAACTGAAAGGTGCATACCACCACCTACTGTACAAGAGTGTGTAACATTATGTCATCTGAGCTCAACCCCTAAAGTCTATGTCTTAATCCTGTGTTATTTAAAAAAAGAGAAAAGAGCCCTTCTCGTGATTCTTAGTGCCTCTCCATCTCCATCTGTTCCCAGAATCCCAGTTAAATCCCGTTCCCTACTGTAAAGAACTGAGGTCCACACGAATAGTGGTTTCAACAAAGTTCTCTTTTAAAACTAGGAGCGGGAACATTAACAGGCGGCAACATCAACACATCGCCATTTTCATAACTATATCACTCGGTGAAGGTCAACTCTGACCTGTGACGTCACCACAGTCTTAAAGACACACCACATATAAATATCACATTATATGACATCTCCCCCTTTTTTTTAGCTTTTTTTTTTCAGAACAAAACAATTTTCAATTCAAACATTTTCCATTTCCATTTCACCCTTCCCCACAGCCCATGGCTTAATTATTGAACCACATATAACCACACTTATCACAGTGAACACGTGAATTTCTCTCTTTTCATTTTTCATTTTTTTTTTCTCTACAAATCTAGTCTTTGCACAGGTTTAATCATTCTACCGGACCGGGTAAACAACAGTCCTTGCTTTGGGTCTGGCGGTTTGACACTGGATTCTGGTAAAATAGTGTCAGCGGCAGCTGCAGTTTCAGGCTGCTGATCGACAATCTCTGGCTGCAGGTCATTTGGAGCTGAAGAGTGTATCTCTCTGGCTGATTCAGGATCATGTTGCAAGTGACGGCGGTTGCGTCGCAAAGTTGCTCCCTGGAGTGTTTCAATAAGAAAGGAGCGAGGTGTGCTGCTTTCTCCTGTGACAACAGCGGGCGTTTTCCAGGATTTCTGATGGTCCAGCTTTGTGAGGACTGAATCTCCTGGCTTCAACGAAGGTAGGGGTTTAGCTCCATGGCGCTGATTGAAGTAGAATGCTTGTTTCTGTTTCTCCATTGCATCCTTATTCCTGACGACTTCCAGATCAGGCCATCGGGGCTGAAGATTCACTTCGAGTGTAGGAAGAGTTGTTTTGATCTTTCGACCCATAAGTAGCTCTGCAGGACTCACGCCTGTGGTGGTGCAGGGCGTTGATCGAAAGCACATGAGGGCGAGCAAAGGATCTTGCTGCTTTAAGATTCTTTTTGCTGTTTGAACTCCCCTCTCTGCATGTCCGTTTCCTTGGGGGTTGTGTGGACTTGAGGTGATGTGCAAAAAGTCAAACTCCCTTGCAAACTTTTTAAATTCTTGGCATGAGAATTGAGGCCCATTGTCAGATACAACCACATCTGGACAACCAAACCTCGCGAACACTGCCTTCAGCTTTAAGATCATCTGAGAAGCAGTGGTTACTGGCAGATGAAGTATCTCGAGGAACCGAGAGAAATAGTCTGACACAACAAGGTAGGTGTGCTTGTTATGCTCACATAGGTCAACAGCAAGTCTCTTCCAGGGTCGATCAGGTAGAGGGGTTGACAAGAGAGGCTCTTTTCACTGAGCTGGTCTCATCTCACGACACACCTGACAGGACTGGACTTTGCGTTTGATTTCAGATGAGATGCCAGGCCACCACACAGATGTGCAGGCCCGCTCTCTGCATTTTGTCAGACCTTGATGTCCATCATGTATTCGATCCAAGATGTCTGCTCTGAGCACATCCGGAATCAACATGCGGCTTCCTCTGGTGATAATTCCATCGCATTCAGACAGTTCATTTTTAATGGGAAAATAGTCTCTGATAGCTGCTGGGACATTGCCTATGTATTCTGGCCATCCTGACTTGATGTACCACAACACCAACTGTAGGTTACAGTCAGCTGCTGTAGCGGTCTTTATAGTGTCTATTTTATGTGTAGTAGCTGGCAAGTTATCAATAACTGCTGCTATGTAGCACGCTACATCAGAGTGAGTATCAGTCTCGTTTTCTACGCACTGTAGTGGACTTCTTGAGAGTGTATCAGCTACTACCAAGGTCTTTCCCGGAGCATATTCGGCTGTCGGTTTGAACCTCATAAGTCTCATAAGTAGCCTTTGGCACCGTATTGGCACATTGTCCAGGTCCTTTTTGTTCATGAGAGGCACCAAGGGTTTGTGATCTGTGACCAACTTAAAATCTTCCAGACCACAGAGGTACTTCTCGAATCTCTCACATGCCCAGACACTCGCCAAACACTCCTTCTCTATCTGTGCATATCTAGTCTCGGCCTCTGACAGACGACGTGAGCAGTATGCCACAGGTTTCCAGTTTCCATCGTGCAGTTGCAGTAGTACTCCACCTATACCATAGCTGCTGGCATCGGCTGATACGGCAGTAGGTCGATTCACATCATAGAATTTCAGAACTGGAGAAGTAGACAGAATGTCTTTGATGCGTTGAAATGCCTCCTGCTGAGAATGGTCCCACATCCACACTGACTTGGATTTCAACAGTTCATATAGTGGCTGGCCCACTGTCGACAGATTTGGGATATATTTCCCTAGGTAGTTAAACATGCCCAGGACACGCTTGAGGTCATGCACGTTCTGTGGTGGAGGGAGCTCGCGGATTGCCTTGACTTTATCAGGGTCGGGTCTCACGCCTGATTTGTCAATTTCTTGGCCCAAGAAGTGAAGCTTGTTTTGTCTAAACTTACATTTTTCTCTGTTCAGTTTAAGTCCGGCTGACTCGATCCTTTCCATTACCTTGCTGAGACGCTGGTCGTGCTGTTCAGGAGTGTCGCCGTACACCAGTATGTCATCCATGTAGATAGCCACGCCTTCCAGGCCGTTGAGGGTTTCTGTCATTTTGCGCTGAAAAATTTCAGGAGCGCTTGTGATCCCAAATGGAAGACGTTTGAATGCATATCTCCCAAAGGGTGTGATAAAGGTTGTTAATTACTGCTTTCTGGATGGAGAGGAATCTGCCAAAACCCGGAGGCAGCATCCAATGATGTGAATGTGGTTGCTCCACTAAGTTTTGCAGTGATTTCCTCTGCAGTAGGAAGAACATACCTCTCTCTTCGTACAGCTTCATTTAACCTCTTTAAATCGACACAGATCCGCACTTTTCCATTTTTCCTTGGGACTGGTACCATTGGCGCGCACCAATCTGTAGGATCAATCACAGCTTCAATCACATTATTCTCCTTCATACGCTGCAATTCCTCTTTAACCTTCTGCAAAAGTGGCAAAGGGACACGACGGGCAGTGTGCACTGTGTATGGCTGAGCATTCTCTTTTAACAGGATTTTAACTGGTTCTGTTTTAAGTGTTCCATGCTCACCAAATGCTTTGTGTACTTCTTCAACACGCTTCACAAGCCCCATCGACATTGCTGTGTCTCTGCCCAGCAAATTGTTTGCATTATTGCCACTGATGACATACACAGGAAAAGTATATGGTTTTTCTTTGTATTCTGTGAAGGCTTGAAATTTCCCTATACAGTCCAACTGACCACCCGGGCTGCACAGTGTGACATTAGATGGCTCTAATTCCTTCTTAGGAAC
This sequence comes from Pholidichthys leucotaenia, assembly GCA_020510985.1. Classification (NCBI taxonomy): domain Eukaryota; kingdom Metazoa; phylum Chordata; class Actinopteri; order Cichliformes; family Pholidichthyidae; genus Pholidichthys; species Pholidichthys leucotaenia. Next base: position 23,439,096 of record CM035837.1, read on the forward strand.
TAGTTTGTTAAATGTCTTTTCTCCCATAATGTTTGCATCTGCACCCGTATCAATTTTAAAATTGACTGGTGTTGTTCCAGTTGTAAGCTGTATGGTCCATGGGTCATCATTTCTGTCTGTTTTTGTGACTGCGCCCAAAAAAAATGGTGTCTGGGAAACTGTCTCTTCAGTGACTTCTCTGACTGATTTACTGTGACATTTCTTTTCCCAGTGACCCACCTTTTTACACTTGTTGCATGTTGACTTCATGGCTGGGCACTTTTCAGGATCTCTGTGTTTTAATTTTCCACATCTTCCACACCATGAGTCTTTTTGCTCTCCACTTTTTCCCTTCCTTGGTTTAAATGGAGATCTTCCTCTGCCTGCTGCTTTTCCCTGGATCTCCTGCACCGTGGCGTGTGCCTCCCCCTGCTGGTGAACCTGGAGGACAACCTCCTCGGACTGGCGAACGGGCCGCTGCAGCCTCTGGTGAAAACAAGCGCGCTCATGGATCACTTTCCGTTTGGGACAGAAGTACTCGTCGTATTTTCCTAACACAACGTCAAACTTCTTTTGATCCGCTTCCTCAGTAAATGAGAATGATTTGAAGATGTTTTCAGCTTCGGGGCCCATGGCGTAAATCAGTGAACTGACCTGAATTTCGCCGTCCTCTTTATTCAGTTTTGTAGCCGTCCGGAAACGCAGAAAGCGCTCTTTCCAGCCCGCCCATTCATTTGGACGATGAAAAGGAAAACTTTCCGGGGGATTAAACTTGGCCATCTTACTCAAGCAGAGCGTCCGTCAAGCACTTCTGACACCATGTAAAGAACTGAGGTCCACACGAATAGTGGTTTCAACAAAGTTCTCTTTTAAAACTAGGAGCAGGAACATTAACAGGCGGCAACATCAACACATCGCCATTTTCATAACTATATCACTCGGTGAAGGTCAACTCTGACCTGTGACGTCACCACAGTCTTAAAGACACACCACATATAAATATCACATTATATGACACCTACCAGCCTCTCAAACTTCATTTTTTATTCTCTCTTTCTTTTCCATACTTGTGACAGTGTAATAAGATGTGCTCAACATTTTCTTTTACTCCACAATCTCTACATTTGTCACTTTCACTTTTTCCCATGGTGAATAAAGTGCCATTTAAACCTGTATGATCCAGTCTGAGTCTTGCCATAATGATGTCTTCCCTCCTGTTTGTTGTTTTATAATTCTTTATTGCAATACATTCTTGTATTTTGTAATACGATCTTCCTTTATGATCTTCATCCCATCTTTTTTTGCCATAGCTCAATTCCTTTTTTCTTGATTACTGCTTTCCCTTCACCTTTTCCAAGAGACAATGGTATAGTTCTTTCCCACTGCCACACACTATACAGTATATGTCTGTCTGTCTGTGTGTCTGTTTTTCCTCATAACTTTGTGACGTTTTCCTCATAGCCCTGCGACGTTCCCCCCACAGCCCTATGACGTTTTCCTCATAGCATTGTGACATTTTCCTCAAAGCTTTGTGATGTTTTCCTCATCGCTTTGTGACGTTTTCCTCATAGCTTTGTGACGTCGTTCTTCTTTAATCTCGTATCTGTGTCTCATCTCATTAGTGTGTGTGGCGGTGAAGATTGAAGTACGTGTGTAGAGTGATAATATAGAGTGAAGTGATGATATAGAGTGAAGTATGAGGAGATGAAGAGTGAGAAGAAGAGTGATATCTGAAGATAAGAGTTGTGGTTCTATTGGACACAGTAATGATGATAGGACTACAGCTCTTGACCAGATAGTGTCATGGCTGGCCCTCGCGAGCCACACAGTCACCAGTGAGTTGCACAGATGTTTATTAATAACACAAGATGGGAGATGGTACAAAATAACATACAAAGTAATGAGCCTCGGTGGGCTAAAACACATCATGACGGAGAACAGAAGATACCAACAGGAGATGAATACACACTTACGAATAAGGAGGGATAATGGATAGCGTCTGAGCCGAGGGATGCTCACTGCGTCAGACGAGAAGTTTCAGACGAGTTTCTGACAAGACTGCCGCATCACACTGCTCCCAGTGCCCGCTTAAGTGCGGGGCTGCTGATGAGCCATAATACGGCACAGCTGTCAGGCTTTGACAGTAGGAAGCTCCTCCGAGCGCTGTCACAATAAGGGCCCGGGGAGGCAGATGGCAACCCCTGCTGTCAAGCCTGGCGGAGATGATGTATGGCCCGAGTGCGGACGACATCGGCGCTCAGACCATGACAGATAGAGTGATGATATAGAGTGAAGTACGAGGAGACGAAGAAGAGTGATGTCTGAAGATAGAGTTGAGGTTTGACTGGACACAGCAATGATGATAGAAGGACTACAGCTCCTGATTAGATAAACAGTGATGATATAGAGTGAAGTATGTGGCAGTAATGCACCTGTAAGCTGGTTGCCAATCGCCAATCAAATCTAAAAGAAGAAGAGGAATGCACCTGTAGGCTGGTTGCCAACCGCCAATCAAATCTAAAAGAAGAAGAGTGAAGTACGTGGCGGTAATGCACCTGTAAGCTGGTTGCCAACCGCCAATTAAATCTAAAAGAAGAAGAAGATCTCATTACTCTTCTCCTAGTTGTAATCCATATCTGCGTCTAACCTCATTCTTCTTCTTCTTTTAGACTTGATTGATGGTTGATCCACCAGCCCATGATGTCCCCGAACCCAAAGATCCCCCACTCCACAAGTCCCCAGCTGCCTCCCAATGTAGCCCCCCAATGCCAAGACACTCTTCTGCTGCCCTCACAATGATCCTGATTCCCTCTGTCCTCCTGGAAGTCTGTGCAGTGCAGTCCACCACAAACAAGACAAAACTACCATCCTTCAAAACCAGAGTATCCTCCTCAACTCCACTGCATGCACCGCAAGTCTGCAACCCTTCCTACTCGAGTCCACTCCCACCTCCCCAGCTGGCACCTCCCCCTCAGCCCCTGCACACGTCAATCCCCAGAAGACCCCCATCCGCTGAATCTCCACTGCTCTTTCGCTGGCCCCACAACCCCGACACGCAGAGCCATGTTCACCACTGCAGCCACAACACCCCAACCCGGCTCCTCATTCACACTTCACAACATATTCATGTTCGCCGGGGCATCTGGCACATCATTGTCTACCTTTGCATATCGCTGCTACATGACCAAACTTTTGACATTTGAAACATCTTGAGTGGAGGAGGAACGTAAAATTTGACTTCAAAGCTCATGTAGCCAATATACTGTACACCTTTCTTGGCACTCTTGTTTCATCAAATTTTAACATTACTGACAATCACATTTTTCGCCATTTCTATTAGCTTTCAATCTCCGTACCTCTGTCACTTTTGCTCCAGTTAAGTTCCTCATTATTTCATCAGTTGAGACAGCCATTGAAATGCCCAATATCACTCCTCTCATTGCCTTATTTCCTTCCAATACTGAACACTGCACATTTTTTCCCTCCATCTTATTGACTGTTTTTCCTTGCTGATCACTACCTTTACATGTAACCAGCAACGAACCACTACGAAGAACCCTTGCATTTATTGCATTTATGAGCTTAATTGGGTTCCACTCACGAAACGATGCCCCTTCCTGAGTAAGTTTAATGATTACTTTACACTCCTTCTGTTCATTCCGGGATCGTTCATCCTCTGATTCCTCAGCACTTCATAAGTCTTGAGTTTCTTGGTGTCCATTTGCTTCTTTTAGACTCCACCGTTCTCCAAACTTCCTCTTCCTCACTTCCCACCTCCATTCCTCCTAGTTGAATTATATCCACTTGTAGATTTTCAGGAGCTGTCCTCTTCCTCATCCGCCTTGTCTCCTATCATCCCAGTACTAAGATTCCAGTTCAGCCTCACGTTTTCTACAGCACAGCTCTGTGTCTTCCTGCCGCTTTCACTCCAGTGAAGCAAGACCCTCTTCTCTCAATTCAAGAAATCTGTGTGTGTGTGTGTGTGTCTCTGTCACGACCATAGGACTTGCTAGAAGACCATAGGATCACCTATGATGTGCCTATGATCACTACATGATGTCTACAGACGTGGACAAAATTGTTGGTACCCCTCTGTTAATGAAAGAAAAACCCACAGTGGCCACAGAAATAACTTCAGATGCCCATACCACCTCAACTGACTTTTTTCAATGTGGAGGAGCAACAGTTCTACTCTGAGCCTCTCCCGGATGACTGAGCTCCTCACCCTATCTCTGAGGGTGAGTTCAGCAATCCTACGGAGAAAGCTCATTTCAGCCACTTTTATCCGCAATCTCGTTCTTTCGGTCATTACCCAAAGCTCGTGACCATAGGGGAGAGTAGGAACGTAGATTGACTGGTAAATCGACAGCTTTGCCTTAGAACTAAGCTCCCTCTTCACCACAACAGACCGGTACAACGTCCGCATCACTGCAGATGCTGCTCCAATCCATCTGTTGATCTCTCGCTCCATTTTCCCCTCACTCGTGAACAAGACCCATCCATCCATCCATCCATCTTCTACCGCTTTTCCGGAGGTCCGGGTCGCGGAGGCAGCAGTTCAAGCAGAGAAGCCCAGACTTCCCTCTCCCCAGCCACCTGCTCCAGCTCTTCAGAGGGGATACCAAGGCGTTCCCAGACCAGCTGGGAGACATAGTCTCTCCACCGAGTGCTGGGTCTGCCCCGGGGTCTCCTCCCAGTGGGACGTGCCTGAAACACCTCAAGTGGGAGGCGTCCAGGAGGCATCCTAATCAGATGCCCATACCACCTCAACTGACTCCTTTCAATGTGAAGGAGCAGCGGTTCTACTCTGAGCCTCTCCCGGATGACTGAGCTCCTCACCCTATCTCTGAGGGTGAGTCCAGCAATCCCAAGATACTTAAACTCCTCCACTTGGGGCAGGAGCCTGTCCCCAACCCGGAGAGGACAATCCACCTTTTTCCGGCTGAGGACCATGGACTCGGACTTGGAGGTGCTGATTCTCATCCCAGCCGCTTCACACTCAGCGGCAAACCGTCCCAGCAAGAGCTGTAGGTCATTGCTGGATGAAGCCAACAGGACAACTTCATCTGCAAACAACAGAGATGAGATCCTGTGGTCACCAAGCATGACACCCTCCATTCCCTGGCTGCGCCTAGAAATCCTGTCCATAAAAATTATGAACAGGATCGGTGACAAAGGGCAGCCCTGGCGGAGTCCAACTCTCACTGGGAATGACTCCGACCGAGTGTTGGCAATACGAACCAAACTCTCACAACGGTCGTACAGAGACCGAATAGCTCGTAACAACAAGCCCGATACCCCATACTCCCAAAGCACCCCCCACAAAAATCCATGAGGGACGTGGTCAAATACCTTCTCCAAGTCCACAAAACACATGTAAACTGGTTGGGCAAACTCCCACGAACCCTCAAGAATTCTCGAGAGGGTAAAGAGCTGGTCCGATGTGCCATGGCCAGGACGAAAACCACATTGCTCCTCCTGAATCCGAGGTTCGACCAACGGCCAGACTCTCCTCTCCAGTACTTTGGCATAGACCTTCCCAGGGAGGCTGAGGAGTGTGATCCCTCTAAAGTTGGAGCACACCCTCCGGTCCCCTTTTTTGAAGAGAGGAACCACCACCCCGGGTTGCCATGCCAAAGGCACTGCCCCCGACCTCCACGCAATGTTGCAGAGGCGTGTCAACCATGACAACCCAGCAACATCCAGGGCCTTGAGGTACTCAGGGCGAATCTCGTCCACCCCCGGGGCCCGGTCACCAAGGAGATTTTTAACCACCTTGGCGACCTCAGCCCCTGTGATAGGCGAGTCATCCCCCTCGTCCCCAAACCCTGCTTCCTCTGTGGAAGGCTTATCAGTGGGATTGAGGAGATCCTCGAAGTATTCCTTCCACCACCCGACGATATCCCCAGTCGAAGTCAACAGTGTCCCATCCGCACCATACACAGTGTGGATGGGGAGTTGCTTTCCTCTCCTGAGCTGCTGGACAGTTTGCCAGAATCTCTTTGAGGCCGACCGAAAGTCTTGTTCCATGGCCTCACCGAACTCCTCCCATACCCGAGTTTTTGCTTCAGCAACCACCCGAGCTGCGCTCCGCTTGGCCTGCCGGTACACCTCAGCTGCTTTGGGAGTCCCACAAGCCAACCAAGCTTGATAGGACTCCTTCTTCAGCTTAATGGCCCCCCTCACCACTGGTGTCCACCACTTGGTTCGGGGGTTGCCACCACGAGATGCACCGACCACCTTGCAGCCGCAGCTCTGGGTCGCCGCTTCAACAACAGAGGTGGAGAACATGGCCCATTCAGGCTCCATGTCTCCAGACTCCCTCGGAATGTGGTTGAAGTTCTTCCGGAGGTGGGAGTTGAAGACCTCCCGGACAGGGGCCTCAGCCAGATGCTCCCAGCACACCCTCACTATACGTTTGGGTTTATCAGGTCTGAATGGCTTCCTCCCCTGCCATCGGATCCAACTCACCACCAGGTGGTGATCAGTTGACAGCTCTGCACCTCTCTTTACTCAGGTGTCCAAGACATACAGTCGCAGGTCTGATGATACGATAACAAAATCGATCATCGACCTACGACCTAGGGTGTCCTGGTGCCAGGTGCACATATGGACACCCTTATGCTTGAACATGGTGTTCGTTATGGACAGACTGTGGTTAGCACAGAAGTCCAATAACTGAACACCACTCGGGTTCAGATCGGGCAGGCCCTTCCTCCCAATCACCCCCCTCCAGGTTTCACTGTCGTTGCCCACGTGCGCATTGAAGTCCCCCAGTAGGACAATGGAGTCTCCAAGAGGAGCACTCTCCAGCACCCCAGTCACAGACTCCAAAAAGGGTGGGTACTCTGAAACATCATTTGGTGCATAGGCACAAATGATGGTCAATACCCATTTCCCAACCCGAAGGCGCAGGGAAGCAACCCTTTCATCCACCGGGGAAAACTCCAATATAGAGGCAGCAAGGTGGGGTGATACAAGAATACCCACCCCTGCTCGTTGCCTCTCACCCGGGGCAACTCCAGAAAAGGCCAAGCTCCAGCCCCTCTCCAGGAGACTGGTTCCGGAACTGGAGCTGCGGGTTGAGGTGAGGCCGACTATATCTAGCCGGTATCTCTCAACCTCGTACACCAGCTCAGGCTCCTTCCCCACCAGAGAGGTGACATTCCACGTACCAAAAGCCAGTTTAGAAAGCTTGGGATCAGTCCGCCGAGGTCTCCACCTTTGACCGCCACCTAATCCACATAGCACCGGACCCCCATGATCCCTCCTGCAGGTGGTGAGCCCACTGGAGGGCGGACCCATGTAACTCCTTCGGGCTGAGCCCAGCCGGGTCCCATGGGTGGAAACCCGGCCACCAGACACTAGCCTTCGAGCCCCTCCCCCAGGCCTGGCTCCAGGGTGGGGCCCCGGTAACCCCATACCGGGTGGGGTACACTGAATCCTTGATATACAATTTATCATGAGAGTCTGTTGGATCGTTCTTAGTCTGGCCTTTCACCCAGGACCAGCTTGTCTTGGGAGACCCTATCAAAGGCAAATTGCTCCAGACAACATAGCTCCTGGGATCACTGGGGCACGCAAACCCCCCCCACCACGATAAGGTGATGATCCATGAGGGGGAACATGTCTCTATGATGTCATATACATCAAGGCTGCCTTCATGTCTTTATGATGTCATACACGGAGTCCATGCCCGAAAGCCTCTTTTTCCTAAGCTCTATTTTCATGATCCTGTCCATGAACTAGAATTGTGACGCACCCACCCCTCAACCACTGGTCTTCAATTCAATTCAATTCAACTTTATTTATACAGCGCCATTTCACAACAACAGTCATCTCATAGCACTATCAACTGTAGGGGGAACCCCCACAGTTGCAGAAAGACCCCAGCAATCAGGCGATCCCCTGTGAGCAAGCAGTTAGCGACGGTGGAGAGGAAAAACTCCCTTTTAACAGGAAGAAACCTCCAGCAGAACCAGGCTCAGGGAGGGGCAGTCATCTGCTGCGACTGGCTGTGGGGTGAGGGGATAGAGAAGAAGAAAAGAACAGACATGTAGAGAGCAAACAGCACGATGGGGACTCAATCTATGGGAGAGAACAAACAAATGTTAATGACCAGCAAAAAAAATATTTCATTGAGAGTGAGAAAAGGAGTGAGGCCCAGTGCATTACTGGAGGTCCTCCGGCTGACTAAACCTATTAGCAGCATAACTAAGGGAGGGTTCAGAAACACATGATCCCTCCCTAATTGTAGGCTATATCAAAAAGGTAGGTTTTAGCCCTATTCTTAAAAACAGAGATCGAGTCTGACTCCCGAATCCAGATTGGCAGCTGATTTCACAGGAGAGGAGCTTGATAGCTGAAGGCTCTGCCTCCCATTGTACTTTTGGAGATTCTAGGTATTACAAGTAATCCTGCATTTTGGGAGCGTAGTGCTCTGTTAGGATAATACGGTAGTATCAGATCTTTTAAATAAAAAGGAGCCTGATTGTTCAGAGCTTTGTAAGTAAGAAGAAGGATTTTAAACTTAATTCTAAACTCTATGGGAAGCCAATGAAGGGAGGCCAGAACTGGAGAGATATGATCTCTCTTTCTAGTACCTGTTAAAACTCTTGCTGCAGCATTTTGGATCAGCTGAAGACTTTTTAAAGATGTTTTAGGACAGCCTGATAATAAAGAATTACAATAATCTAATCTCGAGCTAACAAAAGCGTGGATCAGTTTCTCAGCATCACTCTGAGACAAGATGCTCCTAATCTTGGCAATATTACGCAAATGATAGAAGGCAGTCTTAGAAACAAATTTAATATGTGAATTGAAGGACAGATCCTGATCAAAAATAATTCCAAGGTTCCTCACAGAGCTATTAAGAGAAAGAGTAACCGCATCCAAACTGAAAGTTTGATTTGGAAAGGAATTTCTAAGGTTTTTTGGACCAACAAGAATGACTTCAGTCTTATCTGAATTTAATAGCAGGAAATTACAAGTCATCCAAGCTTTGATTTCCTTAAGACAGGCTTCTAACTTGGCTAATTGATTACTATCATCTGGCTTCATTGACAGGTATAATTGTGTGTCATCAGCATAACAATGAAAATGTATACAGTGCTTTCTAATAATGTTGCCTAACGGAAGCATATATAAACTAAAAAGAGTAGGGCCTAGCACAGATCTCTGTGGAACTCCATGACTGAGCTTTGAGTTGAAAGAAAACTCATTATTTACACGAACAAACTGGAACCTATCAGATAAATAGGATCTAAACCACTGCAACAAAGTTCCATTAAGTCCAACATAGTGTTCTAATCTATCAAGTAGAATATTATGATCGATAGTATCAAAAGCTGCACTAAGGTCTAAAAGGACAAGTACAGAAACTAGTCCATTATCAGATGTAATGAGGAGGTCATTAGAGACCTTCACTAAGGCTGTTTCAGTACTATGATGGATTCTAAACCCAGACTGAAACTCTTCAAGTAAATCATTTCCCTGTAGGTGGTCAAATAATTGCGTAGCAACAACTCTTTCTAAGATTTTTGAAATGAAAGGGAGATTAGAGATTGGTCTATAGTTAGCTAAAGCTCCTGGATCTAGCGTTGGCTTTTTGAGTAAGGGTTTAATTACAGCCGTTTTAAAAGCCTGCGGTACATGGCCTAAAGTTAATGAAGAATTGACTATATGAAGAATAAGGCTACCAATAAGTGGGAAGACTTCTTTAAATAACCTGGTAGGAATAGGGTCTAAAAGACAAGTTGAAGGTTTGGATGAGGAAACTATTTTGTCTAACTCACAAAGGTCGATTGGAGTAAACTCATCAAGACAGACATCAATAGAAGGAGTTGTAGTAGTTACAGCATTTAAGTTAAGTGTGGGAAGAATCTGATTGATTTTATCTCTGATGGATGAAATTTTATAATTGAAAAAGTTCATAAACTCCTGACTAGTAAGCTCTAAGGGAATGCTAGGATTGACAGAGTCCTGACTCTTTGTCAACCTGGCTACAGTACTGAAAAGAAACCTGGGATTATTCTTGTTCTCTTCTATTAATGCAGAGTAATAACTCGTTCTAGCTTTTCTAAGAGATTTTTTATAAATTACAAGATGATTTCTCCAAGCCAAATAGATTTCATCTAAATTAGTGGAGCGCCATTTTCTTTCTAATTGACGAGTCTTCTGTTTTAAGCTACGAGTTTCTGTGTTGAACCAAGGAGTTAGAAATCTCTGATTAGACTTTTTCTTTTTTAAGGGGGCCACCAAGTCTAGAGTCTGATGCAGAGAAGCTGAAACACTATCCACCATGTTATCAATTACAGAAGGAGCAAGCTTCTTATTCGGAAATAATAGCTTATTTCCGTTGTGTTGACACATGGCATAGAGGAAACAATCTGCATAAATTTGGTAACAGCATCATCTGAGAGGCATCTACTGTGATAATATTTTTCTTTAGAAGCCAAATAGTCAGAAATAGTAAAATCAAAGGTTAACAGACAATGGTCTGACAGTACAGGGTTATGAGGAGACACTACAAGATTTTCTATTTCTATGCCATATGTCAGAACAAGGTCCAATGTATGGTGGAGGTAATGAGTAAAATTTCCTACTTTCTGAGAAAACCCAATCGAGTCTAATATTGAATTAAATGCCACATTAAGGCAGTCACTATCTACATCCAAATGTATATTAAAGTCCCCTACTATAATTATTCTATCAGATTTCAGCACTAAATCAGCTAAGAAATCAGCAAATTCGGATAAAAATTCTGAGTAGGTTGATGGGGGACGATAAACTATGGCAAATAAAATTGGGTTTAACCTAAAATTGCTAAAAGTGCCCAATACTGAGGACCAGGCCCTCAAAGGAATTATAACATGTTTTTTGCTTTACATTAACTAGTAATTTGGAATGGTAAATTGTTGCTACTCCTCCTCCACGACCAGAATTTCTGGGATTTTGACAGTTTAAATAACCAGAGGGAGTTGATTCATTTAAACCAACATAATCCTCTTGCCCTAATCAAGTCTCTGTAAGGGAAATTAAATCAATCTGATGATCAATTAACAGATCATGGACTAACAGAGACTTGGGAGTTAGAGACCTAATATTTAATAAACCACATTTAATTTTTAAATTATGAGGAGGAACAGAGGCCAATTCATTCAATTTAGAGGTTTTATGTTTAATTTGAGTTTTACCAATATTTTGCTTTATCACTTTGGGAAGCTTATCATTATATTTTTATTTACTTTGGAGGGAGCAGACAACGATTCTCTGATGGGGAAGACAGGGGCTAAGCTGAGGGGTGGCGGATGAAGAGGAGCTGCAGAGAGGCGTGTAAGACTGCGACTCTGCTTCCTGGTCCCAACTCTGAGTAGTCAAGGTTTTGGAAATTTGGATAAAAAAAGATGCCAGATTGTTAGATAAATGAGAAGCACCATCCAAAGTGGGATGAATGCTGTCTCGTCTCATAAGACCAGGTTTTCCCCAAAAAGAGCTCCAATTGTCAATGTAGCCCACGTCATTTGTAGGACACCACACAGACAGCCAGCGGTTCAAGGATGACGAGTGGCTAAACATGTCATCACTGGTCAGGTTGGGGAGTGGCCCAGAGAATACTACAGTGGCAGACATCGTTTTTGCAAAGTCACACACCGATTCTATATTAAGTTTCGTGACTTCCGACTGCCGGAGACGGATGTTATTAATGCCGGCGTGAATAACAATTGTGGAATATTTACAGTTACTTTTAGCCAGCATTTTCAAATTTGACTCGATGTCGCCTGCTCTGGCCCCAGGAATGCATTTGACTATGGCCGCTGGAGTCTCTAGGTTCACGTTTCTGACTACAGAGTCGCCAATGATCAGAGTTTTTTCCTCAGCGGGTGTGTCGATGAGCGGGGAAAAATGATTAGAAACGTGAACAGGTTGGTGGTGTACCGGGGCTTTGCGACTAGGCTTCCTTCTCACCGTCACCCACCCAGTCTCCTTGCTGCTGAGGAGAGCCAGAGGACCGCTGACGGGGGGGCCTAAGCTAGCTAGCTCCGCTGCAGCTAAGGGGCGTCCGTCGAGATTAACTGGCGCAGACGGTGTTTCAATGCAGCGGAGCCGGGATTCCAAATCAGACAACCTCGCCTCGAGCGCCTCAAAAAGACAACATTTATTACATTTACCGTTATCACTGAAAGAGGCAGAGGTGTAGCTAAACATCTGACAGAGAGAGCACACCAGAGGAGGAGAGGAAAGAGAGCTAGTAGCCAAAGCTAGTGGCTGGAGAGCAAACCACACAGGCAGACAGCAAAACAGAAAGTGACGATACGTTACCACAAGGAAGTGACGATCCCAGAAGACACAACGAAGAAGACACCCACCAGATGGAGAGCAATAGAATGAGAACTGCTGCACGTCAGAAAAGATGCCATGAAGATGAAACACCTGAGGTTCCAGCAGTACATCGCATCCGTCTGAGACAGGAGGACACCCTTCACCAGCATAGGATACGACACACAAGGGATGCACAGACAGGAAACATGTGACAGTACGCCATGCATGTGCTGAGACACTTGAAGCCCGAAATGCCCGCAAAGCGAGTAACGCTGCACGCCAGGCAAGGCACAGACAAGCTGAGACCCAAGGAGATGCGGAATAGTCGGCTGGCCAGGGACAGTGAATTCCATCCATGCAAGGCACAGAGAAGCTGAGGCCGAGGAGATGCGAGAAATCTGTGTGTGTGTGATGTTTATAGGACATCAGGCATCATAGGACTCGCGATGCCGTCATAAAGATATGTCTATGTGTGAAAAAGTGATCTGTCCTTGGACTGTGTCCAGGCTTACCTGTGTCATATTGTTGTAGGGAGTCATGAGCTGTCTATGTGTCCTATGATGCCTGTGACATCATAAAGACACATTTGTCTGTGTGTCCTGTGATACCTTGAGTTCATAGGACATCCTATGATGTTCAGGCAGAGCTCATAGGCCGTCCTATGATGCCCCGCCATCTGGGGCTGTTTGCCTCTGCTTGTTACTTCTTCTCCTGCCTGTCACTGTTCTGTGTTATGTTGCTTACCCGTGTCTATACATACACTACCGTTCAAAAGTTTGGGGTCACCCAGACAATTATTTTGTGTTTTCCATGAAAAGTCACACTTATTTACCACCATGAGTTGTAAAATGAATAGAAAATATAGTCAAGACATTGACAAGGTTAGAAATAATGATTTGTATTTGAAATAATAATTTTTTCCTTCAAACTTTGCTTTCGTCAAAGAATCCTCCATTTGCAGCAATTACAGCATTGCAGACCTAACATGATTGCACAAGGGTTTTCTAATCATCCATTAGCCTTCTGACGCAATGAGCAAACACATTGTACCATTAGAACACTGGAGTGATAGTTGCTGGAAAAGGGCCTCTATACACCTATGTAGATATTGCACCAAAAACCAGACATTTGCAGCTAGAATAGTCATTTACCACATTAGCAATGTATAGCGTGTATTTCTGATTAGTTTAAAGTTATCATCATTGAAAAAAGTGCTTTTCTTTCAAAAATAAGGAAATTTCTAAGTGACCCCAAACTTTTGAACGGTAGTGTATGTCTTACCATGTATGCCCGTAGAAACCCATGCATGCCCATAGAGTGGATGCATTGGAACAGAATTCTTGCCAGTTACAGGACAGTTGGTATAGCAACACAGCACGAAGTGGCAATCACATGTGATGGCTTTTGTATGCAGCAGAACATAAAAATCACAAAATATGCCCTGCCATCTGGAGATGTTTGCTCCTGCTTGTTACTTCTTCTCCTGTCTGTCACTGTTCTGCGTTATGTTGCTTACCTGTGTTCATATATACTGTACACTGTACAGTGTACAGTATATGTCTTGTAGGGAGTCATGTGTTCTATGTGCCATCATATAGACATCATCTGGTGGGTCGTCTTGTTCATTCACACCCACTGAAGGGTCTCCTCCTGTCTCAGATGGCCGTGTTGTTCACAGTCATGCCTGCCACGTACTGGTGGAACATGAGGTGTTTCATGTTCACGGCATCTTTTCTGACGTGCAGCAGTTCTCAATCTATTGCTCTCCATCTGGTGGGTCGTCTTCTTCGTTCAGACTACTGGTTGAGGGATAGGTGCATCGTAATTTCGGTTCATGGGCACAATTCTGAAAAAGTGGCTTTTGACCCTGTTCAGGAAGGCCCGTGCATGCCCGTAGAAACAAGAAACTGGAGCACCTGGAGAAAATCAGCGCTTTGTTTGGCAATAGAATGAGAACTGAGAATGAATAGAATGAGAGCACGTCAGAAAGGATGCCATGAACATGAAACACCTCAGGTTCCACCAGTACGCCGCAGGCATGACTGAACAACACAGCCATCTGAGACACATTTGTAGTGTAGACTGGCATTCGTCAAGGTTACACATTTGCCGTCATGTAGGCATGGCGAGTCGTCCTATGATGCCTGAGTTCATAGGATGCACTATGATGAGGAGGCAGCGATCATAGGCCGCCCTATGATGTCCTAGAAATGTGCTTTAAAGTCTGTCGTACCCTATGCTGGTGAAGGGTGTCCTCCTGTCTGAGACAGGTCTGTGCGATATACTGCTGGAGCCTCATGTGTTTCATCTCCATGGCATCTTTTCTGACGTGCAGCAGTTGTTGTCAAGACAAATCGTCCTATGAACTCAGGCATCCTATGCACATAGGATGAGGAAATTCAAATAATCAAAATCACCCAAAAACCCAAGATAATTTAATACCTTGAATAATGAAAAAAGTAAAAATCACCTGATCAATTTGTGGATAAATGTCTAAAAACCTGTGGGGGAGAGAGAAGGTGGTTAGTCACTGGCCAGCCTCTCAGTGTGTCCCCTCAGGGATGGAGGAGTGTGCGAGAGAGGCTCCCAGATGAATGCCTCAAAGCCCAGCTCGGGGTGGGAATCCCTCAGCTCTGGCTCCCTTGCCCTCTTCAGCGAGGCCTGCAGTGTGAGGCAGCAGCGGAGGCCAGCCGCCAGCTGACTTCCTTCACTTCCTCTTCTCTTGGGTGTTGATTTTTGCAGCAGAAGAAATCAGTTCATAAAAACTGAAGTGATTTGATGGAATTGGATCATTTCTAAAGCAGTCTTCTTTTCTTCTCTTCAGCTCTTCCGCAACACGATGATGGAACTTTAAATCAGCCGAAAAAATTATCATTTTCGTGCTTTCGCCCTCAGTTTTTGTAGTGATCCTACGCACATCTTGCCCAGACTTCCTCTTTCTTGCTATAGGCCAGCTACTCTCTCCCCATGCTTTTGGCTACATCATACAGATATCATATGCACATGTCTGCCTCATGATTTTCCGCAAATGTGCCCATGTGACACGTAGCCCATCTATTCTTACCATCTAGTTTCACTCATGTCAGCACTTTACCTTCTTAGTTTCACCCATATAATCATTTTTCATCCTTAGCTTCCCTCAACTTAGCACTTTTCATGAAACTTGAGCTGAGTGGCCCCTTTCAATTCCTCTTTTCTCAGACCATTCCTGTAACAACAGGCTTTTTTTCCCGTCAACAGAGTCTGAAAAACATATTTCACAATCTGAATCCACATAACCTTTCTTTGTGCATTTAAAAAGTACATAATGGTTACATAGATCAATATAATGATTATACTGTGGAGAGAGAAATAATCAGGCAGAGAGGTCCAGATCATATCAGACTTTATTCAGCTCTCTCTCCATTTCTCTAGAAACACAAGCCACAAAAGAGTAACAGCTCTCAGGCACCTCTGCTCTTAAATCCTACCACTTGGTCAAGCCTTCTGTGTGCTGCCTAAACATCAAAGCCTTTGTAATTCCCATTCTTTGTCACTGTTCACACCAACACACCACCCCCACATCCACCCACAAACCCCCCATGACAATTCCTTTTTGACTTTTACGTCTGAGTGTCCCCCTCATGGATCGTCACCTTATCGTGGTGGGGGGGTTTGCGTGCCCCAGTGATCCCAGGAGCTATGTTGTCCGGGGCAATTTGCCTCTGATAGGGTCTCCCAAGACAAACTGGTCCTGGGTGAAGGGCCAGACGAAGAACGATCCAACAGACTCTCATGATAAATTGTATATCAAGGATTCAGTGTACCCCGCCCGGTATGGGGTTACCGGGGCCCCACCCTGGAGCCAGGCCTGGGGGAGGGGCTCGAAGGCTAGCGTCTGGTGGCCGGGTTTCCACCCATGGGACCCGGCCGGGCTCAGCCCGAAGGAGTTACATGGGTCCGCCCTCCAGTAGGTTCACCACCTGCAGGAGGGATCATGGAAGTCCGGTGCTATGTGGATTAGGTGGCAGTCAAAGGCGGAGACCTTGGCGGACTGATCCCAAGCTTTCTAAACTGGCTTTTGGTACGTGGAATGTCACCTCTCTGGTGGGGAAGGAGCCTGAGCTGGTGTACGAGATTGAGCGATACCGGCTAGATATAGTCGGCCTCACCTCAACACACAGCTCCGGTTCCGGAACCAGTCTCCTGGAGAGGGGCTGGAGCTTGGCCTTTTCTGGAGTTGCCCCGGGCGAGAGGCGACGAGCAGGGGTAGGTATTCTTGTATCGCCCCACCTTGCTGCCTCTATATTGGAGTTTTCCCCGGTGGACGAAAGGGTTGCTTCCCTGCGCCTTCGGGTTGGGAAACGGGTCCTGACCATCATTTGTGCCTATGCACCAAATGATGTTTCAGAGTACCCACCCTTTTTGGAGTCTGTGACTGGGGTGCTGGAGGGTGCTCCTCCTGGAGACTCCATTGTCCTACTGGGGGACTTCAATGCGCACGTGGGCAACGACAGTGAAACCTGGAGGGGGGTGATTGGGAGGAACGGCCTGCCCGATCTGAACCCGAGTGGTGTTCAGTTATTGGACTTCTGTGCTAACCACAGTCTGTCTATAACGAACACCATGTTCAAGCATAAGGGTGTCCATATGTGCACCTGGCACCAGGACACCCTAGGCCGCAGGTCGATGATCGATTTTGTTATCGTATCATCAGACCTGCGACCGTATGTCTTGGACACCCGAGTAAAGAGAGGTGCAGAGCTGTCAACTGATCACCACCTGGTGGTGAGTTGGATCCGATGGCAGGGGAGGAAGCCATTCAGACCTGATAGACCCAAACGTATAGTGAGGGTGTGCTGGGAGCGTCTGGCTGAGGCCCCTGTCCGGGAGGTCTTCAACTCCCACCTCCGGAAGAACTTCAACCACATTCCGAGGGAGTCTGGAGACATGGAGTCTGAATGGGCCATGTTCTCCACCTCTGTTGTTGAAGCGGCAGCCCAGAGCTGCGGCCGCAAGGTGGTCGGTGCATCTCGTGGTGGCAACCCCCGAACCAAGTGGTGGACACCAGTGGTGAGGGGGGCCATTAAGCTGAAGAAGGAGTCCTATCAAGCTTGGTTGGCTTGTGGGACTCCCGAAGCAGCTGAGGTGTACCGGCAGGCCAAGCGGAGTGCAGCTCGGGTGGTTGCTGAAGCAAAAACCCGGGTATGGGAGGAGTTGGGTGAGGCCATGGAACAAGACTTTCGGTCGGCTTCAAAGAGATTCTGGCAAACTGTTCGGCGGCTCAGGAGGGGAAAGCAGCTCCCCGTCCACACTGTGTATGGTGCGGATGGGACACTGTTGACTTCAACTGGGGATATCGTCGGGCGGTGGAAGGAATACTTCGAGGATCTCCTCAATCCCACTGATACGCCTTCCACAGAGGAAGCAGGGTTTGGGGACGAGGGGGATGACTCGCCTATCACAGGGGCTGAGGTCGCCAAGGTGGTTAAAAATCTCCTTGGTGGCCGGGCCCCGGGGGTGGACGAGATTCGCCCCGAGTACCTCAAGGCCCTGGATGTTGTTGGGTTGTCATGGTTGACACGCCTCTGCAACATTGCGTGGAGGTCGGGGGCAGTGCCTTTGGCATGGCAAACCGGGGTGATGGTTCCTCTCTTCAAAAAAGGGGACCGGAGGGTGTGCTCCAACTTTAGAGGGATCACACTCCTCAGCCTCCCTGGGAAGGTCTATGCCAAGGTACTGGAGAGGAGAGTCCGGCCGTTGGTCGAACCTCGGATTCAGGAGGAGCAATGTGGTTTTCGTCCTGGCCGTGGCACATCGGACCAGCTCTTTACCCTCTCGAGAATTCTTGAGGGTTCGTGGGAGTTTGCCCAACCAGTTTACATGTGTTTTGTGGACTTGGAGAAGGCGTTTGACCGCGTCCCTCGTGGATTTTTGTGGGGGGTGCTTCGGGAGTATGGTGTATCGGGCTTGTTGTTACGAGCTATTCGGTCTCTGTACGACCGTTGTGAGAGTTTAGTTCGCATTGCCAACACTCGGTCGGAGTCATTCCCAGTGAGAGTTGGACTCCGCCAGGGCTGCCCTTTGTCACCGGTCCTGTTCATAATTTTTATGGACAGGATTTCTAGGCGCAGCCAGGGAATGGAGGGTGTCATGCTTGGTGACCACAGGATCTCATCTCTGTTGTTTGCAGATGATGTTGTCCTGTTGGCTTCATCCAGCAATGACCTACAGCTCTTGCTGGGACGGTTTGCCGCTGAGTGTGAAGCGGCTGGGATGAGAATCAGCACCTCCAAGTCCGAGTCCATGGTCCTCAGCCGGAAAAAGGTGGATTGTCCTCTCCGGGTTGGGGACAGGCTCCTGCCCCAAGTGGAGGAGTTTAAGTATCTTGGGGTCTTGTTCACGAGTGAGGGGAAAATGGAGCGAGAGATCGACAGACGGATTGGAGCAGCATCTGCAGTGATGCGGACGTTGTACCGGTCTGTTGTGGTGAAGAGGGAGCTTAGTTCTAAGGCAAAGCTGTCGATTTACCAGTCAATCTACGTTCCTACTCTCACCTATGGTCACGAGCTTTGGGTAATGACCGAAAGAACGAGATCGCAGATACAAGCGGCTGAAATGAGCTTTCTCCGTAGGATTGCTGGACTCACCCTCAGAGATAGGGTGAGGAGCTCAGTCATCCGGGAGAGGCTCAGAGTAGAACCGCTGCTCCTCCACATTGAAAGGAGTCAGTTGAGGTGGTATGGGCATCTGATTAGGATGCCTCCTGGACGCCTCCCACTTGAGGTGTTTCAGGCACGTCCCACTGGGAGGAGACCCCGGGGCAGACCCAGGACTCGGTGGAGAGACTATGTCTCCCAGCTAGTCTGGGAACGCCTTGGTATCCCCTCTGAAGAGCTGGAGCAGGTGGCTGGGGAGAGGGAAGCCTGGGCTTCTCTGCTTGAACTGCTGCCTCCGCGACCCGGACCTCCGGAAAAGCGGTAGAAGATGGATGGATGGATGGATGGATGGACGTCTGAGTGTAAATATACTGAAGTGGATCCCCACACTGCACCCCCCCTTCCCAGACTCAGACTGAGCCTTGACCCTCATGTCCTTTGGGCTTCAGCTTTCGTCCGTAGCGGCTGTAACGTGGGGTCTGCGGCTTCGAGGTTGGGGGTGCGTCCGTCTGGGGGGGGGGCATTGGGATGGGGGAAAACATCATTAGCATGCCCTTGTGACTGATCTGACGAGTCATTTACCTGGGGAGTTCTCAGTGGGGGTCATCTACGCCAAGGAGTTCGGGCCAGCACCACTTGCTCATCTGATAACACGAAAGCAGGCTTAAGCCTGTCTATACAGACTGTTTCTTTGCGTCCCCCCAAATCTAACACAAAATGTTTCTCCCCGGGTTCCAGCACACTGAACGGGCCATCGTAGGGCGGGCGCAAGGGGGTCCGGTGGGCATCGTGCCTGACAAATACGAACGCCGCATCCTTCAAGGCCTTCGGCACAAAAGCGCATGGAAAACAGTGGTGGATTGGACCGGGTACCATCCCTGCCACTGCGTTACGTGGTGAAAGCGGGGATGGATCAGTGTTCAGCGCGGGGCTGTCCAGCAAAAATTCCCCTGGGAGCCGCAGCGGCTGGGAAAAAACCATCTCTGCTGGGGAGGCTGCCAAATCCTCCTTCGGTGCTGAACGCAACCCTGATAGAACCCATGGCAACCGGTCCACCCAATTTCCATCCGTAAGTGAAGCCCTGAGCGCTGCTTTAAGCAATCTATGGAAACGCTCGCATAACCCATTGGCCTGTGGGTTGTACGCGGTCGTGTGATGAAGTGAGATGCCCAGGCTCCGGGCCATGGTGGACCAGAGGTCGGAAACAAATTGCGGGCCCCGATCGGATGTAATATCTGAAAGGGCACCGAAACGCGCCACCCATGTCGTCAAAAAAGAGCGTGCAACTTCTGCGGACGCAGTGGAAGCTAGCGGGACTACTTTGGGCCAGCACGTGGTGCGGTCCACCACTGTCAGGAGGTGCATGAACCCTTGCGATGGTGGGAGGGGGCCCACGAGGTCCATGTGAATGTGGTTGAATCGCTTAGCCGGGATATGGAACGGCTCCAAGGGGGCCTTTGTGTGCCTGTGCACTTTAGCTCACTGGCACGCTACGCAGGCTGCAGCCCACTCGTTCACCTGTTTGCGCAGGCTCAGCCCGACGAACTTCGCTCCCACCATTTTGACTGACGTGCTCACTCTTGGGTGCGCCAGGGAGTGAACCGACTCAAAAGCGTGGCAGCGCCAAGCGCGTGGGACCACTGGGCACGGGCGGCCTGTGGAGACGTCACAGATTGAACCCCCACCCCTCCCGTCTTGCAGTACTCTGCTCTCCAGCCTTAACCCTGTTGGTCCAGACTGGAGTGCGCAAACGTCTGCATTGCCGCTCTGCGCAGCGGCCATAGCCGAGTAATCTATCCCCACGTAGACTGGGGCCACTAATGCGCACGAGGGGCAGTCCGCCACCACGTTAAGTTTACCGGCCACATGCTGAATGTCGGTTGTAAACTCCGAGATCGCAACCAGCTGCCTCTGCTGTCGGCCCGACCATGGTTCCAAAACCTTGGCCATCGCATACGTTAGCGGCTTGTGGTCTACGAATGCAGTGAAGGTGCCCCCTTCCAGCCATAACTGGAAGTGGCATATGGCCAGGTGGAGCGCCAGTAACACTCTGTTGAACGCGCTGTATTTATGCTCACTGTCACACAAAGACCTGCTAAAAAAGGCGAGTGGCTGCCAAGAACCGGCGACGTGCTGCTCCACGACGGCCCCTATGGCCACGTCCGAGGTGTCGGTAGTGAGCGCTATCTGAGCTGCCGGGTCCGGGTGCGCTAGCAGTGCGGCGTTCGCCAGAGCTGTTTTAACCTTGGCAAACGCCTGCTCCCGCTTAGGAGTCCAGTCGACTCTGTCCGCCGGTTTTCGTTTCTTAAGCGTGGCGTACAACGGCTGCATGAGCTGGGCTGCGCGGGGGAGGAAATGATTGTAGAAGTTAACCATCCCCAAAAACTCCTGCAGCGCCCTGACCATCTGAGGCCGGGGAAAATTCACCACGGCGCGCATCTTGTCCGGCAAGGGTGTCGCACCCTCCAGTGAGATGTGGTGGCCCAAAAAGTCGATCCCCGCCACCCCGAACTGGCACTTTGCCGGGTTGATTATTAATCCATGCTCCTCCAACCTCTGGAAAACTGTCCTGAGGTGGGTTACGTGTTCGTCCTCGGATGCGCTGGCCATGAGGATGTCGTCCAGGTAGACGGAACACAAATGGCAGATCGCGCAACACCGCATTCATCATGCGTTGGAATGTCTGCACTGCGCCTTTTAACCCGAAAGGCATGCGTAAAAACTCAAAAGGCCTGTTTTATTATTGCCATTTTAGGTATGTCCTCAGCACGCACCGGGACCTAGTGGTAACCGCGGACCAGGTCTATCTTGGAAAAAATGCGTGCCCCAGTGAGGTGAATGGAAAAATCCTGAATATGAGGGATGGGGTAGCGGTTGTGCGCTGTGGCGTTGTTTAATCTGTGAAAATCTCCTTAAGGTCACCACGATCCCTTGGCCTTAGGAACCATATGTAGTGGGGATGCCCATGGGCTGTTTGAGCGCCTGATGATGCCCAACCTTTCCAAGTTGGCAAACTCCTCACGCACTATGGCCAGTTTAGCTGCGTCCAGGCGCCGAGGTCTGGCGAAAACGGGCGGCCCTGTGGTGGTAATGAAGTGCTCCACCCCGTGTTGTGATAAGTCGCTGAAAACGTTGGGACCGTGAGTGCTGGGAACTGGTTGAGTAGTGTGTGGAACTTACCCCCTGGAGCTGTGACGTTGGCTAGTGTTGTTGGCCCGGCTCCTTGAGCTGTACAGGGGAGAAAATCAAAAGACATTGCGTTAATCAGGCGTCTGTTAGTAACATCATCCTGGAATTTCCCCATTGTGGGACTAATAAAGGCTTATCTTATCTTATCTTATCTTAGTCCATGTGCACACAAAAAATCAGCGCCTAAGATGGGGAAGCTGCATGCCGCTATGACGAATGTCCATTGGTATGTACGACCGTGCAAGGATACAGTCAATGTCCTCTCTCCAAAAGTCTTAATGTCTGAGCCGTTTGCGGCTGTCAGCTCGGGGCCGCTAGTTCCCGCCAGCCGGTCTGCGTAGGATGGAAGGATGAGGCTCTTTTGGGAGCCGGAGTCCACGAAGAACCGTCTCCCCGAGCGTGAGTCTGTCACATAGAACAGCTTGCTTGCTTCACTGGCGGTCGCAGCTGCGACCGCCAGTCTTGGCGTTTCCCGAACGCTTGAATTGGCACGGTGGCACGCATCGGCGTGCGTCCTCTCCAAAACGGCCGTGGTAGACACAGATCATGTCTCTCCGGTGCTTCTTGGCCCCTGCTGCAGTCACCATCGCTGGCTCCTCGCCTCCGCTGGCCGTCTCGCTGGGGTCCAGCGCGCGTTCACTGTGAGGGCTCTGGTGGTGAGGATAATCTGATCTGCCTCCTGGGCTAGCACACGGTAGTCACGTGCAGCCAGCAGTGGCGAATTGGCAAGGACCGCTCTGGCCATCATCGGGAGGTTCTGGAGGAAAAGGTGAGAGGAGCGCGTCAGGAGCCTCTCCGCTCTCTCACAGTCCGAGAGCGTGTAGCGCCGGGTCAGCGCGGCTTTGAGAGAGCCGTATTTGTCACGGGCTGGGGGCAGTTGGAGCAGGCTCGCCACCTGCTGAGTTGTGCTTGCATCCAGCGCTGCAACCACGTAGTAGTTTCTGGTGTCATCTGCCGTTATTCCCCGGAGCGCGAACTGGGCCTTGGTGTGGAGGAACCAAGACTTCGGGGTCGTGTAGCCAAAAGTCTGGGAGTTTGACCGAAACGGCGCACACGTTGCTGGTACTTCCCATCCAGGTCATCTCCGGGGTGTTTGCCTCGCGTTCCATTGTGCGTAAATATACTGAAGTGGATCTCCACACAACATCTTTTTGCTGGTTATGCGGCGGATGAAAAAATATAAGCAGCGATGCTGTGGTTTTAAGGAAGTTTTATTATATCATACCGCTGTCACGAGCTCCGCCCCCGGCTCCGTGCATGCGCGCCGGGAGCGAGCTCACGGCTCTCAGAGAAGGAGGACACAAAGTCTGTGTCCTGCAGCAGCAGTTGCAGAATCAGAATGAGAGGGGTTTGCGTTACAGAGTTGCAGCATATATACCCAACTACAACAATACATCAAAGAGCAGATTCACAGCAGTTGGTACAATCAAAGGGACTGCAGAACAGGCATGAGATATTTGCATTTGAAAGACCTACATAACAATAGGCAGATTTGCTAGCCTCTGCTCCAGGTGTAGGACAAAGAGGTTACAAGGCACATCTACATATTGATCTCAGCCTCTAGGTCACAGTAAGGACAGGACACATGAACACAATACATGAATGGCACATTGCATCACGATACATGAATGTTACATTACATCACAATACATGCATGGCACATTACATCACAATACATGAATGGCACATTACATCTCAGTAGTGCAGCGGGAAAAACCAAGAGAAGAGAGCTGACTGTCCTTTGTGTTGTGGGGGGGTTGAATCAACCCGCCACAGTTACATATATCAATACAATGATTTCACTGGTCAACACCAAATTTATTGTCTATATGGTTTTTTTTAGCTGATTTAGGACAATTTTGATGTGTTGAATCCAGAAATCACACTGGTTTTGCTCAATTAGGTCAACTTTTTGAATTATGGCCACATGTTGTTTTATACGTTTTTGTTTACATGTACGGGTATTTTCGCTTTATATGATGCAAAATTCAAAATTCTAAAATTCTAGGATTCCAAATTGTCCTTAGGTATGATTGTGAGAGTGAATGGCTGTTTGTCTCTCTGTGTTGGCCCTGAGATGGACTGGCGATCTGTCCAGGGTGTCCAGGGTGTACCCCGCCTTTCGCCCAAAGATGCTGGGATAGGCTCCAGTTCCCCCCCCCCCCCGCGACCTGAAAAAGGATTAAGTGGAAGATGGATGGATGGATGATGCAAAATTCTTTTTTATGTCTTGAAATTCTTTGAATTTTGAACAATGATGACATAACATTCAATTTACATATATTTATCTTTATATAAAGGTAAGTACATGTAAGTACAGTACTTACTAAGTAAGTACTAAGTACAGGTTTTTACTTAGCACCTGATCGAGAGAAACGGATGTTATTTTCGGATTCAGCGGTGCAAAATTATCTTAAATCAGTTGAAAAAACACAACTTACAAAAAGTTATTTTTGTAACCCTGTGTTATACATTGATCTGTTTGCTACATACGTAATATTGCATTTCATGGCATACATTTATAATATCATGCATGCATTCAGTACTCTATGTTTTACCAATATCTGTCCTTTCTGTTGTTAGGAATGTATGGCTTCTGATGGGCTTGTTGTAGTTTCTGATGGCTCCCCTGCTGTCCCTTCTGAACTTTGAGAGGGGGTTGACCTGGGTACCCCACCTTCTTCTCATAGGGGTGATAGCAGTGAGACGGTCACCCATAAGCCTCTTCCGGTTGTCTAGGCCATGTCGTGGGGTACTCGAACAGTACATACGATGACACACCAGGACATCCCTGGTGAGAATTGTTACCTCCGCCAAGGAGGTTACAATTTCTCAAATATTTTACCTGGTAAAATAAAGGTCAAAAAAATAAAATAAAATGAAAACATTTTCCTAAACAATTAATTTGTATCCATAAATTGAACAGCCCTTCCTACCTGGACTGGACAAAAGGAGCACGGATCCATATATGTCCCCCGAAATTGCAACATCATAGTAACTCAATGACAGCAGTCTCTGCTGTGGCTGTCCAAGGAATACGTGAAATCATGTGTGTTTAATGTTACTATGTTCCAGACTTCAGAAAAAACACACATACAGTATTTATGAAGTCATTGACTGGGAGACCTGTAGATTTTGATAAAACAAAGTTATTCACATAATAAAACCTCAGAGTCTCCATCAGATCATCTTGATGGTTCTTGTGTTAATAAAACTAGTGCATGCCTGTGCATGCCCATAGAAAGCAAGTGTGAGCAAGCATTTCTGCATACCTGTAGAAAGTTACTGTTACCATGGCAACAGTAACCATGCTGAAACCTGTCTTTGATCTTTGAGGTCACCACTTGTTCAGTGATGTCTGCCTTTGATCTGCGATGCCTGCCTTTGATCTGTGATGATGTCATAGCGAGTCCTATGATCTTTTAGCGAGTTCTATGATCGTAACAGATTTCTTGAGTTATATATAGAGTGAAATGATGATAAACACGGTCAATAATCAGTGTATTCATTAGTCCTTAATTTATACATACCCTGGGTTCGATCCCAGCCCCCGACCAACAGTGATCTGTGTGGAGTTTGCATCTTGTCCCTGTGTCTGCGTGAGTTTATTCTAGGATTTCTCCAGTTTCTTCCCACATGCCAAAAGTTAGGTTAATTGGCATCAAACTGGGGATTCTAAATTGTCCTTAGGTATGAATGTGAGAGTGAATGGTTGTCTGTCTCTCTATGTTGGCTCTGCAATGGACTGGCGATCTGTCCAGGGTGTACCCTGCCTCTCACCCAAAGATGCTGGGATAAGCTCCAGCCCCCCCGCGACCCGAAAAGGATTAAGCGGAAGAAGATGGATAGATGGATAGCTCATACCTGTGCATGCCCGTGCATACCCATGCTTGCCCATAGAAACCAAGTATAAATATGTATTTCTGCATGCCCGTAGAAAGCAGGTGTAAGCAAAGGTGTAAGAAAGCATGTCAGCACTCATTCAGTAATGCCTGCCTTTGATCTTTGATGGTGTCATATAGACACCATAGTCATAGACACTGTGACACAAACAGATTTTCATGGTGTCTATAGGATGTCATCCAGACATTGTGTAGAGATCATGGGAACATCAGTCCTATGGTCAGTCCTATGATCTTTTAGCGAGTCCTATGATCATCGACATCATAGGAACATCATAGGACATCTTGTAGATATCATAGGAACGTCATAGGTGGTCCTATGATCTTTTAGTGAGTCCTATGATCATGACACTGACAGAGATTTCTTGAATTACATATACTCTATATTATAGAGTGACTAGTGAATACCTGTGCATGCCCGTTCATACCCGTGCATGCCTGTAGAGACCAATTATAAGCAAGTATTTCTGCATGCCCGTAGAAAGCAGGTATAAGCAAGCACATCACCACTCTTCTTCTTCTTTTAGATTTGATTGGCAGTTGGCAACCAGTTTACAGGTGCATTACCACCACTGATTTGATTAGTATCACTCTTTGTATAAGTTCTTACTAGTGCATACCTGTGCATGCCCGTAGAAACCAAGTATAAGCATCTATTTCTACATGCCCGTAGGAAGCGGGTGTAAGCAAGGGTGTAAGCAAGCACGTCAGCACTCGTTCAGTGATGCCTGTCTTTGATCTTTGATGGTGTCATAGCGAGTCTTATGATCTTTGATGTCATTTCGAGTCCTATGATCGTGAGTGATGACTGCCTTTGATAGTTCATGTCATATCAAGCCCTATGGTCTTTGATGTCATAGCAAATCCTGATTGTGAGTGATGCCTGCCTTTGATCTTTGATGATGCCATAGCGAGTCCTATGATTGTGAGTGATGCCTGCCTTTGATCTTTGATAATGTCATAGCTAGTCCTATGATCTTTTAGCGAGTCCTATGATGGTGACAGTGATTTCTTGAATTATAGAGTTACATATAGAACTAGAAAACCACTCGGAGAGCGCAGACCTCCGCCAAGCACCACAGTTCCCCCCATACAGTGTTTGCGTGTACGTTTTCAGATTCCTTGACCATGAAAACATATGACTAGCAATTGGATTCACAATGATAGGATTAGTGGTTCAGTAGTTATTGACGAAAATGGCATTTTCCGTAATGGCGGTTTAGCGCCATAGTTCCCCCCATACAGTGTTTGTGTGTATGTTTTCAGATTCCTTGACCATGAAAACATATGACTAGCAATTGGATTCACAATGATAGGATTAGTGGTTCAGTAGTTATTGACAAAAATGGCATTTTCCGTAATGGCGGTTTAGCGCCACAGTTCCCCCCATACAGTGTTTGTGTGTACGCTTTCAGATTCGTTGACCATGAAAACATATGACAAGCAATTGGATTGACAATGATAGGATTAGTGGTTTAGTAGTTATTCACGAAAATGGCATTTTGCGTAATGGCGGTTTTCTTGTGGACGGTGATCCGGATCACCACCAAAATGTAATCATCTGTAGGATACCCCATTTCTGACAATCTGTGAAAATTTCATGAAAATCCGTCCATAACTTTTTGAGTTATCTTGCTAACAGACAAACAAACAGACAGACAACCAATGCCGATGATCACATAACCTCCTTGGCGGAGGTAATGATGAGTGATGCCTGTCTTTGATGATGAAGTGTGAGTCCTATGATCTTTGATGATGTCATAGCGAGTCCTATGATCGTGAATGATGACTGCCTTTCTACACAGCCATCATCGAGTCCATCCTCACCACCTCCATAACCGTGTGGTACGCAGGAGCCACTGCCAGGGACAGACTAAGGCTGCAGCGCGTCGTGCGCACTGCTGAGAAGGTGATCGGCTGCAAGCTCCCATCTCTCCAGGATCTGTACATCTCCAGGACCCGGAGGCGTGCTGGCCGGATCATAGCCGATCCCTCACACCCTGGTCATGTACTGTTTGCCCCCCTCCCCTCTGGTAGAAGACTTCGGTCCATCCAGACTAAAACCTCCCGTCACATGAACAGCTTCTTCCCCTCTGCCATTAGACTGCTGAACACTAAGTGACTCTCGTGCACCATGTACAGCAGCTCAACCAGACTCATGTCAATCATCACTGTTTTCTTCCTGCATTACCGACTGCACTATATAGTTCTCCACAGTATCTGCTGCTGGCTAATATATATTTTAACTGTTGACCAGTATCACTTAATCTTATCCTACACTTTATTACATGTATAGTTTATTTCTCTTATCTTATCATGTTTAATGTTGCAGCATTGTACCGAGACAAATTCCTAGTTTGTGTACTACATGAACAATGGCAATAAACCTGATTCTGATTCTGATTCTGATTCTTTGATCTTTGATGACGGCATAGCTAGTCCTGATGCCTGCATTTGATCTTTGATGATGTCCATAGCAAGTCCTATGATCTTTGATGTCATAGCAAGTCCTATGATTGTGAGTGATGCCTGCCTTTGATCTTTGATAATGTCATAGCTAGTCCTATGATCTTTTAGTGAGTCCTATGATGGTGACAGCGATTTCTTGAATGAGTGGCATAGAATGATGAGCGATGCCTGTCTTTGATGATGTCATAGTGAGTCCTATGATCTTTGTCATAGCGAGTCCTGTGATCGTGAGTGATGATTGCCTTTGATCTTTGATGGCATAGCGAGTCCTGATGCCTGCATTTGATCTTTGATGATGTCCATAGGAAGTCCTATGATCTTTGATGATGCCGTAGCGAGTCCTATGATCGTGAGTGATGCCTATAGACATCATGTAGAGATCATAGGAACATCATATGACATCATGCAGACATCATAGGAACATCATAGGCAGTCCTATGATCTTTTAAAATCAGATTTTTTGAGTTTATAGTGATGAGTTCGGAACAACTCATGTACTCATTCAGTAATGCCTGCCTTTGATAGCTGATGATGTCATAGGGAGTCCTATGAGCTGTGACGATGTTATAGCGAGTCCTATGATCTTTGAGACTGCCTTTGATCTTTGAAAATATCATAGCAAGTCCTATGAACTTTGATGATGTCATCATATAGACACCATAGGCTGATGGTATAGCGAGTCTGATGATGACTACATGTGATGTTCGATGATGTCATAGCAAGTCCTATGATCTTTGAAGATGTCATAGTGAGTCCTATGATTGTGAGTGATGCCTGCATTTGATTTTTGGATGTCCTATGATCGTGAGTGAGTGATGCCTGCGTTTGATCTTCAATGATGTCATAGCAAGTCCTGTGATCGTGAGTGACGCCTGCCTTTGATCTTTGATGTCCTATGATCGTGAGTGAAGGCAAGTGATGCCTGGCTTTGATCTTTGATGATGTCATAGCTATCATATACTGTATGTCTGAGCATCTGTCCTCAGCACTCAGAGACTTTCCTTTGTTGTTTTGAGTGTTTTCTCTGTTCATTATTATTTTCCTGTTTGTTCTGTTGTGTTGTTATACAAACCCCCTTTCCTCATTCCAGACAGCCTTCTCTCCCTCGCAGTCTTTGTTTCGCAGCTGTAAGTGATTATGTTTCTTTTCTGTCTCTTGCTCTCAGGCCTCTCTCCCAGCAGCTGAGAGCAGTTAGTCTATTAGTGTTTTTCAGCCCGGCTCGCACACCTGCGTCCCATCACTGATATGTATTTAAACTCAGCATTTCCACCCTGTGTTGTCACAGCCTCATCTATGTCCAGACTGACTTCCGTCCTCGGCTCAGTCTGCCCCTCCTGTGCTCTGTAAGTTTACCTTGTTGGCTTTTTGTATTTGTTTGCATCGTATTTTGGACTGTCATGTTTTTTGGCAATAAATTGTCTCACTGCAGTTAAGTGCCTGAGTTTGTTTTTGCCCCGGAGGGGCGTTCATGACAGTAGGCTGTGACCAGTGAAACTCAGCTTCTGCAGTGGGGCATTTTTTCACCCTTTTGTGTGATTTCTTTTTTTTTTTCCACCCACCTGTTTCTCTGGAGTGCATCACGTCTCCGGCTTGCCGACCTCACCAAGGCAGAGGAGGAATGGCAGCGGGGACTCCCAGCGTGGAGGAGGAGTGGGCGGCGATGTTCATCTGGGATTTCATGAATGAGGCCCTCGAAGCCCATGGACCTAAGAAGTGGAGTTGTCTGGATGCAGCTGTGGGTATTCTAGAATTGCATCCTGGCCTCTGGAATTATCCGCAGCACGCAGAGCTGTTATCCTCAGTCTGCGCACTCCAGCAAGCATCTCCAGACCTGAGGAGGTCAGTTTCACAGCAGTGGCAGAGTCGAGTCCCGGATCACCGGAAGAATAATCCCGCCTCACTGGCAACTGCTCTCCGTGCACCAAGCTCGGCTATTCCCGCAGCAGACTCTTGCTCTTCTTTTCCATGGCTGGCAGTTTTGCCTGCCCAACCTCCTTCCACTTCCGCTGTGAGGCCTCCTCCCTCTCTCTGTGCTTCCTCCTGCTGTCAAGGGGTGTGTCATTTCTCTACTGGCAACTCCTGTTCCCGTGGCCACAAGGGCGGCTCCTCTACGATCCTCAGGGGGACCGAGAATCAACCTAGCCACGGAGAGGGACAACTCTTCGTCAGCTGCAGCAGGGAACATTGCGTAACCCTTGCCTTATGTTAATTAGGTAAGGGAAATTATTAAGTGTAGACCAGTTGCTAGGTTCGTAAGGGTTACAATAGGGAATTAAAATGAGTGTGGAATGAAATAGCTGGAGGCAAGAAATGAGCAATAATGGTTGTTATTTGTAGAGATAAAGCAAACAATATATACAAATAATTTACTACTATACAAATATAACAACGGCCGGCATGAAATAAAACCCCAAAAATGTCCTACTGAGCTCAGTGTTTGTTTGTCCTTTTGGTTTAGTCGTTTGACCAGTCAAGATATCTTGTATCTCCAGACTCAGGTTTCTTTTCCTCTTTTAAAGTGGCAGCTTGAGTTGTTACCACTTTGAATGTTGTGCACTGGAGAGAGGAAGGATGTCCTTCAATCAAGATCTTGGTCTGATCTCGGTTCAGTCTCGGGTCAGGCTCGCTATCTCCATTCGGAGAGAATCCAGGATCCAGAAGGTTCTTGATCGGCAACCAAAAAAACCTAGCCTGCACAACAATAATGATATTATTGTTTACAGCTAGAGTAATTCGTTTTCCAATCTCTTCTTATATAACACTATAGCTTAGTGTTTAAATTCTTCCCCCATATTACTATTGTTACAATCCAGTAATATAGTAATATCTTACAATTCACATTTCACATCTTACATCTTACATGCATGTGTTCTTTTCTGACAATCTCTCTGGTAGCACATGAAATACTTTTTTTTCTCATGTAACCAATTAAATGAATTTCTCTTTTTATCTCTACATCATTTAACCATGAAATTATGATTAATCCCTTTTAACCTTGTCTTTGTCAGTTAATCTATCACATAACCAGGGAATATACTGTCCCATTACTTCCAATATTCCCTTTTAAGTCGGTAAAACCCTGTCTGAGCTACTGGGTTTAGCATAACCTATGAATTTACATAGGAGACCAACACCATGTGCTTTTAGCATCAAACTACACATTACATTCGACAGAAATAGTGCATAATGTAGAAGAGCTTGGAAGAACGAGGCGGTGTGATATATAAACCAAAGTTTATTAACAGCTCCTCTAACAAGTCTCATCTAAGTGCAGAAGCAGAAGCAAGAAAAGAGACCGAATACCTCCGGCTCTGTGAACTTATACTTGCACATAACAAAAGACATGCATATCAAAGGCTGACATCCCTCATTATCTTAATCCCCCCATTGTCTCCGTACTCCTCCTCATGGCCCTGGGGGGTGACGGCAGCTCCTCCGGTCTCCACCGCAGTGTCTGGGAACGTCTTTGTTCTTCACTGGTGGTTGAGAGTCTTTGTCCTTTCTGAGGTGTGAAGTCTCCTTACATATGTAATCACCAAACATTCCCACATGCTTCAACATATGTAGGTTATGGAATATATGATTAATATAGCCCACAGCCCCCCCCAAACGACTAAGAAAAGGACAATAGAAAAATTCACAGTTTAAGATAATTACTATGACATACTAACTGCTATACCTCTTGCCACAGAAGAAACTTTCCAGCAGCCATGCTCCTAAGAGAGTTCAGTGGTAATCATAACAGCATAGTAAAATCACAAGTCAGTCCTAAACTGTTACAGCACAATTAGTGAACAACTGTTGAGTAGTTTGCATCAGTCCCTGTGCCGTCTGGGTTTTAATCTTCTCCCGAATCTGCTGTGGGTCCGCTTAGGCGTCCTGCTGGGACCTTCCTGTAAGGAATCTGCAGCTTGGGGAGGAGAGTGATTATTTGTTCCCTGCAGGGGGGCTGAGTCTTTTCTCTTGGGGGGTCTACCCCGCCGAGGTGCTCTCGCCAACTGTGCAGGCTCGTCTCTCAACAAGAAGGCAGGTTTAAGTCTGTCAATGCTGACTGTGCTTGATTTTGGGGATAGAAAAGAAACAAAGTGTTTATCACCAGGTTCCAGCACTCTGAATGGCCCATCGTATGCTGGGCGGAAAGTTGGTTTTAAAGCTTCATGCCTAACAAAAACGAATTCAGCGTTTTTTAGAGCTTGGGGGACAAAAACCCGTGGAAAAGAGTGATGTGTCGGTCCGGGGAGAGAGTCCGGTCCGTTGCTGCCTAAAAACCTCGAGGCTGGAAGATGCCCTGGCTCTGGGTTCTCTGGTAAAAATTCACCCGGGAGCCTGAGAGGTTGTGCAAAAACTAATTCTGCTGGAGAGGCGTCTAGATCCTCTTTAGGCACAGCACGCAACCCCAATAAAACCCAGGGAAGTTTATTTACCCAATTTGTATCCGTTAGTGAGGCTCTGAGGGCGGCCTTTAAAGACCTGTGAAAACGCTCGCATAACCCATTAGCCTGAGGGTGATAAGCGGTGGTGCGGTGAATTGTTGCCCCTAAGCTGCTGGACATGGCTGACCAAAGCTCCGAGACAAATTGAGGTCCTCTATCGGACGTGATGTCCGATGGGACGCCGAAACGTGCCACCCAGTTTGTCAAAAAAACGCGAGCGACTTCCTCCGCTGTAGTTGACGCCAGAGAGACTGCCTCTGGCCAGCGCGTGGTGTGGTCTATCATTGTTAACAGGTGTGTGAAACCTTGGGAGGAAGGTAGTGGCCCCACGAGGTCGACATGAACGTGGTCGAACCTTCTAGCAGGGATTGGAAAAGGCTCCAGAGGGGCTTTTGTGTGTTTGTGTATTTTGGCGCGCTGACAAGAAATGCAAGTTTTTGCCCATTCTTTTACGTTTTTGCGCAGGCCCGGCCACACAAACTTTTCGGCGACCATTTTAACCGAGGCGCGCACACCTGCGCGAGGGAGTGAATTGAGTCGAAAATACGGCGGCGCCATGTGGCTGGGACTAACAGGCGAGGTCGGCCGGTTGAAATATCGCATATTAGGGGGGGCACGCCGTCGCGTAAACCCCTTTCCTCCAGCCTTAACCCTGTTGGTCCAGACAGGAGTGCGCGCACGTCCGCGTCACTGCTTTGTTCCTCTGCCATGGCTGCATAATCTATCCCTGCATGGATAGGTGCTGCGTATGTGTCCGCGTTAGTGAAGAGTTCTGCGGCTGAGGCAGTATAATCTGTCTCCTCGTGCTCTGGCGATGTCACAGCACGAGAGAGACAGTCTGCTACCACGTTAAGTTTGCCTGCCACATGTCGAATGTCTGTGGTGAACTCTGAAATCGCAGCCAGCTGTCTTTGTTGCCTGCCTGACCATGGTTCTGAAAGTTTAGCCATCGCAAAGGTGAGCGGTTTGTGGTCTACAAAAGCCGTGAAACTCTGCCCTTCTAACCAGAACTGGAAGTGGCGGATGGATAAAAGAAGCGCTAGCAGCTCCCTGTCAAAAGTGCTGTACTTACGCTCAGTTTGGTTTAGCGTTTTGCTGAAGAATGCCAAAGGTTGCCAGATCCCGCTGACATGTTGTTCTACAACTGCCCCTATAGCTAGGTCCGAAGCGTCTGTGGTTAGTGCAATGCGGGCCGAGGGATCGGGGTGAACTAACAATGTGGCATTAGCTAGAGCGCTCTTTACTTCCACGAAGGCGCGTTCACGCTCCGGGGTCCATTCGACCATGTTGGAAGCTTTCTGTTTTCTGAGCGCGTCATATAAGGGCTGCATGAGCTGAGCTGCGTGGGGGAGGAAACAATTGTAAAAATTAACCATTCCTAAAAATTCTTGCAGCGATTGCGTGAACTTTGTCTGGAAGTGGAACTGCCCCTTTCGGAGAAACTCTGTGTCCTAAAAAATCAATTTGCGACACGCCGAATTTGCATTTGGCTGGATTGATTATTAACCCGTGCTCTTCTAGTCTCTGAAAAACCGTAGTGAGGTGCTGCTCGTGTTCTTCCTCAGACGAGCTGGCTACCAGCATGTCGTCGAGGTAGACGAAAACAAAAGGAAGGTCGCGTAATACTGCGTCCATCATCCGCTGAAAAGTTTGAGCAGCGCCTTTGAGGCCGAAAGGCATCCGCAAAAATTCAAAAAGGCCGAAAGGGGTTATTACCGCTGTTTTAGGAATGTCCTCTGCTCGAACTGGGACTTGATGATAACCGCGGACCAGGTCTATTTTTGAAAAAATGCGCGCACCCGCCAGATGCAGTGAAAAATCCTGAATGTGAGGAATTGGGTAGCGGTCATGCGCTGTCGCATTGTTTAATCTGCGGTAATCTCCGCACGGTCTCCAAGAACTGTCGGATTTCAGAACCATGTGAAGTGGTGAGGCCCAGGGGCTCTTCAAGCGTCTAACAATGCCTAATTTTTCAAGGGTAGTAAACTCGTCCCGAGCTATGGTGAGTTTGGCCGCGTCTAAGCGGCGAGCTTTGGCAAATACGGGTGGGCCCGTTGTGGGAATAAAGTGTTCAACCCCGTGTTTAGCCACAGTGGCTGAGAATTTGGGAATTGTGAGTGCTGGAAATTGGGTGAGGAGTTGCTCAAACTTACCTCCTGCCGTGGTGACACTAGCCTGCACAGGTGATGGAGAAACTCGGGCTGAGCAGGGAATAGAAGCAAAGGACAGTGCATTAACCAAGCGTCTATTCGCTAGATCAACTAATAACCCGTGTGCACACAAAAAGTCTGCGCCCAACAAGTTAAAACTCACCGCTGCTACAACAAATGTCCATCTGTAGTTGCGGCCGTGGATGTGGAGGTGCAGGCTCTTTTCGCCGAAAGTGTCAATGCTGGAGCCGTTGGCTGCCACCGCTCCGTTGCCCTGGGTGCCCATGGCTCGATCTGCTTGGGAGGGCATGACGAAACTCAGTTGAGCTCCTGTGTCAATAAGGAACTGCTTGCTGGTGTGTCCGTCCGTCACATATAACAGCTTACTCTTCTCGCCAAGAACCACTGCCGTTAACGGCTCTCGGCTTTGGCGTTTAAATCTGCAGGGGGGAACACATTTGTGAGCCTTCTCGGCGAAGCGGTGGTGGTAATAACAAACATCGCTCAGTCTGTTACATTTTGGCCGTGTCGCTGTCACCGCGGGCTGGATCTGCTCCGTGGGTTGAGGCTCGCCGTGGCTCTGGGCATCAGCGTTGAGGTCTGCGGATGCTGCTGTGGGTGTCTGTTCCCTGCAGGCGTTGACGAGTCGTTGAGCTTTGTTGGCCAGCACGCGGAAGTCTTGCTGGGTGTTGCATCGCATGTTGGCGAGCGTCCCTCTCATGTGTGGCGGCAGCGTGCTGAGGAATACGAATTGGAAGAGGAAGTTGTCATTGTCCTCCTCTTTAAGCTGCAGCAAGTCCTCCATGAGGGCTTTAGGTCTGCGTCCTCTGTGGCCGTAGACCGCCAGGATCCTCTCGGCTCTCTCTTCGGCTGAGGGGACGTAATTTGCCACGATGGTTGCTTTCAGTATTTCATATTTTTCTTGGGCCGGTGGCCGCCGGATTATGCTCCGCACACACCTCGAAGTGGCGGCGTCGAGTTTGGCGACGATGTGATAGAACTTCGTATCGTCGGCCGTGATGCCCGCCAGTGTAAACTGGGCTTCAGCTTGTTGAAACCACGAGGCGGGGTCTTCCTGCCAGAAGTCCGGCAGCTTGACAGCGACGGCATTTGTGTAGACCATCACTGCTGCGTCCGCAGGGTGAGAATGCCTTGCCTCGGCTCTCTCAGCGGCGCTGGTGCTCGGTTGAGCCCTCTCTATCACTTCTGCCGGGGGGAAACGTCATCCATCTGTTCCCCTGTCTGCGTGGGCGCCGGCGTTTGCCTGGGTCGCCACAGATGAGTCAATCGCGGGGGAACGCCTCAGGTCCATACTCGCGTCAGGGGTCACCAGTGTAGAAGAGCTTGGAAGAATGAGGCGGTGTGATATATAAACCAAAGTTTATTAACAGCTCCTCTAACAAGTCTCATCTAAGTGCAGAAGCAGAAGCAAGAAAAGAGACCGAATACCTCCGGCTCTGTGAACTTATACTTGCACATAACAAAAGACATGCATATCAAAGGCTGACATCCCTCATTATCTTAATCCCCCCCCATTGTCTCCGTACTCCTCCTCATGGCCCTGGGGGGTGAGGGCAGCTCCTCCGGTCTCCACCGCAGTGTCTGGGAACGTCTTTGTTCTTCACTGGCGGTTGAGAGTCTTTGTCCTTTCTGAGGTGTGAAGTCGCCTTACATATGTAATCACCAAACATTCCCACATGCTTCAACATATGTAGGTTATGGAATATATGATTAATATAGCCCACACATAAGAACTAAAAGTACTTCAGCATACTGTTGGGAACTGAAATTACATTTAGGAAACCCATGCAGACACAAAAATAGCCTTTTCCATTGCTTTTAAACAGGAAAAAATCCACTCGCGATTAGCATTAGCATAACGCTAGCATGCTTCTCTTTATCACACACTTGGTTTCCACTCACCAAGATGAGATATCAGCGTGAACACAGCAAAGGACACATCCACCATGCCTCTCAAGCTCATGCTCCCGTCAACTTAGGATAATAAGATAAGATAAGATAAGCCTTTATTAGTCCCACAATGGGGAAATTCCAGGATTGCAACAGCATAGGGACAGCAACACTCAGAGCAACAATCAGAAGGCAAGAAAAAAAACCAACATCTAGTAAACATACTGTATGTCCATATTACTATAAATGTATATATATAGACACACAGTGCAGAGCATTATGGCTGGTGAATGTGCAGCAGAAAGTCTAAGCTCTCTCTCCGCGGATGCAGCGGGCCAGCTGGAAGTCTTTGGGCATGATGGTGACCCCCTTAGCGAAGAAGAGACCCACCAGGTTGGCCTCGCAGGTCTCCTGCAGAGCCATGACGGCGAAGCTCAGGAAACGCAGGACGGTCTTGGAAGTCCTGAGCGATCTCCCTCACCAGGCGCTGGACGGGCAGCTTACGGATGAGCAGCTCCGTGGATTTCTGGTAGCGACGGATCTCTCTCAGAGCACGGGCCTGTGACGGCAAGGCCTCTTCACTCTGCCGGTGGCCAGAGCGCCTCTCCGAGCAGCCCTGGTGGCTAGCTGTCTCCTGGGGGGGGGGGCTTCTTCCTCCAGTAGATTTTACGGGCAGTCTGCTTGGTTCTTGCCATCGCTCTTTATTATTCTGTCTTATATTTCTTTCACGCCGCCTAAACTCCAGCCCGGCACCCGCATCGTTTTCGCTACAACTCCCGGTATGTCGAGTTTCCCATTAGCACCGGGCGGCGGCCAAGTGCTAGCTAGCACTAGCTCCTCCCCGCTGTAACGTCTCCCGCTGCAAACCGTGGCTCCGTCCGCCAACCCGGGAAACCCCCGGGGCGATCCGTGCGTCCGTGATATATATACAGAGTGAAAGGTGTAGAAAGAAGAAGGAAGATAAAAAAAAGGCTGTTGCAACAGGCAGCCGACTCGTGTGACGCCGCCGGTCCGGCGGAACCGGAAAAAAATATAATAAGGGTTTCATATTAGCGTTTGGACAATGTTTAGATCCATTTACAGCATCTTTCTAAATTAAACTCACCAAGAAGAGGTATCAGTGTGAACCAGACCGTCCACAGCCTCTCTCGTCCGCTCTCAGATCGTAAAAGACCGAAACCCGAGTGCGCGCCTGCTGCCTCTGCTCGGAAGGCGGGGCTAATATCGCTCTTAACGAATGAAAAGACCACAATCGCCCAACGTGAACATGAAACGGAAATTTAAAAGTTGAATAATGAGGATCACACTTCCTCTTCCCAAAATAATCGTTTTTCAATTACAATGACATCTGAGAAAAAAAAGGGGTCATTTTCTCAGCTGGATTACAATTGTTTACCAGAAGAACAGGCAAGTTTCCTTCCTTTTTTACTTCTAATACTGATGATATATATCTTGCCTGATCCCTGGAAGAGAGCCTCTAGGTATGCAGTCCCCAGACATCTCTCCACCTGCTGCAGCCACTCTCTACTCACCAGTCCTCTACGTGTCTCCTCCTATCCCCTTTGAGTGTCCGACAGCCCCGGAACAAGACTGCTGGATGATGGAGGAGGCCGTGGCCTTGGAAAGTCCAACTCCAGCGCCTATGGTGAGCCGTATCCCAGCTGCCATGCCGGAGAAGTCACCAGCATGGTCCCCTTCGCCTGGGAGTCCAGAGACTGCAATAACGACCACACGTGCTGCGGAGGCTGCCGCAGCAGTGTCAGCTCCTGAGCTGAACCTCCAGAGGGCCGACCGAGCCTGAGATGACACCGCCTGGATCATCGGAGTCCTGGACGGCAGTAGAGCTCGAGCTCAGGCAAGTGCTCTCTTTTGTCTTTCTCCTTTCCATAATTGAGTGATCTTGCTTTTCCCTTGCTGAGGGGAGCCAGGTGCAGCCGCACACTGCACCTGAGCTCGCCTCGCCGGGCTTCACTGCTGCCAGTGACCCTGACCCATCTTTTCCTTGTTCTGTGTCCAAGTCTTCTCTCAGGGTCACTGGAGAGAATCTTTAACACCATCGGACGTGTCCAAGGATCCAGGCTTGCCACTGGAGGTCACTGTGGGTCCAGCTTCCCCCACTGTGGAGGTTGTCGCGGGTGCGCAGTTCCAGTCTGGGGTCCCTGCGATTGACCGCCTCCTGGTAATGGTGTTCTTATGGGTTGGTTGGTCCACCGTCAAGGCAGCATTGGCCCAGCCCGGGTCCACCGCGAGTGCAGCTAATCTCCAGCCTGGAGCCACAGTGGATGCAGCTAAACTCCAGCCCGGAGCAACCATGGGTGCAGCTAAGCTCCAGCCTGGAGCCACCGCGGGTGCAGCTAAGCTCCAGCCCGCAGCCACCATGGGTGTAGCTAAGCTCCAGCCCGCAGCCACCGCAGGTGCATCTTAAGCTCCAGCCCGGAGTCAATGCGGGTGCAGCTAAGCTCCAGCCTG
This sequence comes from Pholidichthys leucotaenia, assembly GCA_020510985.1. Classification (NCBI taxonomy): domain Eukaryota; kingdom Metazoa; phylum Chordata; class Actinopteri; order Cichliformes; family Pholidichthyidae; genus Pholidichthys; species Pholidichthys leucotaenia. Next base: position 23,478,557 of record CM035837.1, read on the forward strand.
AAGCCATCGCGGGTGCAGCTATGTCCCTGACCGGGACCCCCGCAGGTACAGCTTTGTCCCAGACCGGGACCCCCGCAGGTGCTACCTTTTTCTTTCCTGAGTCCAGCGAATGTGTCTTCCCTCCTCCTCTGCTGCCAGACGCCGTCGTGGCTCCCTCCTCCTCGCCACCAGACAACACCGGGGCTCTCCCTCCTCAGCTCTCCTCTCCTGTTATGGGTCTTCCTGTGGGGGAGCCGCCACCCGGGCTGCCTTGCCTAAGCTGGTGGCTGAAAAACTCAGGCCGGCCGCCTGATAAACTGTGCCATTGGGTTAGGTGGCCACTTTTCCCTGGCAGGCCACCTGACCCATTTAACCGGGCCGTCCGGCTGGTCTGGGACTTCGGCAGGCCACCAGACCAGGTGCACCTTGCCATCCACGGGGCCTGGGACTTGGTGGCCTCCCGAACCCCTGAGCTCTGGGACTGTGGGAGCTTAGGGGTCTGTCGGCGTGGGTGTGAGTTTTTGTGCTGGTTTGTTTTTTCCCTCCTGACCGTTTTTCCCCCCACCTCCCTTCCGGTGTGTGTGTTTTTTTTTTGCTGTGCTCCTTCTTTGGGGGGTGGGGGTCCATTTTTGATGTTACTTTGGGTGTCTTGAGTCCACCCCTTGGTGGGGGGGGAGGCTCTGTCATATGTCTGAGCATCTGTCCTCAGCACTCAGAGACTTTCCTTTGTTGATTTGTGTTTTCTCTGTTCATTATTATTTTCCTGTTTGTTCTATTATGTTGTGTTGTTACACGAGCCCCTTTTCCTCATTCCAGACAGCCTTCTCTCCCTCACAGTTTGTCTGTTTCTCAGCTGTGAGTGATTGTTTCTTTTCTGTCTCTTGCTCTCAGGCCTCTCTCCCAGCAGCTGAGGGCAGTTAGTCTATTAGTGTTTTTCAGCCCGAATCGCACACCTGCGTCCCATCACTGATACGTATTTAAACTCACTATTTCCACCCTGTGATGTTGCAGCCTCATCTATGTCCAGACTGACTTCCGTCCTCGGCTCAGTCTCCCCCTCCTATGCTCTGTAAGTTTACCTTGTTGGCTTTTTGTATTTGTTTGCATTGTATTTTGGACTGTCATGTTTTTTGGCAATAAATTGTCTCACTGCAGTTAAGCACATGAGTTTGTTTTTGTCCCGGAGGAGCGTTCATGACAATAACAAGTTCTGTGATCGTGAGTGATGACTGACTTTGATCTTTGATGTCATAGCGAGTCATATGATCTTTGATGTCATAGCGGGTCCTATGATCGTGAGTGATGCCTGCGTTTGACACATTGATGTCATAGCGAGTCCTATGATCGTGAGTGATGCCTGCCTTTGATGTCCTATGATTGTGAGCGTGAGTGATGCCTGCCTTTGATCCATCAAGTGAGTCCTATGATCATGAGTGATGCCTGCCTTTGATGTCCTATGATCGTGAGCGTGAGTGATGCCTGCCTTTGATCTTTGATGATGTCATAGTGAGTCCTATGATCGTGAGTGATGCCTGCCTTTGATCTTTGATAATGTCATAGCTAGTCCTATGATCTTTTAGCGAGTCCTATGATGATGACAGCGATTTCTTGAATTATATAGTGACATACAGTATAGAATGATGGTGCCTGTCTTCGATGATGTCATAGTGAGTCCTATGATCTTTAATGTCATAGCGAGTCCTATGATCGTGAGTGATGACTGCCTTTGATCTTTGATGATGGCATAGCGAGTCCTGATGCCTGCATTTGATCTTTGATGATGTCCATAGCAAGTCCTATGATCTTTGATGATGTCATAGCGAGTCCTATGATCGTGAGTGATGCCTATATAGACATCATGTAGAGATCATAGGAACATCATATGACATCATGTAGACATCATAGGCGGTCCTATGATCTTTAAGCGAGTCCTATGATCGTGACACACAAACACAGATTTCTTGAATTTATAGTGATGAGTTCTGAACAACTTATGTACTCATTCAGTAATGCCTGCCTTTGATCGCTGATGATGTCATAGGGAGTCCTATGTCTGTGATGATGTTATAACGAGTCCTATGATCTTTGAGACTGCCTTTGATCTTTGAAGATATCATAGCAAGTCCTATGAACTTTGATGATGTTGTGGAGAGTGTGGAAGGACGAGGCTGAGTTTATTTCACAAGTCAAGTTTATTCACATTCTCCAACATCATCCAAAAACAAAAAGAGGATGAATCCCCCCACATCTGTCCCTTTTATACCCAGGACATCAAAACACACAGTCACAAGGCACTTAATCCCCAGTAACAATGCAACTTCCTCCCGATCTTAACACCCCCCCCCCCACCTTCAGCCTCTGGCCGCTGGGCGAAACCCCCAAGGCTGTCTCTTTGCATGCCAAAGACTAAACTTTCACATCCGCGTGTTATCTGTTGTCATGGGAAATGTACGGTCGATACTAGGAAAGTTAGATGAGCTAGCGGCTATCTCCCGTTATGATAGCACATACCGGGAGTGCTCTCTCCTTTTGTTTACTGAGACGTGGCTAACTGAACTAGCAGCAGATGCTAACATTGAGCTGGAGGGTTTTCACATGATACGAGCTGACCGAACACCAGACAGTGGCAAGGCTAGGGGCGGTGGAGTGATCATGTATGTTAACAACAACTGGTGCAGACCGGGACATATCACTGTTAAACAACGACACTGCAGCAAAGACATTGAGTTGCTAGCTGTTAGCATGAGGCCTACATATCTCCCGAGAGAACACTCACACGTGATCTGCATTGTTGTTTATGCAAATCCGACGGCGAACGCTGGGACAGCACGTGACGTCATCCATTCAGTAACCAGCAGGCTGCAGACAGAACACCCAGATGCTCTTCTCCTCATCTCAGGCGATTTCAACCATGTTTCACTGTCTCCCATTCTACCCACGTTCACCCAGTATGTCACATGCCACACTAGAGACAATAAAACACTGGATTTATTCTACGCAAACACTAAGGAGGCGTACACCTCATCACAACTACCCCCACTCGGGAGATCGGATCACAACTTGGTTCATCTCCGGCCGGTGTACAAACCCCTAGTGCACAGACAACCTCCGGCCATGCACACTGTGGAGTTATGGTCTGAGGAGACAATGGACACCCTAAAGGGCTGTTTTGAAGCCACCGCCTGGAAGCAGCTCTGCGATCCACATGGTGAGGACATCGATGGCCTCATTCACACCTTCACGGGCTACCTCAGCTTCTGTGTGGACAAATCCGTTCCCACCAAGACCATACGGCGTCACTCAAACAACAAACCCTGGATCAACCCTGAGATAAAAACACTTCTGAGAGAGAAGAAGAGGATCTTCAGGTCGGGGAACAGGGAGATGCTGAAGTCCGTACAGAGGGAGCTGAGGAGAAAGATCAGAGAAGGCAAGGACAGCTTCAGGAAGAAGATGGAGGACAAGCTGCAACAGAGCGACATCAGCGGGGTCTGGAGAAACCTCAAAACCATCTCGGGGCTCCAGAATACCTCCCCCCAGGCCACAGGGGGCAGGGAGTGGGCGAACAACCTGAATCTGTTTTTCAATAGATTTGACCAACCGCCCTCCCCCCTGACTGCACAACAACCACTGCTGCCTCTAAAGAAATCAAGTCCTGCTGCCCACTCCCCACTCTACCAACACCCCCCCACTCCCAACACACAGCCCCCCATCCTGACCCTGACCAGGACCCAGGTGAGGACGGAGCTGAGGAAGATCAAGGCGAGGAAGGCGCCGGGACCGGACGGCATCAGCGCAAAGCTCCTCAAGTCCTGTGCAGACCAGCTGTGTGGGATTGTGACGTATATCTTCAACATGAGCCTGAAACTGGGGAGGGTACCACAGCTGTGGAAAACATCTTGTGTGGTACCTGTACCAAAAACTTCCCACCCCAAAGACCTGAACAGCTACAGACCGGTGGCCTTGACGTCCCACTTGATGAAGACCCTGGAGAGACTGCTCCTTGCTCACCTCCGCCCCCTGGTGGAACCAGCGATGGATCCACTCCAGTTCGCCTACCAGCATGGCATTGGGGTGGAGGATGCGGTGATCTTCCTCCTTCACCGTTCTCTGTCCCACCTGGAGAAGCCCGGGAATATGGTGAGGATCATGTTCTTTGACTTCTCCAGTGCTTTCAACACCATCCAACCGATGATCCTGAAGGACAAGCTGCTGCGCGCAGGGGTGGACCAGCACCTGTCATCATGGATCCTGGACTACCTCACGAACCGGCCTCAGTTTGTGAGAACCCGGGACTGTGTGTCCGACACGATCATCAGTAGCACGGGGGCCCCCCAGGGAACGGTGCTGGCTCCCTTCCTGTTCACTCTTTATACTGCGGACTTCTCACACAACACAACACACTGCCATCTACAGAAGTTCTCTGATGACTCTGCGATCGTTGGCCTCATCTCCAATGGAGATGAAGCTGAGTACAGAGGGCTTATCCAGGACTTCGTGGACTGGTGCCATCGGAACTGCCTCCAGATCAACGCGAGGAAAACTAAGGAGCTGGTGGTGGACTGCCGCAGGCATGGGCAGCCCCTCACAGTACCAGTAAATATACAGGGAACAGACATCGAGATGGTGACATCCTATAAGTACCTGGGTATTCATCTGAACAATAAACTAGACTGGTCACACAATACTGATGCACTCTACAAGAAGGGACAGCGCAGGCTGTTCCTGCTGAGGAGACTCAGGTCTTTTGGTGTACAAGGGGCGCTGCTGAAGTCATTCTATGACACGGTGGTGGCATCAGCCATCACTTTTGGAGTGGTCTGCTGGGGCAGTGGCATTACTGCAGCCGATAGGAAGAGACTGAACAAACTGATTAAGAAAGCTAGCTCTGTCCTGGGGCAGCGCCTTGATCCGATGGAGGAGATAGGAGAGAGAAGGACGGTGGCTAAACTGTCATCTCTGCTGGAGTCCGAGTTCCACCCTATGCAGGACATACTGAATGCACTGAGGAGCTCATTTAGCAGCAGACTACATCATCCCAGGTGCACAACCGAGAGGTTTCGTAGGTCCTTCCTACCAACGGCTGTCAGACTGTACAACCTAAGCAGGGCTGCTCGCAGAGATAGCAAAAAGACGTAACAAACTAATAGTTTTTTGAATGCAAAAGATGCAATAGACTTACACAATGGTCCTCTCCGGCATACAACTAGGAACATACCGGTCGCTATGGAGGGTGAGAATATGTATGGGCACATAATCATACCATGTAGGATAACTAAGTAGACGGTTATGCTGTTTCATTCCATCTAGCAACAATGCTCTGCACTGTGTGTGTTTATATATTTGCATATTTATTCCATCTAGCTACAATGCTCCGTACTGTGGGTGTTTATATATTTATATATCTACATATTATTCCATCTAGCTACATTGCTCCGCACTGTGTGTGTTTATATACTTGCATATTTATTCCACCTAGCTGCAATGCTCCGTACTGTGGGTGTTTATATATTTACATATTTATTCCATCTAGCTACAATGCTCTGCACTGTGTGTTCATATATTCATATATTTATTCCATCCAGCTACAATGCTCTGCACTGTGTGTCTGTGTGTGTGTGTATATATATATATTTTATAGTAATACGTACATATGTTTATTAGCTGCTCTTGCTTGCTTGTTTTTTTTTTTTTTTTTTTTTTTTTTTTTTTTCTTCTTGCCTTCTGATTGTTGCTCTGAGTGTTGCTATCCCTGTGCTGTTGCAATCCTGGAATTTCCCCGTTGTGGGACTAATAAAGGCTTATCTTATCTTATCTTATCTTATCTTATCTCCTAAGCGGCTGAGTCCTTTGTTCCGTCTCAGATGTGAAGCCTAAGGTGGTATCGTCGGCCTCCGTCGGTCTATGATGACCATGGAAGAGAATCCTAAACGTCTACTCTGCTGGAACAGCACCGCCTGTGGCTGAACAGGCCGATGCGCGAATGGCAGTCCCTGTCACACAGTTCGCACTTGTGGGTGGTCTCCGTGCTGCTGGGTCTGTGGCGGTTCTTCCTGCGGGTCCTTTTTTCATCTGCTGCAGCAGTCAGTCTCTCTTCACCCGCCTTGAGCTGTCTGGTCAGGGTGCCTCTCCATTTGGAGCGGTCCGTTGCAAGGTCTTCCCAGCGCTCTGTGTTGATCTCCAGGGCCTTCATGTCTCTCTTGCAGACGTCTCTAAAGCGCAGCTGTGGGCGGCCAACGTCTCTCCTGCCAGTTGCCAGTTCTCCGTAGAGGACGTCTTTGGGGATTCTGCCATCCTCCATACGGTGAACGTGGCCTAGCCAGCGGAGCCTGCGCTGCCTGAGTAGAGTGAACATGGAGGGAAGGCCGGCGCGGGACAGAACTTCTGTGTTGGGCACTTTGTCCTGCCAGGATATGTCCAGGATGTGGCGAATGCAGCGCAAGTGGAAGGAGTTCAGTCTCTATTCCTGCCGGGCGTATGTTGTCCATGTCTCACTCCCATAGAGCAGTGTGCTGATGACGCAGGCATTGTACACTGCCATCTTCGTCTTGACAGAGAGTTTGGGATTCTCCCACACTCGTGTGGTGAGGCGAGTGAGTGTGAAGGCTGATTTTCCAATCCTCTTGTTGATCTCTGTATCAAGGGGGAGGTTGTTGCTGATCGTGGACCCCAGGTACGTGAACTGATTCACGACCTCCAGCTCGTAGTCGTCGATGGTGATGGTTGGTGGTGCTTCCGTGTCTTGCGCCGACGTTAGTCTTCTTCAGGCTGATGGTAAGCCCGAAGTCCTTGCATGCCTAGGAGAAGCGGTCCATCAGGGTCTGAAGCTCCTGCTGTGTGTGGGTTGCGACTGCAGTGTCGTCTGCGAACAGCATGTCTCTGATTAGAGCCTTGCGTACTTTGGTTCTGGCTTTCAGGCGGGCGAGGTTGAAAAGCCTGCCATCAGATCTTGTGTGCAGGTAGATTCCCTCTGTTGCTGTGCTGAAGGCATGCCTCAGGAGCATAGCAAAGAAAATCCCAAAGAGGGTTGGCGCAAGTACACAGCCCTGTTTCACTCCGCTGCGTATGTTGAATGGCTCTGAGACGTTGCCATCGTGCTGCAGATCCCCTGCATGTTGGTGTGAAACAATTCGATGAGGCTTTGCAACTTTGGTGGGCATCCTATCTTTGGCAGGATCTTGAAAAACCCTCCCTGCTGACCAAATCGAACGCTTTGGTGAGGTCAATGAAGGCGACGTACAGGGGCATGTTCTGTTCTCTGCATTTCTCCTGGAGTTGGCGGATGGAGAATATCATGTCTACCGTCGATCGCGCAGCACGGAAGCCACACTGAGACTCGGGGTAGACACGTTCGGCAAGCGTCCGTAGACGAACGAGAACAACTCGTGCGTAGACTTTGCCAACAACGCTGAGCAGGGAGATGCCCCCGTAGTTGTTGCAGTCGCTTCTCTCCCCTTTGTTTTTGTAGAGGGTGATGATCTTGGCGTCCCTCATGTCCTGTGGTACGGCACCTTCCTTCCAACACTGGCAGAGGACGTCATGCAATGGCAACAGTCGGGCGGTCTTGCAGTGCTTGATCAGGTCAGGGGGTATGCCGTCGTTGCCGGGTGCCTTGCCAGCGGCCAAGCTATCAATGGCCTTGCTGAGTTCATCGATGGTTGGCTCGGCGTCAAGTTCGTCCATGGATGGCAGGCAGTCGATGGCATCAAGGGCTGACGGTGTCACGGTGTTCTCTCTGGAGTAGAGGTCGGAGTAGTGTTCCACCCATCTCTCCATCTGCTTGTTCTTTTCTGTGATCATCACCCCAGTGGAGGATTTGAGGGGGGCCGTCTTGCTCTGAGCCGGACCAAGTGCTTTCTTGATGCCATCGTACATACCACGGATGTTCCCTGTTATGGCAGCGGTTTGAATGTCTTGGCTGAGCTGAGTCCAGTACTCGTTGGCACAGCGCCGAGCAGTCTGCTGAACTTTGCTTCTCGCAGCCCTGAGAATCTGGAGATTCTTCTCGTTTGGGTACTTCTTGTACTCAGCAAGTGCTGAGCGCTTGGCTTCAATGACAGGGGTCATCTTGGTCAACTTGGCATCAAACCAGTCCTGTGACTTCGAGGTCTTCCTCCCAAAGGTAGCCAAGGCTGTGCGGTGGATGGTATTTCGCAGCTCTTCCCACTTCTGCTTTGCAGATTCTCCTTCTTGTGGTACACCAAGTTCCTTCTCAAAGGTGGAGGCAAACTGCTCAACAAGTTCTGGTTGAGGCATCTTGCTGGTGTCAATCCGTGCCTTTCCAGGCTGTCTAGCATGATGGAATTTCTTCAGCTGCAGCTTGACCTTGCAACACACCAATGAATGGTCTGTGTCGCAATCTGCACTCTGGAACGAACGGGTGATTAGCACGTTCTTCAGTGAGGTGCGCCTGGTCAGGATCAAGTCCAGCTGGTGCCAGTGCTTTGAGCGTGGATGTTGCCAGGAAACCTTGTGTTGGGGCTTGGTCTTGAAGAACGAGTTTGTGATGCACAGATCGTGACATGTGCAGAACTCGAGCAGCCGCTGTCCGTTGTCGTTCATTCTGCCCACGCCAAAAGGTCCAAGACAGGAGCGCCAGGAGTCGTGGTCAGCACCCACTCTGGCATTGAAGTCTCCAAGGAGAATGAGTTGTTCAGAGTTGGGGATGGTCTTGACAGTTGTTGCGAGATTCTCGTAGAACTCGTCTTTTGCCTCTGGTGTGGCTGTCAGTGTTGGGGCATACACACTGACGAGGGTGACTGGGCCTTGAGTGGTGTTCAGGCGGAGGGTGAGGAGTCGTGCAGAGCCAGTGCTGCCCGGTTCCACCATCTTCAGCAAGGTGTTCTTCACTGCGAAGCCCACTCCGTGTTCCCTGTGTTCGTCACTGCCCTTTCCCTGCCAGTAGAACGTGTAGTCCTTCTCTTTCAGTGTGCCTGCGTCAGCCAACCGTGTTTCCTGGAGAGTGACGATATCCACTCCCAGTCTCTTCTGCTCATTATTGATGATAGCAGTCTTCCTGGTGTCGTTGATGTCCTTGAGGTTAGCAGCGAGTCCTGTCATCATAGTGTGGACGTTCCAAGTTCCCAGTTTTAGAGTTGGTCTCTTTTGTTTTATTGTCTTGCCTGGTGCGAAGGTTCTCAGCCTGCTGTTCGGACTTCTCCTCATCCCCATGCACCCAATGAGGAAAGCAAGCTGTGGCGGGACAACACCTTATTGGCTGGGGGCTGCCCAGCTTGGGGCGGGCGGTAGCTGTCCAGTGAGATCCGATGATCCCTCCCACCGTCGGGAACAACCCCTGGCGCCGCGCTCTACGCCAATTGAGCAGTGGCTTATCACCGGTAACTGTCATTCCCTGTTTTGTCTACGCCAAAGGTGAAGCTGGAGTGTCCTCTCCAGTGATCCGGTGTTCTACCTTCCAGCGTTGGGCATTGGTAGGATTCAAGCCTGGGCAGGAAGATATGGAGGACAAGATGTTGCCCATGCAGCATGTCCCCCCTCTCCACGTCACTGATGAATCCAAAGGAACAGCAGGGCTGCTACAGTTTGGCACCAGCGCCGTTGCAGGAGCTGCCAGAACGATGTTGAGCACAACATAGAACTGCCTTAGGGGCTCCGACTCCGGATTTTTCCTCAGGGTTGACTCCCGAAGCCTTTCCCGTGACCGGGTATGCCGCAAGGCAGCGGAGGTTTGAAATCAGGGTTTACCTTCCCCTAGATGAGCTACCTTCCCAGGTTGACGAGCCACCATCTACCCAAAGCATCTGGTTTTAAGGTGCCAGAGATCCGCCCTCGCCCCTTTTCCTATTAGTAAAAGCAGTTCCGCCGGGCTTAGAGACTAAACCACACGGGCAGGCTAGGAGTTGGACTTAGTTGTCAGAAGCTTTTCGAGACGCACGCCATAAGGAGCATTTTATGAGCACTGGGAGCTTAATAGAAGTCCCAGAAGTTGGCCCTCTTGTGGCCTCTTGTTGGTCCCCCTATGGGTTTTCTAGGTAAAAAGGCCAAATGGCCCCTCTCTGGGACTTCTAGTGTTAACCCCAGTGCCGCTCCTGGCTATGACAACCTTGGAACCTTGGAAGGTGGTATACGTATGAATCATACAGTGGTATACATATGAGCATATATGCGCCCCACAATGTCATCATATAGACACCATAGGCTGATGGTATAGCGAGTCTGATGATGACTACATGTGATGTTTGATGTCATAGCAAGTCCTATGATCTTTGATGATGTCATAGTGAGTCCTATGATCGTGAGTGATGCCTGCATTTGATTTTTGGATGTCCTATGATTGTGAGTGAGTGTGAGTGACGCCTGCGTTTGATCTTCAATGATGTCATAGCGAGTCCTATGATCGTGAGTGATGCCTGCCTTTGATCTTTGATGTCCTATGATCTTGAGTGAAGGCGAGTGATGCCTGGCTTTGATCTTTGATGATGTCATAGCTATCATATACTGTATGTCTGAGCATCTGTCCTCAGCACTCGGAGACTTAAGGCACTTTTCCACTAGCCCAGCACACTTCGGCACGTCTCGATTCACTTCGACACGGTTCGGCTCACTTTTGTCTCCATTACAACCGTGTTAAGCTGGGGTAGGTGGGATTTCTATAACAGCGAGGCGGCGCCACACTCCCATGATGTAAAACACGCGACCCAAGCAAAACATAAACACATGCGGCACACATGAGGCCACTCCTCGATCTGTGGCTTTTTTCACCGTAAATACCAAAAAAGGACCGCCAGACAAGGGTACAGGCAGCGAGATGAAACACTCTGGAATAGTTCTGCAGCTTCTGGGAGAGCCAAAGACGTGAGGATACAAACTAGGTCATATATGACGGTAAGCTAATGTTGCTAATGCTAGTTTGCTATAAGTACGTCGTACTACACTGTAATGTCTGCAAGTTATCGCTGTTAGGTACTAAAATATGTACGCTGTGTGTGTTTCAGATGGCTCTGTTGTGGGGAAATTACTGCTTCAGTCGGTCTGGGCGTTCAGCACAGCCTGTCACGGATGTCATCAGCCTGTCACTGATGTCAGCACAGCTTCACAAACGATCAGTGGTTATAGAGCTTAAGAATGTCTGTAGAAACGTTTATTTCCTGTACAACAAATTGCTCTGATCTGCTTGAAAATCATGGAGAGACTGTTGAGACATCATGGACGTACCTGCTTCTGCAGAACCGAGTCTGAGGTGGTGTTATAGAAAAAAATGATCAGCTGACACAACTTGATCACCATGTTAATAACTATATTAGCCACAAAATATATATTCAAAAAGTAAACAGTACTGAGTTAGGTATAAGATATATTTGACAGTTATCATGCATTTTAAGCCAAAACAAACTTGATCTAGGATTAAAAGCAATTAAAATAATGCAGTCACAAGGTTACATGGAAAATACTTGATTTACTAGATACATGTACTGTAGAAATATATATTCTCTGCATCAACAATGTACTAGACATGCATTTATGTAGTATTGCACTGGGAATTGCACTGACAATAAACCTCTGAAGATTTTGCAGATGTTTCTTTTTTTATATGTGAAGGTTACCACCATGTGGCATAAATTAAATACTGAAAGATTGGAAAAGCTAAGAATAATCCAGCAGTTTGAGAAATCACTTTTGGTTTGGTGTAAGTCTGTCAACAGAATTATGAACCATAAAGCAGTTTGTGTTAAAATGTTAAATCCCATTAAACCTAATCCGGGGGCTTCCAATCATGTGTCATAGAGGGCCAAGACCCTGTAGGTTCTCTCTTCTACCCAGTCTCTTCAGCAGGTATTCTCACTGATCAGTCAGTGGAAGAAGTTCAGTGGAATCTGCTGTTGGAACACACTGGTTGGAGGTAAAGCCTGCAGGGTCTTGGCCCTCCATGGCACATGATTAGACACCCCCGCCCAAACCCATTATGATGAAGAGCAGATGCTAATATGACCCAGAATTCCTCCATATACTGGTACTGTCACTAAAGTATGCAGGGTCTTCTGCACTGGCACATCCAACAATACAGTTTTCAGTTAATAAAATAATTGTTTTGGTTACTTTTTTCTTAAAAATGAGCCATTATTTTCAAGGTCACCGATAAATCCTTTGTACAGTTTACTCTTTTCCCACCGGTGTCTTAACAGACAAAATAGAAAATCATGATGCAAACACATAAGTCACTAAATTGTTTATTACAATCAGCAGCAAATTCCAGATTATTCAGAATGTGCAAAAGTCAAACTGTAAAAAAAAAACTGGAATGGTCACACATGGCAGCCACGCTGCCTCACTGAGAAGCAACTGGATCGGCCCCTCGTACTGGTCCTGGTTCAGCAGATCTTCAGCCTGCATCTCTGTAAATAATGAGGCAAGGTCCAGTTGGGGTGACAGTTTCCCTCTTGCCTAGACAAAAGACAAATGGGTGGTGGTTAATTAAAGCAAGTTTAAAACATATTTGGGAAATACACTTGTTGCTAAAAGCCAGTGGTGGAATGTGAATTAATGAATGAATCTTTATTTCGGATTGATTAAAAGAAAATAGAATAATATAACAAAGGGGAAAAAAATCTTAACAAGGTAAAATTAAACAATAACTCCTCTGATTATACAGTTCAACATAGGTTATCTGAAATGGGTGATGGCTGAAGCTGCAGCTTATATTGCCCACCATATTTCATCCAAGAATTCCAAAGAAAAACAAAACAGGAGGGATTACAATTCCAATGTGACAATAAAGTACTTCGTTGTTGTATTTAACCACAATTTTCATGTAGCTGCGCTTCGGTAGATTTTACAAGGGCTGCGTTACATTTAAAATCATCTCTTTTTACTGTGGCCTCAGCAATCAGAATGAATTAATACATTCACTTGAATGGAATCTCTAATACTTTAACACTCGGTGTGCATCACGGAGTGTGGAGCCGCTCAGTCAAAATATGAAGTTTTTATCAATAAAAGTTTGTCTTGTCTGTAAAAGTGTCTCTTCTTGCCCTGGCTTCATGTGTGGGCGGTGTTTTGTACTAGCATTGCTAAAATATAAAAGGAAGCACTACAATGGGTCTCAAATATTTGTAATGTGTCCTGTTACTGCATGAGTTTATTGATGATAGACTATAAACTACACATATAAAGTAAATTATATTGACGACTGAACATCTCACATTCGCCAAAACATACAGTTATGAACATAACTCACAAAGGATCACACAAGTGATCTGACAAAAAAATAAATACATTAACATGTGGCACACATATTTGAGTTGCTTAGGCTGCATATGTATATTACTGTTGCCCACGTCTCAGAATGAACAATAAGTCTAGGTCTCCTGGGGATAACGGGAGGATGCGAAATATGATCTTTTGGGATGGCCTTGAGAGACTTCCTGACCACCAGGGTTCTGGGGGAGAGGAGAAGACCTGGGGGTTTATGTATGGTGTCTTGGGATTAAAGACAATGTGACTCTGTACTTTGATGTCCCAGGTATAAAAGGGACAGATGTGGGAGGATGGGTCTCTTTTCTGTTTGAGAGGATGTTGCAGATACGTGAATGTTAATAAACCTGAATTGAGAAATAAACTCAGCCTCATCTTTTCACGCTCTCCACACTGGTGACCTTACGATGTATCATGGGCAGAAGCGATTCCCCCGAACCGGACTCGCCAGGAACCAGCCGGGCAAACGCAGTCTCAGTCAAACTACCAGAATTCAGGCAGGACAACCTGGACTCCTGGTTCCTCTTGGCCGAGGCTCGGTTCGCTCTAGGGGGAATAACGGCAGATGACACAAAATTCTACCACGTTATCGCCAAGCTCGACAACCGCACAGCTCGATATGTGCAGAGCCTGGTGCAGCGCCCACCCGCTGGTGACAAATACGGCGGGTTGAAGGCTGCGCTCATTCAGCGTTTCACTCCCTCAGCCCAGGAGAGAGCAGAGCGACTCCTGGCCCTGAACGACTTGGGAGAAAGCACGCCTGTTGACCTGATGGAAGACATGCTGAGGCTGAGAGGCTCAGACGACGACGATTTCCTCTTCACCCACATTTTCCTGAGAACCCTACCGTCGGAGACGAGGGCGACCTTGGCAGGTTCACAGTTTGTGGCCCAGCGGGACTTCCGCGCGCTGGCCCAGGAGGCACAGCGGATTCTCAACGCCAGCAGACAGCACACGGCCACTGCAGCAGCGACAGACCTCGGCGCGACAGCCGGGAATGGCAGGGGGCCAGAGGCGGCGGAGGCAGAACCACCGGCAACGGCGGCGGTGAAGATCAAACATCGCGGAGGAGACGACCTCTGTTTTTACCATCGCCGCTTCGCAGAGAGGGCACACAAGTGTATTCCACCGTGTCAGTTCAAGAGCTCAGGAAACGCCAGAACCGGGAGTCGGTAGCAGCTGCAGCCCTCGGTGAACAGAACAAGCTGCCTACTTGATGGATGCGCGTTCTGGGAGGCAATTTCTCGTGGACACAGGCTCCCAAATGAGTTTCATCATGCCAACCTATGCTGACTGGCTGGCAGGCCCCGGGAGTCACGGAGCATCAGCGGCGAACGGCTCGAGCATTAAGACCTTCGGTGAAAGGACTCTGCTTCTGTCCCTGCACGGCCGTACATATGAGTGGACTTTTATTATAAATGCGGTGAGTTTCAACATGTTAGGTGCTGATTTTCTGTGCTCACATGGGCTGTTGGTTGATCTTCCTAATAGATGCTTGGTTAATGCACTCTCTTTTTACTCTATCCCTTGTGCAGCTCGAGTGACCCCGCCCACAGCACAAGCCAACGTCGCTACGGCAGGCGGTAAGTTCCACACTCTCCTCACTCAGTTTCCAGCACTCACAGTTCCCACATTTTCAGCAGTCGTCGCTAAACACGGAGTGGAGCATTTTATTACTACCGCCGGTCCCCCCGTTTTTGCAAAAGCTCGGCGCTTGGATGCAGCTAAACTGACCATAGCGCGCGAGGAGTTCGCCAACCTTGAAAAGTTGGGCATCATCCGGTGTTCGAATAGCCCATGGGCTTCCCCGCTCCACATGGTCCCTAAAGCGGACGGCTCGTGGCGACCTTGCGGTGATTTCCGCAGGTTGAACAACGCTACAGCGCATGACCGCTACCCAATCCCCCATATTCAAGATTTTTCCGTTCATCTGGCGGGGGCGCGCATTTTTTCTAAAATAGACTTGGTCCGTGGGTACCATCAAGTCCCAGTACGTGCTGAGGACATTCCCAAAATAGCGGTAATAACTCCGTTTGGCCTTTTTGAGTTTTTGCGCATGCCGTTTGGGCTTAAAGGCGCCGCGCAGACGTTCCAACGCATGATGGACGTGGTGTTGCGTGATCTCCCTTTTGTGTTCGTCTACCTGGACGACATTTTGGTAGCCAGCGCGTCCGAAGAGGAACACGAAAAACACCTCACGGCAGTTTTCCGGAGGTTGGGAGATCACGGGTTAATAATCAACCCAGCGAAGTATCAGTTTGGGGTGACGCAGATTGATTTTTTGGGGCACCGCGTCTCTCCAGAAGGAGCGGTTCCGCTGCCCGACAAAGTGCGTGCAGCAACAAATTTTCCCCAACCACAAACGGTCAAAGCATTACAGGAGTTTTTGGGAATGGTGAATTTTTATAACTGTTTCCTCCCCCGCGCAGCGCAGCTCATGCAACCACTGTATGCCGCGCTAAAAAAACAAAAACCCACAAATGCAATCGAATGGTCCCCGGAGCGGGAACGCGCATTCTTGGAGGTTAAAGCAGCCCTGGCAGACGCTGCGTTGTTGGCACATCCAGACCCAACGGCCCGCATAGCGCTCACTACTGATGCATCAGACGTGGCCATAGGGGCGGTTGCCGGGGCTTGGCAGCCGCTTGCCTTTTTCAGCAGGACTTTGCGCGATGCCGAGCGAAAATACAGCGCGTTCGACAGGGAGTTGTTAGCGCTCCACTTAGCCATTCGCCACTTCTAGTTCTGGTTGGAAGGTCGGCGTTTCACCGCGTTTGTCGACCACAAGCTGCTGACTTTCGCGATGGCCAAGGTTTCGGAGCCGTGGTCGGGCCGGCAGCAGAGGCAGCTGGCTGCAATTTCAGAGTTTAATACCGATATTCAACACGTAGCGGGTAAACTTAATGCAGTGGCAGACTGTCTCTCGCGCACCGTAACTGCTCCAGTCCGCGCAGGGGTAGATTATACTGCCATGGCCGCGGAGCAAAATAGTGGCACGGAAGTACGCGCGGCCCCAGTCCGCGTGGGGATAGATTATGCAGCCATGGCCGCGGATCAGGTTAGCGATGCGGACGTGTGCGCGCTCCAGTCTGGACCAACAGGGTTAAGGCTGGAGAGCAGGGTGCTGCAAAATGGTATGCCCACACTAATCTGCAACGTCTCCACCGGGCGACTGCGCCCGGTGGTCCCGACCGCATGGCGCCGCCGTGTTTTTGACTCCATTCACTCTCTGGTGCACCCGGGGGTACGCGTGTCGGTCAAAATGGTAGGAGAGAAGTTTGTGTGGCCGAGCCTGCGCAAACACGTTAAGGAGTGGGCAAGAGCCTGCATGGCTTGCCAGCGGGCCAAAATACACAAACACACTAAAGCCCCCTTAGAGCCGTTTCACATCCCGGCTAAGAGGTTCGATCATGTGCACGTTGACCTCGTAGGCCCCCTCCCGCCATCACAGGGGTGCACACATCTTTTGACAATGGTGGACCGCACCACGCGTTGGCCTGAAGTGGTCCCACTGGCATCAACCACAGCCGAGGAGGTGGCGCGCGTGTTTTTAACGGCTTGGGTAGCGCGTTTTGGAGTTCCGTCGGATATTACATCCGACAGAGGTCCTCAATTTGTTTCCGAGCTTTGGTCAGCAATGGCCCGCAGCCTGGGGGTAACGATCCACCGCACTACCGCGTACCACCCCCAGGCTAATGGTTTATGCGAACGTTTCCATAGGTCATTGAAAGCAGCCCTCAGAGCGTCGCTTACGGATGCAAATTGGGTAAACAGACTACCGTGGGTTTTATTGGGGTTGCGTTCTGCACCTAAAGAGCATTTAAAAGCCTCCCCAGTTGAGTTGGTGTTTGCGCAGCTGCTTCGGCTGCCTGGGGAGTTTCTCCCAGATAATCCTGCACCGGAGTGCCCCCCTGCTCAGCGGTTACTGAGCGACACGGGAGCGAGCACGCTTCCGTGCCCCGTTCATCACACTTTTCCACGCGTTTTTAAGGCTTTAAAAAATGCGAGTTTGTTTTTGTCAGACACGATGCTCAACGCCCAACTCTGCGACCTCCTTATGATGGCCCATATAGAGTGCTGGAAACAGGTGATAAGCATTTTTTGCTAGATTTGGGAGGCAGGAGGGAAACAATTGGCATAGACAGACTTAAACCTGCTTTTGTGATGGCTGACAAGGCTGTGCCGTTGGCGAGAGCTCTTCGACGCGGCAGACCTCCCAGGGAGCATACCTCAGAGCCCCCACAGGAATTGACTAACAGTTCTCATCCTCAGATAGCAGATTCACAGCAGGATGGTGCCACGGGAGTGGTAAAGCCCGCTTACAGCAAGTTCGAAAGACGATTGAAACCCAAACAGCACTTGGACTGATGTTTGTGATTTTACCATAATGTGCAGACTGTGTTGTATTGTTTCATTTTAGACGTTTGGGGGGGTCATGTGGCACACATATTTGAGTTGCTTAGGCTGCATATGTATATTACTGTTGCCCACGTCTCAGAATGAACAATAAGTCTGGGTCTCCTGGGGATAACAGGAGGATGCGAAATGTGATCTTTTGAGATGGCCTTGAGAGACTTCCTGACCACCAGGGTTTTGGGGGAGAGGAGAAGACCTGGGGGTTTATGTATGGTGTCTTGGGATTAAAGACAATGTGACTCTGTACTTTGATGTCAGAACTCAGAAAAGATTTATTGCCAAGTACATTCACAGTAAATAACTGATACATATACGAGGGATTTGACTTGACACTGAGAACAACATAGTTGACATTTTCAGTGACGCAGCAGCGTCAGTGACGCAGCAGCGTCAGTGACGCGCCTGTCAGCAGAATGGGAACAGGAAGCAATGGGGGAGAAAAAGGATAAACACAATAGGAGAGAGAAAAAAAGCATTGTTTGTCAGAATACAGTTCATATACAGTGGGGTAAAAAAGTATTTAGTCAGCCACCAATTGTGCAAGTTCTCCCACTTAAAAGATGAAAGAGGTCTCCAATTTTCATTGTAGGTATACCTCAACTATGAGAGACAAAATGAGAAAAAAAAAATCCAGAAAATCACATTGAAGGATTTTTAATGAATTAATTGGTAAATTCCTCGGTAAAATAAGTATTTGGTCAATAGCAAAAGTTCATCTCAATACTTTGTTATATACCCTTTGTTGGCAATGACAGAGGTCAAACGTTTTCTGTAAGTCTTCACAAGGTTTTCACATACTGTTGCTGGTATTTTGGCCCATTCCTCCATGCAGATGTCCTCTAGAGCAGTGATGTTTTGGGGCTGTCGCTGGGCAACACAGACTTTCAACTCCCTCCAAAGATTTTCTATGGGGTTGAGATCTGGAGACTGGCTAGGCCACTCCAGGACCTTGAAATGCTTCTTACGAAGCCACTCCTTCGTTGCCCGGGCGGTGTGTTTGGGATCATTGTCATGCTGAAAGACCCAGCCGCGTTTCATCTTCAATGCCCTTGCTGGTGGAAGGAGGTTTTCACTCACAATCTCACGATACATGGCCCCATTCATTCTTTCCTTTACACGGATCAGTCGTCCTGGTCCCTTTGCAGAAAAACAGCCCCAAAGCATGATGTTTCCACCCCCATGCTTCACAGTAGGTATGGTGTTCTTTCTCCTCCAAACACGACAAGTTGAGTTTTTACCAAAAAGTTCTATTTTGGTTTCATCTGACCATATGACATTCTCCCAATCCTCTTCTGGATCATCCAAATGCTCTCTAGCAAACTTCAGACGGGCCTGGACATGTACTGGCTTAAGCAGGGGGACACGTCTGGCACTGCAGGATTTGAGTCCCTGGTGGCGTAGTGTGTTTCTGATGTAGCCTTTGTTACTTTGGTCCCAGCTCTCTGCAGGTCATTCACTAGGTCCCCCCGTGTGGTTCTGGGATTTTTGCTCACCGTTCTCGTGATCATTTTGACCCCACGGGGTCAGATCTTGCGTGGAGCCCCAGATCAAGGGAGATTATCAGTGGTCTTGTATGTCTTCCATTTTCTAATAATTGCTCCCACAGTTGATTTCTTCACACCAAGCTGCTTACCTATTGCAGATTCAGTCTTCCCAGCCTGGTGCAGGTCTACAATTTTGTTTCTGGTGTCCTTTGACAGCTCTTTGGTCTTGGTCATAGTGGAGTTTGGAGTCTGACTGTTTGAGGTTGTGGACAGGTGTCTTTTATACTGATAACGAGTTCAAACAGGTGCCATTAATACAGGTAATGAGTGGAGGACAGAGAAGCCTCTTAAAGAAGAAGTTACAGCACTGTGAGAGCCAGAAATCTTGCTCGTTTGTAGGTGACCAAATACTTATTTTACTGAGGAATTTACCAGTTAATTCATTAAAAATCCTTCAATGTGATTTTCGGGATTTTTTTTTTTCTCATTTTGTCTCTCATGGTTGAGGTATACCTATGATGAAAATTGGAGACCTCTCTCATCTTTAAAGTGGGAGAACTTGCACAATTGCTGGCTAACTAAATACTTTTTTGCCCCACTGTATATGATCAATATTATGATTACAAGAAAAAAAACTCTCAATGCACAAATAGCAGACAATAGAATCCATACAATGACGCAAAGAGAGCAGTGAATGAGTAATCTTCACGTCAGTATAGTGAGTCAGTGTGAGTGAAGGTGTTGAGTGAGGGTGTTGATATCAGTTAAGGACAACAAAGTCTCTTCAGCAGCAGATGTTTTGTCTGGGCCGTCTGGGCAAAGGCGCGTGTCCTTGGCACGGCAGATGGAATGGTTTGCCAGACAGCTGGCTGTCCTTGAGAGTCAAATGCTGCCCGCCATGTTATGAAAAACAAGTAAAACTGAAGATAATCTGGAGGACTGTGAGCTAAGGGCGTCAAAACAGGTCGAATAGCACTGACTTCAGAGAAAAAAAACTTTATATTCTCTTACAGATTCAGTGCTCAAATCCTTCATGGCTGGACGTTGAAATTATCATGGACGGCTCTCAGCATGATCGTGATGTAATCCATCTTCCTAGACAGTTCTCCATTAGCCACTGTCAGAGTCCTGCCCAGTTGGTCAATTTGATGGTTAAGCCTTGCCGGGTCTGCTTTTTGATAGGCTCGATCCATCTTCTTCAATTTGCGGTACACCAGAACAATCCCAGATCCAATCAGTAAAATTCTGATGACCATTGCTACGAAAAGGTATAAATCTTCAACATCTTCGATAGAGAGATCACACAGGCACAAGTGTTTCCAATTACTTGTGTCCTTCAAATAACCCGCGGCCGCTGTACCTGCGGGGAAAATCGGCTCCCCCGGGCCACTTTTCCTCGTTGAAAAAACAGTGTCAATTGCATTCAAAGCCCAGCTTATTAAATCCATAATTTCGTTTGATAATCAGCAGTAAGGGCACGCAGACAGACAATAGCAAGCTGGGATCCAGTCAGTTAGGGAAGGAAGAGATAAGAAGCCGGAGCTGGGAGGAAAAGCGTCTGCTCTCTTTGGAGGGCGGAAGTGAAGTGTCCCAGGTATAAAAGGGACAGATGTGGAAGGATGGGTCTCTTTTCTGTTTGAGAGGATGTTGGAGATACGTGAATGTTAATAAACCTGAATTGAGACATAAACTCAGCCTCATCTTTTCACGCTCTCCACCAACAAGCGGTTTATTTTACAGTTGATGCGCCATATTCACACAATCAAATAAATCTCAGTTCAGTCCCTTTTATATTAAGTGGAAATTGTGCTACTTTGGTTTTGACACTTTACCTATAAAAGCAAAGGATTTCAGTACGTTCCACAGTGGCAAGGTCCGTTGTGGGCTGGCTGATTTCCTCTTGCCTAGATGAACGACAGAAATGGATGGTGGTTAGTTTCAAGCAAGTTCAACACTTATACAGGCACATCTCAAAAATTAGAATACCATGAAAAAATTCAATATTTTTTTCACTCATTTCAGAAAGTGAAACCCATATATAGATTCATTACAGAGACAGTGATATATTGCAAGTGTTTAATATTGATGATTACAGCTACAGCCCATATTAACCAACACCTCAGCGGCCAACATTTATATTTAAAAACTATTTTTTAGACTTCCGGTCTGGACGCCATGGCGATGGCAGCTTAACGCTGAAACTCCCAGACCCAATCCAAGAAAATATCTTGAAAATCAAACTTGACGGATTTTTGGAGGAGTGAAAATCAAAAGACAAAATCATCATGTCTAAAGGAAAACAGAGGAAACTGAAATTTTCCAGGCCAGGACACGTATTGGCCGGAGAATCTGATCCGGATGATTTCCGTTCAGAAGACGAAGAGCTGAATGTAGCTAACAAGAAGGTTAGCTTGAAAACGCTATTTGAAGAACTACGACGATTTCGCCGAGATGTCTGGGCCGAATTTCGTGAATTCAGAGACAATTAAAAAGGACAAACAGCAGAGTGGACCAGGCCGAGAACCGAATCTTGGAAGCAGAGGAATGAATAAAAGTGCTTGAAGATTCTGTCCTGGACCTACGCAAAAGACAAGCATCAATAGAGGCTAAGCTAACCGACCAAGAAGGAAGACAGAGAAGAGACAACATAAGAATTCATGGTCTGATAGAAGGAGCCGAAAACGGTTTTAACTCAATGGCAGAATGCGTGGAATCTTTACTAAGAGAGAAATTGGATATTCCACAAACCACCGACTTGAAGATAGAAAAGGCACATCGTTCATTAGCCGCTAAGCCAGCGGCGGAAGCGCCCCCACATTCGGTGTAGGTAAGATTTTCCAATTTCAAAATAAAACAAGAGGTTGTAAGACTGGCTTGGCAGAAAAAAGGATTTATGCACCAAGAGAGAAAAGTCTACGTGGAACACGATTACGCCCCGGAGGTCCTTAAAAAGCGCAGGGAATATAATGACGCCAAAAAGGTGCTACGTGAGAAGAAACTGCGCTTTCAGACGCCATTTCCTGCGAAGTTAAGGGTCTTCTACGGTGAAGAAACATGTCTCTATAATTCGGCGGAAGAAGCAACAGCTGACATGGCGAGAAGAGGGCTCCCGGTTACGGTGTTTAAACCCGCAGCTGACCCGAGCGATAGGCTCAAAGCTCAAACGTGGACCACACAGAAACCTTCAAAATCCACGGGCCAGCAGCGGGAAACCCAGCGCCAGAGCGTCACTGGCCGTTTTCAGGCTGGAATAGCGACCTTTTTTTTTTTTAGTCAATCTGCACATCCAACCCCCCTCATACAAGGTAACAAACATTAAAGGAGATGCATATTCACCATGTGGTAAAACATTTCATGGAACAGTCATAATATTAGAAACAAATAAGTTTAAAAAAAAAAAAATCTTGTTATAATAGAAATGTGACAATGATCCACATGTTCTCCCCACACTAACAAATACTGTCCTAGCGCGAATGTTTGCTGTGATGGGGGTGGGAGGGTGCACACAATTTCACAGGGTATAGGCATAAAGGGGGAAAAAAAAATACAAGTTCGGATTGGGTTCTGAAATTCACGTTAAAAACATGGGTCAACTTACAGGGGTAAGAGAGGGCCCTCAACACGTAACAGAGTTTGAGGAATTTCCCTCAGAGCCTACACTCCATCAAGGCTCTTCCAGGGTCTCTAAAAAGACCTCAGCTCAGGAAGTTCTTTTGACAATTTTTTGTTTTAAAGTTTTATACACTATGTTCTTAATGTTTTTCTTGTTCTTAATGTTCTTTCAGTTTCTGAGTAGCACAAAAGAGGGCCACCACACTGTTATACTAAATAAAACAACACAATGGAGAAACAGGGTGTAACCAAAATAATTTCATATAATGTAAAAGGAATCCTGAATCCAGTTAAAAGATCCAAGATTCTAGGCAAAATGAAAAAAGACAAAGCAGGAATAATATTCTTACAAGAAACCCACCTAACAGACGTGGAGCACACTAAACTCAGTAGACAAGGGTTTAAAATGATCTCTTCATCTTCATATAAGTCAGGGAGGAGGAGGGGAGTAGCGACATTGATATCAACCAAAATTACATTTGGAAAAAAATCAGAACACAAAGATAAAGAAGGGAGATACAGTTTGGTAATTGGGCAGCTAGAGGGAGAAGATATCACCCTGCTGAATGTATATGCACCCCCAGGGGCTAACTGGAAATTTTATAAAAATGTATTTGACCTAATGAAAACTAAAGCCCAAGGTTTAGTGATATGTGGTGGGGACTTCAATCTCAGACTGAATCCATACTGGGATGCTTCTGGTAATTCTCCACATCAAAATAATACCCAAAGCAGGAAGACTCTGATGCTACTAAAAGAAATGGGAATTTGTGATGTGTGGAGGGAACTCAACCCCAGTGTAAAAGATAATACATTTTACTCAACGCCACATTCATCTTACTCAAGGATTGACTATTTTTTTATGTTTAATAGAGACATTGGAAGAGTTGAAACATGTAAAATAGGACTGATGGATCTCTCTGACCACAGTCCGATCTATATGGACTTAAATATCCAAAAATACACAAATAATACATTTTCTTGGAGGTTGAATTCAAATGTCCTGAAAGGACCACTGAAAGATGAGTTGGAATCAGACATTCTCAGATATTTGGAAGAAAACGATAATGGAGAGGTATCCCCTTTAATACTGTGGGATGCCTGCAAAGCTGTAATAACGGGGAAGATTATTGCAAAACTGGCAACCCAAAAGAAACTGAGACAAGAAAAACTAACCGCATTAGAGTCAGAACTTAAGAACCTAGAAAAAGAACACAAAGACAACACCCATTCTATCGACTCGCTCAAGATTAAGGAAATTAAAAACCAAATAAATGAGATCTACACAATAGAAATCCAGAAGAAACTTACATTTTTGAAACAAAAATACTATGAAGCAGGCAGTAAATCGGCAAAATTGCTAGCCTATAAATTGAGGAAACAACAAACAGAAAGAGCAATCTACAAAATCAGAGACCCAATATCAAAGGAAATAAAATTCAGAATTCAGGATATTCTTAAAAGCTTCGAGAATTACTACAAGAACTTATACTCCCACAAAAAACATAAAAACGCATCCGAGGCATTCCTAAACACATTAAACCTTCCCCAACTTACGGAGTCACAAAATAAAACACTACTGTCAGAAATACAACCTAAAGAATTGGAAAAAGCAATTATGAAACTTAAAGCTAACAAATCCCCAGGAGCAGATGGCTATACAGCAGAGTGGTACAAAACCTTTAAACAGCAACTATCTCCTCTCCTCCAGAAAACATTTAACTATGTCCTCCACACAGGGGAAATCCCCCCCTCCTGGAGAGAAGGGGTCATTGCAGTTATACCTAAACCTGAAAAGGATAAACTAGAATGCTCCAACGACAGACCAATCAGTGCATTAAATCAGGACTATAAGCTTTTTACCATTATCCTTGCCAAAAGGTTAGAAAATATACTGACAGACTTAATTCACTTAGACCAAACAGGTTTTATAAGACATAGACAGACACAAGACAACATTAGACGTACTTTACACATAATTCATCATATAAAAAAATATAACTTAAATGCAGTCATATTGGGATTAGATGCTGAAAAAGCATTCGAGTCGGTTGACTGGTCTTTCCTATATAGAATCTTATCCAGTTTCAATTTTCATAACAACTTCATTAGAACTATACAGGCATTATATAAAAAACCAACAGCTAAAATAAGGATTAACGGTAATTTATCATCATCTTTTGAGCTGGAAAGAGGATGTCGTCAGGGCTGCCCCGTCTCCACTGCTCTTTGCAATCTTCATAGAACCTCTGAGCCAATGGATAAGACAAAATCAAAAAATTCAAGGTATTACACTTGGTCAGAAGGAACATAAAATAGCACTCTTTGCTGATGACATTTTAATATACCTAGGGCAGCCGGACACTTCTTTACCAGAACTAATCTCAGTTTTTTCAGAGTATGGAGATTTATCGGGGTACAAATTAAACATGCATAAAACCCAAGTTTTAACATTCAACTATGACCCAAATCATTTTTCACTAAGCAAACTCAAAACTAACTGGGAGATGGAATCTATGAAATATCTGGGGGTCAATATCCCGAAACAACTCAACAAAATTATAACACTAAACTATGATCCACTGGTGACAAAAATAAAATCTGACCTAGCAAGATGGAATATGATACCATTCTTGGGTACTGCACAAAGAATTGAAGCAGTCAAAATGAATATACTTCCACGTCTTCTATACCTTTTCCAAACAATACCGGTAGAACCTCCCAAAAAAACATGGCAGGAGCTGGACAGAAGGATCTCAAGATTCATATGGCAGGGCAAGAGACCTAGAATCAGATATAGAACCTTACAGCTAAACAAAGACAAAGGTGGGCTTGCGCTGCCAAATATCAGGGACTATTTTAAAGCCGCACAAATTAAAACTTTATTAATAGAGATATGTAACCCAGTCTACACTGCACAATGGAAGGAGATGGAATGCCAAATAACAAGTGACATCCCCCTACAGGCGATAATAGGGAACAATACCTTACCTAAACTTTTGAATAACACTAACCCGTGGATAGAGACCCCGCTAAAAATTTGGTTTAAGATAGTCAGAGAGAATCAAACTAAAGAGCCCTATCGACTTCTGCAATGGATTGCCTATGATCAAGACTTTACTCCTAATAAAACAGACACTAGATTTAAAAAGTGGAAAGAGAAAGGGCTGATAAAATATTACGATTTTTTTTAAGGGGCAAACTTTAAGAAGTTTTGAAGATTTGAAAAAACAAGGTCTAATAAACCAAGATCTTTACAGGTTCTTTCAGCTTAGACACCACATAAACAATATACTTAAAAAGGAGGATTTGGAAAGGGCCCAGTCAGGTGTTCTGAAGGTCTTCTTAATGGCATATAAAGGGATCCCAGGGATCAGATACATTTCTAAAATATACCAAGGTCTTCAAGACTTAAAAGGAGACAACACATCTTATATAAAAGAAAGAGGGGAAAAAGAGGGGAATTTCACTTTACAACTGGAGATATGGGAAAAGCTAAATAAACAGCAATGGAAAAGTACCTCTTCCCTGCAGTGGAGAGAATTTGGATAGAAAAACTTGGTAAGATTTTTCAGAACACCTGCACAAAACAAATTTACCCATAAGGGGTTGAACTGTTGGCGATTGTGTGGTGAAAAGACTGCAAATCATTTTCATGTGTTTTGGTCATGCCCAGTTATCCACCAATATTGGACCAATGTACGGACAATATTAGGGAAAATATTCAAAATTACAGCTCCCTTTTCTTTTGTAACTTTGTATTTGGGTTTACTACCGGACTCACTGGAAAGACGAGGAGAAAAATACTTATTCAATGTTTTAATATTGGCAAGTAAAAAAGCCCTAACTAAAAAATGGATGCTGAAGGACTGTCCTACACCTGAAGATTGGATTAACGTGATTCAAGACATTTACTCGATGGAAAAGTTGACATTCGCACTGAGACAGGACATGGATGGGTTCATGAACTTTTGGCAACCCTGGATCGCATATGTGTCTTCCATTAGATCTAATCTTTGACAAATACCATTTCAATAATGGTTCCGCTCTTTGTTCCAACGCTACTCAGATGCTCTTTTACTTTTAATTACCTAATTTTTCTTTTTGTTTGTTTTTTGCTGTTTTGTTTGTGTTTTTTATTTTATTTTATTTACTTTCACTTTTTCTTTCACTTTAAAAAAAGGGGTGTTGTAATAATTATTCTTCCAATGTTGTCAAATAGCAAAAAATAAGGGAACATGTGATGAAAATGTAAACAATGCAATGCTGTAATGACCTGTATACCCTTTACAAAAACTTAAATAAAAAAAAAACAACTATTTTTTAAAGTTAATTTTATGTAATATTCTAATTTTTTGCCAAATTGAATTTGGGGTTTTCAGGGGCTGTAAGCCATAATCATCAAAATTAAATAAACGCTTGAAATATATCACTGTCTGTGTAATGAATCTATATAATATACGGATTTCACTTTCTGAAATGAGTGACAAAAAATATTGAAGTTTTTCATGACATTCTAATTTTTGGAGATTTTTTTTTTTTTTTTTTTTTTTTTTTTTTTTTAAGTATTTGTACCCGTAGGTAGATTTGGTTTGCAGTCTGGTGACAAGCCACCGGCTGCTGGTCGCTGCGTGCGCGAGCGCCCTAAACCTACATGTTTTTGGTATGCGGGAGGAAACCGGAGAAATCCCGGAGTAAACCCACGCAACACGGGGAGAACATGCAAACTCCACACAGATCACTGTTGGTCGGGGGCAGGGATCGAACCCACGACCTCATGATCCCCGCGATCCCCCGGCCAAGGGTAAAACTGTGCTGCCACAGTGCTAAACCACTGCGCCACCGTGCAGCCCATGTGATGTAACTGTATTAGGGAAATACACCTGTGAAAGTCAGTGGTGGGATGTGACAAAAATGCTTCGTTTCCCTGACAAGCACTGCAGGATCCACAGAATAGGTGTGTGGGTCTATTCTGACGCTTCAGAAAATTATATGAATGACTTTATATAAATCACTGGTTTGAAAAAGCAATTTTAATATGACGAGATTTCGGCTCCTGTGGTCCATTTCACCAGTATCACAATATAAGATAAGATAAGATAAGATAAGATAAGCCTTTATTAGTCCCACAACGGGGAAATTCCAGGATTGCAACAGCACAGGGATAGCAACACTCAGAGCAACAATCAGAAGGCAAGAAAAAAAAAAAAAAACAAGCAAGCAAGAGCAGCTAATAAACATATGTACGTATTACTATAAAATATATATATATACACACACACACAGACACACAGTGCAGAGCATTGTAGCTGGATGGAATAAATATATGAATATATGAACACACAGTGCAGAGCATTGTAGCTAGATGGAATAAATATGTAAATATATAAACACCCACAGTACGGAGCATTGCAGCTAGGTGGAATAAATATGCAAGTATATAAACACACACAGTGCGGAGCAATGTAGCTAGATGGAATAATATGTAGATATATAAATATATAAACACCCACAGTACGGAGCATTGTAGCTAGATGGAATAAATATGCAAATATATAAACACACACAGTGCAGAGCATTGTTGCTAGATGGAATGAAACAGCATAACCGTCTACTTAGTTATCCTACATGGTATGATTATGTGCCCATACATATTCTCACCCTCCATAGCGACCGGTATGTTCCTAGTTGTATGCCGGAGAGGACCATTGTGTAAGTCTATTGCATCTTTTGCATTCAAAAAACTATTAGTTTGTTACGTCTTTTTGCTATCTCTGCTATCTCTGCTATCTCCCTATATAAACAGGGAGGCTAACCCCTGGCATGTGGAAACACATTCTAGCATTAAATTGCACACAATTTAATACGCAGCACCAAAGTGCAATACAAAACACAAAGCAGGACTTTAACCAGGATTAACATATTTCATCGTTTTGCTCTCACAAGCGAATATTTAGGAGAAAACAAGCGCGAATCAGCAGTTTGTACTAGTTAGCTACCAGCTAAAAATCGTTAGCTAAAATGAGTTAGCCAGCACAAAACGGCGTTGTATGGCTCAAAAAAAGTGAACTTACCACCAACAGGATAAATAAGCGAACAGATGCACATTATTACAAATCACTCACCATCGATGGTTCTCTCACGTTCGTCTTCAGCTTGTCCGTAGTTCGGTTCTATGCTGGACTGCCATCTGTATCGGTCCGGGTCACTCCTCACTGTGGATCTGCCACCAAGCAGAGAAAACTCCACACCTCTTCGTTGGACCACGGTGTAGAGATCCGCAAAACCTACAACGCTGTATTAATATCGTATTTACTCCGTGACCGAGTTAGTCCATGAAATATTGCAAATGGCGGTCGTGTGTAGATTGATCAGAAGACGGTCGCTTTCGTGACGTTACGACCTGACCAATCAGCGGCGACCAGTCTTTTGACGTCACAACACGGCACGACTCAGCACGCTTGTACCCTGCCCTTGAGCGGGGCCGAAAATCGCGGCTGTTAAACAGTGTTGGGGCTAGTGGAAAGACTTACAAAGCGTGCTGAGCTGTCCCGTGTTGGGCTAAGCGGGGCTAATGGAAAAGGCCCTTTAGTGTTTTTCAGCCCGGCTCGCACACCTGCGTCCCATCACTGATATGTATTTAAACTCAGCATTTCCACCCTGTGTTGTCACAGCCTCATCTATGTCCAGACTGACTTCCGTCCTCGGCTCAGTCTCCCCCTCCTATGCTCTGTAAGTTTACCTTGTTGGCTTTTTGTATTTGTTTGCATCGTATTTTGGACTGTCATGTTTTTTGGCAATAAATTGTCTCACTGCAGTTAAGTACCTGAGTTTGTTTTTGCCCCGGAGGGGCGTTCATGACAGTAGGCTGTGACCAGTGAAACTCAGCTTCTGCAGTGGGGCATTTTTTCACCCTTTTGTGTGATTTCTTTTTTTTTTCCACCCACCTGTTTCTCTGGAGTGCATCACGTCTCCGGCTTGCCGACCTCACCAAGGCAGAGAAGGAACGGCAGCGGGGACTCCCAGCGTGGAGGAGGAGTGGGCGGCGATGTTCAACCGGGATTTCATGAATGAGGCCCTCGAAGCCCATGGACCTAAGAAGTGGAGTTGTCTGGATGCAGCTGTGGGTATTCTAGAATTGCATCCTTGCCTCTGGAATTATCCGCAGTACGCAGCGCTGTTATCCTTGGTCTGCGCACTCCAGCAAGCATTTCCAGACCTGAGGAGGGGAGCGTTGTTCACGGAGCCGAAGCGGAGATGCTCTCCACAGCCTGCAGCCATTTCTCCTCCAGCTTCACCTCCAGCTCCAGAATGCCCGTTGCCAGTCTCACAGCGGCGGCAGAGTCGAGTCCCGGATCACCGAAGAATAATCCCGCCTCGTTGGCAACCGCTCTCCGTGCACCAAGCTCGGCTATTCCCGCAGCAGACTCTTGCTCTTCTTTTCCATGGCTGGCAGTTTCGCCAGCCCAACCTCCTTCCACTTCCGCTGTGAGGCCTCCTCCCTCTCTCTGTGCTTCCTCCTGCTGTCAAGGGGTGTGTCATTTCTCCACTGGCAACTCCCGTTCCTGTGGCCACAAGGGCGGCTCCTCTACGATCCTCAGGGGGGCCCAGAATCAACCTAGCCACAGAGGGACAACTCTTCGCCAGCTGCAGCAGGGAACATTGTTTACCAGAAGAACAGGCAAGTTTCCTCCCTTTTTACTTCTAATACTGATGATATATCTTGCCTGATCCCTGGTAGAGAGCCTCTGGGTATGCAGTCCCCAGACACCTCTCCACCTGCTGCAGCCACTCTCTACTCACCAGTCCTCTACGTGTATCCTCCTATCCCCTTTGAGTGTCCCGACAGCCCCGGACCAAGACTGCTGGATGATGAAGGAGGCCGTGGCCCTGGAAAGTCCAGCTCCAGCGCCTATGGTGAGCAGTATCCCAGCTGCCACGCCGGAGAAGTCACCAGCATGGTCCCCTTCGCCTGGGAGTCCAGAGACTGCAATAACCACCACACCTGCTGCGGAGGCTGCCGCAGCAGTGTCAGCACCTGAGCTGAATGAACCTCCAGAGGGCCGAGCCTGAGATGACACCGCCTGGATCGTCGGAGTCCTGGATGGCAGTGGAGCTCGAGCTCAGGCAAGTGCTCTCTTTTGTCTTTCTCCTTTCCATAATTGAGCGATCTTGCTTGGCTCTTGGTGAGGGGAGCCAGGTGCAGCCGCCCACTGCACCTGAGCTCGCCTCGCCAGGCTCCGCTGCTGCCAGTGACCCTGACCCATCTTTTCCTTGTTCTGTGTCCAAGTCTTCTCTCAGGGTCGCTGGAGAGAATCTAACACCATCGGACGTGTCCAAGGATCCAGGCTTGCCACTGGAGGTCACTGTGGGTCCAGCTTCCCCCACTGTGGAGGTCGTCGCGGGTGCGCAGTTCCAGTCCGGGGTCCCTGCGATTGACCGACTCCTGGTTCTGGTGTTCTCACGGGTTGGTTGGTCCACCGTCAAGGCAGCATTGGCCCAGCCTGGGCCCACTGCGGGTGCAGCTAATCTCCAGCCTGGAGCCACAGTGGATGCAGCTAAACTCCAGCCCGGAGCAACCATGGGTGCAGCTAAGCTCCAGCCCGGAGCCACCGTGGGTGCAGCTAAGCTCCAGCCCGCAGCCACCGCGGGTGCAACCAAGCTCCAGCCCAGAGCCAACGCTGGTGCACCTAAGCTCCAGCCTGAAGCCACCGCGGGTGCAGATTTGTCCCAGACCGGGACCCCCGCAGGTGCTACCTTTCTCTTTCTTGGGTCCAGCGAAGGTGTCTTCCCTCCTCCTCTGCTGCCAGATGCCGTCGTGGCTCCCTCCTCCTCGCCACCAGACGATGTCGGGGCTCTCCCTCCTCGGCTCTCCTCTCCTGTTATGGGTCTCCCTGTGGGGGAGCCACTGCCTGGGCTGCCTTGCCTAAGCTGGTGGCTGAAAAACTAAGGCCGGCCGCCCGATAAACTGTGCTATTGGGTTAGGTGGCCACTTTTCCCTGGCAGGCCACCTGACCCATTTAACCGGGCCGTCCGGCTGGTCTGGGACTTCGGCAGTCCACCAGACCAAGTGCACCTTGCCATCCACGGGGCCTGGGACTTGGCAACCTCCTGAACCCCTGAGCTCTTGGACTGTGGGGGCTTAGGGGTCTGTCGGGGCGTGGGTGTGAGTTTTTGTGCTGGCTTGTTTTTTTCCATCCTGACCATTTTTCCCCCACCTCCCTTCCGGTGTGTTTTTTTTTGCTGTGCTCTTTCTTTGGGGGGTGGGGGGTCCATTTTTGATGTTACTTTGGGTGTCTTGAGTCCACCTCTTGGGGGGGGGGGCTCTGTCATATGTCTGAGCATCTGTCCTCAGCACTCAAGAGACTTTCCTTTGTTGTTTTGAGTGTTTTCTCTGTTCATTATTATTTTCCTGTTTGTTCTATTATGTTGTGTTGTTATACGAGCCCCTTTTCCTCATTCCAGACAGCCTTCTCTCCCTCACAGTCTGTTTCTCAGCTGTGAGTGATTATGTTTCTTTTCTGTCTCTTGCTCTCAGGCCTCTCTCCCAACAGCTGAGGGCAGTTAGTCTATTAGTGTTTTTCAGCCCGAATCGCATACCTGCGTCCCATCACTGATACGTATTTAAACTCACTATTTCCACCCTGTGTTGTTGCAGCCTCATCTATGTCCAGACTGACTTCCGTCCTCGGCTCAGTCTCCCCCTCCTATACTCTGTACAT
Organism: Pholidichthys leucotaenia; assembly: GCA_020510985.1. NCBI lineage: Eukaryota > Metazoa > Chordata > Actinopteri > Cichliformes > Pholidichthyidae > Pholidichthys > Pholidichthys leucotaenia. The sequence goes on from CM035837.1 coordinate 23,510,982, forward strand.
TTACCTTGTCGGCTTTTTGTATTTGTTTGCATTGTATTTTGGATTGTCATGTTTTTTGGCAATAAATTGTCTCATTGCAGTTAAGCACATGTTTGTTTTTGTCCAGGAGGAGCGTTCATGACAATAACGAGTTCTATGATCGTGAGTGATGACTGGCTTTGATCTTTGATGATGTCATAGCGAGTCATATGATCTTTGATGTCATAGTGGGTCCTATGATCGTGAGTGATGCCTGCGTTTGACCATTGATGATGTCATAGTGAGTCCTATGATCGTGAGTGATGCCTGCCATTGATGTCCTATGATTGTGAGCGTGAGTGATACCTGCCTTTGATCCATCAAGTGAATCCTATGATCATGAATGATGCCTGCCTTTGATCTTTGATGTCCTATGATGGAGGCGGCATAGGAACATCATAGGCGGTCCTATGATCTTTTAGCGTGTCCTATGGTCAGGACACACAGACAGACAGACAGACACAGATAGTGATAAAAAGAATTCCTTGGCAGGACACGTCCAGGGCCAACCACCAATCAAAACTAGAAGAAGAAGAAATAAAGTACGTGGCGGTAATGCACCTGTAAGCTGGTTGCCAACCAGCAATCAAATCTAAAAGAAGAAGACACGTCCAATTGGCCGAGGACACAGTCCAAGGTCGGGGGTATAGAGTGATAATTCAGCATATAGAGTGGAGTGATGTTGGTGGCAGTTGCCACGGCCAAGATATATAGAGTGATGATACAGATTGAAGTGATACAGAGTTGAAGAAGATTAAGGCAATGAGACAAGACAGTGATGCTGGATGTATAGAGTGATGGAGTGATGAATTTGTAAGGACTACAGCTCCTGACCAGATAGAGTGATGATTTCGAGTGAAGTACCTGGCAATAATGCACCTGTAAGCTGGTTGCCAACCGCCAATCTAAAAGAAGAATAAGACACGTCCAGTCAGACAGACACACAGATTTCTTGAATTATATATAGAGTGATGTTGGCCGCAAGACGTGTAGAGTGATGATAAAGAGTGAAGTGAAGTGATGATATAGAGTTGGGTGCGGGGAGATGGGGAGGAGTGGTGTCTGGGGATGGAGTTGGGGTTCAGTTGGGCGTGGCGGTGATGGTGGAAGGACTGCAGCTCATGATCAGATAGAGTGATGATACAGAGTGAAGTATGTGGTGGTAATGCACCTGTAAGCTGGTTGCCAGCCGCCAATCAAATCCAAAAGAAGAAGAAGAAGATGCAGAGGTGCAGCATGAATCCAGCTTGAAAGAAGAATACAGAGTGATGATTTAGAGTGAAGTATGTGGCAGTAATGCACCTGTAAGCTGGCTGCCAACCGCCAATCAAATCTAAAAGAAGAAGAAGACACATCCAGTCCACGGACGGATGATTTTTTTTGCGCATGGGGAGTTGTTCAGAGCTCCTTATAGGAGCTCCTGATGCGGGGATGTGCAGTGATGATAGAGTGAAGTACATGGCAGTAATGCACCTGTAAGCTGGCTGTCAACCGCCAATCAAATCTAAAAGAAGAAGAAGAGGTCCTACAATCTTTTAGTGAGTCCTATGGCCGTGACAGAAAGGCAGGCAGAGACCTGAATTATATATAGAATGATTAAACAAAGGAGTCTTGCCATGTGAAATGAAAATCAAAACTTTGATATATGATGAACAAAAACAAACTATTTTATTGGGGTTTGCACTTAAAACAAAAGCTTAAAAAAAACTATACTATGCTCCTCCACACTGGCTGTGCCTGTGTTGATGACCTGCTTCCTCATCAGCTGTCCCTGTGTGGAATTTTGCAGCGCTCTTGGTGGATGGGTGGTCATTATTGAAATGAAGTGACTGTCTTGTGTTCATAATTTTGCGTTGATAGTGGATCACTGGTGAAATTGGCCACTCCCTTAGGTGCTTTGTCTAATTTGCACACTCGCTAATTTGCACTGCCTTAGTACATCTGCCCCTTAAACTTCTAGGCTCAGCAAGGTTTCAAACAGGGTGGACTAGCTTGTTTTTTTTTTTTTAACTTTAATGGAGTTGAATATTACTCTACTTTGTTTTTAACACGCAGTTACAACAGCCTTTATGGAGCAGCAGAGCTGCTATTTGAGTTTTTACACTTTAACATCTATTATTTAATTGTGTTGCTACAAACACTTCTGATTAAGCTGTCAAGTTCAAGTTTCCAACTCATGTTTGATGGGTCATTATTTTATTTAGCTATGGGAACTTTTTATAATAGGCTACATCATCATCACTTCACTTAACCACTCTATAATTCAAAAAATCTCTGTCACGCCCATAGGACTCGCTAAAAGATCATAGGATCGCCTATGATGTCTACATGACGTCTGTATGACGTCATGTAGACACCATAGTATTGAGTGATTCAAGAAAATCTGTGTATGTCTGTGTGTGATCAAAGGCAGGCATCATTCACGATCATAGGACTCGCTATGACACCATCAAAGATCAAAGGCAGGCATCACTGAACGAGTACTGACGTGCTTGCTTATACCCTTACACCTGCTTTCTACTGGCATGCAGAAATACTTGCTTATACTTGGTTTCTACGGGCATGCACAGGTATGCACTAGTTATATTAAGGCAGAGGCAGCGACTGACAAACCAGAGTGATTAGTGGTCCAAGTTGGTGGCAGTAAGCTCGTTGCCAACCGCCAATCAAATCTAAAAGAAGAAGAAGCTGAGAGTGACGGTCTCGGCAGCACCTAGGACACAGTCCAAGGACGGATAATTTTTTCACACACAAGAGTTGTTCAGAACTCCTTATACAAAGATATAGAGTGATGGTAATCAAGTCAGTGGCGGTATTGCCCGGCCGGGTCATGCCAAAGACCATATAAAAGTGGAACTTCCTGCCATCCAGCTTGGTGCTCAGCAATAAATGGAATGGAGGAGGGAACTCTGTGGCGGCGCCTTGCATGGCAGCGGCCCTCTGATTCTGCACTTGGGGTGTGTGTGATTTACACTGTAGATAGGTAAAGCACAATCTCGTTCTGCTGTACATGATTGGTTGTACGGTTGAATGACAATAAGGGTGAATTAATTAATTAATAAAGAAAGTGATTTTCACAGGTGTGCAGGCTTAAACAGGAGAGGGAAAACATGACTTACAGGCCTGAATAGGAGCTGTGCCAGCAGGAAGCTGTGCTGGCGGACATGACAGAAATAATTGCGATTAGTCGACTAATTGAAAAAAATAGTCGTTAGTCAACAACCAAAATAATCATTAGTGGCAGCCCTAGTATACAGCACACATCAATTATTCTTAAAATGTCTACTACATGTAAAATATTTCATAGAAAAACAAATTATAAAATTATGTTAGACTGTGGAGTGTGTGAAATCAGAAGCGGAATCATTTCAGACGATTTATTACACACTCCATCTTTCAAGCACAGAACAGACTGACCTCTCAAGCAGAAACTCCTCTCTTACGTTTCATGGCATTTACATCACACTGCATTCATCCTTGACTCCTTCCTGCTATCTCACCAGGAATCCCCTGCTCTTTGTTCTCCCAAGCTTATCCACTGTCTCCTGTCTGAGATGCTAGACAAGCTGGCTCTCCCAAGGTGCTACACATCGCTACACATCACCCCCCCCCCCCCCCCAGCATCTTAGGTAGGACAGTAGAATAACAGTCCACATGCTGTGATAGAACAATTGAACATCAGTCCACATGCTGCTTGGGCTTCCGTCTCCTCCCGTATCTGCTGTAACTGGGTGCTGCTGGGAGTGTGTCTGACTGCGGGTGAGCTGTTGCTGGGGGGGGGGGGGGGCACTTCGGTCTGTCCGTGTGGCTGATCTGGTGAATCGTTTCCCTGGGGAGCTCTCCGTGGGGGTCTTCCACGCCGAGGGGCCTTAGCCAACAGCACTTGCTCGTCCGCCACAACGAAAGCGGGTTTGAGTCTGTCTATGCCAATTTTTTCCCTCCTACCCCTCTAAGTCTAGCAAAAAATGCTTATCCCCTGTTTCCAGCACTCTGAACGGTCCATCATAGGGTGGGCGCAATGGAGGGCGGTGGGCGTCGTGTCTGACGAATACGAACTTCGAGCTCTTCAAAGTTTTAGGCACGAAAACGCGGAAAACTGTGGTGGGCAGGGCCCGGCAGCGTGCCTGTGTTTGCGCTACGCTGCAAAAGCTGAGACGCGGGATTATCTGGCAGGAATTTCCCGGGCAGCCGTAGTGGCTGCGCAAAAACGAGCTCTGCCGGGGAAGCTTCCAGATCCTCTTTCGGCGTGGCGCGCGACCCAAATAAAACCCACGGCAGCCTGTCTACCCAATTTGCATCCGTCAATGAAGCCCTGAGTGCTGCTTTCAGTGATCTATGAAAACGCTTGCATAACCCACTGGCCTGTGGGTTGTACACGGTTGTGCGGTGAATTGTAACACCCAGGCTGCGGGCCATCACAGACCAGAGTTCGGAAACAAATTGCGGGCGTCCAACAGGACTCCAAAACGCGCCACCCATGCTGTTAAAAAAGCGCGCGCTACATCCGCGGACGCGGTTGACGCCAGCGGGACCGCTTCTGGCCAGCGCGTGGTGCGGTCCACCATTGTCAGGAGGTGCGTGCACCCCTGTGATGGCGGGAGGGGGCCCACAAGGTCCACGTGAACATGGTCGAACTTCTTAGCCGGAATACGAAACGGCTCCAAGGGAGCCTTCGTGGGTCTGTGTACCTTGGCTCGTTGGCACGCCACGCAGGCTGCAGCCCACTCTTTCACTTGTTTGCGTAGGCTCGGCCACACAAATTTCTCTCCCACCATTTTGACCGACGCGCGCACTCCTGGGTGCGCCAGAGTGTGAACCGACTCAAACACGCGGCGGCGCCACGCGGCCGGGACCACCAGATGCGGGCGACCCGTGGAGACATCGCAGATTGGGGGGGGAGGCGCCATCCTGCAGCACCCTGCTCTCCAGCCTTAACCCTGTTGGTCCAGACTGGAGCGCGCGCACGTTTGCATCGCTAATCTGCTCCGCGGCCATGGCTGCGTAATCTATCCCCATGCAGACCGGGGCCACTACGGCACGCGAGAGGCAGTCCGCTACTACATTCAGTTTACCCGACACATACTGAATATCGGTAGTAAACTCTGAGATCGCGGCCAGCTGTCTCTGCTGCTGGCCCGACCACGGTTCTGAAACCTTGGCCATCGCGAATGTTAGCGGCTTGTGGTCCACGAACGCGGTGAAGCTGCGCCCTTCCAGCCAGAACTGGAAGTGGCGTATGGCCAGGTGAAGGGCCAGCAACTCTGTCGAACGCGCTGTATTTACGTTCGCTGTCGCGCAAAGTTCTGCTGAAAAAAGCGAGCGGCTGCCAAGCCCCGGCAACGCGCTGCTCCACGACAGCCCCTATGGCCATGTCTGAAGTGTCGGTGGTGAGTGCTATGCGGACCGTTGGGTCTGGATGCGCCAGCAGTGTGGCGTTTGCCAGGGCTGCTTTAACTTCCGAGAATGCCCGCTCTCGCTCCGGGGTCCATTCGACCCTATCCGCGGGTTTCTGTTTCTTGAGCGCGGCGTATAATGGTTGCATGAGCTGCGCCGCGCGGGGAAGGAAACGGTTATAAAAGTTCACCATTCCCAAAAATTCCTGCAGCGCCCTGACCGTCTGAGGCCAGGGACAATCCGCCACGGTGCGCACTTTGTCGGACAGCGCGACAAAGCGTGACACCAGAAAATCAATCTCCGTCACGCCGAACTGGCATTTTGCCGGGTTGATTATTAACCTGTGCTCCTCCACCCTCCGGAAAACCGTCGTGAGGTGGGTTTCGTGTTTGTCTTCGGACACACTGGCTACCAGGATATCGTCCAGGTAGACGAACACAAATGGGAGATCGCGCAGCACTGCATCCATCATGCGCTGGAACGTCTGTGCCGCTCCTTTTAACCCGAATGGCATGTGCAGGAACTCGAATAGACCGAACGGAGTTATTACCGCTGTTTTGGGTATGTCCTCAGCGCGCACTGGGACTTGGTGGTAACCACAGACCAGGTCTATTTTGGAAAAAATGCGCGCTCCGGCGAGGTGAACGAAAAAATCCTGTATGTAGGGAATTGGTTAGCGGTCGTGCGCTGTGGCATTGTTCAACCTGCGGAAATCCCTGCACGGTTGGCACGATCCCTCAGCCTTAGGGACCATGTGTAGCGGGGAAGCCCATGGGCTGTTTGAGCGCCTGATGATGCCCAACCTTTCCAGGTTGGCGAACTCCGCGAGCGCTATGGCCAGTTTAGCTGTGTCCAAGCGCCGAGGTCTTGCAAAAACGGGCGGCCCGGTGGTGGTGATAAAGTGCTCCACCCCGTGTTTAGTGATGGCCGCGGAAAACGTCGGGACCGTGAGTGCTGGGAACTGAGTGAGCAGTGTGTGGAACTTTACCGCCTGTAGCTGTGACGTTGGCTTGTGCTGTTGGCTAGGTCACTCGAGCTATACAGGGGAGAGAGTCAAAGGACAGTGCATTAACCAGGCGCCTGTTAGCAACATCAACCAGTAAACCATGTGCACACAGAAAATCAGCCCCCAGTATGTGGTAATTCAGTGCTGCTACGACAAAAGTCCACTCATATGTACGGCCGTGTAGAGATAAGAGCAGAGTCCTCTCACCAAAGGTCTTAATATCCGAGCCGTTTGCTGCCAACATCCCGGGGCCGCTAGATCCTGCCAGCCGGTCAGCGTAGGTCGGCCGGATGAAGCTCTTCTGGGCTCCGGTGTCCACGAGGAAACGCCTCCCCGAGCGTGCATCCATTAAGTAGAGCAGCTTGTTCTCTTCACCGAGGGTCGCAGCTGCTACTGACCCCCGGCCTTGGCGTTTTCCCGAGCGCTTGAATTGGCACAGGGGCGCACATCTGCGTGCCTCCTCTCCGAAGCGGCGGTGGTAGAAACAGAGCGAGTCTCTCTGGCGCTCCTTGGCCCCCGCTGCCGCTACCATCAGTGGCTCCTCGCCTCCTCTGGTCGTCTCGCTGGGCTCCGCCGCTGCCGCGTTGACTGTGATCGCCCTGGTGGTGGTGATGATCCGGTCTGCCTCCTGGGCTCGCGCACGGTAGTTGCGCGCGGCCAGCCATGGCGAATTGGCCAGAACCGCTCTCGCCGCTGTTGGAAGGTTCTGGAGGAAGAGGTGGGCAAACAGAAAGTGCCCGTTGTCCTTGCCCATTAACGCCAGCATCTTCTCCATCAGGTCTACGGCTGAACCATCTCCTAACTCGGTCCGCGTCAGGAGCCTCTCTGCTCTCTCACATTCCGAGTGTGTAGCGCTGGATGAGCGCAGCCTTGAGCGCTTCATATTTGCTGCTGGCTGGTGGCTGATCGAGCAGGCTCACTACCTGCTGAGCTGTGCGGGCGTCGAGCGCTGCGACCACATGGTAGAATCTGGTATAATCTACCGTTACTCCCCGGAGGGCGAACTGGGCCTCGGTGAGGTGGAACCAAGAGCGCGGGTTGTGCTGCCAGAAATCCAGTAGCTTGACTGAAACCACACACGCGTGGCCGGGGGTTCCAGTCCTGGCTGTCTGTGGGATGGCTGCCGCCTTGCTGTAGCTTCCTGACCAGGCCGGCTCCGGGGATCTTGCCTCGTGTTCCATAATACGTCTTGGGTCACCAGTGTGGAGTGTGTGAAATCAGAGGCGGAATCATTTCAGACGATTTATTACACACTCCATCTTTCAAGCACAGAACAGACTGACCTCTCAAGCAGAAACTCCTCTCTTAGGTTTCATGGCATTTACATCACACACGACATTTGCATCACACTGCATTCATCCTTGACTCCTTCCTGCTATCTCACCAGGAATCCCCTGCTCTTTGTTCTCCCAAGCTTATCCACTGTCTCCTGTCTGAGATGCTAGACAATCTGGCTCTCCCAAGGTGCTACACGACTGTCCTGCGGTAGGGACCAGGGGTGGCTGCTGGGGGGACTGCAGGTGCCCCCCCCCCCCAGCGGTGCCCTGGCTCTTGCAAAGTCCAAACGAGCAAGTTTGTGGCATAGGAGGAGATGTGGCCTTTGAAGATGTTTTTGTTCTTTACACCCTTCTTTTGTAGATGCCTTATGGCTATTGAACTGCAGTCAGCATCAGCAAGGACCTTAATTTGGGTAGAAAATGGGCCTGTCGGATCCTCCAGCTCAACTCTTTTGGACCATCCTGCATGTTCCCCTCATCTAAATCCCATTGAGAATATTTGGGGATGGGTCATGGATGCCCTTCGTGAAGCCATCTTCACATGGAGCAACATTCCCACCAGCCTCCTGGGTACACAAGTCTGCCTCAACACATTTTTATAGTAATCAACAAGAATGGTGGGGCTGCTCACTGAGGCCTTTTTTAGTTTGTTTTTTTTGGGGGGGGGTGGACTGTAAACTACCCTGTCCTGCAGAAAATAGAGAATTTACCTTCATTCCTCACTGTGGTCCTTCAGATTCTTCCTGGATCATGTTGGGGCCCGTGTCCTCAGCCTGCCCACGTGTCCTAATAGCTGAAGATGGTGATTAAAGGGAAGAATAAACATCCAAAGTTAATCTAGCTCCACATCTTCTGGTTAGCTTTGATGGTGTGGAAAAAAAAGCAAAATGAACCTCAGTGTCAGCTTATTAAATATTGATTTTATTTATATTTCGTCTCATGATTATGTTAAATGGGTTACTCACCAAACAATGTATTAGAAAAATAAAAGGCTATTTTTACCAGACTAAAATACCACCAAACATTCTTGCATTGTGAGATTTAGGACCCAAACGTCCATCTTCTTCTGACAACTTGTGATAATCATTACCATCTTTTTAAAATTACTCACACAAACAAACATGGACCCTTGTCTCCAGTTAGTTCAACACTGAGCAGCAATAAAATGTTTAACCCATGGCTGGACACTCGAGCCGTTTCAGTCTCTGGGTGTAGATGTGGAGTGTCTGCAGTAGTCAGTCATTCTGCTGGGCCTCAGTGACGCTCACACGTGGACAGCTGTTTCTGCCTATAGAGCAGACTACACAAATGCAGCAAGGCTCCTCAGCCACGTGGCCTACAAGTTCCCTCTCAACATTTTCGGGGGAATTAAAATTACATTCAGCTTCCCCCCCCCCCCCCAGACATAACCTTGCAACTTTTTACTCATTCGACTGTTTTCTTGTAAATTTGCAACATTTTTTCCCTCAGAAATTTACATTTTCACAAAGACTTCTTGTAGATTTCTGATTTTTTTCACAAGTATGTGACTTGTTTTACTTGCAAATCTCCAGCATTACTGTCTTAAACATCCAATTTTTTTTTTTTGTAAATTTGTTCCTTTTTTCCTGGTAAATTTTCAACTTTTCCCATAATTTTTTGACACTTCAGCTTTTTCTCAACTCTGCAGCTTTTTTTCTTTTCTGGTAAAATTACTAAAGCTTTTTTTCTTATAAATTTGTGACTTTGTTCTTATAAAACTGGGACTGTCATCCTTGTAAACTGGTAGCTTTTCTTGTAAATTTGGGACTTCTTTGTAAATATGCATATTTTCCCCTTCATAAATTTGCAACTTTTTCCTTGTAATTTTTTTGTAAATGTCACTTTTTTCCTCAAATGTGACTTGTACATTTGCAGCTTTTCCTTGAGAATTTGCTACTTTTTATTCTAAATTTTTTCTTGTACATTTGACTTTCTTGTAAATTTTCAGCCTCTCATAAATTTACATTTTTTCCTTATGAAGCTGCGACCTTTTTCTTGTTAAAATCACTTTTTCCTAATAATTTTGCAGCTTTTTCTTGTAAATTTGTGACTTTTATCCTTGTAAATTGGCAACTTTTTTCTCAAGAATTTGATTTTTTTCTTGCAAGTGTGACAGAGATCATCCTGCGCAGTTCGCCCCACACGGGACACGAACCCGCGACCTCTCAGTCAACTACACAGTTCGAGCATGGGAGACACAGCACGATCGCGCTGAGCTAAAGGTCCGACCGGTAGCTCAGCGCTACCGATACTGTATGAGGCTTTGGGAGGGAGGTTTTACTAACGTTCTACGCCGAACAGCACTAGTTGGCATCCGTTACACAAGTTTGCAACTTTTTTCTAGTAAATTTCCAGCTATTTCTCATAAATTTGCAGCGTTTTTCCACGAAGTTGCAACTTTTTTCTCATAAATGCATGACTTCTTGTAAAACTGGGACTTTTATCTTTGCAAACTGGCAACTTTTTTTCTTGTAAATTTTCAGCTTTTTACTCATAAATTAGCTTTTTTTCCTTTTAAAATTTTTTCTTGTAAATTTGCAACCTTTTTCTTCTAATTTTGCAACTTTTTCCTTCATAACTTTCAACTTTCTCAACTTTGATTTCTTTCTTGTATATTTGCAACAATAAGAATGTTGGTTAAATTTTCATTCTATGTTAAGGTTTAATTTTCAACTCATTTTGACAGTGATCCAAGTTTATTTTTTTTTTAATGTTTTTGAAGAGAGGGAAGAGATTCTTTTTTCCCCCCTCATTAGTGAATGGTTGTCTGTCTCTCTGTGTGTTGGCCCTGCCATGGACTGGCGATCTGTCCAGGGTGGACCCTGCCTCCCGCCCAAAGATGCTGGGATAGGCTCCAGCCCCCCCAAGACCTGAAAAGGATTAAATGATTGAAAGGGTTTAAACGCTTATGCATTACAAAATTAGGGAGGGCCCTAAAAAGCTAGAAACAGCCCTGGATGTGGCCCTTTAAGAGTTTAGCTTGTTAATACATTTCCGTATTTCTTAATTATGAAGTTTATATTTTTCTGATTGCATTTTGTCATTTTTGTTTTATCGTTGGATGCTGTGAATTTTCATCAGAGGCCGGTAGCAGTCACATGTACTCAAACAACTTTTTCACAAGAGCGTACTTGTGAAATTTATTGTAAGACACTTTTTCACTCAAGTACATTTCTGAGGGAAAAAAGCTGTTACTCAAGTAGATTTGGTCATTTCACTGATTTACAAACTCAAATGTGCTTGTTCATATTGTAACACCTTATTCTCACTAGAAATGACTGCATCTTTAGTCATTTTAGTAAATGTATATTTCATTGAGATCGCTTTTGACATCATTGCTTCTCTATTCAGGCTGAGCTGTGAAAGAACAAGAAAAAAAGCAACAAATGGGGGAAAAAAACTGAAAAATTATAAGAGCCACAAATTCAGGAGAAAAAGTTCACAAAAGTTCTTCAGTAGATATTTTTCTTATACAAGTAAGTTTCTACTGTGAATTTGTGGCTACTCTACCCACCTCTGATTTCATATTGTTAAAACTCCCCCACCTCATCATCTAGATTTGCTAAATCATCAGAGGCTGCAAACCTCAAATTCACTTACACCTGTTTGAATTTGAGGGATTTATTAATAAAGACTAAAGAAATAAACTTATGAATCCTTTTAACTAAATCTGTCTTCAGAGCTTCATTTATCACCAACGTTTATGTAAGCTGATATTTTTGTAATTATGTTAATCTTCTCTGGTCAGTATCATTTCTAAGAAAAAGTTCTACTGTAGTTTTAACACCCTCAACCAGGGGTCTGCAACCTCTGCTACAGAGAGCCATTCTGAGCAGGTTATGGCCAAAAAATCTGCACAGAGCCAACCACGTTTGAATTCTAAGAAAAATTAAGGTAAAGGTTTCTTTTTTTTTTGTGATAAAACTGACTTTTTGGGGGGCCAAACTAAATCAGATTTTTTTCAGTAATTATTTAAAGTGGTCATTGACAGCATTTTCCCACATTTTAACAGCTCACTCATGTCTTAATGAAGTGTTTGTGATATATTTTGTTGACATTTTCTTTTTTTCATTACTGAAGCAAATTAGTTTCTTTTTTCCTGGCTTTCTTGAAATGCTGTGATTTAAATAGCCTATCACTTCAAGAAACATCCTTCAACTATTCAACTCCGCCCTCCTCCTTAGTCATTAGCTGACTAGCTTATTGCCTCCTCCTAGCTTGGATGAGCAGTGCTGGTTCACTGATCTGCAATTGTTTGCATCTCGCGTCACTCCAGCCCATCTCCCAACAACCTAGCAGGGATACCACGACAAATCGCCAACACTGCGAGCCGGGCAACCCACTGATCGCCGCAACCAGAGGCTGCTGGCCAAGCCACGGGATCTCAAAGGACAACGTCTCGCTCCCCTGTACTCCATTCCTCTCCTAGGGCCAGCTGGGGATGCCCCGTCACAACGAGGCTCCCCTACGTTGCCTGTGAGAGTAGAGTGGAATTGCACGGAGCCCCAAAGGCTAGAGAGCTGGCCGTGAGAACCAGCAGCTACAGGCAGCAGCCTCAGGTTGCAGCGTAGGCGTTTGTTGCGGCCGATGTGCTGGGGCCAGTGACCTGCTGTGGAATCATGGCGGAACTGCTGGGAGATGGGCTGGAGCAACTCAAGGTATAATGTGGACTGGTGAACCAGGTGGTAACAGGGCTGGTTATTAGGGTGACTAAAATCTGAAGAAAATGACAATATAAGCCACGCTTGGTTCGAGCTTCCCGTTACCAGTGTTCCCGTCCATCTACAGTACATGACAGACAGCTAGGTGGACCAAGAATACAGCAGTGGGCGGGTCTCAAGGAAGGTGGTGGGTTGGCTTTTTCTAAACATGACTTATAGGATTTAGACGGAATAGTCAAGAATGGTTCTGGAGAGAAAAATGAGATCAAGGCTGTGATTTATTTTATTTTTTTTTTTAAGAGAATTGACAGTTTTGAATTTTTTTCTTTGATAATTAGGTGACCAGGAGACTCATTTCAGAAAGTTAAAATCTATAAACACCACTTTTCAGTCAATGACCCCTTTAAGCAAATAATTAAAAATTTGCCATCTTTCATGAGGAATTTTTTTTTAATAGAATCAAGCAACTTTTCCTATTAGAAAGTAGTGACTTGCTTTAAAAAAAACAACTAGCCACTTGCATCAAAAATATTTTTTCTTCCTAGATACTTTTCTTAGGAAGTTATTTTTCTTTAAAAAAAAAAGAAGCCACTTTTTCCCTCAGATATTTGCAACTTCTCTTTAAAAAGAAAGCCAAAAAAAGCTAGTTTCCCTCATACCCTTTCCCCTCAGGAATCAAAAACTTTAATAGTTACTTCTTTCTAAAAAATTAGCAACCTTTTCACCAAGAAATTAGTAAATTTCTTCAAAATTTGTTATTTTTCCTAACAGCTTGCTTTTCTAAATAGCTTTTTTCTTTAGAAATTAGTGCCCTTCCCCCATAAATTAGCTACTTTAAAAAAAAAAAAAATTACATTTTTTCTGAGAAATGTACAACTTTAAGAAATGTGACTTTTCTAAAACATTAGTTTTCCTCACAAATTCAAAACTTTTGGCAAAAATAGACTTTTCCCCCTCCCAGAAATGACTTTTCTAAAAAATTTTCAACTTTTCCCCCAGAAATACCTACTTCGAAAAAGTGCCACTTTTTCTCATAAATTATTCTTTTTCCTTAAAATTTAGTGACCTTTTCACCTCTGGAATCAGAAACTCTAATAACAAAAACCTTTTTTCTCACAAAAACCTCACTTCTTGTCAAACTAAATATTTTCTCATCATCTCCTCCCACCCCCACACTATAGAAGCTCCAACGCTTCAGGCTGCAGACCCCTGCCCTAAACCGATTAAATCAAGGAAAAATCAGAACAAAGACTTTGAACCCTGAAAACAGTTGATCTCTGAGTGATTATTTGTGAACATTCAGTTAAAGAGATGATTAGCTTTTCTGTTTTAACTCCAGTGATTTAAATGGTCCTGATTAGTAGGAAAATACTCAGATTAGCAGTGATTAATGAATCCGAGCGATCGTCAGGGAACTTTTTCTACATTAATGAATGAGCATTTTTCTAACAAAAGACTGCTCTTTTTTAACACACATCATCATCTTTGGCTTTTGAAGAAAAAGAAAATGGGACTAAACGACACACTGAAATCACCGACGTGAAACTTGAGTTTTAAGGTCTTAACACGGGCCCTGGTACTTCACACTGGGACTGCTGACAGGTTCTATTGTTTTGAATAAAAACAGGATGACATCAGGTCTTGATTTAACTGCTGCGTCTGAGCCACAGAAAAGCTGCTGTTGGTTGAAAAAAACAATAAAAAAATACTAACCAAACCATTATATCGATTCAGGTGAAAACTGAAGGAAGAATGAGCGCCGATTTAGGAAATCATTGTTAAATTAGGGCTGCACTATAAACCAAAATTTTACTGTTCTCATGACATCAGTGAGTGCAGATCACAAAAGAACACTGATAAGCTAATGTTTCTCATGCATTAACGCATTCACGCCCCGCCATTCTGGAGCAGCATTTGCACAAGTGCAGCTGTCGTTACACTCCAAAAAAATTAATGGAAAAAGCTCACAAAGCTACATGAACAAAGCCACAAATTTACTGGGAGAAAAAACACTTAATTATATAGGGGGGAGGACTTTATGTTGAAAAGTCAAATTTTGAGGGGAAAAAGGCAGCAAATTTAATGTCACACTGTTGCATATTTATGTGAAAAAAAATCCACAAATTTATGGCACCCCCCCCCCCAAAAAAAACCCTGACATGTACAAGTCACATATTGAGAAAAAAGACAAATTTTATATGAAAAAACTTGCACATTTGTGTGTGAATCACAACTTAAAAAAAGCTGCAAAATTTACATAAAAAGGTATTGATATTTAAGAAAAAGTGGCTAATTATACATGGAAAAGTCACAAATTTGTAAGCACCAAATTTTATGTAAAATGTTGCATTTATGAGGAAAATAATCAAATTATGACAAGTATTTTAGATATTGCAAACCATATCAATATCACAATATTTAAAAACGTTGTGCATTGCATGTTGTCCTAATATTGTGCAGCCCCATCTTCATTAAAAAAAAAAAAAGGCACAGACTAAAAATTAAGTTTTTATGATTACGGAGGAAAACTGAGGAACAGCAATCCTATTTAACTCCTTTTTTGATAGTGTGAGGTTTGGACTTCTTGTTGAAACACTGAATTTGTACTGATAATTTCACGACATTTTGGCAATAAAGAGCTGTTCAGCCACAACTTGTCTTCTGTTCAGATGTTCAAGAATTTAAACATGTAGCCCAAACTAAACCCTGCCACTTTACTTCCTCTTTGATAAACATGACAAAAGAAACCAAAAACTGCTCAATTTTCCATCTTCTGCAACAAAAACAACAGCTTGTTTCTGTCTGATGAAACCCTGGAAAGAAAGCAAACCTAAGTTATAATTAGTGTGGCTGGGTGTGAAGTAGCTGAGAAATACTGAAACTGAATACAGCTGCAGACTTTTTGTTTCCCTTTCATATATTATGAATACTTGGATGTTTGTCTTCAATTATTTCCCCCCCCCCCCCTCACAGCGAAGCCACACTTCAAGCCCTTCATATCACCAAAAAAACACCTTAACAACACAGCACCGGTCAACACTTTCACTGAGTGAGTTTGTCATGAAGTCGCCCTGAATCTTGAATTATTTCTGTGAACCCAGAAGAGTGAAGTCATTAATAAGGAGTTCAGCAGCTCCCTGTTCGGGCTGCTGTCTCTAAGGAGCAGCTTGTCTCGCTGCTACGCCACAGCAACCTTATCGTCCTCAGAAGTCCTGCACATAGAGGACAGTGAAGCGCTCGTACACCACGCTGCGGTGCTGTGGCTGCAGGCAGTAGGCAATGCTTTGCTCTACCTCCTGACAGCGCCGCAGGAAACGGCAGCGGTCCCTGGCCAGCTCCTCCCAGGGACCCCGGCGGTCCTCCTCCTCACAGCTGGCGAAGAACTCCTCCACGTCGTCACAGAAACGTACCTGACAGAAGAGGTGAGCATTTGTTTATTAAAAGCAACTTGTCTTCCTGGGGTCCACACAATACAGGTACATCTCAAAAAATTAGAATATCTTGAAAAAGTTCAATATTTTTTGTCACTCATTTCAGAAAGTGAAATCCATAAATTATATAGATTCATTACACAGAGTGTGATATATTCCAATGTTTATTTTTGTTTTGATGTTTATGGCTTACAGCCCATGGAATCCCAAATTTGGTTTCTCAAAAAATTAGAATGTTACATAAAATTAAAAAAAAAAAAAAAAAGTTTTTTAATACAAATGTGGACCGACTGAAAAGTATGTCCATGTACACACACTACTTGGTCAGGGCTCCTTTTGGATTAATTACTGTATCAATGTGGCGTGGCATGGAGGTGATCAGCCTGTGGTACTGCTGAGGTGTTATGAAGGTCCAGGTTGCTTAGATAATGACCTTCAGCTCGTCTCCATTGTTGGGTCTGGTGTCTCATCTTCCTCTTGACAATATTCCATAGATTCTCTATGAGGTTTAGGTCAGGAGAGTTTGCTGGCCAATCAAACACAGTGACACCATGGCCATTACAGCAGGTTTTGATACTTTTGGCAGTGTGTGTGTGTGTGTGGTGCCAGGTCCTGCTGGAAAATGAAATCAGCTTCTCCACAAAGCTTGTCAGCACAGGGAAGCATGAAGTGCTCTAAAATTTCCTGATAGACTGTGCTGACTTTGATCTTTACAAAACACAGTGGACCAACACCAGCAGATGACATGGTTCCTCAAATCATCACTGACTGTGGAAACTTCACACTAAACCTCAAGCAACTTAGAGTGGGTGTCTCTCCACTCTCTTTCTCCAGACTCGGAGTTTGATTTCCAAATGAAATGCGAAAGTTACTTTTATCTTAACAGAGGTCATCTGCTGGTGTTGGTCCACTGTGTTTTATCAAGACCAAAGTCAGTGCAGTCGTCTACCAGGAAATTTAAGAACACTTCATGCTTCCCTCTGCTGATGAGCTTTATGGAGAAGCTGATTTCTTTTTCCAGCAGGACTTGGGCACCTGTCCACACTGCCAAAAGTATCAAAACCTGGTTTAATGACCACGGCATCACTGTGTTTGATTGACCAGCAAACTCTGCTGACCTAAACTCCATAGAGAATCTATGGAGTATTATCAAGAGGGAGATGAAAGACAGCAGACCCAACAATGCAGACGAGCTGAAGGTCACTATCAAAGCAACCTGGGCCTCCATAACACCTCAGCAGTGCCACAGGCTGATCACCTCCATGCCACGCCACATTGATACAGTAATTAATCCAAAAGGAGCCCCGACCAAGTAGAGTATGCACAGGGACATACTTTTCAGTCAGTCCACATTTGTATTAAAATTAATTTTATTTTATGCAATATTCTAATTTTTTGAGAAACTGAATTTGGGGTTTTCATGGGCTGTAAGCCATAATCACCAAAATTAAAATAAACACTTGAAATATATCACCCTGTGTGTCCTGGAATTTCCCCATTGTGGGACTAATAAAGGCTTATCTTATCTTATATGGGTTTCACTTTCTGAAATGAGTGACAAAAAATATTGAACTTTTTCATGACATTCTAATTTTTTGAGATGTACCTGTACATAAGACAAAGTTTATATTCAAGTGACATCAAAATAGTTTTATTCCCATGACTCATAACCCCTAATCCATCCAAATACCCTAGATCACCCCATCCTCAAGACAGCATTAACTTAAGTCAAAGTAATTCATAGCCAGACACCAACACAGTAAAAATTAAAGCACCCTTAGTGAGCATACTCACATACCTCACACATCTGAATATAATAATAAAAATTAAATTTGGGTTAAACTATTTTTTTTTTTTTTTTTTAAAAAGGGATGAAGCAATATTTTTCAGACATACCAACATAGTAACAATTGGAACATTTACAACACTCCATTAGAGAAATGTTCTAACCTTTCAGATCACTGTGATTAAGTATACAATCAATTCTTTTAAACTGATTTTACCGATCAATCTGCTTTTTCCTGTGATCATGGTAACATATTCCCCTGAGCAGGTGAGTATGGAGGCAGTGTGGATAAAACAGTGAAAAAGTTTCACACAAACAGAAGTTTAGACATTTTTTAATGTTGAGTGTTGTCTGACCAACAGTTCAAACCCCAGACACTTTGTCTGGAGTTCTACATTACACTAGGGCTGGGCGACTAACCAAACTGACATAGAACAGACTTAATCTCTCATGTCAGTGTTTTTCCCCCTCCCCGGTTCTTCCCTTACTCCTGTTCTGTGTGTATGTATACAAGAACTTTCATGTTCTGCCCCTTTAAGACATATCGTGCGCACAGTCATGACTCTGTAGTAGCAGCGGAGGCTGGCTTTTGAACGCCAAGGCTGTGTCCTGTTGTCCTCCGATTGCTGTCTATGTTGGCCACTGTTCAGCAGTGGGGGTGGACGAGCTAAGCCTGTATTTAAGAACCCAAACGGAGATCCATGGTTCTTGTGAGGCGGTGGCATGGTCACGGTTGCATGAAGGGCTGTGACGGACGGAGGCATTCTTTATTATATTACGCTCATTTATGGCTCGATCACCAGAGTGATGTATTCACTGATGCCGCACTCTGGTGGCTTAATTAAGAGCCTCGTCAGCGAACTAAAGGAAGAAAGGTGCGACACTGAAAAAAACAACAATTTGAAAGTTGCAAATAACCGGGATACTGATTTGAGATCAAATTGCCCAGCCCTATGTCACACACACAAAAATACTGGGGAAAAAAAAAAAGGGGGCTACAACTGCAGCCAATTTCATGTTTTTTTTTCTCCACTGTTTTGATGTTGACTTAATTTGTTGTGCTGCATTCAAAGTTACTTAAAAGTAAAAAAAAATATTTAAACGCACCATAACTGGAGTTTGGACCAGAGCCATGTACAACTGTATAACCAGTCACTCCATGTGGCTTCAACAAAAATATTACAAGAAAAAAGTCTCAAATGTACAATGAGGGAAAAAAAATGTTACCAATATTAACAGGCCAGAATATATTTATAACTCAGCTGTTCCATCTTCATTCTGGATTACTGAAATGTTTACAGCTGTTACGGAGTTATTTTTTAGCCAAAAATTACTAAAAATAGCCCTATCCATAGTGCAGCTTGTTCACCACTTTAGACAAACCGTGTTCAGACTGAAGCTAAATGTATTCAACTGAGTCAGTAGCAAAATTTCACTTCATGTTACCTGCTGCAGTAACATGAGACACTGTTTAAAGTTTCACTTCATGTTACCTGCTGCAGTAACATGAGACACTGTTTAAAACAAAAACTCCTCCACAGAGAGACAGCAGGAAGTACAGAGGCTGTGCTTTTGGTGTGAATGTCATTTGACTGTTTACAGTGAAAGACCAGGAAGGAAAAACAGCTTTGAGTATTTGAACCAAAGTTACCCCTAAGAGCCTGAAAAACCCTGGATGAGGAAAAGTTTTCTTCTATGGATGTGACTTAAAGTTAGTCACATGCTTAGACTGCTTGAATAAACTATTTATATTCAAATATTTAGGAAATTTCAAAAAAAAGGTGGAAGAAATCAAAGCAAAAAAAAAAAAAAAAAGGCCAGATACTGCCAGACCTACACAATGTTGAGCATGAGAAGTCTCCGAAACAAACACCGTATTTACCTTTCCCATTTTAAGTTTGGATACATTTATTATACATTAACCTATACCAGAGGTTGGCAACCTTTAGTACAGAAAGAGGCATTTTAGCAGTTTTTGGCCAAAATAAATGAATAGAGCCACAAAACATGTTGGAGCCTTAAAATTAAGACAGTCGAGTTATAGTAATGACCAAGATGTTCATTTTTACTGTAAATGTGTGTAAGGTCTTTTTCCCCCCTTCTAATATTTGCGACAGCTTTCTGGTAAATTAAGCACTTTTGCTTCATATGGATCATTTTTCTTGTAAAAAAAAAAAAAAAAAGTTCTAATTTTTTTCTTGTAAATTTGCAATTCTCCCTAAATTTGACACCATTTTTTGCAAATTTGCAACCTTTTCACATAAATTTGTATCTATAAAAAAAAGATACTTTTCCTGTAAATGAGGTTTTTCAAATTAATTTAAACCATTGTTTCTCTTAAATTTGTTATTTCCTTCTCATAGCACATTCTTATAAATTCATTATAAATTTGTTGTTTTCCCTAAATTTGCAGCACCTTGATTTTTTCTTAGGTTTTTCCCCATAATTGATGCCTTCTGATAAATTTTCCTTTTTTCCCTTATAAATTTGTAATGTTTGCCACTTAATTTTGCAACTCACCTCATAAATATACCATAAATGTACCAAAAAAACATGTAGGTTTAGGGCGCTCGCGCACGCAGCGACCAGCAGCCGGTGGCTTGTCACCAGACTGCAAACCAAGTCTACCTACGGGTACAAATAAGTAACAAAAAAAAAAAAAAAAAAAAAAAGTACTTTTTACTTCAAAATGTTCCAATTGCTTTTCATTTTCTTCCTCTTGCATTTGCAAGCATCTTTTTTCTTGTAAATTTGCAACTTATCCCCAAGCAATAAAAAACTAATAACTATTAGTTTAATTTGCCATTTTATTCAGTGCTTGCGTGAGGGTTTTCTCATGAATTTGAGATGCATTACCCCTTATACTACTTCCATATAAACATTCTAATTTAACATGTACAAATCTGTTTTCCCACCTTGTATTTGCACATATCATCATCATCATAGCAGTCTGTCTCGGGCGACAATGACTTTCATTTAGGTCTGATCAGATTCCTCTACGCAGCTCTGTCCCCCACCCTCTGCTGCCAGGAACTCCTGACCCTGCAAATCCGGGCAACGTCCGAGCCGGTATGAGTTGCTTTCTGACTGACCATTTCATGAAACTGCTTGCAAAGTATTTGAGTACCACTAGCTTTTGCTGGACTAGCGGCACATTCTTGGCAGATAATATCTCAGCGATATTATCAGTAGCAAGGACAGGCCAAGACAAACTGACTCCAGTATCTGTTGCAGTGACTGACCAGATGATTTGTTTGTTTATTTCAGCTATTTGTGTAGCGCATGTCACAATGCACCGGCTGGCAAAAGTCCACCACAGACCTTGCGACAGATGTGCTTATCTGCCAGGATTTCCAGTCTCACCCCGTGTAACAGAGTGGTCCACCACAGACCTGTGACAGATATTGTTTTTAGTTCTGCCAGGATGCCCAGTTTCACCCCTCTATATACAGTGGGGCAAAGAAGTATTTAGTCAGCCACCACTTGTGCACGTTCTCCCACTTAAAAGATGAGAGAGGTCTCCAATTTTCATCATAGGTATACAGTGGTACCTCTACTTACGAACGTCTCTACATACGGAATTTTCAGGTTACGACACGCCTCAACGGGAAAATATTGCCTCTTGTTACGAAAGAAATTTCAGGATACGAAAGGCAAAAATACAGTACGTGCTGCTACTCGCAGCTCCGTAATGGGGCGCTGACATCAGGACGATGTCAAGTATGGGAGGGGAGAGTGTAGCGAACTCAGTGTAAGCACCCTACTTGGCTTGCCAAGCGGGTTGACCCTATTGGCGACACAGGTAGAGTGCGGGACTCCGGAGCGGGAGGCGTGAGTTCGAACCTTCCGGTGGGACGTCGCCATGTCGAGCAGCACGTTACAACAATTTTTATTCTTTACTTTATTCTTTGTTTTTTACATTATGTACAACTCTCATTTTATGTTTATTGTGCAGTAATCTAATTGTAACATGTATTTGTTACATGTTTTGATGCATTTTTATGATTTATAAAAAATTTATGTCCGAATTTTGGGGGGCTTGGAACGGATTAGGGCATTTGCATGGAAAACGCGTCTCTACTTACGGAATTTTCAGGTTACGAAACTACTTCCAGAACCAATTAATTTCGTAAGTAGAGGTACCACTGTACCTCAACTATGAGAGACAAAATGAGAAAAAAAAAAATCCAGAAAATCACATTGAAGAATTTTTAAAGAATTTATTTGCAAATTATGGTGGAAAATAAGTATTTGGTCACCTACAAACGAGCAAGATTTCTGGCTCTCACAGACCTGTAACTTCTTCTTTAAGAGGCTCCTCTGTCTTCCACTCGCTACCTGTATTAATGGCACCTGTTTGAACTCGTTATCAGTATAAAACACCTGTCCACAACCTCAAACAGTCAGACTCCAAACTCCACTATGGCCAAGACCAAAGAGCTGTCAAAGGACACCAGAAACAAAATTGTAGACCTGCACCAGGCTGGGAAGACTGAATCTGCAACAGGTAAGCAGCTTGGTGTGAAGAAATCAACTGTGGGGAGCAATTATTAGAAAATGGAAGACATACAAGACCATTGATAATCTCCCTCGATCTGGGGCTCCACGCAAGAGCTCACCCCGTGGGGACAAAATGATCACGAGAACGGTGAGCAAACATCCCAGAACCACACAGGGGGACCTAGTGAATGACTTGCAGAAAGCTGGGACCAAAGTAACAAAGGCTACCATCAGTAACACACTACACCGCCAGGGACTCAAATCCTGCAGTGCCAGACGTGTCCCCCTGCTTAAGCCAGTACATGTCCAGGCCCGTCTGAAGTTTGCTAGAGAGCATTTGGATGATCCAGAAGAGGACTGGGAGAATGTCATATGGTCAGATGAAACCAAAATAGAACTTTTTGGTAAAAACTCAACTTGTCGTGTTTGGAGGAGAAAGAATGCTGAGTTGCATCCAAAGAACACCATACCTACTGTGAAGCATGGGGGTGGAAACATCATGCTTTGGGGCTGTTTTTCTGCAAAGGGACCAGGATGACTGATCCATGTAAAGGAAAGAATGAATGGGGCCATGTATGGTGAGATTTTGAGTGAAAACCTCCTTCCATCAGCAAGGGCATTGAAGATGAAACGTGGCTGGGTCTTTCAGCATGACAATGATCCCAAACACAGCGCCCGGGCAACGAAGGAGTGGCTTTGTAAGAAGCATTTCAAGGTCCTGGAGTGGCCTAGCCAGTCTCCAGATCTCAACCCCATAGAAAATCTTTGGAGGGAGTTGAAAGTCCGTGTTGCCCAGCGACAGCCCCAAAACATCACTGCTCTAGAGGAGATCTGCATGGAGGAATGGGCCAAAATACCAGCAACAGTGTGTGAAAACCTTGTGAAGACTTACAGAAAACGTTTGACCTCTGTCATTGCCAACAAAGGGTAATGAAGTATTGAGATGAACTTTTGTTATTGACCAAATACTTATTTTCCACCATAATTTGCAAATAAATTCTTTAAAAATCAGACAATGTGATTTTCTGGATTTTTTTTTTCCTCATTGTCTCTCATAGTTGAGGTATACCTATGATGAAAACTGGAGACCTCTCTCATCTTTTAAGTTGGAGAACCTGCACAATTGGTGGCTGACTAAATACTTTGCCCCACTGTACAATTCAAGAAATCTGTCACGATCATAGGACTCGCTAAAAGATCGTAGGCCTCGCTATGACATCAAAGGCAGGCATCACTCACGATCATAGGACTCGCTATGACACCATCAAAGATCAAAGGCAGGCTTCACTGAACAAGTGCTGACGTCCTTGCTTACACCTGCTTTCTATGGGCATGCAGAAATACATGCACGGGCATGCACAGGTATGCACTAGTTCTTTTAAAATTACCGCTTTTACTCGTTTTATTTATCATAAATTTGTGAGGTTTTGTGTTCAATTTCAGCTCTTCTCATGAATGTGAGATCTGTTTTGCGAGCTTTTCGTCTCTTAAAGTCATTTGGAGCAACTTGTTGACATGCACAATAGCAGCATGTGGCTCCGGAGCCTCAGGTTGCAGATTCCTGACCTAAACCAACACATTACGCATGGTATCTACAGCTATAAAGAACATGAATTTAACTAACTACTAACTAACTAACCTGCACTTATATAGCGCTTTTCTAGTCACAAAGACCACTCAAAGCGCTTACATTAATACTAACCCTCTATTCTAAGGGCCTATAGGAAACACTTCCTTGTGGTAACGTATCGTCACTTCCTGTTTTGCTGTCTGCCTGTGTGGTTTGCTCTCCAGCTCTCGAGCCACTAGCTATGGCTACTACCTCTCTTTCCTCTCCTCCTCTGGTGTGCTCTCTCTGTCAGATGTTTAGCTACACCTCTGCCTCTTTTAGTGATAACGGTAAATGTAATAAATGTTGTCTTTTTGAGGCGCTCGAGGCGAGGTTGTCTGATTTGGAATCCCGGCTCCGCTGCATTGAAACACCGTCTGCGCCAGTTAATCTCGACGGACGCCCATTAGCTGCAGCGGAGCTAGCTAGCTTAGGCCCCCCTGTCACCGGTTCCCCGGCTCTCCTCAGCAGCGAGGAGACTGGGTGGGTGACGGTGAGAAGGAAGCCTAGTCGCAAAGCCCCGGTTCACCACCAACCTGTTCACGTTTCTAATCGTTTTTCCCCGCTCAGCGACACACCCGCTGAGGAAAAAACTCTGATCATTGGCGACTCTGTAGTCAGAAACGTGAACCTAGAGACTCCAGCGGCCATAGTCACATGCATTCCTGGGGCCAGAGCAGGCGACATCGAGTCAAATTTGAAAATGCTGGCTAAAAGTAACTGTAAATATTCCACAATTGTTATTCACGCCGGCATTAATGACATCCGTCTCCGGCAGTCGGAAGTCACGAAACTTAATATAGAATCGGTGTGTGACTTTGCAAAAACGATGTCAGCCACTGTAGTATTCTCTGGGCCCCTCCCCAATCTGACCAGTGATGACATGTTTAGTCGCTCGTCATCCTTGAACCGCTGGCTGTCTGTGTGGTGTCCTAAAAATGACGTGGGCTACATTGACAATTGGAGCTCTTTTTGGGGAAAACCTGGTCTTATGAGACGAGACAGCATTCATCCCACTTTGGATGGTGCTTCTCATTTATCTAACAATCTGGCATCTTTTTTATCCAAATTTCCAAAACCATGACTACTCAGAGTTGGGACCAGGAAGCAGAGTTGCAGTCTTGCACGCCTCTCTGCAGCTCCTCTTCATCCGCCACCCCTCAGCTTAGCCCCTGTCTTCCCCATCAGAGAATCGTTGTCTGCTCCCTCCAAAGTGAATAAAAATATAATGTATAAGCATCCCAAAGTGATTAAGCAAAATATTGGTAAAACTCAAATTAAACATAAAGCCTCTAAATTGAATGATTTGGCCTCTGTTCCTCCTCATAATTTAAAAATTAAATGTGGTTTATTAAATATTAGGTCTCTAACTCCCAAGTCTCTGTTAGTCCATGATCTGTTAATTGATCATCAGATTGATTTAATTTCCCTTACAGAGACTTGGTTAGGACAAGAGGATTATGTTGGTTTAAATGAATCAACTCCCTCTGGTTATTTAAACTGTCAAAATCCCAGAAGTTCTGGTCGTGGAGGAGGAGTAGCATCAATTTACCATTCCAAATTACTAGTTAATGTAAAGCAAAAAACATGTTATAATTCCTTTGAGGGCCTGGTCCTCAGTGTTGGGCACTTTAGCAATTCCAGGTTAAACCCAATTTTATTTGCCATAGTTTATCGTCCCCCATCAACCTATTCAGAATTTTTATCCGAATTTCCTGATTTCTTAGCTGATTTAGTGCTGAAATCTGATAGAATAATTATAGTAGGGGACTTTAATATACATGTGGATGTAGATAGTGACTGCCTTAATGTGGCTTTTAATTCAATATTAGACTCGATTGGGTTTTCTCAGAAAGTAGGAAATTCTACTCATTACCTCCACCATACATTGGACCTTGTTCTGACATATGGCATAGAAATAGAAAATCTTGTAGTGTCTCCTCATAACCCTGTACTGTCAGACCATTGTCTGTTAACCTTTGATTTTACTATTTCTGACTATTTGGCTCCTAAAGAAAAATATTATCACAGTAGATGCCTCTCAGATGATGCTGTTTCCAAATTTATGCAGATTGTTTCCTCTATGCCATGTGTCAACACAACGGAAATAAGCTATAGACAGCTTGCTCCTTCTGTAATTGATAACATGGTGGATAGTGTTTCAGCTTCTCTGCATCAGGCTCTAGACTTGGTGGCCCCCTTAAAAAAGAAAAAGTCTAATCAGAGATTTTTAACTCCTTGGTTCAACACAGAAACTCGTAGCTTAAAACAGAAGACTCGTCAGTTAGAAAGAAAATGGCGCTCTACTAATTTAGATGAAATCTATTTAGCTTGGAGAAATCATCTTTTAATTTATAAAAAATCTCTTAGAAAAGCTAGAACGAGTTATTACTCTGCATTAATAGAAGAGAACAAGAATAATCCCAGGTTTCTTTTCAGTACTGTAGCCAGGTTGACAAAGAGTCAGGACTCTGTCAATCCTAGCATCCCCTTAGAGCTTACTAGTCAGGACTTTATGAACTTTTTCAATAATAAAATTTCATCCATCAGAGATAAAATCAATCAGATTCTTCCCACAGTTAACTTAAATACTGTAACTACTACAACTCCTTCTATTGATGTCTGTCTTGATGAGTTTACTCCAATCGACCTTTGTGAGTTAGACAAAATAGTTTCCTCATCCAAACCTTCAACTTGTCTTTTAGACCCTATTCCTACCAGGTTATTTAAAGAAGTCTTCCCACTTATTGGTAGCTTTATTCTTCATATAATCAATTCTTCATTAACTTTAGGCCATGTACCGCAGGCTTTTAAAACGGCTGTAATTAAACCCTTACTCAAAAAGCCAACGCTAGATCCAGGAGCTTTAGCTAACTATAGACCAATCTCTAATCTCCCTTTCATTTCAAAAATCTTAGAAAGAGTTGTTGCTACGCAATTATTTGACCACCTGCAGGGAAATGGTTTATTTGAGGAGTTTCAATCTGGGTTTAGAATCCATCATAGCACTGAAACAGCCTTAGCGAAGGTCACTAACGACCTCCTCATTGCATCTGATAATGGACTAGTTTCTGTACTTGTCCTTTTAGATCTTAGTGCAGCTTTTGATACTATCGATCATAATATTCTACTTGATAGATTAGAACACTATGTTGGACTTAATGGAACTTCGTTGCAGTGGTTTAGATCTTATTTATCTGATAGGTTCCAGTTTGTTCATGTAAATGATGAGTTTTCTCTCAGCTCAAAGCTTAGTCATGGAGTTCCACAGGGATCTGTGCTTGGCCCTACTCTTTTTAGTTTATATATGCTTCCGTTAGGCAACATTATTAGAAAGCACTGTATACATTTTCACTGTTATGCAGATGACACACAATTATACCTGTCAATGAAGCCAGATGATACTAATCAATTAGCCAAGTTAGAAGCCTGTCTTAAGGAAATCAAAGTTTGGATGACTTGTAATTTCCTGCTATTAAATTCAGATAAGACTGAAGTCATTCTTGTTGGTCCAAAAAACCTTAGAAATTCCTTTCCAAATCAAACTTTCAGTTTGGATGCAGTTACTCTTTCTCTTAATAGCTCTGTGAGGAACCTTGGAGTTATTTTTGATCAGGATTTGTCCTTCAATTCACATATTAAATTTGTTTCTAAGACTGCCTTCTATCATTTGCGTAATATTGCCAAGATTAGGAGCATCTTGTCTCAGAGTGATGCTGAGAAGCTGATCCACGCTTTTGTTAGCTCGAGATTAGATTATTGTAATTCTTTATTATCAGGCTGTCCTAAAACATCTTTAAAAAGTCTTCAGCTGATCCAAAATGCTGCAGCAAGAGTTTTAACAGGTACTAGAAAGAGAGATCATATCTCTCCGGTTCTGGCCTCCCTTCATTGGCTTCCCATAGAGTTTAGAATTAAGTTTAAAATCCTTCTTCTTACTTACAAAGCTCTAAACAATCAGGCTCCTTTTTATTTAAAAGATCTGATACTACCGTATCATCCTAACAGAGCACTACGCTCCCAAAATGCAGGTTTACTTGTAATACCTAGAATCTCCAAAAGTACAATGGGAGGCAGAGCCTTCAGTTATCAAGCTCCTCTCCTGTGGAATCAGCTGCCAATCTGGATTCGGGAGTCAGACTCGATCTCTGTTTTTAAGAATAGGGCTAAAACCTACCTTTTTGATATAGCCTACAATTAGGGAGGGATCATGTGTTTCTGAACCCTCCCTTAGTTATGCTGCTAATAGGTTTAGTCAGCCGGGGGACCTCCAGTAATGCACTGGGCCTCACTCCTTTCCTCACTCTCTATGAAATATTTTTTTTTTTTTGCTGGTCATTAACATTTGTTTGTTCTCTCCCATAGATTGAGTCCCCATCGTGCTGTTTGCTCTCTACATGTCTGTTCTTTTCTTCTTCTCTGTCCCCTCACCCCCCAGCCAGTCGCAGCAGATGACTGCCCCTCCCTGAGCCTGGTTCTGCTGGAGGTTTCTTCCTGTTAAAAGGGAGTTTTTCCTCTCCACCGTCGCCAAGTGCTTGCTCACAGGAGATCGCCTGATTGCTGGGGTCTTTCTGCAACTGTGGGGGTCCTCCCTACAGTTGATAGTGCTATGAGATGACTGTTGTTGTGAAATGGCGCTATATAAATAAAGTTGAATTGAATTGAAGATATCTAGGGACAATTTAGAACAGCCAATTAACCTAACATGCATGTTTTTGGCATGTGGGAGGAAACCGGAGAAATCCCGGAGTAAACCCACGCAACACGGGGAGAACATGCAAACTCCACACAGATCACTGTTGGTCGGGGGCTGGGATCGAACCCACGATCCCCACAATCCCCCGGCCAAGGGTAAACTGTGCTGCCGCAGTGCTAACCACTGCGCCACCGTGCAGCTAATTTAGGACTTTAAAACCATTTTTCCAAGGATATTTGATCAAATTTAAGATCTCACATTCTCAAAAAGTTTGAAATTGTTGCATTTAGCCTTGTCCAATTATTCCTCAAATGTGGCCTCATCAGTCAAGTTCAAATTAAATCTTCAAGATGAAATTTGCCCACTAGATTTATAAATTACTCAAAATACCTAAAACTAGCTGCTTAAACTGGGGTGTTCAATCATGTGCCATGGAGGGCAAAGACCCTGCAGGCTTTACCTCTCAACAGCAGATTCCACTGAATTTCTTCCCACTGAGTGCTGATAAGTGGAAACACCTGCCGAAGAGACTGGATAGAAGAGAAAACCTGCAGGGTCTTGGCCCTCCATGGCACGATTGGACACCCCTGCGCTAAAGGTTACAAATGTACAGTAAGTAAAAGAGAAAAACAAGACAGAAATTTGTGGGGAAAAAGTGGTAAATTTACAAGAACCCCCCCCCGCTATTTTGAGGAAAAAAGTTGCATATCCAAGTGGCAAAGTTAGAAGAAAAAGTTGCCAATGTATATGGAATGACTGCTGTTCATTTCCTTAGTTTCACTTTCAGTTACATTAAACAAATTAATAAGGATTTCACCCCATAGTGCAAGAAAACAACTACTGTCCATCCATCATCTACCACTTTTCTGGGTAATGGAGGCAGTAGTCCAACCAGACTTCCCTCTCCCCAGCCACCTCCTCTAGCTTTTCAGAGGGGACACCAAAGTGTTTTCACGCTAGCTGGGAAAGTCTCTCCAGCTTGTCTACTACAACAACTACGTTTGTGATATTTCTAATACCCTTAACAGGTATATTTGAGAATTGTCATTTTTAGGTTAATTAAGGCCTTAATTTTGGAAACTTGGAA
Source organism: Pholidichthys leucotaenia (assembly GCA_020510985.1). NCBI lineage: Eukaryota > Metazoa > Chordata > Actinopteri > Cichliformes > Pholidichthyidae > Pholidichthys > Pholidichthys leucotaenia. The sequence goes on from CM035837.1 coordinate 23,540,468, forward strand.
CTTAAGACAACCATGATTAATAAATCAATACACTGTGGCATTGCTGGAAGAAAATATTAAACGTGATAATTTTTGCAGATTTCTGAATATTTGTTTTGTTGGATTTCATGTTTTCATGTATAAATTTCTCTTAAAAAAAAAAAAAAAAAAAAAAAACTTCCCTTAGGACACCCAACTAGGTTAACTATGATCAACCTATTAACCGTCATATCAAAAAATAGTTAAAATATGATCTGGGAGTGGAAAAAAATGCTTTCACAGCTGCAGACTTTAAAGCCATTTAGTGTTGCTAGAAAATATCACTGATGAACTAACATTTACCTAGTCCTACCTGTTGCTGTACTCATGACTTTTCATCCATTCTTACATTGCACATAACTCTCACACTGCTTTTTACTTCACATTATATCACTGAATCCGAGTTCACATTGAAATACTGTATGACTGTATATTTTTTCATATATTTCTGCAAAGTGTGGATAGTCTGAGTAAATAGCTGCATATATTCCTGTATATATTTGCATCCTTTTATAGAAACATGGACAGACTAATTTACTGTACATACTCCGTCATTGAATCCTTATTTAAATCTTACACCTGAACGAGAGCAAGTTTTTAGCCAAAGTCAAATTCCTTGTATGTGTTGTGCGTACTTGGCCAATAAAGCTGATTCTGATTCATATACCTGATAATAAAGATCTAACAAGATTAAAAAAAAAAAAAAAAAAATAATGAACAAACGTCAGCTAAATCTTGACTCTGACCCGAACAGACCTTTTTGGTTGACCTGCAGCTCTGCCTGGTGGAGAGTTCGGAGAAGCCGCTGTCCAACCTCTCCTCATCCTCCATCCTGCACACAGGTGGAGGTGCTGGATTAACGCAGGGAAAGCGAGAAGGGGTATAGGAGGCCTTTTTAGACCTGATCTTTGCTCTGACAGGAACCTCTGTGGGTTCCCGAGTCCTGAGTTGAGCCTGGAAGTTAAAGAGGCTGTAGGGGTCAGAGGAGCAGCTGAAGGAGTTCAGCAGGTGAAGGGTTTCAGCTTCATCCACCTCACTGGCTGAGGTTGAGTCGTCCCAGCCATCACCACTGGAGGGAGGGGATGAAGAGGGGCTGATGGAAGGAGAGGCAGCAAGGGGGGAGGCTTGTTCAGGGGAGGAGGCGGGGGTGGACTGGGCAGAGGATGGAGGTGTTGAGGCAGAGACGGGGATGGTCTGGGGCCTGGTTCTGCCCGTGTTCTGCTGGGCGGTGAAGTTTCTGGGGTTGTATGGGTCCAAACTTTGGCACAAGGAGTTCCAGAGCTGCTCTGACTCAGAGTCAGCCTCACTGTCAGAGTCATCATCATCTTCATCGTCTGAGGAGTCAGATAGATCCGACATGCCCTCGCTATCAAAGTCATCGTCGCTAGACTCCTGCTCTGACTGGCTGCTATGACCCTCATCATCACTGCAGGGGCAGCCCATGATGAAGGCGATGCTTTTATTTTGGCACTGGGGGGTGGTAAGCACCGGCGTTTCTGAAGAGTTAACCTCCTTTGTGTCTGGCTGTAATTCTTTTTGTTTATCGTCTACATTTGCTGATTCAGGCTCTTCCTCCATCTCGGCCACCTGCTGCAATAGCTCTTCATTCATATCCTTCCCCATGTTGCGATGTTGGGACTGCTCCTCCTCCAGACTGGAGTAACCATGGTCCTGGTCAGGGGTGAGAACTGCTACCTCACTGCAGGAGGCGGCAGTTCCCAAGTTGGAGCTCAGGTGTTTGCCACTGCTGATCTGGTGCTCTAGTGTTGACTGCTCATTGTTGACTGTCTCCTTTATGTGATTAGTTGGTCCAGCTTTTTCTCCCAGAGTCGATCTCACGCTGCCGCCCTGAACAAAAACAGGGGCTGTTTCACCACAGGAGGCTTTTGTATTAGCCGCCCTTTGCTGTGGACAAAGCTCTGTGGTCGCCATGCCTTCCTTGGCCCAGGGCAGATCTGTTAAAAGCTTCTTATGTGAGTTCTCCTCCCCTCGCCAGAAGCTGCCCCACCACGTCCTGCTCTTAGGTGGGGGGCTCCCTGCTGTGGGCACCCATCCCTGTCCCCCTGGTGCTTTTATTCCCTGAGAGTTCAACCGCACATGGCCAACCACAGTCCTAACAGGTGAAAAGTAGCCAAACTGCGTCTGCTGACAAATAGTCAGGCCAACAGCACCTGCATTCTCAATCCGCAGCTCCTGCTGAGATTCTTGGTCGAGCCAGGGGAAGGAACCACTGTCCTCGGACTCCAGCAGACTGGGGGGGCTGTGTCGACACTGCCGGTAGGGCAGGTGAGGAGCCGGGTTCTGCGTTCGCGGCATGAATTCGTCCAGCTGCCTTAAAAGCTCATTTTTCTCATGGATAAAACTTGACGATAGGTCCCCGCTTCGGGGTCGATCGGGGAGGAGCTTCTGTAAAAGCGACATGGCGGGCCTGGACACGACAGAAATCAGGTCAATCCACGAGCTTTCCTGGACTTGCAGCGCGGTCGAGGTGACGCTATGCCCAGAAGAATCGGTCAGACGCCTCCCGCTGCTCATATTACCAAACATTTTCTTTTAACAAAAACCGGGGCCTGGTGATAACTCTTTTAACGGCTTATAGTTAAAAGCGACTTTCAATTTCCCAAACACAGAGTCCCTTTTCAGCTAGATCCTCTCCACACACACCGGTGCACATACCGACCATCACGGCGGGAAGCAGCTCAGGAGCCGAGGTTGAGGAGACCAGGCTGGGCCGCGGCGGCTCTCAGAGAATGGTGGTTGGACTTATTTCTGACGGAGAAATCGACACAGACGGAGATATAGCTGGTAAAGGGGGAAAAGTTCGACTCTGGAAAAGTGAAGAATTCAAAAAGTGACACTGAAAAAAGGGCCATTATGAGCGGTTTTAATCCCGGTAAGCGACGGCGACGGCAGATCGAGACTAGCAGTTAGCACGTTAGCTTAGCCCAACGGTTAGTGGCGCGGGGGGCGATTTAAAATACTCGACACAAACCGCCAACAATTCGCTCCTTTTTCTTGGTTTCAGTGAAAATGTCCTCCTCCCAGAGTTAATGCTGTTAAATATTGCACTCGAAGAGGAGTTTTCTCGCCGTTTTGCTCCGTCTGTGCCCGCCGAGAAGATTTCATCAGAAAGTCCGAGCCGGGGACCGTCAGCAATGTACCAACGTCGGATTTCCGGGAAGCCGCAGAGCTTTAGGGAATGTCGCTGTGTTCCGGGGCGGATGCGGTTCCCTGGCCCTGCTGCTCTGTTACATAATGGCGCCCATAGGACACCCGTACAAGGTGCTTTATAGCTTTACTGCTGCCACGTGTTTATCAACGTGAAATTCCCACAGACCATTTTTAGAGAGCTAGGGGTGCGGTCACAGAAACACTAACCTGGACTATTTTTAGAGCAATGCTAGTCATTTAGATTTGGAGGGAGAACAGAAAGCAAAAATAATCAATGTTGGTGCCTTATTTTGACTAGAAAGACCCCATAAAAAGAGGAAAAACTAGGAACACTGTACTGATTTAAAAACAAAACAGATTGTTCAATGAAGTGCTAATTTGAAAGTAATTATTTTTGCTGCTAATTATTAAATCAAACTGACCACATGATGTCAGGAGTATAACTCACTGGCGTTACATAGTACTGAGCAGAAACTTTAGTTTGAATGCAGCAAAACTTATTTTTTTTAACAAGGAGGATGAGGGTTTTAAGCATAAAGTACAAATGCATAAATTTATATTAGGTACAAATTTACAAGAATAAAGGTACAAAGATATGATAAAAGATGCCAATTTAAAAATTAAAGTCGCAAATTACAATTTACACAAAATAAAAAACTAACCAGCATCCAGATGAGCATTGCACGTTTACAAGAAAAAAGTTGAAAATTTTCATGAAAAAAATTTGGATTTTTTATTTTTTTACAAAAAAGTTCCACTTTTATAGAAAAAAAAGTTGCAAATTTGAGGAAAAAAGATGAAAATTTACATGGAAAAAAAGATTTGAGAAAAAGTTGCAAATTTATAAAAAAAAAAAGTAAAAACTTTACAGGAAAAAGTTGCAAATGTATAAGAAAGGCTGCAAATCTACAAGAAAAAAATGCATATTGGTGGAAAAAAAGCCACAATTGCTTTTTTTAATTACACATTTATGAGAAAAAGTTGTAAATCTGCGAGAAAAAAAGTTGAAAATTTACAGGAAAAAGTAGCAAATTTCTTCCCCCCTCAAATCACTTCTTGATCACAACAGTTCAGGAGTGCCCAATGCAGAGAAAATCCTCCTGTCATTCTGCCTTGAGTTAAATTACTAATAGTGTTGCACTCCTGTGACTGAATATTGTGTGGTTTTTGTGTTTTGTTGCATACAGACTAAAGCTGCCACTCAGTAACCCAGCCATAGGGGGTGCACAAGCCAATGTACTCTTTAATGCAGGTCCCAAGCCCGGGTAAATGGGGAGGGCTGTCAGGAAGGGCATTTGACGCAAAACCTTTGCCAAATCAGACATGTGGATCATGATGAATTTCTCTTTGGGAGTGACAAGGAGGGACAGGATTAGAAATGAGTATATCAGAGGGACAGCTCAGGTTGAACGATTTGGAGACAAAAGTAAGAGAGGCAAGGCTGAGATGGTTTGGACATGTGCAGAGGAGGGATAGTGGATACATTGGACAAAGAATGTTGAAGATGGAGCTGCCAGGCAGGGAGAAGAGAGAGACCACACAGAAGAGTCATGGATGTAGTGAAGAGGACATGGAGAGGATTGGTGCTACAGAGGAAGACGCAAGGGATGGGGTGAGATGGAGGCAGATGATGCACTGTGGCGACCCCTAAAGGGAGCAGCCAAAAGAAGTTTGTGCCACTCAGTGCTGCATAACTGCCATGATTTATGTTCAGTGACATCATGTGCATACCCTCTATAATAAGATGTGTCAGTAGTGAATACAGTGGATGTCAAAATTAGAGAACAATGTATTAATACTTGATTTATTCTAACATTTCATTTCTCATTGTTCAGAATTTGACAGAATATCAGTTGTGGCTATCCAATAACCAAGGCATTTCAACACAAACATTTATTTTGTTAAAAAAAAAAAACTGAGCAAAATTAGAGAACAATAACCACTGTCAGAAGAGAAGATTTAAACAATGTTTTTTTTGTGGCTATAGGATTAAAAATTTAACAGGAAGTGTAGAGACCCTTCTTTGAATGACTTCACAGCACATCTACACCCACAGGACATCACTGGTTTCTCACACTGCTCTGGTTTGGGGGACAGGATTATATGAAGACTCTCAATGTGGAATCAGTTCAACACTGCAGCTGGAATTACTCGCCAGTTCACTGCTGAACAAGGCAAGGATCTGCCTCGGCACACAGTGTCTCTCCTTTTAAGACAATTTGGACTCAAAGCTCACTCTGCAGCAGAAAGAATAAAAAGGCTAGACTTGGCTTTGCTAAGGAGCATGTTGTGTGGACAGAGAAGAACTGGTTCAGAGTGCACTTCAGCGATCAGAGTAAGTTCAATTTATTTGGGTCTGATGGGAAACAATATGTTCACCGTCAAACTGGGGAAAGACTGAACCCAAAGTGTGTAAAGAAGTCAGTTAAATTTGGAGGAGGAAGTGTCATAGTTTGGGGGATGTTTTCTGCAGCAGGAGTTGGGCCTCTTGTGCAGCTGCATGGCAGGGTGAACGCAAATGTTTGTGAACCTCCTTTGGCAACATGCAATTCCTTCACTGCAATTGTCTCCCAATCAACCTGCAATTTTCTTCCTCCCACAGGCCCACAATGATGCAAGTTGGGTTAACTGGAGACTCTAAAGTGGTCCTAGGTGTGAATGGTGAAGGGATTGGTGCCGTACCGTGGGGGCCTCATCCATCCATGTGGATGCCCTGAATTTCCCTCTGGGATTAATAAAAGTATACAAAATACAAAAAAAATCCTATGTGAACAGGTGTCAGCAACATGAAAAAGAGTAATGTTTAGAAATTTTATTTATTCCATATTTACATATGAAACATGGTTCTTTGCTTTACATCCAGCTGGAGAAATGGAAGAAATCCTTAAACCTTTTACACAGAAAGACGTTAAGTCCTGTATTCATAACAGTACTCAAATAAATCTGGGTGACTGCAAGCTTTCTGAAAACAATGTTTATCTTTTAAAAGACTCGGAAAAAACTTCCACAAACCAGTAAACGTGTTATGAGTTGAGCGATTTGTTTTCAGTCCAGCGGTTAATACAGATTTCTCTGAGATGTGAGGCGGCAGAAAAAAAAATCCACAGAAAAGTTGTCAAATATCATTTCCAAAATGTTTTTTTCCCCCACAGGATTTAGAAGCATAAATAACTCATTTAATACACTCACATTTCAGGATTTTTCTTTACTCCAGACAGTTATTTTCTATCTTAAACTATTAATTATTCATGTAAAAGTACAAAAATATTACAGCGCACTCCTGTGAATCCTGCAAAAAGTGTAATAAAAAGTAAAGGAGGAGCAAAAATATAAAAATGAAACAAATGTGAAAGAAAAGATCTTCTCCTTTGTTCAGTTCAAGTTTAATCGGTAGTGCAAATAATAGAAATGGGTTCAAACAGAGTTACATGCTGATAAAATCTGATGATGGAAGTCACATTTTTAGTTTGTCTGTACAGAAGATCAGGATCCGTCTGAACCTACAGCGGCTCCACAAAGTCTCTGTGTCAGCGGCGGGAATCGAACTCCGACCACCTCTCTGCTCCACAACAGAAGCCTGATGTCTGCTCAGTCACTGCTGCCAGAACTCCTCAACAGACTCCTTTATTATCTGAAAGAAACCTGATCTTGGAGCAGTTTCTGCCTATGAAGAAGAGTAGACAAATGTAATGGGACCCTTCAGCTACTAGGGGCCGTCAAAACGAATATTCCTAACAACTTTTTCCTTATAAATTTTAAGATTTCTCACAAAGAGCAAACCAGTCTCTGCCATCTACGCAACATCCACCTTGTGAAAAACAGAGCGGAATCTCGAGAGAGGAATCCTACTGTTAGCATCTGGAAGAATAAACATCCAGGCAGCATGGTGGAACAGTGATTAGCAGCACTGTTGCCTCACAACTAGAAGGTTCCAGGTTCGAATCCCCAGGCTGGCAGGGGTGGGAACCTTTCTGTGTGAAGTTTGCATGTTCTCCCTGTGCTGTGTGGGTTTCTTCCTACAATCCAAAGACATGTATGCTAGGTCCCTTAGAAGACAGAGTTAGTGTGCTTTGAGGGTTTTTTTTTTTTTTGAAACCAGAAAAAGCACTATATAAGTACATATCATCAGCCCTGAGTGTGCCTGTCCAGTACCGGGTTGTCAGTACCAGCAGACCTGGCTGGACAGGCACATCTCCAGGGAACACGATGAGCGTACTGTGGCAGAGAGGGCCCACCAGCCCGTCTGCACACAAAGGAAGGCTGCTGTTGAGATGCTGGCAGACATGAGGGCCGCCAACCTATCACATCACTGCTGAATGAGGCTCAGTGGAGGAAGACGTTTCACTACAAGGAGGACCTGAAGCTGGCCCTCGGCCAAAATGGACAGTTAATACAGGAGAGAGACCAGCTTTCTGGCTGCACAAGAATGAAAAAAGTTGCTAGTTTAACATAAAAAGTCACAAATCTATAAGAAATACAGTAGTAACTTTTTATGAGGAAAATAAATCAAAACTTATGACAAAAAAAGTCAAATTTACAAGAGAAAATGTCTCAATTTTATGAGCAAGACTCAAATTCATGAGGATAAAGTATCAAATTTACAAAATTGGAGAGAGAAAACACAAATTTGAAGAAAAATGTGAGAGTAAAGTTGTTACTACTTTAACTTTTTCTATGGCTACTCTTGAGTAATTAAGATCATTAGGTAATGTTACTTTTACTTTACAATTTCTGGATGCTCTACCCCCCCCCTCACTTCAGAAGCATCCGAATGAATCCTCAGAATTATGAAGCAAATAAATCCTTTTGCTCACTTCACAAATTTTGAAAATCAAAGGTCAGCCACTGAACATCTGGAGAGCAGTCAGGAGCAGCGAGGTTGGGCAGAGCTCGCTCCCACGCCACCGTTGGTGTCATCTACAGCGCAAAAACAAATTCACTCATCTTAAACATCAACTGGATCCCTAGGATTATCAGCAGTCCCGGGAATCGGGTTTAAAAAAAAAAAAGGCAACACAATCACAGGCAGGGGACAAGGAATGAATTGTAGAAATTAAAAAAAAAAAAAAAGCTGTCAGCATTCAGTCCTTTCTCACTCACTTCAACAAACTGAAATAAAAACACATCAGTGATATAAAAATATCTTCCCTTCTGTTCCTGGTTTTTCAGCTTTTCACTTGAGCGACATTTAAACTCGTTTGCTGTGCGCCGTTTTTGTGCTCACGTTACAATCAAAGCTCAGAGGGAGTTTGTAAATCTCCGACTGGTAAACAGTTTTATTCTCAGGGCACAAAAAGCTGCACAAGTCCTTAAATGATTCAGCTGGACAAACGTGGCTCGCTGGTTCATTTCTGCAGAAAATAGGAAAAAAGTGATGGGACTCGTCCATTGGAAGTGTTTCTTTCCCCTCTGCGCATAACTCATCAGCTTGAACGACTCCACATCGGAGCCAGAGTTTTGGAACAGTTTTTTTTTCTGTAAAAGTTTGTTGTTTTGGACCAAAGTCACCTCCACAGATTTCCTGCTGGGGAATGTAGTTCTGGAACTGAGTCGTCAGTTTTCAGTGTGAACGCTCAAATTTATCAAACTAATTCTTGTGACTTCAGTCTGGGTGAGTTCCTATCTCAGCCATTTCTGCCAACAGAGTACGCAAATGCAACAGGCACCCTCAGCTACTAGGGGGCTCCAAAGATACAAGTTTTCCCTCAACATGTTTTTGGGGAGAATTCAAATTGCTTTTAACTTTATTAATATTCAAATTTGATATTTTTTCCCCTCATAAATTTGCTACTTTTTTCTCAAATTTTCATTTTTCGCATCAATTTGATTTTTTTCCTCATAAATTTTTGACTTTTTTTTCCTTGTAAATTTGCAACTTTTTTCATCATAATTTTAACTCTTCTTGTAAACTTGCAATGGTTTCTCATTAATTTTCATTTTTCCTCAATAAATTTGGCTTTTCTTGTAAATTTGCAACTTTTTTTCTATCATAACATTGAAAAACTCTTCTTGTAATTTGCAGTGATTTCTCGTAGATTCTTTTTTTCCCTCATCAAATTGTGATCCCCCCCCATTTTGACCTTTTTCTTGTAAATTTGTAACATTCATCTCCATTTTAAAGGGTTTGAACTCTTCCCCATTACAACAACCCCCCCAACACAATCTTACATAGGCCCCCTCAAAAAACTAAACAGCCCAAATTCCTACACACAGACAAATGTTAAAAGTTGAGAGTTAATCATAATTTAGTTCAGGGAGGGCCAAGACCCTGCATGTTTTACCTCCACCCAGTGTCTTCAGCAGGTGTTTTCACTGATCAGGAATCAGTGGGAAGAAATTCATTGAATTTACCTGTTGAAGACACTGAATGGAGGTAAAACACGAAGGGTCTTGGCCCTCCATGGGGTGAGTTTAACACCCCTGATTTAGTCAATAGGTCTGTTTCACTTTGCTTTTCTTTAAATCACATCATTAGAATTTAATGTTATAAAAAAGTTTAAGGATTCAGTCAACTCATAAAATAAAATCAACTTAACCCACCAAACTATGAAGAGAAATTTTACATTATTGTTTAAACTTGATAAATTACAACATAACCAGACGGCTCCGCATGATCGCTGTCATAGTTAATCACCTAAAACCCCCTCACACACAGAGGGAGGATCAGCCACAAGGCTTTTACTTTGAAAGGGTTTCCCTTTTTGCCTGTCCTCTCCATGAGGAACACCTTCATTTCTTCTTCCATTCCTTTAAATCCGCTGTTTCACTTATTTCCCGCAGTCCATCAGTGGGCGGAATCAGAGCTGGTCCCACCCAGCTTGTGCCAGTCCACCCAGTGCTGACCTGGGACCAGATTCTTTAAGGGAATGAAGGTCTCTCCCAGCAGGGTGTTCTCCCAGAATGCCCCATCATCCAGAACCCGCAGGTGGATCACCCTCTGGTTCAGGTCGCCACGGGGGATCCGCTCATACACCAACTAGAGCGGAAAGAGAAAATGAAGTTAAACATGTGCCTCTGCGCAAATTTAGAGGCCTATTATACTTGTTGAGGGTTTCACTTTATTTTAGTGGGACTTTTGGGATGCTATGGTCTGCAAACAGCCTAAAATCCTCCTGCACAGGAGTTCTCGTCTCCCACAGAAACTAGGACTACAGCTCTGCATGAAAGCCAGTATTTGTTAGTATGTAACTTAGTCAGACAATCAAAGCTAAAGGCTAACTTTAGTCTCAAAGACGGTGTCACTGTCAAAATTAAAATCTTGTGAGAAATGACCAGAGGGTGGGTGGGGCTTAGTAGCATTTAAAGGAATATGCTGTAAAACAGCCTGTTTTGAGGAAAGCTCCTTCCTCGCGTGTAAAATGATGCTGCAATAATTAAACCCTGTGTTATTTTGACCAAATCATGTCACAGACATTTCATTAACACTTCAGATAGATAGGTAGACTTTATTAACCCCAAACTGGGAGCAGAGTCAATGTGGAAAAAGAGCACAAGGGCTCTTTTAACTGAATTCAGTCTTGAATTTCACTTGTTCACTAAGGAACTCTAGGTACCATCTCGTTGTAGGTGGGGTTGCAGGTGCGTCGGGCCGCCTTGGTCTTCCTCTTGCTGGTCTTCTGAGGGTCTGGGAGGAGGTAGAGCTTCACATAGGGGTCTGGGTCCGTTCCATCCTGCAGGGGCTGCTGCAGGAACCAAAAACAGAGGAAACACTTCTGAGAGAGGGGACTTTGAAGGTCAATAAACGCACAATCAGACCAGACAGTCTCACAGCAGCCAACCAGAACACACAACTTCAAAGATGGGACTCAAATGGGTTTGAAAAAAAAAATGTTCCTGGTCTATTAAATAACAGCAGCAGAAATTAACACAATAACAAGAATAAACAATGTAAAACAAGAAAAATAAGACAGTAATAAGTACAGTTGTCCCCAAATATTACATATACATTAGCATTTGATTTCACCCTTGGTATTTCTCCCTCAAAACTGCTCGACTTTAATAAAGTTCAAACTTTACCAGATTTACCCCAAAAACACTAGCAAATCTTTAAGAAAAATCTAACAAACTTATAAGAAAATGTACTTGATGATAATGACAAAATTTACCCAAAAAAGACAAATTTACATTCAAAAGAAAAACTGAAAAAATAAGGGAAAAAACAAGGGAAATGCATATTTATATGAAAAATACAATAAATTCATGATAAAAAGTTTTAAATTTATAAGAAAGTCACAAATTGAAAAAAACAGATGATGCTGGTGCAGTTTTCAGAATTCAAGTACTAAAGAAAAATACATTAAAAAATACAGGTAGAGGCAATACAAAACAAACTGAAATAGAATACAGATGGTGCCATGCAATAAAATTAGATAATAAAAATAAAACAGTAATGAGCTATTGCAGAGCTATATTAAAAAATAGCAAACCGAGAATCAGGACCTGATGAATTAAAATTCTCATGATAAACACCGACGTTTTTTACTGCACAGCATCATAAACACTACATGTCACCGAGCAACAAATCCGCACACTCATCAGGCACATAAACACCTAAATCGAATGGCGTAGACTGACCAGGCCTCTGATGTGCATGACCATGATGAAGAGTTTGTCACTCTTGTAGGAGATGGACAGTTTGACTTCACCTAGCTCCTTTCCTGAAGCCGGAGACCACGAGAGCTCTGCAACACACAGAACACACACATCACATCTGAGTAATCATCATTAGTAGTTACCATCCTGATACATTTGTCTGCTATGTCAGGGGTAACTTGCATGTGGTAGCATCTCCCATGGCAAATTGGTCCTGGGTGAAGGGCCAGACTAAGAGCGGCCAAGTAGATCCCCATGAAAAAAGTTACATCCAGGACCCAGTGTACCCAAAGGAACCAAACGGGTCTGCCCTTTAGCGGGCTCACCACCAGCAGGAGGAATCATGGGAATCATGGTGCTATGTTTGGGCTACACTGCCGGGACTGTTGCCCCCGTGACCTGGATAAGCTGTAGAAGATGGATGGATGGACTGATTTGTGCCACACTGTGTATTTTAAATTGTCTTCCACTTTCATTACACTTTATTAATGCTAAGTGGAAAAATTAAATAAAACATGAAGTCTTCTGAAGTTGCTGCAATGATCTAGAACACGGATGGGAAAGTTTGGTGGCAGTGAGGGCCACAAATTTTTTTCCTCAATTCCCGAGGGCCAGATTTACATGTAAACCTGGGGGGGGGGGGATTTTCTTCAAAGTTAAAGGTTTCACAATTAAAACTGAAAATGAAAAGCTACTCGGTGTTTTATCATCTTATCTTGATTGTTGTCCATGTTTAAGTGTGTAAGATGAGTGGGAATTGGTATGGCTGCCCCATCATGTTTGTGGTGCTGGGAGTGCTGGGGCGCGATGCTGGTGGGTCCTGGGCTGCTTCCACTGGTGGCCCTCACCCTGGGTTGGGATTTGGGGGCAGTGGGTGGCCTCATGAACCAGTTTGCAAGCTGGCTTCTTGGGGTGGGGTGGGGGTGGGGGTGGGGGGTCGCTTTTAGACCGCCTACCTCCCAGTGAAGGGGATACCTTTGCTGCGCGGTGGGGCTGCCCTCACCTCAATTTTAATTGCATTTTAGACACTGAGGACTTGGGGGGATGGGGGCCCTGCTGCCCATTGCAATGGCTAGCGGTGCTCCAATCACTATCCCTCCAATTTTAATTGCACTTTGGTAGTCCACACGTTTACACACAACTACATCATATAACCGACACAAACCCACCATGTTTTGTGTGTGGGGGGGCTTCCCCCACCCCGTTACCCTGCTTCTGCTGGGGGCGTGGAGGCCTGGTGGGGAGCCTGGGACCTATCATGTTGTCAAAATCCCTGGGTGCTACTGAATGTATAGATACAACCAAGGGAGTGAGAGGGGGGCTGAATATAAGTGTAAGTGAGAGTGAGGGGGTGATGAATGGAGGTGGTGATGGTGGGTCGGTTTTGTGTGGCGTTTGCATGTTGGCTGGCATCTTGGGGCGCCTGCAGTGGTCTGCTTCTCTGGCCTGCGCTGGTGGTCTCCCTGGTCACTGCCGGGCACTGGTGCGTGTTCAGGCTTGCTGCATCTGCTTCGCAGCCACCTTATGAAACAAGGGTGAATGAGGGGTGGGTTTGGGTGGATGCGGGGGTGGGAGAGAGTGGGCTGGTCTGGGTGAGTGAGAGGGAGTGCATGTGGGTGCACGTGGGAGCATGTGGGTGTGAAGGTGTGGGGAGGGGTGTGAAGGTGTGGGGAGGGGTGTGTCTGTGAATCGGGAGGTGCTGGATTAAGGGGGGTAGTGCCTCTTGGCAATGTGGGTCCCCCTGGGCAGGGGCACTTCTTTGGGCATGGGGGTCCCCTGGGGTGTGTGACAGTTGCGCTGGGGCGGGCCTGCTGTGGGGGTGCCTGCGGGGGCTTGCACCGGGGGGCGCAGGCCGGTCTCCGCCCCAGGGGTGGGGTCGCTGGCCTCCTGGTGCCTGGGGCTCTGGCGGGTGTTGACCCCGCTGGGGGGGGGGGGGGGGGGTGTCGGGCGGGTCCGGGGGTGTGGGCTCACTGCACCGGCCGCCGAGCAGCCTGGCCTCCCTTGATCGTCCCTCCGGGGGCGGATGCCTGGCTTTCCTGGGGCTTGCTGACCTCGGACGTTTGTGCCCTGTGGGTGTTGGTGGTGGTGCTGCCTTGCCTGCTCAGGGTTCCTGGGGGAGAGCTGCTGCGACCAGCCCTCCGCTTTGTATGTGGCCTGACAAACCGCTCACATGCACACACTTATTGTGCGCACGTTCTCATATATATGCACGCAGACATACACGCACAAGTGTCTCTCCTTTAACAGGTGCGGAAACCAGACTCGTGTTGCGGCATCTTCGGTGGAAGAAGCAGTTTGTCTTTTGTTTGTTTTAGTTGTTGGTTTGTTTGATTTTTTTTGTCTGTTCCCCTCCCTTTTCTTTCCCCCCTCCACACACTTCCTTTCCCTCTTCCCCATCCTGTCGGGTCTTCCATGGGTAAAATAAAGTATTAAAAGTTATTACAGGAGGAGTTTACAACAATATACAATACACAGTTAGGTACTGTATAAGCTCCTCTTGGCAAAGTAAATCTGTTTTGGCACATTAAGGGTGACAGATCCCTGTTCTGTTTACCTAGCTGCCTGACAGGACAAGGGAAAAAAAAAAGAATTAAAATTACTGATAAAATTATATCATGACCTAATTTTTAAAACTCTCCAACAAAATGATGAGCAAAGAGAAATTCTGGACAGTAATTAACAAAAAGCTAAGAAGAAAAGGAAATATGACGATGAAGAAAAATGTTTATAAAATATTAGAAGAAAATGATCAAAGTAAAAAATAGTTTTACTGATAAATATGCTACATTTCTGGTTTAAATTAGCCATTTTTTCAAATCTATATTATTTTGGTATTAGATGTTCAAGCATCTATTGATAAATTTGCATTATTTTATTTAAAAATTTATAACTTTTTAGTTGTACTGTTTTGTTTTTTTTTCCAAATTAGTGAGTTTTTAGAAAGCTTGGGATCAGTCCACCAAGGTCTCCGCCTTTGACCGCTACCTAATCCACATAGCACCGGACCCCCATGACCCCTCCTGCAGGTGGTGAGCCCACTGGAGGGCGGACCCATGTAACTCCTTCGGGCTGAGCCCCGCCGGGTCCCATGGGTGGAAACCTCCCACTTGAGGTGTTTCAGGCACGTCCCACTGGGAGGAGACACCGGGGCAGACCCAGGACTTGGTGGAGAGACTATGTCTCCCAGCTGGTCTGGGAACGCTTTGGTATCCTCTCTGAAGAGCTGGAGCAGGTGGCTGGGGAGAGGGAAGTCTGGGCTTCTCTGCTTGAACTGCTGCCTCCGCAACCCGGACCTCCATAAAAGTGGTAGAAGATGGATGGATGGATAGTGAGTTTTTCTGTCATAAATTGCCTTTCAGTTTGAAACTTGTTACTGTAAATACTCCTCAGTGAGGAGCTGTAGCATTTATTGTTTAAAAGCAGCCTGCTCTGTACATTTACTGCTGTTGACAGCCAATGCAGTCTCGGCATGCAACACGTACATACCATAAAAGACGTACTCCAGGGCACACTGCTCCCTCTATCTGTGGCTCCCTCGCTATCTCCACCACTCACACTGAGTAGCACTTAGGTTTCCATTAGTACTCCCTCTGCTGGCAGACTCTATAACTGCATATAAGAATGCAGTTCCAAATACGTTCAAACGGAATATAAATAAATAATTGATTTTTGGAAATGGACTGGCAGGCCGCAGTAGATGACGTTGGGGGCTGCATACGGCCCTTGGGCTGCCAGTTGCCCATCCCTGATCTAGAATGTTTTAAGAGTTTAATACATCTTTAAAAGTTGAAAGAAAAAAAAAAGAACACTAAAAATGAGAAAGTAGACAATATATTTAACTTGGGTTGTTTGATGGAAAAATCATTTGGACATTTGTGTGTGTGTGCGCGCGCGCATGTGCTGGGGGGGTTCTCTAAGAAATTTATGATTTTTTAAATATTTTTTGTGCAAGTTTGTGATTTTTTTCTCTGAAATTTGCAACTTTTTTCCCCTCAAAATGATTTTTTCATCATAAATTTTTAACATTTCTCTCAAATTTATGACAAAATATTAATGTTTTTGTTTGCAACTGTTTTCTTGTAACTGACTTTTTATTGCAAATTTGCACCTTATCTCTCGAGATATTCAAGTATTTTTTTCCTCAGATTTTTGTGATTCCCTGACAAGTTTTGACTTTTTCCATGGAAGTTTTTGATGTTTTCCCTAAAAAAAATGTGAGTTTTTGTTGGGAAATTGATTTTTTTTTCTTGCAAATTTGTGACTTTTATAACATTTTTTAACATATGAAATTTGTGAGGTTTTCTCTCAGAATGCATTTTTTTTTCCTTGTAAAAAAAAAGTGTGGAAAACAGTTTGTAGATTATCAATTTAGTTGTTGACTGACAAGTTGATTAATCAACCAATTGTTGCACTGCTGCACACAAATTAAACTGATGTGCAGATAATATTCAGCCGTTTGATGTGTGACTCTGTTCCATAAACTGCTGATTCTGTTTAATAAAGTTTTTATCAGGCTGAATGTGGATCTAAGATTAGCGACTGGACTTTAACCTCTGTGTCCCTATAAGTTCAATAATTAACTGTTCAATTACTTTAAGGCTGGGGTCTGCTGGTTGAGCTGAATCACTGTAATGTCACCTGAACACCACATGAGCGTGTCTCTGAAACTTTTAACAGCCATGAGTCAGAATCATGTGAACATGTACAGTCTGACCACAGAAAAAAGGTCAGATCAATCTACTGTGAAGGTTTGGTTGGACTTCAGCATGGGTGGATTTAAAATATCATTTTTTTGATTCATTCAATTTTCATTTGAATAATCTTTGACCTTCGTATCTCACGGAGTGGCGAATGCTGGTGAACATAGCAATTTTTGGGTTTCGTCAATGTTCGTAAAAGGTTGCCAAACAGTTTTTCTTGTCGCCAAAAAATTTAGAAAACATTCTAATTCTTTTGGCAAATGAATTTTTCGGAAAACAGTTGCAAATGGTTGCAACACATTTACAAATAGGTGCTTACGCTATGGTCACGAACAGCTGAGAACATTGTACGAATGATTTTTGGACCATTTTGTAGAATCCAGCATTTGTAGACTGCAAGTTCACGGCCAGGTCGATGGTCTTGTCCAAGATTTTCTACAAACGCCCCACGAAAACTACTCATCGTAGGGTGGCCGTACAAATGCCATAGGAACAATGTAAGAACTACGCAAGATTTTTGTGGATTATTTAGGGTCAGAAGACCATTCCAGAACCCCAAATTCCTACAGTGGCTAAATATGCCACAAGAGCACCTTAAGTTGTTGAGAGCTCTTACAGCGGTTGTAGGAAACGCCATACGACTCCCCATTCGTACAGCGTGAGTAAGGTGGTAGTGAAGCACTCATAAGGCGGAAGTACGTCATTCGTGCAACATTTGTAGGGTTCTTTGGGGTAGGCCGCATGCACGCCATACAAATCGTCATTCAGTGCAAGGTTTTCGAGGAGAAAACAGCTGCAACATTTCATATTTCTGTTTTAAGACATCGACCGTGCTTTTACTAGGCCTATTTGAGACTTGGGACTCAAAGGAAACAGCAGCAAGAAGAAGCCACCAAAGGGGGGGGGGGGGGCTACAACCCTTGATCAACTTCTTTATCCTTCTGCAGCTGCAGCTGTAGTCTTCTTAGCATTATTGCCATCTTGAAAGTAACAAACTTTTCCACAAATTTTCTAGCAGATGTGATGATCACTCAGACACAGAATGTTAGAGAGTGGACGGCTGCCACTTATATATACCCTGACAAAATGTGCCAAAAGCCCTAAGATCTTCCTACCAATGACTTGAGAGTGCCGTGAGCTGCACATAGGGATGCCATACGGCCACCTTGCGACAAAAATTTTTGGTATGATGGCATTAAGTATACTGTAGGAAGATCCCAAGGCACCCTTATGAAGAACGTAAGAACTCTTAAGGCCATCGTACAACAGAAAAGCACCTCATTTCTCAAGATGCCTCAAGTTGTTCTTTCGAACTGAACGGCAGCCGAAAGAAACAATCCCCCCCCCACGAATGTCTGCAAACTCCAGAATTCGTAAGAACTGGGAGATTCTTACAAACCCATCGTTTGTAAGAATCTTTGTGACCGTGGCTTAAAGTTCTTTTTGGTTCGCCAAGTGGTGAACACAAACACAAGAGCCTATTAGGGTCAGCACCGACCCGTTTTAGTTTTTAAATGCATAAAAGAATCACTTAAAATTTGTTTATTGCATCAAGGCTTTTTGACTTTGTCAGGAACCTTGATTTCAACAAAATTAAACCAAAAAAATGTTTTTCACTACATTATAAAATGCTCTGGTTGAAATTATGTCCTTTGTGGTGTTAGGGTCGGGTTCGACCCGGTTATAAAAGTAAGATTAAAAAGCAATAATTGACTTCCGGTTATGGCTGCCACGTAGGACGGACGTGTCTCGCTCTGCTCTGCTCCTGGAAAAAAAAAAAATCGGCAAATAACTCTCTCATTTGGGACAGAACGTATCCCAGCATTTGGGCGAGGATATGTCGGCGAAGCCTAAGGCTGGAAAACCAGGAAAAGGAAAAAGCGAGCCGCCGAAACAGTCCAAATTAACGGACTTTCAGGTCTGTGACGCAGCAAACAAAACTCCATATATGGCGGAGGAGGCTGGCAACGGTGCGATATTTGCGGGGAATGGCGCAGATGCGCTGATGGCTGCCATGAGTTCAATGAGAGCGGACTTTTCCTCTAGATTTGATGGGATTATGACAGCGTTGGAAGGAATAAGAAAGGAATTGGGTGACTGTGTAGAACGAACGGCGCAGATGGAGCTCCGTCTCGCTAGTGCTGAAGATGACGTCACCCGTCTTCAATTAAAGGTGCGCACTTTGGAAAAAAAAAAAAAAAATCTCTGGAAGATAATATTTTGGATTTGGAATCTCGGTCGAGACAGAATAATTTGAGGCTGGTGGGTCTTCCAGAGGAATCAGAAGGTCGGGACGTATGTTCCTTTCTGGAAAAGTGGATTCCGGAGGTGCTGGGCAGCGAGGAGTTGCAATCAGCAGTGATTCTGGAAAAAGCACATCGTATTGGCCCACGGAGAGATAAGGGACCGCCGAGGACCTTGAATGAATGAATGAATGAATGAATTTATTTCGGATAATACAGTACAGGTTGAAGAAACTGTATAATATAACAACAAGGTCAAATTAGACAAAGACTCCTTCTACTAAACAATTCCACGTGAGTTATCCGAAATGGGTGATGGCTGAAGCCGCAGCTTATATTGCCCACCCATATTCCATCCAAGAATTCAAAGAAAAAAGAGTAAACAAGACAAGAGTGATTACAATTTAGAACAAAGCTAAGACAAAGTGTGACTGAGAGAAAAAAAAAAAAAAAAAAAAAAAGCTAAGCTAAGTTAAGCAGTTACTATTCGAGACAAATCTAAGACAGAATGTCACAGAGAGAAAAAAAAAAAAAAACTAAGCTACAACACAACACAGGCTGGAAATGTCAATCCTTATGTGAGTTTACATGTCGTCTTGTAAATATGTTTGGAGTATTTCTTCCTTTAGTTTTTGTTTAAATTGTCCAAGCGTTGTACAGGATTTTAATTCAGGTCCAAAATCGTTCCATAATCTGACTCCTTGCACTGAAATACAGTGTTGCTTGGTGGTTGTTCTCACTGTAGGCTTTTGAAATATACATGTTCCTCTGAAGTGATATCGTTTCTCCCTTGTTTGGAACAACTTTTGGATATTTGCAGGCAGTGATAAATTCTTCACTTTGAACATTATTATTGCGGTTTTAAAGTCAACCAGATCTTTCAACTTGAGAGTTTTTTGTTTAAGAAAAAGTGGGTTTGTTGGTTCCCTGTAAGCTGCTTTGTTTATTATTCTAATAGCTCTCTTTTGAAGCATAAAGACTGGATATATGTTTGTTTTATATGTATTTCCCCATACTTCATTACAATATGTCATGTATGGGAGTATTAATGAATGATACAAGGTGTATAGTGTGGGTTGATTCAGCAAATATTTCACTCTGTGTAATATTGCAATTGATTTGGAGACTTTACCTTTAATATAATTAATATGTGACTTCCAACACAGTTTGTTATCAATTATTACTCCAAGGAATTTGGTTTCAGATACCCTTTCAATCTCTACACCATTTACACTGAGTTTGGGTACTGGATTGTTGTGATGGTTGTTAAAGACTATAAATTTTGTCTTACTTAAATTGAGCGTTAATTTGTTTGAATCAAACCACAGTTTAAGCTTTCCTAATTCTTTCCCGAGTGTATCCAGAAGTTGTTCCAAATTGTTTCCACTGCATAGCAGATTAGTGTCATCGGCAAACAATATTAAGTCCATTTTTTCTGAGACTTTACATATATCGTTTATATACATATTGAATAATAATGGTCCCAAAACTGAACCCTGTGGGACTCCACAGGTGACCTTCAGCAACTCTGAGTTTTTGTTGCTAACACATACATACTGATATCTATTCTTTAAGTAACTACTTAACCAGGACAGTGCTACACCTCTAATACCAGAATTTTGTAGTTTCTTTAATAATAAATTATGATCTACTGTATCAAATGCTTTTTTAAGATCTAGGAATACTCCAACTGAATACTCTTTATTTTCAATGGCTGTTGATATTTTTTCTGTAAATTCCATTAGGGCATATGCAGTTGTCCTCTTGTGTCTGAACCCATATTGCTGCTCACATAATAAATCATTCTTCAGTATGAAGTTGTCAATTCTCTCATAGAATATTTTTTCAAGTATCTTGGAAAATTGTGGTAATAGTGAAATTGGTCTATAGTTTGAGAGTTCCCCTCTATCGCCCGTCTTGTATATTGGAATTACTTTAGCTATTTTCATTGCATTGGGAAATATACCTGATTGGAGAGACAGGTTGCAGATATACGTCAGTGGTTTTACTATGCATTCGATAACAGTTTTGACTAGTAGCATGTCGATACCATCACAGTCAGTAGATGTTTTACTTTTGAACGATTTAACAATTTCAATGACCTCTCTTTCGTCTGTGTTCTTTATGAAGATGGAGTCTTTTACAGCAGTGTTATTGCATATTGTATCACCTGTTGGCACCGTAGTGGGTATTTCTCGGGCCAGTTTAGGTCCAATGTTAACAAAAAAATTATTAAATTCATCTGCAGGTGAAGCGATATTCACACTCTGAGTCGTTTTATTATTTTTTGGAATATTAGTTGGGTAGCTTGTATTTCTGCTTTTATTTCCAAGGATACTGTTGAGTATTGTCCATGTATTTTTAATATTGTCTCTGTTTTTCTCCAGTTCTTTACTGTAATAGTCTCTTTTACTACATCTTATTGTATATGTTAACTTATTTTTGTATGTTTTATACTGCTGCTCTGCTTCTTTTGTTCTTTTCTTTAGGAAAGCTTTATATAATGAATTTTTCTTTTTACACGCCTTTTGTAGTCCTTTGGTTAACCATGGCTTATTAGCAAATTTGTGTTTAAGCTTTTTTATTACTAATGGGCAGTTTTTTTCATAAAGAGTGGTTACAATGTTTATAAATGTGTCATAGGCTTCATTTACATCTGATACATAGACTTCTGTCCAGTCTTGCTTCAGCAAGTCCTCTTTAAGAGAACTGATTGCATTTGGTGATTTGTGTCTGAACGATTTTGAAGTTTTTTCTGCGTTGGGCCCCGTGTGGCCATGGATAAGTGCAAAGGTTGGCAAGTGGTCACTTATATCATTTATCAATAATCCACTTTCTATTTTCTTATCGAAAACATTGACAAACAGGTTGTCAATAAGTGTAGCAGAGTGAACTGTGATTCTACTGGGATGTGTTATTGTGGGATATAGACTCATGCTGTACATAGAGTTCATGAACTCTGTAACTACATTTTGTTGATGAGGATTCAGTAAGTCAATATTGAAATCTCCACAAATTGCTACCATTTTCTTACTAGTAATATTATTGAACAGCTCGACTAATTTATCTCTGAATGTCTCAATGCAAGTTCCCGGCGTTCTATATATGCAGCTTATGATTAGATTTTTTGTTTTGTCTAGGTCAATCTCAACAGTAACACATTCCAAAATCCCTGGTAGTGCTGAGGACATTTCATTTACAAGCTTACACCTGTACAGGTCATCAATATACAGTGCAACACCACCACCCTTTTTTTGAGTTCTGTTAATATAAAACATCTGATATCCCTCTATTGCCATCAGGGGAGCCTGTTCTTTGTTAAGCCAAGTTTCAGAGACTGCAATAGCTGTGAATTTTCTGTCTAGCTGTTTTAAATAGTCCTGAATCTGTGGAAAGTTTTTGTTAAGACTTCTGCTATTGAAGTGTATTATTGACAGTTTACCATCTAATTGCATTTGACTTTTGAATTGTTTTTCAGTGTAATATTCACAGTGGTTATGAATATTGTTGAAAAAGTGGTTATCAGGATCAATATCATTCTCCATCTCTTGTGGTTTATGTTCAGCATAATGGTATGTTTTCAGAGTTTGAGTTTCCTCATTCTGTGTCAAATGACTTGCTCCAACTGGGGATAATTGATGTCTACTTGAGTCGGTCATAAGTTTTTGTTTGTTTTGGTTATTTTTATTCAAGTACTTTGGCATGGTGTATCAAAAGAATCATTCTTATCGTGTGTATGAGTATGGATTATCATTGGCTCGTAATTTTCTAATCAGTGTTCATCTGTATTTATCTAATTAAATACAAATACATTTAATTATGAAGTTTCTTAGCAACAGAGACAGGATGAAGATCTTCAACGCTGCACGAGCTAAAAAAGGAGAGATTAAACACCAGGACCAGCAGGTGCGGTTCTACCCAGATTTGGCCATAGGAATCCAGCAATTGAGGAAGCAGTTTGATCCCGTACGTAAGGAGCTGCGCAACCTTGGGATTCGTCATGGTGTGATCTATCCTGCGAGACTGCTGACCACGTATGAGGGCAGAACCCACATCTTCAAGACCCCAGAGGAGGCGCAGGAGTTCATCAAGAAGATCAAAGAAGAAGAAGAGACTGGTGGGAGCTAAGCATGAACAAAATATAAGGTAGAATAATTAAGCATTTGCACAGGCATCTGACTGACTTGAAGTAAATAGTAAGTTTACAAAATATAGATTGTATTATATATTAAAAAAACAAAACAAACAAAAAAAAAAAACTATGATGCACAAAGTTGTTAAAAATTTTGGAGTTAAGTTGGAAAACTACAGAGGAGAGTTAATGTTACGTCATTAAAAGCAGTAGAGTTAGGGTGATTGGGAGGATGAAGAAGGAGTGGCTTAGGCTGTTCCTCGTGGGTGTGGAACGGTCGATGGCTATATCGGGAGACAGAATTTTTCTTTTGATTTTGGGGGGTTTGCCACAAGTGTGGGAAGGGGAAATTTGTTTGTGTGTAGTTTGTAGGATGAATGTTCAACCACTCATGTTTTTGCTTCTCTGTATGAGCATGTTTACACTGCAAGGTAATCCCAAACTCTCTATTGATCATGGACCAAAGTGTTAATCTTAATTTAACTTCATGGAATTGCAGAGGTCTACACAATTTAAAAAAACTTAAACAAGTTATGAATAAAATAAAGGACATGGGTTCAAGAATTGTGTTTTTACAAGAAACTCATCTGATAGAGGAGGATGTTAAAAGAATTAGGAGTAGATGGCAGGGAAGTGTATTCACCTCTTCATTTTCATCCCGAGCCAGGGGAGTTATGACTCTCATACATAAATCAGTTCCTTTTCAAGTGAAAAATGTAATTGGAGACAAATTTGGAAGATATGTAATCATTCAAGGTTCTTTGCTATTAGAAAATATAAATCTTGTGAACTTATATGGTCCCAATATAGATGATCAGAAGTTCTTTGCTAATTTATTTCTCATCTTATCATCACTTACAGGGCAACATATAATAGCAGGGGATTTTAATTGTACATTGAATCCAGGTGTGGATAGATCAACAGGACTGGATTGTACGCACATTGGATGTAGGATGACTATTAATCATTTTATGAAAGAATTGAGATTGTTAGATATATGGAGAGAAATGAAACCACAAGTTAAAGCCTATTCTTGTTATTCCAGTACCTACAAGACATTCTCACGTATTGATTATTTTTTGATTTCCACAGAATTAAGGTCCAAGATTCAAAACTGCTTTTATGATAACATCGTGATCTCTGATCATGCACCCTGTTGTCTAATATATGTAGATAAAAAATTGACAAAGGAATCAGGTAGATGGCAATTTCAGCATAAATGGCTTCAGGATGAGGAATTTGTCAAGTATATAGAAAAACAGATAGACGAGTTCTTTGACATCAATACTACACAAACATCAGCATGTGTAAAGTGGGAGGCTTTCAAAGCTTTTATTAGGGGACATATTATTAGTTATACAGGATCAAAATCTAAGAAGACTCGAGAGGAGAGAGCTAAATTGGAACATAAAATAAAAAGTCTTCAGGAAAAAGTGTATGCAGGAAGTGACCCAAGGTTGGAGAATGAATTACTGATTTTGAGAGCTGAATACGACAAAAAATCAGCGAATAGAGCTGCCTCGAGTCTTCTAAGATTGAAACAATCTTTTTATGAACAAGGTGAAAAATCAGGAAAATTATTAGCATGGCAGATTAAACAATTGGAAATTAAAACACCAATTACCAGTATTATAAGTAACGGACAGGTAGTTATAGATCCTTTAGAAATTAATAGAGCCTTTAGAGATTACTATGAAAAATTATATGATACCAAAAATGAACCTGATTTAACAAAACTAAATGGGTTTTTGAACGAACTATCTATACCGTGTATTCCAAATGAAAACAGGGAGATATTGGAGTCTAAAATTAGTCAAGAAGAAGTTGGGCTAGCCATTGATAATATGAAATCAGGAAAAAGTGCAGGACCAGATGGTCTTCCAGTTGACCTTTATAAAAAATTTAAGAATAAATTAATAAAACCTTTTTTGGAAATGGTTTTAGAAGCATTTCAAAATAATAATTTACCATCATACATAAATAATGCCTTAATTATACTGCTGCCAAAACCAGGTAAGCCCTCTAATAAATGTGAAAATATGAGACCAATAAGCCTATTAAACGCCGACCTTAAGATAATCTGTAAAATTTTAGCAAGACGAATACAAGAAATTTTACCAAATATTATTAATCGAGATCAGAATGGCTTTATAAAGGGTAGACAAGGCTTCCATAATGTAAGAAGACTATTTAATATTATTTATTTTAATAAAGAAGCACCGGATACAGCTCTCCTATCATTGGACGCCGAAAAGGCCTTTGATAGAGTTGAATGGCCCTTTCTTTTTGAAGTCCTACAAAGGTTTGGACTTGGAAATAATTTCATAAAATGGGTTCAAATAATATACAATAATGCTACAGCAGAAATCCTAACAAATAACAATATTTCAAAACCAATAAAAATCAATAGAGGATGTCGACAAGGCTGTCCACTTTCACCTTTACTGTTTACTATGGCAATTGAAACTTTAGCGATAGCGATACGTTTACATTCACAAATATATGGAATTAAAGTTGGACCAACAGAACATAAAATCTCCCTGTACGCCGATGATATAATTTTGTTTATGTCGAATCTAAAAATATCAATTCCAACCTTGTTGAATTTAATAAAGAATTTTGGGGAAATATCAGGATATAAAATAAATAAAACTAAATCTTCAATATTAATGCTAAATGAGACCCAGAGAAATTACCCAGCCCCTGAGGTAAATCAATTCAATGTTGTAAATCAGTTTAAATATTTAGGAATCCAAATTATGCCTAAGCTATAATCAGTCGCCAGCGTCAACTATGAAGCCTTAATGTCAGATATCAATGAGTTAACTCAGAGATGGATGTCACTACCAATGTCGATGATCGGGAGAATCAATATACTTAAAAGTAATATTTTACCTAAAATACTTTATTTATTTCAATACATTCCCTTATCACCACCTTTAGATCTATTCTCAAGAATAAAAAAAAAGTTAGTGGAATTTATATGGAACAACAGGAGGGCTAGATTACGTTTGTCTTTATTATATTTACCATTTGATCGTGGAGGTCTGAAATGTCCAAATTTTATGTTGTATTATTGGTCGGCACAACTGAGGTCTATGACATATTATTTTTCATCAAATGATCTCCCTCACTGGACTGAAATGGAATCATACAATTTACCTTTACCTCTTCCCATATTCATATACTCAGATTCGGCAAAAAAATTACAAAAACAAGTTAAAAATCCATTTGTAAAGCATATGATCAAAATATGGTGTGAAGCTAAAAACTATTTAAAAGAACCACAGTTATTGTCACAATTTAGTCCAATATGGGGTAATCAATATTTTAAACCAGGGAGAGCGGACGCTGTATTTAAAGTATGGAATTTAAAAGGGATACAAAAGATTCAGGATTTATATTTGCCATGTGCAGACAACATAATGTCTTTTGAAGAGCTGAGGATCAAATTTAATCTCAATAGAACACATTTTTTTTAAATATCTTCAACTTAGAAACTTTATTCGATCAAATCAAAATAAAGCTCTCACTCGACCTATTTATTCATCCTTGGAAAAAATGATGATGAAAGATAGTAAAAGAAAGGGTATTATTTCAGAGTTTTATAACTCATTGACACTATCTTCAAGTGAAAATTCACTGAAAAGATTAAACTACTGGAAAGAAGATCTGCAAATTGAAATTTCAGAGGAACAATGGGAATTGGCTTGTACAGAAGCTCAAACCAAATCAATAAATGCACGCCTTAAATTGATACATTTCAAATGGTTAATGCGGATGTATGTTACACCGGAGGAGTTAAATAGATATAACAAAAATATACCAGATACATGCACAAAATGCATGGAAAGTAAAGGAACCCTATTTCATTGTTTATGGGAATGTAGATTAATAAGAATGTTTTGGGAAGAGGTGAGGGTAACAATTGAAAAAATAATCTCAAAACAAATCATACTGAATCCTAAACTGTTTTTGTTGGGTCTGTACCCAGAAAAGCATAATTTTAATAAAAGTGAAAGAACATTCATAGACCTCAGTTTGCTTAATGCCAAAAAATGTATTGCACTATTATGGAAAAAGACTCATAGACCAGATGTGACTCAGTGGTTAAGACAGATGTTAACAAACCTTCCATTAGAAAGAATAACATATATACTGAAATCAAAGGAAATTGTGTTTGAGAATATATGGAGACCTTTTATTGATTATGTAAAAAATTTAAACATAACTCTTGAAGAAGAAGGTGAATGATGTGTGTGGACCTTGTAAATTCCAAACTGGTGAACATAATATGTATACTAATATATTGGATTGTCTAGACTAAACAGAGGAGCATTGTTGAAGACTTGATTTTGTTGGTGGTTGTTGGTGTTTTTAGTGCATTTTTTTTTTGTAGTACTTTAGTGTTAGTGTTTGATTGTTTGTATCATGTTTGTTAAAAAAAAAAAAAAGGTTCAATAAAGATATTGTGGAAAAAAAAAGGCAATAATTAGAGCCAAAATTGAAATCATAAGTGCACTTATTGGAAACTTTATTGGAAACTTTTTATTGTGTTTCCAATGCAAGAAATATCTCTGCAAAGAACACACAAAAAGTGTCACTTTTTGCCACACATGCATCTAAACACACACACACACACCCTCACACACACACAAAAGCGCATGTTCTTGCACACAGAGACTTTTACTCTGATTTAGCTTTCTAATAGTTTTGGAAGTAGTAATTGATTTTTATTGGTTTGATTTGTTTGATTGGTTGTTGTTTGTTTGAACTTGCAAATCAATATTTTGTGTTGTGACCTGTTCTGTGTTTCAATGTGTTTATATTAAAGTTCTATTGCTGACAAAAATATTTTTTTTGCATTTTCTTGGAGAAAATATATATAGGTCGAAACTGACCCATAACACCATAGATGTTACTATAGTTACTATAGGCTAAAACTGACATGGCGGCGCACACATATCATCAATATGGACTTCCTCCCCTTTTTTGCACTGTTGCTACTTTTCCTCCGGCTCTTTGTCTCTGAGGTAAACGCGATCAGCATCATGGCGGGCAGAATACATTATTCCAGGGACATGTTGCTGCACTGCACCGCTGCACGGTGGCGCAGTGGTTAGCACTGCGGCAGCACAGTTTACCCTTGGCCGGGGGATTGTGGGGATCATGGGATCGTGGGTTCGATCCCAGCCCCCGACCAACAGTGATCTGTGTGGAGTTTGCATGTTCTCCCCGTGTTGCGTGGGTTTACTCCGGGATTTCTCCGGTTTCCTCCCACATGCCAAAAACATGCATGTTAGGTTCATTGGCTGTTCTAAATTGTCCCTAGATATTTGTTTCCTATAGGCCCTTAGAATAGAGGGTTAGTATTAATGAAAGCGCTTTGAGTGGTCTTTGTGACTTGAAAAGCGCTATATAAGTGCAGGTTAGTTAGTTAGTTAGTAATTTAAACACGGTTGATGCAGCGGCTGTGGTTGAGCCTAAGCCGCAACTGCTGGACTTTATTTTGAGAGACGGACACAGCGGTGAAAAGAGAGATGGGAGAGACAGGAGAAGGAAACGTGGAAAGCGTGGAGGCGTGAAATTGCGCCTGAGAAGACGTCAGTTTGGTAACACTCCTCTTCCTTCTGATTTTTGGGAACGTACAATCTGAGGAACAAGGTGGATGAAATTCAAGGGAATGTACGCTACCAGAAGGACTTTAAGAACTGCTGTGTCATGGCTTTCACGGAGTCTTGGCTTAATGCGCATGACCAAGACGCAGACCTGTGGATTGATGGCTTTAGAGCCCCACTGCGCTCGGGATCGGCAGGAAGAGGTAACGGGAAAACGTCAGGGGGGGCGGCTTCTTTAAAGAAGACACTTAGAAAAACTTTTATCAGTATGTCTCCTGCCCAACCAGGCGAAAAAAGACATTGGACCTGTGCTATGGATCCATAGAGAGGGCCTATAAATCACTCCCCCTTCCTCCTGTAGGATCCTCAGATCACAACTGTGTACATTTGCTGCCCACATATAAAACTGCTCTCAGAAGAGGCAAGGTGGAGACGAGAGACATTGATGTGTGGACAGAGAATTCAGTGCACAGCCTCCAGGAATGCTTTAACTGTACAGACTGGGAAATGTTCACACTGGCCTGCGGGGATGATTTGGACTCTTTGGTGGACGTCACATGCTCATACATGGCTTTCTGTAAAAATAAGATCGTTCCACGTAAACGTGTCAAAATACACTACCGTTCAAAAGTTTGGGGTCACTTAGAAATTTCCTTATTTTTGAAAGAAAAGCACTTTTTTTCAATGAAGATAACTTTAAACTAATCAGAAATACACTCTATACATTGCTAATGTGGTAAATGACTATTCTAGCTGCAAATGTCTGGTTTTTGGTGCAATATCTAGATAGGTGTATAGAGGCCCATTTCCAGCAACTATCACTCCAGTGTTCTAATGGTACAATGTGTTTGCTCATTGCATCAGAAGGCTAATGGATGATTAGAAAATCCTTATGCAATCATGTTAGGTCTGCAATGCTGTAATTGCTGCAAATGGAGGATTCTTTGACGAAAGCAAAGTTTGAAGGAAAAAATTATTATTTCAAATACAAATCATTATTTCTAACCTTATCAATGTCTTGACTATATTTTCTATTCATTTTACAACTCATGGTGGTAAATAAGTGTGACTTTTCATGGAAAACACAAAATAATTGTCTGGGTGACCCCAAACTTTTGAACGGTAGTGTATATCCCAACAACAAGCCATGGGTTACAAAATCAGTTAAATCCTGCTTACAGAGGAAAGCACTTGCCTTTAAACAGGGGTCTGTTTCTCAGCTACAGGTTGCCACAAAAGAGCTGAAGTCCGAAATTTTAAGAGCAAAACAGAATTATAAATCAGAATTGGAAAGCAAGATGGCAACAAAGAAACTTGGTTCAGCCTGGGCCAGTATGAAAACTATTGCAGGCCTTCAGAGCACAGAGCGCAGTAATCGTGTGTTTTTAGATGCTTTTAATTCAGACACAGAGCTGGCTAATGCTCTTAATTGTTTTTATGGTCGTTTTGACTCCTTTGATTTTAGCACAGAAACCCAAGATTTGAAACAGAAACTCAAAGACAATCAGCACTTTAATATTGAGGTGCAGGATGTTAAAAGGGAGTTCTGCGCTGTAAAAGTGAACAAAAGTCAGGGCCCTGATAATATATGTGGGCACTTGGTAAAGTCCTGTGCACATGAACTGAGTCCTATATTTCATTACATTTTCAATAAGTCCTTACAGACACAACATGTGCCTAAGATCTGGAAAGAAGCTGTGGTTGCTCCCGTTCCAAAATCCAGCTGTCCTAAAACGGTAAACGACTTTAGACCAGTTGCTTTGACTTCAATTTTAATGAAAATTTTTGAAAAACTGGTCAGATGTGAGGTCCTAAAGCAGACTGAGCATGCATTGGATCCTCTGCAGTTTGCCTATAGGCCTCACAGAGGAGTGGAGGATGCCACTGTCACTCTGTTTAACATGCTTTTCAAACATCTGGATTTTAATGGGACACATGCCAGGCTTTTATTTGTGGACTTTTCCTCCACCTTTAATACAATCCAACCTCATATCTTAGTTGAAAGGCTCCTGCAACAATTTGATTTGAGCAATAATCTGGTGGGTTGGATTCTGGATTTCTTAACCAACAGGACGCAGAGAGTAAGGGTCAATGGTACATTGTCTGACCTAAAGTGCTCTTCTACTGGCTCTCCTCAGGGGTGTGTGTTGTCACCACTACTCTTCATCCTGTACACAAACATGTGTCGGAGCAGACATGACAACAGACACATTATAAAGTATGCTGATGACTCAGTTATTGTCAGTCTCCTCCAGGATGGTGCGAGTGGCCACGGCCCAGTAGTGATGATTTTGTTCACTGGTGTGAGGATTCCTACCTGCAGCTGAATACAACAAAAACTAAAGACATGATTATTGACTTTAAGAGGAAAACTCCCAGGCACAAAGTCACCGTACTAAAAGGCCAGACCACTGAATGTGTACAGTCCTACAAATATCTTGGGACGATTATTGATAGTAATTTAAACTTTGAAGAGAACTGTGAAAGGGTGTGCAAAAAGGGTCAGCAACATTTGCATTGCTTGAGAAAACTTGCACGCTTCCAAATTGACCGAACCATAATGACAATGTTTTATCGGGCTTTTATTGAATCTGTTTTATCCTTTTCTTTAGTGTCATGGTTTGGTCAAATAAAACTGAAACAGAGGAAATCCTTGGATCAGGTAGTTAGATGGTCCAGTTGTTTGCTTGGTGAGTCACAGCTGAGCCTGACATCCCTGTACACCAGACAAGTACAGAGGATGGTTACCTCCATTTTAAATGATGACTCCCACCCTTTGCACTGCCACTTTCAGCTTCTTCCCTCAAGATGGAGGTTTGCTGTCCCAAAAAGTAAAACCCAGCGCTACAAAAACAGCTTTGTTCCTGCTGCTGTCAAAGAGTTGAACAAGCTGTAACAATATATTGCACATAATTTAGGTACCTATTTATTAACTCCATTTTATATTTACTTATTTTTGTAGGATGTCACTTGGGTTCTAAATATTTTATTGGGTTTTAGACCTTTAAGTTTTTAACCTCTTTGACTAGTTTTTAACTTTTAATATGACCCTTCTCACTTACCTCTGGTTTTTCTCCCATCTCTTTGTCTTTATATACCCTGATTGATGGAGCCTTGAGTATTTTTATCATGTGTCAGCTTCATGTGTGCCTGTGTTTGTGTCTATGTTGAATATAATTTGTGGCTTGTAAATATGGATGTCACCAGACTGCAAAACAAATCTACCTACAGGTACAAATAAAGTAACCTGAACCTGAACACAGTTGCAGCAGCTCAGTGGTTCACCAGTCGGGGCGGTATTTGGATGTGTTTTTTGTTTTATGTGTTTGTTTTGTGCACATTCTGCCGAGCGAATATCATCTATAGCCGGCATGATATTCTGAAGATCGGAATATGCTACGAGGGGAAAGTAACAAGTGAGTTTCTCTGCTCACATAAGATCCCGGTGGAAGTAGCGAGGAGCCCCGGCTCTCTATGGATTACCATCCCAGCGGGGAGGAGGCGCAGGCGGCGGAGGGAGAGGAAGCAGAAGCGGGGCTGTAGGGCTGGCGCGCTAGTAAGGCTACGGAGGCAGCCATTCAAACCATCGCTTCCCAGCCTTTTCCTCTCAAAACGCCAGATCTCTTGTGAACAAGATGGAGGAACTAAGGCTACAGATTAAGGTAAACAACTGTGCCAGGGATGCATGCATTCTTCTTATCACCGAGACCTGGCTTCAACCATTTATCCCAGACTCGGCTATCGAGCTAGCGGGGTACACTACACAGCGCTATGACCGAACAGCGGATTCCGGTAAGGGCAGAGGAGGGGGGCTCTGTGTGTACGTAAATAACAGCTGGTGTACTAACTCAGTGATCATGGAAAGTCACTGCTCACCGGACATAGAGTATCTGACTATTAAGTGCAGACCCATTTACCTCCCTAGGGAGTTTACTGTAGTATTGGTAACGGCTGTTTACATTCCACCGGATGCTAATGCTAACTCAGCTATCGGATTGCTATATGCTAGCATTAGCTATGCACAGAGTATTTATCCTGACGCCGTGCAAGTTATAGCGGGGGATTTCAATCATGCAGACTTAAAGGCAGCACTCCCTAAACTCCATCAGCATGTCAAGTGTGCTACTAGGGGAGTGAACACCCTGGACAAGGTCTATTCAAATATCAAACTGGGCTATAGGACTAGACCATTACCACATCTGGGAAAGTCTGACCATCTGTCCATGCTATTAATTCCTGCATATGCCCCCCTCAGAAAAACTGCTCCTGTCGTCTTTAAGACTGTTGCCACATGGCCGGAGGATGCTTCCCAGCAGCTGCAGGACTGCTTCGACAGGACCAACTGGGAAGTTTTCGAACATCAGGACCTGGAGTTGTTCACAGATAGTGTCTATGCAGTTCTTGATATAGCACAGTACACTATCACAGTGAACAAACGGATCCGTATCTTCCCTAACCAGAAGCCCTGGATGAACCAGGAGGTCCAGCAACTGCTGGGGGAGAGAAACATCGCCTTCAGGTCTGGTAACAGCGAACTCTACAGCACAGCTCGGGCCAACCTGAAGAGGGGCATCAGAGAGGCTAAGGCAGACTATAGGAGGAGGATTGAGGACCATCTGGACAGCAACAATAGCCAGCAGGTGTGGCAGGGTATCCAGCACCTGGCCAACTATCGAACTAACCCGGGAACCGCAGTAGGTGACCTCTCACTGGCGGAGGAGCTGAATATCTTCTTTGCCTGCTTTGAGGTCGCTGCACCTATTTCGGCCAACTTACACCAGGCCCACAGCAGTACGTTCCTCACTCTGGAGGAACATGAGGTGAGGCGCACCCTGTGGTCCATCGACCCAAGAAAAGCAGCGGGTCTGGACGGTGTCCTGGGACGTGTGCTGAGGGACTGTGCAGATCAGCTGGCTGGAGTCTTTACTAAGATTTTCAACCAATCCCTGGCACAGTCCACTGTCCCATCCTGCCTGAAGTCCTCCACCATAGTCCCCTTACCCAAGAAATCTCACATCTCTAGCCTCAACGACTACAGACCAGTCGCGCTCACCCCGGTGGTGATGAAGTGCTTTGAAAAGCTGGTCCGTAGTCATATCATAGCAGCCCTGCCCCGCAGTCTTGACCCCCCCACCAGTTTGCCTACAAAGCGAACCGATCCACAGAAGACGTGGTGGCCACAGCACTCCATGCCACTCTAGCCCACCTGGAGCGGCAGGGGAGCTATGTGCGGATGCTCTTCGTGGATTAAAGCTCTGCATTTAACGCCATCCTTCCACACAAACTGGTGGTCAAGCTGGGAGACCTGGGGCTTCCTCAGGCCATATGTATGTGGATCAGCAGCTTCCTCTCTGGTCGCAGACAGAGAGTCAGGGTGGGCCATCACACATCTACAGCCCTAAGCCTCAGCACCGGATCACCCCAGGGCTGTGTGCTGAGTCCCCTGCTCTACCGTCTGTATACACACGACTGTACCCCCGCCCATCACAATAATACCATCATGAAGTTTGCAGATGACACTACAGTGGTGGGTCTCATCTCGGGGGGGGGGGGGGGAGTCTGCCTACAGAGATGAGGTGGTGCGGCTGTCGTCATGGTGTACAGATAATAACCTTCTCCTGAACACCTCCAAGACCAAAGAGTTGATAATAGACTACAGGAGGAAGAAGACAGAGATTCCCCCTCTCATCATCAGCGGGGACTGTGTAGAGAGTGTAGCTGACTTCCGTTTCCTGGGAGTCCATATAGAGGAGAACCTGTCCTGGAGTGTGAACACCTCTGAGCTGGTGAAAAAGGCCCAGCAGAGACTGTACTTCCTGAGTTTTCTCAGGAAGGAGAACATCACACAGAGACTGTTGGTGTCCTTTTATCAAGCGTCTATTGAGAGCATATTAATATACTGTATATGCATCTGGTACAGTAGTTGTACAGTAGCTCAGAGGAAAGCGCTCCAGAGGGTAATCAACACCGCCCAGTAGATTATTGGCTGCCCTCTCCTTACGCTGGAAGACCTACACCGCTCCCGTTGCCAGAAGAAAGCCCAAAATATCTTAAAGGATACTTCACATCCTGGACACTCACTGTTTGAACTATTGCCGTCTGGGAAACGAAATAGACTAATGAACACAAGGACAAGTAGACTTAAATACAGCTTCTACCCAACAGCAATAACCATTCTGAACAAAATGAGGAAGTAATGTGCAAAATAGACATGACTGTATGTTGTTGAATGCTCTTGCATTGACTGTGTGCGCATGATGTCCTGTGCTGATGTCTGAGTGAATGTGGCTAGATATTTATTCTTTATAATTATTATTTTTAATTGATTTTTAGTCATTTTAGGTCTTGTTTTTTTATAAATGGGGCAATGTTTTTATAAATGGGGCACTGACTGGAGAGCACTTTGAATTTTGTTGTACCTGTGACAATGACAATTAAAGATCTATCTAGTTATTAATTTTAAAATGAAAAAATAAATCAAGCAAATTCATTTCAGAGATGTGTTCTATACCCCTCAGTAATATTCAGGTAACACAACAACCTTTTATTTATTTATGATTTTTCTTGAGGTTAATTTTTCTTTTTTTTTATTGAAATCGAGAGGTATACTGATAAAAGAAAGGCCCAGAGACCCACACCAAAAATATTAAACCTGTGGTATATATTACTCATATATTCCATACCTGCATACGTTGGAGCATATGGAAATGTGTGGGACAACATATGCAAAGGAATTTCACACCTCTGAAAGGACAAAGGAATCTCACCGCCGTGTGAAGACCAATGGCATCACAGGACGCCATGGCAACAGACTTGACACCTTCACCCCCTTAGGCGAGGAGAGGTTTCCCCATCACCTCCCAAGACGGAGGGAGGAGTTAACAGGACTAATGGGGATTTAGATAACGGGGGATTTCAGCTTGTGTTTTGCATGTCTTGGATGTGTGCCTGTATTTAACCAGCGAGCTGGGCAGAATTCTTCCTCTTTGCCTTCTGCCAAGCTCTGCACCATGATGAGACAAGATAGAAGAGTTGTTCATTAAAGACTCTGCTTTTGTGATACAAAACCGCCTCGTTATTTCCAGCTCTTCTACACTGGTGACCTTGACGCGAGTATGGACCTGAGGCGTTCTTCAAGCGACTCATCCGCGGCGAATCTGACTTACGCCAGCGACAACGCAGACGAGGGAACAAGCAGACAGCTGTTCCCCCCGGCAGAGGGTACCGAGAGAGCTTAACCGAGCTCCAGCACCGCCGTGAGAGCCGAGGCAAGGCACTCTCACCCGGCGGGCACAACAGTGATGATGTGCACAAACGCCGTCGCTGTTAAACTGCCAGATTTCTGGCGAGAAGACCCGGCCTCTTGGTTTCTCCAAGCCGAAGCCCAGTTCATACTGGCGGGCATCACGGCAGACGATACTAAGTTCTACCATATCGTCTCCAAACTCGACTCCGCCACTTCGAGGTGTGTGCGAAGCTTGATCCAGCGACCACCGGCCCGGGACAAGTATGACACACTCAAGGCGACCATCGTGGCGAATTACGTCCCGTCGGCGGAAGAAAGAGCCGAAAAAATCCTGGCAGTCTACGGCCACAGAGGGGGCAATCCAAAGACCCTCATGGAGGATTTACTGCAGCTCAAGGAGGAGGACAATGATAATTTCCTCTTTCAATTTATTTTCCTCAGCACGCTACCACCACACATGAGAGGGACACTCGCCAGTATGAAGTGCAACAATCATCAGGACTTCCGCACGCTGGCCAACGAGGCTTATCGACTCGTCAACGCCTGCAGAGACTGGACACCCACAGCGGCATCCGCAGACCTCAAAACTGACGCCCTGAACCTTGGAGAGTCACAAACCACGGAGCAGGCTGAACCCACGGTGACAGCAGTGCGGCCCAAGCGCAACAAACAGAATGACGTCTGTTATTATCACCACCACTTCGCCGAGAAAGCCCGGAAATGTGTTCCCCCTCTGCAAGTTTACGATGTCGGGAAACGCCAAAGCCGAGGGCCGTTAACGGCAGCGGTTCTCGGCGAGAAAAATAAGCTGTTATACGTGACGGATGGACACACAGGCAAGCAGTTCCTCATCGACACAGGAACCCAGCTGAGTTTCGTCATGCCCTCCCACGCAGATCGAGCCATGGGCACCCGGGGCAATGGAGCAGTGGCAGCCAACGGTTCTGACATCGACACGTTCGGGGAAAAGAGCCTGCATCTCCTCATTCACGGCCGCAGCTACAGATGGACATTTGTTGTAGCGGCGGTGAGTTTTAACTTGTTAGGCGCAGATTTTCTGTGTGCACACGGGTTATTAGTTGATCTAGCAAATAGGCGCCTGGTTAATGCACTGTCTTTTGCTTCTATTCCTTGCTCAGCTCGAGTCTCTCCACCACCTGTGCAGGCCAACGTCACCACGGCAGGAGGTAAGTTTGAGCAACTCCTCACCCAATTTCCAGCACTCACAACCCCCAAATTCTCAGCCACTGTAGCCAAACACGGGGTTAAACACTTCATTCCAACAACGGGACCTCCCGTTTTTGCCAAAGCTCGCCGCTTAGATGCGGCCAAGCTCAACATAGCAAGGGACGAATTTGCAGCTCTTGAAAAATTAGGCATTGTCCGACGTTCAAAGAGCCCTTGGGCTTCACCACTTCACATGGTTCCGAAATCCGACGGTTCTTGGAGACCGTGCGGAGATTACCGCAGATTAAACAACGTTACAGCACATGACCGCTACCCCATTCCTCACATACAGGACTTTTCACTACATTTAGCGGGTGCGCGCATTTTTTCAAAAATAGACTTAGTCCGCGGTTATCACCAAGTTCCAGTCCGAGCTGAAGACATTCCTAAAACAGCGGTTATAACCCCTTTCGGCCTTTTTGAATTCCTGCGAATGCCTTTCGGCCTCAAAGGTGCTGCTCAGACTTTTCAGCGTATGATGGTCTTACGCGACCTCCCCTTTGTTTTCGTCTACCTCGACGACATGCTGGTAGCCAGCTCATCGGAGGAAGAGCACGAGCAGCATCTCACTGCTGTTTTTCAGAGGCTAGAAGAGCATGGATTAATAATTAATCCAGCCAAATGCAAATTCTGCGTATCGCAAATTGATTTTTTGGGACACAGAGTCTCCCCGAAAGGGGCAGTTCCGCTTCCAGACAAAATTCATGCGATAGAAGGTCTTCCACGGCCCCAAACGGTCAAATCGCTACAGGAATTTTTGAGGATGGTTAATTTTTACAACCGTTTCCTCCCTCATGCAGCTCAGTTCATGCAGCCCCTGTATGACGCGCTCAAAAAAAAGAGAGCTTCCAACGCGGTCGAATGGACCCCGGAACGCGAACGCGCTTTTGCGGAAGTTAAAAACGCCCTAGCTAACGCCACAATGTTAGTCCATCCAGATCCCTCGGCCCGCATTGCTCTAACCACAGATGCTTCAGACTTGGCCATAGGGGCAGTTGTAGAACAACTTGTCAAGGGGGTCTGGCAACCTTTAGCATTTTTTAGCAAATCGCTAAACCCGACGGAACGCAAGTACAGCACTTTTGACAGGGAGCTGCTGGCGCTCCATTTATCCATCCGCCACTTCCAGTTTTGGTTAGAAGGGCGGAGTTTCACGGCTTTTGTGGACCATAAACCGCTCACTTTTGCTATGGCTAAAATTTCAGGACCTTGGTCGGGCAGACAACAAAGACAGCTAGCTGCGATTTCAGAGTTCACCACAGACATTCGACATGTAGCGGGCAAACTTAACGTAGTAGC
This sequence comes from Pholidichthys leucotaenia, assembly GCA_020510985.1. NCBI lineage: Eukaryota > Metazoa > Chordata > Actinopteri > Cichliformes > Pholidichthyidae > Pholidichthys > Pholidichthys leucotaenia. The sequence continues at coordinate 23,578,714 of CM035837.1, forward strand.
GGACTGTCTCTCTCGCGCTGTGGCACCGCCAGAGCACGAGGAGACAGATTACACTGCTTCAGCAGCTGAGCTTTTCTCTAACGCAAACACATATGCAGCACCTATCCATGAAGGGATAGATTATGCAGCCATGGCGGAAGAACAAGGTAGTGATGCGGACGTGCGCGCGCTCCTGTCTGGACCAACAGGGTTAAGGCTGGAGAAAAAAGGGTTGCGTGACGGCGTGCCCCCCCTAATATGCGATGTTTCAACCGGCCGACCTCGCCCGTTAGTACCGGCTGCTTGGCGCCGCCGTATTTTCGACACAATTCACTCCCTCGCGCACCCAGGTGTGCGCGCCTCGGTCAAAATGGTTGCCGAAAAGTTTGTGTGGCCAGGCCTGCGCAAAAACGTAAAAGAATGGGCAAAAACTTGCATTCCTTGTCAGCGCGCCAAAGTACACAAACACACAAAAGCCCCTCTGGAGCCTTTTCCCATCCCTGCTAGAAGGTTCGACCACATTCATGTCGACCTCGTGGGGCCGCTGCCTTCCTCCCAGGGTTTCACACACCTGCTAACAATGATAGACCGCACCACGCGCTGGCCAGAGGCAGTCCCTCTAGCGACAACTACAGCGGAGGAAGTCGCTCGCGTTTTTCTAACAAATTGGGTGGCACGTTTCGGCGTCCCATCAGACATCACATCAGATAGGGGGCCTCAATTTGTCTCAGAGCTCTGGTCAGCCATGTCCAACAGTTTAGGGGCAACAATTCACCGTACCACCGCTTATCACCCTCAGGCTAATGGGTTATGCGAGCGTTTTCACAGGTCCTTAAAGGCCGCCCTCAGAGCCTCATTAACGGACACAAATTGGGTAAATAAACTTCCCTGGGTTTTATTGGGGTTGCGTGTGGCACCTAAAGAGGATTTAGACGCTTCCCCTGCAGAATTAGTCTTTGCTCAGCCTATTAGACTACCAGGTGAATTTTTACCAGAAAACCCGGAACCAGGGCACCTCCCAGTCCCAAGGTTTTTAGGCAGTAACAGACCGGACTCTCTACACGGTCCAGCTCATCACTCCTTTCCGCGAGTTTTTGTTCCTCAAACTTTAAAAAATGCGGAGTTTGTTTTTGTTAAGCATGAAGCCCTTAAACCAACGTTACGCCCAGTATACGATGGCCCGTTCAGAGTGCTGGAAAATGGTGACAAACACTTTGTGCTTGATTATGGGGATAGAAATGAAACGGTCAGCATTGACAGACTCAAACCTGCCTTCTTGTTGAGAGACGAACCTGCACAGTTGGCGCGAGCACCTCGGCGAGGTAGACCCCCCAAGGAAAAAGTCTCAGCCCCCAGGCAGGGAACAGATAATCTCTCTCCTTCCCACACTGCAGAGTCCTCACAACAAGGTCCCAGCAGGACGCCTAAACCAGCCTACAGCAGCTTTGGGAGAAGATTGAAACCCAGACTGCACAAGGACTGATTACACCACTCTGCAATTTTTCGCTAATTGTGCCGCAACAGTTTAGGACTGACTTATGATTATACTATGCTGTTATATTTTCACTGAACTCTCTTAGGAGCATGGCTGCTTGGAAGTTTCTTCTGTGACAACAGCTGTAACACGTAGTATGTCTTAGTAATTACCCTAGACTGTGAATCTTTCTGTGTCCTTTCCTAGTTGTTTGGGGGGCCTGTGGTATATATTACTCATATATTCCATACCTGCATACGTTGGAGCATGTGGAAATGTGTGGGGCAACATATGCAAAGGAATTTCACACCTCTGAAAGGACAAAGGAATCTCACCGCCGTGTGAAGACCAATGGCCACAGGACGCCATGGCAACAGACTTGACACCTTCACCCCCTTAGGTGAGGAGAGGTTTTCCCATCACCTCCCAAGACGGAGGGAGGAGTTAACAGGACTAATGGGGATTTAGATAACGGGGGATTTCAGCTTGTGTTTTGCATGTCTTGGATGTGTGCCTGTATTTAACCAGCGAGCTGGGCAGAATTCTTCCTCTTTGCCTTCTGCCAAGCTCTGCACCATGATGAGACAAGATAGAAAAGTTGTTCATTAAAGACTCTGCTTTTGTGATACAAAACCGCCTCGTTATTTCCAGCTCTTCTACAAACCCAACATTTTCATGGATAAGGAAGCCTAACAAGGTAACCAAGAGATGACTAAAAAATTGGATGATAGGTTATTGTTTTTAGTGTATTTTAAGGCTGATTTAAGACATGGGTCAAAACCGACCCGTTAACACTGGGGATGGTAACAGAAAGCTAACACAGGAGGAAGGTTAAGAACCTTTAGGACAAAACTGTTGGTGACCTTAAAACTGTGCAAATTGTTTGGCAACCTTTTATGAGCCCTGACAAAACCCAAAAAGTGCAGCATTCTTGAATGTTCCTCAGTATTCGCTGCTCCGTGAGATGCTAGCTTGATTTTTGCCAACAATCGTCAGAAAAGTTGGGGATTCCAAAAATCGCTATGTCAACATTCACGGCTCCGTGAGATACTACCAATATTGATTCAATAAATTCTAAAATATAGTTTTTAAATAAAAGAATAAGAACCTGTATTTATATAGTGGTTTTTCTAGTCTCAGAGCATGTCCCTAATAACTACATTAACTCTCTTTTATGGGCTATCAGAGACGGATACCTACGAGCAATTTAGAATCACCAATTTTTATGTCCCCATATGTCAGGAGTTTTTCAGACTTTGGAGCCAGTCCCACTAGAAGAGCAAAGAGCCCCTTTCTGAGGAGTTCATGTGAAACAAACAAATGTTTTTGTGGGGAAAACAAATGAATACACAGCTGCTGACATTATTCTGCCAATATTTTTAGTACAATTTGATCTGAATATTTTTTTAAACTGTTAATTCAGACAGCCAGAAAAAAGCTGGCACAACATGAATATAAACAGATTCAGGTCCAAATAATGTGAGTAATGTCTCCATCACAAACGTGTGTAAAAACAGATCAAATATTAACCTGCGGGTTTGACGGCCGTCGTTCCTGGTCTCTCATCTCTGGGGAGCGGGTGGAAGAAGGAGTAGACCAGGTCACACTGAAACACACAAATACAACAAAACATCAAGTCTGAGATATAATCAAGTTGATTCAAACGAGAGAAGTTCTGAGAGTGAGGCTGTTTTGTCATTTCTTTGTACAGGTTTACGTTTATGAATATTGTTCTGTCTGTATGTTGTTGTCGTCTTTATGAATAGTATGTCTCTTTTGTTTCCCCCCATTCTCTCATCTCATCCCCAACTGTTGTGGCAGATGACGGCCCCTCCCTGAGCCACACCTAGGCTTGATTACTGCCACACCTGTTCTCAATCAAGAAATCACTGAAATAGGACCTGCCTGACAAAGTGAAGTAGACCAAAAGACCCTCAAAAGCTAGACATCATGCTGTGATCCAAAGAAATTCAGGAACAGATAAAGTAATTGAGATTGATCAGCCTGGAAAAGGTTATAAAGTCATTTCTAAATCTTTGGGACTCCAGCAAACCACAGTGAGAGCCATTATCCACAAATGGCAAAAACATAGAACAGTGGTGAACCTTCCCAGGAGTGGCCGGCCGACCAAAATTACCCCAAGAGCACAGCGAAGATTCATCCAAGTGGTCACAAAAGACCCCACAGCAACATGCAAAGAACTGCAGGCCTCACTGGCAAAGTTCCAAGACGAAAACCACTGCTGAGCAAAAAGAACATAAAGGTTCATCTCAGTTTTGCCAGAAATCATTTTGATGATCCCCAAGACTTTTTGGGAAAATACTCGTGTGTTCTGACGAGACAAAAATTGAACTTTTTGGAAGGTGTGTGTCCCATTACTTCCGGCGTAAAAGTAACACAGCATTTCAGAAAAGGAACATCATACCAATAGAAAAATATGGTGGTGGTTGTGTGTTGGTCTGGGGCTGTTTTGCTGCTTCAGGACCTGGAAGACTTGCTATGGTAAATGGAACCATGAATTCTGCTGTCTACCAAAAAATCCTGAAGGAGAATGTCCGGCCATCTGTTCGTGACCTCAAGCTGAAGCGCACTTGGGTTCTGCAGCAGGACAATGATCCAAAACACACCAGCAAGTCCACCTCTGAATGGCTTAAGAAAAACAAAATGAAGACTTTGGAGTGGTCTAGTCAAAATCCTGACCTGAATCCGATTGAGATGCTGTGGCATGACCTAAAAAAGGCAGTCAGTTCATGCTCGAAAACCCTCCAATGTGGCTGAATTACAACAATTCTGCAAAGATGAGAGGGCCAAAATTCCTCCACAGTGCTGTAAAAGACTCATTGCCAGTTATCACAAATGCTTGACTGTAGTTGTTGCTGCCAAGGATGGCACAACCAGTTATTAGGTTTAGGGGGCAATCACTTTTACACAGGGCCATGAAGATTTGGATTTTTTCCCCTTAATAATAAACACCTTCATTGGCATCAAGCTGGGGATTCTAAATTGTCCTTAGGTATGACTGTGAGAGTGAATGGTTGTGTGTCTCTCTGTGTTGGCCCTGCGATGGACTGGCGATCTGTCCAGGGTGTACCCTGCCTCTCGCCCAAAGATGCTGAGATAGGCTCCAGCCCCACCCCCGCGACCCGAAAAGGATTAAGCGGAAGAAGATGGATGGATGGAATTGCTACTTTTACTTTTCTTTTTCTGGTAATTTTTTGATTATCTACAAAAGGTTTCTGTCTTTTTTGCAAAATTGTGTGGTTGTTTTTCTCATTAAACTATTTTTAAAAAAAAACAATCATTATTTTTTGGTATAAATGGCTTTTTTTCTTCTAAATTTGGTATATTTTTCTTTGCAAATTTATCAACTAAAATTGAAGATTTTTTTCTATGTAAATTTGTGACATTTTTTCAATAAAGTTATGCTTTTTTCATAAATTTTGGCATAATCTGCTTTTCTCATAAGGTTGTCGTAAGATTGTGATACATTTGTCACTGTTTTCTAATAAAATTGTAGCTTTCTTGACTTGATGAACTTTTTCAATAATAAAATTTCATCCATCAGAGATAAAATCAATCAGATTCTTCCCACAGTTAACTTAAATACTGTAACTACTACAACTCCTTCTATTGATGTCTGTCTTGATGAGTTTACTCCAATCGACCTTTGTGAGTTAGACAAAATAGTTTCCTCATCCAAACCTTCAACTTGTCTTTTAGACCCTATTCCTACCAGGTTATTTAAAGAAGTCTTCCCACTTATTGGTAGCTTTATTCTTCATAATCAATTCTTCATTAACTTTAGGCCATGTACCGCAGGCTTTTAAAACGGCTGTAATTAAACCCTTACTCAAAAAGCCAACGCTAGATCCAGGAGCTTTAGCCAACTATAGACCAATCTCTAATCTCCCTTTCATTTCAAAAATCTTAGAAAGAGTTGTTGCTACGCAATTATTTGACCACCTGCAGGGAAATGGTTTACTTGAGTTTCAATCTGGGTTTAGAATCCATCATAGTACTGAAACAGCCTTAGCGAAGGTCACTAACGACCTCCTCATCGCATCTGATAATGGACTGGTTTCTGTACTTGTCCTTTTAGACCTTAGTGCAGCTTTTGATACTATTGATCATAATATTCTACTTGATAGATTAGAACACTATGTTGGACTTAATGGAACTTCATTGCAGTGGTTTAGATCTTATTTATCTGATAGGTTCCAGTTTGTTCATGTAAATAATGAGTTTTCTTTCAACTCAAAGCTTAGTCATGGAGTTCCACAGGGATCTGTGCTAGGCCCTACTCTTTTTAGTTTATATATGCTTCCGTTAGGCAACATTATTAGAAAGCACTGTATACATTTTCATTGTTATGCAGATGACACACAATTATACCTGTCAATGAAGCCAGATGATAGTAATCAATTAGCCAAGTTAGAAGCCTGTCTTAAGGAAATCAAAGCTTGGATGACTTGTAATTTCCTGCTATTAAATTCAGATAAGACTGAAGTCATTCTTGTTGGTCTAAAAAACCTTAGAAATTCCTTTCCAAATCAAACTTTCAGTTTGGATGCGGTTACTCTTTCTCTTAATAGCTCTGTGAGGAACCTTGGAATTATTTTTGATCAGGATCTGTCCTTCAATTCACATATTAAATTTGTTTCTAAGACTGCCTTCTATCATTTGCGTAATATTGCCAAGATTAGGAGCATCTTGTCTCAGAGTGATGCTGAGAAACTGATCCACGCTTTTGTTCGCTCGAGATTAGATTATTGTAATTCTTTATTATCAGGCTGTCCTAAAACATCTTTAAAAAGTCTTCAGCTGATCCAAAATGCTGCAGCAAGAGTTTTAACAGGTACTAGAAAGAGAGATCATATCTCTCCGGTTCTGGCCTCCCTTCATTGGCTTCCCATAGAGTTTAGAATTAAGTTTAAAATCCTTCTTCTTACTTACAAAGCTCTAAACAATCAGGCTCCTTTTTATTTAAAAGATCTGATACTACCGTATTATCCTAACAGAGCACTACGCTCCCAAAATGCAGGATTACTTGTAATACCTAGAATCTCCAAAAGTACAATGGGAGGCAGAGCCTTCAGTTATCAAGCTCCTCTCCTGTGGAACCAGCTGCCAATCTGGATTCGGGAGTCAGACTCGATCTCTGTTTTTAAGAATAGGGCTAAAACCTACCTTTTTGATATAACCTACAATTAGGGAGGAATCATGTGTTTCTGAACCCTCCCTTAGTTATGCTGCTAATAGGTTTAGTCAGCCGGGGGACCTCCAGTAATGCACTGGGCCTCACTCCTTTCCTCACTCTCAATGAAATATTTTTTTTTGCTGGTCATTAACATTTGTTTGTTCTCTCCCATAGATTGAGTCCCCATCGTGCTGTTTGCTCTCTACATGTCTGTTCTTTTCTTCTTCTCTATCCCCTCACCCCCCAGCCAGTCACAGCAGATGACTGCCCCTCCCTGAGCCTGGTTCTGCTGGAGGTTTCTTCCTGTTAAAAGGGAGTTTTTCCTCTCCACCGTCGCCAAGTGCTTGCTCACAGGGGATCGCCTGATTGCTGGGGTCTTTCTGCAACTGTGGAGATTCCCCCTACAGTTGATAGTGCTATGAGATGACTGTTGTTGTGAAATGGCGCTATATAAATAAAGTTGAATTGAATAAATTTTGGCATAATCTGCTTTTCTCATAAGGTTGTCGTAAGATTGTGATACATTTGTCACTGTTTTCTAATAAAATTGTAGCTTTCTTGGGTAAATTTGTGACTTTTCTTGCCAATTTGTTGTTGTTTTTTTCCCTTCAAAACTGCAACCTTTTCCTTAAATTTTGAGAATTTTTTTCATATATTTTTCCTTGTACGTTCATTAGCTTTCGTGGGCAAAACTACAGAATTTCTTACATAAATTTTTTTTAAAAAAATTTCATAAACCTCCAACTTTTTTACAGTAAGTTTGTGATTTCTTTTCCAGAAATTTTGTGACTTTTTTCTTAAGAATTTGTAGGTATGTTTTCCTCAGAAAATTAAAAAAAAAAAAAATCCCTAAATTTGTGAGATTTTTTTTTTTGAGTACGTTTTCAGATTTTCTCATTTTCTGCTTTTTAGGATATTTTTCTCATGAATGTGCAACCTTTTTTCTTGTTAATTTATTGCTTCTTGTCTTGGAAATGTATGACCCCCCCCCCCCCCCCCCCCGGACTCAGGGAGGTTAATCATAAGACTAATCAGAATCAGGCTAGGATAAAGAATGACTGAAAACCACAAAACCAAGAAGATTTGGATCAGAGGTGTCAAATTCACTCTGAGGGCCCAAAACAGCGATGGGGGTGGGAAGTGCATTCTCAAAATTTATGAGAGGGAAAAAAAGTCACCTGCTTTAAAGGCTGATCGTTGCAAATTTTGGAAACAGGAGGAAAAGTCGCATACAGACGTGGACAAAATTGTTGGTACCCCTCTGTTAATGAAAGAAAAACCCACAATGGTCTCAGAAATAACTTGAATAGGACAAAAGTGGTAATAAATGAAAATTAACCAATGAAAATCAGACAATGCTTTTGAATTGTGGTTCAACAGAATTATTTTAAAAAACAAACTCATGAAACAGGCCTGGACAAAAATGATGGTACCCCTAGAAAAGATTGAAAATAATGTGACCATAGGGACATGTTCAACCAAGATGTGTCCTCTAATTAACATCACAGGTGTCTACAAACTTGTCATCAGTCTGTCGGCCTATTTAAAGGGTGACAAGTAGTCACTGTGCTGTTGGTTGACATGGTGTGTACCACACTAAACATGGACCAGAGGAAGCAAAGGAGAGAGTCGTCTCAAGAGATTAGAAAGAAAATTATAGACAAGCATGTTAAAGGTAAAGGCTATAAGACCATCTCCAAGCAGCTTGATGTTCCTGTGACTACAGTTGCACATATTATTCAGAAATTTAAGATCCACGGGACTGTAGCCAACCTCCCTGGACGTGGCCGCAGGAGGAGACGGATAATACGAACGGTAACAAAAGAGCCCAGAACAACCTCTAAAAACATTCAAGGTGAACTCCAAGGTCAAGGTACATCAGTGTCAGATCACACTATCCGTTGTTGTTTGAGCCAAAGTGGACTTCATGGGAGACGAGCAAGGAGGACACCACTGTTGAAAACAAATCATAAAAAAGCCAGACTGGAATTTGCCAAACTGCATGTTGACGAGCCACAAAGCTTCTGGGAGAATGTCCTATGGACAGACGAGACAAAACTGGAACTTTTTGGCAAGGCACATCAGCTCTATGTTCACAGACACAAAAATGAAGCATGCCAAGAAAAGAACATTGTCCCTACTGTGAAACATGGAGGAGGTTCTGTTATGTTGCGGGGCTGCTTTGCTGCATCTGGCACAGGGTGTCTTGAATCTGTGTAGGGTACAATGAAATCTCAAGACTATCAAGGTATTCTAGAGAGAAATGTGCTGCCCAGTGTAAGATAGCTTGGTCTCAGTCGCAGGTTATGGGTCTTGCAACGAGATAATGACCCAAAACACAGAGCTAAAAACACCCAAGAATGGCTAAGAGCGAAACACTGGATTATTCTATAGTGGCCTTCTATGAGCCCTGATCTAAATCCTATTGAACATCTGTGGAAGGAGCTGTAACATGCCGTCTAGAGAAGGCACCCTTCAAACCTGAGACAACTGGAGCAATTTGCTCATGAGGAGTGGGCCACAATACCTGCTGAGAGGTGCAGAAGTCTCATTGACAGTTACAGAAATCGTTTGATTGCAGTGATTGCCTCAAAAGATTGTGCAACAAGACATTAAGTTAAGGGTACCATAATTTTTGTCCAGGCCTGTTTCATGAGTTTGTTTTTTAAAATAATTCTGTTTAACCACAATTCAAAAGCATTGTCTGATTTTCATTGGTTAATTTTCATAGAATTTTTATTTATTACCACTTTTGTCAGATTCAAGTTATTTCTGTGACCATTGTGGGTTTTTCTTTCATTAACAGAGGGATACTAACAATTTTGTCCACGTCTGTATTTAAAAGACGGGGAAAAAGCTGCAAATTCACGAGACTATGAGGAAAAAAAAAGTCACAAAACTACTAAATTAGGGGGAAAAGTTGCAAATGTACAAGGGTGAGGGGAACAACGCTAAAAGTTGGAGGAAGGGGGGCGAGACAAATTTATTAGCAGGCCTGACAAAATAGAGTGGAGGGTCCCATCTGGCCCTCAGGCCTTAATATTGACACTGTGGCCACACATATGTGACCTACTTTGTGACTGATGTAAGGCCTCACATTTTAGATCAGAACAAAGACCGAGCTTCCTTGGAGATAACAGGAAGCTACGAGGATGTTAGCTTTGGTATGCAGGGCTTGAGACTGTGGGGGTGTTATTAGAGGATTAAAGAAGAGATGCATTGTAGACTGTGGGGGTGATATCAGAGAAAGGAGATGCATTGTTACTGGCGATTATAATGCAATGTGACCTGTGATGCATGTGACTTGTGAACTGTGAGAGTCCTGGTATTTAAGGACGAGAGTTCCCTGTAATGTCCTCTTTCTTCGTTGAGATGTTGGTGAATGTGAATAAAGCTGCTGTGAGAGAAATCTGTCTCATCATTTTCACATTCCCACAACACCTGTGAACTAGAGAGTACATTAGAAACTCTGCTGCAACTCCTTCTGTTATACTCAGTTCACAAAGGAGAAAAAAATGTTGTTGACACATTTAAAAAAAACCTGCCAAAGTAGAAAGTGAAACAGTCTTAATTACAGTTAACCAGAGAAATGCTCAGTGTGGGTTTTTTAATAAATAAATAAAACTCTGAACCATCCGATTATCTCTGATTTCAGCTTCTACAAACGTGTATCACATTTTTATTAGTATTGTCGTGTTATTTGTGAATGACCTCTGTCAGTGTGAAGGATTATTAAACAGCTGTGTTCATGAACTCTCAAAGCTGCCTCAACACACCCACACCCAGTGATAAAAAAGTCAAACATAAACCCATCTGACTGCACCAAGAACCTTTTTTTCTGCCTCGTTGCCGTCAGAGAGGAGCTAAAATGAACAGCAGAGCTGCTCTGATGGAAAGAAACCTCCCTGCCAGTTTTTGGAGCTTTAAAACAAGTTCAAACTGAATTAAAACAAAAACATGTGGAGCAGAGTTTTGTCTGACAGGAGGAGGAGGAAACTCGTGTGTCCTCCAGCTTCGAAAACTGGACTGACCTGATAGAGCAGCACCATCCACACCCACTGACTGTGTGTACATGTGCTGATAGCATTCACACAATTTTGAGAATCCTCTTGAGTCAAAATGAAACTGAACAAGAAGCTCTGATGTGACAACATACAACACATGAATAATGTCATTTCACTATGACACAGTACAGCAACTTAGCCAGGGAATCCTGGGTTCAATCCCAGCCCCCGACCAACAGTGATCTGTGTGGAGTTTCATGTTCTCCCCGTGTCTGCATGGGTTTACTCCGGGATTTCTCCGGTTTCCTCCCACATGCCAAAAACATGCAAGTTAGGTTAATTGGCATCAAACTGGGGATTTTAAATTGTCCTTAGGTATGACTGTGAGAGTGAATGGTTGTCCGTCGCTCTGTGTTGGCCCTGCGATGGACTGGCGATCTGTCCAGGGTGTACCCTGCCTCTCGCCCAAAGATGCTGGGATAGGCTCCAGCCCCCCCGCGACTCAAAAAGGATTAAGCGGAAAAAAGATGGATGGATGGAATTGCTACTTTTTCTTTTCTTTTTCTGGTAATTTTTTGATTATCTGCAAAAGGTTTGTGTCTTTTTTGCAAAATTGTGTGGGTGTTTTCCTTATTAAACTTTTTTAAAAAAGTTGTTATTTTTTGGCATAAATGGGTTTTTTCTTCTAAATTTGGCACATTTTTCTTTGCAAATTTATCAACTAAAATTGGAAGACTTTTTCCATGTAAATATGTGACATTTTTTCAATAAAGTTATTCTTTTTTTCATAAATTTTGGCATAATCTGCTTTTCTCATAAGGTTGTCGTAAGATTGTGATACATTTGCATACCTGCCAACTTTTCAAACCTGAAAAGCCTAGTAGCTAGCCGGGGTCCAGGGGCCGATGCTAATGCTAATGCTAATAACGCTAATGCTAATAATAATAATGCTAATATTTGCCAAACAAATATTAGCATTAAATCTAGTTTGTGGGACACATATGTGGGTTTCATATGCTTCATATGTATATTACTGTATGCTTACTGTATGCTTCACGTCTCAGATGAACAGAAGGACTGAGCCTCCTAGGAGATAACAGGAGGATGTGAAATGTGGTCTTTGGTATGCAAAGAGATGGCCTTGGGGGATTTCCTGGCCGCCAGTGACTTTAGGTGGAGGTGATAAAAGACCTGGAAGAAGACGCATTGTGACTTGGGATTAAATACAATGTGACTGTGTGCTTTGATGTCCTGGGGTATAAAGGGACGAATGTCTGGGGGTTTCTTTCTCAGTTTTTGATGATGTTGGAGAATGTGAATAAACCTGACTCGTGAGATAAACTCAGCCTCGTCATTTCCACATTCCCCACAAGTTAAATGTAGCTAACAACCTCATATTTCTTCAACTTTCAAACCTGAAAAGCCTAGTAGCTAGCCAGGGTCCAGGGACCGCAGGCCCCGGTAGGTCCAGGACAAAGTCCTGGTGGGGGGTTCAGGGGGGCGAAGCCCCCCGACGCCAAACAAATATCAGCATTAAATCAAGTTAGAATGTAGCTAACAATCTCATATTTCTGCAACTTTCAAACCTGAAAAGCCTAGTAGCTAGCCGGGATCCAGGGGCCGCAGTGTCAAACAAATATTAGCATTTGACATAGAAGTCACATATTAATTATATTAAAGGTAAAATATCTAAATCAATTGCAATACTACACAGAGCGAAATATTTGCTGAATCAACAACCCACATTATATACTTTGTATCATTCATTAATACTCCCATATATGACATATTGTACTGAAGTATGGGGAAATACATATAAAACAAACATATATCCAGTCTTTATGCTTCAGAAGAGAGCTATTAGAATAATAAACAAAGCTGCTTACAGGGAACCAACAAACCCACTTTTTCTTAAATTAAAAGCTCTCAAGTCACTTCCGGTTATGGCTGCCACGTAAGACGGACGTGTCTCGCTCTGCTCTGCTCCTGGAGAAAAAAAATCGGCAAATAACTCTCTCATTTGGGACAGAACGTAACCCAGCGTTTGGGCGAGGATATGTCGGCGAAGCCTAAGGCTGGAAAACCAGGTAAAGGAAAAAGCGAGCCGCCGAAACAGTCCAAATTAACGGACTTTCAGGTCTGTGACGCAGCAAATAAAACTCCATATATGGCGGAGGAGGCTGGCAACGGTGCGATGTCTGCGGGGGGAGGCGCAGATGCGCTGATGGCTGCCATGAGTTCAATGAGAGCGGACTTTTCCTCTAGATTTGATGGGATTATGACAGCGTTGGAAGGAATAAGAAAGGAATTGGGTGACTGTGTAGAACGAACGGCGCAGATGGAGCTCCGTCTCGCTAGTGCTGAAGATGACGTCACCCGTCTTCAATTAAAGGTGCGCACTTTGGAAAAAAAAATAAATCTCTGGAAAATAATATTTTGGATTTGGAATCTCGGTCGAGACAGAATAACTTGAGGCTGGTGGGTCTTCCAGAGGAATCAGAAGGTCGGGACGTATGTTCCTTTCTGGAAAAGTGGATTCCGGAGGTGCTGGGCAGCGAGGAGTTGCAATCAGCAGTGGTTCTGGAAAATGCACATCGTATTGGCCCACGGAGAGATAAGGGACCGCCGAGGACCTTAATTATGAAGTTTCTTAGCAACAGAGACAGGATGAAGATCTTCAACGCTGCACGAGCTAAAGGAGAGATTAAACACCAGGACCAGCAGGTGCGGTTCTACCCAGATTTGGCCACAGGAATCCAGCAATTGAGGAAGCAGTTTGATCCCATACGTAAGGAGCTGCGCAACCTTGGGATTCGTCATGGTGTAATCTATCCTGCGAGACTGCTGACCACGTATGAGGGCAGAACCCACATCTTCAAGACCCCAGAGGAGGCGCAGGAGTTCATCAAGAAGATCAAAGAAGAAGAAGAGACTGGTGGGAGCTAAGCATGAACAAAATATAAGGTAGAATAATTAAGCATTTGCACAGGCATCTGACTGACTTGAAGTAAATAGTAAGTTTACAAAATATAGATTGTATTATATATTAAAAAACAAAACAAAAACAAAACAAACAAAAAAAACTATGATGTACAAAGTTGTTAAAAATTTTGGAGTTAAGTTGGAAAACTACAGAGGAGAGTTAATGTTACGTCATTAAAAGCAGTAGAGTTAGGGTGATTGGGAGGATGAAGAAGGAGTGGCTTAGGCTGTTCCCCGTGGGTGTGGAACGGTCGATGGCTATATCGGGAGACAGAATTTTTCTTTTGATTTTGGGGGGTTTGCCACAAGTGTGGGAAGGGGAAATTTGTTTGTGTGTAGTTTGTAGGATGAATGTTCAACCACTCATGTTTTTGCTTCTCTGTATGAGCATGTTTACACTGCAAGGTAATCCCAAACTCTCTATTGATCATAAACCAAAGTGTTAATCTTAATTTAACTTCATGGAATTGCAGAGGTCTACAAAATTTAAAAAAACTTAAACAAGTTATGAATAAAATAAAAGACATGGGTTCAAAAATTGTGTTTTTACAAGAAACTCATCTAATAGAGGAGGATGTTAAAAGAATTAGGAGTAGATGGCAAGGAAGTGTATTCACCTCTTCATTTTCATCCCGAGCCAGGGGAGTTATGACTCTCATACATAAATCAGTTCCTTTTCAAGTGAAAAATGTAATTGGAGACAAATTTGGAAGATATGTAATCATTCAAGGTTCTTTGCTATTAGAAAATATAAATCTTGTGAACTTATATGGTCCCAATATAGATGATCAGAAGTTCTTTGCTAATTTATTTCTTATCTTATCATCACTTACAGGGCAACATATAATAGCAGGGGATTTTAATTGTACATTGAATCCAGGTATAGATAGATCAACAGGACTGGATTGTACGCACATTGGATGTAGGATGACTATTAATCATTTTATGAAAGAATTGAGATTGTTAGATATATGGAGAGAAATGAAACCACAAGTTAAAGCCTATTCTTGTTATTCCAGTACCTACAAGACATTCTCACGTATTGATTATTTTTTGATTTCCACAGAATTAAGGTCCAAGATTCAAAACTGCTTTTATGATAACATCGTGATCTCTGATCATGCACCCTGTTGTCTAATATATGTAGATAAAAAATTGACAAAGGAATCAGGTAGATGGCAATTTCAGCATAAATGGCTTCAGGATGAGGAATTTGTCAAGTATATAGAAAAACAGATAGACGAGTTCTTTGACATCAATACTACACAAACATCAGCATGTGTAAAGTGGGAGGCTTTCAAAGCTTTTATTAGGGGACATATTAGTTATACAGGATCAAAATCTAAGAAGACTCGAGAGGAGAGAGCTAAATTGGAACATAAAATAAAAAGTCTTCAGGAAAAAGTGTATGCAGGAAGTGACCCAAGGTTGGAGAATGAATTACTGATTTTGAGAGCTGAATACGACAAAAAATCAGCGAATAGAGCTGCCTCGAGTCTTCTAAGATTGAAACAATCTTTTTATGAACAAGGTGAAAAATCAGGAAAATTATTAGCATGGCAGATTAAACAATTAGAAATTAAAACACCAATTACCAGTATTATAAGTAATGGACAGGTAGTTATAGATCCTTTAGAAATTAATAGAGCCTTTAGAGATTACTATGAAAAATTATATGATACCAAAAATGAACCTGATTTAACAAAACTAAATGGGTTTTTGAACGAACTATCTATACCGTGTATTCCAAATGAAAACAGGGAGATATTGGAGTCTAAAATTAGTCAAGAAGAAGTTGGGCTAGCCATTGATAATATGAAATCAGGAAAAAGTGCAGGACCAGATGGTCTTCCAGTTGACCTTTATAAAAAAATTTAAGAATAAATTAATAAAACCTTTTTTGGAAATGGTTTTAGAAGCATTTCAAAATAATAATTTACCATCATACATAAATAATGCCTTAATTATACTGCTGCCAAAACCAGGTAAGCCCTCTAATAAATGTGAAAATATGAGACCAATAAGCCTATTAAACGCCGACCTTAAGATAATCTGTAAAATTTTAGCAAGACGAATACAAGAAATTTTACCAAATATTATTAATCGAGATCAGAATGGCTTTATAAAGGGTAGACAAGGCTTCCATAATGTAAGAAGACTATTTAATATTATTTATTTTAATAAAGAAGCACCGGATACAGCTCTCCTATCACTGGACGCCGAAAAGGCCTTTGATAGAGTTGAATGGCCCTTTCTTTTTGAAGTCCTACAAAGGTTTGGACTTGGAAATAATTTCATAAAATGGGTTCAAATAATATACAATAATGCTACAGCAGAAATCCTAACAAATAACAATATTTCAAAACCAATAAAAATCAATAGAGGATGTCGACAAGGCTGTCCACTTTCACCTTTACTGTTTACTATGGCAATTGAACCTTTAGCGATAGCGATACGTTTACATTCACAAATATATGGAATTAAAGTTGGACCAACAGAACATAAAATCTCCCTGTACGCCGATGACATAATTTTGTTTATGTCGAATTTAAAAAAATCAATTCCAACCTTGTTGAATTTAATAAAGAATTTTGGGGAAATATCAGGATATAAAATAAATAAAACTAAATCTTCAATATTAATGCTAAATGAGACCCAGAGAAATTACCCAGCCCCTGAGGTAAATCAATTCAATGTTGTAAATCAGTTTAAATATTTAGGAATCCAAATTGTGCCTAAGCTAGAATCAGTCGCCAGTGTCAACTATGAAGCCTTAATGTCAGATATCAATGAGTTAACTCAGAGATGGATGTCACTACCAATGTCGATGATCGGGAGAATCAATATACTTAAAAGTAATATTTTACCTAAAATACTTTATTTATTTCAATACATTCCCTTATCACCACCTTTAGATCTATTCTCAAGAATAAAAAAAAAGTTAGTGGAATTTATATGGAACAACAGGAGGGCTAGATTACGTTTGTCTTTATTATATTTACCATTTGATCGTGGAGGTCTGAAATGTCCAAATTTTATGTTGTATTATTGGTCGGCACAACTGAGGTCTATGACATATTATTTTTCATCAAATGATCTCCCTCACTGGACTGAAATGGAATCATACAATTTACCTTTACCTCTTCCCATATTCATATACTCAGATTCGGCAAAAAAATTACAAAGACAAGTTAAAAATCCATTTGTAAAGCATATGATCAAAATATGGTGTGAAGCTAAAAACTATTTAAAAGAACCACAGTTATTGTCACAATTTAGTCCAATATGGGGTAATCAATATTTTAAACCAGGGAGAGCGGACGCTGTATTTAAAGTATGGAATTTAAAAGGGATACAAAAGATTCAGGATTTATATTTGCCATGTGCAGATAACATAATGTCTTTTGAAGAGCTGAGGATCAAATTTAATCTCAATAGAACACATTTTTTTAAATATCTTCAACTTAGAAACTTTATTCGATCAAATCAAAATAAAGCTCTCATTCGACCTATTTATTCATCCTTGGAAAAAATGATGATGAAAGATAGTAAAAGAAAGGGTATTATTTCAGAGTTTTATAACTCACTGACACTATCTTCAAGTGAAAATTCACTGAAAAGATTAAACTACTGGAAAGAAGATCTGCAAACTGAAATTTCAGAGGAACAATGGGAATTGGCTTGTACAGAAGCTCAAACCAAATCAATAAATGCACGCCTTAAATTGATACATTTCAAATGGTTAATGCGGATGTATGTTACACCGGAGGAGTTAAATAGATATAACAAAAATATACCAGATACATGCACAAAATGCATGGAAAGTAAAGGAACCCTATTTCATTGTTTATGGGAATGTAGATTAATAAGAATGTTTTGGGAAGAGGTGAGGGTAACAATTGAAAAAATAATCTCAAAACAAATCATATTGAATCCTAAACTGTTTTTGTTGGGTCTGTACCCAGAAAAGCATAATTTTAATAAAAGTGAAAGAACATTCATAGACCTCAGTTTGCTTAATGCCAAAAAATGTATAGCACTATTATGGAAAAAGACTCATAGACCAGATGTGACTCAGTGGTTAAGACAGATGTTAACAAACCTTCCATTAGAAAGAATAACATATATACTGAAATCAAAGGAAATTGTGTTTGAGAATATATGGAGACCTTTTATTGATTATGTAAAAAATTTAAACATAACTCTTGAAGAAGAAGGTGAATGATGTGTGTGGACCTTGTAAATTCCAAACTGGTGAACATAATACATGTATACTTATGTATTGGATTGTCTAGACTAAACAGAGGAGCATTGTTGAAGACTTGATTTTGTTGGTGGTTGTTGGTGTTTTTAGTGCATTTTTTTTTGTAGTACTTTAGTGTTAGTGTTTGATTGTTTGTATCATGTTTGTTAAAAAAAAAAAAAAGGTTCAATAAAGATATTGTGGGAAAAAAAAGCTCTCAAGTTGAAAGATCTGGTTGACTTGAAAACTGCAGTAATAATGTTTAAAGCTAAGAATCTATCACTGCCCGCAAATATCCAAAAGTTGTTCCAAATAAGGGAGAAACAATATCATTTCAGAGGAACATGTATATTTCAAAAACCTTCAGTGAGAACTACCACCAAGCAACACTGTGTTTCAGTGCAAGGAGTCAGATTATGGAACGATTTTGGACCTGAATTAAAATCATGTACAACACTTGGACAATTTAAACAAAAACTAAAGGAAGAAATACTCCAAACATATATACAAGATGACATGTAAAATCACATAAGGATTGTCATATCCAGTCTGTGTTGTGTTGTTACTTAGTTTTTTTTTTGTCACATTTTGTCTTAGCTTTGTTCTGAATTGTAATCGCTCTTGTTTTGTTTTTCTTTTGAATTCTTGGATGGAATATGGGTGGGCAATATAAGCTGCGGCTTCAGCCATCACCCATTTCAGATAACTTATGTTGAACTGTATAATCAGAGGAGTTATTGTTTAATTTGACCTTGTTGGATTTTTTCGCCTTTGTTATATTATTCTGTTTCTTTTTAATCTTTACTTTTAATCTATCCGAAATAAAGATTCATTCATTCATTAAATTTGCATTCAAAAGACTATCTTAACACTGCATAGAACTTTGAATAGGCCAGATGTGATGTATTATGAATACTAGAAAAGCACTCGGAGAGCGCAGACCTCCGCCAAGCGCCACAGTTCCCCCCATACAGTGTTTAACATCATAAATAAAATATTGAAAATGGCCCTATCTCGCAATGTTAAATTAAAAAAAAAAAAAAAATCCTTTAAAAAATTCCTGGATCCAGACGGTGATCCAGATCACCACCAAAATCTAATCATCTGTAGGATACCCCATTTCTGACAATCTGTGAAAATTTCATGAAAATCCGTCCATAACTTTTTGAGTTATCTTGCTAACAAACAAACAGACAAACCAACGCTGATGATCACATAACCTCCTTGGCGGAGGTAACTAGAAGACTAGAAATATCAGCAGGGTATACTAGCACTTGTAGCTGTCCAGACCAGAAGGTTGCGTTGCACAAAGTGTGTGCATTCTCGGGGTCACCAATATGGCGGAAGAATAATAAGCGGCGAGCTGGGAGTTTAAAAGGAAGTTTATTATCATTCATCCCGCCATCATAGAACTCACCCCAGCCCTGTGCAGGCGGTCTGGAGCGGGTCCTCAGGCTCTTGTGAGGAGACACAGAATGTGTGTGTCAGCAGCAGTAATCAGAGAGGGTTTGAACATGAATTTCAGTCAGCTTATATACCCAGTTACAGACAATACATGAAAGGCATGGGACATTTACATCACAGCAAGAGCAGGAAGCCTGAACACAATGCATGAATGGCACATTAACATCACAGTACTGAGCAGGAAAGAGCCAGACGAAGCGAGGCTGCCTGTTGACATTAATACACACATTTCACTGTTATGTTAATTGCTCTAGCCGAGCGCTCTGCTTGTCCCAGTCTGTTGTGGGGGTGCCCCACAGCACTGTTTAACAGACACGCGCGTAAAAGACGGCAAAATCGCTCTGATATTTTATGTGTTTACATGATACACCAAGCATGACAAGGCTTGCAATTACACAGCACATGCTCTTCAGAATCTTAGGCATTATATAAAATGTATTCTCCCTTTAGATTTCGAATCCATGGTCCATTTGCCAGGGATGAAGTGCAGTCGTGCGAACGTCTGCAGCAGTTTACATCGTGTTTACATCTCGCCATGTACGCACGCCTCTCCGGGATTTCACGTGAGAATAGAAACCTCAATACCCTCAATAGCGATAGCGTTAGCTTAGCAAACGCTTCAGGTATTAAAGCGTAGCAGCGAACCACGAAAAGAAACGCTACTGACGCTACTATGTTCTAAATTTAGATACGATTCCTAGCGATCTCGTGTTTGGAATTGCTTTCGTGTTTTTTTTACGATTTAAAATTTTTGACTGAATTTTTAGTGAAAAACCGTAATTTTGATTAATAAAGCCGTAACCCGGAATGGGGTCTTGAAAACCGGAACCATTACGGCAAAACCGGAGTAGTTGGCAGGTATGCATTTGTCACTGTTTTCTAATAAAATTGTAGCTTGGGTAAATTTGTGACTTTTCTTGCCAATTTGTTGTTTTTTTCCCTTCAAAACTGCAATCTTTTCCTTAAATTTTGAGAATTTTTTTCATATATTTTTCCTTGTACATTTATTAGCTTTCGTGGGCAAAACTGCAGCATTTCTTACATAAATTTATTTTTTTTAAAAATTTCATAAACCTCCAACTTTTTACAGTAAGTTTGTGATTTCTTTTCCAGAAATTTTGCGACTTTTTTCTTAAGAATTTGTAGGTATGTTTTCTTCAGAAAATTGAAAAAAAAAAAAAAAAATCCCTAAATTTGTGAGATTTTTTTTTTTTTTTTTTTTTTGAGTACGTTTTCAGTTTTTCTCATTTTCTGCTTTTTCGGATATTTTCCTCATGAATGTGCAACCTTTTTTCATGTTAATTTATTGCTTCTTTTCTTAGAAATGTATGAAATTCCCCCCCCCCCCCCCCCCCCCAGGACTCAGGGAGGTTAATCATACGACTAATCAGAATCAGGCTAGGATAAAGAATGACTGAAAACCACAAAACCAAGAAGATTTGGATCAGGGGTGTCAAATTCACTCTGACTGAGGGCCCAAAACAGCGATGGGGGTGGGAAGTGCATTCTCAAAATTTATGAGAGGGAGAAAAAGTCGCCTGCTTTAAAGGCTGATCGTTGCAAATTTTGGAAACAGGAGGAAAAGTCGCATATTTAAAAGACGGGGAAAAAGCTGCAAATTCATGAGACTATGAGGGAAAAAAAGTCACAAAACTATTAAATTAGGGGGAAAAGTTGCAAATGTACAAGGGTGAGGGGAAAAAGGCTAAAAGTTCGGGGAAGGGGGGCGAGACAAATTTATTAGTGGGCCTGACAAAATAGAGTGGAGGGCCCCATCTGGCCCTCAGGCCTTAATATTGACACCTGTGAACTAGAGAGTACATTAGAAACTCTGCTGCAACTCCTTCTGTTATACTCAGTTCACAAAGGAGAAAAAAATGTTGTTGACACATTTAAAAAAAACCTGCCAAAGAGAAAGCGAAAACAGACTTAATTACAGTTAACCAGACAAATGCTCAGTGTGGGTTTTTTAATAAATAAAGAAAACTCTGAACCATCCGATTATCTCTGATTTCAGCTTCTACAAACGTGTATCACATTTTTATTAGTATTGTCGTGTTATTTGTGAATGACCTCTGTCAGTGTGAAGGATTATTAAACAGCTGTGTTCATGAACTCTCAAAGCTTTTTTATCACCCAGTGATAAAAAAGTCGAACATAAACCCATCTGACTGCACCAAGAACCTTTTTTTCTGCCTCGTTGCAGTCAGAGAGGAGCTAAAATGAACAGCAGAGCTGCTCTGATGGAAAGAAACCTCCCTGCCAGTTTTTGGAGCTTTAAAACAAGTTCAAACTGAATTAAAACAAAAACATGTGGAGCAGAGTTTTGTCTGACAGGAGGAGGAGGAAACTCATGAGTCCTCCAGCTTCGAAAACTGGACTGACCTGATAGAGCAGCACCATCCACACCCACTGACTGTGTGTACATGTGCTGATAGCATTCACACAATTTTGAGAATCCTCTTGAGTCAAAATGAAACTCAACAAGAAGCTCTGATGTGACAACATACAACACATGAGTAATGTCATTTCACTATGACACAGCACACAGGTCTGCAAGTTTTGGCTCCAAAAACTACCGAAAGTGTTAACGCATCTCTGCAGCCCGAGGAGGTTCACACGGGAAATCTGCAGCAATAAAGAAGTCAAGTTACTCAAGTAAAATATCGGAAACTAGCGCCTACCAACTACTCCACAAACAAAACTCACAATTTAAAGGAAAAAAATCTCAAAGTTGTGAGTAAAAAACAGTCACAAATTTAAAAAAAAAAAAAAAAAAAAAAGCTGCAGATTTACAAGAGCTAAAGTTCCATCCATCCATCCTCTACCGCTTTTCCGGAGATCCAGGTTGTGGAGGCAGCAGTTCAAGCAGAGAAGCCCAGACTTCTCTCTCCCCAGCCACCTGCTCCAGCTCTTCAGAGAGGATACCAAGGCGTTCCCAGACCAGCTGAGAGATGTAGTCTCTCCATCGAGTCCTGGGTCTGCCCCGGGGTCTCTTCCCAGAGGGACGCGTCTGAAACACCTCAAGTGGGAGGCGTCTAGGAGGCATCCTGATCAGATGCCCATACCACCTTAAGTGGCTCCTTTCAAAGTGGAGGAGCAGCGGTTCTACTCTGAGCCTCTCCCGGATGACTGAGCTCCTCACCCCATCTCTGAGGGTGAGTCCAGCAATCCTACGAAGGAAGCTCATTTCAGCCACTTGTTGTATCTGTGATCTCATTCTTTCGGTCATTACCCAAAGCTCATGACCATAGGTGAGGGTAGGAACGTAGATTGACTGGTAAATCGACAGCTTTGCTTTAGAGCTCAGCTCCCTCTTCACCACAACAGACCGGTACAACGTCCGCATCACTGCAGAAGCTGCTCTCATTCGTCTGTCAATCTCTCACTCGAGCAAGTGAGAGATTGAAGATCTAAAGTTGCAAATTAAAGAGAAAAAGTCCTTATTAATGAGAAGTTTAAAGTTTATGATAAATGTTCTACTCATTTTACTTGATGGAAAAAAGCAGTAGCTACAAATTCACCTTTGTGAGAATTTCTCCCATAAACACAAGAAAACACACCTGTCATCTTTATCACATTTGAGGTATTTTGAGAGCTTTAAAATGCAGATTTTGTGATCATTTTTAAGGCTAATTAAGGCCTTAATATTGGATCAACAAAGTTAAGGCTGTTCATAGGAGCGGGCAGCCTACAGCCAGTGAAACATCAGGATTTGTGAGTGACAAACTCAGGAGCCAATAAGATGAGATAAGATAAGCCAGGGGTGTCAAACTCATTCCATGGAGGGCCAAGACCCTGCAGGTTTTACTTCCACCCAGTCTCTTCAGCAGGTGTTTTCACTGATCAGCAATCAGTAGGAAGAAATTCAGAGAAATCACCTGTTGAAGACACTGGGTGGAGGTAAAACCTGCAGGGTCTTGGCCCTCCATGGAATGAGTTTGACACCTGTGAGATAAGCCTTTATTAGTCCCACAATGGGGAAATTCCAGGATTGCAACAGCTCAGGGAGAGCAACACTCAGAGCAATAATTTAGAAGATAAGAAATAAGAGGTCAGTGAATATACTTATGTGTGGTCTATATTAATCATATATTCCATAACCAACATATGTTTAAGCATGTGAGAGTGTTTGGTGATTACATATGTAAGGCGACTTCACACCTCAGAACAGGACAAAGAGTCTCAACCGCCAGTGAAGATTAAAGAGCATCCAAGGCACTGCGGTGGAGACCGGAGGAGCTGCCCTGACCCCCCAGGGCCAGGAGGAGGAGTACGAAGACAATGGGGGGATTAAGATAATGAGGGATGTCAGCTTTTGATATGCATGTCTTTTGTTATGTGCAAGTATAAGTTCGTAGAGCCGAAGGTGTTCACTCTCTTACTTCTTCTGCTGCTGCACTTAGATGAGACTTGTTAGAGGAGCTGATAATAAACTTTGGTTTATGAATCACATCGCCTCGTTATTTCAAGCTCCACTACACTGGTGACCCTGACGCGAGGATGGACCAGAGGCGTTCCCCCGCCATCGACTCATCTGTGGCGACCCAGGCAGACGCCGGCGCCCATGCAAACAGGGGAACAGATAGACGACGTTCCCCCACGGCAGAAGTGAGAGAGGGCTCAACCGAGCACCAGCGCCGCGGAGAGAGCCGAAGGAAGGCACTCTCACCCTGCGGACACAGCAGTGACGGTCTACACAAACGCCGTCACCGTCAACCTGCCGGACTTCTGGCAGGAAGACCCCGCCTCGTGGTTTCAGCAAGCTGAAGCTCAGTTTGCACCTGCGGGCATCACGGCTGACGATACAAAGTTCTATCACATCGTTGCCAAACTCGACGCCGCCACTTCGAGATGTGCGCGGAGCATAATCCAGCGGCCGCCGGCCCAGGACAAATATAAAGAACTGAAAGCGACCATCGTGGCAAATTACGTCCCCTCAGCCGAGGAGAGAGCCGAGAGGATCCTGGCGGTCTACGGCCACAGAGGAGGCAGACCCAAGGCCCTCATGGAGGACTTGCTGCAACTTAAAGAAGAGGACAATGACAACTTCCTCTTCCATTTTATATTCCTCAGTACGCTGCCGCCACACATGAGAGGGACGCTTGCCAACATGCGATGCAGCACCCAGCAAGACTTCCGCACGCTGGCTCACAAAGCTCAACGGCTCGTCAACGCCTGCAAGGAGCAGACACCCACAGCAGCATCCGCAGACCTCAACGCTGATGTCCGGAGCCACGAGGAGCCACAAAGTACCGAGCAGAATCAGCCTGTGGTGACAGCGACATGGCCAGGACGCAACAGACGGAGCGACGTTTGTTATTACCACCACCGCTTCGCCGAGAAGGCTTACAAATGCGTTCCCCCCTGCAAATTCACAATTTCGGGAAAACGCCGAAGCCGAGAGCCGTTAACAGCGGCGGTTCTCGGCCAAAAAAAGCAAGCTTTTATACGTGACGGACGGACACACCGGCAAGCGGTTCCTTATCGACACGAGAGCTCAACTAAGTTTTGTCATGCCCTCCCAAGCAGACCGGGCCATGGGCCCCCGGGGCAATGGAGCGGTGGCAGCCAACGGCTCCATCATTGACACTTTTGGCGAAAAGAGCCTGCCCCTCTGCATCCACGGCCGCAACTACAGATGGACATTTGTTGTAGCGGCGGTGAGTTTTAACTTGTTGGGCGCAGATTTTTTGTGTGCACATGGGTTATTAGTTGATCTAGCGAACAGGCGCTTGGTTAATGCACTGTCCTTTGCTTCTATTCCCTGCTCAGCTCGACTTTCTCCACCACCCGTGCAGGCTAACGTCACCACAGCAGGAGGTAAGTTTGATCAACTCCTCACCCAATTTCCAGCACTCACAATTCCCAAATTCTCAGCCACAGTGGCTAAACACGGGGTCGAACACTTTATTCCCACAACGGGCCAACCCGTATTTGCCAAAGCTCGGCGCTTAGACGCGACCAAGCTCACCATAGCTCGGGACGAGTTCACCACCCTTGAAAAATTAGGCATTATCAGACGCTCGAAAAGCCCCTGGGCCTCGCCACTTCACATGGTTCCGAAATCCGACGGTTCTTGGAGGCTGTGCGGCGATTACCGCAGATTAAACAATGCGACAGCGCATGACCGCTACCCAATTCCTCACATTCAAGATTTTTCAATACATCTGGCGGGTGCGCGCATTTTTTCAAAAATAGACCTGGTCCGCGGTTATCATCAAGTCCCAGTTCGAGCAGAGGACATTCCTAAAACAGCTGTAATAACCCCCTTCGGTCTTTTTGAATTTTTGCGGATGCCTTTCGGCCTCAAAGGCGCTGCTCAAACCTTTCAGCGGATGATGGACGCGGTATTACGCGACTTCCCTTTCGTGTTCGTCTACCTCGACGATATGCTGGTAGCCAGCTCGTCTGAGGAAGAACACGAGCAGCATCTCACTATGGTTTTTCAGACTAGAAGAGCACGGGTTAATAATCAATCCAGCCAAATGCAAATTCGGCGTGTCACAAATTGATTTTTTAGGACACAGAGTTTCTCCGAAGGGGGCAGTCCCACTTCCAGACAAAGTTCACGCAGTAAAAAGTTTCCCACGGCCACAAACGGTCAAATCGCTGCAGGAATTTTTGGGCATGGTTAATTTTTACAACTGCTTCCTCCCCCACGCAGCTCAGCTCATGCAGCCCCTATATGACGCGCTCAGAAAACAAAAACCTTCCAACGCGGTCGAATGGACCCCGGAGCGCGAACGCGCCTTCGCGGAAGTAAAAAGCGCCCTAGCTAATGCCACATTGTTGGTTCACCCTGATCCCTCGGCCCGCATTGCGCTAACCACAGACGCTTCAGACCTGGCCATAGGGGCAGTTGTAGAACAACACGTCGGCGGAATCTGGCAACCTTTGGCATTCTTCAGCAAATCGCTAAACCAAACTGAGCGTAAATACAGCACTTTTGACAGAGAGCTACTAGCGCTCCATTTATCCATCCGCCACTTCCAGTTTTGGTTAGAGGGGCGGCGTTTTACGGCTTTTGTAGACCACAAACCGCTCACCTTTGCTATGGCTAAAATTTCCGAACCGTGGTCAGGCAGGCAACAAAGACAGCTAGCTGCGATTTCAGAGTTCACCACAGACATTCGACATGTGGCAGGCAAACTTAACGTGGTAGCAGACTGCCTCTCTCGCGCTGTGACATCGCCAGAGCGCGAGGAGACAGATTATACTACCTCAGCCGCAGAACTCTTCACCAACGCGGACACATACGTGGCCCCAATCCATGCAGGGATAGATTATGCAGCCATGGCAGAGGAACAAAGTAGTGACGCGGACGTGCGCGCACTCCTGTCTGGACCAACAGGGTTAAGGCTGGAGAAAAGGGGTCTACGCGACGGCGTGCCCCCCCTAATATGCGACATCTCAACCGGCCGACCTCGCCCGTTAGTTCCGGCTGCATGGCGCTGCCGTATTTTCGACTCGATTCACTCCCTCGCGCACCCAGGTGTGCGCGCTTCAGTTAAAATGGTCGCCGAAAAGTTTGTGTGGCCTGGCCTGCGCAAAAACGTAAAAGAATGGGCAAAAACTTGCATTTCTTGTCAGCGCGCCAAAGTACACAAACACACAAAAGCCCCTCTGGAGCCTTTTCGAATCCCTGCTAGAAGGTTCGACCACGTTCATGTCGACCTCGTGGGACCACTACCTTCCTCCCAAGGTTTCACACATCTGTTAACAATGATAGACCGCACCACGCGCTGGCCAGAGGCAGTCCCTCTGGCATCAACCACAGCGGAGGAAGTCGCTCACGTTTTTTTTGACAAACTGGGTGGCACGTTTCAGCGTCCCATCGGGCATCACGTCCGATAGGGGGCCTCAATTTGTCTCGGAGCTTTGGTCAGCCATGTCCAGCAGCTTAGGGGCAACAATTCACCGCACCACCGCTTATCACCCTCAGGCTAATGGGTTATCCGAGCGTTTTCACAGATCTTTAAAGGCCGCCCTCAGAGCCTCACTAATGGATACAAATTGGGTAAATAAACTTCCCTGGGTTTTATTGGGGTTGCGTGCTGCGCCCAAAGAGGATCTAGACGCCTCTCCAGCAGAATTAGTTTTTGCACAACCTCTCAGGCTCCCAGGTGAATTTTTACCAGAAAACCCAGAGCCAAGGCATTTTCCAGCCCCGAGGTTTTTAGGCAGCAACGGACCGGACTCTCTCCCCGGGCCGGCACATCACTCTTTTCTACGGGTTTTTGTCCCCCAAGCTTTGAAAAACGCTGAATTCGTTTTTGTTAGGCATGAAGCTTTAAAACCAACTTTCCGCCCACCATACGATGGGCCATTCAGAGTGCTGGAACCTGGTGATAAACACTTTGTGCTTGATTTTGGGGATAGAAAAGAAACAGTCAGCATTGACAGACTTAAACCTGCCTTCTTGCTGAGAGACGAGCCTGCACGGTTGGTGAGAGCACCTCGGCGGGGTAGACCCCCCAAGAGAAAAGACTCAGCCCCCCTGCACTGCAGGGAACAATTAATCACTCTCCTCCCCAAGCTGCAGATTCCTTACAGGAAGGTCCCAGCAGGACGCCCAAGCGGACCCACAGCAGATTCGGGAGAAGATTAAAACCCAGACGGCACAGGGACTGATGCAAACTACTCAACAGTTGTTCACTAATTGTGCTGTAACAGTTTAGGACTGACTTGTGATTTTACTATGCTGTTATGATTACCACTGAACTCTCTTAGGAGCATGGCTGCTGGAAAGTTTCTTCTGTGGCAAGAGGTGTAGCAGTTAGTATGTCATAATAATTATCTTAAACTGTGAATTTTTCTATTGTCCTTTTCTTAGTCATTTGGGGGGGGGGCTGTGGTCTATATTAATCATATATTCCATAACCAACATATGTTTAAGCATGTGAGAGTGTTTGGTGATTACATATGTAAGGCGACTTCACACCTCAGAACAGGACAAAGAGTCTCAACCGCCAGTGAAGATTAAAGAGCATCCAAGGCACTGCGGTGGAGACCGGAGGAGCTGCCCTGACCCCCCAGGGCCAGGAGGAGGAGTACGAAGACAATGGGGGGATTAAGATAATGAGGGATGTCAGCTTTTGATATGCATGTCTTTTGTTATGTGCAAGTATAAGTTCGTAGAGCCGAAGGTGTTCACTCTCTTACTTCTTCTGCTGCTGCACTTAGATGAGACTTATTAGAGGAGCTGATAATAAACTTTGGTTTATGAATCACATCGCCTCGTTATTTCAAGCTCCACTACAATATGTACACATAAACATATATACACAGTGCGGAGCATTGTAGCTGGATGGAATAAACAGCATAACCGTCTATTTAGTTTCCCACCATAATAATCAGGAGGAATTCTCAGTAACTGAGGTGATCTGCACAGAAAAGAATTTGGGCCACAGTTTATTAATTTGTGTATTTTTTAAAGCTTATTTTACTGTATAAAACCTGTATTAAAAACATAATGATATGGGACTTCCGGTTATGGCGACCACGTAAGAAGGACACGTATCACTCTGCTCTGCTCCTAGAGAAAAAAAATTGGCAAATAACTCTCTTATTTGGGACAGAACCTATCCCAGCGTTTGGGCGAGGATATGTTGGTGAAGCCTAAGGCTGGAAAATCAGGTAGAGGAAAAAGTGAACCGCCGAAACAGTCCAAATTAACGGACTTTCACATCCGTGACGCAGCAAATAAAGCTCCAGATATGGCGGAGGAAGCTAGCAGCGGTGTGGTGACTGCGGGCAACGGCACAGGTGCAGTGCTCGCTGCCATTAGTTCAATGAAAGCAGACTTTTCCGCTAAATTTGATGGGATTATGGCAGCGTTGGAAGGAATGAGAAAAGAATTGGGTGACAGTGTGGAACGAATGGCGCAGGTGGAGCTTCGTGTTTCCAGTGCTGAGGATGATGTCGCCGGCCTTCAATTAAAGGTGCGCACTTTGGAAAAAAAAAATAAATGTCTGGAAGATAATGTCCTGGACTTGGAGTCCCAGTCGAGACGGAACAACTTGAGGCTGGTGGGTCTACCGGAGAGAACCGAGGGTCAGGACCCATGTTCCTTTTTGGAAAAGTGGATTCCAGAAGCGCTGAACAACGCGGAGCTGCAATCATCAGTCGTCCTAGAAAGCGCACACCGAATTGGCCCACCGAGAGATAAGGGACCACCGAGGACGCTTATTATGAAGTTCCTCAGCTACAGAGACAGGATGAAGATCTCCAACGCTGCGCGAGCCAAAGGAGAAATTAAACACCAGGACCAGCAGGTGCGGTTCTCCCCAGATTTGGCCACAGGAATCCAACAATTAAGGAAACAGTTTGACCCCGTACGTAAAGAGCTGCGCAACCTTGGGATCCGTCATGGAGTGATTCACCCTGCAAGACTGTTGACCACGTATGGGGGCAGAACACACATCTTCAAGACCCCAGAGGAGGCGCAGGAGTTCATCAAGAAGATCCAAGAAGAGACTGGTGGGAGCTAAACATGAACAAAATATAAGGTAGAATATTTAAGCATTTGCACAGGCATCTAATTGATCTGAAGCAAATAGCAAGTTTACAAAATATAGATTGTATTATATATTAAAAAAAAACAAAAAAAACCAACCTATGATGTACAAAGTTGCTAAAAATTTTGAAGTTAAGTTGGAAAACTACAGAAGAGAGTTAATGTTACGTCATTAAAAGCAGTAGAGTTAGGGTGATTGGGAGGATGAAGGAGGAGTGGCTTTGGCTGTTCCTCGTGGGTGTGGAGCGGTCGATGGCTATATCGGGAGACGGAATTTTTCTTTTGATTTTGGGGGGATCACCACAAATGTGGGAAGGGGGAATTTGTTTGTGTGTAGTTTGTAGGATGAATGTTCAACCACTCACGTTTTTGCTTCTCTGTATGAGCATGTTTACACTGCAAGGTAATCCCAAACTCCCTATTGATCACAAACCAAAGCGTTAATCTTAATTTAACTTCATGGAAGTGCAGAGGTCTACAAAATTTAAAAAAACTTAAACAAGTTATGAATAAAATAAAAGACATGGGTTCAAAAATTGTGTTTTTACAAGAAACTCATCTAATAGAGGAGGATGTAAAAAGAATTATGAGTAGATGGCAAGGAAGTGTATTCACCTCATCATTTTCATCCCGAGCCAGGGGAGTTATGACTCTCATACATAAATCAGTCCCATTTCAAGTGAAAAATGTAATTGGAGACAAATTTGGAAGATATTTAATCATTCAAGGATCTTTGCTATTAGAAAATATAAATCTGGTGAACTTATACGGTCCCAATATAGATGATCAAAAGTTCTTTGCCAATTTATTTCTTATCTTATCATTACTTACAGGGCAACATATAATAGCAGGGGATTTTAATTGTACATTGAATCCCGGTATAGATAGATCAACAGGACTGGACTGTATGCACAATGGATGTAGGATGATCATTAATCATTTTATGAAAGAATTGAGACTGCTAGATATATGGAGAGAACTGAAACCACAAGTTAAAGCCTACTCTTGTTATTCTAATGCCTACAAGACATTCTCACGTATTGACTATTTTTTGATCTCCACAGAATTAAGGTCCAAGATTCAAAACTGCTTTTATGATAACATTGTGATCTCTGATCATGCACCCTGCTGTCTAATATATGTAGATAAGAAATTAACAAAGGAACCAGGTAGATGGCAATTTCAGCATGAATGGCTTCAGGATGAGGAATTTGTTAAGTACATAGAAAAACAGATAGATGAGTTCTTTGATATCAATACTACACAAACATCAGCATGTATAAAGTGGGAGGCTTTCAAAGCTTTTATTAGGGGACATATTATTAGTTATACAGGTTCAAAATCTAAGAAGACTCGAGAGGAGAGAGTCCAATTGGAACATAAACTAAAAATTCTTCAAGAAAAAGTGTATGTAGGAAGTGATCCAAAGTTAGAGAACGAATTACTGATTTTGAGAGCTGAATATGACAGAAAATCAGCGAATAGAGCTGCCTCGAGTCTTCTAAGATTGAAACAATCTTTTTATGAACAAGGTGAAAAATCAGGAAAATTATTGGCATGGCAGATTAAACAATTAGAATTTAAAACACCAATTACCAGTATTATAAGTAATGGACAGGTAGTTATAGATCCTTTAGAAATTAATAGAGCCTTGAGAGATTACTATGAAAAATTATATGATAACAAAAATGAATCTGACTTAACAAAACTAAATGGGTTTTTGGACGGACTATCTATACCGTGTATTCCAAATGAAAACAGGGAGATACTGGAGTCTAAAATTAGTCAAGAAGAAGTTGGGCTAGCCATTGATAATATGAAATCAGGAAAAAGTGCAGGACCAGATGGTCTTCCAGTTGACCTTTATAAAAAATTTAAGAATAAATTAATAAAACCTTTTTTGGAAATGGTTTTAGAAGCATTTTGAAATAGTAATTTACCATCATACATGAATAATGCCTTAATTATACTGTTGCCAAAACCAGGTAAACCCTCTAATAAATGTGAAAATATGAGACCAATAAGCCTATTAAATGCTGACCTTAAGATAATCTGTAAAATTTTAGCAAGACGAATACAAGAAATTTGACCAAATATTATTAATTGAGATCAGAATGGCTTTATAAAGGGAAGACAAGGCTTCCATAATGTAATAAGACTATTTAATATTATTTATTCTAATAAAGAAGCACCGGATACTCCGGTTATGGCTGCCACGTAGGACGGACGTGTCTCGCTCTGCTCTGCTCCTGGAGAAAAAAAATCGGCAAATAACTCTCTCATTTGGGACAGAACGTATCCCAGCATTTGGGCGAGGATATGTCGGCGAAGCCTAAGGCTGGAAAACCAGGAAAAGGAAAAAGCGAGCCGCCGAAACAGTCCAAATTAACGGACTTTCAGGTCTGTGACGCAGCAAACAAGGCTCCATATATGGCGGAGGAGGCTGGCGGCGGTGCGATTTCTGCGGGGAATGGCGCAGATGCGCTGATGGCTGCCATGAGTTCAATGAGAGCGGACTTTTCCTCTAGATTTGATGGGATTATGACAGCGTTGGAAGGAATAAGAAAGGAATTGGGTGACTGTGTAGAACGAACGGCGCAGATGGAGCTCCGTCTCGCTAGTGCTGAAGATGACGTCACCCGTCTTCAATTAAAGGTGCGCACTTTGGAAAAAAAAAATAAATCTCTGGAAGATAATATTTTGGATTTGGAATCTCGGTCGAGACAGAATAATTTGAGGCTGGTGGGTCTTCCAGAGGAATCAGAAGGTCGGGACGTATGTTCCTTTCTGGAAAAGTGGATTCCGGAGGTGCTGGGCAGCGAGGAGTTGCAATCAGCAGTGATTCTGGAAAAAGCACATCGTATTGGCCCACGGAGAGATAAGGGACCGCCGAGGACCTTAATTATGAAGTTTCTTAGCAACAGAGACAGGATGAAGATCTTCAACGCTGCACGTGCTAAAGGAGAGATTAAACACCAGGACCAGCAGGTGCGGTTCTACCCAGATTTGGCCACAGGAATCCAGCAATTGAGGAAGCAGTTTGATCCCATACGTAAGGAGCTGCGCAACCTTGGGATTCGTCATGGTGTAATCTATCCTGCGAGACTGCTGACCACGTATGAGGGCAGAACCCACATCTTCAAGACCCCAGAGGAGGCGCAGGAGTTCATCAAGAAGATCAAAGAAGAAGAAGAGACTGGTGGGAGCTAAGCATGAACAAAATATAAGGTAGAATAATTAAGCATTTGCACAGGCATCTGACTGACTTGAAGTAAATAGTAAGTTTACAAAATATAGATTGTATTATATATTAAAAAAAACAAAACAAAACAAACAAAAAAAAAAAACTATGATGTACAAAGTTGTTAAAAATTTTGGAGTTAAGTTGGAAAACTACAGAGGAGAGTTAATGTTACATCATTAAAAGCAGTAGAGTTAGGGTGATTGGGAGGATGAAGAAGGAGTGGCTTAGGCTGTTCCCCGTGGGTGTGGAACGGTCGATGGCTATATCGGGAGACAGAATTTTTTTTTTGATTTTGGGGGGTTTGCCACAAGTGTGGGAAGGGGAAATTTGTTTGTGTGTAGTTTGTAGGATGAATGTTCAACCACTCATGTTTTTGCTTCTCTGTATGAGCATGTTTACACTGCAAGGTAATCCCAAACTCTCTATTGATCATGGACCAAAGTGTTAACCTTAATTTAACTTCATGGAATTGCAGAGGTCTACAAAATTTAAAAAAACTTAAACAAGTTATGAATAAAATAAAGGACATGGGTTCAAGAATTGTGTTTTTACAAGAAACTCATCTGATAGAGGAGGATGTTAAAAGAATTAGGAGTAGATGGCAGGGAAGTGTATTCACCTCTTCATTTTCATCCCGAGCCAGGGGAGTTATGACTCTCATACATAAATCAGTTCCTTTTCAAGTGAAAAATGTAATTGGAGACAAATTTGGAAGATATGTAATCATTCAAGGTTCTTTGCTATTAGAAAATATAAATCTTGTGAACTTATATGGTCCCAATATAGATGATCAGAAGTTCTTTGCTAATTTATTTCTCATCTTATCATCACTTACAGGGCAACATATAATAGCAGGGGATTTTAATTGTACATTGAATCCAGGTGTGGATAGATCAACAGGACTGGATTGTACGCACATTGGATGTAGGATGACTATTAATCATTTTATGAAAGAATTGAGATTGTTAGATATATGGAGAGAAATGAAACCACAAGTTAAAGCCTATTCTTGTTATTCCAGTACCTACAAGACATTCTCACGTATTGATTATTTTTTGATTTCCACAGAATTAAGGTCCAAGATTCAAAACTGCTTTTATGATAACATCGTGATCTCTGATCATGCACCCTGTTGTCTAATATATGTAGATAAAAAATTGACAAAGGAATCAGGTAGATGGCAATTTCAGCATAAATGGCTTCAGGATGAGGAATTTGTCAAGTATATAGAAAAACAGATAGACGAGTTCTTTGACATCAATACTACACAAACATCAGCATGTGTAAAGTGGGAGGCTTTCAAAGCTTTTATTAGGGGACATATTATTAGTTATACAGGATCAAAATCTAAGAAGACTCGAGAGGAGAGAGCTAAATTGGAACATAAAATAAAAAGTCTTCAGGAAAAAGTGTATGCAGGAGGTGACCCAAGGTTGGAGAATGAATTACTGATTTTGAGAGCTGAATACGACAAAAAATCAGCGAATAGAGCTGCCTCGAGTCTTCTAAGATTGAAACAATCTTTTTATGAACAAGGTGAAAAATCGGGAAAATTATTAGCATGGCAGATTAAACAATTGGAAATTAAAACACCAATTACCAGTATTATAAGTAATGGACAGGTAGTTATAGATCCTTTAGAAATTAATAGAGCCTTTAGAGATTACTATGAAAAATTATATGATACCAAAAATGAACCTGATTTAACAAAACTAAATGGGTTTTTGAACGAACTATCTATACCGTGTATTCCAAATGAAAACAGGGAGATATTGGATTCTAAAATTAGTCAAGAAGAAGTTGGGCTAGCCATTGATAATATGAAATCAGGAAAAAGTGCAGGACCAGATGGTCTTCCAGTTGACCTTTATAAAAAATTTAAGAATAAATTAATAAAACCTTTTTTGGAAATGGTTTTAGAAGCATTTCAAAATAATAATTTACCATCATACATAAATAATGCCTTAATTATACTGCTGCCAAAACCAGGTAAGCCCTCTAATAAATGTGAAAATATGAGACCAATAAGCCTATTAAACGCCGACCTTAAGATAATCTGTAAAATTTTAGCAAGACGAATACAAGAAATTTTACCAAATATTATTAATCGAGATCAGAATGGCTTTATAAAGGGTAGACAAGGCTTCCATAATGTAAGAAGACTATTTAATATTATTTATTTTAATAAAGAAGCACCGGATACAGCTCTCCTATCATTGGACGCCGAAAAGGCCTTTGATAGAGTTGAATGGCCCTTTCTTTTTGAAGTCCTACAAAGGTTTGGACTTGGAAATAATTTCATAAAATGGGTTCAAATAATATACAATAATGCTACAGCAGAAATCCTAACAAATAACAATATTTCAAAACCAATAAAAATCAATAGAGGATGTTGACAAGGCTGTCCACTTTCACTTTTACTGTTTACTATGGCAATTGAACCTTTAGCGATAGCGATACGTTTACATTCACAAATATATGGAATTAAAGTTGGACCAACAGAACATAAAATCTCCCTGTACGCCGATGACATAATTTTGTTTATGTCGAATCTAAAAAAATCAATTCCAACCTTGTTGAATTTAATAAAGAATTTTGGGGAAATATCAGGATATAAAATAAATAAAACTAAATCTTCAATATTAATGCTAAATGAGACCCAGAGAAATTACCCAGCCCCTGAGGTAAATCAATTCAATGTTGTAAATCAGTTTAAATATTTAGGAATCCAAATTATGCCTAAGCTAGAATCAGTCGCCAGTGTCAACTATGAAGCCTTAATGTCAGATATCAATGAGTTAACTCAGAGATGGATGTCACTACCAATGTCGATGATCGGGAGAATCAATATACTTAAAAGTAATATTTTACCTAAAATACTTTATTTATTTCAATACATTCCCTTATCACCACCTTTAGATCTATTCTCAAGAATAAAAAAAAAGTTAGTGGAATTTATATGGAACAACAGGAGGGCTAGATTACGTTTGTCTTTATTATATTTACCATTTGATCGTGGAGGTCTGAAATGTCCAAATTTTATGTTGTATTATTGGTCGGCACAACTGAGGTCTATGACATATTATTTTTCATCAAATGATCTCCCTCACTGGACTGAAATGGAATCATACAATTTACCTTTACCTCTTCCCATATTCATATACTCAGATTCGGCAAAAAAATTACAAAAACAAGTTAAAAATCCATTTGTAAAGCATATGATCAAAATATGGTGTGAAGCTAAAAACTATTTAAAAGAACCACAGTTATTGTCACAATTTAGTCCAATATGGGGTAATCAATATTTTAAACCAGGGAGAGCGGACGCTGTATTTAAAGTATGGAATTTAAAAGGGATACAAAAGATTCAGGATTTATATTTGCCATGTGCAGACAACATAATGTCTTTTGAAGAGCTGAGGATCAAATTTAATCTCAATAGAACACATTTTTTAAAATATCTTCAACTTAGAAACTTTATTCGATCAAATCAAAATAAAGCTCTCACTCGACCTATTTATTCATCCTTGGAAAAAATGATGATGAAAGATAGTAAAAGAAAGGGTATTATTTCAGAGTTTTATAACTCACTGACACTATCTTCAAGTGAAAATTCACTGAAAAGATTAAACTACTGGAAAGAAGATCTGCAAACTGAAATTTCAGAGGAACAATGGGAATTGGCTTGTACAGAAGCTCAAACCAAATCAATAAATGCACGCCTTAAATTGATACATTTCAAATGGTTAATGCGGATGTATGTTACACCGGAGGAGTTAAATAGATATAACAAAAATATACCAGATACATGCACAAAATGCATGGAAAGTAAAGGAACCCTATTTCATTGTTTATGGGAATGTAGATTAATAAGAATGTTTTGGGAAGAGGTGAGGGTAACAATTGAAAAAATAATCTCAAAACAAATCATATTGAATCCTAAACTGTTTTTGTTGGGTCTGTACCCAGAAAAGCATAATTTTAATAAAAGTGAAAGAACATTCATAGACCTCAGTTTGCTTAATGCCAAAAAATGTATTGCACTATTATGGAAAAAGACTCATAGACCAGATGTGACTCAGTGGTTAAGACAGATGTTAACAAACCTTCCATTAGAAAGAATAACATATATACTAAAATCAAAGGAAATTGTGTTTGAGAATATATGGAGACCTTTTATTGATTATGTAAAAAATTTAAACATAACTCTTGAAGAAGAAGGTGAATGATGTGTGTGGACCTTGTAAATTCCAAACTGGTGAACATAATATGTATACTTATGTATTGGATTGTCTAGACTAAACAGAGGAGCATTGTTGAAGACTTGATTTTGTTGGTGGTTGTTGGTGTTTTTAGTGCATTTTTTTTTTTTGTAGTACTTTAGTGTTAGTGTTTGATTGTTTGTATCATGTTTGTTAAAAAAAAAAAAAAAAAGGTTCAATAAAGATATTGTGGAAAAAAAAGAAGCACCGGATACAGCTCTCCTATCATTGGACGCCGAAAAGGCCTTTGATAGAGTCGAATGGCCCTTTCTTTTTGAAGTCTTACAAAGGTTTGGACTTGGAAATAATTTCTTAAAATGGGTTCAGATACTATACAATAATGCTACAGCAGAAATCCTAACAAATAGCAATATCTCAAAATCAATAAAAATCAATAGAGGATGTCGACAAGGCTGTCCACTTTCACCTTTACTGTTTACTATGGCAATTGAACCTTTAGCGATGGCAGTACGTTTATATTCACAAATATATGGAATTAAAGTTGGACCAACAGAACATAAAATCTCCCTGTATGCCGATGACATAATTTTGTTTATGTCGAATCTTAAAAAATCAATTCCGACCTTGTTGAATTTAATAAAGAATTTTGGGGAAATATCAGGATATAAAATAAATAAAACTAAATCTTCAATATTAATGCTAAATGAGACCCAGAGAAATCACCCAGCTCCTCAGGTAAATCAATTCAATGTTGTAAATCAGTTTAAATATTTAGGAATCCAAATTGTGCCTAAGCTAGAATTAGTCGCCAGTGCCAACTATGAAGCCTTAATGACAGACATTAATGAGTTAATTCAGAGATGGATGTCACTACCAATGTCGATGATCGGGAGAATCAATATACTTAAAAGTAATATTTTACCTAAAATACTTTATTTATTTCAATACATTCCCTTATCACCACCTTTAGATCTATTCTCAAGAATAAAAAAAAAGTTAGTGGAATTTATATGGAACAACAGGAGGGCTAGATTACGTCTGTCTTTATTATATTTACCATTTGATCGTGGAGGTCTGAAATGTCCAAATTTTATGTTGTATTATTGGTCGGCACAACTGAGGTCTATGACATATTATTTTTCATCAAATGATCTCCCTCACTGGACTGAAATGGAATCATACAATTTACCTTTACCTCTTCCCATATTCATATACTCAGATTCGGCAAAAAAATTACAAAAACAAGTTAAAAATCCATTTGTAAAGCATATGATCAAAATATGGTGTGAAGCTAAAAACTATTTAAAAGAACCACAGTTATTGTCACAATTTAGTCCAATATGGGGTAATCAATATTTTAAACCAGGGAGAGCGGACGCTGTATTTAAAGTATGGAATTTAAAAGGGATACAAAAGATTCAGGATTTATATTTGCCATGTGCAGACAACATAATGTCTTTTGAAGAGCTGAGGATCAAATTTAATCTCAATAGAACACATTTTTTTAAATATCTTCAACTTAGAAACTTTATTCGATCAAATCAAAATAAAGCTCTCACTCGACCTATTTATTCATCCTTGGAAAAAATGATGATGAAAGATAGTAAAAGAAAGGGTATTATTTCAGAGTTTTATAACTCATTGACACTATCTTCAAGTGAAAATTCACTGAAAAGATTAAACTACTGGAAAGAAGATCTGCAAATTGAAATTTCGGAGGAACAATGGGAATTGGCTTGTACAGAAGCTCAAACCAAATCAATAAATGCACGCCTTAAATTGATACATTTCAAATGGTTAATGCGGATGTATGTTACACCGGAGGAGTTAAATAGATATAACAAAAATATACCAGATACATGCACAAAATGCATGGAAAGTAAAGGAACCCTATTTCATTGTTTATGGGAATGTAGATTAATAAGAATGTTTTGGGAAGAGGTGAGGGTAACAATTGAAAAAATAATCTCAAAACAAATCATACTGAATCCTAAACTGTTTTTGTTGGGTCTGTACCCAGAAAAGCATAATTTTAATAAAAGTGAAAGAACATTCATAGACCTCAGTTTGCTTAATGCCAAAAAATGTATTGCACTATTATGGAAAAAGACTCATAGACCAGATGTGACTCAGTGGTTAAGACAGATGTTAACAAACCTTCCATTAGAAAGAATAACATATATACTGAGATCAAAGGAAATTGTGTTTGAGAATATATGGAGACCTTTTATTGATTATGTAGAGAATTTGAACATAGCTCTTGAAGAAGAAGGTGAATGATGTGTGTGGACCTTGTAAATTCCAAACTGGTGAACATAATATGTATACTTATGTGTTGGATTGTCTGGACTAGGCGGAGGAGCATTGTTGAAGACTTGATTTTGTTGGTGGTTGTTGGTGTTTTTAGTGCATTTTTTTTTTGTAGTACTTTAGCGTTAGTGTTTGATTGTTTGTATCATGTTTGTTAAAAAAAAAAAAAGGTTCAATAAAGATATTGTGGAAAAAAAAAATCCATTTGTAAAGCATATGATCAAAATATGGTGTGAAACTAAAAACTATTTAAAAGAACCACACTTATTGTCACAATTTAGCCCAATATGGGGTAATCAATATTTTAAACCAGGGAGAGCGGATGCTGTATTTAAAGTATAGAATTTAAAAGGGATTCAAAAGATTCAAGATTTATATCTGTCATGTGCAGATAACATAATGTCTTTTGAAGAGCTGAGGATCAAATTTAATCTTAATAGAACACATTTTTTAAAATATCTTCAGCTTAGGAACTTTATCCGATCAAATCAAAATAATGCTCTCACTCGACCTATTTATTCATCCTTGGAAAAAATG
Source organism: Pholidichthys leucotaenia (assembly GCA_020510985.1). Lineage (NCBI taxonomy): Eukaryota > Metazoa > Chordata > Actinopteri > Cichliformes > Pholidichthyidae > Pholidichthys > Pholidichthys leucotaenia. Next base: position 23,618,890 of record CM035837.1, read on the forward strand.
TTGATGAAAGATAGTAAGAGAAAGGGTATTATTTCAGAGTTTTATAACTCATTGACACTATCCTCAAGTGAAAACTCACAGAAAAGATTGAACTACTGGAAAGAAGACCTGCAAACTGAAATTTCAGAGGAACAATGGGAATTGGCTTGTACAGAAGCTCAAACCAAATCAATAAATGTACGTCTTAAATTGATACATTTTAAATGGTTAATGCGGATGTATGTTACACCGGTGGAGTTAAATAGATATAACAAAAACATACCAGATACGTGCACAAAATGCATGGAAAGTAAAGGAACCCTATTTCATTGTGTATGGGAATGTAGAATAATTAGAATGTTTTGGGAAGAGGTGAGGGTAACAATTGAAAAAATAATTTCAAAACAAATCATATTGAATCGTAAATTGTTTTTGTTGGGTCTGTACCCAGAAAAGCACAACTTTAATAAAAGTGAAAGAACATTCATAGACCTCAGTTTGCTTAATGCCAAAAAATGTATTGCACTACTGTGGAAAAAGACTCATAGACCAGATGTGACTCAGTGGTTAAGACAGATGTTAACAAACCTTCCACTAGAAAGAATAACATACATACTGAAATCAAAGGAAATTGTGTTTGAGAATATATGGAGACCTTTCATTGATTATGTAAAGAATTTAAACATAACTTTTGAAGAAGAAGGTGAATGATGTGTGTGGATCTTGTAAATTCCAAACTGGTGAATGTATAATATGTATACTTATGTAATGGATTGCCTAGACTAAACAGAGGAGCATTGTTGATGACTTGCTTTTGTTGGTGGTTGTTGGTGTTTTTAGTGCATTTTTTTTTTGTAGTACTTTAGTGTTAGTGTTTGATTGTTTGTGTCATGTTTGTTAAAAAAAAGGTTCAATAAAGATATTATGGAAAAAAAAAACAATGATATACAAAAAATGAAACTGACTTAACAAAACTAAATGGGTTTTTGGACGGATTATCTATACCGTGTATTCCAAATGAAAACAGGGAGATACTGGAGTCTAAAATTAGTCAAGAAGAAGTTGGGCTAGCCATTGATAATATGAAATCAGGAAAAAGTGCAGGACCAGATGGTCTTCCAGTTGACCTCTATAAAAAATTTAAGAATAAATTAATAAAACCTTTTTTGGAAATGGTTTTAGAAGCATTTCAAAATAGTAATCTACCACCATACATGAATAATGCCTTAATTATACTGTTGCCAAAACCAGGTAAACCCTCTAATAAATGTGAAAATATGAGACCAATAAGCCTATTAAATGCTGACCTTAAGATAATCTGTAAAATTTTAGCAAGACGACTACAAGAAATATTACCAAACATTATTAACCAAGATCAGAATGGCTTTATAAAGGGAAGACAAGGCTTCCATAATGTAAGAATACTATTTAATATTATCTATTCTAATAAAGAAGCACCAGATACAGCTCTCCTATCATTGGACGCCGAAAAGGCCTTTGATAGGGTCGAATGGCCCTTTCTTTTTGAAGTTTTACAAAGGTTTGGAATTGGAAATAATTTCACAAAATGGGTTCCGATAATATACAATAATGCTACAGCAGAAATCCTAACAAACAGTAATATTTCAAAATCAATAAATATCAATAGAGGATGTCGACAAGGCTGCCCACTTTCACCTTTACTGTTTACTATGGCAATTGAACCTTTAGCGATGGCAGTACGTTTACATCCACAAATACATGGAATTAAAATAGGACTAACAGAACATAAAATCTCCCTGTATGCTGATGACATAATTTTGTTTATGTCGAATCTTAAAAAATCAATTCCGACCTTGTTGAATTTAATAAAGAATTTTGGGGAAATATCAGGATATAAAATAAATAAAACTAAATCTTCAATATTAATGCTAAATGAGACCCAGAGAAATCACCCAGCTCCTCAGGTAAATCAATTTAAATATTTAGGAATCCAAATTGTGCCCAAGCTAGAATTAGTCGCCAGTACCAACTATGAAGCCTTAATGATAGACATTAATGAGTTACTTCAGAGATGGATGTCACTACCAATGTCGATGATCGGGAGAATCAATATACTTAAAAGTAATATTTTACCCAAAATACTTTATTTATTTCAATACATTCCTTTACCACCACCTTCAGATCTATTCTCAAGAATTAAAAAAAAGTTAGTGGAATTTTTATGGAACAATAGGAAGGCTAGATTACGTCGGTCCTTACTATATTTACCATTTGATCATGGAGGTCTGAAATGTCCAAACTTTATGTTGTATTACTGGTCAGCACAACTGAGGTCTATGACATATTATTTTTCATCAAATGATCTCCCTCACTTTACTGAAATGGAATCATACAATTTACCTTTACCTCTTCCCATATTCATATACTCAGACTCGGCAAAAAAATTACAGAAACAAGTTAAAAATCCATTTGTAAAGCATATGATCAAAATATGGTGTGAAACCACAAAATATTTATAAGAACCACACTTATTGTCACAATTTAGCCCAATATGGGGTAATCAATATTTTAAACCAGGGAGAGCGGATGCTGTATTTAAAGTATGGAATTTAAAAGGGATTCAAAAGATTCAAGACTTATATCTGTCAGGTTCAGATAACATAATGTCTTTTGAAGAACTGAGGATCAAATTTAATCTTAACAGAACACATTTTTTTAAATATCTTCAGCTTAGGAACTTTATTCGATCAAATCAAAATAATGCTCTCATCCGACCTACTTATTCATCCTTGGAAAAAATTTTGATGAAAGATAGTAAGAGAAAGGGGTATTATTTCAGAGTTTTATAACTCATTGACACTATTCTCAAGTGAAAACTCACAGAAAAGATTGAATTATTGGAAAGAAGACCTGCAAACTGAAATTTCAGAGGAACAATGGGAATTGGCTTGTACAGAAGCTCAAACCAAATCAATAAATGTATGTCTTAAATTGATACATTTTAAATGGTTAATGCGGATGTATGTTACACCAGTAGAGTTAAATAGATATAACAAAAACATACCAGATACGTGCACAAAATGTATGGAAAGTAAAGGAACCCTATTTCATTGTTTATGGGAATGTAGAAAAATTAGAATGTTTTGGGAAGAGGTGAGGGTAACAATTGAAAAAATAATTTCAAAACAAATCATATTGAATCCTAAATTGTTTTTGTTGGGTCTGTATCCAGAAAAGCATAACTTTAATAAGAGTGAAAGAACATTCATAGACCTCAGTTTGCTTAACGCCAAAAAATGTATTGCACTACTGTGGAAAAAGACTCATAGACCAGATGTGACTCAGTGGTTAAGACAGATGTTAACAAACCTTCCACTAGAAAGAATAACATACATACTGAAATCAAAGGAAATTGTGTTTGAGAATATATGGAGACCTTTCATTGATTATGTAAAGAATTTAAACATAACTTTTGAAGAAGAGGGTGAATGATGTGTGTGGACCTTGTAAATTCCAAACTGGTGAATGTATAATATGTATACTTATGTAATGGATTGCCTAGACTAAACAGAGGAGCATTGTTGAAGACCTGTCTTTGTTAGTGGTTGTTGGTGTTTTTTAGTACAATTTTTATTTTTTTATTTTTTATTTTTTATATATATATATATATATATATATATATATATTAATTACTTTAGTGTTAGTGTTTGATTGTTTGTGCTGTGTCTGTAAAAAAGGTTCAATAAAAAATATTGTGGAAAAACCCCCCAATGATATACAACTATGTTTGTGCATTATTGCAAAAGAGAAAAACAATAGATTTCTTTCAACTGCTACTAGTTGAGAATGTAAAGTTGAAAAGTTTCAAATTGTGAAATAATGTGTTTGTGCTGAGCAACAAAATTAAGATCAATATTGTTTCAACACTATAAAATAAACTATTTTGTAAGAAAAAGTTTCCCCAGATTGTAAGGTGTTGGGGTATTTAGTAAAATTACATTTTAGCTACAAAAGAATGAAAAATGACTAAAAAGATTAACTAGAGCAATGAGATTATGGAAAAAAAATCTTAAACAAGTTCAAAGAATAAATTGTTTTTTAGCCACTGTTCTTCCTGTTAATCAGTTTGAAACTCAAGCAGATTAAAGAAATGACGTGCAGGGTGTGAAGGGTGAGAGATGATTCCACCAGCCTTCCTGGCAATTCTGATGGCGTGTTGTGAAGCTAAGGCAGGAAGACTGCAGCCAATGATCTTGGAGGATAGCCACAATTTTGTGGTTGGAAAATTATGTTTAATATGATCAAATCTGACTGTGGAATGATACATTTTACTTGAACTAAATTTACAACCTTTTTAAATGTAAATGACCATTATACACACATAAAAATAACAAGAGAAATACCGTTTAATTATTTATTAACAGCAATAAATATTGTAAAATAGTCGAGAAAAATATCTGCAGTGTGAGAGTGAAGTACAGGTACGTAGATTTGGGGTCCGCCCCAATTCTCTTTAGTACCCCTACTCCTTGGTCCTTGAGTTCAAGGACCAAGGAGTAGGGGCTGAAAATTACCCCATGAATTGAAACACCCCTTCAGGGCTGCACAACGGCATTAGTAGTTGCTGATGGGTTTAATCTAAATCGACACTACCGGTTTTCATCAGAAAAAAGAAGAGAAAAATGAAAATTGATGAGAAAAAAAAGTCTCATCTTAAGGAGAAAAATGTCTCAAACTTATGCAAACAATTCCAATCAGTCGAAAAAGTCAAAAATTTACTAGAAAGGAAGCTGTAAATTCACAGAGAAAAACTTGGACCCCCGATGGGCCGTTTTTGGCCTGTGGACCATATGTTTGGCACCCCTGGACCAGCACATTAATAATACATATTTAAAGGGTTTACTTCCATGAATATCACAGATAATCACAGAAAAATGAAAGTTCACCTCAGAAGAAGCTTAATTTGGTCTTTACAGCAACACATCCAACTGCAGTCACTTTTTCTCTCTGTCATATGAAAACTTAAATTTACACAACTGCAGACAGTAAACAGGAGCTTCTTGCCCTAAAAATAATCATGTTTAAGCACAGAGGCAGGAGCTGATGGTGGTGGTGGTGGGGGGGGGACACAGGGATTAGGTGCTCACTGCTGGGACAACGGGGGATCAGGAGCAGGTGTGTTCTGCCGGCTGCTGTCTGTTCGTCGCATTTTCTCGAGACTGGCTGCAAAATGAACTCACCGTGGACAGAGTCTGGCTCCACTCAGGGCTCGGTACAGGAGAAGCCACCACCCATCACGGCGTTTCTTCCCACCGGGCTACGGTGTGAACTGGGGCAGGATGGGAGACCGATCTGCGGGGCAAACCATCCGCAGCTTCTCCTGTACCCAGTCCAGACCGGAGCCAGACGTTGCCCATGACTTCTCCTGTACCCGGGGGCTGGCAGCGGAGCTAAACTGCATCCATGGCAACAGTGGACAAATGAGCACACACTGTGCAGATAGTACTTATGGGAGTTGTAGTTTCGTAGTCTCATATTTTATTATTATTTTAGATGCCGTCTGAAAAAACTATAGCCCGCCAAAGTGGCTAGTGGGAGTGGCTGTCTTAGCAGCCACTGGTGAAATCTACCCACCATTGGTGGGTTATAACGTCAAGCCCTGATCTCATTACTAAGCCTGTATGTGTTATGTAAACTACAAATGATGGTGAATAAATTATTTTAGTAAGAATCACCAGCAAATAACTGTCCTCTGCCATTTAATTCTGAGCCTCTGTGTCTGCTACGCTTAATAGTGTTACTTAACTAAAAGTGTGCCCCACAATGTACAAATTGGGAACAGCAGTTATTTCACTGAAAAAGGTAGGAGTCTTTTCACATTTTGTAAATTCATCCCATGGGCTGGTTTTGGCCCACAGGCTGTATGTTTGACACCCCTGCTGTAAACTAAGGTTTACAGCGCATGATGCTTTGGCATTTCCCTTTTCACACAGATTCATTCGATACTACACTCAGCTCCCCAGTGGCCAGATGAAGTCTGTAGCTAAACTCTGCATCCCATATTCTTACCTAGACCTGCTGTGTGCAGCGGCAAAAGTTCACCGCTCCATCTGGAGACCAGAGGCACTTTCTTGGGCAGAATGCCTGGCCCGCTGCAACGGTGCCTTGACCTTGGCATCCTCCGATGGCAGCCAGGTGTGGAATAGCTCATGGGTCTATTCGGGTGTACACATGGTGTTCTTTTGTTCATATTTACCTCCACCCCCGTGTTTTTTTTTTGTTTGTTTTTTTACTTGTTACTGGTCCATGAAGCAAAAAAGGTTGGGGGACCGCTGCTCTATAACGTGAATTATTTGGCGGCCAACGCAGGTCAAAAGACAGCAGGTGGGGGAGCTGTGAGTTCGGAGAAAGGGAGGTGAAGCGGGGGTGAAGATGCCGGACAAAGTTGTAGGGCAGATGGAAAGGAGAAGGCAGATGGAGTATCGATACAAACCATACTGGGTTATCCTGTATCGCAGGTATAAACATATCAATTCTTTGTACCAGTTTTTCAAGCTTTTTCAAGCTTTATCTTGATTGGTCGCATTATCAAACCAAGTCAGACTGGGAAAGGTTAGCAAACTCTCTATGGCAGATCTATTAAAATGAGTCGCTATTTTGACTGACCCCGTACTTTCTTAACTGCTTTACCAACAATGAGACTGATATTCAGATCCTACGATCAAGACTGATTATGGTGGTGCCCAAAAAGCAAAATAAGAAGACAAACCCAACAACTTGACCATTGATGGAGATGGGGAGATGCGTAACTGCCTCCCTTCTAAAGTCAACACTCAGCACTTTTGTTTTAGATGTACTGATGGTCAGATTGTTGTCACTGCACCGCCTAACCAATTGCTCCACCTCCCAGTATACAGAGTCATCACAGTGAGAGAAAAGACCTTCCACAGTATTGTTGTCAGCGAACTTATCAAATTGACAGACACTGAATGAGAGCAACAGTTACTGGTATAAAGAAAAAATATAGTTGTGGAGACAAAACTACACTACGAATCCCTGACAAGGTAGAATTGTTTTTGTAAATTCAAACAAAATAAAGGGATGAAGCCCCTTTTTCAGCATGTTGCAGCCAAAATGGGGAAAAAAGAAACATCAAGCGAAAGCACAGAAAAGCAAAAACAGGATTTGGGGACTCTACATGCCCAGTTAAACATACACTTTACAAGTACTCAGGTAACACTGGATTTAATTACATTTATGACAAAAAACAAAAAAACCAGCAGAAGGATTTTGGTGCGCCTCACCTGAGCCACCTCCGGGGCGGCGTGGATCAGGTGCCAGACGTAACCATTCAGCTCGTCCTTCCTCCTGTCAGCCGTTGCCTCACCCCGGGAACGGCCGATCACGAAGCGGCTTGGGAAACTGTGGGTGCAGAAAACAAAGTGTACACGGTTTTGTCATTTGGATAACAAGAGTTTTAAATGAAGCGACAGTAAAAGTGCTTTTCCTTTTATGGTGGAAGTTGTTTTTGCTCGTGTTTGTGTACCTGGGGAGTTTAGACGAAGGGAAGATGAGTCTGAGTTTGCTGTGAAGTTCCTGAAACTCCTCGAAGGTCCTCTGAACTATCTGCACCTCCTGCTGACCTTCACGCTCCACCTTCACCACAAAGGCCTGACGCAAACACACAGACACAAACACCATTACCCACAAACAGCCCGTCATTTCTGCGTTCCTGATTCTGGCCGTGACGCCTGCTCATGTGTCGGTCTTTGACTGGACTCACGTATCCTTTGCTGGGGTTGGCCGTGCGGATGTGTCTGCAGATGTAAAGGTTCCTGATGAGGCCGTCGCTCTTCACTGTGTGGACTCTGGGAGCAAACGACAGCGTGGGACGCTCCTCTGATGAAGCAAACTTCATCTGGGCCAGATTGTGGATGAAGAAGTTCAGTTTGGTGGCGACGCTGCCCAGACTAGACTCAATCAACCTGTCAGGGTTAGGAAAACATACCAAGGGTGTTATAGAGCTGTCCAGAAAGTTTTGGGATTCCAAATATTCAGGAGCAATCCAGGGCAGAGCATGCAAATGCTATGGAATCCCTCAGCCACTAGGGGGACCTCCAGCTACAAGTTCACCCTCACCTCTTGTATAGTTGGTATGTTTTCTTGTAATTTTGCAGCTTTGTTTCTCATAAATTTGCATCTTTTTTCTCACGAATTTGCAACTTTGTTCTCATAAATTTGCAACTTTTTTCTCGTAAATTTGCAATTTTTTCCTCATAAATTTGCAACTTTTTCTTCATAAAGTTACAACTTTTTTCTTGTAAATTTGCAAATTTTCTTATAACCACACACACACACACACACCATCACAGACTACATCAGCTTCTGTGTGGAAAACACCGTACCCACCAAGACCATATGGTGTTTCTCAAACAACAAATCCTGGATCAACCCTGAGAAAAAGTCACCGCTGAAGGACACGAAAAGGATCTTCAGGTTGGGTAACAAGGAGGAGCTGAAGTTCGTACAGAGGGAGCTAAGAAGGAAGATCAGAGAGGGGATGGACAGTTACAAGAAAAAGATGGAGGACAAGCTGCAGGAGAGTGATGTCAGCGGTGCCTGGAGAAGCCTCAAAACTATCTCTTGGCACCAGAATACCTCCTCCCAGGCCGCAGGGGGCAGGGAGTGGGTGAACAACCTGACATGTTTTTTTAACAGGTTTGACCAACCGCCCTCTTCTCTGCCTGCCCACCAACCACTGCTGCCTCCACCTTCATCTAGTCCTGCTGTCCACTGCCCTCCCTCCACCCTTCCTCACACATCCCCTCCTGTTTTTCTCCTCACAGACCCCCCCCCCCCCACAGTACGCAACCCCCCTTCCCCAGCCTGACTCTCACAAAGATCCAGGTGAGAGCTGAAGAAGATCAAGGCGAGGAAGGCTGCAGGTCCAGACGGCATCAGCTCGATGCTCCTCAAGTCCTGCGCAGAACCAGCTGTGCGTGATCGTGGAGCACATCTTCAGTCTGAGCCTGAAGCTAAGGAGAGTACGACAGCTGTGGAAAACATCCTGTGTGGTACCCGTACCGAAAACTCTGCACCCCAAGGACCTGAACAGCTACAGACCAGTGGCCCTCCCATCACACCTAATGAAGACCCTGGAGAGGCTGCTCCTCACCCACCTCCGCCCCCTGGTGAGACCAGTGATGGATCCACTTCAGTTTTCCTACCACCATGCCATCAGGGTGGAGGATGCAGTGATCTTCCTCCTACACCGTTCCCTGTCCCACCTGGAGAAACCTGGGAGCACTGTGAGGATCATGTTCTTTGATTTCTCCAGTGCTTTCAACACCATCCAACCAGTGATCCTGGGGGGACAAGCTACTGTGTGCAGGGGTGGACCAGCACCTGTCATTGTGGATCCTGGACTACCTCACAAACCGACCACAGTTTGTGAGAACCCAGGACTGTGTGTCTGACACCATCATCTGCAGTACGGGGGCCCCCCAGGGAACAGTTCTGGCTCCCTTCCTGTTCACCCTCTACACTGCTGACTTTTCACACAACACACCACACTGCCATCTACAGAAGTTCTCTGATGATTCTGCGATCGTCGGCCTCATCTCTGATGGGGATGATGCGGAGTACAGAGGACCATCAAATTACAGATTAGCCTCATAAATCTGCAGCTTTTTTCTTAGATTATTTATGAAAAAGTTGCACGTTTTTTGGCTGGAAACTTTGCATTTTTGATTGCTCTTTTTTTGTATGTTTGTCACACTTAAATGTTTCAGATCATCAAACAAATTTAAATATTTTAGACAAAAATAACACAAGTAAACACAAAATGTAGTTTTAAATGAAGGTGTTTATTATTAAGGTTAAAAAATTCAAACCTACATGGCCCTGTGTGAAAAAGTGATTGGCCCCTGTTAAAACATAAATTAACTGTGGTTTATTACATCTTTGGAAAGCTGAGTTCAACTTCTCTAGCCACACCCAGGCCTGATTACTGCCACACCTGTTCTCAGTCAAGAAATCACTTAAATAGGACCTGCCTGACAAAGTGAAGTAGACCAAAAGATCCTCAAAAGCTAGACATCATGCTGCAATCCAGAGAAATTCAGGAACAAATGAGAAACAAAGTAACTGAGATCTATCAGTCTGGAAAAGGTTATAAAGCCCTTTCTAAAGCTTTGAGACTCCAGCAAACCACAGTGAGAGCCATTATCCACAAATGGTGAAAACACGGAACAGTGCTGAACCTTCCCAGGAGTGGCCGGCCAACCAAAATTACCCCAAGAGCGCAGTGACGACTCAGCCAAGAGGTCACAAAAGACCCCACAACAACATCCAAAGAACTGCAGGCCTCACTTGCCTCAGTTAAGGTCAGTGTTAATGACTCCACCATAAGAAAGAGACTGGGCAAAAATGGCCTGCATGACAGAGTTCCAAGACAAAAACCACTGCTGAGTAAAAAGAACAAACGCTTGTCTCAGTTTTGCCAGAAAACATCTTGATGATCTCCAAGACTTTGGGGAAAATATTCTGTGGACTGACAAGACAAAAGTTGAACTTTTTGGAAGGTGTGTGTCCCATTAAAACCGGCATAAAAGTAACAGCATTTCAGAAAAGGAACATCATACCAACAGTAAAATATGGTGGTGGCAGTGTGATGGTCTGGGGCTGTTTTGCTGCTTCAGGACCTGGAAGACTTGCTGTGGTAAATAGAACCATGAATTCTGCTGTCTACCAAAAAATTCTGAAGGAGAATATCTAGCCATCTGTTTGTGACCTCAAGCTGAAGCGCACCTGGGTTCTGCAGCAGGACAATGATCCAAAACACACCAGCAAGTCCACCTCTGAATGGCTTAAGAAAAACAAAATGAAGACTTTGGAGTGGCCTAGTCAAAGTCCTGACCTGAATCCAATTGAGGTGCTGTGGCATGACCTTAATAAGGTGGTTCATGCTCGAAAACCCTCCAATGTGGCTGAATTACAACAATTCTGCAAAGATGAGTGGGCCAAAATTCCTCCACAGTGCTGTAAAAGACTCATTGCCAGTTATCGCAAACGCTTGATTGCAGTTGCTGCTGCTAAGGGTGGCCCAAGCAGTTATTAGGTTTCGGGGGCAATCACTTTTTCACACAGGGCCATGTAGGTTTGGATTTTTTTCCCCCTTAACAATAAACACCTTCATTTAAAAACTGCATGTTGTGTTTACTTGTGCTATCTTTGTCTAATATTTAAATTTGGTTGATGATCTGAAACATATAAGTGTGACAAACGTACAAAAAATGAAAAATCAGGAAGGGGGCAAACACTTTTTCACACCACTGTATATTTATGTTCTGCTTTGGCTAACCAGTTCTTTTCTTATTATCTTATTTACTATTGCTCTGAGTGCTGCTATCCCTGTGCTGCAGCAATCCTGAAATCTCCCCATCGTGGGACTAATAAAGGCTTATCTTATAAATCTGCAACTTTTTTTTATCATAAATTTGCAACTTTTTCCTCATAAAGTTACAACTTTTTTCTCATAAATATGTGATCTCTTTGGTAAATTTGGAACCTTTTTCATGAAAACTTTTTTCCTTCAAAGTTTTTTTTCCCTCAAATTTGAGCTTTTCTTGTATATTTCAAGTCTTTTTTTTTGTAACTTTGCAACACTTAAAAAATATGCATGTTTTTCTAATTTTCAAGTTTTTCTTAAGTTTACAGCTTTTCTTGTACATTAAAATTGTTTCCCCTCATAAACTTGCAAATTTGAATATTTTTATTCAAGTAAATTTGTGATTTTATTTGGAAGTTGTCACTTTATCATCAAGTTGCAACTATTTTCTTAAATATGTATTTTTTTTTTTTTTGGCCTAACTGTTACAAAGGTATATTTGCTATTTGCCTTTATAAAACACAAGCAGTTTTGGAGGAAAAGTGAATATTGTTTATTTTTTAAAAATTGCTGAAATGCTCACAGTTTCCATTGCTTATAGGATTTAATTCCTGTAATGAAAGTTTCACCTTTTTAGTATGTGAATTGTTAACTTTTTTTTATGGCTACTTTAATGACAAGAAATTTGGTGGATTAAGAAAACAAAATCAAAAATGAAGCAGAATGGTATTAATTGTCCTTAAATTCCATATGTAACAAAATGGAAGACTTTCATTGGTGCAGCTCATGCAGACATAAACGATATGGAGAAAAACTGGGGGTCAGGGGTTCCTGAGCAGGTGTGCATGTACCTGGTGAAGTACATGGTGGCGTCGGCCTCAGATTCATGCGGTCTCAGAGCATCGTAAACGTACTTCAGATCGTCCAGGTCAGAGAGTTCAGGAATCCCACAAGATAACATCTGGATGCACAAACAGATGAAAGCATGTTCATCAGTTTCTGATTTTGCTGCTTCCCCTGTTGCTCTGGTCTCTGACCCATAACTGGATTTTGTTTTTACTACCAGTTCCAACTTAAACAGATGAACATGAAATTAAATCAGCAGATGCAAAGACAGCTGTGTGTGTTGTGTGTACCAGGCCCAGCAGGTTCAGGAAGAGGTGTGTGTGTTTCCGGATCAGGTTGTACGCCTCACAGCATAGATCCACAAAATCATGGAAGCGACTGGACGGTTTGTCTCCCCCATTGATGACATACGCCATGTCGGAGGTGAAGACGAAGGGGGCGCGGTCCCTGCACAGATCAAAACAGAATAGGGCACCATGATGGGGAATTCACAAAATATAAACACTACAATTTAAATAAGTAACTCCATAATTGGAATGGCTCATTCAGCCTGATGAAATCACCGTGAGAGCGCTCAGATCTCCTGATTGCCGACACTGACCACTGCCTAGATGCAGACCCACCTGAGGATCATTGTGTATAAATTTGCCAAACAATGAGGCAATTGTCCAGGAGGAGAAACTATTCTTGTGAAATCATAAATGCCCAGATCACCCGACCTTTGACAATGACCTTGAGCTCAACCTGGATGAAGACAAACCTGAGGATCATTGTAATGAATATGGTGAGCATTGAGCCAATTGCCTAGGAGGAATAGGGGTGGGACAAAAGATCGATTCAGAGAGGGGTCACGATACTTGGCACTAGCAATGATGCACCGATCCCAAAACGCATGCATCGATCTTTTATTAATTATATATATTCATGTTAATGTTGCATACTCTTGGGTATCAATCAACCAATTGAGTTTTCAGTCCACTAGACTAGATGGCACAGAGTAAGTTCCCAGTCAGGAGAAGTCATATCTTGTCTCATGAGATTTACAGTCAGATGTGAAAGTTAGGAAGCTGTTGGATGCGCTGAAACGTTAACTCAGATGCCGGGCCTTTTTTGGATTTTATAACAAAGACAGAATGAAAGAACTTGACAGATACAATCCGCAAGCATGGGTAGAACTTCCATTTCATTGTTTGGGGGGGGGGGACAATAAACAAAAGACAATAAACAAGAGTAAATATTGAGAAGGATCGTCATGGATCCCCTCTCATGGATCGTCACCTTATCATGGTGAGGGGTTTGCTTGTCCTGGTGATCCCAGGAACTATGTTGTCCTGGGCAATTTGCTTCTGGTAAGATCGCCCAAGACAAACTGGTCCTGGGTGAAGGGCCCAACTAAGAACGATCCAACAGACTCTCATGATGAATGCTAGAACAAGGATTCAGTGTACCCCGCCCAGTATGGGGTTACCAGGGCCCCACCCTGGAGCCAGGCCTGGGGGAGGGGCTCGATGGCTAGCGTCTGGTGGCCAGGTTTCCGCCCATGGGACCCGGCAGGGCTCAGCCCAAAGGAGTTACATGGGTCCGCCCTCCAGTGCGTTCATCACCTGCAGGAGGGACCATGGGAGTCCGGTGCTATGTGGATCAGGTGGTGGACAAAGGCGGAGACCTTGGCGGTCTGATCCCAAGCTTCCTAAACTGGCTTTTAGGATATGGAATGTCACCTCTCTGGTGGGGAAGGAGCCTGAGCTGGTGCATGAGGTTGAGAGATACCAGCTAGATATAGTCGGCCTCACCTCAACACACAGCTCTGGTTCTGTAACCGTACTCTGGAGTTGCCCTGGGTGAGAAGCGACGAGCAAGGGTGGGTATTCTTGTATCCCCCCCCACCTTGCCGCCTCGATGTTGGAGTTTTCCCCGGTGGACGAAAGGGTTGTTTCCTTGCGCCTTCGGGTTGGGAAATGGGTCCTGACTATCATTTGTGCCTATGCACCAAATGATGGTTCAGAGTACCCAACCTTTTTGGAATCTCTGACTGGGGTGCTGGAGAGTGCTCCTCTTGGAGACTCCATTGTCCTACTGAGGGACTTCAATGCGCACGTGGGCAACGACGGTAAAACCTGGAGGAGGGTGACTGGGAGGAATGGCCTGCCCAACCTGAACCCGAGTGGTGTTCAGTTATTGGACTTCTGTGCTAATCACAGTCGGTCCAAAACGAACACCATGTTCAAGCATAAGGATGTCCATATGTGCACCTGGCACCAGGACACCCTAGATCGCAGGTCGATGATCGATTTTGTTATTGTGTCATCAGACCTGTGACCGTATGTCTTGGACACTCAGGTAAAGAGCGGTGCAGAGCTATCAACGGATCACCACCTGGTGGTGAGTTGGATTCGATGGCAGGGGAGGATGCCATTCAGACCTGATAGACCCATACATATAGTGAGGGTGTGCTGGGAACGTCTGGTTGAGGCCCCTGTCCGGGAGGTCCGGGAAGCAGTTGCCCAGAGTTGCAGCCACACGGTTGTTGGTGCATCTCGTGGTGGCAACCCCCAAACCAAGTGGTGGACACCAGTGGTGAGGGGGGCCATTAAGCTGAAGAAGGAGTCCCATAAAGCTTGGTTGGCTTGTGGGACCCCGAAGCAGCTGAGGTGTACCGGCAGGAGTGCAAGCGGAGTGCAGCTCGGGTGGTTGCTGAAGCAAAAACTCGGGTATGGGAGGAGTTCGGTGAGGCCATGGAACAAGACTGTCAGTTGGCCTCGAAGAGATTCTGGCAAACCGTCCGACAGCTCAGGAGGAGGAAGTAGCTCTCTGTCCACACTGTGTATGGTGCGAATGGGGTACTGCTGACTTCGACTGGGGATATTGTCAGGTGGTGGAAGGAATACTTCGAGGATCTCCTCAATCCGACTGATACGCCTTTCACAGAGGAAGCAGGGCTTGTGGACGAGGGGGACGACTCGCCTATCACAGGGGCTGAGGTCACCAAGTTGGTTAAAAATTTCTTTGGTGGGCAGGCCCTGGGGGTAGACAAGATTCGCCCTGAGTACCTCAAAGCCCTGGATGTTGTAGGGCTGTCATGGTTGACACGACTCTGCAACATTGCGTGGAGGTCGGGGGCAATGCCTTTGGCATGGCAAACCGGGGTGGTGGTTTCTCTCTTCAAGAAAGGGGACTGGAGGGTGTGCTCCAACTTTAGAGGGATCACACTCCTCAGCCTCATTGGGAAGGTCTATGCCAGGGTACTGGAGAGGAGAGTCTGGCCGTTGGTCGAACCTCGGATTCAGGAGGAGCAATGTGGTTTTCGTCCTGGCTGTGGCACATCGGATCAGCTCTTTACCATCTCAAGAATCCTCGAGGGTTCGTGGGAATTTGGCCAACCAGTTTACATGTGTTTTGTGGACTTGGAGAAGGCATTTGACCGCGTCCCTCGTGGTTTTTTGTGGGGGATGCTTTGGGAGTATGGGGTATCGGACTTGTTGTTACGAGCTATTCGGTCTCTGTACGACTGTTGTGAGAGTTTGGTTCGAATTGCCAACACTCAGTCGGACTCATTCCCAGTGAGAGTTGGACTCCGCCAGGGCTGCCCTTTGTCACTGGTCCTGTTCATAATTTTTATGGACAGGATTTGTAGGTGCAGCCAGGGAATGGAGGGTGTCATGCTTGGTGACCACAGGATCTCATCTCTGTTGTTTGCAGATGATGTTGTCCTGTTGGCTTCATCCAGCAATGACCTACAGGTCTTATTGGGACAGTTTGCCACTGAGTGTGAAGCGGCTGGGATGAGAATCAGTACCTCCAAGTCCGAGTCATCAAGTTCCTTGGAGTGCAGATCTCGCAGGACCTAACCTGGAGCTAGAATTCCTTGGGGATCAGGAAGCGGGCCCAGCAGAGACTGCACTTCTTGAGGAAACTCAAACAGGCCTCTCTCCCCATCTGCATCCTCAGGAACTTCTACAGAGGTGTGGTGGAGAGTGTTCTGACATACTGCATTGCTACATGGTACTCGAGCTGCAGTATGTCAGACAAAAAAGCCCTGCAGACGATAGTTAAGGGAGCTGAGTGGGTAATTGGAGTCTCCCTCCCCTCTGTCCAAGAACTTTTTCAGAACCGTTGTAGGAGCAGGGCACTGAACATAGTCAAGGACTGTTCTCACCCTCTGCATAAACACTTTGAACTTCTGCCATTTGGCAAACGATTCCGGAGCATCAGAGGCAGAACCACCAGACTGATTAACAGCTTCCTTCCACAAGCTGTTAGGATGCTGAACAGTTGATCTGGAATCTCTCAGACATACTACTGCACCTACGGACATTATGTATATTATTTGTATATTATAGTTCTGGTTAGTTTTTTCAAGTATGTCTCAGGGATGTGTGAATGGATGTGGTGGGGTGGGGGGTGAAGATATGTGTGAGTGTGTCTTAAATCATGTTCTTTTACTTATATAGATGCCGAGAGAAACGCAATTTCATCTTGCCTGCACTACAGTTGTATGTACAGCAATATGACAATTAAGGTTGATTTGATTTGATTTGATTCGAGTCCATGGTTCTCAGCCGGAAAAAGATGGATTGTCCTCTCCGGGTTGGTGACAAGCTCCTGCCCCAAGTGGAGGAGTTTAAATATCTTGGGGTCTTATTCACGAGTAAGGGGAGAATGGAATGAGAGACTGACAGACAGATCGGAGCAGCATCTGCAGCGATGCGGACATTGTACCGGTCTGTTGTGGTGAGGAGGGAGCTAAGCTCTAAGGCAAAGCTGTCTATTTACCAGTCAATCTACGGTCCTACCCTCACCTATGGTCACAAGCTTTGGGTAATGACCGAAAGAACGAGATCGCGGATACAAGTGGCTGAAATGAGCTTTCTTCGTAGGATCGCTGGGCTCACCCTCAGAGATAGGGTGAGGAGCTCAGTCATCCGGGAGAGGCTCAGAGTAGAACCGCTGCTCCTCCACATTGAAAGGAGCCAGTTGAGGTGGTATGGGCATCTGGTATGGGCATCTTTTTTTTTTTTTTTTTTCCCAGGGAGATCCAGACCGCAGTGCGCCTCCTGCTGCCCGGTGAGCTGGCCAAGCACGCCGTGTCTGAGGGAACCAAGGCTGTTACCAAGTACACCAGCTCCAAGTAAACTCCTGACTACACTGATATCAATGCCCATACCATACCATTTTTTTTTTTTTTCATTCATTGCTGCAAAGTAGGGAGAAATCAGGATGCCTGAACCCGCCAAGTCTGTGCCCAAGAAGGGCTCCAAGAAAGCCGTGACCAAGACCACCGGTAAAGGAGGCAAGAAGAAGAGGAAGACCAGGAGGGAGAGCTACGCCATCTATGTTTACAAGGTACTGAAGCAGGTCCACCCTGACACCGGTATCTCCTCCAAGGCCATGAGCATCATGAACTCCTTTGTCAACGACATCTTTGAGCGCATCGCCTCCGAGGCCTCTCGTCTTTTTTTTTTTTTTGGTTACTTATTTGTACCCGTAGGTAGACTTGGTTTGCAGTCTGGTGACAAGCCACCGGCTGCTGGTCGCTGCGTGCGCGAGCGCCCTAAACCTACATGTTTTTGGTGTGCGGGAGGAAACCGGAGAAATCCCGGAGTAAACCCGCGCAACACGGAGAGAACATGCAAACTCCACACAGCTCACTGTTGGTCGGGGGCTGGGATCGAACCCACGATCTCATGATCCCCGCGATCCCCCGGCCGAGGGTAAAACTGTGCTGCCACAGTGCTAAACCACTGCGCCACCGTGCAGCCCCAAAGTGGTAAATGGCATTCACTTATATAGCACTTTTATTTTCATCTCTTGATGACCAAAGCGCTTTACAGATCCTGCTATCCACCCATTCACACGCACACTCACACACTGATGGCGGCATGCTACCTAACATGGCGCTTCCAGACGCACCAGGAGCAATTGGGGGTGAAGTGTCTTGCCCAGGGACACAACGGCAGGATATCTGGGGAGAGCGGGAATCGAACCACCAACCATGTGGTTATTGGACGACCTGCTCTACCTCCTGAGCCACTGCCGCCCCCAAAATATGGTAAATGGCACTCACTTATATAGCGCTTTTATTCTCATCTCTTGATGACCAAAGCGCTTTACAGATGCTGCTATTCACCCATTCACACACACACATTCACACACTGATGGTGGCATGCTGCCTAACATGGCGCTTCCAGACCCACCAGGAGCAATTGGGGTGAAGTGTCTTGCCCAGGGACACAACGGCAGGATATCTGGGGAGAGCGGGATTCGAACCGCCAACCATATGGTTATTGGACGACCTACTCTACCTCCTGAGCCACTGCCGTCCCCAGTGATCAGGATGCCTCCTGGACGCCTTCCACTTGAGGTGCATCGGGCACGTCCCTCTGGGAGGAGACCCCGGGGCAGACCCAGGACTCGCTGGAGAGACTATGTCTCCCAGCTTATCTGGGAACATCTTGGTATCCTCTCTGAAGAGCTGGAGCAGGTGGCTGGGGAGAGGGAAGTCTGGGCTTCTCTACTCGAACTGCTGCCTCGTCAATTTCTCGCTCCATTGTCCCCTCACTCGTGAATAAGACCCCAAGATACTTAAACTCCCCCACTTGGGGCAGGAGCCTGTCCCCAACCCAGAGAGGACAATCCACCTTTTTCTGGCTTAGGCCCATGGTCACGGACTTGGAGGTGCTGATTTTCATCCCAGCCGCTTCACACTCAGTGGTAAACCATTCCAGTAAGAACTGGGCCTACAATCTACGCCTACAAATCCTGTACATAAAAATTATGAACAGGATCGGTGACAAAGGGCAGCCCTGATGGAGTCCAACTATCACCGTGAATGAGTCCGATCGAGTGTTGGCAATACAAACCAAACTCCCACGACGATCGTACAGAGACCAAATAGCTCGTAACAACAAGCCCAATACCCCATACTCCCAAAGCATCCCCCACAAAAAACCACAATGGACGCAGTCGAATGCCTTCTCCAAGTCCACAAAACACATGTAAACTGGCTGGCCAAACTCCCACGAACCCTCGAGGATTCTCGAGAGGGTAAAGAGCTGGTCTGATGTGCCACGGCCAGGACGAAAACAACATTGCTCCTCCTGAATCCGAGGTTCGACCAACGGCCAGACTCTCCTCTCCAGTACCTTGGCAAAGACCTTCCCGGGGAGGCTGAGGAGTGTGACCCCTCTAAAGTTGGAGCACACCCTCTGGCCCCCTTTTTTGAAGAGAGTAACCACCACCCTGGTTTGCCATGCCAAAGGCACTGCCCCCAAACTCCACGCAATGTTGCAGAGGCGTGTCAACCATGACAGCCCTACAACATCCAGGGCCTTGAGGTACTCAGGGCGAATTTCATCCATCCTGGGGCACGCCCACCAAAGAAATTTTTAACCAACTTGGTGACCTCAGCCCCTGCGATAGGCGAGTCGTCCCCCTCGTCCACAAACCCTGCTTCCTCTGTGAAAGGCGTATCAGTCGGATTGAGGAGATCCTTGAAGTATTCCTTCCACCGCCCGACGATATCCCCAGTCAAAGTCAACAGCGCCCCATCCGCACCATACACAGTGTGGACAGGGAGCTGCTTCCCCCTCCTGAGCCACCGGACAGTTTGCCAGAATCTCTTCGAGGCCGACCAAAAGTCTTATTCCATGGCCTCACTGAACTCCTCCTATACCCGAGTTTTTTTTTTCAGCAACCACCTGAGCTGCACTCCCGCTTGGCCTGCCGGTACACCTCAGCTGCTTCGGGAGTCCCACAAGCCAACCAAGCTTTATGGGACTCCTTCTTCAGCTTAATGCCCCCCCCCCCACCACCACCACTGGTGTCCACCACTTGGTTCGGGGGTTGCCACCATGAGATGCCCCGACAACCTTGCGGCTGCAGCTCTGGGCCGCTGCTTCAACAATGGAGGTGGAGAACATGGTCCATTCAGACTCCATGTCTCCAGACTCCCTCGGAATGTGGTTGAAGTTCTTCCGGAGGTGGGAGTTGAAGACCTCCCGGACAGGGGCCTCAGCCAGACGTTCCCAGCACACCCTCACTACACGTTTGGGTCTACCAGGTCTGAATGGCATCCTCCCCTGCCATCGGATCCAACTCACCACCAGGTGGTGATCAGTTGACAGCTCTGCACCTCTCTTTACCCGAGTGTCCAAGACATACGGTCGCAGGTCTGATGACACAATAACAAAATCGATCATCGACCTGTGACCTAGGGTGTCCTGGTGCCAGGTGCACATATGGACACCCTTGTGCTTGAACATGGTGTTCAGTATGGACAAACTGTGGTTAGCACAGAAGTCCAATAACTGAACACCACTCGGGTTCAGATTGGGCAGGCCATTCCTCCCAATCACCCCCTTCCAGGTTTCACTGCCTTCACTGCAACTTCAGCAGGTCCTGCACAATTTGAATTTTGTCCAATCACTACAACTTTACTGCAATTTTGGCCAATTGTCATCAACTTCTGCCAATTTTGCCAATCAAATTTGTCCCCGAGTAGCATGCCAATGTGTACTTCATCAGTCTGACCAATCAACTGCGGTGCTGCACCGTGCTCACTTCCGTGTTTACAGTGAGTATATACCAAACACATCAGTGGAAAATGGTGTGTGATTTTAAAAAAAACACTCACCTGCAAGTTTTCCACCATCATTCCTTCCTCCGTCTCGCCGGTGAATGTCTCTTGGAGTCGTTGTAATGACCGCGTGTATGAAATATCGGGTTTGTTTTGAAAAACATCCGCCTGCCTGAAAACACCCCGTCTCGGGAGCACGCATGACGAGATATGCCGTAAAACCACACACAAAATGAGCGAATCTAATACTATAGCTAGTGTTTCAACAGTTTATACATCTTTAGAGGTAAAAGTCACTACTACATCTTGTTAATCAGACCCTCCAGGATTTCGCGAAGTTGCGATTCTACCAATTCCCGCGACTTCAATAAGTCCTGCATAATTTGAATTTTGTCCAATCAGCGCAACTTTACCGCAATTTTGGCCAATTGTTGACATGCGCCAATTTCTCCAATCAAATTTGTCTCTCAGTAGTGCACAGATGTGTACGTCATCAGTCTGACCAATCAAATGCGGCGCTGCACTGCACTCACTTCTGTGTTTACAGTGAGAATTTACCGAACACATCAGCAAAAAACGGTGTGAGATTTAAAAAAAAAAAAACCACACTCACCTGCAAGTTTTCCCACATCGTTCCTTCATCTGTCTCCCCCGGCCCACCGGTGAACATCTCCTTGAGTTTCCTTAATGACCGCGTGTATGAAGTGCCGGGTTTGTGTTGAAAAACGTCCGCCTGCCTGAAAGCACCTCCGTCTCAGGAGTGCGTGTGCCCAGACACGCCATAAAACCACACAAAAAACAAGTAAATCTAATATTACAGTAAGTGTTGTAACAGTTTATACATCTTAAGAGGTAAAAGTCACTACTACATCTTGTCAGTGAGTTTTAAAGTTGGGACTCTCCGGGCTGGACATGAGCCAATGCGTAATTCAGGCAATCCCCTAGGAAAGCCCTGCAACTTACCGCAATAGAAAAAAAAAAAAAAATCCCGCAAAATCCTGGAGGGACTGGTTAATGAGTTTTAAAACAATGAATCTCCAGTCTGGACACAAGCAAATGCGCGATTCAGGCAGTCCCCAAGGAGATCACCGCAACTTACCGCAACAATAAAAAAAAATCCCACAAAATCCTGGAGGGACTGATACAGAAATGTTTATGATGATATTGGGGGGGACAATTTTCTCTTTTTTTTTTCCATGTTGGGGGGACATGTCCCCCCCGTGTCCTGTGTTTTATGCCCGTGACTACAATTAACAGATTCCTAAAAACTACTTCTGCCAGCGCCTGAAGGTTTGGATGGACAAACTGAGTCATTACCAAGTATGTGTGAGGTATCTACAAAGCCTTGGTCCTCCCTCACCGTTTTATGTTTCCGAACATTTGTGCGTGTCCCAGGAACTTTCCGAAGTCGATGTGGAACATGTGACCGCTGGTCTTCAGCATGATGTTGTCGTTGTGGCGGTCACAGATTCCCAGGATGTAGGTCGCCACACAGCAGCCGGCGCATGAGTAGATGAAGTTCTCCACCGCCTGGACAGGTGGGACAGAGGGAGGAGAACGGGGGAGTGGAACATGTGTATGAAGCGTTCAACATGCCACCCGTCAGTACTGGTATGTTACCTTGTCGTACTGCTCATCAGTGGGGTTGTGTTTCTGCAGCCAGTCGGCCAACGTTCGGTCTTTGAATGATCCCGTGACTCCGTGTTCCACCTGGATCTTCCTCAGAGTGTCGGCGTGAGGAATCATCTCCACCATCCCTGGGAACAGGAAGTACATAACTGTTAGTCACACATGAATAACACAAGCCGATCCTGGAGATGTGTTTGTCCTAACCTCGTCCTCTGCCGGTGGAGAAACATTTGAAGATGACCATCCTCATGTCCAGACCCTCCTGGATCCAGATCTTGTTCATGATGCGGATCATCTGCAGGGTCAACATGTCCTGCCTCAGGTCGTCCCCTGACTGGACAGATACAAAGACATCACAATCGTCATAGAGCCCAGATTGGTGGAGTGCTGCACTGATGTTCGATGTTCTTCAAACACAGGCGTAAATCAAGGAGAGACATATCCCCCCAATCAGAGACACTCCCCCCATATCATAAATCTGCAACTTTTTTCTTAGAAATTTTAAACTACTTCTCATAAATCTGCAACTTTTCTCATAAATTTTTTGCTGTAAAGTTGCAACTTGTTTCTAATCAAATTGTAACTTTTCTCAAAAATTTACAACTTTTTTCTTTTAAATTTGCAATTTTTTTCTCATAAATTTGCTTAAAAATATGCAACTTTTTTCCTTATGAATTTGCTATTTTTCGCATAAATTCACTACTTTTTTCATCATAAATCTGCAACTTTTTTGTTGTAAATTTGTGACTTTTTTCCTTTGAACTCTGCAACATTCATGTGAATGTTAGTAAAGTTTTTATTCTACATAATACCTTAAATTTTCTCTCTTCATCTAGACAATGACTCAAGCTTGCCGTTACAAAAATAGGTGCTCCTAAACAAAATCCTGCATCGGGCCCCGACTACCTAGTGTCCCACTCAGTCTTTACTCTGGATAAAATGTTACCCCCCCCAGGCCCCCTTGTCCTGTCAGGCAGCTAGGTAAGCAGAACAGAGGTCTGTTACCCTTATTGTGCCACAACAGATTTACTTTGCCAAAAGGAGCTTTATACAGTACCTAACTATGTACTGTATATTGTTGTAAACTCCTCCTGTAAAAACTTTTACTTTATTTAAATTATTTTACCCATGGAGGACCCGACAGGATGGGGAATAGGCAAAGGAAGTGTGTGGGGGAAAGAAAAGGGAGGGGAACAGACAAAAAGACAAACCAACCAACAACTAAAACAAACAGAAGACAAACTGCTTCTTCCACCGAAGATATCTCAACACGAGTCTGGTATCCACACCTGTTAAAGGAGAGACATTTGTGCGTGTGTGTCTGTGTGTGTATATATGAGAATGTACGCAAAATTAGTGTGTGCGTGTGTGAGTTTTTGTCAGGAAACATACGAAGAGGGGGGCTGGTGGCAGAAACTCCCCCCCCCCCCCCCGGGAACCCCGAGCAGGCAAGGCAGTGCTGCCAACCCCCACAGGGCACAAATGCCCAAGGTCAGCAAGCCCCAGGAAAGCCAGGCATCTGCCCGCGGAGGGACCATCAAGAGCGGCCAGACTGCCAGGCAGCCGGCGCAGCGAGCCCACACCCCCTGGCCCGCCAACCCCAGTGGGGCCAATGCCAGTCCAAGGGCCCCAGGTGCCAGGAGGCCAGTACCCCCACCCCCTGGGCCAGAGACCGGCCCGCACCCACTTACACGAGCCCCCCCCCCCCCCCCCCACGCCACCGTCACACACCCCAGGGACCCCCATGCCCAAAGAAGTCCCCCCCTCCCAGGGAAACCCACATAGCCGAGAGGCACTACCCCCTCAATCCAGGACCTCCCACTCGCAGACACACCCATCCCCACACCTTCACACCCTCATGCTCTCATACGCATCCACATGCACTTCCTCACTCTCACTCACCCACTCTCACACTCCCGGACCCACCCATTCTCTCTCACTCCTGTACCCGTTCACTCTCATTCCTACTCGCCCTCAGGGTCACCTACACCCATTCACATTCACCCAAGCACGCACTCTCACTCACACTCCAACCTACTCACATCCATTCGTGCTCTCCCCCTCACATTCACCCACCTTCATTCATTCTTATTTCTTAGGGCGACTGCGATGCAGATGCAGCGAACCTGAATGTGCACCAGCTCCCGGCAGTGGCCGGGGAGACCACCGGCGCAGGCCAGCGGCCACCCCCCAGCCAACCCACCCCAGGGCCGCTGTGGCCACAGAAGCAGACCCCCACCCCCAGCGCCCAACCAAGCAACTGATCAGCAGATCACTGCAGGCGCCCCGAGATGACACCCGATACGCAAAGCACCACATAAAACCGACCCACCCCACCATCACTATCTCCATTCATCACTCCCTCACTCTCGCTTACTCTCTTATTCAGTCCCTCTCTCACTCCCTTGCTTGTATCTATACATTCAGCAGCACCCAGGGATTTTGACATGACGGGTCCCAGGTCTCCCGCCGGGCCCCCAGCAGGAGGAGGGCAGCAGGGGTGGGAGGAAGACTCCCCCGCACAAAACATGGTAGGTGTATGTCGATTATATGATGTGATTGTGGGTAAATGTGTGGACTACCATAATGCAGTTAAAATTGGGGGGATGGTGGTTGGAGCACGACGAGCCACTGCGATATGCAGTGGGGCCCCCATCCCCCAAAGCCCTCAGTGTCTAAAATGCAATTAAAATTGAGGTGAGGGCAGCCTCACCGCGTAGCAGAGGTATCCCCTTCACAGACACAGTGCGGCACACCCCCACCCCAAAGCCCTAAATGTATTCAAGAAGATATATATTCCACCCAGAATTGGAGGGGGGGGGAAATAAAACTCGGAAGGCGGTGGTCCAAAGGCGAGCCCCCCCCCCCTTCCCCCAGAAGCCAGCTCGCAAACTGGTTCATGAGGCCACCCACTGCCCCCAAATCCTAACTTAGGGCAAAGGCCGCCAGGCCGAGCTGCCCAGGACCCACCAGCATCGCGCCCTGGCGTTCCCAGCACCGCAAACGTGATGGAGCAGCCACAACCATTCCCACTCATCTTACACACACAAACATGCAAAACAACAATAGTCACAATAGTGAACAATGGGCCAGACCCACACGCCGCCCCACACGCCAAGCGATACCCCTGAGTGCCCACCAACCACCCACCCCAGACGCACACCGACAGCAGCAGGCCGCCCCGCAGCCACAGCCACCCTGGAGCAGCCCGGCGGCAACACGACCCCCAACCACTCCCAAGCACCCACACACACCCGCTGCCAATGACACAAGGGGCAATGCGACAAAGCGCCCCGCCCCGCGACACAACAGCCAGGCGACCGGGACAAACAGGCCCAGAATCGCCAATCCCCATGCCACTAGATAGACCCCCCCCCCCACCACCACCACCCAAGGAAGTTCTCCTACCCATACACACATCCTCCACCTCCACACATCTACCCATAAGTAACAGCACCCGCACACACACACACCCCTGCCCACCCTCATGTGCAAACATTCACACACACTCACCATCACACATGCCCACCAACACCCACAATAAACACACCCGGTCACACACATGCCCCCACTCACACCCACTCTCAGACACATACAAATACACACACACACCTGCCGGCCCCAGAGGACAGGGAGGGCAACCCCCCAGGATGCAGGCACCTGCCCCAGGGTGCTGCCAGGGCCCCAGGGAGGACACGACCCCGCGGCGCAAGGACACACTGGGATCAGCCAGCACCACTGGCACACACCCGACCCTGGCCCAGTGGGGGAATCCTCCCCCCCCCCCCCCCCCCCCCAGCACCAGGGGCCCAGGGCCAGACCCAGCCCTTCCTGGGAGGCAAGGCCAGCCAGTTGGGGGCCACGGGCCACCCCGCAGCCCCCTCCCCCGGACCAGACACATGGCCACCCCGGAACAGGCCCCCCGGACACCGGCCCTTCGTGGTCGGGGCACAGCCAGCCACCACAAGCGCCAAGGAGAGCGAGCCACCGCCCACCACCCCTCAGGTTATAGAATTAATAAGCGGGGACCAGAGAGAATTGAATTCAGCCAACTGATTATTTGAGGAGGCAGACATTCTCTCCAGGCTAATATAATCTAAGTTAAGTTAGAGTATCGTACTGTGACACTAATTCCTGAAATTGAATAAAATTTCCACCTTGAATAAGATGCTGTAAGTTTTTTATTCCCTTCTCTTGCCATAGTGGAAAGTTTAACGTCCTCTTTTGTTGCAAGATATCAGGATTATTCCAAATGGGCGTGAGTTTACAAGGGACAAGCGAAAACCCCGTTATTTTTAAAAATTTCCACCAAGCTGTCAGAGAAGAGCTGATATTAATGCTTTTAAAACAGCCATGGCGTTTAATACAGGGACTCATAAAAGGTAAGTCAGAGATATTTAGCGACCCACAGAGGGCCTGTTCAGCATCTAACCATGGGTTTCCTAGTGGGGATTTTGTCCATTGAGAAACAAACTGCAATCTATTGGCTAAGAAGTAATTAAAAAAATGTTAGATCTAAGCCTCTGCACTCTTGCTTTTTGAAGAAAATGTCCTCTTTATTGTCCCCTTTAGGGGTCGCCACAGCGGATCATCTGCCTCCATCTCACCCTATCCCTTGCATCTTCCTCTGTAACGCCAACCCTCTCCATGTCCTCCTTCACTACATCCATGAATCTTCTCTGTGGTCTTCCTCTTTTCCTCCTTCCTGGCAGCTCCATCTTCAACATTCTTTGTCCAACATATCCACGATTCCTCCTCTGCACATGTCCAAACCATCTCAGCCTCGCCTCTCTTACTTTGTCTCCAAACTGCTCGACCTGAGCTGTCCCTCTGATATACTCATTTCTGATCCTGTCCTTCCTAGTCACTCCCAATGAAAATCTTTGTATCTTCAACTCTGCCACCTCTAGCTCCACCGCCTGTCTTTTTGTCAGCGCCACCGTCTCCAAACCATACATCATCGCAGGTCTCACTACCGTCTTGTAAATCTTCTCTTTCACTCTTGCTGCTACCTTTCTGTCACAAATCACCCCGACACTCGTCTCCACCCACTCTCTTCTTCACCGCTCTTGTGCATTTTCCATTGCTTTGGATGGTTGATCCCAGCTATTTAAACTTGTCTACCTCTCCTTAGGGCTGTGCGATATGACGACATACAGTATATCGGTGATGCGATAAATAACTTCTACCATTTCATATGAAACTATCGTTTATATCGGGATTTAAGAGACACACCCATTTCTATTTGTCACCCCACTGCCCCTCCCCTGCAGTGTACCAGGTGCGCCACAGCAGCTAAGTGCAGGCTAATGTTTTGCCGCTACTTCTGTGGAGCCGCTACTTCTGTGCCAGCCAGAGATGTTGGACTTTTTCCTACCGTGCTGTGTCAAGAGAGAATAATCCTGTAACCTCGTTTTAATTGGAGGTAAGTCACATTAATACCATCTCACTCTAATTATAAGGCGGCAAATGCTACTAAATGAGGATGCTAACTTGTCACTAACAGGAAACATACTGTATCAGACCATTGTTCTGGTTTAAATCACTGCTGAGTGTCTTAATTTTGTCTGATAAAAACATTACTAAAGCTGAAAAAGTGTGTAACAGCAGCCGCACACACACTACATAAATTATAATGTATTAGAGGAACAAATGGGCTCTTAATGTAACTTGATTTCTAATCATTTTCATTGAGTCCAGTAGCAAAAAAGAATAAAGTTAGTCATCTCAAATGCACATTAAAAACAATTTTATAACAACACTGCAAAATTAAGAGGGAAGAAAATGCATAAAATTAATTACCAATGAAATTGTACACAATTGATTTTTTTCAGTATGTAATTTAAAATGTAGAAAAAGAGATTGTCTTTTTTATTGGTTATCATATATAAACTATAGAATTTACAGAAAATGTAAATCGTGATATATATCGTTATCATCAAATAAGATTACTTATATCGTGATATGAAATTCTGGTCATATCGCACAGCCCTACCTCTACTCCTTCCATCTTCACCGTTACACCTGCCTCCCTCTCATTCACGCTCATGTATTCTGTCTTGCTTCTACTGACTTTGATTCCTCGTCAACGGGCGGCAGCGGCTCAGGAGGTAGAGCGGGTCGTCCAATAACCAGAGGATTGGTGGTTCGAATCTCGCTCCCCCCATCCATCCTGCCATCGTGTCCCTGGGAAAGACACTTTACCCACCTTGCCACCAGTGTCCGTTACACTGCGTATGAATGTGTATAAATGTTCGGTAGTGGCTGGAGAGGCCGTTGGCACGGATTGGCAGCCACATTTCCATCAAGCTGCCCCAGGGCAGCTATGGCTACAGAAGTAGCTTACCACTATCACTTTCTGTCTGGAGTGAATGACTAATGGAGTCACTGTAAGCACTTTGAGATGCCACTTGACATGTAAAGTGCCATATAAATCTAATCCATTATCCATCCATCCATCCATCCATCTTCTACCGCTTTTCCGGAGGTCCGGGTCGCGGAGGCAGCAGTTCAAGCAGAGAAGCCCAGACTTCCCTCTCCCCAGCCACCTGCTCCAGCTCTTCAGAGGGGATACCAAGGCGTTCCCAGACTAGCTGGGAGACATAGTCTCTCCACCGAGTCCTGGGTCTGCCCCGGGGTCTCCTCCCAGTGGGACGTGCCTGAAACACCTCAAGTGGGAGACGTCCAGGAGGCATCCTAATCAGATGCCCATACCACCTCAACTCGCTCCTTTCAATGTGGAGGAGCAGCGGTTCTACTCTGAGCCTCTCCCGGATGACTGAGCTCCTCACCCTATCTCTGAGGGTGAGTCCAGCAATCCTACGGAGAAAGCTCATTTCAGCCGCTTGTATCCGCGATCTCGTTCTTTCGGTCATTACCCAAAGCTCGTGACCATAGGTGAGAGTAGGAACGTAGATTGACTGGTAAATCGACAGCTTTGCCTTAGAACTAAGCTCCCTCTTCACCACAACAGACCGGTACAACGTCCGCATCACTGCAGATGCTGCTTCAATCCGTCCGTCGATCTCTCGCTCCATTTTCCCCTCACTCGTGAACAAGACCCCAAGATACTTAAACTCCTCCACTTGGGGCAGGAGCCTGTCCCCAAGTGGAGACTTGGGGACAGGCCTGTCCCTTTCTAATCCATTATTATTATTACTATTATTATTATTATTATTCTCTCCAGAGCATACCTCCACCTCTCCAGGTTCTCTTCCACCTGCTCCCTACACTCACTACAGATCACAATGTCGTCTGCAAACATCATGGCCCATGGAGACTCCTGCCTGACCTCATCTGTTGTCAGCCTGTCCATCACCATTGCAAACAAGAAGGGGCTCCGAGCCGATCCCTGATGTAACCCCACTCCCACCTTGAATCCATCTGTCACTCCTACAGCACACCTCACCACCATCTTGCTGTTCTCATACATGTCCTACACCACCCTCACATACTTCTCTGCCACTTTGTTCTGGTTAAAAAGTCCACTGCCATCTCCCCTAAACATCTCCATACCTCCGCAGGTACAGACGTGGACAAAATTGTTGGTACCCCTCTGTTAATGAAAGAAAAACCCACAATGGTCACAGAAATAACTTGAATCTGACAAAAGTGGTAATAAATAAAAATTCTATGAAAATTAACCAATGAAAATCAGACAATGCTTTTGAATTGTGGTTCAACAGAATTATTTTAAAAAAAACAAACTCATGAAACAGGCCTGGACAAAAATGATTTTACCCCTAGAAAAGATTGAAAATAATGTGACCATAGGGACATGTTCAACTAAGATGTGTCCTCTAATTAACGTCCATGGTGTCTACAAACTTGTAATCAGTCCGTCGGCCTATTTAAAGGGTGACAAGTAGTCACTGTGCTGTTTGTTGACATGGTGTGTACCACACTAAACATGGACCAGAGGAAGCAAAGGAGAGAGTTGTCTCAGGAGATTAGAAAGAAAATTATAGACAAGCATGTTAAAGGAAAAGGCTATAAGACCATCTCCAAGCAGCTTGATGTTCCTATGACTACAGTTGCACATATTATTCAGAAATTTAAGATCCACGGGACTGTAGCCAACCTCCCTGGACATGGCCGCAGGAGGAGACGGATAATACGAATGGTAACAAAAGAGCCCAGAACAACCTCTAAAAACATTCATGGTGAACTCCAAGGTCAAGGTACATCAGTGTCAGATCGCACCATCCGTTGTTGTTTGAGCCAAAGTGGACTTCATGGGAGACGACCAAGGAGGACACCACTGTTGAAAACAAATCATGAAAAAGCCAGACTGGAATTTGCCAAACTGCATGTTGACAAGCCACAAAACTTCTGGAAGAATGTCCTATGGACAGACGAGACAAAACTGGAACTTTCTGGCAAGGGACATCAGCTCTATGTTTACAGATGCAAAAATGAAGCATACCAAGAAAAGAACACTGTCCCTACTGTGAAACATGGAGGAGGCTGTTATGTTCTGGGGCTGCTTTGCTGCATCTGGCACAGGGTGTCTTGAATCTGTGCACGGTACAATGAAATCTCAAGACTATCAAGGTATTCTAGAGAGAAATGTGCTGCCCAGTGTCAGACAGCTTGGTCTTAGTTGCAGGTCATGGGTCTTGCAACAGGATAATGACCCAAAACACACAGCTAAAAACACCCAAGAATGGCTAAGAGCAAAAAATTGGACTATTCTAAAGTGGCCTTCTATCGTATGAGCCCTGATCTAAATCCTATTGAACATCTGTGGAAGGAGCTGAAACATGCCGTCTGAAGAAGGCACCCTTCAAACCTGAGACAACTGGAGCAGTTTGCCCATGAGGAGTGGGCCAAAATACCTGCTGAGAGGTGCAGAAGTCTCATTGACAGTTAGAGAAATTGTTTTGATTGCAGTGATTGCCTCAAAACTCAAAATCAATAAAGTACATCTATCTATCTATCTATCTATCTATCTAAAAGGTTGTGCAAGAAAATATTAAGTTAAGGGTACCATCATTTTTGTCCAGACCTGTTTCATGAGTTTGTTTTTTAAAATAATTCTGTTGAATCACAATTCAAAAGCACCGTCTGATTTTCATTGGTTAATTTTCATAGAATTTTTATTTATTACCACTTTTGTCAGATTCAAGTTATTTCTGTGACCACTGTGGGTTTTTCTTTCATTAACAGAGGGGTACCAACAATTTTGTCCAAGTCTGTATGTCATCTGGATCAACCGCCTTTTCATTCTTTATCCTTT
The DNA here is from genome assembly GCA_020510985.1 of Pholidichthys leucotaenia. Lineage (NCBI taxonomy): Eukaryota > Metazoa > Chordata > Actinopteri > Cichliformes > Pholidichthyidae > Pholidichthys > Pholidichthys leucotaenia. Next base: position 23,650,528 of record CM035837.1, read on the forward strand.
TCAAAGCTGCCCTCACTTCCACCTTGCTAATCCTCGGGACTTCCTTGTTCACCATCTTTCCTTCATTCATCCTCCCCTCTCTCTCATTTTCTTCATTCATCAGCTCCTCAAAGTACTCCTTCCACCTTCTGAATACGCTCTTGTCACCCGTTAGTACATTACCATTTCCATCCTTATCAACTAACCTGCTGCACATCCTTTCCAGCTTGATCTCTCTGTCTAGCCAATCAATACAAGTCCTTTTCTCCTTCCTTAATGTCCAGCCTCTTATACAACTCACTATATGCCTTTTCATTTTCCTTTGCCACCTCTTGCTTTGCCATGTGCCTAGATTCCAAATACTCCTCCTTTCTTCATCTCCCTGACTATCCCACTTTTTCTTTGCCAACCTCTTCTTTTTAATTCTTTCCTGTACCCCCTCATTCCACCACCAAGTTTCCTTGTCTTCCTTCCTTTGTCCACTGGATACACCACATACCTTTCTACCTGTTTTCCTCAATACTTTTGCTGTACTTTCCCAGTCATCTAGTAATTCTTCCCTACCACCCAGAGGCTGTGTCAACTCCTTCCTGAATGCCGTGTGACCTTCCTCCTTCTGTAGCTTCTTTATTGTCCCCCCAACATCGAGTTTTCTCAGCTCACAATAGAATCTCTGGAGTTCACTCAGAGTGACTACTGGGTTCTTCCTCCCCTGATCACTCATTTTAGGTGGGCGACCAGCTGTAAGAAAAGGTCCTAGTTTTTCCATACTTCTTCCACTTGAGAACTATAAAGGATGCTGTACTCCTAAAAACAGATTTTTTGGAGTTCAACACAGTCCTCTCTTAGCTGTTCAAGTAGTTCACTAGACCTCATGGCTTCATTTTTCCTCAGAATATGCATCTCAGGCAGAATCATGTCCAAACAACTTTGTTTGCTTCAGGTGAACTGCTAATCATCAACAGATACATCTAAGAGAGAATCTTAAAAAATGGGGTGCACCAGAGCAACTCTTCTGGTGTCATACCAGAGTGTCTTCACCTGTGTTTCAATAAGCCTCTGGCATAGCAAACTGGAAAAATTAAGGGGGTCTGAAAACTTTCTGGAGGTACTAGAGAGTAAATTTAAGGACAGCCTAGACCACACATCGGAGTAGATGACATGTAGACTTTCTGAGCTTCAACTTTACTGTACCTTGAAGATGACATTGACGTGGTCTCCCAGACGGTCCAGGTTCTGAAAAGACAGCTTCAGAGGAACGGCGTTGGAGTTGAAGAACGAGCACGACTGCAAGAGACAGAGGAGGAAGATGAACATTTTTACTACTCCTAATCAGTTAGTTAAGTTAATCCCTTCCACAGCATGTGGGACAACATGTAGTGTATGGGGCAGCACCTATCTCCGCTTCACTGACCCTAGGCCACACAACCACTGTGAGTAGTGGAAGCTACAGTGGGGGGGTCAGTCCTCTGGTAGCTCTGTGCGCCAACTTTCCTTTCCCCGTTCTATTACACTGAGCACCAAGCTAGAAGGTGGAAAGTACCATTTTTCTGTGGTCTTTGGTATGACCCGGCCGGGATTTGAACCCACGACCTCCTGATTGTGGGACGGATGCTCTACTAACCAGGCCACCACTCCGGTGCTCCTAATCAGTTAGACATCAATTAGGCTGCATGTCCACCAAATGCGTTTTTTCCACTCTGGGCGACTATTTTACATTCATTCTCTATGTAGTCCAGCGTTTACAGAGCTGAGCGCCCTCGGTGCTGAAATGCTCTCGGCGATGGCTGTTTTTTGTCGCGGCGTTCAGGGCGCTCAGAGTTGAAAAAAGTTAAACTTTTCAGAGACTGCAGCTGAGCTCGTCAATGTCAGGCCTTAAGCAGCCAATCAGAACTGCTGCGTGGGCGGGACATAGGACGGCGGTACTAGTCTGTACTCAGACTCCTGCTTTCCATGTCATCATATTTTACATCCAGAGCTGCTAGAAAACGTTTCTGGTCCGTTGTTATTTAAAGACTGCTATACAAAAATCAGTAGAAAGTCTGACAATAGGAAAAGTAGAAATGTTGAGCTGAGAGTGACAAGCTGTTGCTGGGATACAGGGCACAGACTTTTTTCCCCCCAGAGTGCCGTGCACAAACGCTGAAAAAAAATGCTCAGGGCAGTCGGGTGACAAAAAACGCGTTAGGTGGGCACGCAGTTTTATACTTGGATTTTTGGAGTTATTTGATTATTCATGTAGTCATGTAAACAGAATGATCAGTTAAAGGCCATTATCCGATTATGAAAAATCACATTAAATCAAGTCGTTTACTGCCCAATAATCCATTTATTCAGTGCATCTAAACATGTCAAATCTGATTAATAGCATTATCAGTTTATGCAAGGAGTAGAGGCTATGAAGGTAGATGAATTTAACTACCTTGGGTCAACCATCCAATGCAATGGAAAATGCACAAGACAGGTGAAGAAGAAGAGAGTGCATGCAGGGTGGAGTGGGTGGAGATGAGTGTCAGGGGTGATTTGTGACAGAAGGATAGCAGCTAGACTGAAAGGGAAGCTTTACAAGACAGGAGTGTGACCTGCTATGATGTATGGTTTGGAGATGGTGGTGCTGACAAAAAGACAGAAGGCGGAGCTGGAGGTGGCAGAGTTGAAGAGGCTAAGAATTTCACTGGGAGTGACTAGGAGGGGCAAGATCAGAAATGAGTAAGTCAGAGGGACAGCTCAGGTTGAGCAGTTTGGAGACAAAGTAAGAGAGGCAAGGCTGAGATGGTTTGGACATGTGCAGAGGAGGGATAGTGGATATATTGGACAAAGGATGTTGAAGATGGAGCAGCCAGGCAGGAGGAAAATAGGAAGAGCATGGAGAAAATTCATGGATGTAGTGAAAGAGGACATGGAGAGGGTTGGTGTGACAGAAGAGGATGCAAGGGATAGGGTGAGATGGAGGCAGATGATCTGCTGTGGTGACCCCTAAAAAGAGAAGCTGAAAGAAGAAGAGAGTTGTGTCATGTGATTGGCTGTTGGGACTGAGCTCATGGTCGCCATAGTTCAGTCCCTCCAGGATTTTGCGATGTTGCAATCGCACCAATTCACGCGAAATCAGCCAATCAGCCCAACTATTGTGCGACCTTGCAACTGTGTCCAATCACTGCAACTTTCCCACAATTTTGGCCAATCTTCGTCATCTTCCACCAATTTCACCAATCAAATGTGTCTCCAACGCGCTGAAACGCTCAATCTAACCAATCAAATGCATCGCTGCACCGCATTCACTTCCGTGTTTACACTGAATAGTGAGTTTATCGTTTACGGTGAATAACGAAACACATCAGCAAACAGAGTGTGTGATTTAAAAAAACACTCACCCATGAGGTTTTCAACACCGTCCCTTCCTCCGTCTCCCCCAGCCTGCCCATGGACGCCTCGTCACGTCTCCATCCTCACTGTGTATACGAAGTGCTGGGTTTGTGTTGAAAAAAAAAAGGCGCCTGTCCAAAAGCACCCCGTCGCGGGAGCGTGCGTAAGGAGAGTACACTACACTACAGCGAGTGTTTGAACATTTTATACATATTTAGAGGTAAAATCATTACTACATCTGGTCAATGAGCTAAAAAACTGTTTATCTCCGGTGTGGACGGACAAACGCACCCACCCATCTCTACCTCCTTCCCCTTGCCGTCCTGCTGTAAATGAAAGGTGTGTGTGTGTGTGTGTGTGTGTGTGTGTGTGTGTGTGAAGACAGACGTGCAGCAGACAGACAGGTAGGCATGGACAGAGAGAGAATATTCTCTGTATTTTTTTTCCAGAAAAACACAGACTCCAATAGACAATACAGTGCAACAGAATAAAATTTATTTTTTCCTCTACGCTCGGTACCGAGTGGTTGGAAACCACAGAGTTTTCAAATGAAGGTGCTGCCAATAATTTTCAAATCTATACTCTTAAACATGCATTCAAAGTAATTTAGCTGTTGTAATGGATATTGTGTTAATGTTTGTATTTGCTGTTGCACAGGAGTTTTTCTGTATAGCAGAAGTTCCTGCTTAATTTACAGATCACTATAATAGCAAATTTTTGACAATCCTGTGCTTTTCTTGTATTGTTATACACAGGTACATCTCAAAAATTAGAATATCAGGAAAAAGTTCAATATTGTTTGTCACTCATTTCAGAAAGTGAAACCCATATATTATATAGATTCATTACACACAGAGTGATATATTTCAAGTGTTTATTTATTTTAATTTTGATGATTATGGCTTACAGCCCATGAAAACCCCAAATTAAGTTTCTCAAAAAATTAGAATATTACATAAAATCAGTTTTAAAAAATAGCTTTTTAATTGAAATGTTAGCCGACTGAAAAGTATGTCCATGTACACACTCAATACTTGGTCGGGGCTCCTTTTGGATTAATTTCTGTATCAATGTGGTGTGGCATGGAGGTGATCAGCCTGTGGCACTGCTGAGGTGTTATGGAGGCCCAGGTTGCTTTGATAGTGACCTTCAGCTTGTCTGCATTGTTGGGTCTGATGTCGCTCATCTTCCTCTTGACAATACTCCGTAGATTCTCTATGGGGTTTAGGTCAGGAGAGTTTGCTGGCCAATCAAACACAGTGATGCCGTGGTCATTAAACCAGATTTTGATACGTTTGGCAGTGTGTGTGTGTGTGTGGGGGGGGGGGGTGCCAAGTCCTGTTGGAAAAAGAAATCAGCTTCTCCATAAAGCTTGTCAGCAGAGGGAAACATGAAGTGCTCTAAAATTTCCTGGTAGATAACTGCGCTGACTTTGGTCTTGATAAAACACAGTGGACCAACAACAGATGACCTCTGTTCAGATAAAAATAACTTCCGCATTTCATTTGGAAATCAAAGTCCCAGAGTCTGGAGAAAGAGTGGAGCGGCACAGAATCTAAGTTGCTTGAGGTTTAGTGAGAAGTTTCCACAGTCAGTGATGATTTGAGGAACCATGCCATCTGCTGGGGTTTGTCCACTGTGTTTTATCAAGACCAAAGTCAGCGCAGTCGTCTACCAGGAAATTTTAGAGCACTTCATGCTTCCCTCTGCTGACAAGCTTCATGGAGAAGCTGATTTCATTTTCCAGCAGGACTTGGCACTCCCCCAACACTGCCAAAAGTGTCAAAACCTGGTTTAATGACCATGGCAGTCACTGTGTTTGACTGGCCAGCAAACTCTCCTGACCTAAACCCCATAGAGAATCTATAGAGGATTGTCAAGAGGAAGATGAGAGACACCAGACCCAACAATGCAGACGAGCTGAAGGTCACTATCAACGCAACCTGGATCTTCATAACACCTCAGCAGTGCCACAGGCTGATCACCTCCATGCCACGCCACATTGATACAATAATTAATCTAAAAGGAGCCCTGACCAAGTATTGAGTGTGTACATGGACATACTTTTCAGTCGGCCAAAATTTCTATTTAAAAAACACTTTTTAAAATTAAGTTTATGTAATATTCTAATTTTTTGAGAAACTGAATTTGGGGTTTTCATGGGCTGTAAGCTATAATCATCAAAATTAAAATAAACACTTGGAATATATCACTCTCTTTGTAATGAATCTATATAATATATTTGTTTCACTTTCTGAAATGAGCGACAAAAAATATTGAACTTTTTCACGATATTCTAATTTTTTTTAGATGTACCTGCAGAATATCACTGCAGTAAACTGGAAAAAAGCATCTGCTTTAAAATTTGGAATTCTTCCCACAACTTTTAGTGCAAAAAACACTAAAAATACCACAACTTTTATTGCAACTTTTTAAAAAAGCCCCCTGCAAATTCAGGCTTTTTGGCCCGCAACAATCATAAAAACATCCTGCAACATCCTGGAGGGACTGATAGTTATAGTTTTTTCAGTGATCTTACTAAGACCAGAGCTTTTGCAGGCAATGTGGGCCCACTCAGGCTATGGAGGAAGCGACATTCACCTGGTTTAAGGCTGATGTACCATCAAAATAATTTTGGAAACATTATTTTATTATGAAGTGAAAAACTTAGTGTTGCTTTAAAATTATCTTCAATTTTATTCTCAAATTTGTGACTTTTTTTTTTTCTATAAATTTGCAATTTTCATCTAAATTTTCAAATTTTTTCCACATAAATGTGTAACTCATTCTCTTAAGAAGTTGTGACTTTTTTGTGTATTTTAAGCTTCTCATAAATCAGTGACTTTTTGGATAATTGCAACTTTTTTCCTCATAATTTTTTTAAAAACTGTTTTTTCCTCATAAATTTTGGTGAAATGACTTTTTTTCTTGTAAATCTGCAACTTGCACATGGCCGTACAGATGACAGTGTGCTGGTTTGTTGTGTATGCTTGATCGTTTCTACCTGGATGTTGATTCCACTGACGAGCACCGCCGGGTTCAGAGGAAGTCTGCAGCTGCTGTTGATGGAGAAGAACTGCTTCATCTCATCCAGACTCTCTCTGAGGACACCCTACAAACACACACGTGAACAAATATGGCTATGACGAACTCATTCTTCTGCCACTTGACATTTTTCCGCAATCAACAAATAACACATATCATAAGAAGTGAGCTGTAGATTATTTAGGCAACAACATTTTAATGTTTAGTAAAAAGGTTTTAATGCATCATTGAATTGAAAACACTGAATCTACTTTTGGTTTTGAGTTTTGTTGTTGCAATAAACAGAAAACAGCAGGGCACTGAAGAAATTAAATGTAGCAGCAGACCGATTTGAAACCAGTCAAAACCTTATTCTGAGATGGTTTATAGTATAAATAATTTCCAGGTTACACAAGCCGTTTCTATTTTCCTGGCCTCCTCACCTGTCTGCTGGACGGCGTGGCATCTCGGACTTTCTGGGCCACCCTGGTGAGGACGGAAACCAGCCAGCACTCACGGTCGAACTCTTCCCGGAGACCACGGCCGACGCAGCACAGCAGAGCGCCCAGAAGGTGCTGATAACGGCCGCTGAACTGACTGTCCTGCAGGTTGTCCTTCAGCAGCCTGGCAGACACACGGACACATGTAGGATTAGGTGGGAGTCGCAGAGAACATTTGGCATCAGCGTTGAAATAAGTGGTCGCTGTGCCATCCAGGAGATCTAGAAGAATCCTGAGTGTTTCCTGTAAAACCGTTAAAGACCAACAAACTAGAGTGTCTAAATTAGCTCAAAAGACAATCAGTAATTTCTTACATTAACTTAAAATATACTTTGTTTGCAGCAGTTTTACAAACTTCATCTTCATACTTTGTTAACTTCATGCGTTCTCCTCCTATTACTCAAATTAGACATGTTATGCATTTTTAACACATTGACACAGTTCCCAGAGGTCTGAATGAAATGTATGTGACGCGTTTCAGTCAAAATTTCACAGGAATTACATCCTACAGAACCATTTTCCACCTGATTAAACACCCTTCTTCACAGCAACCCATTCCAGTGTCCATTTCCTTAATGCTAATGAGCCCCAGTTCAGCCCACCATCCCTCTTTTGTCACTTCTGAGATCTGTGGTTGAGGCTAACGTTGGCTGGCTAGCAAGCTGAGCTACATAAAGTAAAACTGGATGAATGCAAGAGGGGAAAAAGATGAAATAAAGCATAATCAAGACAGGGGTGTGCGGTTTGAGTGGTATATAGGAAACGGATAGGTCTCTGGTACAGAAAATGGCCTGAAAAATGAATGGCTGGGTCTGCTAGCTGCTTAGCCACTAGCTAACCGCTGCTGGTGAAGGAGCCATCCCAGCCAGAACATAACAACTGACAGCATAAAATGAGTTAATCATTCTAGACATTATTTAACATTAATGGTTCTGGCTAATGTAAGCTAGCCAGTAAGGGTGGGTGATTAACTGGAAAAAAAACAAAAAAAACTGGAACAGACGTTCAGGGCGTAGAACTGACATAATCTTGCTCATGTCGGTTCTGAATCTGAATGGTTCACTGAATAAGACCCAGTGAGACCAGGGTGGACCCAAAGTGACAGAGTTGTGTTTTCTTGCATCGGTAGCCACTCCACAAATACCCAAATTCAAGTGTAAAAGCAGTGAAAATCTCCATATGTTCCCTTTAAAATGACTGCTTAATAATTACACGAGTTTTTGTCCTCATTGTGATAAACTGCATGACTTTTAGCAGCAGAATTTCAATCATTTCAGCTCTGAAACTTTCTGATCCTTCCATCCTCCAGAATGAGTCTCATCATTTAAGACATCATCAATATCATCCGTTTAGACTTCACAGCTACCATAAAACTGAAGATTCTTCAGTGATTCAAACCAGATCAAACCCCTCAGAAACGAATGGTGTGATGAGTGAACCAGACGGACACTGACCAGAAAAGGTAGTGAGCGATGCGACTGTCGCCGATGGCTCTCCGTAACAGGAAGCGGACCAGAGAGCTGTCCAGATAACACTCGTACTTCAGAGCCTGAGGAAGTGACGCACGCAGACAGACAACGAGACACGTTACATTCAAAGTGAAACCCTAAAATGAACGTTACATCTCGGTGATGTCTGTTTCTGCTGGTGAAGCCCTTTCTGTAGATGTTTTTCATGGCGTGGCACACGAAACGTAATGACTAAAGTGAAACATGACTCAGATAAAACAGCTGAAAACCGATACAGGAAAATAAAATCTGCAGTCACAAAACACTGCAAAGCAGAGTGTTTTAAAGGCTCTGTATATGCAAAACTTGAAACATTTTAACAAAGCTTTGAATAATTATGATCTGACATGACCAAACTTTACTGAAACACCAACTTTCCACAGAAAATTCACAACTTTTGCAGTAAGGGTGAATAAAACTATCCTTGCATCTTCATATAAGCCACAAACGTACAGTACAAGTAACGGATAAAATAGGGTTAATTTTAGTTTCTACCGCTGACACTGAGCTTTAAACTGAACAAAAACAGTCCACTTGCTGTGTCTGCTGTGGGTTTTTTTGCTGCCTGAACATTTCCTCGTCTTCAGATCAAATTTGTTTCCGTTTGACAACAAGCTGCAGACTATCTAAGGTGCAGCTGTTAAAAGGTATTCTGTGGAAAATTAACCAACAAAAACATCTGCCATCTGGTCTGCAGCAGGTCTGACTTTTTTTAATCAGATTCTAAATAGATCAAGTCTGGGTGTCTGAAGGAGATTTTAGGACTAAACATTTTTTCTTGCTAATTTTCAGAGAGGTCCTGCTATAGAGTGGGGGCTTAAAAGGTTCCTGAAAGAGAGTTTGGGGAAATGTGGTGAGAATTCAGTGAGAATGTACAAATACAGAGGACCTTCCAGTGATAGTTGTTGGTACCAAAATGATTCCTGCAGTGAGAACACAGACTATTATGCACATCACATAAAGTTTTCATGTTTTCAGCTTGTCACAATTGAGTCAAACTTTATCTTTCAACAGATTTTTTTTAAATAACATTTTACATGACAGTCAGAGATGTTACAAATGAACACAAGTCTCTGGTTCTGAGGTAACGGACACTGCAGACAGCCCATGTGTTACCTGGACCAGCTGAGGAAGAAAGTCCAGCAGCTCTGGGTCTGAGATGGAGTCCATCCACTGGACTGCCGTTCTCCTCAGTTCCTGGTCTGCGAACCTGAGAAGCACAATGAAGTCACAGTCATGTGATCATTCCCTCCCTTTTTTTTTTTTAAGAGGAGGGGCTGAAAAGTTCATAGTGGTCAAATTTGACCAAATGTGGTTTATTTTTCAACCACAGGAACCAAGCGCTGCAACACTGATGGAAGAAGTGTGTGGACCGAAGGGGAGACTATGTTGAAAAATAAACCACATTTGGGCAAATTCATAGATCGTAAACTGAAATGTCCCTGAAACACCAGAGGATTACAGAAGCCTCGTTTCCACAGGAACTTTGGCGAGGGCTGTCAGTTTTGGGGGGATGGAACCATCAGCCTCTTTTGTTCATGACATGATCATGTGACAGCTTCGATGCGACGCAGCATCCCAGAGCAAACAATCTGCCCTATCTGAAATAAGGTGAAATCCTACAGAAGTCATTATGCACAAAATGAGTCTCCAGTAGAGTACATGGCACCAAGTTGCTGCTGTTGCAGAGAGGAATGGACTGATTGTACAGCTGGCCGACCACTGCAGAGAGTGCAAGCTGCCGAACCCATACTAGCCCCTCCGCTGCAATGATGCTTGCACTGCATGGCCTCCCAGCTTGAATATGCTGTATAAGTGACCCAACTGTTCCTCTCCCCAGTCACAGCGGTATTAGACTGTAAATTTTAGGCATTAGATCTTCACTATGATCTTTTTTCTGGTGTCTTTTTGGTGCTTCTTGTTGGCTTTCATTTTATGTTGTGACATGATATCCAGTCAGCACGGGGCCGACCCCAAGCCCCACCCAGAGATTTTTACTAAAGTGCCTACCCGGACCAGAGACTTATTTTGGCCCCAACAAGTTTCTGAAAATTTCACCTTACAGGGGAGGTTCTTGCAGTGGAGACACATACCATTGATGGAGTTCCTGAAAAATTGATTTTAAGTTCCTGCAGGGGAAATGGGGCTATAAAGATCTTTAAACAAAGTTTTGGGTTTTTTTTTTTTTCCATCAACTGCTGGCCTCTCTGACCCCAGTGTCACTAAGGTCTATTGCTGGGTGATTAACCAAAATAAAACTGGAACCGATGTACTCTTGCTCATGTTGTGTTTTTTTTTTTTTTTTTTTTAATTTTCCCCTCTCTGTTGTGTACATGGGTGTGAGAGCTTTTCATGCACTTCCCCTTTAAGACGTGCCTGAGGAGTTACAGGCGTGGACACATAACTCTGGAAGCAGCGCAGTCAGCGCTGTTCAGATGCAGCAAAACATGGGCGTAATAATTAAAGACAGCTTGTAACAGAAACAAACAGTCTCGATCTACGTACATAGTATGTGACGATTGACTCTATCTGAAAATGCTAAGAAAAAGCGAGCAAAGTGCACGGATACCAACACTAAAACGAACAGAAAGTTAAGTCGCTGTTAACTGAGATGATGGCTATCTGCGTCATCTCAGCTGTGTTCCAGAGGGAATGGACAAGCGAAGGCTGTATTTAAGAACCCGATAAGAGATTCATAAGCACTGTGTGATGGTAACACAATCATGGGTGTGTACAGGACTCCCCCCCAACACTGCTAAGAAGCTAATTAGCCACTCCGCACGTGATGTGACCCACAAACCCTCAAGAGGTATGTGTTGTAAACACTAGACAATGTCTATTTTGTGTGTGAAATGCTAGGCCTGCTCTTAATCATATTATGCTCATTTACTACCACATCATATTGATATGATACCACAGTCTTGTGTAATATTGCTTAATTACAAGCCTTGTCAATCAGAAGGGAGCAAAACAAAAACAATATGAAAGGGTCAATTAACCACGATGCTGATTGAGGTCAATCAGCCTTACTAAGGGCCCACTCACACTGTAAAAGTTTATCCCAAGTGTAAACCAAAGTCCACTTCTTTTTTTAAGTGTGACCACTCAACACCATGCTCAACCCATCTGATTGGTTTTTGGTTTGTCTGGAGAGGTCAGCTTCAGCGTGGCACAGATTCTCATGTGCCAGCACTCGCACACATACACTACACAGAATCTACAGGTACATCTCAAAAAAAAAAAATCAGAATATCATGAAAAATTTAATATTTTTTGTCACTCATTTCAGAAAGTGAAACCCATATATTATATAGATTCATTACACAGAGAGTGATATATTTCAAGTGTTTATTTATTTTAATTTTGATGATTATGGCTTACAGCCCATGAAAACCCCAAATTAAGTTTCTCAAAAAATTAGAATATTACATAAAATTAATTTAAAAAAAATAATTTTTAAATAGAAATGTTGGCCAACTGAAAAGAATGTCCATGTACACACAATACTTGGTCGGGGCTCCTTTTGGATTAATTACTGTATCAATGTGGCGTGGCATGGAGGTGATCAGCCTGTGGCACTGCTGAGGTGTTATGAAGGTCCAGGTTGCTTTGATAATGACCTTCAGCTCATCTGCATTGTTGGGTCTGGTGTCTCTCATCTTCCTCTTGACAATACTCCATAGACTCTATATGGGGTTTAGGTCAGGAGAGTTTGCTGGCCAATCAAACACAGTGATGCCATGGTCATTAAACCAGGTTTTGATACTTTTGGCAGTGTGTGTGTGTGGAGGGGGTGCCAAGTCCTGCTGGAAAATGAAATCAGCTTCTCCATAAAGCTTGTCAGCAGAGGGAAGCATGAAGTGCTCTAAAATTTCCTGGTAAACGACTGAGCTGACTTTGGTCTTGATAAAACACAGTGGACAAACACCAGCAGATGACCCCTGTTCAGATAAAAGTAAATTTTGCATTTCATTTGGCAATCAAAGTCCCAGAGTCTAGAGAAAGAGTGGAGAGGCACAGAATCTAAGTTGGTTGAGGTTTAGTGTGAAGTTTCCACAGTCAGTGATGATTTGAGGAACCATGTCATCTGCTGGGGTTGGTCCACTGTGTTTTATCAAGACCCAAGTCAGCACAGTCGTCTACCAGGAAATTTTAGAGCACTTCATGCTTCCCTCTGCTGACAAGCTTCATGGAGAAGCTGATTTCATTTTCCAGCAGGACTTGGTGCCCCCCCCCCCCCCCCACACACACACACAGACTGCCAAAAGTATCAAAACCTGGTTTAATGACCATGGCATCACTGTGTTTGATTGGCCAGCAAACTCTCCTGAACTAAACCCCATAGAGAATCTATGGAGTATTGTCAAGAGGGAGATGAGAGACACCAGACCCAACAATGCAGACGAGCTGAAGGTCACTATCAAAGCAACCTGGGCCTTCATAACACCTCAGCAGTGCCACAGGCTGATCACCTCCATGCCACACCACATTGATACAGTAATTAATCCAAAAGAAGCCCTGACCAAGTATTGAGTGTGTACATGGACATACTTTTCAGATGGCCAACATTTCTATTAAAAAGCTATTTTTTAAAATTAATTTTATCTAATATTCTAATTTTTTGAGAAACTGAATTTGGAGTTTTCATGGGCTGTAAGCCATAATCATCAAAATTAAAATAAATAAACACTTGAAATGTATCACTCTCTGTGTAATGAATCTATATAATATATGGGTTTCCCTTTCTGAAATGAGTGACAAACAATATTGAACTTTTTCATGATATTCCTGTATAAGAGGTAGCAGCGCTTAAACTGGCTGCACTAAAATCAATGTGAGTGTAGAACTGCTTGGGAGAAGGCAGGGAGGACAGCTGCCTCCAGAATTGAACGGACCAACTAGCCCCAGTCAGAGTCAACAGTCATTCCATCAGCATCTGCAATCTCACGCTAGAAACATTCAATGGAAAATCTTATAGGAAAATGATCTAAAAGCAATTATTTCAATGCTAAAGCAGATTTGAAAGAAAAAGTAAATTAATAGAATACTGTAAATAATATTTTTATGTCTATGACTTCTCTTAATTCATCTCTGCATTTCTATTGAAAGTCATTATTTTTGATTGGAAATATGTGCCATTACCTCCGCCAAGGAGGTTATGTTTTCAGGGTGGTTTGTCTGTTTGTTAGCAGGATTACACAAAAACTACTGTACAGATTTTCATGAAATTTTCACCAGAGGTAGCCCTTGGGCTCTTTTGGTGATTATCTGAGAGTCCATACCTCCACCAAGGACCTTGTTTGTATTTGTACAGCAGGATTACACAAAAACTACTGGATGGATTTAGATGAAATTTTTACCAGAGGTGGCTCTTGGGCAAGAGGGGAACCCATTACATTTTGGTGATGATCCCAGAACACATACCTCCACCAAGGCTCTTATCTTCTCACAGTGTGTTAGCAAGAATACTCCAAAACTACTGGACAGACTTTGATACAGTTTTCACCAGAACTGGCTCATGGCCTACACATGAACCCACTACATTTTGGAGGTGATCCATGAGGGATGGAAGAAACCTTGGTGGAGGTATGTGCTCTCTGAGTGCTTTTCTAGTTTTAATGGGTGTGGAGATCCCTGGCAGGTTTTAAAATGAGAAACTTCTATCGACTCATTAATCGAGTAAAAACAAGTTTGGCCTTACGAGGCGTGGAGCAGGCCCAAGGCGTCCAGGTGTCCCAGGCAGGCCCATTGTCTGAGCAGGGCGTAGATGTCGGGCAGGCAGGCCCACTCCCAGGAGGGGGCGCTGGCCAGGATCAGAGGCAGCGCTGCGCTCTCCGACTGACAGAAGGCCCTCTTTTCCCACAGCAGACGCTTGTCGTCTGCCGTCAACCTGCACAGAGATGAAAACATGGAGGTAAAAGCTGTGGTCACTCACATTTCTGCAGGCTCTGAGTTCAGGTGTGCATTAATGCTTGTCTGACCAGAAGAAGGCCTTTTTGTGGAGGACATCCTGCAGCTGGATCTGACTGATGGTGTCCAATCTGGAGAACTCGTACTGGGGGCAGAAGTCTGCCGGAGCCGGAGTACTGAACCGGACCTCAAACGACGAGGTGGGGAAATCCACCTGGGACAGACAGACAGTCAGAGTGGATCTCCTTCTCTTTGGCTTTAAGTTTTGTTTTTGAAAACCCGTATTCAGTCAGAAGCTTTGCTGCAGCTGTGAGGCATAAAAGATTGACAACACTGCAGTGCAGATGAGTCGTACTCAGCCTTTAATCAAATTCTGTTAAAAATTCTTACAAGATAACTGAAATAATCAGTTATTGTGATGATTTCTACTTCTCAGCAATGCTTATTGTTTCATAATGAAATGCATCAAAACCAGCTGTTTAATTTCATAACTGCCACTATAGACACTCGTAACAACACTGAAAAATTAATATACACATTTTAAAATTGGCTTAAATCAGGAGCATTTTCATGCTGGTGTGCTGAATTGATGGGAAGTCACAGATGATTAAAGCTGTCCCTGATTGGTTAAGCTGACTCCCTAAAATACCGTTACACTAATGTCAAGAAAATATTCTCTTCACACAAAACCACTCGATAATCATCAATGTAAATGGCGTTCACTTACAGTGGGGTAAAAAAGTATTTAGTCAGCCACCAATTGTGCAAGTTCTCCCACTTAAAAGATGAGAGAGGTCTCCAAATTTCATCATAGGTATACCTCAGCTATGAGAGATAAAATAAGAAAAAAAAAATCCAGAAAATCACATTGAAGGATTTTTAATGAATTAATTGGTAAATTCCTCGGTAAAGTAAGTATTTGGGTTGACCTTTATAAAAAATTTAAGAATAAATTAATAAAACCTTTTTTGGAAATGGTTTTAGAAGCATTTCAAAATAATAATTTACCATCATACATAAATAATGCCTTAATTATACTGCTGCCAAAACCAGGTAAGCCCTCTAATAAATGTGAAAATATGAGACCAATAAGCCTATTAAACGCCGACCTTAAGATAATCTGTAAAATTTTAGCAAGACGAATACAAGAAATTTTACCAAATATTATTAATCGAGATCAGAATGGCTTTATAAAGGGTAGACAAGGCTTCCATAATGTAAGAAGACTATTTAATATTATTTATTTTAATAAAGAAGCACCGGATACAGCTCTCCTATCATTGGACGCCGAAAAGGCCTTTGATAGAGTTGAATGGCCCTTTCTTTTTGAAGTCCTACAAAGGTTTGGACTTGGAAATAATTTCATAAAATGGGTTCAAATAATATACAATAATGCTACAGCAGAAATCCTAACAAATAACAATATTTCAAAACCAATAAAAATCAATAGAGGATGTCGACAAGGCTGTCCACTTTCACCTTTACTGTTTACTATGGCAATTGAACCTTTAGCGATAGCGATACGTTTACATTCACAAATATATGGAATTAAAGTTGGACCAACAGAACATAAAATCTCCCTGTACGCCGATGACATAATTTTGTTTATGTCGAATCTAAAAAAATCAATTTCAACCTTGTTGAATTTAATAAAGAATTTTGGGGAAATATCAGGATATAAAATAAATAAAACTAAATCTTCAATATTAATGCTAAATGAGACCCAGAGAAATTACCCAGCCCCTGAGGTAAATCAATTCAATGTTGTAAATCAGTTTAAATATTTAGGAATCCAAATTATGCCTAAGCTAGAATCAGTCGCCAGTGTCAACTATGAAGCCTTAATGTCAGATATCAGTGAGTTAACTCAGAGATGGATGTCACTACCAATGTCGATGATCGGGAGAATCAATATACTTAAAAGTAATATTTTACCTAAAATACTTTATTTATTTCAATACATTCCCTTATCACCACCTTTAGATCTATTCTCAAGAATAAAAAAAAAGTTAGTGGAATTTATATGGAACAACAGGAGGGCTAGATTACGTTTGTCTTTATTATATTTACCATTTGATCGTGGAGGTCTGAAATGTCCAAATTTTATGTTGTATTATTGGTCGGCACAACTGAGGTCTATGACATATTATTTTTCATCAAATGATCTCCCTCACTGGACTGAAATGGAATCATACAATTTACCTTTACCTCTTCCCATATTCATATACTCAGATTCGGCAAAAAAATTACAAAAACAAGTTAAAAATCCATTTGTAAAGCATATGATCAAAATATGGTGTGAAGCTAAAAACTATTTAAAAGAACCACAGTTATTGTCACAATTTAGTCCAATATGGGGTAATCAATATTTTAAACCAGGGAGAGCGGACGCTGTATTTAAAGTATGGAATTTAAAAGGGATACAAAAGATTCAGGATTTATATTTGCCATGTGCAGACAACATAATGTCTTTTGAAGAGCTGAGGATCAAATTTAATCTCAATAGAACACATTTTTTTAAATATCTTCAACTTAGAAACTTTATTCGATCAAATCAAAATAAAGCTCTCACTCGACCTATTTATTCATCCTTGGAAAAAATGATGATGAAAGATAGTAAAAGAAAGGGTATTATTTCAGAGTTTTATAACTCACTGACACTATCTTCAAGTGAAAATTCACTGAAAAGATTAAACTACTGGAAAGAAGATCTGCAAATTGAAATTTCAGAGGAACAATGGGAATTGGCTTGTACAGAAGCTCAAACCAAATCAATAAATGCACGCCTTAAATTGATACATTTCAAATGGTTAATGCGGATGTATGTTACACCGGAGGAGTTAAATAGATATAACAAAAATATACCAGATACATGCACAAAATGCATGGAAAGTAAAGGAACCCTATTTCATTGTTTATGGGAATGTAGATTAATAAGAATGTTTTGGGAAGAGGTGAGGGTAACAATTGAAAAAATAATCTCAAAACAAATCATATTGAATCCTAAACTGTTTTTGTTGGGTCTGTACCCAGAAAAGCATAATTTTAATAAAAGTGAAAGAACATTCATAGACCTCAGTTTGCTTAATGCCAAAAAATGTATTGCACTATTATGGAAAAAGACTCATAGACCAGATGTGACTCAGTGGTTAAGACAGATGTTAACAAACCTTCCATTAGAAAGAATAACATATATACTAAAATCAAAGGAAATTGTGTTTGAGAATATATGGAGACCTTTTATTGATTATGTAAAAAATTTAAACATAACTCTTGAAGAAGAAGGTGAATGATGTGTGTGGACCTTGTAAATTCCAAACTGGTGAACATAATATGTATACTTATGTATTGGATTGTCTAGACTAAACAGAGGAGCATTGTTGAAGACTTGATTTTGTTGGTGGTTGTTGGTGTTTTTAGTGCATTTTTTTTTTTTTTTGTAGTACTTTAGTGTTAGTGTTTGATTGTTTGTATCATGTTTGTTAAAAAAAAAAAAAAGGTTCAATAAAGATATTGTGGAAAAAAAAAAAAGTAAGTATTTGGTCAATAACAAAAGTTCATCTCAATACTTTGTTATATACCCTTTGTTGGCAATGACAGAGGTCAAACGTTTTCTGTAAGTTTTCACAAGGTTTTCACACACTGTTGCTGGTATTTTGGCCCATTCCTCCATGCAGATCTCCTCTAGAGCAGTGATGTTTTGGGGCTGTCGCTGGGCAACACAGACTTTCAACTCCCTCCAAAGATTTTCTATGGGGTTGAGATCTGGAGGCCACTCCAGGACCTTGAAATGCTTCTTACGAAGCCACTCCTTCGTTGCCTGGGCGGTGTGTTTGGGATCATTGTCATGCTGAAAGACCCAGCCACGTTTCATCTTCAATGCCCTTGCTGGTGGAAGGAGGTTTTCACTCAAAACCTCACGATACATGGCCCCATTCATTCTTTCCTTTATACGGATCAGTCGTCCTGGTCCCTTTGCAGAAAAACAGCCCCAAAGTATGATGTTTCCACCCCCATGCTTCACAGTAGGTATGGTGTTCTTTCTCCTCCAAACACGACAAGTTGAGTTTTTACCAAAAAGTTGTATTTTGGTTTCATCTGACCATATGACATTCTCCCAATCCTCTTCTGGATCATCCAAATGCTCTCTAGCAAACTTCAGACGGGCCTGGACATGTACTGGCTTAAGCAGGGGGACACGTCTGGCACTGCAGGATTTGAGTCCCTGGCGGCGTAGTGCGTTTCTGATGTAGCCTTTGTTACTTTGGTCCCAGCTCTCTGCAGGTCATTCACTAGGTCCTCCCGTGTGGTTCTGGGATTTTTGCTCACTGTTCTCATGATCATTTTGACCCCACGGGGTGAGATCTTGCGTGGAGCCCCAGATCGAGGGAGATTATCAGTGGTCTTGTATGTCTTCCATTTTCTAATAATTGCTCCCACAGTTGATTTCTTCACACCAAGCTGCTTACCTATTGTAGATTCAGTCTTCCCAGCCTGGTGCAGGTCTACAATTTTGTTTCTGGTGTCCTTTGACAGCTCTTTGGTCTTAGCCATAGTGGAGTTTGGAGTCTGACTGTTTGAGGTTGTGGACAGGTGTCTTTTATACTGATAACGAGTTCAAACAGGTGCCATTAATACAGGTAACTAGTGGAGGACAGAGGAGCCTCTTAAAGTAGTAGATTAGTTTATTTGACAGGGACAGTGCAATAAACAGACAATTAATCAAAGACAATCAATCTGATGTGTTGCACATAGAGTGTATAGCTATTAGCTAATTTGCAACTCTTGTCCCTGGATGGGCTTTAGAAAAGAGAATCAAGTAAAGATGGAAAAAAAAAACAAAACAAAAAAACCCCCACAATAACCACATACATCAATGCAGAAAGATTATAAATACACAATTATAAATATTATAAATACACAAATATAACAGCCTGACTCACATTTAACATAAATATTATAAATATTATAAATACACAAATATAACAGCCTGTCTTACATTTAACACATATAACACAACTCACGTTTGCCTATTTCAGGCCTCCCTCCCTTCGTCACTCACTATAAACAAACACATTTATTCCTTCCCTTCATTCACTCTCACTTTGCAGACAATTAATTCATACATGAGTACATTCTTGTTTATTTTTCAGCCAGTTTTTAAACTTTTTAGTGAATAAAGAAGAAGTTAAAGGTCTGTGAGAGCCAGAAATCTTGCTTGTTTGTAGGTGACCAAATACTTACTTTACTGAGGAATTTACCAATTAATTCATTAAAAATCCTTCAATGTGATTTTCTGGATTTTTTTTTTCTCATTTTGTCTCTCATAATTGAGGTATACCTATGATGAAAATTGGAGACCGCTCTCATCTTTTAAGTGGGAGAACTTGCACAATTGGTGACTGACTAAATACTTTTTTGCCCCACTGTATATAGGGCTTTTTACTCATCTCTGGAAGACCAAAGCGCTTTACAGATCCTGCTATCCACCTATTCAAACACATTCACACACTGATGGCGGCAGAGCTGCCATGCAAGGCACTGGCCTGACCCACCAGGAGCAACTGGGGGTTTAGTGTCTTGCTCAAGGACACTTTGACATGCAGGCA
Organism: Pholidichthys leucotaenia; assembly: GCA_020510985.1. Lineage (NCBI taxonomy): Eukaryota > Metazoa > Chordata > Actinopteri > Cichliformes > Pholidichthyidae > Pholidichthys > Pholidichthys leucotaenia. The sequence goes on from CM035837.1 coordinate 23,670,421, forward strand.
GACTGCAGACACAGCGGTAATCGAACCACTGACCCTTCGACCAATAGTCTGCCACACTACACCTGTGCTACAGCTGCCCCTGTATATTAAATGAAATATTATGATTTGTGATATCAGTTTATAATAGCCTTTTTTATTTCAATATAAAGAAGTAAATTTCTCAGCAAAACTACCATTTCTATTTTTGTTTGTTACATTTCCTCTTTTCAAAAGCCACGGATCAGCACGCCACTCTTTTCCGGTCCTCAGCTGGAAAAGGGTGGATTGCTGTCTCCGGGTTGGGGACAGGCTCCTGCCCCAAGTGGAGGAGTTTAAGTGTCTCGGGGTCTCATTCATGAGTGAGGGGAGAATGGAGCGAGAGATTGACAGACGGATCGGAGCAGCATCTGCAGTGATGCGGATGTTGTACCAGTCTGTTGTGGTGAAGAGGGAGCTGAACTCTAAAGCAAAGCTTAACCGGTTAATCTGCGTTCCTACCCTCACCTATGGTCATGAGATTTGGGGGCGGCGGTGGCGCAGGTGTAGTGTGACCGACTACTGATCGGAGGGTCAAGGGTTCAATTCCCGCTCTGTCTGCTGTCTGCTTGTCGAAGTGTCCTTGAGTAAGACATTGAACCCCCAGTTGTTCCTGGTGGCCTGGTTAGCGCCTGTGTGTATGGCAGCTCTGCCACCATCAGTGTGTGAATGTGTGTGTGAATGGGTGGACTGCAGGATCTGTAAAGCGCTTTGGTTATCCTAGATGAGAAGAAAAGTGCTATATAAGTGAATGCCATTTACCATTTAATGACCGAAAGAATGAGATCACGGATACAAGCGGCTGAAATGAGCTTTTTCCGCAGGACTCATCTGCTTCACCCTTAGAGATAGGGTGAGGAGCTCAGTCATCTGGGAGAGGCTCAGAGTACAACTGCTGCTCCTCCATATCCAAAGTAGCCAGTTGAGGTGGTCTGGACATCTGCTCAGGATGCCTCCTGGACGCCTCCCACTTGAGGTGTTTTGGGCACGTCCCACTGGCAGGAGACCCCGGGGCAAACCCAGGACATGCTGGAGAGACTATGTCTCCCAGCTGACCTGGGAACATCTTGGTATCCTCTCTGAAGAGCTGGAGCAGGTGGCTGGGGAGAAGGAAGTCTGGGCTTCTCTGCTTGAGCTACTGAATCCAGGACCTGGACCTCTGCAAAAGCAGTAGAAGATGGATGGATGGACAGTTCCTATTTTATTTTGAAATGGTCAGAGAGAAAGCCAGCTGCTCCTACTTAAGGCAACTTTCCTAATTATCTCAAGTTGTAAAAATACAAACAAACTGAGCAATTCTCAGTTGATTTCCAGAGCCAATGCATAATCCTGAGTTGAATGATAGTTACTGTATTTGCTTTCATTAACTTTCTGTATCAGAGTGAGCTGAGGTTGTTGTGCACTGGTCTGCTGGAGTGTGTTTTCCCTCTGCTCAATCAGAGAAATTCACCCTCTTTTGATAATCTGGAGTGAGCACCGCCAACCAGTGAGCACTGTCAGGTGTGTGTGCTTAAAGTGCATTTGGTTTGTGTGCAGGATGAGGTAGCACACTTCAGGTGTAGCACACTTCAGGTGCCCTAATGCCTCTTTTCAACAAATGTGGTGAGAGCTCTGGGCAACTGGTGCCAGCTACATTTGACCTGTGGGCCACCATCTGGCGTGCCATGCCTTCGATCTCTGAGAGCTGGATCCTTTAGGGGGTAACAAGAAGCCTGAGCTGGGGCTGAACTGTCATAACAAAGATCACTTTATTTCCCCTCATTTTGTATACAGACAGACATTTAAAAATCTAAGAAGTTCATGATAAAATGCAGGACATAACTAAAAAAATTGTCAAATGACTGATTTGAAAATCAACTCGCTTAATTGGGATTAACTGTCAATGCATTTCACCTGCAGGATGACACTGTCTGGCTGGCTGAAGTTAGGCGAACTTGTGCGAGCATTTCCACTCCTCCCCGGAGTCGAAGGCCACAGGCCCAACAACTTCCTGCCACATGTCAGGATGCTGCAGACAAACAGAAATACACAAACACAGGATGGTGGGTCAACACACACTCTGATAGGTCTACACAAACTTCCTTCTCTGGAATACATAAAACTACAACTGCAGTAACATGACGGGCAGCAACATCCACCTGCTTTTCATTCTCTCGTTTAATGCCTTCATCCTGTTTTCCAAATCACTTTCTTAAGCTTTATGGGCTTTTCACTCTTCAAACAAAAGGGGACATTTTATTCAGGTAGATGGAAAAAAATATCTGAAAAATCCCATTCCCTCTACAATAATATTAAATATGCTTTAATTTTTCCTGAGTGTCCTTCACAGATTGTGTGCACTAACAGCAATGTGCAAATGTGAAAAGGAACTGCTGCAGTGTGGATTAAAACCACTTAGAACATTGTTGTCAGATTGCATTGCTAAATAATGTGACCCTTTATAACGGACTGTAATGATGAATCGGCTTCATTTCTCCTTTTGCTGTTGCTATAGTAACCTCACCAGGTACCATTTTGCTTCTGTGACTTGATGTCTTTTACATGAGTCAGCAAACAGCGGAGAAGTCTTCAACCTGACTCATTTTCATTATTCCATCTAGCTACATTGCTCCGCACTGTGTGTGTTTATATACTTGCATATTTATTCCACCTAGCTGCAATGCTCCGTACTGTGGGTGTTTATATATTTACATATTTATTCCATCTAGCTACAATGCTCTGCACTGTGTGTTCATATATTCATATATTTATTCCATCCAGCTACAATGCTCTGCACTGTGTGTCTGTGTGTGTGTGTGTATATATATATTTTATAGTAATACGTACATATGTTTATTAGCTGCTCTTGCTTGCTTGTTTTTTTTCTTGCCTTCTGATTGTTGCTCTGAGTGTTGCTATCCCTGTGCTGTTGCAATCCTGGAATTTCCCCGTTGTGGGACTAATAAAGGCTTATCTTATCTTATCTTATCTTATTTTATTCTAATGTCAATAAATCCATGGCATGGTTTTGCTCTTTTTGCTGCTGCCAGGAGGACGTGACATTACAGAGTCAACAGGAAGCTGCCGCGAGGACAGAAGGAAGACATGAAACTGAACAACATGTTTGCTCAGCAGGGATGCCGACAGCAGGAGTTAAAATTAACAACTACATCACTTACTTCCTGTGGTCTTTAAGACACTTCGGGATCATAACAAGAACGTCAATTTTTTTAAAAAGTTGGTTTCAAAATGGAAAGGAGGAATTAAATAAAACAGACATATACAGTGGTGTGAAAAAGTGTTTGCCCCCTTCCCGATTTCTCATTTTTTTGTATGTTTGTCACACTTAAATATTTCAGATCATCAAACAAATTTAAATGTTAGAGAAAGATAACACAAGTAAACAAAAAATGCAGTTTTTAAATGAAGGTGTTTATTATTAAGGGGTAAAAAAAAAATCCAAACCTACGTGGTCCTGTGTGAAAAAGTGACACCCCCCCCCATTAAAGCATAAATTAACTGTGGTTTATCACATCTTTGGAAAGCTGAGTTCAGTTTCTCTAGCCACACCCAGACCTGATTACTGCCACACCTGTTCTCATTGAAGAAATCACTTAAATAGGACTTGCCTGACAAAGTGAAGTAGACCAAAAGATCCTCAAAAGCTAGACATCATGCTGCAATCCAGAGAAATTCAGGAACAAATAAGAAACAAAGTAATTGAGCTCTATCAGTCTGGAAAAGGTTATAAAGCCATTTCTAAAGCTTTGGGACTCCAGAGAACCACAGTGAGAGCCATTATCCACAAATGGTGAAAACATGGAACAGTGGTGAACCTTCCCAGGAATGGCCAGCCGACCAAAATTACCCCAACAGCGCAGTGACAACTCATCCAAGAGGTCACAAAAGACTCCACAACAACATCCAAAGGACTTTGTTGGAGTGGCCTAGTCAAAGTCCTGACATGAATCAGATTGAGATGCTGTGGCATGACCTTAAAAAGGCGGTTCATGCTCAAAAACCCTCCAATGTGGCTGAATTACAACAATTCTGCAAAGATGAGTGGGCCAAAATTCCTCCATAGTGCTGTAAGAGACTCATTGCCAGTTATCACAAACACTTGATTGCAGTTGTTGCTGCTAAGGGTGGCCCAACCAGTTATTAGGTTTAGGGGGCAATCACTTTTTCCACACAGGGCCATGTAGGTTTGGATTTTTTTCCTCTTAATAATAAATACTTTAATTTAAAAACTGCATTTTGTGTTTACTTGTGTTATCTTTGTCTAATATTTAAATTTGTTTGATGACCTAAAATATTTAAGTGTGACAAACATACAGAAAATGAGAAATCAGGAAGGGCGTAAACACTTTTTCACACCACTGTATGTATTTATACACTCAAGGGATTTAATAACGCACCACTCTATTTTTGGCCCTATTTGGGAAGAGCTTTTCTCTATTAAGAACACAACTTGTACAAATGCATGTAGCGTAATTACCTCCGCCAGGCCAAAAAGGCCAGGAGGAGGTTATGTTTTTGCCGGGGTTTGTCTGTGTCTGTCTGTCTGTCTGTCTGTTTGTTAGCAAGATAACTCAAAAAGTCTTTGACGGATTTCCATGAAACTTTCAGGCGTTGTTGGAAATGGTACAAGGAAGAACTGATTAAATTTTGGGGGTGATCCGGTTCACCGTCTGGATACAGGAATTTTTTAAAGCATTTTTCCACACTGTGACATAGGGCCATTTTCAACATGTGCGCAGGCGCAATGGAGGGCGCTGGTCGTTGTGTCTGCAACACAAACTCTGCGTTCTTCAACGTTTTAGGCACAAAAGCACGCGGAAAACACTGCTGGCCTGGGCCCGCCAGCGTGCCTGTGTTTGCGCGCAACTGCAAAACCTCACACGGCCAGCTGTCCGCCGACGGATTCTTTGCCAGAAATTCCCCGGCCAGCCATAGGAGCTGCGCATTTGGCAGAAATTCACCGGCCAGCCATAGGCGCTGCGCAAAAACGAGCTCTCTGCCGGCGAAGCTTCTAAATTCTCGTTTGCCGCGGAGCGCAACCCCAAAATAATATAATATAAAACCCACGGCAACCTGTCTACCCAATTTGCATCCGTCAGTGGAGGAGATGGACACAACAGCAACACTTCAGTTTATTACCTCCGCCAAGGAGGCAATGCTTTTACTACTGAACCACTAATCCTATCACTATCACATTGATGGTCATTGATTAATTGTCTGTTTATTGCACTGTCCCTGTCAAATAAACAAATAATCATTGTGAATCCAATTGCTAGTCATATATTTACATGCTCAAGGAATCTGAAAACGTACACACAAACACTGTATGGGGGGAATTGTGGCGCTTGGCAGAGGTCTGCGCTCTCCGAGTGCTTTTCTAGTTCCTTCTTCTTCTTTTAGATTTGATTGGCGGTTGGCAACCAGCTTACAGGTGTACTACCACCACCTGCTGATTTTCTGCTGCTCTTTTGCTGGCTTCACAACCTCGATATGCAGAGCTATGTTCACCACCGCAGTTGCAGCACTTTAATTTGGCTCCTCTTTCACACTTGCCATCTTCATGTTCACCGCAGCATCTGGCACATCGTTGTCTATCTTTGCATATCCTGTAGGGTAATTCCCAACATTTGGGATTTGGTCACACCTGACTGCTTATTGTGAGAAGTCCTGTATCTCAAAACACAATTTTGGGTTAGAAATTACAATACTTCAATGTATGGTGCTTATGTTTCTTGGCAATGTTTTTTGTTTGTTTGTTTTATCACTGATTAACTTCAGCATTTTTGTTTGCTATTTAAACCCCGTTTAAAATGTTTTTTCAAGCCACACTGAAGTTATAATTATGCTTTTTTTCTGTCAGAGCATCACTGTGACTCACTGTCTGAAGTTGAAGAGCGGCATGGTGACCCAACCCAGAGCTTCCATGCTGCGCCGCTGCTTCCCCTTCTCCTCGGCTCCTCCAGGGGGCGGCAGAGGGCTGGCGTACAGCGTGACCGTCAGCTGAGACTCCCGGGGCAGCTGGTTGATCTGGACGGGAAAACAAACCCTGAAGGGAAGAGGAAAGCAGGTTCTTTTAATAAAACCCACACGCTTAAAAAGAAAATCACACAATGTGTTACAGAAGAGAGCGTACTGATTTACTGTTGGTCGCTTTCATCGTGTCATTTCTTGTGCACGCTTTCAACAGCAGCTGCATTTTTAGGAGCACTACAGGCAGGACTTCATATTAATTTTGGTGCTTGTCAGCTATTGCAGCCAGTAGTTTTCCAAACGTACAACCACTAAATATTTTCACTTGTCAAAAGTTTATTATTTAGTTAGTAATTTAGTTTTGTTTCACTTCACCCCCCCCCCCCCCCCCCCATGGATCACTTCCTTTTCAAGGTGGAGGGTTTTGTGTGCCCTGATGATCCCTGGAGCTAAAGTATGTTGTCAGGGGCAACTTGCTTCTGGTAGGGTCTCCCAAGGCAAACTGGTGCCGAGTGAAGGGCAGTCCAGTGGTTCCCCATGAAAAAGTTACAACGGGGATCCTGTTTACCCCGCCCGGTATGGGGTTAGTGGGGCCCTGGCCTGACTCCAGGGAGAGGCTCGACAGCAAAAGCCCGGTGGCCAGGATTCTGCTTATAAGACCCCTTTGGGCTCAGAATGATGGGGTTGCCTGCTTAAACTGCTACCTCCACAACCCGAACCCCTGTAGAAAAAAAGTCTAAAGCTGGCATGGAAAACCCCCTCAAATTTAGAAGGATTTTTTTGAAGAAAAAAAAAAATGACAAACTTACAAAAAACCTCACACATTTCTGAAAAGAAATGTCTCAAAATTCAAAAGAGCAAAGTAATACCAACCAACCATAATGCTCTTCACTGTGTGTCTATATACAGTATATACATTTATAGTAATATGGACATATGTTTACTAGATGTTTTTTCTTGCCTTCTGATTGTTGCTCTGAGTGTTGCTATCCCTGTGCTGTTGCAATCCTGGAATTTCCCCATTGTGGGACTAATAAAGGCTTATCTTATCTTATCTTATCTTAATAAATGTGCAAGGAAAATGCTGTATGCATTTCAAGACTTTTTTGGCCCCAAAATTACTCATAATTGCTCTTTCCAACTAAAACAAACGGTATATTCCACCTGTCAAAGTGGCTGATGAGACTGATGATGCTACCGGTCACTGATGATTTCCAACAGCATTTGGCTGGTGGGCAAGTGCGAGATGTGGGTTTGGCGTAAAAGTTTCAGGAAAAAAATCCTCTAAATTATCTTGACTGTGTATAACAATGGAGACTGTTCTGCTGTCAGGTGTTTGTGATGTCACCACTCAGACAGGTGAGGCTGAGTACGTACCTCTGATCCCAGACCACCAGGTGGAACAGGTACTTGCTGACCGACTGCTTGCTGGTGTGCTGCGGCGCGCAGATCTCCGACCCTCCGTGGGTCAGGGAGCAGGACAAGAAGAAGCTTTCATAGCTGTAACCAATCAGAGAGCAGAATGATGTGATGCCACAGACCTGACGAAGCTGTTCTCTGCAAGTGAATACTGTACATTTTAATACGTTTTGCATGAGGTCCAGCCAGAGTGACCAGCTGAGGCAGAGCGTTCTCTTTTAAAGACCAACCTCCATTTCTCTGTCAGAAGTGATTATATTAAAAAAACAAAAAAAAAAAAACACTGTGTGACATCACAGATTATATTATAGGAGTTAAAAAAAAACCTGTCAGAAACTAAATGGATTGTTTGAGCTTCTGGTCAACAGAGCCATGTACTTAGCAGAGTGGGGTGGAGAAATGGAGCGGAGACAAACTGGATTAAAATGGAAAAAATGACGGATAAACTGACAGATTTCAGTGTTTCACCAGTGGGCCGCAGACAGCAGATTAACCATCCAGCTGTCGGGGTCTCTGACACTAAATCAGCCTGCAGGTAGCCACACCTCCGAGATGAAACGCCGCTCTGCCTGCAGGTTGTGTGTTCTTCATTTCTCTCTGACACAGATGGCATGTGATGCTGACAGCCAGGTGTCGGGAGCGGCGAAGCGGCCGGGCCCGCCTCCTTTCAGAGGTCAGAGGTCATGCCTGGTTCCCAGGCAGTCGGCCCCCTTTGTGTGGGTGGGGGAGGGGTGGTGGCAGGAAGCGGCTCCCGTCTGAGCTGCTTTTGTTTCAGGATCACACAGACCCTAGTCTGTGCGGGTCTGAGAACAGCTGAATCATCACTTCCAGAGTTGGCACGGGGAGGTAGCGGCCAGCAGGGGGCGTCTGGCTGGGCTGCACGCTTCACAGCGATGAAGGTGGGGGACCCCCGCTCTGACTTCACGCTCATGTTTTATGTAAAGGTTTGTCCCGGCTCATTTGTACACACAGCAGTGGACTGTAAACATCCTGCTGTTCACCTGCACTCACCCAGCGTCTAGTGGAGATGGGCAAAACAGAAAACAGACATATACAGTATACATACATGTCTGGCGTCTAGGCCAGTGGACCCCTCTCTCAGTTTGTATCCAGCAGGTTGACCTTGAAGTAGGTCAGAAATCCCAACTGTGGCCACTCAGACCAACTAACGTTAGCAACCCAATCTACTTAGCTGTCATGGCCAAAATATAACAAAACAGGCCAGAATGGCATGTGAGGTAATCAATTACGGATTAATAAATGAGCCGAGACCATGGATGTCTAGTGAGGTGGCTAGAATTTACAGAGGAAGAGTTCTAAAAACCCAAGTTAGGCTAGCTGTATGGCAGCTCCGAGGCTCAGTGGGAAACTTCTTCTCTTCTGAGAGGGTGTACCAGACTATCCAGGAGGCAGGTCTGTATCAGGTCTGTAAAGCCCCATTTCCACCAGTATCACCTGGGCTTTACTTTTTTTTTTTACTTGTTTCGGTTTTTCGCCATTTCCACCCAAGTCCTCACGGTTTAACCGTTACGATTTTCGTGCCTGTTCAGAGGCAGGGTACAAGCGAGTGAAAAGCGAGGTGTGAATTGACGTCAATCGACTGCTAAACGCTGATTGGTCAGGGCGTAACGTCACCAAACGCGTCCGTTTTGTTTTCTGTTGAAGCTACACGTCCGCCATTTGTAATTTCAGCGAGTAACCGCGGTGACTGGATTCACAATTGTGTGCTCATATAACGATGTCCACGCGCAAGTTTATTCCATGAACAAACGATGAGGTGCGGACTTTTCTGTCCCTCGTAGCCGATGACTACATCCAGAGCGAGTTGGTGGGGCAACTTGCAATGAAAAAATATACCAGGAAGTGTCCGGCCTGCTATTATTGGCAGAGAATTTGGACTCGACACGGCCACGGAATTGGAAAACGGTGACGGTGAGTGTTGTTTTGTTATTGTCCGTCTTCTTGCCTTCCGGTCAAAAGCGCACTTTATTTTAGCAATAAAGAAAGTTGTTTGATTGTGGGCAATTGTGGTGATGGCTAGCCCGCTAATAGCTAGCTACCTCTGTACCTTGCTGCTACCTGGCATCAAGCTGCTGAATCGCGCTTTTATTTCAGTATTCACGTGAACAAAACGCTGACGTAAGCTTATTGTATTCTGGTTAAAAAGTTTTGTGTTTGCGGTACATGTTGCACTTTGTTTGTGAGCGTTATTGTGTGTTTTTTCCTTCTATACACAGTTTTCAAATCCCAGGGGATCCGCCTCACTGGACCGCCAGGTCCATCACCATCCGGCATTTGCCGGTCAAGTGCTGGTAAGGCACAACAAACTGAAAATTACCACCCGGTTGTTTTTATATGTGATTGTTTTCTATAGACGCATAACAAGGAATTTAAAATGTCTTTCTACGTTTATAAAAATACTAGATTCAGGGGTGTTCATAGCCACAGTGGCCCAGTGTTATAGGTGTGTTGGTGGTGAAATACTGTTGTATTTTCACAAAAAAAAAAGGAGCACATGTACCGACTTCAAATCAAAATGCTTGATTGAAATTCTTCAAGTCAGCTAACACTATTAACCCATTCTGATTTATGAGGCCACAGTACAAAGAAATTCTTTTAAAAATAACCCATTAAATCAAAATACTTTTTACAATTAATCCTTTTTGAAATGAAGGGGGGCCTAACCACAGCACCACAGAAGTTGCTTATAGTCCACTCTACTGAGGGGCAACAACATGACAGTTGAGCTTAAATACAGCAACGAAGCATCCTACCACAGGCTTTCAACAGTTTAATTCCATATTATTTTTTCTGACATGTTTTGATCCGGTGTTATCTAAATACAATGACTTCTGTCTTTCATATAGGCAAGCTGAAGAGGTCCAGCAACATTGCAGACCTTGCATCACTGATGGCCCAGAATCATGCTGAGGAGATGCGGATCCGTGAAAGGATGCTCGAACAGCGCGAAAGACACCTGCAGTTAGCCCAGCAGCAGGAAGCCGCATTAAGAAGGGATGAGCTGACAGAGACGGCTTCCTTCTACGGAGCCTTCCGAAACCATTTTGGCAGTCTGGTCGAAGTACTGAAAGCTCCCCATTTGTTAACATGTTTCGGGAATATTTGTAATGTAATAAAATGTTAGTCTTTTGGATAAAAGTGTGGTTTGTATATTATAACACTGGATGATAAAGGCGAATAATTACATACACATTCCATTGCCTCATATGACCCTAATCCTGCTGTTCAGCCATAAAGGTGTCAAGATTTTTAATGGTAATGTAATTGTTATTGTTAAATTTAATAAATATTACCACTGCTGTATCCATTGCTCTACATTGGGTACAGTTTTTAAGTAAAATTGTAAGCAGTTGCACAGGTGTAATTTACATTCAGCAGTAGACACTGATAAAGGTAAAAGTCGAATTGGGTAAAAGGTAAGTACATGTGAATTGAATGTTATATCGGCATTCCAAATTCTGAGAATTCCAATAAATTATAAGCAGTCTAGTATAATATAAAGCGAAAATACCCATACATGTAAACCCAAATATAACATTTTCGATGTTGTAAACGTTGACATGTATATGATAAACCTATGCGATTGTGATTCAATAGATCCATAGTGATCTTTGGTTTGAAAAAGAAAATTATAATTTGGTGTTGGCAGTGTGACAATGTCAGTGTATTTAGTAGGATTAAAAAAAGTTTCATCATAAAATTTCTAGGTTCATTGGCAATTCCATCAAACCAAAAGTGAGTTGTCTAGCTGCAGCATATTTTTTTTTGAGTCATTTCTACGTTGTTTTAGTGTGTAATTAGCCACCACTGAACAGATAACCCTTATAAATAACAATAAATTGGAAAAATGATACACAATGGGCCTAGATTTGGATTGGCTTTTTTATAATATCAATTATTTGGTAAGTTAAAGTTAACTGGAAGTATAACAAGTTTCCACATAATTCCAAGGTCAATTGGCAATTCCATCAAATCAAAAGTGACTTGTCTAGCTGCAGCATTTTCTTTGCAGTCATTTTCTACGTTGTTTTAGTGTGTAATTAGCCACCACTGAACAGATAACCCTTATAAATAACAATAGATTGTACAATGATACTCAAATGATACACAATACAAAAAATGGGCCTAGATTTGGATTGGCTTTTTTATAATATTTTTAATTATTTTGTAAGTTAAAGTTAACTGGAAGTATAACAAGTTTCCACATATAATTCCAAGGTCAATTGGCAATTCCATCAAACCAAAAGTGCGTTGTCTAGCTGCTGCTTTTTTTGGGAAGTCAGTTTATCATCAGTGTATCATTATTACACAATATACAAAATGGGTCTAGATTTGGATTGGCTTTTTTTTATAATATTATAAATTATTTGGTAAGTTAAAGGGGTTTAGGATTAAGCTTCTGCATAATTTTAAATTACCCCGGTGTTTCAGCATTTAATTAACCGTCTGTTAACATTTAACCGTTTTGAACAACAGAGGCGACGTAGTTTAAAAGTGCACAACATTTTATTTAAAAAACACGTTTGACATATGTATGCACATGAACATTGAACAAATGAAATGATCTCTGCTTCATATGCAGCTGCTTCAGATTCCTCCTGGGCAACCGCTATTCTCCACTCCTGCTCCAACGTGTGTTGTCTCAATCCACGTCGTCTTCTCCTCTAAAATTCTCTTGTCTCGTTAAAGACATTCATTGTGTTAAAAACCGTGGAAATCCTCCGCTCGTAATCTGCTATTTTTTTCTGTGTTGTTGAGGAGTCAGTCTCGTCCTTTATACGTCAGCAGTGTAGCGCCACCTCGATCCCGCCCACTCCAGCAATTCTCGGCTTTCCGCGGTTGTGATGGAGGCACAGCCGCGGGAGAAACAAGTAGTAAAGAAAAGAAAAGAGTAGCGCAGAACTATATAGTGGAAATGTGGCTTAAGTAATGAGGTGATAACCTCACAGAGGAGAAGAGCCAATCCAAACAGAGTGTTTCAAACAGAGTTATAGCCCTACATTCTGTGGGAGAGGGGGACTCCTGTGCACGAGGACTACGGATTGTTTGACTTTGCAGACCATAAATGTCACAAAAATCCTGCATAACCCACTGAAATAAAGGGAAAACCACCAAAAAAGATTAACAGAGGCTTCTTACAATAAATAAATAAATAAATCTGGATTTATACTGTGATTGAGACCACCTTCAAAAATCACTGCTGAGTTGGGCTAAGCTGCATCACAGGTAAAATTTTCAAGCAAATCCATCCACAGGTTTTTGCAAAGAGCTGCTACCTAACAAACAAACAGACCTTACCAATTACATAACCTCCTTGGTTATGATAACAGTGAAAGAATGTACTCTTCAACATAATTTAATCTTCAATAGTTAATCTTGGCTTCAGTAAATTTATTACCTCTCAGTTAGTCTAATGCACACTGATGTTTGTGCTTCAAAGCATGCAGTGTTTCAGATTTATACCATTGCTTTTTTTGTTAACAAAAATAAGAGACCATGATAATTTTGACTTGCTATGAGTTAATGCATGCAGACCGAAATATGGAGGTCTACAAGGTTAAAAGGAAGAGAAATGTTTACTCTCATATGATTTAATCTATGCAACATTATTATCATTTTACATGCAGTAAGCAATTTATTATTTTTTTTTCAACAAGGGGGATGGGGGGTATTCACCAATTCAGTTCAAGATACAAATGTACACATGTAAATTAGGTACAAATTTGCAAGAATAAAGGCGCAGAGATATAATATGCCATTTTAAAAATGAAAAAAATTGCAAATTACAATTTAATTACAAAGAATAAAAATTTAACCTGCATCCAGATGGGCGTTGCAAATGTACGAGAAAAAAAATGAAAATTTACAACAGAAAAGTTGCAAATTTATGAGAAAAAAAGCTGATAATTTATGAGAAAAAAACACAAATCTACAAAAAAAATTGCAAATTTACAAGAAAAAAATTTGAAAATTTATGTAAAAAAGATGAAAATTTACAGGAGAGAAGTTGCAAATTTCTGAGGAAAAAAGCTGATAATGTATAAGAAAAAAGACACAAATCTACAAAAAAAGGCAAATTTACAAGGAAAAATTTGCAAATTTATGAGAAAAATATGAGAATTTACAGAAAAAGAGTCATAATTTTATGAGAAAAAGTTCCAAATTTAAGAGGAAAAAAGTCAAATTTTTGAGAAAAATGAAAATTTACAGGGAAAAAATTAGAAATTTATGAGAAAAAAGTTAAATTGTTTTGAGAAAAAGTCACAACTTTATGAGAAAAATGTTGAAAATTTCCAGGAAAAAAAAAATGGTAAATGTATGAGAAAAAAGTTGCAATTTAAAAAAAAAAAAGTCATACATTTATGAGAAAAGTTGCAGATTTCTGAGAAAAAAATTGCAAAAGAAAAGAGTTGCAAATTTATGAGAAAAAAGTTGCAGATTTATAAGGGAAAAAAAAGGTGCAAATCTACGAGAAAAGGCTAAAAGATTTTTCTCTTTTCAGCTCTGCTTAGACTTGGCAGGACAGCCTCCCTCTTCAGATCCCCTACTGATTACATGGCAGTGCAGCACTAAAATGAAACTGAAGTGAACATGCAAATGGAAAAATTAACAACTTCATATGAATACAAAGATGCGAAAGCTGTAAACGTTTTTGTGACACGCTGCTCATCAGTATACAGGCTAGGTTCAGGGACGACGTGTTTGTATCAGTTTACCTGGCGGCCCAGGTGATGGGGATGCGGTGGGCGGCGTACACGTTAAACGACAGCACGTTGGTAACCAGGCCGGCCTCCTGGATGGGAGCTGTGCAGGAGTGACCGTGCGCCGTTGTGTGGAAGTTGGCATTAAAGGTGCTGCAGTACAGCTCCACCAGCTCCAAGATGGCCGCCGTCAACTTTTCCACCACTTTCTCTGTGAGACAAAAATAGTTTGGAAGAATGAGGTTTTTATTTCTTTATTATGTCGTTATTAATGGTAAAACATGCGGTACTTCATCTGAACTTGAATCTTATCACATTTTTAAACTGCCGCCTTAAGAGAACACGCACCTCTGTTCTCTCTGACAGCGAGCACTGATGCATCCTGGGAGGAAAGACAAAGAGAAAACCATCAGTAAACAAAGAGATTCTGAACCCGAGGGTCACCTTCAGCTTTGCCTCTGTGGAATATTTTCACTAAGTGAAACCAGAAGCGGCATTAAAGCTGACGTCTTCAGACCTTCAGGACTTTTGGCTGCAGGCGACAGGGGCATGCTGGGAGCTGGTTCAGTGCAGAGGTCACATCGGGCGTCTCCACGGCAGCTAAGGAGCTGCAGAGCGCCTTCACCGACTGAACGAGACGCTCCACGTGCAGCAGCAGCTCGACCTTCGGAAACAAACAGACCAGAAAAGAAAGAAATGTGCGGAGATCTTTCAGGTGAATGGAAGCTTTTACTCAAAATGAAAGAATGTTAACAAAAGAGAATTTTTTTTTATCATTGAGATTACAAAGATGACTGTAAATTAATGTAGAATACAGTCAAAATCACACTGAGGTTAAAGGGCATGGAAGCTTACGTTTTTATTTTTAGGAAAGCAGAAGTGGGACAAAGAGAAATGTGGCAACTGATAATCTAGAAAACTGATTAAAAAACATTTTGGTGCGAACCCTGCTCTAAAATGGTGATGGACAAATTGAAAATATCTCAAACAGTGACGTTTTAAAATGTAAAAGAGTAAAAAATAAATCACACTTCGCAAACTTGTGTACAAGGCTTAAACGTTTCAGAAATCAGAGATTCTCCAAAGTGTTGAGATTAGTGATGTAGTCAATGCCACACTACCCGAGACCTTTACGGGTTGGAGACCAAGTCAAGACTGAGACCAAGAGAGATCGAGACCTAAACTATATAATACACAGGTATATAGTAGTTCCTTTTCTAAGTCAATACAAGGGTGCTGAAATCAAAATAAGCCTCTTTAATGGGCTCAGACAACCTCAACCATCTGTAATGGACACAAACAGGAAATGTTCACATGTGCTCAAAAGTCCCATCAATAGAAAAATGTTAAAACAAGAGTTTGGTTGCAACTCTCTCCTGTTTCCTCTCATCTTCGCCCGCTTCTGTAAAGGGGGCGGGGTTACGACCGTTAGTGGTGACATAAAATCAAACCTGCAAATGACTTTACCATTACATTCAAGGGGAATATTTCTTTGCAATCATACTAATTATGTGGACAGATAAACAAGTCCTGGTCTTGAATAGTTTTGACTTAAAATCCCAAGTCCATTCTGTCTGCGACTGAAACAAGACAAGAGAGTAAAAATAACTCTGATTCCAAGATGAGACGGAGACCTTGAAAATGTGGTCTCAAGACCAAGGCCGGTCTCCAGTACTACAACAATAGCCGACATTTGGTGATCCTTTTGTCTAAATACAGTTTAGAGCAGTGAATGCCAACTGGGGGCCCGCGGGCCACATCCAGGCTGCCAGAGCTTTCAATACGGCGCCCGGAATATTACGGAATTAAGGAATAGTTTAGTTCAAACACCGTTTCATTATTAATCAATTTATATTTCCAGAAAGTTCTGCTAGACGGTCAAATTTCTGAGTGTAAGTGAATGCAGCGTCAGATTACACGCCCCTCCGTTCCCCAACAGTGGGAGAGAGTGAGACAGGAGACAAGCCGCCTGCATACAGTATCTTCTACAGGTAAACTACAGCTTTTAACTCACACGATGATGACAACCTTGGATTTATTATTATTATGCAAAATGCTGAATATTTTTGAGTCTTTCTGAAATTATTCGGCATAGTAGAGAATGCATATCTGCCAACATTTGGGTTTAAAAAAGCAGGAGGCTTTCACTGGGGTGGTGGGGAGTATAGGCAGAAAAACTTGTATAATATAACAGAAAGGACTGTATCTTTAGTCATTTTAATTAATTTTATGAAGTCTTTTTTTTTATTTTATGGTTCTGTGAATCAGAGCTGAAATTGTTCTATTCTGGCTCTGCAAATCAACTTTAAGGTGGGCTATATGTGGAAAAGTGACAATTTTACCACAAGCTTTTCAAATCTGTTAGGAAAAACATAGTAAATTTATTTTAAAATAGACATAAGTTTAGTGAAAAATCCACAGATTGATGTGGGGAAAAAGCAATAAATCTGCAAGAAAATTGTCTGAAATTTATGAGAAAACCCCTTACATATTTATGAAAGCAAATCTCAAATGTACAATAGTCCTAAATTTACAGCAGCAAGAACAAAAATAATGAGGGGAAAAAAGTTCACAGTGACAAAACTCTTTCAAATTTACAACAGAAAAGTTGCTAATTTACAAGAAAAGTGTCATAAATTCACGAGAACAACCCCTCAAACTGTCGAGGATAAAATCACATCTCAAATAAGTTTTTAAGTACATGCTTTCCTGCGCTTACTCATACTCACCTGAAAAAAGAACAAATTTGGAAGGAAAATTAACATATCAAATAAGAATATACAGTATTACTTAAGATACAATATTAATTTAATTTTATTTTATGAGAGCATCTGGCCCTCAGATACCGAGAAAACTTCTGGCCCTTGAACAAATGTCGTTTTATGGGGTCCATGTTTTCTTTGCATTGTCTGCAGAAGTATGAGCACATGTGAGCTGCACGTGTCAACTGGTTTCATGGCATCTATAATTTTGATTAACGAGGCACAACCAGCTTAACTAAGCTTAGGAAGATGAAGACAGGAGGCTTGCAATCAAAAAATCTGCATTTAGCATATGAATGTAAATATATACTGTCAACTCAAATTAATAATTCGGGTGACTGCTTTATCTGACCTGCTGTTGTTTTTTGAGCAGTTGTATAATTGAATAAAACTGAAAATAGCTCCTGAAATGACTTGCAGGTTTAATTTCTATATGAACAACAACACAAGCAGAAGCATGCAGTGTTTCTCTAGCCATGAGGTTTGGAGGGGAGACATGCCACACCTGCAAAAGCGTTTTACCTCTGAGAGAAGGAAGGACTCGGCTTCGTTGTGGAAAGTGTCGAGCAGCAGAGTCAGAGCCTCCCTGATCAACACAAACACACAGATCAGACACGGTGCAAAATCTTACAAAAACATCTTCTGACTTTAAGTTGCAGTGTGCACTTCGTTGTCCCACTCGTGGACACCAGGTGCAGCATGGTCCCACTGGCTGTTCTACCAATTAGTAGTCGATGGCCAAGTGTGCTTTTGCAGATGTTCACAGATGTGAGCACGTTTTGTTCAGTGGGACTCAGACTATGCTCAGACTGCAGGCAAAAGTGGTTCAAATCAGATTTTTTTTATCCCATATTTATTTTTAATAACAGTCTGAACAACACAAAATGACATAAAATCTGACTTTTTTTTTTTTTTTTTTTTTTTTTTTTTAAATCAGACCTGGTCCACTTTCATATGTGGTCCTAAATCAGAGCCACATTTGTGATTTTTTTGGTATACTTTATTGATCCCCAGAGGGAAATTACAGGGCATCCACCTGGATGGATGAAGCAGCCACGGTGCGGCGCCAGTCTCTTCGCCACTTACACACACATTCACACCGAGGGCCACTTTAGAGTCTCTAGTTAACCTAACCTGCATGTTTTTGGCCTGTGGGAGGAAACCCACGCAGACACGGGGAAAACATGCAAACTCCACACAGAAGGGTCACCGATGGTCAGGGGGTGGAATCGATCCTGTGACTTTCTTACTCTGCTGCCACAGTGCTAACCACTGCGCCACCGTGCTGCCCCTGAACAGTCATGTCGCAGTTCTTCCAAATTTTACATCACTAGAGCTCAACAGTCACAGATTCATGACTTTTTTCAGATCAGTTTGAGATTCTCTTCATACATTTTGAACTTTTTCCTTATAAATTTGTGAGGTTTTACTGTAAATTTTCTACTTTAAACATTTGCAAGTTTTCTTCTCACAAATGTTTCAGTTTTCTCTCACAGACTTGGAGCTTTTTTCTTGTAAACTTGTGACCTTTTCCTGGTTACTTAACAATTTTTTATTTCTATTTTTCTAAATCTTTTTCTTTGTAAGATTGTATCTTTTTCCTGCAGATTTTGGAACTTTTTCCTTATAAATAAGCAACACTTTTGTTTAAATTTGATTAGATTATGTTTTTGTAAATGTGCATTTTTTTGTCCTAAATTCACACATTTTTTCCTGATAAATTTGTCACACTTAAATGTACAATTTCTTTGAATAAATTTACAGAATGAGCTTCACCACATACATTTCGGCCTACTTTCTGGGGGCCCTATGCAAGATTGTGTTTGGGGGCCCCTAATTTTGTAATGTGGAAGGTTTCAAACCCTTTAAAATTGAAGACAAAAAAATCCCCTCTCTCATCAAAAACACACACACAAAAAATAAATAAATGTGGGTCACTGTCCAGAATGAACAGACAAAAATGGAATATTATATACAATAATACCTAACCAGAAGCAATATGATTGTTGCCAATTTACAAGAAAACAGTTGCAAATTTATGAGGAAAAAAGTTGGAAAACTTGTTAGAAAAAAGTAAAAATTTTACCAGAAAACAGTTACAGATATACAAAAAAAAAAAAAAAAAAGAAGCAAATTTGCAAGGAAAAAGTCACAAATTTGGAAGAAAAAAATAGTAAATTTACAAGAAAAAGTAGCACATTTATGAAGGGGAATCACAATTAAAAAAAACCTTGAAAATTAATTTAGAATTTTGTTTTAAAATTCACAAGAAAACTGAAAGTATACAGGAAATAATTTACAAGAAAAAGTCCCAAACTTACTACAAAAAAGCACCAAATTTATGAGGAAAAAAGTAACAAGTTTATGAAAAATATAGCAAATTTACTAGAAAAAAATGGCAAATTTACTAGAAAAAAGTGGCCAAGTTTATGAGACTACTAGAAGTGGAATTCTTCTTCTTTTAGATTTGATTGGTGGTTGGCAACCAGCCCACAGGTGCATTACCGCCACACACTTCACTCTATATCATCACTATGTGGTCAGGAGCTGTAGTCATCCTAACTCTAGACGTGGAGTTGACACAAGTAGTAGAACGCTATACCCCCCCCACACACACACACACAAAATCAGAACTGAACAAAACATCAGAAATGAGCTTTGAGACCTGCAGTTTGAACATAGCCCAAGATCTGGGTGGCAAAAACTCAAACAATGACATTTTTTTTTAAATCTTGTATTACTCGGGTTAACAAGGTCAGGAGTTCCTGGCAGCAGAAGGCGAAGGACAGAGCTGCGTGGAGGAATCTGATCAGACCTAAATGAAACAGTCATTGTTGCCCCCGACACACTGCTATGATGATGATGATGATGATTACTCTGCTTCAACTGTGACTGCACAGATTAAAGCTGAACATTCAGCCAATCAGCTGGAACCTGAGGGCTTTGAGCATCATTAGTCTGAAGCATTCATCCCTCACCTGGTGACGGTCTGTTTGATGGGACGCTCCTGCAGCAGGATGCTGTGGTTCATGGTGGACGTCGTCTCGTCGTCTTCTTTCTGTCAATCAAATGACAAAAATCAGGATTTATGCTGATGACTGCATTATACTGTCTCAGGCTATGATCGTGTATGAGCCACGTTGTTCACATCAGATTGTATTTTTTGTCAGATCAGTTTTGCCTGTCATGACAGTTCCCAACAAGTGGTTTTAAATGACTACTATGAATGCATTTGTCCTTTGAAACTGCACGATAAGTCATTAACAACAAAAGAAGGAACAGATTTGCAGGGGAAAAAAATGCTAATTCCTGAGAGAAAAGTTGCAAATCAACAAGAAAAAGCTTAAAATTTTACATAAAAGAAAATTTCTGAGAAAAAAGTTGCAAATTTATGAGGGAAAAAAGTTACAAATTTAAAGAAAAAAAGTTGCATATTTCCAGGAAAAAAAAAAGAAAAAAGTTGCAACTCTACAAGAAAAGGCTTAAAAATTTACAGGAAAAACTAGATGTGGAAGATTCGCTCTCTCAACTTCCTATCTGGTTCTGCTAAACTTGCCATCTGGCTGACAAGGAAAAATCGGACTACTAACACTGGCAATGTGGATCCTGTGTTTGTTTTCAAGGCCTTGTTAAAAGTCAGACTCCAGGTGGAGTTCTCTTACTATAAAATGGTGGACAATTTGGAGGTATTCACCAACAGATGGACTGTAGGGAATATTTTGTGTTCTGTGGGAGAGGGGGATGAGTTATGTTTGCACCTTTGAAATGTGAGACACTTGGTGGGGTGATGGTATTGGTGATCTTACATTTTTGAATTGTACAATAAAGGGATTTTTTTTAAAACTCAAATCTCTCTCTCTCTCTCTCTCTCTCTCTCTCTCTCTCTCTCTCTCTCTCTCTCTCTCTCTCTCTCTCTCTCTCTCTCTCTCTCTCTCTCTCTCTCTCTCTCTCTCTCTCTCTCTCTCTCTCTCTCTCTCTCTCTCTCTCTCTCTCTCTCTCTCTCTCTCGTCATTGAAAATTTGTACTTCATTGATGAAACTGTTTTGGTTTCATTTTGTTTTGGTGACTCTAACTTTACTTGTTGTACAGTAATAAGGCATAGGGACTGTTAACCTTGACCTTTTGACCCCAAACCCATAGTCAGAGGTCAGGATCCCAAGGTGAACCTGTGTACAGGTTTGGTGACCCCAGCTTTACTCGTTTTATAGTAATAGTAAATGTAGCATTTACCATAGTGCAGGGTACATGTACCTGGGCCGCACATGTTCAGCAATCTGTTGAATATGAAAAATATGCACTTTTTATTCATTGTCTTGCATGTAATGTGCACTTGGCACATGACAAAGGCACATCAAAAGTGCATAACAACACAATAACAGTGCTGGGGTTGAGCAGAACTTGAAGTAGTAGAAATATTTTTCCTCTTGAACAACAATTAAATACAGTGGTGTGAAAAAGTGTTTGCCCCCTTCCTGATTTCTCATTTTTTGTATGTTTGTCACACTTAAAAAAAAAAAAAAAAAAGTCTGTCGTGTGCGTTTCTGTTGTTTGGTTGTCTACGGTCATGCTGCTGTTACACTGTAATTTCCCAGTTTGGGATCAATAAAGTACATCTATCTATCTAAATTTAAATATTAGACAAAGATAACACAAGTGAACACAAAATGCAGTTTTTAAATGAAGGTGTTCATTATTAAGGGTAAAAAAAAATCCAAACCTACATGGCCCTGTGTGAAAAAGTGATTGCCCCCCTGTTAAAACATAAATTAACTGTGGTTTATCACATCTTTGGAAAGCTGAGTTCAGTTTCTCTAGCCACACCCAGGCCTGATTACTACCACACCCGTTCTCAATCAAGAAATCACTTAAAGCATATAACCGAAAAAACACACAAAAGAGGACAAAGTCTGGACTTGGTCATCTCCAAAGGTCTGAACATCTCTGAGGTTATGGTGATGGATGTTGCTCTGTCCGACCATTCTTGTGTTTTCTTTGAGAGTGCTATTAATGTCAACAGAAACATCCAGACAGAGGACATCAAAAACATGGCACATCAGTGATAATACCAGTGAAACATTCATCCAAGCTTTCTCTTCCTCACACCCCCTCCCCCCCGTCTTCACCGTCAGTAAATGAGCTTGCAGAAAATTCCAATGGTAAAATTGCAAATATTGTCAATGCCATTGCTCCCATCAAAGTGAAGGTGGTCACTTTTAAAAAGAACCCTCCATGGAGAAATGCCAAACTAGTAAGAACTGAAAAAAGAGTGTTGAAAAGCTGAACGCAGGTGGCAAAAAACTAAATTACAGGTTCATTATGGAATCTATAATGAGAGATTGAGCATTTATAATTTGGAGCTGAGAAATGCAAGGCAAGCATATTTTTTCTGGCATCATTGCTAAAAACAACAATAATGCATGCACCTTGTTCACTACTGTGGACAGGCTAACAAATCCCCCTAACAAAGCCTGTGGACAGGCTAACAAATCCCCGTGTCAGTACCTCCCGAACTTCTATTCAACTGTGCCTGTAATGACTGCCTTTTTCTTTATGGACAAAATTCAGAAAATTAGACAGTCAGTCAGTGCTCCTATGCCAGGTGCTGGACATGTGCTTCCTCTGTATCCACGTAGAGAAGACGTAAACACCATGGCGAAATTTTTTCCAATCAATCATAAAATCTTGGATGACATCATACAACACCTGAAATCCACTACCTGCTGCCTTGATACCCTCCCAACAGGGATTTTTAAAAAAACGTTTCATATTGTATGGCCTCAGATCTATTACAGATCATAAAAAAGCCTCTGCACTCAGCTGTCTTCCCTCAGTGCCTTAAAACAGCTGTTATCAAGCCACTTCTAAAAAAGAGGAACCTGGACACCCCACTCATGAACAGCTATAGGCCCATATCAAACCTCCGCTTTCTTAGTAAAATAATAGAGAAAGCTGTTTTTCAACAACTGTACAACTTCCTGACATTAAATAACTGTTTTGATGTTTTCCAGTCAGGTTTTTGGCCACACCACAGCACTGAGACAGCTCTAGTTAAGGTCCTTAATGACATCCACTCCAATACAGATAATGGCAACATTTCAGTCTTGGTTCTACTGGACCTCAGTGCTGCATTCGACACAGTCGACCATAACATCTTACTAGACTGGCTGAAAGACTGGGTGGGACTTTCTGGTACAGCACTTAGCTGGTTTGAGTCCTATTTATAAGACAGGGACTACTTTGTGTCTATAGGTAACTATAAATAGGAGCAAACAAAAATAACCTGTGGAGTTCCCCAAGGTTCCATTTTGGGACCTTTGCTTTTCAACATCTATATGCTCCCACTAGTTCAAATCATAAAAAACAACAAAATATATTACCATAATTATGCAGATGATACACAAATCTACATAACCATCTCACCAGGAGACTATGGTCCAATTAAAACCCTGATCAAATGCATTGGTCAAATTAAAGAGTGGACGTGTCAGAATTGTCTTGAGTTAAATGAAGACAAAACCAAAGTAATAGTTTTTGGAGCCAAAGAAGAAGACTCAAAATCAGTACTTAGCTTCAATCATTGATGCTAAAAACCAACAGCCTGTATGGGTGTGGTTCTGGACTCAGACCTGAATTTTAAATCACATTAAGACAGTAGTAAAGTCAGCCTATTATAACTTAAAGAACATAGAGAGGATTAAATATTTGATGTCTCAGCAGGATCTAGAAAATCTTGTCCATGCATTTATCTTCAGTAAACTGGACTACTGGAATGCTGTCCTCACAGGTCTCCCTAAAAAGTCCATCAGACAGCTGCAGTTGGTTCAAAACGCTGCAGCTCAAGTCCTCATTAAGACCAAGAAAGTAGATCATATAACTCCAGTTCTCAAATTTTTACACTGGCTTCCTGTCTGTCAAAGAATAGATTTCAAAATAATACTGCGGGTTTATAAAGCTCTGAATGGTTTAGAGACAAAATACATTTCAGATCTGCTAGTCCATTAAGAACCACCAGAGCCCTCGGGTCATTAGGCTTAGGCCTACAATCTGTGACCAGAGTTAGAACCAAACATGGTGAGGCAGCATTTAGTTTTTATGCCCTTCACATATGGAACAAACTCCCAGAAAGCATCAGGGCTGCTGAAACTCTCAGCTGCTTTAAATCCAGGTTAAAAACTGTCCTATTTGCCATGGCCTTTCAGTAGAATAATTGTTAATCTCCTACAATGCACTGTAAACTTGTATTTCTGTATATCTGTATTTCGTATTCTATTTTAGTTTGTTTTTGCTTCTCTTTAATTTTTAGTTTGCTTTTAAATTCTTATATATTCCTTTTGCAATTTGCTGTAATGCTTTAATGTTTTTATGTACAGTATTTTGAATTGTCTTGTACACGAAATGTGCTATACAAGTAAACTTGCCTTGCCTTAAATAGGACCTGCCTGATAAAGTGAACTAGACCAAAAGATCATCAAAAGCTAGACATCATGCTGCAATCCAAAGAAATTCAGGAACAAATGAGAACCAAAGTAACAGATCTATCAGTCTGAAAAAGGTTATAAAGCCATTTCTGAAGCTTTGGGACTCCAGCAAACCACAGTGAGAGCCATTATCCACAAATGGCAAAAACATGGAACAGCGGTGAACCTTCCCAGGAGTGGCCGGCCGACCGAAATTACCCCAAGAGCGCAGCAATGACTCATCCAAGAGGTCACAAAAGACCTCACAACATCATTCAAAGAACTGCAGGCTTCACTTGCCTCAGTTAAGGTCAATGTTCATGACTCCACCATAAGAAAGACTGGGCAAAAATGGCCTGCATGGCAGAGTTCCATGACAAAAAACACTGCTGAGCAAAAAGAACTTAAAGGTTCGTCTCAGTTTTGCAAGAAAACATCTTGATAAAGACAAAGATAACACAAGTAAACACAAAATGCAGTTTTTAAATGAAGGTCTTTATTATTAAGGGGGAAAAAAATCCAAACCTGCATGGCCCTGTGTGAAAAAGTAATTGCCCCCTAAACCTAATAACTGGTTGGGCCACCCTTAGCAGTAACAACTGCAATCAAGCAATTGCAATAACTTGCAATGAGTCTTTTACAGTGCTGTGGAGGAATTTTGGCCCACTCATCTTTGCAGAATTGTTGTAATTCAGCCACATTAGAGGGTTTTTGAGCATGAACTGTCTTTTAAAGGTCATACCATAGCATTTCAATCAGATTCAGGTCAGAATTTTGACTAGGCCACTCCAAAGTCTTAATTTTGTTTTTCTTAAGCCATTCAGAGGTGGACTTGCTGCTGTTTTGGATCATTGTCCTGCTGCAGAACCCAAGTGCGCTTTAGCTTGAGGTCACGAACAGATGGCCGGACATTCTCCTTCAGGATGTTTGGTAGACAGCAGAATTCATGGTTCCATTTACCACAGCAAGTCTTCCAGGCTTGAAGTAGCAAAACAGCCCCAAACCATCACACTACCACCACCATATTTTACTGTTGGTGTGATGTTCCTTTTCTGAAATGCTGTTACTTTTACGCTGGATGTAATGGGGCACACACCTTCCAAAAAGTTCAACTTTTGTCTTGTCAGTCCACAGAGTATTTTCCCAAAAGTTTTGGAGATCATCAAGAGGTTTTCTGGCAAAACTTAGACAAGCCTTTAAGTTCTTTTTGCTCAGCAGTGGTTTTTATCTTGGAACGCTGCCATGTAGGCCATTTTTTATACACAAAAAGATTGCAAATTTATGAGAAAAAGGCTCCAAATCTATAAGGAAAAAGTTGAAATTTTACAGGAAAAAAATGCAGATTTATGATTTAAAAGTTGGAAATTACCAGGAAAAAAATTGAAGGTTTATGAGAAAAAGTTGCAAATTTATAAGATTTTTGGGGCATTTCTGCTTAGAATTGGAGTTTCATAATAATTTTATTCAGTTTTGTAACATAAAAAAAAAATGTCACTGGTTAATCTCTTCGATTTGGTCCACTGTAAAAACAGTCAGTTGCTTTTCATGGTATTGCTGAGTTTAAGTGATTCAACCTAAGCACATTTTCGGCCTCAGTTTCATATTGCTGGACCAACTGTGTCCTCTTTATTGAGTGTAGTTATCAAACGATGCTGCCCTTTGCTCTGTCTCTATGGGGAATTGGAACCATCAGCTGGAACCAGAGACCAGCCAGCAGCAGATTGCTTCTTCAGTTCCTTCTTTCCCCTGTCGGTGTTAAATCTGCACACATGAGATACCATAAAAAAAAGTGAAGTACTGTGAATAACAGGTGACATAGCACTGTTTCCTGGATGTTTTCTCCTCTTTGCATCACATTTACAGAGACGTCTGAAAACACCTGAAGCACCAGGCAGTAGAAAACACAAATTCAGTGGTGCAACAGCTTATTTGGCCTTTCAACTGCAGTACTTCTTGTTGCTGTTGATGATGATAACATGTCTGGAAATGCAGTGAATCAGAGGACTGATGGATGTGTGTATACGAGAATCTGCACACGGTGGATACTCCTGCTTCCTGTTTGTGTTCAGCTGTATTTACATCATGCTAACTGGTAAAGGATTCACTGCTGATGTACTTCTCCGTAAGCATTTAGCAGGAAGTCAGGGCTGCAGGAATGTCACATGAAGAGTGTGAATGTTTGGTTTGTGTTTTATGCTTTTCATGCACAGAGGTCATTGAGCAGAAAAACATATGTAACTACTGATTTTCACTAAAAGTATGTTTGATCCTATGGGGAGATGAAAGATGTGCAGCATGTTTTGGTGCATGCAGGGCCATTTCTAGCTTTTTGGGGGCCTTATGAAAGACTGTTTGGGAAATCCCTATTTTTGTAAAGTGGAAGTTCTCAAACCCTTTCAAATTGAAGAAAAAATCTCTTCCCAGCAGGAAGGTCAGAAACATAAAAAAATGAACATGGATCATTGCCTAGATGAACAGAAAATAATCTATTACTTAGAACAGGGGCGTCCAATCATGTGCCATGGAAGGTCAAGACTGCAGGCTTTACCTCCAACCAGTGTCTTCGACAGCAGATTTTACTGAATTTCTTCCCACTGATTGCTGATAAGTGAAAACACCTGCTGAAGAGACTGGGTAGAAGAGAAAACCTGCAGGGTCTTGGCCCTTTATGGCACATGATTGGACATCTCTGACATAGAATATCTAACCAGCAGGTATATATGATGGTTACACCATTTACAAAAAAAGTTGTAAATTTATGAGAAAAAAGTAGCAATTTACAAGAAAAAAAAGAACAAGTTTATGAGAAGAAAAATCAGAACGTTTCTGACAAAAAGTAGCAGGTTTATTAGTACAAAGTGGCAGATTTACAAGAGAAAGTAACAAATTTACAAGAAAAAGTTTCAAATTTATTAGAAAATATGTTATAAATTTATAATGAAAAAGTCAAATTTAGTAGAAAAAGGTAGCATATAGCATATGAGAATTTTTTTTAGAAAAATTACAATAAAAAGCTTAAAAATTAATTAGTAAAAAAGTTGAGTTTACAAGAAACCAATTGAAAATATACAAGAAAAAACTGAAATTTACAAGAAAAAAGCGGTAAATCCTGTAGGCATCCACTCTGGATGCCTATGAGAAGCTCCTCCACAAACTCACTGCCGCCGTCAAAGAGATAGACACATGGGGCCCATATCCATGACCTTCTATCTTCTATCACCCATCCTCCAACAACGGATGTGAGGAGCCCCGAGAGTTACATTAATGTGGAGAGGGAGGGGGAGAAGGGTGAAAGGAATGGGAAGAAGGTGTGTTTCAATATGGTAAAGAAGGTAAAAACATCTCCTTTCTATTTTTGTCTTTAATAAGAACAAAAGGTAAATAAATAAGTAAATTTATGAGGAAAAAGCAGCAAATTTATGAGAAAAAAGTAGCTAATTTATGAGGAAAAAATAAGCAAGTTTATGAGAAAAAGGGAACAACTTTAATAGAGACCCTAAGTCTCGACCAACAGTGATCTGTTGGGGCTGCATGGTGGCGCAGTGGTTAGCACTGCGGCAGCACAGTTTACCCTTGGCCCGGGGATCGTGGGATCGATCCCAGCCCCCGACCAACAGTGATCTGTGTGGAGTTTGCATGTTCTCCCCGTGTTTGCGTGGGTTTACTCCGGGATTTCTCCGGTTTCCTCCCACATGCCAAAAACATGCAGGTTAGGTTAATTGGAGACTCTAAAGTGGCCCCAGGTGTGAGTGTGTGTGTGTGAATGGTTAAGTGATAGCGCCGTATTGTGGCTGCTCAGCCATCCAGGTGGTGGATGCCCTCAATTTCCCCTCTGGGGATCAATAAAGTATACTAAATCTAAAAAAAATCTAAAAAAAAAATCTAAGTCCCGCCCCCTCTACTTCCATATATGGGACCTTAAATTTAAAAAAAATCTCTACTGAAATGAATGGCAAGAGTGAAATTACTGGATCTTTTGATCTTGATTGAATTTTGTCACGAGTTACACAGTCAAACAAGTGGCTGACAAGTTAATGATGGCAATGGAGAAAGCGTCAAAATGGCTTAATCAGTCGTGCCTCACTCTGAACGTAGGGAAAACAGCTACCATGTACTTTACCATCCATCCATCCATCTTTTTCCGCTTAATCCTTTTCGGGTCGCAGGGGGAGGGCTGTAGCCTATCCCAGCATCTTTGGACGAGAGGCAGGGTACACCCTGCACAGATAGTCAGTCCATCGCAGGGCCAACACAGAGAGACAGACAACCATTCACTCTCACAGTCATACCTAAGGACAATTTAGAATCCCCAGTTTGATGCCAATTAACCTAACTTGCATGTTTTTGGCATGTGGGAAGAAACCGGCGAAATCCCGGAGTAAACCCACGCAGACATGGGGAGAACATGCAAACTCCACACAGATCACTGTTGGTCGGGAGCTGGGATCGAACCCAGGATCCCCCGGCCAAGGGTGAGTTGCTGTGCTGCCGCAGTGCTAACCACTCCGCCACTGCACTGCCCTACCAACAAACAAAATCATATGCACCAACTATAACTGTCATATTCGGGGTCCTCACCCCGAGCATGACTTGTGGCTGTTGGGTTTAATTATTACTTATTATTTCCAGCTGACGGATTGAGCTTTGCTCTCCATCAGCCCCACAGCCAGGCCTCCTCCTCTTGCCAGGCATTCACCAGTTTTCTGTTCACCACATACACACTCACACACTCATGCACACATACACACTCACTCTCATACTTATACTCACATACACGCACACACACACTTAGTTCAATCAGTCACGCACCTGTTGCGACACGGCTGGTCATACTTGCTGTCATTAGTGCTTGGTATTAATAGCAGGGCAGTACGACCAGCCGGCGTGGCAACTTAGCAATGTCAACTCTGGACATCCAGTCTCACTTTTGTTGGTTTACCCCTGAACTGAATCGTGTTGTTCCCTCTGAGCCTTTCCGCTCCAACACTGTAAGTCTTTCCTTGTGCCTTTTTCTCCGTTCCTGCCTAATGGGAGCGTGTTAGGCATACCTGTACACCAACTGAGTTTGTAGCGGGGTGTCTTCCCCTTTTCCATTGCGACTGTTTTTGGACATTCAGAACATTCACCCATTGCAAATAAACACGTTACTTACTCTGCGTGTTGGGCTTGTTGCTAATTCATATGTTCACTGTGACGTTACGCAGTGAACATGACATTAACTGTAAATGAAGCAAATATAGAAAATTGAACAGAGTTTAAGTATTTGGGTGTCACATTAGATCCCATGCTCAGCTTTAAAAAGCACATGAAACGGATGAGCAGCACTCTGAAATATAACCTTGCAAACTTTCGATGCATCAGAAACTCACTCCAAAAGGATCAAAACCTTTCTGAATGCCATGACTTTGACACATTTCTTCTATTGCATCTCATGCTGGTCACAAGCCAAGAGTACGACTGAAACCCTTCGAATCCCTGTATAAACAATCCATCAAAATTTTGGATAAGAAGACAACAGTATCACCATTGTGGTATACTTGCCAAACAAGATGTTAAGCTTTGAAAATATGATCAAGTATGCAAATATAGAGTTGGTCTTTAAAATTATCCATGGTTCTGCACCCCCGTCCCTTAAGACTTCTGTGTACATGACTTCTGAACAAAACACCAGAGTAACAAGGACTTCCTCTAGGTAGCATTGTTGCATCCCCCTATGTAAAACTGCTTTTGGACAATCAGCATTCGCATACAAAGCTATAACAGAATGGAACAAGCTCCCCATTGCTTTGAAGACCAGAACAAATTTTAAGTAATCAAGCCTGCCAGCATTGAATATCCCCCTTAAATGGGATTTTGAAGTTGTACTCTTAAATTGCTTTTTATGTGTGCCGTCTCTCTTATGTTTTTACCTTCAAACTTACTCCCTGCAAGTTTCAGGGTCAACACTTTCTGAAACCGGACCTGAATTGCTTTCTATATGTGCTGTTTTTCTTTTAATATCTTCCTGACTGCCTCAGGGACTACAGATGGAAGTTGGTGAGAAAGCTACAATCTGGTACAGGGCATCTTTACCCTGTGTTTAATGTTTTTGCTGTACATGATCCCTGGCAAATAAACCAACAAACTAAACTATATGCTGTTTGTCAATTTAAAAGATAATTTTCCATGTAAAGTTGTTGGCTGTTGTATAATAACAGAATAATATTTAGTTTTTGGGAAAATGATTAATGGACTACATCCCACATCACCAAACACAATCATGGCAGTTTCCCTCTCAAACCTCATCTCCTGTTTCCTGACCGATGAAAGAAGGATCCAAAGAGGAGAAAAACAACACAAAGGTATTGTTTTGTATTTTGAGAGCTGCAGCTGATCCAGAGGACTGTACTTCACCCTGGGTGCGCTTTGAAAAGATGACATAGCTTAACATGTCTGTGTTTGTAGTTTTTTAATTTACATATTTTCACAACCTTATACAGCATCTCACAAAAGTGAGTACGCCCCTCACATTTTTGTAAATATGTTATATTTTTTCATGGGACAACACTGAAGATATGACATTTTGATACAATGTAGTCAGTGTACAGCTTGTATAACAGTGCAAATTTGCTGTCCTTTCAAAATAACTCACACAGCCATTAATGTCTAAACTGCTGGCAACAAAAGTGAGTACACCCCTAAGTGAAAATGTCCAAATTGTGCCCAAAGTGTCAATATTTTGTGTGGTCACCACTATTTTCCAGCACTGCCTTAACTCTCTTGGGCATGGAGTTCAGTAGAGCTTCACAGGTTGCCATTGGAATCCTCTTCCACTCCTCCATGACGACGTCATGGAGCTGGTGGATGTTAGAGACCTTGCGCTCCTCCACCTTCCGTTTGAGGATGCCCCATAGATGCTCAATAGGGTTTAGGTCTGGAGACATGCTTGGCCAGTCCATCACCTTTACCCTCCGTTTCTTTACGAAGGCAGTGGACGTCTTGGAGGTGTGTTTGGGGCCATTATCATGTTGGAATACTGCCCTGTGGCCCAATTTCCGAAAGGAGGGGATCATGCTCTGTCTCAGTATGTCACAGTGCATGTTGGCATTCATGGTTCCCTCAATGAACTGTAGCTCCCCAGTGCCGGCAGCACTCATGCAGCCCCAAACCATGACACTCCCACCACCATGCTTGACTGTAGGCAAGACACACTTGTTTTTGTACTCCTCACCTGGCTGCTGCCACACACGCTTGACACCATCTGAACCAAATAAGTTTATCTTGGTCTCATCAGACCGCAGGACATGGTTCCAGTAATCCATGTCCTTAGTCTGCTTGTCTTCAGCAAACTGTTTGCGGGCTTTCTTG
Source organism: Pholidichthys leucotaenia (assembly GCA_020510985.1). NCBI lineage: Eukaryota > Metazoa > Chordata > Actinopteri > Cichliformes > Pholidichthyidae > Pholidichthys > Pholidichthys leucotaenia. The sequence goes on from CM035837.1 coordinate 23,702,113, forward strand.
TGCATCATCTTTAAAAGGCGCTTCCTTCTGGGACGACAGCCATACAGACCAATTTGATGCAGTGTGCGGTGTATGGACTGAGCACTGACAGGCTGAACCCCCCCCCCCCCCACCAAACCTCTGCAGCAATGCTAGCAGCATTCATACGTCTACTTTCAAAAGACAACCTCTCGATATGATGCTGAGCACGTGCACTCAACTTCTTTGGTTGACCATGGCGAGGCCTGTTCTCAGTGGAACCTGTCCTGTTAAACCGCTGTATGGTCTTGGCCACCGTGCTGCAGCTCAGTTTCAGGGTGTTGGCAATCTTCTTATAGCCTAGGCCATCTTTATGTAGAGCAACAATTCTGCTCCCCCTTCACACCTGAGACCTTGTAACACTAACGAGTCACATGACACCGGGGAGGGAAAATGGCTAAATGGGCACAATTTGGACATTTTCGCTTTGGGATGTGTTCACTTTTGTTGCCAGCAGTTTAGAGATTAATGGCTGTGTGTTGTGTTATTTTGAGGGGTCAGCAAATTTACACTGTTATACAAGCTGTACACTGATTACTTTACGTTGTATCAAAGTGTCAGATCTTCAGAGTTGTCCCATGAAAAGATATAATAAAATATTTACAAAAATGTGAGGGGTGTACTCACTTTTGTGAGATACTGTAGTTTAACAGTTAGTTAATAACCTACAGTGGTGTGAAAAAGTGTTTGCCCCCTTCCTAATTTCTCATTGTTTTGTATGTTTGTCACTCTTAAATGTTTCAGATCATCAAACAAATTTAAATATTAGACAAAGATAACACAAGTAAACACAAAATGCAGTTTTTAAATGAAGGTCTTTATTATTAAGGGGGAAAAAAAATCCAATCCTGCATGGCCCTGTGTGAAAAAGTGATTGCCCCCTAAACCTAATAACTGGATGGGCCACCCTTAGCAGTAACAACTGCAATCAAGCAATTGCAATAACTGGCAATGAGTCTTTTACAGTGCTGTGGAGGAATTTTGGCCCACTCATCTTTGCAGAATTGTTGTAATTCAGCCACATTAGAGGGTTTTTGAGCATTAACCGCCTTTTAAAGGTCATACCATAGCATTTCAATCAGATTCAGGTCAGAACTTTGACTAGGCCACTCCAAAGTCTTCATTTTGTTTTTCTTAAGCCATTCAAAGGTGGACTTGCTGCTGTGTTTTGGATCGTTGTCCTGCTGCAGAACCCAAGTGTGCTTCAGCTTGAGGTCACGAACAGATGGCCGGACATTCTCCTTCAGGATGTTTTGGTAGACAGCAGAATTCATGGTTCCATTTACCACAGCAAGTCTTCCAGGTCCTGAAGCAGCAAAACAGCCCCAGACCATCACACTATCACCACCATATGTTACTGTTGGTATGATGTTCCTTTTCTGAAATGCTGTGTTACGTTTACGCTGGATGTAATGGGACACACACCTTCCAAAAAGTTCAACTTTTGTCTCGTCAGTCCACAGCATATTTTTCCCAAAGTCTTGGGGATTATCAAGATGTTTTCTGGCAAAACTGAGATGAGCCTTTATGTTCTTTTTGCTCAGCAGTGGTTTTCGTCTTGGAACTCTGCTATGCAGGCCATTTTTGCCCAATCTCTTTCTTATGGTGGAGTCATGAACACTGACCTTAACTGAGGTCAGGCCTGCAGTTCTTTGGATGTTGTTGTGGGGTCTTTTGTGACCTCTTGGATGAGTCGTTGCTGTGCTCGGGCTAATTTTGGTCAGCCAGGCACTACTGGGAAGGTTCACTACTGTTCCATGTTTTTGTCATTTGTGGATAATGGCTCTCACTGTGGTTCGCTGGAGTCCCAAAGCTTTAGAAATGGCTAGAAAATTGAACTCAGCTTTCCAAAGATGTGATAAACTACAGTTAATTTATGTTTTAACAGGGGGGCAATCACTTTTTCCACACAGGGCCACGTAGGTTTGGATTTATTTTTATTTTTTTTACCCATAATAATAAACACCTTCATTTAAAAACTGCATTTTGTGTTTACTTGTGTTATCTTTGTCTAATATTTAAATTTGTCTGATGATTTGAAACATTTAAGTGTGACGAACATACAAAAAAATGAGAAATCCGGAAGGGGGCAAACATATTTTCCACACCACTGTACATCATTATTTACGTGGAAAATTTTATCTTTTAAAATTGACAAACATCATATGTGTAACTCATGGCAAAATTCAATTGGGAGCAAAAGATAATTTCGCGCTTACCATTCATTTCAATGGGGATTTTTTCTGATTTAAGGTCCCATATGTGGAAATGGAGGGGGTGTGACTTAGGCTCACTATAGGAAAAAAGTAGCTAGTTTACAAAAAAGCAGCAATTTGATCAGAAAAAAGTAGTAAACCTATGAGGAAAAAAGCAGCAAATTTACAACAAAAAAGTGGCAAATGTATGAGAAAAAAGTTGCAAATTTAAGAGGACAAAGTTGCAAATTTATGAGAAAAAGTAGCAAGTTTGATTAAAAAAGTGGCAAATTTATGAGAAAAATTCGCAAATTTATGAGGAAAAAGTAGTAAATTTATGATTAAAAAAAAGTTGTAAATTTATGAGAAAAAGTTACAAATTTAAGAGGATAAAGTTGCAAATTTATGAGAAAAAATTGCAAATTTATGAAGAAAAAGCAAGTTTATGATTAAAAAAGTGGCAAATTTATGAGAAAAATTTGCAAATTTATGAGGAAAAAGTTTTACGTTTACAAGAAAAAAGTGACAAATTTACACCTATGCTTACATACCTGCAGATTTTCACTAAAAGAGTACGCTTGATGCTACAGGGAGATAAAAGATGAGAAGCATGGTTTGGTGTGTGTTTGTTGGATTCAGACCGTGCGGGCCAGCTCCGCGTTGATGGCGGATCTCTTTGTGAGGAACAGTCGGACGTCCCAGTCGAACTTCAAACACTGTTGGATGAACTCCAGACCGGCCAAAGTCTGAGAGCTGAGAGACAGAGACGGAGAGACGGTCAGAAACTTGATAAAACTCATGTTTATACTGAGGTTATACTGAGACTGATTTACACAGTGGTATTGCCCACATAAAATGCACAACTTCTTCAGTAGTTATTGGATTGAACATATGTTCCTAATAAAAAGCTCATCCTGTGTGATTAAAGGCAGAAAAAAAATGACATCTCAAAGATTTATGGATTTCAAAATTCTTTCAAGAACTGCAGAATTCTCCTTCCTGCTCCGTAAAAGAGTCACAGCTGGAAAAGGAATGAAAGGAGAGGGAAAAAAAAGTGAAAAGGTTTACTTCAGAAGATTTTCCAACTGTTACAGGATCTTGCTCTGCATCTTCAGGGAGTCCCCGTGTTCCTCCACTCATATCAGAGCTGTTTGAGACTAGAGACAGACCTGCTTGCGCATTTAAGCTGCCAGGAGGTTGGGTAAAGCTACAAATATTGTTGGCTGCACAATATTGCAAAACAACCCAAAATTACTGCATCTCATCACACATGGTATCTGCAGGTATAAGGAAGTTAAATCTGAGATTGTGTTATGCCAGTTGATCACATGTAAGACGTTAAACTTCTAAAGCTGCAAACAGCTCCTGTTTACAGTGCATCATGAATGTCCAAACAATTAAAACTAAAAAAAAATATGCAGTCTATGGTTTTTATGCTTCTTTTCATGCTTCTATTAAGCTGCTTAGTTAGTGTTTGTACTGTGTTGTGTTATGATGAGCTGCTTCATCCAATTGCCCCAAGAGGGATAAATAAAACTGTATCGAACTGAACTGAATTTCTCTTTGATGTTCTTAGCTGTCTTTTTTTCCTCTTATAGCTTCACACATTGTCAGGGTCAGTAACGGTGTACGACAGTGTGAGAAATAGTGTGACAGTGTTAAAATGTAACACTGACACACCAACAACAGCCGAGCAAAGTGTCGGACAGACTTTCAGCCACAAATACAGCTGCCTGCTGCTTCGGGCTCACATGTAATAAACAGTTATTGTTTGGCTGCAGGAAGTCCAGTCGACCTCACAGCTGCAGATTATCAGGCCGGAGCACACTTCCACCAACAGGAGACACACACACACACACACACACACACACACACACACACACACACACACACACACAGAGTAACTATAACCCAACGGCTTCTCTCTGGGGATTTATACATTAATATCAGACTAAAGAATAGGGCGGAGAACAGCTGCTGTTGGTTTGATTGAAACACTGTAAGGACTCAGTGTTTAACACTGATGTGGGGGCATTTTTCGCCATAAGCCTTCGGTGCTGGTACCTAACCTTGAACAAGATCCTTGCAATATGACAAAAGGTTGATTTTGGCAGTACAAACCAGAGCAGACCATGTTACTAGCGTTGCTTGCAAAGAGGTTAAAAAAAAAAATCTCCCTTCAGGGGCTACCAGAGTTTGATAATATGGAAGAGCCCCTATTATGCACTTTTTCCACATGTTGACACAGTTCCCAGAGGTGTTAATGAAATGTCTGACATGCTTTGGTCAAAACAACTCTGGGGGTTTTTTTCTTTGTTTTTTTAACCTGTCTTGTCCAGCAGCTTGGCAAACAGAAGTGATATCTGCTTGCCTTATTGTCCCAAACAGATTTTCTTTTCCAAAAGGAGCTCTGCTCATATTTGATATACAAGATGTGACACAAATCGGTATGTACACCCGCTGCCGTCATCTAATTTAACAATACGTATAACTTGCGGTCCTGCAAAGGACAGTGGTGGCACACGGGTGAAGCAGCAGCCGGGACTCCCGTCTACCGCTGACCAGGCAGGCTGGGCTTGCCTTCCCGCCAAGGACCACAGTCGGCCGGTCCAGCTGCAGGTTCTCCCGGTGTGTTCTGTGTTTGATACACCGGTGTTCTTTGCCAGACCCCCAAGTCCCCGCTGGTGCTCCTCCCAGTGTACTTGCATACCTCGTGTTCTGCACATATGTTGAATTATCCTTTAGACCTATGCAAACACGGGAATATTCTTGTATAATTTTCCATCCATCCATCTTCTACTGCTTTTCCGGAGGTCCAGGTCGCAGAGGAGTATAATTTTTTTAAGCATTTAATCTTCAGTATTATCTTTTTCTGGTCAAATTTGTTGCCTTTCGCTTTCTTGTTACGTTCACAGAGCACTGTGGTGACTGGCTGTGATGCCGCATGTTATCTATTAGTACGGAGTCAATCTGAAACCCCACCCACACTTCCAGAAGCCAGGGCATGAGAAGACAAAGCAATGACTAAGCTTTTATTGATAAAAATTACATATTTTGACTGAACAACTCCATACTTGGGGATGCACACCCTCGTAACCTCAGCAAAGCACTTATAAAATCTGAGGTCAGTCTGATAAACGGTTTGACAGATATGTGAGAAACAGACACACAGAGATTCCTTGCATTTATAGATCGAGAGATGCTGTATATAAATAGCATTTATAGACTCCTCTTGCTATATAATACCTTTAATACATTATTTATATTGTCTTACTTATGTTGGACCTGACAGGGAGGAATGGAGGGAGGAATCAAAGGGATATGAAGTGGCCAAAAGGGGTGGGGAGTGAAGGAGTAGGGAGAGGGTAGAGAAAGAAAGAAAAACAGAGTAAATGCAAGAAACAGTTGCTTCTTCTTTTTTAATACATCCGAGGATGCCTCACATTCAGTCGCTTAAAAAAGCATCTGTGGCCTTCAGCCTGAAGCTGATGTCATCAGACAGTGCCCAACCTTCTCTGGGTGTTTCGACCGTCAACCGCAGCACCCTCCAGTTGGCGGGTCAGCAGTGGTGGCCAGATCACTGCCCATTGGCTCCAGGCCTCCAGCCCTCCTCCTCTCTTTTAAACCATAACCAACAAGAAGCTCTCTCTGTTGCCTCTCCAATCCTGCGTACAGCTAATTTCCGCTCATTGCCTGAAATGCCGAGTGTAGTGAGCATGGTCCACACAGACTGTGCTGGAAATCCTCTACATCCAACCTCAACTGGAAACAGCCATGTTTGCCACCCTTTCTCTCTGCAATCCATGATGAGGTCACTGTACTTTAAGCTCTTCCTCTCATGAGCCTCATCACAGCCTTCTTCCCAAGGGACAGTCAGCTCCACAAAGATGACCTTTCTCGCCTGTTCTGACCAAATGACGATGTCAGGTCTCAGGTTTGTCTGAATGAATGGTGGGAAAACCAGCTTTCTTCCCAGGTCAGCTCTCATCTCCCATCCTTGTGCCCCCTGAAGGATGCCGGCTCTGGCTCTCCTTTCAGCCAATGGCTGTTCCCCGGCCCTTATGAACTGTAACGATGAGGTCACTTGTTGCTTATGTGGCTGTGGTCTTTTTCTGGACTGCTCCAGGGTGTCCAAGGTTGTCATAGCCAGGAGCGGCACTGGGGTTAAGCTCCCAGTGCTCATAAAATGCTCCTTATGGCGTGCGTCTCGAAAAGCCTCTGACAACTAAGTCCAACTCCTAGCCTGCCCGTGTGGTTTAGTCTCTAAGCCCGGCGGAACTGCTTTTACTAATAGGAGAAGGGGCGAGGGCGGATCTCTGGCGCCTTAAAACCAGATGCTTTGGGTAGATGGTGGCTCGTCAACCTGGGAAGGTAGCCCATCTAGGGGAAGGTAAACCCTGATTTCAAACCTCCGCTGCCTTGCGGCATACCCGGTCACGGGAAAGGCTTCGGGAGTCAACCCTGAGGAAAAATCCGGAGTCGGAGCCCCTAAGGCAGTTCTATGTTGTGCTCAACATCGTTCTGGCAGCTCCTGCAACGGCGCTGGTGCCAAACTGTAGCAGCCCTGCTGTTCCTTTGGATTCATCAGTGACGTGGAGAGGGGGGACATGCTGCATGGGCAACATCTTATCCTCCATATCTTCCTGCCCAGGCTTGAATCCTACCAATGCCCAACGCTGGAAGGTAGAACACCGGATCACTGGAGAGGACACTCCAGCTTCGCCTTTGGCGTAGACAAAACACGGGGAATGACAGTTACCGGTTATAAGCCATCGCTCAATTGGCGTAGAGCTCGGCGCCAGGGGTTATTCCCGACGGTGGGAGGGATCATCGGATCTCACTGGACAGCTACCGCCCGCCTCAAGCTGGGCAGCCCCCAGCCAATAAGGTGTTGTCCCGCCACAGCTTGCTTTCCTCATTGGGTGCATGGGGATGAGGAGAAATCCGAACAGCAGGCTGAGAACTTTCGCACCAGGCAAGACAATAAAACAAAAGAGACCAACTCTAAAACTGGGAACTTGGAACGTCCGCACTATGATGACAGGACTCGCTACTAACCTCAACGACATCAACGACACCAGGAAGACTGCCATCATCAATAATGAGCTGAAGAGACTGGGAGTGGATATCGCCACTCTCCAGGAAACACGGTTGGCTGACGCAGGCACACTGAGAGAGAAGGACTACACGTTCTACTGGCAGGGAAAGGGCAGTGACAAACACAGGGAACACGGAGTGGGCTTTGCAGTGAAGAACACCTTGCTGAAGATGGTGGAACCGAGCAGCACTGGCTCTGCTCGACTCCTCACCCTCCGCCTGAACACCACTCAAGGCCCAGTCACCCTCGTCAGTGTGTATGCCCCAACAATGACAGCCACACCAGAGGCAAAAGACGAGTTCTACGAGAATCTCGCAACAACTGTCAGGATCGTCCCCAACTCTGAACAACTCATTCTCCTTGGAGACTTCAATGCCAGAGTGGGTGCTGACCACGACTCCTGGCCCTCCTGTCTTGGACCTTTTGGCGTGGGCAGAATGAATGACAACGGACAGCGGCTGCTCGAGTTCTGCACATATCACGATCTGTGCATCACAAACTCGTTCTTCAAGACCAAGCCCCAACACAAGGTTTCCTGGCAACATCCACGCTCAAAGCACTGGCACCAGCTGGACTTGATCCTGACCAGGCGCACCTCACTGAAGAACGTGCTAATCACCCGTTCGTTCCAGAGTGCAGATTGCGACACAGACCATTCATTGGTGTGTTGCAAGGTCAAGCTGCAGCTGAAGAAATTCCATCATGCTAGACAACCTGGAAAGGCACGGATTGACACCAGCAAGATGGCTCAACCAGAACTTGTTGAGCAGTTTGCCTCCACCTTTGAGAAGGAACTTGGTGTACCACAAGAAGGAGAATCTGCAAAGCAGAAGTGGGAAGAGCTGCGAAACACCATCCACCGCACAGCCTTGGTCACCTTTGGGAGGAAGACCTCGAAGTCACAGGACTGGTTTGATGCCAAGTTGACCGAGATGACCCCCGTCATTGAAGCCAAGCGCTCAGCACTTGCTGAGTACAAGAAGTACCCAAACGAGAAGAATCTCCAGATTCTCAGGGCTGCGAGAAGCAAAGTTCAGCAGACTGCTCGGCGTTGTGCCAACGAGTACTGGACTCAGCTCAGCCAAGACATTCAAACCGCTGCCATAACAGGGAACATCCGTGGTATGTACGATGGCATCAAGAAAGCACTTGGTCCGGCTCAGAGCAAGACGGCCCCCCTCAAATCCTCCACTGGGGAGATGATCACAGAAAAGAACAAGCAGATGGAGAGATGGGTGGAACACTACTCCGACCTCTACTCCAGACAGAACACCGTGACACCGTCAGCCCTTGATGCCATCGACTGCCTGCCATCCATGGATGAACTTGACGCCGAGCCAACCATCGACGAGCTCAGCAAGGCCATTGATAGCTTGGCTGCTGGCAAGGCACCCGGCAACGACGGCATACCCCCCGACCTGATCAAGCACTGCAAGACCGCCCTACTGCTGCCATTGCATGACGTCCTCTGCCAGTGTTGGAAGGAAGGTGCCGTACCACAGGACATGAGGGACGCCAAGATCATCACCCTCTACAAAAACAAAGGGGAGAGAAGCGACTGCAACAACTACAGGGGCATCTCCCTCCTCAGCGTTGTTGGCAAAGTCTACGCACGAGTTGTTCTCGTTCGTCTACAGAAGCTTGCTGAACGTGTCTACCCCGAGCCTCAGTGTGGCTTCCGCGCTGAGCGATCGACGGTAGACATGATATTCTCCATCCGCCAACTCCAGGAGAAATGCAGAGAACAGAACATGCCCCTGTACGTCGCCTTCATCGACCTCACCAAAGCGTTCGATCTGGTCAGCAGAGAGGGCCTTTTCAAGATCCTGCCAAAGATAGGATGCCCACCAAAGTTGCAAAGCCTCATTGAATCGTTTCACACCAACATGCAGGGGATAGTGCAGCACGATGGCAACGTCTCAGAGCCTTTCAACATACGCAGCGAAGTGAAACAGGGCTGTGTACTTGCGCCAACCCTCTTTGGGATTTTCTTTGCTATGCTCCTGAGGCATGCCTTCAGCACAGCAACAGAGGGAATCTACCTGCACACAAGATCTGACGGCAGGCTTTTCAACCTCGCCCGCTTGAAAGCCAGAACCAAAGTACGCGAGGCTCTAATCAGAGACATGCTGTTCGCAGACGACGCTGCAGTCGCAACCCACACACAGCAGGAGCTTCAGTCCCTTATGGACCACTTCTCCCAGGCATGCAAGGACTTCGGGCTTACCATCAGCCTGAAGAAGACTAACGTCTTGGTGCAAGGCACGGAAGCACCACCAACCATCACCATTGACGACTACGAGCTGGAGGTCGTGAATCAGTTCACGTACCTGGGGTCCACGATCAGCAACAACCTCTCCCTTGATACAGAGATCAACAAGAGGATTGGAAAATCAGCCTTCACACTCGCTCGCCTCACCACACGAGTGTGGGAGAATCCCAAACTCTCTGTCAAGACGAAGATGGCAGTGTACAACGCCTGCGTCATCAGCACACTGCTCTATGGGAGTGAGACGTGGACAACATACGCCCGGCAGGAAAAGAGACTGAACTCCTTCCACTTGCGCTGCATTCGCCACATCCTGGACATATCCTGGCAGGACAAAGTGCCCAACACAGAAGTTCTGTCCCGCGCCGGCCTTCCCTCCATGTTCACTCTACTCAGACAGCGCAGGCTCCGCTGGCTAGGCCACGTTCACCGTATGGAGGATGGCAGAATCCCCAAAGACGTCCTCTATGGAGAACTGGCAACTGGCAAGAGAGACGTTGGCCGCCCACAGCTGCGTTTTAGAGACGTCTGCAAGAGAGACATGAAGGCCCTGGAGATCAACACAGAGCGCTGGGAGGACCTTGCAACGGACCGCTCCAAATGGAGAAGCACCCTGACCAGACAGCTCAAGGCGGGTGAAGAGAGACTGACTGACTGCTGCTGCAGATGAAAAAAGGACCCGCAGGAAGAACCGCCACAGACCCAGCAGCACGGAGACTACCCACAAGTGCGACCTGTGTGACAGGGACTGCCATTGGCGCATCGGCCTGTTCAGCCACAGGCGGTGCTGTTCCAGCAGAGTAGACGTTTAGGATTCTCTTCCATGGTCATCATAGACCGACGGAGGCCAACAACGACGATCCAGGGTGTCCGCAATAATTGTGAGCACCTTATCATGCTGCCACCTGTACCTCCCTTGGGACAAGGCTATGTGGCAACCAGTCAGGATGTGAGAAAGTCCTCCCACACAGTTTACAGCCTGGGTCTTCCCTCAGCCCCCATCTTACCAGATTTGCCGGAGACGAGAGTGTGTCATAAACAGACCTTAGGAGGAAGCTTATGCGGAATGGCTCCAGCCTCAAGGGTTCGGTCCATGAGACCCTCTTTTTTGGGAGGTCCCATTTGGTCCATGTTCCCTGTGTCACTAGTTCAACAGCCTTTGCCTTTGGCATCTTCTCCGCTTGCTGCCGCACCTCTGCCTGGACCATCTCTCTCCTCTGCTCCACACTCGCCTTACCCCACAGCTTGAAATAAGAGCTTCCCAGCCCCTGCCGCCCCATGCAGATGTTCCCAATGATGTCTCTCAGCTCCAGGGAGCTGTCAGCCTTCCTGACTGCAATGTCTGCTGCTCACTTGCGGTCTGTCCTTGTTGTCACCCCTACATTACTGACTTGCTCATCTTTGGAGTCCCTGAGCATCAACACCACCCAGCACTTGGCCACCTGAAATTCCTCAACCACAGACGAGAACGGAAGCTGGAGTTGACCTGATCTGATATAGAGTCCCACTGCTGTGAAACTGGGAGGTATCCCAAGCCACTCCCTCAGATGTTTATTGACTTTCCTCTCCATCCCCTCCACTGCAGTCATTGGTATCTCATAGACTGTCAATAGCCACATCAGCCTTGGCAGTAACCCATGCTGGTAAATCCAAGACTTGAACTTGCCAGGCAGTCCCGATCTGTCAATTCTCCTCAGCCACTTTTCTACCCGTTTTTCAGTGCTGGAGATGTTGCTCCTGTCACTGAGGGAGTCATCATACCATTTCCCCAGGTATTTGATGGGGTTCTCGTTAACTGTTGGGATGTCTTCTCCTTGGATTTGAAGCTTGAATGCAGCAGCCAACTTCCCCTTCTTCATCACCATGCTCCGTGACTTCCTGGGCTTGAAGCTCATCCTTGCCCATGACGCCAGGGCCCCTAGAGTCTTCAGGACCCACCTTGCCTGAACATGTGATGTAGCTGTTATAGTGAGGTCATCCATGAATCCTCTTACTGGGGGTTGCCTGCCTCCTGCGCAGTCACTGGTCCCTTTGCCTCTGCTGCAGCTGCTGTAATAAGAAGGTTCATCCCCATGATGAACAAAATGGGGGAGATGTACATCCTGTTACAACCCTCTTCTCTAGGGCCTACCACGAGGTGGTAAACTTGGCAGTCCTAAACCGCAGTTTGAATGAACCCAGGTAATTATTAATCATCTGCCTGATCTAATTTGGGATGCGGTATCGCTCCAAGGCCTTGTTAATAAGGTTGTGGGGCATAGACCCATATGCATTGGCAAGGTTGAGCAACCAGTTAGGTTGCCTTTGCTCCTTTTTGACTCCTGGATCAGATGGCTGAGGATGGAGGTGTGTTCCAAACACCCAGAGAATCCTGGGATCCCCCCCCTTCTGGACTGAGATGTCTACATAGCCATTCTCTGTCATGTAGGTTGTCATCCGCCGTGCCAAGACTGAGAAGAAAATCTTGGCTTCTACACTCAAGAGGGAGATGGTATGAAATTGACTGATCTCAGAAGATTGCTTTTCTTTTGGCACAAAGCAGCCCTCTGCCACCCTCCAGGGTGATGGTATACTACCCTTGACCCAGATATTCCAAAGGAGCTTCCACAGTCTATGTAGCAAAAGTGGACATTTCTTGTAGACCTTGTAGGGCAGGCCACTCGGTCCAGGGGCTGATGCTGTTCTTGCCTTCTTTACCACCTCCTCCACTTACTTCCAGGGTGGCTCTCTGGTCTCCAGATCTCTCAAAGGGGGTGCGACACTGTGGATCTTTGGGTGGCTGGCCAGGTCTTCATCCCTGCGTCTATCACAGTGGGCTGTCCTGAGGAATTCCTCAACCTCCTCTTTGGAGCTGGTCAATATGTCTGATCTGGCTTCCCCTAACAAGGACTTGGTAAAACTGTAGGGGTCTTTAATAAATTGGGCTCTCTTGACCCCCCTCTCCTTCTGCACTTGCTCTGCCCTCTTCAGCCTGAAAAGCCAATCTCAGAGTCTGGATGTTAAGTCTTTAATCCCCTCTTGCTCCTTTTCTGTGGCATTCTTGAACTGACTAGTGAGGATCCTGATTTCCTTCCTCAAACCACGTATCTTCTTCTCCCTCCGATTCAGCTGCTCCTCCCTCAAATTAGCGGCCTTCCTCTCCTCGATGCCAAACCACTCTCTTGCCATGTTGTAAGTTATTGCCATCATTGTATTGATTTTCCGTTCCACTGTCCAAGCCAGAGCCACCTCCAGTATCTTGTCCAGGTCTTCATCCAGCTGTTGCCATTCCTTATTGCTGTTCATCCTAAGCCAATTCACCCTTTCTTTCACAGGTTGGGGTTGTTGGGAGGCATCAGAATGATCCTTTGTCTGGTTCTGGGGCAGCTTGTTATGGTGCACTCTTACGAGTGCAGTACATGAGGTTGCTGGCCTCATGCACCCGTGCCAGGCTTTCCTGAAGGTCAGCTGTCTTTCCAGCATCACCAGACTTCCCTGGTTGCCATCCAGCCTTTCCTGAACATCACTGGTTACCCAGAGTTTACTTGTGTAATACATCCGAGGATGCCTCACATTCAGTTGCTTCAAAAAGCGACTGTGGCCTTCAGCCTGAAGCTGATGTCGCCAGACAATGCCCGACCTTCTCTGGGTGTTTCGACCCTCAACTGCAACACCCTCCAGTTGGCGAGTCAGCAGTGGTGGCCAGATGACTGCCCATCAGCTCCAAGCTTCCAGCCCTCCTCCTCTCTTTTAAACCATAACCAACAAAAAGCTCTCTCTGCTGCCTCTCCAATCTTGCATACAGGTAACTTCAATGCCCAAAATGCTGAGTGTAGCGAGCTTCTTCCAAGAAGATCTCAGCAAAAGCCTGACCTTTGCACCTGAAAAAAAAAAAAACAGAGGTGTGTGTGTGTGGGGGGGTGTGTAGGTGTGGGTGTGGGTGCGTTAGTGCTGCAATGCTTAGTCGACTAAGTGACAAGTCGATCATCAGAAAATTAATCAACAACTAATTTGATAGTCGACTAATCGCCTGTGGACCCTTTTCCAGGAAAAAAAAAAAAATTCTATCATGGGGGACATGTTTGCAAACTCTCCTACTCTCAGTTCATTCTGTGTATCATGATCACCTTTATGTCATCTTGTGTTTACTCCTGCCAACAGCGCTTTGTGATTATTCTGCTCATCGTTATTGGTTCTTTGTTAATTCCTCATGGCTGCTCTTGATTGTGTCTCTCTCACGCCCGCCGTCTCCTCTTCATTAATCCCAGCCGTTTGTCATGAGTGTTCTGTGTATATACTGTATGTTCCACGCAGTTTTCAGTTTGCTGTCGCGTCGTAAAACACCAGTTGTGTTTCCCACCTACACTTGTCCGGTTTGTATTTATTATGTGTCAGTGATTATCCAGCCAAGAACTGCATCTTCTGTTATCAAATTCTGCTGAACATTATCTCTGCATTTGGGCTTGTCCTTGCTGCCTCCCCAGCAGTGGAACATGACAGTATGACATGATCAGAAAAGGACCCAGCGAGATGATGCCACCTGTTTAGGATTCAGCTGGCGTACGTTGGTACCCCATGAGCCTGAGGTGGGAGCTTTGCAGCACTTTAATGGAAATCAATGGGCTTATTTCTTGTGCTCGTACGTCTCTCACCCCAAAAATCAGCTCTGTGGTACCTGGAGCACCGCAATCCTCGGCTCACAGAGCATGCTGAGGGGGTGGAAAGGATCACTCTGGTGGCAGACCTGCAGTGTGAAAGCCGCGGGATGGTGAGGAGTTCTCCCAACAAGCCAAAGTCTGTGCCGACAAAGAAGCATCCCCTGGCTTCGGTACCTTCTGCTCCTCGCCAATCTCCAGCTCCGATCCCAGCCTCACCCACCCCACAGCCACTACACGGGCTGAAGCTGGGGGCACCATCTACACCGAAGACTGTGCTGACGAATAAGTGTCCCCTGGCCCCGGCACTCTTCTTTCCAGCTCCTCGCCGCTGCACAACAGCATCTCGCCAGACGGTAACCATCACCACCCAAAGGGATTCATCTGGTTCTCCAGTGGAAGATTCTATAGCAGCAGCAACCTCAGCAGCAACGGAGCTGGAGGCAAGGTAAGTACCATTTTCTCATTTTTTAACACCTAACAGTGAGAGGTCTTGTCTCCAGTGAGGAGATCCAGCTGCTGATTCTTATTGCTGCTGAGCCCTCAAATATTTTTTTCTGCTGCCACTTCCTTGTTTATTCCACCACTCACCTCAACTCCTCGTTTCCCCAAGATCATCTCCACCTCAGCTGGGTCTATAATGGAGGAGGTGAGCTCAAGCGCTGCTACTGTTCCTCCTCACGTGCACACTCCAGCAGTGACTGTTTTGCCTCACGTGCATGCCCCTGCAGAGACCACTTTGCCTCATGTGCACACTCCCGCAGAGACTGCTTTGCCTCACATCCACACCCCTGCAGAGACTGCTCCTCTTGAGATCATCATCCCAACACTGGCAGCACCGGGGTCCTCGCCAGCGGAGGAGCAAGAGTTAAGGCAAGTCCTCTTCTTTGTTTTCTTATTATATGTATTAGAGAAGCTTTGTCTTACTCCTAAGTGAGGAGACCCAGTTGCAGCTGCCATCTGCTTCCGAGTTCTCCTCACCAAGCTCTTTTGCTGACTGTTTGGGTGTGGTTCCTGCCTCAACCTGTACCTCTTCCTCCCTGTCTGAGGTGGTGGCGTTGGAGGAGGATTCCTGGGCATCTGGACCAGATGTGTCTCTGCTGTCTCAGTCTGAGGTCAGCATTCCCCAGCCGTTTCATTCAGGAATCAGCACGCCCAAACCATCAGCACATGAGGTCGGCATACTTCAGTTATCTGATGCAGAGGTCGGCACACCCCAACCGTCTAATGCAGAAGTCAGCGCACCCCAACTGTCTGATGCAGAGCTCGGCGAACCCCAATCGTCTGATGCAGAGGTCGGCGTCCCCCAGCAGTCTCATCCAGAGGTCAGCGCGCCTCAGTCATCTGTTTTTTTGAGCAAGAGACTCTAATGTTATTACCCCCAGAGCTGAAGGCTCCCATGTTAGATCCTGGGTGCCTCTATGTTATTATCATCTGAGTTTATAAACTCCATGTTGTCATTTTCTATGTTTCAGGGTTCTGTGTCATCTCCCAAATACAAGATTTCCTTGTCATCTCTCCTCTATGTTTTCTTTTGATTAAGAGTCCTGTATTGTTTTTTTCTCCAGAGTTAAGGGCTCATGGGTTATTTTCAGGGCAAAAGGGTTGTGTGTTATTTTCTGAGCTTGTGGGTTGTGTGTTTTCCTCCGTCTGGTGGCCCATGGTCTTTGGTAGGCCGCCTGACGCCCCATGCTCACCCTTCCTGTGGCCACTAGACTTTGGAAGGCCACCAGACCTGTTATGTGCTCCAGCTTGTGGACCCATGGTCTTGGGTAGGCCCTCTGAGCAGTCTCACCCTGAAGTCAGCGTGCCTCAGTTGTCTCATCCTGAGGTCAGCGCACCTCAGTCATCTATTTTTGAGCTTAAGACTCCTATGTTGTTGTCCCCAGAGCAAGAAGCACCTTTGTGGTCACCAGAACAAAGGACTCCAATGTTATTGCCTAAGTTTAAGGGTGCTATATTTTCACTTCCTGAGTTTAAGGGTTTTATGTTGCCACCCCTTGAAGATACAGGTTTCATGTTATCACCCCCTGAGTTTAAAGTGTCCATGTTATCATCCTCAGAGTTTAAAAGGTCCATGTTATCGCCTCCGGGGGTTAATGGTTTTATGTTGACACCTCCTGAGTTTGAGGGTTCTTGGCTGTAATGATCTCCTGAGTGCAAGGGTTCCTTGTTGTCATCACCCTCCGGGTGCAGCGTTTCCAAGTGGTCATTTCCTGAGTCTAGAGGTTCCAGGTTGCCATCTCCAGAGCTTGGGAGTTCCATGTTGCCATCTGAGCTTAGTGCTCCCAAGTCATCTCTAGAGTGTAAAAATTCTTTGTTGCCATGCCATCTCCTGAGGGTAGAATTTCCATGAGGTCATTTTCAGAGGTTGTAGTGTCTATCTCATTATCTCCTGCAGTCAAAGTTCCTATGCCGTCATCATTTCCTGAGTATATAATTTCCATGTCGTCTCCTGAGTTTACAACTCCCATGTTTTCTTTTGAGCAAGAGGTTTCTATGTTATCTTCTGGGGTTAGAACCTCTATGTTGTTTTCTTCTGAGCAAAGAAATCCTGTATTGTTTTTCCCCAGAGTTAAAGGCTCATGTTTTCTCCTGTCTCGTGGCCCATGGTCTTTGGCAGGCCACCTGACACCCTGGGTTCACCCCTCCTGTGGCCATTGGACTTTGGAAGGCCACAAGACCCATTATGTACTCCAGTTTGGGGTCCCATGGACTTGGATAGGCCCCCTAACCCACCTTGTTCTCTGGTCCGGTGGTCCCGGGACTTTGGGAGACCACTTGACCTACCTTATTTTGTTTTCAGGTCTTGGACTTTGGCTTGCCCCCACAGACTATGGTGTTGTGTTGGACTTTGCTTGGGGAGGGTGTTTGTTTCCGCCCACCCGATTTCCCCCCCACCACCACCACCCTACCCTGGGAGGATTTTTGTGTTTTGTTTGGGGTTGTCTGGAATCTGCCCTTAAGGTGGGGGGGGGGGGAGAAACTATCATGGGGGGACACGTTTGCAAAAATGTCCCACTCTTTAAGTTATGTTTTTCTCCAGTTGTCAGTATGGTTATAGAGAATGGGCATTGACGTCATGCCGTGCTGCATTCTGGGCTGTCATCGCCATTTTGTGGCTCAGGCGTCTTTGTTAAATAAGCAGTCATTGTTTCTCCAAAGTCGAAATACGTCGAGATTAATGTCTAGCATACCCCAAAATTATTTCTAACATATGAGTAATCCTCTTTGAACCCATGTGTAACTTATTGAACAGGTTTCTAACTTACAGCTACCATGTAGCTGTGTATTTACCATGTGTATTTGCAGCGGAGGAGGTGGACCAATCAGCTGATCACGCTGGCACAGCGAAAAAAATAACTGGTATAACTAGCTGCTATAAAAACATCCTAAATCATGGCAATGACATTTTTACAGTCACCTGAAAGAGGAGAATCTGCTTAATTTAACAATACCAAACATTCTATGGACTTCAGCCCCTCAGCTGATATTAAATCCATGCGTAATGAAGGCAACAAGTAATCACGACTTCAAGAAAAAAAAATCAAAGAAAATCAGCAACACCAAAAAGCTCCCATTAAAAAAACTGCTCCAGATTAGCAAGAGAAATTGGGAATAGCAGAGATGATGTGGGGAAATTATTTGATTTTGCCCTGTGTGTTTTTACACATTATTGATTGATGACAGAGCCTGGCTGAGGTGCGCTGAGGTACGCACAGCGCTTAAGACAGCTGCTCTGGAGAGGGGACGTCTTTCTGCACTTACAAATATTTTTTAAATCACAACTTAGCTTGGTGAAAATGCCGTGAACACACGACCATGTGTGCAGGAATGTTGTCGGAGCTGATGTATTTCCTTCTGACCGCTACAATCCATTCCATCCCACGCCTCTTTTTTTAGCTCAGAGACCCATTCTCCACTTTTCTTCCAAGTCGGGAAGTAAAAAAAAAAGCATATACCGTTATTTACATTTCCTATGTTTGAATAACATATTCAGTGTCATTTGAATAAGGCTGTGTGTCCACAGGGAAAGTAAAAAATGCTCTCAATCTGTTTTCCTGAGCACTTTTCATATGCTTATTAAAAACAGCACTCTGGACTTCCGGTCTGGACGCCATGGTGATAGCAACCTAACGGTGAAACTCCCAGACTCAATCCAAGGAAAACCTCCTCAAAATCAGACCTAACGGATTTTTGGAAGATTAAAACTCAAAAGACAATAACACCATGCCTAACCAAAAGCAGAGGAAACTGACATTCCCCAGATCAGGACGCACAGCAGCCGCAGAATCGGAACCAGAAGACCTCCGTTCAGAAGACGAGTGCCTGGGCCTAGCTAACAAAAGGATTAGCTTGAAATCGCTATTTGACGAATTACGACAATTTCGGGCCGAATTTCTTGAATTCAGAGAGGATCTAAAAAAGGCGAACAGCAGATTGGACCAGGCCGAAAACCGAATCTTGGAAGCTGAAGACAGAATAAAAGTGCTTGAAGATTCTGTGCTGGATTTACACAGAAAACAATCAAGGCTGGAGGCTAAACTAGCCGACCAAGAAGGAAGACAGAGATGGGACAACATCAGAATTCACGGTCTGAAAGAAGGAGCTGAAGATGGTTTCAACACAGTGGCAGAATGCGTGGAATCCTTATTGAGAGAGAAGTTGGAAATTCCACAAACCACCGATTTGAAGATAGAAAAGGCACATCGCACATTAGCTGCAAAGCCAGCCCCGGAAGCGCCCCCACGTTCAGTGTTGGTAAGATTCTCCGACTTCAAAATAAAACAAGAAGTTGTAAGACGGGCTTGGCAGAAGAAAGGATTTATGCATCAAGAAAGAAAAGTCTTCGTGGAACACGATTACGCCCCTGAAGTTCTTAAAAAGCGACGGGAATATAACGACGCCAAAAAGGTTTTACGGGAAAAGAATCTACGCTTTCAGACGCCATTTCCGGCGAAGCTAAGGGTCTTTTACGGGGAAGAGTCATGTCTCTACAATTCAGCGGAAGAAGCAACATCTGACATGGCAAGAAGAGGACTCCCGGTCACGGTGTTTAAACCCGCAGCGGATCTGAGCGTGAAAATCAGAGCTCAAACGTGGTCCACTCAGAGACCTTCAAAATCCACGGGCCAGCAGCGGGAGGACCCAGCCCCAGAGCTACAAAGATAAGCTTTCCAGTACCAGAAAGGAATAGCGACCTTTTTGGGTTTTTTTTTTTTTTTTTCCTTTCTCTCTACAGTCACTCTGCACTTCCATCCCCCCTCCTACAAGGTAACAAACATTAAAGAAGATGCAGAATCAGCATGTGGTAAAACCTTTCATGGAGCAGTTTTAGCATTAGAAACAAATGTCTTCTTAATTTAAAGGGGAAAAAAAAAATAAAAAAAATCATGTTAAAATAGAAATGTAACAATGACCCACATGTTCTCCCCACACTAACAAATACTGTATTACAGTGAATGTTTGCTGTGATGGGGGTGGGAGGGTGCACACAAGCTCATAGAGTATAGGCATAAAAAAAAAAAAAAAAAAAAAAATCATTACAAATTCGGATTGGGATCTGAAATTCACGTTAAAAACATGGGACAACTTACAGGGGTAAGAGAGGGCCCTCAACACGTAACAGAGTTTGAGGAATTTCCCTCAGAGCCCATACTCCATCAGGGCTCTTACAGGGTCTTTAAAGAGACCCCAGCTCAGGAAGTTTTTTTGACAGTTTTTTGTTTTAAAGTTTCGTTCATTATGTACTTAATGTTTTTTATGTTCTTAATGATCTTTCAGTTTCTGAGTAGCAAAAAAGAGGGCCACCACACTGTTATACTAAATAAGAAAATACAATGGAGAAACAGGGTGTAACCAAAATAGCCTCATATAATGTGAAAGGGATCCTGAATCCAGTTAAAAGATCCAAGATTCTACGCAAAATGAAAAAAGACAAAGCAGAAATAGTATTTTTACAAGAAACCCACCTAACAGACATGGAACACACTAAACTCAGTAGACAAGGGTTTAAAATGATCTCTTCATCTTCATATAAATCAGGGAGGAGGAGGGGAGTAGCGACATTGATATCAACCAAAATTACATTTGAAAAAAAATCAGAACACAAAGATAAAGAAGGGAGGTACAGTTTGGTAACTGGGCGGCTAGAGGGAGAAGATATCACCCTGCAGAATATATATGCACCACCAGGGGCTAAATGGAAATTTTATAAAAATGTATTCGACCTAATGATAACTAAAGCCCAAGGTTTAGTGATATGTGGTGGAGACTTCAATCTTAGACTGAATCCATACTGGGATGCAACAGGTAATTCTTCACATCAAAATAACACCCAAAATAGGAATACTCGGATGCTACTAAAAGAAATGGGAATCTGTGACGTATGGAGGGAATTCAACCCCAATGTAAAAGATTATACTTTTTATTCAACGCCACATTCATCTTACTCAAGGATTGATTACTTTTTTATGTTTAGTAGAGACATTGGAAGAGTAAAAACATGTAAAATAGGACTGATGGATCTCTCCGACCACAGTCCGATCTATATGGATTTAAACATCCAAAAATACACAAATAATACATTTTCCTGGAGGTTGAATTCAAGTGTCCTCAAAGGGCCACTGAAAGATGAATTGGAATCAGATATTCTCAGATATTTGGAAGAAAACGATAATGGAGAAGTATCCCCTTTAATACTGTGGGATGCGTGCAAAGCTGTAATAAGGGGAAAAATTATTGCAAAACTGGCAACCCAAAAGAAACTGAGACAAGAAAAACTAACCACACTAGAGTCAGAGCTCAAGAACCTAGAAAAAGAACACAAAGATAACACTCATTCTAATGGCTCGCTCAAGATCAAAGAAATTAAAAATCAAATAAATGAGATCTACACAATAGAAATCCAGAAGAAACTTACATTTCTGAAACAAAAACACTATGAAGCAGGCAGTAAATCGGCAAAATTACTAGCCTATAAATTGAGGAAACAACAAACGGAAAGAGCAATCTACAAAATCAGAGACCCAGTATCAAAGGAAATAAAATTCAGAATTCAGGATATTCTTAAAAGCTTCGAGAATTACTACAAGAACTTATACTCCCACAAAAAACATAAAAACGCATCCGAGACATTCCTAAACACATTAAACCTTCCCCAACTTACGGAATCACAAAATAAAACCCTACTGTCAGAAATACAACCTAAAGAATTGGAAAAAGCAATTATGAAACTTAAAGCTAACAAATCCCCAGGAGCAGATGGCTATACAGCAGAATGGTACAAAACCTTTAAACAGCAACTATCTCCTTTCCTCCTGAAAACATTTAACTATGTCCTCCACACAGGGGAAATCCCCCCCTCCTGGAGAGAAGGGGTCATTGCAGTCATACCTAAACCTGAAAAGGATAAACTAGATTGCTCCAACTACAGACCAATCAGTGTATTAAATCAGGACTATAAGCTTTTTACCACTATCCTTGCCAAAAGGTTAGAAAACATACTGACAGACTTAATTTACTTAGACCAAACAGGTTTTATAAGACAAAGACAGACACAAGACAACATTCGACGCACTTTACACATAATTCATCATATAAAAAAATATAACTTAAATGCAGTCATATTGGGATTAGATGCTGAAAAAGCATTCGATTCGGTTGACTGGTCTTTCCTCTATAAAATCTTATCCAGTTTCAATTTTCATAACAACTTCATTAGAACTATACAGGCATTATATAAAAAACCAACAGCTAAAATAAGGATTAACGGTAATTTATCATCATCTTTTGAGCTGGAAAGAGGATATCGTCAAGGCTGCCCCCTGTCTCCACTGCTCTTTGCAATCTTCATAGAACCTCTGAGCCAATGGATAAGACAAAATCAAGAAATTCAAGGTATTACACTTGGTCAGAAAGAACATAAAATAGCACTCTTTGCTGATGACATTTTAATATACCTAGGGCAGCCAGACACTTCTCTACTAGAACTAATCTCAGTTTTTTCAGACTATGGAGATTTATCAGGGTACAAATTAAACATGCATAAAACCCAAGTTTTAACATTCAACTATGACCCAAATCATTTTTCACTAAATGAACTCAAAACTAACTGGGAGTTGGATTCTATGAAATATCTGGGGGTCAATATCCCGAAACAACTCGACAAAATTATAACACTAAACTATGATCCACTGGTGACAAAAATAAAATCTGACCTAGCAAGATGGAATATGATACCATTCTTAGGTACCGCACAAAGAATTGAAGCAGTCAAAATGAATATACTTCCACGTCTTCTATACCTTTTCCAAACAATACCGGTAGAACCTCCCAAAAAAACATGGCAGGAACTGGACAGAAGGATCTCAAGATTCATATGGCAGGGTAAGAGACCTAGAATCAGATATAGAACCCTACAGCTAAACAAAGACAAAGGTGGGCTCGCACTGCCAAATATCAGGGACTATTTTAT
The DNA here is from genome assembly GCA_020510985.1 of Pholidichthys leucotaenia. Classification (NCBI taxonomy): domain Eukaryota; kingdom Metazoa; phylum Chordata; class Actinopteri; order Cichliformes; family Pholidichthyidae; genus Pholidichthys; species Pholidichthys leucotaenia. The sequence continues at coordinate 23,724,803 of CM035837.1, forward strand.
AGCTGCACAAATTAAAACTTTAGTAGAGATATGTAACCCAGTCTACACTGCACAATGGAAGGAGATGGAATGCCAAATAACAAGTGACATCCCCCTACAGGCGATAATAGGGAACAATGCCTTAACTAAACTCCTGAATAACACTAACCCGTGGATAGAGACCCCGCTAAAAATTTGGTTTAAGATAGTCAGAGAGAATCAAGCTAAAGAGCCCTATCGACTTCTGCAATGGATTGCCTATGATCAAGACTTTACCCCCAATAAAACAGACACTAGATTTAAAGAGTGGAAAGAGAAAGGGCTGATAAAATATTACGATTTTTTTAAGGGGCAAACTTTAAGAAGTTTTGAAGATTTGAAAAAACAAGGTCTAATAAATCAAGATCTATACAGGTTCTTTCAGCTTAGACACCACATAAACAATATACTTAAAAAGGAGGATTTGGAAAGGGCCCAGTCAGGTGTTCTGAAGGTCTTCTTAATGGCATATAAAGGGATCTCAGGGATCAGATACATTTCTAAAATATACCAAGGTCTTCAAGACTTAAAAGGAGACAACACATCGTATATAAAAGAGAGATGGGAAAAAGAGGGGAATTTCACTTTACAATTGGAAATATGGGAAAAGCTAAATAAACAGTAATGGAAAAGTACCTCATCCCTGCAGTGGAGAGAATTTGGATGGAAAAACTTGGTAAGATTTTTCAGAACACCTGCACAAAACAAATTTACCCATAAGGGATTGAACTGTTGGCGCTTGTGTGGTGAAAAGACTGCAAATCATTTTCATGTGTTTTGGTCATGCCCAGTTATCCACCAATATTGGTCCAACGTACAGACAATATTGGGGAAAATATTCAAAATAACAGTTCCCTTTTCTTTTGTAACTTTGTATTTGGGTTTATTACCGGACTCACTGGAAAGACGAGGAGATAAATACTTATTCAATGTTTTAATATTGGCAAGTAAAAAAGCCCTAACTAAAAAATGGATGCTGAAGGACTGTCCTACACCTGAAGATTGGATTAACGTGATTCAAGACATTTACTCGATGGAAAAGTTGACATTCGCACTGAGACAGGACATGGATGGGTTCATGAACTTTTGGCAACCCTGGATCGCATATGTGTCTTCCATTAGAACTAATCTTTGACAAATACCATTTCAATAATGGTTCCACTCTTTGTTCCAATGCTACTCAGATGCTCTTTTACTTTTAATTACTTAATTTTCTGTTTGTTTGTTTTTTGCTGTTCTGTTTGTTTGTTTATTCGTTTGTTTTTGTTTTTTATTTAATTCTCCTTAACTTCACTTTTTCTTTCACTTAAAAAAAAAAAAGGGGGGTTGTTGTAATAACTATCCTACCAATGTTGTCAAATAGCAAAAAATAAGGGAACATGTGATGAAAATGTAAACAATGCAATGCTGTAATGACCTGTATACCCTTTACAAAAACTTAAATAAAAAAAAAACAAAAAACAGCACTCTGCCCGTTATCCTGGCAGCCACCTGACCTGTCACTCTAAGTGTGCCGGGAATTTCAGATTTGTGACATGTGCTGGCAAAATGAGTCGCTTTGAGGACATTTTCAAAACTGATGTAACATTATTTCCATATTCTGTATTGAAAGACCTTCAAAATGATGTTTAATTTGTAGGAAGTGTGCAAAAACAGAGCCGGAAAAAGACGATTTGTTTATATTTTGGCTAGGTTGAAAACTCGTGTTCGATTGGTCGTGAGTTACGTCTTCAGCAAAATCATATGCATTTTTAGAAAGTACGATTTCTAAGCTTTCCAGTGATACCAGGCACTCATGGGGGTATCATGGGAAAGAGTATGATTGATGACTTCTTGTGCCTGCAGCTTGTAATGACGCGGTGTGCAGAGGTGTGCAGCTGATGAGCGCTGCAGCGCTCGGAAAGTTGGAACTTTTTTCAGGTTTTAGTGCCATGAGCACAGCGCTGACTGCTGTGAGTGTTTTTGTGCTGAGGGCAGCGAGTGTATTAAACGCTGGACTACATAGAAAATGAATAGAAAAGAGTCACCCACAGCAGAAAAAAATGCATTTGATGGACACGCAGCCTAACCGCATTCATTGCTCACTATTAAGCACAGACAGGTTGTACTGTTTTCCCATAAATCCTTGCGGTTTTTCCGTCGGGTGACGTCACACGCCCATTCCCTATTTTGTCCTCACCTTTAGTTTTCGGTTCATTCTGTGCATCATGGGCTGCACGGTGGCGCAGTGGTTAGCACTGCGGCAGCACAGTTTACCCTTGGCCGGGGGATTGTGGGGATCGTGGGATCGTGGGTTCGATCCCAGCCCCCGACCAACAGTGATCTGTGTGGAGTTTGCATGTTCTCCCCGTGTTGCGTGGGTTTACTCCGGGATTTCTCCGGTTTCCTCCCACATGCCAAAAACATGCATGTTAGGTTAATTGGCTGTTCTAAATTGTCCCTAGATATCTGTTTCGTATAGGCCCTTAGAATAGAGGGTTAGTATTAATGAAAGCGCTTTGAGTGGTCTTTGTGACTAGAAAAGCGCTATATAAGTGCAGGTTAGTTAGTTAGTTAGTTAGTAATCATGACCACCTTTATGTCATCTTGTGTTTACTCCTTGCAACAGCTCTCTCTGTTTATTCTGCCCATCATTATTGGTTCTTTGTTAATTCCTCATGGCTGCTCTTGATTGTGTCTCTCTCACTCCCACCATCTCCTCTTAATTAATCCCAGCCATTTGTCATCAGTGTTCTGTGTACTCAAGATTCAAAGATTTTATTGTCAATACTACTATACGTGCAGGACATACAGAAGAATTGAAATGGCGTTTCTCTCTCTCTTCATTGGTATGCATAATATAAAAAGAAAAGGAATAAGGCTGGAAAAAAAGAAAACAACAACAGCAGTCTATGTACAGTAATGCAACCCGTAGTGCAAATGGCGACAAGATAGACCCAGACCTCCCATAGTGCAAATAGAAACGATTAACGATGAAAAAACCCAGCAATCCTATATACAGACAACTCGAGATGTAATACCCGTAGTTGCAGTTCAATGCAGTAGTGTAGGTGCAGATATTAACAGATAGGACTGCACGTGACCAGTATTGCAGTGACAGACAGCAGCAGATATGGCATTTGTGCAAATGGTTGTGGTTAAAGTGCAGAGACATACAGCAGCAAATGTATTACTGTTGGTGTGCCAGTCTTTCTGTGCCAACAGCTGAGGTAGTTATTGTGCGGGTGATTGTGTTACCGTCCGGGGGGGGGGGGGGGGGATTGGACAGAGTTCAGGGTCCTGATGGCCTGATGAACGAAACTGTTAAGCAGTCTTGTGGAGCAGCCCCCTGCCCTCGGGAGCTGAAGAGGGAGTGGGAGGGGTGGGAGGTGTCGCCTGTGAGGTTGATGGCTCTGCGGGTGAGGTAGATGTCTGAGAGGGGGGGCAGAGGGGCACTGATGATCTTGCTGGCTGCTTTCACTGTGTGTTGCAGTGTCTTCCGGCAGGAGGCGGTGCAGGTTCTATACCACACCGTGATGTAGCTGGTGAGGATGCTCTCAATGGTGCCCTGGTAGAAAGAACACATGATGGGGGCTGGGACTCGTGCTCTCCTCAGTTTGCGGAGGAAATGGAAGTGAGTTTGAGCCTTCTTGGCCAGTGATGTGGTGCTGTTGGACCAGGAGAGGTCCTCAGAGATGTGCACCCCCAGGAACTTGGTGCTGCTCACCCTCTCCACAGCTGCACCATCGATGATCAGAGGAGGGTGCTGTGTGTGACCCCCTCCTGAAGTCGACCACAATCTTCTTGGTTTTTCCCACATTCAGGAAGAGGATATTGTCTTTGCACCACTGGACCAGTTGGCTCACCTCATTTCTGTAGTTGGCCTTCTCGTTGTTGGTGATGAGGCCCACCACCGTCGTGTCATCCGCAAACTTGATGACGTGGTTGGTGTTATAAGCTGGCACGCAGTCATGGGTCAGCAGGGTGAAGAGCAGCGGGCTGAGCACTCACCCTTGTGGGGCCCCTGTACCCAGTGTGATGGTCTGGGAGGTGTTGCTGCCACCCCACGCGTTCTGTGGCCTCCCTGTGAGACAGTTCAGCACCCAGTTACAGAGAGAGGTTTTGAGTCCCAAGTGTCTGAGTTTTTGTATCAGGTGCTGGGGGATGATTGTGTTGAATGCTGAATTGAAGTCCAAGAACAGCATTCGCACGTAGGAGTTTTTTTGAGTCCAGGTGGGTGAGGGCTGGATGGAGAGCAGCAGCGATGGCATCTTCTGTGGATCTGTTTGACCTATATGCAAACTGGGATGGGTCGTGGGAGGGAGGCAGGATGGACTTGATGTTCTGCATGACTAGCCACTCAAAGCACTTCATTATAATGGGGGTCAGTGCTACAGGCCGGTAATCATTGTAGCTGGATGGGACGGGCTTCTTTGGGACTGGTATTATGGTGAAAGTTTTGAAGAATGTGGGGACAACAGCTTGAGACAGGGAGATTTTGAAGATGTCGGCCAGGACATTCTTAAGCTCCTCTGCACAGTCCTTCAGGACGAGACCCACTATGTTGTCTGGGCCAGCTGCCTTGCATGAGCTGATCCTGCAGAGGGTCTTCTTCACGCTAGCCGGATCCAGACTCATGGCCTGCTTGTCCGGAGGAGGAGTGGTCTTCTGTGCTGATGTGCTGTTTTGTGGTTCAAATCGGCCAGAGAAGTTGTTTAGGTTGTTGAGCAGTGTGATGTCACTTGCACAGGTCTGAGGTGGTTTGTAGTTGGTGAGGATCTGTATGCCACGCCAGGGAGAACGTGCATCTCTGGTGTTGCTGAAGTGTCCGGATATTTGCTTGCTGTACTGTCGTTTTGCCTCCTTGATATCACGGGACAGGTTGGCCCTAGCTGTTGTTAGTCCTGCAGTGTCTCCGGCCCTGAAGGCTGCGTCCTGAGCCCTCAGAAGTCTGTAGACCTCTGCTGTCATCCATGGCTTCTGGTTAGCATGAACAGTGATGGTCTTGCAGTGAGTGACATCATCAATGCATTTAGCTATGTATGCCACAACAACCTCAGTGTACTCCTCTAGGTTTGTGTGTCCATTGTGTGTTGCTTGTGTGTCCATTTCAAGCTGCATGCTTGAAAGTGTCCCAGTCTGTAGTGCTGAAGCAGACTTTCAGAGCATCAGAGGCCCCCTCTGTCCACACACGTACCTGCTTTTTTGTTGGTCTAATGGCTTTCACTCTGGGTTTGTATGCTGGCCTTAACAGGACGGTGATGTGATCAGAGAGACCCAGGGGGGAGGGGGGGTCTGTATGCTTTCTTATGAGTTGTGTACACCGGATCCAGCAAGTTGTCTCCTCCTGTTACAAAGTTTACATGTTGATATACAGTAGGTTTGGTAGGAGGGCCTTTAAATCTGCATGGTTGAAGTCTCCTGCTGTGATGAGGAATCGGTCTGGATGCGCTGTTTGTGTCTCACTTATAGCCTCAGAGTTCTTCCAGTGCTTTACTCCTCTTGCCGGTGCTGGTGGGCGGGGCATACGCGGTGGCAAGTAGGACAGCTGAAAATTCTCTCGGCATGTAAAAGGGTCGGTACTTGATGATCCTAAACTCCACTAAAGGAGAACAGTGTCTATGTACAACAATAGAATCACGGCACCAGGCATCATTGATGTACACACAGACCCCGCCGCCTCGCGTTTTCCCTCCTTCCGTGAGCACTCTGTCGCTACAGTAGCATGTTAGCCCAGCTAACTGAATAGCAGAGTCTGGTATATTGTCATTTAACCACGTTTCCGTAAAGATAAAAACACAGCAGTTCTGTGCATCACGTTGTGTAGATCTCAGGAGCTGCATGTGGTCCATTTTGTTGTCTAGTGAGCATACGTTGGCCAGAATGAATGAAGAAATGGGCAGACTGTGCGGGCTAACAGTTGGCTTCGTTCGGATACCTCCACGTTTACCTCTCTTTTGTCTCTGCTCACACCGTCTACGGCATCTCCATTTGGGATGAGATATGGCAGTCGAGTCCAGGGGTATGAAGGACTGGTGGAGAATACCCAGGCCACGAAGATCCTCTGTAATGCTCTGGTCCAGGACGTAATGTTTGGTCATATTCCTTATCTCCAGAAGGCTGTGGTGACTGTAGCTTGTGCGCAACATCATATATGTACATTAAACAATTTAAACAACACTAAGTGGCACAAAAACTGGAGTGGTGGCTCAGTTGGTAGAGCATCCGCCCCACACCCGGGAGGCAGGGGTTCAAATCCCGGCCGGGTCATACCAAAGACCACATAAAAATGGTGCTTTCTGCCTTCTAGCGTGGTGCTCCGCATAATGGAATGGGGAAAGTAAAGTTACACACAGAGCTACCAGAGGACTGACCCCCCACTGTAGCTTCCACTACTTACAGTAGCTGTGTGGCCTAGGATCAGAGAAACGGAGATAGGCGCCGCCCATATACGCCTTCATGGTGTGAAGGGATTAACTAACTAACTAAGTGGCACAAAAACACGATGAGAGAAGAGAGGCCGCTGCGTGTTCACGCGCCACCTACTATACATGTTCCACTCAGTTTTCAGTTCGCTGTTGTGTTGTAAAACACCTGTTGTATTCCTCACCCGCACTTGTCCGGTTTGTGTTTATTATGTGTCAGTGATTATCCAGCCAATAGCTGCATCTTCTATTATTAAATTCTGCTGAACATCATCTGTGCATTTGGCCCCATCCTTGCTACCTCCCCGGCAGCAGAACACAACAATTTCAGGTTCTAAAACATGAAAAACTGCCACTTTTCTGTTTGAGCATTATGAGTTAAATATATTATGGTTTTGTAATTGTGTTGCTCAAGCTTCAAATTTGTGTTTGATGGGTCATTTTATTTAGCTATAGGGACCTTTTATAAAATGTTAAGAGACTGGGAACAAGGTCATTTTCTCAGGTATGCAGACTTAAACATGTGAGGTAAAACATGCACTGGAGCCTTGAACAGGAGCCGTGCCAACAGGAAGCAGAGATAGTGGACATGACAGAAAAAATTGTGATTAGTCGGCAAATCGAAAAAATAGTCATTAGATTAGTTGACTACCAAAATAGTCGTTTGTTGTAGCCCTAGTGTGTGTGCATATGGTTTGCTAGGAAACATACAAAAAAAGAGGGTAACAGGCCGGAGCAATGCCCACCCCCCGGGACCGTGAGCAAGCAAGACAAGGCTCCCCCATCTCCCAGGCAACCCACAGCCCCCTCAGAACACGAATGCCCCGAGGCCACTAAACCACAGAACAGCCAGGCGCCCACCCCAGGAGGAAGGGCAATGGGGGGGCCAGTGCACTGTAGCTCCAGGCTGGACAGCCCCCCGCCCGAGCCAGACGCTGGCCCCCCCTTCCCACACCTGTGGGCCCCCCTGGGCACACCCCACAAAGTGGACACACGCACACCCTGGGAGCCACCAGGCACCCACAGCCAGGTGAGGCACTACAAGAAGTGGGGAGCCACAGGGGAAGCCAACTTTCCTCCCCCCCCCCACCCCAATGCTGAACATCACTGACTGTGGATAAATGAATGAACTGCAACCACAGATGTTTAGTGGAGTGAGAAAGCGCTAATAAAAACCACGGTGGGGTTGCAAGTTTCATCACTAGCTAAGCTAGCTGCAATATATTATTATAATATATAATATATTTATATATAATATATATATATATATATATCTTATATATATATTTATATATTTATATACATTTATATATAATATATTTTTTTTCCGGTTCCGGTTCCGCCGGACCGGCGGCGCCACACGAGTCGGCTGCCTGTTGCAACAGCCTTTTTTTTTTATCTTCCTTCTTCTTTCTACACCTTTCACTCTGTATATATATCACGGACGCACGGATCACCCCGGGGGTCTCCCGGGTCGGCGGACGGAGCCACGGTTTGCAGCGGGAGACGTTACAGCGGGGAGGAGCTAGTGCTAGCTAGCACTTGGCCGCCGCCCGGTGCTAATGGGAAACTCGACATACTGGGAGCTGTAGCGAAAATGACGCGGGTGCCGGGCTGGAGTTTAGGCGGCGTGAAAGAAATATAAGACAGAATAATAAAGAGCGATGGCAAGAACCAAGCAGACCGCCCGTAAAATCTACTGGAGGAAGAAGCCCCCCCCCCCCTCCCCAGGAGACAGCTAGCCACCAGGGCTGCTCAGAGAGGCGCTCCGGCCACCGGCAGAGTGAAGAGGCCTCGCCGTCACAGGCCCGTGGCTCTGAGAGAGATCTGTCGCTGCCAGAAATCCACGGAGCTGCTCATCCGTAAGCTGCCCGTCCAGCGCCTGGTGAGGGAGATCGCTCAGGACTTCAAGACCGTCCTGCGTTTCCTGAGCTTCGCCGTCATGGCTCTGCAGGAGACCAGCGAGGCCCACCTGGTGGTCTCTTCTTCGCTAAGGGGGTCACCATCATGCCCAAAGACTTCCAGCTGGCCCGCTGCATCCGCGGAGAGAGAGCTTCGACTTTCTGCTACACATTCACCAGCCATAATGCTCTGCACTGTGTGTCTATATATATATACATTTATAGTAATATGGACATATGTTTACTAGATGTTGTTTTTTCTTGCCTTCTGATTGTTGCTCTGAGTGTTGCTATCCCTATGCTGTTGCAATCCTGGAATTTCCCCATTGTGGGACTAATAAAGGCTTATCTTATCTTATCTTATCTTATAGCTATGTGAGATCTGATGCTCAGTGGAAAATTTCGTCTTCACCACCGAGGAGAAAATGTACCAGAACAGATCTGTTAACCCCTTAGCATTCCAGCCAATTTTCCTTAAAATGCTTAAAAATAGCATACACAAAGTGAATCAAATTCTTTCTTCACTGAGTGGCAGTTGAAAATTTTAAATGTCCTGCAGGCAGAACACCAGAATTTTAAGAGGTTAAATAATGATGTGATAACCTCACAGAAGAGAACAGTCAATCCAAACGAGGTGTTTCAGAGTTGCCCTCATGTGCAGGACTCTGGACTGTTTGATTTTGCAGATCATATAATGTCACAGAAATTCTACATAAACCATGAAAATGGTGTATGGGCAGTTCGGTGGCACAGTAGTTAGCACAGTGGCAGCACAGTAAGAAGGCCACGGGATCAATTCCACCCCTGACCATCGTGAGTTCGATCCCACCCCCCTGACCATTGGTGACCCTTCTGTGTGGAGTTTGCATGTTCTCCCCGTGTCTGCGTGGGTTTACCCCGGGTACTCCGGTTTCCTCCCACAGGCCAGACATGAAAGCTAGGTTAATTGGAGACTCCAAAGTGGCCCTAGGTGTGAATGTGTGTGTGAATGGCGAAGGGATCGGCGCCGTACCGTGGCTGCCTCATCCATCCAAGTGGATGTCCTGAATTTTCCTCTTGGGATTAATAAAGTATACAAAAAATAATAATAAAGGTGGAAACTCAAAAGTATAATTGGGGCACTTTAAAAAATGTGTAAGTGCATTCAATTCATTCATCCATTAGACAAATATTCAATCACGAAATAGCCAGAAACAAAGGGAGATGTTAAAGTAACTGAACACCTTAACTCACAGGTGTCAAACTCATTCCATGGAGGGCCAAGACCCTGCAGGTTTTATCTCCACCCAGTGTCTTCAGCAGGTGATTTCACTGAATTTCTTCACACTGATTGCTGATCAGTGAAAACACCTGCTGATGGCACTGGGTAGAAGCAAAACATGCAGGGTCTTGGCCCTCCATGGAATGAGTTTGACACCCCTGCCTTAACTCTATGAAGACTGATTATGATTACATTCTTACTTCACACCTGGAAATGTCCATTTTGTGGTAGAATAATAAAAAGTGTGGACTATGACCACAGGAGTAGTGTCTACCTAATCCAAATAAGAACAAAACCAGGGCTCAGTATGGCTAACATATGCTCATACAGCTATGCGCAACACTTAAAACAGAGTTGCTAGGAAACTGGACAAGTAAAAGTACATAGTGACATGATAACGTGGGTCTAAATGACTCTACAGTAGCCAGTGGATGAGCAAACGAAGGGTCTGATGGAAAACCAGCTCCAAACCACCACTAGCACCAGCCCAGAATTTACACTGGGATTGCATCATTGTGTGTAGAGTGGTCTGTGAGAGCTGCTGCTTCAATGGGTGGTTTAAAGGTTCCAATCTGTTTTTACGGTTTACCATCAGGAAATGTCTTATGTCAGTGAGGGGTCCATAGAAAGCCCGAAAGACCTTGATGTGTGTGAGTGTTTCCATCTGTGGCATGTGGACATAAGTACTGCTGGTTTAACGGTAGCCACAGCCAAGCTGCACTGTTATTATGAGTCTGAACCATGGACCGCAGAAATGAGTTTCTGTTACTCTGCTGCTTTACGGCCTCGTGTAAAAGCAGAAAGAGGCTGACACAACTTCATCACAATGACGACTGACTCAATGACAGCCTTTACCGAGCTTCCGGGTGTTGGATGTGACAGATTTCTTTGTCGTTTATGCAGCAGGATCGCAGGGTGGACAGAGCTCAACCCCAGCTGTCACAGGTGCCAGGGGCGGGGGTCAACACAGAGAAGTAATTTTTGTTTAAACTCACAGCTGGAAAGTTGCTGGTTTGAATCCTCTTGTTGGTAGGGGGTATTTCTACGTATGTGGGGTTTAACACTGTTGTCCCTGTGGGATGTCCCTGTCCCATGGTTTAGCTCCGGGTATGCAGGTTTCCTCTCACAGTCCAAATTCATTCTCATCAAGCTAAAAGTGCAGTAAATTAGTTTGCACTTTTTTTTTTAACCAAAACTAGTGCATGTCCATAGAAAGCAAGTATATAAAACAGGTAGGCCAATTAGGCTTTACAGGCCCAAATGTAGGATGTGTTTGAAAGTGGAATACAAAGAGGTGTAGCCTATATGTAGGCAATCACACATGTTAGACTTTGACAAATATAAAAGAGACTGAACACTAAGATTTATTTGATTGTGTGATTAATTACAGAATTATTGAAAATAAATGGGACATCCAATATTAGCGACTGTTTAAGAACCCTTGTTTATTTGTTTGTCAGACTTATTTGTCTGATTTTTTATGACTTATATTCATAAGTGTTGTATCTTGCACTTTGGGGAATGAGAGTTGTTCAGTCACCATTATAACTGTTTTAGTTTATATATGCAGTTTATAGTGCATCGTCAATAAGCTCATGCAGTACTATAAAAGGACACGTTGAGAATTATTTGAGACCCACTGTAGTGCATCATTTTATATTTTAGCAATATTTCGTTATTAAAAGGTTTTTTAAAACTGTAATCAGCCAAATTACCTAAAAAAAACACACAACATTATTATACACAGCAGAATGACCCATTTGGCTGCATCTGTTGCATCAGTGTTGCCCATTTGTCAGTTAATAAAAACGATTTATTTTGTTATTTGGGCATTTGTGTGTGCGTGGTCACAGTCGTCGTTTAGTCAAAGCGTGCATATGTATCCGCATGTGATATGCAATTGATCTGGCCATTCCGCTCCACAATCATGGTAGTATTATTATTAACTTTTAATTTTTAGATAGCTGTGCGAGCACACCGGGAGGAGCACCATGTTGAACCCGTGGTCCTGCAAAGGACACCGGTGGCACACGGGTGAAGCAGCAACCGAGACTCCGTTAACCGGGCTGGCTGGGCTTCACTCCCTGCGAAGGACTGCCCTAAGCCAGTCTGGCTACTGCTTATCCCCCTGCCCCGTGCACCTCGTGTTCTCCACATATGCCAAATTTTCCTTTACAGCTACGCAATCACGACAGCATTATAGTATAATTTTTTTAAGCATTAAATAATCAGTATTCTCTTTTTCTGGTCAAATTTGTCACTTTTCACTTCCTTGTTTTGTTTATGGAGCGCTCTGGTGACTGGTCGTTATGCCACGTATTATCCAATTAGTATGGAGTCAATACAAAACCCCGCCCACACTTCTAGAAGCATTGGCAAATGGCGTTGGTAAATGGTAAATGGTGTTCACTTATATAGCACTTTTTTCTCATCTCTAGATGTCCAAAGCGCTTTACAGATCCTGCTATCCACTCATTCAACACACATTCACACATTGATGGTAGTAGCGCTGCCATACACCAGTGCTGGCCTGACCCACCAGGAGCAAATGGGGGTTCAATATCTTGCTCAAGGACACGTCGACATGCAGACTGCAGACAGAGTGGAAATCGAACCCCTGACCCTCCGATCAATAGTTGGCCACACTACACCTGTGCCACAGCCGCCCCCAACAAATTCTGTACCTTTCACACAAATCTGAGGAAGGGTACAGAAATAATTCTGCTGCTTTGAAGGTCCCAATGAGCACAGTGGCCTCCATCATCCGTAAATGGAAGAAGTTCGGAACCACCAGGGCTCTTCTTAGAGCTGGCCGGCAGTCTAAACTGAGCAAATGGGAAAGAAAGGCCGTAGTCAGGGAGGTGACCAAGAACCCGATGCTCACTCTGTCAGAGCTCCAATCTTCCTCGGTGGAGAGAGAAGAAGCTTCCAGAAGAACAACCATCTCTGCAGCAATCCACCAATCTGGCCTGAATGGTAGAGTGACCAGACGGAAGCCATTCCTTAGTAAAGGGCACATGGCAGCCCACCTGGAGTTTGCCAAAAGGCACCTGAAGAACTCTCATATCATGAGAAACAAAATTCTCTGGTCTGATGAGACAAAGATTCAACTCTTTGGCATGAATGCCAGGCGTCATGTTTGGAGAAAACCAGGCACTACTCATCACCAGGCCAATACCATCCATACAGTGAAGCATGGTGGTGGCAGCATCATGCTGTGGGGATGTTTTTCAGCGGCAGGAACAGGGAGACTAGTCAGGATAGAGGAAAAGATGAATGCAGCAATGTACAGAGACATCCTGGATGAAAACCTGCTCCAGAGCGCTCTTGACCTCAGACTGGGGCAACGGTTCATCTTTCAGCAGAACAACGGCCCCAGGCACACAGCCAAGATATCAAAGGAGTGGCTTCAGGACAACTATGTGAATGTCCTTGAGTGGCCCAGTCAGAGCCCAGACTTGAATCTAATTGAACATCTCTGGAGAGATCTGAAAATGGCTGTGCACCAACACTTTCCATCCAACCTGATGGAGCTTGAGAGATGCTGCAAAGAGGAATGGGCCAAACTGCCCAAAGATAGGTGTGCCAAGCTTGTGGCATCATATTCAAAAAGACTTGAGGCTGTAATTGCTGCCAAAGGTGCATCAACAAAGTATTGAGCAAAGGCTGTGAATACTTATTATGTAAATGTGATTTCTTAGTTTTTACCTCTGCCAAGGATGTAATGTTTTTACTGGCGTTTGTCTGTCTGTCTGTCTGTCTATTACCAATGTAACTCAAAAAGTTATGAACAGATTTTAATGAAATTTTCAGGAAAGGTGTGTAATGGCACGGGGAACAGATGATTAGATTTTGGTGGTGATCTGAGAGTGCATACCTCCACCAAGGGCTTTGTTTGTACTTGTGCAGTAGGATTACACAAAAACTACTGGATGGATTTGGATGAAATTTTCACCAGAGGTGGTTCTTGGGCTAGACAGGAACCCATTATATTTTGGTGATGATCTGAGAATGCATACCTCAGCCAAGGCTCTTATCTTCTCACAGTGTGTTAGCAACAATACTCCAAAATTGATGGACAGACTTTGATGCCATTTTCACCACAAGTGGCTATAGGCCTACACACAAACCCATTACATTTTGGAGGTGATCCATGAGAAACAGAAGGAGCCTTGGCAGAGGTATGCGCTCTATGAGTGCTTTTCTAGTTTTATTTTTAATAAATTTGCAAAAATCTAAAAAAAAAAAAAAAAAAAAAAAAAATTAACGTCATTTTGGGGTATTGTGCGTAGAATTTTGAGGAAAAAAAATGAATTTAACCCATTTTGGAATAAGACTGTAACATAACGTGGAAAAAGTGAAGCACTGTGAATATTTTCCAGATGCACTGTATACATAGGCAATCACATGTTAGACTTTTACAAATATAAAAGGGAGTAAATGGCACTAAGATTTATTTGATTTTCCACCCATCCATCCATCCATCTTCTACCACTTAATCTTTTTCGGGTGGTGGGGGGGCTGGAGCCTATCCCAGCATCTTTGGGCGAGAGGCAGGGTACACCCTGGACAGATCGCCAGTCCATCCCAGGACCAACACAGAGAGACAGGCAACCATTCACTCTCACGTCCATACCTAAGGACAATTTAGGATCCCCGGTTGATGCCAGTTAACCTAACCTGCATGTCTTTGGGCTGTGGGAGGAAACTGGAGTACCCAGAGTAAACCCACACATACACAGGAAGAACATGCAAATTCCACACAGACAGGTCACTGATGGTCTGGGGGTGTGATTGAATCCACGATGGTCAGGGGTGGGATCGATCCCGTGACCTTCTTGCTGTGCTGCCACAGTGCTAACCCACTGCGTCACCATGCTGCCTTATTTGATTGTGTGAATATTAATTACAGAATAACTAATTATTGAAAATGAATGGAACATCAAATATTAGCAACCATTTCAGATCCCTTGTTTATTTATTTGTCAGATCACTTATTTGTGTGATCTTTTATCACTTATAATCATAATAATTGTGTATCTTGCACTTTGGGGAATGAGAGTTGTTCAGTCATCATTATAATTATTTTCGTTTATATCACTGTTCAGTGATGGAGTTCAGTGTAATAGTGAATTTCTTCTGTGCATCGTCAATAAACTCATGCAGTACTATAACAGGACACGTTTACAAATATCTGAGACCCATTGTAGTGCATCAGTTTATATTTTAGCAATATTTTGTTATAAAAAGTTTTTTAAAACTGTAATCAACTGAATTAACTACAAAACACCCAACATTATTATACACAGCAGAACGGCCCATTTGACTGCAACCGTTGCATCAGTGTCGCCCATTTGTCAGTAATTATTTAACTAAAAATGATTTATTTCGTTATTTGGGCATTTTTGTGTCCTGCATTTGGTCGTTAAGTAATTCCGGCCATTCTGCTCCACAATCATGGCAGTACTATTATTAAGTTTTTAATTTTTAGATACTCACATGGGAGGGGGGATTCATGGTCCTGCATAGTACAATGGTACCACATGGGTGAAGCAGAGGCAGGGACTCCCGTCTACCACTCACTGGGCAGGCAGGGGCATGCCTCCCCGCAAAGAAAGGTGGTCTACCCAGTTGGGCCGCTGCTTCTCCTGGCATGCTCTGTGTTGGATACACCGGTGTTCGTTGTCAGACCCGGGTCCCCGCTGACGCGCCGCACAGTCTGCTCATGCACCTCATGTTCTCCACATATGCCAAATTATCCTTTAGACCTACACAATCATGGAAACTTTATGGTATAATTTTTTAAGCATTAAAGCTTCAGTATTATCTTTTTCTAGTCAAATTTGTCATTTTTCGCTTCCTTGTTTTGCTCATGGTGCGCTGTGGTTACTGGAGTCAATGCAAAACCCTGCCCACACCTTTAGAAGCCAGATAATGAGGAGAGAGCTATGACTAAACTTTTATTTATAAAAATTACATATATTGACTGAACAACTCCATACTCAGGGATGCACACCCTCGTACCCTAAGCAAAACACATATAAAATCTTAGGTCAGTCTGATGAACAGTTCAAGAGATATGCGTGAAACACACACACACACACACACACACACACACACACACACAGACAGAGAGATTCCGTGCATTTATAGATAGATAAGTGAACAACTGAAATCTTCAGCAGTGGCTGAGGGCTGTCAGTCACTGCAGTGAACAGACTCCCTCTAGCTGTCTTTCTGTTCATTCTTTAAATAGCCAGCCTGGTCGCCCACTTTTCTAGGCTCTCCTCTTTAAATCTTTGACTTGCCTATGTTGGTTGGTCATATTATGTAGGTAGTTTGTTGTTTACTCAAGTTATTTAACATTTTCACACTCCAAATAACACTGCATGGGCTCTAATGACCCTCTAAATAACACCAAAACACATGTCTTACTCCCAGTTAGGGCTGTGTGATATGACCAAAATTTCAAACCCTGATACAAGTAATCTTATTGGGTGGTGCGGTGGAGCAGTGGTTAGCACTGCACCAGCACAGCAACTCACCCTTGGTCATGGGATCCCTGGTTCGATCCCAGCCCCTGACCAACAGTGATCTGTGTGGAGTTTGCATGTTCTCCCCATATCTGCGTGGGTTTACTCTGGGATTTCTCCGGTTTCCTCCCACATGCCAAAAATATGCAGGTTAGGTTAATTGGAGACTCTAAAGTGGCCCTAGGTGTGAATGTGTGTGTGAATGGTTAAGGGATAGCGCCGTACTGTGGCTGCTTCATCCATCCAGGTGGATGCCCTCAATTTCCCTTCTGGGGATCAATAAAGTATACAAAATCAAAAAAAAAAAAAAAAAAAAAAATCCTGAAAATGATATATATCCCGATATACAATTTCTGTAAATTCTATAGTTTAGATATAATGACCACACAGAAAGGACCATTTATTATTTTAATTACATACTGACAAAAATCAATTGTACAAGTTCATCTGTCATTAATATAGCATTTTATTTAAAGATGTAATAATATATAATTACTAACCCTCTAATTTTTTTCCCCCTCTCCCATCACAATGTTGAATTGGAAAACATTAAATATCACAATGAGGTTTACTTTGACTACAAACCAACATTCATCTATTTATTTATTCTATTTCACCTTTATTTATACAGAGGAGTTCCATTAAGAGGCAACCTTTCTTTTTCAAGGACACCCTGTTCAGACTCACACAGTTACACATTCACACCTGGAAGCTGCCCAGTACAACCACAGACGAACCTGTGGCCACTGAATAGTTCCATTGGAGCAGTTGGGGTTAAAGACCTTGCTCAAAGGCACCACAGTGGGGTTAATGAGGGTGGGGCAAACACTGCTACATTATCTGTCCCACCCAGATCTGATCCTGCCGGTCCATGGATTGAACTGGCGACCTTCTGCTCACCAGTCCACATCCCTAACCATTAGGCCACCATGTTTCACACGCTTGTTTAACCAGTACATTAAAGTCAAAGTAGTCGACTATGATTTATTATTAGTAAAATACATTTATAAACAGACACTCACAATGGCTAGATGAAGACGGCTGAAATGGCCACTATTATCCCTTTCCATCTTCTCAAGTCTTTATTATATGGCGTTCCATGGGCAAATAATGTTTTACTGTTTTACTCCGGTGTTTAGTTTTAACAGCTGATAATTCTTTTGTGCCTCTACTTAGTAAACGCTCTCTGTAGTCTTTCATATGCTTGCTTCTTGTGGAACCCGCCATGTTGGATCAAGCCGGGGCACGAGTTCCATCATGTCTGCGCATGTGCAAACTGTCACCAAAATGATGCAAAGATACTGCCGTAAACAGTGTATTTTGCAACACCACAATATAAACGACAGACTTTTATATGAAACGATAGATGTTTTTAATCTTGTCATCTGATATACTGTACAGTATGCTGTAATGTTGCACAGTCCTATTCCCAGTTGTTATGTGCCTTATTTTATTGTTAATTTATGTGTGCAGCATCCCGTGGTTATCATTTGTTAGCCCAGATAGCATTGTGTAGCTTAGTTATTGTGTTTTTTTCAGAGCGTTTTCACACATGGAAGTCCACATCAAAGTCTGGACCAACGTTGATGTGTTTGTTCCAATGTCTACATTTGGTCAGCTTAGGTTTGATTTCACACTGCTCCTTATTAAAGCGAACTAAACAATTTTATGTGACACACCTATGACCCGTTGTCAAGACCAGGTTTGTGTAGTTAGCAGACTGCAGTAGTTAGCAAACATGCTACTCACCCTGCACGGTGTTTTCTGCAGCTCTACATAACCACACTTTAAGTTGAAATGGGGGAAGACTCCATCACATTGAGATGTGAACTAATTTAGTGAGGTTAGAATGTAATCTACATTTTGTCCTTCTCATCGGCTGCCTGATGCAGCCCTGTGATGGACTGGCACACTGTCCAGGGTGTACCACACTAGCGGTGTGCCATATTGTATTGTTCACGATAACACTGATATAAATTTTGATACTGGTGTAAAAATCAATATTGCAATATTTGGGGTTCGTTACGCTGCCAACGGAAGTTACGTGTTACCAGAGAAACAGCAAAACAAATATGGCGTGGGAAGCAGTGCTCCATGCTTGGCAAGTCTGCATCTAGTTGTGAGGAAGTAATTTAGTTTTAAGGCCATTTCAAACTGCTGCCATCTTTAAAAAAAAAAATGGTGCAGCAATGCGAATAATCTGCCTGCATTTTTTTCCCTCATGTCAACAATGCCGCTTCGGGGAAAAGTTTTACTTCATTACATTTAATTCTTCCTGAAGCTGCGTTGCTTACATCCGAAGTGTCCACAGGTTTATTTTCGTTCCACTTTGACTGCTCTAGTGTGATTTATTCAACCAACCGAAAGAAAAAAAAAATCTGTTAACAGCCCAGGAGTTGGCTGTGCAACAGATTTCTAATGCGGGTAAATTGAGAGAAAGAGAGAGAGACGGGAGGTCTGATGGAGCAGTCATTTACCTGCAGAAGTGTCTTGGGAAATGGCAGACAGGGAGGCCAGCATATATTCAATATAATAAAAATGATGAAATAATAATAGTTTTAAAATAGAAAAGCACTCAGAGCGCATACCTCCGCCAAGGCTCCTTCCGTTTGTCATGGATCACCTCCAAAAGTTAATGGGTTTGTGTGTAGGCCTTTAGCCACTTGTGGTGAAAATGGCATCAAAGTCTGTCCATCAGTTTTGGAGTATTGTTGCTAACACACTGTGAGAAGATAAGAGCCTTGGCTGAGGTATGCATTCTCAGATCATCACCAAAATATAATGGGTTCCTGTCTAGCCCAAGAAACACCTCTGGTGAAAATTTCATCCAAATCCATCCAGTAGTTTTTGTGTAATCCTGCTGCACAAATACAAACAAAGCCCTTGGTGGAGGTATGCACTCTCAGATCATCACCAATATCTAATCACCAAAATCTAATCATCTGTTCCCCGTGCCATTACACACCTTTCCTGAAAATTTCATCAAAATCCGTTCATAACTTTTTGAGTTGTGTTGGTAACAGACAGACAGACAAACCCCGGTAAAAACATTACCTCCTTGGCGGAGGTAATAAGCCCACTCCCTCCCCATTTTATTTAGACTCTTCCTGACCCGCTGAAATAACAGGCTAGACTAAATTAATATAATATGTTAAAAAGACCAAAACCCCCTCATGCCCCAGAGTATAGAAATGAGATGAAGATGGAAGTAATGTGGTGAATGATGTTTCACATCAGTAATAATGTTTAAAATGAAGAATCTATCACTGCCCGCAAATATCCAAAAGCTGTTCCAAATAAGGGAGAAACAATATCATTTCAGAGGAACATGTATATTTCAAAAACCTTCAGTGAGAACTACCACCAAGCAACACTGTGTTTCAGTGCAAGGAGTCAGATTATGGAACGATTTTGGACCTGAATTAAAATCATGTACAATGCTTGGACAATTTAAACAAAAACTAAAGGAAGAAATACTCCAAACATATATACAAGATGACATGTAAAATCACATAAGGATTGTCATATCCAGTCTGCATTGTGTTGTTGCTTAGTTTTTTTTGGGGGGGGGGGTTTGTCACATTTTGTCTTAGCTTTGTTCTGAATTGTAATCGCTCTTGTTTGTTTTTCTTTTGAATTCTTGGATGGAATATAGGTGGGCAATATAAGCTGCGGCTTCAGCCATCACCCATTTCGGATAACTTATGTTGAACTGTATAATCAGAGGAGTCATTGTCTAATTTGACCTTGTTGGATTTTCTTTCCCCCTTTGTTATATTATTCTGTTTCTTTTAATCTGTACTTTTAATCTATCCGAAATAAAGATTGATTGATTGATTGACTGAATGAGGTCTGTGGTTATATTATCCTGCCGTAGCTGTTTATAGTTTGGGGTATCCCTTTTTAAATGTAATAAACAGACTGCATTAACCAAAGCTAAATTGCTCTTACATTCATAAGAATGTTTTCAGGACTATTCAGATGTTTTTCAAAAAATCTGCAGAATTTCCTAAACTATAGACTATACAGTATGTAGTCTGCAGTACCAACTTTACTCTCATCTGCTTGTTACTGTTCTCTCCTAAATTTGTTTTCTTTTCTCATTTTTTTAAACATCTTTTCACAAAGGTACAATTTGAAAATTCTGAACGTTTTTGGTGACAAATTTGTGACTTTTTTTCATGCAAAATTGTAACTTTTAACCTAAAGCCTCTTACCTTGTGTTTTTATTCTGAAAAGGTGAAGAAATCAGAAGCAGCACCAGATTTAAGTTAAGATTAGTCAATCAGTGTTTTAATAATCAATAGATCAGTTAACTATTACAATCCGAATTTATAATTTTCCTCCCAGCTGAAGGTTATAATTACATTTATAACTAGTTTGATATCTGTTATTTTAAAATGTTGGCCTACTAAAATTGTGGTGGTTTCTGGTTTCCAACAACAGGGTGGCTTAGGATGAAGTCAAATTCCAGGCCTGAATTGTTGTCCCAGTCCACCCCTCAGTGCACTGTGTGTTAATGCAAAGAGCTACCAGAGGACTGACCTCCAACGTGTCCTAAGGGTCAGAGAAACGGAGATAGGCACTGACCGTAGACACCACATGGTGTCTCATATGCTGTGGAAGGGAATTAACTTAACCTCTCAGTGCGCTTAAGATGTGGTGGTTTATAATATTTTCTGGTAATGTTTGATAAAGAATTTAAAAAAGTTTGAAACACATTCTAAACTGCTCTTTATAAACTGGAGAAATAAGAGTTTTTGTTTTTACTGAATATGTTGAACATAATTAACGCTGGACTGTGAAACTGTCCTTTATAAATTTAAAAGAAAAACGGAATTCCGTGATATCGTGTAGAATATCGTTATCGTGAAAATTCACAGAAATATCATGATATCATTTTTAGCCCATATCTCCCACCCCTATACCATGCATTTCACCCAAAGATCCTGGTATAGGCTACAGTCTCCCAACCCCCATGACCCAAGATGATTAAGCAGTTGAAAACAAATGATGAATTAACTTTTTGCTGCGTAATGAGGATGACCTCCTCAAGGAGGCACTATCACTGTGGTAGATTAGGAGACTAGTCTATGCTGAATTTGAAAACAAAAGTAACAATGAGCTGCTTTGCAGGAGGAAAACGGACGCACTTCATCTGAAAAGAATACAGGTTGTGAAACTGATTTTTTGCAGAAATGATGAGAAACTTGCTTCTCATGCAAAAGTTAATCAAACCAGCAGAACCACAGAGCAGTTCTATTTTGATGGAAAACCCCTGTACATCTAAGTCAGCAACATAAAGGTTCAGTTTCAAGTTACTTTATTTGTACCCACAAGTAGACTTGTTTTGCAGTCAGGTGACATCCATATTTACAAACGACAATTACATTCAACATGAACACAGGCACACATGTAGCTGACTATAAACATGATAAAAGTACTCCAGGCTTCACCAATCAGGACATAAGACAAAGAGATAAGAGAAAACAACAACAACAACAACAAAAAAGGAGATAAGAGAGAAGGGTCATATTAAAAAGTTAAAGACTAGTCAAAGAGGTTAAAAACTCCAAAGTCTAAAATTCAATAAAAGATTTAGAACCCAAATAAAAAACCTACAAAAATAACTAAATATAAAATAAAATTAATAAATAGGTAACTAAATTATGTGCAATATATTGTTACATCTTGTTCAACTCTTTGACAGCAGCAGGAACAAAGCTATTTTTGTAGCACTGGGTTTTACTTTTTGGGACAGCAAACGTCCGTCTGGAGGGAAGAAGCTGAAAGTTGCAGTGCAAAGGGTGGGAGTCATCATTTAAAATGGAGGTAGCCATCCTCTGTACCTGTCTGGTGTATAAGGATGTCAGGCTCAGCTGTGACTCACCAAGCAAACGACTGGACCATCTAACTACCTGATCCAAGGATTTCCTCTGTTTCAGTTTTATCTGACCAAACCATGACACTAAAGAAAAGGATAAAACAGATTCAATAAAAGCCTGATAAAACATTGTCATTATGGTTCGGTCAATTTGGAAGCGTGCAAGTTTCCTTAAACAATGCAAATGTTGCTGACCCTTTTTGCACACCCTTTCACAGTTCTCTTCAAAGTTTAAATTACTATCAATAATCGTCCCAAAATATTTGTAGGATTGTACACATTCAGTGGTCTGGCCTTTCCCCACCCCCCACAATATTTTTTATTGAACCTTTTTTTTTTTTTTTTTACAAACATGGCACAAACAATCAGACACTAACACAAAAGTAATTTAAAAATTAAAAAGAACAATAACAAAAAAATATGTGTAATAAAAACAACAACAACCATTAACAAACACAAGTCAACAACAATGCTCCTCTGTTTAGTCTAGGTAATCCATTACATAAGAATACATAATATACATTCACCAGCTTGGAATTTGCAAGGTCCACACATATCATTCACCTTCTTCTTCTTCATGTGTTATGTTTAAATTCTTTACATAATCAATGAAAGGTCTCCATATATTCTCAAACACATTTTCCTTTGATTTCAGTATGTATGTTATTCTTTCTAGTGGAAGGTTTGTTAACATTTGTCTTAACCACTGAGTCACATCTGGTCTATGAGTCTTTTTCCACAGTAGTGCAATACATTTTTTGGCATTAAGCAAACCGAGGTCTATGAATGTTCTTTCACTCTTATTAAGGTTATGCTTTTCTTGATACAGACCCAACAAAAACAGTTTAGGGTTCAATGTGATTTGTTTTGAAATTATTTTTTCAACTGTTACCCTCACCTCTTCCCAGAACATTCTGATTTTTCTACATTCCCATAAACAGTGAAATAGGGTTCCTTTACTTTCCATACATTTTGTGCATGTATCTGGTATGTTTTTGTTACATCTATTTAATTCCACTGGTGTTACATCCGCATTAACTATTTAAAATGTATCAGTTTAAGACATACATTTATTGATTTGGTTTGAGCTTCTGCACAAGCCATTTCCCATTGTTCCTCTGAAATTTCAATTTGCAGGTCTTCTTTCCAGTAATTCAGTCTTTTCTGTGAGTTTTCACTTGAGAATAGTGTCAATGAGTTGTAAAACTCTGAAATAATACCCTTTCTCTTACTATCTTTCATCAAAATTTTTTCCAAAAATGAATAAGTAGGTCGGGTGAGAGCATTATTTTGATTTGATCGAATAAAATTTCTAAGCTGAAGATATTTAAAAAAGTGTGTTCTATTAAGATTGAATTTAATCATCAGTTCTTCAAAAGACATAATGTTATCTGAGCGTGACAAATATAAGTCTTGAATCTTTTGAATCCCTTTTAAATTCCATATTTTAAATACAGTATCCACTCTCCCTGGTGTAAAATATTGATTACCCCATATTGGGCTAAATTGTGACAGTGAGTGTGGTTCTTTTAAATATTTTTTGGTTTCACACCATA
Organism: Pholidichthys leucotaenia; assembly: GCA_020510985.1. NCBI lineage: Eukaryota > Metazoa > Chordata > Actinopteri > Cichliformes > Pholidichthyidae > Pholidichthys > Pholidichthys leucotaenia. The sequence goes on from CM035837.1 coordinate 23,748,360, forward strand.
TTTTGATCATGCGCTTTACAATTGGATTTTTAACTTGTTTCTGTAGTTTTTTTTAGCCGAGTCTGAGTATATGAATAAGGGAAGAGGTAAAGGTAAATTGTATGATTCCATTTCAGTCCAGTGAGGAGGATCATTTGATGAAAAATAATATGTCATAGACCTCAGTTGTGCTGACCAGTAATACAACAAAGTTTGGACATTTCAGACCTCCACGATCAAATGGTAAATATAGTAAGGACAAACGTAATCTAGCCTTCCTATTGTTCCATATAAATTCCACTAACTTTTTTTTAATTCTTGAGAATAGATCTGAAGGTGGTGGTAAAGGAATGTTTTGAAATAAAAGTATTTTTGGTAAGATATTACTTTTAAGTATATTAATTCTCCCGATCATCAACATTGGTAGTGACATCCATCTCTGAAGTAACTCATTAATATTTGTCATTAAGGCTTCATAGTTGGCATTGGCGACTGATTCTAGCTTAGGCAAAATTTGAAATTCTAAATATTTAAACTGATTTACAACACTGAATTGGTTTACCTCAGGAACTGGATGATTTCTCTGGGTCTCATTTAGCATTAATATTGAAGATTTTGTTTTGTTTATTTTATATCCTGATATATCCCCAAAGTTCTTTATTAAATTTAACAAGGTCGGAATTGATTTTTTAAAATTCGACAAACAAAATTATGTCATCGGCATACAGGGAGATTTTATGTTCTGTTGGTCCTACTTTAATTCCATATATTTTTGGATGTAAACGTACTGCCATCGCTAAAGGTTCAATTGCCATAGTAAACAATAAGGGTGAAAGTGGACAGCCTTGTCGACATCCTCTATGGATTTTTATTGATTTTGAGATATTGCTGTTTGTTAGGATTTCTGCTGTAGCATTATGGTATATTATCTGGACCCATTTTATGAAATTATTTCCAAGTCCAAACCTTTGTAGGACTTCAAAAAGATAGGGCCATTCGACCCTATCAAAGGCCTTTTCGGCGTCCAATGATAGGAGAGCTGTATCCGGTGCTTCTTTATTGGAATAAATAATATTAAATAGTCTTCTTACATTATGGAAGCCTTGTCTTCCCATTATAAAGCCATTCTGATGTCGGTTAATAATATTTGGTAATATTTCTTGTAGCCATTTTGCTAAAATTTTACAGATTATTTTAAGATCAGCATTTAATAGGCTTATTGGTCTCATGTTTTCACATTTATTAGGGGGTTTACCTGGTTTTGGCAACAGTATAATTAAGGCATTATTCATGTATGGTGGTAAATTACCATTTTGAAATGCTTCTAAAACCATTTCCAACAGTGGTTTTATTAATTTATTCTTAAATTTTTTTATAGAGGTCAACTGGAAGACCATCTGGTCCTGCTCTTTTTCCTGATTTCATATTATCAATGGCTTGCCCAACTTCTTCGTGACTAATTTTAGACTCCAGTATCTCCCAGTTTTCATTTGGAATACATGGTATAGATAATCCACCCAAAAACCCATTTAGTTTTGTTAAGTCAGTTTCATTTTTTCTATCATATAGTTTTTCATAATAATCTCTAAAGGCACTATTAATTTCTAAAGGATCTATACCTGTCCGTTACTTATAATACTGGTAATTGGTGTTTTAGATTCTAATTGTTTAATCTGCCATGCCAATAATTTTCCTGATTTTTCACCTTGTTCATAAAAAGTTTGCTTCAATCTTAGAAGACTCGAGGCAGCTCTATTCGCTGATTTTTTGTCATATTCAGCTCTCAGAATCAGTAATTCGTTCTCTAACTGTGGGTTACTTCCTGCATACACCTTTTCTTGAAGAATTTTTATTTTACGTTCCAATTGGACTCTCTCCTCTCGAGTCTTCTTAGATTTTGAACCTGTATAACTAATAATATGCCCCCTAATAAAAGCTTTGAAAGCCTCCCACTTTATACATGCCATTGTTTGTGTAGTATTGATATCAAAGAACTCATCTGCTTTTCTATGTACTTAAATTCCTCATCCTGAAGCCATTTATGTTGAAAATGCCACCTAACTGGGTCCATTGTCAATTTCTTATCTACATATACTAGACAGCAGGGTGCATGATCAGAGATCACAATGTTATCATAGAAACAGTTTTGAATCTTGGACCTTAATTCTGTAGAGATCAAAAAGTAGTCAATACGTGAGAATGTCTTATAGGTATTAGAATAACAAGAATAGGCTTTGACTTGTGGTTTCATTTCTCTCCATATATCTAGCAATCTCAATTCTTTCATAAAATGATTAATGGTCATCCTACATCCATTGTACGTACAGTCCAGTCCTGTTGATCTATCTATACTGGGATTCAATGTACAATTAAAATCCTCTGCTATTATATGTTGCCCTGTAAGTGATGATAAAGTGAGGAATAAATTAACAAAGTAGTTTTGATCATCAATATTGGGGCCATATAAGTTCACCAGATTTATATTATCTAATAACAAAGATCCTTGGATGATTAGATATCTTCCAAATTTGTCTCTAATTACATTTTTCATTTGAAATGGGACTGTTTTATGTATGAGAATCATAACTCCCCTAGCTCAGGATGAAAATGATGAGGTGAACACATTACCTTGCCATCTTCTCCTAATTCTTTTTACATCCTCCTCTAATAGATGAGTTTCTTGTAAAAATACAATTTTTGAATCTATGTCTTTTATTTTATTCATAACTTAAGTTTTTTAAGATTTTGTAGACCTCTGCAATTCCATGAAGTTAAATTAAGATTAACGGTTTGATCTCTGATCAATAAGGAGTTTGAGATTACCTTGCAATATGAACATACTCTTACAGAGAGTATGAACTGAGACTGCTGATGCGTTTTAAGGACCTCGCCTCCTCAGCTGTCCTCTGCTTTACTGAGACCTGGCTCCGGGAAAATATACCGGACAGCGCACTGCGCCTCGACGGCTTTCAGCTCTTCCGTGCTGATCGTGACACAGAGCTTTCCAGCAAGACCACAGGAGGCGGTGTCTGCTTCTACATCAACTGCAGCTGGTGCTCTGATGTAACAGTAATTTCCAAACACTGTTCTCCTGCCTTGGAATTTCTTGTTATCAATTGCAAGCCCTTCTATTCCCCGCGGGAGTTTGCTTCTTTCATAATGATCGCTGTGTACGCCCCTCCCGACGCGGACACGCGCGAAGCTCAGCGCGTGCTCGCGGATCACATTCAACACACAGAGCGGAGTTTTCCAGACTCGCTGATTATTGTGGCTGGCGACTTTAATCAGTGCAATCTGAGCCACGATCTCCCCCGCTACAAACAGTTTATTAAATGCCCCACCAGAGGATTAAACACACTGGATCACTGTTACACCACAGTGAAAGACGCATATCGCGCTGTCCCTCGAGCTGCGCTGGGATTATCTGATCACGTGATGGTTCACCTCATTCCCACATACAGACAGAGATTGAAGCTCACTAAACCTGTTGTGAGCACTACGAAGATACGGACCAGTGATGCTGAGGAGAAGCTGGAAACGTGCATGGAAATATCTGACTGGGGCATGCTTAAAGGAGCCACGCATGATCTGGATGAGTACACGGACACTGTGAACTCATATATCCACTTTTGTGAAGAGAACATTCTTCCATCACGCACCAGGGTGAGTTACTCTAATGACAAACCCTGGTTCACAGCTAAGCTCAGACAGATCAGGAAGGAGAAGGAAGCAGCGCTGAAAAGTGGAGACAGGGACTGCTACAGGGAGGTTAAATACCGGTTTAACAGAGAGCTGAAGAGGGCTAAATCTCTATACTCAGAGAGACTCCAGCAGCAGTTCACTGCTAATGATTCGGCTTCCGTGTGGAGAGGACTGAGGCAAATCACCAACTATCGACCTAAGGCTCCTAAAGGTCAGGATGACAAAGCCCTTTGTCAGAGACTGTCCCAACACTATGCCCGTTTTGACACCTCGTCATCTGTGTCCAACTCCCCCCCTCCCTCCAGCTCCACAGCCTCCACATTCCCTACTTCATTTAAGGCACCCCCCCCTCCTCCCCCCTCCCCTTATCATCAGTGAGCAGGATGTGCTCAAACAGTTCTCCAGACTGAACCCGCGCAAGGCCCCCGGCCCAGACGGCGTGTCTCCCTCCACCCTGAGACTCTGTGCGAAACAGCTGGCTCCTGTATTCACAGACATTTTTAACACCTCCCTTAAGTTATGCCACGTGCCGTCCTGCCTCAAATCCTCCACCATCATCCCTGTCCCCAAGAAGCCACGGATCACTGGACTTAATGACTACAGACCTGTAGCGCTCACCTCTGTAGTCATGAAGTCCTTTGAGCGCCTGGTCCTGTCCCACCTCAAGTCCATCACCACCCCTCTCCTAGACCCGCTGCAGTTTGCCTACCGAGCCAACAGGTCTGTAGACGATGCAGTCAACCTGGCCCTCCACTCCATCCTGCAGCACCTGGACTCCCCGGGAACCTACGCCAGGATCCTGTTTGTGGACTTCAGCTCCGCATTCAACACCATCCGCCCCGCTCTGCTCCGGGACAAGCTGTCCCTGCTCAACGTGCCTGACTCCCTCTGCAGGTGGATCATCGACTTCCTGACGGACCGGAGGCAGCATGTGCGGCTGGGAAAGACTGTCTCAGACTATACTAGCATCAGCACCGGATCACCCCAGGGCTGTGTACTTTCCCCCCTACTCTTCTCCCTTTACACCAACTCCTGCACCTCCAGCCACCAGTCTGTCAAGTTGATCAAGTTTGCGGACGACACCACCCTCATCGGGCTCATCTCCAACGGCGACGAGTCCGCCTACAGGAGAGAGGTGGCCCAGCTGGCGTCCTGGTGCAGCAATAACAACCTGCAGCTGAACGCTCTGAAGACAGTGGAGATGATTGTAGACTTCAGGAAAGTCACTACTCCTCTGCCCCCCCTCACCCTCTCAGGCTCTCCCATCACCACTGCTGATTCCTTCCGCTTCCTAGGCACTACCATCACCAGGGACCTCAAATGGGAGCTGACCATCAGCTCACTCATCAAAAAAGCCCAACAGAGGATGTTCTTCCTGCGGCAGCTGAGGAAGCTCAAGTTACCCACCAAGATGTTAGTGCAGTTCTACACAGCCATCATCGAGTCCATCCTCACCACCTCCATAACCGTGTGGTACGCAGGAGCCACTGCCAGGGACAGACTAAGGCTGCAGCGCGTCGTGCGCACTGCTGAGAAGGTGATCGGCTGCAAGCTCCCATCTCTCCAGGATCTGTACATCTCCAGGACCCGGAGGCGTGCTGGCCGGATCATAGCCGATCCCTCACACCCTGGTCACGTACTGTTTGCCCCCCTCCCCTCTGGTAGAAGACTTCGGTCCATCCAGACTAAAACCTCCCGTCACATGAACAGCTTCTTCCCCTCTGCCATTAGACTGCTGAACACTAAGTGACTTATTGACTCTCGTGCACCATGTACAGCAGCTCAACCAGACTCATGTCAATCATCACTGTTTTCTTCCTGCATTACCGACTGCACTATATACTGTAGTTCTCCACAGTATCTGCTGCTGGCTAATATATATTTTAACTGTTGACCAGTATCACTTAATCTTATCCTACACTTTATTACATGTATAGTTTATTTCTCTTATCTTATCATGTTTAATGTTGCAGCATTGTACCGAGACAAATTCCTAGTTTGTGTACTACATGAACAATGGCAATAAACCTGATTCTGATTCTGATTCTGATTCAGAGAAGCAAAAACATGGATGATAGAACATTCATCCTACAACTAAACAACAAATTCCCTTTCCCCACATTCGTGGTAATCCCCCCAAAATCAAAATATTCCGTCTCCCGTTATAGCTAGTGACTGATCCACACCTGCGAGGATCAGTCAAACCACTCTCTCTTTCTCCTCTCAATCACCCTGACACTACTACTATTCTTATAACATTAACTCTCTTCTGTAGTTTTTTTTCAACATAACTTCAAAGTTTTACAGCAACTTTGTACATCATAGCTTTTTTTTTTTTTTTAAATACAGTCTGTATTTTGTAGACATGTTATATGTTTCAGATCAATCAGATGCCTGTACAAATGCTTAAATGTTCTACCTTTGTCATGTTCATGCTTAGCTCCCGCCAGTCTCCTTTTGGATCTGCTTGATGAGCTCCTGCGCCTCTTGAGGGGTCTTGAAGGTGTGGGTTCTACCTTTATATGTGACCAGCAGTCTTGCCGGATGAATTACTCCGTGACGAATCCCTAGGTTGAGCAGCTCTTTGCGGGCCGGGTCGAACTGCCTCCTTAATTGTTGAATTCCTGTGGCCAAGTCCGGATAGAACCGCACCTGTTGATCCTGGTATTTAATTTCCCCTTTAGCTTGCGCAGCATTGGTGACTGTCATCTTGTCTCTGTAGTTGAGGAACTTCATAATCAGCGTCCTCGATGGTGTCTTATTATCTCTCGGTGGGCCGATTCGGTGAGCTCTCTCTAAAACGACCGATGACTGCAGATTCGCGTTATTCAGCCCTTCTGGAATCCACTTTTCCAAAAAGGCACATGGGTCCCATCCCTCTGTTCCCTCCAGGAGGCCCACCAGCCTCAAATTATTCCGTTGCGAGCGGGATTCCAAGTCTAGGATGTTATCTTCCAGACTTCTGCATTTTGATTCCAGTGTTTGCAGTTTAGTTTGCAGGCTGGTGACATCATCTTCAGCGCTTGAAATTCGGAGCTCCGCCTGCGACACTCGCTCCATGCAGTCATTTATTTCCTTTCTCATACCTTCTATCGCTGCTATAATCCCATCAAATTTAGACGAAAACTCAGTTCTCATGGAGTTGATGGCAGTGAGCACTAAGTTTGTCCCCTCTTCAGCAGTTCCCGCTCCGCCGCTGGCTCCCTCCTCCGCCATTGCTTCTGGAGTTTTCCCTGTTTCGCCTCGAGCGTGGAAGTCTGTTAGCTTGGGTTGTTTTGTCGAGTTACCTTTTCCTCCACCTAATTTTCCAACCTTGGTCTTTACCATATCTGCGCCAAAACGCTGGGATGGGTTTTTGTTCCAATTAAGAGAGTTTTAGTAAAATTTTTATTTTTACGAGCAGAGCAGTGTGAAACACGTCTTCCTACGTGGCCGCCATAACCGGAAGTCCCGTGGTCTGGCCTTTTAGTACAGTGACTTCGTGCCTGGGAGTTTTCCTCCTAAAGTCAATAATCATATCTTTAGTTTTTGTTGTATTCAGCTGCAGGTGAGAATCCTCACACCAGTGAACAAAATCATCAACTACTGGGCCGTGGCCACTCTCACCATCCTGGAGGAGACCAACAACTGAATCATCAGCATACTTTATAATGTGTCTGTTGTCATGTCTGCTCCGACACATGTTTGTGTACAGGATGAAGAGTAGTGGTGACAACACACACCCCTGCGGAGAGCCAGTAGGAGAACACTTTTGGTCAGACAATGTACCATTGACCCTTACTCTCTGTGTCCTGTTGGTTAAAAAATCCAGAATCCAACCCACCAGATTATTACTCAAATCAAATTGTTGCAGGAGCCTTTCAACTAAAATGTGAGGTTGGATTGTATTAAAGGCGGAAGAAAACTCCACAAATAAAAGCCTGGCGTGTGTCCCATTAAAATCCAGATGTTTAAAAAGCATGTTAAACAGAGTGACAGTGGCATCCTCCACTCCTCTGTGAGGCCTATAGGCAAACTGCACAGGATCCAATGTATGCTCAGTCTGCTTTAGGACCTCACATCTGACCAGTTTTTCAAAAATTTTCATTAAAATTGAAGTCAAAGCAACTGGTCTAAAATCATTTACCGTTTTAGGACAGCTGGATTTTGGAACAGGGACAACCACAGCATCTTTTCAGATCTTAGGTACATGTTGTGTCTGTAAGGAGTTATTGAAAATGTAGTGAAATACAGGACTCAGTTCATGTGCACAGGACTTTACCAAGCGCCCACATACTGTATATTATCAGGGCCCTGACTTTTTTTTCACTTTTACAGCACAGAACACCCTTTTAACATCCTGCACCTCAATATTAAAGTGCTGATTGTCTTTGAGTTTCTGTTTCAAATCTTGGGTTTCTGTGCTAAAATCAAAGGAGTCAAAACGACCATAAAAGCAATTAAGAGCATTAGCCAGCTCTGTGTCTGAATTAAAACCATCTAAAAACACACTTTCTGCCTTCTAGCGTGGTGCTCCGCATAATGGAATGGGGAAAGTAAAGTTACACACAGAGCTACCAGAGGACTGACCCCCCGCTGTAGCTTTCACTACTTACAGTAGCTGTGTGGCCTAGGGTCAGAGAAACGGAGATAGGCGCCGCCCATATACACCTTCAGGTGTGAAGGGATTAACTAACTAACTAAAAACACACGATGACTGCGCTCTGTGCTCTGAAGGCCTGCAATAGTTTTCATACTGGCCCAGGCTGAACCAAGTTTCTTTGTTGCCATCTTGCTTTCCAACTCTGATTTATAATTCTGTTTTGCTCTTAAAATTTCGGACTTCAGCTCTTTTGTGGCAACCTGCAGCTCAGAAACAACCCCCTGTTTAAAGGCAAGTGCTTTCCTCTGTAAGCAGGATTTAACTGATTTTGTAACCCATGGCTTGTTGTTGGGATATATTTTGACACGTTTACGTGGAACGATCACGTCTCTGCAGAAAGCCATGTATGAGCATGTCATGTCCATTAAAGAGTCCAAATCATCTCCACAGGACAGTGTGAACACCTCCCAGTCCGTACAGTTCAAGCATTCCTGGAGGCAGTGCACTGAATCCTCTGTCCACACGTTTATGTCTCTGGTCTTCGCCTTGTCTCTTCTGAGAGCAGTTTTATATGTGGGCAGCAAATGTACACAGTTGTGATCTGAGGATCCTAAAGGAGGAAGGGGAATAGATTTATAGGCCCTCTCTATGGATCCATAGCACGGGTCCAATGTCTTTTTTCGCCTGGTTGGGCAGGAGACATACTGATAAAAGTTTTTAAGTGTCTTCTTTAGAGACACATGGTTAAAATCCCCAAGAATAAAATTTGGAGCCTCTGGGGAAATCGACTGCAACTGCTGTACCACATCAAAGACGGTGCTGGAGGCGGAGGCAGCATCCGCCCTCGGGTGAATGTACACAGTCGTTATGAAAAGTTGGGAGAACTCGCGGGGCAGATAAAAGGGGCGTAGTGACACGGACAGCAGCTCCACACCTGGTGTACAGATGCGCTCTCTGACCATGACAGATGTACAGTACTGTTTATTAATATATAAACATACGCCGCCCCCCTGACGTTTCCCCGTTACCTCTTCCTGCCGATCCAAGCGAAGTGGGGCTCCAAAGCCGTCAATACACAGGTCCGGGTCCCGGTCATGCGCCGTAAGCCACGTCTCCGTGTAAGCCATGACACAGCAGTTCTTGAAATCCTTCTGATATCAGACATTTCCTTGAATTTCATCCACTTTATTTCTCAGGGATTGTATGTTCCCCATAATAATGGAAGGAAGAGGAATGCGGTTAAGCTGACGCCTCCTCTGATTTAATCTTATGCCTCCATGCTTTCCGCGTTTCCTCCTCTTGTCTCTCTTTTCATCGCTGTGTCCATGAAAATCTCTTAAAATAAAGTCCGGCAGTTGCGGCACAGACTCAAACACAGATGCTGCATGATCCATGTTTAAATGCAGTAACATGTCTCTGGAATACTGCGTTCTTCCCGGTGTGACCGCGATCGCGCTTACCTCCAAAACAAAGAGCCGGTAGGAAAGAAACGACAGTGCAAAAACAAGAAGGAAATCCATACTGATGGAACCAGGGAGCTCTTCGTTATATAGTCCACAAACATTCAAGGACAAAAACGGCACAGAGAATTATGTTAAAACACCTTAAAGTGCATAAAAACAGAGACATAGACATCAAACTTTTTTCACCCACTGCCGGTCGCTGCGTGCGCATGCACCCATCGAAAAAGAGACGAGACATTATTCTGAAAACTGCATTAGTATTCATTTAAAACAGTGGAAAATGGTCATTTTACTCTGTTTTCCTGAATACAAAGCAAGAAGACTTATGAAACCATCTGTTTAAAAACATTAAATATGAATAATCAAAATCAAATCATAATGGCACATTTTTCTCACATCATGCAGCCTTCATATAAGCTTTGCACACTAGCCACCTCAAATGTAATCAATGTTTTTACCAACAGAAAACTGTGAGAACAACGGTTAAACATCCAATCTACAGTCATACAACAAAGCTCTACACTGAAAAGAAAAAGACGCTGATTGAGGCTTCAGGGCCAACAAGGGACCCTGAGACGGGGGACCAACAACCAGATGACAGTGTGTGAGTGATGCCCCTGAGCAGGCAATGCTGTGGTTCTTACTTGTTGAGGAACTCATCCTGTCCACAGACCTTCAGCAGGTAGTCGTCCACGTTCATATGGTCCAGATCGTCCTGAGCATAACACAGAGTCTGATAGATGAGCAGGTCCACCGTGGATGAACCTCAAAGACAGAGACCACACAGTTTCCTTAGTCAATATACTACTGACAAATACATATACAGTAACTTATGACCACACACACTATAAGGATACACGTACTGAGCCACGGATTTTAATCACTGAATTCAGGTGTTTCATTCCATTGAACTGTTAATGCTTCAGCTTACCATGACATTTCGAACAATTCTGTTGTTCGAACATTGTGGGGCAGTTCAGGGAAGGCCCCTCTCTGTTAAACATGATGGCGCCCCAGTGGACAAAGCAAGGCCCTTAAAGGTGTGGTTGGATGAGTTTGGTGTGGAAGAACTTGACTGGCCCACACAGAGTCCCAATTTCAACCCCATCCTAGGGACAACCTAGTAGGATGAACTAGGAGGGACTTGGGGGTGGCAGTGGCTCAAAAGGTAGAGTGGGTTGTTCAATAACCAGAGGGTTGGTGTTCAAATCCCACTCTCCCCAGTCATCCTGCTGTTGTGTCCCTGGGAAAGACACTTTACCCACCTTGCCTCCAGTCTCCATGACACTAGGTATGAATGTGTATAAATGTTTGGTAGCGGTCAGAGAGGCCATTAGTGCGACTTGGCAGCCATGTTTCCATTAGTCTGCTCCAGGGCAGCTGTGGCTACAGAGGTAGCTTACCACTATTAAAAGCCTGTCTGGAGTGAATGAATAATGACTCACCGTAAGCACTTTGCGATGTCACTTGACATGTAAAGAGCCATATAAATCTAATCTGTTATTATTATTTAGTGGTGTTGTCATGGTCACATTAATCGCCTGTTAATGCTTTTCCCCCCTTAACGGCGACAAATTTTGTGATCGCGGTTAATGGCAGGAAGTGCAAACAGTACTTTTTGGCCTAGCGGCTCTCCATACCACAGCTGCTCTGGCTACAGACACTGCGTGCAATGCAGAAATTCCTCCTCCAAAACTTCGCCTGGATGTTGGGTTGTTCTTCTTCTGTGGAAGCTGGCTAGCTGGCTAGTAGCTACATGCTATGTTGTAGCTGACCTCCAGCAGCTGACACGGAACAGAAATTTGCCTGTTTTCATCCTCATAGCTTTGGGTCCAACTGTTGGTACCAGTCTAAAAAAAATTTTCAAGTTGTGTTTGTAATGTCCATTCACTTCCCTGCCGTTTTTGCAGCACGGTGGGGTGTCATCATGGGCGAAATAGTTGTTTATGTCTGCAATTTTTCTGCTAAAAGGGAAATTGTGTCTGTTGTGACACACGAGGTCCATGGTTTTGTGTTTATCTGCTTAAAAGTTGTAGATGTTTGCTATGGGAGAAAAAGCAAGCTCCATTTGTGGCTGCTGGTTGGATGCTGGGTTCTGCTGCACTGATGTTACTGAGCCTGTTCCCATTCTGTTGTTTGCACATGCAGTAATACTTTTGAGAATTTTCTGGAGAATATTCTGGATAGTTTTTGTCATTCTGGATATGTTGAGAGCTTTAATAAACCTGCAGGTGAAGACAGCAAGTGTATTTGTCCATTCCCATGTTCAAAACAGTATGACAAACTTGAAAAATTACCAACTTAAGGTACACTGTATCTGTATGGAAAAACACGCGATTAACACGTTATTAATCACGATTAACTCAACATTCCAAAAGATTAATCGTGATTACAAATTTTAATCGTCCAACACCACTATTATTATTATATAACTATAAAACTGACTAGAGCCAGGCCCTCTGGTCCAACATCAGTCTGACCTCACAAATGCTCCTCTGGATAAATAACAGGCAAAAAATTCCCCATAAACACACTCCAAAATTTTGTAGAAAGCCTTCCCAGAAGAGTGAAAATTGTTATAGCTGCAAAAGGGAGACCAACTCCATATTTAAACAGCCCCCATTATGCTTTTTGGGAATTTCCCCTTTATTTTAGAGAGGTACACAGGATTTTTGTGACATTATATAGTCTGCAAAGTCAGTCCGTCTGAAACGCCTTGTTTGGATTGGCTGTTCTCTTCTGTGAGGTTATCACATTACTTAACAGACCTGACAGAGACCTGCCTCCTCCAAGGAGGAGAAGAGGAAGTTTCCCACCAAGAATCCCACCAGCTCACATAGCTACAATGCAGCTAACTTACCTAGTGAGCTAGCTAGTAGTCCAAACACTGTTTTTAAGCTCTTGTCACTCCACTAGACATTTTCATTCCCAGCTCATTCAACTATCCACAGTGGATAATATGCCTCATATCATTTTTGACTATTTTTATTATTATTTCCTAGCAGAGCATCAAAACCATTAGCACAGCTAACTTAGTGAAGCAAATCAGTGCAACGAGGGATTTTGTGCCCCCTTTTTTGTAACTGTAGTCATCATACTAGACCAGCTTGTTTATAATCTATAGCTGATTATACACTACCGTTCAAAAGTTTGGGGTCACCCAGACAATTATTTTGTGTTTTCCACGAGAAGTCACACTTATTTACCACCATGAGCTGTAAAATGAATAGAAAATATAGTCAAGACATTGACAAGGTTAGAAATAATGATTTGTATTTGAAATAATAATTTTTTCCTTCAAACTTTGCTTTCGTCAAAGAATCCTCCATTTGCAGCAATTACAGCATTGCAGACCTAACATGATTGCACAAGTTTTTTCTAATCATCCATTAGCCTTCTGACGCAATGAGCAAACACATTGTACCATTAGAACACTGGAGTGATAGTTGCTGGAAATGGGCCTCTATACACCTATGTAGATATTGCACCAAAAACGAGACATTTGCAGCTAGAATAGTCATTTACCACATTAGCAATGTATAGAGTGTATTTCTGATTAGTTTACAGTTATCTTCATTGAAAAAAAGTGATTTTCTTTCAAAAATAAGGAAATTTCTAAGTGACCCCAAACTTTTGAACGGTAGTGTATATTTCATGCCATTCTGGTTTATTTTGTTTTATTGTGGCTGTAATAGTAGAATTTGCTACTAACGTTAGCTGGTCTTAGAGGCCATAGCTTGAATTTCTGATCAGCTTTGAGGCTGACTTGCTTGAAGCGTGCATGTGTGTGAGTGTGTGTATTTTCTACAAATTTTAACCATACACCAGGCACGAGCAAGATGCTAGCAAGATCATCTACCAACCCTTGACCAAATATTTTATTCAGAGGCATTATTTTAACTTATTTTATTATAGTTTACTATACTGTGGACTGGACACCAGTTAGCTGCTGTTAGCAGAGTTAGCCATTCTCTCATTCCGGGTCATTTCTGTGCTTATTACACCCCAGGGACTGGTCATATCCTATCAAACACACACACATACACACACACATCTCCAATAATGGTTTATTTCAGCTCTTAAATGTTAACATTATCAATAGCATGAATTTCAGTATACAATAGGCTTTTTCTCTCCATATTGATTAGGAGTGTGAAAGGGTCACCTCAAGGAAACCATTTAAAGCTTTTGGTAGGGGGGGGACCAGTTTCTACAATGAAATGATGACAGATTGGATATTGGTCAGATGTCTTTTGTGTACAGCAACATACAAACAAACACATAACAGACATAACACATAATCCCAGCATTTGTTTACACTGAATTAGTAATTCAAGTCAAAATACATTGGCAAGTTATTAAATACCAGTGGAGTAACATCAATAAATAAAACAGAAATAACAATGGGGTGACAACTTATCAGTAAGCAAGTTTTGTGTAACAAATAGTGGATTAATTACAGTGCATCCAGAAAGTATTCACAGCGGCTCACTTTTTCCACATTTTGTTATGTTACAGCCTTATTCCAAAATGGATTAAAAAAAAATTTCCTCAAAATTCTACACACAATACCCCATAACAACAATGTGAAAAAGTTTTTTTTTTTTTTTAGATTTTTGCAAATTTATTAAAAATAGAAAACTAAGAAATCACATGTACTACATAAGTATTCACAGCCTTTGCCATGAAGCTCAAAACTGAGCTCAGGTGTATCCTGTTTCCACTGATCATCCTTGAGATGTTTCTACAGCTTAACTGGAGTCCACCTGTGGCAAATTCAGCTGATTGGACATGATTTGGAAAGGCACACACCTGTCTATATAAGGTCCCACAGCTGACAGTGTATGGCTGTGTTCGGAATGCTGACTCCCTCCCTCCCTCCCTCCCTCCTCGCTATATAATGAATTTAGATATAGTGGACTATATAGTAAACTCAATATAACAATAAAATTATAAGATTTCAGACACTACTGGGCTTGTTTTTGCGGTGCGGTTAATGATGTCATCATGGTGAGTAAAACAACGCAATGGTGGTAAAAAATGAATACCTGCATGTAAGTTGGAGCAAATATATACTAAATCAAATCGTTTTCCCCAAATTAATAAATATAAATGCCTTAAGGTAGTTTCTATTGTGATGTGAAGCTCTCCTCTCACTGCCCGTTGGCTGTGCATTGCGTTATGGCAGGGGTGTCCAACCATGTGCCATGGAGAGCCAAGACCCTGCAGGTTTTCTCTTCTACCCAGTCTCTTCAGCAGGTGTTTTCACTTATCAGCAATCAGTGGGAAGAAGTTCACAGAAATCTGCTGTTGAAGACACTGGTTGGAGGTAAAACCTGCAGGGTCTTGGCTCTCCATGGCACATGGTTGGACACCCCTGCGTTATGGGATATATGGGCTAATGTAGTGACCATCCGTTGTAAACTACTTTTCAAATGCATTGTGGGATATTTTGAGTGTACCATATAGTGAATGAAATTTTCAGTTAAGAGTTCGAACAGCACTACAAAATGGCTGATTTATACTGTATATAGTACACTATACGGGGAAGGAGTGAGCATTTCGAACACGGCATACTGTATGTCTGAGCACAAACCAAGCATGAAGTCAAAGGAATTGCCTGTAGACCTCCGAGACAGGATTGTCTCGAGGCACAAATCTGGGAAAGGGAACGGTAAAATTTCTGTTGCTTTGAAGGTCCTAATGAGCACAGTGGCCTCCATCATCTGTAAACGTAAAAAGTTCAGAACCACCAGGACTCTTCCTAGAGCTGGCTGGCCGTCAAAACTGAGCGATCGGGGGAGAAAGGCCGTAGTCGGGGAGGTGACCAAGAACCCAATTGTCACTCTGTCAACGCTCCAGCGTTCCTTTGTGAAGAGAGGAAAACCTTCCAAAAGGATAACCATCTCTGCAGCAATCCACCAAACTGGCCTGAATGGTAGAATTGTCAGATGGAAGCCATTCCTTAGTAAAGGGCACATGGCAGCCTGCCTGGAGTTTGCCAAAAGGCACCTGACGGACTCTCAGGTCATGAGAAACAAAATTCTCTGGTCTGATAAGACAAAGATTGAACTCTTTGGTGTGAATGCCAGGCATCATGTTTGGAGGAAACCAGGCACCGCTCATCACTAGGCCAATACTATCCCTACAGTGAAGCGTGGTGGTGGCAGCATCATGCTGTGGGGATGTTTTTCAGTGGGAGGAATTGGGAGACTAGTCAGGATAGAGGGAAAGATGAAAGCAGCAATGTACAGAAACATCCTGGATGAAAACCTGCTCCAGAGCGCTCTTGACCTCAGACTGGGGCAACAGTTCATCTTTCAGCAGGACAACGACCCTGACCACACAGCCAAGATATCAAAGGAGTGGCTTCAGGACAACTCTGTGAATGTACCTGAGTGGCCCAGCCAGAGCCCAGACTTGAATCCAATTGAACATCTCTGGAAAGATCTGAAAATGGCTGTGCATCGACGCTTCCCATCCAACCTGACGGAACTTGAGAGGTGCTGCAAAGAGGAATGGGTGAAACTGCCCAAAGATAGGTGTGCCAAGCTTGTGGCATCATATTCAAAAAGACTTGAGGCTGTAATTGCTGCCAAAGATGCATCAACAAAGTATTGAGCAAAGGCTGTGAATACTTATGTACATGTGATTTGTTAGTTTTTTATTTTTAATAAATTTGCAAAATCTCAAAAAAAAACTTTTTTCATGTCATTATGGGGTATTGTATGTCAAATTTTGAGGAAAAAATGGAATTTAATCCATTGTGGAATAAGGCTGTAACATAACAGAATGTAGAAAAAGTGAAGTGCTGTGAATACTTTCTGGATGCACTGTAAGTGCTCTTTAATGGGATGTCTTAAAGTCATGTGTTGGTTGTCCGATGTTTTCATCCTTAAGCCCAATTCATGCTAGCAAAAACGCATTGGTACACAAGCAAGCGCAGTGGACGCATTCGTGTGCAAACCCTACACAGAGGGTGAGCACTGACCGAACGCATGCAGCTCCAAAAAAGTATACACCCATACAAGTTCTCAAATGGTTGCAGTGAACTGCGCATGCGCCTGGAAACTCCCACCAGAGGGAAGTACCCAATATTGGGTGAACAAATAACCATCTTTTGGCCTGTCTGTTTTCTTTCTCTGCCACTAAACACCAAAAGCTCCTGTTCGTCTTGATTGTCATTGTATTCACATACCTCCATTGCTTCCGCCATTTTAAATGTCTGCCACCGTGCTCTTCTTTTGTGTTTGGAATGCAGCTGTTCAAATCAGTTTAGTGGCTCTTGGCTGTCGCCAACAGTACGGGCATGTGAACTGCACATTATTTTCACTGTGCATGCATGAAACATGGCTTCTCTGAGCAGCAGCTGCAGTGGCTCAAAAACCACTCTAAATACTGCTGTGTACGCAAACACAGTCTAGATAACGCAAACATTTTCCCTTCAGAGGGACTCTGAACAGGCCTTTATAGTGTAACTGTTGTTCAGACAGTAGAGCACTGCAGTCTAACTCCCACACAACTATAAATACAAACACAGCAGTACTGCCTCCTTTGCTGCAGGCTCAGATGAGAGTTAATGCAGGGCTATAAATCAAAGTTTCATCTCCATCTTCAGGAGGTACATATTAACAAGTTTTCTTTTTCTTGATAGTGTCTTACCATCACAGGTAAAGGTGAGAGGCTCCCTAAAGTGCTCACTGATGACTGTGACTTTCAAGCTGACCCCCAGACCCTGATGCAGCTCTTCGTGGCCAACCAACGGTGACCACACGAAGCCAGCATTCTTCGAGCGGTCACTGTACGGGTACGCTGAACGCAGTCTGGAAAAAAGACAGAGGGATGCACTGATTTACAGACTCTACGTGGATCCATCTAAAGCAGGGGTGTCAAATTCAGTCTGAGGGTCAATGAGGGTAATACAGTACCTCACAAAAGTGAGTACACCCCTCACATTTTTATAAATATTTATTATATCTTTTCATGGGACAACACTAAAGATATGACACTTTGATACAATGTAGTCAGTGTACAGCTTGTATAACAGTGAAAATGATACAATGTAGTCAATGTACAGCTTGTATAACAGTGAAAACTTGCTATCCCCTCAAAATAACTCATCACACAGCCATTAATGTCTAAAATGCTGGCAACAAAAGTGATTACACCCCTGAGTGAAAATGTCCAGATTGTGCCCAATTAGCCATGTTCCCTCCCTGGTATCATGTGACTCGTTAGTGTTACAAGGTCTCAGGTGTGAATGGGGAGCAGGTGTGTTAAATTTGGTATTATTGCTCTCACACTCTCTCATACTGGTCACTGGAAGTTCAACATGGCACCTCATGGCAAAGAACTCTCTGAGGATCTGAAAAAAAGAATTGTTGCTCTACATACAGTAAAGATGGCCTAGCCCGAGGCTATAAGAAGATTGCCAACACCCTGAAACTGAGCTGCAGCATGGTGGCCAACACCATATAGCGGTTTAACAAGACAGGTTCCACTCAGAACAGGCTTCGCCATGGTCAACCAAAGAAGCTGAGTGCACATGCTCAGCGTCATATCCAGAAGCTGTCTTTTGAAAATAGATGTATGAGTGCTGCCAGCATTGCTGCAGAGGTTGAAGGGGTGGAGGTTCAGCCTGTCAGTGCTCAGACCATACGCCGCACACTGCATCAAACTGGTCTGCATGGCTGTCATCCCAGAAGGAAGCCCCTTTTAAAAATGATGCATAAGAAAGCCTGCAAAGAGTTTGCTGAAAACAAGCAGACTAAGGACATGGATTACTGGAACCATGTCCTGTGGCCTGATGAGACCAAGATAAACTTATTTGGTTCAGATGGTGTCAAGCGTGTGTGGCAGCAACCAGGTGAGGAGTACAAAGACAAGTGTGTCTTGCCTATAGTCAAGTATGGTAGTGGGAGTGACATGGTTTGGGGCTGCATGAGTGCTGCTGGCACTGGGGAGCTACAGTTATTGAGGGAACCATGAATGCCAATATGTACTGTGACATACTGAAGCAAAGCATGATCCCCTCCTTTCATAAATTGGTCCGCAAGGCAGTATTCTAACGTGATAACGACCCCAAACACACCTCCAAGACAACCACTGCCTTGCTAAAGAAACTGAGGGTAAAGGTGATGGACTGGCCAAGCATGTCTCCAGACCTAAATCCTATTGCGCATCTGTGGGGCATCCTCAAACAGAAGGTGGAGGAGCGCAAGGTCTCTAACACCATGATGTCGTCATGAAGGAGTGGAAGAGGATTCAAGTGACAACCTGTGAAGCTCTAGTGAACTCCATGCCCAAGAGAGTTAAGGCAGTGCTGGAAAATAATGGTGACCACACAAAATATTGACACTTTGGGCACAATTTGGACATTTTCACTTAGGGGTGTACTCACTTTTGTTGCCATCGGTAAGATATTAATGGGTGTGTGTTGAGTTATTTTGAGGGGACAAATTTACACTGTTATACAAGCTGTTTAGCAGCAGACTACATCATCCCAGGTGCACAACCGAGAGGTTTCGTAGGTCCTTCCTACCAACGGCTGTCAGACTGTACAACCTAAGCAGGGCTGCTCGCAGAGATAGCAAAAAGACGTAACAAACTAATAGTTTTTTTTGAATGCAAAAGATGCAATAGACTTACACAATGGTCCTCTCCGGCATACAACTAGGAACATACCGGTCGCTATGGAGGGTGAGAATATGTATGGGCACATAATCATACCATGTAGGATAACTAAATAGACGGTTATGCTGTTTCATCCCACCTAGCAACAATGCTCTGCACTGTGTGTGTTCATATATTTACATATTTATTCCATCTAGCTACAATGCTCAGCACTGGGTGTGTTTATATTTATATATCTATATATTTATTCCATCTAGCTACAATGCTCCGCACTGTGTTTTTATATATCTACATATTATTCCATCTAGCTACATTGCTCCGCACTGTGTGTGTTTATATACTTGCATATTTATTCCACCTAGCTGCAATGCTCCGTACTGTGGGTGTTTATATATTTACATATTTATTCCATCTAGCTACAATGCTCTGCAATGTGTGTTCATATATTTATTCCATCCAGCTACAATGCTCTGCACTGTGTGTCTGTGTGTGTGTGTGTATATATATATTTTATAGTAATATGTACATATGTATATTAGCTGCTCTTGCTTGCTTGTTTTTTTGTTTTGTTTTGTTTTTTTTTTCTTGCCTTCTGATTGTTGCTCTGAGTGTTGCTATCCCTGTGCTGTTGCAATCCTGGAATTTCCCCGTTGTGGGACTAATAAAGGCTTATCTTATCTTATCTTACACTGACTACTTTACATTGTATCAAAGTGTCATATCTTCAGTGTTGTCCCATGAAAAGATATACTAAAATATTTACAAAAATGTGAGGGATGTACTCACTTTAAATAAAACCACGACCAACCATTCAGTCTATTAGGGGCAGCTCAGTGGTGCAGTGGTTAGTACTGTGGCAGCACAGTAAGAAGGTCACAGGATCAATTCCACCCCTGACCATCATGGGTTCAATCCCACCCCCTGGCCATCAGTGACCCTTCTGTGTGGAGTTTGCATGTTCTCCCAATGCCTGCGTGGGTTTACTCCAGGTACTCCAGTTTCCTCCCACAGGCCAAAAAACATGCGACTCTAAAGTGGCCCTAGGTGTGAATGTGAGTGTGAATGCTGAAGGGACTGGCGCCGTACCGTGGCTGCCTCATCCATCCAGGTGGATGCCCTGTAATTTCCCCATTGTGGGCTAATAGGATTGTAAATTGTAAATTAAATTATTATCCCATTTTTTCCTAATTGAAAAAAATACAATAACTTAAATTTTTTTTGACAAAAATTGTAGCATGCATGCAGAAAAGAGTTTCTACTTTATGAGAGTAGAAAAATAGCAAATTACATGAGTATTGGCGGATTGGGGGGCGGATTTCCAAGGTTAGAAAAGCTGTCAAATTACAAGGGTGGGTGGGAGTCGCATATTTTCAAGACAGGAAAAAGTTGCAAATGTACGGGGAAAACTGCATGGAGTGGTTAGCACTGCGGCAGCACAGCAAGGAGTTTGCATGATCTCCCCATGTCTAAGTGGGTTTACTCCGGGATTTCTCCGGTTTCTCCCACATACCAAAAACATGCAATTTAGGTTAACTGGCATCAAACTGGGGATTCTAAATGGTCCTTAGGTATGACTGTGAGAGTGAATGGTTGTCTGTCTCTCTGTGTTGGCCCTGCGATGGACTGGTGATCTGTCCAGGGTGTACCCTGCCTCTCGCCCAAAAGATGCTGGGATAGGCTCCAGCCCCCCCGCGACCCGAAAAGGATTGAGCGGAAGAAGATGGATGGATGGGGGGAAAAGTCACAAATTTACAAGGATGGGAGGGGAGTCACAAGATCACAAAATTGCTGGAAACAAGTTGCAACTCTACAAGGATTGAGGGGGAGTTCATAATTTACCAGGTGGAAAAGTGACAAATTAGCAACACAAAAATTTGTTGCAATTTACAAGGGCGGAAAAGTTGCAAATTAACGAGACTCTGCAAAGATGTGGGGAGAGTTGCAAAATTACAAAATTGATGGAAAAAGTCACAAATTTACAAGATGGGAAAAATGACTGAGGGTGTGTCACAAATTGAAGAAAGTGATTTTAAAAAGTCACAAATTTAAAAGCAGGGAAGTGACACATAGTTGAAACAGTGAAGGAAAAGTCAAGAACTTACAAAACTAGTAGAAAAAAAATCACAAATTTACAAGGGTGGGAAGGAAGCTGCAATTTTACAAGACCGGCGAAATGCAAATTTATGAGAGAAGGGGTTAAAAAAAGGCCCAAAGTTGGTCACAAATTTATTAGGGGGCCAGATATACTAGGGGGCCACATCTGACTCCTGGGCCTTGTTACTGACACCTGTGATCTGACCAATCATTTTCTGTCACTTATCCAGGCGCAGGAAGTCCAGAATATTTTTATGTGATTTTCTTTGGCTTATTTATTCACTCATTCTTTTAGCATACCAGGACTTGGGAGCTTATCTTTTTTGGCAAATGAATCCTCACAAACACAAGACTATAGTGAGTTACTCACACGTCCAGCATGTGGCAGAAAGCTGCCACCTCCTCGTCTCTTTCCTCCGACACCTGGAACAGTTCGTATCCAAACCCATTCATCCTGGAGCCCAGGGACACCTGTCAATGACGCACAGAGCCGACCAATCAGGGCACAGAAAATAACACAGATGACCAATGAGAGCACGTGGCATGACAATGCAAATATGACCTTTTTTTTAAGACAATGGCTTATCATGAGTCTAAAGTAAATCCTCTGTGATGTCAGTATGACTCTGCAGAAATTTTACAGCTTATTTCAGACACATGGAGAGCAAAGGATTAGCTGAACTGTTTTTATTAACATTAAATATTCATGTACATTTGATTTATGTTGATTTACTTACTTTAGAGGAGCGACTCAAGCATTTGACTCCACACATAAAACAATTATGTTCACTAGAGCTGCACAAACTCGCTGACTTAATCAGAAAATAACACACACACACACACACACACACACACACACACACACACACACACACACACACACAGTGGGGCAAAAAAGTATTTAGTCAGCCACCAATTGTGCAAGTTCTCCCACTTAAAAGATGAGAGAGGTCTCCAATTTTCATCAGAGGTTCTATATCTCAACTATGAGAGACAAAATGAGAAAAAAAAAAATCCAGAAAATCACATTGTCTGATGTTTAAAGAATTTATTTGCAAATTATGGTGGAAAATAAGTATTTGGTCAATAACAAAAGTTCATCTCAATACTTTGTTATATACCCTTTGTTGGCAATGACAGAGGTCAAATGTTTTCTGTAAGTCTTCACAAGGTTTTCACACATTGTTGCTGGTATTTTGGCCCATTCCTCCATGCAGATCTCCTCTAGAGCAGTGATGTTTTGGGGCTGTCGCTGGGCAACACGGACTTTCAACTCCCTCCAAAAATTTTCTATGGGGTTGAGATCTGGAGACTGGCTAGGCCACTCCAGGACCTTGAAATGCTTCTTACGAAGCCACTCCTTCGTTGCCCGGGCGGTGTGTTTGGGATCGTTGTCATGCTGAAAGACCCAGCCACATTTCATCTTCAATGCCCTTGCTGATGGAAGGAGGTTTTCACTCAAAATCTCACGATACATGGCCCCATTCATTCTTTCCTTTACACGGATCAGTCGTCCTGGTCCCTTTGCAGAAAAACAGCCCCAAAGCATGATGTTTCCACCCCCATGCTTCACAGTAGGTATGGTGTTCTTTGGATGCAACTCGGCATTCTTTCTCCTCCAAACACGACAAGTTGAGTTTTTACCAAAAAGTTCTATTTTGGTTTCATCTGACCATATGACATTCTCCCAATCCTCTTCTGGATCATCCAAATGCTCTCTAGCAAACTTCAGACGGGACTGGATATGTACTGGCTTAAGCAGGGGGACACGTCTGGCACTGCAGGATTTGAGTCCCTGGCGGCGTAGTGTGTTACTGATGGTAGCCTTTGTTACTTTGGTCCCAGCTCTCTGCATGTCATTCACTAGGTCCCCCCGTGTGGTTCTGGGATTTTTGCTCACCATTCTCGTGATCATTTTGACCCCACGGGGTGAGATCTTGCGTGGAGCTCCAGATCGAGGGAGATTATCAGTGGTCTTGTATGTCTTCCATTTTCTAATAATTGCTCCCACAGTTGATTTCTTCACACCAAGCTGCTTACCTATTGCAGATTCAGTCTTTCCAGCCTGGTGCAGGTCTACAATTTTGTTTCTGGTGTCCTTTGACAGCTCTTTGGTCTTGGCCATAGTGAAGTTTGGAGTCTGACTGTTTGAGGTTGTGGACAGGTGTCTTTTATAGTGATAACGAGTTCAAACAGGTGCCATTAATACAGGTAACGAGTGGAGGACAGAGGAGCCTCTTAAAGAAGAAGTTACAGGTCTGTGAGAGCCAGAAATCTTGCTTGTTTGTAGGTGACCAAATACTTATTTTCCACCATAATTTGCAAATAAATTCTTTAAACATCAGATAATGTGATTTTCTGGATTTTTTTTTCTCATTTTGTCTCTCATAGTTGAGGTATACCTATGATGAAAATTGGAGACCTCTCTCATCTTTTAAGTTGGAGGACTTGCACAATTGGTGGCTGACTGTTCAGCCACTGTTTTATCACTGTTTTTCTGTTGCATTATCGACTGCACATCATCTGCTACTTGCTAATTTATTTAAAACTGCTGTGACTAGTATTACTCGTTATTATTATTATTATTACTTATTATTCTACACTTATTGCATGGTTTTAGTCTAAGTTTTTTTTTTTGTAGTTTATCTCTTTATCTTATCATGTTTTAATGTTGCAGCATTGCACCGAGACAAATTCCTAGTTTGTGTACTACATGAACAATGGCAATAAATCTGATTCTGATTCTGACTAAATACTTTTTTGCCCCACTGTATGAACTGTATAGTCTATAAACATTGTGTGTGTCCAGGGCTGTTTCTAGCTTTGCAATACTGTGTTTGACGCCCCTATTTCTGTATAAGAACAATGCAACTTTACAAAAAGAAGTCACAAATTTAAGAGAAAAAAAAATTACAAATTTACACCAAAAAAGTTGCAAATTCACAAGAAGGTTGTACAGAATATTTAGATATGTATTCTCAATTGCTCAAGAATATTTAAAGGCCCCAAAGTGAAATTCCCCCCAAAAATTATTGTGGCATAAAAGTTAAAGAAAAGCAGAAAATTTCCTCAGCATTTATTGAAAAGCTTGCAACAAGATTAAAAAAAAATACAAATTAACACTGGCTGTCTTAAATTTTCAGTGTCTTTATTTAACTGTGCAGTGTTGTGGAAATTCATTTTTCTTCTGTGTGGTGAGGACCAAACAGAACTTTTAAACCAGAGCCAGTGGGCATTAATAAAAACATTCCATGAGACTAGTAAAACGGCTCCTGTGTTTCTGTGAGTTTTGTCGCTGGGCTGTAATAACCAGAACTTTTTAGTGAGTTTATCATCTCTGCCATGAGGAGTGATTCCACACGGCAGCAACAAGTGACAAAAGCTGAGATTTATAACAGTGTACGCCTAAAGACAGTCACAGCCTCAGAGCAGCCTCAGAGAAGGTCATCATGACTTCCCACTAAACTGTTCTGTACAGATAATGAGTTTTCCTTGAGCATCATGATATATTTATAAATCTCAGCCAAATATATGCATTAAATAAGCACCGAAGAGCATTAAATATTAAAAATTTCCATCACAGCAGCATCCTCATTTTTAAAAAAAGCAGTTTAAATTTAGTCTGAACTACGAGGTGTTATCAGTTCATATTCATTATCACCTTTGGTTGCTTCTGTCTTTTCTTTTTTATGCTGTGGTGTTATGCTCAGCTGTGTTACCACCCATATGCCATAATATTTACCAGTGTAAAGTTCACAGAGCTGAGCAGATGCTCCCAGTTTGCTGTGTTTGTTTTGAAACAAACCATGTCTGCTGCAGTCAGACCAGTTAAACCAGCTGTAAGCCAAAATAATCATTCTAACAATAACAAAAACACCACATGGCAATCAGCACGAAAAACCTGAATGTCTGTAAATTTATATTTACTGCTGTCAGGGTTATTTCTAGCTTTTTAGGGAATGCAAGATTGTGTTTGGGGGAGCCGATTTTTGTAATGGTGAATATGTTTAAACGGTTTAAAATGAAGGAAGAAAAATAGCATTACATCAAAAAATTAACGAGCATCCATATAACCATTGAAAATTTCTTAGGAAAAAAAGTAGCAAATTTAACTAAAAAAAATTACAACTTCGCAGAAAAAAAATTGCAAATTATGATAAAAAAAAGTTACAAATTTATGAAAAAAAATTGCAAATTTAAAAAAAGAAAAAAAAAAGGTCACAAATTTATGAGGAAAAAAGTTTCAAATTTGCAAAGAAAAAATCATTCCAGGAGAACGTGTAGCTTGGGGCTCCCTCGTGGCTGAAGGGGACCATTGCATTTGCATACTCTGCTTTATAGCCAGAAACAGTTCTGCATATAACAGTCACCATACTGTCGCATTTAAATCTCACATTAGCTAAAATACCAGGGTCTTACCGGGTCTGCAGACACCCTCCTCTGGTTCTTGTTGCTTTTTGGAACAGCCATGTAGGTCCTGGGTGGCACCTGAGGGGGTAGGGTCTTACTCCGAGCTACAGGTTTGCCCGATTGGTCCCCGTTTGCCCTGCGGCCGCGGGGCCCCTGCCTGCCCTCGCTGAGTCTGGACAGCGAGTCGTTGATGCTGTCGTAGTTCACCTCTGCTGACGTCACTTTGGGCTGATCCACGTCAGGTGTGAACAGATTCACATCCCGGGGCAGGGTGGACCCTCGGGGGGGCAGGAAAGGGTTTTCTGACCCTAATGACGATGGCGGAATAGGGTTTCGTGGAGGGATGGCGGGGGGAATGTCATCCGGAAGAGCGGGGAAGTCTTTAGGAAGAAACCCTGACCCGGATCCAGGAAAGTCTCCGAGGCTGGAGCTGGAAAAATTTGTGAACTTGCCAACATCTGGACTGTCCAGGATGTAGAGGGAGTCTTTGCCATAGCTGCCTTGAGAAGGGTGCGCCCTGGATGGGATGGACGGTGGAGACTGGGACACTCCGGGCTGGTTCAGAGATGAGTCGGATCCAGACAGGCCCCTCAGCAGGTTTCCTCCCGGCGGAGCGGGAATGGGCTGGCTCGGTTTAGGTCTGGGACGCACAACGGAAGAGTTTGAGGTCTTGGACTGGGTTTGGATGGTTCCCGTTCCACTCTTGTCCTGTCTGAGTCTGGACAGGGCATCATACTCCATCTGGAGGGCCTCCGCCAGGACCAACTCCTTCTGGCTGAGACCCAGAGCCTCCAGACACCCCCAGCCCGCCTCGCTGCTCTCCTTCTGGGTCTGAGCTGCCGACATGGTGCCTCCGCAGCAGAGAAGGAGTGAGAAGCGGCTGAAATGCTGCTAGGAGGAGCAGCAAGGACACATGTAGCTGCTGAGAAAATAAAAGAAGAAGAAGAGGAAGAAGAGGTGAGTCATGGATAGATTTGGCAACAGAAATTCTCTACTTTTTTTTTTTTTTAGCTTTTAACTTTGTACCCATCTTTACCAAGACTGTTAGATATTTACAGAGGTGAAGACAGTGGCTACTGTAGATACTGTACTCAAGTAATATTACATTATGATAGAAAATTACTCAAGTATAAGAAGAACAGCTACAAAAACGTTACTTGAGTAGTGAGTATTGAATTTGATTTTCCTTTTTTTTTTTTTAAATAAATTGGGACTTTTGCTGGTACACTGACTAAGTTTCACAATTTCTTGCCAATTTGATTTTTTTTCTCTCATTAATTTGTATCATTTTCTTTGTAAATTTGGCTTTTTACCCCTCATAAAGTTGTGAAATGTGACTTTTTCCATAATAGGTTTTTTGATAGAAACGCCTTTTTACTTATGCAGTGTTTCCCCTCCCATTATATCAGGGGGGCGCCCTGATATAATGGTGGAAGTTCTACCATATATACCGTCTATTTGTGTTTCTGGTGTTGCTGCATTTGTACTACAGCCCAAGACAAATTCCCCCTCTGGGAAAATCAAGTTCATCTCATCATTATTACCTTAAAGACCAGCTTGTGAAATCAAGCCTTTCCTCTGCCAACATTTGCCTAAACCACAAACAGCCACAAACAAGTATTCAGTGTCTAACAACTGACTGAGACAATTTGACTGAACATTACTTTCAGGATCACACCGTGTACTATTGTTTAAAATCTCAATCACAGTGGATTAAGAGTGCAGATTTTCCCCCCCCAACAGCAAACCTCTGACAGCCAAGAGCTTCTGAAAAAATAAAAAAAAATCAGGAATAAAGGAAACTCTTAAGGAGAAAACGGAGGAAGGCCTAGAAAATAATAGGAAATGAAATCCTTCGGCTCAGACTGGTCTTTACATCTTTAGGATTATTAACAACCTGAGAATACAGAACAGGCTGCTACAGGTTCTCACATGTTCTCCTTACAGCACAGTGACAAAACTCAGAAACACAGGAGCCATTTTACTAGTCTGATGAAATGTTTATATTAATCCACACTGGATCTTTTCCAAGTCATGCATTTGTGATTGATTTATCACATGGGCGGATATTTCCTTTCACTACTGGGGGACACTAAACAGAACATTTTCTCAAGAGTAAATACGAAGTGTGGCAATATAAGCAGTAGGTGATTTGATGGGGGATTGGGGGGATGCTACCCCCATTGTTAACCTGCCATCCCCCCATCCCCATTCATAGGTGTAAATACTGTGTGACTGTATATTTTTTCATATATTTCTGCAAAGTGTGGTTAGTCTGAGTAAATAACTGCATATATTCCTGTATATATTTGCATCCTTTTATAGAAACGTGGACAGACTGTAATTTACTGTACATACTCTGTTGTCATTGAATCCTTATTTAAATCCTCCACCTGAACAACGAGAGCAAGTTTTTAGCCAAAGTCAAATTCCTTGTATGTGTTGTGCATACTTGGCCAATAAAGCTGATTCTGATTCTGAAATGAAGGGGGGGGGGGATATGGGGGACATTGCCCCACCCAACCTCGAAAAACAGAGGGAACCGTTCCCCCAGTATGTCATCATAAACCTTTTTATATCATGTTATATCACTGAATAACATGACTGTGAATGACCAATTCTAAGCAGAAATGCAAAAATAAGTTATAAATCTACAACTTTTTTCTCAGCAATCTGCTTCTTTTTTCTCGTAAATTTGCAACTTTTTTCTCATAAATTTTCATCTTTTTTCTAAAATTTTTGTAATTTTTTTCTTATAAATTTTGCAACTTTTTTCTCAAAATTTTTTTTTTTTTACTTTTTTCCTCATAAATTTAAAAAAAAAAATTCCAGTGTATTTTCACCTTTTTTCCTGTAAACTTTTTACCTTTTTCAACTTTTTTTCCTCATATATTTGCAAGGTTTTTCTTATCAATTTGCAACTTTTTTCTAAAAAATTCAAAAAAAAATTTCTTGTAAATTTGCAAAGCTCAGCTCGATTCTGGTTAAATTGTATTCTGTTTAAATTGTAATTTGCAACTTTTTAAAAAAAATTTAAATTGGCATCTTTCATCATATCTTTGCACCTTTATTCCTGCAAATTTATACCTAATTTACATTTATACATTTGTATCTTATGCTAAATTGGTGAATACTCCCCCTTTTAAACAAGAGCACTCTGAGGTGAGTGCAATATCCCCCACCTCTGTTTTCTTTGAAGATCCCAGTACTTACTAACAGACAGCAGTTTTCAACTTTTCAATAAAATTACTGTGGCAGAACCAAATTATGATAAGCCCATCATCCACGAATATACAACAAAGTATACAACCCATAGTTCTAGGTCAGGATCTCAAGGTGGCCCTAGAAAGCTTTACACGTTCTATAGTAAGAGATCATAGTGAGAGCCAACCTTGACCTTTGGACCCCAAACCCGTAGTCAGAGGTTATGGTCTGAGAGTGAACCTGTGTAGCAGGTTTGGTGGCCCAAGCTTTCTTTGCTGTTGAGATATAGTTTATAAGCCATTTTGATGTTGACCTTTGACCTTGCAATCCCAAAACCACAGTCACACTTCAGGGTCACAGGGTGAACCTGTGTACCAAGTTTGGTGACCCTAACTTACGTAGCTTTACTTGTTGTACAGTAAAAAGGCATAGGGAATGCTAACCTTGACCTTTGACCTTTTGGTGCCAAACCCATAGTCAGAGGTCAGGATCCCAAAGTGAACCTGTGCAGCAAGTTTGATGACCTTAGCATTCATTGTTGTTGAGATATAGTTTATAAGCCATTTTGATGTTGACCTTTGACCTTGTGATCCCAAAACCACAGTCACACTTCAGGGTCACAGGGTGAACCTGTGTACCAAGTTTGGTGGCCCTAGCTTTATATGTTGTACAGTAATAAGGCATAAGAAATGTTAACCTTGACCTTTGATCTTTTGACCCCAAACCCAGAGTCAGAGGTCAAGGTGAACCTGTATACCAGGTTTGGTGGCCCTAGCTTTACTTGTTTTATAGTAATAGTAAATGTAGCATTTACCATAGTGCAACTGCAAAGTTAACTTTGACCTCTTGATCCCAAACCCACAGTTAGGTGAGGGTGTAAGTCATCCAAGATGTGTATTAGATACAACCACTGTATTGATTTGAAAAGCCTACATAATTTCTTTTAGTAGTTACTGTGTTTAGAAGATTTAGGGAAAAATCTGACCTGACTTTTGACCTCAAGATTATCCAATGCAAGTGAAATTGCAATATGTACATCATCCGAGTATATCAAACCATGATACCAAGTTTCAAAACATTCGGAACAAAACTGTAGGAGGAGTTTATTTCACAAGACAGTTACTGTCTATGAAGTAAGATTAACCAGGAGATCATGGGTCAGGCACTACATTTCCCGCAAAAATCATCCGAACAGAACCAAATTACAATATGTGCAGCCTCGGTGTACATCAAACCATGGTACCAAGTTTCAAAACAATCGGACCAAAACTGTAGAAGGAGTTGATTTCACAAAAGTGGGACAGACGGACGGACAGACGGACCCATAATATAATCCCCCTTCAGTCGTCAACCCCTTTGGACTTTGACCGGCAGGGGATAAAAAAATAAAAATAAATCGTCTACTGAATATCAATATTATTGTAGTCTGGAACATTTGTAGCTTTCTAGGTGCCCTATGTAGTAATCCAGTAAGTGAAAATCTAATCAATAAATGAAATAACTTCAGATTGTTCAGCTGTGAAACCAGCTCATATCACTGCCTCCATCTGACAATAAGCTAAAACTCCATTATCAGACAGCCATGTCTGAGTCCTCGACCTCCATCCAAACCCCTGGGGGGGTCCTGTCTGACACAGAGGGGGTGGAGGACCATGATGGAGATGATGGGGGTGGGGAGGGGCAGGGTGGTGGCTTCTGGGAGGACTGAACCGTTCCCACCTTTCATGTCACACGTCCCCCTCCTCCCCACAGAGAGAAATAAACCCTGAGACATTTACCCTAAACCAGCTGTGGCCCAGTTTTACACACATGGATTATGATTATCACACGGTCTGACTTGTTATTCTCCACTTAGACACATGATTCAGGATGCTGATGCTGTAACTGACAATTTACCCTGTTAATTATTCTGTGAGATTTAGAGCTGCTATATCAGTGTGAGAG
Source organism: Pholidichthys leucotaenia (assembly GCA_020510985.1). Lineage (NCBI taxonomy): Eukaryota > Metazoa > Chordata > Actinopteri > Cichliformes > Pholidichthyidae > Pholidichthys > Pholidichthys leucotaenia. The sequence goes on from CM035837.1 coordinate 23,779,371, forward strand.
AAGGCAGTCCCTATCCAGACTATGGAATGTGTGGATTTATGGTGGAGTTTCTGCAATGATGTCTGCAGTGTATTTACAAAAGTGATGATTTGTCCATCAGGGCTGTTTCTAGCTTTTTGGGGTCCTATGTATGTTTGGGAAATTTACAAGAAAAAAGCTGCAAATTTTCAAGAAATAAAGTCATAAATGTATGAGAAAAAAGAAGAAAATTTGCTAGAAAAAAGTTGCAAATCTATGATAAACAAGAGCACTCTGAGGGGGGTGCAATATCCCCCGCCTCCGTTTTCTTTGACAATCCCAATACTTATTGACAGACAGCAGTTTTCAACTTTTCAATATAATTACTGTGGCAGAACCAAATTATGATAAGCCCATCATCCACAAATATACAACAAAGTATACAACCCATAGTTCTAGGTCAGGATCCCAAGGTGAACCTGTGTAGCAAGTATGGTGACCCTAGAGAGCCCTACACGTTCTATCATAAGAGATCATAGTGAGTACCAACCTTGACCTTTGACATTTGGACCCCAAACCTGTAGTCAGAGGTTATGGTCTCAGAGTGATCCTGTGTATCTGGTTTGGTGATCCAAGCTTTCTTTGGTGTTGATATATAGTTTGCAGTGGTTAGCACAGTGGCAGCACAGTAAGAAGGTCACGGGATCGATCCCACCCCCTGACCATCGGTGAACCTTCTGTGTGGAGTTTGCATGTTCTCCCTACGTCTGCGTGGGTTTACCCCGGGTACGCTGGTTTCCTCACACAGGCCAAAAACATGCAACATAGGTTAACTGGAGACTCTAAAGTTGCCCTAGGTGTGAATGTGTGTGTGAATGGCGAAGGGATTTGTGCCGTACCGTGGCTACCTCATCAGTGGATGCCCTGAATTAACCTCTGGGGATTAATAAAGTACATGAAATACAAAAAAAAAATATAACAAGCCATGTTGATGTTGACCTCTGACCTTGCGATCCCAAAACCACAGCCACACTTCAGGGTCATAGGGTGAATTGGTGTACCAGATTTGGTAGCCCTAGCTTTACTTGTATGGTAATAAGGCATAAGGAATGTTAACCTGGACCTTTGACCTTTTGACCCCAAACCCATAGTCAATGGTCAGGATCCCAAGGTGAACCTGTGTAGCAGGTTTGGTGACCCTAGCTTTCTTTGTTGTTGAGATATAGTTTATAAGCCATTTTGATATTGACCTTTGACCTTGCAATCCCAAAACCATAGTCGCTCTTCAGGGTCACAGGGTGAATCTGTGTACCAAGTTTGGTGACCCTAACTTTACGTGTTGTACAGTAATAAGGTATAAGAAATGTTAACCTTGACCTTTTGACTCCAAACCCATAGAGTTCAGGATCCCAAGGTGAACCTGTATACCAGGTTTGGTGGCCCTAGCTTTACTCGTTTTATAGTAATACTAAATTTAGCATTTACCATAGTGCAACTGTAATGTTAACTTTGAACCTTTGACCCCTTGATCCCAAACCCATAGTTAGGTGAGGGTGTAAGTCATCCAAGATATGTATTAGATACAACTACTGTATCGACTTGAAATGCCTACATCATTATGCCTTGGTGCAACGAAGGCATACGGTAATCACTCAATGTGTCGAAGGCATGCAGTAATCACTCAATGTGTCTCTGTGTGTGCATCTGTCTGTCTGTTGCCAGTTTTTCAGCTTGCCCGGTCAAAATTAAGTGGAACTAAAGGCTTGTATCATTGTATTGCCATATTTTCTTGACTTTTAATTTGCCAGAATTTCAAGATAAGGCTTTGTTTTTAAAAAAACCCCCCCACAAATTTAACTCACCATTTCTGTCAATGCAGCCATGAAAAAGGTATTGTAATAACCATCCCAGGCCAGTAGAGGTCTGAGTGCCACTTTTTTTTTTTTTTTTTTTACAGCACCACATGCTACCATGCCACAGGCACCAAGGCACAGCACCTTGGTGCTTTCATTTCTTTCAGTAGTCACTGTGCTTATAAGATTTAGGGAAAAATCTGACCTGACTTTTGACCTCAAGGTCATCTGATGAGAGTGACATTGCAATATGCGCATCATCAGAGTATATCAAACCACAGGGTTTCCTCTGGTAATACTTCCACGTGCCGGGCCACCACCCTTGGAACTGTGCCGCCACGCCAAGGATATATTAATTTAAGAAAAAAAAATATGAAAGAATGACGGTCCGCAAGCGCACACACGAACAACGCGTATGACTGTCATCCACGTGGAAGCGCCCCGCCCTCCCGCGTGACCGTTCCAGTCGGCAGACAGTCAGCGTGTCTCTCTAGCATCACTGTCCGGGAGAAGCATGAGATTATTAAAGTACTTTAAACACGGAAAAAAGCAGAAGAGGTATGTAAGCAGTAGAGACATTTATCATGGTTTTAATCCGCTGGTAACGGGAATAAAGAGGAGTCGCTTAGCAAACGTGTGGCTCGGCTTCATATGCAGGGAAAGGCAAGAGTGACTGATGAATCGCTGAGGAATGACTTCACCAGCCACAACAATATTAACTAATTTATGTTCATTATTATGTACCTGGCAAGTTAAGATGATCGAAATTCACAAAGTCAGTGACTTTAATCCATCAACAGCCTTTAGACAAACTAAACATGCAAACATTTGGATTTCAAGATAAGAGATTTTTCCTGCTGTCTTGTTGGTGAGGAGAGTTCTAAAAAATTATAAATATATAGAAATACTATAACAGAAATAACTGCATCTTTGGTCATTTAAGTTAATTTATTTCTTTAAATATAATTTTATTAATAATTATATTTCTTTGAATTCAGAGTTAAAATTATTGTTCTGCTCTGGCTCCACAAAAATTATGCTCAAAAGTTTAAATTGTATGAGGAAAAAAGTAAAAATTTTACCACATTCTGTTTCAAATTTATTTAAAAAATCTGATAAAAATTAGCCATAAAATAATGCACAAATTTATAATGGTCTCAAATGTATAAGAAAAGTCATAATTTTACAAGAGGAAATTACAAATTTGAGGAAAAAGGTTGCAAAGGTCAAATTTAGATAAATTTACAGAGAAAAGTTGAAAACTATAAGAAAACTGTTATAAATTTTAGAGAAAAACCTGAAACCTTCAAGACTGAAGTCATTACTCAAGTTTTTAAGTAGGTGCTCTTTGTACCCTTAACTCAACTAGAAATTTTTGGTTGTCTACTTTTAATTATTAATTTTATACCACCGCTTTTACGGTACATGAGTAGAATTTCTGGCTACTATACCCACCTCTGATCATATAATTTAAGTATGCATGAGTAAATTACTATTATGAATGTTTTTCCCTCCCCTTTCCTACTCTCTCAATGGAAAAAAAGAAACACTAGAATAAAAAATACAAAAAAATACACATTTTTGTCATTTATTTAAACCATCCATCTATCCATCTTCTACCGCTTTTCCGGAGGTCCGGGTTGCAGAGGCAGCAGTTCAAGCAGAGAAGCCAGACTGTGGCAGGAGAGAGGGAAGTCTGAGCTTCTCTGCTTGAACTGCTGCCTCCGTGACCCGGACCTCCGGAAAAGCGGTAGAAGATGGATGGATGGATGGATGGATGGATGGTTTAAATAAATTTATTTAAACCATGACAAAAAAATTCTGCAGGACAAAACGTGACACTTGGTATTTTCTAACCTGTTTGTATACCACCATAGACAGAGAGAGAACCTGAATTAGACAGGACTCAGAGAGGGAAAGATGAGACAGACAAGATGAGCCAAGGAGAGGAAAGTGTTTAGGCAGAGGGTCCAGGAGAGGTGAGAGCAGAGGAAGAAGAGAAGGATGACACCAGTAAAAAGTCCAAACACAGGACGTCTGGGTGGGACCTCATCATCATCATCATCATAGCAGTCTGTCGTGGGCAACAATGACTGTTTCATTTAGGTCTGATCAGATTCCTCCACACAGCTCTGTCCTTAGCCTTCCGCTGCCAGGAACTCCTGGCTATATCCAACTTCTTCAAGTTTCTTTTTACGGTGTCTTTAAATCTGAGCCTTGGTCTACCCTGATTGCATTTGCCCTTGCATAACTGTGAGCAGAGTAACTGCCGAGGGAGACGCTGGTGGTCCATCCTCTCAACATGTCCGAGTCATCTCAGGCTCATCTGTATTAGTATGTCCTCCATTGATGGTAGACCAGCTCGTTTCAACACTTCTATGTTGGTTATCTTGTCTTTCCATGAGATGTTCATTATGCTTCAAAGGTGTCTCATCATGTATGCGTGGAGTTTCTTCACCTGCACTCTGTGGACAGTCCAAGTTTCAGCACCGTACAATAGAGTAACCAGTACTGTCACTCTGTACACTTTGCATTTTACATGGATAGACACGTCGATTGTTCCACAGTCTCTCCCTCAAGTTTCCAAACACAGCGCTCGCTCTTCCCATTCTTTTTTTTTTTTTGGACTTATTTTGTACCCGTAGGTAGATTTGTTCTGCAGTCTGGTGACAAGCCACCAGCTGCCGGTCGCTGCGTGCGCAAGCGCCCCTTAACTCCCTAACCTGCATGTTTTTGGCATGTGGGAGGAAACCGGAGAAATCCCAGAGTAAACCCACGCAAACACGGGGAGAACATGCAAACTCCACACAGATCACTGTTGGCCGGGGGCAGGGATCGAACCCACGATCTCATGATCCCTGCGATCCCCCGGCCGAGAGTAAACTGTGCTGCCGCGGTGCTAACCACTGCGCCACCATGCAGAGAGATAGTTCATCCTCCAGCCTAGTATTCTCTGAAACAGTACTCCCTAGATACTTGAAAGTCTTGCACTTGACTAGTGGCTCTGTACCAATGCTGATCTCTTCTGGTAGTGATGTTGATAATTGGAACTTTGGTGGTTGATAAAGGCACTCCGTCTTCTTGATGTTGATTTGGAGGCTGAATCAGCTAGCTGCTCTTGCAAATTTCTCCACTAAAGATTGCATATCTTCCACACTGTGTGCAACTAGAGCACTGTCGGTTGCAAAGAGCATTTCTCTTACTACCTTTATCGATGTCTTACTCTTGGCTTTAAATTGTGCCACACTGAACAAGTCTGCTTCTTTCCTTGTTTGAATGTATACTCCTTCTGAAGTGTCTTTGAAGGCCACCTCAACCATGGCTGCCAGATATAGCGAGAAGAGTGGAGACGCCAGCACACACCCTTGTTTCACCCCGTTGCTTACTTAAAAGTCTTTAGATACTGAACTACTCATTGCCACGTTTGCTTGCATACCTGTATGGAGTGCCTCAATCAGGCTAACAAACTTCTCTGTACAGTCATATTTCTTGAGTACCTGCCAAAGTCCTTGTCGAGAAACAGTATCGAAGGCTTTACTGAAGTCTATGAAGACTACATAAAGCGGCATGTTCTGTTCGATACACTTTTCTTGAACCTGTTTCAAGCAGAAAATCATGTCCATTGTGCGTCTTCCATTTCTAAAGCCGCACTGGGTTTCCGGTAGTACATTCTGTGAGATGTGTTCATTGGAGTCTGTTCAGTAGTACACGTGAGAGAATCTTACCAACAGTGGCTAGCAGTGATATACCTCGGTAATTTCCACAATCTTTCCTGTCACCATTCTTGAACAAAGGCACAATACTTGCATCCTTCCAGTCTTGAGGTACTTTCTGGGCATCCCATATCTCTCGGATGAGCTTGTGCAGGCAGTTGGTCAGCTGAGCACCACCAAATTTCCACACTTCTGCTGGAATTCCATCCCTTCCTGGAGCTTTACCATCCTGTGTTGTCCTGATAGCTGCCATTAGTTCAAAATTTGGTGGTTCATCCAGACTTGATACAGCTGGTCACTACACTAGAGCTTCTTTAGCCTCTTCAGTGAGATCTCCAGGGTTGTTTAGTAGTTGGTCAAAGTGGTCTGCAAATCTGTCCAGGATCTTGTCTTTCTCCTGCAAAACTGTTTCACCATCCATAGCCTTTAGTTGGGTCAATCCTCTTGGTTTAGGGCCGTAGATTTCTCTCAAACCTGTGAAGAATGTTTTCATGTTCTTCTTGCCTTCTGCAGTTTGAAGTTCCTCCGCTTTATCATCCCACCAGATGGACTTCATCTCTCTGGTGTACTTCTGTAGCTCACGCTGAGCCTTTGAGTATTTCTTCTTCTTCAACCTTGTGTTACACTGTAGGTTTTCCTGCCTAGCTGTATTCCTCGCTTCTAGTAGTTTCTTCAGGTGTTCATCATGCTCATCAAACCAATCTTGATGTTTCCTCTCAGGGTGGCCTAATACATCACTCACAGTCTGATACACTGTATCCTTCAGTGTTGCCCATTTTTCTTCTATGTCATTCTCTGAGTTGTTGCTGTCCCAGTCTTTCAAGTTTTCATCCATTCCCTGTGTAAGTTCTTCCTGCTTCTTTTGGCCTTTCAGTGCACTAGTGTTTAGCTTCCATGGTGGCTTCGCACCCGTCCTGCAGTGCTGTTTCCGTCTCCAAATCCTTAATCTAGATCTCAGCATAACATGATCAGTACCACAGTCCGCGCCGCTCATTGCTCTGGTGTCCAATACATCCCTTATGTCTCTCTGCCTAACTATGATGTAATCTAATAAGTGCCAGTGCTTGGATCTTGAGTGCATCCATGTCTTCTTGTGTGTGTCCTTGTGCTTAAATAGAGTGTTGGTTATCACAAGGTTGTACTCTGAACATAGTGCAAGTAGAAGTTCTCCATTAGCATTGCACTTGCCTACTCCATGACTGCCTAGCACTCCTTTCCATTTCTCAGTGTCCGAACCAACTAACTCTGGCATTAAAATCTCCAACGAGTATCAGCCTGTCATCAGTCGGTACACGCCTGATAGTCTCACGTAAATCATTGTAGAACTCTTCCTTCACCTCCTCTGTGTTGGTCATTGTTGGGGCATATACACTGATGAGTGTGGCATACATCTTCTGCTGTAGTGGGAGTCTCATAGTCATTATCCTGTCGTTGATTGGCACCGGTTCCTCATCAAGCATTGCTGCTATCGCCTTTCTAACTGCAAAGCCCACTCCTGCTTCTCTCCTTTCTTGAGTTGATCTCCCACTCCAAATGAAGATGTACCCATGGTCTTCCAAGCTGTCATATCCAGGCAATCTTGTTTCACTAAGTGCAGCTATTTCTACATTGTACCTGTTCATTTCCAGGGCCACAAGCGTGGTCTGTCTTTCTGGGCGCTGTGATGTTGTTCTGTCCAACAGAGTGCGTACATTCCATTCTGCTACACACAAGGCTACTGTTTTCCTCTTATTTTGTCTTCCTGCTCCTAGCTTACTTTTCGCTGCCTGTCGGAGTGTGAACAGATCAGCGAGGACCTTGTTAGCCCAGGCGATGTCCGAGCCGGTATGACTTGCTTTCTGAATGACCATTTCATGAAACTGCTTGCAAAGTATTTGAGTACTGCTAGCTTTTGCTGGACTAGCAGCACATTCTTGGCAGATAAAGGTATTATCAGTGGCAAGGACAAGCCAAGACAAACTGACTCCAGTATCTGTTGCAGTGACTGACCAGATGATAGGTTTGCTTATCTCTGCTCTTTGTGTAGTGCATGTCACAATGCACCGACTGGCACAGTCCACCACAGACCTTGCAACAGATGTGTTTATCTGCCAGGATGTCCAGTCTCACCCCGTGTAACTGGGAATGGTCCACCACAGACCTGCGGCAGATATTGTTTTTAGTTCTGCCAGGATGCCCCGTTTCACCCTCCACGCCCTCGGAAGGGTGGGGATGCCGGTTGAGTCGCCGACGGCCTGACCCATGAGACAGGTAGTACCGGTTTTCATGGTTATCCGGTAGCAAGCAAGCCAATGCCTGACCTTGAAATGTCCTTTACAAAAGAAGAGGTTCAAACTGAAGAATGGAGGAAAAATGAAAAAAAAAAAAAAAGTAAAAAAAGATTAGGGTGGTAAAAAGACGTAGGGTGGGACCTCAACTGGCCCAATATTCCAACATTCAAGTCTTGGTTGTACAATACTTCAAATGGTAAGTTCCATATGCAAAGTTACTGTGCAAAATTTAAAAAAAAGAAATAGTATAAAATTAACATATTCCGGTCATAATAGCGTCATGTGCCCCCCCCGCCCCCCAAAAAAAATATTGCCACCGCGCCAAGGTCTTTAAGCCAGAGGAAACGATCTGAACAAAACTGTAGGAGGAGTTAATTTCACAAAAGTGGGCCGGACGGACGGACAGACTGACCCATAACATAATCCCCCTTCGGTCTTCGCCCAAAGGGCTCTTCAACCAATTTGGGCTTCAACCAACGGGGGATAAAAATAGTGAATTTTCTAGAGAGAAGTTGCAAATTTATATGAAAACAATAATCACACATTCATGATGAAAAAAAACTTGCAAATTTACAAGAAAGGTCACAAATTTATAAGAATAAAAGTGGCAGATTTATAAGAAAAAAGTGTCAAATTTACATGAAAAATCTAATTTATGAGAAAAAAGTTGCAAATTTAAAAGAAAAAAGTCAAGTTTATTAGAAAAAGGTTGCAAACTTGCAAAAAAGTACAGTACAGTATGTTCCCCTCTTGGCAACCATTTCACCCAGGGGGCAGGCCACATCTAAGATTGATTTTCCTGCTGAGCTGCTTTGCTTATTTGATAGAAACCTCTAGTATGGATGAGATCTTGTGCCAAGGATCTCTGAAGTAGTGTTTTTGTTTGTTTGTTTTCAATGCAAAAAGTACTTTATAACAACTTTATTAAATCATAGCCCCTTGAGATGAAACATCTCGTATTTGAGGAGGGGGTTGTTTGTTTCTTTTGTGTTGGTTTTTTATTTTTTTTTTTTTGTCTACAGACATGGGTGATCCATTTTACATATTGCATGGTACTGAATTGAAGACCGGAGTCCACCAGGGGTGCTTGCTGTCACCGTTGCTGTTCCTCTTGGTCAACGATTACATCATGAAGATCACAACAACGGGCAGGAAAAATGGGATACAGTGGACACTCTGGACGCAACTGGATGACCTTGACTTTGCTGACAACCTGGCGCTCCTGTCACAGCCAGATGCAAGACAAGACTATTTGCCTGGAGACTACATCAGCCAGGACAGGACTCCAGATCAATAAGAATAAGACTGAGCTGATGAAGATTAACACCACTGCCAACACACCAGTCACAGTTGGAGGACAGCCCATCAGAGAGGTGGAGTCCTTTGTCTACCTGGGAAGCGTGGTGGATCGACAGGGGGGCACAGACCGAGACGTCACATTCAGGATCGGCAAGGCAAGAGCAGCTTTTGCCATACTGAAGAATATCTGCATCAAAAGAGATCTGCACGAGAACAAAACTTTGCATCTTCACCTCTAACGTCGAGTCTGTTCTACTTTACGGATGTGAGACCTGGAGGACGACAAAGATGATGCAGCAGAAAATCCAGACTTTCTTTAACACATGCCTGAGGTGCATCTTTAATATCAGATGGCCGGAGAAGATCAGGAATGAAGACCTGTGGGAGCGAGTGGGACAGACACCAGTGGCAGAACAGATTCTACGGAGGAAGTGGGACTGCACTGGAATCACCCTCAGGAAACCAGCATCCAGCATAACACGCCGAGTCCTGACCTGGAACCCGCAGGGGAAGAGAAAGAGAGGCTGGCACAGAAACAGCTGGAGACGAGACACTGAGGTGGAGTTGAAACAGCAGGGAACCAACTGAAGAGAAGTAGAGAGAGCAGCCCAGAACCGAGGGCAAGGGGTCGTCAATGGCCTATGCTCCATGGTGAGCTGTGGGCTTAAGTAAGTAAGTAAGGGTACTGAATGTTCATACAGGCAGGTTTTTTTTTAATAATTCTTAAGACATCCTCTTATGAGTACTTAAAGTGGAATGTTTCATCATCATCATCATCATCATCATCTTGGGGGCTTTCCAGCACCAGCCACCTTTTAGTATGCCACGTAGGCACTGTGTCCAGCAGACTTTGAGCTTAGTCATTTGCTGCTCATTAGGAAAGCAGGCCTTGGGGCTACATACCTGTCAAGAATGTATGCAACCTTCGGCTATCTTACTTCTAGTTTACAACGACACTGCACAGTCCATTAACACACCTCGTCACTCATTGAACTTGGCGGTTGCACTTGCCACTCAATATTCAGTGAAACATATATCTTCTGAATTTGTTACGACTTGTCTAAACTCCCTCACATTCTTAATGAGCTGACCATGTAGACTAAATAGTGTTGGCTCCATTGCTAGGAACTGATCGTTAAATACCTTAAGTGTTTATAGGTCTCATTGATAATATTCAGAATTTTATTTGGCCTCACATACTGATATAGAAAACAAAATCACATCATCTGCGTACAGGATCCATTTGAAATCATTCATTCCCATCACATGGCTACGGCGTTGTTGTTCTCTATCCGTGAATAGATGGGGGATGTTAAACTCATGATATGCCCTGTCAATTTCACTGGACGCCACTTTCAGTACAAAGTCAAAATAATAATTGAAATAATAGAAAAGGTAGTAAATTTGTAAGAAAAATGTTGCCAGTTTAGGAGAAAAAAGATCAGGTTCAGGTTCCTTTATTTGTACTCGTAGGTAGAAGGTAATTTTAATTTTCCCCTCCGAAAAATGTTGAGGGTGAACTTGTAGTCTGGGGCCCCATAGTCACGAGGCATTTGTGTACTTTGTTTTATAACCAGAAAGGCATCTGCTGTCCATGCTCACTGCCGATTTAAATATCCAGATTTTAGAAAAGGTGGCATCATGTTCATGATTTGCTTGTTTTCTGTGGTAATTTATTTCCCATCAACTTAGTTTTTCACTCATTTACTTACATAAGCCGATAGTCTGGCTGACTGGGTGTTGATTGCCATTTCACAACCAGCAAAAATGACTGGATTTGACATTATAAACAAAAGTCACATAACACAATCAAGAAGGCCATTAAATGCTATTTTGAGTATAAAAATTGGCTGCGGATTCTTTCAAAATTGTTAATGATAAAAGTCAAATTAGAAGCAGTACGAGCAGCCTTGGCCGTGGCTCCCTTTGATCACAAGAGGACATTTTTTTTTATTCATTAAGCACTTCTTCAGTACAGCCTTGACAGTATTTATACATCTCCTCTGCCTCCACCTTCTCCCTCTGCACCTTAAACCAACTCTCACAGATGCACTGCACCATGCTGCAGCACTGCTCAAACACTCAATGGTATTGCAGTGTTTTGTAGGTCTGGTGAATTTGCTAAGTGTGTAACCACTTCAAATCATTATTGGACAAGCCAGGTAAACTAGTGAAATGTAAATGTGGGCAGGCAAAACATTTCTATCACCTATGTTCTGGTGGTAATCGGATTTTCTGTGTGAGTATCAATATAAAGATATTAACATGCAGGCTAGACAAACAAAGGAAATATCTTCTGCTCTTTTTTCCACATGTGGACACAGTTCCCAAGGGTTTTCAAGAAATGTCTGACATGCTTTGGTCAGAACACCTCAGTGTTTACTCCTCAGCCCCAGTTCACCACATGCTCCCTCTTTCTTTGCTGATGAGGTCAGCTATTGACATCATATTGCTAATGTCAGCTGGCTAACTCCTAGCCCCAGCAGCAAACACAGCCCAAGATCACTAACGTAAAACTATCTGAAATACTAAATGAAATGATGCATCACTGGTGGACAGGGCTGTGTGATTTAGGTCATCGATGGCATATGACTGGTCACTGGAGAACAATAAACAGAGAAGAAACCCTGAATGAGTGAATAAGAAACTGCTAACTGCACACAGATGGGTGAGAATCATCAGAGGCCCCACGATACGATATTATATGTATATGCTCCCACTGATATGCACTCTTTATGGGGGATGGAGGGATGGAAGGCTAACAAGGGGATGGTTTTGGGTCATTTGAATGCCAAATGCCAGATCACTGAACTGTGTGTTGCGCTGTAAAATCAGCAGCAGCTTTACTGACAGGAAAAGGACATTCACCTCTGTCAAAAAGTCCTGAAAAATCAACAAAAGTAAAATCTGTTCTTTAACCTCTGCGACAAGTCTCTTCCAGTTTCCAGATGAGCCACGACTGCTCATGTAAAATCTCACTACTCAAGGGTAGTTTATATTATTGATCTTCAGAGATGTTCACACCTGTGCAAACAAAAAAAAAACTGTTTAACATTAACTTTTACAGCTATTGGCAGGCGAAACTCTAAGCTCTGACAACACAACCCAGTTAATCGTGCAGCAGCAGCATTTATCGGAAAGTCTGAGGAAGCTCCACCCCTAAAGCCGACACACTTTAGAGGAAGTCGGGGCCGTTTTTATTCTCTCTCACAAAGAAGACAATCAATTTCACCTTCAAATCAAACCAACTACTTTTCCTGAGTCCAGCTACAGGAAATTAATTCTGAAAACTCAACACCCCTGCATCTGTTTGAACAAAAACAGGACTTGGAGCCGAGGTAAGTGTCAGTGAAATTGAGGAGAAAGAGACAACATGACTGACTGTGATGACTTATCTACTGTTTTCAGTCTCACTCTGTGACTAAATGGCCTCCAGATCAGAGGAGGATCTCTGCTGTTCGATCTGTCAGGACATTTTCAAAGATCCTGTCATTCTGTCGTGCAGCCACAGCTTCTGCAAAGAATGCCTCAACACCTGGTGGAGGGAGAAACCGACACATCAATGTCCGATTTGTAAGGGAAGAGCTTCAGCTGATCCCCTATGCAACCTGGCTCTGAAAAACCTGTGTGAGACCTACTTACAGGAGAGAGACCAGAGAGATTCAGAGAGTCTCTGCAGTCTGCACTCAGAGAAACTGAAACTCTTCTGTCTGGACCACCAGCAGCCTGTGTGCCACATCTGCAGAGACTCAGAAAAACACAGCAACCACAGATTCAGACCAGTCGACGAAGCCGCACAGGATAACAGAGAGAATTTACAGAAAACCCTGACAACCTTACAGGACAAACTGGTGCTCAGGAAGAAAATTAAAGCCAACGCTGATAAAATGCTAGATCACATAAAACTCCAAGCCAGACACACCGAAAGGGAGATTAAGGAGCAGTTCAAAAAGCTTCACGAGTTTCTGGAACAAGAACAGGAGTCCAGGGTGGCTGCACTGAGGGAGGAAGAGGCGCAAAAGATTAGGATTATAAAAGAAAAGATGGAAGCTCTGAACAGAGAGATAGCAGCTCTGACAAACATCATCAGAGCCACAGAAGAGGGGCTGAGAGGTGAAGAGGTCTCATTTCTGCAGAACTATAAAGACACAGTAGAAAGAATCCAGAACTGCCCCTTGACGGATGATCCACAGCTGCCTTCAGGAGCTCTCATCAACCAGGCCAAACATCTGAGTAACCTGAGCTTTAACATCTGGAACAGGATGAAGGAGTTGGTCTCCTACACTCCAGTGGTTCTGGACCCAAACACCGCCAATGCTGGACTTACCCTGTCTGAAGATCTGACTAGCGTGAGAAGAGGAGAGAGACAACAGCTTCCTGATAACCCAGAGAGGTTCAGGAACACCTACTCCATCCTGGGCTCAGAGGGGTTCAACTCAGGGGTTCACAGCTGGGACGTTGAGGTCGAACAGAGCACCAAATGGTACTTGGGTGTGTCTGTGGAGTCTGTGCACCGGAAGGGGGAGATAAAGTCTGAATTATGGGGAATATTTTTCTATGAAGGCCAATACTTTGAATGGTCACCACCAACTCCCCCTGCTGACCTCCCCGTCCAGAAGAAGCTCCAGAGGATCAGAGTGAATCTAGACTGGGACAGAGGAGAGGTGTCGTACACTGATCCCGACACCAACATGCACCTACACACCTTCACGTGCACTTTCACGGAGAGGGTGTTTCCGTATATTTTAAACAGGGATTACCTCCCACTGAGGATACTCCCGCTGAAGATCACAACATCTAACATACAAGACTGATGTTTAGTCTGGAAAAATTGAAAAGAAACAACGGGTGTACAATACAGAGACATTTCTGGCAATAAGACGGACTACACAAATGCTACTGGGCCCATCAGCCACTAGGGGGCCCCAAGATACAGGTTCACTCTCAACATATTTTGAGGGGGGAGAATTAAATTATTGCTCAAATAATTTTTCATCAAAAGCTTACACCATTTGGTCAAATTTTAACTTTTCTTATGCCATTTTTTTCCCATAACTTTACTACTTTTTTCTCCTAAATATACAACATTTTCTCATCAATGAATGATTTTTTTTCTTGGAAACCAGTAATTTTTTTTGTCAAATTTGCCAATTTTTATTGGGAATTTTCACCTTTTTTCCTCATAAATTTGTAACTTTCGTTTTTGTAAACTTGCAACTTTCTCAAATTTGAAACTTTTCTCACAAGTTTGTGATTATTTTTATGTAAATTTGCCTTTTGTCTCATATTTGTGACTTATTTCAGTATGAATTTGCAACTTTCTTCTTGTAAATTCACATCATTCATATGGATGGTTGTTAAATTTTTATTCTCCGCTATGGTTTAATATGGTTTTTGTTCATCTAGATCAGTGGTCTGCAACGTGTGGCTCTTTTGCCCATATTCAGTGGCTCCCTGTGGTTTTGAAAAACTCACAAATTTATGACAGAATGAATTAATTTATGTCCAAAAAAGCTGCAAATTAAAGAAGAAAAACTCTAAAATATAGAAAATTTTTTATGTGAATATGTTGCTTATTTATAAGAACTAAACCCTGAATTTGCAAGAAAAGTTCCAAATAAAGACAAAAAAATGCAAATTTACATGGAGTTGTAAATTTTAAAAAATGAGGAAAAAGCCACATTTACCAAAAAAACCCGAGATTTCTGAAAAAAGTTGTAATTTTTTTAGTCACAAATTTATGTGGTAAAATGTTGCATATTTATAGTAAAAGAATAGAAAGAGAAGATAAAAAGATAAAAAGGTCACAAATTACAGAAAAAATTATGCACATATATAAGAAAAAAGTTGCAAATTAATGAGAAAAATTTTCTGTGAAATCAGTTGTATATTTTTAAGAAAACTGCTGCAAATTCAAGAGGGAAAAAAGCCAAAAATTTAGAAGAAAAATTTACAAAGTTGTAAGAATTTACAGAGGAAAAAAACAGTTTTTAGGAAATGAGTTGTACATTTATTTCATATTTGGGAGGAAAAAAATTAGAAGTTCAGAGGGGAAAAAGCCTAAAATTTATGAGATAAGTTGCAAATTTAAGTGAAAACCAGCAAATCTATCTTTAAAAGCTGTAAATTAATTTTAAAAAAGGTGCAAACTTACAGAAAATAATAGTAAAAAAAAGATGTTTATCAGCGAGCAGTGTTGCCATTATATTTGGCTCTGACCTCTTTTTGAAGGCTCAAATAAGTTTTGTGGCTCCTTCCAGTTTTTTTTTTGTTTTTTTTTTTTTTAACAAAATGGCTTAAAATGGTTCTTTTTATGAATGAGGTTGCTGTTCCCTGATCTAGACAATGATTCAAGTTTATCTTTAATGCATTTGTTGGGAGGGAAGAGCTTTTTCAGCCCTCCCTATTTTAAAGGGGTCATTGATTGAAAAATGGTGTGTTTATATTTTTTAACTGTCTCAAATGTGTTAACTGGTCACATAATTAGCCCAAAAAAATTTTCCAAACAGTCAACGATCTGAAGAAAGGACACCGCCTTTATCTTGTTTTTCTCTCAAAGAAACTCCCAAAAACATTTTTTGACTCTTCCGGGTAAGTTTCCCATGTCCAGTCTTGAAAAAGCCCACCCACTGCCATCCTAAAGACCCACCCACTGCTCTATTATTGGCCCACCTAGCTGTCCATCACGTAGATCAAAGCAGTGGCGAAACGTAGCCTATTAGCTCTTGAGCTACTGGCGCAGGAGCTAACACTGGTACCAGGATGAATGCTGTAAGCGCGGCTTATATTGTTATTTTCTTCAGATCTTAGTCACCCTAATGGCCATCCCTGTTACCATCTGGTTCACTCCGGCCCATCTCCAAGTGGTTTCATCGTGATTCCACGGTGGATCACCCGCTCCGGCACACCAGTCGCTTTTATGGCACAGGACCAGGGCTACTGGCTGCTGTTATGCCGAGAACTCCCCCCGATTGGGAGGGGAGTTATCGGCATAACACCAGTACGTACGATCCGCTGCAAAATCGGAATAAAACCACTGAGAGATGGGCCATAGTGATACGAGGCACACTGCCAAACCAGGTGATAACAGGGATGGCTATTAGGGTGACTAAGATCTGAAGAAACAACAATATAAGTCGCGCTTACAGCCAGCATCCTGGTACCAGTGTTAGCTCGTGGGCCTGTAGCTCAAGGGCCAATAGGCTACCTTTAGCCTTTAGCTGGCTGTGCGAACCACAAGCCAGTACAGGCAATCGGCCGCAGAATCACGACGAAGCCTCCGGCTCCCTGCAATCAAAATGTCCCAGGACCAGATGCTGCTGGCTCTCACACCCAGCAACCCCACCATCCTCCGCGAAGCCACTCTGCTCTCATGGGCAGCGCAGTCATGGGTTGCAGCAATCATCCGGCGTGTGGTGCTAGCGAGGGCTGTCGCAGTAGAGGAAGTTCCCCTGCGGTGACGGTGGATAGCTCAACACCGCGGTATGCGGTATTATTGCAGATGTTTTAGGACCCTGTGGTCTTGTAATTTCAACAGGGTTCACAACTTAGGCTGTACTTGGGCTGCACGGTGGCGCAGTGGTTAGCACTGCGGCAGCACAGTTTACCCTTGGCCGGGGGATCGTGGGATCGTGGGTTCGATCCCAGCCCCCGACCAACAGTAATCTGTGTGGAGTTTGCATGTTCTCCCCATATCTGCATGGGTTTACTCCGGGATTTCTCCGGTTTCCTCCCACATGCCAAAAACATGCAGGTTAGGTTAATTGGAGACTCTAAAGTGGCCCTAGGTGTGAATGTGTGTGTGAATGGTTAAGGGATAGCGCCGTATCGTGGCTGCTTCATCCATCCAGGTGGTGGATGACCCTCAATTTCCCCTCTGGGGATCAATAAAGTATACTAAATCTAAAAAAAACAAAAAAACAAAAAAAACAAACTTATTTGGCAAAGTATGGAAATTGTGAGAAACTCGCTGCAGCTCCGCTCTCAACTTTATGTGCGTGTGTGACAGATGTGCGAAGCTCCTTCTTACTAGGCATGAACTGCTGATTCTGTTAAAAAAAAAAAAAGATAATTTTCATAAAGCAGTGGCGGGAACTCCAGTATTACAACTATGGCGTGTATGGACTGGAGACTGCAGCGACATTCGGCTTATTTAAAGCGTACCTGTGGTGGTCGTGAAGACGCATTTGACTTGAAAACATTATGAAAAAGTATTTCTTATTTTGGTAAATAATTTTTGCCAGCCATATCGTCAGCCTCCGTCGGTCTATGATGACCATGGAAGAGAATCCTAAACGTCTACTCTGCTGGAACAGCACCACCTGTGGCTCAACAGGCCGATGCGCACCGGTGTTCTACCTTCCAGCATTGGGCGTTGGTAGGATTCAAGCCTGGGCAGGAAGATATGGAGGACAAGATGTTACCCATGCAGCATGTCCCCCCTCTCCACGTCACTGATGAATCCAAAGGAACAGCAGGGCTGCTATAGTTTGGCACCAGCGCCGTCGCAGGAGCTGCCAGAACGATGTTGAGCACAACAGAGAACTGCCTTAGGGGCGTCGACTCCGGATTTTTCCTCAGGGTTGACTCCCGAAGCCTTTCCTGTGACCGGGTGTGCCGCAAGGCAGCGGAGGTTTGAAATCAGGGTTTACCTTCCCCTAGATGGGCTACCTTCCCAGGTTGACGAGCCACCATCTACCCGAAGCATCTGGTTTTAAGGCGCCAGAGATCCGCCCTCGCCCCTTCTCCTATTAGTAAAAGCAGTTCCGCCGGGCTTAGGGACTAAACCACACGGGCAGGCTAGGAGTTGGACTTAGTTGTCAGAGGCTTTTCGAGACGCACGCCGTAAGGAGCATTTTATGGGAGCTTAACCCCAGTGCCGCTCCTGGCTATGACAACCTTGCCATATACCACCAGACATATATTCAAATAGGACCTTGGCCATGGGCAGCCAATGAAAACTGTGGGCGCAGCCATGACACATGCGGATGTGACGTCACTTCGTTGATACTCAACAGTCAATGCTCCACCTGTATGAGAGACTAGGGCGCTGTTGTGAGTTTTTTTTATTCTATTATGGCTGAATTGTCGGACTCAGAGGAAGAATTTGTCCAACATGGCTACAGGTTTGAGCCAGAAAGGTCTTCTGAGGGTTAAAGTGACGAAGTGGTCCTCACACACAACGCAATTTCGTCTGAAATTATTCGTCTGTGCCCTGTTTCTGCTCCGATCTTCTGACAAGGTGAGCTGGGTTTGGGTACACAAACTGCTGCTCTGTATATAGTTGTAGAACCATCTTCCGTGTTGCGGCAGTTACGAGATCAAATGAGACAAGCAGCTGAATTTAAGCATTTATTCATTTTCTACTCGTTTCAGTTCAGCATTTAATATGAACCCTGAGTTTGAAATAAACGTTTGAATTTTGGTCCTCATACAACGCAACGCGCTGTCTGCCGCTATTTATAGCGGCGACGGAAGAGCCGAAATAATCTGCCGTTTTGCGGCTGTTAACGACCTCAGATCAGACGAGACGACCCGCCGAATTTAAGTATTTATTTATTTATTTTCTACTCGTTTCAGTTCTGCATTTAATATGAACCCTGAGTTTGAAATAAACGTTTGAATTTGAATTAGAATATCCCAAAAGCTGCTGCACATCCGGGTACTCGAGGCTCAGCCAATACTGATCCAGATCGCGGTAGCCACTAGGGATGGGCATTCGGTGAAATTTTCTTCACCGATCGTCGGGAGAATTAATGATTAATAATCGGTTAATCATTAACATTTTTAGGTACGTAACAAGGCAGGTAGACTATATTATAACATCAGGTGCACGGAGAGCCCTCTCTCTGTTCTCGTGTTGGCTCGGCTCGGGAATCTCGCAAGCTGATTGGCCGAGACGTTTTACCCACCTTGTCTCCCTGCCGAGCGGCCACCCAACAAACGAAGACCGCATTCATTGCTCTATCGCTCGTGTTACTTAGTCTAGCCGCGCAGAACTTTTTGCTGTTCTCTTGTGCCATTTTGTGCGAAATAATCTTCCTGTCGAGCTACTACGCCGCCTCCTGCAGCTTCCCTCGACGTGTGTACACCGAATCTTCATGACCTTCTCAATAAAGTTTCTGAAAAAAAAAAAAGAATCTTCACGACCGCCATTACTCAGCGCGCAACCACTGTTGGCGGTTTCTTTGCGTAATAAGGGTGTTCCATGGACCCTATCGATGAGGTATATTTGTATGCTGCATTGCAGTGATTGCAGTACACCTGGTCATTTTTTAAATTGAAATGGTCCCACGCAACACTTCGCCGTAACCGCTTAATGATTTGGCGATTGCCCTACGGAAGCCCGCGTGTATCAACTGAGGCACGCCAGGGTACGGCGATGGTGTAATGTTGCCCCCTGGTGCCCAAATTTTGCCATTGCATTGTTTGAGGACGGCCGTACACTAGGCCTCGGATTGTTTAAAAAAAAAAAAACGGTTTGTCGACGAAAATGAACTTCCTCGGTGAAATTCTTAATGATCAATTATCGGTTAATCGGTAAATTATGCCCATCCCTAGTAGCCACGAAATTACGTCACAGGAAGCGTCCTGGAAGTCCATGTAGAGGCAAATATGGCTGCGAACATGTTTTGCTGGCATACCTGAACAAGCACATCAGCAATGGATTTATATCAAATTGCCTTAAACTTGAATTTTACCTTGAAATTGAACTAGAAAGTGAGCCAGGGGCTCAATATAATATCTTTTTTTGCACGACCACCACAGGTACACTTTAAATAGGACAGTCTCCCTACAGGACCCTGCATGGCTCTTGTCTCCATGATTTTTGGATTTTTGCCACTGTCCAAAAAAATCACGTTCAAACAAGTAATGCACTATGCACTAGCTGTTTTGCTGTCGGAACTCAATTGTCAGGATCATAAACACTCCGCTCAGAAGGAAATAGCATGCTTTGTGCCCTCTCAGTGCTCACTGTCATGGCTGTAATTAGCAAGGAGTCCAAACTGCCTGCTGGAGTCTGTCTGCAGAGAGAGTGCCCCCACACAGTGCTGCCGCCGTCAGCACCCAGTGCAAACATGCTGTTAGCAATAAAAATACACTTAATTTATTTATTAATCAATAGGGGTGCATAAGTGAACAATGAAATTTAGCCACACACACAAAAAAAGTGAACATCGCAGTTGTTGCGGTTGCTCGCTTTCCTCCGCGGTAGGCTTGTCCATAGCGTGGTATTACATAATTGCAGCTATCGCGACAGCCAATAACTAGCAATCTGTTGTGGAATCACAGCAAAATTATTGGGAGACAGACTGGACTGACGCAAGATACACCATCCAGAGTTTCCTCTGGTAACATTTTTGCGTGGCGGGTCGCCACCTTTGAAGTTATGTCGCCATGCTAAGAGGAAATATAAATTTAAGCAGTGGAGACATTTATGGTGGTTTTAACACACTGGTAACGGGAACAGTAATGAAGAGTCACTTAGCTAACAGGTGTGGTTAGGCTTTATATGCAGAGAAAGGCAAGAGTGACTGAATTGCTGAGGATTTACTTCCCAAGCCAAGACAAAATTAAGTAATTTATGTTCATTATTACCTGGCAAGTTAAGATGACCGAAATTCACAAAGTCAGTGACTTTAATCTGTCAACAGCCTTCAGACAAACGTGCCAACACTTGGATTTCAAAATAAGGGAGAGTTTTCCTGCTGTCCGTTTGGTTGATGAGGAGAGTTCTAAAAAACTGTAAATATATAGAAATATAACGGCATAATGCACATAACATGTGCACATAACGGGCATAATGCACTTAACAGAATGTTTGGTCATTTAAGTTAATTTATCTCATTTTTCTTTGAAATCACAGTTAAATTACTGTTCTGCTCTGGCTCTGCAAAATTATAGTCAAAAGTGTAAATTTGGGAGAAAAAAGTCAAAATTTTACCACAATCTGTTTCAAATTTATTTAAAAATTGTAATTTTATTTGAAAAATACAGACAAAAAAATGACCCCAAAATAATCCACAAGTTTATTATAAAGTCTCAAATATAAAAAAAGTCATAATTTTAGAAAAGAAAATTACAAATGAGGAAAATGGTTGCAAATTTAGATAAGCAAAAAGTAGAAAACTAAGAAAATTGTTATAAATTTCGGAGAAAAAAAATCAAACCTTCAAGACTGAAGTCATTACTCAAGTTTTTAAGTGGGTGCTCTTTATACACCTAACAACTACAAATTTTTGGTTGTCTACTTTTAATTATTAATTTCATAGCAATGCTTTTACATGAGTAGAATTTCTGGCTACTATACCCACCTCTGATCATATAATTTAAGTATGCATGAGTACATTGCTATTATGAATGTTTTTTTTCCCCCCCCTTTCTCTTTCCTACTCTTTCTCAAAGGGAAAAAAGAAACACTAAAGGATGGTTCTTAAAGTGACAGGCTTTAAATCAGAGTCCTTAAAGAAAGCCAGGAAAAATTTTTAAAAAAAATGCTTACATAATTTTAAAAAATTACAGAAAATGTGAACAAAATATGTCACAAACATTTCATTAAGACATGTGTGAGCTATTAAAATGTGTAAAAAGTGCAGTCACTGACCCCTTTAAAGGGTTTGAACTCTTCTCCATTATAAAAACGCGAGTCTGCAAACACAAATTTACACGGGGTCCCCAAAAACAGCCCTGGTACTATACACAAAAGATGATAACAGATATGCTTTGTTTTTCCACTTTTCTCTGTTTAAAAACTGGACCCAAAAACATTGAGATAGTGACATCGGAGGCTCAATGCCCTCAACTATGAGACTACTCTGACTCAATAATCTCAAAACTATTTTCCAAAAAAGTACACCTACATTTACACTATTAGTTACCAGCCATTTCAAATGTGAATGACATCGCCTTAGTTGAGACTCTCTGACATTGATAACACCCTATGATCAGTCAAAGTTTTTAACTACAACTTAATATTTTAAAATTTCAGTAACAAAATGAAAGCACCACGGTGCAGATGCCTTAGTGCCAGAGCCTTGGTGGAGGTTTGCATTCTGGATCATCACCAAAATGTTATGGGTTCCTCTCTAGCCCAAGTACCACCTGTGGTAAAAAAAATTTCATCCAAATCCATCTAGTAGCTTTGGAGTATTCTTGCTAACATACTGTGAGAAGATAAGGGCCTTGGTGAAGTTATGCATTCTTGGATCATCACCAAAATGTTATGGTTTCTCTCTAGCCCAAAGACTACCTCTGGTAAAAATTTCATCCAAATCCATCCAGTAGTTTTGAAGTACACACATGTGCAGTGAAAATAATCTGCAGCTCACATGCCTGTACTGTCGGCAGCAACCAAGAGCCACCAAACTGGTTTGAACAGCTACACTCCAAACAAAAGAAGAGCACAGTGGCAGACATTTTAAATGGTGGAAGCGATGGAGGTACGTGAATACAATGACAAAGACGAACAGGAGCTTTTGCCGTTTAGTGGCAGAGGAAGAAAACAGACAGGCAAAAAGATGGACATTTGTTCACCCAGTGACTCATCATGAAGCGGATATGTGTGATGCAGAGGTTTGTGGCACTGCAGGGGTCCTGCATCTCCGTCTTCAGCCGTGGATGTTTGTCGGGGGTCCCTCCCCTAGACCAACTGCCTTCTATGGCTGGACTGTCGAGAGCTTGGTCCACCCTGTAGAAAGGTTGCCTGCCAAGGCTTTCCGAGACCCTTCTTCCCCGACGGCAAACTACAGACTGCAGCAAGCTCTCCGGCTGATAGGGGCATGGACCAAGTCATGGCTTGTGAGCTTAAATGAGAGGAAGACTACATACACCGTCTTCACCCTGTCCACCCAACCCCAGAAGGTGAAACTGCAGATCAACTCCCATGAGCTCCAGGCTGAATATGCACCCACATACCTCGGGATCACCATGGATTGCAGACTGACTTGGAAGAACCAGCTGCACAAGAACCAGGCAAGAGCAAAGATCAGGATGGCCCTAATGAAGAAAGTGTCAGGAACAGACTGGGGCGCAGACCAGGGTGTCCTGAAGAAGCTCTATGTGGGGAGGATTCGGCCTGTTCTTGAGTATGGCATGGCGGCAACCTCAACAGCTGCCAAAAGCAACACTGAGAAGCTGGACAGACTCCAAAACCAAGCCATGCGAATGATGACAGGAGCCATGCACAGTACCCCTATCAAAGCGCTGGAGACAACAACAGGCCTTGCACCACTGGAAGACAGAAGAAACGTCAAGGTACTGACCCAAGCCGCCAAATTCAAAAGACTGGAAAACCATCCCATGAAGGACAGACTGAGCAAGCCAACAAAAGGGAGACTCAAGAGATCAAGCTTCATCCACCAGAGCAGGACACTCAAAAGGAGAGACCCAGAACTGTTGGACCATATGCCCACACCAATACCACCCACAGCATCTGTTCCCTCCTGGAACTGACAGAACTTCCCAGCCATACGCACAGACATATCGGGAATTGGGAAGAAAGGAACACAGTCAAACCAAGAGAGGAAGTCGCTGGCCCTGGAGTTAATTCAGTCTGCCTACCCTGAAGAGCAGTGGATTCACGTCTACACAAACGGCTCTGCCATGGAAGCAACCAGGAATGGAGGAGGCCGCGTGTACATCAGGTACGCTGAAGAGGAGACCCACATTCCCATTGCGACTGGCAAGTACTCCACCAACTTCAGGGCTGAGGCAGAGGCCCTGAGAACAGCAGCGGCCCACGTCAGGGAACATCAAGACAAGGCACACAAGCGGGTCGTCATCTTCACTGATGCCCTCTCTGTCTTGGATGCACTTCAGGACCCCCGATGCAAAGAACTGAATGAACTCGCCCTCACTCTGTCTCAACTAGCCACACAGGCGAACATATCACTCCAGTGGATTTCTGCCCACTGTGGAGTCTATGGAAATGAGACGGCTGACGGACTTGCTAAGGAGGGTGGGCAGCATGACCAGGAAGACAGGCAGGTCTCTTACACTGAGGAGAAAACCATTATTAAGGCCCTGTCTCACAAGAAGTGGCAGCAGCAACACCCAAACTTCTGCAAGGATGACAACTGCTACAGTCTGAGCAGGGTTGACCAAGTCGTTCTGTTCAGACTCCGAACTGGACATAACAGAATGCATGCTCACATGCACCAGAAACTTAAAGTTGGACAATTGGACAGATGCCCATGTGGTACCGCCCAAATGACCAGCGAACACCTCCTCCAAGACGGCCCAGACCACGCTGCACTCAGACGAGCTACGTGGCCTGACCCCACATCGCTGAACCAAAAGCTGCACGGGGACCTCCGCAGGACAGCAGCATTCATCAGGGCAGCTGGTGTGACCATCTAGCGATCGGCGAAGAAGAAGAAGTTCACCCAGTACTGGCGAATTGCGCAGTACTTCCCTGTGGTGGGAGTTTACGGGCGCATGCGCAGTTCACTGCAACCATTTGCAGGCGAGGAATTGTAGCATCATCAGCTGGATCCAAATTTATAAATTACTCTTTGCTGAGGTGAAACTGTTTCACCCAAAAGTCTGGTCGTAAACTCCTCCTTTTCACCCAAGACTGGAGCTGTGAAGCCTTATGCCATTGGCCATAAAGTGGATAAGTTACTCCCTGCTCAGGATCTGGAGTCATTTCCCCTCAAATCCATTTGCCAAAAGAATGCCAAAGTGGCACGTTTATGACTTGAAGTTCCACAGACACAACCAGGGTTCCTCTTGTTAAAACTGAAGCTCCAACATTGCCCTCCGATGGATAAAGTAGGAATATTTACCCTGAGAACTGAATAATTTCTCCCTGTACCTTCAAGCTATGAATTGTGAACAATGAACTAACTTATCATTCTCCACAAATAACATCAGCTATCGAAGAATGTGGATGGACATTAATGGACTCTAATGGGTTTGAAATGCTTTTATTGATTTGATATGTGTTTCTTTATCTTCATGAAGAATTAATTTTGCATGTCCACCATAAAAAAGTTAGTACATTTACAATGTAGACACACTGTCTTGTTCCTTTATAAAATAGAATATCTTAGTCACTAGGGCTGTCACGGTGGCGGAATTTCCCCTGTGATGATGGTGGATAGCTCAACACCGCAATAGCCGGTATTATTGCAAATGTTTTTTCAGACCCCGTGGTCTCGTAATATAAATAGGGTTCATAACTTATGTGGCAAACGATGGAAGCTGTGAGAAACCCGCTGCAGCTCTGCTGTCAGTTTGTGCTTGTGTAACAATTGTGTGGAGCTCCCGTCTTCCTACAGGCATGAACTGCTGATTCTGTTTAAAAAAAAAAACAAAACAAAACTCGATCATATTCATAAAGCAGTGGTGGTAACTCCAGTATTTCAACTACAGGGTGTGTGGACGGGTTGGCGACTGCAGCGACATTTGGCTTATTTAAACAGGACAGTCTCTGTACAGGACCCTGCATGGCTCTTGTCTCTGACTTTTGTCGCTGTCTGAAAAATCACATTGAAACATGCAATGCACTATGCAGTAGTTGTTTCGCTCTCACAGCTCAATTGTCAGGATCATAAACACTCCGCTCAGAAGATAATACGCTTTGTACGCTTTCAGTGCTCACTGTCATGGCTGTATTTAGCAAACAGTCCGTTAAGAGTCCCTCACACAGAACTGAAAAGGACAAACAGCAGAGTGGACCAGGCCGAGAACCGAATCTTGGAAACAGAGGATCGAATAAAAGTGCTCGAAGATTCTGTGCTAGACCTACGCAAAAGACAAGCAGCTATAGAGGCTAAGCTAACCGACCAAGAAGGAAAACAAAGAAGAGACAACATAAGAATTCATGGTCTGATAGAAGGAACCGAAAATGGTTTTAACTCAATGGCAGAATGCGTGGAATCCTTACTAAGAGAGAAATTGGATATTCCACAAACCACCGACTTGAAGATAGAAAAGGCACATCGTTCATTAGCCGCTAGGCCGGCGGCGGAAGCACCCCCACGTTCGGTGTTGGTAAGATTTTCCAATTTCAAAATAAAACAAGAGGTTGTAAGACTGGCCTGGCAGAAAAAAGGATTTATGCACCAGGAGAGAAAAGTCTACGTGGAACACGATTACGCCCCGGAGGTCCTTAAAAAGCGCAGGGAATACAATGACGCGAAAAAGGTGTTAAGAGAGAAGAAATTGCGCTTTCAGACACCATTTCTTGCGAAGTTAAGGGTCTTCTACGGCGATGAAACGTGTCTCTATAATTCGGCGGAAGAAGCAACAGCTGACATGGCGAAAAGAGGGCTCCCGGTAACGGTATTTAAACCCGCAGCAGACCCGAGTGAGAAGATCAAAGCGCAAACATGGACAACACAAAGACCCTCAAAATCCACGGACCAGCAGCGGGAAACCCAGCACCAGAGCGTCGCGGATAAACTATCCGTTTTCAGGTTGGAATAGCGACCTTTTTTTTTTTTTTTTTTTTCTCTTTTCTCTTGAATCAATCCGCACATCCAACCCCCCTCATACAAGGTAACAAACTTTAAAGGAGATGCATATTCAGCATGTGGTAAAACATTTCATGGAACAATCATATTATTTGAAACAAATAAGTCTTTGTAATAAAAAAAAAAAAACTTGTTAAAATAGAAATGTGACAATAATCCACATGTTCTCCTCATACTAACAAATACTGTTTTTGCGTGAATGTTTGATGTGATGGGGGTGGGAGGGTGCACACAATTTCACAGGGTTTAAGCATAAAAGGAAAAAAAAATCATTACAAGTTTGGATTGGGTTCTGAAACTCACGTTAAAAGCATGGGACTACTTTCAGTGGTAAGAGAGGGCCCTCAACACGTAACAGAGTTTGAGGAATTTCCCTCAGGGCCTTCACTCCATCAAGGCTCTTACAGGGTCTTTAAAAAGACCTCAGCTCAGGAAGTTCTTATGACAGCTTTTTGTTTTAAAGTTTTTTACACTATGTTCTTAATGTTTTTCTTGTTTTTAATGTTCTTTCAGTTTCTGAGTAGCACAAAAGAGGGCCACCACACAGTTATACTAAACAAAACAACACAATGGAGAAACAGGGTGTAACCAAAATAATTTCATATAATGTAAAAGGAATCCTGAATCCAGTTAAAAGATCCAAGATTCTAGGCAAAATGAAAAAAGACAAAGCAGGAATAATATTTTTTACAAGAAACCCACCTAACAGACATGGAACACAATAAACTCAGTAGACAAGGGTTTAAAATGATCTCTTCATCTTCATATAAATCAGGGAGGAGGAGGGGAGTAGCGACATTGATATCAACCAAAATTACATTTGAAAAAAAATCAGAACACAAAGATAAAGAAGGGAGATACAGTTTGGTAACTGGGCGGCTAGAGGGAGAAGATATCACCCTGCTGAATGTGTATGCTCCCCCAGGGGCTAACTGGAAATTTTATAAAAATGTATTCGACCTAATGATAACTAAAGCTCAAGGTTTAGTGATATGTGGTGGGGACTTCAATCTTAGACTGAATCCATACTGGGATGCTTCTGGTAATTCCCCACATCAAAATAACACCCAAAACAGGAAGACTCGGATGCTACTAAAAGAACTGGGAATCTGTGACGTGTGGAGGGAACTCAACCCCAGTGTAAAAGACTATACATTTTACTCAACTCCACATTCATCTTACTCAAGGATTGACTATTTTTTTATGTTTAATAGAGACATTGGAAGAGTAAAAACATGTAAAATAGGACTGATGGATCTCTCCGACCACAGTCCGATCTACATGGACTTAAATATCCAAAAATACACAAATAATACATTTTCTTGGAGGTTAAATTCAAATGTCCTGAAAGGACCATTGAAAGATGAATTGGAATCAGATATTCTCAGATATTTGGAAGATAACGATAATGGAGAAGTATCCCCTTTAATACTGTGGGATGCATGTAAAGCTGTAATAAGAGGAAAGATTATTGCAAAACTGGCAACCCAAAAGAAACTAAGACAAGAAAAACTATCCACATTAGAGTCAGAACTTAGGAACCTAGAAAAAGAACACAAAGGCAACACTCATTCTACTGACTCGCTCAAGATTAAGGAAATTAAAAACCAAATAAATGAGATCTACACAATAGAAATCCAGAAGAAACTTACATTTCTGAAACAAAAATACTATGAAGCAGGCAGTAAATCGGCAAAATTGCTAGCCTATAAATTGAGGAAACATCAAACAGAAAGAGCAATCTACAAAATCAGAGACCCAGTATCAAAGGAAATAAAATTCAGAATTCAGGATATTCTTAAAAACTTCGAGAATTACTATAAGAACTTATACTCCCACAAAAAACATAAAAACGCATCCGAGGCATTCCTAAACATATTAAACCTTCCCCAACTTACGGAGTCACAAAATAAAACACTACTGTCAGAAATACATCCTAAAGAATTGGAAAAAGCAATTATGAAACTTAAAGCTAACAAATCCCCAGGAGCTGATGGCTATACAGCAGAGTGGTACAAAACCTTTAAACAGCAACTATCTCCTCTCCCCCTGAAAACATTTAATTATGTCCTCCACACAGGGGAAATCCCCCCCTCCTGGAGAGAAGGGGTCATTGCAGTTATACCTAAACCTGAAAAGGATAAACTAGAGTGCTCCAACTACAGACCAATCAGTGTACTAAATCAGGACTATAAGCTTTTTACCATTACCCTTGCCAAAAGGTTAGAAAATATACTGACAGACCTAATTCATTTAGACCAAACAGGTTTTATAAGACAAAGACAGACACAAGACAACATTCGACGCACTTCACACATAATTCATCATATAAAAAAATATAACTTAAATGCAGTCATATTGGGATTAGATGCTGAAAAAGCATTCGATTCGGTTGACTGGTCTTTTCTATATAGAATCTTATCCAGTTTCAATTTTCATAACAACTTCATTAGAACTATACAGGCATTATATAAAAAACCAACAGCTAAAATAAGGATTAACGGTAATTTATCATCTTCTTTTGAACTGGAAAGAGGATGTCGTCAGGGCTGCCCCCTGTCTCCACTGCTCTTTGCAATCTTCGTAGAACCTCTGCGCCAGTGGATAAGACAAAACCCAAAAATTCAAGGTATTACACTTGGTCAGAAGGAACATAAAATAGCACTCTTTGCTGATGACATTTTAATATACCTAGGGCAGCCGAACACTTCTTTACCAGAACTAACCTCAGTTTTTTCAGAGTATGGAGATTTATCAGGGTACAAATTAAACATGCATAAAACCCAAGTTTTAACATTCAACTATGACCCAAATCATTATTCACTAAGCAAACTCAAAACTAACTGGGAGTCGGAATCTATGAAATATCTGGGGGTCAATATCCCGAAACAACTCAACAAAATTATATCACTAAACTATGATCCACTGGTGACAAAAATAAAATCTGACCTAGCAAGATGGAATATGATACCATTCTTGGGTACTGCACAAAGAATTGAAGCAGTCAAAATGAATATACTTCCACGTCTTCTATACCTTTTCCAAACAATACCGGTAGAACCTCCCAAAAAAACATGGCAGGAGCTGGACAGAAGGATCTCAAGATTCATATGGCAGGGCAAGAGACCTAGAATCAGATATAGAACCCTACAGCTAAACAAAGACAAAGGTGGGCTCGCGCTGCCAAATATCAGGGACTACTTTAAAGCCGCACAAATTAAAACTTTAGTAGAGATATGTAACCCAGTCTACACTGCACAATGGAAGGAGATCGAATGCCAAATAACAAGTGACATCCCCCTACAGGCGATAATAGGGAACAATGCCTTACCTAAGCTTTTGAATAACACTAACCCGTGGATAGAGACCCCGCTAAAAATTTGGTTTAAGATAGTCAGAGAGAATCAAACTAAAGAGCCCTATCGACTTCTGCAATGGATTGCCTATGATCAGGACTTTACTCCTAATAAAACAGACACCAGATTTAAAAAGTGGAAGGAGAAAGGGCTGATAAAATATTACGATTTTTTTAAAGGGCAAACCTTAAGAAGTTTTGAAGATTTGAAAACACAAGGCCTAATAAATCAAGACCTTTACAGGTTCTTCCAGCTTAGACACCACATAAACAATATACTTAAAAAGGAGGTTTTGGAAAGGGCCCAGTCAGGTGTTCTGAAGGTCTTCTTAATGGCATATAAAGGGATCCCAGGGATCAGATACATTTCTAAAATATACCAAGGTCTTCAAGACCTAAAAGGAGACAACACATCTTATATAAAAGAGAGATGGGAAAAAGAGGGGAATTTCACTTTACAACTGGAAATATGGGAAAAGCTAAATAAACAGCAATGGAAAAGTACCTCATCCCTGCAGTGGAGAGAATTTGGATGGAAAAACTTGGCAAGATTTTTCAGAACACCTGCACAAAACAAATTTACCCATAAGGGATTGAACTGTTGGCGCTTGTGTGGTGAAAAGACTGCAAATCATTTTCATGTGTTTTGGTCATGCCCAGTTATCCACCAATATTGGACCAAGGTACAGACAATATTGGGGAAAATATTCAAAATTACAGTTCCCTTTTCTTTTGTAACTTTGTATTTGGGTTTACTACCGGACTCACTGGAAAGACGAGGAGAAAAATACTTATTCAATGTTTTAATATTGGCAAGCAAAAAAGCTCTAACTAAAAAATGGATGTTGAAGGACTGTCCTACACCTGAAGATTGGACTAACGTGATCCAAGACATTTACTCGATGGAAAAGTTGACATTCGCACTGAGACAGGACATGGATGGGTTCATGAACTTTTGGCAACCCTGGACCGCATATGTGTCTTCCATTAGATCTAATCTTTGACAAATACCATTTCAATAATGGTTCCGCTCTTTGTTCCAACACTACTCAGATGCTCTTTTATCTTTATTTACTTACTTTTTCTTTTTGTTTGTTTTTTACTGGTTTGTTTGGTTTTTTTTGTTATTTGTTTTTTGTTTTTTTTTCTCTTTAATTTCACTTTTTCTTTCACTTTAAAAAAAAAAAAAGGGGGTGTTGTAAGAATTAATCTTCCAATGTTGTCAGATATCAGAAAATAAGGGAACATGTGATGAAAATGTAAACAATGCATTGCTGTAACGACTTGTATACCCTTTACAAAAACTTAAATTAAAAAAAAAAAAAAAAAAAAAAAAAAGAGTCCCTCACACGGTGCTGGCGGTGGAAGCACACAGTACCGGGTGCAAACATGCTGTTGGCAATAAAAATACACTTCACATTTAACAATTTATTTAATAATCAATAGGGGCACATAAGTGAATGAGATTAAGCTACATACACAAACAAAATGAACACTGCGTGTACAGATCCCCGTGATATGTGATGGCAATGGTCTTGACTGCTGGTGAAGTTTAGTTTTATTTTCTTATTTTGGCACAGTACACATTACGTAAAACACAAACTATGACCACCGTAAGAGCTTGTGCCTCATTAAGGGTCCATAAACCAATTAATGTTAGCGTTCGTAGCTCGACTGTGTCTGCTAAGTGCTGTAGCCTTACTGACAATTCCACAGGCAGGCACAGGAAGCGAAAACAAAACCACCATTATCAAAATAAAAGCCTGCTTTTTTACTTCAGTGCATAAAATGCACGTGCCCAAATGCCAAGTAGAGCGTGCCCAAATGCCAAGTCACGTTTCGTTATCTTGTATTCATACATGTGTAATGACAATAAAGTTGAATCTCATCTCATCTCATCTCAAAATAATAAATCCTTCAGGGGGTTATACACTGTGGTTGTTGCGGTTGCTCATCATCCTCCGCGGTAGGCTTGTCCATAGCGCAGTACTATATAATTGCGGTTATCGCAACAGCCCTATTAGTCACTAGTTATAAAGAATTTAGGAGTTAATAGGCAGCATATACTGTATGTTTTTAAGATGATGTCACTTCTCATATCAAATACACTCTCTCCTTCTCTCTTCCTGTGTGAAGCTCACATTCCAAAAACTGAAATGACCAATCAGCTTCCAAGTCTCCATATCTGTCCTTTTTAGTCAATTTTATGACCCTGGCTCAAACAAAGGAACTCAGTGCAATTGGTCAAAAGTTAATGCAAGTGGGCAGATCCAATCCTAATCTTTGAATGTAATTGGTCAGGCTCAGGTGTCATTCAAAATTACTGGAGAGCCCGCCAAGTTGGAAAACTTTCCCTTTGTTTTCTCAGTAGTCTTGAAAAAGTCTTGGGAGAGTCATGTTCTGCTCTCCTTCCTAAGCAGGCCCAGAGCACAAGCTCAGTGTTCCTTATGTAACCCTTTGAATTTTTTTCTTTAGAATTCGCCTTTTTCCAATTTTTACACTTTGTCATTAAATTGCCATGCTTGGTCCCAATATAGATGATCAAAAGTTCTTTGCTAATTTATTTCTTATCTTATTATCACTTACAGGGCAACATATAATAGCAGGGGATTTTAATTGTACATTGAATCCCGGTATAGATAGATCAACAGGACTGGACTGTACGCACAATGGATGTAGGATGACCATTAATCATTTTATGAAAGAACTGAGATTGCTAGATATATGGAGAGAAATGAAACCACAAGTCAAAGCCTACTCTTGTTATTCCAGTACCTACAAGACATTCTCACGTATTGATTATTTTTTGATTTCCACAGAATTAAGGTCCAAGATTCAAAACTGCTTTTATGATAACATCATGATCTCTGATCATGCACCCTGCTGTACAGTATATGTAGATAAGAAATTGACAAAGGAATCAGGTAGATGGCAATTTCAGCATAAATGGCTTCAGGATGAGGAATTTGTCAAGTACATAGAAAAACAGATAGATGAGTTCTTTGATATCAATACTACACAAACATCAGCATGTGTAAAGTGGGAGGCTTTCAAAGCTTTTATTAGGGGACATATTATTAGTTATACAGGTTCAAAATCTAAGAAGACTCGAGAGGAGAGAGCCCAATTGGAACATAAAATAAAAAATCTTCAGGAAAAAGTGTATGCAGGAAGTGATCCAAGGTTGGAGAATGAATTACTGATTTTGAGAGCTGAATACGACAAAAAAATCAGCGAATAGAGCTGCCTCGAGTCTTCTAAGATTGAAACAATCTTTTTATGAACAAGGTGAAAAATCAGGAAAATTATTGGCATGGCAGATTAAACAATTAGAAATTAAAACACCAATTACCAGTATTATAAGTAACGGACAGGTAGTTATAGATCCTTTAGAAATTAACAGAGCCTTTAGAGATTACTATGAAAAATTATATGATACCAAAAATGAATCTGATTTAACAAAACTAAATGGGTTTTTGAACGAACTATCTATACCGTGTATTCCAAATGAAAACAGGGAGATATTGGAGTCTAAAATTAGTCAAGAAGAAGTTGGGCTAGCCATTGATAATATGAAATCAGGAAAAAGTGCAGGACCAGATGGTCTTCCAGTTGACCTTTATAAAAAATTTAAGAATAAATTAATAAAACCTTTTTTGGAAATGGTTTTAGAAGCATTTCAAAATAATAATTTACCATCATACATGAATAATGCCTTAATTATACTGTTGCCAAAACCAGGTAAGCCCTCTAATAAATGTGAAAATATGAGACCAATAAGCCTATTAAATGCCGACCTTAAGATAATCTGTAAAATTTTAGCAAGACGAATACAAGAAATTTTACCAAATATTATTAATCGAGATCAGAATGGCTTTATAAAGGGAAGACAAGGCTTCCATAATGTAAGAAGACTATTTAATATTATTTATTTTAATAAAGAAGCACCGGATACAGCTCTCCTATCACTGGACGCCGAAAAGGCCTTTGATAGAGTCGAATGGCCCTTTCTTTTTGAAGTCTTACAAAGGTTTGGACTTGGAAATAATTTCATAAAATGGGTTCAGATAATATATAATAATGCTACAGCAGAAATCCTAACAAATAACAATATTTCAAAATCAATAAAAATCAATAGAGGATGTCGACAAGGCTGTCCACTTTCACCTTTACTGTTTACTATGGCAATTGAACCTTTAGCGATGGCGATACGTTTACATTCACAAATATATGGAATTAAAGTTGGACCAACAGAACATAAAATCTCCCTGTACGCCGATGACATAATTTTGTTTATGTCAAATCTAAAAAAATCAATTCCAACCTTGTTGAATTTAATAAAGAATTTGGGGGAAATATCAGGATATAAAATAAATAAAACTAAATCTTCAATATTAATGCTAAATGAGACCCAGAGAAATTACCCAGACCCTGAGGTAAATCAATTCAACGTTGTAAATCAGTTTAAATATTTAGGAATCCAAATTGTGCCTAAGCTAGAATCAGTCGCCAGTGTCAACTATGAAGCCTTAATGACAGATATCAATGAGTCAATTCAGAGATGGATGTCACTACCAATGTCGATGATCGGGAGAATCAATATACTTAAAAGTAATATTTTACCTAAAATACTTTATTTATTTCAATACATTCCCTTACCACCACCTTTAGATTTATTCTCAAGAATTAAAAAAAAGTTAGTGGAATTTATATGGAACAACAGGAGGGCTAGATTACGTCTGTCTTTATTATATTTACCATTTGATCGTGGAGGTCTGAAATGTCCAAATTTTATGTTGTATTATTGGTCGGCACAACTGAGGTCTATGACATATTATTTTTCATTAAATGATCTCCCTCACTGGACTGAAATGGAATCATACAATTTACCTTTACCTCTTCCCATATTCATATACTCAGATTCGGCAAAAAAATTACAAAAACAAGTTAAAAATCCATTTGTAAAGCATATGATCAAAATATGGTGTGAAGCTAAAAACTATTTAAAAGAACCACAGTTATTGTCACCATTTAGCCCAATATGGGGTAATCAATATTTTAAACCAGGAAGAGCGGACGCTGTATTTAAAGTATGGAATTTAAAAGGGATTCAAAAGATTCAAGATTTATATTTGCCATGTGCAGATAACATAATGTCTTTTGAAGAGCTGAGGGTCAAATTTAATCTTAATAGAACACATTTTTTTAAATATCTTCAACTTAGAAACTTTATTCGATCAAATCAAAATAAAGCTCTCACTCGACCTATTTATTCATCCTTGGAAAAAATGTTGATGAAAGATAGTAAAAGAAAGGGTATTATTTCAGAGTTTTATAACTCATTGACACTATCCTCAAGTGAAAATTCACAGAAAAGATTAAACTACTGGAAAGAAGATCTGCAAATTGAAATTTCAGAGGAACAATGGGAATTGGCTTGTACAGAAGCCCAAACCAAATCAATAAATGTACGTCTTAAACTGATACATTTCAAATGGTTAATGCGGATGTATGTTACACCGGAGGAGTTAAATAGATATAACAAAAATATACCAGATACATGCACAAAATGCATGGAAAGTAAAGGAACCCTATTTCATTGTGTATGGGAATGTAGAATAATTAGAATGTTTTGGGAAGAGGTGAGGGTAACAATTGAAAAAATAATCTCAAAACAAATCATTTTGAATCCTAAACTGTTTTTGTTGGGTCTGTACCCAGAAAAGCATAACTTTAATAAAAGTGAAAGAACATTCATAGACCTCAGTTTGCTCAATGCCAAAAAATGTATTGCACTACTGTGGAAAAAGACTCATAGACCAGATGTGACTCAGTGGTTAAGACAGATGTTAACAAACCTTCCATTAGAAAGAATAACATATATACTGAAATCAAAGGAAATTGTGTTTGAGAATATATGGAGACCTTTTATTGATCATGTAAAAAATTTAAACATAACTCTTGAAGAAGAAGGTGAATGATGTGTGTGGACCTTGTAAATTCCAAACTGGTGAACATAATATGTATACTTATGTAATGGATTGTCTAGACTAAACAGAGGAGCATTGTTGAAGACTTGATTTTGTTGGTGGTTGTTGGTGTTTTTAGTGCATTTTTTTTTTGTAGTACTTTAGTGTTAGTGTTTGATTGTTTGTGTCATGTTTGTTTAAAAAAAAAAAGGTTCAATAAAGATATTGTGGAAAAAAAAATTGCCATGCTAAAAAGATTTAGTTTAATTTTCACCAAGCTGAAGTCAACTTTGTTCTGACCATAACACATCGGAAGAAATGGATTTGTGGTTTGTTTTTTTCTATTTATCAAAGTTTGATTTTATGATTGAACTTTGAACTATAAACAAAATATGTGGAATTTGACAACCTGGCCAAACATTAAATTTCTTTTTCTGTGTATAAACTGAGACGACGACCAGTGTGACAAGCATCCAGCTTCTACAGTTGTGATCCAAAGAAGCAGTGTTGGTACTAGACCTTTTGGTGGCAGAACCTGCCCCCTTCCTCTCCACTTCACCAACGAACATCCATCTGGACCAAAGTTGGTACCTGAAGGCCTGCTACCAAGGCATAATCTGACTTCATCTGCTGTGCTTAAGGTCTGTTGTCCAAATTAAATTTAAATTCTTCAGAATATTTGTTGTATAAGTTCAATAAACCTAACATCTTTAAACTCCTTTCAAAACTTCAAATACATTTGTCTTTTCATTAATCTCCATTCCTTTTCAGAGTAACACAAATTTTCCTTTTTATAAACCAATTTTTATCATCATTTTCTTCATAAAATTTCATCCAATTTTTCCTAACCATTCGCTTTTACAGCTATTTTATGTTTTGTTTTGTTTTTTTCATTTTCTATTGCAGTGCCAATTTAAGCTATGTTTTTCTGTGGTTCTACAAATGTTTGATAATACACTTTATGCTCAGTAATCCATTAACAGTTTAATGTGCTCATGATACCTGTTGAATTCACTGTCTTAAAGTCATCTGAATGTGTTCATCTATCCAGAAATTTCTTATTAAACTGTTAAAAGGCATATTGGAGTTATTGTTTAATTTCATGTCCATCTTCTTGATTAAAAGCAGAAAGAACTCAGATTTTCCACACATTTATTTGTGGCAGTATTCAATTTAAAATTTTGATAATACATCATTTTAAACCAGACTGTCAATGACAGCAGGGTTTCCTATGGTAACATTTCTGTGTGGCGGCCCACCACCCTTGGAAATATGCCGCCACACCTATGATGTATTAATTTAATTTAAAAAAAATATGAAAGAATGACTCCGCAAGTGCGTACACAAACAGCACGCGTGACTGTCATCCACGCGGAAGCACCCCACCCGCCCAGTGCCCACATGACTGTTTCAGTCTGCAGACTGAGTGTCTCTTTAGCGTTGCTGTCCGAGAGAAGCATGAGCTTATTAAAGTACTTTAAATGTGGGGAAAAAAGCACAAGAGGTATGCAAGCATTGGAGGCATTTATGGTGGTTTTAACCCACTAGTAACGGGAACAATAATGGAAGAGTCACTTCACTAACAGGTGTTGTTAGGATTCATTACAGGGAAAGGCAAGAGTGACTGATGAAGTGCTGAGGATTTACTTCACTTAACTAATGTATGTTCACTGTTATGGACCTGGCAAGTTAACTCTTTGACTGTGAGAATTTGCATGCCCCTAGTGGCAGAGCGCGGCACTGCGCCTGCCTTCTCACTCTCACATGATCGCCTGCATTGGGAATTTGTACTGACTGTACTGATTTGCCAGTTTCAAAAGGTGGCAGACATCCGTTGGAGGACTCAGTGGATGACACGTAATACACCAAAGAATAAGAACTCCTCGTTTCCTTTTCCTGTTTGTAGCAGTTAGCCCAGAAAGCTAATATAGCCACGATCATCACAGTCACTTTTTCGGCTTTGTATGCGGAAAATAGCCGCGGGATACAAGCGAAATTTATGTGGGATAATCTCCATTGAAAATGAAAAAAATCTCCATTGAAATGAATGGAAAGAGCAAAATGATCTTTCGATCCCGATCAAATTTTGCCACAAGTTACACATATGTTTTTCAATTTAAAAGATAATTTTCCACATAATTAAAGTTGCCAGCTGTCATATAATAACAGACGACAACATCTCCCATCATCCCACATCAACAAACACGATCAGGTCGGCTTCCTTCTCAAAACTCACTTCCTGTTTTCTGACCGATAAAAGAAGAATTCAAAGAGGAGAGAAACAACAGAAATGTATTGTTTTGTATTTTGAGAGCTGCAGCTGATCCAGAGTTACTTCACCCTGGGTGTGCTTTGAATATGTGACGTCAGGTACGTGCCTCTGTGTTTGTAGTCTTAATATTTTATATTTTCACAACCTTATACTTTAACCTGTTGAACTCCGGGATTCCGCGGGCGGTCACGTCTCTGCGTCGTAGTGCATCTCAGTGCGCACTGAAAAAAAAAAGCTGCATTTCCGTTCTTCCAGTACAGACACAGCCGCGAACAGAAAGCCAAAGGAGTGTTTGATTGGTTTAGATTTGATTGACCTCTCATTCGACTAATAAGAGCCTTGAATTGGGTTTCTGAAACCTTGAAGAACCAATGACTGAAAACCTAGCAAGAAGGATCTGCCTACCAACAACCGCGAATACAACGAGCCAATTGAAGCAGAGAAGTTCGACGATTGAAACGCGTGCGTCCTCGTGCGTAAAATCTTTTTTGCCTAAGCCGCTGGGTGACTCGCACTGAGACCTGTGTGTAACGGTAGCGTTAGCCACTCTTAGCCATTAGCCAGTCTTTTTTTTATTACTACTGTTCTTATTTGTTTTGAAAAATGGTTCGCAAAAACCGCAAGCATGGAAGCGGAGATGGTTTGACCGGGTAGGGTGACCAGAACTACGAGTCCGTAACAACAGGACCAGCTTCATGTTCGTCTGACAATGAGGAACAGATGTTCGCCAACGACACTGCTGTTGTGGACAGGTAAGTGTTATAAGCTAAATTATTCTTTATCAATGAAAATAGTAATAAAAATGACTTTTGACCGATCGGTAATTACAACGGTCCGTCACGGCCACAAGTTTTTTTGTGCGCCGAGCTCCTCTGTACCGGGGGGGGGGGGGTGTTATCTTCTACATTGCAGATATTTTAGTATAATTTTTATTACACAGTAGGTTATTTTTTTCTTGTAAAAAAAAAAAAAAAAAAAAAAGCCACAAATTTTTTTACGTGGCATCTTTCTTTGTGTGTGGGGGGGGGTTGTTTGTTCATTCATTCATTCATGAATGAAAAAACAACCCCCCCCCACACACACACACAGCCCTGAGTGTCACCTTTCATTAGAGCCCAAGATGAAGCTTCTATGCTGAAGCATTCAAAAGTTATAGACGATTTTCCAAACTGTGCCATTTGGCACAGTTCAAAAACACCTGGGAACAACCTGAGAAAAAAGCTGTGTAATATATAAATTTTTTGTGGTATTGTTACAAAATTTTGACCTCAGTTTGATAACACTTGGTTCTACATTTCTGTTGCATTTTCCAGCCAGTATCTGACAGCTGTGTGTTATTTGCAAGCATTTGTATCTAAAAAAAAAACACCCAGGCGAACTTTATTTTCTTCAAATTCAGTATGTTTAGATGACTGTTACTTAGTGGCAGGAGCACTTAGAGAGATTATGACTGTTTTGCCAAAAAATTCAGAGTGTTTTCTTTTAAATGAGACCAACCCCATGAAGATGCTGCAAAGGGTTGAAGAACAGCTTTTGATTTACTTTGGGTATGTTATTTTTAGGTGTTTTTAGGGAAATTGACCAGAGTTCAACAGGTTAACAGTTAGACAACAACCTACATCGTTATTTATGTGGAAAATTATCTTTTAAACTGACAAATATATGTGTAACTCGTGGCAAAATTCGATCGGGATCAAAAGATAATTTCGCTCTTGCCATTCATTTCAGTGGAGATTTTTTCCAATTTAAGGCCCCATCTGCAAAAGTAGAGGGGGCAT
This sequence comes from Pholidichthys leucotaenia, assembly GCA_020510985.1. Lineage (NCBI taxonomy): Eukaryota > Metazoa > Chordata > Actinopteri > Cichliformes > Pholidichthyidae > Pholidichthys > Pholidichthys leucotaenia. The sequence goes on from CM035837.1 coordinate 23,819,315, forward strand.
GACTAAGGCTCTCCCTAAGCGCTGAGATTTCCTGACCTTTGACCCTGACCTCAACCTTGATACAGACCCACCTGAGGATCATTGTGCATGAAATTGTTGAGAATTAGGGCAATTGCCTAGGAGGAGTAATGATTTTTCTGAAATCACAAAGGCTGTGTCTCAGTTCAGGTGTTGCAGCCTCGTAGACCTCTGCCCTGGAGGCCAGAGCACTCAAAAGTAAGGTAGGCTGTGTCTAAAGGCTGATTTATGACTTAAATGAGACGGTCTAGTCTTTGGAGGACATATGTTTGCGTGACAATGCACTACCCTGTTGCCTAGCAACCATGACAGCGTCAGTTGAGGGTTTTTTGCTGACATTTTTGACAGAACTGTATTTTTATCTTTATTATTGTATTTTCTTTACCTTTTACTGGAGAATCTTCACCAGACAGAAAGAGGAACATGACCAGATAAAATAAGACTAACTCATGTTAAAGTCAGCAGGTCAAATTAAGGTACAGTGGTGTGATAAAGTGTTTGCCCCCTTCCTGATTTCCCTTTTTTTGTATGGTTTGTCACACTTAAATGTTTCAGATCATCAAACAAATTTAAATATTAGACAAAGATAACACAAGTAAACACAAAATGCAGTTTTTAAAGTAGAACTGAACTCACCTTTTTGCCAAAAAAGTAGAATAGCAGATTAATTCCTTATTACCTATTGTATTTTTCAACACATAAAAGAAATTTTTAGGCCGTGCGATGGCCAAGCTATAAGCCGATAAACTTTTGCCTCTGGCTGGCAGTGCCAAACAAACCGGAAGTAGTGCAGACGACGTCACGAGTGTGACCCTTATCAAAACAACAATGGCAGATGATAGCAGTTCCAGCAGTCAAGAACACCGGAGTTTTCAGAGTGAAGAGGCATTCAGGATCGGTGACAAGACAGAGGAGGATGCAGGAGTGTCAAGTGAACAGGAAGACAGCGAGGGAGGCATGTTTGGGGTGTCAGGATAAGGAAAATTAACAATAAAAAAGAAAGGGAAAAAAACCCATCAGCATTTTTCCAACTTATTACAGTGATCTCTCACTTATCGCGTTTAATGGGGACCAGAACCGACCGTGAAAAGTGAAAAACCGCGAAGTAGCGTCATCCCCCCCCACCACCCCCCAAGGGCGTCACAAGCACTATTTTGCACAAAAAGGCACAAGAGAACAGCGAAAAGTGCCACTAAGCAACACGAGCGATAAAGAACAATGAATGCGGTCTTCCTTCGCTGGGTATAGGCGCTCGGCAGGGAGCGAAGCTGGGTAAAACGTCTCGGCCAATCAGCTTGTGAGGTAAAACGTCTCGGCCAATCAGCTTGCGAGATTCCCGAGCGGTGAAGAGGTGGGCGGAGAGGAGTGGAGCGGTGGTCAGAGAGGTAGATTTTCAGTTGTGTGGGCTCTCCGTGTTGATACCTGATGTTCTAATGTAGAAGGCAGGGAGACTACATTAGAACATCAAGTATCTATCTAACATCAGGTATCTAATGTAGAAGGCAGGGAGACTACATTAGAACATCAAGTATCTATCTAACATCAGGTATCTAATGTAGAAGGCAGGGAGACTACATTAGAACATCAGGTATCAACACGGAGAGCCCGCACAACTGAAAATCTACCTCTCTGACCACCGCTCCACTCCTCTCCGCCCACCTCTTCACCGCTCGGGAATCTCGCAAGCTGATTGGCCGAGACGTTTTACCTCGCAAGCTGATTGGCCGAGACGTTTTACCCAGCGAAGGAAGACTGCATTCATTGTTCTTTATCGCTCGTGTTGCTTAGTGGCACTTTTCGCTATTCTCTTGTGCCTTTTTGTGCAAAATAGTGCTTGTGACGCCCTTGGGGGGGGGGGGTGACGCTACTTCGCGGTTTTTCACTTTTCGCGGTCGGTTCTGGTCCCCATTAAACGCGATAAGTGAGAGATCACTGTATATCTAGAAACGCATCGCTTCCCGGTCGCTTTTCCTCCCCCTTTCTTTTCTTTCGTCGCCATGACAGCTTTCCTTGGCCACTGAACAGATCTTCCCAGGTGTTGGAAGTGTTTTGTAGTCAACTATCACGACAAAATGCACCAAAAACAACCAGTGTCGACGTGCTCGCAATGGTAAACATGAGGACTGGGTCACACTCGTGACGTCACGCGGAACTCCGGCTGCACTTCGGCAGATTTGTCTGATTTTTCAGGGCGGGAAATTCAAAATCGCGATTTTCTCCAAGATTCCGGGATTTGTGGAGGGGGTGCCAATGATAAATTATCTTTATAATTGTATGTACTATCACCCAGTGCCGTTCAATGCCGTTCAGTTCAGTTCTACTTTAAATGAAGATGTTTATTATTAAGGGGGAAAAAATCCAAACCTACATGGCCCTGTGGGAAAAAGTGATTGCCCTCTAAACTTAATAACTGGTTGGGCCACCCTTAGCAGCAACAACTGCAATCAAGCATTTGTGATAACTGGCAAAAAAAGTCTTTTATAGTGCTGTGGAGGAATTTTGGCCCCCTCATCATTGCAGAATTGTTGTAATTCAGCCACACTGGAGGGTTTTCGAGCATGAACCGCCTTTTTAAGGTCTTGCCACAGCATCTCAATCGGATTCAGGTCAGGACTTTGACTAGGCCACTCCAAAGTCTTCATTTTGTTTTTCTTAAGCCATTCAGAGGTGGACTTGCTGGTGTATTTTGGATTACTGTCCTGCTGCAGGACCACGAACAGATGGCTGGACATTCTCCTTCAGGAATTTTTGGTAGACAGCAGAATTCATGGTTCCATTTACCACAGCAAGCCTTCCAGGTCCTGAAGCAGCAAAACAGCCCCAGACCATCACACTACCACCACCATATTTTACTGTTGGTATGATGTTCCTTTTCTGAAATGCTGCGTTACTTTTACGCCAGATGTAATGGGACACACACCTTCCAAAAAGTTCAACTTTTGTCTCATCAGTCCATAGAGTATTTTCCCAAAAGTCTTGGGGATTATCAAGATGTTTTGTGGCAAAACTGAGACGAGCCTTTATGTTCTTTTTGCTCAGCAGTGGTTTTCGTCTTGGAACTTTGCCATGCAGGCCATTTTTGCCCAGTCTCTTTCTTAAAGTGTGTTCACACCAAACGCGAACAGGCGGATTTTTTGCGTGGCATGATTACATTATAAATCTATGTAAACATGCCAACAGACATGAATAGTGAGATGCAGACAGGCGAAGTTGTCTTTAAAACTTCTGCAGCTGTGTTCAACCTGCTGCGGAAATTCCCAAAATAACGTTATGCTTAGGTTTACATTATCTGACCGGGGGCTCACCTGAATACATTGTCTCAAGCCTCCAAAACTTCACAGATAATGGGTGTTTACGTTGTGAGCTTGCTAGCTTGCTAGGATGTCCGTGGCCGGAAACCGTGGGTAAAAAACTCCAAAATCCCGATTCAGCTGAAGAGTTCCCGGTCCTCCTGTCTCCTAGTGAGTGAGTTTCATTTTCTAACTAGTTTACTCTGCAATGGTGATAATTTTACTCCGGTGACAGCTGAATCTCTAGCGGACATGAACGCGCGATTACGCAAATTCGAGCGTACTTGTGTCTTCCGATTCATTTTGTATGGATTTCTGCCACCTGTTCGCGTTTGGTGTGAACACACCTTTATGGTGGAGTCATGAACACTGACTTTAACTGAGGCAAGTGAGGCCTGCAGTTCTTTGGATCTTGTTGTGGGGTCTTTTGTGACCTCTTGGATGAGTCGTTGCTACACTCTTGGGGTAATTTTGGTCGGCCGGCCACTCCTGAGAAGGTTCACCACTGTTCCATATTTTTGCCATTTGTGGATAATGGCTCTCACTGTGGTTTGCTGGAGTCTCGAAGCTTTAGAAATGGCTTTATAACCTTTTCCAGACTGATAAATCTCAATTACTTTGTTTCTCATTTGTTCCTGAATTTCTTTGGATCGTAGCATGATGTCTAGCTTTTGAGGATCTTTTGGTCTACTTCAATTTGTCAGGAAGGCCCTATTTAAGGGATTTCTTGACTGAGAACAGGTGTGGCAGTAATCAGGCCTGGGTGTGGCTAGAGAAATTGAACTCAGCTTTCCAAAGATGTGCTAAACCACAGTTAATTTATGTTTTAACAGGGGGGCAATCACTTTTTCACACAGGGCCATGTAGGTTTGGATTTTTTTTTACCCTTAATAAAAAAAAAAAATACCTCCATTTAAAAACTGAATTTTGTGTTTACTTGTGTTATCTTTGTCTAATATTTAAATTTGTTTGATGATCTGAAATATTTGAGTGTAACAAACATACAAAAAAATGAGAAATCAGGAAGGGGGCAAACACTTTTTCACACCACTGTAGATTAAAACCACAAAATAGATAAATTAATTTTTATTACTTTAAATATGTATATCAATTAGATTGAACTCTAAAATATATTCTTAATTACATAACCAGTAGAAAATATGAAAGTTTACTGTTATTATTTATTAACATTATGTAGCTAAATAATTAGATGTTCTGCCTTGTATCAGCTCTGACATTTAGTTTTTAATGTTCTAAAGCACATCACAGTCCTGTAGTGTAGGATGATGACCCTCAATGATGTTCAGCAGCAGTAGAACAGATTCCATCTTCAGCTTCATCTCAGTAAATTAGAAAAATCATGATGTCATTTAATTTTAAAAACTATAATCATTATCATCAATATTAACTCAGGTTTAAAATGTTTCACTCTGTGTGTAATAAATATATAAAAGTCTCTTAGAATTAGCTTGCAAAAAATTCTTTTTTCAAAAAACTACTTCATTGAAATGCAGTTTTTCTATTTACAGTAAACATGCAATATTTTTATTTAGCTTGTTTCAGTTTGCAAAGTACAGTAAATTTCTAAAAAAAATCACAATCAATAAAACAATTCATCAAATCTCTTTTACTGTAGTTATTTCAGTCAAATATCAGTTTTATAAATCTTGAGTCCAGCCCGTTCTCTCCACATCTGACCCTCAGTTCCTGCAGGTTCTCCACCGTGGACCTCAGAAATAAACCACAACAAAAGGAAAAATCTGAGAAATCTGATTATCACTTCAGATGTGATGGACGTGTTTAAGACTAGCATCATAAAATTATTACAAATGTCCTGTCCCTCCTCAGCTTCATTAACTGCTCCGTTTTCTCTAAAAACAACCTTAGGTGTTTTTTTGACAGCACCACATAAGCAAATAAATAACATCAACTTCCTGATGTCTCTGCAGGACTTTAAGTTATCTTAAAGCAAGTTATTTCAACCACATCATACTGTATTTTTATACTACTACATTAGTTAATAAACTAACATTAATGAGGAAAAAGGTTTGACTTCAGAAAAAATAACAGTTCAACATGTTTACTTTATACATTAAGCAAAGCATACAGCACATCAGAAAAAAATAATGTCACTTAACAAGAGCTTAAATAATCAGATGTTGCTAAAAAGAAAAAAAAGCCAGGCTGAGCCACGCATAATGCTGGGATATGTTGGGGCCATAAGGATCTATAAATTTGCAAGAATAAAGGGGCCAAGATATGAAAAGATGCCAAATTAAAAAAATTAAAAAGTTGCAAATTACAATTTAATTGCACAGAATAATTTAAAAACATTTAAAAAGTTGCAAATTACAATGTAATTGCACAAAATAATAAAAATTTAACCAGCATGTATCCTTTGTTTTCGGGGTTTTGAAGGCTGCATTTGTCGGCCACATGTGAAGGAGCCCACGGAATGGGCCAGCCTTTGATGCAGCACAGTGATGTATCTGGCCTAGAAATGCACACTTGGAGGACACAGAACCAGAACTGAGACACAGCCAAAGAGCCCAGAACTCCTGACCTTTGACCTTGACCACAACCTGGATGCAGACCCACGAGGATCATTGTGAGTGAGTTTGGTGATCAGGAAGAGTAGCGATTCTCATAAAATGTGGATGGATGGACTGACAGATGGATGCCACACCATAACATGAGCTCCTTTTGTGTTTGCCAGAATGAGCTAAAAACTAAAAAAAAAAAAAAAAATCCAATAATCTTTCTTGTAAGCCAGGAGACTTCTAGGAACAAAACAATTAGAATTGAGGATTTCATAAATTTTAGGGAGATTTTTCCTCAGATTAATGCTTAGAAACATTAGTGAAATCCACCACACTTGGAGAAACTAGGAAAAGGAGAGTTGGTCAAGTGATATTGACCAGACTGCCAATGATGGAGTAGCTCCTTCTAGCCTGATGAAATCAGCCCAATGTCCTGACCGTTGGCCTTGACCTTAAGCACAGCCTAAATAACGACCCATCTAGGATGCACTGAACATCAAGGTCAATGGTCTAGGAGGAGTAACATTTTTCGGAAAATAAATATCCAGATCTCCTGATCTTTGACAATGATCTTGACCTCAACCTGCATGCAGACCTACCTGACTGGTCAGCGTGAGCGAGTTTCGTGAGAGTCAAGGTAAACTGCCTAGGAGGAGTAGTGATTAGTGATTTTTCTAAAATCATGTAAGTACCCAGATCTCCTGACCCTTGACCTTGAGCACAACTTGAATGCACACCCTCATGAGGATCCTTGTGGGTGAGTTTGATGACCATGTGGGCAATTGCCTAGGAGAAGTAGCAGTTTTTCAGAAATCACACAAGTGCCCAGATCTCCTGACCTTTGACCTTTGCCTTAAGCACAACCTGGATGCAGACCCTCCTGAGGATCAATGTTGAGTGAGTTTGGTGAGCATCGGGGCAAATCAAATGCCTATAGGAGTTGTGATTCCTGTGAAATGTGGACGTACAGACAGCAGACGCCACATAATTGAATTACCTCCTTTCGACTTTGCCAGAATGCACTAAAACAAAAAAAAAAGTGGAAACGAGAAATAAAAAAACTATTTTTGTATTATTTATAACCGCTATGCTTTAAGGGACGCTTACAAACATGCTAGAATGTGCATTTTTGGTTAAACTCAGAGCTGTCCACCCCTCATCCCTTGCACACAGGACAGAAGCGTCAAATTACAGGCAAGTATTCAGAGTTCAAAAACTCCATTAAGTAAAACCTGACAACATGGAGTAAAATACAGGAGGCAATACGGTATCTCTTCGTAACCCAAGGCTACATTATGTTAACCATATCTGCTGTTAGTTGAAATTCACACTACAGGATAAGAAAGTTAAAATTCATGATTGATTGACTTATTAACAGCTACTGTGCATCTCTCTGAAGCTACAAAAGCAAACATCTATGATCTGCTACGTCGTTATGTCATCTTCTCCAGCCAAACACGAACAAATGTCGTCTAAACTGAGAGAGAGCTCAGTCTGTGTGAAAAACAGGCCCCCCCCCACCCACCACAGAGAGAAGCCCTTTTCAATCAGAAGAGAGCAGGGAAAGAACAAAGAGCCCATGTCTGCGTCACGTGGTTGAACTCACACACCGACACATGGACCCCTCAGGGACACAAAAATGGGTGGGCTGGGCTGTGTGGTCACCTTCAAGGCATTTCTTGTGTCATCAGCACAAAAACACTTTTTAGAGTTTATAGAGAAAGGCCTAAAAAAATAAAAACATCCACTAAGCAGCAGTTTTTTTGGGGGGGAGAAAATGCCTTGTTGACGCCAGAGGTTGAAGGACGATCAACAGGCGATGTGTTACTTTTTAACGAGGATGGGGGAGGGGGGATTCACCCATTTAGCATGAGGTACAAATGTATAAATGTAAATAAGGTATAAATTTGCAAGAATAAAGGGGCAAAGATATGAAAAGATGCCAATTTAAAAAAATTAAAAAGTTACAAATTACAATTCAAATGCACAGAATAATAAAAATTTCACCAGCATCTAGATAACCATTGCAGATTTCTAAGAATAAAGTTGCAAATTTACAGGAAACATTGTAAATTTAGAAGGGGAAAAAAAGCTGCAAATTTATGAGGAAAAAAGTCACAAATTATTGAGGAAAAAGTTGCAAATCTACAAAAAGTTGAAATTTTATGGGGAAAAAAATTCAAATTCATAAGAAAAAATGTTAATTTGTGAGAAATGAATGCAAATTTTCTGGAAAAAAAGACAGCTTTATAAGAAAAAGTTGCAAACATGTGAGAAAAAACCTACCAATTTTAAGGAAAAAAAAGCTACAAATCTACAAGAAAAAAGTTGAACATTTTTAAGATTTCCATTTTATATATAGTGGTGTGAAAAACTGTTTGCCCCCTTCCTGATTTCTCATTTTTTGTGTATATTTGTCACACTTGAATGTTTCAGATCATCAAATAAATTTAAATACAAAATGCAGTTTTTAAATGAAGATGTTTATTATTAAGGGAAAAAAATCCACACCTACATGGCCCTGTGTGAAAAAGTGATTGCCCTCTTAACTTAATAACTGGTTGGGCCACCCTTAGCAGCAACAACTGCAATCAAGCGTTTGTGATAACTGGCAATGAGTCTTTTACAGCACTGTGGAGGAATTTTGGCCCACTCATCTTTGCAGAATTGTTGTAATTCAGCCACACTGGAGGGTTTTCGAGCATGAACCGCCTTTTTAAGGTCTTGCCACAGCATCTCAATCAGATTCAGGTCAGGACTTTGACTAGGCCACTCCAAAGTCTTAATTTTGTTTTTCTTAAGTCATTCAGAGGTGGACTTTTTTGGATCATTGTCCTGCTGCAGAACCCAAGTGTGCTTCAGCTTGAGGTCACGAACAGACGGCTGAACATTCTCCTTCAAGAATTTTTGATAGACAGCAGATATCATGGTTAGATTTACCACAGCAAGTCTTTCAGGTCCTGAAGCAGCAAAACAGCCCCAGACCATCACACTACTGGCACCATATTTTACTGTTGGTATGATGGGCGGTGCAGTGGCGCAATGGTTAGCACTACAGCAGCACAGCAACTCACCCTTGGCCATGGGATCCCTGGTTCGATCCCAGCCCCTGACCAACAGTGATCTGTGTGGAGTTTGCATGTTCTCCCCGTGTCTGCGTGGGTTTACTCCGGGATTTCTCCGGTTTCCTCCCACAGGCCAAAAACATGCAGGTTAGGTTAATTGGAGACTCTAAAGAGGCCCTAGGTGTGAATGTGTGTATGAATAGTAAAGGGATAGCGCCGTAACGTGGCTGCTTCATCCATCCAGGTGGATGCCCTCAATTTCCCCTCTGGGGATCAATAAAGTATACAAAATCAAAATGTTCCTTTTCTGAAATGCTGTGTTACTTTTACGCCAGATGTAATGGGACACACACCTTCCAAAAAGTTCAACTTTTGTCTCGTCAGTCCATAAAGTTTTTTTCCCAAAAGTCTTGGGGATCATCAAGATGTTTTCTGGCAAAACTGAGATGAGCCTTTATGTTCTTTTTGCTCAGCAGTGGTTTTCATCTTGGAACTCTGCCATACAGGCCATTTTTGCTCAGTCCCTTTCTTATGGTGGAGTCAAGAACACTGACCTTAACTGAGGCAAGTGAGG